>CP124716.1:36742500-41652500 GCA_031232105.1 Capsicum rhomboideum
TAGCTTATTCCGGGATTATTAATTCTATCCCACTATTTATACTAAAATAGTGAGATTACTATCCCATATGAAAGGCGGGATAATATAATTACATGGAATATCCTAATCCTTAATTATTTTGCATACTAAATAACCCCGTAATCTTGAAAACTTAGTTATTTGACTTCAGTGTTTTATGTTACATCCTTTTGGGTTTAATTTATTTATAACTTCACACACTTACTTGCTAATGATGTAAAATCAATCAAAATTCGACTTGCAATTTTTGTTAAAAACATTCGCCTGTAACAGCCAACCAACGCAAAATGAGAAAATGTCCCGCATAACGTAACCGTAACCGTAACAGTACCAGCAGTGATGAATATGGCTTCTTATTCATATTTTTAAAAATATAATAAAATGATATTAATTTTTTTAAAAAGTTAAACTTATTAATTTAAATTATGAATATGTTGACAACCCGCAAATAAAAAAATTCTAAACAAACTAGCAACTGCTGCTTGTGTTTTTTTTCTTATTCCCGCACAAAATCCAACTAACATCGATGGATAGAAATACTTGGAAGAAACTGAAGCTATATAGGGATGGTGCGCTAATATATTAGCACCTCTGATGTTTAATGATCCACATGTATTAAATTCAAAATTCATCGACCTACATACCTGTCCATTAATTTTGATATTCTTTATCACTCAATCTGATGCACGAATTAAGAAATGAAGCTTAAGGAGCTAAGCTCGATGAAGCAACAATGGATTCTCAGGGATATGAATCCGAGAATTCAGCTCAGACGAAGATAACAAGGGAGAAAAAGAGAAGAAGAAGGAGTTGTATTATCATGAATGAATCGATATCATACAAGTAGTACTTATAGGCAACAATAGAAATAACCGCTCCTAACTAACTAACTAATAAATGGAAGATGCTACAGTAACTAACAACTACAGTAATAAAATACTCACTGGAACAGTAACAATGAACAGTAAAAACAATTTAGCTAACTAAATCATTTCTAAATCAGCTCCGTTTATGTTCCTCTACTACACTCGCTTACTTGTGTCTTGAGCAGCGATATCAATCTTGAAATACTTGCATCAATACCCCCTGCTGAAGAAAAGACTTGTCCTCAAGTCTGAAAGGTAGGAAACCTGAGTTGCAACTCAGAGACAAACTCCCAAGTGGCTTGTTCTGCAGCAATACCAGACTATTTAACCAAGACTTGGCAGACAGCCTTATTACCTCATTTAACCAACCTCCTATCCAACACAACCTCAGGAATTAGATAATAAGGACTAGAGAGGTGAAATACTGGAGGATGAGAGATGTGCAAGGGTAACTCATGGCACCTTTTGAGCTGGGAAACATGAAACACAGGGTGGATTAAAACATCAGCAGACATCAACAATCAATAAGCAACGACACCTACTTTAGCCTCAATAGGATAAGGACCATAATACTTGGCTGCAAGCTTATTGAAAGGTCTGGTGGAAACAGAAACCTGCCTATAAGGCTGTAGTTTCAAGTAAACCTAAGAACCAACCTCAAAGGTCCTGTCAGACCTATGCTTATTTGCCAGGTCTCTCATAGGTCCTGTCAAACCTATGCTTATTTTTCAGGTCTCTCATCCATTGTTGAGCTCTAGTCATATGAAACTTTAGCTGTTGGATTATAGCCTCTCGCGCAACGAGTGATCTATCAACCATTTCCACAGAAGTATCACCAACTAAATAAGGAAGGTGGAGTGGAAGTTTTTGCCATATAGTACTTCATAAGGAGTGCATTTAATGGTAGTGTGGTAGGTGGTATTATACCACCACTCAGGAAGAGATATGTAAGAAAACCATTCCTTAGGATTGTCAGAGCAAAAACATCTGAGATAAGTTTCCAGTGTCCTGTTGAGCACCTCAGTTTGTCCAACAGTTTATGGGTGATAAGCAGTAGATCTTTGGGGTTGAACCCCTTGTAGTGAGAAGAGTGCTTGCCAAAAAGAGCTCATGAAGACAGGATCTCTATCACTAGTCATAGTAGTGGGGAAACCATGTAGTTTAAACACATTATCTATGAAGGATTGAGCCACCGACTGTGCAGTATATAGATATTGCAATCCAATGAAATGACCACACTTGCTTAGTCTATCAACCACCACTAAAATTACCTCTTTGCCACCTGATTTAGGGAGGCCTTCAATAAAATCCAAATAAATGTCAGTCCAAACTCCCTCAGGGATAGGAAGTGGCTGTAACATACCAGGAGAAGCTGGAACATCATACTTGTTCCTTTGGCAAACATCACACTTATTTATAAAATCTCTGACATCCTTGAGAAGTCCCTTCCAGTAGAACAAGGACTAAATTCTTCTGAGAGTTGCATCCATTCTTGAATGACCACCCTGAGTAGTGCTATGCCAAATGTTTAGTATAGTGTATCTCAGCTGAGAATCATCACCAACTACTAATCTACCTTTCCATCTAAACTGATCATTGCACCAGGTGTAAGACATAAAAGGATGAGCCTGCAATCTTGTGATCAATGTCTGTAACAAAGGATCAGATGACCAGGAAGCCTTAATTTTTAAGTATAGATCATCATGAGGGTGAGCAATGAAATAGCAAAAAGTTCAGCATCAGGTTTTCTGGATAAAGCATCAACAACTGCATTTTCAGAACCTTTCTTGTATTCAATTGAGAAGTCAAAAGCCATTAATTTAGAGATTCCCACAACTTGAAAATCAGTATGTATAGACTAATCAAGTAGGTGTTTCAAGTCCATTTGATCAGTTCTAACCACAAAGGGACCACTCATGAGATAGTGAGACCATTTTGACACAACAAATATAAGAGCCAACAGTTCTCTATTTAGGAGCTAAAGACCTGCTAATGTAAGCAATAGGATGGCCCTTCTGCATTAGTACAACCCCTATGCCTTTACCACTAGCATCAGTCTCAACTACAAATGGTTGAGTGTAATCTGGCATTGCTAGCACAAGTGCAGAAGTTAAGGCTTTCTTCAGTGTGTTGAATGCTACAGTAGAGTCAGTAGTCCAATGGAACCCTTCCTTCTTAAGTAGATCATGCAGAGGTCTACATATAGAACCATAACCTTTGATGAACCTTCTGTAGTAGCCAGCCAACCCCCAAAACCCTCTCAGTTGCTTGATATTAATAGGAGCAGGCCACCCTTGTACTGCTGTGATCTTCTTAGGATTAGTAGAGACCCCTTCAGCACTTATGTAGTAACCTAGGTACTCAACCTTAGCCACACAAAATGCACATTTGGACATTTAGCATATAACTGGAACTGTTTCATCAGTTTAAACACAGCTTCCACATGTACTGCATGAGTATCCATACTACTGCTGTAGATCAATATATCATCAAAAAACACTAGCACTGATTTTCTGAGCAAGGGTTTAAACACTACATTCATAAGGCTTTGAAAGGAAGAGGGTGCATGAGTCAAGCCAAAAGGCATGACTAAGAACTCATAATGTCCTTCATGAGTTTTGAAAGTTGTTTTGTGGCTATCCTTTTCATCCATCCTCAATTGATGATAACCAACTCTCAAATCAATTTTAGAAAACACCACAACCCCTCCTAATTGATCCAATGGATCCTCTATAATGGGAATAGGGAATTTATCCTTGAGTGAGTTGATTCAACTCTCTATAGTCAATGTACAACCTCCAACTTCCATCTTTTTTACAAACTAGCACAACAGGGGAAGCATAGGGACTAGTACTATGTTGTATCACACCTCGATCCAACATTTCTTACACTAACTTCTCAATAATATCTTTTTTAATTCCAGGGTACCTATAAGGTCTTTTGATAACTGGTTGAGCAGCCTCCATAAGAGGAATTTTGTGGTCAAAAGTGCCTCAATGGGGTGGTAATGTGCTGGGCATTTCAAACAAGCAAGCATACTAGTCTATTAATGGAACTAAGAAGGGTGATATCTTACTACCCTGTGTAGCTTGGATAGTGTTGCAGTACAACCCTTCTATTTCATTAGGAAAAATAGACATCATAAAAAATTGGCCATCTAAATGAGCTAACTTGGTTAATGTCTTAACCTTGCTGGATTTAAGCTGACCAGTAGCTCCCCGGAGAACATGCTTTTTACCTTGATATACAAACTCAATAGATCTGTTCTTGAAGTCAAATAAGATCCGTCCCAAGGTATCTAACCATTGCACCCCTAAGACTATATCAACATACTAAGGGGTAAGAGTAAGAAGTTTGAAGAAAATGTGGTACCTTGTAATAGCCATTGGAAATTCTTGCAAACTGAATTAGTCTGAACCTTTCGACCATCAGCTACACTTATAGACTGTTCAGTAATAGGACTAGCCTTGCAACCCAATACTGCAACAACTTCTAGATCAATGAAGTTGTGCATACTCCCAATATCAATCAACACCTTCAAGGGTCTCTTCTCATGATAACCAGTAACCCTTATAGTCTGATAACCAGTTACACCTATAAAGGCTTGCAATGATATAGTCATCAATTCATTTGGATCCAAGGTAACCTCTTGTTCTTCATCCTACTCCTCTACATCTGTTGATCTTCCATCCACTACATTAATCAAATAGATTTGATTTTTGGAAGCACATTTATGTCCCAAGACATATTTCTCATCACAAAAGAAACACAAGCCTTTAGTCCTTTTTTCATTCATCTCTGCAGATGTTAACCTCCTACCAGTGTTGTTACCATTAAACTTAGGGTGCTTATTAAACTGACATTCTCCCACTTGTGCAGCAGTAGAATTTGATCCTGAAAACTTTTGAAAGATAGGTGGTTTAGGATATGAAGGAGTAAGCAACAAGGGACCCTGCAACTTTCTTCCATTCTTCAAACCCCATGAAATTCCTTGAGCCTCAAACACCTTTTCTTGCAGCCTTGTCAATTTATAAGCCTGCATTAAGGTCTTGGGTGATTGCAGGCTCACAGATTTGTTCAACTCAGGTGTCAACCCACCCAAATAACAACTAATTTGGTTCTCTACTGACAAATTCACAAAGGATAATAGTATGTCAAATTCAGCTTGGTACTCTCTTACACTACCTGTTTGAGTCAATTTCTTGAGGGCTTCCATAGCATCCTCAAAACCTTCACCAAACCTTTTATTTAGGGCTAAAGCATACTTAGACCAACTCAATTCAACACCTAAATTCCTGGATTTCATATAGGACCTATGCCAAGCTATAGCCTCCCCTTCCATGTGAACTGAGGTTATCCTCACTCTTTGATCAAAGGGGATATCATCCATAGAAAAGAACTGGTCAACTTTGTATAACCAATTTCATAATTCTAAACCAGAAAATATGGGGAAATCAAGCCTAGAAAATCGAGTGAAAAAGGTACCATGATTCTGATAATCCCTGGGTCTGTGATTATTGTGGAAGTCCATGGGACTTGCTCGTCCAGTTGAAGACTCGGCTCTTCCCACCTATTTTTCTCTGTTAACCTCCCCCAATCTAGCCAAATTTTCCTTCAATTCACCCATCTCCTTGTCAGCTTGAGATTTTTGATCCATTATACTGGTCATCCCGTCCATCAATTTTTGTAACTGTTCTTGCATCTGAACAATCTTATCTTTCATACCGTCACTCGATTTGCTTCGATTAACCATTTAGGGCCAAGGAAGAAGTGGCTCTGATACCAATTGATGTACGAATTAAGAAATGAAGCTCAAGGAGCTACTCGATGAAGCAACAATGGCTTCTCAAGGATATGAATCCGAGAATTCAGCTCAGACGAAGATAACAAGGGAGAAAAAGAGAAGAAGAAGGAGTTGTATTATCATGAATGAATCGATATCATACAAGTAGTACTTATAGGCAACAATAGAAATAACCGCTCCTAACTAACTAACTAATGAATGAAAGACGCTACAGTAACTAACAGCTACAGTAATAAAAGACTCACTGGAACAGTAACAATGAACAGTAAAAACAGTTTAGCTAACTAAATAATTTCTAAATCAGCTCTGTTTATCTTCCTCTGCTACACTCGCTTACTTTTGTCTTGAGCACTGATATAAATCTTGAAATACTTGCATCACCATCCTATTTAAAATACTTTTTCTGATTCTTTTTTATATTTGAAAAATAATGTTTGATTACAAAAATTTCAATTTCAATTGAAAGTTGTAATTTAAATTTAGAAAATAGCTTATAATCTATTTTTCAATTCACTTTTTATTTTCAAAGTTATATTTCAATAAGTAGATAAGAGCATGAGAATTATTTCAAATAGTTTTTATAAAATGTACCCTACTGCCAAGAAGTTGTTGGTCGGGATCGTGGAACTATCGCTCGAGAAGTAAGAAGTTTATCCTTGTTTGGTCATAATGATAATAATTCTTCTTAGGTCAGGTAATTAGGCGTTGGGTAGCGCAACACATCTATTTCGGCTACAGAGGCGATGAGGGGTGCTAACCCAGCAACCTAACCCAGCAGGTCAAGGACAGAGTCGGAGCCATGATTTGAACCTTGGGGGTTCTGAAATTTAAGACGGGAGAACTACCTCAAACTAATATATAATTATTGTCAAACTAACGAACAAGTACCGATAGCAACAACATGTCCAGGGTAATTCCAAAAGTGAAGTCTAAAATAAAAGAGTGTACGCAGACAGTTGTTTTGATAGACCCTCGACTTAAAAATATTTAATACATTTAAAAAGCAATGTTTTTAAATAGGAAAAAGAAGAAGACCAATAGGTTTTTAGATCTTTCGTAGAATGTTTTTTTAATTAATGTCTCTAAAATGAAATGGAAAGTCTCTTTTGTTTTAGAATATACTCCCTCCTTTTCTTTTTAATTGTCATGTTTCGCTTTTCGAAAGTTGATTTGACTAATTTTTAAAGTTAAATTATATTAGATTAATTTGATATTTAAAAATTAAAAATTAGATATTAAAAAACTATACGCAAAGTACTATAAATTGCATTTTTTTCTCATATCAATATAATGAAAAATTATATTTTAAAATGTTGATCAAAGTTTATATCGTTTGACTTTTGAAAAAGGAACTATGATAACATAAAGGAAGGAGGAGTGATATGGTTTTTTTTTTTTTTTTAATTATTAACCTTGTTGTGATGATCCGCCACATCATCATGCCATGTAAGCGCTACAAGGCACAAAATTATCCATGTGGAGGTCTTACATAAGAGGAAGACTATCTCTTCGTGGAATATTCTAGAGAAATGTAAGGATTTCTCATGGAAGACCATAGAATTTCATGAATTTTCGTAGAAAGCCATTATAATATTCTAGGATTATAGAGTATTCTAGAAAAGAGGGTTATTTATAAATATGTAGGGACTTGTTTAGTAATTATTATTTATACATTACCCCTAGGTGAGTAGTATAAATAGAGGGATATCCATTTGTAAAACCATCAAACAAAAATTTTTCAAGTCTTAAGTAATATAAAAGCTTTCTTTAGAAATTCTCTTGTGTCATTCTTCATATTAGCATTCTCTTAGCGATCTAGTGTCAAAAGGCTTACTTTTGTTACAACCCAAACCCGTCGTGAGTGGTAACCACACTAACTCTCCAATGGGAGGATCATCTAACCCCAAACTATCAAATCCAACACTTAGCCAAATTAAGGCAAACTAGCTATTTTTCCTTAAATAAACAAGGAAACCAATATTCTAAATGAACACAAATGCGGAAATAAACAAACACTTAGCAAATCTCCTAGAATCTGAAAGTCATTGTACCAAAATACTACAAATGTCAATGAAAGGGTTCAACCCCTAAAACAACTGAAATTATCCAAGTCTGAAACAATGGACCATAAACTAAGTGAAGAACTCATGGCAGCCTGGAACTCGGAAGATGTAGCTCACCTTTGAGTTCGAATACTATCCGCTCTATAGCTGAGGTTTTGAAACAGTCACCGAAAAATACTCTGCACTCAACAAAAAAAAATAGCACGTGTAGTATCAATACACAAGAAATAACGGTGTACTGGTAGGGTCATCGATAATCCAAAATGAGATATATTAACAAGTAACCATAACTTAGAAAAACAAGAACAACCATGAATACCTACCATGTAACCTTACCTCAAGATTATGAGACTTAACCTTATTCAATAACGTCATAGAATTCAGTCAAGTACAAGTCAAACTAGACAACTCAAGTCAACCCTGACTACCAACAAGAATCCGAGTCAACTAACCTTGACTCAATCACAACATTCTACACCTTGTCTCGAATACATAAGTAAATAAATAATAAAAGAGATATGTCAATTATTTCCAACTTAGCCTGGACCACTCAAGAATTCATTTTAACAATAGTAATAGTAATAATCTTCAGTCTCGGTTCATTTAAGAAACCAATTATATAAAGTCAACACATAAACCCGGTTCACTCAAGAAATCAAAAATATAAAGTCAACACATAAACCCGGTTCACTCAAAGAACTAATATAACAATTAAACAAATAACCTCAGTTCACTCAAGGAACCAAATATATCAGTTAAACAAATAACCCCGATTCACTTAAGGAACCGTCACACTCACATATACCTTGTACATACATGCTAAGGGTCTTATGGTCGCCCACTAGACATGACCTGTAGGGAACGATCTCTTGTCCATATACCTGTCACAACCCAATTTCTCAAGTCATGATGACACCTACTATAACCCGCCAATAGGTAAGCCAACCTATATTCCAGAACAACGAGTAATGGACTATCAAGAGAAAAGAAAAAAGCAGCAGAAAGTGAATACAACAAAGTGACTAATATAGATAATTAACCCCAAAAACTGATGAAGCCAGTATAAGAGATTCTAATACAACAAGATTACAAGGTGAAATACAGAGTAAATATATGCAACCCATCTTTGAAATATAAAAATAGAGATCAGTCTAACAGTAAGAGGGAGAGAAGGAACACTGTGAACGTCAGGAGCTCACCCCAAATCTCCGATCCATAGCTGCTCTGCACGATGCACAAATTAACAATGAGAACTCGTACTATGATTTGCAGACTGCAGAAGTGTATTATGAATACCAAATACGTGGCGCTCAGTAGGCATCGGCCGACTGAGCTCCAGAATTGATGCAAGTATAAATAACATGTAAAGCAGGAAAATAAGCTACAGATAATTATTTAAGAGATGGACACAATAATTCTAATGAAAAGTAAGGGTAAGCTATATGATACTACCAATAATCAAAGATGAAGCGTGGTTCCATAAATAGTTAGTCCATATACGATAGTATAATTAAGGAGGAAATATACAATGTACAATAGAAGTATGAAGGAGGAGATATACAAGAGATATATATAATAGTAATTTGAAGAAAGGGTATATGTATATGATAATATTACAAAGATCACTGGACATATATCATGGGAATAGCTAAACCTAGAAGTGCTATCTTGAGGGAGATGGCCTAACAACCTAAATATCACAAGGATTAAAATATCAAGAAAGGAACTAATAAAATATCAAGAAAGGAACTAACTCTAGCATAATCAGGGTCTCTAATCATAATATGCTTAATCATAAGATGATCTAACAATAATAAACCTCACTACCATACGAGAAAAGGAATCAGAAACATACCGACAACCTTGGGTACCAATCCATAACCAACCTGCCACAAGCTATGCAATAATAACCATATATTAAGTAACCAGATTTCCCAGATAACCAATAACCCCAATCGGGCCCCTATAAGCCCAGAGAGGCACAAGCAAGGAATCAACACGAAACAACTATAACTTGTAACTAGACAACCCCCATAAGATCGATAGATACAAGCGCCAAACAATTATACTGGTGATAGGCAATGCACATTAATGAATGAATGAAAGGATAATCAGTACCATCAACCAATCAAGTGCCATAACGAACCTACACCTCCTCAAGCTCAATAGCTCGCAAAGGCAGGATCTACGACGACCATCCTTCTCCGGTACTGTGGTTCATCAGACGAAAGGGCCTATAGGGGACTTGGGAAATTCATATACACTGTCTGATCCCAAACCAGGACTTTCATAATCCATTATAACCAATCTACTCCATCCAGTACCGGAGATATATATAAAGTATAATAAGAAATGCCAGACTTGAACCGAAACTGAATAAGTATGTATTTGTAAATCCATTGCCCGAGATTGAATTCGAGACTAAAATAGTATAGTAATGTAGAAAGGGTCAGAATCTCCCTCGATCAAAGTGAGTAAATAGTGGTAAAATAATGGATCAATAATGGACCAAAATCAGCCGCGGTCTAATTTCAAAAGTAATATATTTAGTTAAAAAAGTCATAATTTCATAATTAGGGTGGGACAACTTTCATTTTCAAAGAATTAATTTTTAAGTGATGAAAAGTAGGAACAAATCCCTTTTTAGAAAAACACAATAGTAAAATCAAGATTTTAACCGGAATCGTACCACTAAATAAGTGTGAATGCGTCTAAATGTATGCATGCCATCACTAGTATCCAGACAATACAATCCTAAGCGTCTACGCATCCATAAACTACGACCACGTCCTTCCAAAGGATATAATACTAACCTGGTGTCCGACTGACATCATAACCATGGCCTCGGAGCCAACAACATATAACCTAGTAAGATATTAATACCATAAATCAGGAAACTAATGTAAATAAGGCATAAGCTACTAGAAGGATCTAATTGGGGAATATCATCCAAAATCCTAAGTAGTATGGTAGGCCTTGTACTAAAGGATCTTCCATGTAAATCAATGGCTAAACAAGCCTATAATTTGGTACAATGAAGTCCTAAAACTATATCGAGTATTCTAGGCTAGGGTTCGGGTTACATTTCTATTCTAAATCCCCTAAATAGGTCAAGTCATCATATAACTAGGTATAAACTTGTCCTATTATCCCTACCTAGCATGCAATCTATACAATACACAATCTCATAGAAAAAAATAGACCGAAGCCTACCTCGAAGCTTAACCGCAATCTTGAACCATCCACAAACCGCTCATCTTTGTCCCATGATCTCGAAAATGACATCGCACTATCAAAATCATAATCTACCCATTAATATGAGTAAAATAATATCCATATTGCTATATAATACTCCGGGTTAAAAATTGAATCTAAAATAGGCTCGTGAGAGCCACGTATGGAATTCCAAAATTGGACCCGTCATTAGGTCCTTCATTTCTCAAGGAACTTGTGCCCAAAATTTAGGCACAAATCGAGCTCAATAGCTATGCCAAAATAGCCCCAACATTTAGAGAAATTAAGAACCAAAAATGGAGAAATTAAGAGAACAGTAAGCTCGGAACTTACGAGATACGGACGAGATAAAGGCTGACTTGACGTTCCCGTAACAACTCCGATCTTAAAATGATGCTCCCCAACTAATTTTGGGGCTAAAAGGGAGTCCCAAAGTGTTTAGAAATGGAGAAAAATGGTTTTGGGTTGGAGGGGAAAACACCCTTAAATGCTTCAGCTTGATCTCCAAGACGACCATTTGGTCGCCATGGCGCCAAATGCATCGCCCAAGCCGCCATTGCCCTTGCCAGCCTCCATCACCTAGGCGACTATTTGTTCTCCAAGGCAACATTGCCTAGGAGCCAATGGGATCGCCCAAGAGACCAACATCCAAGCCTAGTATGCCATTGCCAAATTGCCACACCTGATCGCCAAGGCGGCCTCGTTTATGCGCCAAGGTGGTCGCCAAGGCGACACACCAAAAACCAGCCAATGCCCAAACTTCGTTTAGGTGCTTCGGGCCCATCCATAGTTCTGCAGGCACAAATGAATAATGCTACCCCATTGAAAACGGCATTCCAGACTCAACGGAATCGACAAAATTCCCAACGGAGATCGTTTTGGTAAAATGTAGGCCCCAAATCCAATGTGCTAATTTAACTAACTTCCGATCAATAGCCCAAAATAAGTTCGAAAGCCTCGAGACCCAGACCAAAGGTCCTTCTAGCCTAAAATTGACGTTTTAGAGCTGATAACGTTGTTAGAATTTCTATCCGAGTCTATTTAGTAGGAGTTTTGGTCCGAGACCAATTTCTTAACAATGAAAGCTCCAAAATAGGGAAATGAGTCTAAAACCAAACGAACTGTCTAAAAATCGAGCCGACAGTTCCATTAAGTCATAAATGACATGTACCAGCTATGGGAAGACTCAAAATGTCAAAAATGTATGGAAATCAAGGAAATGAATTAGAGGGTCATTACAATATCCACTACTAAAAGGATTTTCGTCTGCGAAAGTCAATAGATAGAAAGAGCCCGAAAGCTCAAAAGGATGAGGTACTGGGCTCGCATGCCTAGAGCCAACCTCCCCAGATAACCTCTAAGGCTAACCAATGCTTTCAAAGGATTTCACTAAAGGTATCCCTTTTTTCTTCAAATCCCTACTTCACTTGCAAAACAACCAAAACTCATCCTCAACAACCCACTGACCTCCAACTGAACTGAGCACGACTGAAGCACACAAACCCAAAGCACAGTATGCTAACATCACTCTGAAATAAGCACAACCAAGTAGATACTTAACCAGGCTAAGGATAACTAAGGCATAAATCACATAGCCAACTCCAAACTCCAAATCTAACATTTTCTCGCCCTTCCAAACCTGACGTCAACTCTGAATTACACAGAATCTCCCCACCATCTTCCAAGTCCTGTCTGCGTAATCACATCACACTAACCTTGAAAGACTGAAGGTGACCCATCAAAAATCCATATGGACCAGTATATGAACAATGCCTCATAAGGTCTACCTGAATATTCGAACGGTGATGACCAATATTTGCAATCTCTATTAAGATACTAACTGGTCAGGATGACCCTCAAAAGCAATAGTCATAGGTCCAAAGCACAACTTTCAAAACTAAACGATCCGTTCTAGAATGCCCCACCAACTGTGGGTGAAACCATGCTAAGCCCAACTTGAGTACACTTTCACTGAGTAGGCAATCAAAATTCTGACTAACACTGCGAACCAAGGTCGAAAAACAGTAGATACCAACACCATGTGCCAATGGATTATCCTCCAAGTATCCATCAAGTACAATCTACCTGAACTGAAGAAAATTAAATCGATAGGTGATGAGTAGGCCTAGTCAGCCTATCAACAAAAGCTCAACTGAAACAAATCACAAAATGAGGCTGTAACTGTATTACCTTATCCATAGCTAAATTCTCAACCCTGAAGCTGAATCCGAACTGATCCTGTTGCGAGCAAACATACCTATTCCAAATATATCATCACTTTCAAGCTGCCATTCACAAGATTCAAAAATCATAACTGGAGCCAACAAGTCTTCACTAAGGTCAAATGCCCAAATCAATCTCACTATAAAAAATCAAGCATATACCCCACGGTGCCCGCAAAGGTTGAAACTGAAATGTTGACGAAAGATATAATCAAAATTGAGGAAAACCACAGGCTGAAGATACGAGCAACCAATCCACATCCGCTAAGTGCATAATATATCAAGGCATTACCAAGAACTCACCAAGGCTGCAAGGAGTACTAATAGTAGCCAAAACTCGAGCAACTCAAAAATTATGACCTTAGCCAGAATCTTGTCAAACTGATACTCAATCTATGGCAACGAATACTTACTTCTAAAAAAAACTCGCTTTGGTTTCCAACAACTGATACAAAGACATACCACCAAGCAGAAATATCCCACAAAGTCATATTAGGCTAAAAGAATACCGAAATGAGAAATTTTTGAATTTTCTCGTTTAAACCAACCTTAACTCAATTGAACCATGAACTGCGTTATAGGAAGAATGTGAGTACCCAACTCAACACCGATACCAAGATCAAGACTATTATCGAGAAGCAAACTAAATAAACCAAAGTATCAAATCTCAACTTCCCAATCTTTGGAACAAGCTATAGAAAAGAATTGTTAATACTAAATCACAACAAAACCATGGAAGGCCAAACCTACCTTCACTTCCACAACCCGTTCAACAACTGATCTAACCTTACCAACAGAGAAAGAAAATCAACCAACCAAGGTAGCCGTCTAAGCCAACGAATAAGAATCGCAAGAAAGGAAACACTAACTAAATAATGCTAGTCTATCCGTCTATCAAGTAAGAATTAATTAAAGTTAAAACAACAACCATAATAACAACAACATAAAGTGTAGGTGGCACCAAAATGCAAATCACAACCAGTGCCACCCTAAGATCATAACAAGGCCAATAAGCCAAACGAAATGGGATTTACCCAAGTTCTACACCCCAATCAAATCATGATACTGATCCACTACTAAAAGAAATTATTTACAGGGGTATTTACAAATGCATAAGTCTACACAAGGTTTATAACAATCAATATAGAAATATCAAGGCATAAAACCATCGATGGGTATGAAAACCCTAACTCAATTCAAATTAAAGATAAAAGATAGCAAATCAAAATCGTACCTACACGATGGAATCCGAAGTTATGGTCCCTGACCTGCCTGAAGAAGTACGAATCTGAAAGCATCCAAAACCCGATTGAGAATCTGAGCGATCAACTGAAATACTAAGGACATCGTCTCTAACTAAAGGTGCCATAAAATTAAGAGACTGATCTGGCTGTACTGACTGCCCAATAATTCTACGTCGGGGACACTATCTAGACCAATGATCGATTTTTTTGTAGTTATAACAAACCCCTGATGCTCTAACCTGACGAGAAACACGAGCTGACCCTAAATGGTTGACCAACTGATGCCTGGGGCCCTCCCTAGGCCAATGAACAATCTCACCACAATCAAAATACTCCCCTGAAACTCTCTAATACACTGTACATGCTGGCCCAAAATGGCCTGAAAACCTAGACCGAATACCCTGTGATGTCTAACCAAAACTCTGCCCACTGTGACCACTACGACCTACCTGAGAATTGTCGCGCCCCATGTTTCTCGCGAAAAGCGGGATTCGACGTGACAAACTCTTTTTGGAATTAATTAGAGTGAAGAGTCCCCACCTAACGAATTAAGGTGCATTAGGGCACCATTCTAGATTAATTGCGAACTAATTTAATTAGTCTACGTCAACCAGAAATTCGGGTAAGGGTTCAGGTTACCTCGAAAGGAAGGTGTTAGGCACCTTTCGAGGTCCACAAATGTGGGTTCCGACCGAACTCATAGATTACGTGGGGGAATTCTATGTGATAAAAAAAGGTCAATTATTTTATTAACTTAACGTTTAACTAGGCATTTGAAACATAAAATATAATAAACAAATTAAACCTATGACTTAGTTATTATCTAATTAATAATTAACTACGTGATAAAGTAGTAAAAATGCATAAATAAATAAAGTAATTAGAGAAGCGAGAAGATAGAAAGACACAAATTATAATGGAAAAAAAATATTCATTAAGTTATACCTAAACTACCCCAAACAAAAATAAATAAAATTCAATCAAATTTAGAAGAAGGTTAATTTTTATTTTATTCAGATCAGCGCTCGGCTTGTTAACGGAAGACAATGAAACATATCGCATTGTTGAATACTGCTCGAGACAACTTCCATCATTTTCGAATGTTCTGCCCACCCCACCTAATTTGGTTATTAATCTTAACTGCGTTCTAAAGAAAATGATAAAGCTAACGTTTCCTAAAATGCCTTCCCGTCCCGACTTAATGTCCAAGAGGCATTGGACTTACTATTCAGGATTTGATTCTAGACAAGAAAAAGCCTAGGCTGCCTAATTAGACTCGAAACTCGCGTCACGCGAAACACATAAGACTTGAACAAATAGCACGTAATGGTCCAAACAAACCTCTTGATTAATTAAAGTAATTAGGCGATTAGCAGGCTTAAAAGACAATTATTCATTTTACGTGATTTAGACCTATAGAAATGATTTCTAGGCGAGACGTATTAACCAAGATACCGAAGACTAGATTAAAGTGCTAGATATTAAATTAAGACTGTTGAAAATTCATTTAAATATGTAAGAAATTACTTTTAATGTGCAGAAAATTGATTTAAATATGCAGAAAATTATTTAAGTGTGCAGAAAATTAACATTAAGTGCAGGTAATTAATGAAAGTGTGTAGAAAATTTGGTTCCATAGGCAGAAAATTATAAAAAATATGCCAAAAATTGATTTAAAATGTGCAGAAATTATTTTAATTTGCAGAAAGTTATTAAATTTGCAGAAAATTAAATAAAGTACAGAAATTATTTCTAATTTGCAGAAAAATAAAGTGTGCAGAAATATATTAATTTTATAGAAGGTTGTTCAATGTGCAGAAAATTAAATAAAGTGCAAAAATTATTTAAATTTTGCAAAAAATTACATAAACTTTGCAGAAATTTATTTTTTAATTTGCAGAAAATTATTAAATCAAATAAAGTTTGCAGAAATTTATTTTAATTTTGTAGAAAATTAACTAATGAATGCTAAAAATTTATTTAAAATACTGAAAGTTAATATTTTTAATGCTGGACAGTACTTTAATGCTGGAAATTAGCAAAAATGTTGAAAATTAAGTTTTCCACATTCTTGAAATTTTCCACTTTAGTCTAAGTATGCCAAAAATTACTCAAACAATCCAGCTATCAAAAATGCTCAAGATTAACTTAGACATGTTGGAAATCAATTATTAAATGTTGGAAATCAGTTTTAACATGCCAAAAATTAACTAAACGCGCTTAAATTAAATTACCATATCCAAACTTAATCTAGTACGTCCAAGGGTCACTTAATGATCCTAGAACATAATTTCTAAGCGATTAAATAATTAATTAATTATCCTAGATTGTTTGCCTAAGTGATAACATAATTTAATTAAGTAACATGAGATTTATTAAAATAATCCTATAGGCATGGTTTCTAAGTGATAAAATATTTAACACATAGAATCCTCACCCCCATAGCATCCCCAATATTTCATTACACATACATAGTGTTTATACAAATTTATACATGACCAAATGAATGAAAAAGAACGTAAATAAATAAATAAACAAATAAATCGACTGGGAAGCCTCTACTGTCCCTCCCATCCCAGACAACTCTGCATCATAACCCGGTTACTGCTTGATATAAAACCTATTTAAACATAAACGAAATACGCGACAACAAGCCAATATAATTTGACACTAAACAATCATTTTATTTAAAAAAAAAACTATGAGTATGTATTATAACGCCATATTTAGTTACAGAACAGACCATCAATGCCAACAATTAAAGAAATTAAGGAATGCACACCCAAAGCAAAGCATTGCAAGAGAAGTTAACATGTGAATACCAAATGCATTGTTAAGAAAACTAACCGGTTAAGAGCGATGAACATATGAGAAAGACCAAACTTTAGCAACACTCGAGACGTGAATAGCAAACAACAAATGAAGATCAACAATCCACACTTCCAAATACCGGTGAGATGTGAATTCAAAATATTTTATGTGATAGGTCCAAATAGGGATTGAAGCTTAAAGAAAATTTTAGTCTTGGAGAGAGTAGTGCTTTTCAAAGCGTTCTAAGGGCATTTGTCAATGAGGAGCCGAAATCCCTCCCTTTATGAATAAAAAAAGGTCTTTATATAGGCAAGAGTCGTACATAACTAAAGGGAGAAAATTTTTCAGAAAATCAATTGAGGGGAGTAAGAAGGAAAATAAATATTTCAAAGAATCAATTGATGAAAATTCTTTTCTTTAAATAAATTAAATCAATTTAATGCAGAAATTATGTCATAATTACCATAAATAAGCAAGTAAGAATATATTTGTGAAAGATCAATAACATTAATCAAGGTGTTGAAAAATAAAAATAAGGCATGTGAGTATTAATCATGTAATAACTAATTGATCTTAATCAAAACATACCATAATTAGTGGTGTAACAATCAGTCATGTTCCAACTAAGGAAAGAGGATCAAATAAAAGGGGTAGACATGCTAGAGTTTCCATAATCATGTTAGTAATTCAATCAAGCCAACAGAATTTACTGAAGTTGGTGAATAAACCGCTTCAAAGCTACACAACTTCAATGACAATGAATAAGCAACCAGAAATTCCATGAACTTTTGAATGCACGGAGAATATCAAGCTTATCGCTACAAATTATCAACTAGCACATGGGATAGCGAGCTTTAAAAAATCAGTCCCAAACTTAGAGGAATCTAGGGTTAATTGAAATTCGTAAAAACTAGGGGCTTTTTACGTACGAGAGTCTAAAAGGTTTAAACAAACACTAAATCAGAATATTCGAGCAAGAAATCACAACCAATATTTACTAATCTTATATCTAAAGATCTGATACGACGAAATCACAACCAAGACAACAAACTAATTAATCAAGTCATGAAAAGAGATCAAATCAGACACAGACTCGTAATAATCTGTGAGAAACTCCTAATATCGAAGCTTAACATAAACCAAGATGGATTGGCTGAATTCAAAGCCGAATTCAACCATGAAAACCATTATTGACCCGTACACGATGCTTGCTTCATCAATCTTACCAAAGTTCATTGGAGAAGAGAGAATTTTGGGTTTTGGATTTTTGAGTAGTGAAAGCATGGGGTTTATTTGGTGGTGTTTTGGTCGGACCAGTGGAGAAGTGGAGGTGGTTCCTCACCGGTGGTTCTCCAGTCGGAGAAGGTGGCTTTTCGCTGGTGTATCGCCGTTGATGGTGATGGCGAGAGGGAGAGAGAGATCGGAGAAGAGGGATGTGGGGGTGGCAGCTGGTGAAGAGGAGATTCGAGGGAGAGAGGGAGACGGAGGTGAGGTTGTGGGTGGCGGGGTTCGCCGGCGATGGAGGTGCGGCGGTGAAGATTAAGAGATGATGGAGATCAGGGAGAGAGAGGATGCGGCTGAATGAGTTTAGGGTTGGGTTTGGGGGTTAGTTTTAATTAAAAAAGAAAGAAAAAATGTTTGAGATCAACGGCTGCGATTGAATTAGGATGGGTCAGATCATGGGTTATAATCCAGAAATTGGGTCATGGGAATTGGGGATTTCAATTTGGGTCAGATTAACACTAAATTGGGTTAAAATTGGCACACAATTGGTATAAAAATGGCCAGAATTTATATAATTTGGGGAGATTGAATTGAATTAGCCTGCTATTTGATAACTATAGTAATAAATCAATAAATATATAATAAAATATTATCAAGTTAATCAATGTCATAAAATCATTATGAATAAATTACGCAAGTAAAATAATGACGCGTAATATATTATTTAAAAAATTGGCAATAAATAATAATTTGAAATGAATTATGTACTTGTAAATTATGAGTACGAATTTTAATAATAATACTATAATAATAATAATAATGATAAGAATATAATTAATAAATATTATCAGTAATAGACCATATGTTTGTAAATTACGAGTATGCATATTTGCGGAAATACATTAATAAATATTAACAAAAATTATGTAAAAAATATTATATTTAAATTGATAAAAATATATATATTTTATATAAAAATAAACTACATACTTCAAAATTATAAATGCAAGAAGTCAAGATTTATTTGATACCAAAATAATAACTATTAATACCCAAAACTAATAATTTATAAAATAGCAGCCTAAAAGGAGTATCGGGAGGTCAAAATTGGGTGTCAACAAGAATCACCCATAACCTAAGGTGCTACCTTTACTGACCTGATAAGCTGCAAGTGATGCTGACCTCTGTCGGAAGGATCCCCACCTCCACACAAAATAGCACTAACACTGAACTGCTGACATGGCATCTTACGACCACCTCTATATGTCTCGATACACGCCCTTTCTGTAGTCCTCGTATGATTAACAACCTGAAGAAAAGTATATCCATCTGCTATTAAATGCTCCAATGCCAAGTGGAGTGGTAAAGTCAATTCTCTGATAAATCCACGTACCATCTCATGCTCTGTAGGAGTAATAACATAGGAGTATGTCTGGCCCACTCGAGAATTCTAGTCTCATACTTTGAAACTGATAAAGAGCTCTGCTGAACTTCAATAAACCCAACTCTGGACAGAGAACCACTCGATATGCCGGGTACTACCACTAAATGTGAAGTATCCACAAAAAGACTCGACATCCCTAACACGGTATCCTGGAAAGCTAAGGTGGTCACAAACTCTGTCGGAGCCTGGGCTGGTCCCTGACCCTCTAGTCAATGCTGAAAATCCTCGATATTAATGTCTAACTCCCTAGCCCGACGCTGAGATAAAACTATGGTAACAGGCATAGAAGTTCAGTTCGCATCTATCAATAATATTGTGCTATCCATCCAGGAACGAGTGGAGTAAAAAAAACACTTAGAGGTTCATAGAAGTACAGACACACGACAACAAATCAAGGAATAGAATTTCCTAGGAATGTTCCATAGTCTCTCGAAAATAGGATACAGACGTCTCTGTACCGATCAGTAGGACTCTACTAGACACTTAGCTCCTGTACCAACAATACCGTAAACTTATGCTTTGATACCAATTTGTCATGACTCA
This sequence comes from Capsicum rhomboideum, assembly GCA_031232105.1. Classification (NCBI taxonomy): domain Eukaryota; kingdom Viridiplantae; phylum Streptophyta; class Magnoliopsida; order Solanales; family Solanaceae; genus Capsicum; species Capsicum rhomboideum. The sequence continues at coordinate 36,762,974 of CP124716.1, forward strand.
ATTTCTCAAGTCATGATGACACCTACTATAACCCGCAGTAGGTAAGCCGACCCATAGTCCAGAACAACGAGTAATGGACTATCAAGAGAAAAGAAAAAAGCAGCAGAAAGTGAATACAACAAAGTGACTAATATAGATAATTAACCCCAAAAACTGATGAAGCCAGTACAAGAGTTTCTAATACAACAAGAGTACAAGGTGAAATACAGAGTAAATATATACAATCCATCTTTGAAATACAAAAATAGATATCAGTTTAACAGTAAGAGGGAGAGAAGGAACACTGTGAACGTCAGGAGCTCACCCCAAATCTACGATCCATAGCTGCTCTGCAAGATGCACAAATTAACAATGAGAACTCGTACTATGATTTGCAGACTGCAGAAGTGTATTATGAATACCAAATACGTGGTACTTAGTAGGCATCAGCCGACTGAGCTCCAGAATTGATGCAAGTATAAATAACATGTAAAGTAGGAAAATAAGCTACAGATAATTATTTAAGAGATGGACACAATAATTCTAATGAAAAGTAAGGGTAAGCTATATGATACTACCAATAATCAAGGATGAAGCGTGGTTCCATAAATAGTTAGTCCATATACGATAGTATAATTAAGGAGGAAATATACAATGTACAATAGAAGTATGAAGGAGGAGATATACAAGATATATATATAATAGTAATTTGAAGAAAGGGTATATGTATATGATAATATTACAAAGATCACTGGACATATATCATAGGAATAGCTAAACCTAGAAGTGCTATCCTGAGGGAGTTGGCCTAACAACCTAAATATCACAAGGATTAAAATATCAAGAAAGGAACTAACTCTAGCATAATCAGGGTCTCTAATCGTAATATGCTTAATCATAAGATGATCTAACAATAATAAACCTCACCATCATACGAGAAAAGGAATCAGAAACATACCGACAACCTCGGGTACCAATCCATAACCAACCTGCCATGAGCTATTCAATAATAACCATATATTAAGTAACCAGATTTCCCAGATAACCAATAACCCCAATTGGGCCGCCATAAGCCCAAAGAGGCATAATCAAGTAATCAACAAACAACAACTATAACTTGTAGCTATACAGCCCCCCATAAGACCAATATATACAAACGCCAAATAATTATATTAGTGATAGGCAATGCATATTAATGAATGAATAAAAGGATAATCCAGTACCATCAACCAATCAAGTGCCATAACAAACCTAGTGTATATACCTCCTCCGGCTCAGTAGCTCGCAAAGTCAGGCAGGACCTACGACGACTATCCTTCTCTGGTACTGTGGCTCAACAGATGAAGGGGCCTATAGGGGACTCGAGATATCCATATACACCGCCCGGTCCCAAACATGAACTTTCATAATCCATCATAACCAATCTACTCCATCCAGTACTAGAGAGAGATATAAAGTATAATAAGACATTCCAAACTTAAACCAGAACTAAATAAGTGTATATCTGTAAATCCATTGCCCGAGATCGAATTCGGGACTAAAACAGTATAGTTATATAGAAAGAGTTAGAATCTCCCTTGACCAAAGTGAGTAAATAGTGGTAAAATAATGGATCAATAATGGACCAAAATCAGCCTCGGGCTAATTTTCAAAGTAATATGTTTAGTTGAAAAAGTCATAATTCCTTAATAAGGGTGTTACGACTTTCATTTTCAAAGATTTACTTTTAAAGTTAGGAAAAGTGGAAATAAATCTCTTTTTATAAAAACAATAGTAAAATCAAGATTTTAACCGAAATCGTACCACTAAATAAGTATGAATGCGTCTAAATATATACATGCCATAACCAATGTCCAGACAATACAATCATAGCGTCTACACATCCATAAACTACAACCACGTCCTTCCAAAGGATAGTATACTAACCTGGTGTACAACTGGCATCGTAACCACAACCTCGGGCCAACAACATACAACCTAGTAAGATATTAATACCATAAACGGAGAAACTAAGTTAAACAAGGCAGTAAGCCTTATACTAAAGTATCTTCCATGTAAATCAATGGCTAAACAAGCCTATAATCTGGTACAATGAAGTCCTAAAACTATATCGGGTATTCTAGGCTAGGGTTCGGGTCATATTTCTATCCTAAATCCCTTAAATAGGTCATGTCATGATATAACTAGGTATAAAGTTATCCTATAATCCGTACCTAGTATGCAATCTATATAATACACAATCTCATAGAGAAAGGTAGACCGAAGCCTACCTCGAAGCCGAACCTCAATCTCGAACCATCCATGAACTGCTCATTTTTGTCCCACGATCTCAAAAATGATGTCGCGCTATCAAAATCATAATCTACATGTTAATACAAGTAAAACAATACCCATATTGCTATATAATACTTCGGGTTAAAAATTAGATCTAAAATGGGCTCGTGGGACCCACATACAAAAACCCAAAATTGGACTTGTCATTTGGTCCCTCATGACTAAAGAAACTTGTGCCAATAATTTGGGCACAAATCAAGTTCAATAGTTATGCCAAAACAACCCCAATATTTAGAGAAATCAAGAACCAAAAATGGAGAAATTAAGAGAAGAGGAAGCTCAGAACTTACGAGATTCGGACGAGATAAAGATTGACTTGACGTTCCCATAACAACGTCGTCCTTAAAATGATGCCACCAACTGATTTGGGGCTAAAAGGGCATCCCAAAGTGTTTGGAAATGGAGAAAATTGGTTTTGGATCGATGGTGAAAACACCCTTAAAAGCTTCAGCTTGGTCGCTTAGGCGGCCATTTAGTCGCCATGGCGCCAAACAGATTACCCAAGCGGCCCTTGCCCTCTCTATTGCCTAGGCGCCCATTTGGTTGCCAAGGCGACATTCCCTAGGAGCCAATGAGATTGCCCAGGTGGCCAACGTCCAAGCCTAGCATACCATTGCCAAGGCGGTCTCGCCTAGGCGCCAAGTTGGTCGCCAAGGCGAAGCACCAAAAACCAACCAACGCCCAAACTTTATTTGGGTAATTCGGGCCCATCCAAAGTCCCGTGGACATAAATGAATAATGCTACCCCATCGAAAATGACATTCTGGACTTAATGAACTAGAATAAATTCCCAACGGAGATTGGTTTGGCAAAATATGGGCTCCAAACTCAATGTGTCGATTTAACCAACTCTCGACTAATAGCCCAAAATAAGTTTGGAAACCTCGGGACCAGACCAAGGGTCCCTCTAGACTAAAATCGATGTTTCAGAGCTGATAGCACTATTGGAATTTCCATCTGAGTCCGTTTACTAGGTGTTTTGGTACGAGACTAATTTCTTAACAACAAAAGCTCCAAAATTGGAAAATGAGCCTAATAACCAAACAAACTAGCCGAAAATAGAGCCGACAGTTTCGGCAAGTCATAAATGGCCTATTGACGCTATGGAAAGGCTCAAAGCATCGAAAACATAAGAAAATCGAGGAAATAACCTATAGGGTCATTACAGTATCAAAATCCCAGACATTTAGTGTCTACCAAACTTATATCAACCAATCCAGTAAAGATATCTGAATACCGGTGCATCCTATAATAATAAATATGATATCACAACAAGCATAACCACAATTATAATAGTAATCGCACTTGTAAAATCAACAAACTTTTCATATAAGTTCATTACCTGTGATTAACACTTTGGATATCAAATAGTCATTCACTTTCCTTGAACATGCATTGTAACAAGTAAAACGAAGGAACAATTATCATGCACACATAAAACAAATTGGTTTCAACTACATTAAACCATCACCTACCTCAATCCAAGCCCGAAATGCTCTAACGAACTTGAGTTTTACCTTTCCTTGCAACCTCAGCTTGATTGGGTCTAAAAACATCAATACAACACATAATCAACCAAATAACCTATAATGTCAAGGATTATAACCTAATCCCGAATCTCCAAGGCCAAATTCATGATCACTCCCCCCATTCTAGGGTTTTCTACCATTATTCGACCATAATTCTACCAATTTCATGGTTACAATGGTGAATTATAGTCATGCAAGAGTAATTTAGCAACTTTTAACCAAAATCCAAGGGTTTTCTACCTAATTCACCCAATTGCACCAGAAAAATCAGTTAGATTAAGTTAAATCCTCTCCAAAATCCATAAACTGGTGATTCTAAGAGTTAATAATTGAACAACTAGTTAATGAGTGTGATTAACTTACCTTTACGAAGAGTTTTGATGGAAAATAGGCGAAAATTGCCCTAAATCGCCACAACTACGCCCAAAATGAGAGTGGATTAAAAATAATGTTTTTGGGGTGTTTTATGTATTAATCATTGTATATCCCGCTATAGCGGCCATATCCCACTATAGCGGCCTTGCTATAGCAGGATTGGCCAAAGCTGACTCCCGCTATAGCGGGAAAATTCCTACTATAGGGCGCAGTAGTAGAGGCCTGCCACCCGTTATAACGGGTGAGGCAAGGCAGAAACTTGGTATTGCTCCCAATTTTGTCTTTTTCGCAACGCTTTCTCAAATTTCAATATACCAAACCAACCATTTTACATCAAGTTCAATATCGGGAGTTCTACTCACCCGAATTCAATTCTGAAAGATCCTATGGATTCCTTATCGACTTTGCTAACACAAATTACCTCAAAATACATAACCTTTAACCAATCCATTCTGGAATTTTCCTAGACCATACCATGCTCGAATTTTGTCCAAGACTAGCCCAGCCTGAAATTTCTAACTCCTAATTTGGGGAAAACCTTAACCCAAATTTTAGTACGCTAGACTTACCCATTACGATGGAAATGGTTGTTATAATAGATACCAATTTACCCATTGTTTAACCCCTAATGATCAAACAGAAAAATGAGGCAAGTAAGAGAGAAGAGGGTACTGTATCCTTAAATAAGTGAGGGTACTTGTCTCATATGTCCCTCTCAATTTCCCAAGTTGTTTCCTGAACATGATGATGTTTCCATTGGACTTTTACAAACCAAATCTCCTTCGTTCACAACTTACGAATGTCGCGATCAAGGATTGCAACCAGCTCCTCCTCATAGGAAAGATTCTTATCAAGAAAAATCGAATCCTATTTGATAATGTAATCCTCATCCCCATGATATCTCTTAAGCATATGCACATGGAACACCGGATGAATACCTGACAGGCTTGGTGGCAAAGCCAACCTATAAGCTATCGAGTCCACATCATTAAGAACCTTAAATGGACCAATATATCGAGGGCTAAGCTTACCCTTCTTTCCAAACCGCATAACTCCTTTCATAGGAGATACTTTAAACAAAACTTATTCACTGGGTTTGAAAGACATGTCCCTCACCTTGTGATCCGCAAATTTTTTTTGCCTACTCTAGACTGCTAACAACTTACTTTGAATGAACCTCACCTTTTCCTGAGCTTCCTTCAACAAGTTTGTGCCCAAAGGCTTCACATCACCAACTTCGAACCATCCTATGGGTTATCTACACGTTCTCCCATAAAGTGCTTCAAATGGAGCCATATCGATACTAGAATGGTAGCTACTGTTGTATGAAAACTCACACAACAACAAAAAATTATCTAGTGACCACCAAAGTCAATCACACAAGCCCTTAACATATCCTCAAACAACTGGATAGTCCTTTCTGATTGCCCGTCAGTCTGTGGATGAAAAGCAGTGTTAAAGTCAAGCTTAGTGCCTAACTCGTCATGTAACCTGTCCCAAAACTTAGAGGTGAATTGCATACCTCTATCAAAAATGATGGAAATTGGTACCCTATGCAGCCTCAATATCTCCTTGATATAAATCTTGGTTAACTACTTCGAGCTGTAATCCACTATAACTGGGATGAAATGAGCTGACTTGGTCAGCCTGTCTATTATGAACCAAATTGAGTCATGCTGCCCCAAGGTCTTAGAAAGACCTACCACAAATTCCATAGTTATCCTATACCATTTCCATTCGGGAATGGGCATCCTCTATGGTAAACCCACATGCCTTTAATGCTCGTACTTCACCTGCTGACAATTGTGGCATTTAGACATATACTCAATTATATCCCTCTTGATACTGGGCCACCAATAGACTGGCTCAAGTACTGATACATCTTGGTCACACCCGGATGAATAGAGTATCGAGAACCATGAGCTTCTACAAGAAAATCTGGAATCAAATCACCAATTCGAGGCACGCACACACGTCCCCTTACAATCAACACCCACACTCATCAAGTGTGGTGTTAGAAGCTTCACCATATACTACCTTGTTCCAAAGTTTGTTCAACTTCTTATCTTCAAACTGTCTGGCCTTGATCTGATCAAGGAATTTTAACCTTACCTCCATACTATACAACACTCTACCCCTTGCAAAAACACCAAACTGCATAAAATGTGATGCTAAAGTCTGAATCTCTCAAGCTAAGGGTAGCCTTGACACCCTCAAGCAAGCCAAACTACCCATACTTACCGCCTTCCAACTCAATGTGCCAGACACCACATTGACCTTACCCGGATGGTATTGGATGGTCACATCATAATCCTTCAATAATTACATCCACCTCCTCTGCCTCAAATTCAAATCCTTTTGGGTGAAAACATGCTGCAAACTATGATGGTCTGTAAACACTTCACACTTGACCCCATAGAGGTAGTGCCTCCAAATCTTAAGTGCAAAAACCACCGCTGCAGACTCCAAGTCATAGGTTGGATAATTATTCTCATGAGACTTCAATTGCCTCGAAGCATACGTTATTACATTCCTGTCCTACATCAACACAACACCCAATCTAGAGAGTGAAGCATCACAAAGTATAATAAAATCTTTACCTTAAACTAGCAAGGAAAGAATGAGAGCTATAGTCAAAAATGTCTTGAGCTTTTGAAAGTTGTTCTCACACTTGTCTGACCACACAAATGGCACCTTCTTCTGGGTCAACTTTGTCAGGTGAGTAGCAATAGAGGCAAAATTCTTGATGAACCTGCAATAGTAACTAGCAAGACCCACAAAACTTCTAACCTCAGTCATAGAGCTAGGCCGAACCCAACTCTTGACAGCCTCAATCTTCTGGGGATCTACCTACATGCCCTAAAAAGGCAACCGAAGACAACTAAAACTCACATTTAGATAACTTAGCATATAACTACTTCTCTTTCAAGATCCCTAAAATAATGTGAAGATAACCTGTCTGTTCCTCCTTACTCTTGGAGTAAAACAAAATGTCATTAATAAAAACAATCACAAAAGAATCCAAAAATGACTTAAAGATACCATTCATCAAGCTCATGAAAGCTGCCGGCACGTTAGTCAACCCAAACGACATCACCAAGAACTCGTAATGCCCATACAAAGTCCTGAAAGCTATTTTGGGTATATCTTCCGATCGAATTTTTAACTGGTGATAACCTGACCTCAAGTCTATCTTGGAGAAAACTGAGGCACCCTGCAACTGGTCAAAAAGATTATCTATCCGGGGTAAAGGGTACTTATTCTTGATGGTAACCTTATTCAACTGCCTGTAGTAAATGCACATTCTCGTGCTATCATCCTTTTTCTTAATGAATAACATTGGAGCACCCTAAGAAGAAGCACTAGGACGAATGATCCCTTATCAAGTAACTCCTACAACTAATTCTTGAGTTCTCTCAACTCAGCCGGAGCCATTCGATAGGGAGGGATAGAAATAGAGTGCCGGCTCCAAATTGATATAGAAGTTAATGTCCTGGTCTTGAGACATACCATGTAAATCTATGGGAAACGCCTCTTAAAATTCTGACACTGCAGGGACTGACTCAATAAAAGGGGACTCCGCACTAACATCCCGAAGATATGCTAGAAAGGCCGAACATTTTCTCCAAACTAACCTTTTAGCCCGAATAAAAGATATAACCTTGCTCTAGAGAAGGCCTGTTGGCCGAAGAATAAGAAGCCCCTTAGCCTCTAGCAATTAAGGAATGTTGAACAACCCCTGACTGACCACCTATAGAAGCTGGCGGAGAGCTGACTGAATAGGGCGAGCCGGATAGGCCTGATGGCTATGACCCTTGGAATAAGAACCGCCAAAGTTACCCATATTCCGGGACTTCTTTGCTAAAACCTTTGCCTGACCAACTTTTTTTACCCCTTCTACTTTTTTCACATAATCAACAACCTTATTAAAGGTTTTCCCGATAGAATCCATATGAACAGTCAAAACTTGCAAGTCAGTGTTCATGCCCTTCACAAACAACCGAATCCTCTCATCTTCTGTACCAAGTAACTGAGTAGCATAATGGGACAAAGCATAAAATTTGGACTGATAGGCTGCAACAAACATAATGCCCTGCTCAAGGGCTAGAAGCTCATCCTTCTTGCCATCACGAAGTGTACGGGGTACATACTTCTCTAAAAACAGGGTATAAAATTGAGCCCATGTCAATGGAGGCAAGGTTAGTGATTGACACTCCACATATGCCCTCCACCACTTCTTGGCATCCCCTTATAGCAGGAAGGTAATAAACTCAACACCGTGCTACTCAATAATACCCATTTTAAGTAACCTTTCGTAACAATCAATAATGAACTCAAATGCATCCTCAGTCTCAGAGCCAATAAAAATAGGAGGTTTCATATTCAGAAACTTAGTCAGCATGTCATACTCAGACTCAGTCATGACTAGACCTAATAATGGGCAACGAAAAATCATAGTCCCAAGGCCTCACCCATTCTAGGAGCAATTGTGGTAGTTGGTTGAACACTTGGAAACTGGTAAGAAAGCATGGCAAAAGTGGTCCCAATACCGTCCAATCCACTCAGAAAATAAAGCACCTGCTGAATCATCTCAGCAGACATTGGGGGAAGAGTTTCACCCATAACTGGCACCACCTTCTCCTGCTCTACGACATCCTTGTTCATTTTCTCAACCTCCTCATAATGATCCTAGGGTGGGGGAGGTGTCACTGACCTCTGACGGGTCTGATTGGTTGCTGCCCGAGCTCCACCCCTGGCTGGTGTTGCTCTCTCTCTTATCCTTTTCGTACCATTTCCTCGTCCATGAATAACCAATTTTGCAGCTAGAGCTACTGGTGCGGGGGCTACAACTCTGGCTCTATTGGCTCTAGTGTTTACTATCTGCAGACAAAACAATGAAGAGGGTTAGATACCAATTTGTATTGCCAGATACAAATTGGAATCAAGTTATAGCACGAAAAAAGGAACAAAATAATAGTTTTCCTAAAGTCCTATAGCCTCTCAAAGAAAAGTACAGACGTCTCCGTACAGTTCTGCAAGACTCTATTGGACCTATTTTGGTACAATAAGATCAACAAACCTAGGGCTCTGATACTAACTCTCCGGTGGGAGGATCATCTAACCCCAAACTATCAAATCCAACACTTAGCCAAATTAAGACAAACTAGTTGTTTTTCCTTAAATAAAAAAGGAAACCACTATTCTAAATGAACACAAATGTGGAAATTAACAAACACTTAACAAATCCCCTAGAATTTGAAAGTCATTGTACTAAAATACCACACATGTCAATGAAAGGGTTCAACCCCAAAATAACTGAAATTATCCAAGTCTAAAAAAATGGACCAGAAACTAAGTGAAGAACTCATGGAAGCCCGAAAGATGTAGCTAACCCTGGAGTTTGAATGTTATCCTCTCTACAGCTAAGGTCTTGAAACAATCACCGAAAGATGCTCTTCACTCAACAAAAAGAAGAGCACATGTAGTACCAGTATACAAGAAATGATGTTGTAGTGGTAGGGTCACCGGCCAACCCAAAATGAGATATATGAACAAGTAACCATAACTTAGTAAAGCAAGAACAACCATGAACACCTACCATGTAACCTTACCTCAAGATTATGAGACTTAACCTTATTCATTAACGTCATAGAGTTCAGTCAAGTACAAGTCAAAATAAATAACAACTCAAGTCAACTCTGACTACCAAAAGGAATTTAAGTCAACTAACCATGACTCAATCACAACATGCTACACCTTATCTCGAATACATAAGTAAATAAACAATAAAAGAGGTATGTCAATTACTTCCAACTTAGCCCATACCACTCAAGGATCCATTTCAACAATAGTAATGGAAATAATCGTAAGTCCTGGTTCATTCAAGAAATCAATTATATCAAGTCAACACACAAACCTGGTTCACTCAAGGAACCAAAAATATTAAGTCAACACATAAACTCAGTTCACTCAAAGAACCAATATAATAATTAAACAAATAACCCTGGTTCACTCAAGCAACCAAATATATCAGTTAAATAAATAATCCTGGTTCACTTAAGGAATCGTCACACTCACCTATACCTTGTACATACATGCTAAAGGCCTTATGGTCGTCCACTAGCCATGACCTGCAGGGGACGAGCTCTTGTCCATGTACCAAAATCCCAGACATCTAGTGTCTACCAATCTTATATCAACCAATCCTATGAAGATGTCCAAATACTGGTACATCTCATAATAATCAACATGATATCATAACAATCACAACCACAATGATAATAGTAATAACATTTGTAAAATCAACAAGCTTTTCGTATAAGTTCATTGCATGTGATTAACACTTATGATATCAAATAGTCATTCACTTTCCTTAAACATGCATTGAAACAAGCAGTACGAAGGAACAATTATCATGCACACATAAAATAAGTTGGGTTTCAACTGCATTAAACCATCACCTACCTCAATCCAAGCCTGAAATGATCTAACAAACTTGAGCTTTGCCTTTCCTTGTAACCTCGGCTTGATTGGGGTCTAAAAACATCAATACAACACACAATTAACCAAATGACCTATAATGTCAAGGATTATAACCTAATCTCGAAGCCCCAAGGCCAAATTCATGATCATTCCCCCATTCTAGGATTTTCTATCATCATTCGACCTTAATCCTGCTAATTTCATGGTTACAATGGTGAATTATAGTCATGCAAGAGTAATTTAGCAACTTTTAACCAAAACCCAAGGCTTTTCTACCCAATTAACTCAATTGCACTAAAAAAATCAGTTAGGTTAAGTTAAATCCTTCCCAAAACTCATAAACTAGTGATTTTAAGAGTTAATAATTGAAAAAATAGTTAATAGGAGTGATTAACTTACCTTTACAAAGAATTTTGATGAAAAATAGGCCAAAAACGCCCTAAATCGCCACAACTATGCCCAAAATGAGAATGAAATGAAAATAACATTATTGGGGTATTTTCTGTATTAATCAGTGTATATCCCGCTATAGCAGCCTTGCTGTAGCAGGATCCACCTACTATGGCAAGATTGACTAAAGCTGACTCCTACCATTGCGGAAAAATTCCTACTATAACGGCGTAGTAGTAATGGCCTGCCATCCTCTATAATAGGTGAAGTGAGGCAGAAACTCGAGATTGCTTTCAATTTTCCTTTTTTCGCAAATCACCTTCAAATTTCAACATCCCAAACCAACCCTTTTACGTTAAGTTCGATATTGGGAGTTTTACTCACCCAAATTCACTTTCGAAAGATCCGACGGATTCCTTATCGACTTGAGTAACACAAAATTACCTTGAATTACATAACCTTTAACCAATCCATTATTTCCCTAGACCATACCATGTTTGGATTTTATCTAAGACTAGCCTAGCCTGAAATTTATAACTCCCAATTGGGGAAAAATCTTAACCCAAATTTTGGTACGCTAGACTTACTCGTAACGATGGAAAGGATTGTTACAACTTGAGCTTGCAAGATCGTGAAAAAAATATGAGCAAGTTGTCAAGTGCTGCACGGGGTACTTAGTGAAAGTCTAAGACCGTTACAACGTGGTATCAGAGCAAAGGTTAATAATAAGGGAAAGGAAAATGAGAGAGATAGTAACGTTGCTAGCACCACCAACGTAAGCAGGATGCTGCGAAGAAGCACCAAAAGGGGAGAAAAAATTATAAAAAGGGTGAGGAACTATTTTTCGACCCTACACTAAGTGAAATATTGGCATCCCACTCACCTTCGGCTACTGAGGCGAGTGAAGACGAATAGGAGAACGTGTCTCAAGACGTCAAGCAATATAGTGGATCGCGAGGGTTGACACGACGAGGCAGGCTGTGGAGATTTTTGACAAACATTTGAACGAGGTCAATGACAAGTTCAAGACTATTAAAGACTTCACCCTTGAGAAGAATGACAATAGCTGGAAAGAATTGGAAGGGGGCAATAATTGGAGATTAGGAAACCCATCACTTTCTTGGAGTGCCAGCTTATTGAAGCATTAAGCACGATTGAGACCATGAAGGCCAAGATGGAGGCACTTTAGGGGAAATTGAAGCTAGAGGGTCCAAAACATCAGAAAAAGAGAGGGAGGCCAAGATTGAGACTCCCAAGAGACCAATGTTCAAAGGCGTACATGATGCAAGAGGCGGAGAATTTTCTTTGGCATTTAGAGAATTATTTCAAGTGCAACAGGGTGAATAGTGATGAGAACAAGATCAACACCGCCATGTTGTACCTCTTGGAGATGGCCATGCTATGGTGGAAACGAAAGGAGTTCGAGATGGAGAAGGGGCTTTACACCATTAATACATGGAAGCAATTTCAAGTCGAGTTTAAGAGCGCTTTTTCCCCAACAATGTCCTCAATAAGGCAAAACGCAGGTTTCGGGAGTTGAAGTAGACAGGCAGCATACGAGCATATGTAAACGAGCTCACCACTCTCACACTTCAGATTCCCAACCTCACAGATGAAAGCATGTTATTCCACTTCATGGATGGGCTGTAAAATTGGGCCAAGACGGAGTTGGAACGCCGACAATTTAGTAATATTGATGAAGCTATCATACAGGCTAAAGCTTTGATGGACCTTAGGCATGACAAGCATGACAAAGGTAAAGACGATGAGATGAGGAGTAGTCATGCCATAGGTGGGGAAGATCATGGCAAAAGCAAGGAGCAGTAGGTGCATCCCAAGAATCATAACACCAAAAAGTCTGAGGGCAAGAAGTTTGGACACCAAAATTACAAAGGGAAATGGTTGTTACATATGTGGTGGGCCACCTGACTATGAAAGGTACCCGGAATGGTGGGCCACCTGACTATGAAAGGTGCCTTGAACTAAAGACCCTTGGTGCCATATTACGTGAATGAAAGGAGAGAGATGTACAAGAACAAGGGCAAGGTTCAAACATGATGCAGTTGGGCATGATAGAACTATGCGGAGCTATCGCAAAACAATCAAAGAAGCCAAAAAAAATACAACATCCAGTATGTGGACATTACCATCAATGGACGACCCGCTCACGTTATGGTCGACTCAAGTGCAGAGGCAAACGTCATAACCAAGAAAGTGGCAACAAAGTTGGGCTTGAGTTTTAGTCCAAGCAATAGTCATCTCAAGACAGTCAATGCACCACTAACTCCCATGTGCAGAGTTGCTAAAGGAGTAAGCATCACATTGGGCAAGTGGCAAGGTAAAACCAACTTCACCGTCGCTCTTGTAGATATCTTTGACATAATTCTTGGGCAGGAGTTCTTCCAAAATTTTCCTACTGTGATCAATCCCTACCTCCAACGACTCTTAGTAATGAAGTGAGAAGGATCTTGTACGATACCCATGTTTAAAGTATAAAAAATGAAAGGAAAAACACAATTATCAGTCATGCATCTTGTGAAAGGCCTTAAGAAGGGGAAACCGATGTTCACTAAAAAGAGAATCGTCAGAGGAAGCGACATGGGAACGATATGAAGACTTGTGGCAATTCAAAGATAAAATCCAAAAGTTTATACAATAGCAAAATGCCACAGTCGTTGCAACATCAGATGGGGGAGAGTGTGATAACCCATCACATCATCATGCTACGTAAGTGCCACATGGCACAAAATTATCTATATAGAGGTCTTACATAAGAGGAAGACTATCCCTTAGTGGAATATTCTAGAGAAATGTAGGTATTTCCCATGGAAGACCATAGAATTTCATGGATTTTCATAGAAAGCCCTTAGAATATGTTTTTTAAAAGATTGGCAGTTGGGTTCAAACCCACAACCTCAGAGGCATAAAATTTCAGCGCATTCTTCTTTGCCACTAAACCGTCAGTCCATCCTTGGTGGGGGCTCGCACATTAATAAATATATATTTTTACTGGAATTTTATATACAAATACAAAGGCTACACAAAAGTTACTGGATTCGTTCGAACCTCCGTAACCTACTGTAACTCCGCCCCTGGTCAGGGGCAGACCGACCATAAGTTCGAATCCTGTCACCTTTCTTGTGGAAGCACAACTTCATCTTCAACTCTAACTTTAAAAATTCTAAATAAAATTAAAAATATTTGGAATCATTAACCAAATACCTACTAAGTATTATAGTACAAAAACAATTCTACGTCATATAAGAAGAAAAGAAATTTAATAGATTATCAAACCAGTCATTTAACTTTTTATTTGTGCCTACGAGCTTGCTAAAAATTGTCTAATGATGAGAAAATTATATATAGGTTCCATAAGAATGTCAAACCTTGAAATAGTTAAATAAAACATACTTCCTCCGTTTCAAAATAGTTGGCATGTTTACTAAAAATATTTATATCAAAATAGTTGTTAGTTTAAAAGATCAAGAGAGCATTAATTGTTCCTTTTCAACTTTACCCTTAACATTAATTATTCTAGAATTAAGAGGCACGCAAAATAGATAAGGATTAAAGAATTAATAAGGTATATATCAGTCAAATCACAATACTAGTTAATTTTTCCTTAAAAGTTGTGCAAAACCTAAATCTGCCCAATAGATAAGGATTAAAAAATTAATAAGGAATATATTAGTCAAATCACAATCCTAATTAGTAATTTTTTCTTAAAAGTTGTGCAAAACCTAAACCTGTCAACTATTTTGAGACGAAGATAGTAGTATTAAATGTAATGAATTAATTTCAGAGATCTAAAAAATAATGAAAATTATGTTTATCTCATTATTTTAATTTATTGTAACAACTTGAAGTCATTCACCATATCAAGCTCGTAGATTTTGTATTTGTTATTGAATTCTTTGATTCTCCAAGAACAAATCTTTTGTTAATTAAAAAAAGTGTTTATGAAATTCACTAACCAAATGAATATATTAGTAAGGGCAAAATAGTTAAATTATATTTTTTTATATTAATGAGAATGAGTTTGATTATTACAAAAACAAAAATAAAAACAAAAGGCAATTCGCAAACATAATATCACAAACCAAAACGAAGATTAGTATTATGAAGTAAAATATTGAGGCAAGTTTATGAAACTATCTCAAATATAATTTATAATTTATTTTTGAGTGCCATATCATATTTTCAAAACAAAATATAAAAGTTTAGATAAAATTTATTTTTTAGTTAACATGTGCAAAATAAATTACTTTATGTGTCAAAATAAAAAAATAACTTTTGTGTGGTAAATTTAAAGTTAGATGACTTTAATGAGTTATAAAATAGAAAAATAATTTTTGTGAGGTAATTCTTAAAGTTGAATGATTTTTTTATAACAAAAAAAATTAAAAATATGAATTTTTTTGTGATAAATGTAAAATTGAATGACCATCAGAATTTTCTCAATTTTTATGGATCAAAAAGGTACTACATGGCAAAAATAAAAGAAATCAAATACTTAAGTGATAAATTAATGGGTATGAAATTCCTTTTCATAGGGAGCACTTCTTCCGAATAAGTTATACGCTATGTAAATTTGAATTAGTTGAACTCAAATTCAGTTAACGGATACCGAACAAAAAAAACTAAAAAAAGACAATAAGAGAATAATGTTATAAAATAATATAGGAAGAATAAGTAGAGAGAAGGGAGTAGTTCTTATTTCTCTTGACGAATGAATTACAATGAAGAGAACTATCTATTTATTGGGGAAAATTGACCTAACTTTTCTCCAAAAGATAACATTAACTTTAATTTGATAGCCATTCGCTATAACTTGATAGACATTCACTATCATTTATAACACTCCCTTGAATGTCTAATTGATAGATAATGTGTCTCGTTAAAACCTTGCTAGGAAAAACTAATAATTACATAAATCTCCAAACATCCTTATCATATCTACTTATTCTCTCATTACTTTAAATTAATTATATAATATCCCACAATAACCCAGATACGCTAATACATACAAATACATATTGTAACCCCTAAGATACATATGGGTACATGCAACTAAAACTAGATACATGTGATGTATCTGAAACTAAACAATGTATCCGGACACCTTACCATGTATCTAGATGCCTTAACATGTATCCACATGTATCTGGAGGGTTATTCATCTACAATGTATCCGCGACTATACAATGTATCTGTGTCATTTTTAATGATATATTATGTAATAATAAAAACTTATGGGAGAGGAAGTAATTATATCATATAGTAGTGAGATTTATGTTGTTTATCCAAAAAAAAAAAAATACTCTAGTGAAGAAAAAAGAGCACACATATCTAATAATACGTATTTAGGTTGCCTCATTAAAAACCTTACAAGAAAAATCTAGTGGGACAAAACCTCATAACGAAAAAAGAGTCCAATGCGTAATAACTCCACTAATGAGAACATCCTTGAATCTTTGCATCCCAATCTTGTGCACCATCTTCTCGAAAGTTGTAGTTGGTAGAGACTTAGTGAATAAATCAGCCATATTTTCACTTTAAAGAATCTGTTGCACATCGATATCACCATTCATTTGGAGTCATGTATGTAGAAAAGCTTTGGTGAAATGTGTTTCATGTTATCTCCTTTTATGAATCCTTTTTAACTGTGATATGCATGCTGCATATCTTCATATAAAATTGTGGGTACTTTATCACATATCAAACTATGTTTTTCTCGAATGAGATGTATCATGGACCTCAAACACACACATTCTTGACTTGCTTCAATGAATAACTATTATCTCAACATGATTTCATGAAGTGGCCATGATAGACTACTTTGTAGATCTCCAAGATATGACAGTACCCCCATATATGAACACATAGCATATTTGAGATCGAGTTTTATGTGAGTCAGATAAATACCCTGCATCAGCATAACCAAAAAGATCGAGACTAAAATTATTAGAATAAAATAAGCCCATATCGATAGTCCCTTTTAGATACCGCAATATGTGTTTGATTCTATTCCAATGTCTCCTAGTAGGAGCAGAACTATACCTTGTTAATAAATCAACCGAAAATATTTCAGGCCTTGTAGTATTAGAACGATACATTAGTGCACTAATTGCACTACGATATGGTACTTTAGCACCAATAATTTCCTCGTTCTTTTCTTGAAGTTGGAATAGATCCTTATTCACATCAAATGATCCAACAACCATCGGAGTACTTAATCGATGTGCTCCATCCATATAAAATCTTTGCAACACCTTTTTTGTATAGACAGCTTGATGAACAAAAATACCGTTTGTCAAATGCTCAATTTGTAAATCAAGATATAATTTTGTCCTTCCAAGATCTGTCATCTCAAATTCCTTATTTAAATAATCAGTTGTCTTTGAAGTTCTATTGGAGTTCCAATAAGGTTTATATCATCAACATAAGCCACAAGTACAACAAACTCCGATGTTATTTTCTTTATAAAACACATGGGCAAATTGCATTATTTATATAGCCTTCCTTAGATAAATACTCACTAAGACGGTTATACCACATGTATCCATATTGCTTTAAATCATAAAATAATCTTTGCAATTTAATTGAATACATTTTCAAGGACTTTGAACTATATATACGCATCAGGCATCTTAAATCCTTCAAAAAAATTTATGTGTATCTCATTATCAAGTGATCCATAAAGATAGGCTATAATCGCATCCATCAAATGCATTTCAAATCTCTCATGGACAGTGAAACTAATGAGATAACGTAACGTTATTGCATCCATAACTAGTGACTATGTATCTCATAATCGACACCAGACCTTTGTAAAAATCCTTGTGCAAAAAAGTGTGTCTTATAGTTTGATAGGCTTAAAAGAAAGGTTTCAAGAAGTACTCTGAACTGATTTATCATCTTCTCGTGGCTGAACAAAATAATGATTTGTTAATGAAAAAGAGAATCGACCTACAAGATCTACACCATTTCCTAAAGTGAATGAGGTGTACGCCCACCACACTAGGCGTGAAAAAGGTCATGGCCTTGATCGTGGTCGTGATTATGGTTAAGAAAGAATTTCTTTTCGTGGTGTTAATAATCATTCGTTAAAGAAAAAACACAATCAAAAGAAAAAAAAAAAGAAAGGATGATAAGCGTGAAGCAGTTAGAGCAAGTGGTTGCTTCCAATGTGGTGGAAAAAGACACTATGCACGTGACGGTCGTACACACAAATATTTGGTTGAGCTTTGTCAAGCATTACTAAAGAAGAAAAAAATCACCAGTTACTTCAGGAGCAATAGGCTTAAGACACGTTCAAATGATTAAAAAATTTAAAGTCCTTCATAGAGCAATTTTAATGAGAGGTAACAACAAGGTAATTTTTAACTGAAAAGTTCTTTTACCACACAAACACTCACATATCTTTAAAGAAAGAAATTTTAACCACCCGAAATTAGAGGTATTAAATCATAACACCTCCAATCCTAATTAAGGTGATGAATGACAAATCTTTTACTGCACATAAATAGTCACAAATCTATAAAAGAAAGAAATTTTTATCGAAATTTCTCGAATGATAAGTACTCTTTACCTTTAACCTTAAGATTGTAGGTTCCATTCACTAAAAACATAGGAGCTCCCAAAAAAGGTTAAAAACATACATTTCTTTTGGCACATCTTTTGTGCAGACAAAATTTTGTGAAAAAAAAAGAAGAAAGAGTGAAAGGTGAAAAACAACCTAAAGTATTCAAGTTTTTTGAGTTTTATACCTGAACTATCATGTGTGTGAGTTTCCTACCTGAACTATCACCAACTAGTTAGCAAAACACATCTAAACTGCTAATTGTTTGAGTTTTATACCTAAACTTTTACGTAGGAAAAGTGGGCCATTAATAGTTTAGGTGTATTTTGCTAGCTAGTTGGTGATACTTCAGGTAGGAAATGAACACACTTGATAATTTAGGTATGAAACTCAAAAAATTAGGATACTTTACGTGTGTTTTGAATCACTAACTCAAAAAGAAAAACTACATTTTTCTTAAAAGCTGAAGTTGCATTACCTTTTTCATCTTTTTATTCAACAATACTTCCCCTTCTAATTTTCCTCAAAGTAATTCACTACCACATTAAAAAAATAATAATAATAAAAAGATATATAGTACTCCCTCCGTTCGCTTTTACTTGTCACATTTTGACTTGACATACTATTAAAAAAATAATTATTAACATGACTATTTTAGAGAAAATAGCCAAATGTCCCCCCAACCTATTAGCCGATTACCAACTACATACTTATACTTCACGGGGATCTTATTACCCCCCCCCCCCCCCAAACTATTTAAAACTGAAATTATTAGCTCCCTAAAAAGTCACAACCACATTTGTGTTGTCCGGTGATATCCACGCATTGGACACGTATTGAACACGTATAAATTTTATTAAAATATTATTTTTATTCTTTTCCCCTTTTGATTTATTATTTTATAGACTCCATTGAAGGTCAAAACTTTGAACTTTGTTAATGGGTGTCTTGGATTTTCAAATTTGAAATTTTCGAATTTATATTCTTAAATAGGGAGCAACTGAGTTTTTTTAGAGCTGTTTGTGGGCTGAAAACGTAAAGAACCAGTTGAAAACCACCATTAAAGCTTTGTTTAAAAGCTTGAGTTTAAATTTTGATTTGTTACAAATGAGCTACATTTTGAGTGAGTACTGTATCAAAAGAATCGAAACGTTAAGAGGAGCTCATATCTAAAATTTGGGGCAATTTAGTGTGGTTTTGCATCAAAATTTTCAAAGCAACTGTCTGAATTTTCAGATTTACAGGGAAGTGACTAGTTGTTAAAATCAGTTGAGGAATATTATTGAGCTAAAAATAAGTTTATCTACTAAATTGTTGCCTGAAACTTGAAGAATGATCTAAAAACGTCATTGACGGAGTTTGAGCTTCGAGCTGGAGAGAAATTAAATCACAACATTTGCAATTGATTACAAGAATTCTCGTGGGTCTGTTGGGTATTGATGGGACCAGAAATTTTTCCTATTATTGAAAGTTTATTGAAGAAAATCAGTTGGGTGTCACTGTACTAAGCTTATTCAAGCTTAAATTTACTTTGATTTGAAAGATTTTGAGTCCATAGTTTTAGATTTTAGAGAGAGGTGAAATTATTATCAATGATTTGTGGTGTGTGATTGACGTAATAATGGCAGTGTTTTATGAAGTGATGGTGAAATTTAATGGCTGTCATGGATGTTCTACTGTAGGAAGAAGAAAAGAAATTAAAGAAATTAGATAGAAACAAAAAAGAAAAAAAAATACATATTTTTATTAAAAAAGGTAATAAAAATAAAATTTTAATATTTATTTTTAGTCTTCACTCTCTTTGATACACACATTCTGCCATATAAGCATTCAGGGAGATAATAATTTCGATTTTAAATAATTTAGGGGGTAATAGGACCCTCGTGAAATATAGGTGTATAGTTGGTAATCGGCTAATAGATTAGGGGGGCATTTGACTATTTTATCATAATATCCCTATTGATTGATGTTTACTATTGTGTCTTGAAATTAATTTGGAGAATAAACAATTAATACTAAGGGCAAAATAGAAAAAAAAAAAATTGTCTTTTCTTAATATGCCAAAAATGACAAGTAAAAATGTAAATTCAATTAGGAAATAAGTGAAAAGTAAAAGGGGGTAAGAAACAAATAAAACTCAGAAATGCCACATAAAATTGTAATAATGTGACAAAAACAATAGTATTATGATATCATCTAAAGATCCAATTTAAACTCTAAAAATAGAAAAAGAAAAAAAAAAAAAAAGGGAATAAATAAATGCGTAAAAAGCTAAAGGCTCACTATGTTCCAATTTACGAGAGGCGGTTGCGTTCCGTCATGAGGGAGATTTTTCTATAGCGAAAATATCGACACACACACACGCAGTGAAGAGTGAGAAAAGTGTGGTGCGGATAAGCTTAAGAAGATGATGAGATGGTCATTCGGCAGCGGTGGTGGAGGAGGAGGAGCTGGCAGCGGCGGCAGCGGCGGCAGTGGCGGCAGCATGTTAAGAGCCGTTCAAAGAGCTGTAAGGACAGGTGGCAGTGTTAGCGGCGGTGCCGCCCAAGAGTCCTTCTCTCATTCTACCACCACTACCCCTAAAACATCGACAACAGCAACAGCTACTAACCACGCGTTAACCAACAAAGCGAGTAATGCTTTTTCTCTATCTTCTTCATCGCCTTTATCCAGTACTCTTCCATTATCTGCTGCTGCTGCCCTTGCACCGGCCACCTGGGATTCTTCTTCGTATAACGCGGACGAGTCTGAAGACTGGGAATGTTTAGACAATGAAAGAGTTAATAATAATAATAGTACTAGTATTTTGTTTGATGATTATATTCTGGGTCCTGTTCCATCAACTGATGAGGTTCATCATGCAGTTTCTGCTCTTCACCAGTGAGTTCCTTTTTCTTCCATCTTACCTACGCTTCCCTGGTTTGTCTCAAATGTTTGTGATAATTTGAAGAAATTCATTCGTTTTTCTTCTAAATCTTCCAGTAAAATGCCACCATTAGATCAATCAGTTGCTTTGTTTACAAGTACAAAAGTTCTGACGTTAAAAGTCCGACTTATTTTTCATGGGATAATGGGTAGTTATATATGTACGTACGTATTCACATGTCGTGTGCCTGGGCCCTGGAGTATATTATTAGCTGATAAGTACGTAACCAGCTTTCCAGGTCAATTAGAATTAATTTTTTTTTTTTTGAAGTGTGCCATGCGTTCTCTAGTCGTAAATGACACTTTGCGTCCGCATTATGAAAATATGTTCAAATTTGGAGAGTTCAACTTTTCGATTTTGATCATACATATTTGAAAACAACGTGTTAGTCACAAAAATTGACAATTTAAAATATTTATAAGGGATATGAAAAGATTACAGGTTAAACAAAAACTTGTTTGACGTTAGAAATCTGCAAAATATTACATAAATTGGGACGGATACAGAGTAGTAGGATGCAGTAGTCATATAGAAATTGTCAAACCTCTGTATGACTAAATACGGGAGTTTTCAAAATTGATCCCCTCCCACCCGCAAACACACACACACACAAACATCACCTCTGGTGGCTGATTTTAGTGAACAAAACAAGCAAATTACAAAGAACATGGTAGGAGCTAGATCAATTCTTTGTACTTCATACTTTGGTATACTAGATCCAACCAAATTAAATACATCAACTACTTAATATAAAAGTACTCCCTGATTTAGTTAGTTTTCCTTAGGGACCAACTCGTAATCCAAATTCAAATCTTAGCACACCTTTTTACTTATTTTGAGCTCAATAGACCAATTTTGAATGCTTTAGACCTCTTTTACACCTAGCAGATATGGTAGACATGAAGGGGTCAATGAAACGATTTTTGAATTTCTCAAAGTAGATGGTTACAATGATGTCCTAGAAGAACATGCCTTGTTAGTAAAATTGTGCCAGACTGCCAGTTACAGTCCCTTTTCACCCTGATTTATTAATCTGACACTGACGGATGGCTAAATTAGAAGTGAGGCCCTACTTCTGCTGGGGAGAACTGGTAATAGAAATCCAGAATGTCAGGACACATCAATTTGGTTGGGAAAAAATTATTTGATGAACTTGGCCATGGCAAGCTGCGAGTCACTGGTTGTAATCCTCCCAAATTTATGCAAGTGCCATTATTTTAATCAAGTTATTAAATATTGTTATAATTTTTTGGTACCTAAAAACTTAACTCATTGAGCTTTCAACTAGTATTGGAGATCTTAGCTATTTTCAGAATCATGTGAAAACTCTGCCTAATTACTGCATTATTATGATAAGTTAACCTTGTCTGGCCTTAGCTCTTCTCCTTTTTCTTTGTCTAAATTGCAACCTGAAGAATTCAATAATGTAGCATGTATTCCTGAGAATGAGTAAGTGAGACATTCTGTCTACATGAGAGAGTACGATAACTTACTGTTTTAGATTCTACTAGGCAGTAATATCTTTAATTAGCTGAATGACTCATTGACAGTCTGCAAATGTGTTATGTGTGTATCTTTCTTTTGCCTATATTCCAATAATTTATATTTATACTTCTCATATATGGCTGCAGATAATAATCTTTATTTTTGTTGTTGCACTTACTAGGGTCCTTGAGCCGTCCTATTTTTCGTACTCTACCAACGACGGTCTTGGTTACAAATCAAATGAGGATACAACTGATGAACTTACTAGTTCAATTAACCTGAGGCGTGAATTGCACTCTTCCAGTGGATCTTTATCTGATTGGATTGAACCGTCTATGCATATCTGTAATTCAAAACTGTTGCAGTCATATGGATCTAATAGAGTATATGATGCTTTTCACTTGCTGCAGACTGAACCTTCTATTCAGGTACCTTAAGAGTGCATCTTCAGGATTTTTGTCTTTGAAATCTGTTAGCGGCACATGGATATCAGAAAGAGTTGCTTAATATCACATCTTTGATTGTAATTGTTGTGTAACAACAAGTAGTCTAGACCTTTTAAAATGAAATCTCAGTCCCCTTCGATTTATTTTCAATAATTGAGGCACTGGCTTAACAGACAAACTCTTGGAGAGAAGTAATTTCTCAGTTACCTTTTTGTTAGATTGCATGGAGCTATTGTTGTTCATAACTTTTTGAACAGGCTAAGATATTGTCTGAATGGTACTAATCCTTTTGGGTATATCCATAATCGGTCCTTGATGCAAAAATTCCCTCTTCATCTTCGCAGAAAATGGTCATTTCGCTGTCATCTGACAAGGCCGTTTGGGATGCTGTTCTGAACAATGAGGCGGTTCGGGAAATCAGAGATTCACTGAAAGAAGGTTTGTTTTTCATACGATTTGCAGAGTAATTTATCTTTGGGAGTGCAATAGACATTTGCACACCAGTCTCCTCTGTTTATATGTTTAGCTGTTGAGGGGTTCTAGAAGATTTTGCACTTGTAACGACACCACAACATCTGTTTAAGCATGTTATGATGGCACACTTTTCTCTATGAGGAGTAAAAGCATCCTATCCTGCACAAAGTGTATACTAACACAATGTTCAATGAAGCTAGCTGGCTATGAGCTTTAACTTGCAAAATTTGAATGAGAAAGAATCGTAAAATCTTCTATCAGTGTTCATGGTTCAAAAAACCCAAGTAAATATAGCGAAATCACTGCAAGTACTTCTGTTCTTATTTGCAGCAAATATGGCAGTCGTGGTGGCTTTTATGTTATCGAATGCAGTATGTTAGGATCTTACTTATATACATGTACTGATTGGATGTAAGAAGATTATTGATTATCTATTATACTAGCAAATAGAAAGACCTTATCCCTGTTTTATAGCAAGCACAATTCAGAATTCTCAATGGTGCAGTTGATATATTTGACTACTCTACATTTTAGTTGATGCAGCTGATAATGGCTTGCAAGCTGGAAGTTCTGAGGAGGGTGTTGATAAGTCTGATTCAGATGGGACAGTAGACATAATCAGTTGGATTGTTGTCAACACCAAGGAGAAAGTGTTGGAAATAGTTGAGAAGATCATAGAGTTTGTGAATGAGTGGTTTCAGTCTCCTGAGGAGGAGAAGACATCAGAGGGGAATACTGATCCATTTGAGGAAAGGCTGAGAACTTCCTTCTTCCTTTCCGTCGTAATTCTGCTGGTTGTTGTTGTTGCTCGAGCACAATGTGCGTAGTCAACATAATTCGACGACATTACAGTTGGTTGTCCCCCTTCTTTCTACCTTTGAAAGTGGGGAGTTGCAGTTTACTGTCTCTGTACTTGAGGCAAGAAACCAATGCAGAGTTTTCTTGCGTACAGAATAATCAGAATTTTCCTATGCTTTTGTGTTTTTAATGATCTCTTCAATTTCATTGTTCTGAGCTAAGTTGGATAGACAAGTGAATGATTCTATCTGCGTCGCGATCAAAAACTAAGGGTCGTGCAGGCACTTAGACAACCTCTACCAATAGGCGAACCCACCACATAAACAACTCAAGCGTTTTCAAACTAAGAAAAATCATAGATGAATAATATCTTTTGTTTTGGTAAAAGAAGATTATATACACTGGTGATGTTGTTGTTGTATTATATATAACAAAAGATAACTACGAGGGAGTAAGTGGTGGAGACACCATATTACTACCCATGTCTACTACATTAGGAACTACATATACAGCATGAGTAGTAAGTGCATTAAGTTCTAAAGATGCAGGAGTGTTGTTTCTAGCCAAAACAATTGAAGATGTTTGAGGTAGTTGTTGCTGGGGTTCTATGTTCCTAATAGAACTGCCTTCCTCTGTATCCGCTGGTATCTTTTGAGCTAACGTGCGTTGAGGTTTCCCCACACTATCATCATACAAGACATCCAAAATATGTTGTGGAGGATCCCAAAGAAGAGAGGTTATCCTCCCAATATTTTCTTGAGTTGCTTGAGTTGCTAGCCTGTCTGCTAGTTGATTTTGTTCCCTATAAATGTGAGAAACTGTCGGATTACCTAGCTGCTGGATTAGGTACCTTCAATCATTAAGTATGGGTAAAGTTCGTGGCATCCAAATTATTAAGAAGGTCAACAACCGCTTTTGCATCAATATTAATCTGCAGAGGTTGAAGATTGTGGGTTAATGCCAAGAATAAGCCCTGTAATAAAGCATAAATTTCAGTCATAAAAGCAGTGTCATAATGAATTGTAGCCCAAAATCCAAGAACCCAATCTCCTTTGTCATTCCTGAAGACACCACCAATGCCTCCAGATGATGTGTTTTGAGTTGACTGCTCCATCGGCATTCAACATGTAATAGTTATTTGCAGGAGGCTGCCATTTAACATAAACTTAGGTACAAGGTCCGTTTCGTGCTGCTAGATACCAAAATTCCATGGCATGCTGGTAGATGATTTCTAATTTAACTGCAAAAAGTTTATTTCTAAATAATGAACTTGTTTCTAGCTTTCCAAATTAACCAAATGGCATAGGAGATTACAAAATTCTCAGTCAAGAAAGTGGTGATAAAATCAGGACCAAAGCTAGTCTCAGTTCTACGTCTCTTACTTCTTCTAAGTTCATTATCATGCTCATCAGAAACAACATCAGAAGAAGGCACAACATGAGAGTTAACACACATATATGTTGAAACATTATTTTGCACATTACTAGGCACATCATTTTTCAAAGGAAAAACATGCTCAAAAAATTCGGCATCTCTAGATTCACAAATAGAATGATCATTTAATGACATAAATCTATATGCAGCACTATTTTGAGCATAACCAATAAAAACAACATCAAAAGTCTTAGAGCCTACAATTATCCGTTTAAAATCAGGTAGACCAATCTTAGCCAAACACCCCCCACACTCTCAAAAATTTCAAGTTAGGGGCAAACCCTTTCCACAACTCATATGAGGTCTTGTCCAACTTCTTATGAAGTACTCTATTAAGTATATAGCATGCAGACAAGACAACTTCCCCCCACATATTGTCAGGTAGACCCAAGCTTAAAAACATAGAATTCATCATTTCCTTAAGTGTTCTATTCTTTCGTTCGGCTATACCATTTTGTTGGGGAGTATAGGGAGCACTAAACTCATGTATAATACCATTTTTTTCACAAAAATCCTCTAGAGTCTTAGTACTATATTCACCACCCCTATCAAATCTAAACCTCTTGATTTTCATGTCTAATTGATTTTCTACTTCTGCTTTGAATTTCAAAAACATGATTTCAACCTCATCTTTAGACTTAAGGAGATATACCATAGTGTACCTAGAAAAGTTATCAACAAAAATAATGTAATATTTCTTTCCACCTTTGCTAGCAGTGTTCTTAAAATATGCTAAGTTTGAATGTACTAGTTCAAGCAATTCAGTCTTTCTACTAGTAACATATTTGAAAGGTTTCTTGGCATGCTTTGCTTCTACACACACAAGACATTTAGAAAGATCGTCAATATTTACTGCAGGAATTAAATCCAATTTTCTAAGTCTTCTAATAGAAGCAATATTAACATGACCTAGTCTACCATGCCATAAATTAATAAACTCAGCAATATAAGTTGAATTAGAAATACTTGCATTATTGGGAATATCTTGAAAAACGTTCAGTACAAATAAGCCCCCACTAAGGTATCCCTTCCCAAAAAAGTCTCCTCCACGAGAAATAATTATTTTATCAGCTTCAAAAATAAGTTTAAGGCCTACTTTGTTAAGAAGTGCTCCTGAAACTAAGTTTCTATGGAGGGAGGGAACATACAGAACATTGTTCAAGGCTACTGTTTTTTCAGAAGTTATTTAAGAAAAAATTTTCCTTTACCCATAACTCCAGCAGTAGTGGAGTAACCCATGTAGACACATTCACCATCAGTGGACTCCTCAAAGTCATAGAATAACTCTTTATTGGCACAGAAATGTCTTGAAGCGCCTGTGTCCAACACCCAGTCAGTCTTGTTAGCCACCAGATTTGCCTCGATGACTACTCCAGCAATCATTTCATCACCCTCAGTAAGATGAGCTTGGACATCATCTTGTCCTCCCTGCTTTGAATTGATTTTTCTCCTTCAGTTGTTCCTTTTTTTGGACTTCTTTTGTTTGCCTTCGAACCTGTCTTTTGCAATGATACCAGAAGATTCCATGAGGTTAGCTTTAGAAAAATTAAGAGAAAGAGCTTCCATTTTATCTTTGAGATAATTTGCCTCCTCAGTCCTCATATGACTGATAAGTGTTTGGTGAGTTAAATTCTTTTTCTTATGTTTCAATTAGTTTCTGTAATCACTCCAAGATGGTGGAAACTTTTCAAGCAGAACATTAACTTGAAAAATCTAACACATCTTCATGCCCTCGTTGAGAACATCAGCAGTCAACTTCTAATATTCATGAACTTGTTCCATGATTGGTTTATTGTCAACCATCTAAAACTTAATCCGCTGTCCGATAACATATTTTTTCTTTCCTGCATCGTTAGCACCATATTTCTTTTCCAAACTGTCTCATATTTCCTTAGCAGATTTATAAGTGACAAATAAATCAAACAAATACAAATAAATCAAACAAAGGATTAGACATATGATTCAACAAATATCCTCTAACAGTTTTGTTATCTTTTACAAATTTCTTTTTAGCAGCATCATCAACAACCACAATAGTGCTAGAGCTAGTAGTGGTGTTAGAACCATCAATAGGAGTTTCATTAAATAAAACATAATCAACTTCTAATTATTCAAAGAAAATTAGAAGTTTTTGTGACCATCAATAGGAGTCTCATTAAATAAAACATAATCAACTTCTAATTATTCAAAGAAAATTAGAAGTTTTTGTGACCAACGTTTAAAATTATTTCCGATCAATGGCTCAAGTTTTGACAAATCAGAAAAAGTTTTGTTCAAAGGAATAGCCATTTATCAATATTGTATGTAAGTAAAATCGCTTGCAAATCCTACAATCTTGATATTAGAACTGAAATTAATAATAATAGTCACGAATACTGTGTCGTGGTGCCTTGAAAGCGATTTCGGCCCGACTCTGATGCAAATTCTTCTAGCCGGTCGCTCCCCGAGATTCCACAGCTACTTCCAAACACATGCACTCATAGTTGAAAATTTGGAGGTTGCTCAAAACTACTACCCAAAATAAAGAACTTAGGAAGAAAGGGGGGAGATGTTTTTCTTTCACTTTGTTGGTGTAGTATTTCTTCTTCTAGTGTGTCTTGTGTTCACCAAAGACAT
The DNA here is from genome assembly GCA_031232105.1 of Capsicum rhomboideum. Classification (NCBI taxonomy): domain Eukaryota; kingdom Viridiplantae; phylum Streptophyta; class Magnoliopsida; order Solanales; family Solanaceae; genus Capsicum; species Capsicum rhomboideum. The sequence goes on from CP124716.1 coordinate 36,791,825, forward strand.
GGTTTATATAGGGATGCAAAAAGATGTTGCAAGAAGAGATTTTAATGGTATTAAAGTATCATTAATCCAAAGTACCATTAAACCAAATGTTACAGATATTTGGTTTTTCATTTGGAACGTGTATGAAGATTCATCTTATTTAAAACGTATTTTTTATTTTTTCTTTATTCATTGCATTACACAAAATACTTTTAAGATAGAATTAACTCCACACTGAATACCGTCCACAGCTGGTATGAATCTCAACTCATAAAACATATGTACATAAGGTAAAGTATTGCAATCATCACAATATTAATTGAACAACACGAAGTTATGTTTTGCATCTCAACACGTATAGAAACTGTATGCATCATAACATGCTTTCTAAATCATTACGTCTAACATACCATACTCGATTTAATTAATCAGTTATAAATCATATTATGACAGTATAGATTTCATCATAACACAACTTTAAAAGCAATTAGCACAATTTCATAGAAGAAACAATTATAAATTACTGACACAAAATACATATATACGTTAGTACATGTTTGCCTAACAACATACTAGGCATTTGAAAGTCAATAACGCAAGTTTCAAATTATGACGTCGGAAAAGCAAGAATTCAAGAGGTTACAGTCTCTCATCCTTTAAATATGATAAAACTTCCCCAACCTAACACAGTTCGAATATGATGAAACTTCCCCAATCTAGCACAATTCGAATTACAGTCTCTCGTCCTTTAAATATGATAAAACTTCCCCAACCTAACCCAGTTCGAATATGAAGAAACTTCCCCAATCTAGCACAATTCGAATCTCCAAGCCAACAATCTCCAACAATTTAAATATATGAAATAATCAAATTATGTGTCAAATTGGGAAAAAGTTAACACTCAGTCAACCTTATCAGATCTCAAAATAAATTATATGGATGGGTTACCCATAAGTTTGTGAATCCAATTTTATTATTTGTTTCTCGTTCAATTTTATGATCAAATCCCTAAATTTTCATTTTAGGAAGTTAGGTAAAATTGATAATAATAATGATCAAATTCTATTCTTTAACCTCATGTTTCATCAGGCAATTTTCTCTTTCCTACTGATAACCCTACTTTTACCTGAAAACCCTATACTCCGCCGCCGGCATGGCCGATCCGGCCACTAGCTAGAGGCTGACCAGGTCATTGCTATTTCATCTCCTACTATTTTCTCAGAATTCAATCACCACATTTCCCCTTTGAAAGCTAATTTGTATAACGAGCCTCTAGAGTTGCCTAGCGTTGATGACAAATCAAGAGAACAAACTAGTGATAATAACCTCAACAAGTTAAAAAGTATAAGGATCTCGTGAAACCCATTAACAAACTTTTAAATAAAGTTGATGCACAAGCGATTCCTATGAAGGCAATGGAGTATGTTAATGGAATCCTTCATATTACTTGGATAGAGGAAGAGGTACATAAGATGAATTTAATTGAGGAGTTGCAATTTGTTGTTATAGGAAAATTTTCCTAATGGCCAGATATTGAAGAACTGAGAAGCCAAATTCCTAAACAGTGCAACATTAAAGGAGACTGTAAGATTGGTTTACTAAGAAACAAACGCATACTAATAAGGCTGGACCTAATGGAGGACTTTATGAATATCATGTCAAATAATGTGTACTATATAACTACTAAGGATGTAGTGACATATCAAATGAGACTTCTCATTTATGATGCCAAATTTAAATCGGAAGAAAAGATTATATTAGCAATGGCATGAATTTCTTTTCCAGACCTTCTACCAACCTTTTATGTAAAGAAATCACTCTTTTTTATGACAGTTGCAGTTGGAAAGCCTATTCATCTTGATATGGCTATTATAAACAAAAACATACCTAGTTGTACAGAGTGAAGGTTCAAGTGGACTTGGCTGATAAACTACCTGACTATGTGGAGATAGAGGTGGTGAATAATAAGACAAATACAACAAGATTACAAGCAATAAGGATTCAATATGATATGCTTCCTAAATATTGTCACACTTGTAAGCTGCAGGGTTATGAAGAATCAGAGTGTAAGAAGATGCATCCAGAGCTAAAGAGGTATGAACAATAAGAGCACGAGGAAGATGAGAACCAACAACAAAAACACCTGCGTAGAGAAGATATGTGAATGAGAAGATAGTTGTTGCAAAGTGGAACCCTACACGTGGGAGATTCAGGATTCAGAAAGGAGCAGAGTCAGGCTTGATGAATGCTACTACACTAGAAGCTAACACTCTTAGTAGAGAAGTTACACTCTCTAAACCTTTTGATGTTTTACAAGAAGAAAGGGATGGAAACAGGGAGGTGCATGTTCAAAGCAACAAGACTGAAAAGGAAAGGAAAAGGTTACTTCCGAATCAGGAATAACAAAAAAAATAGAAACAAGATAAAATCTTTTATCAAAACTACTTCTAGCATCACTCTTTAATCCTTTTGATGTTTTACAAGAAGAAGGGGATGGAAAGAGAGAGGTGCATGTTCAAAGCAATAAGACTGAAGGGAAGGATGACAATGCAAGAAATAAGGAGGAAAACACAAAGGCTACAACAATGTAACAACAACAACCCTCAAGACATAAGTCAAAAACAATAACAAAAATAGATGCAGCAGAAGCAACAACAAATACAATAATAAAATCATCAGGTACAATAACAAAGACCAATAATGGAGAATTGATTTAGTCAACACATGTAGCAACATATATGGAGAAAATATCAGAACTAGTTACTGAGTCAACAAAGGAATAGATATCTAAGTCTTTCCTTAAAGATCTAGTGAAATGTGCTTCATCCTTTTTAAAACCTGCAGTAGATCAGCAAGAGAATAACGAGCAAAGCAACAGTGAAAAGGAATCAGAGAAGATTAAAGATATTACAGGAGTTATGGGTGAATTGAGTACAACAATACTTGTAGATCCTGCATCAGTAGCTAAAGTCCACATCAGAATATTGATGAAATCAGTGAGCATAGGGAGATTGTAGTAATGTCAGTAGGAGAAATCATAAGTAGTCAGATTAATGTTCAGAACCCTCTTGCAGTAGTAATAATACCTAAAGCAGTGCAGACTGATAAATCACTTATGGTTTTGGGTCCTATAAAATCTCCAAATAAAGCTCTTTATGATATTATCACTCACAACTTGGGAGACAAGATAAGAACCCTCGAAAGCAGAGAAGGTGATGGTGAGAAATATGATGTTTTAAGTGAAGACCAAATTGACAGAGATGCAGATATTTCCCCAAGGTTAATCAAGATGATTAATTCAGCCAAAAAAGGAAAAAGGCAAGGTAATGAAGAGGTTACTCAGCTTGTAAGGGTGCAACCAAAGAAGAATGTGGGATCTCATCAAAGTGGTAAATGATAAAAGCTTTTATTTGGAATAAAAGGTCAGCAAAGTCACAAAAAGCATTTCAGAGAGGGTAAATGTAGCACAACTTTCATAAGTTTGCTTTTGTGGTATTACTAGAACCTTTTCAGCATGCCAGAAACATTAATAGATATAAAACTAGATTAAAAATAAAGTCAGCACATCACAACATTAATGGGAAGATTTGGATCTTCATCAATCATGGTTATGATATTACTGTTATTAGTGACTCTGAACAACAATTGTCCATAAAGATGCTGGACCGAAATTCAGCGTCCATACTGTTCATCATTATAGTATATACAAAGTGTGATGGTAATCTCATACTGGAACTGTGGAGTGACCTTTTTAATATAGCTCATGGATTAACTTACCCATGATTGGTTGGGGGAGATTTTAATGTGGTTCTGAATGGGGAAGAGAAGACAGGTGGCCTCCCTGTTACTAATGGTGACACTGGTGGTTTTAGAACATTTATAGTGTCCTGTGATCTTGCCCAGGTCCTTTTTAAGGGTAGCCTTTTTACATAGTGGAATGGTAGATCTGGAAATGATTGTATCATTGAAAGACTTGACGCAATTCTTTTTAATGCTAAATTTTAAAAATTATTTGCTCATGCAGAAGTGGAGCATCTGCCTAGAAATGGATCAGATCATGCACCATTGCTTTTGTCTTGTCAATCTGATTCTCTCAAGTTCATTAAACCTTTTAAATTCTTTAAATTCTGGACTTCTCATGAGTATTTTATAGGAGTAGTGCTGAATTGGGATACTGAAGCTTCTTCTAATTCATTTTTTGATTTTTTTAAAAAAATAAAGAAAATAAAAAAGGCCCCGACTTTGTGGAGTAGAGAGACTTATGGGGACATATTTCAACAATTGATAATTAGAGAATATATAACAAGAATCAAAGAAAATTTATTTGAAGAAGACCTATCTGTTGAGAATAGAATTATCATGCAAAAAGCTAAAGCTGAATATAATAAATATTTAGCTTTTGAGGAATCTTATTGACAATAGAAGGCAGGATATGAATGGTTTGAAAATGGAGACAAGAATATCAGGTTTTTCATAGTGTGGTGAAAGGTAGAAGGCAAAGGCTGAAAGTGAAGAGAATTCAAGATTCTCAGGGCTTCTGGTTGGAAGACGAAGGAGAAATAGTAGAAGTTGCAATATCTTTCTACCAGAATCAGTTTCAGCAAGAAAGAAATTCTGATAATTTCTCACTTCTATATCATATTTTAGAAATGGTCAGTGTAGAAAATAATGAGATACTAGGAATCATACCAGATCTGAAGGAGGTAAAGACAGTTATTTTTAGTCTCAAAGGGTATAGTTCTTGTGGTCCTGATGGACTATCAGACATAGTCTATCAAGAATGCTCGGAGATAGTTGGTTCAGATATTATGAGAATGGTTCTTGATTTCTTTGCAGGTAACTCCCTTTCCAAATCAATCACTCATACTAACTTGGTTTTCATTCCTAAGAAAGAGTTGGTTCAAAACTTTCTCAGATTTGAGACCAATTAGTTTGACTAATTTTGTAAACAAAATCCTCTCTAGGACTATTCATGATAGATTGGAAGAGGTGCTCCCAAGGATTATTTCTACTAATCAGTCAGAATTTGTCAAGGAAAGGAGTATTATTGAAAATGTTTTGCTAACTCAAGAATTGGTGACTGATATTGGCAAGAGGGGAAAACCAACAAATGTGGTCATTAAACTTGATATGACCAAAACTTATGACAGGATTTCATGGTATTTCTTAATGAAGATGTTTAAAAAGATGGGGTTATCTACTATGGTGGTGGACATGATATGGAGGCTAATTTTCAATAATTACTACTCAGTATTAATTAATGGTCAGTCCCATGGCTTCTTTCATTCCACTAGGGGAGTGAAGCAAGGGGATCCCCTATCCCTGCTTTATTCATTCTTTCTTCTGAAGTACTCACAAGGGCTCTTAAAGCATTGCTTCTGAAGGATCATTTTATAGTTTATGAGATTCCTAAATGGAGTCCTAAACTGAATCATCTGGCTTATATAAATGATACTATTATATTCTCCTTAGCTGATGAATTTTTTTTTAAGAAGATTAGGGAGACTTTACAGAATTATGAGAGACTGTCTGGTCAGAAGGTAAATACTAAAGAAAGCTTCTATTTCATGCATCAAAATGCAGCAAGGGCTACATCAGGTAAGGTTGAACATGTTTGGGGATGAAGAGGGGTTCTTTTCCTATAAAATATCTAGGATGTCCCATCACTCACACCAAAAAAAGAAAGAAACACTGTACAGAATTGATTAAAACAATTAAAGAAAAGTTGCAGGCTTGGAAAGGTAAGATATTATCTTATGAAGGTAAATAGGTGCTTATTTCTAGTGTCTTACAAAGTACTCCTATTTATGTTCTTTCAGCTATTGTTCCCCCTGTTTGTGTCATAAAAGAAATTCATAGAATTTTTGATAAATTTTTCTGGAGTAACAAGAAAACAGGGAGAACCAAACATTGAGTTGTTTGAAATAAAATTTGACTACCAAAACAGGAAGGGAGTTTTAATTTTAGATCCATATTTGATGTTTCTCATGCTTTGATTGCTAAGCTTTGGTGGAGATTCAAAATCCAAAACTATATGTGGTCCAATTTTCTTTGGAATAAATATTGTTAAAAATAAATTCCTGCACTTGTAGAATAGAAATGAGGCTCTCAGGTGTGGAAGCATATGTTAGAGAATAGAGATAAGATTGAGCAGAATTTATGGTGGGAGCCTAAGATAGGTATTTCTAGTATTTGGTATAAGAATTGGACCAATTTAGGTCTTCTTTTCAAACACCAAACTTATGTACAATCTTGTCATATAATGAAAGATATTGATGAATTTCTTACAGAGCAAGGATGAGACTTTGATAACATAGAGAATTTTATTTCAGAGTATGTAGTGGCACATATTAGGAACACCATGAATCAATCAAAGCTAATTAACCAAGGGGATACACCTTGGTGGACTGTTACAAGTACATGTAACTTCAGTGTTAAAAGTGCTTGGGAGATGCTAAGAAACAAAGAAGATATATGTGATGATTTAAAGCAGTTTTGGTGTAAAAATCTACCTTTCAAATTCTCATTCCTGGCTTGGAGAATTTGGAAAGGGCAAGTACCAGTTTCTCAATTACTATATGCTTGGAATCATAATATTTTCCAGTTTGTAGGTGTTATATTGATCAAGAATTGGAGTCAGTAAATCATCTTTTCCTGAAGGGAGTAACTGCACAAATTATTTGGTACTATTTTACAAAAGCAGCAGGGTTTAACCCTTTATTTAACTTGAAGCAGAGTATTAGAAAGTGATGAATCTTTGATGAAAATGATAGACTTAGAGGGGTTTATACTATGGTACTTATGAAAAAAGAGGAATACAATAATGCATGGGGGTACCTTTTCTACTGGGAAAGTCATTTGGGAGATAACAAAGATGATAAGGAAATTCATTCATAGCAAATTTAAGGTGTGCCTTGAGAATAAAAACTGGCCTGCAATTATGGTTGCATTGGAGGGATACAGTCCAGTTTACAATTTTAAAATTGTTAGGTGGCTTCCTCCTACTGTTGATTAGCTCAAATGCAATACAGATGGAGCTTTTAGGAGCAATCTTGGTCGTAGTTCAGTGGCTTTCTATATTAGGAATTCAGAGGGTGATTTGGTTGTTGCTAAGGGCGTCAAAATTCATGACACCACTAATCTTGTAGCAGAAGCAAGGGCCATAAGGGAGGGTTTGGTCTACTGTAGGGATAACCTTATCAATAATATAATTCTAGATTCTGACTCCATGGAACTAGTGCAGATTTTGAAAGAAGAATGAGAGGTTCCATGGAGCATATCAGTGAAAGTGCAGTGCATTAATGATATAAGGAATTTCATTATCAGTGAGAGTACAACACTCCTTTAGGGAGGAAAATACTCTCGCTGATTTTTTTGCTAACCTTGTTTTTTATTTTGCAGGTGATTACCAGATAAATCAGTTTCAAGAGATTCCAAATACAGGCAAGAGATTACTTAACTTAGACAAAGCAGGAACATCAAACATACAGAGGTTCTCAGTACACACATTATGAGAAACAAAGTGGACATATAAGTGGAAATCATCTTTAAGCAGGTTTTTATTAATATTTTTTCAGATATAAGATTTTAAGAGAAAAAACACCTAGATAGCTACTTTGCCTGAAGTGATTTCAAGTGATTTGAGTATTGCACCTGTGAGAATTTTGGGTCTTCCTCAGATACCAAATCAAGACAAGTATGCATCGGGACTGTTTACTTTTTCAATCAAATCTGAAAAGCTTGTTTTAACCTGCAAAAAGATGATTCATTATAAACATCTCATTTTGGCAGTTTTTGTTTCCCTTTTAGCTTTAGATCTGGTGGTGGTATCAATATCAATTGAGATTAAACCCACTTATTTAGAGAAAAGGGGGAAGTAACAAAACTTAAACGAGATTAAGAGGGTTTCACTTATCTGCGATAGGAAAATGATAGGACTGCATATCTAGATCTTATCTTGGATTTAGGAGCTGAGCAACATCTTCTCAAGAAAAAAAATTATGGATCGCCTTAGAATTCATCCGTCAGAAGCTTTTTGAAGCTTACAAAGAAGCTTAAAAGCAGCATATCATTCAGAAAATGGGCGATTTGAAGAGAGAAAGGAGTGGCATCAATGAAATTCACAGATCGGAAGAGCAAAAGTCGAGATTGATGAAGCAACAAAGAAGCTTCTAAAAGCTTCTCTCAGATGTTTGCTAAAATGAGTTGATAGCTCATGTCTTGTTTGGACCAGTTTTGTTTAATTTCTTTGGGGCCGAGTCAGTTTTGGATCTGGCCCATTTTTGTACATAATTTGGGATAAACTACATAAATAGCCTCTATAGTGGGTGGCTTTGCTTTTTTGCCCCCCATAGCAAAAGTGCTAAAAAACTACCCTTCCTTCTTTTTTATGTATGGAACAAATACATATTTGCCCCTCTATATATCAAATATTTTCAAACAACTCTCCATGCTCATTTATCTTTCAACTTCAATTTTTTTTCTCTATTTTATCTTACTTTGATTTTTTATTTTTATTTTCTCTTTTTTTTTTTTAATTTTTCTCAACCTTTACTTTTTTTCTTTTTTCTTTTTCTCCTTTCAACTTCTATTTTTTTTTTCTCTCTTTTTAATTTTTCTTTGGTTTTTATTTTTTCTTTTCTCCTTTTTTCTTATTTTTTTTTTCTCAACCTTTAATTTTCTTTAATTTTTTATTTTGACTTTTTTTCTTTATATTTTTATTTTTTCTCAACCTCTTTTTTTCTTTTTTTTTTCCTTTTCTTCTCTCAACTTCTATTTATTTATTTTTTCTCTTTTTCATTTTCTTTGATTTTTTTTTAATTTTATCAACCTTCATTTTTCTTTTGTTTTTTATTTTTCCGTAACCTTTATTTTTTTTCTTTTCTTTTCTTCGATTCCTTCCAATCAACAAGTCACGTCCCATAGGCAAGAGTTGACACTATCACATTGTGTCTTGATTTATGAGATGTTCTATTACTCTTGCCTTAGAAGCAAGACTTAACCTAAGGACATTCAAACAACAAGTTACGTCCCATGGTCAAGAGTTGACACTATCGCATTATGTTTTAACTTATGAAATGCTATATAATTCTTGCCTTAGAGGCAAGACTTAGTCCAATTACTTTCAAATAATAAGTTATGCCCCATGGGCAAGAGTTGGCACTACCACATTGTGTCTTCATTTATGAAATGCTCTATAACTCTTGTCTTAGAGGCAAGACTTAGACCAAGGGTTTTCAAACAACAAGTTACGCCCCATGGGCAAGAGTTGACACTACTATGTTGTGTTTTTATTTATGAGATATTCTATAACTTTTGCCTTAGAGGCAAGACTTAGCCCAAGGGCTTTCAAACAACAAGTTATGCCCCATGGGCAAGAGTTGACACTACCACATTGAGTCTTGATTTATGAGATGCTCTATAACTTTGCCTTAGAGGCAAGACTTAGCCCAAAAACTTTCAAACAACAAGTTATGCCCCATGGGCAAGAGTTGACACTGCCACGTTGTGTCTTAATTTATGAAATGCTCTATAACTCTTGCCTTAGAGGCAAGACTTAGCCCAAGGACTTTCAAACAGCAAGTTATGCCCCATGGGCAAGAGTTGTCACTACCACATTATGTTTTAACTTATGAAATGTTATATAACTCTTGCCTTAAAGGCAAGACTTAGCCCAATGACTTTCAAACAACAAGTTATGCCCCATAGGCAAAAGTTGACACTACCACATTGTGTCTTGATTTATGAGATGCTCTATAACTCTTGCATTAGAGGCAAGACTTAGACCAAGAGCTTTCAAACAACAAGTTACGCTTCATGGGCAAAAGTTGACAATACCATATTGCATTTTTATTTATGATATGTTCCATAACTCTTGCCTTAGAGGCAAAACTTAGCCCAAGGACTTTCAAACAACAAGTTATGCCCCATGGGTAAGAGTTGACACTACCACATTGAGTCTTGATTTATGAGATGCTCTATAACTTTGACTTAGAGGCAAGACTTAACCCAAGGACTTTCAAACAACAAGTTATGCCCCATGGGCAAGAGTTGGCACTACCACGTTGTGTCTTGATTTATGAGATGCTCTATAACTCTTGCCTTAGAGGCAAGACTTAGCCCAAGGACTTTCAAATAGCAAGTTACGCCCCCATGGACAAAAGTTAGCACTACCACATTGTGTCTTTGATTTATGAGATACTCTATAAGTCTTGCCTCTAAAACTAGACTTAGCCCAAGAATCTCCCAAAAAATAAATTACTCCTCATGGGCAAGAGTTAACACTATTTCATTATGCCTTAATTTATGAGATACTCTATAATTCTTGCCCTAGAGGCAAGACTTAGCTCAAGGGTTTACAAACAATAAGTTGATGTTCTATAAATCTTTCCTTAGAGACAAGACTTATCCCAAAGGACTTCCAAACGGCAAGTCACGTCCTTAAGTTTCCTTTGATGTCAAAAAAAGGAGATTTTTTTGCGGATTATCCAACTTTCTATTCATTAGCAAAATATAATAGAACCTGAGAAAAAAAAAAAAGAGAAGGAAAAAAATAAAGATTGAGAAAAAAGAAAAAAAAAAAGAGAAGGAAAAAAATAAAGGTTAAGAAAATAGAAAAAAGAGAGAAATAAAAAAAATAAAAGTTGAGAAAAAAATGAGAGGAAAAAATAAAATAAAAATAAAGTTTGAGAAAAATTAAAAACAATGTGAAAAGAAAAAAAAATAAAGGTTGAGACAATGAATTAAAAAAAGAGAAATGAAAAATAAATAATGTTTGAGAAATAAAAATAAAAGAAGAAAAAAATTAAAAAAATTTGAGACAAATAAATTAAAACAAGGAAAAAAAAGAGAAAAGAAAAAATAAAAATCAAGTAATAGTAAAAAAGAAAAAAAAAAGTTGAGAGACAAATGAGCATGTAAAGAGTAACACAACATTTGCGCTGTAGAGGGGCAAAATTGTACTTGTTGTATATATAAAAATGAAGGAAGGCTAATCTTTAAAGACTTTTCTTATGGGGGGACAAAAATACAAAGCCACCCACTATGAAGGACATTTTATGTAATTTCCTGCATAATTTGACCTGATTTTTGTTTTATAAAAGGGCTATAAGCCTGCTTTCAATTAAAAAAACCTCACGTTTTTCATAGAAATTACACCAAAATCAAGCATAATCACTATAGGGGCCTAGAGAATCAATATCTTGATGAATTAGGTCGTAACACGCACCTTAGATCTCCCCCACAAGTTTTCACTTTTTAAAAATGATAAAATTCCTCAGTTGAAGTTCGTCATGTTCATTGCATACCAGATTTTGTCCTTCTTTGTGATCTCGGAAGAGTCCATCATGGTAGTGAGGTGAAACTTTGTCAAACTCTTCGTAATCGCAGCTGGGACTTTGCATTTGAGGAGAAAAGTAGACTTGTTGGTCAACTTCATGCCTCCTTCTTTACAATAGCAGTTGTAAAAAACAAATTCCTCTTGACTGGTCAACCCTCCAACTATTCCTTCGTGATTGAGATATTTGATTTGGCTATGATGCTCCAAATATTAGCAGTAAGTCTGTAACTTTTAAATGATTCAACATTTAAGATACACCTTTTAACTATAGTTTTTTCACGAGTTTCATATCTTAACTATCAGTTGTTTCTCTTTTTCTACGTGAGTTATCATCAGCTATGTATTAAACTCAACTATCAGTTGTTTCATTTTTTTTATTTTCTACCTAAACTTTGACCATAGTTCACGTAAGATAAGAAAAGGAAAAATGAAACAAATGATAGTTGAGGTGTTCTAATACATAGATGATAAAAATTCATGTAAAAAAAAAAAGAACAACAAATAGTTGGACTATGAAACTTAGATATAATATATTTGGGTTCATGTAAAAGCAAATATTTCAATGATACGAAAGGCATCATGCATCTTCTAAAATCAAATATAACACATTTGGGTTAAGAAATTCACTAAATATGTTCTTGTATTAAATTTAGTATCAAATTATTGACAATTGAAGACGTTATTTTAAAATTTAGAACCCATAAAATTAAAATCATAACTTAGTCTTTATGCTTTTTAGTTTTTCTTACTCTTTTCAGTTAAAATAATCATCAAGATTGATTTTTCTTTATTTTGAGAAATGAATTTCATTTGATCTAAGGCATGGAATGAAAGAACTTCACGAACTGGTTATTTTCTTGATCATTGAATTTGAAATTAACTTTATCTATTGCATTATTCATACGTAATTGTACCAGGTCTGAATTGTATAACGCTTATGTTAAATCTTCTTTTCTTTATAACTTGCTAACGCTAATCTTATATTTACAATTTTATAGGTTTGGTATTCTTGAAACATTCTTTCAATTATTTCAATTGTAAGTATTTAAATGTTATTTACTTTATTTGTGGTGTTGATTTTGTAACTTTTTTAATTTAAAAATAAATATATAGTGTTTAATTTATGAATTTCGGTGATTGTTTCGGAGTTTGTTAGTTAAATATATGTACTTTGAACTATAAGCTACATAAGTTATACCTACTTTTATACTAGTTAAAACACATGTACAAGTCCTAGAAAGAGATTGGTAAAATCTTTTTTTTTTTTATATTAATAAAGTCAATTTTTCATGTCTCTACTCATTAATGTGTGAATAAGCATATACGTTTTCATTATTAGATTCTTAACAAATTCTGAAGTTATGAAATATTTTCATTTAATATGTACATATAATCCCAAGACTTAAAGTGAATTGGACTTATCTCGAATAAAATTTATCTTATTGTTTGTATGGTTAAGACTAGTGGTTGTATCTCGAATAAAATGAAGGAAACTTGTTAAGTCTAGACTATGCTTTATATTCATCTTGAAAAAGTATTTGCTTTTCTTTTAATTGAGTTTATCTCATAGTAAACTACCATTTTCACATTGATGTTGAGGATGAATCTCAAATTCAACAGTTGACAATTCCTGTTATCATAATCCGCATATCAAACACATAAATTAATCAATCGAAAAAATATTAAATCTTATAACTTGACCTGCTTCAAGTGCTTCAATTATTGAAAGAAAATGACTCATAGTGGTGAAACTTTGAAGGATCATGGATATGAAAGCATTGATGTGATAATTGAGATAAAAGTGAAAACAATGGATTCTTAAACAAATAATTCGTGCATTAGCAATTAGATACTTGTTTGTTTATATTAAGTTCCTCGAATCTCTTATACGACTAGAGCTGCGAGAAACTTAATATAAACAAACAATTACCTAATTATTAATGTGCAAATTATGTGTCTGAGAATTCATAATTTTCACTTTTATCTCGATCATCACATCAATGCCTTCATATCCACGGTCCTCAAAAGTTTCATCAATGTGAGTCATTTCCTTTCAACAACTTAAGCATCTAAAGCAGGTCAATTTATAAGACTTAATGTTTCTCGATTGTTTAATTTATATGTTTGATATGCAGATTAGGAAAACATGAACTAACAACTAATGACTTTGAGATCCATCCTAAATATCAATGTGAGAACAACAGTTTACTATAACAGTGAAACTCAATTAAATGAAAAATAAATATTTTTTCAGAGACAAATATAACACATAGTCTAGATCTTAACAAGTTTTCTCCATTCTATTTGAGATTATGCTATTGATCTTAATCGTACAAATGACACATATTATATTATTCAAGATCCAGTTCAATTCAAGTTTAATTCTTGCGATTATATGTACCTACTAAATGATAATATTTCATTGCTTCAGAGCTAGTTAAGAATCTAATAATGTCAATTTACATGGTTACTCACACATTAATAAATAGAGATACGAAAAGTAACTTTGATAATATAAGGAAGATAAATAGATCCTACATTACTCTTTTTAGAGCTTATACAAGTGTTCTAGTTTGTATCAAAACGGACATAGACTATGTAACTTATGATAAAATATACAAATATCAAACAAATAAACGTTGAAATCATTGTATAAATTCATAAACTAAACAAGATATATTTTACTTTTCAAAATGAGAAAGTTACAAGCCCCACACTACTAACAAAGTAAGTTATTTAGATACTTTCAATTAAAATATCGAAAGAATATTTCAACAATACCAAACCCCCAAACCAATAAATATAAGATTATTGTTAGTAAGTTACAAGAAATTTTTTTTTAAGAGTATGTATTACAAACCTCAACCTCAGACCTGAAAAATATACGTATATGAATAATGTGATAAATAAAATTAATTTCAAATTTAATGATAAATGAAACAACCAATTCATTTCATTTCATAACTTAGAACAAATAAAATTCATTTCTGAAACAAAGAAAAAATCAATAATGGTGATTATTTAAATCGAAAAGAGCAAGAAAAATTCAAAAGCAAAAAGAAGAAAATCATGATTTTAAGTTTATTGGTTCTAAATTTTAGAATAACATCCTCAGTTGCTAATAATTGGATATAAAATTTGACACATGTACATATTTAATAAACTTCTTAATTAAACACATCATATCTGATTTTAGAATAAGTATTATACCGACATATTCTTGAAACACTTAAAAAACAAAAATAAAATTAATTTCAAATTTAATGATAAATGAAACAACCAATTCATTTCATTTCATAACTTAGAACAAATAAAATTCATTTCTGAAACAAAGAAAAAATCAATCATGGTGATTATTTAAATCGAAAAGAGCAAGAAAGATTCAAAAGCAAAAAGAAGAAAATCATGATTTTAAGTTTATTGGTTCTAAATTTTAGAATAACATCCTCAGTTGCTAATAATTGGATATAAAATTTGACACATGTACATATTTAATAAACTTCTTAATTAAACACATCATATCTGATTTTAGAATAAGTATTATGCCGACATATTCTTGAAACACTTAAAAAACAAAAATGTTTAAAGCAAAAGCCCTTTTAAGAGAGCCCTTTGAATACATAATTTTTAATCAGTTAAATAATTAAAGACAACATCATTTATAAGAATTTTGATTACATAAATTAAATGTCGGGTCTTGTTTTCAACTTATAAAACAAAAATACAATGTTAGAAATCAAAACTTTTTTAAAAAAAAAATTCACATGGATCCAATAAAACAAAAGAATCAGTACTTATCCAAAACTTCACAAAATTCATCATTTAATTCACTGAAGAATCACTCTAAATCACCATAAAAATAACCTAAGCAAAGAGGGAAAAGAAACGTAACACCTAGAGGTAAAAAAGAGTTGACTGTAATCTAAGTTTGAATTTCTGTAATTCATTTTAGATTCTGCCTTCTCGCACACTATACTGAATTTAACTTGAGGCAATGAAAATTGTAGAGTACTAAGTTTAGTGGATAACATGGATAATATTCATTTTTAAAAAATCAGTTATTTGCCCATATCTAGTGAATGTGGAAAGATATTTAGTATTAAAAATCTTTCGTCTCTCGGTTTTAAAATATCTAATTTCTCTCTAATAATAGAAAAATTATTTATTCTAGCTTGATAACAAGGAGGTTAGGAGCTTTGGAGAGCCCAAATAGACACAATTTTGATGAGCTACCAACTACAGCTAAAATAATCCTAAATATTGATAACGACAAATCATCTCTTAGGATTAAAACAAGACAAATTTCACAAGAGAGAAACAAAGAAGAAAATATAATAGTTCAAATCTAAACATGATATACCACAAAAAGCAGTGAAACTCACAGGCAGAAAAATATATAGGTTGTCAGATTCTACAGTATACATCAAGAACTACACAATCTATAACACCATCGAAGAAAGCTGGGAAATATATTAAAACAACATAAAAACATATAAAGGTATAAAGACGTCTCAGTTTATCTCAGAAAAGACATACCTCATCAGAAGAAGGGAAGATCCCAAATCAGGATGGCTTGTACAACAAAAGAAGATAGATGTCACAGCTCATAAAAGACAGACCTGATGGCTTAAATAAAGACTACAAAAGATCAGACTCACATAGAATACAAGGAAAAATGAGGGTTAAAGATACTCACCAAGTTCATCGAAGCTAAAGATGAATGGAGACCTTTCAAATTTTCCGATTGAGGTGAGTTTCCATAGATGGTGGGCAAGAGTTGAAATCTATGATGCCTCTGGTACGAAGTGAGATCAGAGATTGAGTGAATAAGAAGAAAAGAAGCTTTCCAACATTGGTAGGTCAATCAGAATAGAGGAAAAAAATCACTATAATAAAATAATAAATATTAAAAGATAAATTTCTAAAGTACAAGTACAGATGTTTAAAAGCTCTCAATATAATGTGTCCTTAATGAATGAAAAAGCACTCCTATTTATAGGATAAAAAAAGTGTTCGCCGCCCTATAAAACCCTAGAAGAATAATCTAGAATTTAGAAAAATAGAATCATAGAATGGTGCCGGCGTTAAAAACTAAAACCTTAATATCTATGGCTGAACTAAAGACTTTTAGGGCTCTTTTGATCGTGGCTTTTGAGCCTCATTTAGACTTGACTGGGCTGTTGATTTCAACTCCACTTACGGATTGAAACTGATCTACTTTTGAGCTGATTTTGACCTCTTCGTGCGGCACTTTGAACCTCTTCAAGCCTAAACTTTTGGGCCTTAATATTCCTCCCCTTAGACTTCAACTTGCGCCACCAACTAATTGTAGCATATAAATAATTCATTTCCCTTAGATTTGAACTTTTCTTCCCTAACAAAACACCTTTGGATAGGCTATTATCATGTAACCTATAAGTCATGATTTCAAGCAAGCAATTATTAGGTCACGAGTTCGAGCAAAAAATTACTAGGTCACAAATTGGAGCAAAAAATTAGTAAGTCATGAGTTCGAGTAAGCAATTACTAGATTACGAGTTCGAACAAGTAATTATTATTTCACGAGTTTGAGAAAGCAATTACTAGATCATGAGTTCGAGCAAGCAATTACTAGATCATGAGTTCGAGCAAGCAATTACTAAGTGAAAAATTCTAGCAAATAATTACTAATGTTGTTAGCACTGGAATAGATTATCTACATCACATCACTTGCAGTGTCGTCCTTTCTCTAATCTTGTTGAGATCTCCCTGTTTTGTACTTCAGTAAAACTTCAAATACATTGAAGCAATGATAAAATTATCATCTGACTTAAAAATCATGAATTCGAACAAACAATTACTAATTTATCATTTCGAACAAACAATTATTAAATAAAAAACTCGAGTAACTAATCACCAGATCACGAATTCAAACAAGTAATTACCATATCACGAGTTTAAACAAGAAATTACTAATACAATTTGTATTAGAGTAAATTATTTACATTATATTTGTGGTTTAACTAAAGAATTTTCGAGCTTTCTTGTTTGTGGATTTTCAGCCCAATTTGGGGTTGATTAGGCTGTTGATTTCAACTCCACTTATGGGCTGAAATTGATCTCCTTTTGGACTAATTTTTGGGGGTCTTTTGGGCGCCACTTTGTAATTTTTTAGAAGGCCATATTACCCCCATATACACCCTTAAGTGTTAGGTGGCAAAGAGAGAATACTCACTCTCTTTGGAGGCACACGAGAGACTAAAAATAGCTTAAAATCTATTAACACATGTCATTTTTTAATTAGGCACTTTATAAATAACTAGTTAATTTATTCGCGCTTCGCGCGGGTTAATTTAATTTAATTTTTTTAAAAATTAGTTAATGCAAAAAAAATAAAAATTGAACTTTCGTGTAGATAAACATTGTATGACATTACAAGAAAATAACATAAAAATCTATATAAGAGATAAACACATGTGATAACATAAAAATCTATATAAGAGAAAAACACGTGTGAAAAAATATCACAAAATATATCCAAGATAGACATCACATCACAATCCATTTTAGCCAAAGGGAAGAGAATTGAATATCGACAAAGAAAGCTAATGGAAGTCCATGTAAATTTTGTGGCAAAATAAGAAAGTTTAGTCAAATCGAGAAAGAAAATTTTCTTTTCTGCGGTAAAGTTTATTCAAGAATAAGCCTTCAAAGAATACGAATTTTATCTTTGAGGTAATTGTATTGATCTTTTCTTCAAATTAAATCATATTAGAGCCTTCGCAGCCCACTTGCCTTTCCATTCTTCAAGTGCAATTCTTTCTTGAGCTTTTTCTTTTTGACTCCTATGAAGTAAGCTTCTCAAGTGCTGAAATTATTTAAAAATTTAATGAGGTAACTGCGCGGACTTTTCAACTGTACTCTTCTCAAATTCCACCATTAAAATATGAAAGAGGATCAAGCGATCAAACGACATCCCCTTCTTGAATTCGGGGAAAAATATTATAGTTTCTCAAAAGGTAACAGAGTCGTTGGAACAAAAACTTGCTACTAAAATTTAAGAAATACATATAATGAATGAAATAAGTAGATTTTACAGCCCCTCTATTTTCTACCACTCCACATTTTGTATGACTTCTTCCAATTTCTTTGTTGATAGAACTTTTTCTGTATTTGCAAATATAAAGAATAATTAAGAAAAAATAACCACAAAAAAAATAAATACAGAGAACCATATATATCTTAAAGATATGATTCATATTCAATATTTCTTGTGTAGATAAAACTGTGAATTTAGGTAAGAATTAAAAAAAATACGTGAAGTTGTATTATGAACTTCTTTGAGAATATAACATTACATCAAGAACCTTACAATTGTCTTGTCTCTCCGGTCTTTGAACAATATCCTACTCCTGCAGTTGAATCATCCAAAAGTTCAAACAAGTTCCTTTAAGTACTTCATCCTCGATATGACAATAAGGTGATCTCGGCCTTCAGTATTGAGAACTTGATAAGGGAAACGTGCACATTCATCTGTCGGGAAGGCCTTTTACTACTCTTGAGTAAATATGTCTATAATTTAAAGAGTTGATTAGTAACTGAAAATACATTCGTTGGATTGGATCATTATAATAGTATAAACTGCATTAAGAAAATGGTATGAATGAATACAATATAAGTTGAGGAAAATAAATTGAATACTCATGATTTAAGTATAAGAATGTAAAAGAAAGTCCCTGTTAGCACCATAATGTGTGCAACCAAAACTGATAAGTGGGAATCTAAATATCAAAGTAATCCGAAAAAATAATGGGTGGATAGAAAAGAGAATTCGTGAGCTAATATCTTGCAAATATTAGACAAGCCATTTATAGGGGAAAGAGTGAATCGATGATAAAACATGTAAATGTGAGAGAATAAACGTATGAATTAGCAAATAACTGAAATGATCCACCAAATCAATTAAACCCATTTGAAGAGAATAGCTGAATTAGAAAGCGAAAATAGATTAGATTAGATTTATGTCATCATAACTAAATTAAAGAGGTGAGTGAGTAAGTGGAGTGTTTCACCAAATAGTTGGACAAATTTAAAGAGGAAAATTAGAAAGCATGTAGTGGAATCAATGCTTCTCACCATTGTTAAGTAAGAGGATCGAAACTTGATCGTAAAGAGCGATTGGTAAAACCTGGAGAGAGAAATCAATATGAACATTTGATAGTAAGTGATATGATTAAACAAAACAGTCAGAATAAGCGCTTAACATCACAGTCAAACATGTAGATTATTTCACTCATCAAATTCAAATTTTAGAAGTAATATCTATGTAATAGTTAATAACAAATTACAAACTAAAGATCTCTATAATTGTATGTAAAATATATCTTAACATAATCCCAACATATCCAATTTTGATTCTCATCAAAGAAGCAAGGCACCAAAATTGCATTTCATGAGAGGCAATTTTCACTTCAATTTATTTGAGAACTTACAAAGTATAACTTTGTTTGTACAACACAAAGGAGTTAAAAATGTGGAAGTAAAAATATACTGAAAATTGAGGAAAACACATATCAATCCAAAGAGAAATTGAACTAAGACGAAGATGCTCATCTCTCATCTCTGCTCTAAAACATAAAATGCACCAAGATAATAAGAAACACAGTTTCCTTCCCTACTCACAGTTTTCATAATATAAGGGAAGGGACATTTGAGCAAATCGGTCAGCAACCTATCCTTTTGTCCATAACCTGTGATAAAAAGGTTACTAACCGTTGTACACATGTAATATAGAATTTGGTTATTTGGTTCTCTCTTTTCTTGTAAGTGTAGTCACTCTTCTTGTGAAGTGAGATATTCACTATCCCAACCTCCTCACTCATAGATGACAGACCAAAACGTTGCCTGAATGGTATCAACTTGACCATCACATTCAGAAAACACGACATAGACCTCCATTCGACCATATATGTGGCGTCTCTACTTCAATAAACATGTCGATTTTGTTCCATTTGTGTTGTTTCAATATCAATTGGTTGTGAGTGGGCGAGTTCAGCAGATGTATGATAAAAATTTAAAGGTTTCAATTAAAATTCAAATCTAAGCTTTGAAAAAAAAAATGCGTATAAACAAAAATCATACTATCAATTTCGGCATATACTTGTCAAACCAAAAGGAAATAAAATCTAAAACTCCCAAATTCTACTACTAACGCAGTACCAAGAAGCCATCCAGGAAAATGTAAGTATAACTTATAGTATAGTGGGAAAAAACAAAAGGACATTGTGGATAATAGAAAGGCATCGAGTTATAGAAACAAAGTTCCTGAAATCTTTGGCTCATTAGCCATTAGTAACACAAAAGAAGCAAAAGCAATAACAAACACAAAGATGAGATGATAAATTAGAAAAAACTTAGAGCCAACAGATTCCTACATCTCTTCCTAATGGCTTGATTAGTGTTTCTTTCTTCTTGTTTATACAAAATACTGACTCTAATTGGGACTCTAAGTAGTTTATACCAAGCACTCAAGGAATCAAGACCAAGTTGTAATTTTAAAATAGGCCATGGACACTAATTGGGACTTGAGAAAGAATGTGCCCATGTATTGATAACTCACAATTAGGCCAAACACTTCTAAAAAGTCAGATTATTTATAGATTTCTTAAGAATCAAGAGGAGAATGAGATTTTTAAAACTCACATGAGCATCTGAAGGAGCCTGATCCTCACTAATAAGGCAAGAGGGTGGTGGCCGTAAAATTTCTGCAGTATTAAGGAATGATATCACTGATCAAGTTTACCATCTTCTATGGTATGTAAACACACTCGTGTTATGACTTGTAATCCAGTTCTACATATATGTACGGGCAACAACGACATAATAAATCAAAGGTGGGCTAGAATAAAATTTGAGAGCATGCATAATAGTAGCATGGAAAATTAAGATGATAATGGTGAAAAACGTAGATAGTTAGCGGAGAGAATCAACAAATAGAACAAATTGAAGCAGGAGAACACACTTTAAAAGATAGCTAAGGAACAATGCAGAGAGAGACGAAAGAAGTAAACAAAAGAGATAAGACTTAGGCGAGATTACCTTTCAAACATTTAACTAAGAAAAAGCCAAGTAATTAATGGCTTAGTTTAGCCCAGAAGTGGTGAGGTTGAGGCAGCAAAGAAGCAATGGGAATACGTGTAATGGTGGTTGCCCCCTCTCTCTTCAAAGATAAAATTAAATTAACAAGGAAAAAGGCTCAAATATGTCATCGAACTATTAGAAATGGTTCATCTATGTCATCCGTTATATGTTTGGCTCATCTATACCACTGCTATTGAAAGTTTGGTTCATCTATGTCACTGCCATTACAGAAAGATTCATTCGTGCCATTATTTTGTAACGGTGATTTTTGCAAAACCATTTTTGTCGCGTGGCCTCTTATTAGAGGTCCACATTACCAAATCCACATTAACCAATATTACTTAAAATAACAAATTAAAAATAGGTCACACTAAAATAAAATTTGATCCACAGAGTTAGAATAAAAATTAGACTTATTAAAAATAAAAATTGGACTAATTAAAAATAAAATCAAACTCATTAATTGTGTCGGGTTTTATTTTAATGGGTATTATTTTTTTATTTTGATTTAAGTAATATTGGTTGATTTTGGATTTGGTGACGTGGACTTCTAATAAGAGGTCATATGGAAAAAATAGTTTTGCAAAATCACCGTTGTAAAATAATGGCACAAATGAACTTTTCTGTAACGATAGTGGAATAGATGAGCCAAACTTTTAAAGGCGGTGGCATAGATGAGTCAAACTTATAACGGATGGCATAGATGAGCCATTTTCAATAATTCGATAGCATATTTGAGCCTTTTCCCAATTAACAATAAACCACCATTGTTGAAATGGTTCAATATGTTGAACCTTCAATTTGTGTCTGCTTCTTCCCGTCTTGTTGAACTCTTCCTCTTAACCATGGCTACATTTTAATGTTATTGGCGGTGAGACCCGAAAAACATCTCTATGTTTTGGCACCAAGGCCTGCAGCCATGGCGGCTTCTCTCCTTTGCTTGTTTGTATTACAAATCTGTGCCTCAAGCGTTTGACTGAGAATTCCCTTTTGTTAATTAATTAAAGAACGGTTTGTATAATGGACTGTTTTGATTTTTGAAATGGTGGTTAATGGGCAAGAATGAGGCAACAAAGAGAGAATAAAGAGTTGTTAATGGACTGTTTCGGTGTTGGAGATATGCGAAGGGTTTCTTTTTTTTTTTTTTTAATTATTTTTTTCAATTTTTTTTTTTTTTTACAATTGAAAATTTTAAAAATTGTGAAAAAAAATAATCAAATTCCTGCAAGGAGGGGCTGCCACATCACCGGGCCTATATCTCTCAATTATATATGTATAGATTAGTACACATAATAACATACTTCCTCCGTTTAAAAAAGAATGACCTAGTTTTCTTTTTAGTCCTTTTAAAAATGAATTATCCTTTTCTTTTTTGGCAACACTTTAATTTTAATTTTACACGTGGCATGTTTAAGACCACAAGATTAAAGGGCATTTGGGTACATTTGACATAACTTTAATTCAAGACCACAAGATTCAAAAGTTTTCTTTATTTTCTTAAACTCCGTGTCAAGTCAAAACAAGTCATTCTTTTTGAAACGGAGAGAGTACTAAAATCTGTGCATATATTGTTAAAATTATTTTCCTTTTTTTTCTTTGTGAAATAAAGTCAAAATTTATTATTTTTCTTTTTTAGTAATTGTGTGAACCAGGTTGGGTTGGATAATTTAAGTGGAAACCGGGTCGAATTTTGGGGAATAATTAGTTTTTAATTAATTAAATTTCCAACCAATAACAAGTTGTCACGTGTTAAGTTAGAAGCCTAATCACTTGTCTGTTAAGTGGAAAGGTATTTTAGAGCCATATAGGTGGATGGGTATCACTTTGTTTGGATGGTGGTTTCCCATGGTTTCTTTGTTTGGATGGTGGTTTCCCATGGTTTCATAATGTACGGTATTGTATGGTATGGTATTGTACTGTACAATATAGTACAATACAATGTTTGGATGAATTATATCGTTTGTTGTTGTTTAATAACAGTTCTATTGTTTGGTTTGACGGTGTGGTACTATATCGTAACTGGTAAGTTTACTAAAATGCCCTTAATTATTATAAATGTCAAATTTATCAATAATTGTTAATAAAATAATTTAAGATAATTTTCTTCTTGCTAATTTGTCACAAATTATGCCATGTAAAATATATTAAGTTGTTAAATTCATGTAAATTCTAACAAAATCAATAAAAGAATAGATCAAAATAAATTTAATCAGATTCATCTTTTTGGTAGTAACAAATTTCGTTTCTTTTTGGTGTTTTGAGACGTGATTATCAACAATAAGTACAAAGTTTGAATGCATCTTTTGTGTATGCTACAGGTGTGTTCAGTATGGAGGAAAATGTTTTTCATAGAAAATATTTTCTAGGAAAATAAGTTGTTTCTTACTAGCATTTGCATATATTTAACACAAAATAATGAGAACAAATAGGATAAGGGGGGAGGGGTAAAAACAAAAGTATGAAATTTCTTTTTTTTTTTTTAAAAAAAATAATTTGGAAGGGGGTAGTGGAGGGGGGGGGGGGGTAGGGTAAGGGATAAGAAAAAAGTTTTGAATTTTTTTTTTAAAAAACAAATTAAAAAAATTAAAATTTTCTTTTGTTGGGGGAGGGAGGGGAGCTGGTAGGGGGTGGAGGTGGGGTAAGAAAATAATTTTGAATTTTTTTTTAAAATATTTTTTTAATTTTTTTTTTGGTGTATGTATGTGTGTGCGGGGAGGGGAGGGGGGCTGGTGGTGGGATAAGAAAATAATTTTGAATTTTTCTAAAAAATAAATAATTTTTTTTGGGGCGGGGGGGAGGGAGGGGAAGGTGGCTGGTGGGGGAGAGAGGTCAGGGGTGGAGGTGAGGGTGGGGTAAGAGTAGGATATTTGGGTGGAGTTAAATAATATAGAGTAAATGATAAAATAAGATTATGTAATATTAAGTAAGGGCACAATTGAAGAAAAAAAATAAGAAAATAATGGGATACCACCAAATCGGTGGTTACATAAAGTGAAGATTTTCATGGTTATCAAACCATGAAATCAAATCATACCATACCATATATTTTAAGAAATAATCAAAACAAACATAGTTCTCTTAATAATCTACCATACCATACCACGAGAAATCACCACCCAAACAAAGTATAAAGATGGAAGGAGGGTATTTGTGCATCATTTCCAATATTTGAAGGGAACCTAAAGTAGGCCTTGTAGGCCATTTATTAGAGCAAAAAAAATGTACAAAACAACCGGGTCCAGGCCCAAACAGCCTAACCCGATCGAAAATTAACCAAATAGGTAATGTCCAAAAAACAAAACAAAAGAAACATCTAGAACTAAAAAAGTAAAGCGGTGTGACTGTATCTTCATCTCCTCCAAGTCATCGATATCCATGGAAGCTTCTCAACACCTCAAGAACGGTGTAGGCTTATGGCATTCCCATCTCTACAAGTTGACGAGATTCAGGTGAAATAATTGAGTTTTTGGCGATTTCATAATAGACATTTACAGTGTCTCATAAATGTCATGAAATCATTCCAATAGAAGACTTTTTCGGCTCTATTATCCACAAATCTGAGCTCATAAGACCAAGATAATTATTCCTCAACCTCCAATTTCTTCAACGATACCCAATTTGACTGTTAGTTTTACCTTTATCTTGACTTCTCGATAGGTTGAGCGCAGATTGGACCTAATACCACTGCCTAAGAGTGTCAAGATGATGGATCTACTCCCAGTTTCATCAGGTATGAGCCAATAATCGACCTTCTCTCTTGATGTACCAAACTTGATTTTTGTTTTGTTACTCTCTGCTATGCCAAATTCCTGTACTTCACTGTTGTTTCTTGCTTCTTTTGTGATCTGTCGTTTGTATTTCCATGCTACCTCTGCTAGATTTGTCATGTATTTTATGTGTTGTGCCTTGACTGTGACTACACACATTGTTGATTCCATCATCCTACAATTTTCTGCTACTGCTTAAATCATTTCATATTATCAAAGGTTCCATTTTGGAACCTTTTAATTCTAAGGTTTGGTACTTGGTGTTTATCCATGTTTAGGATAGCTTTAGCCTCCCCTGGTAACTCTTGTGCTGATGAATAAGTAATTGTCTCTAAGCCTGCAAAAATGAAAATTTGGTTAGCTAAAAAATCCGTCAATTTATTAGCTTCTCTGTACATTTGAACCACCACTGCCTCCACCTCCTTTATCTGTATCTTTATTTTGGTAAACATCACTGCCAGATTCCAAGGAACTTCCCAATTTCCATCTACCATCTTCTTAACAGCCAATGAGTCAGTCTCTAAAATCAAAGGAAGATGATTGTATTCAATACAATATTCTAGTCCCATATTTATTGTTGTAACCTCAGCCATCAAATTTGAGTTATCACCTATTCTTGTTACTTTTGCATGAATAAAATTTCCAGAATTATTTCTTACACAAAAAGCTCCTGAACAAGGTCCAGGATTACCTTTGCATGCTCCAGCAGAGTTACACTTAAAGAAACCCAAGCTAGGTAACTTCCAGTAAACAACTTGACTGCCAATCCTGGGGGTATAAGCTTATGAGAATCTCACCAATTCAGGCCAATTTGAAGGAATATTTGATAACCAGGGGTAGATGCTCCTAGCCAAGTGACATAAATTCCTACTAATCTCCATTCTCATGCTACCTTTGGACATCCTTCCTCCATGTTTAATAGCATTTCTCCTTTTCTATATTTGCCACAAAATAAAAAAAGGTACAACTTTAAACATGGGCTTCAGTTTTGGTGCACAACCAGCTTCCCACCATTTGTAAACACTATACTTCACTTGAATAAAAGGACCAGTCACCCCTGCCGAAACAACAAATTCATTCCATATGTTATCAGAAACAAAACAATTCATAAATAGATGATCAATATATTCTTGAACCCTCTCAGCACAGCAACAACAAACAACATTATCACTTATTCTGTTTCTAACAAGTACTTCCCCAATAGATATTATTTTCCTTAAAATCCTCCACAGGAAAAAGAAAAACTTAAAGGGAACACCCTTCATCCAGGTCTGTTTGAAGTTATTCTGAACTTGACCTTTGTCCCTTACACACTCCCAGGCAGAACCTAAATAAAATTTGCCTGAATTATTTACCATCCACCATGGTTTATCCCATCTTTCTGGATCCTCCTTATAGTTTACATTATTCAAGATGTGACACACTTCCTCAGTAAAGTAGTGCTGAAGCAGTTCAACATTCTAATCACCATTAGCAAAAAGTTGGCTCACATTTTCCAAATGATAATCTATCTCAAAGTTCACAGGTAGTAAATAGTATAGGGCAACTAGTTGGGTGCAATTATCATACCACACACTAGAATGTCGATATTTGGGATCCCACTATATATTCTGATCAAACATATCTCTAGCTTCAAGCATATATTTTCAAGTCATAGAACCCCCTTTCCATTCCACCATTTGAGGGCCTATTTTCTTATAATACTTATTCCACATGTAGTTAGTCCATAGGGATTTTTGAGTTCTAAAAATCCATCACAATTTAGCAAATAAGGCCTTGGCAACATCAAACAAGGATTTAAATCCCAATCCTCCCTCATCTTTTGGTTGACAAATGTCATACCAAGTAATCCAATGTTTGTTTCTCCCATTTTCCTTAAAATTCCATAGAAATCTTGTAAAAATTCTATGTAAATCATATAAAATACATTTGGAAGGGTTAATAGCAGACAAGAAGTAAATGGGAACATTATTCAATACACTATTAATTAGAACAACCTTACCACCAAATGAAAACATCTTTCCTTTCCAAGTTTGCAATTTATTATGTACCTTCATCATCAACTCAGTGAAGTTCACTTTCCTTTTCTTTGCATGACCAATAGGACACCCCAGATACATGAGAGGAAATTTACCTCTGCTAAAACCAGTGCATTCCTCTACCATTTTGATATGAGCATGAGCAACCTTATGATATACAAGGAAAGCGCTTTTATCCTTGTTTATCATTTGGCCAGATTGCTCTTCATATTTACTAAGAATATCCAACACTAGTTCTAGGGATGTCTTGTCAACAGACACAAAAATAATGGTGTCATCAACATATGCTAAATGATTGATATTATCACTCTATTTTGGCATCCCATAACCCTTAAAATCTAAATGGTAAAACAAGGAATTTAAGGCCCTAGACAGTACTTCAACAAATAAAATAAATAGAGCTGGAGATAAGGGATCTCCTTGCTTTACCCCTCTTGATGAGTGAAAGAATCCATAAGCTTGTCCACTGATTAGGATGGAATACCAGTTGTTTGCCAGCAATCTCCAGATTTTATCCACTACACTTGAATCAAATCCATATTTTCTAACACTTTCATAAGGAACTTCCAATTCACCCTGTCATATGTCTTTGCCATATGTTGTTTTATCACTATATTTGTAGGTTTCCCTCTTAGTCTGATGTCAGAAATAATCTCTTGTACCAAGAGCAGGTTCTCTGTAATATTCCTACCTTCAATAAAGACTGATTGTTTCCTGGATATAAGAGAAGGTAATAACATTTCTAATCTATCATGCATTATTCTAGAGATTACCTATTCAAAAAATTGCTCAAACTTATGGGTCTCATATCAGAAAAGGATTGAATAACCTTTTATTTTGATAATAAGACCAACTTAGTATGAGTGATGGATTTGGGAAGAGTGTATCCCTTAAAAAAGGCAACCACAACATTATACACATCATTACCCATAATACTCCAGCAATTCTGAAAGAAGTGACCAATAAAACCATCAAGACCATTAGCATTGTCCCCTTTTAAATCAAATACAGCCTTCTGAACTTCTTCCATGGTAGGAACAAAATTAATGCCTGTATTGTGATCATCAGTAATAATTGCTGGAATATGTTGCAACTAACTTATCTTCTTATCTACTGTGTTTTCAGAAAATTAATTCTGATAGAAGGAGATAGCTTCTTCAGCCACTTGAGTAGAACCTTCTGCCCAATGACCATCTGCCTTCATGATTTTGTTTACTACCAATCTCTTCCTTCTACCTCTCACTAGACTATGGAAAAATCTAGTGTTCCTCTCTCTTTCTATGAACATTGTAATCCTGTTTTTTATCTCCAAAATTCTTCTTCAAAGTGTATATACTGCTTCAACTCAGCCTGTGCTCTTTGTAGTATCATTCTATTAATTGTTTATGGATCTTCCTCAAAGAAATCTTCTTTCAATCTGACAATTTATTCTCTAATAATCAATTGTTTAAAAATATCTCCAAATCCTTCTTTACTCCAGCTTGTTAAAGCAGATCTGGTTTTCTTCATCTTTTGCTTTAGATTGATGAATAAGTCTATCTCTTCAGAAACCCAACTTGTAGCAACCAAGTCCTGAAAGTCCTCTTTTTCTATCCAAAAGTTCAAAAATCTTAATGATCTTCTTACAACATCAGAATTGTCACCACAGGATAAAAGCAAAGGCGCATGATCTGACCAGTTTTGGCCAAATGCTCCACTTCTACCATATTATTTAACCCCATAAATACTTGATTCACCATCATCCTATCTAGCCTTTTGAATATACATTCACTGTCAGCCCAACTATTCCACTATGTAAAAGGACTTCCTTTAAAATTAACATCAATAAGCTCACAAGAATTCACACAGAAAGCAAAGTCCTCATACTCTTGTGGGTAAACTGTAAGTCCCCCAATCTTCTCTTCATTACTAAGGATAGCATTAAAGTCCCCACCAACCAACCAAGGTACATTCACATTCATGCTGGTGGAGTAAATATCATCCCAAAGGCTGATTCTCTCCTGAGCATCACATTTAGCATACATCACTGTGATTATTAGAGATTGGCGAGTTTCTTGAAAGTTCAGTTGTAGAGTTAATTGTTGGTCAGAATTAGAGATAATCCCCACATAAACATGATTCTGCACAAACACCCATATCTTTCCATTTAGATTGTAATTTGCATACTGCATCCCCAACCTTCTTTTGTATTTGTGGATTTGTCTTGCATCTTGAAATAGTTCCATTAAAGCTATAATAAAAAATTTATGAAACCTATACAATATCTAGATTCTATGGAATGCATTCTGGGTACTCACAAACCTTACATTCCAAAATAATGTTTTCATCTTCATTTACCACTTGATTTGACTGACCTCTTAGGATTAACTCTAGTAGGTATAGCCTCCACTTTGTTCTTGCCTTTTTTAGCCTTCGAAGCTGTTTGAGGTGACAATCCTGCATCCTTCAACACTTGATTTTCATTTTTGTGATTGTCATCTTCTTCTTTATCTTCTACTGCCTCTGTATCTCTACTTTTGTTTGATACTTCACTTCCAGATTCTACTTGATGGAAAACAAGATCATGAAATATTTTAACTAGTGATGTTCTATTGCAGGCTGGTGCATTCTCAACTGTAACTATAGCATCCATGTCTGGTGGCTTCCCCAACAAGAGATTGTTGTGTTTTATAGCTAGATAACTTCCTAGTTCCTATTGTATCTCCATCATGTTCAATTACAATTGAACTCTCCACTTGAAGGGGTGTATGGTAAGTAGCTCTAGCCAATTCTTGCTGAATATTCAACTCTCCTGGATCCTTCATGTTGTCCACATTCGCAATGCCTGATTCTGGTGGTTGAATTTCTGTATTTACAGCTGCTATGCTTATTTCAAGAGACTGATTTCCTGTATTTTAAACTATTGTGGCTATGTTAAGTGCCTGGTTTTCTGCATCTTTTTTGGCTTGAACTGAATGGGAGATGTTGCTGCTAATTGCTTCTTCTTTCATGTTGTCTGTTGCAGTCAGTTGTTGTGCAATAGCAAGATTGCTATCATCCATCTTAGTTTCTGCATTGCTGTCCCTTTCCCCCTCCTTTATCTCTTGATTCTTGGTGCTACTACTCTCTTTTGTTGTTCCTGTGTGATGTTGTGCACTAGCTGGGCTGCGGTTGTTCAACATATTTATTGCAGGTATTAATTCTTTTTCCTCATTCATCTGTTTACGTATGTTCTCTTTTTCAAGCTCACAATCCTTGCGTCTTTTTGCTGTGTGTTGGTCTGCTCTGTACATTTACGTTATTGCTCCTTCTCATGAGTAGTCTGTGTATCCCCAATTTCTTCACCTTCATTCTGCAATAACTCAAAAGGATTATCAGTACTGATTCCTTCTTGTTTCTGATTTGTATTCCCCTTTGGTTCAACAATTAGCTTATTTGATTCTTTGTCCATCTTGAACCTCCTACTTGTAGGATTCCATCTAGCTATTACCACCTTCCCATTTATATTTCTCTTTTGTACAGGTACTTCATCTTTTTCCTCCTTATTGTTTTCTGTTTCTCCCCCAATGTCTTCTTCTACTAGTTTTCTCAGCTCTAGGTGTAAATTTCTGCAATCTTCTTCTCCATGCCCCTGCAACTTGCAAGAATGACAGTATTTGGGCATAGTATCTTACTGTATCTTAAACTTTCTGCACTTTTGCTTCCTTAGTTTTGTCGTTAACTACCTCTAACTCCACATAGTCAGGTAGCTTTGCAACCAAGTCAATTTGGACTTTAACTCGTGCACAGCTAGGTCGAGTTTTATTTATTGTAGCTAAGTCCAAATGGAAAGGTTTTCCAACAGCTGAGGCTAAAGAAAATAGAGATTCTTTCACAAAAAAAGCGGGGAGAAGGTCAGGGAAAGATATTCAAGCCATTGCCTGGGCAGTTTCTTCATCAGATTTAAACTTGGCATCATAAATGAGGGGTCTCATTTGGTATGCCACTCCATCCTTAGCAATGACATAATAGACATTCTTAGACATCATATTGATAAAATCCTCCATCAAATTAAATCTCATTAGAATAAGCTATTCTAAGCAAATCTATCTTACAATCTCCTTTTATTTTGCATTGCTTAGGTGTTTGTGTTCGAAGATCATCACGCTCCGACCATCCATAGGAGAATTTACCAACAATTGCCAATTGAAGATCCTCAATAACATTCATCCATTGCACTTCTTCCGCTGTCCAAGTGATAGTGATTCTGGAAATTCCATCTTCGTATTCCACGGGCTTCATTGTAATTACATCTACAACCAGTTTCTTCATTGTTCTTCATTGTTGAGTAGAGGGTTTAATGAGGTCAACAAATTTTATCTTATTGACATGGTCTGCTGAATTGTCCTCAATGTTTTCATCTTCTAAATTACTAACGCTAGGCAAAACAATAGGATCGATAGGCAAACAAGGCTTTTTAGGTGATTTAGTGTGATAAAGTTCAGGAAAATCATCCATTGATGTAACAGCAAACTGCAGGTCAGTCGGATTGGACTGACTGGTGGCCGAACCGGCCATAACACTGGTGGCAGTCGAATTTTAGATTTGGCGGTGGCTAGTACTTGAAGGGTGCATTAAGCCCTTTTCCGTTAAAAAAAAATGTATTGGAGCACATTTAAAAATTAAAACATAATAAGAGAAAAATAATGCTGTTTAAATTTTTTGCCCCATTTCTAATTAGGAACTTTTTTTAAATCCTTTGCTTTTTTATTAAACTACACAAATAATGTATAAACTGTATTTCCCGCAACACCACCAAGGACAGAGACGATCATGACACAGGAGAATCAAATTTGTCACCTCTACAGTTCAGACCCTTCAATTGACCCTTGAAAGAATACCTTCTCATAAACCTTTGCTTTGCGTCCGACTCTGCGTATTTACTTTCTATTTTGTTATGTCCTTGGTTTCCAAATTCATATCTTTTGAACAAGCTTTTGCCATCTATTTTACACTTTAATTTAGAACACTAATAAGAGTTTAAATAAATATAACTCTCTCTAGCTTTTCAAATTGTTTTTCTTCTATGCTCCCGAATGTCCACAACCACAACTACGTAATGTCAGCCACCCAGGAAAGGGGAAGCACTTCATTGTTCGAATCTTGGCTGCCACTCAGGTAGGCGATTAGAGAGAGAGCTCATTACCTTTGCGAAAACATCGAACCTTCAGAGATATGGTGATTTCAACACCAACGCTCCACTTCACCGAAGCTGGCTACTCGCTTTTTCCTATTTTTGATTCAACAAGAACTCCCATCTTTTCATCTGAACTTTAAACCAGTTTTCGACATCATCATCCTCTCTTTAGTCCTCCTTTAGTTCTACTGTGTATAAGTTTTAGTTTAGAGGTGGGATGCAATAGTCATGCATTCTGGCAGTACAACATGCCCAATGCAAAAATCCTTAACCTGTCTTGAGAAGAATTTTGCTGCGTTCTATCAGATATTTGGTCTAGACTTACCAGGCATGAAGAGCAAAGAATTCTATCGGGCACGAACAGCACTAAGCAGCATACCAGCTAAATTACCTACCACATGAGAGAACTCAGGGTACAAATAGAACTCCATTTTTTGGCATCCACCTTAATGTGACCACCAAAAGCAAAATAAGGACAACCATCTTTACTCACAAACCAACTTTGAGTATATCCCAATTCATGAAAAGAAAGGGTGAAGACGAAAGAAAAATCATGCATAGTTATGCAAAAACAACTAAAAATTGACCCCCCATAAAAAAAAAATACAAGTTCAAATTCAACCTAGAGAATGCAAATGATTCTTTAGAACTAACAAGTGCTAGATGAGCACGCACGCCTAATATTAACTTGTCCACCAGTGAAAGGATGAATCAAGAGACCTTCTGAAATGGGGAGCCATCCCTGCTATCAGTACACACTACTAACAACCAACTTAAAGAAGTTAGTCTAAAACAGAAGGTTTAGAAAGGAAAAAGAAACAAAAACAATACAGCAATAGTAAACCTATATCACCAAAACACCAAATACCAAAATCAACGTTTAACAGAAATACTACGCTTTGTTAAATACTTCCAAGAAAGAAAAAAAAAAAGAAGCAAAAATCGCCTTCAAGCAACAAGACACAATCCCTTGGTCAAAGAAGAAAAAAAATATATCATACGAATGAATACTGCACTGAGCACAGAAAAACCAGCAGCAAGTAATATAGGCATCAAAAGGCTTGATAAGGCTGCTATGGAGACATAGAGGCCACAAAATGTGGAAAGGATGAAACCAGAATAATCAACCCAACCATATGAAAAAAATAATCTCTAGCAATGCGAAATATTACTAGGATAGTTTGCTGATTTCAACAAAGGGTCTGGGAGGTTCTGAAGCAATCTTATTTGTAGAGTTCCAACATTGTGCATCACTTTCTTATGAATGAATCGGCTGTAATACTTTCGCATGATAAGAAATAGAAGCAGTACTGATTGCAATAGTCGCGCAACAAAAGCATAGACACATATCACTTATTAAAAAAAGTGTCTGATATTTCAAGGATTAGAATATCAGATTGAACTGAAGAATACCAAAAATGTAAACCACTTCTCCGATCTTAGAGATTATGACATAAAAACAGAAATGGCATTAGAACATTTTACCACTATGAATTGCAGCCAAGTATTTCCTCAATATCGCTGACTTCTAAGAGTCATATTAGAAAAAAGAGGTGCTGCTCAATAGGTCCATACTTTTTGGCAACGGTACTGTGGTTCTTGCGTACTATCCTTGTGTCAACCAACAAAACTTTTTGATGTCCCAATAAGCACATTCTTGTATTAAGAATATTGAACATCCTAAAATTGAAAGACGTTTTGACTGAGGGTACGGAGAAGAAAAATAAACTAGTTCCTCTAAGTGCACAGTTGTTCAGAACCCCATAAATAATTTCTAAGAGCACAATGTTATATACTCCATTGACAGGGATCAGGAAGAGATCAATGTTTGGTTTCTCGCAGTATCATTCCATATTATTATCGTAAATTTTAAGAGTTCAAGACACTGTTTATTTTATCATTAGAAAGGTTATGAGCATGTTAATACAACATAGTATTGCATAGAAAGTTTACCTTGCAAATCCCAGCCCATTTCTGCTAATTTAACAACCATATTATGGGACCATAACACAGTCCTAATATACTAAGGCTAACTTTACATGCAACCAAATAACAATTCTTCCAAGTGCTTGAAGTTGCTTGTGCAATATGCTAATAACCTTCATCCTGCTTCAGCCCCTTGGAGAACTAGGCATAAAATAAAAGTTTCCCCCCCTTTTATAGTGCAGCAACACCATAGTGGTTAACCGACACTTGGAATGTAGAGCTTTTTTCAGGAAACTAGTTTATTTTCATTTATATGATCAAATCTACCGACATCCAAGGGAAGCAATACAAAACCGTTCAATGAATTTCGCGCTAAACTTCCAGCATCCAAGTGCATAAATATCCAGTTCTCAAACACTGTGAGTAATTCCTATTTGACCAAATGTTCACATTCAGATCAAGCTATTGAAAAATATTAATCTCAATGCACAACATGCAATTTTTCGTGAACTGGTAGTCTTTTATGTTAAGAACTCCAAAACCACAGCTAAATGTGAAGGCAACAGTGAGATTATACTAAAAGGTTTAGAGGCTGACATTTTCTTTAGACAGAATCTATTTAAACCCGCTAAATGCATACCTTATCCTTGAAAGGACACAATATATGTCCTCCATTATCAAGATCCTAGAATTGCAATAGAAGGAGGAAGTACAACTACTTTGGTAAATTTTCAAGCTTTAGAGAAGAACTAATTCAAAGGCAGCTTAAATCCATCATCGACTCCATAACCAAAAACATATATCAACAACAACAAAATCTCCTCAATCCCAAACTAGTTGGGTCAATTTAAACGAATCCTCTATATATATTCAGCTCTACTTGGATTCATTTAATTCCAATACTCAATAAAGAAAAAAAGCATCCAAAAGACAAAAAAAGCGCATTTGTCTGACTACCATGTTTTTGGGGATTATTAAAGGTTAACTTTCAGACTACCATTTAAACAACAACAACAACATACCCAGTGTAGTCCCACAAAGTGGAGTCCGGAGAGGGCAGAGTGTGACCTTACCCATGCCTCAGAGGTAGGGAGGTTGCTTCCGATAGACCCTCAGCTTAAGGAAATATACTACAAAGCAGTCCCAAAAGGAGTAACAGAAGTAAAAGAAACAACAGATAATAACAAAAACAACAGATAGTTACATAACAGAAACTACAACAAAACAATATAACAATCGCGGTACAAGAAACAACAGGTAGTAATAGAAATCTACCACAAGAGCAATACTATGAGTACTAATATGACTAATATGAGCGGACAACAAGACAACATATTGCTACCTACTAACCTTCTACCCTAATCCATGTTCTCCACACCCTCCTAAGGTCATATCTCCGGTAAGCTGAAACTGCAGCAACAAAAGAACTAAGACTACCATTTCTATGCTAGAAGTACTTCAAAAGTTCCAAATATCTGGAAAAAACTTCAAAACAAATTGTAAATTTTACAACAAATTGAGAAGAAAAGCACTATTCAACAAACCTCCACACATTATCCAAACTCACCATACAGGACTGAAGTCCAGCTACTCAACATCTCAACCCCAATAAAGCCCTCGACAAAATATGATCCACCACACCAGAAGCTTGAATGGTCCAACTATCTTAGCAAAGACATTTATCGCACAGAGTAACAACTACTACACCTCAACCCCAAGAAAGATGGGACACAAAGCCCAAACCTCAAATGACAAACTATCAATCACCATGACAAAAAGTTCATGATTCAAATAACTTAAGGAAGTAAGAACAAGAACAAAACCAATTTGAAATGAGACACAAATCAAGAGAATCAAGTTGCCAAATGTACCATGCAAAAATGAGCCTCATGCATCCACCTCTAGGACCAATCAAGACTTTCATCAGACACAGCTCAAAACTCAAGGTCGAAGGGATAAAACAGGACCAGGCAAACAAAGGAACAGCTGATAATATCTTAACAGCATATGTGGCAACATGAGATAACAAAAACAACAAGCCACTTTATCAAAGAGATAACTTTAGCAAAATGTGTTGCTTTTTCACCACTGAAAACAACTAGATTTGAGAAATGAACATTTACCTGTAAAAGAAAATTTTAAAATTTTAAAGGGAACCAAACGAAGGGTAAGGTAATATTTACTTCGGAGTGACACTGCCTACATGAGAGACTTTTGATTACAAGTCTCTAAGAAAATTGCAAGAAATATAAATGTAAACCATTCTTTTGATAGGTAAAATTTAAACCATTTTTATTCGCAACCAATCTTTTCAATCCAACGAGCATCAACACTAGCAGTTTTCAACTGATTAACTTAGTAAGACCAATTGATTCCAATGAACATGAAATCAAGATTATACAAATATTTGTCTCAAGAACTCTAAACATTTGATGGATCGGTAAAGAGAAGGCCCCAACTACAACAAACAGAAATATTAAGGCATTAATGGCCATATTTCCTAAGATGAGAACCCACACAAGCAGCCATGACCCGAGTTCCAACCAAACTATGCACAGTTAATTTGTGTACATGTGTGGACAACGTCCCACCCAAATCCTTTCCCCAAAAAATACTTTAAAAAAATTAACCAAAACAAAATTCATCTCAAGAAAATGAGTGAATGAAAGCATAGCCCTGAAGAGCAAAAAATAGAAAAGCCACTTCTGAGGGAGATGTAGCTTGAGATGGCTGCAACTACTTATTCACAAGAATAAAAGAATTACAAATATATTCATCCTCACAAGGATCACTCGTCTTCTCCTATTTACTATGTGATTCACTCTGCTTGCCATCCTTCTCTCTAAGACCTCCTAGCCGCAAAACAAAAACTAAGACAACAGTGTCCAAATTCAAAGTGACTACTAGCTTCCTGCTACAACACTACTCGTCATTGCAAGCGTGTTCAAATAGTCATGTACCTGATCCCTCCAAAAAACAAAGTTCCTAGCCAAGTTGGAAATGTCCTAGTTTTC
This sequence comes from Capsicum rhomboideum, assembly GCA_031232105.1. Lineage (NCBI taxonomy): Eukaryota > Viridiplantae > Streptophyta > Magnoliopsida > Solanales > Solanaceae > Capsicum > Capsicum rhomboideum. Next base: position 36,829,162 of record CP124716.1, read on the forward strand.
TACTGCCCATCACATTTAAATGCTACTCATCCTCACTTCTCCCTAATGGGCTTCAGCTAATTCCCATTGCACAGAAAACTTCCTTGAAAAATATCACAGAAAATCCAAATGATGTTTAAATTAAGACAACCAACAGGATAAGTGATTTTCAGACACAAATCAGTCCAGCACAGGATACCACATTCCAATACAAGCATCTTTCCTGTCACAAGACATCTGGAAAATGTATCAGAATGAATAATAAAATTAATCCGTAAACATGTGAATGCAGCCATCACACTACCAAATTCACATACCCTGGGGACCTTCAAAATTTGAAGATACATCACCTTTTGGGAGGAATTGCAGAGCATCAGACTGCTTTCTGAACTCTCAGTAGTTAAATGACCCCAGAAAAGTAAAAGAGATAACCAAGTTAGAAGAGAAAAGCAAAGGAGATTAATGGTGAAGAAGTCAAAGTGGAGAGAACACACAAACTGTTAGTGAGTAGTCATCAAGAAATTCCAACAAATCATTAAAATAAAATTTGAAAAACAATGCTGGAAGGCAATCCCCGGAAACGAATCCCAAAAAAAGTATAATTAATATCCATAATCCACAGATCTAATGCTGCAACACAAGCTGAATGAACTGAGTGTCTCATGTCTCTGCATAACAGTACAACAAGGTTAAAGATGTGAGTCCGAAACTTCCAACAACTAAGTCATGGCAAGAGGAAAGAAATCAGGTGAAATGCTCCAACACATCAGCCTGCCAAAATATTACAATGTTAATAAAGGAGAAGCATTAAGAATGAAAATTATCAAGCAACAAATAAATTATGAAATCTCACTGCACAAAAGAAATAGTGAACAGAAAGGAGGAAAGAAAAAGAAAGATGAACTTAAAAGCAACCAAGTATTTGTGGACCGGGTACAAGATTTGAATATAGATACTTGCAATCACGGAAAAAATCCCATAAAAAATCCCATATCTTTCGAGAATTCATGAACATATAAACCAATACACACATATATAGAGAGAGAGTTAGGTTCCTGGAGAATTAGCTGTCTGCTGCGTTTCTTTCTTTTAATTTCTTGAAAGATTTTCATTTCTGATCTCAAAACTTAGATTTCGGTGTTCTTCGCAAAAAAACACACTCTTTTTCTTGTAAAAAATGGAAAACTCATCATTTATGGAAGTTTGAAAAAAACCCTTAAAAACCTTGGTAAAATTGGTTAAGAAATTTCGCCGTTGACGGTAGAGCATACGCATGAGGATGTATACATGTGTAAATGCCTGAAAAGTAAACACCAAACAGCATAGAGGAGACCAAATAGCAAATTTGGAAACAGACTTGGTAAGAATTTTCCAACCTAATAGTGCCGGCTGATACAACAATTGCATCACGACTTCATTTCTGACATGAACTTCTCATATTCTGCATCCGTACCATAAGCAGGCTTCTCCGCAGATGATGGAGGTGTGTGAGCTGGTGGATTTGGAGCCCAGGGAACATTGCTCATACCATGTGAATGGTTCCCATTGGACTGGGATGCAGATGGAGGAGGTGGTGGTGGTGTGACACCATAATAAGATGTATAACTGTATGAAGATATTGGGTATGCAGGTTGAGCATTAGGTGGCATTGCAGTGACAGAATTGCCACACACATAAGTAGGAACCGAATGAGCAGGTGCACTATTCTGAGATTGCACTCCAGGAGGATAGCTTTGTTGTGTCTCGCCAGAAGATGTATAAGTCTGTTCACCCGAAGAAACAGTCTGAGTAGGGGCACCAGAAGATGCTGCTGGAATTGGAGGAGGATACTGCATTCCATACGGAGGGTTGGGTTGACCCGGGACAGGAAGATATATGGCTGAGCCAGGAGGAGGAGGTGGGTACTGGGAATATGGTGGAGGCACAGGTGGTCCCCATGGAACTGGAGCACCAGGTGGGGGATAGCCACCAGGGGGAGCATTGCCAATGGGACCACCAGCTGCATACTGCTGGGACGGATATGCACCCATGCCCTGATTAGGAACCGGATATGAAGGATATGAAGGTATTGGCAGAGCAGGTCCTGGAGGCACAGTAGGCTGAGGCGGCTTACCTGCAACTCTCACAGCAATGCTTCTTCCCTCAAGCCGGTGGCCATTCATGCTAGTAATAGCACTATTAGCTTGTTCAACATCTGCAAACTTAACAAATCCATAACCTTTACTCAGACCACTTAGACGATCCTTTATAACTTTAGCCATCACAATGGTACCAAATGGAGAGAATAAATTGATCAAACCATCATCTTCAAGAGTAGGTGGCAAGTAACCGATGTACAAGTTTGTCTCGTCCAACTCCTTTGGCTTTAGTACACTTGACCCTAAGCCAGGATGTGAAGTGGCACCAGTATTATTATTGCTTGCCCAAGGAGGATTGCTTCCTGAGTTTCCCGCGCCAAGAGCTAGTGTTGCCGAGTTTTGCTTTGTTAATGATTCAGGAATGGTACCTCCCAACTCTGCCAGAAAATTCTGGTACTCATCATCCATTTTCTTGCCAGTAGTATTTTTCACTGGACAGTCGATAGTGGGATGTCCCCCGTCACCACATATTTTACAGAGAACTTCACTCTTAAAGGTGGTGGTGCGAGAAGGACATGCATACTGCCTATGCCCTGGTTCACCACATAGCCTACAAAACTCCTCATCTCTAATTGTTCCATTCAAAGCAGCAAGTTCCTTAAGCTGTTGCCTCTTATGTTCATTAAGCACTTCATCAACAGGCTGTAAGAGCTTCTCCACCATAGCAGCAGCCGCTTCAAGTGACTCCTGATTGTCAGCTTCCACCAACACATGTAAATCTTCGTTCTCTGAAGGGTCAGGTTTTAAATTCCCCTTTTGCTGGAACCTCCCCTCCTTGATCGACCCTTTGCCTCGAATTACAATCTTGGCTCCCGTCTCCTTTTCCATCCTCTTCTGAGTATTCCCTCTTGGACCAATAATCAACCCAATAAAGTTATAACCAGGGTACTCCTTCATGGGGATATAAAGCTTCTTCTGAAGCTTAGGAGGCCTATAATCAGCAGGAGGCTTAAAGTTCGGGTTCTTTTTAATGATTTGTGATATAATCTCTTGTCTCTCCCTATTCAATTTTTCTCGGGCACGATACTCCCTAGTGTTAACCCGAACTCCCATATTATCATATATAGGTTCAGGCGAAGGCGATCGAGCACGTTCAGGTGTATCATCCAAGGGCATACCTGATTGCAATTTCCTACTAATTTCAAGTAGTCTACTATTAAGAGCTTGTATTTCAGGATCAAACTCAATACCTCCAGTGAAATCTTTCATGAAATCGGGCAATTGAATCAGGGGTTTGGGCTCATCGTCGGCCCACCTGGACTTCCTCTTTCTTCCACCAGTCCCACTTCCATCATCTTCAGTGGGAGGTGGGTCCCAACGGCTCCTTCTTCTCCTTCTACTGCTGGTTTCTTCCTCACCGCCTGATTGGTCCTTATCGTTGCTGCTGTGAGTGTTTGTCAATCCATTTTCCGACAACAGCGGCCTCTGTATCTCACGCTTCAGAGTGGATTCGCCGAGTTTTTGCTCCTCTGATGCTTGATCTGGACCGAAATTTTCAGGCGCCTGAACATGGTTATGGTTTTCCTGAGAGTTTTGATTGCTCGAAGCTAGGGTTTGAGAGGGGTTTTGGGAATATGCATCGGAGTAATTGGTGTAGCATGAATCTGAATGATAGGAAGCTAGGGCTTCTGAGGAAACAACAGAGGGAGATTGGGTATCCATGAGAGAGTGCGTGAGAAATGCAGATACACCAATTACGGAGAATGGACGAAACAGGGCGGGTATTTATAGACAGTGCTCTTGTGGTCGGACCAACCATGATCTAAGGTTGGTTTACATTTGGATATTCTATTTTTGTTTTAAGTTAGTAAGTGGGAAAAGAATAGGAAACAGTCTCTCAACGGTTGTATATTATCTACTACATTTTATCATTTTCATATTTCACTTGTAGCATTACACAGAACATATAGTTATTATTGTTAAATTGGGCAAAGAAAAAGAACTAGATTTGGATATTCTATTTTAGTTAAGGGGCTAATTATCAAATGCAACTATAGTTTCAATAATTATCATTCGTAGCAAATTCTAAACGAATTTATCATATAACTAGAAAGCGAACCAAAGAAAAAATTAGAACTCACAAGAGTACTTTGATTCGCAACATGTAACATATGCGTATGTATTTTATAGAGAGATAGGGAGGCGATGTTACGTGTTTGAGTGAATTTGTTAGCATTTTTTAAAAATTATTTTGGATTTAAAGGGGAAAGAGATCAAAAAAAAGGGAACAGTGAGAAAGAGGAAAGTGGAGAAGAAGGGAGTTGATGCTGAGTGTGTGTTTGTTAGTAAATTTTTAAAGATTATTTTGGATTTGATGAGGAAGGAGATCGAAGGAGGAGAACAAAGAGAAAGGGAGAAATGGAGAAGAAGGGAGGGAGAAGCGTCTGTGGCTTAAAGCAGAGAAATAATTGAATATTTGTTAGACTACATATGATGTAGTTGTGTTTGGTAACTTTTTTAAGAGTATCATTATAAAGGGTAAATAGACGACTGAAGTTAGCTAAGTTAGGTAATTTTTTCATTTTTACAATTTGACCTAAGAAATTATGTTTGGGGTCTCTAAAGTGTATGATATTAAATTTTTGTTCTCCTTTCAAATATCTTTCAAGATTGACCTTTTTTAAATATCTCTATGTAGAGGCAAAATGACAAGTACAAAATACACGATAAAATAAGATCATGTTGCATCAAAAATAGTATGTAGAGATATCATCCCCACGGGGATTGATTCAACATTGTCCAAATGATTCTTGGCTTAACACTATTCAAGAGAATATATTATTTAGATTAAGATTGTTACAAACCACAAGTAATCGACTAAATTTGTAAACTAGTAAAATTGATCACAGGATAATTGAGAGTTGAGCTAAATAGTTCTGAATCGGTGATGGGCTTAAATAAGGGATTTTTAAAGAAAAAACTACGTAAATAATCAAACATCCTTACTGTAACTACTAAATCTCTCTGTACTTTAAAATAATTACATATTCACTCAGTAATTAATAATTTCCAACCAGATTTCAACTCAGATAAATTTCCTAGCGCCTCTCTCCTTCCTCTTTTTCTCGCTCGCCTCTCTCTTCCCTCTTTCATTCGCTCGCCTCTCTCCTCCATCTTTCTCTTGCTGCCTCTCTGCTCTCTCCCTCTCTCTACTCTTTCTCTCTCTCTCACCCTACTAAAATTCTCATTTCAGACTAAAACCTCAAAACTCATATGAGGTTATGGTGATGGAAAACTTTCAACTACTTATAACAGAGAATGGTAAGTTGAAAGAGGATTCATGGTCTTTGCCAATTTCAATTCTTATTTTTCCTTGATTTCTTTATCTCTTTCTCAATTTTTCGATGAGCTACCACCACCAAAATGTTGTTGTTGCTCCCCTATACTCTTTCTCTTTCCTCCATTAATGAAGGCTCTCATATTGTTGGACTATGTGTTTGTCCAAGTTTTGATCGGATCTACATTTTTCGGTGAACTTAGCTACCCTCGTGATTTCTCGAATACTAATCGGTGTGCTCCCAATGTTCTTGACCCCATTTTCTTTGAGTAAATGCACGGATATATGTATATGTATCTATGCAACAACTTATTTTCAAGTAGGGGAGTATCAATGTACAAATATATGTATTTATGCACGGATACAATATTGTCAATACGAGATACATGTATCTTTGATACTATATGCATGTATCTATGCATAGATATGTCAGATACATTATCTAAATTTGCTCCAGATATATTGTATCCAGTATGGAATACACTAGATATTTGATACCGGCTACACTTGATGAAATTGACATCAGATATAGTGATAAAATTGATTTTGAATACACTAGATACATAGTGCATCTGTTGAGGTAAAGAACACTAGATACACATGAGAGAGGAAGTGGCTAGGTAGAGGAACAAAAGTTGAGGTGAGGAAGATAAAGGAAAAAAAAAAAGATAAAAGGAAAAGGAATCAGATACATAGTTAAGGTATCTATGTATTTGCATCTTCTTATTCTTCTTCTAAGTATGAATATGAGAAACAAATACATAGATCATATGAATTTGAACAAGCTTGTATCTCCTCCTTCTCCTTCTTCTCTTTCTCCTTCTTCTTCTTCTTCTTCTTCTTTTCTAAGCATGTACTTATGCACAGTGAATAGTAGAGTGACTAGACAGTGCACGGATATATTAGATACATCACAAATACATTAGATATAGAAAAGTAGAGAAACAAGAGAGGGAGAGAGGCGAGCGAGAGAGAAGAGATGCGAGATATATTCGTCGGATACGTGTATCTAGAGTCAAACTATGTCACTATTGAAAGTTGAGTAATTAGCATGTACACTAGTGTACTTTATGAAAGATGCCTATTTCTAAACGAGAATTTTATATGGATAAGCTATTTTAAAGTTCTAACTACAATTATTTAGAATAATTATACTTAATTATGAAATATAATAATATTTATTAATTACAAAAAAATAGAAATAAATAAGGATAGACTCCAATCTTTTCTTTTAAGCTCTAATTTTCTCCATTTTTCTTCTCTTTCTCTCTAACCAAATACGTTCAATTTGTAAACTCCATTATATTCTCCACTGACAATCATTAAGAAGCTATGAAGATTTGAATTCAAAAGTTGAATTTTGTGAAATTATTATTTGGTTGGATTGGATGTTGATGTAAATTATTTAGAATATACTTTGGAGTTTATATGCCATTTTGAGAGAGTGTGATGAAGATTATAGTTAATTTTAGTTGAAATTTAAAAAGGAAGAAAACAATGATGTTTTTTTCTAGAACCCTACTAATAAGTCGTACATATTTTATATTTTATATGTATGTTATTGTTGCTTCCAATAGAACATGCAGGTGTACGTGATCGTACAATTAATATATTCATTGCAAGCAATTACAACGTCGAGTCCACGGGGACTTATGATTAACTATTTACTAAATTAAACTAGTTCTAATTATTCATTCAAGCTATAATGTCTCAAAATTTGTTTGTGAATTTACTACAAATATAAATAAAATAACTATTGAAGACAAATTGGATCAACACCGTAATAGACAGGTTCCAAAATATGATCTTTTACGTAATCAAATTATGTCTACACCTTTGTTATCTTGCTAAATGCTACCTTATTATTGATTCACGAGGTTGAATTATAGTCATGGCCTTTCAACCTCTAACCATCTATGCAATTTAATCTCATACCTATATTGTTAAGTGATGATACTCATAATTAATCTGAAAGGATTTATATCTCATGTATGGAAGCCAAGTAGGGAAAGTTAGCTAGGATCTTCATCCTAGCCGCAAATCCGTTTTGCAGAACACATCCTACTCCATTTAACCACATTATATCTCTAACTTTTCTCCTTCAAGTTTCATTAAAGAGTGTTCATTTATCCTACTGGTCACAAAGCAATATAATAGTAATACAAGATTAAAAAAATCATATGGTAGAAATGCAAGAATAACTAGATTACAACATAACGTTCATACTTTGGCCATAATCCTAGAACTAGGGCGGTTAGCCGTTCATAATTCGATTACACTTGCAAAGATTTCTAGCAGGAAATAATGCTAGAATTAAGGAGAAAAATAACCTAGAAGAAGAAACAAAGTCGTCTCTCTCCTCTGCTTCTATGTGACAACCCTTATTTAAAAACGTCTAAATATGACTTTAATTTAATAATGAGTAAAAACACCTAAACGGGTGGGTAAAAACACCTAAACGGGTGGCTAAAAACAGGACAATTTGACCTTGTCTTCACTGTCTCATGGTGCGAGGAGCACTACCTCGCCATATGCTTGGGACTGCAAGGGGCTTCACTTTGCCTTGGGGTCTCTTGTGCAGGACAAAACTTCAGGAGGTCAAAATCAGATCCCCCTTCACTATATCCTTGGCGCTGCGAGGTCCACTTCCTTGATTTGAGCTTGGCTCAGTGAGGTAGTCTCTATTTCGTCCAACGTTTATCCAATTTTGGGGCAGTTTCACCTACAAATCAAACAACATTTTAGATTAGTTCCAAAAATATTAAAATGAGTAATAATCAAGAATATTTAGCATATTTTATCTCAAAATAAGGTATAAACATGACAAAGCATGACTAAAGAACGTGTAAATATGCCCACCATCAACACTCCACACTTTAACCTTTATTTGTACTTGAACAATTGCTAAACACTCAAAACATATTACCCACCTAAATTACGTCAATCAAGCAAGTCTACTCATACCTAGATCACCAAGACACTTTAAACATCAAAGTAAATTCTATATCTCTAAGTGCGTTAATAATTTAACACAAAGATGATTCTATTAAGGCGACGTAACCTCTAGAACCAACTCACCAACATAATATATAGGGAAAAATAATCAAATCATTAAGCAGAGAAATCAAATAATTCATCAAGCTTTCACCATTCATGTGCCCTCACACATTTACAATTTTTGGGGCCTAAAAAAGAACAACATTGCTCACTTCACAAAGAAATTCTCATGTATACAAAATATACCATAAACTTGCTCTTAATGTTATACCCTATTAACCAAGGCATTTGAAACATAAGATCAATTTGACTTTACGGATTGTAATGTAAAAGAGCGGGTGAAAAATATATGGTCAAAAATAGTGACTACTTTCCCTAAGTATTTTAATACATTTCACTTTATACAAATTAAGATATTTTCTTTATGTCTCCCAATTTTCAACTATATTTTCTTTATGTCTCCCAATTTTCAACTCTTCTTATGTTCCCCCTTTATCTATCGCCTCAACTTTAAGCACTCGTTTTGCTCTTCGCACATTGCTAGTAAGGATAAATTTTCTTTTTCTCTTTATTTTTCAAAATTTTCTAACTTTTTATTCTTTTTTTAAAATTATTTTTCTACTCCTTATTAATAACACACTTTAATTTAAGCATGGGTACTAATTAACTCTTTCTTCTACTTCCAACCCAATTCCATTGTTTCACCTTCTCTTTTCCTTTTCTTTTAAGTATTTAAACTTTTAAAAGTGCTTTAGGGACTGCAGGATCAAATTATTGCAAGGCTAATCAACAAAAGGGATGACTAATTAATGGTTGTCAAAGAAATAGGATAAAAGAGTCAAAAGGATTAACTATGGACATTGACAGAGTAGGCAAATATTTACTCCAAATTATGGCTTCACAAAGAAATTCCTGAATCATGTTGTATGAAAATCATCACTTCATTTCACTTTGCATACACAATGGGAAAGTTCTAGCTATCAACATATTAATAGAATATAGCTAATCCTTATCACATATGACACACAAATGATTACACCGACTCCCTATAAACTTTCTACGTAACAGTACAACTGAATTCAAAAGAAGTCAATTTTAAAGACATTTTATTAGTCTAGAGGCAATTTTAGAGCCTACATGTCTCAAATGAAATTAATATACCTTTTATGTGCAAATTTTTACAAGAGTTACCAAATGTTGTCTTAGCATTCCTATGTTGAGCACCTAGCATGTAAAAGGAGTTCAGAGTTCTCTTCTTTCTACCTAAAGACTCATTTTCCCTTAAGACAGTTGTCGTCCATCAATCGTTGAAAAACATTATTACCTATAACTAAAAAAAACTTACAGTTCAAAGGACTCCCTTAGAAAATAACCAAAAATAAAAATCAAGAAAAATTATTCACTTTCTAATAAAATAGCAAACAATTTCTTGTAACACCCCGTAAACTTCCGAACGCATGCGACTACCTTAATATTGATGGAATTATTTAAACTTGCTAAAGTTGGTGCAAGACTCATGAATGTTAATGGATCAAATTTAATCTTGTGAGTGTGGGCTCAAATTAAGGCCCAAGTGAAACAAGAAAGGCATGGCCCAAAGGGGAATTTGACCCATTCTTTCTTGACCAAGAAAATCCATCAATTATTGACTAATTGGTTGGATAAATATGACCTTAAGGGGCTATAACATAAGCCACCTTGCCATTTCTTACATTTTCTAGACATTTCCAAGAGCCAAAAAGAAACCCTTTTCAAGGTTAAGGCAACCACACTTGTTTTGCCAAGATCATCACTTGGTAAGTGTTAGTAAGTATTTATTCTTGTGGTTTAATATATTATGTGCATAAGAGATGGTATGGATTTTGATGGTTATGTCTAAAAGGGTTGATTGGGGCACTTTTGCTTATGTGACACAAGTTGTGTTATTTTGGTATGAACTTGGAAGTGGCCTTGTGGTCTTGAAAGAAGTGAGATTGATGGTTTGAACATCAACATGTATGATATGGTTATGCCCTAAGTTGATTTCTCTTTATGTGTCATTTTTGGAAATTGTTGTTATGGAAAAAGTGTACGGAATTGGTGACGTAATGAAAGGAAAATTCGATTTTTATTCAAAGGAATATACAACACATTTCTAGAAATTTCCCAAAATTTCTCTCAACTCTTAAAGAACCCTAAGCCAACTTTTGGAGCAAGATCATCATTTTTCAAGCTTAGGTAAGTGATTATTCTTATGGATTAATATATTATATGCATGGGAAAGTATGTAAATCATGTTGGTTATGCTTGGAAGGGCTGAATATGGCACTTTGTGTTTTTTTGTAAAAGATGTGTTATCCATGGGATTTACACTTGAAATATGCCTTGTGATTTTGATGAAAGAGCATGGTATGGATGAAATATCAACATGTATGGTGTGATTATGTTATTAAACTTGTTAATTTCATATAAGTGTAAATTATGGGATTTTGGCCGATTTGCTGTTGTGAGGTGTATTGAAGTAATTTGATGGAATAATTGTTATGTTTTGGTGATGAAGAGTGGAAAGTATGAACTTGGTGTGACATGCTAATGGTTTATGATATTTTGGTCAATGTTGGGAATATTGTGGGATTATTAGTATGATAATTTGATCAATGGTATTCTCTAGGGGGAAATGACAATTTTAAAGGCAAACATGTAATTCATTGACGTTATATGCATTTGTAAGGTGGTTGGTGGTTAATGTAAATTCCGTTATGTATTTGTGTTGTAGAGTGAAACATAAGGAAAGAGCGGGACTATTGTGTTCACGTATAGGATTGAGTATTCATATTAAGAATACGAGGTATTTAAGGTTCCTCTTTCCGTATCCTTCTGCAGCATATAGTGTACACCTTGTTATGGTACTTACTCATTCCCGAAGTGTCCTAAGGCATCTCATTTCATGTTATCATCTAGTGTTAATCACATATACCTTATTCTTGATTATTGTCATTCATGTATTACATAGTTATGGACATGGTTCCAAGTTCCAATAATATTATGTTCCAAAGCTTCCAATAATGTTACAATTACAAAGTATCAATCTCATGAACGTAAAGGCATAAAGTAAAGCATCTATGTATTTTCCAATAAGGACATGATCATCGAATGAACTTTTCTCAAGATTAAAGAAGTAATGTTGTGAAGAGAAGTGATGTGTTCTTTGGTGGTATCCCATGGGGTTAACGTACCTCGCATGGGTCGATCCCAATATCTACGGGTGGTATCCCATGGGGTTAACATACCTCGCATGGGTTGATCCCGCTTCTACGGGTGGTATCCCAGGGGCAAAAGGAGAGCCTAGCATGGGTCGATCCCGAAAGCTGTTAAGTACCCACTGATCAGCTTGGGGCCCGTGCATTGTAAGAATGGAAGAATGAATTGTGAATGAAGAGGTGAACGATGAAGGGATGAATGAGCATAAAAGTAAAAGAAGCAATCCATCTAATGTACATATTTTCATACATATAGAGTGATGGCTTATCCATGTTGGTTTTTTTTACTTATATTTGATTCCATTAAAGTTTTGATGTATCATAGAGTTTCTTATGGCCTTACATACTCAGTACATTCTTCGTACTGACCCCTTTGGGGGGAATTTACCTTACTTGCTGCAGGCACAGGTACTAGTAGACCTCCACAGTAGGTTGCACATCTTTTGCCAATCTTTTGTAAGCTCCAGTTGGTTCGGGGCTTCCTGGGTCTCTTGTGTACATTTATTTTGGTACTGTAGTGTTGTGTAATGTGTGTACTCTTGTTAGAGGCTTTTGTAGACCGATGTGGGTAAATGAACGAAGAGTTGTATGTCCACCTTAACTTGATGGCCCTAACGGCCAAGTTTCTTATATGTATATATATAATGCTTCATGATTTCCGCTCTTAGCATCTTATGTCTTTACGTGGTGGTAATGTTTCTTATGGCATGCATATTGGTTTTCTCGAGCCATATCGGCTTCGGGTGCCAATCATGCATCGTTGGAACTCGGGGTGTGACATTTCTCCACTCCACACTTAAAATTGTGCATTGTCCTCAGTGCACACCATAAATAATACAAGGGTAAAATAAACTCCCTAAAAGGCCAAAGGCCAAAGCTTTAGCAGCTCGTGGAATGGGATACTTAGACTTCTCCAAAACGTGGTTCTTTATATGAGCATCTCATACTTAGTTCCAACCATCTAGCTCACTTTTACTTACCAGCTTTGCTTATATGCTCATATTCCTATAAAAACAAAAATACTACAAAAATAATAACTAAAAAATAAAATATAATAAAGCAGTAAAATAGGATTGTCTCCCAACAAGACATGATGATATGAAGACTCAATCGGATTGTTGAAATTGCCAAGATCCTAAACTTTTTTCTAAAATTGACTTAAAACCAAACATCTATCAAGCTTGAAACAAGTATCGTCATTCTCTAGCTAATTATAACATTTTCAAAACTCAAATAATTTATTTTTTTCAAATAGTGAGATAAGAATTTGAAATAGACGATTAATCTTCAAAAGTCTCTGTGGATAAAGTATATGGACTTAAAGTTCTATACTACTTGTACGACTACGCGCACTTATGTGTGTGTTTGGATGCAACAAGTTTTTGATGCTATTTTCGGGGACTTGTGAAAGATTATTTTCTGATTCGAGTTCGTAGTCACACTATTAAGATCTTATTAGTTTCTTTTTTTTTTCTATGCTTCTCAGGTGATAGACACAATATATGCCAAATACCAGGATTCAAGATAATCCCTTGGTTCCTCTTGATTCAGAAATATAAAGAATATTGAGATCATGGAGACAAATGGTTGAACACATTCTTAATCCTAACCTCATCGACAATGTGACAGTTTGACAGGAAGAGCTATTAGCCCTAAAAGAGTCCCAGTGTTGAACTTTGCCAAGCCCAGCCTGGAAAATGCATCAAAAACTATTGTTAAGCCAGACATCACTATGAATTTGAGCTAAAAGAAGAAGTGGTGTGACTAGTACAAAATGCATGTCTGTATCAGGGTAGGCCGTACGAAGACCTACATAAGCACTTAATGACATTCGTCAAGCTGAGCGAGAATTTCCACTATCAAAATGTCTTAGTCGAGTATGTGAAATTAGCCTTATTCCCAATCTCTTTGATCGGTGAAGCTAAAGAATGGTTGCAGAATGAGCTTGCGAGTTCCATCACTTCTTTGTTGATCTTGTCGGATAAGTTTACAAATTTTTCTCATCTAGAAGGACAAAAAGGTTGAGAGGAAAGATATCCAGGTTTATATGGAAAGATAGTGAATCACCACCTTAGGCATGAGAGAGTTATAAGGGCTATTTGTGAGATAGCCTTAACCATAAACAACCAAAGGAGATCATCGGGTATAATTTCATAGATGGGTTGAAGCTAGATTCTAAATCACTGCTTGATGTCATTGCTCGAGGAATTTTTTTATCTAAGATCTATTATGAGATTGAGACGCTTATAAATTTGATATCTTCAAGATCTAGGATTATCAAAATTTGGCTGGGTCATTGCGACACAGAAAACTATGGGTGTGTTAGAAGTGGATAATATTGCTACTATATGATCAGACATTTCTCAGCTGGTCAATATAATAAATAAGTTGGTCACTAATAAGAATGTCAATCATTTGCAGCAAGTCCAGCAGATGCAACTGACATATGACTTATGTGGAGAAAATATGCATATTCAGGATTTCCTCAGAATCTTGAATCTATTTATTATGTTAGCCAGCAGAATCGTGGTGGTTCATTTTAGAGAAATGACTATGATCAGGGGGAACTAAAATAAGAATTTTAGAAATATCAAAACTTCTTTGGGGTGGTAACCAGAATCAGCAGACACCATAGAATAATTGACATAGAATAATTGACACGATCTTAAGCTACACAACTAAGCAATTCCTTGGAAGCGACAATAAAGCAATTTATGGGGTAATAGACTTAGATTGTTAACAAAATGCAAAAGTCTATTCATAAACTTAAGAGACAAGTGGGATAGCTAGATGCATCACAAAATACCAAGCCACGTGGGGTACTCCCTAGTAATACATAGAAGAACCCAAAAGAGAATGTTAATGTAGTTAGTCTTAGAAACGAAAAAGAATTGGAGGAATTACAGCCCAAAAGAAAGAATCAGGATGCAGAATTCATACTGATGTAGATCTTAGGGCTAAAAAAAGGAGGTCTATGAATAATTTACGAAACACCTGAGGTAGTAGTAACTAAGCCAATTCCCTCATTTCCGCAAAGATTTCAAAAATAGAAAGCAGACTCATCCTGTACGAAATTTCTTGATATCTTAAAGTAAGTACATGTTACCATTCTATTGGTGGAGTCATTGGAGGAAGTCCCCAGGTGTGCAAATTATCTTAAGGACATCGTGGATAGTAAAAGGCATCTGACAGAGATTTAACACTTACTGAGGAGTGCAGTTTTTGGGTAAAGACTATGATACCGTAGAAGCTAAAAGATCTAGGTAGCTTTACTATACCAATTTTCACTGGTGACTTAGAAGTTGGGTTGGTGTCTTATGATTTGTGCACAAGAATAAACCTAATGCCCACGTCTATGTTTAAAACATTTGGTTTGGGTGAGCCAAGGTCAACAACTATGACACTGTAGATAGTAGATAGATCTCTAACATATCCATACGAAATTATTAAAAATATGCTGATAAAAATGGGATCATTCATTCTGGCGGTGGACTTCATTATTCTTGACTATGAGACTGATAAAGAGGTACACCCATTATCCTTGGTAGGGGAGATTTTTGGCCACTATAAATGTTGTGATTAGAGTCAAGTCTTGAAAGATTTACACAACAGTAGATGGACAAGAGGTCGTGTTTGATGTATTCAAAGCCACAAAGCTTCCAACATACTATGGGGAGTTAAAAGCTATCACTGTGGTAGAACTACAAATCATTGATGTAGAGCTTGATCACTTCCTCACTTATAAGAATTTATTGGAAAGAGCTCTTGTGTACGGTGATGAGCTAATTGAAAATTAAAGGTGGAAGAGTGTCTTCACATTCTTGATGCTACTTATGCTTATATGAGATGAGATGTGCCATTAGAGGAGCTCGAAAGGCCTACGACATGAAAGAAGCCAAAGCCTTCTATTGAGAAAGGCTCTAATTCTTTAGCTAAAATATTTGCCATCTTATTTACATTATGCTTTTCTAGGAAGTAATAACACACTGCTTGTAGTCTCTCTTGATTGTTGTATGATATGTACGTCGAAAGAGTGCTCAAAGTGCTGAGGGACAGAATTAAGGCCATTAGTTGGAACATAGTTGATATTTGAGAAATCAATGATTTGTTCTGCATGCATAAAGTACTACTTAAGGAGGATGCCAAACCCAGTGTTGAGCAACAGAGACGGTTAAACCCAATAATGAAAGAAGTTTTCAAAAAGAAGTCATAAAATAGCTCGATGTAATGTTATCTACCCCATTTTGGATAGTCACTAGCTATACCCCATCTAGTATGTGCCGAAAAAGGGTGGAATAACGATAGTGTGGACTGATAGAGATGAACTAGTGCCACAAGAAACTATTACTGGATGGGAAATATGCATTGACTATTGTTTTCTGGATTTTTCTGAAGAACCTTGACAAACTAATAGTACACTGGTTTTGTTCTAAGTCTATAGTTAGACTGTGTGTCCTTAAAGAATCTAATCCCCTCACTATTGTCCGAGGTATAGATTAATTCTTCCCAAGATAAAATAGAACTACAATATCGGCAATGAAAAATTGTAGAACTTCGTCGAACTTAACAACATATAATCATACACTAACTGTTATTTGTAGAAGGAGAGAGTTTTTCGTTGGTCAGAATTTCGTTACACTCCTCAGAATTAATGAATACCTGATGAAGGAAAACACAGGTATTTATAGCCAAACTTTCACTGTTTCGAAAGGATGTACTGCTTCAAAAAGTTGCACTATTTTGAAGCACTGTTTCTGAAATGTTGCATTGGTTCTGGAAATGATACATTGTTTCTAGAATGTTGCATCATTTTTGGAATGGTTGCATTATTCTGGAACGATGCACTGCTTCTTGATTAGTCACAACATTGCAAAACAGGTAGTTGGAACATTGCATTTGCCAAATCAAAATTCAAAGCTGAAGCCGAGCTAAGCGAGCGACAACGACGACGGCGCAAGACTTGACTTCTTCTTGGCTCACTATCCATACAAAGGAGTACTTCTTAATATAAAAGAATAAAAGTTTCTTTCTCCCACCAATGTGGGAGATATTTCCTTCTATAAAGTGACTTTACACCTCTCTTTGTTCCCATCATTTTCCATTCATATTTCACCAAAACCCAATAATCCCCTACATGAATGGGAAATGGCTATTTCATTTTAGAAAAAATATGTGTGATCTACAAATAAGGATCAGTTACATCTGGATAAGTAGGTTTCCCTTTGTATTTTTCATAGTGAACATACATCGGGCATCCTCGATCAATCGGTAGATTTGATATCTTTGAATCGTCGAGATTTTATGTATACCTAGACAAAGTATGTCACACAGCTAACCCTTAATCATTCTTGGTTCTCATTGTTTTGTTCATTTCAGCCATGAACACGTCCTGGTTTCATGAGTGCATAGAGAATTGGCCTTACTTTATATTCTTCTTAAAGCGGCTTACACTTCACACTTACAGAGGTGATTTCTAAACGTTAATTCCAATAGACAAAACTATTTGGTCATACCAGCCAAACTTAGGTAACCATTAAAAACTTCACATCTTAAGCTTTATCCTTGTTTTCTGAATATTGTCTACATCATGGGAATAGGTTGAGTTTAGTTGACAATGTTGAATCGTCTGTCAAAACTTTGTTTGATCTCTTTGAACCTAGCTCTTAGGATCTCCAGTATGATAGGTAGAGTTACCACCATGATAACTTGTCCTAGGCCTTAAACCCATTCCATTCGATAATTTATCAACCTCCTCTCTAGTTAGGCCTTTTGTTAGCGGATCTGACACATTATCTTTTGACTTTACATAGTCAATTGTGATAATTCCATTAGAGAGTAACTGTCTAACGATATTATGTCTTCGTCACATGTGACAAAAATTTATGTTATATATAGCATTTCTAGCTCGTCCTATTGTCGATTGACTGTCATAATGTATACATATAGGAGCAACTGGATTTGGCCATAAAGGAATATATTCTAGAAAATTTCGTAGCCATTTTGCTTCTTCACTGGCCTTATCCAGAGCTATAAACTCGAATTCCATTGTAGAGCAAGCTATACATGTCTGTTTGGAAGATTTTCAAGACACTGCTCATCTACCAATAGTGAACACATATCCACTTGTGGATTTTATTTCAGATGATCTGGTGATCCAATTTGCATCACTATATCCTTCAACCACCATAGAATATTTATTGTAGTGCAATGCATATTCTTGAGTGTATTTTAAATATCCCAACACTCACTTCATCGCTATCCAATGAGTTTGATCGGGATTACTCATGTACCAACTCAATTTACTTATGGCGCAAGCTATATCAGGTCTGATACAATTCATTATATACATTAAACTTCTTAACACTCGAGCATATTCCACTTGGGACTTGCTTTGACCTTTGTTCTTTGTAAGAGCAAGATTTAAATTAATTGGTGTTTTGGCGACTTTGAAGTCCAAATAATTGAATTTCTCCAATACCATGTTGATGTAGTGAGTCTGAGACAAAGCTAGACCTTGAGTAGTTCTGTAAATTTTAATTCCTAAAATCAGATCTGAAACTCCTAAGTCTTTCATGTCAAATTTGCTAGCAAGCATACGCTTAGTAGCATTTATGTCGGAAATGTCTTTACTCATTATCAACATATCATCAACATACAAACAAACAATGATGATGTCATTTGGAGTGTTCTTGACGTAAACACATTTATCACACTTATTGATCTTAAATCTATTTGCCAACATTATTTGGTCAAATTTCGTATGCCATTGTTTGGGCGCTTGTTTTAGTCCATAAAGCGACTTAAAAAGTCAACATACCTTCTTTTCTTTTCTTGGAACTACAAACCCTTCGGGTTGATCCATGTAGATCTCTTCCTCTAATTCTCCATTTGAGAAGGTTGTCTTTACATCCATTTGATGAATTTGAAGACCGTACACAGCGGCTAACATTATCAATACTCGAATTAACATGATTCTTGTTACCGGCGAGAACGTGTTGAAATAATCAAGACGCTCTCGTTGTCTGAACCCTTTGACAACTAGTCTTGCCTTATATTTATAGATAGTGCCATCATTTTTCATTTTCCTTTTAAAAATCCATTTAGAACCCAATGGTTTGTTTCCTGGAGGAAGATCAACCAATTTCCATGTATGATTATTCATTATGGATTCTATTTCACTATTGATTGCCTCTTTGCAATATTGTGCTTGTGAAGAAGACATTGCTTCCTTAAATGTTTGAGGCTCATTCTTTACTAAGAATGTCAAGAAATTGGGACCAAAGGAAGTTGATACCTTTTGACGTTTGCTACATCTTACACTTTTCTCATGAGGTGTACTTTCCTTTGCTTCTTCCTGAGGTCGTTTAGATTTTTCACTAGACGACTCATATCCATTCCTGTACGGGTAAATATTTTTAAAAAATTCAGCATTGTCTGATTCAATTATAGTATTTACATGAATGTCAGGATTTTCTGATTTACGAACCAAAAATCGATACGCCTTGCTATTGGTTGCATATCCAATGAATACAGAGTCAATTATTTTCGATCCTATTTTGACCCTTTTGGGTTTAGAAACTTGGACTTTTGTCAAACACCCCCAAACTTTGAAATATTTCAAAGTGGGTTTCCTTCGTTTCCATTTCTCATATGGAATGGACTTTGTTATGCTATGGGGTATTCGATTGAGTATTCGATTAGCCATTAAAATAGCTTCCTCCCCACAAGTTCTGCGATAAACCAGAACTTATCAACAAGGTATTCATCATCTCCTTTAATGTTCTATTCTTTCTTTCCATAATTCCATTGGATTGTGGAGTATATGGAGCTGTTTTTTGATGAATAATTCCATATTCCAAACATATTTCTTCAAAAGGAGATTCATATTCGCCGCCCCTATCACTTCTGATCATTTTGATTTTCTTATCAAGTTGTGTTTCAACTTCATTCTTGTATTGCTTGAATGCACTAATTGCCTCATCTTTACTATTAAGCCGATAAATATAGCAATATTGAGTGATATCATCAATGAATGTTATGAAGTATCTTTTACCACCACGTGATGGTGTTGACTTCATGTCACAAATATCTGTATGGGATTAAGTCTAAGGGATTTGAATTCCTTTCAATTGACTTATACGGATGCTTAGCATACTTTGATTCCACACATACTTGACACTTCATATTATTACTTTCAAACTTGGGCAATATTTCCAAGTTGATCATTTTTCGCAAGGTTTTATAACTAACATGTCCTAAACATGCATTCCATAAATTATTGTTCTCAAGCAAGTAAAAAGAAGAAATACTTTTATTGATATCAACAACCATTAAATTTATCTTGAAAAGGCCCCCGGTGAGGTAACCCTTTCCTACAAACATATTATTTTTGCTAAGTAAAATCTTATCAGACACAAATACACACTTAAAACCATTTTTGACCAGAAGTGAAGTCAAGACTAAATTCTTGAGCATTTCGGGAATATGAAGAACGTTGTTAAGCATCACTGTCTTACCCGAAGTCATCTTCAAGCCAATCTTTCCAGTTTCTTCTATCTTTGCGGTTGTAGAGTTTTCCATATAAATGGTCTCGCCTTGTCCAGACATAGTATAGGAAGATAAAAACTCCCTATTTGAACAAACATGTCGGGTAGCACCCAAATCAATCCACCATTCTTTGGGATTTCCCACCAAGTTGCATTCGTATAGCATTGCACACAAATAGTCTATATCCTCATTCAATTTGGCTTGGTCCTTCTTCTTATACTTCTTAGGATCACAACACTTCGAAGCCATGTGACCATACTTGCCATAGTTGTATCAATTTCCTTTCAACCTTTTCTTGCTTGGTTCATTCTCCTCTTTGTTGGACTTTTTCCTTTTCTTTTTCTTTGGAGGAGTTTCAACATGATTTACTCCTGGAATTAAAGAGCTTGAAGTAACTTTCTTTTCAGCAGCTTTGTTGTCTTCTTTAATACGCAAACAAACAATCAGGTCCTCCAATTTCATTTTCTTTTGCTTATATTTCAAGTAGTTCTTAAAGTCCCTCCACAAAGGAGGCAACTTTTCGATAAAGGCTGACACTTGAAAAGCTTCATTTACAACCATTCCTTCATCAAGTAAATTATGGATTATCACTTGCAATTCTTAGACTTGAGACATGACAGATTTACTGTCAACCATTTTATCTTTCAGAAATTTGGCGGCCAGAAATTTCTTTAACCCAGCATAATTCGTCTTGTATTTCTTGTCTAAAGCGTCCCATAATTCTTTAGATGTTTTGCATATTCTATAAACATTATACAAGTCATTTTCCAACCCATTCAGAATGTAATTTTTTCTCAGAAAATTAGAATGATTCCATGCCTCCGTTACCATGAAACAACCTTTTTCTGGAGTTCATTCGAGAAGGTTAGAGCATTTACAGAAATAAATTTTTGCAAACTGAGAGTGGTTAGATAGAACTGCATCTTCTGTTTCCACCTCTTAAAGTCAGTACCTGAAAGCTTTTTGGGTTTTTCAGCCGCTGTAATAGTAGGAACAACACGGCTTGACGAAACAACATTCGTTGCCATTGAAGCAGAATTCATAACAGTATCAATAGGTCCTCCCATTTCATATTAGATTCTTTAAGCTTGTTGTTTTCTGGATTTTTCTGAAGAACCTTGACAAACTAATAGTACACTGGTTTTGTTCTAAGTCCACAGTTAGACTGTGTGTCCTTAAAGAATCTAATCCCCTCACTATTTTTCGAGGTATGGATTAATTCTTTCCAGGATAAAATAGAACTCTATTCTACAATATCGACAATGAAAAATTATAGAACTTCGTCAAACGCAACGACATATAATCACACACTGACTGTTATTTGTAGAAGGAGAGAGTTTTTAGTTGGTCAAACTTTTGTTACACTTCTCAAAATTAATGAATACCTGATGAAAGAAAACACAGGTATTTATAGCCAAACTTGCATTGTTTCTAAAGAATGTACTGCTTTAAAAAGTTGCACTATTTCAAAGCACTATTTCTGAAACATTGCATTGGTTCTGGAAATGATGCATCATTTCTGGAATGTTGCATCATTTCTTTAATGGTTGCATTGTTTTGGAATGATGCACTGCTTCTTGAACAGTCACAACGTTGCAAAATAGTTCGTTGGAACATTGCATTTGGAGGAAAATTTTGGATGAATTTTCTGGATTAAAAATATCACTTAAACACTTAAGTTTCATGAAAAAATTATCCAAAAAGATAATTTTCTCGATCGATCATTTGCCAAATCCAAATCCAAATCCAAAGTTGAAATTAGAGAGGGACGACGACGGCGGTGTGAGGCTTGACTTCTTCTTGGCTCACTATCCATACAAAGGAGTACTTCCTAATATAAAGGAATAAAAGTTTCTTTCTCCCACCAATGTGGGAGATTTTTCCTTCTATAAAGTGACTATACACCTCCATTTGTTCCCACCATTTTTCATTCATATTTCACCAAAACTCAACATTGACTACCACAAGTTGAATACTGCTACCCGAAAAGATCATTACACCTTGCCTTTCTGGATCAGATATTGAATAGATTAGTTGTCCATAACTACTATTGCTTCCTCAATGATTACTCAGGCTACAACCAAGGGAAGACCAGTCATATGTCCTTGTGGAACCTTTGCATTTAGAAGAATGTCATTTAGACTGTGTAATGCCCTAGGGACCTTCCAGAGATGCATGATGGCTATTTTTCACAGACATGGTGGAAAGGTATGTGGAGGTATTTATGGATAACTTTTTAGTATTCGGGGAATCTATTGCCGAGTGTTTGAAATACTTAGATAACGTGTCAGCTAGATGTGCAGGGACAAACCTAGTATTGAACTAAGAAAAATGTCTTCATGGTTCGAGAAGGTGTTGTACTTGGGCATAAGATTTCAAATTAAGGTTGATAAAGCTAAAATATAGGAAATCAAAAAATTCCCACCACAATTATTAGTAAAGGGGGCGAAGCTTCTTAGGACATTATGGGTTCTATCGCGAGTTCATCATATATTGTCAAAGATTGAGATCTCCATGTGCAATCTACTAAAAATAATGTCAATTTCTTATTTGAAGAGTTCTGTTTTGGAACTTTTTAGGAGTTAAATAAGAAACTAGTTACTGCTCTAATTATTACAACGCTAGATTGGTCTCTACCCTTCAAATTGAAGTGTGATGCAAGTGATTTTGTTGTTGGTGTAGTTCTTGCAGAATAGAGATAAGTGGTTTCGCTCCATTTATTATACAAGCAAGACATTGGATCCGCCTTAGAAAAATTACACAGTTATAGAGAAGGAATTATTAGTGGTGGTTTATGCATTTGACAAGTTCAAATCTTATTTGGTGGATACCAAGGTAATTGTGTATACTGACCACACAATAGTCTATTAATTTTCACAAAGAAATATGCTAAGCCATGGCTCATTCGATGGATACTATTGGTTCAAGAGTTCAGGACAAAAAGGGTACTGAGAACCAGCTCCTAGACCATTTGTCGAGATTAGAGGATAAAAATCATATTGATGAAGGTATGGAGATTTCAAGAACTTTTCCAGATAAACAAATGTTCATGATAAAGGCACATGAGCTACTATTGTAAATTGACATGGTAAAATTTTTGGTAAGTGATATATATCCTCCTGGTACAAGTCAAGAGAGCAAGAGGTGCCTCCTCTATGATAGTAAAATCTTTATGTAGGATGAACCATATCTATACAAAGTTGGGTTATGACCAACTAGCAAGAAGGTGTGTTACCCAATAAAAGGTAAGAGTGATAATTCATAGTTGTCATTCCTCACCATATAGTGTCCACCACAGTGGTGATAATGTCTAAAATATTGCAGTCAGGTTTTTATTGATCCATTTTGTTCAAAGATACATATGCATTCGTTATAGCTCGCGATAGCTGCCGTAGGACTGGGAATATATCTAAACATCATGAGATGCCCTCGAATGGAATTATTGAGATTGAGCAATTTTATTGCCGAGGCGTTAATTTCATAAGAACCTTCACTTCATCCAAAGAAAATAAGTATATCCTACTTGTGGTTGATTATGTGTGTAAGTGGGTAGAAGTAGTCGCACTTCTAACAAATAACGTAAGTGTTGTGGCCAAGTTCTTGAAAATAAAAAAATCTTAACCCATTTTGGAATCCCAAGGGCCATCATAAATGATGAGAATACGCACTTCTACAATAACTTATTCAATAACATATGGGCCAAATATAATAAGAAGCATAGGTGGTGACCGCATATCACCCTCAAATGAGCGTAAAATGGAAGTGTCAAATTAGGAGATCAAGAGGATTCTCGAGAAAATCGTAAGTATAAACAGAAAAAATTGGTGTCTGAAACTTATTATGCTTTATGGGCTTACACAAATGCCCATAAAACCCCAATTGGAACCTCCCTATAGGTTGGTCTTCGGTAAGGCATGTCATTAACCAGTGGAGCTAGAGCAGAGAGCCTACTGGGTCATCAAGAGGTTAAACATAGACATGGAAGTTGTAGGGGAGAAAATATTATTATATTTATATAAGATGGATGAGTTCTATTTCCATGCATATGAAAATGTGAAGTTGTATAAATAAATAACCAAGAGATGGCATGATAAACACATTCAGAGTCAAAATCTTGAGTTGGGGAAGGAAGTGTTGTTGTACAATTTGAGACTTAAGTTGTTCGGGGGAAAGTTAAAGTATAAATAGTCAGGACCGTTTAAGATGGTTCATCCAACTGCCTTTGGAGTGCTTGAAATGGAACCAATGGAGTCAAACAAGACATTCTTAGTAAATGGTCAAAGGAAAAATCATTACTATGGAGGTGTCATTGAGCGTAAACAAACCTATATTAATCTCAAGGATGATTGAGAGAACCTACATCATGTCATGATGTTTAATCAGGCACTATATGGAAGGGAGCCCATGATTTGTAATAGAATAGATAGAAAAAAATAAAGTACAAAAAGTGTCGTGCCACGATCTTAAATAAGGCACTCGTTGGGAGGCAACCCAATGTTTTCTTACCTTTGTGTATATTTTATTTTTGTGGGACTTGAAATGGGTCGAATATGAGGGTAAGAGAAAGATGTGTAAAAAAATGGTAAAGTTCACCAACCTTTGTGCCACACCTACAGAGCAAGGCAGTGGCACAAAAGGCCACTGTATTTGCACTCCCAAGAAGTAGAGAAGGCTATAAAATCATGCCTCACTTGCTTTTTCACCAGTGGCGCGTAGGTAAGCTGGTTAAAAAAATCATGGTTATTTTTAAAGCATGATCAACCCTCTACCCCTCCCATTTCTCTTAAAACTAGACTCTTACAAGAGACACTCAGCCCTGTAATGACCCAAAATGTCGTTATGCTGAAATAGAGAGTAAAACTTCAGTTTAGTTCTTCCTTAGGCCAAAATTTTAAAATTCAGGGCTAGCCTAGTTTTAGGCGTATTTTAAGTATGTGGTGGTCTAGGAAAATTTGGAAATTATTAGAGTGATAATTGGTTGTTTTGAGCCTATTTTGTGTTAGAGGACAAGTTTAGGAGGTCGTAGAAATTTTCGGTGTGTAAAATGGATTAGTAGAACTCCGATTATAGCAATTACCGTACAAGGATTAATTCATAATGTCGACAATTGAGAAGTGTGTTGTGAAATAGACAGAGCTGGATCAGATCCTGATCTACTGGTTTGGTTTTGCTGTAGCGACAGAAGTGCCATCATATCGACATACTATTTTAGCCTTGGTTTCGCTGCAGCGACGAAAAGCACATAAAAATAGTTTAAGTTAGAAAATAAGCATTTCATTCCCTTTTATTTCAAAAACTCATCCCAGATCTAAGATAAGGTGATTTTGCACTAATTTGGGGTTTTTTTTTCCATCTTTAAGGCAAGGTTATTCACTTATCAAACTTGAATTCACTCCCTTAGATTCTTAGGGTTGCAAGAATCATGGCCTAGATTAAAATTGTTGTTTAGCCCTAAGTTCATGATTAGTAGGGAATGATTGTTTTTCCAGTTGTTATTGATCCTAGGGGTGTTAGAAAACACTTCTTATGGTAGAATTCATCCTTGTAAATTTAAAATATGGAGAATTCAAGGGGATTAAAGGGTAGAAAACCCTAAATGATGAACTAGGTCAAGTTCATGGGTTAAAATTGATGGGTATGGGTTTATAACGCTTAGAAGTGTGTATTTTTATGTTGAAGCATGTGTATTTGTTGATTCTAGATTAAGAACGGGCAAAAATCAAAAGTAAATGCAAAGTTGTGGCCAAATAGTGTTTTTAGGCAAGAAATTGAGGTAGGCTATGGTTTAATGGTAGTATAGACTTGATTTGACTTTGTGATCATATGTAATTTGCATGTATGTGATTAGCCTTCAGGCATTACTTATGATTGTTGACTCATTATCATGAATTAAACATTTGAACTTGAGATACATTTGTTGAGATGATGTTGGATTGGGTGTCACACTAACACTGTTGGCTCGGGTGTCATGATGACACTATTATTTGGATCGGGTGTCACACCGACTTTGTTATTAGATAGGGTACTACATCGGTAATGGTACATGGATTGAGCTCATCCCCTGCAAGTCATGGCTAGTGGGCATTCATAAGACCCATAACATATGTGTATATCTTGCATACATGCAATCGTTATTACACTTGCATATCTATGTTGTGTTGACTATTGCTGACTGAATCTGCCTAAGTGTAAATGATCTTTTGATTATGACTATAATTGATTGTCAGCTAATTATAGGTTGTGTATTGATCGCTTCTTACTTGCATTTGACTTGCTTATTTGTATGGTGTTGGGTTAAGTTAGTTGATAATGACTTCCAATACTTAGTTGTTGTACTAATACTACATGTACTCTTTTTTTGTTGAGTGCAGAACGTGTTTCAGTATTTGAGACGAGACCTCGACTCTAGTATCGATTCAACGGTGAGCACCATGTCTGGGCAGCCGTTAGATCATTTTTATTTATTTCATATCCTTTTCTTTGGGACAATAACATTATTCCTATTTAGTATCTGGATGATATCTTAGACTTTGTTTTTTGACATTTTAGAGTTCTTGTACGGTGTCTTTCGGGTCTCGGAGATTGTAATAAATAGAGATACTTCTACAATCTCATTTGATTTTGATATGATAAGTCAGTAATGGTTTAGTTTGTTTAGAATTGTGTTAGTAAGAAAGATGGTTAATGTAAGTTCTTTGGTAACTGGGTAAGGGTTGGGTTAGATGGTTCTCCCACCATAGAGTTAGGGTGGGTGCCACTCGTAACTAATTGGGTCGTAACAAAGATGGTATCAGAGCACTGGGTTTGTCGATCTCATCATACAAGAATGGGTCTAGTAGAGTCTTGTAGAATGGTATAGAGACGTCTGTATTTTCTTCAAGAGGCTATGGGACTTTAGGAACAATCATTTCTTTCTTTTTTTTGTGCTAGTACTTGATTCCAATTGGTATTTGGTAATCCAAATTGATATCTAACTTCCTTCACGGTGAATACACATAATAACAGAGCAGCAACACCATAATTAGATGTTGGGGCTGCAGTTCAAGGCAGGCCCTAAGGTAGGGGCAGGGCAAGAAGAGGAGAAAGAGGGGCAACACTTATCAGAGGTGGACCTTGGGCAGTCGAAGGACTAGATAGGCAGAGATTACCATCTCCTCCCCTACAACAGGATGCTCCAGATTTGGATTAGGGTAAAGAGATGGTAGTTGAGGAGGAGAGTGTTTTAGTTCCAGAGAATGGGGTACCAGTGCAAAATATTGCAGTTCAGGTGCTGATGTCTACAGAGGTGATTCAATAAGTGCTAGGGTTTTTGAGCAGTTTGGATGGCATCAGTACTACTTCGGTAGCTCCTGTATTTCTTTCCCTAGCCTTGTTGTATGTCGTTACTATAGTGCCTTGGATAGACGAAGTTTTGAGACGAGAGTTTTCTCCCGACAGGAATCGGGACCGGTTATGACTGATGATGAGCATGGGCTATTTTGCAATTTCATGAAGATAAAACCTCCAATATTTCAAGGGGATGAGTCAGAGGATGCATTTGCATTCTTGATTGACTATCACGAGCATCTGCACACTTATGGCCCATCCTGAAGTTGAAGCTTTTGATGTTGTGATCACAGGTAATATTCTTGTCTATGATTGTATGGCTTCTGTGATATTTGATCAGGGATCTACTTTCTATTAGGTCTCTATGAAATTTGCTTTGGGTTGAGACTTAAAATGTAATTTTTTTTATGCACCCATATATATGTCTACATTGGTTGGGGTTTTTGTGTGTGTTGATCAGGTTTACTAGGCATGACCTGTAATGTTTTTGGGTTATAGGACTTTGGCAGATTTAGTGATTTTATATATGGAGGAGTTCGATATTATTTTAGGGATGAGCTGGTTGTCTTCTCACCGTGTTGTTTTTGATTGTTATGCTAAGATTGTTACTATAGCTATGCTCGGGATGGAGATATTAGAGTGTATGGTACTCTTAAGCCTACTCATTTGAGAATTGTGTCAGCTATTCGTGCCTAGAAGTTAGTTAACTGGAGGTGTAGGTTAGTTAAGCGGAGGTGTAGGGCATTCCTAGCTGATCTTTAGGATGATAGTTCGGTAGTCCCTCCTATTTCCTTGGATCAGTAGTGTGTGAATTCATAAAGGTGTTTCCTGATGATCTCCCTGTTATGCCACCCGATAGTGAGTTTGAATTTTGTATAGACTTAGAGCCGGGTACCCGCTCTATATCTATCCCTCCTTATAGGATGGCACCAACAGAGTTAATAGAATTGAATTCCCAATTGCAAGAGTTATTGGAGAAGGGTTTTATTCATCCGAGCATTTCTCCTTGGGATGCTCCTATGCTTTTTGTGAAAAAGAAGGATGGTAGTATGCAGATGTACATAGACTACCGACAGTTGAATAAGGTGACCATTCGTAATAAATATCCTTCGCCTAGGATAGATGAATTATTCAATCAGTTGCAGGGAGCAGTGGTGTTCTCAAAGATTGATTTGAGGTCAGGTTACCATCAAATTAAGATTCGGGCAGAGGATATTCCAAAGATTGCCTTCCAATTCTTGGTCATGTCTTTTGGGTTGACCAACACTCCATTCGCTTTTATGAACTTAATGAATGGAGTATTTAAGCCTTACTTGGACTCGTTTGTTATTGTCTTTATTGATGATATTGTGGTTTACTCTAAAAGTAAAGAGGAGAATGAAGCTTACTTGCATACAGTGTTGGGGTTACTTAAGGAGAACCAATTTTATGCTAAGTATTTAAAGTGTGATTTCTGGTTATCTTTAATATCTTTCCTAAGGCATATGGTATCTAAAGATGGGGTTATGATACAGCCACAAAAGGATAAAGTTGTTAAGAACTAGGCCAGACCGACCAATATGGTAGAAGTTTGTAGTTTTGTGAGGTTGGCCACTTATTATCATTGATTTGTGAAAGGGTTTGCCTCTATTGCTTCGCATATGAATCGCCTGACTCAGAAAGAGATACCTTTTGAATGGGATGATAAATGTGAGGAGAGATTTCAAAAGATCAAGACCTTGCTAACTTCGTCTCCTATTTACCTTGCCTATTGAAGGTAAGGATTTCATTGTGTATAGTGATGCTTCATGATATGGTTTAGGTATTGTTTTGATTTTGGTCTAGAATGTAATTGCTTACGCTTCTAGGCAGCTAAAGTCATATGAGAAGAACTACCCTACCCATGATTTGGAATTGGCGGCAGTGGTGTTTTCTTTGAAGATATGAAGACATTAACTCTATGGGGTGAAGTGTGAGGTGTTTATGGACCACTATAGTTTACAGCACGTATTCATTCAGCAAGATTTGAATTTAAGACAGAGAAGGTGGATGGAGTTGATCAAAGATTATGATATTTTAATTCAGTATCATCTAGGTAAGGCCAATATGGTGGTAGACGCATTGAGCTGAAAATCAACAAGCATGGGTATTTTGGCATGGTTAGAGGTGTCGAGGCGCCTATTGGCGAGAGAGGTACGACTCTGACTAACAGTTTTATGAGGTTGTAGGTGACCGACAAGGGAGAAATATTAGCACATATTGAGGCTAAGTCCACCTTCCTTGAAAAGATTAAGGAAAAACAGTTTGAGGGTAAGAAGTTGAACAATCTTAGGGAAACGTTGTTACAAGATAAGGTCAAGGAGGCCATTCTCGATAAAGAGGAAGTGTTGAGGATTTGAGGGTGTGTGTACACCTCGGGTGGGCAATTTGATCTCCACCATCCTGGTAGAGGCTCACAATTCTAAATACTTTATACATCCGGGAGAAACCAAAATGTATAGAGACTCGGGGCAGCATTAATGGTGGTGCAGAATGAAGCAAAATGTTATGGATTTTGTGACCAAGCGTCAAAACTATCACCAGGTTAAGTATGAGCATCGAAAACCTGGTGGCACTTTTCAGAGGATACCCATTTCGGAGTGGAAGTGGGAAAGAATAACCATGGACTTTATTGTGGGTCTTCGTAAGACCATAAAGAAATATGACTCCATTTGGGTGATCGTCAATCGATTGACCAAGTCTGCATACTTTATCCTGGTAAGAGCGAACTATAATGTAGCCAAGTTGGCTAAGATCTATGTGAAAGAGATTGTGAGACTTCATGGATTGTCTATTTCCATAGTGTCGGAAAGAGGTACATAGTTTACCTCCAACTTTTGGGAGGGGTTTCCATCAGAATTGGGTACTAGGTTAGACCTAAGTACAACTTTTCATCTGCAAACTAATGGGCAGTCAGAACAGATGATGCAGGTACTTGAGGATATTCTCCAAGCTTGTGTGATGGATTTTAGTGGTTAGTGGAACCAATACTTGCCTTTGTGTGAATTTACATACAACAACAGCTACCACTCAAGCATTGACATGGCTCATTTTAAAGCTTTGTATGGAAGAAGATATAGATTACTAATTGGGTGATGCCTTCGAAGTGAGACCTTGGGGAATGGATATGCTAAAGGAGTCAATGGAGAAAGTGAGGTTCAATTAAGAGAAATTGGTAGCAGTTCAGAGTCGATAGAAGGAGTATACATACAATAAGGTAAGGGATGTGTAATTTGAGATAGGAGAGAAGGTTTTGCTAAAAGTGTCACCCATGAAGGGTGTAATGCAATTCAGAAAGAAGGGAAAGTTGAGTCTGAGTTACATCAGACCCCTTCAGATATTGAATAGAGTAGGGTCAGTGGTGTATATGTTGTCTCTACCTCCTAGTTTTTCAGGAGTTCATCTAGTATTTCATGTGTCAATGCTCAGAAAGTATCACGGTGATAGGTACTATATCATTTGGTGGGATTCAGAGTTGTTTGACAAGGAGCCCTCTTACAAAGAAGAGCCAATAGCTATTTTAGCCAGATATGTGATGAAGCTGAGGACCAAGGTCATTCCATCTATGAAATTCCATTTGAGGAACCATCTAATTGAGGAGGCCACATGGGAGACTGAGGTGGATATGCGCAAGCACTATCCTCACTTGGTCATTGAGTTAGGTACCCCTTTTTGCTTATATTTTTGCATCATTCTGGGTAGTTATCATTTAGGGAGGAACAAGGAGTAAATTGGTATATAATATAACAACCCAAAATATCGCTACGCTAAAATAGAGAGTAAAACCTCACTTTAGCTCTTTCATATCGCTACGCTAAAATAGAGAGTAAAACCTCACTTTAGCTCTTTCTTTGACCAAAATTTTCAAATTCAGGGCTAGCCTAGTTTTAGGCATATTTTGAGTGTGTGGTGGTCTAGGAAAATCTAGAAGTTATTAGAGTGATGATTGGTGTTTTTGAGCGGATTTTGTGTTAGAAGACAAGTTTAGGAGGTCTTACAAACTTTCGATGCGTAAAATGAATTAGTAAAACTCCGGTTATAACGATTACTGTACAAGGGTCAGTTCGTAAAGTTCAGAATCAAGAAGTGTGTTGTGAAATGGATAGAGCTGAGAACGGATCCTGAGCTACTGATTTGGTGTCCCTGCAGTGACAGAAGTGTTGCCGCATCGACAGACTATTTTAGCCTTGGTGTTGCTGTAGTGATAGATCCATCACTGCAGCGATAAAAAGCACAGAAAAATAGTCTAAGTTAGAAAATCAGCATTTCATTCTCTTTTATTTCAAAAACTCATCCTAGGGCTAAGCTAAGGTGATTTTGCACTAATTTGGGGTGTTTTCCATCTTTGAGGTAAGCTTTTTCACTTCTAAAACTTGAATTCACTCGCTTAGATTCTTAGGATTGCAAGAATCATGGCCTAGGTTAAAATTATTGTTTAGCCCTAAATATATAAATTGATAGGGAATGATTGTTTTTCAGTTGTTATTGATCTTAGGGTATTTGAAAATACTTTTTATGGTAGGATTCATCCTTGTAAAGTTAAAATATGGAGAATTCAAGGAGATTAAAGGGTAGAAAATCCTAGAATGATGAACTAGGTCAAGCTCATAAGTTGAAATTAATGGGTATGGGTTTATAATGCTTAAAAGTATGTATTGTACTGTTGAAGCATGCGTATTTGTTGATTCTAGATCAAGAACGGGCAGAAATCAAAATGAAATGCGAAGTTGTGGCCAAACCGTATTTTCGAGAAAGGAATTGAGGTAGGCTATGGTTTCTGGTAGTATAAACTTGATTTGACTTTGTGGTCATATATAAGATGAATGTATGTGATTAGCCTTCGAGCATTACTTGTGATTGTTGACTCATTATCATGCATTGAGCATTTGGACTTGAGATTATACATAAGTTGAGATGATGTTGGATCGGGTATCATGCTAACACTGTTGTTTGGATCGGGTGTCATACCAATACTGTTATTTGGATTGGGTGTCACACCAACATTATTATTAGATCGGGTACCATATCGGTACTGATGCATGGACTGAGCTAGTCCCATATAGGTCATAGCTAGTGGGTATTCATAAGATCCATAACATGTGTGTACATCTTGCATGCAATCATTATTACACTTGCATATATATGTTGTCTTGACTATTGTTGACTGAATCTGCCTAAGTGTAAATGATATGTTGATTATGACTATAATTGATTATCAGCTAATTGTAAGTCATGGATTTAACACTTCTTACTTACATTTGACTTGCTTTTTTGTATGGTGTTGGGTTAAGTTAGCTGATGATGCCTACCAGTACTTAGTTGTTGTATTGATACCACCTGTACTCTTCTTTTGGTTAAGTGGAGAGCGTGTTTCAGCGTCTGAGACGAGACCTCGTCTCTAGTTCATGACTCCAGTATTGATTCAAAGGTGAGCACCATGTCTAGACAGCCATTGGATCATTCTTATTTGTTTCATGTCCTTTGCTTCGGGACAATGTATTTCTTCCTATTTAGTATTTGGATGATGTTTTAGACTTTGTTTTTGGATATTTTAAAGTTCATGTATGGTGACTTTTAGGTCTTGAGGATTGTAATAAATAGAGATACTTCCGTACTCTCATTTGGTTTTGATATGATAAGCTAGTAATGGTTTAGTTTTGTTTTCTTATAATTGTGTTAGTAAGAAAGATGGTTAATTTAAGTTCTTTGGTAACAGGCTTAGGGTTGGGTTAGATGATTCTCCTACCATGAGTTAGTGTGGGTATTACTCATGATCGATTGGGTCGTGACAAATCCTCCCAAAACCCTTCACAAAAATGTCAAGAATTCTTCAAGATTCATTCACTTCTAGTACATCAGTAACATAAGGTATGTAATTTCTCACCCTTTTATTCATTACAAAGTGAAAAATTTAATGATTTTTCATTATTCTTTTTCCCAATTTCATATGTGCTTGCACTTTAAGTGCGGGGTGAAGGGTTTGGGCATGTGAAGGGTGGGTATTGCATGCTATTTGATATGTTAGATTCCTTAGGGTTAGAACTATAATTCCTTATGAAATAGGGAGGGTTTCACACCCTCCATTGCTCTTTAAAGAAGGAATGAAGTTCAATGCCCACAAGATGTTCGATAAAATATCTGGGCCTAATTTTGAAGCGTTTTTGTAAATTCTTGAGTAGAAAATCACTCATGCTTGGTTGCTGAACCCTGGGGAATTCAATTAAATCAAGAAATTTCATAAAAATTCTTTTGGCCCAACATGGCACACACCACTGTCGACATTGGTAGTGGGCTTCCACGAGGGTGTGCCAAGTTCAAGTTTGTTTTTGTTGCTTTGTTTTTCTTTTCATATCTAATTTAAGTGTATTTTTCTTAGTTTTTAGACTACTTAGGGATAAGTGTGGGATCGTTTGGACCCATTTTTGTTGACAACATGAGTACTAACTTGACTTAGTTCTCTTATGTTATATGTATCATTGTTCGACCAAAGGGCAAGAATCTAGCCTATTCTTCTTCCCAACATCCAAGTAAAAGAAGTAAAGAGTCTACATCCCTGCTATAAATAGAAGAACTTCCATAGGGGGTAGTCAGAATCTGGTGGTCACCATCTCAAAACCTCGAGTGAAGACCACCAATGGTTTTCGTTGTGTCAAAGAGGGAGGGGATCGTGCATGGTATAATCAGTTCCCACTAGTCAGTTATAATCATGATAGGGCTATTGATGAATCCGCTCTGCAAAGGAAATTTCTGCTCATCTATCAAGCTATTGAAGATGTACGGTGGTCTAAAGTGTTCTAAAACCCCGAGCCTGCAAATATTCATGTTGTTTAGACTTGTATGTCAATCTCTTTTACCATACTCCTGAGGCTTATGATGACTTTATGACGGTGATGGTATTGATGTGGAGTTTACTTCATCCAGTTTATGCACCTTACTAGGAAACCCAAACCACCAACTTATCAATTGTCCAATTTCATTGACTGCCCTGATTACAAAGCTCTGTGGGAGGTGTTATATGGTACAGAATCTACATACTGGTGGGGCAAGAAGAACACCTCCCCCTCCCCCCCAATTTATGCACATGAGTAAGTTTTAGAAGCCTGCCAGAGTATGGTTAAGATTGATTAGCAACATGATCATACAACTTGATCACTACACCAGTGTTATCAAAGAGAGGGCATGTATGATCTACTTCTTCATGACCAGGATGTCAGTTAATATCGGGAATAAGATGCTACCAGAGATATACAGATCCAGGGAGAATGCAGGCAAGCACTTGTATTTTGGTAACACTCTCACCGCTCTTGTTTTGCAGAAGTTGACTGACATATGCAACCCCAGCAGAGATAGAGTTCTACCTACACCTACAGACACCGTGAACATCTCTTATATGCAAGGTCCTGAAAAAAAGCTACTATCGACCAAAGAAAGGAAGGTACAAGACAACAAATTGGTTTGGTGAACTATATGATGGAGTGGCAGTGTCTCCAAGCAGGGATAAAATTCACAAAGATGAATGATAAATTTCCCTACTATCCATTTCACAAAAAGTTCTAGAGGACGAAGGTGAACTCTCCAAAAATGAAGATGTCAACATGTAGTACCTAATGAGTATTGACAAAGAGAAGGAGGAAGAAAAGGAATTGGTTGCACTTGTAGGAGTGGAGGATAATGATACAGGGACACAAGAGTAGTCTAATGGCGAGGGTGATGATGAAATTGATGGCTACGATAAGGAGTAGGTCCTAGAGGGCCTGTTTTAGTATCTCTTATCTCACTTTTGTTTCCATTTTACTTTAAATATGCATTGAGGGCATTGTATGAAGGATTTAACATAAAAACTAAAAATCCAAAAAACCAAATTGGACTAACTAATTCGGTTCTTTGGTTTCAATTTATTTCAAAAGTTTAGTTCTTCGGCTCAGTGTTTGGTTTAATGGTCATGGTTCTTTGGTGCACGAAGAACTAAACTTTTATTAATCAAAATTTAAAATAATATTTTAAATTACATTTAATTTATATGACCCAAAATATTTTATAAGTTAAAACATAAACCCATTTATTTTCAGATTTAACCCAAGCCCTTTTTTGGTACCCTAACCTAAACTCCTATCCAATTCACTTATTTAAACTTCTATCATCACATCAACCTTTCTCTCACACTCTCAATGTCTCATACTCGTTTCTCAACTACCGTTGGTGCATTGTGAGTGCCTGAATGGTGATGTATGTTTGTTTCATTTTCTGTTGGATCAGTGAGTGGTTCTCCACTAATTGCTAAGAAAATCTGGTAAGTGCTAGTATGCTGTGAGATCTTGAGATTAATCAATTAAAAATCCATGAAAGACGATTCTGATTAGTCTACCAAAATAATATGCATATATTCCACGAAAATGACTCAGTGGTGAATGTGCAACTCATTGTACATAAAATGTGAATAATATGTTGCTTCATGTATAACATGAAAATTGCAACAATGTCCTTCAAGTATATATGAGATTTTGTCATTCCTTTTTGGCATTGTGTATGTACAGTCATAACTAAAAATATGCTTTAATCGAATGATACTACTAAAATTTCCTTCCTCATTTTCTGTTAGCTTGCTTTACTCTGACTTCCAAGAACTTAATTTTTTATTGATAGTGTTTAAAATGATGTACTAAATTATTGGTTGTTGTAGAATTTAATCAAGTTTACAAAAATAGAATTGTTGAACGCATTTGTTTCATTCAAATATTTTTATAATTTTGTTCGCATTTTGTTTCTCACTTGCACCTAAAAAACTGATTTAGAAATACCAAACCAAAGTTGAAAAAACTAAACAGAACTGAATTAGTTTGGTTCGATGTTCAATACATAGTGCATATTTTTTTAAAACCAAAAATTAAAGAACCGAATCGAACATTGACAAAACCGAACTGAAAGCCCACTCCTAACTTCATGTTTTTAGTGTGGGATGAGAGATGTTGTCTTGTAACACTAAATTTTAGATCAGGATGTTTATGCCATAGGATGTTATTTGATTTCAATTCAAAAAAAGAGAAAATAGACTAAAACACCCCAACCTTTATCCGAAATCCCAACTACACACTCGAACTTCACGGGGTCCTATCACCCTCTGAACATTTTAAAAATGGAATTATTTGCTCCCTAAATGTTGAGATGGTAAAGAAGGAGTAGTTCACTCTCTTTGGGAGAGTGAGGACCAAAAATAAATATTAGAACTTGTATTTATTTTCATAT
The DNA here is from genome assembly GCA_031232105.1 of Capsicum rhomboideum. Classification (NCBI taxonomy): domain Eukaryota; kingdom Viridiplantae; phylum Streptophyta; class Magnoliopsida; order Solanales; family Solanaceae; genus Capsicum; species Capsicum rhomboideum. The sequence continues at coordinate 36,865,926 of CP124716.1, forward strand.
ATATATATATATATAATATTATTAATATTTTCATTATTTATTTTCCATCTTCTTTACCAACATATTCCAAATCTTTCCACCACTACCATCCTCTGCCGCCGCCAACCACCATCTGCATCGTAACTTGTACCACTTATCCATTCTTCTTAACCTTCCTCTATTTTCCTCCTCATATATATCTCTTACCCTTTTCGCTTCTCCTATGGCCTATTTTCCCCAAAATCTTGCCCAAATTTCAAGAATCAAGAATCAAACATCAAATAATCAAGAATCTTCAAGACAATATGGTCATCCCACTTTGATCCAAGACAAACCCCATCTCTAAGTCAAATCGTTGGTCTCATCTCACCCATCACTACCACCACCACCTCATTAGCCATCGCTGCTACCACTTTTCTTCTTTTTTCCATCACAAGTCAAATAATTTAGTACGATTTAGTTATTGACTCTATTTGATTCCATTTGATGATACAGATTTTGTTGTAGAATGGTATATTGATGAATCCCCACCTTTTTCATATCTGTTTTCAGTCGTTTATGGAGGTCGTGGTTGGAGATGAGTATTATTCGATGATGATATGGAATACAAAATTATTCGTATTGAACTTGTTGTTTCTTCGTTTCTCTCTGACGAATGGTCTTGATTCAAGAATGTTGATGTTTTATTTGGTGAGAAGATGAAAAATTTGATCTTTACAAGAAAAAAATCAATTCTAGGTTTGTAAAACTGAATATGGTTGACATGGATGTGGTTATGACATTTTAAGGGTGTAATAATTTCAATTTTAAATAGTTCAGGGGGTGATAGGACCCCCGTGAAGTTCGAGTATGTAGTTGGGATCTCGGGTAAAGGTTGGGGGGTTTTAGGCTATTTTCCCTGAAAAAAATGAAAGGAAAAAAAAGAAGCAAAAAGACAAAAAGATTTTTTCCCATTCTTTTACTTTATTTCTTTTAGTAACTACTTAGCCTTATTTAGAGGCATAAACATCCGCCCCTTAGTTTTTCTTTTCCGAAGGAGGGCCTTTGAACCAAGTACTTTTTACTTTTAGAAGTAGGAATGGCTATTTCTTCATGATGGATGGTTGATGACTATCTTGAGGGAACATTAGTTGGTAGTTAGTAGGAACGATTCCTTTAGAACCATGTTGAATACTAGGTGCTCAGGTTAGGGAAAAAATTGACCGAATGAACTAGTTTTTTTGCTAAAAATGTGAAAACTTGCAGGAATGAAAATATTTAACCTTTCTTGAGACACTAAGTTTCATTTCTTAACTCAATGTAATAATGATTGGCTTAAAATACATGCATTACAGTCTTACCATTATTTTCTTAAACAATTATCAACATGATCTGTTGTGAGTCAACTATGTGCCATATGTGTGAGCTGATTAGTTATACGTTTCATGCTTTCATGATAATGTCTAGAACTTTTTCTCTGTGTGTATGAACGAAAATGAGAAATGTTGGGATTAGGAGATGATAGAGGCCATTTCTTTGCTAGACATATTTTCTGTGTACTTTCTCTTTTACCTATCTATATGTGATATCCCTTGATAACCCCGTTGAGGCTTTAACCTTATCTTTTTTGATAACCATATCTGAAGCTTGAATATCTTTGTTCTCTTGACCCTTAATTTGATCTCATAACTCCTATAAGCACTTAATACCACTATTTTAGCACTTAGAAGAGGATGGAAAAAGTGAATAGCGGGGAGAGGGGGTTGAAGGTAGAAGTCAGAAATTTTCTAGAAGATAGGGTGCATATGCCAAGAGAAAAATAAATCTACATAAGAAAAAAAAAAGTAGAAATAACATCGAGTTCAAGTATATTAGAGTGCGCCTTTCTAGTGTCGTAGAAAAAGGATGCTTAAAGAAATATTGGGAGTGTAACACCCCAAAAGTCCCTAGAATCCTATCTCAGACTTAGAATACGAATCAGAAAAACCCCAGCAAAAGTTGACCTTAGGACGACCCTGACTATGAGTCGTGGTCAGCTCTGATGAGTCATCACTAGCACTTGTCCTGAGTGTAGCCCCCCAAAGTACAGAGGAATAAAAAATTCATCCCAGTGATCACGACTCCTGACGATGAGTCGTGGTATCTACCTATGAGTCATCCTATAACTCGTAGGGTACCTATCCAGTCCAACAGTTGTTTAAAAATGGTCTTTTTCCAATTCCATGACATGTCAAGTACCAAAAATCCATATAGATTAGTGTGATATTAGTATTAGATATGATTTAAGGTCATAAGAAGTCCCTAACACCTAGTTGAATTGAAAACTCCTCACCGACCAAGTTCTAGTGTAAGATTCTTCTTGGGTCAACTTCAAACAATCAGTACTCCTAGTATATGAATATTTAGGTGGTTTAATACCCACCAAATTAAAGGTATTTGAATCTTCTTTCCAATACTACTGACTATTCATCAATCTGATTCTGGAGTAAAATGTTATGGCTATTTTAGTGAAGCATCGTCAAGCTGTCAGGTACCACAACCCACACAACGGACCGTGGTTTCTCAGGAAGAATTGTACTATATGTTCTTCCTGAAGAGCAACAAAAAGTCCTAAAAATTGGAAATTTTTATTCTAGACACCACGACCCGTGGTATGTTAGGACGGACCATACCTTGGTCTATGGGATTGAATAAGCAGTTTTTAGGAACAGTTTTGTCAGGGTATTTTAGTCCTTACTTACTTTTAACCCCTAAACTAAGTTGTTTTTAGTATTTTAAGAAGGCATATATAACCCTAAACTACTCCTAATCCCTCATTTACTTCTAAACATAGGACAAACTCAGAGAAACAAGCGATTCAAGTTTTAAATCAGAGAACTATGGTTCCTTACCAAGGGCTTCAAGAATTCAAGTTCTTAGAAAGAACTAACCTTTTAGGTATGTGAGTATTCAATGAGGATATCCTTTCACCATAATTCCTAAAGTTGCTTTCAAAGTTCAGATTTATAAAATTTACGAATTAGGGCAAGTTCTCAAATATCTCAAATTTAAGATTCTTTTAGTATCCATGTTTCAGACATCTTATGACTATGAGTATTATTTTATGCATGATTTTAAATATGAATTTCATATATGTTTAGCGTGTTATGAACACACGATCCTAGATTCTTATAAAATTTGCATGAAACATCCAATTGAAGCATAATTTCATATGAGTATTCAGTACACTATGTTTCTCATGATTTTCATCAGATAGTAAGCTGCATATGATTTCATTCATATTCAGTAACAGTAAATTGAACTAGTTCGTGTATTTTACTCAGATTTTAGTATAATTATGAGCATATGTATATGATTATGAGAGCAGTACTTAGCACTGAGAGGAGATGGGTTCAGACAATCCAAGTTCCAAACTAAGTGCCACTGTAAGTTAAAGGGGTCCTCGCTAGTTGAGAGTGTCTCTCTTCGCCCGAATGGGCTCATGAGTGAATTTATCTTAGTTATGGTTCTTACTCTTGGCAAGGTATATAACACCCTTCTAACTTGAGTTACAGTTTTGATTTCACGTTTGCTCACATGGTCTATGTCGGTTATGATAACCTCCCATAGTTTCAGACTCGGTCTTTGTACATGACCCTTAGTTCAGTTTTACTTCCATTTATATTATGAATTTTACAGATTATCATTGTATATCAGTATTTATGTACTTCATAAGGGGTCATTGTACTACAGTTCAACTCTTTGCATTTAGTTTGCATTCAGTATAGATATCAATATTTTCAACATTAGTTTTAAATTATATGAAATATATATGCTCCTATGGCTTTTCAGTCTCAAAAATATTTTAGTTCATGATTCATAGATTTATGTCTCACAACTTTTCAGCACAAATATGATTTAATTCATATTATAGTACATGGTTTATATCCTTAGCTTTAAAAGCATGGTTTAAGTATTGTTCATTATTATGGCATATCTCACATACTCAGTACATTCAAAGTACTGACCACATACTTTCTGTGCGCTACATTGTTTCATAAGGTAGGTATCAGTTCTAGCTCATAGGATCATAGGAAAACAGATTGCAGCTTCCAGTCAGCAGGTGATGAGTTCTCCTTCTTTGGGAACTCTAGACAGTTCGTAGTCATAGTGTTCTATTCTGTTCGTATGTATTGATTTGGGATAGCTGGGGATCATGTCTCGGCTACCTATATTCAATATTAGTAGAGGCTTCATAGACAGACAGTTAGAGTTATTGTATTCAGTTCCAGTTTTCTTTTTTATAATATAGTTGTTGCATAAAACTTTTAGTCTTTTAGCAAATTTTTAGTTTTTGCTCATCTTATCATGTTTAAGCTTCCACAAAGTATTTTCTTTTCGATCTATATATTTCTATTGAGCTTCTTAGTACACATATCAGTGTCAAGGGTTAGCTTTGGACCACTTGTGGTTCTAAGCATCGTGTTACATCCAGGGGATAGAATAGGGTCGTGAAAAACTTGGTATCAAAGCACACAGTTTAAGTGTCCTAGGGTGTCTATGAAGCCGTGTCTAGTAGATTCTTGCATGGCAGTACAAAGATGACTATACTTTTCTTCGAGAGGCTACAGGGTATTTAAGAAATGTTTTCCTTCTTTTATACTGTATATCGTACAGTAAAGATATTCTCTACGAGATATTTGTAGATTTGAGCATTGCTCCATTTTCGTTGACTATGTCTCATTTTTGAGGTAATAGAAATAGTCAAGCTTAAATTCCTACAGATAAAGTTTTCTCATATAGAGCCTACAAACAGTTATGAGACTGCACGAGGTCTTAAGAGGAGCCCACTAGTGCTTTTAGGTTTAGTGATTCAAAAGAGTTCACTCTTGTTCATGCGAATTATGCGTTTGAGGCAAAATCAGATGTGCTCTTAGATTCCTTCTCAGAACCTTAGTGCAGATGACCCTTAAGAGGGAAGAAGTGTTTATCAAAATTAAATTTTTGGGAAGTGTTTACCCTAGATTAATTATGGTTTAAGATGTTAAGAGTCATAGTAGCAGAATGACCCCAGAGTTAGAAGTATGAGTCTAGAAGTGTAGTAGCAGTAGAGTGGCGATAATATTTATCTGGAGTTAGTAGATGGAGTTATGTATCTATTAAACCAGTAATGAGTTGTGAATACTTTATGATAGAACATTGATAGAGATTTATTGGTTAATGGGACTTAGAGTATGTAAATGCTTTAGTAAGGATCAAGCCTAGGCAGTGACCAGAAAGATAGAGAAGGTTGTTAAGGTTGAGTATTTTTACAAAGTTTTAAGTAGACTAGCATTCCCTGATTTCGTAGTAGTAAGTTGGTATAGTATATGAGAAATTGTGGGGCTATCCATGTTAAGTGTTAGACTCTAAGTGTGAATTGTGAATGATCAGACTAGTGAAGAGGAGGAGTTTTGAGTTTCAGATGAAAAGGTATGTACCCAGGGTATTGTGATACTTTGTAAGATTCTAAGTTAGTTAGTGTTATGAGTTCCTAGTTAGTACCCTTGAGTTGTGATAGTGTGATGATTATAGATGATGGAGAAGGTTAAGAGTAGTATCTCAGAAGGAGGTACGAACAAGGGTTTATATCGATGGATATAATCTTTTAGGGGGAATTAGTATTCAGGTGTATAGTGATATCCCAACAATTAAAGTAATTATAGTTCAGTTTAAAGGATATTAAAAAAGATCTGCAGACTTTGAATGATGGCTTAAATCTAAGAGGGAGATGATAGAGTGATCATCCAATTCAAGTTTTGAGATTCTAATAGTAATTCTAGTGAGTTCTAGAATAGAGCCAGGAGAGGCAGATACACGATCTAGTCTTATCTCAGTATATTTCTTATACTTTAGTTATCATGACACTCTACTCATGCCTTGCATGTCAACACCATGATCATAACTTATAATTCATGCAGTTCACGTAGAATCATGTCCAATCCCAGTTCCGAGTATGAGGGGTAATAGTTCACTCAGTAGTCCGAATCATACTCTATGAATCTATGAATTCTAGTCCCATGTTATACAGCTCATTACTCATGCACTCATGTTTTACAGTAAGCTCAGTTCCAGGTACTCATGATATGCCCTTGGTGACTAGTGAAATCACAATACGTCATGTATGTTCTTAGATCAGATCTCTTGAACAAAGTACATTCATACTATACTTACTACTCAGGCTCAGTTATGTGCTGAAGTTATGAAAATCCTTAAGACAAGATTTCACAGAATCCCTCTTATTCTAAATCCTCATGCTCTAGTTCTTCAGTGACCTTTCTTATGCTTTGATGGTGATGTTTATGGCAGTTGAGTGATAGGATTGAATGATTTGTTGATATACCTATGGATAATGACCTATGGTGGTTAGTGACTCTTTGATTAGAACTTAAGGTTGATTGTTTAAGGCGCAAGAAAAAGTGTATTTTTTAGGGTGATAACTCCTAATGGATATAGAATATAGATTTTCGTGGTTGAGACCAGTATGGTCATTTTAGAGGTAGTAATTTATATATCTCCGAGTTAAGATTGAACAGAGTAAGAGCATGTAGCCAGGCTTAGCCTTTAGCAGCCATATGTAGTGTACCCCCAAGAGACTTAGAAGTTTCAGCATGTTAAGTGTAGTATTTTCGTAAGAAGGAGCATGGTTGAGAAATGTTGCTAAGTTGTAAAGTTATCAATCACATTGCATAAGGCATGGTAGTCCAAGCCCTACCTCCTGCCCTAGAAGCCCATGTTTCATGATAGATAGTTTTGGACCAAAGATGTCTCATTTTCAAATCTATACTATTCCAATTTGATGAACTCAGATCAGTAGATTAGGATGCTTAGACCATGTTGGAATCTTAAGTTAGATATCTCACTCAAATCATGCCTTTTAGTTATTCCCTCTAATGTTATTAAAACTTTTGACAAGGAACGTTGGAGGAAACAAATATTCCTTTCTCAGTGACTCTTAGGAACTCTATTATCTATAATTTTGCAGTTCTATGTATAAGTTCATGTTATGAATGCTTCAATTGAGTTATAAAATCCTAGTATGAATCAGTCCTTATAGCCAATAATTCAGTTCAGAGAATCAGACGAACAGCTCCAGTAATTTTCCATCCTTTTTTGTAGTCTTACTCTCTTAATTTTAATGTATGTGCCTATCCCATGTAGTTCCTTATTTTCACTCATGCTATGTGTAAATTCAATTGAGTCCTTATTCCCAGTCTAAATCAGTTATCATGTTAGTTATCTAGTTTTAGAAATCAGCCAAACAGTACTAGTAAGTTCCCTTCTTTTCATTCCAGCCTTAGTCTTAATTCAAGGATGAATTTCCTACGGGGGAGATATTGTAATACCCAAAAAGTCCCTAGAATCCTATCTCAGACTTAGAATATGAATCAGAAAAAACCCAGCAAAAGTTGACCATAGGACGACCCTGACCATGAGTCGTGGTCAGGTTTGACGAGTCATCACCATCACTCGTCCTGAGTGTATCCCCCCAAAGTCCAGAGGAATAAAAAATTCATCCCAGTGATCGCGAATCTTGACGATGAGTCGTGGTATCTACCTATGATTCGTCCTATGACTCGTAGGGTGCCTATCCAGTCCAACAGTTATTTAAAAATGGTCTATTCCCAATTCCATGACATGTCAACTACCAATAATCCATATATATAAGTATTATGGTAGTATTAGATTTGATTTGAGGTCATAAGAAGTCCCCAATACCTAGTTGAATTAAAAACTCCTCTACCGGCCAAGTTCTAGTGTAAGATTCTTCTTGGGTCAAATTTAAATGATCAATACTTCTATTATATGAAGAGTTAGGTGACCTAACACCCATTAAATTAAAGATATTTTAATCTTATTTCCAATGCCACTGACCATTTGTCAATCCAATTTTGAAGTAAAAAGTTACGACTATTTTAGTGAAGCGTTGTCAAGCTGTTAGATACCATGACCCATACAACGGATCGTGGATTCTTAGGACGAATTGTACTATATGCTTGTTCGGAAGAGCAGCCAAAAGTCCTGAAAGTTGGAAATTGTAATCCTAGATACCATGAACATACCACGACCTGTGGTATGTTTGGACGGACCGTACTTTGGTCCATGGGATCGAATCAACAGTTTTCAGGAATGGTTTTATTAGGGGTATTTCAGTCCTTTCCTACTATTTTAACCCCTAAATTAAGTTATTTTAGTATTTTTAAGAAGGGATATATAAGTCTAAACTACTCCTAATCCCTCATTTACTTCTAAAAATACGACAAACTCAGAGAAACTAGCGATTCAAGTTCTAACTAAGAGAACTAGGGTTCCTCACCAAGGGCTTCAAGAATTCAAGTTCTTTGCAATAACTAACCTTCTAGGTATGTGGATATGCAATAAGGGTCTCCTTTGACCCTCATGTCCAAAGTTGCTTTCAAAGTTTAGTTTTATAAAATCTACGAATTAGGGGAAGTTCCCAAATATCCCAGATTTAAGATTCTTTCAGTATTCATGTTTCTGGACATCTTATGACTATAAATATTATTTTATGCATGATTTTTAATATGGCTTTCATATATGTTTGGCGTGTTATGAACACATGATCCTAGATTCTTGTAAAATTTACATGAAACATCCAATTGAAGCATAATTTCAGATGAGTATTCAATACACTATGTTCCTCATGATTTTCATCAAATAGTAATATGCATATAAGTAGTTCCATGATTTCAATCATATTCAGTAACAGTAAATTGAACTAGTTTATCTATTTTAATCAAATTTCAGTATAATTATGAGCATATGTATATGATTATGGGACTAGTACTTAGCACCGAGAGGATACGGGTTCAAACAATCCAAGTCTCAAACTACGTGTCATTGTAGGTTAAAGGGGTCCTTGCAGTTGAGAGTATCTCCCTTCGCCTGAATGGGATCATGAGTGAATTCATGTCAGTCATGGTTTTTATCCTTTGAAAGGTATAGAACATCCTCTCAACTTGGGATACAGATTGGATTCCATATTTACTCACATGGTCTATGTCGGTTACGAGAACCTCCCATAGTTTCAGACTCAGTCTCTGTACATGATCATCAATTTAATTTTACTAGCATTTATATTATGACTTTTCAGATTATCATTGTATATCAGTATTTACATATTTCATAAGGAGTCATTGTACTGCAATTAAACTATTTGCATTCAGTTTGCATTCAATACAGTTTTACAGTATGTTCAACATTAGTTTTAAATCATATGAAATATATATGCTCCTACAGCTTTCCAGTCTCAAAAATATTTTACCTCATTATTCAGAGATTATTTTATGTCTCACAACTTTTCAGTACAAACATGATTTAATTCATATTACAGTCATGGTTTATGTCCTCAGTTTTAAAAGCATGGTTTAAGTATTGTTCATGATTATTGAATATCTCACATGCTCAGTACATTCAAAGTACTGACCCCATACTTTCTTCGTGCTATATTGTTTCATAGTATAGGTATCAGTTCTAGCTCATAGGATCATGGTCAGACAGATCGCAACTTCCAGTCAATAGGTGCTGAGTTCTTCTTATTCGGGAACTCCAGTCAGTTAGTACTCATAGTGTTCTACTATGTTCATATTTATTGATTTGGGATAGATGGGGATCATGTCTCGACTACCTATATTCAGTATTAGTAGAGGCTTCATAGACAGTCAGTTAGAGGTATTGTATTCGGTTCTATTTTTCTTTTCTATAATATAGTTGTTGTATAAAACTTTTAGTTTTTCAGTAAATTTTTAGTTTTTGCCCATTTCATCATGTTTAAGCTTCCGCAAAGTATTTTTGTTTTAGTCTATATGTTTCTATTAAGTTGCTCATTACTAGTGCCAGTATCAAGGGTTAGCTTGGGGCTACTGTTGCTTTTAAGCACAGTGTTACATCCAGGGTGTAGACTCAAATCGTGACAGGGAGAATAAAGAATGCTTATGGGTGAAGAAATAAGAAGAAAAAATAGCAAGTTGAAGAAGATGCACGAAACACAAAAGATGTGATGTATTAAAGTGCTTAGGGAGGATAGCCACTATGTTAGCCAAATACTTTCTACTTTCCATTTAGCCAACATTATAACCATCTAAGTCCTACTTGATCTTAATAATGACATTCTTGTATTAGGGGAGTATTTACACTAAGGACATACTTATGGTTCGTCATATGCATGTTGCATGTGAAATTCCTTGAGAGGGTGAGCGTACTTCAATCTGTGTGCCCATGTTTTTGATATGCTGTGATATTTTGAGTGAATATTTGAGCAATTATTTTGATGGTGAGGGCACGCAGTTGACAAGGGATAGGTGAAATTTTTGATTGATCAGTTTAAGCTATATGGAAATCTTTGCCTATTCGTTCAAGTGAGCCAGTTCCTGAGGTTAGGATGTCTTGTGGAGGTTATACATGAGTTTAAAAGTTTGAAATTATGAAGGCATGAATGTTTGGATGAACTATAAGTTGGATTGATCAAAGTAACCTTAGACCGAGTAGACCTGCTTACTGGTATAACTCGGGAAGTAGTTGTTTAGAGATAGGGAGTTGAGTTTTAATACTTGCTCGGGGATGAGCACAAGTATAAGTATGGGATGTTGATGTTCAGGGAAAAAATATGTATAAACTAGTCATTCTTTGCCTTATATTTAACATTTTATCTCGTCTTTGCGTGTTAATTATATGGATTGCCCTAATATTTGTGCATTTTGATGTGTAGGAATGACTTGACTGATTTGGAGCATAAATGTAACACCCCGTACATTCCCGACCCTAAGTTGACTGATTGGAGACCTAGAATATAATTATCAACCTTAGCTACGCTTACCCTAAGTACATGTGTTGCATTGGTTTTGGATAGAACAATTGCTATCGTACTAGTCAATGTGACTAAACTTTTGTATGAGGATTTGGAAACTTTTTGGAACATTTTAGGAGCGATAAATGACACTTGAATGACTCCTAAATAAAGGTTCTTACAGGTAAGACGTAAGCTAAAGAATAGAACTTGAAGTACCTAGCCGAATCCGCAAAGAAAAGTCGAAGAAGCGAAATTTGAAAAAAAAAAAAAAAAAAATACAGTGGGGCGCGCCCAGGGGCGTTCCAGGCCGCTCTGGGCTGAAATTTTCAGCCCAAAGGCAGCACTGGGGCGCGCCAAGCGGTGTGGTTTTCGCTAAAAATTTTCTTCGACTATTATGATACGTATAAGACCTATAAGTCATGGTATCATTAACCCATCATAGTAAGACTATTATTAAGCGCGTTTAGCATCCGAATTGTGGTTAATGCTTCGTCACAAGTATTTTGACAAATTATGTTCAAAGAAGCCATATGCGACTAGAATTTCTATTTTTGCGATTGAGGCTACGAGCGGGAATCTCGTAAGTGAATATTGTTGTGACGATTATGGAAATACTTAAACATGAGATATAAGATGGATTACACATTGATGTTAGTGGGTTAAGATGATATGGGTTATTGGGCCTAATTTGAGACCCAAAATAAGCAAAACATGAAAGGCCCAATGGGTCAAAATGACCCATTCTTGCCTTGACTTGTCAAAGGTTGGAGTAAAAGGCTAAGGATGACTTTATGATGTTATAAAAGGTGGCAAAAAAAATCAGATTTTAATTCATTAGACACACACATCACATTCTCTCATTTTCTAGAATTCTCAAGAAAGCTTCTCTTGGGTCTTCAACCCCTAAGGCATTTTTGGACAAGATCATCATCTTCCAAGCTTGGGTAAGTGATTATGCTTGTACTTTAACATATTATGAGCATGAGAAATTATGTATATCATGTTGGTTATGCTTGGAAGTGTTGGACATGGCACTTTTGGTTTTTGTTAAAAAGATGTGTTATCCATGGGATTGTAACTTGAATTATGACTTGTGGTTTTGATGAAAGAGCATGGTATGGATAAAATATCAACATGTATGGTGTGATTATGTTATTAAACTTATTATTTTTCTATAAGTGATGGAATTTTGGCCGATATGTGATATGAGGTGACTTGATGGATTAATTGTGATATGGTGCTCATTAGAAAGTGTAAAGGGGAAACTTTGTTGTGAAATGCTATTGGTATGTGATGTTGTGGTCAATGTATAGAATGTTATGTTGTGGTCAATGTATAGCATGATATGGTATTGTGGGCATGAAAAGGCCATGAATGGTATTGTAAAGGGTGAAATAATGTTACAGGGGACTCATGTAACTCATGGTCGTCTTATACACTTGGAATGTAGCTCGTGGTCAATGTACGACATGAATGGGGTATTGTTGGTATGACGATGCCATAAATGGTATTGTAGAGAAGGAAATGACATTTTAAAGATAAACATGTAACTCATTGTTGTCATATGCATTTGTAAGGTAGTTGGTGGTTAATGTTGGTTCCGTTATGTACTTGTGATATAGAGTGAAACGAAAGGAAGGAGCAGAATTATTGTGCTCACATATTGGATTGTGTATTTACATTGGAAGGATAAGGTATGTAAGGTTACTCTGTCCATATCCTTCTGCAGCACATAATGTTCATAATGACATTACACTTGACCTATCCCGAAATATGCTAAGGTATCTCATTCAGGTTTGATATATTGTTATCCATACGTTTCTTATTCATTGACCGATTGGTATTCATATGTCTCTTATCCATGGATTGAAATTCCTATAGCTCTCATAATGTTGTTGTAACTACTAAAAGAAACTGTTTCAAGGAAAGTGACGACGTAAGGAAAATCTATTCATTCCTAAGTCACGTATCCCTTATTCATTAGTCGTTGTTGTTCATGAGTTACCTAATTATGGACATGGTTCCCAAGTTCTAATAATAGTAAGTTCCAAAGATGCCATAATGTTGAAATTTCTAAAAGAACTACCTCAAAGAAAGTTAGATGTAAGAGAATCTATTTATTCTTGAAAAGCATTTTCCAATCATGTCATGTCCCAAAGTCTAATAATATTATGAGTATGTTGGTACCAATCTCTTCCAAGTGTAAAGGTACTAATCTCATAAGATCTCATACGAATACTGAAGAGGAAATGTGCGAGTTAATATATCTACCCCTCACAATTTAAGGTGTCACTCTCTTGAAAGTAAGGAAGTGAAGTAAGGCATAGATGTGTGTTTCCAATATTATCATGATCCTCAATGTATCAATCTCATGAAGTAAAGGAGTGAAGTAATATATATAAGTGTGTGCTTCAATTAATGTCATGTTCTCTAAAGTGTCACTCTCATAACCATGTTAAGGACATAAGATTGTAAAGAAGTAATGCACATATGGTTACTTTATGTTTTATTGATTATGGATCACAATCAAAAGGGTATAAGATCAAGATGGTATAATCCCAATATTATGCTATGATGTTATTATCCACCTATAAGGTGATGAGCGGTATAGATATATTATTATCCACCTATAAGGTGATGAGCGGTAGACATATTATTATCCACCTATAAGGTGATGAGAGGTATTATTATCCACTTATAAAGTGATGAGCGGTATATATATATATTATTATCCACCTATAAGGTGATGAGCGGTATATATATTATTATCCACCTATAAGGTGATGAGCGGTATTATATTATTAACCCACCTAGAAGGTGATGATCGGTATTAATTTAAAATCCGCATAATAAAGATAGTTGTAAAAGAAATTAGAGTATATGCCTTGCATGAATACAAATATGGAGGTTATTATAAGAATTATGATGATAAGAATAAATGACCAAGTGATGGAAATAATAGAAGTAATGAACATGGTTCCACATATTCAGGACAGAGGCATATCCATATTGATTATTTTCTTACGCTTAATTTCTTGGAAGTAGTTATGTATTATTACAGTTTCATATGGCCTTACGTACTCAGCACTTTCTTCGTACTGACCCCTCTTGGGGGACTTACCTTACATGCTGCAGGAACAGGTGTTAGTAGATCTCCGCAGTAGGCGACGAGATATCCGCAGATTGTTGGTGACCTCCAGTTGATCCGGGGCTCTTTCGAGTCATTATGCATATTGGTTTGAGATTGTATATGAGCATAGAGCGGGGTGGGTCCCGACTCTAGGATTGTCATAGTCATGTATCTGTAGAGGCTTTGTAGACTTATGTGGGAAGCTGAATATAAGATATGTACGTTCATTTTGACGTGATGGCCCTAACGGCCAAGTTTCATATATTGCACATATTGTCATGACTTCCGCCATTGATATTTAATTACATGAGATAAAATGAGATTCATACGCGATCATTCATATGAGAGTACATGAGAGAAGATTGGTTCTCTCGGGCCTTATCAGCTTCGGGTGCCAGTCCGGTCCGAATGGGATTCGGGCCATGACAGTAAACAATGGAAATAGAGTCAAGAATGAGCCAAAAATGACCAAGGAAGAATCAACGTGGTAAAGCATCACGATAAAAATAAAGAAAATAGCTAAATTATTCTTTCCTGCGCTACTGCCTTGCTTTGCAATAGTGGTGCAAAAAATACATGCTCGTTGAACCTATTATTGTCTCTTGCTCCACTGCCTTGCCTTGAAATAGCGGTGCAAAATAACATGCCCTCTGAATTTGTTACTACCAATTGCGTCACTGTCTTGCTTTGCAACAGTTACGCAAAACAGGATTCTCCTAGTCCGCATTAGGGACGATCTTATTTTATTCTCACGCACCTAAAACTCTATAAATTTTACTCTCTCCGTTCCAGTTGATTAATCACATTACGTCTACACTTTCATTATCTTGCTAAATACTACCCCATTGTTGATCCACATGGTTGATATAATAGTCATGGCCTTTACCTCTAACTGTCTATGCAGGTTAACCTACAACATATTTTTTAAGTAATGATACTCATAATTAACCTGAACACATTTATATATCTCCTGTATAGGGAGCCAAGTAAGGCAAATTAGGTATAATTTTATCATGGTTTGAAATTCAGAGGTTGTGATGGCACCTATCTAACCCACCGATAGGTAAGCCAACCCAAAACCACAACTCAAGAATACAATATTTATGCGAAAATGAATGAATTAATACAAAGTAAATCGATAAGAGATATCCTTCATAAAAATCTCAAGTGCGAAAGCGAAAACAACAATAATAACTCTTCCAAAACCCGAAAGGCACTAATACAAGTCTCTATAGAATTTATACAAGTCTTAAAAGTCAATAAAGGAAATTGGAATAAGATAACATAAAGGAGATCTGAGTATGCTTCGAATCAGCCAAGCAACTATCTCAAGACCCCGATGAATCCGCTCCGAACAACTAGCAAATCAATGGCCAACAACACATGACTCTAAACCTGCACAACAAGATACAGAAATAACAAGCGTGAGTACTAATCCACATGTAATCAGCAGCATCGTCGGTTGACACTAATAAGAAACAATGGCAAGGGTCGATCCTGTACTGCTTAAACCTACACTCAAACTCAGACATTGATATAAAATCAAAGAGACCCAGACTAACAACGATCTAGCAACAATTCAATATAAACGAAAATCAACTACCAATTAAAGTCAGATAATCATCAATTATATTTTACAGCATTTAAGCACATATTCATCAAGTAGAACCTTGTAACAATCCAAGTAAAAAGGAATAAATTGATAAATATAATGCATATATTGTGTATACACCCCCGGCTCTGTATAGCTAGCTAGGACCCATAGGGGACTCGCGAGATCCATATACCAGGCAGATTTGCCACTTTGCTTCCAAAATAACAGCAGGCATGCTACTCCAATTCATAAATACCGGGAAAACATGTCACTCCGATCCATATAACATTGGACCAGCATGCCACTTCGATCCCATCAAAATGCAATGCATAATGTGCATGTGTGCAACCCCAACCCCCAACTAACAAGTACAAATTTCAATCAATGCATTTCATATCATGATTCAATTCAATTATCAGTTTAAGTTTCCCTTTTTCAAACTTCATAGTCAACATAGACTCCATTTTTTGATCCACAAATAACTAGAATCTCAATTTCTCATAAAACATCCCATAGTCCGATTGAAATCCTTAAAGGAGAGTAAAATGATCAACTAGCATACTCATTAGTCACTCCTGGTTACTATTTACAAAAATCATGCTAGCAATTAAGGGAAATAGTCCAAACAATCCAATTGATTATCTATAACTCTTTTTCACGTAACAGTGGTACCCACATATGTACTCTTCATCTCACCTATATGGGACTCCCATTTTTCCATTACTCCCTTATATAAACAATTAACATATAAGCACTTGGAAAAAGAGTCAAAAAAAGTCTCAACTTGCCTTAAATGAAGCCCGAAAGGTCAAATCAAAGTTGTTTCCTAGCTTCTAAACGAGTCGAATCTGACCAAATATATATTCCACATAAGTAAAAAAAAAAAAAATCATAGACACCCATTTTGACTTTTTATTCGGGTCCAAAAAGTCAATCGAAAGCCTGAAAAGGCAAAACCAGAATTTTATACGAAAAATCATGTTACCCATAGCGTATGAAACTCAAATATGAAATTTTATGAAAAAATGGAAGCTTACTTTGACCTTCAATTCATCAAAATATGATGTCATAATTTTAGCCCTAAAATTTCCAATTTGAAAAATCAAGATTTGAAGAGAAAATCATTGGAGAACGTGTAAATATAAGTTGAGTATCCTACCCAAGGAAGAAATCTTGAAATCACCTTTTGAATCTCCCAAAAAGAGTTGCCAAGCTTCAAAATCGTGATTTGAAATAAAGAAATCGAGTTTTAGGAGAAAACACTGTTTACCTACGGCGAACTCCACAGGAACAGGAATCTAGCTGCAAGCGCTAGAAATTCTCCGCAACATCGGAGATGACTTGCCACGCTGGCCACCGTAGATGCAGTTGTGTCCCACAGGCATAAGGAAACTCGCAGCAGTGGCTCCGCCGATGCGAACAAATCTTCACAAAATGGACATCCCAGATCCCGCTCCCTTCAACTGAAGTATAGACTTTCCCAATAGTGTAGTTCCATAGAAGCGGTCCCAACGTCACAGGCGTGGCTGCATCGGACATCATCAACTCAACTGAAAACAATCAAGTCTAAACACTTTGATTGGATCCTCAAGATTCATTCAAAACCCCATGAATACATACCATAGATGCTACTAGACTGAAAATGATATTTCAAATACAATGGAACCAACAAAACACTAAACTAAAGTCATCTTGATTAAATATTGACCGAAGTCAACACTTATTCTTTAAACTTCCAACCAACTACTAAAATTCCAACCGAACGCCTTAGGATCCGAACCAAAGGTCCAACCTAATCAAAAATCACATTCCGAAGCTAATAAAATTGTCAAAATTCCATTCTGAGCTTCTTATCATCAAATGTTGACTTTGATCAACTATACCAACTCCCAAACCTTTCAAAATAAAAAACTTGGATAATTCTCATTCAACCATCTTGAAACTCATGTCACCCACACCTGTATACCTCAAACACCAATATCAATCTACGAGAAGGGGCAAAATAATCAAAATGCACAAGAATAAAAAAACAACCATGAGAATTGCTATAGATTTCCATCCTACCTGCAAATGTGTTTTGCAGAACGCATCCTACTTCATTTAACCCACGTTCTATCCATAACTTTTCTCTGTCAAGTTCCATTAAAGATTATCCACTTATCCTATTGTTCGTGAAGCAATAGAATAGTAATACAAGATTAAAAGAACAATTCATATGGTAGAAATGCAAGATTTACAATATTACAACATAACGTTCATACTTTGGCCATAACCCTAGAACTAGAGTGGTTAGCCGCTCATAATTCGATCACACTTGCAAAGATACATGTTTCAAGCAAGAAATAAAGCTAGAATTAAGCGGAGAAAAATAACCCTAGAAGAAGAAGCTAAGCCGCCTCTCTCCTATGCTCCAATGTACCAACCCCCCTCTAAAAATGTCTTAAGTGTGCCTTTATAATAAGTAAAAACACCTAAGAGGAGCCACCAATATAGGTGGCCGAAATAGGCCAATTTAGGCATTGTCTTCACTGCCTCATCCTGGGCTTGGCACCGCGAGGATCTTCACTTTGCTTTGGGGTTTCTTGTGCAGGGACAAAACTACAAAAAGGGAGTCAAAATCAGAACCCCCTTCGCTATAACCTTGGCACCTCAAGGTCCACTGCCTCGCTTTGAGATTGGCTCGGCAAAGCAAACTCTGTTTCGTTCATCCACATCATCGCGATTGAGGAACACATATACCTAGAGGTGTTTAAAATACTAGTCTTGTACATATTCAAATTTTTAAATGAAACCTTTTAAAGGGAGCGGGATGTCAAAATCGCACAAGTAGAGGTGTCAATGAGGCTATCAATCACGTTTGACTAAACCCCCTTCTTTCCTATTTCGGTGGTAGCCAATTTGAGCTTCATTTCTATTTTGAGTTCATCGGTTTTAAGCTTCACCTTTTAAGACAATCATTTTTAGGGCCATGTGCTGAAAAAGGAAGAATAAAGAATATATATACACTAAGGGATGTTGGAATCTCGGTATAAAAGAGATAGTCTTTGCTATTTAGGAATTTGACGATGTCTAATGAAAATTTCTCAATTTATATCGACATAGTGATTAGTCAGATTGCACCTCAAGATCCAAAAGAATAATCAACACCACGAGTCATAGTAGCCTTTTTTATCGAGCTTAGCCCACTGTATGATCACAATGCTGCACAACTAGACTTGCATAAACAATAATCGGTCCCGCCTCTCCAGTTTTATTCAACATCATCTTCTCTTTGTTTATCCTTTTAGTTCAATTGTGTATAAGTTCTAATTGAGAGGTGGGATGGAACTATCGTGCATTCTGGCCGTACGGCATGCCCGATGCAAGTCGTTAACCTGTCTAAAGAAAAATTTGTTGCGTTTTATCAGTATCAGATATTTGGTCAGCATTAGACATTCCAGGCATGAAGAGCAAAGAAATCTATCGGACACCAACAACACTAAGCAGCTGGCCTCTAGTAGTCCTTGCTCGTTTACCACTAGGAACCTCAAAATAAATAATAGTCCTTGCTCGTTGAGTTGGTTTGAGGGTTGACTTCTCCCTAAGGGGGAGGTCGGGGGATCGATCCCGCCCTAATGCCTTCTCAATCGAGCCTGTCGCATGGGGCTTGCCTAGTGCGGTTTACATCCCCTATGTGGTTTGCAGGCTATTACACAGTGGGGGGTTTACCCAGTGCGCACAAAGTGCTCACCCGAAGGGCAGAGGCTGTGGCAGAGGTTGTAGCGGCTGCGGATTTTCCTGGAGTTTCCAAAAAAAAACTAGAGAATGTAGAAGAATGCAGTAATTGAAAACATCTTGTTTGCTTCCGCAAACTTACCACTCAGCTATACCTAGTCAAATAGATGGTAACTACATGTCATAAACGTTGGCAAAATCACGCACAGGATTAACCGAGAGAAAACAAATCAAATAGCCAAATTAACACAACAATGTCACCAGCTATTTGACAAGCTCCCACTAATTCTAGACAAAACAATGGACAGCGGAAATATTTTGCAATCAAGTAAAAAGAAATGTCTGGTCAACTACCAAAAAAATTAGGCACCCACCTAAAACTAATGAACTTCAGGCCGAGAATGAGACCACCCCAAAGCAAAATAGGGACCAACCATCTTTACTCACAAACCAATCTTGAGTAGATCCCAATTCATGAAACGAAGGATGAAGACGAAAGGAAAGTCACGCACAGTTATGCAAAAACAACTAATAATTGACCCCAAAAAAGAATACAAGTTCAAATTCAACCCAAAGAATGCAAATGATTCTTTAGAACTAACAAGTGCTAGATATTCCTGTACACCTAATATTAACTTGTCCAACAGTGAAAGGACGAATCAAGAGACCTGAAATGGGGAGCCAATCCCTGCTATCAGTACACCTACTAACAACCAACTTACAGAATCAATGTTTAAACCATATCACCACAATACCAGATGCCAAAATCAATGTTTAACACAAATGCTAAGCTTCCAGACATCATCCAAACTCACCGTACAGGGCTAGCAGTTCCGCTACCAGTTGTCTCAACCCCAACAAAGCCCTAGACAAAAATATAATCCACCAAATCAGAGACATTTATCACACAAAGCAACAATTACTACACCTCAACCCAAGCAAGATGGGACACAAAGCCCAAGCCTTAAATGACAAACCACCAATCACCATGACAAAAAGCTCATAATTCAAAGAAAAACTTAAGGAAGTTAGAACAAGAACAAAACCAATTTGAAATGACACACAAACCAAGAGAATCAAGTTGTCAAATGTACCATGCAAAAAATGAGCCCCGGGCATCCATCTCTAGGACAAACCAAGACTTTCATCAGACACAGTTCAAAACTTAAGGTACAAGGGACAAAGCAGAACCAAGGAAAGGAAGGAAGAGCTGATAATAACTTAATAGCATAGGTGGCAGCATTAGATAACAAAAACAATAAGCCACTTCACCAAAGAGATTTAGCAAAATGTGCTCCTTTTTCACCACTGAAAGCACCTGTAAAAGAAGATTTAAAATTCTAAAGGGAACAGACGAAGGGTAGGGTAATATAAACTTCGAAGTGATACTGCCTACATGAGAGACTTTTGATTAGTAGTTTAAAAAATTTGCAAGTGAACGCCTATACAGTATAAATGTAAACCATTCTTTTGATTGGTAAAATTTAAACCATTTTTATTCGCAAGCAATCTTTTGAATCCAATGAGCATCAATATTCTCCCATATAGCAGAATTGCAGTTTTTACCTGATTAAAATATTAAGACCAATTGATTCCAATGGACATGAAGTCCAGATTATACAATACTGTCTCCAGAACTCCAGACATTTGATGGATCAGTAAAGAGAAGGCCCAACTACGACAACAGAAATATTAAGGCATTAATGAGCATAGTTGCTAAGATGAGAACCCACACAAGCAGCCATGGCTCGAATTCAACCAAACTATGCACAGGTAGAATTTGTGTACACCTGGGGACATCGTCCCACCCAACTTCTTCCCCAAAAAAATACTAAATAAATTACCAGAAACAAATGTCATCTCAAAAAAATGATTGGATGAAAGCAAAACCGTGAAGAGCAAAAAGTAGAAAATCCCCTTCTGAAGGAGATGTAGCTTGAAATGTATGCAACTATGTATTCACAAGAATAAAAGAAGAGATGATCATATAAGGATTCACAAATATATTCATCCTCACAAGGATCACTCATCTTCTCCTATTAACTATGTGATTCGACACTCTGCCTGCCAGTGCTCTCCGTTTCTCTAGCCAAAAGTCAAAATCCAAGTCAACAGTGTCCAAATTCAAAGTGACTACTAGCTTCCTGCTACAACACAGCTCTTCATTGGAAGAGTATTGACATAGTAATGTCCCTGATCCCCCAATAGAAGTTGCTAGCCAAGTTGAAAATGTTCCTAGTGTTCTACTGCCCATCACATCTAGATGCTACTCAGCCTCCAAAAAGAAAAAATCACTACTCATCCTCACCTCTCCCTGATGGGCTCCAGCTAATTCCCATTGCACAGAAAACTTTCTTGATAAACATATCAGAAAATCCAAAATAAAGTTTAAATTAAGATATCCAACGGATCAAGTGATTTCAGACACAAATCAGTCCAGCACAGGATACCACATTCCAATACAAGCATCTTTTCCTGTCACAAGACACTCGAAAATGTATTAGAACGAATAATAAAAGCTAATTCGTAGACATGTGAATGCAGTCATCACGCTATCAAATTCACATACCCTGGGGACCTTTAAAATTTGAAGATGCATCATCACCTTTTGGGAGGAATAGCAGAGGCAAGCATCAGGATGTCTTCTGAACTCTCAATAGTTAGATGACCCCAGAAAAGTAAAAGATAACCAAGTTAGAAGAGAAAAGCAAAGGAGATTAGTGGTGAAGAAGTCAAAAGTGGATAGAAACACACAAAAAACACAAACTGTCAGTGATTAGTCATCAAGAAATTCCAACGAATCATTAAAACAAAATTTGAAAAACAATACTGGAAGGCAATCCCCAGAAATGAATCCTACAAAAAAGCATAATTATCCATAATCCACTGATTTAGCGCTCCAACAGAAGCTGAATGAACTGAATGTCTCATCTCTCTGCATAACAGTACAGCAAGGTTAAAGATGTGAGACTGAAACTTCCAACAACTAAGTCATGGCAAGAGGAAAGAAATCAGGTGAAATGCTCCAACACATCAGCCTGCCAAGATATTACAACATTAACAAAGGAGAAGGGTTAATAATAAAAATTATCAAGCAACAAATAAATTATGAAATGCTCACTGCTAACAAAAAGAAATAGCGACATTTTCTTTACCAAAAAATCAAACAGAAAGGGGCAAAAAAAGATGAACTAAAGAGCAACCACGTACTGTGGGATGGGAACGACCTTTCAATATAGATACTTGCAATCAAGAAGAACCCCATATCTTTCAAGAATTCATGAACATACAAATCAATACACACACACACACATATATATATATATAATATTAGGCTGCTGGAGAACTAGCTGTCTGCTGGGTTTCTTTCTTATACTTTCTTTTTAAGGTTTCCACTTTGAACCTCAAAGCTTAGATTTGAGTGTTCTTCGCATAAAACACACACGTCTTTTTCTTGTAAAAAATGAAAAACTAATCATTTATGGAAGTTTGAAAAAAAATAAATTATAACCTGGGTAAAATTGGTTAAGAAAATCTCACTGTGCGACTGTAGAGCATACATGTGAGGATGAGGACATATACATGTATAAATGCCTGAAAAGTGATCATCAAACAGCATAGAGGAGACCAAATAGCAAATTTGGAAAGAGACTTGGTAAGAATTTCCAACCTAATAGTGCAGGGTGATACAGAAATTGCATCATGACTTCATTTCTGACATGAACTTCTCATATTCTGCATCCGCACCATAAGCAGGCTTCTCCGCAGATGATGGAGGTGCATGAGCGGGTGCGGGTGGATTAGGAGCCCAGGGAACATTGCCCATACCCTGTGAAGGGTTCCCATTGGACTGGGATGCGGATGGAGGAGGAGGTAATGGTGCGACACCATAATAAGATGGATAGCTGTATGAAGATGTTGGGTATGCAGGTTGAGCATCAGATAGCATTGCAGTGACAGAATTTCCATACACATAAGTAGGAACTGAATGAGCAGGTGCACTACTCTGAGATTGCACTCCAGGAGGATAACTTTGCTGTGTCTCGCCAGAAGATGTATAAGTTTGTTGGTTTTCACCTGAAGAAACAGTCTGAGCAGGGGCACCAGAAGATGCTGTTGGAAGTGGAGGAGGATACTGCATTCCATATGGAGGGATGGGTTGAACTAGGACAGGTGGATACATGGCTGAGCCAGGAGGAGGTGGGTACTGGGCATATGGTGGAGGCACAGGTGGTCCCCATGGAACTGGAGCACCAGGAAGGGGATAGCCACCAGGAGGAGCAATACCAATGGGACCAACAGCTGCATACTGCTGGGATGGATATGCCCCCATGCCCTGATTAGGAACCGGATATGAAGGTATGGCCGGAGCAGGTCCTGGATGCACAGTAGGCTGAGGTGGCTTACCTGCAACTCTCACAGCAATGCTTCTCCCGTCAAGACGGTGGCCATTCATGCTAGCTATTGCACTATTAGCTTGTTCAACATCCACAAACTTAACAAATCCGTATCCTTTACTCAGACCACTTAGACGATCCTTCACAACTTTAGCCATCACAATGCTACCAAATGGAGAGAATAAATTGATCAAACCATCATCATCAAGAGAAGGTGGCAAGTAACCGATGTACAAATTTGCCTCATCGAACTCCCTTGGCTTCAGTACACTTGACCCTAAGCCAGGATGAGAAGTGGCACCAGCACCACCAGCATTATTATTGCTTCCCCAAGGAGGATTGCTGCCTGAGCTTCCCGCGCCAAGAGCTAGTGTTCCTGAGTTTTGCTTTGTTAATGATTCAGGAAAGGTACCTCCCAACTCTGCCAGAAAATTCTGG
Organism: Capsicum rhomboideum; assembly: GCA_031232105.1. Lineage (NCBI taxonomy): Eukaryota > Viridiplantae > Streptophyta > Magnoliopsida > Solanales > Solanaceae > Capsicum > Capsicum rhomboideum. The sequence continues at coordinate 36,889,985 of CP124716.1, forward strand.
TACTCATCATCCATTTTCTTTCCAGTAGTATTTTTCACTGGACAGTCGATAGTGGGATGTCCCCCATCACCACATATTTTACAGAGAACTTCACTCTTAAAGGTGGTGGTGCGAGAAGGACATGCATACTGCCTATGCCCTGGTTCACCACATAGCCTACAAATCTCCTCATCTCTAATTGTTCCATTCAAAGCAGCAAGTTCCTTAAGCTGTTGCCTCTTATGTTCATTAAGCACTTCATCAACAGGCTGCAAGAGCTTCTCCACCATAGCAGCAGCCGCTTCAAGTGACTCCTGGTTCTCAGCTTCCACAAAAACATGTAAATCTTCGTTCTCTGAAGGGTCAGGTTTTAAATTCCCCTTTTGCTGGAACCTACCCTCCTTGACCGACCCTTTTCCTCGAATTACAATCTTGGCTCCTGTCTCCTTTTCCATCCTCTTCTGAGTATTCCCTCTTGGACCAATAATCAACCCAATAAAATTATAACCAGGGTACTCCTTCATAGGTATGTAGAGCTTCTTATGAAGCTTAGGAGGCCTATAATCAGCAGGAGGCTTATAGTTCGGGTTCTTCTTAATGATTTGTGATATAATCTCTACTTTCTCCCTATTCAATTTTTCTCGGGCACGATACTCCCTAGTGTTTATACGAACTCCCTTATTATCATATATAGGTTCAGGGGAAGGCGACCGAGCACGTTCAGGTGTATCATCCAAGGGCATACCTGATTGCAATTTCCTACTAATTTCATGTAATCTACTATTAAGTGCTTGGATTTCAGGATCAAACTCAATACCTCCAGTGAAATCTTTCATGAAATCAGGCAATTGAATTACGGGTTTGGGCTCATCATCGGACCACCTAGACTTCCTCTTTCTTCCGGTCCCATTATCATTAGTTGATTCAGTGGGAGGTGGTTCCCACCGACTCCTCCGTCTCCTTCTACTACTAGTTTCTTCCTCACTGCCTGATTGGTCCTTGTCGGTGCCGCTGTGAGTATTTGTCAATCCATTTTCCGACAACAACGGCCTCTGCATCTCGCGCTTCGGAGTCGATTCGCCCAGTTTTTGCTCCTCTGATGCCTGAATTTGGTGATCATGGTTATGGTTTTCCGCTAGGGTTTGAGAGGGGTTTTGGGAATATGGATGGGAGTATGAATTTGAATGATTAGGAGTAGGATATTGACCATAGGATGCAGCTAGGTTTTGTGATGAGTTGTGAGCTAGGGATTCGGAGGGAAGAAGAGAGGGAGATTGGGAATCCATGAGAGAGTGCAAGAGAAATCAAGAGATCAAGAGATACGAATTGAATTATGGGGGTATGACGGAACAGGGCGTGTATGTATTTATAGACACTAATTTTGTGGTTGGTCGGACCAAACCACATCCAAGTTGGTTTAGATTTTGTTATTCTGTTTTACTCCGTTAGGAAGTGGGAAAAGAAAAATAATTTGTAGGCGGCCAAACATTATTTATTTTAGTGGGAAGACTCAAAAGTACTCCCTGAAAATGAATTAAATATCTACTCTATTTGATTTTAGGCTCAAAAATATCCTTATTATTACCTCTCAAAATTAATGTATGCCATGTCACAATAAAATTACATAAAACAAATTTATTTTATTGATTTGATAATTTAAATTAACAAAAAAGTTTTACATGTCACTTGTAATTCTTCATTGAGAAGAGAGAGAGATGGAAGATGTATCAAAGGAAAAATAATTAAATCAAAATAAAAACTCCGAAATGCAGGTGAATAAATGGAGATTCTTGAAATACAACTAAAAAGATTTTTCCACAATAAACACATCAATAAAAAAGGGATAATTTCAAATATATAAAATAAAATAATTAGCTTACTACAAATATAGCCATGTGTTTTCAAGCACGATTCACGTGTGGCTAAAGGATAGAGAAATCGTGGCTAATAATTATATAATGTATATGTAATGTATCGATATTATATAAATGATGTATAAACATGTATCGATATTGTATAAATAGTGTATAAACGTGTATTGATATTGTATTAAAGTTATGTAACATCTCGATATTGTATAAACGTGTGCGATCTTCTTCTTTTCTTCCTTCCTTCTTTCCTGACTCAAATTTCACGATTCAAGTGAAATTCGTTGGATTTTTTTTTTCTCCCACATTGCACTTTCACATAGTCTTGATATGCATATTTGCCGAGGCTTGAATTGAAAAAATAATCGTCCGCATTTACAACATATTTATCATGACCTCAAATGTATTTTGGGGAATTCAATAACAATATCATTTCAGATTTAATTTAGTGACCCACATATTGTATCCACAGAAGAACGATACTCAAACTAATAAAGTTTCAAACAGACTCAACACAAAATATCTAAGGCTTTCTTATTTTTTTAATTTTTTTCTCACCTCTCTCCTATCCGTTAGATTTCAATACCAGATTTTGATCATCATTTTCCTATCACAGTGACGCAGTACCTCCAACCATCAATAATCTTGATTTTGGTGGGTAATAGGCATGTCCCAATTTCTGTATGCTTCAAATTCAAGTGCAACAGTCATTAAAGAACTTGGTTTGCAAGTTGTTTCAATCCCGACCAACTCAAAATCTCCTCTAAACAATTTCGAATTTTAAATATGAACTTCTCTTGATGTTTTGAGTTTTTTGGTGTATAATTCGCTCGAAACGGTTCACGTCTGCGGCACGTCGAATTTTAAAGAAGTAGCGAGGAAGAAGAGGAGGAGGAGGAGGAAGAAGAAGAAGAAGATAAAGAAGAAGAAGAAGAAGAAGAAGAAGAAGAAGAAGAAGAAGAAGAAGAAGAAGCCCAAGAACAAGAAACCCAAGAGGAAGGACGAAGAAGAAGTTTCTTTGGCTATTTTGGGTTACAAATAAGGCGAGCGGCTATTTTGAGCAATAAAATAGGTCGGCAGGTTATTTTTAGAAAGAACAAATAAAAAGAGGCTATTTTTTGTGTAAAAAATTTAACCCAATGGCCATTTTGTCTAATTTTCCTTAAAAAACCACAATGAAACGAGCTTTATGAAAATTATTTTGTTCCAACAATTTACCTAACAATTAATATTTCCATCCGTAGTGCAAAAGAATTAGCAACATGTATAACTCCTATGAATATCTCTCTTTTTCTTCATATTTTTTTTCCCTCGAAATATTATAAGAGTTTCCTTTTCAAATCTTACGGAGGCCAATAGAGGCCAAGCTCACGTCCTTGTTTATGTCATTCATGCCTATGGTAGTTCTTGCGCTAATAGCTCGTGCTTCTACATCTATTAGTATTGATAGCTAGAACCTTTTTTTGTTACCACAACCTAGTTCATGCTAGTATATGGTGGCATAGATAGCCCAACGAAATCTTGTTTTAGTCCATTTATATACTCATTATAGCTTTGACCTTCATTCAAGGACGAATGATCACAAGGGGGATATATTGTAACACCCCACAAACTCTTAGCTAAGCTTCGAACCCTTTGTCACATGTGTATAGGCCCAAAAGCAATGATTTCTAACCATAGATAAGTTACATGATTATTTTCCTAGTGTGGTGAGTGCTTTTGATGCGAATCATGGTCATAAGAAACATTTAACGCAAAGTTGAGTTGAGAGCATTTCTATTGGTTGAGTTTTAGTATACGATCTCACTTGGATCAACTTCTAATGATCATTAATCCTAAATTATGAATAATTTCATAGACAAAAGGCCACCAAATGAAAGGACTTTGAATCTTCTTTCCAAAGCCACCAATCGTTTGTCAATCCCATTTTGGAGCTAAAAGTTATGGGCTTTTCAGTGGGGGTGCGCGCAAGCAGCTACCAAACCAGTAGGCTTCCACGTTATCAGTGTGCCACGGATCCATACTGGCGCGTTAGCAACGTTCCATGGATCTAAAATGGCACGTTGACTAGCGTGCCATTCCGGGTGGTCTCCAGACATTAAAAACTCTTTTTAACTCTATTTTGGTGAGGGTAAATTCATCTTTTGACCCCAGATAACCCCTATAATCGATTTATATTCCTAATACTTCAACACTAAACAAGAAAATCATCGTCCTTCTCCTCTCAACTCTCAAGAAGGGTTTCCTCTCAAAAATTTCAACTTTCAAGGCTCCAAATTCAAGCTTTCCTTCAAGAAACTGTCAAGTCTAGGTATGTGGGGCTTCAACAAGGATAATCCTTTCGTCCTTGTGCCCAAACTCAAGTTTTTAAATTCCATAAAAGTGTACTCTTGTGTAAGGGCTTAACCCCACAGTTTTTAATTCAAATTTCCTTGTTCCATTTATGAATTTTCCTACGTACTTGATAATATTCATGAACTCCCATGGTTTAATTGCATTCTTATTTACATGTTTTCAAACCCTTGTTTAAGATTTGATGGAATGTTAATAAAAACCCCTATAAATTGGTATGGAACCTTTGGAGTTCGCAAGAATTACATTCCCTTAGTATGATTTTAAGATTTCAAGTATAAATTGAAAACAAGTTCTTTCCTTTGACATGATTTAGCCCAAATTTCAAGCAAGTGCATGACATGAATATGAATTTACAAGAATTTTCATGTTCTTAATATGATTTAGAATAACTTAGCATAATTTAGCATGAACAAGCATGAATTTCAAGCATGTATGTGATATAAGCTTAGTTTACATGAAATTTTCATGTTTTTGCATAAGTTACAAGACTTGGGGGGTTTTACTACAAAAATTAGCATGAATTATACAAGATGATATAAATTTCAAGACTTATCATGAAACCTCATGAGTTAGCATGATTTGACCTTTTGGTCATAGAACAGACAAGAAAAAGGTAAATAAGACTAGTTTTAAGTTTACTCAGGGCTATAAGCCAAAACAAAATTATACTTTTTCGAACTAGTCTTATTACCATTTTTATGACAAGTGAGCAATCAATGCATATTTTGGGAGTAGTATTAAGCACCAAGCGGACACGGATTTAGCGTACCCAAGTTCTAGAACTACGTGCCACCGTAGATTCACTTAGCCTTTTTGGCTCTATGTTCATGGATCCATAGAAATCATACCTTTATACCCTTGGAAAAGGTATATTGGGTCCTCCCAATGAGGCGTATACATTAGATTCCACTTTAGTCATGCCTTTATGCCCTGACAAGGTATATTGGCTCCTCTCGATGGGGCATATACATTGAACTCCATGTTTAGCTCGCGTGGTTTATGTCGGTTAAGAGAAACTCCCACAGAAATAGTTTACATAATTATTTTGCTTGACCCCTATTTTTATTGATTTTGAGATTTCTTATGTGATTTCAGTTATACTTCAGATATGCAAAATATGAATTTTTATTTTGGGTCTTGTTACTTTAACTCAGTATATTTTCCAAGTTATGCATCCTCAATTAAATCGATTTTACAACATGTTCAACATTAGTTTTAAATTATATGAAATACTTATGCTTTTCTCAGATCTCCAATTGAATTGTTTTAGCTCTTGATTTATGTCTAACTACTTTATATAACATATTCATTGAATGTTTGCATCCTTAGATTTCAGATGTAGTTTCTCTATGATTTTACATATTGCATTCAAACATAGATTTAAAGCTTGTTCTAAGTGTTGTTCATGATTATTGCACGTCTCACATACTCAGTACATTCAAAGTATTTATCGCATACCCCTTCTGCCTACATCTTTCATGTGATGTAGATTTAGATGCTCATTCTCATGCTCGTGGCTAGTTCAGATTGTAGCTTCCAGCCAGTAGGTGATGAGTTCTCTTTATTCGAGGACTCAAGTCAGTTTGTAGTTCTAGTATTTTATTTATATTCGTGTGTATTGATTAGGGATACTTGGGGGTCATGTCCCGGCTACCTATAGTCGGTATTAGTATAGGTTTCATAAATAGTCAGTCACAGTTATTGTATTTAGTTCATGGTTCTTTTCCTTTCAGATTACAATTGTTGTAAACTTTTAAACAGTGTTGTATTGAACAAGTTTAGCTTATGATATCACTTCTGCTTAGTATTTCCAGTTTCATGTGTTTTTATTCAGTTGCTCATGAATTATGCCAGTACCATGGGTTAGCTTAGGATCACTTGTAGTTCTAAGCACCGTATTACGTCCAGGGGTAGTCTCGGGACGTTACATGTTTATTTTTTATAAAATACTACATTTTTTTGGAAGTACATATATTTCATAGCACAACAAACGAAGAGAGATAACTATATTTCTTTGATGTGTAGAGCTGATAGAAGAATATAATTCCTTTCCAGGTCAGGCATATTACCGACCATTTTGCCACCATACCTACAATCATAGGTCTTCTACACCACCAAATTCACTGCAAGTAAAAAGCTTAAATCAAATGAGAAGAATTTACTCAGACGAAGGTAATTAGTACACTTATACTATTATAAGGTTCTTAAAAGAATGCTTTGCCAGAAAAATGACAAACGCATCTAATATCTCTCAAACTTATGCATGTTAAATTTAGGTACCTTAGAAAGTAACTCGTTGAAATTCCTTTAACTTGGCATCGGTTAATTCACCTTGGAAAGGCTGCAATATTGAATCGCCCTTGTGACCAAATGGGGTGGCATGGTAACCTTGCGTGACCATGGTTCCCAGCGGCCACATATCAATTAGATCTGCATGTTGAATTTCAATACATACACAAAGCCAAAACATAGCGGAAAAATAAATAGGAACGTACTTTCAACCATTATTGTTCAAGTATTGTTGATAATCGTGTTCGCCTTGCCAAGAACTATAAGAAGAAAGAGATAGAGAAAAAGAAACCTATAGAGTCTTCTAGCCTATGCCTATCAAAGAGTATGCCAGACTGATGGAGTCACATGCGTATTTATAGGTAGGCTAGGGACTATTAGGCAAATAACTTTAACATTAGGGACTTTCATAGTTATTTCTTGCCATCAAAGAAATACCATATATGCATAACTTAGAGAAAAAGTAATTGACTGATTTATTACTTTTCTTGGGAGACAAGGTAAATTTATTACCAAAAATATGTGGGTCACTAATACGTAATATTATACGTAATATTCTTACATTCTCCCACTTGACCCACATATTAAAATCAGACAATCCTTTATGAGTGAAAATAAACAATATGGCCATAAACGCATATTCACTCAACTTAATAGTTATGAAACAATCACTTTTATCAGGAATATATTAATACAAGAATCATGGCAGTCATATTCTTACTCAAGCACTTCCTTCCATGTGTTACAACGTACAATATGTTCTAATAAAGTGTCCAACAACTTTATAAATGAGCTTAATATAAGTCATTCAGAGTCCAACTTTATTTGATCTAATGTTCACTTTATAATACATGAAAATCAAATTGTGCACGTTCATGTATAACAAAAACGATAATGTCTAGACAAACTGTTAGAGAATAGAGCAAGATTACAATGAGTTACTAAGTCCCATACGGGTTACATGATCCTTGAAAACATTAGCTGGTAAACCTTTAGTCATAGGATCAGTAATCATCAAAGTAGTACTAACATGTTCAAAACTCACATCCTGCTTCTTGACATGATCTCTAACCATCAAATACTTTATGTCGATGTGCTTACTTCGGCTACCACTCTTATTATTCTTTGAAAATAATACCGCAGCTGAATTATCACAAAACATTCTCAATGGTCTCGCAATAGAATCGACAACTTTAAGGCCTGAAGTAAAATTCTTCAACCATAACACCTGTGATGTAGCTTCATAGCATGCTCTAAATTCAGCTTCCATCGTGGATGTTGCAATAATGGTTTGCTTGACACTTCTCCAATACACAACACCTCCAGCAAGAAGGAAAATGTGTCCAAAAGTAGATTTACCACTATCTTTACATCCACCCAAATCGGAGTCTGAATAGCCAATGACTTCCAATGAGTTAGAATATCTGTATGTAAGCTTAAGATCCTTGGTTTCTTGCAAATATCTCAAAACCCTTTTACCAACTTTCCAATGATCAAAACTAGGGTTACTTTGATATCTACCAAACATTCCTACTACAAAGGCAATATCAGGTCTAGTGCAGACCTGTGCATATATAAGGCTTCCAACAAGTGAAGCATATGGAATACCTTTCATTTACTCTTGTTCCAATGCATTTTGTGGACATCGATTCAATAAGAATTTATCACCTTTAATGATAGGTGTTGCTATAGGTGAACAATTTTTCATTTCGTATCTTTCCAGAACTCTTTCAATGTAGGCTTTTTGAGATAGTCCAAGCAGTCGTTGAGATCTATCTCTGTGAATCTCTATGCCAATGACATATGAGGCTTCACCCATATCCTTCATTTCAAAATTCTGGATAAGAAACTGTTTCGTCTCATGCAACAACCATAAATCACTATTAGCAAGTAAAATATCATCCATATATAGGACTAGGAAAATATATTTTCTCCCACTTATCTTAAGGTATATACATTGATCAATGATGTTCTCCATAAATCCGAATGAAGAAACAACATTATGAAATTTAATATACCATTGGCGGGAAGCCTGTTTTAGTCCATAAATAGATTTATTCAACTTGCAAACACGGTGACTTTCATCCTTATCACAAAATCCTTCAGGCTGACGGATGTATACCACTTCTTCAAGATCTCCATTCAAGAAATCCGTTTTCACATCCATTTGATGTAGCTCTAATCAAAGTGAGCTACTAATGCCATGATTATATTTAATGAATCCTTCTTTGATACAGGAGAGAAAGTTTCATGGTAACCTTCCTTTTGAGTGAAACTCTTGGCTACAAGTCTAGATTTATGTCGTTCAACATTACCAGATGAGTCTCTTTAGGTTTTATAAACCAATTTGGATCCTATAGTAGAGACTCCTTTAGGTAATTCAATGAGATTCCAGACTTTATTTTTAGCCATAGATTCCATCTCTTCTTTTATGGCATCATACCAAAGTGTGAAGTTTTCTCCACTCATGGCTTGTGAAAAAGAACAAGGATCATCTTTTAGTCCAATATCATAATCAGACTCTTGGAGATATACAACATAGTCACTAGAAATTGCTGGTTTACGAACTCTTGAGGATTTTTTTACTTCCACTTGTTAAGGTGCTCTTTCAACAATGGGTTCAGGTAAAACGGGTTGTTTTTCATGTGGCTCATCAAGTGGTGGTGGCTCTTGAACTTATTGATATTCAGGTAATTCATGAGAATTTATTTGATTTGCATTCAAGTTTTCAGTATATAAAGGCACCATAAGTGGTTCCCTTAAATATTGTTAAGGTTTCTTGAGAAAAATGTTGTTAAGGTTTCCATCCTTTAAATAATTCAAAAGGTGTCTTGGAGACAACCTTGGATGGAACCCTATTTAAAATATACACAACAGTTTTTAAGGTTTCACTCCATAAGGATAAAGATAAACTTGATCTGCTAATCATGTTTCTTACCATGTCCATTAATGTTCGGTTCCTTATTTCTGCCACACTATTTTATTGTGGTGTTCTTGGTATGGTATATTGAGCAATTATACCTTTTTTTTCAAGGAACTCAGCAAATAGACCTTTAACTTGTCCCTTTTCTGTGTACCTACCATAATATTCTCCACCCCTATCAAATTTTACAATTTTGATCTAAGCTCCAATTTGTTTCTCTACTTCTGTTTTAAAAACTTTAAAAGCATCAAGTGCTTCCGATTTATTAAACAGAAAATAGAGATACATATATCTTGAATAGTCATCAATAAATGAGATAAAATATCTCTCGCCATTCAAGCAAGGGGTAGGAAAAGGTCCACAAATATCTGTATGTATGATCTCAAGCAATTGAGAACTCCTTTTGGCACCTTTAGTGGATTTGTTGGTCTGCTTACCCTTTATGCAGTCCACACAAGTCCCAAAGTTAGAAAAATCAAGAGCTTCAAGAACTCCATCATTAACTAATCTTTTGATTCTTTCAATAGAGATATGTCCCAATCTCTTGTGCCAAAGACTTAATGAGTTCTCATTGACAATACATCGCTTAGTGCCAATTTCTTTATCATGCAGAATTAAGACATTACATTCAATCGTAGGGGCTAACTCAAATTTAAATAACTTTCCATACAAATTTCCAAAACCAACAACTTTATTGCCTTTCAAAAGTTTCATTGTAGACAAATGAAAATTGAAATCATAACCAACTATTGATAGTCTAGAAAGCCAAATTAAATTCCTAGAATATGATGGAACATAAAAAGTGTTTTCTAAATCTAATTGAAAATCATCTTTTAAAATGAGCTAAGTCCCCACGCCTTCCACATGTGATGCCGTCCTATTGCCAGAATAAACATTTTGTTCACTTTCCGTCGGCTTCCTTAGAGTTAGAAAACTCGACATGGTTTTGGCAATATGAGTTGTGGAACCAGAATCGATCCACCATGTATTTTTAGAAACTTCAATAAAATTAGATTCATAACATACAAAGGTAAAATTACCTTTATTGTGAAGCCACTTCTTGTATTTCAGACAATCTTTCTTCCAGTGTCCCTTCTTTATGCATAAATGACAAGTGTCTTTGTCAAGACTGCCTTTCTTCTTCGTAGGAACACTTTTGCCCTTCATTGCATTTTTCTTATCATAAGTCACCAAATTAGCACTTTCAGGTATCTCATGCTTCAACCTCTCCCCTTCTTGTACACACATGGTCAAGAGTTCATTGATTGACCATTTATCTTTATGTGTGTTGTAAGATATCTTGAACGGACTATATTTCGTAGGAAGAGAGTTGAGAATAAAATGCACAAGAAATGTTGCAGACATAGCAACCTCAAGGGACTTGAGTTTAGCAGTAATATCTCTCATCTCCATAATGTGCTCATGCACTGTACGACTTCTATCAAATGTCATACTTGAGAGCCTCTTCATAAGGGTGCTGGCCAACGCCTTGTCAGAGCTTACAAATTGTTTATCAATTGCCTTCATGTAAGCTTTGACATTGTCATTTTTAGGGATGGAACCCCTAATGTTTTGTCTTGTATGAGCTTTTATGAGCATTAAGCTCAAGCGATTAGATCGCTCCCACCACTCATAAGAAGCCTTAGCCTCTGGCGTACTTGATTCCGTGGGCTTAGGTGGTTCTTCTACATGGAGTGCCAAATCCAAATCCAAACACCCTAAAGTGAGAAGGACTTTCTCCTTCCATTCAATAAAGTTGTCACCAGACAACATTGGAATTCGAGCATTTTCGTTAAATAGAGCAGTAAGAAAAGCTATGTTAACTGCAAAACAAGGATACACATACATAAGCTATGAAATACATAACCATCAAAGTGAATCGCATTAATACCAATTCTTAAGTAAATTCTAAACCTTCCTGTGGGCAGAGGTTGCAACCCATGCATAGAATTACTTAACTTTATTGGACTAATAAACCAAATAAAACAAGAAAATAATCCATACCTGTGGGCATAGGATAATTTTCAACTGAAGGATTTACTATCTCATTCAATTAATCTAACCAAACTAGTTAACTCCCTGTGGGGTAAGACTATTATTTTGATAAGATAATTGAACTTTATTATATGTCATTATTATACCTTTATCACTTAACTTTATGTGACTAAAGAACTTAATTTTCTTTATATCATATACTCAGGATGTTGTGGATAATCCAAGCACATGATAAAAAGAACTCAGAATGGCATCGCACAATAGTTAACTTTAATAATTAACATGGCATCGCACAATAGTTAACTTTAATAATTAACTTAAACAAAGTGTTAATTATTAAAATGCTAAAACGGATTGAATAGGCAGAGCCTACATCAAAGCAATCCGTTGTATAAAGCATCTCAAAGTACAACAACAACAACAACAACATACCCAGTGTATTCCCATCAGGTAGAGTCTGAGGAGGGTAAAGTGTACGCAGTCCATACCACTACCTCAAATGAAGTAGAGATAAAGCATCTCAAAGTATTTAATTTTAATAATTAACTTATACAAAGTGTTAATTATCAAGATGCGAGAATGGATTGAATAAGCAGAGCCTACATCAAAGCAATCTGGTGTACAAAGCATATCACATTAACAAGGAAAAAACCACAAAACAAGTGAATAGGCTGAGCCTACATATCCCTCGTTAAAACATGGTAATTACTTGTTACTTAATTAACTTCACCAATTTATTTAACAAATAAAATAGAATTTCCAACGTACATAATACCAAGGCAGATCTTAGTTCAATTATTATCATACATGGGACTTTCAATAAGTCATGAATTAACTTCAGAAAATAGATCTTGTAAAAGTATTAACAAAGACAGTAGCCATTTAGAATTATCAACACTACTGTTCGCATAAAATTTATCAAAAGGTTAAGCTAAGAGGTTAACACAAATCCCTCTAGTTGACATTATAAATTATTTAATCAAAAGTATTAATTGAAGCTTTCTCATTATACAGTGTGGTTTCACAATACAGAATCAAATAAGAGTTGTTTCAAAACACTGAACAACTGGCTATAAAATTCAGCTCTTGATACCACATGTTGAATTTCAACACATACACAGAGCCAAAACGCAGCGGAAAAATAAATAGGAATGTACTTTCAGCCATTATTGTTCAAGTGTTGTTGATAATCGTGTTCGCCTTGCCAAGAACTATAAGAAGAAAGAGATAGAGAAGAAGAAATGTATAGAGTCTTCTAGCCTATGTCTATCAAAGAGTATGCCAGACTGATGGAGTCAGAAACGTATTTATAGTTAGGCTAGGGACTCTTAGGCAAATAACTTTAACCCTAGAGACTTTCATAGTTATTTCTTGCCATCAAAGAAATATCATATATGCATAACTTGGAGAAAAAGTAATTGATTGATTTATTACTTTTCTTGGGAGACAAGGTAAATTTATTACCAAAAATATGTGGGTCACTAATACATAATATTCTTACACTGCAGACAACGATTGCGCTGAAAGTAGAAAAGGAAACTGATTCCATCAAATTTTTTCGATGCTATTTCGTAGACGAAGATTAGATGTGAACATAGCCGAAGCTAGGCCGGGAAAAAGCATGAAGTTGAGAGGAAATGGAGTGAGGTGTGGAACAAAGATAAGAGAAAATTCTGGAATTGTGTTAGAAACAACTTTTGTGATTGAGCAAAATTACATTTTTGCCCTTGGTCGTCCCATAGCTCACTCTTCTATATAGTAGAAAATAGAAATATGAAGGACTTGTACACCAATATTATTTGTACATTAGCCCCTATAAAATATATAAAAAGGGTTATACATTTGTATCTCATCGAGTAAATCACCAGGTCTTAGTTAATATACAAACGTCCTTTGACAAATTTCTCTTCTTATACATTTCCTTAGCATTCGAGTGTAGTAAAACTGATTTGGCTTAACAAGAGCGTGAGCAAGGCGCGCAAGTCTTGAGCGAGTTGTCAAGTATTTTATGCTCTTACTCAAAGTATAAGGTCGTGACTTTATGCTACCTTAGTTTAGTTAGTATTCCAGAACTTTAAACATCCGTCTCAACTTAAGTTTAAGAGATTGCAATTACCGAAGAGAAAATCAGTCAAAGATGGGACACAATTCAAACAAACAAGAAATTGTTGGGTTTTGGTGAAAGATGAATGGAAAATTGGTGGAACAAAATGGGAACAAAGGGAGGTGAATAGTCACTTTCCCTCATTGGTGGGAGAAAGAAATCAGTTGTCCTTTATATTAAGAAGTACTCCTTTGAAGGGATAGTGAGCCAAGAAGAAACCAAGCCTCGCGCCTTCGTCGTCGCTCCCTCGGCTCGGCTTTGGCTTTGGCTTCGGCTTCGGCTTCGGCTTTGGCTTTGGCTTTGGAAAATGATCGATCGAGAGACTATCTTTTTAGACAATTTTTTTTTAATCCAGAAAAATTTCGTTTGAAATTTTCCTCCAAATGCAATGTTCCAACGAAATATTTTGCAACGTTTGTGACTGTTCAAGAAACAGTGCATCGTTCCAGAACAATGCAACCATTCCATAAACATGCAACGTTCCAGAAATGATGCATCAGTTCCAGAACAAATGCAATGTTTTAGAAACAGTGCTTCGAAATAGTGCAACTTTTCGAAGCAGTGCATCCTTTCAAAACAGTGCGTAGTTGGCTATAAATACCTGTGTTTTCCTTCATCAGGTATTCAGAAAATTTTTCCAAGCAAAAACGAAATTCTGTAAACTCTCTTCTTCTAAAACAGCCAGTCAGTGTGTGTGAATACTCCGTTCTTGAGTTCGACGAAGTTCTACAATTTTCATTGCCGATATTGTAGAATAGTGTTCTATTTTATCCTGGGAAGAATTAATCCATACCTCGGGCAATAGTGAGGGGATTAGATTCGTTAAGGAGACACAGTATAACTGTGGACTTAGAACAAAGAAAAAGTTTGTGCTATTAGTGTGTCAACATTCTGCAGAAAATCCAGAAAACAACAAGCTTAAAGAATCTAATCAAAATGGCAGAACCTGTTGATACTGTTATGACTTCTGCTTCTGTGCAAACAAATGCAGTTTCATCAAACCGTGTTGTTCCTGCACTGACAGCAACTGAAAAAACCCAGAAAGTTTTCCGGTACTGACTTTAAGAGGTGGCAACAGAAAATGCTGTTCTATCTAACCACTCTCAGTTTGCAGAAATTTATTTCTGACAAAGTTCCAACCTTCCCGGATGACACTCCGAAAAAGGACCGTTTCATAGTAATGGAGGCATGGAATCATTCTGATTTTCTGTGCAAAAATTACATTCTGAATGGGTTGGAAGATAGCTTGTATAATGTCTATAGCGTATGCAAAACGTCTAAAGAGTTATGGGACGCATTAGACAAGAAATACAAGACTGAAGATGCTGGACTAAAGAACTTTGTGGTGGCCAAATTTCTGGAATATAAAATGGTTGACAGTAAAACTGTCATGTCTCAAGTCCAAGAATTGCAAGTAATAATTCATGATTTACTTGCTGAAGGAATGGATGTAAATGAAGCATTTCAAGTGGCAGCTTTTATCGAAAAATTGCCTCCTTTGTGGAAGGATTTTAAGAACTACTTGAAACATAAACGAAAGAAAATGAAGTTGGAGGACTTGATTGTTCGGTTGCGGATTGAAGAAGACAACAAAGCTGCTGAAAAGAAAGCCACTTCAAAGTCTTCAATTCCGGGAGCAAATCATGTTGAAACTCCTCCAAAGAACAAGAAAAGGAAAAAGTCCAATGAAGAGAAGAATGAACCAAACAAAAAGAGGTTCAAAGGAAATTGCTACAATTGTGTCAAGTATGGTCATATGGCTTCGGAGTGTCGTGCTCCTAAGAAGGACAAGAAAAAGAAAGACCAAGCGAACTTGAATGAGGACATGGACTTTTTGTGTGCAATGTTGTCCGAGTGTAACTTGGTTGGAAATCCCAAAGAATGGTGGATGGATTCGGGTGCTACCCGACATGTTTGCTCAAATAGGGAGTTGTTCTCTTCCTATACTGTGTCTGAAAAAGACGAGACCATTTATATGGCAAATTCTGCAACCGCTAAGATAGAAGGAACTGGAAAGATTGGCTTGAAAATGACTTCGGGCAAGATAGTGACGCTTAACAACGTTCTTCATGTTCCTGAAATGCGCAAGAATTTGGTCTCGACTTCACTTCTGGTCAAGAATGGTTTTAAATGTGTATTTGTGTCTGATAAGATTGTACTTAGTAAAAATGATATCTTTGTAGGAAAGGGTTACCTCACTGAGGGCCTTTTCAAGCTAAGTGTAATGGCTGTTGATATCAATAAAAGTACTTCTTCTTCTTACTTGCTTGAGTCCAATAATTTGTGGCATGCGCGTTTAGGACATGTTAATTATAAAACATTGCGAAAAATGATTAACTTGGAAATATTGCCTAAGTTTGAAAGTAATAATATGAAGTATCAAGTATGTGTGGAATCGAAGTATGCTAAGCATCCGTATAAGTCGATTGAAAGGAATTCAAATCCCTTAGACTTAATCCACACAGATATTTGTGACATAAAGTCAACACCATCACGTGGTGGTAAAAGATACTTTATAACTTTCATTGATGATAGCACTCGATATTGCTATGTTTATCTGCTTAACAGCAAAGACGAGGCAATTAATGCATTCAAGCAATACAAGAATGAAGTTGAGACACAACTTGATAAGAAAATCAAAATGATCAGAAGTGATAGGGGCGGCGAATATGAATCTCCTTTTGAAGAAATATGTTTGGAATATGGAATTATTCATCAAACAACTGCCCCATACACTCCACAATCCAATGGAATTGCGGAAAGAAAGAATAGAACATTAAAGGAGATGATGAATGCCTTGTTGATAAGTTCTGGTTTACCGCAGAACTTGTGGGGGAAAGCTATTTTAACGGCGAATCGAATACTCAATCGAATACCCCATAGCAAAACAAAGTCAATTCCATATGAGAAGTGGAAAGAAAGGAAACCCACCTTGAAATATTTCAAAGTGTGGGGGTGTTTGGCAAAAGTCCAAGTTCCTAAACCCAAAAGGGTTAAAATAGGACCAAAAACAATTGACTGTGTATTCATTGGATATGCAACCAATAGCAAGGCGTATCGATTTCTGGTTCACAAATCAGACAATCCTGACATTCATGTAAATACGGTAATCGAATCAGACAATGCTGAATTTTTTGAAAATGTTTACCCGTATAAGAATGAATGTGAGTCGTCTAGTGAAAAATCTAAACGACCTCGGGAAGAAGAAAAGGAAAGTACGCCTAATAAAGAAAGTGTAAGGCGCAGCAAACGTCAAAAGACATCAACTTCCTTTGGTCCCGATTTCTTGACATTCTTAGTAGAGAATGAGCCTCAAACGTTTATGAAAGCTATGTCTTCTTCGGAAGCACAATATTGGAAAGAGGCAATCAATAGTGAAATAGAATCCATAATGAATAATCATACGTGGGAATTAGTTGATCTTCCTCCAGGAAACAAACCATTGGGTTCTAAATGGATCTTCAAAAGGAAAATGAAAGATAATGGCACTATTGATAAATATAAAGCAAGACTAGTTGTCAAGGGATTCAGACAACGAGAAGGTCTTGATTATTTCGACACATATTCGCCGGTAACAAGAATTACGTCAATTCGAGTATTGATAGCGTTAGCCGCCGTGTATGGTCTTCAAATTCATCAAATGGATGTGAAGACAACCTTCTTAAATGGAGAATTGGAGGAAGAGATCTACATGGATCAACCCGAAGGGTTTGTAGTTCCAGGAAAAGAAAAGAAGGTATGTCGACTGGTTAAGTCACTTTATGGACTAAAACAAGCGCCCAAACAATGGCATGCGAAATTTGACCAAACAATGTTGGCAAATGGATTTAAGATCAATGAGTGTGATAAATGTGTTTATATAAAGAACACTCCAAATCACGTTGTCATTGTTTGCTTGTATGTTGATGATATGTTGATAATGAGTAAAGACATTTCCGACATAAATGCTACTAAGCGTATGCTTGCTAGCAAATTTGATATGAAAGACTTAGGAGTTGCAGATCTGATTTTAGGAATTAAAATTCACAGAACTCCTCAAGGTCTAGCTTTGTCTCAGACTCACTATATCAACATGGTATTGGAGAAATTCAAGTATTTGGACTTTAAAGTCGCAAAGACTCCAATTGATGTAAATCTTGCTCTTACAAAGAACAAGGGTCAAAGCAAGTCCCAAGTGGACTATGCTCGAGTGTTAGGAAGTTTGATGTACATAATGAATTGTGCAAGACCTGATATAGCTTGCGCCATAAGTAAACTGAGTCGGTACACGAGTAATCCCGATCAAACTCATTGGATGGCGATGAAGCGAGTGTTGGGTTATTTAAAATACACTCAAGAATATGCATTGCACTACAATAAATATCCTGCAGTGGTTGAAGGATATAGTGATGCGAATTGGATCACCGGATCATCTGAAATAAAATCCACAAGTGGATATGTGTTCACCATTGGTGGAGGAGCAGTGTCTTGGAAAAATTCCAAACAAACGTGTATAGCTCGCTCTATAATGGAATCCGAGTTTATAGCTCTGGATAAGGCCGATGAAGAAGCAGAATGGCTAAGGAATTTTCTAGAAGATATTCCTTTATGGCCAAATCTAGTTGCTCCTATATGTATACATTGTGACAGTCAATCGGCAATAGGACGAGCTGGAAATGTTATGTATAATGGAAAGTCTCGTCACATGCGACGAAGACACAATACCGTTAGACAGTTACTCTCTAGTGGAATTATCACAATTGACTATGTTAAGTCAAAAGATAATTTGTCGGATCCGCTAACAAAAGGCCTAACTAGAGAGGCGGTTGATAAATCATCAAAGAGAATGGGTTTAAGGCCAAGGACAAGTCATCACGGCGGTAACTCTACCTAGCAGACTAGAGATCCCAAGAGCTAGGTTCAAAGAGATCAAACAAAGTCATGACTGACGGTCCAACATTGTCAAACTAAACTCAACCTATTCTCATGATGTAGACAATGTTCAGAAAGCAAGGATAGAGCTTAAGATGTGAAGCCTTTAATGATTACCTAAGTTTGGCTGGTATGACCAAATAGTTTTGTCTATTGGACTTAACGTTTAGGAATCACCTATGTGAGTGAGAAGTGTAAGCCGCTTCAAGGAGAATATAACGTAAGGCCAATTCTCTACGCACTCATGAAACCAGGACGTGTTCATGGCTGAAACGAACAAAACAATGAGAACCAAGAACGGTTAAGGGTTAGTTGTGTGACATACATTGTCTAGGTATACATAAAAGCTCGACGGTTCAAAGATATCAAATCTACCGATTGATCGAGGATACCCGATGTATGTTCACTATGGAAAGTTCAAAGGGAAACCTACTTATCCAGATGCAACTGATTCTTATTTGTAGATCACACACGTTTTTCTAAAATGAAATAGCCATTCCCCATTCATGTGGGGGATTGTTGGGTTTTGGTGAAAGATGAATGGAAAATTGGTGGAACAAAATGGGAACAAATGGAGGTGAATAGTCACTTTATAGAAGAAAAAATAGTTTCTCCCTCAATGGTGGGAGAAAGAAATCATTTGTCCTTTATATTAAGAAGTACTCCTTTGAAGGGATAGTGAGCCAAGAAGAAACCAAGTCTCGCGCCGTCGTCGTCGCTCGCTCGGCTCGGCTTTGGCTTCGGCTCGGCTTTGGCTTTGGCTTTGGCTTTGGAAAATGATCGATCGAGAGACTATCTTTTTAGACAAATATTTTTTAATCCAGAAAAATTTCGTCTGAAATTTTCCTCCAAATGCAATGTTCCAACGAAATGTTTTGCAACGTTTGTGACTGTTCAAGAAACAGTGCATCGTTCCAGAACAATGAAACCATTCCATAAACATGCAACGTTCCAGAAACGATGCATCAGTTCCAGAACAAATGCAATGTTTCAGAAACAGTGCTTCGAATCAGTGCAACTTTTCGAAGCAGTGCATCCTTTCAAAACAGTGCGTAGTTGGCTATAAATACCTGTGTTTTCCTTCATCAGGTATTCAGAAAATTTTTACAAGCAAAAACGAAATTCTGTAAACTCTCTTCTTCTAAAACAGTCAGTCAGTGTGTGTGAATATTCCGTTCTTGAGTTCGACGAAGTTCTACAATTTTCATTGCCGATATTGTAGAATAGTGTTCTATTTTATTCTGGGAAGAATTAATTCATACCTCGGGCAATAGTGAGGGGATTAGATTCTTTAAGGAGACACAGTATAACTATGGACTTAGAACAAAGAAAAAATCTGTGCTATTAGTGTGTCAACATTCTGCAGAAAATCCAAAAAACAACAGAAATAAAGTCCCAAACAAGAAATTTATTTCAACCAAGTTGGAAGGAAAACACAACATTATAACTCGTGTACACATTCAAAAACATGTATCAATAAAATTACAAGAGACACACGATAGCTCTCAATTGACCACCTTCCATGATGAATCCCAACAGCCCAATTTATTCTGAAGCAGACCTAGTAGGCTTGCTCACAACAAAACGCCTAGCATGTTCACCAAGTTCAGTCTTCTTTTTACAGCCATCAAGTGAAACTGATAACTCATAAGGAGGGGCATCAGTAGCCAACCATTGTTCCACATAGAATATGGTCTGACTACATTGCTTGTGAGGTCCAGTAAAAGTGGTCTCAACGAAATCCAAGAACCATCCATGATGGTCTCCAGAACCATCAGAAGTAACATTAAGCCTGCAAATTGGTGTGCTAAGACATTGGCCTCTACCAGTGAAGATGTCCACATTGCCTCTTTCGTAGTAATCGTAATTTGGGCCCATTAAACCCCACTTCTCAAGATCTGGAATCCATACTGATTTTCCAGAAGCATCGCCAAGTGTAACGCTGATTTTAGAGTCGGTTCCACCCTTTATGATTGATCCAGTTCGAACATACAGAGTATACACACAGTCTTCCTGCATCACCAAAAATATCCATAAGGCATCATCTTTCAAAGGGTCAATTTAGTTTTCTAGTCCATTATTTATATGACGAAAGTAGTAAAATATAACAATAACATACTCATTGTAATCTCACAAGTGACACACACATCTTACGCCTATCTTTGTAGGGTGGAGATGTTGTCTCTCATAGACCATTGACTCAAACGAAAGGAAATTAAAGCATGTTTGCAAGAAAAAGATATGACAGTAGACTAGCAGGACACAAAGCAACTAAAACAAGATACAAGTAGTAAAAAATACTAAGTAACAACAAACAAAATATCTTTTAAGATTCATGTCTACTACATGATACTCTACGTTTTGGAATCCAATTGTAACAAAGATCGTTGTTGCTATCTTCCATCACAATAAATAAGATAGATAATCAAGATAAATCATCATAAACAAGCTCAAATTAGTGTCAAAACAACAAAGGGGGTAGTAATAATTACTACTAGTGCAATAAAGTGTACAGATTGAGAAAATGTGAAACGCATCCCATAATCCAATGTTACAGGAAATAGTACAGATTCAGATCTCAATTATCATATGCTTCAACTAGAGAATGAAGAAGAGCAGGTAAAAACATGAGTTCAATATGAATCTAAAAATGGCAAGTAAAAAAGGGAAATAATCATAAAAGCAGAGTCACATTGTAATCAATGGTGAATATGTGAAAAAGCAAAAAGCGACAATAATAGGTCAACCCAAAAAATGAAACTCGATCGATCTTAAAAGTAGGATCAGCTAATTAAATTTAAGATTTCAGATTAGTGACAGAGAGATCGAGTTAAGATCTAAAAGCATTAAAGTTAAATGAAATCATCAAGCATTAAATATAAGAGGACTTACATATGAATCAGAAGAAACAGCAGAAAGGAGGAAAGTGAAAGCAATAGCAAGGAGGAAGTGGCGACTAGTCATTTTTCTTATTGTTTGATCTCCAAATTAATTAAAAATTGGGTTGGGTGAGAGTGGTAGCACACTGTTAAAGTAGCACCCTCCATTATAAAGGAGCCAATATTGGGTCACGTCATTACAGGCTCATGTACGAAAATGTCAACACCGCCCCTTCTTTCATGTCTTCTTTTTATTTATTTTTTTAAAAAAAGTTAAATTGCTTTTCTCACTCTCACCATTTTTTTTAAACTAAAAATTCACATCATTTCTTTACAAGTGCTAGACATTCTATTGCGGAAAAAAGTGCACTGAAAAACTATGGGCATCAAGGCATAATATTGAGAATGATCATTGAAATATATGAATATAACAAAGTCTTTTTTTTAAGAGATAAGTATCAATTATCTCCTGAACTAAGATAAAAGTTGTTACGACACACTCCAACTTCACGGAGGTTCTATTACCCTCCTAAATTATTTTTAATTAGAATAAATATCACTCTAATGCCGATGTGGCACGTGGAACGCATATTAATAATCTTTAAGAAAGAAAAAGAAACTAATGGAACCAGAGCCCAAGAAAAAGTACAATTTAACAATATAGCTAAGGGTGTATATATTTCTTCATTCGTTCAGTTTTATTTGTCATATTTGAACTTGACATACTCATTAAGAAAAAGATGATTGACATGACTATTTTATCACACTAGTCTTATTAATTACTTCTTCTTTTTTACTTTACTTGTTTTTTATTGCTTTGACATATCTCTTAAAAAAAACTTTGATTAGAGGTACTATATTTTACTAAATAATCTAATTACTGATGTTTTGGAACTTCAAATTTGATTATTATTACTTTATGTAGTTATTTAATACTAAAATAAAAAGGAAAAAATTATAATAATTTTTTTTTGATTTTATAAATTAAATAAGTAAATTAAAATTATTTTTAGTATAGAGGTCAAGTAAAGGGAAACAGAGGGAGTAATGTTTAGTATCCGATATTGAAAAATGATTTGAAAAGTAAGTAACTAATGTTAAAGATAAAACATGAAAAAAATATTTATCTTTTTTTTTAATATGCTAAAAGTGAAAAGTAAAAATAAAAATTTATTTCGGTAATGGTAGAGAAGTAAATAAATAGAGGAAGTACTACTCCCTCCGTTCCATTTTACTTGGCCTCTTTTGACTTGACACACCTATTAAGAAAATATTAATTAAAAGTGTATTTTACAAAATTAACCCTATTAATGATTTTTTGAAACTTTAAATCTAACTATTACTATTTTCTTTAGTTATTTAATACTGGAGATAATATGGGAAAGAAATAATAAAACACTTTTGATTTGTGAAGATGGACAACTAATTTGAAACAAATATATTTAGAAAGAAGGTCAAGTAAAATGGAACGGAAAGGGTATATTTTAATGTTTAATTACTTTATGATTAAGCTATTTTGGGACGGTCTCGTTCCTAATGCAGGTTTAAAGAATATGTTGTCATGAAATGATAATTATTCATGAACGTGGCAATTTTCCATTTGCTTTCCTGAAAGAGTCACACATGGTACGTGGCAGGCAGATTTATTAGGACATACTTAATTAACTTAAAAAGCTGATTAATTGTTCACCTACCCCGTCTGAAAATAATTTTAAATAATAAGGATTAGAAAATTCACGTTTGAGAGGTGGATCGACACTGTTGTCATATTAATGATTTTGTTCTTTTTAGAATTGTTCAATTAGGAACGTTATACTCATATTGAATCAATTTTTCTTCTCTATGATAAGGGATTATTATTCTTTTTAGAATTGTTCAATTAAGAACATCATCCTCATATTGAACCAGATTTTTCTCCTCTGTGACAAGGATTATTATTATTATTATTACTCTTTGTAGAATTGTTCAATTAAGAACATCATCCTCATATTGAATCAGATTTTTCTCCTCTGTGACAAGGATTATTATTTTTATTTATTCTTTTTAGAATTGTTCAATTAGGAACATCATCCTCATATTGAATCAAATTTTTCTCTCTGTGACAAGGATTATTATTATTATTATTATTATTATTATTATTATTATTATTATTATTATTATTATTATTATTATTATAAAATTATTTAATTAGGAACAGCATCCTCATATTGAATCAATTTTTCTCCTCTATTATAAGGATTGTTACAATTTTTTGCAGAAAAGAAATAAAGGAAGAGAAAGAAAAAATTATGAAATGATAGACAGGAAGTAGCTATATCGGGATATTAGTGCAAACTGTCTTTAAAATTTAAACATGGAGATTTTATTTTTATGAAAATTCTCCAAGTTTTTTTTTTAATTCAAGCAGTTTAGGTTTTATGCTCGCTCTATTTCAGTAGTCCTATTTTGATTTGGCGAATTATCTAGTTTAAGTCCCTAAACTGGATTTTTTTCTCTCTAGACGTGAGAGTTTATTTTTCCTCTTAGTGGGAGACTACATGAATAAAACTATCAAGTATGAAGGTAACTGGCCATATTTATCCATTAGAATACCCACGTTCTTTAACTTTTCCTTCACAAACTACTAAACTACCAATTGTTAATCTTGTGTTATGGTTTTTTTGTCTTTGTTTTCCTAGATTTTTACCCTTCTCATACTGTACCAAAATCTCTTAAAGCTTAACATTAGAAGAGTATCAACCTAGATATATAAAGTTAAGATGGCAGACGATATTACAGATAGACTTCAACAGTTTATTCTCACGGAGAGGAAAAAGACTCGGTTGAAATTAAAGTTCAAGATATTATGACTAGCATGGAACATTGTGAAGTTAGTCTACTCAGACAGGTGATTATGGAAAAACAAGTAAGTGTGGTTGGGATGAGAAACAAAATGAATCAGGTTTGGGGAAGTCCTGTTGGACTGAAAATCTTGATGGTGGACAAAAATCTGTTTCAATTTGTGTTTCGACACAAAGATGACATGAAGAAGGTGTTGTACGGGACGTCGTGGCTTTATGATAAGTATCTTCTCAACATACAACAATGGAAACCACAACTTATTGTTAATTCTCATATCTTTAATATATGTGATATATGGCTTCAAGTTTGGAATATACCACTACATTGGATATCTTATGAAGTAGGCAGTACAATTGGACATGCTTTGGGAGGGATGACTGATGTTGCTATACCGAAAATTGGAAGCAAGGATGGTCGATACATACGTTTAAAGGTTTTAATGAGTATCAACTAGCCTCTGCCTTGTGAAAAATTAATTAAAATGGTCTCAGAGAAAAAATGGGTATAAATTCATTATGAAAATACGTCATATATTTGTTATTACTGTGGGATACTAGGACACATGAAAAGAACATGTGCTCTTCGTGAGGAAGATGTGCGCAAAGGTACTATCAAAAAAGATCAATTTGTTGCTTGGATGAGGGCTGAAAATCATGATTTTAATGGTGAAATTTCAACGCATCAAGGTAATAACAACATGCGAATCCCTACATTCACGAATTGTAAAGGAAAACAAGTGATGGATTGTGCAGAAGGTACTGGATCTAATGAATTAATCCATCATGAAGATGGACTGAATGTACAATGATATAATGGGAGTTACGAGAAACCTCCATCCTTTCACCACATGAGTTTTTTAATACATTGAAGAATGGAACTCTTGTTGAGGAGGATCATTCTGTTGAGCAAGAGATTAATGCTACTAGAAAGGAAACTATTCGAGAACGTGGACCTTCTTTGAATCAGGGCGTTGTTTCACTATTTCATGAACGTAATGAGGAAAGACAGAAGAAAAAATCTATTACTTTGCATTAGAATCAGAATACGGATAAAATGCAAGTGGATAAGAATATGCAGATTTTGTAACCTCAATGTAACAGTGGAGTGTTAATAATTTTCAAGGAAAAATTGCTCACTCTTGTATTTTGTTTGAATTGTATAATTGACAACGAGAGTGAAGAGCTATCAAACTTGTGATGAGCCGTCAACTTTTGCCGTCATAACTGAAGAATTAATGATTTATTCTGTTTAAGGCTGACGATCACCTCATGTCATCAGCTAAAAACATATGGAAATGTATTCTATTTTGGGTTGACAATGAAGGTTGACAAGCCATCACACCAGTAACGAGTTGTCATTTAAGATCGTCACCCGATGTCTGAAATCTGTCTAAGCTTGATGATGAGGCTTGACGAGCCATCACCTCTTGTCGTCAGGCAGGGCCGGCTGGAGGGTAAAGCCTCCCAAGCCTTTGCTTTAGGCCCCCAAATTTTGGGGGCTCCGTTTTCTAATAATAGTATGTGTATGTGTTATTTATTTATTTTTAAAAAATAGATAGTATAGAAATTACAAAATATTTACTCCCTCCATTCAAAATAATGGGTACATTTCACTTTTTGAAAGTCAATTTGATTAATTTTTGGAGCAAAATTGGATTAGATTAATCTAATACATTAAAATTAAATGGTAGATATTCATAAACTATACAAAAACACTGTGAATTGTAAATTTCAAGGTATATGAACATGACACGTATTTTTGGTATGAAACAAGTATAATAAGAAAGAAGACTTTTGAAATTATGATGATAGTA
The DNA here is from genome assembly GCA_031232105.1 of Capsicum rhomboideum. NCBI lineage: Eukaryota > Viridiplantae > Streptophyta > Magnoliopsida > Solanales > Solanaceae > Capsicum > Capsicum rhomboideum. The sequence goes on from CP124716.1 coordinate 36,915,942, forward strand.
CCACTGAATTCTTTTTATTTTTTCTTAGGTAATATGTATAACTCATTAATTTAGATCCTTTCGTTCTTTGAATATAGATCTTTTTGGATCATTTACATTTGACATTTGAAATAGATGAGGCAAGTTATATTTTCTCGTTTTTCTTTCTTACTAGAAGATTTCACTTTTAGGTTTTTAATTACTTCATCTAAGTAAGCAACAAATCTGCATAATATATATACATAAGGGCGAGGGGAGAGGGGAGAGGGGATAAGTTTTCTTCGTTATTTAGGAAAAGAATAATTAAAGGCCTCACATGAAAGTTTGGCTTTAGGCCACCAAATTTGTTGAGCCGCCCCTGTCGTCAGGCCTTTATATATTCCTGTTACTGAGTTCAAATTTTTTTGTTTTTCATTTCCTCTTCCCAAGCTAATAGCATTCCTCCACAGGTACAAAATGGCTCCAAAGTTCCAGCCTACGCATGGTGGTGCGGGTAAGAGATCCGGCAAGGCCACCTCGACCCAAAAGCTAATTAATAATTCCAATCATGAGGTTGAAGAGACCGAGGCCCAAGGGTACAGGACAAGGCAGAGTGCAAGAAAAGAAGCACCATCTCCCCAGTCTGATGAGGGAGATGAGTTAGTAGAAATTGAGTCTAGCTCCGAAAGTGTGAGCTCTGAGGATAAAGTTGAAGGTGGCACTGCTGCAACCACTGATGTCGCCCAAAATATACCTCCAGAAAAGTATAATGCGGTCGTTGTATCTAATATAGAACCCAACTAGGTTGGGGTCGATCCCACAGGGAATAGGACGAAATTATATCGAATGCTAGTCCGAGTAATTGGCAAGTAAGTAAAACTTGGGGGGGGGGGGTTGTGAGTAAGTAATAACAATAACGATTGTTAATTTTTGGATTTGTAATCAATATGAGAAATACACTAGGACTGTGATCCCCAATGATTCCTTAACTCCATCGGTTACTTGTGCTGGTAAGACTGTCCCGCTGCGTTGCATGCAAAATCTAACAAGTTAAGTTCATCTAAACGTCTCTCAACCTTGGTTAGACAAATTTCACTCTTCTCCTCTCGTTCTCCGAGTGTCACACTACTAACCCTTGTCCTGGATCTCAGATAACTATCCCTGTTACGGCTCAAGTTATTAGATGAAGGTTGATAGCTTCAAATCTATGTTGTTATTCCCTTTTCCCAATATCTACCTCTCTCTCAAGCAAGTCTAGAATATAGACGAGTTTCTAATATTTGTAACCGTTAGAAGATCAATTATAATGAAGGTAATAACAATACATGCATTCACAACGGTTCAGAATTGCTTTGCACTTAATTCATTTCGTTAATTCCTCATGGTTCACACAACTCTAGTTGGCGAGTTTAGCTACTCATGGTTGCAAGAACACAAGAAGAATTTAATGAAGAAAGCATAATTGTAAACTCACAATAAGAAGAAAACTCTGAAATCTCAATATGAATAAAAACCCTCGAATCGGTGTTCCAAGATTACAAAATCAATAATGTGTTTATGAACTAAAAATAATGTAATAGAAATAAAAAATAATGTAACTCACTAACTCCTAAACATAGGAAAATAAAAGGGTATTTATAGATACAAGGTGAATCCTATCCTAAACAAAACAGGAAAATAGAGTCGACACTTTTCCAAGGTACCGTGACTTGGTATCGTGGAACCAAGTCACATCACGTGGGTCCCTGCGGTGAGAATTAGGCTTCTTCACAATCTTCAGGAGTCAACCCACGACATAGACCTACGTCACGTAGGTCGAATCACGTGACGTGGGTCCTGCCGTGGAAATCAGGTCACTTGACAAACTCTCAGGAGTCGACCCACGACACGAATCTACGTCATGTAGGTCAACTCATGTGACGTGAGTCCTGTCGTGAGTCACTCCTCTAGTCCTGACTTGACTCTTTCGTCTTCAAATACTTTGTTCTTGTTCCTGATTCTTCCTCTTTGTCCATTTTGCCTCTAAAAACCTATTCTCCTGCAATATAGAACAAAAAATACATCATACCAACTAAACATACCCGAGTCATTGCATATTTTACTTTTTCTAAGCATCGAAAGTGCCATGAAACCATGACACATCAACACCCTCAACTTAGAACATTTGCATGTCCTTAGGCAAACAAAACAAAACAAACACATTCGATGCTTAACTAAGAGAAACCTAAGAGACCTACGGCAGTTGACTTATTGCTTTTGACATCAAAACTTCTCCGACCCCTCCTATTTGCAAATCAAAACCACGGTGTGTATACATGTAGCATATTATCATGACACAAAAGGGATCTAGTGATGGCATCAGATTATGAACAAACAACTAAGCATATATGCAAATGACATTATCTAAACAAATAGCAGCTAAAAATGCAACCCATGTACTCTCACAACAAAGAAGTCTTTTACACTCAAAGTATGCTACTGAATATCAGAGTATGGACTGAGTCAAAACACTTTCTCTCACAAAGAAGTTCAAACAGTGTGCATGAAATACCATAGGCTTGCCCTTATTTTCAAGGGAAAAGGCTCAAATATGCCATCGAACTATTAGAAATGGCTCATCTATGTCATCCGTTATAAGTTTGGCTTATCTATGCCACCGCCTTTAAAAGTTTGGCTCATCTATGCCACTGCCGTTACAAAAAGGTTCATTTATGCCATTATTTAATAACGGTGATTTTACAAAATCATTTTTGTCACATGGCTTCTTATTAGAGGTCCACGTCACCAAATCCAAATCAACTAATATTACTTAAAATCATAACCGTTAAAAAAAAATCGATCCACATCGTTAAAATAAAAATTGGACTCATTAAAAATAAAAATCAGATTCATTAAAAATAAAAATCAGACCCATTAATTGTGTTGGGTTTTTATTTTAATGGGTCCAAATTTTGATTTTGATTTTAAGTAATATTGGTTGATTCAGATTTTGGTGACATAGACTTCTAATAAGAGGCCATGTGACAAAAATAATTTTGCAAATCCACTGTTACAAAAGAATGGCATGAATGAACTTTTCTGTAACAGCAGTGGCATAGATGAGCCAAACTTTTAAAGGCGATGGCATAGATGAGCCAAACTTATAACAGATGGCATAGATGAGCCATTTCTAATAGTTCGATGGCATATTTGAGCATTTTTCCTATTTTCTATACCTTAGTTTTTCGGACAGTTGGACTAGACTCACTATAGGACTTTCATCGGCTTGTAATGTAGGCTTAAGGACGGGTGTGATACATATGGATATAGTGACTCAACTCTCCTTGACACTACACTATTTTTGGCTCCACTTTCCAACCATTCTTATTTTATTCTCCCTTATTCTCCTTCATTCAGTTTCAGATTTTGGGTGTGATTTTCTTCATACTTTTTTTTCTTTTTTCATTTTTTTTTTTTTTTTTCTTTTTGCAATTTCTATTTATTTCACTCTTTTTTTCTTTCTTCACACCCAAATCTGTTTTTTTTTCTAACCCCTTCTTCATACCCAAGCTAAACTATGCACCCCTATAATAGCCACCCTTAACTTAGGCAATTTTCCTGAGTTGAGGTACACAATGTCCAAGGAGGGACCAGGGCCAAGACAGGTTCATTGTAAGTCAAAATAGGAAGGTGAATAGGCTAATGAAAGAAATAGGTCAATTAAGGCTCAAACTCGGGATCAAGGGATACTTAATTCATTTGGTCGGGCATTTAGGCTAAAAGTGGACTTATTCAAAAACGGCCTATGATCCTTTCCTAACCACTATCCTATAACCTAGGCAAGACTAACCGGACAAGTTCTGGATTGCACACGCAAAGTGAACTAGATAATGACCTCACACACACATAGCACAGGGTTACACTATCAACTACTACCTATCCAAATGATGCATTGCTAGCTATAGTCATGCTGCCTATAATACTAATGCCATAACAAGATCCAACAACTGTCACAAACTAACATACTACACACACAGTTCAAAAAAAATAATGTTCAGGAGGGGTGTCCTTTAAACAATCAAAAAGCATCATTATAAAAAACTTGCCCTATTTTTCTCCTAATTAAACATGAAAACACATAAATAATATAAATAACAACCTAAACATGGCGGTTCTACTATGATAGCACACTCGAGGGAAAAGAAACACAGCAAAAAAACCCCCCGAGTAGTGGTATAGCCCCACCCCAACTGAATAATGGTGCACTGCCCTTAGTGCACAACTATGAATATAATAAGGGCAAGAAAGTGAGACTCATACCTGTGGAGCCCTAGGCACTTGATGTGGTCCTGTCAGTAGCTGGGTCATCCTACTCTCGTGGCACTCTGAGCGCAATGCTGAGGTCCGGCAGAAGAGTAGGTGGCCGACTAGAGGATGCTCCCAAGTCTCTCTGCTCCTCTGTGATCTGACTGAGGTGATACTCAACTCGGGAGGCTTTCATCGCGCTTCGCAGGTCCCTCTCAAAATCATCTCCACTTGTCTATTGACCCTCCGGGCTACGTGGCCGCTTGGCCCTCTCAATAGGTGGTTCCTCATCTGAAAACAAATCCACCTTGAAAGTCGGCTTCATTGGGGATGGAACGGGCATAGGTGGAATGACAGGGGTGCTTCTCGGTGCCAAAGCTCTAACCTCTTCCTTTAATGTAGCCACCTTCTGTGTCAACCCTGCCATATCAGGAATCTGTGCTGAACTCATCCGGTTAGCCATCCGTGTCTCAAAACTATCGATCAACCCGTGCAGCTCTCTCATAAATCTATCCATGGCCGTAGTCATTTGGGCCTCAACTCTCGCTTTTGAGGCCTCTACCGTGGTCCTGACCCATGGCTTAAGCTGGGATACCAACTTAGCCATCTGGGCCTCTGTGTAAGTCTGTCTCTTAAATATCTGAGTTTGTCTATCAACTAACTGCTGTAAAAAGTCCCTCGAAACTGAGACCATACCAGATGGGGGTGGTGGTACTGTAGTGCCTGCAACCTCATCATCGATCACAGGGCTCATGCCCTCAGCAGGTAAACGCACAGTCTCAAGCACACTCACCAGTGATGGAGTTCTAATCGACTTCTCTCTATCTCCAGGACCTTCAAAAAGGGCCGCTTCAGATGACGTGAAAGGTTGATACCTCCTCAAAAAAACTGGGTTAGCCCCCTGCTGCTGCATCAACCCTATATCAATAATGTGGGTCACCTCAACATCATGATCAACTGTAGGTATTGTGACCACACCAGCAGTATTACATAAGCCTTGGATCAAACATGGAAAAGGAATGCTGGTGAAGTCGCGGGAAGCACGCTCATGGATCTCCTCAATGATATAGCGAGCGAAGTTAATATCATAATCTGCAAGAATGCTTGCTACCAAAACTGCCCAATCAAGTATGAGTGAATTATCAGTATTAGTGGGACCCAAATGGTGCCTTACAACCGACCACCAAAATTGGCCTGCAAAGTGAAGCGAGGAATTCTTAATGTCTAGCTTCCCAATAACCCAACTAGCATCTGCACCATCCTCGGCTATATAACCTGCAATCCACCGCAGTAACTCCAATCGTTGATCGGCGTCCCTCATTTTAGTCCTATTTTTCACTGTCTCCATACGGTGATCAAACTAAGCAGTCATGGCCGGAATATCCTGTCCTGCTCCAAACATGAACCTATGGATAGTTCACTCGGATTTGTCGACTCTGGTGCCACGAGCCAAAATGTGGGTTAGTGGTGGCTGGTCCCGATATCGCTGCTCATTAGGTGTAATCAACTCTACTGACGCAACATACGAAACATAAAACTCGCGGACCAACTCACAGCTATAGCTGCCCAAAGGCTCGTGATCCACCCAAATCCATAGCGATCAAATAATATTTTTATCTCGGGTAGTACATTCACCTCATCTATCCGATACCGAGCCTCCTCCATGATATTTCTTCTCCACGTACCTCATTCAGTTGGTTTGGCATCCCTATCATAAATGTATTTCATACCTTTAACACACTACCTCCTATCATCCCTTCAGACCGTGCGGCCCGACATTCATTCAAAGCTCTTTGTGATGAGGTAGTTGAACCCTGGACACCAGTACAGAAGACAGAAGTTGTCCCATCAGTTGTACCACTATCACCTGATGTAGAATTATACGTACCAACAACATTCTCTGCAGAACCAGATGCATCAACCTCATTGTTATCATCTGACACAGAATTATCTGCCCCCTCATCAGACTGGGGGAAGGAATAAGAAGACGAAACAGGAGCAACCGATTTGGCAGGTTGCGGGGGCTGTGAAGTAGGCTGATGTGCAGCCTGGGCAGCAGCTTATGCCCTAGCTTGTAGCCTCATTGTGCGAGGTACAAGTGCAGAATCATCTTGAGCAATCTTAAACACTTTTTTGGACCCACTGTTATCCGACCCCGAATCCAAATGGTAACAGTGGTAATTTTGGGTTTTTTAGTTTGGATTCTCAAAGATGAACCCATATCTCCACGTTTGGGTTTAGTTTTGGTGGCATTACAATCAAATGGGTCAGGTATTTGGGTAGTGATGGTCTGGTGTAGGTCGGGTTGGATTCAGTTTTTTTTTTTTAGATTTTAGAAAATTTGAGATTTTGGGTTTGGTGGATTTGGCTCAATGGGAGGTTGGGGATTAATGAATTTATGAGTTGGTATGTTGGATTTTTAAGGAATTATAGATTTACAGTGAAAGATTTGATGAAATTTGTAAAAAAGATTTGTATTTGGAAGATGGTACCATCGGATTAGGGTTTTTGTGGAATGAGTTCGGGTTTGGGTACTTATAAGGGTTTGAGTTGGGTCAAAAATCCTGGTCTGCATGGGTCAGTTTTGTCTTTCACGGCACAGACCCATGCCACGTGGGTTCACCTACGTCACGTGGGTCACTGGCGTGCGTCGGGTTCTGTAGATGAGTAATTTTTCTGAATCCCACAATACCCAGCCACGTACGTGGGTCAGTGTCGTGGGTTGAATACTGGAAATTAACAACTGACTCTGAATCCAACGGTATCAACCTACATCATGTGGGTGGACTCACGACTCGTGGGTCACCCTCGTGGGTTCAACTGAATACTTTTGTTTAATATTTTAAATTTCAACTAACTTATACTCTGCACCCTCATATGATCAGATCACAACTAAACTAGACCTTGGGTTGCCTCCCAAGCAGCGCTTGATTTAAAGTCGCAGCACGACGTGGCTAGGTTGGTTACTTAGACTTCACCAACCAGTCCATGGGTTTCCTCCCATGAAGCGCCCGATTTAACGTCGTGGCACGACCCAACTTACTTGACTACTCAAACTTCGTCAAGACTAATATCCTCAGATGTCCTTATTTCTTCTGTGATTCCCACATAGTGGTTTACACGCTGCCCAGAATAGAACATTATCATCACCTTTCAGCTCGATTGCTCCATGCGAAAACACCCTAACCACCGTGAATGGTCCGGACCATTTGGACTTTAACTTCCCCGGCAACGGCGCCAAAATTTGATGTCTCCCAAAATATACCTTTAGAAAAGTATAATGAGGTCGCTGTATCAAATATAGAACCCAATTAGGTTGGGGTCGATCCCACAAGGAATAGGATAAAATTATGTTGAATGCTAATCTGAGTAATTGGAAAGTAAGTAAAACTGGTTTTTTTTTTATGAGTAAGCAATAACAGTAACGATTGTTGATTTTCAAATTTGTAATCAATCTGAGAAATACACTAGGACTGTGATCCCCAATGATTCCTTAACTCCACCGGTTACTTGTGCTGGTAAGACTATCCCGCTGCGTTGCTTGCAAAATCTAACAAGTTAAGTTCATCTAAATGTCTCTCGACCTTGGTTAGACAAATTTCACTTTTCTCCTCTCGATCTCCGAGTGTCGCACTACTAACCCTTGTCCTGGATCTCAGGTAACTATCCCTGTTATGACTCAAGTTATTAGATGAAGGTTGATAGCTTCAAATCTCTGTTGTTATTCCCTTTCCCCAATCTCTACCTTTCTCTGGAGCAAGTCTAGAATACAGGCGAGTTTCTAATGTTTGCAATCGTTACAAGATCAATTATAATGAAGGTAATAACAATACATGCATTCACAATGGTTCAGAAGTGCTTTGCACTTAATCCGTTTCATTAATTCCTCATTGTTCACACAACCCTAATTGACGGGTTTAGCTATTCATGGTTACAAGAACACAAGAAGAATTCAATGAAGAAAGCATAATTGTAAACTCACAATAAGAAGAAAACTCTGAAATCTCAATATGAATAAAAACCCTCGAATCGGTGTTCCAAGATTACAAAATCAATAATGTGTTTATGAACTCAAAAACAATGTAATAGAAATAAAAAATAATGTAACTGACTAACTCTTAAACATAGGAAAATAAAAGGGTATTTATAGATAAAAGGTGAATCCTATCCTAAAAAAATTAGAAAAATAGAGTCGACACTTTTCCAAGGTACCGTGACTTGGTATCGTGGAACCAAGTCACATCATGTGGGTCCCTGCCATGAGAATCAGGTTTTTTCACAATCTTCAGGAGTCAACCCACGACACAGACCTACGTCACGTAGGTCGACTCACGTGACGTGGGTCCTGCCATGGAAATCAGGTCACTTGACAAACTCTCATGAGTCGACCCACGGCACGGACCTACGTCAGTTAGGTCAACTTATGTGACGTGAGTCTTATCGTAAGTCACTCCTCTGGTCCTGACTTGACTCTTTCATCTTCAAATACTTCGTTATCATTCATGATTCTTCCTCTTTGTCCATTTTGCCTCCAAAAACCTATTCTCCTGTAATATAGAACAACAAACCCATTATACCAACTAAACATACCCGAGTCATTGCTTATTTTCCTTGTTTTAAGCATCGAAAGTTCCATGAAACCATAGCACATCAACCACCAGTCCATCAATGGACCCCGAACTAGTTTGGGGTGACATAATTAAAAGAAAAAACCCGAGCATCAATTTGAGTGTCTGGTGGAAAGTGAAAGGGGCAGATAAAATCTATCAGAATGGTCTCTCCTAGAGCGAGAAATGCAGTACTAAAAGAACTTTGGCTGAGTAAGTTAGGATCATTACTTCTAAGATAGGAGAGTATCTTGAGATTGGGAGGTAGTTCAACCACTATGACTTAGGATGGACTAGCACAGACCCTGTGAAATTCTATTCGGCTACGGTGATAGAGTTTTTCGTAAACTATGCTGCCACATTGAAAATCAGCTGTAAGAAAGAGCAGAAGGTTACTGAATTACCCAACTTCTGTACAATCCCAGTTCGAGGAGTTTCAGTGAATATTTTGGATCAGGTCATTAATCAGTTTTTGCATAGTCAAGATTTTATGCCACCTGCTAGCACCCCAGACTTATATCGTAAGTTAAATGACAAAGTAAATCCACGTCCATGGTTAGTACAAGTATTGAGTGAAGGAGATCCTGAATGGTTGACAAACCACATTTCCAAAATCAACAAGACTTCCTTATCCTTTGTAGCAAAATTTTTGTGGGGTGTAGTGAGGTTCAGGTTGATGCTGACTGCAGGCAACAATAATTTATGTAATGATAAGGCAGTACTGGTAATGACCTTGATGTTTGGGTTTAAGCTAAACTTTGAGGAAATCATAGCGGATGAGATCAGAATAAGGGCTACGAAGCAGGACACTTCTTACCTCTTTCTATGCCTTATCACATGATTGTGTGAGGAAGCTCATATATCGATACTGACAGGTATAGATATTGAGATAGCTGCCACTAAGTTGCATAATTTTGAGAGATTGAAGGATGAGGGTAAGCCTGTATTTCGATTGAGCAAGTGTACTGATGTGGGAGTTGCTACTCAGGCTGTAGAGGGTCACACTGTGATTACGGAGGCCTCGAGCTCCGCCTCAAGTATGTAGTTAGCTTTTTCGACGGCTCCATCCACCACTTCCACTGTAGGTACTATTCCTATAGGTGAGACTACGGATATTGCGACTACCACCACTCAGATATCAGAGTATGCACTCACTTCCCATAATTTCAAGAAACTAGTTAAGTAGGGTCAAAGATTCGACAAGCAGTTGAAAGAGAAATCCTGAGCGAACATCACTGCATTGCAAAATAGACTGACCTTGGCATTATTGACTTAGTATGATGAGGAGTTAGAGTAGGAGGAATAAACTTTGTATGATTTGACTGGTAAACCTCTCAAAGCCAAAGGCAAGAGTAAGAGGAGAAAAAGAGACAAAAAAGGATTCAGAAAGGGCTGAAAAAAAGAGAAGAAAGCAAGAGAAAAAAGATCTGAAAGAGATAAAGTTGAAAGAGAAAGTGGGAAATGAACCATAAGAAGAAGCGTTGAGGGATAGAGCAGTGGTAACTTCCTCTAGTACCCCAACTGGGACATCAAATGTTGTTGTGTTGAGTGTGGAGTCTTCTACTCCACCGACTACCACTTTGAGTGCACCGGTCATACCTGGCACCACTTCTGATACTGTTGTGTCCCACTTTATGTCCTATGACATAAGTGCCTAGGGCGCCACATGTACATCCTCCCTCTAGTTTTTTTTTAATTTTATTCGTAATACATTGAGGATAATGCATAACTTTTTGATGGGGGGTAGTGGTACTTGTGTCCATGCAATGGTTTTTCTTTCCATGTTTTTTTTCCCTCGTAGGATATCTAGCAGAACTGTATGTTTAGGATGTTTTATGTATTGTTTTGTATTGTCTAAGCAAAAATGGGATAGGAAATGCGTAGCAGTTATTATTGTGATTTGTTTTTAAATGAAAAGACCCATCAAAATTTTTGTGTACATGTATGTTCAAATTTTTGCTGAATTAACTGTTGTGGATCTGTGCTTTTCATTAGTAATATATGAGTTGGTAATTTCTGCTTAAGCTTGAGTATGAGTCTAATATCTGGTAGTTATTGTGCTATTTTGTACCAAGAGTGTGTGAGCCTATCTTGCATCTTTCATACTTTGTGCATGCATCTAGAACTTGCCTGGTCCATTCTATTAGGTTATAAGTTGGGTGGTTGTTAAAGGATCAGAGACCGTGTTTTAAATCTAGTCCACTTAGCCTAAAAAAATCGACCAAATGATGTAAATAAATTCCTTTGAACCCTATTTTGAGCTGTTTTAAATCGTCTTTATTCAATAGCTGTGCACCTTTCCATTTTTGTAATCTTTGAACCTCTATTTTGGACCTGGTACTTCCTTGGATATCGTGCACCTCAACTCAAGTAAATCGCTTAAGTTGAGGGTGGCTACTATAGAGGCAATGACTAGTGAAACTAGGTATGAAAAGAGTGGGTGTTGATGAAGAAAAATTAGTAGGTGTTAGCGTGTAAAATAAAAAGAATGAAAAAGAAAAATAAAAGGAAAGAAAATGATTGAAAAATCAAAAAAAGAGGAAGTCAAGTCAAAAGAATTTCTACACTCGTGAATGAAAATAGTTGGTAGAAAAAGGTGAATAAAAGTGGAATGATGTCACGACCCGAATCCCATCCGGGCCGGACTGGCACCCGAAGCTGATGAGGCCCGAGAGAACCAATCTTTGCTCATATCTATTCATATGTATGTCACTCAATAAGCAGCACCATCACATAGAGGTATAAGATGTCAATAGTGGAAGTTATGGAAACGTGTGATATATACATATAAGAAACTTGGCCGTTAGGGCCATCGAGTCATCATGGACATACATCTCTTCTATTCCTCATCCGACATATGTCTACAAAGCCTCTACAGATACATATACATAGCCAAGTTAGAGTCGGGACAAGTCCCCGCTTTATACAGCATATACAATACCAAAATCAGTGTACACTATGACTCGAAAAGCCCCGAACCAACTGGAGCTCACCAAAAATCTGCAAATGACCCGCACTATACTGTGGAGGTCTACTAGTACCTGTGCCTGCAGCAAATAAGGTAAGTTTCCCCCGAAGGGGTCAGTACGAAGAATGTACTGAGTATGTAAGGCTAAAAGATACTGCATAAGAAATAAATCCGTCAATGGAATCAAGTATGAGACAATACCCAATATGGATAAAAACATCAATCTACATGTTTGGAACCATATATATAAATATATATATTTATATAAATTGCTCCTGTTACTTTACTTGCCTTTACATTCATTTCCTTTATTAGTCTCTCACTCCTTCGCTCATTACTCATTCTTCCATTCATATAATGCCCGGGCCCCAAACTAATCAGTGGGAAAAATAACAGTTTTCGGGATCGATCCATGCTAGGCTTTTCCTTTGCCCCTGGGATACCACCCGTAGTAGCGGGATTGACCCATGCTAGGTGTTCTTCTCACCCCTGGGATACCACCGGTAGATATTGGGATCGACCCATGCTAGGTGTTCCTTACACCCCTGGGATACCACCCAAGAATACTCATCAATTATCCATAACTTCTTTCTTTCATTATTCTTTACTTCATTCTAAGAGTGATACATTGGTAATTGAAACATTGTTGGAATCACATATACATTACTTCATTCCTTCATTTTGAGAGATTGATACATTTCTTGTGAGAGATTGGTATATTTGCTGAAGGGAGATTGATACCTTTTCTTATGAGAGATTGATACGTTTGTAGTCATAACATTGTTGGAAACTTTGGAACAATAACCAATGAATAAGAGACATGTGAATAAGCATTATTGGAACTCTGGAACCATGTCCACTATTATGCAACACATAAACAAGAACGACTAGTGAATGAGGAATATGTTACTTAACAATAGGTAACAACCGGAAATGAGATACCTTAGAACATTTCGGAAATGAATAAGTACCATAAAAAGGTGAATACTCTATGCCGCAGAAGAATACGGAAAGAGTAACCTTACATACCTTATCTTCTCAATACGAATATACAATCCTATACGTGAATACAATAATCCAGCTCCTTCCTTATGTTTCACTCTACAACACATGTACATAACGGAGTTTACATTAACCACCAACTATCTTACAAATGCATATAACGATAATGAGTTACATGATTGCCTTAACATGACATTTCCCCCTTGACAATACCATTCATGGAATTATCATACTAATAATACCACAATATTCCATAAATTGACCAATACATCATAAACCAATAGCTTTTCACACCAAGTTCCGCCTTTACATGTTCTCATTAACACCACATCACAATGAACCCATCAAGTCATTCCAATACATTTTATAATCAAAATTCCACAATTTACTCATATAGAAAAATAAAAAGTTATGGACATAACCACACCATACATGTTGAGATATCATCCACACCATTCACTTTCATCAACACATCAAGTCACTTTTCAAGTTTAAATCTCATAAATGACACATCTCTTACAAAAAGCAAAAGTGCCATATCCAACACTTCCAAGCATAACCAACATGATCTACATAATCTCTCATGCATATAATATATTAAATCATAAGGTTAAACACTTACCCAAGCTTGCTAAAGTATGATCTTGTCCAAGCAAGTGATGGTTGCCTTAGGGTTTGAGATAGAGAGAAATGTGTAGAAAAATCTAAAAAAGGCATGTGTATGTAATAGAATAGAAATATGATTTTTATTGCCCTTTTTATAACCCTTTTGGTCATCCTTATCCAAACTTTATCAATAATTAAGGTGTTTTACTTGGTCAAATGGAAGAATGGGTCATTTGACCCATTGGGCCATGTCTTTTGGCTTCATTTTAGGCCTCAAATTGGCCCATTAACACATATTATCTTAGCTCACAAAAATCAATGTGTAATCCATCATATATCTCATGTTTAATCAATTCCATAATTTTCACGACAATATTCACTTACGAGATCCCCGTTCGTGGCCTCAATCGCTAAAATAGAAATTCTAGTCGCCCATGACTTCATTGAACATTTTTGATAAATACTTGTGTTTCATGGTTTGATCATGTAGGAGTGTATTGAGGTATTTGAAGCCTTAAAAAGGAGTAAATAAACACCAAAGAACCAAAAGAAACCAAGGAAGAATCAACGTGGCATTGTGTTGGAAAACGGGCACGGAAAGGGTCATATTTTTGTGCCTTGCGCCACTGCTGCAAAGCAAGCAGTGGCGCGAGAATTGTGTGCCCTCAGAATCAGGTGGCTTGCGTCACACCCCCTGAAATAGGGAGTGGTGCAAGTTTTTCTACCTTGCTGAAATTTTTCCCCTTTTTACAAACTCTAGCATATCATCCAATACCCCATCAAAGCACTACAAAATACTTACTTATTGCTCTCAACCCTAAGTAAACATGACTCTGAGTTATTAAATAAGGTAGGATGAGTCACTATGTCCTAAATGTATCCTACCTGCACCCAAGCCTTCATTACAAGCAAAGACTTTCCTGTAGTGATCCTAATCGACCAGCTGAAAAAACCAAAGTATAATGGTAAGGGTAAGCCTATAGTATCTTGTGTGTATTGTTTGAAATTTATTGTGAGAGTGAGAGATTTAATTTTCATTCCCTAATAATTTTGATATATTGTGTGTTGGATTTCCTTGAGGTGAGGGCATGAAAATAGCACTATTGACTGCTAGATGTTAGATTAATTACTGTGAGTGTATGCAATATTGACTATCTGTATTGTGATGCTAATCATAGATCCCTGCATGAAAATAACACTGTTGACTACTAGTTGTTAGGTTGATTACTGTGAGTGTATGCAATATTGCCTATTTTTATTATGATGCCAATCTTAGATCCCTGTAAGTTAGTTGGTAAATAGTCCATACATGCGGAATGTGACTAAGCTGATAGGCGTAGTTTTGATGATATGACTGTTATGTGTCCCTTAGATTCTTATTGTTTATATAATGTGGTGTTTTTAGTTGCTTGAGGACAAACAAATGTTCTAAGTTGAGGGTGTTGATGTGCCAATATTTTGACGGCACAATTGAGGCTTTCATCTAGGAATAATTGTAAGTTCTTAAGCAACTTGTGTTGTTTTTAATCTATTTTTACCTTTAGTGTGCAACACAGGGCAATAAAGAATAAACAAGGGAAAATGATCTAAACAAAAAAATTTGAGCTGAAAAAGCCAAGTGAAGGTCCATGTTGATGAGCTGCCAGCTAAGTGATGAGTTGTCACCAATCTCGTCAACCTTATCCAGAAAGAAGAGTGCCAAGTAGTCAAGTGAAGACCTGAGTTGACGAGCTGCCAACTGGGTGACGAGCCATCACTCAAGGTCATCAACCTCAACTAGTGTTCAAGTCACCAGGACATCAAGTGATTACCTGATTTAACAAGCCATCAACCCCATGATGAGCCGTTACTCAGGGTTGTCTGGACTAGGTGGGCCTGCTGCTCTGAATTTTATTTCAAATCAGAATTTTCTTGTACTATAAATAGCTTCTCCTAGGGTTTTTGAGGAATCTTATGTTATATAGTTTTGAGACTCTCTAAGTTTGAATTTCTCTTGGTTTTTTAGCAACTTTGTTCAATGGTGAAAGACTATTGAAGATTGATTTCATATTTTGTAAGGGTAATTTTCTTCATCTATGATTTCTTCACCTTTTTTTTCTTTTACAATTATGAGCAGCTAAACTCCCACAACTAGGATTGTGGAATCCATGGTGAAATAGCGAATTTAGGATTGATTTCTATTGGGATTCGAGTGATGAATTAATTTGTGTTGGTAATCCTTTTGTTTTGATAGATTTCTAGTAGTTGCAAATATTGGAACATGCCTTAGGTTTGATTTGCTTGGAATAAGAGACAAAAATTGGGAACAAGGGTTATTAATAAGGGTTCAGAGTTTCTAATCTCCGTCTAATGGTTAATGTTGTAACAAGATTAACCAACTCGAAGTTAAATCGAATTTATATACTTCCCCTTTTAAGTTTAAGATAATTAAAGTAATAGTCATCCATTTAGATTGAGAAACATTTGGGTGAATTTTAGAAATCGATAACTTCGCATTACTAGTGATTACAAGAATTCCAAGCAGTGATTGATCCGTAGTTGTTATGAACGCCATGGTGAACACAAGCCTAGTTTAATTCATCCATTGATTTTTACCTAATAATACTTGATTATTGTTACTTGCTACAGAGTAGTAATTATAATAAACTATTTTATAAACCCCTAATTTTATGGAATTATAGACTAATAGTTAATTAAATCATGTACGACTTAGTGTTCACCTTATTCCCTGTGGGATTCGACTCCAACCTTTGTTGGGTTATATATTTGACGACGATCGCTTATACTTTTTAAGGAAGGTGTAATTTGGGCGTGCCAGTGATGATGAATTTTGGATTCTGGTGACTAGGTGGAGACGCAATAAGATGAGTCTACGAAAAGAGTCATCCGAGCAGCCGACTAGAAGGAGGATGGTGAGGAAACTGAGGAAGCAGAAATTAGTTGAGCTTTCAAAGAGGGTGAGGCTAATGGAGCATCACCACCAAAAATTGAGGCGTCTCATGACTTTGGAAGAATTCTTGCTAAGTTGGTTCTCCGTAAAGACTTCTCAAGTCAGCATTGAGGCATCTTGTTTTAATACTAGCAATAAAGAAACAATGGTGAAATCCTATCAATGGAACCTCTTTTATCTTCTGAAAAGCCTACTAAATCCATTCTCTAAGAAGCACGTGTATGTGATACAAAAATCACATTTACAGATGATGATCTCCTGTTTGGTGAAATGCTACACAATCGTCCCTTGTATATGGTGGGTCATGTTCTAGAGAAGAAGATAAATAGAATCTTGATAGACGAGGGGTATATAATTAACATCATGCCTATTAGCACAATGAAGGAACTTGGAATCACAATTTAGGAACTTACTGAAATCCGTTTGATGATCCAATGGTTCAATCAAGGGGGTTAGATAGCCATAGGTTCAATCAAGTTAGAGATCCATATGAATGATTTATGATCAAATGTATTGATGCATATGATCGATTCCAAGACTTCATACAACATATTTATTGGTAAGCCTTGGGTCCAGAAGTATAAAATTGTCTCATCCTCCTACTATCAACGCTTGAAGTATCTCGAAGAAGGAGTGGAAAGGAAAACAGTTGTCTATGAGAAGCCATCCATTGAAGCTGAGTTATACTTCACAGATGCAAAATTCTACTTGAATAATTATGTTGTGAAGGAGGAAAATGTTAATGACATCACAACAACCAAGTGTGATGATCTTGCATCTAAGAAATTCGAGGTGGATTACGAAAAAGTCGCCATTAAGAAACCTTCCTCCACTTCGAATAAAGGGAACATCGCATTCTTTAAAAAAAGGCAACTTTTGTGCTTTGCTATGTACAAAAGGTAAGAAAAGAGGAAGGCCACTCATCCAACGTCCAAGATAATATACTAGGGGTTTGACTCTTCCTATTAAGAGAATCGATGCAGTAAACTTGTCCTCGAAACTACTAGAAGAATTTATGGCTTGAAACTCACCGCAAGATATGGCACTCCCTATGAAGTGTACAGAAGAAGGCTTCAATCCAAATGCTTACAAGCTATTTGCAAAGGCTGGATACAACCCTAATGAGCCATCAAAGTTAGGAAAACTGCCATCAGAAGCTAATACCAAGCAAGCTCGTGAAGTCTTAGGGTACACGCCACTTCCGCTAGTTCGCATCTTCATAAGAAGGGCAGTTAGCAAGTATATCACTATGGAAGAGGAGTTTACGACTTTTAATAAAATGTCTTTTGTCTTTGATCATCTTGGAAAATCACCACAAGAACTTCTGTGTTCAAAAGTTTAGGTCCACTGAAGAGGAAGAAGAGTAACAAGCATTGGAGAAGTTATCAAGGCATGATAACCTTTGCTTCACCTAGAATTCAGAAGGATTTCCAAAGTTTGATTTCTTCTAGAATGAGACGACAAACGAAACTTGTGGTTTCATGTAAGGAGCTGCTAAAGGAAAAAATTCATACCGTGGTTTATACCAAGGAACGGGAGGAAGATAAATAAAGTATAGGCTCTTTATATTATATGACAACCCAGAGTAAGAACAATACCTCATCTCAAATGAAAGTTGACAAAGAGTTGGAAGATATTTCCTAGTGTTAACTTATATTTGTCAACGATGATGATCCTCAAGAGGAGGAAGATGCAGGAGATGCTCCGCCAGAACTTGAAGAAGGAGTAAAGACCATAATAGATCCCTTAAAAAAAGTTAATCTTGGCACTGATGAAGACCCAAGGCCAACTTACTTGGGCACATTTCGAGAAACGGATCAAGAAATTATATGGACATACTCAAAAAATATAAGGATGTCTTCTCTTGGAGTTATAAAGAGATGACTTGCTTAGATGCAAAAGTGCTAGTCCATCAGCTGACAGTCAAAAATGGTGCTCGTCTTGTTAAGCCGGACCAAAGGCGCTTTAGACCAGACTTGGTTCCATTGATTGAAAATGAGGTTAACAAACTCATCAAAGCTGGTTTATTCATGAAGTTAAATACCCCACATGGATTTCAAGCATTATTCCTATACGAAATTGATGTGTTGTGAAATTACGACACTTTTGACGCTTAAAGCGGTGAATATTTACAAGTACGAGGGTATTTCCATGTGGATATAATGAATTTTTTGCGTTTGTAGGTCAAACAGGTTTGAAAGACTGGAGTGCTAGAGTTTGGACAAAATAAGGTATCAGATAACTCATGTCACAATCATGAAACCTGACCATGGTCGTACTTAGGCATCGTAGGAGGAACAGTAGATGACTCTCAGATGATGATTAAATGGAAGTTTCCCACGATCGTACATTGATCTTACCATCGTACAAACTGATCGTGGGAAGGGAGCTAGAATTAGTGCTGTAGGAGTTAAGCCAAGAAGATCAGATGATGACCTCCCACGATGGTACAGTGAAGTCACAATCATACCATAGTATCGTAAGAAGGAAGCCCAAATATGCAGTTTGCAGAAGTTTCAAGTATAGGAAGATCAGACGAGAGCTAAGCACGATCGTACTTAGATGCTATGGATTCATACTAAGGATCGTACCTGAGAATACCTGAAGATGACTGAGTCCATGATCAAACCAAGAGAACCAAGGACGATCGTGGAATTAAACCATGATCGTACCTTTCACTCATCCAAACTAACTGACACCAGAAATCCTGTTATGTTTAGGATATGTTTTGTTTTGTTTATAAATACTCTTATTTATTTTATTGTATTAGTTTACATTCTATTACATTCTTGTAAGGTTCTAAGTCATACTCTTGTCTTTGGAATTACACAAACATCAATTTTAGGGTTTTAATTCAAAGCTGTATTTTGGAGTTTATTTTTCATCATTGTAAGTGCATGGTTATGTTTTCATATCAGATTTCTTCTCGTGTTCTTGGAACTATGAGTAACTATACACCCCAACTAGGGTTATGGGAACCATGATGAATTAACAAAGTAGGATTCGTAGTACGAAGTAATCTTCAACTGGTGTTCATACGTGTATTGCTTGTTTTCTTAGGTTTAAGTTCTTTCTAATGGCGTATAATGTTAGAACTCGCCTAATATGTATTCTGTACGAAAGGATGAGTACGGATGGGAAGAGGGGAATAACCAATAGTGACTTGGAGCTATCAACCTCCACTTGATAGCTTGAGTCGATAATATATGATAGCTAATATGGGATCTAAGGTAGGGTTAGCAATGCAAATTAGGAGAAGAGAAAACTTACTTGAGAATATTGCTTAGACAAGCTGTTCTAAGTATACATAACCTATCAATTCTTCATAACAAATGTCAGAAGGAGTTATGAAGTAAGAAGAACCTACAGAGTTATGAAGTTATTGGGGAACACAGTTCTAGTATTTTTCTCATACTGGTCACAAATCCAACAAATCAACAATCATTACTATTGAAGTCTTTATTTACACAAACCCCTCTTTTCTACTGGAGATCATTATTGATTGACTTAACTACTTATTGTTCAATATTTTGACCTATTCACTGTGGGATCGACCCCAACCTTAGTTGGGTTCTATATTTGACAGTGACTGCTTAATCAGTACGAGGTGTAATTTGGGTGATATCAAATTTTGGCATCATTGTCGGGGAGTACGATTATAGAATTGTTTCATTGAGTGTGTTGGGTTTTTGGTTTATATTTCCTAATTTACTTTTCTATTGTTTCTAGGGCACACACTGGTGTATGACCAATACGCGGAGTCAAGACAATCCCCTGATTCTAATTGATACAAAACTTAAGAGAACTTTGAGAGCTAACAGAAGGATGGCTAACGAAGAAGTTCATAATCAAGGAGCCCTACTTGAGGGTATTCAAGATGATCTAGCAATCTTAAATTATCCATTACACCAGAATGGGGTTCAAGAGACTGTAGAACAGATCACGGCTCTATTGATGGCTGATGAGAATGCTAGACAAAAAGCTGT
Source organism: Capsicum rhomboideum (assembly GCA_031232105.1). Taxonomy (NCBI): domain Eukaryota; kingdom Viridiplantae; phylum Streptophyta; class Magnoliopsida; order Solanales; family Solanaceae; genus Capsicum; species Capsicum rhomboideum. The sequence continues at coordinate 36,936,303 of CP124716.1, forward strand.
CAGATGGGCAGCTAGGGAAGAAAGAGCTAGATAAGATGAAGTAAATCGTCTAGCTGTACTTGATGAACGAGAGAGACAGAGAAGGCATAGGGGACAACAACCTCCACAACAGCCTCTGCAATAATATCTGTCTTAATTTGAGGATCCAGAGGAGGATTTGGACTATTTAGAGCCGGTGGAAACTGGTGCTATCATTCCACCAGAATTATCTCCAGAGACTGAGTTTGATATCACGAGTTCGATGATTCACCTACTGAACTTGAAGGGGATGTTCACAGGCCTTCCTACTAATGAAGAAAATATACATGTAATGGATTTTGTTAGGATTTACACATCTTGTAATCTATCTGGAGTGACCCAAGAGGTAATCAGACTGTGTCTCTTTCTACTCTCTTTGATGGGAAAGGCCAAATTATGGTTAGTAGAGCTACCACAGGGATTAATCACTACTTGGAATAAATTACAGACTTAGTTCTTGGAAAGATTCTTCCTACCTTCCAGAATATTACAGTTGAAGGATAAAATTTATAATTTTAGACAGTTACATTCGGAGGAGTTGTATGAAATCGGGCTAAGGTTCAAAATGAAGCTGAAGTGTCTTCCAAACCACAGAATGACTGGTAGAAACTTACTTGAGATCTTCTACAGAGTCTTGAACTCTAACACCAAGGTTGTAGCATACACTATCACTGGTGGAGCATTCATGAGTCTATGTTGGGAGCATGCTTCTGAGAATATAGATAGGATCGCAAAAACCAACTGAGGTTGGCATACTCGGGATGCAGATAGACCCGCAGGTACATACATAATTGGAGCATACGCAGAGTAGAGAGCATTAGATAAGACGGTAGCTTAAGAGGTAGCACAACTGAGGACTAAAATTAGGTTATTGACTAAACAATTTGCATCAGTTGGAGCTAAAAAGGTGCATGCAGTTAGTTCACAAGGCAAGATACCCAGGTATGAAGATTTAGATTCTAAGAAGGAGGTAAAATATCTAGACAGAGAAGTGGAGGGTTTTCATGCCAAGGGCCAAAGGTATAACCAAGACACTTAGAACTCGAGGCAAGGGAATCAAGGTCAAAACTACTATGAAGACAACAATTACAACAAGTTCGGGTATAGAGATATGAGCAGAGATCGAGATAGTGATTGGAGGAGAAAAAATGACCACAAGGATAAGAGTGACCTTTATGTTCCACCTGGGAACTGTGATGGTGGTTTAAGTAGTTCGAGGATGGAAGACATACTTGCTAAGGTTGTGAAAGAGGTAGAGAAAATGGAATACTTCCTTAAGGAGATTAAGGCGGATATTTCGAGGATAAATCAAAAAGTTAAATCGCAAGCTACCACCATAAAATAGCTCAATCAATAATTTGGTAAAATTTCGGTAGCTTTGAATCAACATCATCAAGGTACACTTATGAGATACTGAGCAACACCATCCAGTATTCGAAAAACTATGGTCATTGCTTGGTGATTACTACTCGGAGTGGTAAGATGACCACTAATCCACCTAGGCCCTTGATTGTCAAGAATGAGGTAGAATTAGTAGTTGTTGATGATGAGAAGGTTGTTGAACCCAAAGAATTACTGGTGGATAGTAACGCATATGTAAATCCCCAAGTTGATGAGCATGAGGAAAGGGAAAGAAAGGAGAAGGATAAGGAGGTCCCAAAAGTATTGACCCCTATTCCAAAACCTCCTTCTCCTTTTCCACTGAGACTGAAGATGAAAGCTAAAGAGAGAAAGTACCAAAATTTTACGTTTATACTAAAAGAGTTAACAATGAATATCTCTCTATTTGAATCACATGAATAAATGTCAGGTTATGCAAAGTTTATAAGGACTTGGTAACTAAGAAGAGGACGGTGAGTTTTCAACCCATTGACAATGTGCACCATTGTAGTGCTATAACGTCCAGATCTTTGGTTGAGAAAAAGGAAGACCTTGGAGAATTCACGATTCCTTGTACTATTGGGAATTTTAACTTTGCAAAGGCCTTGTGTGATTTGGGTGCTAGCATTAATCTGATGCTACTAGCAGCTTATAAATAGTTGGGGTTGGGGTCACCCAAACCAACTTTGATGAGGCTTTTTATGGAGGACAGGACTATGAAGGAGCCGGTGGGAATATTGTGTGATTTATTAGTAAGGGTTGCATCCTTCATCTTTCTAGCTAATTTTGTCATCCTTGACTATGAGGTTGACTTTGAGGTTTCCATTATTCTAAGGAGACCGTTCCTCACGGTTGGACATGCGTTGGTTGATATGGAGACTGGACAGATAAAGTTTTAATTGAATAGTAAATAGGTTACCTTTAACGTATTCTAGTCGATGAAGCAGCCAAAAGATATGCGGATGATTTCTATGATTGATACAGTCGATGAGGATGACTCATATTGTGGAGAGGTTGAAGTTGATGCCCTCATAGCAGCGATCATTAATTTCAAGTGTGATGATATTGAAAGTTATGATGAGATGGCGAGTGCACATAATGGTAAGGGTTCATACACTTATACACCAAAAAAACTATATCTTGACTTGAAGAATAGAGTGACTCCATCAGCTCGGCCTTCTATTAAGGAGCCTCCAGTCTTAGAGCTCAAAGCTCTTCCATCTCATCTTCGTTATGCATTCTTGGGAGCCAACAACTCCTTGCCGGTTATTATTGCAGTAAATTTGATAGATTGGCAAGTTGAAGCTTTGGTGTCCATTTTGAAGAGGTTCAAGAGGGCAATTGGATGGTCCATTGCTAATATCATTGGGATTCCACCCGGGATTTGCACTCACAAAATCCAACTCGAGCCAGATTGTGTGCCAAGTATTGAGTATCAACGAAGATTGAATCCACTTATGCAAGAGGTGGTGAAGAAATAAATTATCAAATGGTTTGATACAGGTGTGGTTTATCCGATTGCAGACAACAAGTGGGTGAGTCTGGTCCAATGTGTGCCAAAGAAGGGCGGAATCACTGTGGTTCCAAATGAGAAGAATGAGCTTATTCCTATGTGGCCAGTGAATGGTGGCGTATTTGTATGGACTATAGGAAGTTGAATGTATGGACTGAAAAGGATCATTTTCCTATGCCCTTCATGGATTAGATGTTAGACCGTTTTGCTAGTAGAGGATGATATTGTTTTCTTGACTGTTATTCGGGGTATAACCAAATTTTTATTGCTCCCATAAACAAAGAGAAGACCACTTTCACTTGTCCGTATGGGACTTTTGTGTTCAATAGAATGCCTTTCAATCAATGTAATGCATCCGTAACTTTTAAGTGTTGCATGATAGTGATCTTTTCTGACATGGTTGAGGACACTATTGAGGTATTCATGGATGACTTCTCGGTGGGGGGAGATTCTTTTGAAAATTGTATAGCACATCTCACTAATGTCTTGCGGAGGTGCGAGGAAGGTAACTTGGTACTGAATTGGGAGAAGTACCACTTCATGGTTAAGGAAGAAATAGTGATTAGTCACAAGATTTCAAAGAAGGGGATTGAAGTTGACAAGGCGAGGATTGAGGTGATTGAAAAATTGCCTCCACCAATTTTTGTGAAGAGAATTCATAGCTTCTTGGGTCATGCCGATTTCTATAGAAAATTCATCAAGGACTTTCCTAAAATTTCTAACCCATTATGTAAATTATTGGAGAAGGAGGTGAAGTTTGTGTTTGATAATGCATGTCTAAGGGCATTTGAGCGCCTGAAAAAGAAGTTGATTTCAGCCCCTATTATTGTGTTGCCCGATTGGTCTATGCTATTCGAGGTCATGTATGATGGTAGTGGCATAGATCTAGGTACAGTCCTAGGACAAAGGAGAGAGAAGATCTTACATCCCATCTACTATGCTAGCAAATCACTTAATCCTGCACAAAAAAACTACACTTTGACTGAACAAGAGCTGTTTGTTGTGGTGTTCACATTTGAGAAATTTTGGTCTTATTTACTTGTCACAAAAGTGATTGTGCATACTGACCACGCAACTCTTAGGTACCTTATGGCAATGAAGAATGCAAAACCAAGGTTGATTAATTGGTTACTTTTGTTGCAGGAATTTGACTTTGAGGTCAAGGACCGAAAGGTGACTGAGAATCAAGTGGCTAACCACTTATCACGCCTTGAGGAAGAGGCCATGCTGAAGCTGAAAGATGAGTTTGAGATCGATGATACTTTCCTAAATGAGCAGGTACTAGCCACATTGCAAGATTTGATTCTGTGGTATGCAGATTTTGCAAATTATTTGGTGAGTGATGTGGTTCCTGAAGATTTGTTGTTTTACCAATGCAATAAATTTATGTGTGATGTGAGGAGGCTCTTCTTGGATGAGCCATACTTATTCTGAAGTTATGCTGATGGAGTGGTTCCGAGATGTGTTCCTGAAGTTGAGATGATGAGTATTTTAGAGTCATGTCGTTCGTCTCCAGTTAAGGGTCATCATAGTAGTGCGCGGACTGCGCACAAGATCTTGCAATATGGGTACTATTGGCCAACCAGTTACAAAGATGCACATGACTATGCCAAGGCATGTGATCAATCCCAACGGCAAGAAAATATCTCGCGACGACAAGAGTTTCCCATAACCACTATTCTAGAGCTTGAGTTGTTTGAAGTATGGGGTATTGACTTCATGGGCCCCTTTATGAGTTCACATGGTATGAAGTATATTTTGATGTCTGTTGACTATGTTTTGAAATGGGTGGAGGCAGTTGCGCTTCCAAACAACAAAGGGAAGAGTGTCACAACATTCTTGAAGAAAAATATATTTTCCAGATTTGGGACACCGAGGCTTATCATTAGTGATGGATGCTTGCATTTTTGCAATTATTTATTCAAAGCCTTGTTTGAGAAATATGGTGTGAAATATAAGGTGGCAATGCCTTACCATCCTCAGATAAGTGGGTAGGTTGAGGTCTCCAATCGTGAAATCAAGTCCATCTTGGCGAAGACTGTGAATGCCAATAGGACGGACTGGGCTAGAAAGTTAGATGATGCACTATGGTCATATAGGACAACATTCAAGAACCCTATTAGTACTTCTCCATATCAGCTTGTGTATGGTTAAGCATGTCACTTTCTTATCGAGCTTGAGCATAAGGCATTGTGGGCTTTGAAGAAGCTAAACCTGGAGTGGAGCGATGCGGTCAAATTGAGACTAGAGCAGCTGAATGAGATGGATGAATTCTGTCTCAGCGCCTATGAATGATCAGCTTTGTACAAAGAGAAGATAAAGCTATACCATGATCGCAAGATCGAGAAAGGAGAATCACTGTAGGCGATATGGTATTGCTTTTTGAGTCTAAGCTGAAGTTATTTCCAGGAAAGTTGAAGTCAAAGTGGAGAGGGCCGTATAGAGTGACTAGAGTGTTCCCCTATGGTGCACTTGAGATGGAAAATAAAGAAGGCCAGAAGTTTAAGGTGAATGGCCAAAGGGTAAAACACTATCTCGGGACCGTTGGTGAAGTAAATATAATATATGATGTGGATCTCGAAGGTGCTTGATAAGTCTACTTTTTATCCTTGGCAACGGTGCCAAAATTTGATGTCGCCCAAATTACACCTCGTACTGAAAGTATAAAGAGATCACTGTCAAATATAGAACCCAACTAAGGTTGGGGTCGATCCCACAGGGAATAGGTCAAAATATTGAACAATAAGTCGTTGAGTCAATCAATAACGATCTCCAATAGAAAAGGGGGGTTTGTGTAAATAAAGACTTCAATAGTAATGATTGTTGATTTGTTGGGGAAAAAACCTGGCTCCAGGTAGCGAAAGGGAGTAGCAAAGGGGAAGTTCATTAGGAGAGAAGTCCAGGATTCCGAGTAGCTTATTCGAACGTTGTGAACTCATTCCTACCTTTGTAATACCAGCGATCTAAAGCTTATGCAGTAGAAGCTGACATCAAGCTAATGTCCTTTTATCTGCATCTTATTGAGACCAAATTGTTTCTTCTTTCAAAAGAGTTCCCCCCTCCCACTATTACTGTCACACCCCGAATTTTAACTGGGCAGACTGGCACCCGAAGCCGGTAAGGCTCGAGAGAAACAATCTTTACCCATGTACATTCGTATGCATGCCTGAGTATGAATATCATTCTATCTCATGTAACTATAAAATACTAATGGCGGAAGTCATGGCAAACATATGCTATAGATAAAACTTGGCCGTTAGGGCCATCAAGTCAACATGAACATACATCTCTTACATTCGTCTTCCCACATCCGTCTACAAAGCCTCTACAGATACATGGACAAAACCAACCTAAATTCGGGACAAGTCCCCGCTTTATACAACATTTACAATATCAAAATAAATGTACATATGCAACTCGAAAGCCCCGAACCAACTGGAGCTCACCAATAATCTGTGGATATCTCGTAGCCTACTGAGAAGGTCTACTAGCACCTGTGCCTACAACAAGTAAGGTAAGCCCCCCCAAGGAAAGTCAGTACGAAGAATGTACTGAGTATGTAAGGCCATATGAAACTGTAATATACATAAATACTTTAATGGAATCAACATATAAGAGAATAGTCAATATGGATAAACCATCGATCTGCATATGTGGAACCATGTACCTTACATTAATTATTTCCTTCGCTTCTATTGTTTATTCCTCATCACTTATATCATATCTTACCCGGGCCCCAACTAATCAGTGGGTCTTAACATAACATAACGTTATGTTGGGATTGGCTCGAGCTAGGCTTATGCCTCTAGAGCTTCCACCCATAAATCAATATATCGGGATCGGCTCGAGCTAGGTTATCACCTCTAGAGCTACCACCTATAAACCAATATATCAGGTTCGGCTCGAGCTAGGTTCTTACCTCTAGAGCTACCACCTGTCAGGATCGGCCCGAGCTAGGATTATGCCTCTAGGACTACCCCCTGATCCAATACTCTCGGGAACGGCTCAAGCTAGGCTTATGCCTCTAAAGCTACCACCCTAACTCTTGCAACCAACAAATATGCATTACTTTATTTCTTACTTTTGAGAGATTAGTATGTTGACAGTCGCAACATTATTGGAGTTTTGGAACATCAGTCCATGATCAAGAGACTTATGAATAACAACTAATCCATGAATAAAGAACATGTGAATAACAATACATGACAACCTTAAATGAAATGCCTTAGAACATTTCGGAATGGAACAAATACAATATATGTGTTGCAGAAGGATATGGTAAGAGTAACCTTACATACCTTAGTCTCCCAATATGAATATACAATCCTATATGTGAACACAATAGTCTAGATCCTTCCTTACGATTTACTCTACAACACAAGTACATAACGGAGCTCACGTTAACAATCAACTACCTTACAAGTGCATACAACGACAATGAGTTACATGATTTCCCTATAACGTAATTTCACCCCTTACCATACAATTCACGGCATTGTCATACCAACAATACCACAACATTCTACTAATTTACCACAACATCATAAACCAATAGCATTTCTATACCACTTTTAACCTTTACACTTCCTCGTTAACACCACATCACAATTACTCCATCAAGTCACCTCAATATGTTTCATAACAACATATCCACAACAGTCCCACAAATTATACTCATAGAAAAAATAACAAGTTGAGGTCCATAATCACACCATACATGTTGATATTTCATCCACACCATTCACTTTCATCAAAACATCAAGTCACCTTTCAAGTTCAAATCTCATGGATGACACATCTTTTACCAAAAAGCAAAAGTGCACTATTCAACACCTTTAGACATAGACATCATGATCTACATATTCTCTCATGCATATAATACATTAAACCATAAGATTAAATACTTACCCAAGCTTGAGAGATGATGATCTTGTCCAAAGAGAATAGTTGCCTTAGGGTTTGAGAGTTGAGAGAAAAGATCTTTTGTGTGGAAAAATCTAGAAATGTCATGTGTGTTTCCTTGAATAAAATATGATTTTTGGTGCCTTTATATAGGCCCTCAAGACCATCCTTATCCACATACTTAGACATAAAGGTTGTGTTTACTTAGTCAAAAGGAAGAATGGGTCATTTGCCCATTTGGGCCTTGCATTTTGGCTTCATTTTGGGCCTCAAATTGGGCCCATTAACACATATTAACTTAGCCCATCAAATTCAATGCAGGATCTACCATATATCTCATGTTTAAATAATTCCATAAATTTTACGACAATAGTCAACTCACGAGATTCATGTTCGTAGCCTCAATCCCAAGAATAAGCAATTTGAGCCACTCACGGCTTAATTTAACATAATTTGATAAAATACTTGTGACGAAGAATTAACCCCAACTCGGATGTCAAACTCACTCAAGAGTAGTCCTACTACGAGGGAATAATAATACCATAACCCAAGAGTCCTCTTTATAGACCAATAATCGTAGAAGAAATTGGGCAAAAAGCACTCCGGCACGCTCTCGGGCGCCCTAAGGACTTAGCTGAATTTCAGCTCTGAAAAAGGTGTGCAGGAGTGTCCTGGCACGCCCCCTTGCTGCCTGTGCCAAAAAAATTTCAGGCCAAAGCGGCCTGGCACGCCACCTGCAGCGCCCCACACTTAATTTTTGATTTCGACTTTTCTTTGCGGATTTGGTTGATCTTTCGAGTTCTAACCTTTTACTTGCCTCTTATCTTTAAGATCCTTTGCTTGGATGTCCTTTAAACCTCACTTTTCACCCTACAAATGCTCCACAAAGTCACAAACACCTACTACAAGGTTCCAATTATATTTACTAGCACACTATCAAATATTCCATTAAGGACAATACAAAATACATACTTATTACTCTCAAGACTAAGGTAAACATGGTTCCTAGTTGGCAAGTAGGGTAGAAAATATATGGGGTGTTACAATTACTACTATAAAGAGACTATCCGCGGCAAGAGATGAAATAGGATCGGAGTCGTTAAAAGCGGATTTATGATCAGTATGAGAAAAACACTAGGACTGTGTTCTCCAATACCTTCATAAATCCATAGGTTCTCTGTACTTCATAACTCCTTCCAGCGTTCGTCATGCAGAATCGATTGGTTATGTATACTTAGAACAGCTGTACCCTCTTGTCTAAGCTTTATCCTCAAGTAAGTTTTCTTTTATCCAGAGTTTGCGTTGCTAACCCCTACCTTATATCCCAGATTAGCTATCTCGTATTATCGGCTTAAGCTATTAAATTGAGGTTGACAACTCCAAGTCTCTGTTGGTTATTTCCTTCTTCCCATCCTTACCCATCCTTTCGCCCAGAATACAAATTACGCGAGTTCTAACACTGCGCACTATCAAAAATATTCAAACCCAAGGAAATAATCAATACACGTATGAACACTGATGTGTTGTGGTTTCATGGAACTTTCGATGCTTAAAATAAGGAAAATATGTAATGACTCGGGTATGTTTAGTTGGTATGATGTGTTTCCTGTTCTATATTGCAGGAGAATAGGTTTTCTGAAGCAAAATGGACAAAAAGTAAGGATCATGCTCGAGAACGAAGTATCTGAAGATGAAAGAGCCAAGTCCTACACCAGAGGAGTGACTCACGGCAGGACCCAAGGTCGAGAGACGTTTAGATGAACTTAACTTGTTAGATTTTTCATGTAACGCAGTGGGATAGTCTTGCCAGCACAAGTAACCGGTGGAGTTAAGGAATCATTGGGGATCACAGTCCTAGTGTATTTTTCATATTTATTATAAATCCAAAAATCAACAATCGTTACTGTTATTACTTACTCACAGAACTCCCCCAGTTTTACTTACTTGCCAATTACTCAGACTAGCATTCGACATAATTTGATCCTATTCCCTGTGGGATCGACCCTAACCTAGTTGGGTTCTATATTTGATACAACGACCGCATTATACTTTTCTGGAGGTATATTTTGGGCGATATAAAATTTTGGCGCCGTTGCCGAGGAATACGATTACGGATTTGATTAGTTTGCTTGTTGGAGTTGATTGGTTTTATTTTTCTACACTATTTTGGAGGGCACACTCCGGTGTATGCCCAACACTAGGAGTCAAGGCAATCCCCTGATTCCACTTGATAATGAGATCGAACGAACACTCAGAGCAAATAGAAAAATAGTGAATATCGATGGAGCTCAGAATCCAGCAGTCGCGGGAGATTTTCATAACCAACTAATTCATCCAGTTGGTCATGAAACTGCAGAACAAGTCACTGCTCGATTGATGGCTGAGAAAAATGCAAGGCAACCAGCTCTTAGACAAGAGGATGGGGATCATCAAGGAATGAAAGAGGCAACACAACGTCTAGCTGCACTTGAAGAGAGACAAAGAAGATTAAGGGTTCAACAACCCCCTCAAAGACCATTTGTGCCAGTTTATGATGATTTTGAAGAAGAGGATGTGGCTTATTTCGAGCCGATTGAGACTAGTGCCATTATTCCTCAGAGTTACCTCAAGGCACTAAGTTTGACATTACAAGTACCATGATCCGCCTACTAAACTTGAAAGGTGTGTTCGCCGGTCTTCCTTCAAACGATCCGAACATGCATATGATGAATTTTGTGGGGGTCTGCACTTCATATAATTTGTCTGGAGTTGACCAAGAGGCTATTCGGTTGAGATTGTTTCCATTCTCTCTAACAGGGGAAGCAACTTTGTGGTTGGCCGAGTTACCACGAGGTTCCATCACTACTTGGCAAGAGTTGAGAAATTAATTTCCAGAGAGATTTTTCCCACCCTCCAAGATGCTATAGTTGAAGGATGAGCTTTACAACTTCAGACAACTACATTATGAAGCACTTTACGAGACATGGCTAAGGTTCAAAAAGAAGCTGCAGAATATGCCAAATCATAGGATGAGTGGTAGGAGTTTACTTTAAATCTTCTACAGGGCTTTAAACGCCAATACCAAGGCTGTAACAGATACTATCACTGGCAGAGTATTTATGAGTCTGAGGTGGGAACAAGCTTCAGAGATTTTAGATTGTGTCACTAAGACCAACCGAGGATGGCATACTCGAGAGACAGATACACCTATGGGGACGTATGCTATTGGAGCCTCGATAGCACAACGGGCTTTGGATGAATTTGTAGCTCAAGAGGTCGCACAGTTGAGGACAGAAATTGGATTTCTAGCCAAACAGATTGCGGCTGGAAGTGCTGAAAAGTTGCATGCCGTAAGTGCACAAGGAAAAACACCTAGGAATGACGATTATGAATCTGAAGAGGAGGCTAAGTACTTGGATCGAGAGGTGACGGATTTCCAAGCCAAGGGCCAGGAGTCTAATCAAGACTTTTGGAACTCGAGGCAAGGGAATCAAGGTTGGAACTACTATGGAGACAATTACAACAAGTCGGGATATAGAGATAGAGAACGAGATCGTGACGGTGATTGGAGGAAAAAAGATGATTATAAAGAGAAGAGTGGCACATATGTTCCATCGGGGAAACACGATGTTGACTATGAAAATTCAAGAATGGAAGCCCTTCTTAATAATTTGGTAAAAGGATCAGAAAACCAATAAAATTGCTTGAAGGAAATTAGGGCGGATATTTCGGGAATAAGTTAGAGAGTTGAGTCTCACTCGACTTCTATAAAACAGTTGGAACAATAGTTTGGGCAAATATCGGTGACATTGAACCAGCGTCAACCAGGCACCCTTCCGAGCAACACTGTCCATAATCCAAAGAATGATAGTCATTGTCTGGCCATTACTACTAGAAGTGGAAAATGCACGACTGGCCCATCTACACCTGTGGATAGTGGAAAAAAAGATGAACCGATGATAGTTGTTGTAGAAACTGAGATAGAGCCAGATAATTCTAAGGTTGATGCATTTTCAAAGCCTCATAATGCTGGTGAAAAGGCAAAATCTGATAACAGAAAGGAAAATAAAATCCCACAATTATTCAAATAAATTCCTCAACCTCCTCCTCCCTTTTCTCAGAAGTTAAAAAAGAAAGCTGAAGAGCATAAATATCAGAAATTTATATCAATGCTAAAGGAATTATCGATAAGTATTCCTCTCGCCGAAGCTTTAGAACAAACAAATGCCAGGTTATACTAAATTCATGAAAGATTTAGTGACAAAGAAGAGAACTGTCAGTTTTGAGCTAGCAGATAATTTACACCATTGTAGTGCAATTGCTTCTTGTTTACTTGTCAAAAAAAAGGAAGATCCCGGGGCCTTTACCATTTCGTGCACTAGTGGGGCCTATAATTTTGCAAAAGCTCCGTGTGACTTGGGTGCTAGTATTAACTTGATGCCGCTAGCTGTTTTCAAGCAATTAGGATTGGGAGCACCGAAACCGACTTCTATGAGACTCTTTATGGTGGATAGGACTATGAAAAAGCCTATGGACATTTTGTATGATGTTTTGGTAAAGGTTGCATCATTCATATTTCTGGATGACTTTGTGATTCTAGATTATGAAGTTGATTTCGAGGTTTCTATCATCCTGTGAAGACTATTCCTTGCCACTGGCCGTGTATTGGTTGATACGAAAACTGGGCAGATGAAATTCAGGTTAAATGATGAACATATTACTTTCAATGTTTGTCGTTCCATGAAGCAACCAAAAGATATGCATGTGATTTTTATAATTGATACGCTTGATGAGAGTGACATAGTCATTTCAACTGAAGAAAGGTTGGGGGTAGAAGCTCTTCCGGCTGTGATAATGAATTTTTATAGCGATGGTATTGAGGAATATGATGAAATGGTTGGTGCGCTTGCTGGTAGGGGATCATACACTTATACTCCAAAGAAACTTGATCTAGATTTGAAGAATAAGGTGACCCCACCGGCTCGTCCTTCTATTAAGGAGCCTCTAATTTTGGAACTTAAGGCTCTTTCGGCTCACCTTCGCTATGCATTTTTGGGAACCAAAAACACCATGCCTGTGATTATTTTTGCTGAGCTGGTGGAGTGGAAAGTAGAGGCTCTGGTTTTGGTATTGAAGAGATTTAAAAGGTCCATTGGTTGGTCCATTGTTGATATTATTAGGATTCCACCCGATATTTGCACTCATAAAATCCATCTTGATCCTCAGTTCATACCAAGCATCGATCACCAACGTCGTATGAACCCACCTATGCAAGAGGTTGTGGAAAAAGAAATCATCAAGTGGTTAGATGCAGGTGTGGTTTACCCCATTGCTGATATCAAATGGGTGAGCTCAGTTCAGTGTGTGCCAAAGAAGGGAGGAATCACTGTGGTTCCAAATGATAAGAATGAGTTAATCCCAATGAGGCCGGTTACTATATAGAGAGTTTGCATGGACTATCAAAAGCTGAATTCTTGGACTAAAAAAGATCATTTTCCTATGCCTTTCATGGATCAAATGTTAGACCGTCTTGCTGGTAGAAGATGGTATTGCTTTCTTGATGGCTATTTGGGGTATAGTCATATTTTCATTACTCCCGAGGACCAGGATAAGACCACTTTTACTTGTCCATATGGGATGTTCGCATTCAAAAGGATGCCCTTCGGTTTATGTAATGCATCAGCCACTTTCCAGCGTTGCATGATGTACATTTTCTTCGACATGGTGGAAGACACTATTGAGGTTTTAATGGATGATTTCTCTGTTGTGAGAGACTCATTTGATGACTGCTTGGCTCACCTTGCTAATGTATTGCAAAGACGCGAGGAGTGCAACTTGGTGCTCAATTGGGAGAAATGTCACTTTATGGTGAATGAGGGTATCGTATTGGGGAATCAAATCTCAAAGAAAGGTATTGAAGTGGACAAAGCCAAGATTGAGGTGATTGAAAAATTACCTCCACCTATTTCAGTTAAAGGAATTCAAAGTTTCTTGGGGCATGCAGGTTTCTATAGAAGATTCATCAAGGATTTCTCTAAGATTGCACATCCTTTATGTAAGATTTTAGAGAAGGAGGTGAAATTTGTGTTTGATGAGGTGTGTCTAAAAGCATTCGAGTGTCTGAAAGAAAAGTTGATTTAATCCCCTATCATTGTTTCAGTAGATTGGATGATGCCATTTGAGGTTATGTGTGATGCTAGTGATTTGGCCTTGGATGCAGTCCTTGGACAAAGATGTGAGAAGATTTTACATCTGATTTATTACACTAGCAAAACGCTTAATCCAGCTCAGAAAAATTACACTGTAACTGAGCAAGAATTATTGGCAGTGGTCTTTGCTTTTGAGAATTTTGATCGTACTTGATTGGTATGAAAGTGATTATGCACACCGACCACGAAACACTTAGATATCTTATGTCAAAAAAAGACGCCAAGCTAAGACTAATTCGGTGGGTCCTTCTATTGCAAGAATTTGATTTTGAAGTCAAGGATAGAAAGGTAATCGAGAATCAGGTGGCAGACCATCTATCACGCGTTAAGGAGGAGGGAAAGCTTAAATTAAGGGATGATCTTGATATTGATGATACTTTTCCAGATGAGCAAGTGCTGGAAGCATCATAAGACTTAATCCCATGGTTTGCAGATTTTGCCAACTTTCTGGCAAGTGATCTAGCCCCAGAGGATATGTCGTATCAGCAGCAGAAGAGATTCATGCATGAAGTGAGAAAATTTTTCTGGGTTGAGCCTTATCTATTTAGGGTATATGTGGATGACATAATTCGAAAGTGTATTCCGGAAGTCGAGATGATGAGTATTTTGTAAACATGTCATTCATCTCCAGTTGGTGGTCATCATGGAGGTACGCGGACTGCTCATAAGATCTGATAATGTGGGTATTACTGGCCCACCATTTATAAAGATGCTCATGACTATGCTCGAGCTTATGACCAATGTCAAAGACAAGGGAACATCTCGCGTAGACATAAACTTTCTATGACCACTATTCTTGAGCTTGAATTGTTTGAGGTATGGGGAATTGATTTTATGGGCCCATATGTGAGCTCACATGGGATAAAATACATTCTGGTAGTTGTTGACTATGTTTCTAAGTGGGTGGAGGCAATATCGCTTCCCAATAATGAAGTAATAAGTGTCACGACATTCTTGAAAAAGAACATCTTTTCATGATTCGGTACACCCCGAGTTATCATTAGTGATGAAGGATCCCATTTCTGTAATCGGCTATTCAAAGCCCTGCTTGAAAAATATAGTGTCAAACATAAAGAGGAAACAACTTACCATCCTCAGACGAGCGGGCAAGTTGAGGTGTAAAATCGTGAGATAAAGTCTATTTTGGTAAAGACGGTGAATGCCAACCGGACTGATTAGGCAAGAAGATTGGATGATGCATTATGGGCATATCGAAATGCATTCAAGACACCAATTGGTGCATCTCCATATCAGCTGGTGTTTGGTAAATCGTGTCATTTGCCTGTCGAACTTGAACACAAGGCATTATGGGCACTAAAAAAGTTAAATCTGGAATGGAATGATGTGGCTAAATTGAGACTAGAACAGGTGAATGAGATGGATGCATTTCATCTTCGAGCTTATGAAAGTTCAGCACTGTATAAAGAAAATATGAAATTATATCATGATCAGAGGATTGAGTGACGAGAGTTTCACCCCGGAGATTTGGTACTACTTTATAACTCCAAGCTTCGCTTGTTTCCTAGAAAGTTAAAGTCCAAATGGCCTGGACCATTCATGGTGGTTAGGGTGTTCCCGCATAGAGAAATCAAGCTGAAAGGAGATGATAATGTGCTATTCAAGGTAAATGGGCAGCGTGTAAATCACTATGTGGGAATCACGGAAGAAATAAGGACATGTGAGGATATTAGTTTTGACGAAGTCTGAGTAGTCAAGTAAGTTGGATCATGGCGCGATGTTAAATCAGGCGCTTCATGGGAGGCAACCCATGGGCTGGTTGGTGAAGTCTAAGTAACCAACCTAGCTATGTCGTGCCGTGACGTTAAATCAAGCGCTTCTTGGGAGGCAACCCAAGGATGGTTACCATTCATAAGTTGAAAAGAAAGAAGTGAACTGAAAAGTGTGCAACTTAAACCACAGGAGGGACCCATGTGACGTAGGTTACCCCACGTGACGTAGGTTGGTCTCGTGGAAATCAGAGGAAAACTTTTGGTTGCAGAATCTAACCCATGATAGGGACCCACGTGACGTAGGTCAACCCAAGTGGCGTGGGTCAGTATCGTGGGAATCAGAGATTATTTGTGGTTGTAGAACCCAACCCATGACAAAAACCCATGTAACGTGGGGTTAATCCACTTGGCGTGGGTCGATACCATGAGACTCAGACCCGCAAATAAAAGTCAAGATTCGACCCGACCCAACCCTAATTTTGGCCTACCCTCTATAAAATCTGATACTACCCGATTAAAAATTAAAAGACCTTATTCTCCAAGCCTCCACATACTCGATTTCTTTCCCCAATTCATCCAAATTAACACTTTCAATCCTATAATCACTATAAATCCCAAGTACCAACCACTCCAATTCCTACCACCACCACTCCAATTGCAAGAAAATTTGAATCCCATTACCCCAATAACCCAAACCCAACCCTACACCATGAAACCCTAACCAGAATACCCATACCCGAACCGACCAAACCCCACTAAAAACACGACTATGCCGTCTAAAGAAAACCCCAAACATAGAGATATGGGTTCCTCTTCGCGAATCAGTACCAAGAACCCGAAAGGCATAACACGACTGTGAGATGAGTCTTCAGAGCCAGAGAAAAGGGGTCTGAAGAGGTTTATGAGATCGCTCAGGATAAGTTTGCTCTTGTGCCTCATGCCATAAGATAATGAACTAGGGAACAAGCTGTAGCCTGGGCCACCACTCAGCCAATAGTGGTGACTCCTATTCAGTCTTCAAAATCTACCCCCCAGTCTGAAGAGGGATGCTTCTGCGACCAGTGATACTGAAGATGAGGCTGAGGCACCTGGGACCGATGAGATTGTCGAGGGTGTAAATAATTCTGAGTTTACAGGTAGTGGTGAGGCTGGTGTTCAGGATTCCATGACTTTCTCGTAGAGATAGGTGGCTGTACAGCAGGCCGCAGTGTGTTGAGGTTTGAGGGCTATTTATGATAGGGATGCAGAGCCAACTGAGCGGGGTGTGTGTAGATGGAGTATCACTGAGGAGCCTCGGTATCGACTAGATGAGTTAAAGGTACTACCCAAGATCAAGGCAGTGCTTGATCGCTATGGACTCGGGCGGATGATGGAGATTTCTAGTAGCTGTAGCCCAGAGTTAATCCGTGAGTTTTATTCTTCATATGCTGCATCTATTGAATTGATCACCAGTTGGGCAGCGATTTTGGGACCAACCACCATTGACTCACACTTTGGTTCGTGAAACCAGAGTAGACATTTCTGAGCAAACCATCCACAGGTTCGTGTTTTGTGTAGAACGTCCACTTCCAGTTAGTACTGCTGAGTTTGATCACCTCATGGAGACGGTGAAAAATAGAAACAAAATGAAGGATGATGATCAGCGTTTAGAGCTACTAGGGTGGGTTGCACAGTATATCGCGGAGGATGGTATAGATGTAAAATGGGTAGCTGAGAAGTTGGATATTAAGGAGTCATCGCTTCACTTTACGAGTAGGTTTTAGTAGTCAGTTGTACGAAACCATCTCGGTCCCACAGGGGTAGATAATTCTCTTACTCTTGATCGAGCTATTCTGGTAGCAAGAATCATCATCGGATATGACATCAACATCGCCCGTTACATCATTAGGGAGATTCATGAGCGCACTTTTAGAGACTATACCAGCATCCCTTTCCCATGTCTGATTCAGGGCCTATGTCATAGTACTGGTGTAGTTTGGATGCCTGCAGTAGATCACGCCATTGAGTTGACCTGCATCATTAATGTAGGACTGATGCAGCAACGAGGTGCTATTTCAGTTTCAACCCTCTACTTTATCAGGTACAACCCTTTTTAAGGGAAAGTGGATCGTGAGGAACCGATTAGCACTTTAGCACCTGTTAGTGGCTTCGAGGCTGGGAGGTTGCCTATCGAGGGCACAGGCCCTGTGACTGATGAGGGGGTAGCTGGACCCACAACACTATCACTCTCGTCTGGCATGGTTTTAGTTTCACAAGAGTTTCTGCAGTAGTTAGTGGATAGACAGACGTAGGTTATTAAGCGACAGGCTCACACAGAGGCCCAGATGGCTAAGTTGGTATCACAATTTAAGCCATGGGTTAGGACATCGATAGAGGCATCTGAGGCAAGAGTTGAGGCTTGCATGACTTTTGCTATGGAGAAGTTTATGCGTTAGCTGCATGGGTGGATTGATAGTTTTGAGCACTGGATGGGTAGTCGATTGAGAGAGGCCCATGTTTCGGATTTGACGGGGTTGACTAAGGAGGTGGCTGCATTAAGGGCAGAGGTTCGAGATTTAGCATTTAGCCATGATACTATCATTCCACCCATACCTACACCGATATCCTCAGTACTAATTTTTGAGGTAGATTTGTTTGCTGATGAGAAGCCTCCAGTTGCTAAAGGCAAGAGGCCACAGAGTCCTGAGGGTCAGACTGATAGTGGAGACGAGTTTGAGAGTGATATCCGGAGGGCGACCAAGGCCTCTCGGGCAGAGTACCATCTAAGTTAGATTGACTATGAATAAAGAGCACGTGGAGCATCTTCTAGTCAGCCACCCCTTCCACCAAACGCACCTAGCATAGAGCCCAAAGAGCATACAGATGATCCTGCTATGGACGGGCCCACATCCAGAGCCTAGCTTGCCGCAGGTATGTCTTCACTCCCTTACACTTACCATATTAATAGCTCTGCACTGAGGACAGTGCACCATCTTTAGTTGGGGGTGGGGGCATACCACCACTTGGGGGTTTTTATTGTCGTGTTTCTTTTCCCCAAGTGTGCTATCATAGTAGAATTGGCATGTTTAGGTTGTTATTTATATTATTTATGTGTTTTCATATTTAAAGTGCAACCCCATTTTGAACAAAATTTGAATGATAATGATGCTTTTTGATTGCTTAAAGGACATCCCTCCCCTCCTGAAGAAAAAAATATAATAATTTTTTTTTGGGATTGTGTGTGTAGCATGTTAATTTATGACAGTTGTTGGATCTTGTTATGGCATTAGTATTATAGGCAGAATAACTGTAGCTTAGCAATGCATGAACTGGATAGGTAGTAGTTGATAGTGTAACCTTATGCTGTATGTGTGTGAGGTCATTACCTAGTTCACTTTGTGTGTGCGATCCAGAACTTGCCCAGTTAGTCTTGGCTAGGTTATAGAATAGTGGTTAGGAAAGGATCATAGGCCATTTTTGAATAAGTTCGCTTTTAGTCTAAATGCCCGACCAAATGAATTAAGTATCCCTTGATCCCGAGTTTGAGCCTTAATTGACCTATTTCTTTTATTTGACCATTCACCTTCCCATTTTGACTTACAATGAACCTGTGTTGGCCTTGGTCCCTCCTAGGACATTGTGTACCTCAACTCAGGTAAATCGCCTAAGTTGAGGGTGGCTATTATATGGGTGCATAGTTTAACTTGGGTATGAAGAAGGAGTTAGTAAAAAGAAAAAGAGAACAGATTTGGGTATGAAGAGAAAAAATAAAAAATAAAAAATTGTGTTTTAAAAGTATGAAGAAAATCACACCCAAAAATCTAAAAATAAATGAAGGAGAAGGGAAAATAAAATAAGAATAGTTGGAAAGTGGAGCCAAAAATAGTGTAGTGTCAAGGAGGGTTGATTCACTATATCCATATGTACCACACCCATCCCCAAGCCTACATTACAAGCCGATAAAAGTCCTAATGTGATCCTAGTCCAACTGTCCAAAAAACTAAGGTATATAAAATAAGGGCAAGCCTATGGTATTTCACGCACATTGTTTGAACTTCTTTGAGAGAGAGAGTGTTTTGACCCAGTCCCTACTTTGATATTTACTGGTATACTGTGAGTGTATGAGACTTCTGTGAGAGTACATAGGTTGCATTGTTAGCTGCTATTTGTTCGGATAATGTCATTTGCATATATGCTTAGTTGTTTGTTCATAATCTGATGCCATCATTTGATCCCTGTTGTGTCATGATAATGTGTTACACGTATACACACTGTGGTGTTAATTTATAAATAAAAGGGGTAGGAAAAGTTTTGGTGCCAAGAGCAATAAGTCGACTGTCGTAGGTCTCTTAGGTGTCTCTTAGTTAAGCATCGTATGTGTTTGTTTTGTTTTGTTTGCCTGAGGACATGCAACTTTTCTAAGTTGAGGGTGTTGATGTGTCGTGGTTTCACGGAACTTTCGATGCTTAAAATAAGGAAAATATGCAATGACTCAAGTATGTTTAGTTGGTATGATGTGTTTCCTATTCTATATTGCAGGAGAATAGGTTTTTTGAGGCAAAATGGACAAAAAGAAAGGATCATGCTTGAGAACGAAGTATCTTAAGACTAAAGAGCCAAGTCCTGCACCAGAGGAGTGACTCACGACAGGACCCATGTCATGTGAGTCGACCTACGTGGCGTGGGTCTGTGTCATGGGTCAAATCCTGTAGTTAGTTGGAGCAGCCTGATTTCTATGACAGGACCCATATAGCGTGGGTCAACCCACGTGGCTTGGGTTGGTACCGTGGAAAAGTGCCGACTCTGTTTTCCCGTTTTGTTTAGGTTAGGATTCACCTTGTATCTATATATACCCCTATATTGTCCTATGTTTAGGAGTTAGTCAGTTACATTATTTTTGATTTCTATTACATTGTTTTTGAATTCATAAACACATTATTGATTTTGTAATCTTGGAACACCAATTCGAGGGTTTTTATTCATATTAAGATTTCAAAGTTTTCTTCTTATTGTGAGTTTACAGTTATGTTTTCTTTATTGAATTCTTCTTGTGTTCTTGCAACCATGAGTAGCTAAATCTGTCAACTAAGGTTGTGTGAACCATGATGAATTAACGAAACGGGTTAAGTGCAAAGCAATTTTGAACCTTTGTGAATACATGTATTGTTATTACCTTCATTATAATTGATCTTCTAACGGTTACATACATTAGAAACTCGCCTGTATTCTAGACTTGCTCGAGAGAGAGGTAGAGATTGGGAAAAGGGAATAACAACAGAGATTTGAAGCTATCAACCTTCATATAATAACTTGAGCTACAACAGGGATAGTTATCTGAGATCCAGGACAAGGGTTAGTAGTGCGACACTTGGAGACCGAGAGAAGAAGAGTGAAATTTGTCTAACCAAGGTCGAGAGACTTTTAGATGAACTTAACTTCTTAGATTTTGCATGCAACGCAACGAGATAGTCTTGCCAGCATAAGTAACCGGTGGAGTTAAGGAATCATTGGGGATCATAATCCTAGTGTATTTCTCATATTGATTATAAATCCGAAAATCAACAATCGTTACTGTTATTACTTACTCACAAAAAAACCCAGTTTTATTTACTTGCCAATTACTCAGACTAGCATTTGACATAATTTCGTCCTATTCCCTGTGGGATAGATCCCAACCTAGTTGGGTTCTATATTTGATACAACAACCGCATTATACTTTTCTGGAGGTATATTTTGGGCGATATCAAACATCGATTGAAGATTACTCCATACTACGAATCCTACTTTGTTAATCCGTCATGGTTCCCACAACCCTAGTTGTGGAGTTGTAAGAACATGAGAAGAAATCTGATATGAAAACATAACCATGTACTTACAATAATGAAATAATTAACTCTTAAATCCTACTTTGAATTAAAACCCTAAATTGATGTTTGTGTAATTCCAAAGTCAAGAGCATGCCTTATAACCTTACAAGAATGTAATAGAACGTAAACTAATACAGTAAAATGAATAAGAGTATTTATAGACAAAACAATACCTATCCTAAACATAACAGGATTTTTGGTGTCGGTTGGTTCGAAAGAGTGGAGTGTTGAAGTTTGGACAAAATAAGGCATCAGACGACTCATGTCACGACCGTGGAACCTAACCATGGTCGTACTCAGGCATCGTAGGAGGAATCTGAAGATGACTCTTAGATGATGATTAAATGGAAACTTCCCATGATCATACATTGATCATACGACCGTATAAACTGATCGTGCGAAGGGAGATGGAATTAGTGCTACAGGATTTAAGTCAAGAAGATCAGACGATGACCTCCTATGACCGTAGAGTGAAGTTACGATCATACCATAGTGTCATGGGAAGGAATCCCAGATGTGTTATTTGTAGAAGTTTCAAGTGTAGAAAGATCAGATGAGAGCTAAGAACGATCGTACTTAGATGCTACGGAGTTGTACTAAGGATCTTACCAGAGAAGACCTAAAAAAGACCAAGTACATGAGAAAACCACGAGCACCAAGGACGATCGTGGAATTAGAATGTCTAAATTGCATAAGATACATTATGAGTGATTGGGTGTGATAGGGTTACATGTGGGTGTTGATTTTCATGAATGAAGCAAAGGGTATGTCTGAGTACTAGTTATTGCTAGAAAATTTGATCAATAAGGGTCGAAAAAAGGGTCAAGAACATGAAAAACTTGGTGTTTAAAATTTCTAAGGGTCAGTGCACACTCCATGAAACAACCCGCCATCATGGTATCAATGTACGATCGTGGGTTGGATCATTATGGGTGCCAGGTTTAGACCCACAGAAGTTCATCATACGATCACATCCCACGATCGTTCGTTCATGGTACGATCATGGTATGTGAACATTTTATGTGATGACCCCATAGTACTTTGGATATCCTTCCTACGATTGAAAGGTATGATTGTACCTATATAGAACGATCGTAGGTAGACTCGTCTATGAGAAATCCTGCACCTGTAACAATGTTTCAAATTTGAGCCTAAATATTTTCTTTACAGGTACTATAGCTCCCAAGACCCTCAAGAAAATGCAAAAAGATATCTCAAAGAAGCAGGCACCCCGAGACACACCTTCGAGCTTGGAAAGTGAGTCTGATAGCTCAAGTGGTAACGAGGTCAAATATGTGGCAAGTGCCTCTGATGAACAACACTCATCTCATACCACGAGAGTTAAGGCCAAAAAGATTGAACAGGCCAAGGCAACAACATCTACTACCTTGGTGCCTACAACTACCCTAGTCAACCTTCCCAAGTCTGAAGAGAAAAGGAAAAACACACACAAAGATGGGGGTGAGCATGATGAGGAGGAGGAGATGAGCTCCGAGGAGGGGGATGGAGAGTCCAATACCGAATCCTCTAAGGGACCCGCTACCCCACTTTAAAGGTATATTGATCCGAGGCGCTGGAGTGTGCCAAACTCCAGAGAGTACTACACAGATGGGGTCTCCTTGAAAGATAACGGGAATCCAAAGAGGAGCATTTAGGAGGAGCCCCAGATATTGCATGAGTCACTATAAAAAGTTCCAAAAGTGGTTGGGGTGTTTGAGAAGTACAACTTGGGGTGGATGACTAGGCCACTCAATAGCTATAGCCCAAAATTTGTGAGGGAGTTCTATGCGAACTATGCTGCTATACAGAAGAACATGACTCCCTCCAGAAAAGACAAAGACATGAAGAAGCAGCATTGATTAGATATGGTGATTGTACGGAGTAAGGAAGTTGACATTTCTGTTAAGGCCATCTCTAAAGCCTTGTTCGGAGATGATTTTAAGCCCGTGGAAGAGACTAAAAAAAATACGATTTTTAGATGAATGATCTAAAAAGGGTGAAGAAGTTAAACTTAGATGATAAGGTCATGTATTACAAGTGGTTGGCGGACCACATTGCTGAAGCGGGTGAGAATGCAGCTTGGGTTAATGGGGAAACTATCTACAAGCATACGTTGAAGTTCTCGGCCAAAGCTTGGTGGTAGATTGTTCGGTATCACATAGCACCTACAACAAATGATAACACACTGGGTTCCACTAATGCATGCCTAGTAGAAGCCTTCATGGCAGAGTTGGAGCTAAACATTTTGCGCATTACTGTAGAGGAGATACGGGATCGAGTGCTATAATTCAGCATCACATTTCTATTCCGTGCTTGATCACATAGTTGCAGCAGGATTTGGGTGTGCCGTCCATCCTGGCAGTTGACAGATTTCAGCAGCCAACAAAAACAACAAATTTGGCGATGATTAAAAACCTGAGGAACTGTTGCGACCCAGCTATACACGCAAGTGCACGTGATCGTTCAAGTAATATAATGGCTCCTTTAAAAGAGCCGGATATCGAACCCACAGGGACTTGTCGTTTAACTATTCACTAGACTAAACTAGTTCTTGATTATTTATTTAAGCGGTGGAATATAGAGATATGATGGTTATAAAGTATAAAATAACTATGACCTAAGCTAACATGATTAACTAGGGGTGTAAATAATAGCAAGTTGAATACCCAGGGTCAAGGCATCCCAAACGTCATCTCTAGCACATGAATATTAATGGTTTAAGCAAATTGAGCTGTCTATCGTGGTTATTGATCACGAGGTTGATAATATGATTATATTCGTCTCCAAACTATAACCTTCTATTATAAATTGGAAACCTAACAACATCATTGAGCGGGGATAGATTTAACCAATTCTAACGCCTTTAAGCTATATTCCCGTATTTGAACAAGCGCGAAGAATTAGGTACCTCTCCACCATAACCACATATCAATCTCTCGGAATCCCTTCCTTGAGTAAAGATAACGCTCCTTATATTCCACGTTCTATCTCTCAGTTTCTCTCTTGAGCTCCCCTCAAGACAATAGATTTATTTCAATGGTAATTAAGTATTAAAATAGTAAAAACAAGAATATAAGAATAACCAATAAATTGATAAACTTCAGCAAAGACCAATAATATTCAACTCACGAGATTCATGTTCGTCGCCTCAACCCCAAGAATAAGCGATTTTAGCCACTCATGGCTTAATTTAACATAAATTGATAAAAAATTATAAAAAAGAAATAAAAATAAAAAGGAAGAAGAATTAACCCTAATTTGGATGCCAAAATCTCCCAAGAGTACTCCTACCAAGATGGAATAATGATACACTAACCCAAGAGCCCTATTTATAGACTGGTGGTCGGAGAAGAAATTTGGCAAAATCGGCCCGGCACGCTACAAAACGCGTCTGACACTTAGCTAAATTTTTGCCTCTGAAAATTTGTGCAAAAGCGGCCCGGCACGCCCCAAATCGTGCCCCTCTGCTGTCCATACAAAATACACATTGTTTCAAAGCGGCCTGGCATGCCAGACCCAAAAATTCTGATTTTCATCATTTTTTCGACCTTTCTTCTTGGATTCGGGTGGATTCTTCAAGTCCAAATCTTTGGCTTGTTTCTTATCTTCAAGATCCTTTGCTCATAGCTCCTCCAAGCCTTAATTTCCACTCCAAAAATGCTCTAATTTATCACAAATTCCTCCTACAAGGGCCTAATCACATTTATTAGCACAATATCAAATATTCCATCAAAACTATACTAAATACGCACTTATTGCTCTCAAAACTAAGGTAAACATGGGTCGAAGACGGCAATAGGGCATATAAATAAGCCTTAGATCACCACCCCACACTTAAACCTTTGTTCGCACTCGAACAACAACCACAATCAACTCAAGGCGACTCTATAATTACTACTACAACTAAGACACTCAAGATAGCACTACAACAACCACATGAATAGCAAGCTCTACATTCGGCATGTTATATTACAACTTGAAACACATGAATACTACCTCCAAACTTCCTAGCCTCAAGAATTGACTCTACCAAGTTTGTCAACTTATGTACATTCCTCAACAAAGTGATCATATAAGTCACCTATCTATCATCAAACATGTGCCCTCACCACAAGAGAGTCACCCACATTCTCTCACAGATATGCAATTTATCACAATAATGGGTGTAAGAATCAAATTCCGCTCACTCTCACAAAGAATTCACATGTCACATAAGATGAACCATAAGCTTGCCCTTAGTATAGTACTCCACTAGTGTCAGAATGTCAAAGCTCAAGATCAAGTAGGACTTTAAAGGTTATAATGTAGGCTAAGGGACGGGTAGGAACTATTTGGTCAAGAATAGTGACTATCTTCCCTAAGCGCTTTAATACACTACAATTTACATTAAGATCACCTCCAACAAACCTATTTTACACCACTTTTGTCTTTTCAACTCTCTTTTGTTTTTTCCCATCTCTTTAAGCTAGCTTACACATATTCGACAAAGAGTACTTGCTATCAACACATGATTCACTTCTTTTGTCAATTTTTCTTTTCATTACATTACTCCCTACCAAAAATACATAAATGTTTTCACACACCAAAAGCTATTTACTTGGGGCTTCAACTTCACTTTTTTCTTCTTCAATTTTTATACTCCTTAACATCTTAATTTCTTACCTAAAGCGCTTAGGAGTTTTGGATCAAATTACGGTTAATTGAAAGAAAAGGATTAAGATACATATAAGGCTACCAAAGAATAGGCTAAAGGATCAACGGGGCTAACTAAGATCATGCAAAAAATGTAGATAAAGTAGGCATAAAACATGGCTATCAAATAAATGCCTATATCATCTCCTAAACTCAACACCCTTTATTTTGCTTTGCAAATACACCAGACAAGTTCTAGACATCAATATGCACATGGAATATCACAAAAATCTCACTCACACATGGCACATGCCTAAATCAAGAAGGATCCCTATAGAATCTCAGCCAAGCAATAGCAAGAATTCAACATTAAGCCAACATCACAAAAGAGTCAAACAAATGAGCCTAGGTGTCTCGACAATAGTCATTCAATT
Organism: Capsicum rhomboideum; assembly: GCA_031232105.1. Taxonomy (NCBI): domain Eukaryota; kingdom Viridiplantae; phylum Streptophyta; class Magnoliopsida; order Solanales; family Solanaceae; genus Capsicum; species Capsicum rhomboideum. The sequence goes on from CP124716.1 coordinate 36,962,946, forward strand.
CACTACACATGCTTCAACATTCAAAACCAACTTGCATCATGCAATCATGTGTAGCATCTAATAAGAGCATCTCTAAAATTTTAAAATTACTCCTAAAAATAAAAAGGATACTGGGTTAAAAGGGCTTCACCTCGAAAAAGAACCGAAAAGAAAAACCGAGGGTTGGATGAAGTGTGCTTCTAAATAAAACTAAAAACTTACTAAAAGAAAATCTTTTTATATTTTTCACATTTTCAGCAACATAAGCAAAAAAAAAATAACCAAAAGACTCCTATTGCACACTCCACCCTAACCAAATCGAAAGATTTCCCACTCCACACTTAAAATCATACTTTGTCCCCAAAGTATTACTCAAAGAATAAAGAAAGAGAAATACTCTCTGAGGCCTATAGGCCTAGCTAGTAGCATCTTATCCATCAAAGAGGTCTGGAGGATCCCTCACTTAGTTTTTGTAATGCTCCTTAGCTTAGATTTTGGGTACTCAGACTTTCCCTAATCTGTAAAACAAAAAAAACAAAAAACAAAAACAAATGTGACACTAAAAAAATAAAATAAAAAAATAAATAAATTACATACTAAACGTTGGGGTGCCTCCCACAAGTGCCTAATTTAACATCACGGCATGAACCATCAACTTTTTCCTCCATCTTGAGAATATAAATTTCACCCCCAACATCGCATCCATCTTTTTGCTTCGCTCATAGAGTGGTGGTGCACATATGAAGGGACCAAGTGATGGGTGGTGCATGTTAAATCTCTTATCCCTGAGGTGAGGCATGTTGTTTTATTGCTTGCCTGGTGCAAATTTAAGAATGTAGGATTCTTGTTTCTCATCTACACAATCCTCCACTAGTTCAGATGACTCAAAATACATGTCATCGTCTAAACATAATGTAGAAAAATGCTTTAAATGAGATCCAATACGTCCCACTTTTCCACATGCACTAGCTGCAACATGCTTACATTTATACTCCCTCTCAACGTCAGCCTCAATCAAAGAATGATAGTCAAATTGTTGATATTCTTCTTCTTTCTCCACAGAATGGCTAGTCTCTGCAACTATTGGTGATTGGACATCAGACATCTCAATCTTTTTCATCAACTGAACATTCAAGTCACGGATATCTAAGACAAATTGAGCTATCTCTGAAATAAGCTCATCTCTCCCCCCCCTCCTTTTAATTGGGTTGCCATGGTTGTGATAACATCCCGGAGACACTCATGAATTTTTAATAATTTTTCTTGATCCATTAGCCATTCCTGGCTCACTACGTCTTTTTCATCACAACTTTCTTCTACTAGTGCCTCCCTTTCTTCATCAATTTGGGGTTCCTCTTGAGTGTTGGATAAGACAGTAACTTCCTGATCAAGACAAGTTTCAGCCCTAGCCTGTAACTTTGCGACTTGGGACTGCATCTTCTCTGTGGCTTCCCTCATTCTCTGTATGTCTTTCCTTTGTTATGTCTGAAGCTCCATTACTCGCTTCATCATATCCATAAGGTGAGCCTCATGTTCTGCCTCATTAGCACCATTAGCCCTGCCAACATCATAAACAATAGACTAATCATAATAGGGGTTCAGGGGAGGGGAATAATAGTTTGGACAATCACTTCCATGGCTATCCTGACAACCACACATCTGATATTTATTCCATTCAAAAGATTGGGCAGGTGCGCATAACCCTCTCTCTTGAACATCATGATAATTACCATCCAAGTGTGGTCCTCCACAAAAACAACAAGAATTTTCATCATTCAATGACCATCTATACCAGGCTGATATATCAACAAGAGTGGTAGAAAAGTAAAACAAAATTTTGTACAAAAATAAATTATATACAACTCAAACAAATAAAAACAAAAAGTCCAATCTAGATAAATAATTAAAACCGAAGTCCCCGGCAACGGCGCCAAAAACTTGTTGCGACCCAGCTATACACAAAAGTGTACGTGATCGTTCAAGTAATATAATGGCTCCTTTAAAAGAGTCGGATATCAAACCCATAGGGACTTGTCGTTTAACTATTCACTAGACTAAACTAGTTCTTGATTATTTATTTAAGCGATGGAATATAGAGATATGATGGTTATAAAGTATAAAATAACTATGAACTAAGCTAACATGATTAACTAGGGGTGTAAACAATAGCAAGTTGAATTCCCAGGGTCAAGCCATCCCGAACGTCATCTCTAGCACATGAATGTTAATGGTTTAAGCAAATTGAGTTGTCTATCGTGGTTATTGATCACGAGGTTGATAATATGATTATATTCGTCTCCAAACTATAACTTTCTATTATAAATTGGAAACCTAACTACATCATTGAGCGGGGATAGATTTAACTAATTCTAACGCCTTTAAGTTATCTTCCCGTATTTGAACAAGCGTGGTGAATTAGGTACCTCTCGGTCCTAACCACATATCAATCTCTCAGAATCCCTTTCTTGAGTAAAGATCACGCTCATTATATTCCACGTTCTATCTCTCAGTTTCTCTCTCGAGCTCCCCTCAAGACAATAAATTTATTTCAATGGTAATTAAGCATTAAAATAGTAAAAACAAGAATATAAGATTAACCAATAAATTGATAAACTTTAGAAAAAACCAATAATATTCAACTCGTGTTCGTCGCCTCAACCCCAAGAATAAGCGATTTTAGCCACTCATGGCTTAATTTAACATAAATTGATAAAAAATTATAAAAAAGAAATAAAAATAAAAAGGAAGAAGAATTAACCCTAATTTGGATGCCAAAATCTCCCAAGAGTAGTCCTACCAAGATGGAATAATGATACAATAACCCAAGAGCCCTATTTATAGACTAGTGGTCGGATAAGAAATTTGGCAAAACCGACCCGGCATGCTACAAAATGCGCCTAACACTTAGCCAGATTTCTGCCTCTGAAAATTTGTGCAAAAGCGGCCCGGTACGCCCTAAATCTTGCCCCTCTTCTGTCCATACAAACAAAATATTGTTCCAAAGCGGCCCGGCGCGCCAACTCCCAAAAATTCCGATTTTTATCATTTTTTCGACCTTTGTTCGTGGATTCAGGTGGATTCTTCAAGTCCAAATCTTTGGCTTGTCTCTTATCTTCAAGTCCAAATCTTTGGCTTGTCTCTTATCTTCAAGATTCTTTGCTCATACCTTCTTCAAGCCTTAATTTCCACTCCAAAAATGCTCCAATTTATCACAAATTCCTCCTACCAGGGCCTAATCACATTTATTAGCACAATATCAAATATTCCATCAAAACTATACTAAATACACACTTATTTCTCTCAAAACTAAGGTAAACATGGGTCGAAGATGGCAATAAGGCATATAAATATGCCTTAGATCAGGAACCCGACAGTTACAGCCCTGGGCCTCTTCCAGATTTACCATCAAAAGTTACGGAGGGTGCCCCCACTAGTGAGATCCCAGCATCTAAAGTCAGTGCGACTTTATCTTCTTCATAGTCAGCCACAACACCCTTGGGTGGCAATCCATATGCTCTAGCTGGATACACATTGATTCTCACTGCTCAGCTAGAGCAGATCATGAGGACGCAGATATTGCATGATGCTTGGTTATGGAAATTAGAGGTAGGGTTGAAGCACCATGGCTAATAAGATAAAGGCGGTCGTACAGGTGGTTCAGACCCATTTTGATAGATTAGAGAGCCAGATAACAGCTAAGATGATGGAGGTCCAAGATCCAGACATGAGTGCCATCACTACAAACTTAGCTACAATGAAAAAAGCAGTCAAGGATCTTACTGAGCGAACCATCCCAGTTGCACCTCCTCCATCTCCCGCTATGCTATTCTTAGCGGAGTTAGATATTGAAGTGGACTCCTTAGACCCAGATTTTTATAGCAGGGCCTCGGTAGGTAGGGGCTAGAATTTCAAGATTGAGGAGATGGGCGAGGATTAACATCTCCGGAGGAAGAGAATGAGAGGTAAGAAGAGTGGAAAAAAGAAGAAGAGAGTGAAGGATGCAGAGCAGACTTTTGAGACTGGTTTATCAGAGTATATGAGAGATATCCCACCTACTACGGAGGTGGTGATACAGACCGCAGGGGCTGCAGAGACCGCTCCCATGACATAATTGAGTGCACCGGCCACCAATGGTGCCCACTTATCACAGAGTGCCCAGGCCACATCCAAGCCCCCGAGAGTAGACGATGCAGGAGGGGTCCCATCTCAGACCCCAGCCAATTAGAGTACGATGAGTGTCTAGTGCGCCCTAAGTATATCTCTAAAGTTATCTCTCCAAAGTTTCCTAGATATCTTAAAATAGGGATATTGTATGCTTTTTAAGTTGGGGGTGGGTTTACCACATTTGAAGATTTTTGTTGTCGTGTTTCTTTTTCCTCGGCTGCGCTTTCCTAGTTAGAACCAGCATGTTTAGGTGTTTGTTTATGTTTTTTTTTGTGTTGGTGTATTTTTGTGTGCAACTAAGAAAAAATGAGATAACTTGGTGCAGTTGAAAATAAAAGATCATGCAACATTTATTTTAGTTGATTTAAATAATACCCCTCCTAAAATTTTATGTCTTGCGTTGTGTTGTGTGCTTATCTGGATTGTGACTAATTTGGATGTCGAAATTGCATTAGGATTATGGACTTGACAATCGTAGCATAGATTGCATGAACCAAATAGGTAGTGACCGAACATGTATCCCTAAACCAAGTAAGTGTGAGGTGTTACCTAGTCGGAGTGTGTGTGCAATCTAGAACTTGCTCGGTTAGTCTCGCCGCAGTTGTAGGATAGAAGGTTAGGAAAGGATAATAGGTTGTTCTTGTTTTAGTTCACTCAAAAGCTTAAAAGCCTACAAAAGACATGTAGTATCTCCTGATCCCGAATTTGAGCCTAATTAGACCTTTTCTTTGAACTAGCCTACTCACCTTCCCGATTATTTACAATGAACCTGCTTTGGCCCTGGTCCCTCCTTGGACACTGTGCACCTCAACTCAGGCAAATCACCTAAGTAGACGGTGGCTATCGTAGGGTTGTGTCAAATATTGGGTATGAAGAGAATACTAGTGAAAAAGGAAAAAAAGGATCCGGGTGTGGTATGGTGTGAAAAATAAACAAGAAGAAAAAAATGTGAAAAGAAGAAAAAAAAAGAGAAAAAGATAAAGTCATGAAAACAAAACCACACCCGGGGTCCGAAAAAGTTGGAAAAAGGGAAAAGACTAAAGGAAAATGGGAGAAGTGGAGCCAAAAAGAATGTAGTGACAAGGAGAAGTAAGATACGGTACCCATATGTACCAAACCTATCCCTGATCCTACATCACAAGCCAATAAAAGTCCTATAGTGATCCTAATCCGACTGTCCGAACACTAAGGCATAAAAAATAAAGGCAAGCCTATGGTATCAAATGCACAGTGCTAGATTTTTTTGTAAGAGTGAGAGATTTGATTCACTCCCGATGTTGAAATTTATTGAAAAAGTGAGAGTAGTAGGGACTTTTTTGTTGTGAGGGCATAGGGGGTGTAATATGGTTACTGCTTGCTCTGGGAATGTCATTAGTTTAAGCGTTGGGTTTGTATGTCAATAATGTGATGCCATCTCCAGATCCTATTGTGTCATGGTTGATGATTTGTCTGTACACAACATAAGTTGAGTTTTAATGCTACTGGAGGGGAATAACCTGAGTTTCTTTTGGGAATGCATGCTAAAACTAATTTTTTAAATATTTAACTGCCCTAGTGATCTTTGTTTTTCCTTGGTTAAGCGTCGTGATAGTATAGTTGTGTTTTTGTTTCTTGAGTACATGCAAACGGTCTAAGTTGATGGTTTTGATGTGCCATGAAATTATGGAATTTTTTGTGCTTAAAACTGTGAATATTTACAAGTACGAGGGATTTTCATATGGATATAATGGGTTATTGTTATTTGTAGGACAAATAGGTTTGGAAGAGTGAAGTACTGAAGTATGGAAAAAATAAGGCATCAGACGACTCATGTCATAATTGTGGGACCTGACCACAATCGTGCTCAGGCATTGTAGGAGGAAGCAGAAGATGGCTCTCAAATGATGATTAAATGGAAGCTTTCCACGATCGTACATTGATCATACGACCGTACAAACTGATCGTGGAAAGGGAGCTAGAATTAGTGTTGCAGGAGTTAAGTCAAGAAGATTAGATGATGACTTCCCATAACTGAACAGTGAAGTCACGATCGTACCATAGTGTTGTGGGAAGGAATCCCAGATGTGCAGTTTGCAGAAATTTCAAATGTAGAAAGATCAGGTGAGAGCTAAACACGATCATACTTAGATGCTACAGATTCATACTAAGGATCGTACCAAAGAATACCAAGTTCATGAGAAAACCACGAGCACCAAGGATGATTGTGGAATCAAACCACAATCGTACCTTTCACTCGTCTGAACCAACCGACACCAGAAATACTGTTATGTTTAGGATAGGTTTTGTTTTGTCTATAAATACTCTTATTTATTTTATTGTATTAGTTTACGTTCTATTACATTCTTGTAAGGTTCTAAGGCATACTCTTGGCTTTGGAATTACACAAACATCGATTTTAGAGTTTTAATTCAAAGTGGGATTTTGGAGTTTATTATTTCATTATTGTAAGTGCATGGTTAGGTTTTCATATCAGATTTCTTCTCGTGTTCTTGCAACTATGAGTAGCTAAACACCACAACTAGGGTTGTGGGAACCATGACAGATTAACAAAGTAGGATTCATAGTATGGAGTAATCTTCAACTGGTGTTCATATGTGTATTGATTATTTTCTTGGGTTTGAATACTTTCTGATGGTGAGCAACTTTAGAACTCGCCTAATATATATTTGGATAAAAGGATGAGTATGAATGGAAAGAAGGGAATAACCAATAGAGACTTGGAGCTATCAACCTCTACTTTATAGCTTGAGTCGATAATACGGGATAGCTAATTTGGGATCCAAGGTAGGGGTTAGCAATGCAAACTCAGGAGAAAGAAAACTTACTTGAGGATATTGCTTAGACAAGAGCGTAAAGTTGTTCTAAGTATACATAACCTATCGATTCTGCATAATGAATGCCAGGAGGAGTTACGAAGTACAAAAAACCTATGGAGTTATGAAGTTATTGGAGAACACAATCCTAGTGTGTTTCTCATACTGATCGCAAATCCAACAAATCAGCAATCATTACTATTGAAGTCTTTATTTACACAAATCCCCCTTTTCTATTGAAGATCGTTATTGATTGACTCAACGACTTATTGTTCAATATTTTGACCTATTCCCTATGGAATCGAAGCCAACCTTAGTTGAATTCTATATTTTATAGCGACCGCTTGATTCTTTAGTACAAGGTGTAATTTGGGAGACATTGGGAAAAACAATGGCCAAATTTGAGTTTGCATTGATTTCAGGGATCTCAGCAATGCATGCCCTAAGGACGAATTTCCAATCCCCATTTCAGAGTTGCTGATTGATGCTACCACTGGTTATGAGGTGATGTCTTTCATGGATGGTTCATCTGACTATAACCAAATTGGCATATCACCGAAGGATGAAGATCTCACTGCATTTCATATGCCCAAAGGTATTTATTGCTACAAGGTGATGCCTTTCGGCTTGAAAAATGCTGGTGCAGCCTATCAAAGGGCTATGAGAAACATCTTTGATGACCAACTCTATAAAAATATTGAATGCTATATGGATGACTTAGTGGTGAAGACAAGAAAGAAGAGAGGCCATTTGAAAGACTTAAGAATATTATTTGAGTTGCTCCGAAGATATCAACTTAGGATGTATCTGTTAAAATGTGCCATTGGAGTTACTTCTAGAAAGTTCCTTGGCTTCATTGTACGACACCAAGGAATTGAAATTTATCAAGCCAACGTTGATGTGATTTTGAAGATGCCCGAGCCTCGAAACATTCATGAATTAAAAAGTCTTCAAGGAAAGCAAGCATATTTAAGGAGGTTCATCTCAAATCTGGCCGAAAAATGTCAACCATTCATCTATCTCATGAAGAAGGGCGCCCCTTTTGAATGGGACCAAACTTATAGTAAGGCATTTGAAAGTATCAAATTATACTTGATGAAGCCTACAGTTCTTGTGGCGCCTATACCTAGAAAACCATTAATAATCTATATTGCGGCACAAGAAAGGTCAGTTGGAGCACTACTGCCTTAAGAAAATAGTGAAGGCAAAGAAAACTTCCTTTGCTACCTGAGAAGAATGATGACACAAAATGAGTTGAATTATTCACCGATCAAAAAGTCTTGTTTGGCGTTGGTCTTCTCAATCCAAAATATGAAGCACTACTTTCAAGCTTATGTTGTTTGTCTTGTATCTAGAGTAAATCCCATCAAATTTGTAATGTCAAAACCAGTCTTTAGTGACCGACTTGCAAGGTGGTACTTTCAGGTTCAATAGTTTGAGATCATGTACATCCCTCAATAGGTCATAAAGGGACAAACATTAGAAGACTTCTTGGCATACCACCCAATACCTAATGACTGGGAGCTAACTGATGAAGTTTCTGATGAGGATGCAATGGTTATTGAAATTCGACCTCTATGGAAGATGTATTTTGATGGTGCGGTACATTGTGGTACAACTGGTACTGGTTTAGTCTGGTTTAATATTTATCACTCTGCAAGATGAGGTTCTCCCATACTCCTTTACTTTGACGCAATATTGCTCCAACAATGTCGTTGAATATCAAACATTGATACTTGGACTTAAAATAGTTGTTGACGTAAAGCAACTACGATTGCAAGTCTTTGGTGACTCCCAATTAGTGATCAAACAGCTCTTGGGAGACTATTAAGTCAAAAATCCCAAGCTATGCCCATATCATAATTATGCTGAGAAGTTCATAGGATGGCTTGGCGAAGTGACCCTTAAACACGTGCCAAGGAAGAAAAATAAGCAAGTTGATTCCTTGGTTGCTTTAGCTTCAACCCTAACTCTTCTAAATCAAACACGAGTTATGATCTACCAAGAATGGGTTGTACCACCACCTATTAAGGATGAATATACAGAAGATAATCTTGAGCATCTCGTCGTTGTGTATGAAGCAGTGAAGGAAGATTGGAGACAACCTATCATTTACTACTTGTGTTATGGAATACTTCCAGAAGATCCAAGGAGAAAGAATAACATCCGTTGTCGTGCACCTCGCTTCATTTACTACAAAGACACATTATATAGAAGATTATTTGATGGAGACTCTTGCGATGTTTGGGAAAGAAAAAAGTGGTTCAAGCTTTGCAAGAAGCACACTCGGGAGTGTGTGGATCTCATCAGTATAGACCAAAGCTCTACTTTCACATAAAAAGGATGGGATATTATTGGCTAACGATGGTGAAAGATTATTTAGACTATGCTAGAAGATGTAAGGCTTATCAATTTCATGCAAATTTCATACATCAGCTTCTTGAAGTATTACACCCAACTATAACATCTTGGACATTCAACGCTTGGGGATTGGATGTTGTTGGTCCACTACCAAAATCTTCTGGTGGATACTTGTACATCTTGGCCACGACAGATTACTTCTCCAAATATACAGAAGGTGTCACTCTCAAAGAAGTGAAGAATGAGAATGTTACAAAATTTATCTGGGTGAATATCATCTACCGCTTTGGAATCCCTCATTACATAATAACTGATAATAGCAAGTCATTTGATAACAAGCTGATGAACAAGATTTGTGATCTCTTTGGTTTTAAGCAGTGTAAATCTTCTATGTATCATGCTGACGCCAATGGTCTAGCCAAAGAATTCAATAAGACATTGTACAAATTGTTGAAGAAAGTCATCTCCGATTCAAAATGAGATTGGCACAAATGAATGGAATAAGCTTTATGGGCATATAGGATGATGTATCACACACCACACAAGTGACCCCATACTCACTTACTTTTGGAGTTGAAGCATTCCTACCGCTTGAGCGTTAAATACCTTCTTCAAGACTAGCTATTCAAGAAGGGATCATTAAAGAAGAAAATGGTCAATTATGTCTTGTGGAGTTAGAAGCACTTGATGAGAAAATACTGGAGGCTCAACAAATTCTTGAATATTATCAAGTCCATCATTCTCGTGCTTTCAACAAAAAAGTTCACTTGAGTTGATTCCAAGTTGGAGATCAAGTCCTCAAAGTAAGGAGACCCATTATCACTTCCCGTAACTCTGGGGAAAATTTACCTCAAAGCGGTATGGACCATACGACATACAAGAGGCACATTCAAATGGCACTTACAAGCTTGTCGATGCAGATGACGTGAAAATTAGTCCTATCAATGCCAAGTTTTTGAAGAAATACTACCCTTGAAGAAAGATGACGCTCCTTCAAGCACGAGTATAAACTGCATGTTCACTCCTAGCCCGTAAGGGTATAAACTGTGTACGACCCCAAAAAAAATGTTTGCTAGGTTGAAAACTCAAAAAAGGCAGCCTACGCAAAAAAATAGGACACATTAAAAAAAACACTCTCCTAGAACTATCTTGTGACTTGATGCTCTTCACTGAGGTATGTAGGCGCTTAGAGTTTTATTCTAAGTTCAGTTGCATGAGTGTCAAAAATACATGTTCTGTCACACTCCAAGCCTAGATGGAGCGGACAATAACCCTATGAGCATGTGTAATACAACTGACATATTTTAAATGGGGAACCACTATCCTTGAGACAATATTAAAGGGCTATACATAAACAAATAGGATTATAACTACATATGATAACTTTACATTATCTACGAAGCCTCTAATAGAATATGTAACTATACAAAGTCAAAAGGTTGAGACAAGGCCTCGACATACCCAAATCATAAGTATGAGTACGACTAAAGGGTACTAGACTTCTGTTAGCTTCAACTGAGACAGGAGCTCACCAGTTGTTTTACTGAATATAGAATGAATGCCTAATACGAAAGTCTTGTATACCTGATCTTGTATTTATAAAGGTACATCGCCCCCAAAAGTAGGTACGTCAGTACATATAAAATATGTACTAGTACGTAAAAGAGATAGAATAATAGGTAAGAATGCTCATATGAATCAGATTTCAAGATGAAAAACTTATGAGCATACAAGTGACAAATACGCAATATGAAATGATGACCCATATACTAGTCTTATTAGCATATCATACCTCTAAGTATTAATTATGAATAACTGTGGACAATGATTATCAGAAACTCTTATCTAAACTATACTTTATGAATAACTTTATTAGCTTAACACTTATTAGGTTACATGTGTTCTACAAGTTGTACTTCGTTATAAGACACCTAGAAATTTGCCTAGGTTATATCCTATGCCTATATCAAATACAAATGATCATAAGATGGCCTACCAAAGGCGGTCTGTGTCAAATGTATGGCATATGCTATCCAAATATTAATTGCTATAATTTTATACGTATAATTGTAATCGCAGTTTGATAAAGGATACGCCCCCCATGGGCTCACTATGAGGGTCTGCCCGCAGGCCATATATGCCATATATTGATTCGGGTCAAGGGAATCAGTGCATGATATTTCAGCTGACCCCAAATACAAATGATTCCACAAAGGTCGTACGCCCTAATATTCGGGCTCACTATAGTGGTCTGGTCTCAATCTTGTGCACAGAATCACGTATGTGTCAAGCAAAATCTATGAATACCCTCCCGTCGTTAATGATAAGTTTTATCATATAATGCCTTAAAGGCCTATGACAAGTAAACTATGATAAAGGTTATTTAACTATTCAATTAGTACCTTCTATATATTACTAATTTCTTTAACGGGATCTAGCTATTTAACTGCTAGTTCTTATATCATCTTATAATATGACGCTATGTGATCAAATATACTAGTGCGACTATATTATGGCCATTTATTCTAATGTATAGCATGTGATGGCTTACCATGTTACTTTTAAGAATTTCTAATGAATACGAGCACAACCATGTATAACTCTATAGATACTTGACTCGACAAGAGTAATAGGATGATTGTGACATAAATAAATATAGCACGAAGTGTGAAGATGAGTAATTTCAAATGGAACAGGCATGTAGATATTGTGGCAGTATGGGATATGTAGTCATGGGTTAGACATATGGAAAATGAAAGTTCTATTCACCTATATCAAGTAAACTATGTTGACTCCTATAGGAGAAACAAGTGACTATAGGTCGTGCCTTTACGGAGAATTAGGTTTTAGCTTTACGTTCCTTGAGTTTTGCTTCATTTCCATAGTGTGCCAATTTCACCTCTCATTCTATGGTAGAGATCTTTGAAGAGCATCATTGAAAATTCTCATTTAAGAGTTCTTGAGCCTTCTCAAAATAAAGCTAATGGTTTGCACTTTTGTGGTTAAACACGGATCTTTCAGTTCTTGAACCACCCAACTCTTTGATTGATTTTGTTTTGTTTTGTTTCCCTTCTCAAATACCCTTGTTAGCAGCAAAAATGGTGGCTGCTCACGGTTGCTGGTTGTTTTCCAAAAGAAGAACCAAAAAATGATTTTGATACTTATCTTAAAAGAGGTGTAAATATCCTTAATAGCCACCTCTTTTCTAGTCCCAATAGACTTGGACCACATGTCCCTTATGGGCATAATAATACACTGCTTCCATAATTAATTGGAGTTGTCCCCGCAGTTAAAAACTTGGCGCTGCGTTTTGCAAAGGAGGCCAAGAAATGTCGGACCATCGAATTAAAATATCACTCACAATTCTTAAATTACTTTTTTTTTCTCATCCTTTTTTAAAAAATCTATAACCAGGGGTATGCTTAATCTATATCATTGAAGAAGAAAATGCTCAATTATGTCTTGTGGAGTTAGAAGCATTGATGAGAAAATATTGGAGGCTTAACAAATTCTTGAATATTATCAAGTCCATCTATCTCGTGCTTTCAACAAAAAGGTTCACTTGAGGTGATTCCAAGTTGGAGATCAAGTCCTCAAAGTAAGGAGACCCATTATCACTTCCCGTAACTCTGGGGGAAAATTTACCTCAAAGCGGTATGGACCATACGACATACAAGAGGCACATTCAAATGGCACTTACAAGCTTGTCGATGCAGATGACGTGAAAATTAGTCCTATCAATGCCAAGTTTTTGAAGAAACACTACCCTTGAAGAAAGATGACGCTCCTTCAGGCACGAGTATAAACTGCATGTTCACTCCTAGCCCGTAAGGGTATAAACTGTGTACGACCCCAAAAAAATGTTTGCTAGGTTGAAAACCTCAAAAAAGGCAGCCTATGCAAAAATTAGGACACATTAAAAAAAACACTCTCCTAGAACTATCTTGTGACTTGATCCTCTTCACTGAGGTATGTAGGAACTTAGAGTTTTATTCTAAGTTCAGTTGCATGAGTGTCAAAAATACATGTTTTGTCACACTCCAAGCATAGATGGAGCGGACAATAACCCTATGAGCACGTGTAATACAACTGACATATTTTAAACGGGGAACCACTATCCTTGAGACAATATTAAAGGGCTATACATAAACAAATAGGATTATAACTACATATGATAACTTTACATTATCTACGAAGCCTCTAATAGAATATGTAACTATACAAAGTCAAAAGGTTGAGACAAGGCCTCGACATACCCAAATCATAAGTATGAGTACGACTAAAGGGTACTAGACTTCTGTTAGCTTCAACTGAGACAGGAGCTCACCAGTTGTTTTACTAAATATAGAATGAATGCCTAATACGAAAGTCTCGTATACCTGATCCTGTATTTGTAAAGGTACATCGCCCCCAAAAGTAGGGACGTCAGTGCATATAAAATATGTACTAGTACATAAAAGAGATAGAATAATAGGTAAGAATGTTCATATGAATCAGATTTCAAGATGAAAAACTTATGAGAATACAAGTGACAAATACGCAATATGAAATGATGACCCCTATAGATACTTGACTCGACAAGAGTAATAGGATTATTGTGACATAAATAAATATAGCACGAAGTGTGAAGATGAGTAATTCCAAATGGAACAGGCATGTAGATATTGTGGCAGTATGGGACATGTAGTCATGGGTTAGACATATGGAAAATGAAAGTTCTATTCACCTATATCAAGTAAACTATGTTGACTCCTATAGGAGAAACAAGTGACTATAGGCCATGCCTTTACGGCGATAAGGTTTTAGCTTTACGTACCTCGAGTTTTGCTTCATTTCCATAGTGTGCCAATTTCACCTCTCATTCTATGGTAGAGATCTTTCAAGAGTATCATTGAAAATCCTCATTTAAGAGTTCTTGAGCCTCCTCGAAATAGAGCTAATGGTTTGCACTTTTGTGGTTGAACACAGATCATTTAGTTCTTGAGCCGCCCAACTCGTTGATTAATTTTTTTTGTTTTGTTTCCCTTCTCAAATACCCTTGTTAGCAGCAAAAATGGTGGTTGTTCAGGGTTGCTGGTTGTTTTCCAAAAGAAGAACCAAAAAATATTTTTGAGACTTATCTTAAAAGAGGTGTAAAAATTTCTTAATATCACCTCTTTTCTAGTCCCAATAGACTTGGACCACATGTCTCATATGGGCATAATAATACACTGCTTCCATAATTAATTGGAGTTGTCCCCGCAATTAAAATGTTGGTGTTGCATTTTGCGAAGGAGGCCAAGAAACGTCGGACCATTGAATTAAAATATCACTCACAATTCTTAAGTTACTTTTTTTTCCCATCCTTTTTAAAAAAAAATCTATAACCAGGGGTATGCTTAATCCATTTGCAACTTACTCCCCCGATTCACATTTATTCACCGATGTTTACAAGTTCCATAGATAGTTCAAGTTATGGGGTGTTACATTATCAGCCTCTTGGGATCATTCGCCCTCCAATGAGAAATATGGCTCAAAATAATTCTAACTTTGTTATTTTTCAAAAATTTCGACAGAGCCTCCTTTGTAAACAGGCCTATCCAAAACCTGTCAGCTAACCATAATAAAAAAAAATACGTCTCACAAAGCGTCACAATAATTACAATACTCAGCAGACTCTACACGAGGCTTCACTTGGCCTTACATTCACATGAAAGCTATAACAAATATTATAGTTTATCTTATACTCTTCTGAAAGCTGCACAATGTAAAATTCTGGTATCATAAGCACACATTAGGTGCCTAAACATATCATGGGAGAATCAGAAAATTTTGGCATAATATAGACACTAGAACTGTTGGAGGTAACATAGCTTAATTTGTAGGTTAATCTACCCTTTAGGCCATTTGATCGATCTTTGTATGCCATTGTAAGGTCCATATATGTAGGTCTCATCTAGTTGTCGCTTTTTGCGATTGTTGACTTCAGTTTTTTTTTTTAACAATCTCCATTGGGTAGGGAACCTTCTTGCCCCTTTGCCTGGGAATAAACTCCATCCTTACCTGATCCCTCTACACCAATATATACACATGAAAACATATCATATCTAAACAATCAAGTCATATAAGAATCATAGCAATAAAGAAACACGAAGAGCATGTAGTCATGTTAACAGGTGAGCCACAGAAAGAGCCTTAGCCTATAAAATATAAACATAATAGACATGTAACTTATGAACTAGTGAGTTATAGGGACATGTAACATAGGTGCAAATAAGTTATAAAAACCTATTGTAAATAAACATGTAGACGATAGAATAACATGTAGACACGTAATGCATAACCTTTTTAAGATTAAGAAAATCATATAGCATGTAAGTTAATCACGATCTATTAGAAAATGAATCATAACATCACCTAATGCATAGACTCTAAAATTGTAGAAATACTTAACATACAAGTAAATTAATGATAACATGTGGGCATGTAAATTTGTAACTCTCGCGGAAATATACCTATATTCTATAAACAAATAAACGTGTATTACATGAGCAACTATACCTTATATATTTTTAAAATATGCAAACTATGAAACATATATTATTTAGAACCATGAGTAAGATTACACCTACACATGTGATTTACTAAGCCTATAATCTATATAAATAATATTTTGTAGTACATATAACATATAGACAAGTGATATGTGACACATATAACATGTGAGCAAATAACCTATGACACTTATGACATGTGGACTAATAACCTCGTGTTAGATATGCGTATAACATGAAACAAAATGTTCTAGAGAACTGGTAGTATAAATATACTAATAATTCGGGAAAATGTGTAACATACAAATTATCATTTTTAGGAAAAAATTTAGCAAATACGTGCATCTTTTATAAAATATGTAAACACATAATCAAGGATTCCTATAGCAACCAGCCTATAAGTAAATAATCAAAAATGCATATGATAATTAAATAATTAGTTCATGAACCAGGTAAAATATTGACCAATAATTTATAAAATACATAGCATGTAAGAATATCTTTTACAAAACCTATATCAATTATCAAATAAACAAAAGACTTATGATACAAATAACATGTGCACAATAAACCCCTAAGGGACATATGACATGTGATCTAATAAGCTTATATGAACCAGTGGCACGTAAACAATTTTATTTATAAAACATGTAGCACTTATAATCCTATAAACAAGTAAACAATAATATATACGTATATGGGTTCATAATAACCTAATACAAAAGGCATCAAGTACCTTTGTGAGCTATGGAACATCCTATGATGTCTTTTGGTCAGTTCTTAAATACAAGCGAAATGCTGGTAGTTCTAGATTATTCATGACTAATTCCACTTGTACTTCTTACTTTGCTTCGAGGCTTCTGTAATCGAGCTATCCTTTAGCTCTACAAAGCTCTTTCCACATACTTCTAATCACTAAATTTGGGTACTCTTAGATCAATCTATATTGAGGCAAGCATAGAGGGGATATTTTATAAGCTTCCTACTAGAGTGGCTAGCTAAAACAGGTTTTGTATTCATTGCCATCACGTGATACATTTCGAGGCTCAGTGTTTGGTAGATTCTGTAGACTTTGATGAGCAAATGAAAAACAGGGTGCCAAAGATACTACAACAAGAGAACTCGTGTATACCACGTACTTATGGAATCATCCTGTGAATCCTTTGTGATATCTAGAGATTATCCAACTTTGGCTTCTTTCATAAAGTCCAACCATTCTTAGCTGACTTTCCTGACTACATAACTAGTAAGGGTAATCAACCCTTTTTTTTTCCAGCCATGATCAACTAGCTTATAATAAACCTACACCAAGTAAACATGGGCATACAACTAGCCATCCTTTACTTAGGAACCAATCTAATAAGTTTCATCAATATGCATTGTCTTTTTTTTTTCTTGGGTGATGCAAGTGCTTTCCTAGGAACCCATTGGATCCAATATATCCTATACAGTGAGGGTTTCCTAATTACCTTTCCAACTTCTTAGTAATGTAAAATAGGATCTGGGGTCCGCATGAATACTAACACTATGTCTCAAATACAACCCCACTAGTTGCTGAGACTAGAGAAGTATCCCTTTATGACTTTCTTTAACCCTTATACAAGTCTCACTCTAACTAGGAATTCTATTCTATGTGCATACTAAGTTTGGGTTATTCAAATACATTTTACTATACCTCAAAATGCATCAATTGTTCTCTTACAAGCAATTAACTGATACCATGCCCTTTGCTAATCTGGACTAGCCTCTAAGTTTTCTTTGACCCTAAAATTTGGTGCCTACTAACCCTCTCCTTAGCCCTGACATAAATCAACATGGGGCACTTCTCTATAAATATTTTTATAAAAATTGAGGCACTTATCCTCGATCTCGCTAACCATAAAAGGATTCACACAATTGATAGTCTAATTGGTAATCAGTGGTATATATTTCATGAAAATCATCTATGCACGTACCTTAAATAATGCCTGATAAATCACCTAGGCTTTCTCAGTCAAATAGCCTATCTTTGGTTAACACTAATGTGACACATTTACCTAATAATACAGGTTATTATCATACTATATATTGATAAGGAGATGGTTCAATCATCCCTATTCCTAATATATATACCTAACCTTGAAGGCCTTGGGGATATCACCAAGGAAGTACTGAACATCTCCAAAGGTTTAAATCCTACAAGTATGGGAGGGATTAATAATACAGGTTATTATTATACTATATATTGATAAGGAGATGGTTCAATCATCCCTATTCCTAATATATATACCTAACCTTGAAGGCCTTGGGGATATCACCAAGGAAGTACTGAACATCTCCAAAGGTTTAAATCCTACAAGTATGGGAGGGATCATTCCATAAAGCTTTTGGACATGGAAGTTGGTGATATTCTAAAATCATTATATCAGGATATGACATTTCTTATCTTTTTATAAAATGACCCTTAATTGAATAATCATATAAGTAATCCCCCTATTGGGTCCTACTTAGACAAGCCACGAGGCTAACAAAGTGCAACTATAATGATAGGTGACACATGAATCTTTGAATACATTTCTTCCATGAGCAACTATGAATTAAAAGGGTTAGACTTACCGAGCTATCTTAAGCTCAAGTTGGAGTCTCTAGGTGACTGATGGTTTAAAGGTTAATTGCGGGAAGTTTCCTGTTTTGGCAATGAGAGTATTAGCCCTTGGCCTGATATGAGGTTTCTTTCAGACAGGTAAAGGTTATTAACAAATTAGGCAGAGTATGAATTGGAAGTAACTTCTTATGACGTAGCTCTATCGCACAATCTAGATCATGAAAGAATTTTAGAATTTCTAAATGCCCAAGCAGTTACCCTATTATAAATGTGGTGCACAACACATCCATAATTAAGTCTCTACTAGACGCAGCTTCGTAGATTCCCTAGGACACCTGAACCTATGGCTCTGATACCACTTTTGTCACGCCCCAAGCCTAGATGGAGCAGACAATAACCCTATGAGCACGTGTAATACAACTGACATATTTTAAGCGGGGAACCATTATCCTTGAGACAATATTAAAGGGCTATAGATAAACAAATAGGATTATAACTACATACGATAACTTTACAATGTCTACAAAGCCTCTAATAGAATATGTAACTATACAATGACAAAAGGTTGAGACAAGGCCTTGACATACCCAAATCATAAGTATGAGTACGACTAAAGGGTACTAGACGTTTGTTAGCTTCAACTGAGACAGGAGCTTACCAGTTGTTTCGCTGAATATAGAACGAATGCCTACTATGGAAGTCTCGTATACCTGATACTGTATTTGTAAAGGTACATCATCCCTAAAAGTAGGGATGTCGGTACATATAAAATATTTACCAGTACATAAAACAGACAGAATAACAGGTAAGAATGCTCATATGAATAGGGTTTCAAGATGTAAAACTTATGAGCATATAAGTGACAAATTCGCAATATGAAATGATGACCCATATACTAGTCTTATTAGCATACCATACCTCTAAGTATTAATTATGAATAACTGTGGACAATGATTATCAGAAAATCTAGTCTAAACTATACTTTATGAATAACCTTATTAGCTTAACACTTATTAGGTTACATGTGTTCTACAAGCTGTTCTTTGTTATAAGACACCTAGAAATTTGCCTAGGTTATATCCTATGCCTATATCAAATACAAATGATCATAAGATGTTCTACCGAAGATGGTCTGTGTCAAATGTATGGCATATGCTATCCTAATATTAATTGCTATTATTTTATACGTATAATTGTAATCACAGTCTGATAAAGGGTACGCCTCCCATGGGCTCACTATAAGGTTCTGCCCGCAGACCATATGTGCCATATATTGGCTCGAGTCAGGGGAATCAGTACATGACATTCCAGCTGACCCCAAATACAAATGATGCCACAAGGGCGGTACGCTCTAATATTTGGTCTCACTATAGTGGTTTGGTCTCAATCCTGTGCACAGAATCGTGTCGCCCAAATGTGTCAAGCAAAATCTATGAATACCCTCCCGTCATTAATGATAAGTTTTATCATATAATACCTTAAAGGCCTATGACAAGTAAACTATGATAAAGGTTATTTAGCTATTCAATTAGTACCTTCTATATATAACTAATTTCTTTAATGGGATCTAGCTATTTAACCGCTAGTTCTTATATCATCTTATAATATGACGCTATGTGATCAAATATACTAGTGCGACTATATTATGGCCATTTATTCTAATGTATAGCATGTGATGGCTTACTGTGTTACTTTTAAGAATTTCTAACGAATACGAGCACAACCATGTATAACTCTATAGATACTTGACTCGACAAGAGTAATAGGATGATTGTGGCATAAATAAATAGACGCAAGAAGTGTGAAGATGAGTAATTTCAAATGGAACAGGCATGTAGATATTGTGGCAATATGGGATATGTAGTCATGGGTTAGACATATGGAAAATGAAAGTTCTATTCACCTATATCAAGTAAACTATGTTGACTCCTATAGGAGAAACAAGTGACTATAGGTCGTGCCTTTACGGAGAATTAGGTTTTAGCTTTACGTTCCTTGAGTTTTGCTTCATTTCCATAGTGTGCCAATTTCACCTCTCATTCTATGGTAGAGATCTTTGAAGAGCATCATTGAAAATTCTCATTTAAGAGTTCTTGAGCCTTCTCGAAATAAAGCTAATGGTTTGCACTTTTGTGGTTAAACACGGATCTTTCAGTTCTTGAACCACCCAACTCTTTGATTGATTTTGTTTTGTTTTGTTTCCCTTCTCAAATACCCTTGTTAGCAGCAAAAATGGTGGCTGCTCACGGTTGCTGGTTGTTTTCCAAAAGAAGAACCAAAAAATAATTTTGAGACTTATCTTAAAAGAGGTGTAAATATCCTTAATAGCCACCTCTTTTCTAGTCCCAATAGACTTGGACCACATGTCCCTTATGGGCATAATAATACACTGCTTCCATAATTAATTGGAGTTGTCCCCGCAATTAAAAACTTGGTGCTGCATTTTGCAAAGGAGGCCAAGAAATGTCGGACCATCGAATTAAAATATCACTCACAATTCTTAAATTACTTTTTTTTCTCATCCTTTTAAAAAAAAAAATCTATAACCAGGGGTATGCTCAATCCATTTACAACTTACTCTCCCGATTCACATTATTCACCGATGTTTACAAGTTCGATAGATAGTTCAAGTTATGGGGTGTTACATGTTCCCACTTGATCCGCTATATGAAAGTTAATTCTGTGAATATTCTCATCAAACTTTGGACTTACACCAAATATTGCGAATATTCTCATCAAACTTTGGACTTACACTAAATATTGCGAATATTCTCATTAAACTTTGACTTAATGGGGGCAACCCTTTAAAAAAATGAGTTTATTCAATGGGCTTTGGTATACTTAAGTTCTCCAAGCCTAAAACTGAGGGCGCAAATTTACCGAGCCTGCAGTTATCAAGTTTGCAAGTTAAAGGGTTTAATTCTTAAGGCCTTCGAATTGAAGTTTCAAATCCATCATGAATTTAAGATGAAGACACAAAGTCGATGATCAACAAAGTTTAGAGAAAGTCAAGGCTTAATACTACATCATCAATGCATCAAAATAAACAAATAATTTTTGAAACTGAAACACAATGGGAATATTAAAAGGAATATGCAATATAAATATGAATAAAAGGAGTTTTTATTGCTACTACTAATGTCAACTAATCAATCAAATACTAAAAAAAAGAAGGGAGCAAAAAGTTCAAAGAAAAAGAAGCACCCTCTGAGGATAATATAAGCATAACTTATAATTAACTAAATCTTGGAGAAGCGTATAAGCCTTGCTTCTTCTTTTCTACGGCATTCGAGGCCTTTGCTGTCGCCGGGGAAACATTAGAGTACTTGTAGAACTCTTCTTCAGTAGCTGAAACTTCAGATTCAACCTCTTCATCCTCTTGCTTGGCAGCATTTCAAAGAGCTTTAACTTCTTCACCTTCTTTCTCTCCTTCTCAAGAGATTTGCAGGCAACAAATAGTTCTCCAGATTTCTCATCCGTTTCTTTCAATACAAGTTCAAGATGCTCCTTGGCTTTAAATATGGCTCTAAATTTTTAATTTTTGTGGCCTTATCAACAAGGGCTGATTATTCTTGGTCATAGGAAGTGGCAAGTTTGAAGAAAGACCCCAATAGATTCTGTAAAAAGGAAATATCCACACCCATTCTGCTCATGTAGTTAAGTACAACTTGGACCTCGTCTTCGATAAAAGAAGCATGGTCCGTAGTAAGGCCTGTAAGTTTGGTGCGGATGCTGGCCCAAGCTTTCTTGACGAAATCCCTTTTAAGCTCTGAGACAACCTTCTTTTCATAAAAACAGACATGGTTACCGCTAGTCATTGGTGGAAATTTGATTCTACGTTTGCTTTAACTTTACCGCGAGGAGTAGAAGTAATCTTTTTGGATGGTGAAAGTAATTCTCTTGAGTCTGGCCCCTACTACAGACTCACTACTATCTTGTGGCTTACTTTAATGAGGATCTTCCAAAATTTTAATGTTGTTTAGATGCACACACATAAAAAATATATGATAAGAGAGAGATATAAAGCCAATTCATATGCTATGAAATAATGGAGAAGTTAATTCATTTCCTCTTTAATGGATGGCAGAGTCCTCGAGGAACTATAATCAGTTTCAAGAATCTCCACCACATGCAAGTTAGTATCTTTCGGTAGATATAAAGATGGTTTCACCTTCTTCCAACAACGATCTCCATGACTACTACTGCTCTCATCCTGAGATGGTCGTTTGTTGGAAGCCTGAAGAGTCTGAGCAGGCATCTTCTCTTTTTGAGCTTCTGCATATGACGTCGGTCTTATTTGGAACGACAACTTTAGATTTTAAAACAGAAGGTTTATCCACAACTGAGACCTCTTTGCCATGTTCTTGAAGAATGTCGGTAATAGGACCTACGACATTCACCAATGATTGCAAGTTAACTTCAAGAAAACTATCATGAACTTTGTCCCACCAAGATTTATACGCAATGAAGGAGTACTTTGGCATATTAGGTGCAGCCATAGGGAAAGTTTCTTTCGGCATAGATCCATGCGACACACAAATTCGATAAAATCTAAGGCCTTCATCAAATGATGCACTGTGAATATCACTTTCCAAACTACCAGGGATGTTTTGATAAAATCCAAATTGACGGCTAAATCAATGCGGACTATATGCCTCAAGGATAAGTAAGTTGCCACATCTTAAAGAGAGAAAGTTAAAGCAGAGGCTCATGAAGTAACTTATCTCTGACTCTAATTCCTTATCATTGTCCACAAATAGCAAAGATCGGTCTTGTTCAACATGGTAGAAGTCCAAACAACACTATCTCCCCGATGAATGCATTTTCTGGCATGCTTTTCATCAAAATACCTTGCATCACTTTTTCTAGAATATGCTACCATTAACAGAGTAAATGACCCACTAGAAAGAGGAAAATGTGTTTTGAATTAGTAGGCAAGCCAACCATACACATAATGAATTGGAAAGGATACTTTAAGGTGCTCTAGCTGTGAAGATGTGATGATCTTGTTTAAACCATTATAAATACATGACAAGACCAGAACGACAAGACAGAATGTTTGTTTATTTTCCATCATGGCTGCAATCCTAAAAGTTCCCAGACGAATGAAATCACCATCCTTAAAAGGAAATACAAAGGTGCACAACCAACATGATAAAAAGGTCGCCAAATATGTATTAGTCCTATATTCATACCCCACTCCGAGCTTATAAAATGTCGCATCATCTGTACTGGAATACTTTCCTGCTTTAGGAATAGCCCCAGTTGGGTTTTGTGTTGACTTCAAGCAAATAGATTTTTATCCTTCCTCAATGGAGCTGGCTCGTATCTCAAGACTCTTTTGCATCAAAACTTTATCCACTTTCTTAGAGGTACTTTTGGATTATGAGTCTCCCCTTATTGAAGGTGTTGTAAGGATACAAATAAGAATTCACAAGTATGAGAGATGAATCTCTTATTCTTTTCATCAACACCTGTGAGATCCTTAGCTTCGGGTGCTACTCCTTCATATGGAACACCTCCAATAGGTAGGCTCCCAATTTGGTGTATATCCCAAAGGGATATGGATAGCTCTCCAACTGATGTCAACAATGTGTTTTTCTTTGAACACCAAGCTTCAAGAAAGGCCTGCAATATGTTTGAATTTCGGTTATAAGTGAATAGAGAAGCATAAACTGCATCATATATTTTTGTTGCCTTCAAGGTTTGTTGACTTCCAGCCAATATGTATTCAACCCACTCCCAGTATCCTTGAGTATAACGATATTCACCATCAATCTTTATGGCACCTCCCCAACGTATAGCTCCCTAGAGTACTCGACATCCTAAGCAAGGATGGGTGCCTGCAATTTTCAATTGGCATTGGTTGGGAGTTTGAAGAGACCATACTTTAAGCGATTGACTAGAACCAATGTTATTTTCAAAAGTCCAATTTAGCATATGGAGGGAATTTCTCAAGGGTGGCCACGGATCTGCATATCTGCCAACCATTGGAGTATGAGTCAATTGCTTGGTTAGACTCATACCATCATCGACCTTGATTAGGATATACTTGTTTTTGGAGGATGGAAAGGTATAGTCTTTGAAGTGAACCATTCCTGCAAGCTGCATAAATAAAAGAATCTTAGTCAAATACAAAGTTGAAGTTTGGTCAAACACCTGCACAAACGATTGCTGACAAAAATTTCCTCTATGTTGTGGCATTATTCAAAAAATTACCACGTATGCTAGAACCAAGGAACTAATCACGTAAAGCTGAATTTCTCATTCTTAAGATGTACGGAGGCAAAGTTAAACTCTCAACCTTAAGCCGATTATTGCATAGTCACCAAATTTGAAGCTAAATTGGTCGATTTTAAGGTGTACAGAGGCAAAGTTAAACTCTCGCACCTTAAACCGATTGTTGCATAGCCACCAAACTTGAAGCCTAATTGGTCGGTCTTAAGGTGTACAGAAGCGAAGTTAAACTTTGCACCTTAAGCCGATTGTTGCATAGTCACCAAACTTGAAGCCGAATTGGTCGGTCTTAAGGTGTACGGAGGCAAAGTTAAACTTTCGCACCTTAAGTCGATTGTTGCATAGTCACCAAACTTAAAGCCGAATTGGTCGGTCTTAAGATGTCGGAGGGGAAGTTACTCTCGTACCTTAACTCGAACAGCATACTCACAAAACTTGAAGGTGAATTGGTCGGTCTTAAGTTGTACGAAGACGAAGTTAAACTCTCTCACCTTATGTCGCTTATTGCATGGTCACCAAACTTGAAACCAAGTTTGTCCTTTCATGAATGCTATTTGTTTCAACCTCCAAAAAAAAGGGAAAAAGAAGAGAAAGAAAGCAAAAGTATAACAAGCAAAACGTAGAAGATATATACCTAAATACGAGTATATCTTAATCATCAAAGTCGGTAGAAGTTGCTCTCTCAAATTAATGTGCTTGCTGGAAAGACAAAAAAAAATATTAATTATCAAAACCAAGACCAAGACCATATTAGTTTGGGGAATTAAAAGTAAACAACTACCATGAACCTCGATTTGTAAAGATCATTACAAGTCCAAGAAAAAGGGAAAAATCGTAGTAAAGTTTTGAAGAAAAAAAAAAGGTCTGGACAAGAGTAAAATAATAATTAATGAAGAGTGAAGCAGGAAGTAAGAGAGGAACAAGAAATTTACCAATCGGCAGCCACGACATAGCATCCAATATAATGTAGAATATGATTTTTGATAGGAGTCGGTGTAAGTTACAGTAGAACGAATTGTGAAATTTTGATTGCTAGTCACATGAATTTATAGAGAGAGTGGGGCGGCAAGAGTGTTCTAATCCCTCCAAAAGAGGAAAAAAATTGAGGCGGCAGTAGGTTTCTGAACCAATGAAAATAGGGTAAATGATGTTCTAACCTTAATTGGAAAATCCCAAATTGCAGGCTGCAACATTATGTGGGAGAAAGGGAACAAAGAAAGTAAGAATCCTATTAAAGTCAAAATAGAAAAAGGGAAAAATTACATAGCATAGATAAAAAGGGTCCTTAATTATCTATCATGGTTAATGTTGAAAATAATTACCAGGCATATTCAAAAGTTAGTTAAAGAGCTATTATTTAAGAGGGCCCTCATATACAAATATAATAGCTTGTATATCATGCAATTAATCTCTCTCATCTAATTAGCTTAAATTTTGGCTGACTTAATTGAACACTTAATTTTATTTTTTGATTTAATTTTAAAAATTGGCCAATTTATTTGATTTTTCTCGCTCTTCTTAAATTTTCCATTTATTTGATTTTTCTCTCTCTTCTTAAATTCTTAAATTTTCCATTTATTTGATTTTTCTCTCTCTTCTTAAATTTTCCACCATCTTCTTCAATCTTTTTCCTTGAAAAGTAGAAACTATTGGTAGGTTTTGTTATATTGAAACTATTGGTAGGTTTTGTTATATTGACTCTTAAATAGTATATTTTTGAGATTTTTCCAAAGATTTATTACATCAAAAAACGTTTCTTCAAATTTTTTCTTCCAATTCAGGTGAAAAAAATGTTTCAATACGTATACAAGTCCAAGAAAAAGGGAAAAATAATATCTTATTTTTATTTTGTGATGTTTCAATATATATATCTTCTTTTTCTATTAGTTACACACAAGTATGTATACCATGCCAATTTTTTTATGTATATATATATATGTATACAAATAATCGCCATATACAATTAGACAGTTATCATGTGTTAGCATATACATATATATACACATATAAAATATACATATAAGTTGTATAATTAGTTTTTGGTTTGTATAAAATATGTTGGTTCATATTTCATACATTACATATAGGTATACAACTATCACATGTTTGTATATAATTAAATTGTATATTTTTGAAGTTGGATTGTATAAACTATTTTTGTTTTTCTATTAGACATTAGGTATATCTCAGTTTGTATAATCTGTTATTGGTATTTTGTATAAACTAAAGGAAAAGAAAAAAAGTTTCAAAGATTCTCACTCCAAAGGGGGAAGCAACGACGTTGTGAATAACTCAAAGGTATTTTGTATATACCCAAATGTATATTTGTTTGAATGTATATACAATAGATATACATATGTCTATATATCTTTTTTTCTGTTAGTTACACACAAGTATGTATACCATATCAATTTTTTTAATGTATATATGTATAAAAATAACCATCATATATATACAATTAGACAGTTGTCATGTGTTGGTATATACATATATATATTCATATATAAATTATACATATAAGTTGTATAATCAGATTTTGATTTGTATAAAATATGTTGGTTCATATTTTATACATTACATATAGGTATACAACTATCATGTGTTTATATATAACTCAATGGTATTTCGTATAAATTATATTTAGTCATAAACTGAATTTGTTTGTATATTTCTATTCGTGCGTTTGTATTTTTGTATTTATTTTGTTATATTTCTTTCACATACATTTTGAATTTGTATACATATATACATTTGAATTTGTATATTTATACATATAATCTGAATTTATATTCATTTTATACTTTTGAATTTGTATCAATTCGTATTTATTTTGAAGATATGAGTTGCAAGCGTCTATATTTGTATTTGAATGTTAAATTCAAAGCTAATTTTCATTTGTATCAATTCTAAATTTATATTTCTATTCATAGCTAATTTTTTTGGATAAATACATTGAATCCCAATGTATAAATACATTGAAATTATATTTTAAATTTTGAAGCCATATGAAGAAATCAGAGGAATTTTAGTTTGAATTCTATTTTTGTATTTCTAAAATTAAAACGTAAGTTATAACAGTCCATATGGAAAAGAAAGAAACAAAATATTTAAAAAAGATATGTTGGAGGGAATAAAGGAAGTGAATCACTCTCCTTTAAAATCTGTTAGTTAAGATTTGTGTATTAGAGTCCTAAATACATTTAATCACTAACTAAAATCTATAAAATGTAATTACTAAAACTTACACTAAGAAGTTAGTTAAGAGGGGTACAAGTTGGCTATATGTGAAGTTTTGCCTAGAAAAAGTGACATGTGGGGCCCACGTGGATATAAGGGAAAAAGAGTCATATTCTTAAATCACTTTGCTAAGTCCATGTCAGGCCCATCATGCCACAATTTATTATCTTAGTTACATAATCATATGCTAAGATACTTCAAAACCAATCTACAAATATTTAACTATTTCAACAATCTTAAAGCAGGGGACATTTGTACGCAATGAAATTTTATTAAATTTAAATTCGTACGAAATTTAGATTATATTAAATTCAAAGTATATTAGTCTAAATAAATATTGTAGATTAATATAATTTGATTAATTATCTAAGTTTAATAAATATAGATTTAATTAAAACACAATTCTTATTGGGCTAGTCCATTGATTTGGGCTGCAAATGATGAGCCCATTTTGCTAAGTTTAAGATGTTATCTTATTCTAAAAGCCCAATTGGGTGTCGCGTGTCAAATGACATAGCATGTCAAGTCAAGCAAAGGAGCCAATAGGATCATGCAACAAGTCAAAATGATGTAGCATGCCCAATCAAATTCAAGGCCAATGAAAATGTGCCATGTGTACAAGTTTACATGTTGCAACCAATCAAATATGACCATGTCACTTAAATCTATTGGCCAAAAGAAGCCCATCGTCATCACAACTCCTCCATCCTACAACTATAAATAGGAGTCTCATAATTCAGAAAAGGGACCAACAATTCTAACAAGAAGCAAGAGAAAGCTCGTGGATCAAACCCCGCAAATTTTTGTACAAGATACAAGTTCAAGCATTCAAATCCTCAAGTTCAAAGATGACTCAAGATCAAGACAAAGATTCAAGATCAAGCTCAAAAGCCCTTGAATTCAAGCACAAGTCAAGATCAAAGTCATCAAGTTCGTCAAATTCACAAGTCAAGTTCAAATTCGTCAAATTCAAGATCAAGCTCAAAGACTCTTGAATTTATATTTGAAAAAGCAAATCAGGATTCATAGAGATTGTAACACTCAATATTTGAAATCAAATAAAACGACTATTGCGATATTTTCTTGTCCCGATTATTATTTTCTCGACTCAAATTTTATTGTCTACAGTGCTTTTTTCAGAAGTATTTTTCAAAAGTCACTTTTGGTGAGAAGCAGTTTGTGTTTGACCAATAAATTTAAATAACACTTTTGAGCAGCAATTAGTGTTTGGATAAACTTTTAAAACTACTTTTAAGTGTATTTTTCTCAAAAGTGTTTTTCAAAAAAGTACTTTTAAGGAGAAGCTACTCTTTTTAGCTTATGAAAAACTGTTTTTTCTGCTCTTCAGAAGCACTTATTTTCTTTCAAAAGTTTTGCCAAGCACCTCATTTTTTAAAAATAAGCACTTTTTTTTTAAAAAAAAAAAAAAATCTTTTGAGAAAAATAAATTTGGCCAAACAGGTTATACTTCCAATTTACCAATAAATGGTTGCAAGAAATTCTCAGTTCTGGTGCGTTTTCCATTTTTAACATTTTTCTCCGATTTCAATTTCAAACAACCTGCATAGCAACTCTAGAATGCTGTCAATTTTTGAATATTAAGGATTTTATTTAGCTTAAACCGTCAGGAGGTAGCAAGTAGCCTGTGGGATAACATAATTTCTCTTTTCTCAAGTTGTGTATCACTGCACCCTACTACTACTTTGTGGTAGTAGGGTGTGTTAATTATACATCTAATTATGCCTCTTCAACTATTAATTAGTTTTTGCTGATACGTACTAACTGTTCCCTTTATTAAGTTGTCATAATTATTGTGTTCACACATTGCAAAGGCATGGAATAGGTTTAAGAGGTTCTGCACTAAAATGTGGTTATACCAATTAACATAAATTGTTAGAGTCATCCTTGACGAAGTTAAAAAACAAGGACGTATTATCTTATTTCTTTGACAATTGTAGCAAGTTGTTGTACATTTTGTTTAGGTTCCAATTTTCTTAAATTAGGACCAAATATTTATACAAGTACATAGTAATAGCTGCGGGCATTATTAGTGTGAAATGAGTTGGCATCTCAGCTTATTCTCCTAAATTTCTTTTCCCTTTTGGTACTAGGAGAAGAACGTAGGGGCTTTAGTGGTTCCGGTGAGGTTATATAGAAATCCGTAAATTTGTTTATATGAAGTGTTGATGTTAGAGTAACGTGGAGTTTGGTGCTTTAGGGGTACAGTTCTAAAAAGCCTATTTAAATCCCTTACATTTCCCTTAGCTTGTTAACTAACTGAATGCTTCCGTCATCTTTATAGTGATGTTGTCAATAACCAGATTGATGATGTATGTTTCCTTCATGTCCTCTATCTATTGTTAATGTTCATCATTTACTTTTACTTTTACTCATAAATAAATATGTACCAAGATTATAATAGGAAATTCACTTCTACATGTTTGTGCACGATTGTGATTTTAAGTGTCTAAGAAGTCGATTTACCATACTTTATCCATAACCATAACCATAACCATAACTTAGCCATGGTTCAGTAATTACATCTTATTCTTTCTATCTTATGGGTAACCAAAGGATGGATGTGTGGTTGAATGGACATCAGTTATAAGATTGTTATTGCAAGAATTAGAATCTACCTATATAACATTTGTTCCCATGTACGTAACGTAGTAGGCTTTCTAGAAGCAAGGGGCAAGCAAAATTTACTCTGCTGAGCTCCGCTTACTCCTAGGTCCATTAAGCTTCTCCGAAAATAATTAAATGAGAAAAATGTTTTTCCACATGAGAAGTACTTGGAAGAAAGGGAACTAATATTCTTTGCTTATCCTTGGACTCAACCAGAAAACAGCTGCCTCTTTCCTTTCAACCTTGGATTTTGAATCTCTATGAGCTGGTAGGGAAGAAAGTTAGTAAGACACATGGACTCAACCACTGCCCATTAATTAAGCCATTATTGTTCATGCCAATAAAGTAGTCAACATTCTCATAAGAACAATTAAATTTTCCAAGGAACTCAAAAAATATTTTTTTTTGGAAGCTGACTACTTATTTGTTAGTGACTAACCAATGCTACGATTTCATTTTGGTAGTTGCAGGAGTTGGATGACCTTTTTGTTGGATTATGAGTCTTTTTTCCTTTCTATGTGGATAAATAAAACTCAATTTGGACCAACCCACTATTTCCCATAGGCCCAATTCTATGGGATATAGAGAGAGACCTTTTTAGGTCTTATTTCACCATCCACAAAGAGAATTTTCAGCAGCCACAAAAGAGAGAAAGTGTGCAGATTTTTGCACCTAATTTCACCCCTAGATATCCAACTTTAAATTGCGATTTTTGCTTTATTTTTTGTCCGATTGAGCTATTTTTTGGATAGATTTTTTCTGTCATCTCAATCTTTGATTAGAAACTGACAGAGTTGGATTTGATGCCCCGCAGCTCCAGTTTTACATCCGTGAACAGTAGCTGCATTTTTGGTAATTTTGCTGCTTTATTTCTCTAGTTTTTGGTGCTATGATTTATGTATTGTTGCTCGTTGTTTGGACTTCTTTGGTGGACATTTTGGAGAACATTATTGTAACTCTTGGTGATTATAGTGGAGGTTTTGGTCCCGTGATTTTTTACACTTCACACTGAAGGATTTTCCATGTAAATATGATGTCTCGTGTGATTGGTTTACTTATTCTTGTCATATTCTTTTGGTTGATATATTTGTTGCCTTATTATCATTGTGCTTGGGTTTGTTTGTCTTCTCTTGGTTCAAATTGAAATGGAAAGTTTAGACTTGGGTATTCTTCCGCTGCTATCTTATCGTGCACTTTGTTAGTGCCTTTGCCTTTTCCAACAAAGTGGTATCAAAGTGTTGTTTTTGTTGATTGTCGATTTGAATGATGGAGGCAAATATGAGCAAAATGGTGTGTTTTAATGGTAGTAACTATCATACTTGGAAAGGCAAGATGAAAGATCTCCTATTTGTCAAGGAAATGCATTTGCCTATGTTTGCTTCTAATAAACCTCAATCCATGACAGATAAGGATTGGGAATTTGAGCACTGGCAGGTTTGTGGCTATATTAGACAATGGATTGAAGATAATATTAGAAACTATATTGTAAATGAGACACATGCTAGAAGTTTGTGGGATAAGCTCGAGACATTGTATGCTTCGAAGACTGGCAATAACAAGTTGTTCCTATTAAAACAGTTGATGGATATCAGGTACAAAGAGGGCAATCCTATTTCTGATTATATAAATGATTTTCAGGGTGTTCTTGACCAGCTGTCCAGAATGGGTGTAAAGTTAGACGAAGAAATACAGGGACTTTGGCTTCTTAATACTCTGCCAGACTCTTGGAAAACTCTTCGAGTTTCTTTGACTAATTCTGCTCCCAGTGGTGTTGTAACTATGAAATATGCTAAGAGTGGTGTCTTAAATGAAGAGATGAGAAGAAGATCTCAGGCCTCATCTTCTTCAACTTCACACTCTGATGTTTTTGTTACTGAAGATAGGGGAGAAACAAGTCCAGAGGCCCGAGTGACAGAGATAAAAGTGGAAGCAAGTCCAAGTCCAGATTCAAGAATGTTACATGTGACTATTGCCACAAGAATGGGCATATCATGAAATATTATCATAAGCACAAGAGAGATATGCGACGACAAAAGAAAGAAGTAATGAAAATCATGTTAGTGTTGTTGCTAATGATGATCTTCTTGTTGCTTATGGTAAAAATGCCATTAATCTTGTTCGTGATGAGTCTAGTTGGTTTGTAGATTCTGGTGCTAATTCTCATATCACGCCCAAGAGGAATTATTTTCTTTTTATACTCCATGTAATTTTGGGATGTTGAAAATGGGCAATAATTATGAAGTTGAAGTACTTAGCATTGGGACTGTTTGTTTGGAAAGTAACAATGGTTCCAAACTTGTTCTCAATAATGTCAAGCATGCTCTAGATTCTCGCTTGAATTGAATTTCTGTAGGGAACCTTAATGATGAGGGATATATTAACACCCTTGGTGCTGGCTAGTAGAAGCTTACTAGAGGTTCGATGGTTGTGGCTCGTAGTGACAAGTTGTCTAACTTGTACGTATTTCAGGGCTCTACTTCCATAGGCTCAGTAAACTTGGTAGAGAATGATACTTCATCAGAGTTATGGCATAGAAGTTTGAGTCATATAAGTGAGAAGGGGATTAATAGTTTGGCTAAGAAAAATTTGCTTTTTCGAGTGAAACCAGCAAAGTTGAAGAAATGTGTTCATTGCTTAGTCGGTAAACATAAAAGAGTTTATTTTCAGAGTCATCCACCTTCAAGAAAGCTTGATTTACTGGATTTGGTACATTCTAATTTGTGTGGTCCTTTTAAAGTACGGTCTCATGGTGGTGCACTTTACTTTGTGACCTTTATTGATGATCATTCTCGCAAACTCTGGGTATTTCCTTTGAAGTTCAAGGATCAAGTACTTGATGTGTTTAAGGGTTTTCAGGCCTTGGTTGAGAGACAGACAGGGAAGAAATTGAAATGCATCCGCTCAGATAATGGCGGTGAGTATATTGGTCCTTTTGATAGGTATTGCAGAGAGCAGAGTATTCGGCATCAAAAAACTCCTCTAAAGACTCTTCAGTAAAATGGTTTAGTAGAGAGGATGAACAGAACTCTAGTTGAGAAGGTTAGATGTATGCTTTCAGATGCTAAACTGCCAGACTCTTTTTGTCCAGAAGCACTTAATACTGCTGCTTATGTTATCAATTTATCTCCTACTATTTCTTTGTATAGTGATGTCCCTAACAGAGTTTGGTCTGGTAAGAATATTTCTTATTATCATCTTAGAGTCTTTCGCTGTAAAGCCTTTATGCATGTTCCTAAGGATGAGAGGTCAAAGTTGGATGTTAAAACTAGGCAGTGCATCTTCATTGTTTATGGTCAGGATGAATTTGACTATCGTTTCTATGATCCAGTTGAGAAGAAACTTGTTAGAAGCCGTGATGTTGTGTTCTTTGAAGACCAAACAATTAAAGATTTTGACAAAACTGAGAAAGTTGATTCTCAGAGTAATGAGAGCCTAGTTGATGCTGATACAGTTCCTTTGATTCTTGCACCCGAAAAAATCTTCATGGTGATGGAAATCAAGTTGATAATGAAGATGATAATCATGTTCAGAATGACCAGCATAATATTGCTGATGCTCCAATTCAAGATGATATGGTTGTAGAACAACCAGTTGTTATTGATGCTCCAGAGAGTTCTCTTAGATGATCTACTAGAGAGAGAATACCTTCATCTCGTTATTCTCCCAATGAGTATGTACTCTTGACTGACGGGGGAGAACCTGAGAGACTTGATGAGGCCATGGAAAGTGAAGAAAACGAAAGGTGGTTTGATACTATAGAAGATGAGATTAAATATTTGCATGATAATCATACCTTTGATTTAGTTAAGCCACCTAAAGACAGAAAAGCTTTGAAAAACAGGTGGGTTTTTCGGGAGAAACATGAAGATGGTAATCCAGTTCCACGGTACAAAGCTAGATTAATTGTGGAGAGTTTTAACCAGAAAAAAGGAGTTGATTTTGATGAGATATTCTCTCCAGATGTCATCCATTCGTGTGGTTCTAGCAAGTTATAACAAAATAACAAAATAACAAGTTTAAGAACATAATCACACCATACATGTTGATATTTTATCCATACCATGCTCTTTTATCAAAACCACAAGTCATATTTCAAATTTAAATTCCATAGATGGCACATCTTTTACAAAAACACAAAGTGTCATATTCAACACTTTCAAGCATAACCAACATGATCTACATAATCTCCCATGCATATAATATGTTAATCCATAAGCATAAACACTTACCTAATCTTGGAAAATGATGATCTTGCTCCAAAGATGACTTAGGGTTTGAAGAGCCCAAAGGAAGCTTTCTTGATAATTCTAGAAAAAATGATAGAAAAGCATGTGTATTCTTGTGGGTTAAAATCTGATTTTTCCTCCCTTTTATAGGCCTTGGAATTCCCTTGCTCAATGATTGATTAGTCAAAGAAGAATGGGTCATTTGACCCATGTTTGGCCCATGTCTTTTATCTCATTTTGGGCCCTTTTTGAGCCCAATTTACTTAACCCAATAAAATCAATAATTTCTCATGTTTAATTCATTTCATACGCGTTACGACGATATTCCCACTTATGGAATTTATATTCGTAGCCTCAATCTGAAAAACAAGTGATTCTAGCCACGTATGGCTTATTTTGACCATAAGGGCAAAATCGTCATTTTGACGCCAAATTCGTTCACGAGTAATTTTACCACACCAATATAATCCTTCACTCATTTCATGTATATTCTCATGTTTGTAGAAGAAACGTGGCAAAAATCGTCCCGGTACGTCCCCGGGCACCCTTGGGACTTAAGAAAAATTCCAACTTTTGAAAGGTGCGCACAAGCATCCCGGAACGCCCTTGGGCGCGCCACCTTGCTGCCTGTGGGCTAAAAAATTTAGCCCAGAGAGGCCCGGCATGCCCCTGGGCGCGCCCCACCGTCTTTTTTTTCAAAATTTTCGTTTCTTTGACTTTTCTTCGCGGATTTGGTTAGACACTTCAAGTCCTATTCTTTAACTTACTTCTTACCCTTAATATCCTTTGTTTAGAGGTCCTCTTAGCCTCATTTTGAACCCCACAACTGCACCACAAAAATCACAAAACAACTCTTATGAAGGGCTAATCACATGTATGAAGCCAAATTTTAATTTCCTCAACATTAACATTACCAAATGCATACTTATAGCTCTCGACACCTAAGTATACAATGTTCAACGTCGTCAAGTAGGGTTGGGAAGGTATGAGGTGTTACATTTTGAATACGTATTATATACCTCGTAATACAGCGTATTTCATATATAATCTGATGAATTATTGATTAATAGTTTACTTTATTATAACTTCAAAAGTACATTATTACGTCGATCATATGATATCAACGTGTTATTCAAAATACTTGGATAGATTTAATTAGCTTGCTTTTGACTACTACGTATATATATCACTACACGAGATATATGTATATATACATATCGAGTGACTATCAGGTTCAAAATACGTACTGTATACATTACATACATGAGTAATTTACCCCGTAATACAACATATTTCATATATACTCTGATGAATTATCTATTAATTAGCTTACATTATTATAACTTCAACAGTATATATATTATTACGTGGATCATATAATATTAACGTCTTATTCAAAATACTTGGATAGATTCACTTAGCTTGCTTTTGACTACTATGTACATCACTACATGAGATGTACGTATACACACACACTCTATCGACTATCAGGTTCAAAATACGTACTGTATACATTACATACATGAGTATATTACCTCGTAATACAATGAATTTCATATATACTCTGACGAATTATTGATTAATTAGCTTACATTATTATAACTTCAATAGTATATATATTATTACATCGATCGTATGATATCAAAGTCTTATTCAAAATACTTGGATAGATTCACTTAGCTTGCTTTTAACTACTACGTACATCACTACAGGAGATACACGTATATACACACATGTCACTCTCTATCAACTATCAGGTTCAAAATACGTATTGTATACATTACATACATGAGTATATTACCCCGTAATACAATAAATTTCATATATACTCTAACGAATTATTGATTAATTAGCTTACATTATTATAAATTCAACAGTATATATATTATTACGTCGATCGTATAATATCAACTTGTTATTCAAAATACTTGGATAGATTCACTTAACTTGCCTTTGACTACTACATACATCAATACACGAGATATACGTATATACACACACACTCTATCGACTATCAGGTTCTAAATACATACTATATACATTACATACACGAGTATATTACCCTGTAATACAACGTATTTCATATATACTCTGATGAATTATCGATTAATTTAGCTTACGTTATTATAACTTCAACATTATATTATTACCCCGATCTATGATATCAACGTATTCAATATAGTTAGATAGATTCAGTTAGCTTTTGACTACTACATACATCACTACACGAGATATACATATAGATCACATGCATGAGTATATTATCCCATAATACAGTGTATTCCTTATACTCTAATGAATTATCGATTATTTACCTTACATTATTATAAATCCAATAATATATTATAATTACCTCAATCTTATGATATCAATGTATTCAATATACTTATATACATTCAATTAGCTTTTGACTACTACGTAAATAACTACACGCAATATACGCGTAATATATATATATATATATATATATACTCGATGGACAATATATTTATTTTATTGAAACGTAAGTAAAAAATAAAGATTGTGTTTTATGCTATTTATTAATTTTATTTAATATATTTAATATTTATTAATTTATTTTTAATATTTTTTTACAAAAACTGACCACAAGTGGTAGGTTTTTCTTAATTCTTTTTACAGAAATCGACCACTTGTGGTCGCTTTTTTAATATTTATTGATTTTTATTTTTATTAAGAAATAAACCGACCACAGGTGGTCGGTATAATTAAAAAAATCTATTTAATATATTTTTAAAATATATTCGATTTTACGTTTTTTATTTGTTTTATTTGTATTAATTTTTTGGGAAACCAAAATCAACCACAAGTGGTCGGTTTTGTATAAAATATATATTTTTTTAATCTAAAATCGACCACTTGTGGTCGGTTTTTGTAAAATAACTTTCACAAAAATTTAATATATTTTGTATAAAAAAATAAAAAGAATTTCTAAATAATTATTTTATTTATTTTTTGTTATTACCAACCACATGTGGTCGATTTTTCTGCTTTTTTAGTAGTGTATATGTGGATAAATAAAGCCCAATTTTGACTAATCCATTTTTGCCCATAGGCTCAATTCTATGGGGCATATATATATATAGACCTTTTTAGGTCTCAGCAGGAGAAAGTGTGCAGATTTTCGCATCTAATTTCAGCCCACTTCAATTTGCGATTTCTGCTTCGTTTCTTGTTCGATTGGGCTGACTTTTGGAAAGCTTGTTCCTCTCATCTCAATCTTTGATTAGAAACTAACAGAATTGGATTTGGTGCCCCGCAGCTCCATTTTTGCATCCGTGAATAGTAGCTGCGCTTTTGGTGATTTTGCTCCTTTATTTCTATAATTTTTGGTGTTGTGATTTATGTATTGTTGCTCATTGTTTGGCACTTATTTGGTGGTCATTTTGGAGAACATTATTGTAATTCTTGGTGATTATAG
Organism: Capsicum rhomboideum; assembly: GCA_031232105.1. NCBI lineage: Eukaryota > Viridiplantae > Streptophyta > Magnoliopsida > Solanales > Solanaceae > Capsicum > Capsicum rhomboideum. The sequence goes on from CP124716.1 coordinate 37,001,144, forward strand.
TGGAGGTTTTGGTACCGTGGTTTTTTACTCTTCACACTGAAGGATTTTTCAGGTAAATCTAGTATCTCGTGTGATTGGTTTACTTATTCTTTTCATATTCTTTTGGTTGATATATTTGTTGCCTTATTATCATTGTGCTTGGGTTTGTTTGTCTTCTCTTGGTTTAAATTGAAAGGGAAAGTTTAGACTTGAATATTCTTCCGTTGCTACCTTGCCGTGCACTTTGTTAGTGCCTTTGCCTTTCCCAACACTTTCTGGAGGTTAAAATATCAAATCTATAATGCTTCGTTTGTTGTTAAAGTTGTAGCTATTACGGATTTTACTAGACGTATGTTTGTTAGAGAGAGAGAAAGTGAACAACGGTTTCAGTTATATTGTTGATATGATCATGAAATTTATTTTTGCCTTTGGAGCCTTTGTAGAAGAAAATAATTTATATAGAAATAAAAGCATTCTATAGTTCTAATGAATGCTGATGATTTAACATGCACCCAGCAACACAAATTGTCCTCTGTTGCCAACTTTATTCTTCATCTAGTTAAGAAACAACTCCTAAAGAAAAACATAACTCCTAATATCACTCTCTATGAGAAACTAACCCCTGCTCCTTATGGAAGAAGAAAAAAGAAAGGGATAACTACCTTCTTGTAAGCAGGTCGCAGCGCAGGTCAGATGTCGGTTCGAAACAGTGTGTCTTTCTTCAACCATTACTTCTCTTCTGAAGCACCACCTCTTAGGCTATAAATATTTATGTTTTCCTCAGATGAAGGAGATACGAAATTATTATTTTCACAACTCCAAAACTACTTTCTTCTCTACAAAACAAATCAAAGTAAGTGTGATTTACTCCATTAGTTGAGTTCAATGAAGTTCAGCAAATTTCATTGCCGGTTTTGCTGAATAGTGTTCTATTCTATCTTGGGAGAAATTAATCCAAACCTTGGGCAATTGTGAGGGGATTATATTCTTTAAGAAAACACAGTTTAACTATGGGCTTAGAACTATCATTTTGTTCAATTTTTGGTTTTTACGGGTGAAGGAAACAATAAGCTTAAAGAATATAATTTGTATTTTGTTTACATTTTTCTGCTTCATCTCTATTTCTGTTTGTGGTTGGAGATTAGTGTTAAAGACTTTATACTCCATTTTTTAACTCGGTTCGAAGAACATAAATAAAGTTATTTCTATCGATTTGAAGAACATAAAAACTTCATCGACTGAATAAAACCACATTGATACTTAACGAGTTATTGAATTTTGTTTGTGTGTGATCAAATAGAAATGGAAGAATGAACTAATGGTATGATGACTTCTGTATCAGTGGCAACGAATGCGAGTTCGTCAAGCCATGTTACTCCCGCTATGTCTGCAGCAAAAAAGCCAGAAAAAATTTTCGGAAGTGATTTCAAAAGGTGGCAACAGAAAATGCTATTCTATCTGACCACACTAAGCTTGCAGATGTTTATTTCAGAGAACATTCCAACTCTACCGGATGAGACTCCGGAGAAAGAACGGTTTATGGTGACTGAGGCACGGAATTACTCTGATTTTTTGTGCAAGAACTATATCCTAAATGGATTGGAAGATAGTCTATACAATATTTATTGCGTTTGCAATACTTCAAAGGAACTTTGGGACGCTTTAGATAAAAAGTATAAGACAGAAGATGCCGGACTAAAAAAAGTTTGTAGCAGTCAAGTTTCTTGACTTCAAGATGGTTGACAACAAATCCGTCATGAATCAAGTCCAAGAATTACAAGTGATCATACATGATTTACTTGCGGAAGGAATGATCATCAACGAAGCTTTTCAAGTAGCAGCTTTCATTGAAAATTTGCCTCCTTTGTGGAGGGACTTTAAGAACTATTTGAAACATAAGCGAAAGGAAATGACTTTAGAGGATTTGATTGTTTGTTTGCGAATTGAAGAAGACAACAAAAATGCATAAAAGAGAGCAAATGCAAAGTCTTCAATCGCAGGAGCAAACAATGTTGAAACTCCTCAAAAGAAGAAAAAGAGAAAGAAGTAGGATGATGAGAAGGAAGCATCTAAGAAGAAAAAGTTCAAAGGAAATTGCTACAACTATGGCAAAGTTGCTCACATGGCTTCTGTTTGTCGTGCTCCAAAGAAAGATAAAAAGAAAGAGCAAGCAAACTTGAATGAAGAAGTAGACAACCTTTGTGCAATGCTCTCTGACTGCAACTTGGTGGGAAATCCAAATGAATGGTGGTTTGATTCAGGTGCAACCCGCCATATGTGTTCTAACAAGGAACTGTTTTCATCTTATACTTCTTCTGAAAAAGGTGAGACCATTTGTATGGCAAATTCAGCAACCGCAAAGATAGAAGGAACAGGCAAGGTTGGCTTGAAGATGACTTCGGGCAAGATAGTGACCCTCAATAATGTCCTTCATGTTCCCGAAATGCGGAAGAATTTGTTCTCGACATCACTTCTAGTCAAGAATGGTTTTAAGTGTGTGTTTGTATCTGATAAAGTTATAATCAGTAAGAATGATATGTATGTAGGAAAAGGTTACCTCACCGAGGGCCTCTTCAAACTAAATGTAATCTCTATTGATAAGAATAAGATTTCTACTTCTTCTTGCTTGCTTAAGTCAAATCATTTATGGCATACACGTTAGGACATGTAAACTATAAAACCATGCGAAAAATGATTAAATTAGAATTATTACCTAAGTTTGAAAGTAATAATGTAAAATGTCAAGTATGTGTGGAATCAAAGTATGCAAAGAATTCTTATAAGTCTATTGAAAGGAATTCAAATCCTTTAGACTTAATCCATACATGCATTTGTGATATGAAGTCTATACCATCTCGTGGTGGGAAAAGATACTTTATAACTTTCATTGATGATAGCACTCGATATTGCTATGCTTATTTGCTTACTAGCAAAGATGAGGCAATTAATGTGTTCAAGCAATACAAGAATAAAGTTGAAACACAACTTAACAAGAAAATCAAAATGATTAGAAGTGATAGGGGTGGTGAATATGAATCTCCTTTTGAAGAAATATGTTTAGAATATGGAATTATTCATCTAACGAATGCCCCATACACTCTACAATCCAATGGGATTGCGGAAAGAAAGAATAGAACATTAAAGGAGATGATGAATGCTTTGTTGATAAGTTTTGGTTTACCACAGAACTTGTGGGGGAAAGCTGTTCTAACAGCTAGTCGGATACTCAATCGTATACCCCATAGCAAAACAAAGTCCATTCCATATGAACAATGGAAAGGAAGGAAACCCAACTTGAAATATTTTAAAGTGTGGGGGTGTTTGGATAAAGTGCAAGATCCTAAACCTAAAAGGGTTAAGACAGGACCAAAAACAATTGATTGTGTTTTCATTGGTTATGCAACCAATAGCAAAGCATATCGGTTTCTGGTTCATAAATAAGAAAATCCCGACATTCATGTGAATACGGTAATTGAATCAAATAATGCTAAATTTTTTGAAAATATTTATCCATATAAAAATGAATGTGAGTCATCTAGTAAAAAATCTAAACGACCTCGGGAAGTGTCAAAGGGAAGCACACCTAATGAGGAAAGTCCAAGACGTTGCAAACGTCAAAAGACTTTAACTTTCTTTGGTCCTAATTTCTTGACATTTTTAGTTGAGAATGAGCCTCAAACGTTCAAGGAAGCAATGTCTTCTTCAAAAGCACAATATTGGAAAGAGGCAATCAATAGTGAAATAAAATCCATATTGAACAATCATACATGGGAATTGGTTGATCTTCCTCCAGGAAACAAACCATTGGGTTCTAAATGGATCTTCAAAAAGAAAATGAAAGATGATGGCACTATTGATAAATATAAGGCAAGACTAGTTGTCAAAGGTTTCAGACAACGAGAAGGTCTTGATTATTTTGACACATACCTGCCGGTAACAAGAATCATATCTATTCGAATATTGATAGTGTTAGCCGCCGTGTATGGTCTTCAAATGGATGTGAAGACAACCTTCTTAAATGGAGAATTGGAGAAATAAATATACATGGAACAACCTGAAGGGTTTGTAAGTCCAGGAAAAGAAAAGAAGGTGTGTCGACTTGTTAAGTCGCTTTATGGACTAAAACAAGTGCCCATGCAATGACATGCAAAATTTGATCAAATCATGTTGTCAAATGGATTTAAGATCAATGAATGTGATAAATGTGTTTACATCAATCACATTCCAAATCACATTGTCATTGTTTGTTTGTATGTGGATGATATGTTGATAATAAGTAAGGACATTTCCGACATAAAGGCTACTAAGCGTATGCTTGTTAGCAAGTTTGATATGAAAGACTTAGGAGTTGTAGATTTGATGTTAGGAATCAAAATTCTAAGGACTCCTCAAGGTCTAGCTTTGTCTCAAACTCATTACATCAATTTGGTACTTGAAAAATACAAGTATTTGGACTTCAAAGTTGCCAAAACTCCAATTGATGTGAATCTTGGTCTCACAAAGAACCAAGGTCAAAGCAAGTCACAATTGGACTATGCAAGAGTGTTGGGAAGTTTAATATATATCATGTACGCGACCAGATATAGCATGTGCTATTAGCAAATTAAGTCTGTACACAAGTAATCCCGATCAAACTCATTGGATGGCAATGAAGAGAGTTTTGGGGTATCTAAAACATACTCAAGACTATTCTTTGCATTACAACAAATACCCAGCGGTAATTGAAGGATATAGTGATACAAATTGGATCACCGGGTCAAATGAAGTGAAATCCACAAGTGGATATGTGTTTACTCTTGGTGGAGGACCAGTCTCTTGGAAATCATCCAAACAGACGTGTATTGCTCGCTCTAAAATGGAATATGAGTTTATTACCTTAGACAAGCCCGGTGAAGAAGCAGAATGGCTACGGAGCTTTTTAGAAGATATTCTTTTGTGTCCAAAACCAGTGGCTCCTATATGCATGCATTATGATAGTCAAGCAGCAATAGGAAGAGCTAGAAATGTTATGTATAACAGAAAGTCTCGTCACATACGATGAAGACATAATACTGTTAGACAATTACTCTCTAGTGGAATTATCATAGTTGACTATGTGAAGTCAAAGGATAATGTGTCGGATCCACTTACAAAAGGCCTAACTAGAGAGGCAGTTGATAAATCATCGAAGGGAATGGGTTTATGGCCTAGAACAAGTCATTGTAATGGTAACTGTACCTAGTTAAATGGAGATCCCAAGGTCTAGGTTCAAGGAGATTGAACAAAGTTACGAATGATGGTTCAACATTGTCACTAAAAGTATATCCATTTCCATGATATGACAATGTTCAAGAAATAAGGATAAAGCTTAAGTTTTGAAGTCTTTTAATGGTTTATAAGTTTGGCAGGAATGACCAAATAGTTTGTCTATAGGATAAAACAGTTAGGAATCACCTATGTGAGTGTGAAGTGGAAGCCGCTTCAAGGAGAATAAGAGCAAGGTCAGTTCTATATGCACTCATGAAACCAGGACGTGTTTATGGATGAAACAAACAAAACAATGAGAACCAAGAATGGTTAAGGGTTGATTGTGTAACACCCCGTACCTTCCCAACCCTACTTGACGACGTTGAACAATGTTTACTTAGGTGTCGAGAGCCATATGCATGTATTTTGTAGTGTCATTGATGAGATAATTGATATTGGGCCTAGTACATGTGATTAGACCTTCGTAGGAGGTGTTTTGTGACTTCGTGGAGCATTTGTGGGGTTAAAAATGAGGCTTGGAGGACCTTCAAACAAAGAATATTAACGGTAAGAAGTACGTTAAAGAATAGAACTTGAAGTATCTAACCAAATCCGCAAAGAAAAGTCGAAGAACAAATTTTTTTGGATTTTTTTGGTGGGGTATGCCCAGGGGAGTGCCAGGCCGCTTTTGGCCAGAATTATTCTGGCCCAGGCAGCAAGCAGGCGCGCCAGGCTGGTTTTGGCCAAAATTTTTCTTCGACCAATAGTCTATAAATGTGATTCTTGGGTTATGGTGTCATGATTCCATCGTAGTAGGGCTATTCTTGAGTAAGTTTAGCATCCAAGTTGGGGTTAATTCGTCGTCGTAATTATTTTACCAAATTATGTTCAATTAAGCCACAAGTGGCTAGAATTTCTTATTTGGAGATTGAAGCTACGAGCATGAATTGCGTGAGTTGAATATTGTTGCAACATTTATGGAATGCTTTAAACATGAGATATATGATGAATTAAACATTGAATTTGGTGGGCTAAGTTGACATATGTTATTGGGCTCAATTCAAGGCCCAAAATGGATTAAAAGACATGGCCCAATGGGTCAAATGACCCATTCTTTCTTTGACCAAGAAAACCCATCAATTATTGATTAATTGTTTGGCTAAGGATGACTTCAAGGGCCTATATAAGAGGGCATAAATCAGATTTTATTCACCACTTTACACGACATTTCTATACTTTTCCACAACAAATATCTTTTTCTCTCTACTCTCAAACTCTAAGGCAATCAACTCTTGGAGACAAGATCACTCATTTGCAAGCTTGGGTAAGTGATTATTATTGTACTTTAATATACTATATGCATGGGAGAGTATTTAGATCATGATGGTTATGTCTAAAGGTGTTGAATAGTGAACTTTTGCTTTTTGCTAAAGATGTGTCATTCTTGTTATTTAAACTTGAAAAGGACTTGTGGTTTTGATGAAAGTGAATGGTATGGATGAAATATCAACATGTATGGTGTGATTATTATCCTAAACTTGTTATTTTTCTATAAGTGTAAATTATGGGATTTTGGTCGATATGTTGTTATGAGGTATATTGAGGTAACTTGATAGAGCAATTTTGATGTTGTGGTGATGGAGAAGTGTAAAGTATGAACTTGGTATGACATGCTATTGGTTTATGATGTATTGGTCAATGTTGAGCATGTTGTGGTATTATTGGTATGACCATGCCGTAAATGGTATTGTAAGGGGGTAAATGACGTTATAAGGAAATCATGTGACTCATTATTCATCTTATACACTTGGAATGTAACTTGTGGTTAATGTTGGTTCCGTTATATACTTGTGTTGTAGAGTGAAACATAAAGAGGGAGCTGAATTATTGTATTCACATATTGGCTTGTATATTCATACTTGGAAGTGAAGGTATGTAAGGTTACTCTTTCCGTGTCCTTCTGCAGCATATAGTATTCACCTTGTTATTGTACTTGTTCTATTCCGGAATATTCGAAGGTATATCATTTCAGGTTGTCATCTATTGTTATTCACATGTTCCTTATTCATTGATCGATAGTCATTCATGAGTCACATAATTGTGGACATCATTCCAAAGTTCCAAAAATGTTACGTTCTAAAGTTCTAATAATGCTATAACTACCAAAGTATCAATCTCATGAACGTAAAAGAATGAAGTCATGCATATATGTGTTTCCAACAATTTCATGATCCCCAATGTATCAATCTCACAAAAGTAAGGAAATATGTAATGCAATGAAGTAATGAAAGAAGTAATTCCCATATGGTTACTTTATAATTTCCTTATGGTTACTTTATACTTTTTTTATACTTATTGAGTACGGGTGATAGCTTTGTGGGGGCGCAAGCCTAACTCAAGCCGATCCCGATATTGTTGGATCAGGGGGAAAGCTCAGTGAAGTAAAAGCCAAACTTGATGCCGAACCTGCTTCACCGATTTTCGGGTGATAGCAGGGGGAAGCTCAGTGGGGCAAAAGCCTAGATTGATACCGAACCTGACAGGGGGTAGCCCAATGGGCCAAACCTGCTTTATTTATTTATGATATATTATATTATTCTTCCACTGATCAGTTGGGCCCGGGTTATATATTGACGGTATTATATTGACGGTTATATATTATTGACGGTTATATATATTGACGGTTATGTATATATATATATATTATTGACGGATATAAAGATTGACAGAAATGTACATAAAGGCAAAGAAAGTACTGAATGTAAGATAGACAGAAATGTACATAAAGGCAAAGAAAGTACTGAATGTAAGATACATGGTCCCACACATATAGACAGAACGATAATGAAAGCAATATACATGATTCCAAACATATAGAACGGTGGTTTATCCATATTGACTCTTCTCTTGTATTTGAGTTCATTGAGGTTTTTAAGTTCATGAAGTTTCTCATTGCCTTACATACTCAGTACATTCTTCGTACTGACTCCTTTGGGGGACTTACTTTACTTGTTGCAGGTACAGGTGTTAGTAGACCTCCACAATAGGCTACGAGTCATCTGCGGATCATTGGTGAGCTCTAGTTGGTTCGGGGCTTTTCGAGTCACTTGTGTACATTATATTGGTATTGTAATTGTTGTATAAAGTGGGGACTTGTCCCGACTATAGGTTTGTTATGGTTATGTATCTGTAGAGGCTTTGTAGACGGTTGTGGGAAGACAAATGTAAGAGACTTATACCCATTTTCGAAATGATGGCCCTAACGGCCAAGTCTTATATATATATAGCATATGTTTCCATGATTTCCGCTATTGACATCTTATATGTGATGGTGCTGCTTATTGAGTGACATGCATAAGAATGGTCATGAGCAAAGATTGGTTCTCTCGGGCCTTATCGGCTTCGGGTGCCAGTCTGGCCCGAATGTGATTCGGGTCATGACCAAAGTGGTATCAGAGCAGGTCGTCCTAAGTGTGTCTACAAAGCCGTGTCCAAGTAGAGTCTTGCTTATGGATGTGTTGTGCACCACATTTATAAGCAGGAGGCTATGGGGCATTTAAGAGTTGTTTCATTTCTTCATTTATTAGATCGTGCAATAGAGCCGAGGTTATAGAGTTATACCTGACCATTGACTTTGTTCTCTTTTGTTATAGTAAGAATGCCGATTACAAGAAGAGGCAAGGGTAAAACTAAGAAGCTAGACAGGATTGGCGGAGAAGGAACTAGTAACTTACCACCTGAACGGGTTGAGCAAGATGAAGCTAAAAGTGAGTTTGCATCGCGGGCTTCTTCTACTTTTCCAGCTCCAGAGGAGCCAAGAAGGAGAGAAGAACCTGTTGAGCCACCTGTTAATGTCACTGACCAGGATTTAAGAAATGCAGTACATATTTTGATTCAGATAGTTGTGGCACAGAATCAAGGACAAGCTGGTCCAATGACAAGTAATGACAGTGAGGCTAGGGAAGCTAGTCGAAGGACACAGGATTTCCTAAAATTAGACCCTCCTACATTCACTGGATCAGATCTTAATGAGGAACCGCAAGATTTTATAGACTAAATCAAAAGGGCTTTGGATTTCATGCACATATTTGGTGTAGAAACAGTTGAACTTGCGGCATATAGATTGAAAGGGAAGGCAATATTCTGGTATGAAGATTGGAAATGATCCAGGGGTATCGGTGTACCCCTAGCTAGTTGGGAAGAATATAAAATGGCATTCCTGGATCACTACCTTCCATATGAGATTCGGGAGGCACGTGCAGACCAATTTTTAAATATTCACCAAGGGAATATGAGCATCCAGGAGTACAGTCTTTGGTTTAATTCTTTGGCCAGATATACTCCCCATATGGTAGCCACCATGGCAGACAGAGTCCACCGATATGTGGACAGATTAGAGCCATATTAGGTGAGGGACTGTACCATTGCTGCTCTGAACAGGGATATGGATATAGCCCGGATACAGGCTTTTGCACAGAAGATGGAGGATCAGAGGCAAAGAAGAAAGGTGCATAAGTTTGAAGTTGGGCCATCAAAGAAAGCTAGACTTATGGGACAATACATGGCGTCCCAAGGAGACTTTGGGCCTCAAATTTTTAATAGACCGTCGAGACCATCACTTTCTTACCCTATAGTAGGCACTCAACCCCAGTTCCAAGGGTTTAGAGGCAGTCACGTTGGGCAAAGTAGTGGAATTCGAGGTTCACAACCAGTGGGGTATCGAGAGCAAGGAAGTATGAACTAATCGGGGTTTTCTCGCCAGCCGTGTCCACACTGTGGAAAACTTCATTTAAAGGAATGCCGGTTTGGGACCAATAGTTGCTTTTGGTGCGGTATGTCCGGGCACATAGTGAGAGATTTCCCAAGAAGGGGCACGGGTATTATTATGCGACCTATGGGGTCAACCGTTGCACCATCATCATCAGTTCCTTTCTTAGGCCAAGGTGTGCAGCCGATTGGTCATGGTAATGATACTAGAGGAGCATCCAGTATTAGTGGAATACATGATCGTACTTATGCTCTAGCGGGTCGGCAGAATTTGGAGGCCTATCCTGATGTAGCTACAGGTACATTATCTGTTTTTTTTTCACATAATGTATATGCATATGCATTGATTGATCCGGGTTCTACAGTATCATATGTTACTCCATTGACTGCTATGAAAGTTCAAAGAACACTGGAATGACTAGTTAAACCATTTGAGGTATCTGCACTGGTGGGTGACTCTACTATAGTTAAGGGAGTATATCGTAACTATATAGTACCTGTTTGTGAGCATGATATGCTGGTTGATTTTATTGAGCTAAAAATGGTAGGTTTTGATATTACAATGGGTATGGATTGGTTGACTCCTTGTTATGTCACGGTGAATTGTCGAACTAATAAGGTACATTTCCATTTTCCACAAAAGACCGTCCTTGAATGGAGGAGTAGTATTGCCGTATCAAGGGGTAAATTTATTTCATATCTTAAAACAAGAAAAATGATATCCACCGGGATTTATAAGGCCTAGTATATCCTCTTGGGATGCACCAGAATTATGTGAACGGAAGAAGAAAAAAAAAAAGATAGCACGTTGAAAGTGTGCATGGATTATTGGCAACTGGATACGGTGACAATCGAGGATAAATATTCCCTCCCCAGAATTTATAAGTTATTTGACCAATTACAGGGTACCAAAGACTTCTCAAAGATTGACTTGAGATCGAGTTATCATCAAGTAAAGGTTAAAGACAAGATAGACCCAAGACAATTGTGCCCACAGGAGAGCACTTAGCCTACACATGATTTTGAATTAACAATGGTGATATTTTCTTTAAAGATATGGCGCCACTATTCGTATAGGGTTTAAGTTGATGTATATATTGATTTCAAAAGCTTGTGATATATCTTTAAATAGAAAGATCTAAACTAAAGATAGCAAAGGTGGTTGGAAATATTAAAAGACTACAATGTTGATACATGACAACATCCGGGGAAAGCAAATGTGATAAGAGGTGCATTAAGCCGCAAAGCACTAGGAAATACTAAGGGTCAAGTTACAGAAAAGCAAGGTATAGTCAAGGTGGCTAGTTCGTCTTCTTAAGACTCTAGATGAAAGAATTATAGTGTAAAATGCGACAGGGTCTTCATTTGTAGCTAAGGTAGAAAAAAAAATGGTATGCGGATTCTATGACAAATGCATTTGATCTTACACAAGAGGGAGTACTGTAATGCTCAATTTACGGAATTCTATTCATTCGGGAGCAACCAAAAGGTACCATGGTTTGAAGGAGATGTATTGGTAGGTTACATGAAAAGAACGTTGCAGAAATTGTAACTTATTGTCCGCATTGTTAACAAGTAAAAAGTAGAGCATCAGAGACCTGGAGGTTATATGCAATATAGGAATCTTCCAGTTTGGAAGAAGGATACGATTAACATGGGTATCATCGTAAGTTTGCCTCGTACATTTCGGAAATTTAATTCCATGTGGGTGATAATTGACAGAATTACCAAGTTAGTACACGTTTTACCTGTCAAGATTTCTTATATAGTTAAATACTATGCAAAGTTGTGGGTTAAGAGAGAGTACGAATACAGGGGATTCCAATTGTTATTGTAATAGTCATGGGAGCTCAAGTTACTGTATACTATTGGGAAAATCTTGTCAAAAGAGTTTGGGAATCCAAATAAAGTTAAAAATCCTCAAACAAGATGGTTAAGCAGAACGCACCATAGAAACACTTAAAAATATGTTACAGGCTTGCTTAGAGGACTTTAACAGTAGTTAGGTCGATCATTTACTTCTTGTGGAAGTAAGCGTGGAATTTTCTTGCAATAGGAGCTATCGTTTGAATTAAAAAAAAAAAGGCACCTTATGGAACGTTATATGGAAAGAAAGGAAAGTTGGACATATATAACGTACCATATGAAAAAAAAATGTGGACAAGTTACGTATGAATTGGCACTACCCTAAGAACTCTCCACAGTTCATCCAATGTTTCATGTTTCAATGCTTCGAAAGTACATAGGGGATCCATCTCGTATTGTTCCCATGGAGGATGTCCAAGTTATTGAGGATCCTACTTATGAAAAGGTACCCATTTCTATTCTGGATCGACAAGTAAAGAGGTTGAGGAATAAGATGTAGCGTCCGTAAAAGTCCTTTGGAGAAATCAACAAGTAGAGGAGATCACATGAGAAGCTGCGGAAATAATGAAGTCCAAGTACCCTCATCTGTTTCAAATGGAAGGAAAAGTTCAAACTGCGGGATTGAAACAATAACAACTAAGTATCCATGAGCATTAAGTGTGTAAGTATATATATGCTAATATCGAGATGCATTCATTGAAATTGAAACGATGTTGTTAACATTCGAGGATGAATGTTCCTAAGGGGGGGAGAATGTAACACCCCGTACCTTTCCAACCCTACTTGACGACGTTGAACAATGTTTACTTAGGTGTCGAAAGCCATATGCATGTATTTTTTAGTGTCATTGATGAAATAATTGATATTGGACCTAGTACATGTGATTAGACCTTCGTAGGAGGTGTTTTGTGACTTCGTGGAGCATTTGTGGGGTTAAAAATGAGGCGTGGAGGACCTCCAAACAAAGAATATTAATGGTAAGAAGTACATTAAAGAATAGAACTTGAAGTATCTAACCAAATCCGCAAAGAAAAGTCGAAGAACGAATTTTTTGGATTTTTTTGGTGGGGCGCGCCCAGGGAGCGTACTAGGCCGCTTTTGGCCAGAATTTTTCTAGCCTAGGCAGCAAGCAGGCGCGCCAGGCTGGTTTTGGCCAAAATTTTTCTTCGACCAATAGTCTATAAATGTGATTCTTGGGTTATGGTGTAACACCCCGTACCTTCCCAACCCTATTTGACGACGTTGAACAATGTGTACTTAGGTGGCGAGATGCCATGAATATGTGTTTTATAGTGTCATTTGTGAAAATGTAATACCCCGTACATTTTAGACCCTATTTGACACCTCGGAGTCATGTTTACTTAGTGTTGAGAGCAATAAGTAAGTATTTGGTAGTGCTTTGATGGGATATTCGAAGGTATGCTAGTGTTTGCAAAAAGGAAAAAAAAAATGTTCCAGTGCCACAAGAGGTGCCAGGTACTGGTTCTGGCGCCCAAACCAGCAAGCTTTTAAAGCTCAGTGCCCTGGTGGGCGCCAGGCGCTGGCTGGGGCGGCCAAACCAGCAATGCCTCCAAAATTTGTCTAAGTGTCCAAGGGTGCCCGGGGACGTACCGGGCCAATTTTTTCCACGTTTCTTCTACAACTACGAGTATATACATGAAATGAGTAAAGTATTATATTGGTGTGATAAAATTACTCGTGAACGAATTTGACATCAAAATGACGATTTTACCCTTGTGGTCAAAATAAGCCATACGTGGCTAGAATTGTTTGTTTTTGGGATTGAGGCAACGAATATGAATTCCGTGAGTGGTAATATCTTCATAACGTGTATGAAATGAATTAAACATGAGAAATTATGGATTTTATTGGGTTAAGGGAATTGGGCCCAAAAAGGACCCAAAATGAAAAAAGAAAACATGGGCCAAGAATGGGTCAAATGACCCATTCTTCTTTTGACCAAGCAATATTTGAGAAAGGGATTTCAAAGTCCTATAAAAGGGGCACAAAATCAGATTTTTAATACAAAGAACACACATGCTTTTCTATCTTTTTCTTGAGAATTCTAGAACACCTATTTTTGGCTCTCAAACCCTAAGTCATCTTTGGATCAAGATCATCATCTTCCAAGCTTAGGTAAGTGTTTATTATTATGGATTAACATATTATATGCATGGGAGAGTATGTATATCATGTTGGTTATGCTTGGAAGTGTTGAACATGGCACTTTGTGTTTTTGTAAAAGATGTGCCCTTTATGGAATTTAAACTTGGAATATAACTTGTGGTTTTGATAAAAGAGCATGATATGGATAAAATATCAACATGTATGGTGTGATTATGGTACTAAACTTTTTATTTTTCTATAAGTGTAAATTAGGAGATTTTGGCCGATTTGTTGGTGTGAGGTGTATTGAAGTGAATTGATGGAACCATTGTGATGTTGTGGTGATGTAGAAGTGTAAAGTATGAATTTGGTGTGACATGCTAGTGGTTTATGATATTGGTAAATGTTGAGAATATTGTGGAATTATTGGTATGATAGTTTTGTAAATGGTACTGTTGGTGTGATAGTTTCACACATGGTATAATCAAGAGGGAAATGACATGTTAAAGCCAAACATGTAACTCATTGTCGTTGTATGCATTTGTAAGGTAATTGGTGGTTAATGTAAACTCCATTGTATATATTTGTGTTGTAGAGTGAAACATAAGGAAGGAGCGGGACTATTGTATTCACGTATAGAATTGAGTGTTCATATTGAGACGATAAGGTATGTAAGGTTACTCTGTCCGTATTTTTCTGCAGCACAAATTGTTCATGTTGTCATTGTCTTTGTTCCATTCCGAAATGTTAAGAAGGTATCTCATTTCAAGTTGTCATATGTTATTATTCTCATGTATCACATAATTATGGACATGATTCCAAGTTCCAATAATAGTATGTTCCAAAGCTTCCATAATGTTAAAATTACTACCAAGTACCAATCTTATGAACTTAAAAGACTTAGTAATGCACTTATGTGTTTCCAAAAAGGTTATGAACCCCCCAATGTATCACTCTCAGAAAAGTAAAAGAGAGAAGTAATCCAATGAAGTAATGGAAGAAGTAGTTCCCGTATGGTGACTTTATAATTTTCTTTATATATATTCCCTCATGGTTACTTTATATATATTCCCTCATGGTTACTTTATATACTTTCCCTCATGGTTACCTTATAATTTTCCTTATGGTTACTTTAACATTATTTTCATATTACTTTATAATTACTTTATAGTTCTTTGAGTGCGGGTGATAGCTTTGGGGGAAAAAGTCAAACTTGATGCCGAACCTGCTTCCTTGTTTTTCGGGTGGTAGCAGGGGGAAAGCTCAGTGGGGCGGAAGCCAAGCTTGACGCCGAACTTTATTATATTCACTAGATCAAGGGGGAAGCTCAGTGAGGTAAAAGCCAAACTTGATGCCGAACCTGCTTCCTTGTTTTCCGGGTGGTAGCAGGGGGGAAGCTCAGTAGGGCAAAAGCCTAGCTTGATGCCGAACTTGAGACGTTTGCATATTGACGGATGCATTGCATAGTGACGGTTGCATATTAACGGTTATACATTATTGATCAATATCTATTGATGGTTCTAACTGTTAACGGTAACGGGCATAAAGGCAAATGGAGTAATGAACATAAAGTACCTATTTCCACACATACTAAACGATGATTGATCCACATTGACTATTCTCTTGAAATCAAGTTCATTGAGGTGTTTAAGTTTCATGAAGTTCCTAGCCTTGCATACTCAGTACATTCTTCGTACTGACCCCTTTGGGGGACTTACTTTGTTTGCTGCAAGGACAGGTGTTAGTAGACCTCCACCATAGGCTACGGGTTATCCGCGGATCATTGGTGAGCTCCCAGTTGGTTCGGGGATTTCCGAGTCACATGTGTATAATTTTTTGGTTTTGTAATTATTGTATAAAGCGGAGAATTGTCCCGACTACAGGTTGTCGTGTTCATGTATCGATTAGAGGCTTTGTAGACATATGTGGGAAGGTTAATGTAAGAGATGTGTATTCTGTTTCACTTGACGGCCCTAACGGCCAAGTTTCATATATTGTTAAGTTTTCCATGACTTCCGCCTAGTTGTACGAAGTAGAATAAGATTCATACTAAAATATGCTTGCGAGTGAATAGGAGCAAAGATTGGTTCTCTCGGGCCATATCGGCTTCGAGTGCCAGTCCGACCCGAATGGGATTTTGGGTCGTGACATATGGTGTCATAATTCCATCATAGTAGGGCTATTCTTCAGTAAGTTTAGCATCCAAGTTGGGGTTAATTCGTCATCGTAATTATTTTACCAAATTATGTTCAATTAAGTCACAAGTGGCTAGAATTTCTTATTTGGAGATTGAAGCTACGAGCATGAATCGCGTGAGGTGAATATTGTTGCAATATTTATGGAATGCTTTAAACATGAGATATATGATGAATTAAACATTGAATTTGGTGGGCTAAGTTGACATGTGTTATTGGGCTCAATTCAAGGCCCAAAATGGATTAAAAGACATGGCCCAATGGGTCAAATGACCCATTCTTTCTTTGACCAAGAAAACCCATCAATTATTGATTAATTGTTTGGCTAAGGATGACTTCAAGGGCCTATATAATAGGGCATAAATCAGATTTTATTCACCACTTTACACATGACATTTCTAGACTTTTCCACAACAAATATCTTTTTCTCTCTACTCTCAAACTCTAAGGCAATCAACTCTTGGAGACAAGATCACTCATTTGCAAGCTTGGGTAAGTGATTATTATTGTACTTTAATATACTATATGCATGGGAGAGTATGTAGATCATGATGGTTATGTCTAAAGGTGTTGAATAGTGAACTTTTGCTTTTTGCTAAAGATGTGCCATTCTTGTTATTTAAACTTGAAAAAGGAATTGTGATTTTGATGAAAGTGAATGGTATGGATGAGATATCAACATGTATGGTGTGATCATTATCCTAAACTTTTTATTTTTATATAAGTGTAAATTATGGGATTTTGGCCGATATGTTGTTATGAGGTATATTGAGGTAACTTGATGGAGCAATTGTGATGTTGTGGTGATGGAGAAATGTAAAGTATGAACTTGGTGTGACATGCTATTGGTTTATGATGTATTGGTCAATGTTGAGCATGTTGTGGTATTATTGGTATGACCATGCCGTAAATGGTATTGTAAGGGGGTAAATGACGTTATAAGGCAAACATGTGACTCATTATTCGTCTTATACACTTGGAATGTAACTTGTGGTTAATGTTGGTTCCGTTATATACTTGTGTTGTAGAGTGAAACATAAAGAGGGAGCTGAATTATTGTATTCACATATTGGCTTGTATATTCATACTTGGAAGTGAAGGTATGTAAGGTTACTCTTTTCGTGTCCTTCTGCAGCTTATAGTATTCAACTTGTTATTGTACTTGTTCTATTCTGGAATATTCGAAGGTATATCATTTCAGGTTGTCATCTATTGTTATTCACATGTTCCTTATTCATTGATCGATAGTCATTCATGAGTCACATAATTGAGGACATCATTCCAAAGTTCCAAATTGTTACGTTCTAAAGTTCCAATAATGCTATAACTACCAAAGTATCAATCCCATGAACGTAAAAGAATGAAGTCTTGCATATTTGTGTTTCTAACAATTTCATGATCCCCAATGTATCAATCTCACAAAAGTAAGGAAAGAAGTAATGCAATGAAGTAATGAAAGAAGTAATTCCCATTTGTTTACTTTATAATTTCCTTATGGTTACTTTATACTTTTTTTATACTTATTGAGTACGGGTGATAGCTTTGTGGGGGCGCAAGCCTAACTCAAGCCGATCCCGATATTGTTGGATCAGGGGGAATGCTCAGTGAAGCAAAAGTCAAACTTGATGCCGAACCTGCTTCACCGATTTTCGAGTGATAGCAGGGGGAAGCTCAGTGGGGCAAAAGCCTAGCTTGATGCCGAACCTGACAGGGGGTAGCCCAAAGGGCCAAACCTGCTTTATTTATTTATGATATATTATATTATTCTTCCACTGATCAGTTGGGCCCGGGTTATATATTGACGGTTATATATTATTGACGGTTATATATATTGACGGTTATGTGTGTATATATATATATATATATATATATATATTATTGACAGATATAAAGATTGACAGAAATGTATATAAAGGCAAAGAAAGTACTGAATGTAAGATACATTGTCCCACACATACAGACAGAACGATAATGAAAGCAATATACATGATTCCAAACATATAGAACGGTGGTTTATCCATATTGACTCTTCTCTTGTATTTGAGTTCATTGAGGTTTTTAAGTTCATGAAGTTTCTCATTGCCTTACATACTCATTACATTCTTCGTACTGACTCCTTTGGGGGACTTACTTTACTTGATGCAGGCACAGGTGTTAGTAGACCTCCACAATAGGCTACGAGTCATCCGTGGATCATTGGTGAGCTCTAGTTGGTTTGGGGCTTTCCGAGTCACTTGTGTACATTATATTGGTATTGTAATTGTTGTATAAAGCGGGGACTTGTCCCGACTATAGGTTTGTTATGGTTATGTATCTGTAGAGGCTTTGTAGACGGTTGTGGGAAGACAAATGTAAGAGACGTATGCCCATTTTCGATATGATGGCCCTAACGGCCAAGTCTTATATATATATAGCATATGTTTCCATGATTTCCACTATTGACATCTTATATGTGATGGTGCTGTTTGTTGAGTGACATGCATAAGAATGGTCATGAGCAAAGATTGGTTCTCTCGGGCCTTATCGGCTTCGGGTGCTAGTCCGGCCCGAATGGGATTCGGGTCGTGACAGATTGTGTGACATATGTTGTCTAGGTATATGTAAAAGCTCGACGGTTCAAGGATATCAAATCTACCCATTGACCAAGGATACCCGAAGTATGTTCACTATGGAAAGTTCAAAGGAAAACCTACTTACCCAGATGCGATTGATCCTTATTTGTAGATCACACAAGTTTTTATATAAAATAGTCATTCTCCATTCATGTGGGGAGATTGTTGGGTTTGGTTGATAAGAAATGAATGGAAAATGGAGATGAAAACATGGAAGGAAAATGAAGAGTAAGTCTTCACTTTAAGGAAATGAATTTCTCCCACATTGGTGGGAGAAAGAAACTTTATTGTGTATATATTGGAATACTCTCCTTCATGTGGATAGTGAGGCAAGAACAAGACAAGCCTCGCATCATCGTTGTCGTCGCTCGCTCGGCTTCGGCTTCGGCTTCGGATTTGGATTTGGATTTGGCAAATGATCGATCGAGAGACTATCTTTTTGGACAAAGTTTATTTGAAACTTGAGAATTATTGATAGTTTAATCCAAAAATTCGATAGAAAATCATTTATCCATTTACGGACGCACATGAACGGATGCGGACGCATGTCACAATGCACCTCGAAGGGACGCGACCCTTC
This sequence comes from Capsicum rhomboideum, assembly GCA_031232105.1. NCBI lineage: Eukaryota > Viridiplantae > Streptophyta > Magnoliopsida > Solanales > Solanaceae > Capsicum > Capsicum rhomboideum. The sequence continues at coordinate 37,020,475 of CP124716.1, forward strand.
GAGGCATTGGTTGAAACTGAATTGGCGACCTGCGCGCGCATGTGGCACCTGCAGACGCAGGCCAAACCAGTTGCTACTGGTTTTATGCCAGACACTGACCTGCGGCCGCATGTGGCCACCTGCGGGTGCAGGTCGCAGCGTAGGTCAGGTGTCGGTTCGAAACAGTGTGTCTTTTCTTCAACCATTGCTTCTCTTCTGAAGCACCACTTCTTAGGCTATAAATATTTATGTTTTCCTCAGATGAAGGAGATACGAAATTATTATTCTCACAACTCCAAAACTACTTTATTCTCTACAAAAGAAATCAAAGTAAGTGTGATTTACTCCATTAGTTGAGTTCGACGAAGTTCAGCAAATTTCATTGTCGGTTTTGCTGAATAGTGTTCTATTTTATCCTGGGAGGAATTAATCCAAACCTTGGGCAATTGTGACGGGATTATATTCTTTAAGAAAACACAGTTTAACTATGGGCTTAGAACTATCATTTTGTTCAATTTTCTGGTTCTTACGGCTGAAGAAACAACATTACTTAGTATCACTATCATAGACTTTCATCTTTACCATCCATGAGGCTCCAGAATACGTATTAAAATGAGCAACCCGCAATCGTTTCCAAAATTTGCTTTCATCAATAAAAAAAATTCTAAAATTTGCTTTGAGTCTAACTGCTGGAGAGTATGGTGCGGTAATCTGCACCTTTTAGGGGAATCAAAGATATAAAGTGATGCAATATTCTTCCTCTTAACTTCATATTAGGATTGCTTTCTTTGTCCCTCTGGCTTTACAGTGAACATGGCTTTTATGAAGGCTGTAGGCAATGTCAGTATGCTCTTCCATTTTTTTTTAATTTTTTTTTATGAAGACATGAAGTACATAATTTCATTGCTGGCATCAAGTAGATGCAAAGTAGTTAGCAAAAAAAGCGGGGAACTTATCAGCTCCAGTACATAGCTAGTTAAGAGTTAGGGAGCTGACAAAGTTCGAAAAGGTATCAGGGCAATCTATTGGGGACAAATAAGTCCAACTGTAAGGATACATGAGACATCTAGCTCTTAAAGATAGGTAGGTAGTTGATATTCCATCAAGCATCTTCTGTTCTTTTCATTCAGATATTCCACTTCCATTTTATTTCGTTTGGAATCTTGATACATGTATAGACTTAGCACCAGCTTGGTGCTAGGCAATTTCTCCTTTTCAACATACTAGCTACATACATTGTCCAAAAAAAGAGAAGAGCATAGCTGTTTTTGTCTATTAGAATTGCAACATATGCCATCTTGCAGGGTTATTGTATGTTACTACTTTTTATTTTTAGTCTTCTTCCTTTTATGGATGTTATTGTCTATTTGACTAGTCATGCGATCATGTCATAACAGAACAAATTGTACAATGAAGAGTGAAGTTGTCATTACTGACAGGTTAGTCTTGATTAAAGTTTCAATCTTTATCAATTTCATATGCACAGGCGTCATCCAAGAAAATCTACAAGGAAAAGAAAGACAAAACAGTAAACTCAAAAGTTGAGATAAGAGGTGTTACGACAGTGCTGAATTCGTAATAACTTACCAGTTCTCTAAAAAAAAAAAGGGACTTAGAGAATTGCTTCTCTGTAATTTACATAGAGAATTGCTTCTCTTTGATTTAGTTACTTGTATGGTAAGGTTTGTTGGACAGATATAGTGCAGTGATTGACAAAAGTAGGCTAAAGTCATTAGCAGCCCCTTAATCTTGTCCACAGCTTTCGATTTGACACCTCATCTAAGATTTGTTCCCACTGCACACTTGTACTAACAAAAGTTGTCCATGTTGATTTACTCTCTCCCTAAATCTTGTTCATATAATCGTTTGATAGTTAATTGGGTCTCCATGATAGCTTAGTTGATTGTGATGGAACTCAATTCTTTCTCTTTAACTCGTAGGCTCATGCAACATCAGTTTGTGAAGAAACTGGTAGTGGTGCAGCTGAGTTGTTCAATTGTGAAAGTGATGTAGACATTTTCCTAGGTACTCTGAGCAAGGCTTCAGGTTGCCATGGTGGATATATATGCAGGTTCAACTATTGGAAGAACAGAGGAACTTGGTGCATATGCTATCAGCTATCTGATTTAACATTGTCAAGTACTGCATTGATTTATGGTTCTTATCTCATGTTGATTAATTTGTTATGGATGTGAGATTTGCATTTAGGAGCAAAATATTTTATGTACTGCTGAGAGTCCCTTTTAGCCAGTTTAACAGTTGAATAACACGTTGGTGCTAGTCCTGCTTCATGAGAACTTTTTTTTTGGTTTCCCACCCGGTGTCGGATACCCACACAAGAGCCCGACTAAATCTGGATTCGCGCCGGGAAGACCCACATTGGGGGTTAAAGTGCTTCCTAACTAAAGCGACTCCGTACTCAGGGGGGCTCGAACCCCAGACCTCTGGTTAAGGATGAAGGAGTACTTACCACTCCACCACAACCCTTGTTGGTTGCTTCCTGAGAACTTGAACTAGTCTATGTAAAACATTGTCAAATTGATTGTTGCGACCCACAATTACTTTATGGCCTTACTGGCCCTCAGTCCTCAGGGATTTGTAGGTTATTAAAAGAAATTGATTTATAAGGTACAAGTTGGATAGTTATGTTGACCATTATTTTCAGTTAGAAGTTATTATTTAGAGTACTACTTTTTGGGAATGAGAAATGAACAGCAAGAAATTGAAGCAATTGATATAATCAAGAATCTGCTCTTTCATATTTTCAACTTCTACACCGGTGCCTGTAATTGCTGCTGTCCATGGTAAATCTATTTATCAGAATGGGAAATTTAGTTATTGCTCTTATTTGAGGCCATCTTATAGATGACAGTATTTGTTTTTGTATCTCATCTATTAGCTGAGAGAAGTGGATACTTTCTCCATCCTACCTTCCTATCTCTTTACTTAAATAATGTTGATATTTGAACCAGTTTGTGTGAACCTCAACTATTTCTCCGTACCTTCACCCTCCCACCAGTGCAGGCATCGAGGAACTCTTCCAACTAAATTTTAGATAGATGGGAGAAATCACCTCTTTTTTTTTCTGGTGTAATTTGCACCCTGGTCTCTCATCTTCATTCCTTCTTCATCGTCTGATATGGACATATGGTGCAAGAAATGTATAGCTTTATCTAGCACTTCAAATGAGATGTTGGTCTTCTCCTCAATCCATATTTGTCACAACCAATCAAAAGATTTTTTCACATCCTCCTCATGATAATTGTGTATTGCATTACTTTCTTTATAATCTGATATCCTAGTGTTGGGGTGTCTTTGTACTTGTCTCTGTGCGAAAATTTGGGTTGCTTTTCTTGCATTTCCTCTTTGTTTTCGAGGAACCTTGAATGAAGCTATCCTCGATTTTGACATGCTTTATGATGTTTTTGGTCATCAATTGCACCTTGCTTAATTTTTTTTCTGGCCAGTGGCGCTCATCTTGGATTTTTACTTTTTAAGCAGGTTTAGGGTATGAGACTACACATGCAATAGCTATTTCATTAATTTTTACTTTCTTCTCTCATTTTCTCTGAGTCAAACTCACTCCAGCCAACTTCCCCTCAGGTTAAGGATAGCCCTCAGTGCAGCTCACACATTAGATGATATAAGAAAGCTCACAGCTGCTCTGTCTCGATGTGTCAACTTCAGTGAGATCCGACTCTACTGCACAAGCTGGAATGCCCGACTATAATTATATTTATTTTCATTTTCGATGCATTTGCATCTGTATAAGACTACAAACAGTTCAATTGTGAAGGTGATAACACATAAGAGAATGAATATTCAATGAAAAACAGATTCTAAAACATAAATAAGTGTAAAATAGTCAAAATTCTTTTACATGGATGTGTAAAAGAGAGAGCACGACATGGGAGTAGTATGAAACACAATTAATGAAGACATTTATTGCACGAGTAACTTTTAACGGTCGTATAATTCAAAGGCACATTTAGCAGGTTTTATTTTCCTACAATAAGTATGCAATTAATGAATATGATGCCTTATTTACATGGTTTTTTCCCCTTCTGTCGGTGGAATCTAGCAGTATGAAATTCAATAACTACTGCTATTTATTGGCACCCCTTTGATGAAGGGTACGAAGTCTGTTCTAAGTCACTTGCTGGTGGTTTAAATGAAACATTTAATGCCATAAATCATTACGTATTCATTTTGTAGAAGTGTCATTTGAATTCGAATCACATTTCTTCTACTGTAACTCTTAAGAATTTTTTTTTTTTAATTAAAGTCGGGCAAGAAGCCCATTTATTAAAACAAAAAAAAACAGTAAGGATATCACATGCTCGAGTATTTTTTTCACTTCCAACCGCTTTACATGATTCATCTACCGGTTCAACCCAGCAATAAAGATACCTGGTTTTCGTTATTTGGGTTAATAATAATCTCATCATACAGCAGTTGAAACGTAGGGTACTAGATAGCTGTGTATTTTCAACAATTCGACTTTGGAAAGAAAAAGCAACAGATCAAAATTTCTAATATGTGGGATAGGGAACGGAATATACTGAGAATTAAACACACACTTATCGTGTGATATAGATTCCTACTGATACCATTAGAAGGTAAGCAAGCATCCACTGCAAACGCAACTCCATCGAGTTGCCAACAAAAACAGCATCTTCAACTTATGCTTGGAAACAAAGGATAGTCTTAGTTACTACTACTACTAGTTTATTTAGTTCCCCCCTAAATGATGGACTCATCTGAGGCAGTGTTTCTTGGAGTAGCCAGAACTAACCAACTTGCAGCTCCCTGGGGCAAGGATGTGGCAGATGAAGAGCAGCATTTGCTTGCTTGTTTCTGACTGTACTCTTTCCCGCTGATGCTAGCCTGGCTAGCGCTGTCATCCCCTGAAGCTTGCCTTGGTTTACTTATGTTGACTCCCTTCACCGGAGAGGATAAAGTCTTGAGTACATACATATAGAATTAAGGTGGCAATCAATTATCAAGAACATAAATACTACTACTAACTAGATCGAGAGAGAGGGTATAAATGATACTCACATGAGGCATGACAGTAGTTGTTGTGGTTATAGTTTGTCTTGATGCTGGGGTTTGGCGAAATCCTTCACCAGTGTTAAGAGGGACATCATTTAAGTTGATCATTGTAGTTGTTTTGTTTCCAGTTGAGTAATTCATGTTATCCCCAGCTTCATAGCAAGTTTCACTAGAGATGGTGGAGACAGTAACAGTGACTGCTCGTCTTTCAGGTACAGGCTTGACAGGGGAAGCTGGGTTGTTCTGAAAATTAGTAGTGTAAGGCAGCAATGAAGGAGGAGCTTTGGCAGTGGAAGAAGAGACTGAGGGTGGTGTTTGGACCATATGAAGATCTTCAACCTGGACCACAACCTGAGGACCACTACTCTTGCGGACCATGTTTGGCCAAAGAAAACTACCCTGGGGTTTACACAGTCTGAACCCACTCTTAAGCCTTTGTATCTTGGCAGCTTTTCCCTCAGCTGCTGGGGCACTACTTTTTGCTTTTCTGGGGTTAATTGCTGTTAGCTCCTTGCTCTGATCATTTGATCTCTCCATTGCTATGTCTACTGCTTGCACTCCTTGTTTCTCACTTCTTTGTTCCACTTCCTTTTTCTTAACTTCAGCTAATTGCTCAGTACTCGACAACATTAATGTAGAGATCGACCTTTCTTTTTCTTCCAGTTTAGACACCAGGCTCAGAAACTTTTCCTGTATTCATCACCCAATTAACATTTAACAGCTAGTCCACAGAAATTATAAGTACTAAAAATATTATGGCTCCAACAGCAACATGCATATATATCCTACAGTAACATGCATATCTACTCCTCACCCAACCAAACATAATTAAGCCCCACCTCTCCCTTTCCCCTGTACTCCTAACCAGCAACAAAAAACTCAGAACCAAAGAGGGGAGATAGTGTATTTTGATTAAAAAGAGACATCAGAAATGTGAGTTACATCTATAATACCAAGCATTGTGTGGCTACATGCAAAGCAATAGGCATAGGTCCATCTGACCAAATTTAGACTAGGGGTCTAATACGAATTTATGAAAAGTGGAGGACTAGAGTTTATCCAGAAGGGGTTATATTAATTAGAATACCTCCATTTTTGCCATGAAATCTGAATTGGCAATCATTAATTGTTTCTTGCACCTCTCCTGCCACAAAAGCAGAACATGAAGTATAATTACCAAACGTGTTATTAATTGGAAACCATTCAAAAGACAAACTTTGGATTATAGAGATAAATACCATTGATGGAATAGCTGTCCTTGAAATCTCAATAGCTTTTGTTTCTTGTTGCTTCTTCTTCAATTCAAACTCCTCAATCTTTCTGCTCAAATAAAAAAAAAGAACATGTTAACACAGCCATAGATTATATATCACTAACTTAAAAGTTTAAAATTACAGTAGAGAATCATCACCTTTTCAGTTTTCTAACTTCTTCTTCCAATTGTTTCTTGGAAAGCACCATCTCCTCCCAGTCTCTGTTTACAAACCAATATTTACAGATATAAGAAAACCATCAAAGCTCTACATGAACTACCATAAAAACAAACATCTTTTTCCTGGGACAGGGACATGCACATTGAAAAACTAGTAGTAGCATTTTCAGCTTACCTTTTGAGTACACAAATCTCATTTTTCAGGTGCTTAAATTCCTGGGCACAGACAGGGTTTTGAGTGGGGGAGTCTCCGAGCTTCCAACCAGGTGGGGGAATCCAATAAGGATCATTAACACCAGCCTCCTTCCTGATGTTAACTAGGTCAGCACTCTCCAGCCAATACTCCATTGAACCCTCAGCATTGTGCCTGCGACGAAAACGTTCACCTCCTCCAGGTGCAATCTTACCGGCCATGTGCTTGAGCAGATGATCCAACAGGCCAGTATCACCAATGCTCTTCCGTGCTTCTGCTCTCAACTCTGGCCGGAGAATAGGGTTATTAGCTGTTGCGCCCTTTGCCTTCATCACCTCCATTAAGTTCTTCTCCGCCAACTTGTACCTTCAAGAGTTCAGTGAAGACATTAGAAATTAATCAAAGAGAATTCTTTTTCTGAAACTTCAATACATACTATAGGATTGGTAGCTTTACTTACCTCTCTGTAGACCAACGGTCTTTGGGGTCTTTGTATACTGTCAACTGCCTGCAATTGTTCTTCTTCTTAATTTTGTTTTTCTTCCTCTGAGTCTCGACCCTTGATTTCTTTGACTGTTTTGCTGTAGTTGCTCTTAAGCTATATCTTTTTCTCTTCAGGTTCCTGTTACCCTTCTCTGTTACAGCTTCCTCATCATCATCATTCTCTTCTGTTTCTTCGTCTTCCTGCTTTAAAACTTCATCTTCTTGATCATCTTCATCACCTCCTTCCTCATCCTCTTCTTCTTCATCATCATCATCCTCTTCTTCTTCTTTAGCAGGTAATGATAATTCATCTCCTTGAACGAAACTGGAAGAAGAATTGGTGTTCTTGCTTTCTTCGTGTCTCCCCAGAAACTTGACTTGGCGGCGTATCCCCCAAGTAACCATCCCATTGACCTTGAGCTGAGATAAGAGAACTCCACTCCTGGGAGGAAGAGCCAAAGTGGAGTTGAGCAACCAGAAGCTATGAAGATGCTTCTTCTCAGTAAATTCCTGGGAAGGAACTTCACGGAGAAGCACTTTATTAGCCAGTGCAGTTCCCATGACAAACTTCTCATCAAGAGCTGGATACATCTCTCGGGTGCTATTGCTGAAGTATGTTTGTAGTGACTCCATGCTCGGGAACCTCACTGCCACATTCAATGGAGTTTTCTCACTCACCTGAAGAAAAAACAAATAATAGCCGGTTATTAATTTACAACTACTATAAACCAATACATATGCAGTTTTTTGTAAATAACATCATGAGTAAAGTAATATACTAATATTCTCACCATAGCTACTCGTATGGACTTGAGTTGAACTGGGGTCCTGGGTGGCAAATATATATGATCAACCTCGTAAACAGAACCCATCTTAATGTTGTTCATCTTGGGATAATCCAGACTTTCATTGTCTGCTGAAAAGCGAAAAAAGGGATAATGAGAATACATTTTCCAAGAACAAGTTTAACTTTTGAAAAACCAATAAAAACTCATTCAATATACTACTGGAGAGTAAAATAAGACAAATAGTGAAATAGGGGTACAAAAGGTTGATTCAGATGAGGCTAAAATATAGTACTGCAGGAAGAAAGAGAGAGAGAGAGTGGGCGAGTACTGAGTAATACCGTGGCGTTTTAGGGTACATTGATTATCTGATGTGGGCAGAATTGGTTGGTTTTCATGTCTGGCCAAAGATGGTACTGTAGTGTCTGCCTCCTTTTCCTGTGTCCGTATACATAAACATGCATTACAAAAATACGAACACCCACTACCACCATTAATATAGCACGTACTCTCAATTTCCCTCTCTCTCTCTCTCTCTCTCTCTATATATATATATCTTATGATCCTTTTGTAATACTATAATATTATATTAACATGCATAAATAATCTAATTGTGTTTTAAGTGTTTCTTTCCCCCACTCATGTGGGTTATATTTAAAATCACCATCATCATTATCAAGAAGATTTCTTTTTGTCTTTTTGCCGTCACAGAAAGCAGGAAAAAAACACAATATTACTACATGCACGCACTCGTATTGAAAGCAACTTTAGTTGGCGCGTAAAATTAAAAGCGCGTGTAAGTTCCTCACATCAAATGAAAGCCAAAGAATTAATGGCGTACAGAAAAAGGAAATATTCAGATATACATGCCTCAACAAAAATGTACAGAGAGAGAGAGAGAGAGAAAGCTTACGAGGTTGGGTTGATTGATTTTTTTGGATCTTTTTCTGTAGTAAGTTTCCATCACCATTTTCTGTAAACAAATAAAGCAAAAAAAAAAAGCAAGTCATTAACACTAATGATTTACATAAAAAGTTGGAGTTTTTTGGGGTTCAAAATTTAAAAAGTTGATGGTGACTATCTGGGGAAAAGGCAGTGGGGAAGTGGGTGTTGATCAGCTACTGCTGCCACTAGGGTTTCCAGAAATATAGAGTTCCATGTATAGTAATGCATTAAACATTGCGGCTGAAAAGCAAAAAGATTAAATCACTCATACAGAAATATACCCAGACATGAACTGCTCTACTAGCAGTGTTCGCAGTCTTCAACACTTAGCATGCTTGCTCTCCTATACGGAGACTTAATTTATGCAGAATCATCCCACACAAAAAAACTGATAAAAAGTAGAAAATCCCAGTGCTTTTTGACTAGCTGACGAGCAGAAAAAGCTGTAAACTTACGGAAAGTTTTGCAGATTAACGATTCATTGAGTTAAAATATATTCATATCCAAACAAGACCAAAAACAAGAAGTAGCAATTTTTTTGTTTTTGTTTTGCAGTTTGTAGCTACCAAAGAGTATAAACACATGAAAATTTTTGCAACTTCAAAATAAACTCGATACGTACAGTTTCTACAACTTATTGATTCATGAGTTCATATTCATATCAAAACAAGACGAAAAACAAGAAGTAGTAATCTTTTTGTTTTTGTTTTGGAGATTGTAGCTACCAAAGAGTAATTAAAAAAAAAAATGAAAATGTTTGTGATTTCAAAAGAAAATCGATACAGTTTCCAAAACTTATTGATTCATAAGTTCATATTCATATCAAAACAAGACGAAAAACAAGAAGTTGCAAAAAAATCTTCGTTTTATTTTGGAGATTGTAGCGTGCTTACAAAGAGAAAAACACATAAAAACAGTTACGATTTCAAAAATAACATGATCCATCCAGTCAAAAATAACTTCAGATGTATGAACCCTAGACTCCATTTTTGCATTCAGCAGAAAAACAAACAACAAGACGGGTTAAATTTCTTCGGAAAAAAATTTCCAGTATGAAAACAAAAGAAAACCCTAACTGTCATCCCTGCACATGTATACAAACACATGAACACCTAATACAGACATACACAGACTCAGAAGATACCTGAATGTACAGAAACAGAAAACATTAGTCAATATAAAAAAGAATAAAACAGGGAGAAAATAAAAGGCTTGTTCATACCTAGCTGAAAATGAACCCTAGTTATGGAGAAAAGCTTGTTGATGGATATTGTTGAAGTTTGCAAGGAAGGTATAGAAAGAAAATGAAAGGGAAAGTAGAGATCTTTATGATTTTCTTGCAAGTATATATATTTGAGAGGATTGTGGAAGAATAGTGTTTTTGGAATGTATAGAGCAAGCAAAGTTGAAAATGGGAAAAATGGTGGTGAATGAAAGGGAATTTGTTAAAGAGAGTGTTGGAGCACTGAAATTGAGCTGCACACAACAGAGAGAGAGAGAGAGAGAGAGAGAGATGATAAAGTAACTGATTATTGCAACGGCGAATACCAGTGCGTGTTGCTTCTCACGTGCTTTGGTCCCCTACTCTTCAATATGACACTTTTACCCTCCACGCGCTAATAGTAATTAGTCCTGTTCTTTCATGCCCTTTGTTCCTTTTCTGTTTCTTGCCCATCTTTTTATTGAAGAATTACATTCACTACGTGGATCAAATTTATATCCAAAAACTTAGGTAGAAATCATATTACATAATAAAATGTTTACTTAATTAATTTGCTTAATCGAGAGCTATAAGAATTACTCAGATTATATGCGAAATAGCCAATGCAAATCTAGGTCCATTTAAAATTTTAAACATGATACAAATATAGCAACTTGGATATGGTATGTGACTTAGGTTTGATATCTCTAATATAGATCTCGAAAATGTGAATAATTTGTCACGCCCCGAATTCCAACGGGACGTACATGGCACCCGAAGCCGACAAGGCCCGAGAGAACCATACAAATAATGACGCCATATCTTTAAAGCAAATACCACAGCTGCTAACTCAAGATCATGTGTTGGGTAGTTTCTCTCATGTGGCCGCAACTGTCGTGAGGCATATGCTATCACCTTACCATGCTGCATTAATACACATCCGAGGCCAACCCCGGAAGCATCACAATACACTGCATAACCTTCTATGCCTTCGGGAAGTACTAAAACTGGCGTGGAAGTTAATTTCTCTTTCAGCTCTTGGAAACTTTTCTCACATGCATCGTTCCACTGAAACTTGATTGTCTTGTGTGTTAACTTCGTCAATGGTGCGGCAATAGAAGAAAACCCTTCCACAAATCTCCTGTAATAACCTGCCAAACCAAGAAAACTACGAATCTCTGTAGGCGTCGTAGGTCTTGGCCAATTTTTCACTGCTTCAATCGTTTGCGTATCAACCCTTATTCCTTCATCCAACACAATGTGACCCAAGAATGCCACAGATTTTAACCAAAATTCACACTTAGAAAACTTTGCATATAACTTACGATCCCGGAGAATTTGTAACACCTGTCGTAAGTGATTAGCATGGTCCTCCTGTGATCTCGAATAAACCAGGATATCATCTATAAATACCGTCACGAACACGTCTAGAAATGGCTTAAACACCCTATTCATCAAATCCATGAAAACAGCCGGTGCATTTGTTAGTCCAAATGACATAACTAAAAATTCATAGTGGCCATACCGTGTTCGAAAAGCTGTCTTGGGTACATCATTTTCTCTAACCCTGACTTGATGGTAACCCGACCTCAAGTCAATCTTGGAAAACCATTTGGCACCCTGTAACTGATCAAATAAATCATCAATTCTGGGAAGGGGTATTTGTTCTTAATCGTTACCTTATTCAATTGCCGATAATCGATACACATTCTCAAGGTGCCATCTTTCTTCCGCACAAACAATACTGGTGCGCCCCACGGGGACATACTAGGCCTGATAAAGCCCTTGTCCAACAAGTCTTTTAATTGCTCCTTCAATTCACGCAATTCTGCTGGAGCCATTCTATACGGAGGAATAGAGATCGGCTGAGTGCCTGGAATCACATCAATGCCAAACTCCACTTCTCGTTCTGGAGGTAAACCTGGAAGATCGTCAGGAAATACGTCGAGAAATTCATTGACCACTGGTACCGACTGAGAAGTTAGTGGTTCCACGTTGAGATCTTGCACTCTTACCAAATGGCATATTTACCCCTTAGCTATCATTTTCCTAGCTTGAAGATAGGAAATAAATTGCCTCTCGGTGCCCCCACATTACCCTTCCACTCAAGAATATTCTTTTGTGGAAAATGAAAATGTACCTCCTTGGCTCGGCAATCCACTATAGCATAACAAGAAGCCAACCAATCCATCTCCATTATAACATCAAAATCCACCATGTCAAGTTCAATAAGATCAGCTAGTGTATCATGACCACACACAGTTACCACACAATTAGGATATACTCTTTTTGCAACAATAGATTCACCAACCGGTGTAGACACTTCAATAGCCTTATCTAAGAATTCCAGTGTTCTTTCAAATTTTGCAGCAATCAATGGAGTAACATATGATAAAGTAGAGCCCGGATCTATCAGTGCATATACACCATGTGAAAATATAGACAATATACCTGTGACTACATCGGGAGATGCCTCCGAATTCTGTCTGTCCACGAGAGCATACGTACGATTCTGTGCTCCACTGGAACTAGCTGCTCCTGTAGCACCTCTACCCCGACCGGCAGGCTGGTGATCGACATTTTCTTCCATATAAAGCTTCATAAGGTGCCATTCCGATACTTGAATGATAGCTATTGTTGTACGCAAATTCAATAAGAGGTAGATGTTCATCCCAACTACCTTTAAAATCCAAAGTGCAGGCTCGTAGCATATCTTCAAGTGTTTGGATAGTACGCTCTGCTTGTCCATCTGTCTGAGGATGAAAAGCCGTACTCAAATTAACCTGTGTGCCCAAGCTCCTTTGGAAAGATTTCCAAAAATGAGCGGTAAACTGTGCTCCTCTGTCTGATATAATAGAAAGTGGAATGCCATGCAATCGTACTATCTCTTTCACATACAACTTCGCATAATCCTCAGCTGTATAGGTCGTCTTGACTGGTAGAAAATGCGCTGACTTGGTAAGCCTGTCCACTACGACCCATATAGAATCAAACTTCCGCAATGTACGAGGCAAACCCATAATGAAATCCATATTAATCATATCCCATTTCCAGACTGGAAGATTGATACATTGCATGTAACCTCCCGGTTTCTGATGTTCCACTTTCACCTGTTGACAATTTGGACATTGAGCTACAAATTCCGTAATGTTCTTTTTCATATTTCCCCACCAATATATGTCTTTCAAATCATGATACATCTTTGTAGCTCCTGGATGAATAGAATACCGTGAGTGATGTGCCTCTTTCATAATCCGCTTCCTTAGCTCATCTACGTCCGGTACACATAATCGACCTTGGTATTGAAGTACTCCCTCCGGTGTAATATCAAATGCCTTGGTCAAATTCTGCTGTACATTTTTCTTTAGCTGCAATAAAATAGAATCCGCAAATTGCTTCACTTTCACTTCAGCGGTCAACGAGGAGTCTGCTGCATTCTGCACAATAACTCTATCATCTGAGGATTCAATAAGGTGGACTCCCAAGCTAGCTAGTTGATGTAGATCCTTGACTATCTCTTGCTTTTCCCTCAACTGGCCGATAGTGCATCCCGTTGCTTTGCGACTCAGTGCATCAGCTACTACATTTGCTTTCCCGGGATGGTATAAAATATCAATATCATAGTCCTTGAAAAGTTCCAGCCATCTCCGCTGCCTCAGATTTAGGTCTTTCTGCTTAAAGATATATTGCAAACTTTTGTGATCAGTATAGATATCAACATGAACGAATTAAACTGAAGACTGTATTCCCGAACACTCATATTCCCTTGTCGAAGGTTCAGAAACTGATCTGCACGTGCTTCCCTGATCTCATAAGGGAGATAGTGATCAAGAAAGGCCGTTCTAAATTCTTCCCAGCCAGCTGGAAGTGCATCAATGCCCCTCGACCGTTTCCAGTCCTCCTCATACCACAATATCGCTTCACCTTTCAACCTGTAGGCCGCAAGTTCTACCGTTTCTACACCAGTCACATGCATAACATCTAGGGCCCTTTGGACTTGGTCCACGAAGTCCTGTGGATCTGCCTGTGGGTCTGACCCCGTGAATATGGCAGGATCTAGTTTCAGAAAATCCTGTGTTCTGCGGCTCGCTATTCTAGCCACATCATCCTCATTTGTCGTTGGACCAGCTCGTCCCTGTGTTTGTGAAGCAACTATCTGCGTCAACATATGCACTGCATTTCTCAAATCATGGTCAGTAGCATTCATAGGCGGGTCTGCAGGTAACGTAGGAGAAGCCCGCGATGCAAACTCCTGTTCAACACCGCCTTGATTAACCTGTTCCAGTGGTGGTCTACTAGTTCCCTCTCCAGCCAGCCTGTCTATTCTTTTACTTTTACCTTTCCCTTTTTGTGCAATCGGCATTTTCTATAACATAAGAAAACCAATGATTAGGTACGATTCCACTTACAACAGTAGCTCTATTGCACGATCTAGAAATGAAGAAAAAGAAACAACTCCTAAATGCCCCGTAGCCTCCTACTTATAAATGTGGTGCACAACACATCGATAAGCAAGACTCTACTCAGACACGGCTTTGTAGACACCCTTAGGACGACCCGCTCTGATACCACTTTTGTCACGCCCCGAATTCCAACGGGACGGACATGGAACCCGAAGCCGACAAGGCCCGAGAGAACCAATCTTCATCCATAAATAGTCATCACCACCACAAACAAATATAAAATGCCAAAAGCGGAAGTTATGACACATATATGAGAATTATGAAACTTGATCGTTAGGACCATCAAGACAAAACATAAGTTCATTACATTCCTTTCGTCTGACCCACAACATCTACAAAGCCTCTACAGATGCATAACCAAAACCAACCTAGAGTCGGGACACATCCCGCTCTATACATATACACAAGACCAAAACAAATGTAAATAGAAGACTCGGAAAGCCCCGAACCAACTGGAGCTCACCAAATGTCCGCAAAAGATCCGCAACCTACAATGGAGGTCTACTAGTACCTGTGCCTGCAACAAGTAAGGTAGATTCCCCCGAGGGGGTCAGTACGAAGAATGTACTGAGTATGCAAGGCAATAAGAAAACTGTATCAATAAGTGAGAACACCAATGTATATCAAAGATAAGAGAATAGGCAATATAGATAAACCAACATTTCCATATGTGTGGAACCATGTACTTTACATTCTTTATTTCCTTTATCATTCATCTCAATATCAACAATAATCACATCATGCCCGGGACCAACTGATCAGTGGTAAATAACAATATTGGGATCGTCTCTAGCTAGGCTTATGCCCCTTTGAGCTACCACCCATAAATCAATAAAGCAGGTTCGGCCCTAGCTAGGTTTTCACCCCTTTGGGCTACCCTCTGTGTCCAATAATCAATCGGGATCGTATCTAGCTAGGCTTTCGCCCCTTTGAGCTACCACCCGTGATACCTCGGGATCGTCTCTAGCTAGGCTTTCTCCCCTTTGAGCTACCACCCGTACTCAAACAAGTATGCATTACTTTCATTCTTTAGTTATGAACTTGAAACATTGTTGGTTATCACGTTATTGGAACTTTGGGACAATGTTCAATGTACAAGAGACATATGAATAAATATATATAGGTAACCAACTTGACATGAGATACTTTGGAACATTTCGACATAAGTACAAGTACAATGGCAAAGGGAGCAATATGTGCGGCAGAAGGATACGGACAAGAATAACCTTACATACCTTAGCCTCTCAATAAGAATCCACAATCTTAACGAATATAATGATCCAGCCCCCTTACTCTACAACACAAGCACATAACGGAGTTTACGTCAACATCTAACCACCTTACAAGTGCAAAAGACGACAAAAGGTACATAATTGCCTATAACGCCATTTCCCCCTTTACAATGAAATTTCGGCATGACCATTCCAAAAATACCACAACATGCCATACATTGACCAAACATCATAACCAATAGAATTTCGCAACAAAGCTTCTTCTTTACACTTTCTCATTCACACCATATCACAAATAATCCATCAAGTCACCGTAATACACCTCATAGCACATATCGGCCAAAATCCCATAATTTACACTTACGGAAAATAACAATTTTAGTAACATAATCACACCATACATGTTGATATTTCATCCATATCATGCTCTTTCATCAAACCCACAAGTCATATTTCAAGTTTAATTCACAAAATGGCACATCTTTTACCAAAGGGCAAAAGTGTCTTATTCAACCTTTCCAACACAACCATCATGATCTACACAATACTTCATGCATATAATATGCTAAACCACAAGAATAAATACTTACCCAAGCTTGCAAAGGGATGATCTTGTCCAAAGTGTCCAAAGGGAATAGTTGTCTTAGGGTTTTGGAAAGAGAGAAATGTTTGAGAAAATATCAAAAAGGCATGAGACTTGTAATGACTTAAAAATCTGATTTTTCTCTTGTTTTATAGAGCCTTTTAGGTCATCCTTAGCCACTTCTTTGACATTAAATGCCATGTCTCTATAGTCAACAAGAATGGGTCATTTTTCCTTTTGGGCCTTTCCATTTTGGCATTGTTTTGGGCCTCAATTTGGGGCCCAATAACACATATTAGCTTAGCCCACTAAAATTAACGTATAATCCATCGTATATCTCATGTTTAAATAATTCCATAACGTCACGACAATATTCACTTACGAGATTCCCTTTCGTAGCCTTAATCGCAAAACTAGACATTCTAGGACATTCTAGCCGTCCATGGCTTAATTGAACATTTTTTGGTAACTTCTTGTGTTTCATGATTTGATCATGTGGAAGTGTATCGAGGTATTTGAAACCTTCACAAGGATTAAATAAACACCAAAGAACCAAAAGAAACCATGGAAAAAAATCAACATTGCATTGCGTCGCGAAACAAGCTCGGAAAGACCATAATCCTTGTGCCTTGCGCCACTGCTGCAAAGCAGGGCAGTGGCGCGAGTTTTGCAGCCCCTCTGAATCAGGTGGCTTGCGCCACACACCCTGAAACAGGGAGTGGCGCAAGTTTGTCCACTTTGCTGAAATTTTTCCTACTCCGTCTGATACTAGTATATCATCCAATACCTTATCAAAACACTACAAAATACTTACTTAGTGATCTTAATCATCAAGTAAACATGACTCCAAGTCACCAAATAAGGTTAGAAATGTACGGGATATTACATAATTTCACTAAGGGGTACTTTTGATTATTTTTTTTAATAATAATATGATGGGGTTAACATGAACTCGTTATCAATATGCCTAGTAGTCATATACAATAACAACAATAATAATAATAACATACTAGTATAATTTCACTAGTTTTAACCCCAAAAAAATGAACTTCAAAAGATTTCTTCTTTTTCGTATCTTTAAAATTTTATCGACAGTCTTGACTCATGATTAACTGAAATTCGAGAGTATGAATGTCACTTACTTACAACATTAGATATTTTCTTTTTTTAATATATATGACACATTTTGTTTTTGTAATTTGTTCCAAAAATTGTCACATTTTAATATTTACTAGTAATTTGATTTTGTAGTCTTAATGAGAGGATTTACAGCACACAAATACTAATAATTTGAGTTGAACCATAACTTAGTTCTTTCAAAAATATTTTTATTGTCTACATTTTGCAAATTAAACAATATCACATGAAATGAGATAAAGAGATTTTTTTTACTAACATCTCCAAGTTGCATGAACCGAAATTTAACTTTGATAAAGTGATTTGTTTCGAAAATTAAACTCTCTTGTCCTGATTTATATGTCATTGTTTGATTGTGCACGAAAAGGTTGTTTTTTGAATCTTGTGGTATAAAGAAGTTCTACTTCCTCCGTCCAATAATACTTGTCTACTATATTAAAAATAGATTATGTCCAATAATATTTGTCAAGTTTGGAAAACCAATGGATAATTTACCCATTTGTGTTATTTTACCCTTGATAAAAAATATTATTCATTCTCCAATACATTTTTCAGAACATTAAATTAATTGTATTTAAAGGGTGATATAGTATAATTACCTCTATTATTTATTGTTTCTTAACCTGTGCGCCAAGTCAATAATGAACAAGTATTGTTGGACGGAGACCGATGGAGTAGTAGATATTTATGTGGCTATAAATCATCTCATCAAGAGTAGAAAATTTTAAAATTAGATTATTTTAAAATATAAAAATATAATATATATTTTTTGAAATAAACTAAAAAAATGTGACACATAGATTAAACTGAGACGCGGGAAGTACATTATTTAGCTCCCTTTTGCCCCTTGAACTTCTCGAAATACACTGTAAAATTAATTCTAAGAATATGATTCATTCAATTTATTTAAGTTTGACCATGTTATTAATGATTTGCCAATTTATCAACTCAACTTATTTTGCTTTGTTCATTTGAGCACATATAAAAGTTCGACTTAATCTGAACTAAATATGTAGCCTATAAGTATTGATCCATGAGAGATCAACTTTATCACAGTATTTTCTTTTTAAAAAAAGAATTAAGTTTTGATATGTTAAATATAGCATAAACAAAAAACAAAAAAGAATAAACCCACCATTTGTTAAATATAGCACCATCTATTAGTTTTATTTGATAATTATACAAATTATTAAAAAACAAATAAAAATAATTTTGATCGAGCCTGCCTTTATCTAATTTTTTTTTTTTTTGACAAATTAATAACCTGCTCATTTATTAGTTTAATCATTTACTGTCCAAATTCAATCCATCCGCCCTTTACACCGTACCCCTATACTGCACTAATGTCTTTCAACATCGCTAGTATACATCTTGAGAATGTGCATAATTTCACTAAGTGGTTTTGCTTCTTTTTTTTTAATAATTAATACGTTGGGGTTAACATGAACTCCTTAACAATAAGCCTAGTAGTCATATAGACATCTACAATAATAACACACTAGTGTGATTCCACTGGTGTTAACCCCCTCTCCCCCACCCAAAAAAAAATTCAAATGATTTTTCTTCTTTTTGTATTTTTAAAATTTTATCAACTGCCTGGACTCTTGATTAACTGAAGTTCGAAACCATGTATGTCGCTTACTTACAGAGTGTGTTTGGTATGAAGGAAAATATTTTTTGGAAAATGTTTTTTAATTTCTTCATTCTTGGTTGGCTTAAAAGTTTTGAAAAATATTTTCCAAATTAACTTATTTTCCTCAAATTTAAGGAACATGATTACCGAAAAACATTTTTGAAAACTCTCTTTCAACCTTACACCTCGACTTTCCACCCTAACCTATGTCTCGGGTGTCACGTCTCGTGTTCCAACGGGGCGGACATGGCACCCGAAGCCGTTGAGGCCCGAGAGAACCAATCTATACATTCGTATGGAACACAATATATATGCATATGGACACGACATCGTCAAACTGAAAGCGTGGAAAGACATATCTAAATGTAGAAGAAACTTGGCCGGTAGGGCCGCAACTCAAAATGAGAAAACATCCCTTCATTTACTGTACAACATCTACAAAGCCTCTAGCAGAAACCAGACCAAGTCTATAATCGGGAAAAGTCCCCGCTTTACACAAATATGTACATAACATCAAAATCAACATGTACATATGACCCGAATCAGCCTAAAGCTCACCCACTGTACGCAGAAAGTCCGAATCCTACTGTGAGGGTCTACTACCTCCTGTTCCTGCAGCAAGTAAGGTAGGTCCCACAAGGGGTCAGTACGAAAGAATGTACTGAGTATGCAAGGCGATAAGTAACTGTATAACAAATAAGAACTCAAATGGAATCAAATACTAATAAATAAACAATATGGAGAACCACCATTCTGTATGTGGGAAAAACATGTACATCACATTCATTACTTTACTTTTACGTTCATTATCATCAATAACTCATATCGTACCCGGGCCCCAACTGATCAGTGGGTCATAACATAATCTGGGATCGTCTCTATGCTGTAACACCTCAGTCGAAAAAGAAAAAAAAAATTGCGACTCACGACACTATTCACGTGGCGTGAATGATAGTCACGTGGCGTGAGTCTGTGTCGTGAGTGGACTTCAGAACGTTGAAAAAATGGTCTGATTTCCACGGGGCGTGATTCACAGTCACGGGGCGTGAGTGGTGCCATGGATGAGCTTCAGAAACTTGGTCGAGTCTTCTGAGTTTCACGACAGGTCACCTACGTGTCGTGAATCAACCCACGACATGAGTCACGATACCGTGACAGTTTGCCGGCTTTGTTGACCAATTTTGACTAGATGAGATATTTGAGTGTGGGACCCATTAAAGGTGTTGGGCTGGATCTTTATTATGTATTTTAGGCCCAAAATCATGTATTAAGACATGGGCCTCCACAATTAAGGGAATGATCCATTTAATATGGATCGAACTTGTGGCCAAGGATTAGTTGGACTTGAGGAACTTTATAAGACACAAAAATCAGCTTTAATTCATTATAACTCTCATCTCCTTCTAGATATTTTTCAAAGGCTCCTTATCTCACAAAAACCCTAAGGCAACAACACTAGTTGGGACAAGATCACCTCTTTGCAAATATTGGTAAGTGTCTATTCTCATGGATTAATATATTATGTGCTTAAGAGGTGGAGTTTATCATGTTGATTATGTTGGTTTGTGGACTATTTTGGTGTTGTTGGTGTTGTGAGATGATAAGTTGGATTGTAGTAAAGTGGAGTGAAGTTTTATAATAATAAAAAGGAAGGTGGAATGATATATTCTACGTTGAGAGGGTTGGATGGTTTCGTTACCATATTGTGAACTTGTAATAGTTGTGGTTACTAATGTAAGTTCCCTTATGTATGTATATTGTAGAGTAGCATTTTACGGAAAGGTGGAATTGTTGTGGTCACATATTGAAAGGCTAAGGTATGTAAGGTTTCTCTTTCCTATGACCTTTGGTCACACCTATTGTTCGTATTTTGCTCGAACTGACCATCCCTCCGAAATGTCGTAAAGCGTCTCATTCCAAGTAAATGCTTAGCAATTGTTGTTTGTACACCTTTTATTCATTGCCTATGGTTTCCAAGTGTCCATAATGTCACAACCACCAAATGTATCATTCTCATAATGAAAGAATTGAAGTAATGCATATAAGTGTTTCTTGAGTACGGGTGGTAGCTCGAGGGGGCGTAAAGCCCAGCATAGAGACGATCCCGATTGCTTATTGGATATAGGGGGTATCCCGAAGGGGTGAAAACCTAGCTAGGGACGAACCTACTTATTGATTATGGGTGGTAGCTCAAAGGGGCATAAGCCTAGCTAGAGACGATCCCAATGTTATGACCCACTGATCAGTCGGGGCCCGGGTACGATATGAGTTATTGATGATAATGAACGTAAAAGCAAGGTAATGAATGTAATGTACATGTTTTTCCCACATACAGAATAGTGGTTCTCCATATTGTTTATTTGTTGATATTTGATTCCATTTGAGTTCTTATTTGTCATACAGTTGCTTATCGTCTTACATACTCAGTACATTCTTTCGTACTGACCCCTTGTGGGATTTACCTTGCTGCAGGCGCAGGTGCTAGTAGACCCCCACAGTAGGATTTGGACTTTCTGCGTATAGTTGGTAAGCTCCAGGCTGATTCGGGGCTTTCCGGGTCATATGTACATGTTGATTTTGATATTGTGTACATGTTTGTGTAAAGCGAGGACTTGTCCCGATTATAGATTTGGTTTGATTTCTGCTAGAGGCTTTGTAGACGTTGTACAGTAAACGAAGGGGATGTCTTCTCATTTTGACTTTGCGGCCCTACCGGCCGAGTTTCTTATGTATATAAATGTCTTTCCACGCTTTCAGTTTCACGACGTTGTGTCCATATGCGTACATATTATGTTCCATTCGAATGTATAGATTGGTTCTCTATGGCCTCAACGGCTTCGGGTGCCATGTCCGCCCCGTTGGAACTCGAGGCGTGACATATGCTGGGCTTTAGGCCCCCTCGAGTTACCACCCATACACAATAAAACAGGTTCGTCCCTAGCTAGATTTTCACCCCTTTGGGATAACCCCTGTGTCCAATAATCAATCGGGATCGTCTCTATGCTGGGCTTTACGCCCCCTCGAGCTACCACCCGTACTTAATAAACACTTATATGCATTACTTTAATTTGTTCATTAAGAGAGTGATACATTGGTGGTTGCGACATTATTGACGCTTGGAAATCATAGGCAATGAATAAGAGGTATACAAACAACAATTGCTAAGAATTTACTTGGAATGAGACACTTTACGACATTTCGGAGGGATGGTAAGTTCGGGCAAAAGATGAACAATAGGTGTAACCAAAGGTCATAGAAAAGAGAAACCTTACATACCTTAGCCTTTTAATTAAGTCCTATATGCCAATCCAATCCTTCCTTCAAGATCTCAAGATTCCTTTCAAGTTTAAGTCATGAAAATGACACATCTTTTAGAACAACCAAAAGTGCACTACTCAACACTTTGCCAACATAAGCATCATACTATATGTACCATCTTAAGCCTATAATATAAGAATCCATGAGAGTAGACACTTACCAATATTTGCAAAGAGAGATCTTGTCCAAAATCTTTGAAGCAAACTAGGGCTCTTAGATGTGAGAGAGAAAGGAAATATTTTGGAAATATCTAGAAATGGCATGTGTTTATGTGAATTAAATGCTGATTTTTGCCTTTATAGATAGCCCCTCAAGTCAAATTAACCTTGGCCACATATGTGATCCATTTTAAATGGATCATTTCCTTGGCCCATGTCCTTACATTTTATTGGGTCTCATATACAGCATATAAATCCAACCCAACACCTTGAAATGGGTCCCATACTCAAATATTTCATCTAGTCAAAATAGGTCAACAAAGCCGACAAAATTTCACGGTATCGTGACTGGTGTCGTAGACACCAGTCACGCCACGTAGGCTATGTCGTGGAAATCAGATGACAATTTTCCATGTCTCTGAAGTTGTTCCACGACACCACTCACGCCACGTGAGTGGGAGTCACGGCACGTGACTCCTGCCGTGGAAATCAGAAACTTTTTCCAAGTCTCTGAAGTTGGTCACGGCAGCCACCCACGACACGTGGGTGGGACTCACGCCACGTGAGTCCTGCCGTGACTCACCTCTGAGTCTCAGGTCTTTCCTTCTTCGCATGCTCGTTTTCAACACAGGTTTCTTCACCTTTCCTTTATTTAGCCTTATACCTCAACTATCGTATATTTTCAGGTGATCGTAGCACCTGAGGTGTTACATCGGGTATCGATTCCCGATACTAACTCGGGATCCGAATCCCAACCCTGACTCTCAATTCTCGATTTGGGACCCGACTCCCGACCTCGATTCGAGACCCAACTTCCAAACCTGACACCTAACTCCCGACCTTAGACCCGACTCTCAATCCTGATCCAAGACACAAGACTTGGGATCCGACCTCAAGTTGAGACTCGACTCCCAAAACTGACTTGGGTTCTGATGTCTGACCTTGACTAGAGACTCAGGACTCGACCCGACCCTAAGCTCGATCCAAAAACAACTCTCAACACTAACTTAGGATCCAACATCGAGATGGGAATCAGGGTCTGATTTCGACCCGACTCCCAACCTCCAACTATAATTTCGACCCCGACTCGGGACCTGTCTCCCTACCCCAACACTGACTGAGTACCGATTCAAAAGTCGAGGTTAGGTCCAGGGTCGGGTCTTGGGTTGGATATTGGGGTCAAGTCCCAGGTTGAGAGTCAGAATCGGGTCCTGATTACGAGTCAGGAGTCGGGGTCGGGGCTCGGGTTGGAAGTTGAGGTCGGTTATCGGGTCGGGTGTCGAGGTCGGGTCTCGGGTCGGGTACCGGGGTCGAGTCTCGGTTCGGGTGCCAGAGTCGGGGTCAAGGCTGGATCCCGGTTCGGGTGTTGGGATCGGGTCCCGAATCGATAGTCGGGGTTGGTTACGTTTCTAGGTCAAAAACTATTTTCCTAAAAAGTATTGTCTACTCTCGCTCTAGCCAAACACTAAAAGATATTTTCTGGAAAATGTTTCTCATTCACCAACCAAACACTAGAAAATATTTTTTGAAAAGTGTTTTCCACTTACCAACCAAGCATGAGAAAATAAGTAAGAAATCAACTTGTTTTCTGTGAAAATATTTTCATGAAAAACATTTTCCTTCATACCAAATACACCCACAAAGTTAGATATTTTCCTTGTTTCAATAAATATGACACATTTTCTTTTTGTAATTTGTTCTAAAAAAATTACTATCATATTTTAATATTTAGTAATAATTTAATTCTATACCTTTAATGAAAGGATTTATAGCCACACAAATATTACTAATTTGATTTAAAACATAAGTTTAAAAAATGTTTCTTATTTTATATGTATATTTTGTGAATTAAACAATGTCACATAAAATGAGACGGAGAGAGCTTTTTAGTTTTTACTCACATCTCCAAGTTGCATCAAAATTAAACTTTGATAAAGTGATTTGTTCCGAAAATTAAACTCTCTTGTCCTAATTTATACTATGCCACTGTTCGATTGTGCACAAAATTTAAGACAGAAAAGGGTTTTTTTTTTGAATATTGTGGCTTAAAGAAATGTTAAATATTTATGTGGCTATAAATCATCTCATTAAGAATAGAAAATTTTTAAATATAAAAATATAATATATATTTTTTTTTAAAGTAGACTACAAGAAAACGTGACACATAAATTAAATTGAGACGCATGAAGCCTCGAAGATACTGAATGTAGGTTGAATCATCAACTGAAAATCGAAGGGCTTTGGATATAAGATTTGTGAATTCCTTGAACAGCACTTGTAAAATTAATTCATAAAAATATGATTTGTCCAATTTATTCAAATTTAGACATGTTATTACTGATTTGTCAATTTATCAACTCAACTCATTTTGATTTGTTCAATTTAGCCCATCTAAAAATTGTGTTAATTTGAACTAAATATGTAGCCTATAAATTTTTATCCATGAGACATCAACTTTATCAAACTATTTTCTTTTCTTTAAAAGAAACGTTTTGATATGTTAAACATAGCATTAAAACAAAAAAGAACAAACCAACCATTTGTTAAATACAGCACCATCTATTAGTTTTGTTTGATAATTATACAAATTGTAAAAATAATAGTAATAATAATTTTGCTAAGAGTTAAGTCAATTGTACTATGACACATTGTTTATGTTCCAGACCCGACCCGGAACCGGTATGATAGTGGGCTAGGGGGTATTTAGGGAGTTGGGCCGGACAAGGTAACGAGCCCGATAAATCGGCCCAATTAGAAAACCGGACCAGGTCCACCTGTGCACCGGACTAGACCAGCCCGGTTATTAATTTTTTTTATTTTTTTCTGTATTAATGGGGCCAGTGGGCTGTTTTGGACCGTTGAGGCCCTAACGGCTATAATGTCGTTGGCCCAACGACCATAACAACCTTTTAGGCTATTTTTTTAAAAAAAAAAAAAAAAATTTAATTCAATTTTTTTTTCCCCTATAAATACATGTCATTTCAAAAATATTTTCTTACAATCTCATTCTCTCTCAAATTTGCTAAAATTATCTCATAAAGTGTTCTATTATATTTTATTATTTTACAATTACAAATACTAAGTAGAAGTTTCCAAAAGTACTCAATTGATCAACTTTCGGATACTTCAGAAATTTGGTATTATCGTTCCATCTCTTACTTTTAATTTTTAATTAGTGTATTATTTGTTGAATATTTATTTGTATTGTTTTTGTGTTTTTTGAATAATTGTTAGTTTAATTTGTAATATGGATAAATTAAGGAAAATCGGTAAAAGTGTTAGAAATTTTTGTCCCGGAAGTGGTAGTGGTAGTAAGAAATAAATTGGTTTCGGTAGAGGTAGTTCAAATACTCGATATACTCGTGTGCCTTCGGTACCAATTAGCGAACCCTTTGAGAATGAAATAGGTGTAGGTGCTTACGATATGAATTATTTTGAGGCCCAAGAAAATTATGGTATAGAAGAAGAGAATGAACTAGACCCTGTTGATGTAGATGAAAATGATGATGATGATGTTGATGTTACACCCGAATTCGGCAATGTTAATGTTCAATCTGAATCGGTTAATCTTCCTCCCCGGCCCCCTGTAAGATCTCGTAAAAAAACTAGCATTGTGTGAAATTTTTATACTCTAATAGAAGGAACTACTCAGGTTGAATATGATCTTTGTAAGTTAAAATACGAGCATAAGACCGGGCGTAATAAAGGAGGTACGGGTCAGTTGACGAGACATTTGCGGGATAAACACCCTAGCTCAGGTAACTAGTGGTGGGACAGTTGGGGGCCCAACACAAACTAGATTGAACCCAAAAACCGATAAATTAGTTAACGATTATAAAAAAATGAAGGATCATGAAGAATTAGCAAAAATGATAGTTGTGGGTTGTCTGTCTTTCTCTTTTGCTTCTTCTGAAGCTTTTATTCATTATATTCAGGCAATTTATAATCCTATGTTTGAGGGTATTCCTAGAAGTACTTGTCGCCCTGATATTTTTAGACTCCATGCACAATATGTTTACTAGTTATCTGCATTATTAAAAAATCTTCCATGTAGAGTTGCTTTAACTTCTGATCTTGGTCGTGCTGTTAATAAAAACGATTATTTAACAATTACTTGTCATTGGATAGATAGTAATTTTGTTATGCAAAAACGTATTTTAGCATTTTTGTATGATGAAGACCGTAGACACACTGCGAAATTTATTTCTGAATCTATTTCAAAAGTTGCATGATATTATGGTATTGACAGTAAAGTTTTATGTATTTCTTTTGATAATGCATCTAACAACAACGCTGCTATTGACTTGTTAAAAATTGAATTTTCTCCACCGTTACCCGAAATATTTCATGTTAAATGTGCTTGCCATATATATAATTTAATTGTAAAAGATAGTCTTGTTTTTTTGAGTCTGCTATTGAAAAAGTTAGACTTACAGTTGGCTTTATTCAATGAAATAATAGAAAAGTTAGACTTACCGAATTTAAAAGAAAATGTAAGGAAAATGGACTTAGATCGAGATTAATGCCTAAAGAAATAGATGTTAGATGGAATTCTGCTTATGATTTCTTAAATACTTGCAATATTTATAAGTTTCTCTTACTATGACTTTTAAACAATTTGCTAGTGTTTTTCCCGATAGTATGTTACAAAACTTAGATTGGGCTAAAATTGATGATATTATTAATTTTTTGCAAAAATTTTATCTAGCTAAGGTTGAAATTTCTGGTGCTTATTATCCTACTATTTGTAATATTTTAGCTTATTTAGCCGATATTTCTTTATTGCTTAACGAATATAAGTCTAAACCAGGTTACAAATATGCTATTGATGCAATGATTGGTAAATTTTAAAAAAAATTTTTTTTGCTTCCCCCCTATTTACTTAGTTGGTGCTATAATAAATCCATGTGTGAAATATAATACCATGTCCGACTTTACTTCTCTTATTTATTCTGCTTTAGAAGTAAAAACTAATGAAGAACCTTCTTTGTTTACGGCTATGTCTGATGCGAATAGTTACATGAACACATTATACAATCTTTATGTTGATTTATTTGACAATGCTTTACCGTCACATATTACACCGACCCCTACTTCCCATCCTTCTGAGGAACCATCATCTTCTAAAAGACAGGCACATAGTATGTCTGCCTATTGTGTTTTTGATATATCTGTTTGGAATAGATTGCAGCCTTCATCGCAAAGAACCGTAAGTCGGAAAGAGCTTAAGTAGTATCTTATGCAGCCTACAGAGGATCCTAGAGGTAGAATCAATACGCTGGAATGGTGGAAGAACAATGAAAGACAATATCCTGTACTTTTAAGATTAGCTAGAGATATATTAAATGTTCCAATGTCAACCGTTGCATCAGAGAGCGCTTTTAGTCAAGGATGGCAGTAGATTGGAGACAACCGACACTCATTGGGAGGCAATGTGTCACGCCCTGAATTCCAACGAGACGGACTGGCACCCGAAGCCGTTGAGGCCTGAGAGAACCAATCTTTGCTCACGAACCTTCATATGCATGTCCCTGTATGAATGGCATTCTATCTCATGTAACTTATAAATTATAAACTACCAATGGCGGAAAACATGGAAACACATGCTATATATATATATATGACACTTGGTCGTTGGGGCCGTCAAGTCAAAATGAACATACATCTCTTACATTCGTCTTCCCACATCTGTCTACAAAGCCTCTACAGATACGTATACATAGCCAACCTACAGTCGGGATAAGTCCCCGCTTTATACAACATATATACAATGCCAAAACCAAAACCAATGTACACATATGACTCGGAAAGCCCCGAACCAACTGGAGTTCACCAATGATCTGTAACTAAACTGCAAGCTACTGAGGAGGTCTACTAGCACCTGCGTCTGCATCAAGTAATGTAAGTCCCCCGAGGGGGTCAATATGAAGAATGTACTGAGTATGCAAGGCCATAATAAACTGCATCAATACATAAAAACTTCAATGGAATTAAATATAAGAGAATAGCCAGTATGGATAAACCATCGTTCTATATGTTTGGAATTTTGTACTTTGCTTTTAATACTTTCTTTGCCTCTTTGCTTCTATGTTCATTCATCTTTGTCTGTGCTATTTTATACCAGGGCCCCAACTGATCAGTGGGAAAAATAACATAATAATCGGGATCGTCGTCCATGCGGATGTTCCTTTCATCCCATGGGATACCACCCGTAATATTGGGATCGACATTCATACGAGTGTTTCTTTCACTCCATGAGATACCACCCATGCTTTAATAATCGGGATCTCCATTCATGCGGATGTTCTTTTCATCCCATGAGATACCACCCGTAATATTGGGATCGACATTCATGTGAATGTTTCTTTCACCCCATGAGATACCACCCATGCTCAACATTAACCATTGAACAATTATTCACATTACTTCATTCGTTAACTGTAAGAGATTGATACCTTTACTTGTGAGAGATTGATACGCTCACTCATGAGAGATTAATACATTCACTTATGAGAGATTGATACTTTTGTTTGTGAGAGATTGATACTTTTGTAGTCATAACATTGTTGGAAGCTTTGGAACAATAACCAATGAGTAATAGACATGTAAATAAACACTATTGGGACTTTGGAATATTAGTCAACGAACTATGAGACATGTAAGTTACACAATTAGGTATGTGAGTAATACTATATGACAATACCTTTGGACATTTCGGAATGGAATAAGTACTATGTCAATGTGAACAATATATGCTGCAGAAGGATATGAAAAGAGTAACCTTACATATCTTATACTTCCAATATGAATACACAAGCCAATATGTGAATACAACAATTCAGCTCCCTCTTTACGTTTCACTCTACAACACAAGTGCATAACGGAACCAACATTAACCACAAGTTACAGTCCAAGTGTATAAGACGAATAATGAGTCACATGTTTGCCTTATAACGTCATTTACCCCCTTAAAATACCATTTACGGCATGGTCATACCAATAATACCACAACATGCCCAACATTGACCAATACATCATAAACCAATAGCATGTCACACCAAGTTCATACTTTACACTTCTCCATCACCACAACATCACAATTACTACATCAAGTTACCTCAATATACCTCATAACAACATATCGGCCAAAATCTCATAATTTGCACTTATAGCAAAATAACAAGTTAAGGAACATAATCACACCATACATGGTGACATCTCATCCATACCATTCACTTTTATTCAAACCTCAAGTCTCCTTTCAAGTTTAAATTCCATAGATGACACATCTTTTAGCAAAAAGCACAAATGCATTATTTACACTTTTAACCATAACCATCATGATCTACCTACTCTCACATACATATAATATATTAATCCATAAGAAGAATTACTTACCCAAACTTGCAAATGAGTGATCTTGTCCCCAAGAGTTGATTGCCTTAGGGTTTGTGTTGAGAGAAATGAGTTTGGAAATATCTCAAAAGGCATGTGGGTTTTTAATGAATAAAATCAGCCCTTTGTGGCTTTATATAGTTCTCATGGTCATCCTTAGCCACATTATATCAATAATTGAGGTGTTTTACTTGGTCAAATGGAAGAATGGGTCATTTGACCCATTGGGCCATGGCTTTTGGCTTTATCTTGGGCTTTAAATTGAGCCCAATATCACATGTCATCTTAGCCCACCAAATTTAATGTTTAATATATCATATATCTCATGTTTAAATCATTTCACATGTATTCCGACAATATTCTAATTTACGAGACTCATGTTCGTAGCCTCAATCTCCAAATAAGAAATTCTAGCCACTTGTGGCTTAATTGAACATAATTTGGTAAAATAATTACGACGACGAATTAACCCCAACTTGGATGCTAAACTTACTCAAGAATAGCCCTACTACGATGGAATAATGATACCATAACCCAAGAATCACATTTATAGACTATTGGTCGAAGAAAAATTTTGGCCAAAACCAGCCTGGCACGCCGCCTGGCGCACCTGCTTGCTACCTGAGCCAGAAAAATTCTGGCCAAAAGCGGCCTGGCACCCCCGTGGGCGTGCCCCACCAAAAAAATTCCAAAAAAAATCGTTCTTCAACTTTTCTTTACGGATTTGGTTAGATACTTCAAGTTCTAATCTTTAGCTTGCCTCTTGTCTTTAAGAACCTTTATTTAGGAGTCATTCACGCTTCGTTTTTCCACTCCAAAGGTCATAAACTTTTCCCACAAGGGTTTCATCACACTTACTAACACAATATCAACTGTTCCATCAATAACCATGCAAAAAAAACAAAAAAATACGTACTTATTGCTCTCGAAACCTAAGTAAGCATTGTTCAAAGTTGTCAAGTAGGATCGAAAGTGTACGGGGTGTTACACAATGCCATGAATATTCTAGTTTGCCTTAGAGACTGGATTAGAGCGGAACGAAGAAATCAAGAAATGTTCGTGGAGCCGGAAGACGAAGAAGATCTTGAAGAAATAATGACTTCAAGAGAGAATTAAGCACAATCAAGTCCAATGCATGGCTTTGGTGCCATTGATTTTGACAATCCACAGCCAATTCCCGTTAATGTTACCATGGGTGAATTGGAAAAAATGATGAAAAATTTATAAAATTTACAATTAATCAATTGAATTTTCATTTTTCAATTTAACTTTGTGAAAGTAGTGAAATGTAATTGCAACCTTGTAACTTGTAAGTTTTGAAACATTTTGCAATCAATCAAATATTAGGTTAATTTACTCTTTGCATATTTTTTCCATTTAAAATTTAAATTGAATATCTTGTATGAATTCAATACTTTTAATATATTATTATCAAAGTTTACATAGACTTAAAAAAATATATATTGAAAAATAATATTAGCAAATATTACTTAAACAAGTATTGACATATAAAAATTCTATATAAGTTTAACTTTTAAATAGTATATGTCAATACTTAAATATATTGAAGTATTATTCTTTTAAGAAGTATATGTTGTTGAATATTGTATGCATATTCTTTTAAATAGTAGTTTATGTTGTTGAATATGTTTCATGTATATTATATTAAGTAGTAGTATATGTTGTTGAATAAATTGTATATATATTCTTTTAATTAGTAGTATAATGAATATATATGTACGTATGTATATTTTATTAAGTAGTAGTATATGCTGTTGAATATATTAAATGTATATTCCTTAAAGTAGTATATATTGAATGTATAATATGTATGAATATTCTTCAAAGTAGTATATATTGAATGTATAACGTATGTACATTCTTTAAAGTAGTATATATTGAAAAAAGAAAAAAGAATAAACAGTAAAGCCATCGGGGACCCCACACCAACAGTAGATTCACTGTAGCAGGGACCCATTTAAACAGTAGATTCACTGTTACAGGGACCAAGATAAGGGCCCACTTTCACTGTTCATAACTTTTTATTTTCTATATATACATTCATTTATTTTCTATATATACATTCACTGTTCATAGCTTTTTATTGAATGTATATATGTATGTATATTCTTTAAACTAGTATATATTGAATGTATAATATGTATAAATATTCTTTAAAGTAGTATATATTGAATGCATAATATGCATGAATATTCTTCAAAGTAGTATATATTGAATGTATAACATATGTATATTCTTTAAAGTAGTACATATTGAATGTATATATGTATAAATAGTATATATTGAATGTATAATATGTATAAACATTCTTTAAAGCAGTATATATTGAATGTATAACGTATGTATATTCTTTAAAGTAGTACATATTGAATGTACATACGTATGTATATTCTTTAAAATAGTACATATTGAATACACATATGTATGTATATTCTTTAAAGTAGTATAT
This sequence comes from Capsicum rhomboideum, assembly GCA_031232105.1. NCBI lineage: Eukaryota > Viridiplantae > Streptophyta > Magnoliopsida > Solanales > Solanaceae > Capsicum > Capsicum rhomboideum. The sequence goes on from CP124716.1 coordinate 37,052,937, forward strand.
ATGAAATGTATATATGTATGTATATTCTTTAAAGTAGTATATATTGAATGTATATATGTATGTATATTCTTTATAGTAGTATATATTGAATGTATATAAGAATGTATATTCTTTAAAATAGTATATATTGAATGTATATATGTATATATATTCTTTAAAGTAGTATATATTGAATGTATATACGTATGTATATTCTTTAAAGTTGTATTTTAAGTAGTATCTATTGAATATATATTAAGTAACAATCAAAATTCAAAAATACTATTAATTTTTTTTTTAGTCGGGACCCGGTAAACCGGCCCATTAAGCTGGATTGGTTGACTAACCCGGACCGGCCCTTTAAGACCGGTCATATATAATAAAGGGGCCGGGGCTGGGCCGTTGGGGGAATTATTATTGTTGGGACCGGCCCGACTCAGTAAAAGTCACGACCGTACCGAAGCCGGACCGAGCCCAGTAAAAATTAGTGAACCGGGGCCGGGTTAACCCGGCCCGACCCGGTTAACAGGTTTACCTTGACATCCCTAAATTGCACTAATGGCTGAGATGAAAAAGTGAAATTAGGAGTGTTCACGTAAAATAAAAAAATTGAACCGAAGAAAAAATTGACATTTTTTGTTTGAATTTATTTTTAAAATAGGCAAAATTTAATCAATTTGGTTTTGGTTTGATAAAATAACCAAGAAAATCGAATTGAACCGAATATATAAATAACTATTCAAAAATTATACTTACAATGTATATATTCCCTTCATCTAGAGGCGGATCCAGGATTTGAAGTCTCCGGGTGCCAAGTAGACTCATCGATTAAATCAATCGGAGACTCCAAATCCTGGATGCGAGCCAGCTTATGGTCAAGGGTCCCCTTCGGCAAATAACTATACTATTTATATATGATTAAAATTATTTATATATATATATATATATAGTAGATGTTGAACCCCCTTCGACTAGCTCGTGTGTTTACTTCTTTCAATTTTGAACTCCCTTAGTAAAAAATTTGGCTACTTCAGCTTTTTACTTATTTATTTTTCTTAAAAAAGCAAAAAAAAAATTGTGACTTTTCACAATATTTGACCTCAATTTTGTGTACAATTATTTTTATAATTATCAATATTTGGACAGTTTTTTTTTAAAAAAAATTTGATGAGAGAGAAAACAAAACTTATTCATCTTTTAATTTTATATTTAATAAATACTAATTAATAAGAAAAAGCAAAGACTAATAAATTAAATTATTCAAAAATAAATGAATTAATATAAGTCAATAACTAAATAACTAAAAACAAATGAAAAGAACATAATTGAATTTATGTAGCAAAGTTAAGTGGCCAGTAAAAACAAATGAAAAGAACATACTAATTGATTGCACATATCTTTAATTCAAGATAACAAGATTAAAAAAAATTCCTTTATTTCTTATACTCATGCCAGTTAAAGTAAGACATTATATTGGAACGGATGGAGTATTAATTTTTGTATGCTCTTGATTTGTAATCCAGATTTTTACTGACTTTTATAAAAATTCTGTGGCACAATTTATGCCCCAGGGTATAAATAATTCACTGACACAAGTTATGCCTTGCCCATAAGTTCAGTGGCACTAGTTATGCCTCAAGACATAAGTTCAGGGCACAAGTTATGCCACAGGGCATAATATAAGTTCAGTGGCACAAGCTATGCCTATTGAACTTATGCCCTAAGGCACAAGTTATGCCTACTGAATTTATGTCCCAAGACACAAGTTACGCTTATTGAACTTATGCCCCAAGACACAAGTTACGCCTACTGAACTTATATCCCAAGGCACAAGTTACACCTAATGAAATTATGTCCCAGGTAAAGTTTTCTAAAAGGTTTGCCTTGCGAATTTAGATAGTACTAAACTTATACCTAAGACAAACATTCTCTAATTAAAAAGGTTTGCCTTGCAAAATTAGGTCATAGTTAAGGATACTTTGACTCATAAATTTTCATTAAATGAGCAATAGGGACAAAAATTAAAGACCACCTGAAATTGGAGCAATTCCGTGCAAAAACTTGTAAGTGAAATCAATGAAAAAAACAGATACATTGGGGCCTAAGACAGCGCTCCGGAAGGACCAAAGTAAAATGGGATAAATACCTAAATAATATCTTTTAAAGGCATTATTACTCTAAACGATACTACTTTTATTTTATTATGGATTATAGCCTACTTTCACCATTAATAGCTTTCGTCCTTCTCTATTTTCTTCTCCACAACCATCCATGCCATAGCTTCGATTCCGACAACCACCGCAACACCTATGTCAGAATTATAATGGAGAAATCCGATATGATCGAAATTGTACAGATTCGGCACAAATTATTGGATTTCACCAGAGCTGTGTTGGCTATGGTGGTTTCGACGTTTTTTCGATGGGCTTGATCTGGAGGTCGGAGTTGAAAGGGAAAAGGGAAAAATGAGGCAGTGTTGGGTGATGGAGGAGAAACAGTGTGGGTAGTGAAGCTGTTAGTTGCTCCGGAACGTGAGTTCATCGGAGAAGATGAGGGCCGTTTGGTTGGCTATTGTTTGGTTACTGATTCACCGAAAACAAATGAAAAAAAGAGGTGACGGGCCTGTTGGTGGTGGTGGTGGAGATCTAGCCTGAGTTTGATGATGGCGGCTCGTCAGTAGTGACGAAAGAGAGTGGAGGTGGGTGGTCGGGAGTTGTTATTTAGTTGTTGTGTTTTTTCGGTTGTTTGCAGGATTCTGGTGGCTCAAGGTAGGAGAAGACAATGACGTCGTTAGTGGTTGGAGGTTACCGGAGTTGGTCATGTTGTTGTTTGTTTGCTGGATAAAATGGGGGTATGGTGGTGGTGATTCACCGGAGAAGAAGATGTGGAGTTTTTGAAAGTTGTATTAAAACTGTATAAACGATCGTTCTAATACAATTCAAATTCAATATTATACATTGGTATGAATTTGATAATTGTTATTTCATAACAAATATAATACATTTCTAACAATGTAGACTAATTTAAATTGTAATGAAATGTTTGAAATTCACATATAAGTATTACATTTGTTTTAAAAATATTTTAGTGATATATATTCACCACATGCAGTGAAATACATCTATAATACGTATAATAAATTGAATTCAAATTGTATTACAATTGTTGTTTGTTTTTTTCTCTTATTAATGATATTAAGAACGTATTATACCTGAATTTGAAATATTTAAATACTATTCAAATTAGTTTCTATATTAAAACTGTGTTAAAAATGTATTACATATGTATTAAGCTATTTTTTGTAAGAAAAGTTAGGCTATATATTATACTAACATTTATGTAAATTAAACAAGTAAAATGAAGAGCAACTTTCATAAATTTACCTAACTACACGCTATCCCCACTCTTTTCAAAATTACATAAAATTTTGAATTTTAAACTGCCGAATACATTACTTAGGGTCGCGATACATCACCTTCCGGATACATCACTTTCTGATAAATTGGCTATATTTTAAATAAAACATTAAAAGTGACTACTTGGTGTCCTTTCTATGTTACATTTAAATGCGGAACTAGATGTCCCAAGTATTTGCAGATTTTCTAATCCATCGATTACACCTATCACTTAGTTTACAAAATCGTTCCAATTAAGAGGGGGCGCGTGCACCTGTTGACCTCAAAAAAAAAAAAAACTCTCTACATGTACTTTGAAGAACTATCATATATTTTAAAAGAATCCCTCAAACACATCTATTAGATTGGGATAGCTGGTCGTTGTGCCCCTTTGAATCTTGATGCGAGTGGGTGCTCTAAGTTTGAATCTCTTTGAAAATACTCAATTCCTAGGTCCGCCTCTGCGACCTTTAGCTCCTTCTTTGTTTTCTTTTTAAAAAATGAACTGGTGACAGTTAAAAAAAGCCTATTTGTTTTTGATAAAATGGCATGTTAATTATTAGTACTAATGAATTAGAAACATTGATCATAAATCAAGTGGAAGTATTAATATTGGCCTATTCGGAGTGTTTTCGCACATCTTCACAACATGCTACGCCACTTATATTACAACAATTTCCAAAGGTCAGAGAATATTTTGAAGCTTTCTGCCAACCAATTCAGAGACCTATTAATTGAAAAAGCTTTTTTAGACAAGATAATATTAAGATACACTAAACTTCAATGTTGATGTTTTTTTTTTCCAAATATTCAAATAATAATAATAGTTGTCAATAAGGTCACTCCTCCTTGAACGTGCTGTTTAATTAGCAAAAATTTGCAACTAGCATTATTATACTACTTATGAATTTAGTGAACTTAGCTACTAGTACATGATATTGGGAGTTACTAATCCAATCAAATATTGCTTGGCCATATCCCCTCAGGCCTCATGGACTCCAAGTTACAGAAATATTTCCTTTTCCCCCTTTTTGGTCTTTTGGCAGCTCTCACCCTTTTAACTCACTGCAGCCAGCCAGTTTTTGATGATCAATCAGGTAATTAATACCGGAAATCTTGATTTTTTTCTCCTGAAAAACATATAGCTTTTGCAGCTATGATGTTAATTAAGTAAATCAAATTTTCTTTTCTTTATTTGTCTTAGGATTCGTGAGCATCGACTGTGGATTACTAGAAAACTCCAGCTATACTGGCAGTTTTTTTCCAGTAACTTACATGAGCGATGAAATGTTCATAAACACCGGTGTAAATGCACATGTATTGCCTGAATTCATTTACAATGATACAGAAATTTACATAGAGACCGTTCGAAGCTTTCCAGAGGGGAAAAGGAACTGCTATAACCTAAGACCTTCTAAAGACAAAGATAGCAAATTTCTAGTACGTGCCTTTTTCATGTATGGTAACTATGATAATAAAAGCCATGTACCAACGTTTGATTTGCATATTGGTACTGAACTTTGGGATACAATTCAACTGGATAATGCCTCTCATGTAGTCACAAAGGAGATTTTACATGTTTTTCCTACGAATTTTACGAGCGTATGCCTTGTAAATACGGGCAATGGGACACCTTTCATTTCATCATTGGAGCTACGACGATTAAGGAGTTCAATGTATCCCTCGGAATATGAAATATCTCTGGAGCTTAAAATGCGTTACAATTTTGTTTCCGGTCGTATGCCACTGAGGTAAAGTTGCTCTTTTACCTCTTCTCCATTTCGGGATTCAGAAAGCCAGCGTTTTACTGGATCGAACTGACATAGCTAATCGGTCCAAATTATTTTTTTTAGAATTTTCAAAGTTAGAGTTGGAGTTGTGTTTCTAGAGTTGGAGTTGTGTTTCTAAATGTACTTTTTTTAAAATATGGTTTATAGTTTATACCCCTAAATATTTCAAAATAAATAGTCATATAATGTCATATATTAGATCCCATATATGAGTTACTACATAGTTTGAGTAAGGTGCCATTCAAATCATAATTTCAAGTTTTGATTTCAAATATATGTGTTTATTTATATTAAATTTGGAGTAAACTTCGACTTGAAATTTTGATTTCAAATTCCAAATTCACCTCAAACGTAGAATTTCAATTTCAAACTTGTGATTTTTAATTTTCTAAATTTTAGGGCTTGGTCCCCAATTTTACTTTTGCCAAAAAAAGACCCAAATTAATTTATTGCAAATATAAGTATCCATGCATGCTTTATTCTCTGCTGTACCACCATATTATCACACGGAGTTTTCATATTTATATTTCTTTAAAAAAAATACAATTTTTTGAAAATTAAATTACATTTACAAACAAAAATTCAACTTCAAATTAATAATTTTGAGGTTCATGTCCAAACCTATGCTAAAAGTGAGGGTGTAGTCCACGAATTGACACATGGGCAACAATTATACTTCACCTCTATATATAGTTCATAATACGAATTTTTTTTGTTTTATTTGTTGCAGATATAGCTTTGATGCTTATGATCGAATATGGGAAGCTTTACAACTTCCAGAATGGGATATTGTCACTACAAGACGAGAAGTCGACAGAGATATAGAGAATGATTTTTTCACACCAACTCTTGTGATGGGGACAGCAGCAACGCCACTTAATTCTACTACCTGGACTCTCTCATGGGGTCCTGCTGATCCCAATATTGAGTACTATACTTACATGCATTTTGCTGAAATAGCAAGCCTTAACAAGCCTAACCAGATCAGAAAATTTGATGTCCTTATTAATGGTGAAACGGTGTGGCAAGAATTGGAGCCAGAGTACTTGACCACTTTTGTGATGGACGACAAGCGAATGGCTAGTGATTTCAACTATACGTTGCGTCGAGCCAACAATTCGAGATTGCCACCGCTTATTAACGCGCTTGAGGTTTATGCTGCTAAACGCTTCTTCAACCTTCATACGGATGAAAATGATGGTGCGTCCTCCGTTTCAATTTGTTTGACCGAAACGAAGTTAAAGAAATTAAATTAAGTCTTTTGAATCTTATGGTCTTAAATAAAAGATAGGTTAAATGTATCAAAATGTTCTTTAATCTTGTGGTTTCAAACATGCTACGTCAAAACTGGAATTAAAGAGGTGTCAAAAAAAGAAAAGAGATGCTCTTTGAAACACACTAAAAGGGAAAATAAGACAAACAAATTGAAATGAAGGGAATAATGTTTTATGGACAACCCAATTGCTTGAAAATTGCTAAATTCAGGTATTGATTAGTCGAAAGGACCATATTTGAATAGGGTTAAACATGGTTATTTCAACATTATGGAAGATGTTGGAAAAGCTGAATGGAAAGGAATAATGATACTCATGATCTAATCTAAATATCTAATCATAAAAAAGGCGGTATCTTCATTCTTCTGCATATTGCACTGTGTGAAAGGTTAATCTTTCTGATTGACCCTTGTGTCGCCATGCTTTGTAATGACATTTGTTGTTTTTGTGGCGATAAAATGTCTGATTTATTGTGGTGTAATTTTGTTGCCCACAACGTATCTATGAAGTTTATGTGTTATAAGCTAAAATCTTGATTGAGGCATGTGTAATTTGTCCATTATAATTACACCTTCACCTTCTCCTTTTCGGATTTATAGAATTAAGTGCATCAATTTTAAGCCATTATCTGCTCATATCTAGTTAAATGGAGTATTTGCTTAGAAGAACTATCCTGTAGGGAGAAATTTTAATCCCTCTGGGTAATTTTAATTGACATAATTTGATGCAAAAAGTTTATTAACAAAGAATTTGATTTTACTGTATTCAAAGAGTTATGTTCCAAGTTCCATCCATGTTTTCTTTTATTTATTCCTACTCTGCTTTCTTCGAGTGTAGTTGATGCAATTATGGATATTAAGAAAACTTACGATGTGAAGAAAAACTGGCAAGGAGATCCATGCGTGCCAAGAGATTACACGTGGCAAGGTCTCCGCTGCAATTACAGTTCCAGCAGTTCTACTCGAATCATAGGCTTGTATGTTTCAAATATTTATATCATTTGATTGTCCAATATATTGTGCATTGACAGAATAATATGCTTGATGAATAAGGTCACTTCAAAGTTCTTTCAAAGTCATGCTAAATGTTTCAACCTCTTTCCAGGGACTTGGCCTCTAGTGGACTAAGTGGCGAGATTCCACCTTCTCTGTCAAATCTAACTGCTTTACAGTACTTGTAAGCTTCCTTAAACTTGAAAAAACTACAATCTATGAAGACCGACTAAAATGAGAATCATAGTTCAAGAGAAATGAAATGATTTTGACAATCTCAGGGATCTATCGGACAATTATTTAACAGGTCCAATACCAGATTTTCTTGCAGGACTTGCGTTCTTGAATTTCTTGTAAGTCCTATTTGTACCTCCTTCTTCCTCTTGGTTTCATGGTTATTTGGCCAATTAGATTGATCAAATAAATAAAGTATCTTTGCTATTTTTAATGCAGAAACTTAACTGGAAACAAGTTCTGGGGTTCAATTCCTCCTGGACTTTCTGAAAAGGCAAATAACGAAACCTTGTTGCTCAGGTATGTGATAAATTTCCATGTCAAGAATATGAATAGCTAGCACTAGTTTAAACGTGGAGGATTACAATCTTCCCTAGATTTGCATTTTCATTTGTGGAAAACTTACTTAGATAACATGTTCTACACATTGCCAAATAATGTGTAGAACTCACTAGAACATATTATCAACTGGAAACTATAGTAAGTTTAAGTACATATAGCAATACTCACCTTCATATTCTGCAAGCCATGATTACCCATTCACAACCATGAAGATTACAATTTATGCAGCCTATGTGCCGTACAGGATGTATATAGGTGTACTTAAACCTTATCCGAAATATATTTTATTCGTCCCTTCTGGGTCATCCGATAAAATTGGAACGATATAGAGAAGATTAGCATGGCTCCTGCTCAAGGATGACACACACAAGTCGAGAAATGGTCCAAAATTACCAAAATAAATAAATATATATATATATATATATATATATATTTATTTATTTATTTATTTATTTTTTTATTCCCACTACTTAGACAAGATAGATTATTAGTTATATCAGAGACCTTTTGCTTGGGTCGTAAATTGTGACTTCTTTTCTGGAATTTTCCTTGGGTTACTTAATTTGCCTTTTGAGGCTTTGCAAGCATGTACTGGTAGGAAGAGATGCAGTCGAGAGGGCAAAAGAGTTCGTTCTTCCATTTTGAGATCTTTAGATTCAGAAGATAAGACTGAACTTGTGGCACCCAAGGGTGTGGCCTAGTGGTCCACAAAGTGGATTGAGAATCATGAGGTCTTATTTCAAATCCTAACAGAGACAAAAACACTAGATGACTTCTTCCTATATATCCTAGTCTTGGTGGACAGAGTTACTTGGTACCTAGTACCTGTTGTTGTTGTTGGGGGGGGGGGGGGGAGGTGACAGGTATCCATGAAAGTAGTCAAGGTGAGTGCAAGTTGGCCGGACAATACATTTATCAAAAAAAAAAAAAGATCAGACTAGACGTGTTGTCCTTCTATCAAAGAAGAATTCACGCCCAAGGCTAGTCCCAAATTTCTTTTATGCTTATTCTACACGTATAACTAAGTCAAGAACAAAATATTTCAAAATATGAAGAAAACAATCTAGCGAGGTACTCAGCAGTAGGCGTTCTTTTATGATCTCTCTTTCAAGCACCATTTTATGCACAAAAAGTAACAAACATCATTTGTTTTAAAGTGTGTTTCTGGTTTAAGGTGCTTCTGACTGCAATTAGATTCAAGCAAAGGGAGATATTATTCCTGTTAGTGGCTAATGACCTTTCACTTGGATTGGTTCCATGCTCAAGTGCCAAGTCTAACAGTGTTGTTCTAGTCCAAAATAATTTGCTATTTGTACATTGATTTTTGTTGGTTCAATTAACTAAATATCTCTTTGCTGTAAATAGAGAGATTGTTATGTAAATAGTGAGATTGTTATGTACTTTTGATTTAAATCTATGCTGGAGTAACATACCTATTTTCAACAGTATGGATGGATTCGTAGCCCTCATTCCAAATCATTGCCAATCAGGTCAATGCACAAAAAAGAAGCTTACTATTCCAGTAGTTGCATCAGTAGCTGTACTGTTGATGCTCTCGATTGTGGTTCTCACCATCTGTTACTTCACCAAACGCAAAGGTATGTTGTGTGCAGGTCTCTTTTATTCTTATCATACTCAAGGTGAAGAGTTTTGCACTGAATTAGAACAATGCTACTATGATCAGGGAATAAAAGGGTAGAGTCTTTTGACTCAAGAAGCCAGCGTTTTTCATACCCTAAAATAGTGAGTATGACCAACAACTTTGAGAAGATCTTAGGCAGAGGTGGATTTGGATTAGTATACCATGGCTACTTGGACAACAAAGAAGTTGCTGTGAAGATGCTTGCTGAGACAGGATACAAGGAATTTCAGATTGAGGTTTCAAACTTGGCCCTGTTGAATTCATAAATGCTTTAAGGACCCCTCACTATATATTACAACAATATATAGGATCTGTATAGACTTACATAAAGCTTGGAACTAATTCAATAGCTACGTATATGATTTTGTAGGCTGAGCTATTGGGAAGAGTTCATCACAGGAACTTGATTTCACTTGTTGGGTATTGTTATGAAGGTGCTTATATGGCTCTTGTGTACGAGTTCATGCCAAATGGGACTGTAAAAGAGCATCTCAATGGTGAGAATTTGACAATTTTCATGTTTTAGTCTTCTTTATCTATTTAAACCTATCTGACTAACTAACCAGTAAGGTTTCACTTTTTATGTTTCCATTAAGGCAACAATGTTATAAATTGTTTGGTAATGGATAATCTTCAAACTGAGGAATATGTGGTTATTTAAAGATATTTCATTTTCTTTTGACGAGTTAGTTTCCATCTGTTTCATAATCAATATGACTTCAGATCTTTTAAGAGAAATCCTACTATTTCTATCTTATATTCTCTTAATTGGAGATGTTCAACCCGAACATTGTTTTCTAAATAATCTTCTGCAGCTTGTTTTGACGTTCAACGAATATAACACAATTTCTGATGCATTAGGGGAATGTATTAAAATAGTTTATTTACTGATGTATAGGTCCAAAATCACTGACTTGGGTAGAGAGACTTCAGGTGGCCCTGAACGGAGCAGAAGGTAAGCAAACATCTTTGATAGTGTCGGTCTTATGTTTGAGTTCTCTCAACTTCTTGCATGTCTCACATGCTTAGAAAGGGAATCCTTTTTCTGTCGAGAGCCAATTCCTTGAGGCAGACCCTAATAGCAATCGTTGCCTACTTCACTATGTTGTGGTTCTAAAATAGAAAATTTATCGTGGTATATTCCATCAAGATAAAGTCATATCCACTTTCTTGCCTTAGAGGAGCTAGCATATATTGAGATAATATTGACTGTTATGCCCTAAAAAGCCGGGTTGCCTTATATTTCTGTTTATTCTCTTCTTATCCACTTTGTGGTGTCTTCTTCCTAATTTGCTACGAATGATAAGTTTTTGTCCAAGGATTTGTGGAGGACATTTGAACTTAAAAGCTATAGATCTGAGATTGTAATAACTCTTTTTGTTTCTATTCATTTCTCTCATCTTGGTCTTTTGTTTATCTTTTTACAGAAATTAATGAGTTGGATTTATGTGTATTAAAAACTTCTTAGGTTTGGATTATCTGCATAATGGTTGCACGCCACCTATTGTCCACAGAGATGTTAAGAGTACCAACATCTTATTAGATGAAAACTTCCACGCTAAACTAGCCGATTTTGGAATTTCTAGAGCTTTTTCTGTAGATGAGAGCTCTTTCGTGTCAACTGCAGTTGTTGGCACTATCGGTTATCTTGATCCAGAGTAAGTAGTTTCTATAATCCACATTCGTATGTATATTTCGTTACTTGGTATGATCATTAAAATTAATGGTGAGTACCTTGCTATAACATGTTTATATTATAATGATCGATGGTATTAGAACTCTTTGCACCGTCTAGTTGTCATGAATTAAATCCTCATGGAAGATATCATTCTTGGGTTGCAGGTATGCTCATTTACAGAAGTTGCATGAAAAAAGTGATGTTTATAGCTTTGGAGTTGTGCTTTTAGAGCTTATCACAGGGCAGCCTCCTGTGATAACAAGCAAAAACTGTCACATAACTCAATGGGTTGGAAATTCCCTTTCTAATGGTGATGTTGCCAATATTATTGACCCCAGGCTAGATGGAACCTATGATAGTGAATTGGTGGAAAATTATGTAAGATTAGCAATCAGTTGTTGCTCACCCTCTTCTGCTAATAGGCCAACCATGCATTATGTGTCTAGCAGACTGGAGGAATATTTAGGAGCTGCAACAGAGGCTACTAAAGGCATAATGGTTGATTCAAAATCAGAAGATTCAACTTTAACAATCCCTGTGCTTTTTGATAGCAAGTTCTCCGGCAGATTTTGATTTTAATTATTTACAGGAGTATGCAATATCAGGACTTGCTTTGATGCATTTGTTAATATCTTGTTTCTTATTTCCTTTTTATTCATCTCTTTTGTGGGCAGCTGTCCGTGCAAGACACATGCCCAATATTTTTACTTTGTACACTACGCTGTTGTTGAGAATTTTGAACGTTTCAAATATAATCGTTGATCATGCACTGGGAAAGACTTGGTTTAACCTGTGGCTGAAATCTTCTTCCAACTTTTGGTGGACTTGGCATTTAGATATGCAGAGAGAGGGTAGTCTTGTCGTCGTATTTGTATTACGTTTGTTGGCAGTTATTTCTACATCTTATATAAGTGTGCAAATGTAATAGCTGCTGGATCAGATCAATAAACATATCCTCTCTTCTCTTCTACCTTGAATCTTAGTAGCAGAATGTGTTGGGAAAGGCAAGGGCACTAACAATAGTGCACGACAGGGTAAGCGGAAGAATACCCAAGTCTAAACTTTCCCTTTCAATTTGAACCAAGAGAAGACAAACAAACCCAAGCACAATGATAATAAGGCAGCAAATATATCAACCAAAATGGATAAGCAAGGATAAAATAAACCAATCACACGAGACACCAGATTTACGTGGAAAACCCTTCAGTGTAAGAGTAAAAAACCAAGGGACCAAAAAACCTCCACTATAATCACCAAGAGTTACACTAATGTATCCAAAATAGCCACCAAATAAGTGTCAAACAACGAGCAACACTACATAAAACACCACCAGAAACTAGAGAATTAAAGGAGCAAAAGCACCTAAAATGCAGTTACTGTTCACGGATGCAAAACTGGAGCTGCGGGACACCAAATACAACTCTGCCAATTCCTAATCAAAGATTGAGATGAGAGGAACAAATTGTCCAAAAATCAGCTCAATCGGACAAGAAACGAAGCGGGAATCGCAATTTGAAGTTGACTATTTAGGGCTGAAATTGGATGCGAAAAACTGCTCTCTTCTCTCTATGGCTGCTGATTTCACTCTGTGTATGAGAAAATAAGACCTAAAAAGGTCTATATATATGCCCCATAGAATTGGGCCTATGGGTAAAGTGGTTTGGTCCAATTTTGGGCTTTTATTTATCCACATAGGAAGAAAAAAAGACCCATAACCCAACAATTCTCCCTCTCACGACTATGTGGAGGAGACCGCCATCCAGACAATCATGCAACAATCTTCAAGCTTCCCTCTTGGCAAAGCTTTAGTCATCATGTCGGAACCATTATCATCTGTATGAATCTTCTCAAGTTCAAGCAACTTAGAATCCAACACATCTCGAATCCAATGGTATCTCACATCAATGTGTTTAGACTGACCATGAAATGTAGAATTCTTGCCAAGATGTATAGCACTTTGACTGTCGCAATAAAGCACATATCTCTCTTGAGCACAACCAAGTTCCCCCAAGAACCTTTTCATCCAGAGCAACTCTTTACAAGCTTCAACAACAGCAAGAAGCTCAACTTCTGTAGTAGATAGAGCAACACATTTTTGCAACCTAGATTGCCAGGACACAACTTCCCCTGCAAAAGTAACCAAGTACCCTGAAGTAGACTTGCGAGTATCAACATCACCAGCCATGTTTGAATCAGTATAACCACAAAGAATAGGCTTCCATGTACCAAAACACAAACTCAGACTAGAAGTGCCACAAAGATATCTCATAATCCACTTCACAACATTCCAATGCTCTCTTCCCGGATTAGAAAGAAAATGGCTAACAATACCAACAACATGAGCAATATCTGGTCTTGTACAAACCATTGCATACATCAAACTACCAACGACTGAAGCATAAGGAACTTTCTTCGTGTCTTCCTTCTCATAATCACTAGAAGGACACTGTTTCGTGCTCAATTTGAAGTGCATAGCTAAAGGTGTACTGAAAACCTTAGCTATGTCCATGTTGAACCTGCGAAGTACTTTCTGAATGTACTTCTCTTGTGATAACCACAAATTCTTGTCTTTTCTGTCACGGACAATCTGCATGCCAAGAATCTGTCTTGCTGGTCCTAAGTCTTTCATAGAAAAAGACTTACTCAACTCTTGCTTCAACTTCTGAATCCTGCAAGTATTATGACCAACAACAAGCATGTCATCAAAATAAAGCAACACAATAATAAAGTCACCATCAGAGAATTTTTGCACAAAAACACAATGGTCTGAAGAAGTCTTTTTGAAGCCCTGCTGACTCATAAAAGAACCAAACTTCCTGTACCACTGCCTGGGAGCTTGTCTCAAACCATACGAGCTCTTCTTTAATTTGCAAACATAATTCTCTTTTCCCTTTACTTCAAAGCCTTCCAGCTGCTCCATATAAATTTCTTCATCTAAGTCTCCATGGAGAAAAGCAGTTTTAACATCCATTTGCTCAACCTCTAAATCTAGACTTGCAGCTAAGCCTAGAACCACACGAATGGATGACATCTTCACAACTGGAGAGAATATCTCATCAAAATCAACTCCCTTTTTCTGGTTAAAACCCTTCACAACTAATCTAGTTTTGTACCGTGGAACTGGATTGCCATCTTCATGTTTCACCCGAAAAACCCACCTGTTTTTCAAAGCTTTTCTGTCTTTAGGTAGCTTAACCAAATCAAAGGTATGGTTATCATGCAAAGATTTAATTTCATCTTTCATAGCATCAAATCACCTTTCTTTTTCTTCACTTTCCATGGCCTCATCAAGACTCTCAGGTTCTCCCCCGTCAGTCAAGAGTACATACTTATTGGGAGAATAACGAGATGAAGGTATTCTCTCTCTAGTAGGTCGTATGAGAGAACTCTCTGGAGTATCAATAATAACTAGTTGTTGATCAACCACATCATCTTGCACTGGAGCATTAACATTATCCAGGTCATTCTGAACATGATCACCATCTTCATTATCAACTTGATTTTCATCATTATGAAGATTTTCTTTAGGTGCAATAGTCAAAGGAACTGGATCAACATCAACTAGGCTCTCACTACTCTTAGAATCAACCTTCTCAGCTTTGTCAAAATCTTCAATTGTTTGGTCTTCAAAGAACACAACATCACAGCTTCTAACAAGTTTCTTCTCAACTGGATCATAGAAACGATAGCCAAATTCATCTTGACCATAACCAATGAAGATACACTGTCTAGTTTTAACATCCAACTTTGACCTTTCATCCTTAGGAACATGCACAAAGGCTTTACACCCAAAGACTCTAAGATGATCATAAGAAACATTCTTATCAGACCAAACTCTGTCAGAGACATCACCATTCAAAGCAACGGTAGGAGATAAATTGATAACATAAACAACAGTATTAAGTACTTCTGCCCAAAAGAAATCTGGCAGCTTAACATCTGAAAGCATACATCTAACTTTCTCAACTAGAGTTCTATTCATCCTCTCTGCTAAACCATTTAACTGAGGAGTCTTTGGAGGAGTTTTCTGATGCCGAATACCCTGCTCTCTGCAATATCTATCAAAAGGACCAATATACTCACCACCATTATCTGAACGGCATTTCAATTTCTTCCCTGTCTGTCTCTCAACCAAGGCCTGAAAACCCTTGAAAACATCAAGTACTTGATCCTTGGACTTCAAAGGAAATACCCAGAGCTTGCGAGAATGATCATCAATAAAAGTCACAAAGTAAAGTGCACCATCATAAGACCTTATCTTAAAAGGACCACACAAATCAGAATGTACCAACTCCAGCAAATCAAGCTTTCTTAAAGGCGGATGACTTTGAAAAGAAACTCTTTTTTGTTTACCGGCTAAGCAATGAACACATTTCTTCAACTTTGCTTGTTTCACTCCAGAAAGCAAATTTTTCTTAGCCAAACTATCAATCCCCTTCTCACTCATATGACTCAGCCTTCTATGCCATAACTCTGATGAAGTATCATTTTCCACCAAGTTTACTGAGCCTCTAGAAATAGAGCCCTAAAATACATACAAGTTAGACAACTTGTTATCACGAGCCACAACCATCGAACCTCTAGTAAGCTTCCACTGGCCATCACCAAGGGTGTTAATATAACCCTCATCATCAAGATTCCCTACAGAAATCAAATTCAAGCGAACATCTGGAGCATGCTTAACATTATTGAGAACAAGTTTGGAACCATTATTACTTTCCAAACAAACTGTGCCAATGCCAAGTACTTCAACCTCATCATTATTGCCTATTTTCAACATCCCAAAATTACCTAGAGTATAAGAAGAAAATAATTCCTTCTTGGGTGTGATATGAGAACTAACACCAGAATCCACAAACCAGCTAGACTCATCACGAACAAGATTAATGGCATTTTCACCCTAAGCAACAAGAAGATCATCATTAGTAACAACAGCAACACGATTCTCATTATCGCCTTCTTTCTTTTGTCGTCTCATAACTCTTTTATGCTTGTGACAATATTTCATGATATGCCCATTCTTGTGGCAATAGTCACATATGATATTCTTGTATCTGGACTTGGATGTGCTTCTACTTGTACCTCTGTCATTCGGACCTCTGGACTTGTTTCTCCCCCTATCTTCAGTAACCAAAACATCGGAGTGTAAAGATAAAGAAGATGAGGCCTGAGATCTTCTTCTCATCTCTCCATTTAAGACACCACTCGTAGCATATTCCATAGTTACAACACCACTGGGAGCAGAATTAGTCAAAGAAACTCAAAAAGTTTCCCAAGAGTCTGGCAGAGTATTAAGAAGCCAAAGTCCCTGAATTTCTTCATCGAACTTTACACCATTCCGGACAGCTGGTCAAGGACACACTGAAAATCATTAATATGATCAAAAATAGGACTGTCCTCTTTGTACCTGATATTCATCAACTGTTTCAACAGGAACAACTTGTTATTGCCAGTCTTCGAAGCATACAGTGTCTCGAGCTTGTCCCATAAACTTCTAGCATGTGTCTCATTTACAATATGATTTCTAACATTATCTTCAACCCATTGTCTAATATAGCCACAAACCTGCAAGTGCTCAAATTCCCAATCCTCATCTGTCATGGACTGAGGTTTATTAGAAGAAAAGACAGGCAAATGCATTTTCTTGACAAATAAGAGATCTTTCATCTTGCCTTTCCAAGTATGATAATTTCTACCATTCAAACATACCATCTTACTCATATTTGCCTCCATCATTCAAATCGACAATCAACAATAACCAAAGCTCTGATACCACTTTGTTGGGAAAGGCAAGGGCACTAACAATAATGCACGACAGGGTAGCAGCGGAAGAATACCCAAGTCTAAACTTTCTCTTTCAATTTGAACCAAGAGAAGACAAACAAACCCAAGCACAATGATAATAAGGCAACAAATATATCAACCAAAATAGATAAGCAAGGATAAAATAAACCAATCACACGTATATCTGGTGTCTCGTGTGATTAGTTTATTTTATCCTTGCTCATCTATTTTGGTTGATATATTTGCTGCCTTATTATCATTTTGCTTGAGTTTGTTTGTCTTCTCTTGGTTCAAATTGAAAGGGAAAGTTTAGACTTGGGTATTCTTCCGCTGCTACCCTGTCGTGCACTATTGTTAGTGCCCTTGTCTTCCCCAACAAAGTGGTATCAGAGCTTTGGTTGTTGTTGATTGTAGATTTGAATGATGGAGGCAAATATGAGCAAGATGGTATGTTGAATGGTAGTAATTATCATACTTGGAAAGGCAAGATGAAAGATCTCTTATTTGTCAAGAAAGTGGAGATCTTTTATCTTGTCTTTCCAAGTATGATAATTACTACCATTCAAACACACCATCTTGCTCATGTTTGCCTCCATTATTTAAATCGACAATCAGCAACAACCTGGCTCTGATACCACTTTGTTGGGAAAGGCAAGAGCACTAACAATAGTGCACGACAGGGTAGCAGCGGAAGAATACCCAAGTCTAAACTTTCCCTTTCAATTTGAACCAAGAGAAGACAAACAAACCCAAGCACAATTATAATAAGGCAGAAAATATATCAACCAAAATAGATAAGCAAGGATAAAATAAACCAATCACACGAGACACCAGATTTACGTGGAAAACCTTTCAGTGTGAAGAGTAAAAAATCATGGGACCAAAAAACCTCCACTATAATCACCAAGAGTTACAATAATGTTCTCAAAAATGTCCATCAAATAAGTGCCAAACAACGAGCAACACTACATAAAACACAACACCAGAAACTAGAGAATTAAAGGAGCAAAAGCACCTAAAATGTAGTTACTGTTCACGGATGCAAAACTGGAGCTGCGGGGCACCAAATTCAACTCTGTCAATTCCTAATCAAATATTGAGATGAGAGGAACAAGCTGTCCAAAAATCAGCTCAATCGGACAAGAAACGAAGCGGGAATCACAATTTGAAGTTGACTATTTAGGGTTGAAATTGGGTGCGAAAAAACTGCTCTCTCTTCTCTCTAAGGCTGCTGATTTCACTCTTTGTGTATGAGAAAATAAGACCTAAAAAGGTCTATATATATGTCCCATAGAATTGGGCCTATGGGTAAAGTGGGTTGGTCCAATTTTGGGCTTTTATTTATCCACATAGGAAGGAAAAAAGACCCATAACCCAACAGAATGAGTCAAGAGTAATCGACATCCTCAGTAGGATTTCAGATAACATAATCATTTTCCTCTTAATCCTCAATAGTAGGCCCCGTTTGGCCATGAATTTTTTTTACTTTTTTTTGGAATTTTATTTCACTTTAGTGAAAAAAGTGAAATTTGGTGGTGTTTGGCCATGAATTTTTTTTCACTAAAGTGAAATAAAATTCCAAAAAAGTGAAAACAAGTTTTACTTGTTTTCACTCCTACTTCTCTCACAAAAAGTCAAATTTATTTTCATGGGCAACTTCGACTCCAACTCCAAAAAACTTAATTTTCATGGCCAAACGCCTACTAATACTGGCAATATGAGTTACAGTGGCATCGTCAAAAAGCATTGCCAAAGACCATGAGTCAGTTAAAACTCTAAAGCACAGTAAGAGCAATACAGACATCAGATGACCAATTTAGCCCTGTAACTCCCAAACAAGTAAGTTGACCATGAGGTGCTTGCTTAACCTCACTCACTTGTATAGGATAGAGGATATTTGATCTTTGTTGAAATAGTAATTCATTATTTTCTGTGTTGTTGATTCTCAATCTTTTTTTACTTCCCTCGTAAAATTACAATAATTTATATGAGGATCCCATTGGCGTCGAGTAGTCGTCAATTCTCACCTCTCAAATCACAATATCACGAGTTTGAATCTCAATAACACTGACTAGCTAGCTAAGCTATTTTTTAGTTATTTACCGAATGAAATGAATATACAAAAAGATAGGGAAGTGAATACTTTTCAGCATGGAGATCTTTCTGGAGATTAAAACTTGTTTTATTGAGGCAATTATACTCGATTACGTACAACTGATATCGATATATTAACTCACGTATTTATAATTCATACAAATACATACACTAACACATTAAAAGTAGCCTTAAAACTTATGACATTAGACATGTTGTGCCTATTAAAGCAAGTCATTAGAAATTTTAAAATTTAAAAGTTTTCAAATATAAAAATATGGTCTTCTTTTTAGATAAGATTAACAAGGAAAAAATGTCATCCATTCGCAACTCCCCATGCTGGTAAGGAAAGGGTCAACCTGGTGGCGCATCGATTTCTTGAGCGAGTGAGAGCCTTGATCCACGGCCAGGTGCTATCGCAATATGCTGAAGTGGCTTCAATCGAAGGTTGCACAACTACTAATAAAAGACATTGCTCTATGACTCCTTAGAGGTTGGGGAGTGGAAGAAGATTCATCACTGGGATGGACTTTAAGACCTTAGTTGAAACTATATTTCCTTATTAATGGGATCTAATACATCATGTTCTAGGGGCCTAAGAGAAGGAAGATAGAACACCGAGACTGATTTTTAGCCATAACTTAGAGGAATGGGCATTTTCGTGGATTGGACGAGAACTAGTCATTACGAACTCCTTCGAAAGAAAGACTTTATGAACGCACTTCTTCTAGCAAATTTGTCTTTGTCACATCCAGTGAAAGATAGATTCCAACTATAGAATACTGACTTCTCAAAGCACGCGAGCCAAGGAGAATATATGTCAGCTAGACCAAAGGGAAGGATACTAAGAACCAGATCGACTAAAGACCTTGTCTTAGAGTGAAACTAGGGAAAAGAGTATCAAAGTAGGACGAAACTAGGGCTGAAAGGATCAGAGTTGAAAAAACTATTTGACTGAGTAAATAAACTAGAAACTTTCAAGTAAGGGAACTTGAGAAAGAGAGAGCAGAACTAAAGGATCAGATTGAATTTGCTGCAGCAGAAGAATTCGCATAAGAAATTGCATTGGATGCTTATGATATTGCATTAGAAAGAATAAAAGAGGAATAGAATGCATATGAAGTGGGAAAAGAATTGAAGAAAGAAGAGCAAATTTACAAACTGCAGTTCCACTTTCTAGGGATTCAAGCTTGCGAAAATGCCCTATTATTATGACTTAAGAGTCAAACTTTAGACACAGGTACAAGTCGAAAGGAGAGCAAAAAATATGTACAATGTCATCGTGGAAACCATTGCATATAATTTTTATATTATTACATGCATAAGCATTTCAATGATTCTAGTTTCTCAATAATATGATGGATGCATTTTTTTTTCAAAATCGATTTGACATAAAAAGGAAAATCATAAAAGAAATTATAGTTATATTATATTGTTCAACTAAAATAATAATAATTATATTTATAATTAATTTTAAAATTATAAAAGTTCAAAACCTTTTTTCATTAGTCAAATATGGAAAAAGAAAATTCAACAAGAAAAACTTTTTCACCTTGAAAGGTAATTCTAACTTTTAAAATTCTAAACATTCAAAAAAATTTCTCTGATTAAACAAATATGGAAAAAAAAAAATTCCAACAAGAAAAACTTTTTTGGAGGTAATTCGAACTTTTAAAATTATAAAAGCTCAAAACCTTTTTTTATGATAAATCAAATATGAAAAAATAAATTTATACAAGAAAACTTTTTCACCAAGAAAGTTAATTCTAACTATGGCAGAAAATGGGAGAAGATATTAACAAAAAGTACTCGTAAAGACAAGTATAAATTGGCTGCAAGCGGAAACCAAAAATTCTCGAGACTCGAACTTTGAATTGGAGGTATAGTTTTGGGCTCTGAAAGAATTCATGTATGTCGAGATCAATTAGTTTTTCCCGATTAACTGGTTTTTGCTCCTCATTAATTGGTTTTGGCCCCTCAAAGAATAATAATTCATTCATGGCTCGTAGCTCTTCATTGATCCTATCCCATTCTCGTCCAACCGGAGGCAATTGCTATTATTTGCCAATGTTGTATTCGACTAATAGTAGTGTTCCTACTCCTACAGAAATAGGTAGAAGAGCCATGCAGCTTCCTTGGTTGATGCTGCAGCCGCCGGTGAGTACATCTGTCTACAAATTCTACAGACTGTCCGAAAAGGATGAGAAAGTGATGGTAGTGGAAAGTACTCAGGACCCATCTGATTCTTATTCTCAGTTCTTGGGATCACCGTTTAAGGGATGGATGGCTTATGTACGAAGAAAAGATTGTCAATTTTTTCTATTTAACCCACTCTCTGGCAAAAAAATCATCCTACCATCCGTTGAAACCCTTCCCTTTTTAAAGGGCGTCATTCGGAACAGCCTTTCTGGTTTGGTCGAAAGCTATATTCCATACTATACTGCCGGTGGGAGACCCATTTCCCCACAAATGTTTTCTGAACGCATCATCAGAGATGTTGTTCTCTCGTCATCTCCTATGGATGATGACTGCATAGCTGTGATCACTTATGGCTGCCCTGCTAAACTCGCCTTCTGCAGAATACGAGATGGGCATCCCAATCGTTGGATTCTCCTCGATTCCCCCTTTACACAATGCTTTCAAATTGTTTACCACAGTGGAAAAAAACTATTTTACACACTCAGCTATACTTCGCATGAACTTGAAGCTTGGGACCTCCATAGCGATCCCATTAAGAGGTTTCACTTTCATGAGGATCAGACTCAAGTTTTGGGAAGTAGGACTTTTCCCATAAAGAAGGTATGTCGGTTTAAGAGGTCTATCGCAGAGATCTATTGGGGGAATACGCTTTACTTGGTGTATGACCACCAAAGCCAAGAGCTTTTTCTTGTTACACGCTTTGTTTTACATAGCCTAGATGTGGAGCATGTTCACAGCGTGCCACATATTGGCAATCCTGATTCACTTCCCTACAAGACTCTAGGTTTTGATGTTTTCAAGTTTGATTTCATAAACAATGATCTTGTGAAGCTTCAATTCTTTGAAGATAGCATTGGCAATAGTGCAATCTTCCTTGACAAAAGACGGGGTTTTGCTCTCTCAACCACAGAATTTCCTGAATTGAGGTCCGATTCTATTTACTTTGCTGATAACAATTATGAATGGAAGTACAATTATGGAGGCCATGATATGGGAATTTATGGCTATGCAGAAGATAGAATTATCGATGAGATACCAAGTAGTTTACCGTCTCATACTTGGTTCATCCCGGATGTTGATGCGGACTTTTAGTGTGGGCTTTTTAAACTTTTCTTTGTCATCCTGGGCCCGCCCTGGTGTGGACTTTTTGTTTTCAAAGTTAAATAAGTAGATTTACAGGCTCTTTACCTTAGAGGTAGAGATAAGGGAAATTGATGATAAAAGTTAGGGAGTTATACATATTTATATAATATAGAAAGAAGAAAAGAGAGAAAGATTCTTTCCAGATTCTTTCCCTTATCTTATGTGCTAGCTCATATACTAATTATCTTTTTTAATTGGGAGACATGACTGAGTGGACTAAAGCTGTGGATTGCTAATCCGTTGTACGAGTTAGTGTTCGAATCCCTCTCTTTCCGTTGATGACTTGATTTCTTTTTTTCAAATTTCAAAATTCTTTGTTCTTATTGCTCTTATTCTTGGGTATGTTGTTGTTGTTGTAAGTTAAGTCTGTGGGAAACAACCTCTCTATCCCACAAAGGTAGAGGCTAAGATCTATGGATGCTCCACTCTCTATCCCACAAAGGGTAGGTGCTAAGATCTGTGGATGCTCCACCCTCCCTAGACCCCACTTATGGGATTATATTTTGTTTGTTGTTGTTGTTAAATAAATATATGTTTGCTTATTTACCTTATCTGCCTGTTAGTTATTGAAATCACTTATCAGCTATTCCTAAGACTATATCTGTCAAAATATTTTAACTGGTGCACCAACTTCCTAATTCCTTCAAAATATGCTAATTATTTCTTTACACTGTACCAAAACAATGCAGAGTGCGATGGTGGAACACCATGAATTCCTTTTGTTTTTCTGCACCCTTGCCCCTTTAGAGTTTACTATGTTTCCTTCAAGTCTTCTTTAAAGAATTTCAGGAACATATTCCTTAGCTATCTTGCTACTGAACAGTGTAAGAGCAAGTGATATACACTCTCGTCTTACAAACTGAAAAGTTAAACAATGACTTGAACATGATCAACGTGGCCCAAACTTTTTGCTCCTATTTTCAATGGAGAAAATCACCATTTTTGGTGTTTAAAGGCCAAAACAAGATTTTTAGTGTCTCTCTTCTTGTTCATTTGCAAGCACAGCTGAATTAGCGGACACTTCTTCATGATCATGGCAAGTTTGTTACAACTAGTCAGAGGCACACATAGAGAGTTCACACGTATGAGCACTTCAGGCTTTGAGGCAAAGTTTCTGAAGTAGAGGCGATTTATGCTTTGGGGCAAACAAATTCGGAATATATATAACTAGTGACTTTAGGGGGGTTGCAAAGTCTTTGCTTTATTCAATGAAACATTTGCTCTGTGATGCCTGATACTGTAGGTCAACGATGTGCATGCTTGAGTTTTGCTTTCGTTTTCCAAATAAGAAAATGTATTGTTTAGTAGGACAAAACTGAAAAGGTAAAGAGCAAATATTGGATATTTGAACCTAGGACACTGCCAGCCTCATGACTATTGTTTGAGAAAAATGCAGTAGTGAAATGACCAAGTGCTCTTAGATCAATACATTTATTCCTACTCCAATTCACTAAATCCTGGTCAGAATCCTATATTTGTATTACTGTATTGTTCTTTGATATTGTTCAACTAGTTTATAAGTTCCCTTATCCATTATTATAATCCCAAATATTCATTTGCTGTGCTCTTTCATATTATGGACTTGTAACAATTGGAGTTAACTTTTGGCATTTCAAAGCCATTTGGATTCATTGGTGCTGCATACACTGACTGGTTTCCCTCCAGTCACTGGTCCTCCACTGATTGCAGAAATACTACTGTGCTACCCAATTCATCTCTTGCTGTTACAAGTTATGGAGTATTATGCTTCCTTTCAATTGTATGTTCTTTACAGGAGAAATATGAAATTGAGGGACAAGTAGAACACAAATTTATTTCCTTAGGAACCTCAAGTATTAATACCAAGGCCAACTTTTAATGTAGAAAATATGTCATAATTGCATATTCTTATTCATGACAGAGGTCTGCTTTCAAAAACCTCTTGTGTGTCTTCTTTTCGATTATAATCGATGGAATCGACCATTTTGCTACATAAAGAATAATCGATTTGAACAGGCCGTAAAAACTGATATGTCACAATATTGTTTTGACACATGTAAAAGTGATGGAAAACAAAGAATATCTTTTACATACCCAAGTTTATCAACTTTTTGGAAAATGATAAAAAGAAAAATACCCCTATTAGCTATTGTTACTCTGTTCAAAAGAAAGAGTTAAAATAACCCAGAAAAGAGGATTATGCCAGCTTTTACCTTTAATGAGAACTGGATAGTTTTGATTATCAACATAGAGAAGTCGAGAGAACTTTCTTCACATTCTTCCTTCTCTTGATGCTCAATATACAAGATTAGAAGGATTATTTTTCCTCTCTGCAGAATACGTCAAAATGGATAAAACGTTCTGTCTTTGGAATCAACATTGTTAATTCACAGGTGACTCAATAAACTCTTTTGGTAGATTTGTGAAGATTTGAGTTAGATAGCAAAGAGTGAAAAAGTGCAAATTTGAAAGATGCTGTGAAAAGGAAAATGTCTTTTTGAAGCAGAACAAATTTCTTCATGCCTCATTTGTGTAAGTTTATCTTTGTCTTTACAACATGATTTGTTGATTATGTAGAAGAATACACATGTCAGTTGGAAGTGAGCATATCTTGGTATTGGTCCTTGGCTGGCTTAA
Organism: Capsicum rhomboideum; assembly: GCA_031232105.1. NCBI lineage: Eukaryota > Viridiplantae > Streptophyta > Magnoliopsida > Solanales > Solanaceae > Capsicum > Capsicum rhomboideum. The sequence goes on from CP124716.1 coordinate 37,078,099, forward strand.
AGATGTGTTTTATGAAGAAAGTGCATGATTGTATATGTTGGCAGAATTCCAGTCCAAGGTAATAAGCAGCAACAGTGTTCAACATTTTTCAAATGTTTCCAATACGTTCCTTCTTTTCTTTCTGTGATGGTACACTTAAAGGAGCAAAGAGTATCAAGCTCAATTTGTATAAATACCCATCAATAGGTATATGTCCCTTGTCTTTGTTTCCAATCTGTATCAGAATACCCATCAATATGTGTAAGTCCCTTGTCGTTGTTCCCAATTTGTATCCGAGTCAATATGTGTGTGTCCCTTATCTTTGTTTAAAAACCTTGAGTGCAGTCTTTGACAACTTAGGACGCGAAGTAGTGCATTCCAATTTTTGTATATTTCGTTATTTAGTATGATCATTAAAATGAATGGTAAGTTCCTTGCTATAACATGTCATATTATAATGATCGATGGTATAAGAACTCTTTGCACCGTCTAGTTATCATGAATTAAATCCTCACTACAGACATCATTCTTGGGCTTCAGGTATGCTCATTTACAGAAGTTGCATGAAAAGAGTGAGGTATGCTTATAGCTTTGGAGTCGTGCTTTTAGAACTAATCACAGGGCAGCCTCCTGTCATAACAAGCAAAAACTGTCACATAAATTACTCAATGGGTTGGTAATTCCCTTAACCCCAGGTTAGATGGAGCCTATTATATTGAATTGGTGGATAATTATGTAATATTAGCAATCAGTTGTTGTTCACCCTCTTCTGCTAATAGGCCAACCGTGCATTATGTGGCTAGCAGACTAGAGGAATACTTAGAAGCAGCAACAGAGGCTACTAAAGTTATAATGGTTGATTCAGAAGATTCAGCTTTAACAATCCCTGTGCTTCTTGATAGCAAGTTTTCATCAGGCAGATTTTAATTTTAATTATTTAAAGGAGTCTGCAGTATCAGGACTTGCTTTGATGCATTTGTTAATTTCTTGTTTCTTTTTTATCATTTTCCTTTGACTTGTAATTTATTACTTTGCGTGATTGTGACAACTCTAAATTCATGATACAAAAACTGATGTATGTTATAATCAAGAACAATTACCACTTCTAGCTCATAGGCCCTTATGGAGTCGGCTTTGTTCGCAACAGTGATCGATTCTCGTGCTCTTTTTACTTCCCTTGTGAAATTAGAACAATATATATGAGGATAAAAAAACGTGCTTCACAATCTACCTATCTGTTGGTGACGACAAATAGTCCCCTCTCAAATCTCAGTATCACAAGTTGAATATCAATAACACTGACTAGCTAGGCCATTTTAATTTTAGCAACTTCTTTGTTAACTAGAGAATGAAACAAATGTAAAAAGATTTAAGTATGCTTGTCTACTCGATCAAGTAAAACCGACAGCCATATTTAAATCACACATTCTTATGTAATTCATACAAATACATACACCATATATATGCTTAGCTCGAGACCATCTTTGGTCCGGCCGCCGATGGTGAAAAATAGGGAGGGCGGATACATATTTTACTGGTAACTTTCAAGCCAAATCTAGTACACACCAACTATAAATAACTTTTATACTGTCAATACATAAAACTTAAAACTCTTAAAGATAATTGACTAGGGATCGATACGTAGCACCAGGCTTCCAACGAGTGGGAATCACATTCTTGGCTATTAGTATCTGGTCGGAATATTGTGAAGTCAATCGAATGGAAAAGGGAGGGTGTAACTCAGAGCCAGCATCCAGCTTCCAAACAGCACCCCATGACTGCTGCATTTGCCTCCATTTATAATTCTTTCCTCTACTAATGCTGCTTCTTTTTTCCTTCAATTCAACTTTAGCAAGATCACCATCACCTTCTTCAAATTCTATTACAACTGCGAAGTACTCCGAGTTTGAACCTTGGTCAACGTGGAACGCTATGTTTTTCCTCGAATAATCACACGCGACTCTGTAATTTATAAAATAACAAAAGATAGGTCAAATGATGCCACTAAAACAATTAAAGTAAAAAAGTTTACAAATTTAAAAATGTTTTATTCTTTTTAAAATAGGCAAAATACCTAAAGATCCTCCTAAATTTGACGCATTTTATTTAAATCTCCCTTAAAACCTGGTCCTAGTTACCCCCACATGTGCTTAATTTTTTATTTTTTTTTACAATCGTTACCCATCACACAATAACAGTCCTAACCACCCCTTTACTTGACTAATAACTACCCCTTTACTTGACTAATTTCTACTATAATCCAAGTGATTTCAAATGATGTTTGACCCGGTAAGAGTGTGAAATAACATCCGTATCATTTAATCTGATGTGTAAAAAAAATAAAATCTGAAATACTATTTTCGTTTATATTTAGTCATTCCAATGGCTTTTTCCTTATTTGCTTCCATATATCTTCTATTTACCTCCATTAAAATGGGATCAACTACCAATTTTTCCTTCTTTTTTCATTTTTCTTTTGAGGGGGGTAACAGTTATAGAAATACATACCCAAGTATAGGGGTAATTAGGATGAAGTATAGTTTAGAGGGATCTAGATAAAGCACGTCAAATTTAAGAGGTCTTAGTATTCTATCTTCAAAATATACTTATATAGTATAAGGAATTTTTATACTATTCAAATTAATTACAGTATTTAATTATTTGAGTTAGTGGAATTTGCCTAGCATAACGGATTTGCAAGACACCAGCATTTCTGAGTTTCTGTTCTTGTCCAGGAATAGCCATTGAACCAAATGCAGTTCCACTCAAGTCAAAATGTGCTGATTGGGCCACACAAGGTCCTCCTGGGCAAGAATCTGTTATCACCACCCTTACTCCCTTCCCTGAACATGATCGATGCATCTTCTTTGTACATTTCACCTATCATATGATGCATGCAATATTCATTAGTTACTTAATTAGTCTGTTATGCTTTGTTGTTAATTAAACACTGAAATAATAAAACTGTGTTAATAAGGATTAATTAGGGGAACCTGGTAGCAAGCTCCACATTCTTTTCCAGATTTATAGAGGGATGGGCCAATCCCAGTAACCAAGGAAGAGAAAGGTGCTAGTGATACTGCAGTTCCATATCCACAAGATCCTCCTGCGCTCATAAACATATGTACGTGGTTATATATAACTCATGGACATAATTTATATAATACTGATAACATAATTCTTTTCTTTTTTACACTATCAGTATATTAACTTGTAACCTCTAAACCGTCTTATTTCATATATCTCATTAGTAGCTGCACACCCTTCTCCCACAAAATTATGAGTGAAACAAAGTCGATTAGTACGTGCAAGGGCTTGTGTGTGTGTGCGTGCGCTTCTCTAACGTCCTAAGATTTTAATTAGGTAAAATGCAGGGTCACGACTTTAATATGGTATTAAAGTAGACACATGCTCGGGGTTCAAATTTCACCCCTACTTAAAAAGAAAAAAAGAACCACGTGGTCAGACGACACGTGAGGAGGCATGTTGAAACGTAAAAGAGAGAAGTGAAGGAGGTGTAAGTTACCGTCACTACCAGCACCATCGGGGCTGCCATACCAAGTAGCGCCGGCCGACCCCCAATGAGTGGCATAGGTGGACAAATTGAAGTGTTTAGGTCTTAAGCTGAAGCATGGGATAGTGAAACAAACTAAAACAATTATTAGATGAGAAAAGATAACTAAATGTGATATGCCAAATAAGCCCATGGCTTTTTATGCCTAAAATCTTTAATTTGTAGTAATAATGTTACTAGCTAGAGCAAGTATTTGGTAATGCAAAATTGAGAGCGCAATATGGAAGTATATATAGAGGAGAAAATATAGATGAAATTATTGGCTGTGGCTATCAGATTTCCACGTGCACTTGATTTTTTTTTCCCTTCTTAGTGGTGTCAAGGTCGTTTTAGCTTTGCTTTTCTTCTGTGGGCTAAATGTCAATATATGTCAAATCTAATTTCGATTAGGGTTAAAGTGCTTATATACAAAAATAGTGTAAAGAAAAATCTAGATTAAATTACCTGATTAATAATTACAACTTACAAGTAATTATTCATAATATATGAAAATTGTTATCTGCAAATAACCCGTTATAATAAAATAGTGTAAAAATTTGTTAGTATAAGTAAGTTAAATTCAACTCCAAATATGCATGCAACTGGAACCCTCGTCATCACTTCTATCATGAGGTATAATATGAGTGACCTGATTATTATTTTTTTTAAAAAAAGTGAAAATAAGAACATGGAGAAGATACTTTCTTGTCACGGTTTGTTTTTTTAAATAATTGCGATGGGGTTTGACGGGCACCTACTAATATATGATTAACTATTATCTAATAAGTAAAAATGTGTTAGAAAAACGACATGGGGCACCTACTAATATATGATTAATAATAAGTAAAAATTTAACAAAGCGACATGAATTCTTACGTCCTCAATTACTTTTTAGTGTTTGCCGACTAACGAGAAATTGAAACTTAAATCCCCTCATTTGTATGGGTTTGATCTAAAATTTTGGCAAATTAATCTTGTTAGATGGATCCGGCTCTTGGCTCTCCTTCATTACCCCTTCCCTCCATTTCATCAAGTACACATCTAGATGAGAGATGTGTATCTTATTTAATATTTTAAAGTCAAGATTATATATTAAATTAACAAGTATCATAACCATAGTTAAGTGAATAAGTTTAATGGAGGGGAGCCAAATCCTTGTTGGATTACGCTGCGTGCTTAATTAAAAGAAATAGATTAAAGAACGACGTATAGTTGAAATAAGCAAATGATCAAAGCAAGATATATATACTGTTATTACTTAATTATATACTTTCTATTTTAACCGTAGTTTGATATAAACAATAACAATAACAACAATATACTCAATATAATTTCACAAACAAAATTTTAAAAAAATAATGTGTACTTTGATATAAACATTAAATATAAATCAGATAACTGGAAAATGTATCGTGTGAAACTACTTCTGGGTGTAGACATAATTAGGATGTCACAACCACACCCTTTGGTGGTTTTAGCATACCCATAGAAATTGTCCAGTAAGAACTTTTTATAGAGTTTAAATTATATATACGATCATCTCTTACACTATTACCTATAAGTGATTTTTTTAATGTGGAATCTAATTTTGAAAAATAAGATAATATGTTATTTGTTATGATAGGTGAATGAGAGTTTTGGACTAATTGGTAAAGTTGTTGTCATATATATGATCAGGAGGTAATGGGTCCAAGTCGTGACCCGTGGAAATAACCTCCGGCAGAAATACAGGATAAGGCAGTGTACAATAGACCCTTGTGGTCCGGCCTTTCTCCGAATCCTGCGCATAGCAAGAGCTTTAGTGCATCAAGCTGCGCTTTTTTTTTAATCTGTTATTACAGGTAACACTCTAACAGTAATCCGATCCGATGATGTAAAAGTTTTGTATGCTAAAAATGCATATAATTTCAATATCCTTTTTTACTCTTTATATTATCATATCATTTAAATATTTACAGGCCTCCTGTGAAATTTATTATATTGAAATTTTTTCTTACACTGTCAATGTATGTTATTTTAAATATATCAAATATATAAATATACGTATATGAGTCTGCCTGCAGAGTAAGCCGGCTGGTTGAACGTGTTTGAATTAACAATTTGCATGGCTTGGTATTTTCTACGTGAGCACTTTCAGTGAAAAGACAAACTTGTCGGCAGAAATGGGGTCATGCATGCAAATCTTTGCATGTCATTTTTCTGTCTTTTCTTCATATATCATATAGTACAGTAATAAAATTCCCACTAACCTGCCGTTGATGGTGGTTATTGGTCGTTGAAACTTCCACAATTTCTGTTTGTCCATTTCTCAATCTCATGTTATACACCAAAGGATAAATCCCCTCCCAATAGAACAATATTTCATAATAATAATTACTCCCTCCGTTTCAAAAAGAATGACCTCTTTCCTTTTTTGAAAACACTTTAATTTCAACTTTCCACGTGACATGTTTAACACCACAAGATTCAAGGACATTTTGGTACATTTGCCATAACTTTAATTTAGGACCACAAGATTCAAAATTCTTCTTTATTTTCTTAAACTCCGTGTCAAGTCAAACTAGGTCATTCTTTTTAAAACGGAGGGAGTACTTAATTTCATGGAATCGATCTTTTATACTATGTTATAATATTTTATGTCTTTTATAATAATATTTCGCTAGCATTCAAAAAAAAAGATAGAGAAAATAATGTTGTTATAGAAAGATTTGATTGTATTAGCATTTATAATCTTGTGAAGTTGATATTCGTAATTATTATTTTCTCTGTTCATCATTACTTGTCCACTATTGACTTGACACACACTTAAAAAAATAATAAATTATAGGGATAATTTTATGATATAACCATTTGAATATAATAAATTTAATGTTTCGAGAAATGAATAATGAATAGTATTTAATAACAAGGGTAAAATGGATATAAAATGGTAAATTATCCATGGTATTCTAAACTGAACAAGTATAAATGAACATTTATTATTAGTATACTGGATAAATAAAAATAGACGGAGGTAGTACTTTCTTTATGAATCCATTTTGGGTGTGACAAAAGCCTCGACAAATTCATATTATACTTTACCATTCTAATGAAAGAAAATGATCTTATAAAAATATTTTGTGTTATATTTTCATGTCTCCTAAATTATATATTTTTTGATCTCCTAAAATTAATGAACAACAAAATCTAATTTTCCAGAATGAAACGTCTTCAAAATCTTGATTTCTCCAATGGATTATTATAAATTCATTAAAGATGACGGAAATGAGGTATTTAGACTTAAATGATATAGTGTACATTTTGACAAATTAAAACTGCCTAACTTTCCGGTGATAAGGAGTACTTTATAGCGTTAATTATGTTAATTACTACTATAATTTATATTTAATCATTCATTTGTTTGGTCTCATTATAGAGGGACTTGTGGACGTGATTTCAACTTTAATTAATGTATTGATGTAAAATTTGGCTCTTTTTTTTTGGGAAATCTTATCAGCTTTAATTCATTAAATAAAAATCCGAATGAAAATGATGTCTCACCCACCGAATCTTTTCCCTTCAAGTTTTCATGCACTAGGAGTTCATTTTGAAAGCATCCATCTAGGAACAAAAGAAGTTTCTACTTGAGTAGCTTTTGATTTTATACCTACATTTTCACTGGTTGTTCCTTTTAGAATATTATTTGTTTAGTAAATGATTTTTTTATATTGTTTTTGTAATTCATGAATCTTTTAATTAACTACGATCTAAAGATTTATTATGAACAAATTGAAAATTTAATGAAAAAACGTTAGATCACAATATAAATTTTTGTAAGTCATTGCAAATATTAGGCGACAATCTAATGTTTAGTATGTAAAGTGAGTAATATATGCGCAAACATTAGACCAAATCTAATGTTATCCAGAAGGATATATAATTTTCTAAGAACTATATTTTCACGATTTCTAAAAATAGACGAAATCTAATAATGATTTTGAAAACAATGACATTCGCATGAATCAATCGATTTTGTAGAAAAATTTCATGGGATGTCTGTTGGGAACAAGAATCAAACAATCCATAGCCATGGTGACTAAGGATCTTGTGCAGAAATTGGAAGAGAAAAGGAGAAGACAAAGTTTGAACAAGATGAAATGAACTTTGATTTCTGCAACAACTTTTCAGACATTTTAATGAAAGACAAACAAGACGCATGGTAACATCACAAGAGTGGATCATGGAAATAACAGTTGTGACCATTTCAAAAATCTCACTTTCATTCCATATGGATGGCACGTGATGTTGTTATAGTTTGTTAGGAAAAGAGCCAATTATTTTTTACCAAGTGTAAATATTATTTTATATTCTTTCTTTATTTCTTGTATTGCAGTACAGAATTAGGTTATAGGAAATTGTATAAATAGAATGAGACATGTACAGTATTGATGAGCAAGTAATACACAGAAGAAATTTTCTAATTTTCTTTCATGGTATCAGAGCAATAGATCTAAAAAATTTGACTGCTCTTCACCCTTATCTTTTTCCGTTGTTTTCTTCATTCATCTGAATCATGGTTAACCTCAATGAAACTCTCAACACATCTAACACCTCTACTCAGGGAAACACTGCATGCTAACAATATTGACTCCAGCAACCCTCTTTTTCTCCATTCTTCTGACGGTCCAGGAATGACTCTTGTTAATGGGGGTTTTTTATAGGAGAAGGTATCAAGGTTGGAGGAGATCTACTTTGATTGCCCTCTCAGGTAAAAATAAGCTTGAATTTATTAATGGAAGCTGTTCTGAACCAGCAGCAAATTTCTCTCTATGGAATAGATGTAATGACATGGTAACCTCTTGGCCTCTCAACTCTTTGTCCAAAGACAATGTCGGCAATGCCCATTCTGTGATTTATTCTAGAATGCCATAGATCTATGGACAGATTTAGAACATAGATTTGAGCAATCTAATGGAGCAAAGCTATACTAGTTGCAAAAAGAGATGACTGGACTAATGCAGGGATCCAGTAATATTGCAGGATATTTCACTAAGTTAAAGAGGTTGTGGGATAAATTGAATTCCCTCAACTCACATATCTGTTGTAAATGTGTGTGTACTTGTGAAGGAAAGCAGAAAATGAGTAAGAAAATGAGTAAGTTTATTGAAGATCAAAGACTCGTTCAATTTTTCATGGGGTTAAATGACATTTATGCCCAAGCAAGAGGAAACATACTCATGTTGAATCCATTACCAGGGATCAACCAAGCCTATTCTATTTTGCTCCAAGATGAGAATTAAAGGAAAGTCTATGTGAACCCTCAATTTTCTCGTAATAATTCTTCTTTCATGACAAAGAGCTACCCTTCACAATAGAAAAATGGAAGCCAAATCCAGAAGTTTGGTAATCAAACTTAATATCTACAAAAATCTGGGAATCAGATTCAAGGAAGATCTGGAAATCAGACTCAAGGAAAGAAGTTTTTAGGAAATACTCTAAGGGTTTATTCACTACTAAGAGTTGGAAGTGTAAGAAGGAAGAAGTTCAACCCCAATGTCACTTGTTCCTATCGTCTCAAAGTTGGACATATAGCAGAGGACTGCTATAGATTAATTAATTATCCAGAAGATTTCAAATTCACAAGGAGTTTTCAGCACCTATTAGAGGGAATGCAGCAGTTACTAATAAAGAATATGGGGATGAAGAGTTTGATGAAAACATTCTTGATCAACTTAGTAAAAGCCAGATTTCCCAAATCAAATAAATATTTAAACAAGGAAGGACTAGTGGAGAAGGAAGTACTAGCTCAGCGATCAATGCAAATGTTGTAGCTAATAAAATTACTAAATACTCTAGGTTTTGTTTTTTTGTCTATAATTCTAAGGCCTGGATTGTGGATTCGGGAGCTTCTGAGCACATGTGTTTTGACTCAACTTCTTTTCTAAATCTTGCTCCTTTACCTTTTCGAGTAACTATAAAGCTGTCTAATTCTTATAAAATTCAAGTCACACACACTAATAGAGTTCCCATTTTACCTGATTTTATTCTACGGAATGTTCTTTTTATTCCCACCTTCATATATAATCTATTATCTGTTTATAGGTTATGTAGTCAATTTATCTATTCTCTCTTGTTTAATCTAGGAAGGTATGTTATGCAGGGCTTTTTAATGAGGAGGGAACAAGCTTTTCATGAGTCTTTATCTACTAGAGCCAGCTATTTTTAGTCATAGTAATTTGCCTAAGTGCAATGTAGTTTCTTTTCAAGAAGGAAATATTTCCAAGTCAGTTTCTTTTCCTTTTTTATTTTCTGCTAATGCAAATTCAGATGTAGCCCTTTGACATGCTAGACTAGGGCATTTGCCATTTTCAGTAGTGAGAAAATTCAATTTTATTTCCATTCCTTCCACTTATGATTGTGTGTGTGACATTTTCCCTCTTGCAAGACAAACCAGACTGCCCTTTCCTGTTAGTCATATTACCTCTAAAAGACTGTCTGAATTAATTCCCATAGATATTTAGGGTCCTTTCAAGGTTCCTACTTACAATGGATATAAGTATTTCTTATCATTGTTGAAGATTTTAGTACAGAGACTCAGGCTTTCTTATTGACTATGAAAAGTAATGCATTCTCAGATTTAAAAGATTTTTTGTTAATGGTTGAAAGGCAGTTTGATCTTAAAGTTCAAAAGATTAGGTCAAACAATGCTTTGGAATTGGGCAAGGGGATACCAGAAGCAGAATTCCTCAAATCTCAAAGAATCATCCATCAGACTTCTTTGTTGCTACCCCTCAACAAAATAGGATAATTAAGAGGAAGCGTAGACATCTATTTGAAGTTGCAAGAGCACTTCTCTTTCAATCTAATTTTCTCAAATGCTACTGGGAAGAATCTATTTTGACTTCTGCACATTTTATTAGTAGGATCCCCTCTAGAGTTCTTAGTGGAAAAACTCTATATGAACTTCTTTTTCTAAAAACGCAGACTATAAACTCTTAAAAACTTTTGGATTTCTTTGTTATGCATCCACTTTGAAAGGGAGTAGAGACAAATTTGATCATAGGGATGATGCTTGTTCTTTCTTTGGGTACCCACAGGGTCAAAAAAGTTATAAGCTTCTTAACATTGTAAACAAGAAGGTTTTTATTTCTAGAGATGTGCAATTTTTGGAGCATATCTTTCCTTTTTCTAATCTACAGCCTACCCTATAACCCACTTTCCCTAACCCCAATCCTAATGCTTCTGATAATTTGCCCACCCCTTCACCTACTACACCATCCTCAAACCGACCTGCTCATCATATTACTATTCCTGACCCTCCTATCCAACTTGATGTCCTCCCTCATTCCCCTCCAGCTGAAAAAAGATCTACCAGACCTACCAAAAGTCTGCTTATTTAAATGATTTTATTTGTAATTATGTTTTTCTTTTCAATGTTTCAGATGCCTATTTTACTCAGCCTACACATCCCCCTTCTTTCTCCTTTAGTGTTTTATCTCTACAGAACTTTTAGTGCTTTATCTCAACAGAACCATCACTTACTTAGTTCTATAAGCGTTGTTTCTGAACCTACTAGTTTCAAACAAGCTTATTCAGATCCTAATTAGAAGTTGTCTATGGATAAAGAACTTACAGCTTTCGAGGATAATAATACATGGGAGGAGTTGCTTCTACCACCAGGCAAAAAAGCATTGCCTTGTAAATGGGTATTCAAGTTAAAGCAGCACTCTGATGGCACTCTTGAGAGATACAAAGCTAGCCTTGTCATTCGAGAGGACATACAAAAAGAAGGGATAGACTTTAATGAAACATTTTTTCCTGTTGTTAATATGATAACAATCAGATGTCTTATTTCCATTGCAATCTAGAAAAACTGGTCTATTTTCCAATTTGATGTCAGCAATGACTTCCTTCATGGAGAGCTTCATAAGGAAGACTACATGAAGTTCCCTTTAGGCATGGTTCCCCCCATTCCTCAGCATGTATGCAGACTCACTAAGTCCTTATATGGACTCAAACAAGCTTCTAGGTAGTGGTATTCCAAGCTTGCTGGTGCACTAAGTTTTAAAGGATATACATCCTCTCTTAATGACTATTATTTATTCTTTAAGAGAACAGGAAAGATGTTTTCTATCATTGTTGTTTATGTTGATGATATTTTAATTACTGATGATAATCCTAATGAGTCTGCAACTATCTAGACTTTTCTTCATACTGAATTTCGGATCAAGGATTTAGGGGAGCTTCATTATTTTCTTGGCTTAGAAATTCTTAGAGAATCTCATGGTTACATTGTCAGTCAACGCAAGTTTGATTTAGAGCTATTACAAGAGTTTGATTCTAACACCAAGCCTAGTCTCATCCCCCCTAGATCCTTCAACTAAAATAACCAATTCTCCAAGTCCTTTGGTGGGTGATCTTACTGTTTACATGCGACTTGTTGGTAAATTAAAATATCTCACGCGCACACCAGGCCAGATCTATCATTTGTCGTCCTTACTCTAAGTCAATATATGCAGCACCCTTGTCAAGGTCATTTTGATTCTGCTTTAAGAGTTCTTAGATACATACGATTGGATCCCGACCAAGGTTTGTTTTTTAATTCCTCTCTTCACTTTCTATTTTGGCCATTTGCGATGCCGACTGGCCACTTGCCGAGATACACGAAGATCAGTTAGTGGCTTTTTCGTTAGTTTAGGAGGGTCGCCCATTACTTGGTAATCCAAGAAACAGTTTATCCTCAGTTGAATCGAAGTATAGATCTATGTGTAAAGTTACAGCAGAGCTCACCTATTGACTCATTTTCTTCAAGATCTGTCGATATCTCCATCCTTGCCGATACCTTTCCATTCTGACAACCAAGCTGCCATTCATATTGCATGCAATTCTGTGTTTCACAAACAAATCAAGCATGTGGAGCTTGATTGTTATTTTGTGAGACAATAGTTTCTTGTCGGCTTGATATGTCTTTTTTTTTTGTCCCCTCCTCTTCTCAGCTTGTTGATCTATTCACTAAAGTTCTTGGGGACCCTTCACATTTTGAGATTTTGTCCAAGATGGGTGTTATTTCTCTCCCTTCCATATTGAGGGGGAGTGTTGGGAACAAGAATCAAATAATCCATATCCATGGTGACTATGGATCTTGTGCAAAAATTGGAAGAGAAAAGGAGAAGACAAAGTTTGAACAGGGTGAAATGAACTTCGGTTTCCACAACAATTTTTCAGACATTTTAATGGAAGACAAAGACGCGTGGCAACATCAAAAGAATGAATCATTTATTTGATGGATTAAATCTGGAGTGTCCACGTGGAAATAGCAGTTGTGACCATTCCAAAATCTCACTTTCATGGCATATGGATGATACGTGATGTTGTTATAGTTTGTTAGGAGAAGAGCTAATTATTTTTTGCCAAGTATAAATATTATTCCATATTCTTTCTTTATTTCTTGTATTGTAGTACATAATTAGGCTATGGGCAATTATATAAATAGAATGAGGCATGTAGAGTATTGATGAGCAAGTAATACACAGAAAATTTTTTCCAATTTTCTTTCAATGTCTTATTTTGGTCATCTGATTTAAGTAATATCCGTTTTATGTTTTTTATTTTGCACGAATATTTGTATTAGACAATTTTTAGGCAAAAGAACATACTTCTTTTTCGCTTCTTCTGTTTCTGTATTTGGATACATATGACTGAAATTTTAGTCAATTTTAACATGTGTTTTAGTCATGTATGACTGAGCACAGACATATATGAAAACATTGAAAGAGTGTTAATTGAGTTTGTTAGATTTTTAGTTATATCGATAATTGATGATTGGAGTTTGTTCTTTATGATACATAAAATTTATGTTTCAAATTTGAGCTTATTTGAAGTAAATTTGGTTGTTAAATTTATTTCTTATTATTTGATAAAAACTTTAAGAGTCACATCTCTGAAATTTAGCCTATTTTTACATGTAGTTCAGTCATATTGTATGTGTGTCCAAAGTGTAGACTTGAAAAAATTAAAAGAGTGTTAATTGAGTTTGTTAGATTTATTGTGTTTTGATAAATTGCTGATTGTATTTTATTCTTTATATAATATATGGAACTTATATATCAAATTTGAGCTTATTCAGAGTATATTTGAGTGTTGAATCGTGTGTTGGATTGTTAAAAGATGAAAAATAAATTATTATTTTTTGCTCACACACACGTCTTAAAGTCCAGCCCATTTTTACATGTATTTCAGTATGTACGGAGGTACAAACATACATGAAAAGATTCAGACATACATGACTAAGAGTTTAATCAATTTTTACATGCGCCTCAGTAAAAAATGTTTGAATTTTACCCTTGCAAGTCATACTAAACATCGGGTGAATACACTGATCTTTGGCCTTACAGGGCCATACGTTTAGATGTGAATGCCGAAAGTTATCAAGCTTCAGAAGCAATTGTCTCACCATCTGCCCAAAGCGCTAAACTTGTAAAATAAAATTATGAAGTAGATATTAGCTAAATAACTAGCCTAAAACCGGGTATTAGTGAACTTCCCCAAATTTTATTTTGGCAAAATTTCAGAAATAGCTAACATTTAGGTAAAAAATGAGGCGATATAGCTAAAGTTTATCTAATTATAGGACATAGCTATAGTTTAGTAGCTAAATATATAAATTTAGAGATTGTATATACAAATACAAATTCAATTTTGAGATTTGTATATGATCCCCAAAATTCATTTTGTATACAAATACAAATCTTTAGAGATTTATTTATGAGCCCCGAAATTCGCTTAGTATACAAATACAAACGTATATGAGCCCTAAAATTAGAGAACTCCCGAAATTAGAGATTTGTATATAAGCCCCGAAATATATACAAATATACAAATTCAAAAGAAATGTATATTTAGCTATTTAATCTAAACCTGCAAATGATAATTGTCGCGCCCCATTTTTCTCGCGAAAAGCGGGATCCAACGTGACAACTCTTTTTAGGATGGTTTAAGAGTGAAGAGTCACCACCTAACGAATTAAGGTGAGTTAGGGCACCATTCTAGACTAATTACGAACTTATTTTAATAGTCTACGTCAACCAGAAATTTTGGTAAGGGTTCAGATTACCTCGAAAGGAAGGTGCTAGGCACCTTTCGAGGTCTACAAATGTGGGTCCCAGCCGAACTCATATATTACGTGGGGGAATTCTATGTGATAAGCAAAAGGTCGATTTATTTTTATTAACTTAATAATAACTAAGTGTTTAAACATGAAAACTTCTATTTTTATCATAATTAATAACTAAGTGACAAGAGCTATTAAAACATAAACGGAATATGGATCAGATAAGCGAGGAGATAGAACGAACACAATTATATAGTTAAAATAATTACTTAAATAATAAACTTAAACTACCCCAAATAATTAAAGAAAAACATTCGAAATAAAGAAAAGCAAAGTCGATTCATAGGGAGTTAGTTTTATCCTATTCGGATCAGCGCTCGGCTTATTAACGGGTGACAATGTCGCATATCGCATTGGCGAATTTTGCTCGGGGCAACTTCCATCATTTCCGACTTTCTATCTACCCCACCTAGTTTGATTATTAATCTTAAAGGCGTTCTAAAGAAAGCGATAAAACTAGCGTTCCCTAAAATGCCTATCCGTCCCAGCTTAATGTCCAAGAGGTGTCGGACGACCTATTTTGGGTAAGGATCTAGACACAAAGAAAGTCTTAGGCGTCCTAATTAGACTCAGAGTTTACGTCAATCAAAACAAAAAAAACTAGCATTTAGCACGTAACAATTTCAAATATGCCTCTTATTTAATTAAAGTTGATTAGGCGATAAACATGCTAAACAATTATTTGCATTGTAATTAGAACCTATAGGCATGATGTCTAATGTGGTAGATTAATTAACATTTATTAAACTTATAGGCATGATTTATAGGCGAGGAACGTTATTCAAAGTGCCAAAAATTAATTTAATGCATTAGAAATTAAATTAAGAATGCTGAAAGTGTTTTAATATAATGCTGAAAGTGTTTTAATATGCTGAAATTAATTTAAAAGTGCTGAAATTTGATTTTTAAAATGCTAGAAATTGAATTAGGATGCTGAAATTTGATTTTAAAATGCTAGAAATTGAATTAAGATGCTGAAAATGTTTTAATATGCTGAAATTAATTTAAAAGTGCTGAAATTTGATTTTAAAATGCTGAAAATTGAATTAAGATGCTAAAAATATTTTAATATGCTGAAATTAATTTAAAAGTGCTGAAATTTGATTTTAAAATGTTGGAAATTGAATTAAGATGCTGAAAATTGATTAAATATGCTGAAAATTGAATTAATATACTGGAAACTAATTAACAATTGTTGGGAATTAATTAAATATGCTGAAAAATAGCTTTAATATATGGGAAATCAACTTAACATACTGAAAAATAGTTTTAATATGTTGGAACTAATTAAAATATGCCAAAAAGTAGTTTTAATATGCTGGAAATTAATTTAAATGTTGGAAAATGGTTTAATATGCTAAAAAAAATAAAAAATTTAATATGTTAGCCATATCAAAGACAACATCACCCAAAGTAACACAAGATATTTATTCTTAACATGTAGTACACGAACCGATCCTAGATATCATACTCCATATGCATAGTAACATGTATAAACAACTTGAGATAAGAAAGATTTAACATGAAGGATTTCACTTATATCCATAGTATCTAAACATTCATCAAACATGTGTAGAAATGTTTAAACCCAAGAAACAGAGAAAATTTAGCTAGGAAAATGACAAGCAATTTGAACATCACCAAGCAAATCAATTTCTATAGCAGTTATTTCTACACATAATGAATTAGGAGAATGAAAACACATGCGAGTCAAGTAGCATACCTGTTTGCTTCCATTAAAGAATGCTTAGAGCATTCGAAATCAAATATGTATAAACTAAAGCAGGGACTTAAACTATAGAAAGCCTACGAATTGAATTACTTTGATAGAATACTAACCAGTAAATAGCAAAAGCAAAAAGAGGAATCGAAAACCAACTTTTTCTTTCCCCGCAATATGAGAGCTAAAAAAATGTAAACCGAGAGGAGAGTAATGATAGCCAAAGCGTGTAAAAAGTGTGAGTCTCCATCTAAGAAACTTCTAGTAAACAACACTTTTAACAATTTGTCAATAATAAGCCGATGGAGAAGACCACACTGATAGGAGTGTGGACAAAAGTATGTGTGTCATGTTTGTGTAGAAGAAAAGTGGGAGTGTTAATAAAAAATGTCTCATTGAAATGAGAGAACGCAATATTTATAATGAGAGAGATCAAGAATTAAAAATGATATAGAAATAATTTATAGCAAGTATTTAGAATTAGGAAAAGAATAAAAATTTGATTTGGAAAGATTTTTTATTTTATTTATTTTTTTTTTTTTTGGAGATCATGTCATGATTTGGGAAGACTTTTGAGAATAATAATATTCTTCTACCTAAAGAAAAGATTTTAGGAGAATTTTACGGATATAGAAAAAATTGAATTTGAAATTTGAACTCAACATATATTTGAGTCTAAATAAATTCTACTAAAAATATATAACAAGGGTAGTTGTTAAAATACTAAGTATAAAAGAGATAATAAGATAAAAGAGTAGGTAAATAAAATTCCTTTGCAAGTGAAGATTAATAATAATAATAATAATAATAATAATGATGATGATAATGATGATGATGATGATGATGATGATGATGATGATGATGATGATGATGATGATGATGATAGGCTATGCATTTGGTAAAACACAAAAATACGAATTTAAAAATACTTGCATAAATAATTTAACAAAGTTATGCAAGACACAATTAATAGATTATAAATATATTATACAAAATTTCGATAATAAATAAAATATAATAAAAAATAAAATAAAAAAAATTAAATATTTTTAAAATCATGAATGCGAAATGTAGGAATTTATTTAATACTAAAAATAATAATTAAAGAAATATCAGTATCCCAAACAGATAATTTGTAAAATAGCAACCTGTAAGGAATATAGGGAGGTCAAAATTGGATGTCAACAGCTGCCCCTTCGTTGCTCGGGAATGATAGAAGAATTGCAGAGCAATGAACGTTGACATAGTAGCCAATTTTGTCCGACCGAGAAGACGATTTATTGAAATCAAAAAGCAAAAGGTTATCGAAAAGGAGGATTCTTTGGAATCAGAAGAAACGAGAGGAAATTGTTAAAATGATGTGGCCGAGACTTTGGTTTCAAGGGTGTCAACAATAATTATTTTAAATATTAACTGCATCTTATAATTATGACTTGATACTTTTTACACCATGTATTTTTTCCATTTTATATTATATTCTTAAGTAAATCTTAAAATTCTGTTGGCAAAAAATGTCAAGTGAAGGGCTCCTAATTTGCCTTGCTGGGCTAAGTGAACACTTACCGATACTAGTACCCATTATTTAACCAATAGCCAGTTCTGTAAAATATTTAACTTTTAATACAGATTGCTAGAATTGTTCCATGTCTTAGTTAAATATATTTTTGTCCAAAATTTTTCCCGTATCAAAAGCGTGACTAAACATTGATAACTTCTAAAATAGTGATTACTAGCATTTGATAGCACGTGTTAAAAGTGACTATTCAACATCTTTTTTTTTTTTTACACCTTTTTGGAAAGGGGACATTCAGAAGATAGCCACATTTGCAGCAAATTGGGGGCGCCCTAGCCTATGTTTCAGAAATTATCGTTGTAGCCAATGTATCAACTGTATATAACTGACTGTATTTTATATAAAATACAAATACAGTAAAATTCAACCGACTGTATTCGATTAAGCTAACCGTAAAATTCAGCCGATATATCAATTGTATGCAACTGACTGTATGTGACATAAAATATAGAAACATATCATTTGTATCATTTGATACAAATATAAATGTATCGTTTGATGCATATGTATCATTTGTATTTGAATGGTTCAATTTGTATCAATGAATATAATTTGTATTTTATAGAATCGTATAATTGTATCATATATAAATACAAATGTATCATTTGTATTTGGATAGTTCAAGTTGTATCAACAAATACAATTCGTATCAATGAATACAATTTGTATCAACGAATACAAGTGTATCAACGAATATAAATTGTATACAAATATATCATTTATCTTTGAATGGTACAAGTTACATCAACAAATACAATTTGTATCAATGTATATAATTGTATCAACGTATATCATAGAATATAATTGTACCAACGAATATAAACAAAAAAACACAGAAAGAAGAAGAAAGAAGGAAGAAAAAGAAGAAGAATGAGCAGGAGGAGGAGGAAGAGGAAGAAGAAAAAAAAAAGAGAAACAAAAGGAGGAGGAGGAAGAAGAAGAGAAAGAGGAAGAATAAGAAGAGTAAGAAGAGAAAGAAGAAGAAGAAGAAGAAGAAGAAGAAGAAGAAGAAGAAGAAGAAGAAGAAGAAGAAGAAGAAGAGGAGGAGGAAGAGAAGAAGAGGAAGATGAAGAGGAGGAGGAAGAGAAGAAGAGGAAGATGAAGAGGAGGAGGAGGAAGAAGAAGAAGAAGAAGAAGAAGAAGAAGAAGAAGAGGAGGAAGAGAAGGAGGAAAGGGAGGAGGAAGAGGAAGGGGAAGAAGAGGAAGAGGAAGAGAAAGAGGAGGAAGAAGAAAAGAAAAAGAGAAAGAGGAAGAAGAAGAAGAGGAGGAAGATGAGGAAGGAGAAGAAGAAGAGAAAGAAGAGGAGGAGGAAGAGGAAGAAAATGAAGAGGAGGGGGAGGAGGAGGAAGAAGAAGAAGAAGAGTACAATTGATACAATTATATTCAGTTGTTTCATCAAACACTTGGTGTGCTAAACTTAGACCCATTATCAATCGCTTATCACATAATCCCATGATGCCTTTCTTTTTCTAAGCTTCAATAATTCAAATCCAACACTCGGATTCCATACCTCTTGCCTTCAAACTTCATCATTATTACAAATAATTCTTTATCCAATTTCACCATTGATAGATATCAAAATTACTTACCAGATCTATACATAAATCATGCTTTATCATCCACTATTGAAAGTGAAAAATGGATGTTCTTCGAAAAACTCGTGATTGAAGAACAATGGAAGAAAATCTAGAATTTGGGGATAATGAAAGAGAAAGTAAAGCTGGGAGAAAGAGATTGATACAAAGTCGTGAATTTTGGGGGTAATGGTATAGCGTGTATTTTTTAGAATGTGGCTATTAAATGACCTATTTGACTATCAGTGGTAATTAATACAAACTGAAGCTATAAGGAATAATTAGTTGACTAAATATGCTAACCTCCGTACTTTTTTCTTTTGAAAAATACAAATTTGCTATGGTATAAACAGGTAACGGTCCTTCCATTATAATGAGACATGGGCTCTAGCACAATCATTTTGGAAGAAATGGGCGAATAGCCAATATGGACTTATGATAAAATTGACCGCTAGGCCTAAAGATTTAAGGAAAAAAAATGAAATATATATCCTTAGATTGTATATTGCAAGTCACAGTAATATTTCTTAGATTGCACTTAATAACAACTTTTAAAACAAAAAAAATAATTTTTTTAAATTAAAAAACCATCCTTAAAAAAAGAAGTCAGTTAACAAAAGGATATCAATCACCCCCTAATTTCTCTGTTGAAACAGTCTCTCTCCCCTCCAAATTCTTCTTTCCTTTATCTTCTCTCTAATTTCTTAGACAATTCCACAATTCTCTCTCCCTCTTCTTCTATACATGATTCTCTCTCCCTTTTTTGACTCCATTTTATTCTATACTTTTTTAACATATATATTTCCTCAAAATTAATTGAAATCCTTCATAGAAAAAAATACAGTAATTAATATGTGGTAAACTTCTCTCAATGAATTTCTCCTCATAAATTTCTTTCAGTTCTTAATTAATTTCTTCATCATACAAATTATAGTAACCTTATTTTCTCATTGTTTTTAAAAACCTCAGTTAAGAAATTTTCCATAGATATAGAATTTTGATTCAAAGAGATAAGGAATGAGTATATAAATTGGTATCACCTAAATTGAGTATCACAATCCATAGATACCAGTTTATATATTTATTTCATACACATTCCATACAAATGTGACATTTTGTATATGATACTGGTATATAACATGGTTTAAACTTAATTTGGAAAAACTAAATGAAATGTAATACACATAAAGAGTTTGTGTATGTAATGGGTATAAACCTAGTTTTCAAATAAATACACATAAAAATCACAATATTTTTTATTGCAGTTTTAATACGAATTACATACATTGAGACCCCGGTAAGAAATACCATTTAGTAAATGAGATGGATATATAAACTGATTTCAATATAATTTGTTATATCATTCCTCATTAGCAGATTTTGTATCATTTTCATATACTAAACTTTATAAGATTTTATATTATTTTCATAACCTGTAAGAATAAATTATTTATATGTAACATCTTCTCTTTCAATTTCATACATTTAACAATAAAAATACAGTGATACCATTTGGAGCATGTCATTGTTATACAATGGGGCTGATCTCTTTCACAAATCTAGGGCTCTTCCGAGTGGGAGTAGAATCGAACTTATGAATAGAAGTCATGAATCATACCAAAATCAAACTCAACCTTACATAAAACTGATTATGCTCAAGAATCGAAAATCAAACCTAAATTAAACCAAATGTCTACACCCAAGAGCAAAAAATGATAAGGAAAACAAAAGAAGAAACAGTGTAAACACAAAACCACATAGTAACTTTAATAGGGAAGAGGCGTGTATTAATGGGAAAAATATATTTTACCAAATAAAGAATAGAAACAAGAGGCGTGTAAAGTTGGGAAAGTAAATTATTGTTACTTTCTCGGAAAAGGTAAGAAATGTGTATAAATAAATATAATTAATTGACCAGATTTTATTCCTCTAATAACTATATACACGGTAATTAAGGTAAGTGGCAAAAATAAACACAAATATTCAAGAAAGATTTTAATTGATCTATATCTATTAAATAATTTTTTTAAAAAAAATAAATTTAAAAAATATATTTGAAATCTGCTACAACTTGCAATTAAAAACTTAATTCAATAATTACAAAAAAAGTATTGTTACAAGTTGCAATAAACAATCTAAAAAGTATATATAAGATAATTTTCACAAGATTTAACACTGGTTGGCCCAAGATTTCAATTACATTTAGTAGCTGAAAAGATAAGGGTATCTTACACAAATGTATCACGCAATAAATATTTTTCAGCTAATGGCCGTATATATATGTACTCCCTCCGTTACATTTTATGTGACACATTTTTCTTTTTTAGTCCATCTCAAAAAAAGAATGTAACTTTACTATAATTAGAAAAAAAAAAATTACTTTAAGACTCCTTTTTTACCATTAATGAAATGATTTACAACCACACAGATATTCAATGATCATTTTAGACCGTAAGTTTTAAAAGTCTTCTTTTTTTTCTTAAACCCGTGCCAAGTCAAAGGATGCCCACATAAAATAGGACGGAGGGAGTAGGGGTGTGCAGTAACTGATTCAACCAATAAACTGAACCGATAAAAATATTGTTGGTTTATCAATATCGGGTTATTGGGTTAACGGTTCTTAAACGATTTTGTAAAAAATATTTATTGGGCTATCGGTTCAGTTTTTGATTTTAAGGTTTTAGTTAATGGTTAAACCAATAACCCAATAAGATTATATTAATTTTATATTTTTATCCGTAATTATATAATAGTGACTTTAGAATATAAATACGTACCCTATTATTTTTTTCCTTTTATAGTTGTGGTCTAAGTGCTTGTAAATTGTGTAGACTTTATGCATGAATATAGGATAGAACAAACGAAAATAAGTGAATACAAAAAAAATTAAATGAGCATTTCACTACTAAAATAAATAGGAAAACCGACCACAAAAAGCGACCACAAGTGGTCGATTTTCCTGTTTTTTTGACCAAAAAACCGACCACAACGTGTGGTCGGTAAAATAGTGGAAGCTTTTCCAAAACCAACCACATGTGGTCGGTTTTTCCAAAAATATTTATTTATTTATATATCGATTTTAATTATATTATAAATATTTTTTTATTAAAATTATTTTTATATTAAAAAAATTTATTAAAAATTTTCGACCACATTGAGTGGTCGATTTTTGTAAAAAAAAATAAAATAGAATTATTTAAAAAAACCGACCACAAGTAGTCGGTTTTTAAAAAAAATATTAAATATTTTTTTTAACAACCGACTACTTGTGGTCGGTTTATTTTAAAAACTTTTTTTAAAATAAAAAAATCGTTTAAATAAATATTTTATTTTTTAAAAAACCGACCACAAGAAATTTTGTAAAAAAGAATTACAGCATATATGCTGCATTTCCAATATAAACCTTACTAATATAAAACAGCACACCAATTTAGAAACATTAAAACATCTCCTTAAACATTCAAATATCAAAATCAAAACATCCAAATATCAAAATCAACACATACAAACATCAAAGTTTACAAATCAAAAATAAACTAAAATTCATCCTCATCCTCATCCCCATCATCCTCAACCTCATCCTCACCATCATAATCATCAAAATCCTCCTCATCTGTAGTGTAATCATCAAGTGAGCTTAGGCCTCTCGCAGCTTGAGGTGCATCACCGGGACACGGATGAAATATCTGTAGAGCATGAAGAAAACTGTTAATCTGCTCCTACAATATTTTCATTTGCATAACCATTTCCTCCTCTCTCTTCCTCGTCCTCTCAGCCTCTGCAACCAGTTGACTAGTGATCTGAACAACCGTATTTTGTAACTAATACACATTCAACTACACTTAACCATTTTCAAGTAACTAGTTCACATTTCAAATAACTAATACACATTTCAAGTCATAACCATTTTCAAGTAACTAGTTCACATTTCAAGTCACTACCATTTTCAAGTAACTAGTTCACATTTCAAATGACTACACTTAACCATTTTCAAGTAACTAATACACATTTCAAGTGCCTACACTTAACCATTTTCAAGTAACTAGTTCACATTTCAAGTCACTACCATTTTCAAGTAACTAGTTCACATTTCAAGTGACTACACTTAACCATTTTCAAGTAACTAATACACATTTCAAGTCAAAACCATTTTCAAGTAACTAATACACATTTCAAGTGTCAAGTCATAACCATTTTCATGTAACTAGTTCACATTTTCAAGTAACTAGTTCACATTTCAAGTCATAACCATTTTCAAGTAACCAATACACATTTCAAATCACTATACTTAACCATTTTCAAGTAACTAATACACATTTCAAGTCACTACATTTAACCATTTACAAGTAACTAATACACATTTCAAAT
Source organism: Capsicum rhomboideum (assembly GCA_031232105.1). Classification (NCBI taxonomy): domain Eukaryota; kingdom Viridiplantae; phylum Streptophyta; class Magnoliopsida; order Solanales; family Solanaceae; genus Capsicum; species Capsicum rhomboideum. The sequence continues at coordinate 37,102,015 of CP124716.1, forward strand.
TACTACACTGAACCATTTTCAAGTAACTAATACACATTTCAAGTGTCTACACTTAACCATTTTCAAGTAACTAATACACATTTCAAGTCACTACATTTAACCATTTACAAGTAACTAATACACATTTCAAATTACTACACTTAACCATTTTCAAGTAACTAAAACACATTTCAAGTGCCTACACTTAATCATTTTCAAGTAACGAATACACATTTCAAGTGACTACACTTAACCATTTTCAAGTAACTAGTTCACATTTCAAGTCACTACCATTTTCAAGTAACTAATACACATTTTCAAGTCACTACCATTTTCAAGTAACTAGTTCACATTTCAAGTGACTACACTTAACCATTTTCAAGTAACTAATACACATTTCAAGTGCCTACACTTAACCATTTTTAAGTAACTAATACACATTTTCAAGTCACTACCATTTTTAAGTAACTAGTTCACATTTCAAGTGACTACACTTAACCATTTTCAAGTAACTAATACACATTTCAAGTGCCTACACTTAACCATTTTCAAGTAACTAATACACATTTCAAGTCAAAACCATTTTCAAGTAACTAATACACATTTCAAGTGCCTACACTTAACCAATTTCAAGTAACTAATACACATTTCAAGTCAAAACCATTTTCAAGTAACTAATATACATTTCAAGTGTCAAGTCATAACCATTTTCAAGTAACTAGTTCACATTTTCAAGTTACTACCATTTTCAAGTAACTAGTTCACATTTCAAGTCATAACCATTTTCAAGTAACTAATACACATTTCAAGTAACTACACTTAACCATTTTCAAGTAACTAATACACATTTCAAGTCATTACATTTAACCATTTAAAAGTAACTAATACACATTTCAAATTACTACACTTAACCATTTTCAAGTGCCTACACTTAACCATTTTCAAGTAACTAATACACATTTCAAGTCACTACATTTAACCATTTACAAATAACTAATACACATTTCAAATTACTATACTTAACCATTTTCAAGTAACTAATACACATTTCAAGTGCCTACACTTAACCATTTTCAAGTAACTAGTTTACATTTCAAGTCACTACACTTAACCATTTTCAAGTAACTAGTTTACATTTCAAGTAACTGATACACATTTCAAATGACTCCACTTAACCCTTTACAAATAACTAATACACATTTCAAATTACTATACATAACCATTTTCAAGTAACTAATACACATTTCAAGTGCCTACACTAAACCATTTTCAAGTAACTAGTTTACATTTCAAGTCACTACACTTAACCATTTTCAAGTAACTAGTTTACATTTCAAGTAACTGATATACATTTCAAATGACTCCACTTAACCATTTTCAAGTAACTAATACACATTTTCAAGTCACTACCATTTTCAAGTAACTAGTTCACATTTCAAGTGACTACACTTAACCATTTTCAAGTAACTAATAAACATTTCAAGTGCCTACACTTAACCATTTTCAAGTAACTAATACACATTTTCAAGTCACTACCATTTTCAAGTAACTAGTTCACATTTCAAGTGACTACACTTAACCATTTTCAAGTACTAATACACATTTCAATTGCCTACACTTAACCATTTTCAAGTAAATAATACACATTTCAAGTCAAAACCATTTTCAAGTAACTAATACACATTTCAAGTTTCAAGTCATAACCATTTTCAAGTAACTAGTTCACATTTTCAAGTCACTATCATTTTCAAGTAACTAGTTCACATTTCAAGTCATAACCATGTTCAAGTAACTAGTTCACATTTCAAGTCACTACACTTAACCATTTTCAAGTAGCTAATACACATTTCAAGTCACTACATTTAACCATTTACAAGTAATTAATACACATTTCAAATTACTACAGTTAACCATTTTCAAGTAACTAATACACATTTCAAGTGCCTACACTTAACCATTTTCAAGTAACTAATACACATTTCAAGTGACTACACTTAACGATTTTCAAGTAACTAGTTCACATTTCAAGTCACTACCATTTTCAAGTAACTAATACACATTTCAAGTCACTATTACACTTAACCATTTCAAGTAACTAATACATATTTTCAAGTGACTACACTTAACCATTTTCAAATCACAAGTTCACATTTTCAAGTGACTACATTTATCCATTTTCAAATCACAAGTTCACATTTTCAATCGACTACACTTAACCATTTTTATGTAACTAGGACATATTTTCACTTTTAATATAAGTCAAAGAATTCAACAAATTTAATAAAGCAAATAAGTAGAGGCGTCGCATATCCCTCTCACACCATATAATCAACACAAAACCTATAACTTTCAAAGCCTTCTACAGCAAATAATCCCACCATAACACTACATTTAAAGACTTCAATATAAGAAAATAGAGAGAAATCAACTTATCTTCAAGTAAAGTAATGTTCCAAAATTGGTTTCCCAAAAATTGCTCATTACTTATGATATGCCTCTTTGCAAATATGTTTTGTTGAGCGGGACTTTGAATTTCAAATTTTGAAAGTTGGTCAAAATGTCCGTTTGAAATCCGAACGTTGGGAGTTGTATGCAGCAGCCTTCACGTGATTAGGAAGAGAAAGTCACAAAAATAGAACGACAATTTCTGTCCATGGTTGGTAAAACCTGCGACTTTCTGAAAAAGGAAGAGGATAAGGGTGAATAAGGAGAGATGCGGCTGATTTTGTGTATTAGGGTAAAGTCTTAGCATTTTATATTTAGGATATATTATGGGCTGCATTTTTGGGTGAAAAGGATGGGCCAATTGGATCAATGCTTTGGGCTTTGAAAAAGGCTGATGTCAAGACAACTTTTATAATGAATATGGGTTGAATATTTGGGCCTTTTCTTACTTATGAATTGATTCCTTTGAGCTTCTAATTTAATAGCTAGTGTAATACATATTAAGCGACGATAATTAAGAATTACGTAAGAAGTTAAAGTATGTATAACTACCTTAATAAGCATGAAAATAAAAATAAATTAACGACAATCGATTTTAAAGAAATAATAATAAAGTAATAATAGTAATGTTGATAATACATTAGTAACAGACAATAGAGGTCAAAATAGTAATAAGCGAAAATAGTAGTGAAATATAAAATATTCAACTTAATAATAATTAGAAGCTCAAGTGAATAAATTAGTAGAAAGGAGGGACAAAATTGGGTGTCAACAACTACACTTAACCATTTTCAAGTAACTAATACACATTTTCAAGTCACTACCATTTATCACAATAGCTTATCAAAATTACATTGCAATTATGGCATAGTAATTTCAATCACGACCAAATTTATTAAATTGACTAAAATGAATCAAAGTTTGAAACAAATTAACAACTGATTTAATCCCGAGCTTCTTGGTTTGATAAAATCAAATAAATATTTTTCAAATAGATCATTTTAAGAACAAATTACATATATATATATATATATATATATATATATATATATATATATATGTACTATATATAGTCGATCACAACTTCTGAATACGTATTATATACTATCACATACACGAGTATATATATTATCTCGTAATATAAAACATTACATATACTCTAATGAATTATCGGTTAATTAGCTTACACTATCATAACTCCAACGGTATATAATTACCTCGATCGTATGATATCATCGTATTAATTATTCAATATACTTGGATAGATTCAGTTAGCTTTTGACTACTACGTACATCACTACACGAGATATACATATATACATATATACTCCATCGACTATCAGCTTTTGAATACTTACAATATACATCACATGCACGAGTATATTATGCCGTAATACAACGTATTTCATATACTCTGATAAATTATAGGTCAATTAATTAGCTTACATTATTATAACTCTAACAATATATATTACCCCGATCGTATAATGTCAACGTATTAAATATACTTGAATTATCGATTAGCAGCTTCTGAATATGTACTATATACATCACATACACAAGTATATTACTCCGTAATACAACATATTCCATGTATACTCTGATGAATTATTGGTTAATTACCTTAAAATTATTATAACTGCAACATTATATATATTATTACGCCGATCATATGATATCAACGTATTCAATATATTTGGATAGATTCAATTAGCTTTTCACTACTACGTACATTAATACACGAGATATGCGTATATATACATTTACTCCATCAACTACCAGCTTCTGAATACATACTATATACATCACATACACGAGTATATTACCTCGTAATACAATGTGTTCCATATATATACTATAATGAATTATCGATTAATAACTCCAACAGTATATTATTACCTCAATCGTATGATATCAACGTATTATACAATATTTTTGGATATATTCAATTAGTTTTTGACTACTATTTACATCACTACACGAGATATACGTATATATATACATACTCCATCGACTATCAACTTCTGAATACGTACTATATATATACATCACATGCGCGAGTATATTACCCTGTACTACAACGTATTTCATATATACTCTGATGAATTACTGGTTAATTTAGCTTACATTATTATAACTTCAACATTATATTATTATCTCAATCATATGATATCAACGTATTATTCAACATACTTAGATAGATTCAGTTAGCTTTTGACTACTACGTACATCACTACACGAGATGTACGTATACATATATATATATATATATATACACACACACACATCACATGCACGAGTATATTACCCCATAATACAACATATTCCTTATACTCTGATGAATTATCAGTTATTTACCTTACATTATTATAACTCCAACAATATATTATTACCTCGTTCGTATGATATCAACGTATTCAATATACTTGTATAGATACATTCATTTAGCTTTTGACTACTACGTAAATAACTACACGAGATATACGTGTATATGTATGTGTGTGTGTGTGTATATATATATATATATATTATATATTCGATGAACAATATATTTATTTTATTGAAACATAATTAAAAAAAATAAAGATTATGCTTTATGTTATTTATTTATTTTATTTAATATTTCTTAATTTATTTTTAATATTTTTTTTACAAAAACCGACCACAAGTGGTAGGTTTTCTTAATTCTTTTTACAGAAACCTACCACAAGTTGTCGGTTTTTTAATATTAATTGATTTTTATTTTTATTAAATAAAAAATCGACCACATTTGGTCGGTATAGTTAAAAAAAATGTTTAATATCTTTTAAAAATATATTCGATTTTACATTGTCTATTTATTTTACTTATATTAATTTTTTGGGAAACAAAAACTGACCATGAGTGGTCGGTTTTTCATAAAAAAAAATTTTAATCAAAAACCGACCACAACTGGTCGATTTTTGTAAAAAAAAATAGCAAAAAAATTTAATATATTATGTATAAAAAATTAAAAAGAATTTTTAAATAATTATTTTATTTATTTTTTGATATTACCGAATACTTGTGGTCGGTTTTTGATTTAAAAAGTCAAAAAAAAAAATTATGAAAAATCGACCACTTGTGGTCGGTTTATATGGTTTTTTTAGTAGTGTTTCCTTATCGGTTAAATCAAAAACCGAACCATTAAGGACCAAAAACCTATTAACTGAAAATCGATAATGAATATCTTATTGATTTGGTTAACAGTTCAGCCTGTTTACAAACGAAAAACTGATAAATCGCAGCAATAATACACAAAACCGAACCGACCGATATGCACACTAGGAGGGAGTATTATATATGTAATTCGGAAAAGGACCTAAAATACCCTCGAACTATCGAATTTGATACTCCCTCCGTTTAAAAAAGAATGATTTATTTTCCTTTTTGGTCTATTTCAAAAACAATGACCCTTTCCTTTTTTGACAATACTTTAATTCCAACTTTCCACGTGGCATGTTTAAGACCACAAGATTAAAAGGCATTTTGGTACATTTGACACAACTTTAATTTATGACCATATGATTCAAAAGTCTTCTTTATTTTCTTAAACTCTGTGCCAAGTCAAACTAGGTCATTCTTTTTTAAACGGAGGGAGTACAAATATACCCTCTGTTAACCTTTTGGCTCTGAAATAACCCCTGCAGTCAAAGTATTGGCCCTAATTACATGCCTTTAACGGCTATATTTAAAAATATAATTAGAGTTTAGAGGCAACATTTATTATGTGGCACGATTTTATTGACGTGTTTTATAATTAACCTAAACTAATTGAATCTGAACTTCAATCCAAATTCACCTGATAACCCTTACCCGCCCCTCCTAGGAACCCCATTATACTAAGAAAAATAACGTTGATTCTCATTTTGTTAATGATTCTAAATCTGGTTTGTTCTTTAAATAATTGATTATCTTTTTCGTTGCACCTAACTTTAAAATTGATCGAAGGCATCTTAATCCATCTTCAAAGCCCTCCAATTTAAAATACATCACAATGACACCAAGAACAATAATTTGAATCACCCACTTTAAAATAAGCAATAAATTACATTGATAATTTAAAAATCTCTATTTTAAAAAACGTAGATGTTAGTTGTTGAATCTTTGAGAATAATTAACTTTGAGGTAAATTTGATTTGACCTAATCTGATTTAGTTGTTGATTTGATGAACAAGATGGAACAAAAAGTTGAAAGAAATTATTGAAATTCCATTGTTGGAGTCGAAGAGTTTCGCATCTCAACTTCAAAATCTGAGAACTGAAATTTGTAGGTTACCCATTGTTAAAATAATTTATTGTACTTAAATTTAGATTTACTTACTAATATGAGAGATGTATTTTAAGGCAAACTATTACCGTTGGAGGATTAGAAAAGCTTGAAGAACGCCCAAATGGGTCTATTGTGAATCTGTGGGAATCAAGATTTTTTTTCTTTAGTTTAATGGGGTTCTTAGGTGGGGCGTGTTTGAAGTTATTAGGCGGACAGGCTTGGGTTGGGATTTAATTAGTTTAGATTTAATTATAAAAACACTAATAAAATGGTGCCACATAATATTTGATGCCTTTAATTATATTTTTAAATGTGGCTATTAAAAATAAGGGCATTTTAAGGCCAATACGTTGATGGCAGGGGTATTTTAGAGACAAAATATTAACGAAGGACTTTTTGTTACCAAATTCAATAGTTCAAGGTAATTTAGCCCTTTTCCATCACATTGTATAAATAGTATATAATCATGCATATATGATGTATAATTATGTTTTAGAGATGTATATACATTCATATACACTATTATACAATATTTTATACTTTGCAACTGTTCATCTTCCTCAACAAGATGAAATTTGTTTCAATCCTGACCAGTTCAAATCTCTTCTAAAGAATTTCAAATTTTGGATATGAGCTCCTCTCGATGTTTCAAGTATTTTGATATATTATTCACTCAAAACAATTCACATTTATGATAATTGCATAATTAACATTTCATACAATATGTGGATCCATAATAAATACACGTAATATATATTTTTGTCAGTACCCATCACGGCAACTATAATCCTTCATGCTTATTTTACTACTCCCTCTGTTTAAAAAAGAATGACCTATTTTGACTTGACACGGAATTTAAAAAAATAAAGAAAACTTTTGAATCTTGTGCTCTAAAATTAAAGTTATGTCAAATGTACCAAAATGTCCTTTAATCTTGTGGTCTTAAACATGCCACGTGGAAAGTTGAAATTAAAGCGTTGCCAAAAAAGGAAAGGGTCATTCTTTTTAAAAAGGACTAAAAAGGAAAGTAGGTCATTCTTTTTTAAACGAAGGGAGTGTGTAATACGTGTACAATAACTACATAATCAACATATATTATATAATATATTGTCACGATCCAATTTCTCAGGTTATGATGGCACCTACTATAACCCACCAGTAGGTAAGTCAACCCATAGTCCGGAACAACTATTAATGGACTACTGATAGAAATAAAGGAAACAGCGGAATAAATATATTTCAAGGCTAATATAACCCCAAAACCTGGTGGAGCCAGTACAAGAGCTTCTAATACAACAGGAGTACAAATGAAATACAGGAAAATAGTATATATATACAAGTCGTCTTTGATACAACATAAAGAACAGTCTATAATAAGAGGGAGAGTAGGGATACTCCAAAACGTCAGGAGCTCACCCCAAGTCTCCGATCCATAGCTGCTCCGCACGATATACACACATCAACGGTGATAACTCGTACTATAACCTGCAGGCTACAGACGTGTAGTATGAGTACCAAACATATGGCACTCAGTAGGCAACGACCGACTGAGCTCCAGAAATAATGTAAGCATAAATAACATGAAGGCATGAATGTAACTACAGACAATTATCCAAGCAACTAAACATGATGGGCTAATGGAGATATAAGGATACTCTATCTCATCCTAACAGTAATCCAGGACTAAAGTATAATACCGTATATCACCAGCCAATATACAAATGAAGAGGAAGGAAGTGTATATATAATAGTATGCAAGGCCAAGGATATATATACAACATGGATAGACCAAGGAAGAGATGGATATACGGTAATACCATACATATATACATATATACATATAGGGCTAACTCAAAGTTAACTACCTGAGGGAGTCAACCTAACCGCCCGAGGTCCATAGCCAAGTAAAGAAACTAATACTAGCCTCATTAAGCCTCTACCCAAAAAGGGGTGACTAATCCAGGGATAAAAACTATAACTCGCCGAGAAGATAAAGGAATTAGGAACGTACCACCAATCTCAGGTACCAGTCCAAAACCAAACTGCCACGAACTAACCATAATAATCAATAATAAAGTAACTGGCTAGTCCGGGCAAACAAGTACCTAACAAGACCCCCATAAGCCCGGAAGGTTCACAGAAACACTCAGGAAACAGCAATCATAACCCATACCTATACAGCCCCCATAAGACCGATAGATACATGCGCCAAAAAACTATACTGGTGATAGGCAATGCATATGAATGGATGAATGCAATATAAATCGAAATGCCATAACCATATCAGGTACACCAGACTCGAACCGGTTCCGCAATCTCAAACCATATCGTACCAAGTGTATACACCTTCTCCAGCTCACCTAGCTCGCAAAGGTAGGACCTACGGCGACCAAGCTTCTCCGACACGACGACTCTAGGACGAAGGGCCCCCTAGGGGATTCGGGAAATTCATATACACTGCTTGGTCCTGATCCAGGACTTCCAATAACCATCGTAATCCATCTACTCCATCCAGTATCGGATATGTATATAATCAGTGCGCGGACTCAAACCGCGACTAAAAGGATATAAATCAGTAAATCCATTGCTCGAGATCATGTTCAAGACTAAATTATCATAATCATGTATAAAGGGTCGGAATCTCACTCGTCCGAATTAGTGCACAGATTCAAACTGCGACTAAAAGGATATAATCATCGTAATATGTACAAAGGGTCGGAATGTCCCTTTACCGAAGTAAATAGTAGTGGTAAAATGAGTGGATAAGTAATGGACCGAAATCATCCTCGGTCGAAGTTCTAAAACCTCATTTTTATTCCCAAAAGCTCACAATCCAGTAAATAAGGTGGTACGATTCCCGTTATAAAACAATCCATTTTTAAAGTGAAAAGTGGGAATAAATCTCCTTTTTGGAACTAGTAGTAAAATCAAGGTTTTGTTCAGAATCGTACCACTAAATGAGCATGAATGCACCAGATAGTATGCATGCCATCACCAGTATCCAAACAATACAATCATAACTGCTCAAGCATTTATAAATACTAGCCACTCCCTTTCCAAGGGTAAAACTTACCTAGAGTCCAACTAGTATCATAGCCACGGCCTCGGGCCCAATAACATATACGCAATGTAACAAGGTCTCATAACTTGGGCCACCATGATAATCGAGGGCATAAAGCCACTACAAGGATCTAATCGGAGAAAAACCTCTCGAATCACTAAGTCAAATGGTAAATCTCAGACCAAAGTATCCTTAATCATCAACTATGGTTATCATGGTTATAATCAAGGGTAATAGGAGTCTATGGCCATAACAAGTATTTTATACTAGGGTTCGGGTCACATTTCTACCCAAAACCCCTCAATTAGGCTAAGTCAAGATATACTAGCCATAATCCCATCCTATAGTCCCTACCTAGCATGCAATCTATACTATACGCAATCTCATAGAGAAAAGTAGACCGAAACCTACCTCGATGCCGAACCGCAACACTTGAATCGTCCATAATTTGTTCGCCTTTGCTCTACGATCCCGAATTGACTTCATACTATCAAAATAGTAACCTACACGTCAACACGAGTAAAATGACACCCATATTACAATATAAAACTCTGGACCCAAAATTGGGTCAATAATGCGCCTGTGGGACGCGCTAACGAAATTTCAAAATTGAATCAGCTGCGAGGTCCCTCAAAGGACAAGGAATGTGTGCTTAAGAGTTGAGCACAAACGGGACACAAATCGGGGCCCAAATCAGTCCCCAAAGATTAGGATTTCAAAGACATAATTTCTAAGAATTTACAATGAAATGGGACGGAATTCAACGGGTAAAATGATTAATAATGACCAAGGAGTGATGAGCTAACTTACCTTAGATTCATTGGGTGAATCCCCACTCTTTCTCACTCCTCATGCTCTCAACAATGGGGGAAAAAGGTTGAGAAAATCGGGTGAAGAAGGGGATTTATCAGCCCTCTAGTGCCGCTAAAGCGGACACCTGGCCGCTTAAGCGGCTACCGCTAAAGCGGACTTGCGGTCACCGACAAAAGGGTTGAGGTCGCTAAAGCGGCTCCTTGACCGCTTTAGCGGTCACACCAGATATCAGCTACCAGATTTTAGCTAAGTCCAAAATAGACTCCGATCGAGTGCTCGGGATTTGTTCGGAACCCCGTGCGCACAAACGAACTATGCTATCATACCAAATTTAACATTTTCGACTCAACGAAACCATCAAAATTTTCATCCGAGCTCATTTCGATTAAATATGGGGCCCACACCTATAGTTCTATTTTCACCAAATCTATCCAATAGCCCAAAACTAGTCCGGAACCCTCGAGACCCAGACCAAGAGTCTCCTAGCCTAAACTCAATGTTCCAGAGCTGTCAGAATTTCTATCCGAGATCGTCTACTAGGAGTTTTGGTCTGAGACCAAATCTTTAACAACGAAAGTTCCAAAACAGATAAATGAGTCTAAAGACCAAATCTTTAACAACGAAAGTTCCAAAACAGATAAATGAGTCTAAAACCCAAACGGACTGTCCGATAATCAAACCGACAGTTCCGACAAGTCATAAATGACATGTAGCAGCTATGGGAAGGCTCAAAATGCTGAAATGCACAGAAATCGAAAAAATGACCTGGAGTGTCACTACATATATATACACACACTAATTATACTGTTATCATACATTGATTACACAGAGTATAAATAAAGGACCACCAACAATAAAGGTGGACGCTCACCAAAAATAAAGAAAGACCCGCAAACTGGTCAATTTTTTTCTTCGGCAATAATCATTGTATTTGTACCTCCACCTCTCATCCTCTCTTAAAATCCACCATAAAAGTATCATTCAATATTAGATTTGAAAATGAAAGCATGTAAAAAAGACAATAGCCACCGTCGGACTTTCACTAGAAATTATCCAAAGAAGATAATTTTTTTTATATCTAACTGAAAGAGGAAGAGATCACAAATACAAAGAGAGAAGAGAAAGAAGGTGACGTGTTGGTATTCATCTCGATGGAAGAGAAGAAAACAATAAAAGAAAAATGGAGTGATGATTGTGGTGATCACGAGTGGATTAAAGAAGGGAGAAGATGAAACTAGAGAGAGAAGTCCTAAGATTGTGAGAGGCGACTAAAAGAGGGGAGAGAGGGTGAAATTTTATGATTTGACTATAATATGATATTAAACCACTTATAAAGTTTAAATCGGATAGTTTGTGTAAAATAGTGTCAACTTTTCTCTTATTTATTTTCTAGTAGCTATTAGTGTAGATTTCCAGATTAACTTTTACCACTATTTTAAAACTATTCAACATTTAGCCGCATTTTAATTCAAAAATAAAATTTGGACAGAAATATCTTAAGCTAAATATACAAAAACTTCAACAATAACTCATGGAGGAGTTTTGAACAGACATTGCTCATCTCTAATACTTTCATGGTATTTAAATTTTAGGATTATTTCATGATGCTTTGAACTGTCACATTTTAAATTTCAATATTTTGTTATTGATTTTAAACTACTACACTTCAAACTCCAGGAAAAACTGTTGGTGTTTGAACATATCTTTCTTTTTCATTAATAATTTTTTTTTTTTTGGGGGGGGGGGGGGGGAAGGGGAAGGAATTTTGGAAGGGAGATAAAGTAGGGTTCGAACCCCCACTACTATGGAGAGTGTGTGGTCAATCCACCAACTGAGCTACACTCCATTTATGAAAATTTGAACATATAATTTCAAGCTCTAGTAAATTTTTATTTCAAGTTTTAGTTACATATTTTATTCAAATCAAATCTCCACATTAAAAATTATCTAATTGTCTATTACATTCGAAACGACCACTTAACTTTGAATACCAATCAAAAACTGGCTAATTCGCCCACTAAAGTTAGGTTCAAAACCCACAAGCTAAAACATGAGATAACTTCCAAAAATTTTCATAGAGTACAATTCAAACTCCAACATTTTTCATGTTCTTAAATCCTCGGATTTTTTTTTTTTTTTTTGGAATTTTGAACTGCCAAAATTCAACTTCTTGCATTTTTATATAATTTAAATTAAGTAATGTTCAACCGATAAATATTTTTTCCAGAGATATTTTTGTCAAAAATTTATTTTTGCATGTATTAAGTGGTTTTGTTGCTTGGTTATTTGATTATATTTTATTTATAAAATAGTTCGAATTGGTATTATATTAGTCTGGATACAATAAAATTATTCTATTAAATTTAAGAAGTAATTTGATCTAATAAGCTACATGTGGCTAGTCTACTTTTTAAACTTAAGGGTCGTTTGATATATTGGACAAACCTAGATAGTTTTGGATTAAAATTTAGTATTATTTAATTTCTTGTTTGGTTATTAATCTTGAAATAAGTAGTTATATCGAGACTAGTAATTAGTACCAGGACAAGTTATCTCTAGTTCCCTGGATGGTGGAATAATAGTATCAGGATTAGTTATTCCAGGATAAAATAATGAAAATGATAAAACTACGCTGAGTTTCGTCAAATATTTTTTCTACTAATTAAGGTAGAGGGTATTTATATAAACAAACAACTTCTTAGAAATTATGCAATGTATTTCAAGGAAAAATTACAAGGATTAACAAACATAAGCCCCTAATTTAGCCTAAATTTTAATTAATTACAATCCATAACCTCTCTTGTCAATTAAATACAATTCATAGCCTCTCTTCTCCTTTTCCCTCTCTCAATCTCGCTTGCCTCCCTCCTCCCTCTCTCTCAATCTCGCTTGCCTTCCTCCCCCATCTCCCTCTCTCTAGCTGCCTCCCTCCCTCCATCTCTCTCTCTCGCTGCATCTCAACTCTCTCTCTTTTTCTCTTTTTCACTTTTTAATAAAGCATTAGTTGTATCAATATGTATAAGAGGACCTGGAAAGGTATTTATATTTTATATCAAATTGTATTTGTACTTTATATCTGATTTATACGATTGGATTTTGTTCTATAAAATACATCTGTATCATGATATATTTTGTATTTGTATTTTAAATCCGATTCATGATATATTTGTATGTGTATTTTATCCTATAAAATACAAATTGTATTCGTAGATGCAAACTGAACCATCCAAATACAAATGATGCATTTGCATCAACGATACATTTGTACTTGTGTATGATACAATTATGCGGTTCTAAAAAAATACAAATTGTATTCGTTGATATAAAGTGATACATTAGCTGCATACAGTTCCATACATCAGTTCCTACAGTCACTGTATTTATATTTTATATCAAATACAGTCATTTGCATACAGTTAATACATTGGCTACAAATGGTAATTTTTGAAACTGAGGCTAGCGCGCCCCAATTTGCTGAAACAGTGGCTATTTTCTGAAAGTTTTCCTATTTTTAATATAACAAATCAAACAGTCAATAAGAAATAACACACAATAATTAATCTCAGCATAACTAATCTTAATATAACTTATTTTCAAACTAAATGACCCCTAGTAGCTTCACAAACTCTGGAATAAAGCTGCAATAACTAAAATGTGTTGGGATCTAGCTAGCAAGCAAGATAGGTTGTGGATACGATGGTTGCATGCTTACTATGTGAAGGGCCAACCATTTTACAACTTTCCTTTACCACAACAAGCCAGCTGGATGGTAAGGAAGATATTAGATTCCAGGAGAATTCTACAGCAAGTACAAGGGCAGCCACCTGGTACTAAGAGCAAAATTAATTTTATCTACCTACAGCTGCTAGGTAATCATCCTAAAGTCCCTTGGAAACACATGATTATGGCGAATGAAGCTCGACCTAAAGCTCTCTTTACCCTCTGGGTACAACTTCATGGGCGTTTAAATACAGCAGACAGGTTAAGCAGCTGGGGTATTTAAGTGGATAAGGAATGCCAATTGTGTAATAGTGCTCTAGAAACTAATGAGCATTTATTTCTAGAATGTGTGTTTGCCAGATCGTTGAGATCTAGAATGCAGCAATGGTTAAAGTTTACAGGTATTGAACCTACAGGTAGTACCCAGCTGCAGAAGTGGATATGGGATATGGCTAAGGGGAAGTCTACCTCAGCAAAGATTATGAAAATGGTTTATACGGAAGTTGTTCATGCCATCTGGGGAGAGAGAAATGCACGAATATTTGAGAAGAAGCAGCGAGATATAAACAGCATTGCTAGAGAAATTGCCTGTAGATGCAATGTTAGAGCCTCTGAGAAACTGAGTAGAGTCTTTCAACAGTTATCGTTTTAATAGGATATGTTTAGGGTAGATAGCTAGAGGAAGATCTTGTATTGGTGCAAAAAAAAAAAAAAAAATCCTATTGTTCTTTAGGACAGCAAACTGAGTTGTGGTTATGCTGTGGTACTTGAATTTCCCACTTGGTGATTAATACAAGTTGATTAGTTACCAAAAAAAAGGAAATCAATTGTTTGGTCATCCTTAGCGGTGGCAAACGGGAGGGTCGAGTCGGATATGGGCAGGTAAAAAATAGGTCAGTTGAAAAACGTATAAAATATCTGATCCGATCCATATTTTTTATGAATAATATGGATATCCATATTATCCATTGCTTCTTATTATATAAAGAAAAAAAGTCTTCCTAGATTACAAACATTTTTCTTCTTTTTCTCCTTTTAGGGTGTGTTTGGTATAAAAAAAAATATTTTGTATTTTCCAAGAAAATGTTTTTCTCGAAAATAAGTAATCTTGAGTCGGGGTCGGGAGTCGGATCTCGGGTCGAGGTCAAAATTCGAAGCTTGGGTCGAGTCGGAAGTGAAATTTCGATTCTGGGTCGGGTCTTTGGGTATGGTCGTGATTTGAATCTCGGGTTAGTGTCGAGATTTGGGTCTCGAGTTGGTGTCGGGAGTTAGGTCTCGAGACGGGTTTGGGAGTTTGGTCTAGGATCGAGAGTCAGGGTCTCAAATTTGGGTTGTAGTCGTGTCTCGGGTTGGGGTCATAGTCAAGAGTTGGGTCCTCGATCGGGGTTATAATCGGGTCTCGGGTTAGGATCGGATGTCGAATTTTGGGTCTTGGGTTAGGATCGGATGTCGGGTTCTGAGTCTCGAGTCGAAATTTAGGTCCGAGGTCAGATCTCGTTGTGGGTCTCAGGATTAAAAAAATTAAAAATGATAATAAAAAAATATATATATTAAAAAATAAAAAATATTTTTCTTTTTAACAAAAAAAATCATTTTGCAAAAATATTTTTTTTCATTCCAGACACACCCTTAATAAGTATACTTTTGAAAAAATGTGACATGTTGATGGTCGTCGCGATGGAAGAGAAGAAAATAAGAAAAGAAGGGAGTGATGATGGTGGTTATGAGTGGATTAAAGAAGGGAGAAGATGAAAGGCGAGAGAGAAAACCTCAGATTGTGAGAGGCGACTAAAAGAAAGGAGAAAGGGTGAACTTTTACGGTTTGACTATATATAAAATGATATTAAACTGCTTATAAAGTTTAAATCAGATAGTTTATGTGTCAACTTTTCTCCTATTTATTTTCTAGTAGCAATTAGTGTAGATTTCTCTATCAACTTTTACCACTATTTTAAAACTATTCAACATTTAGCCACATTTTAATTCAAAAACAAAATCTGGACAAAAATATCTTAAGCTAAACGTACAAAAAAAATTCAACAATAACTCATAAAGTTTTGAACTGACACTATTCATCTCTAATATTTTTCATGGTATTTAAATTCTAAGATTTTTCATGAAGTTTTGAACTGTCACATTTTGAATTTCAGTAGTTTGTTATTGATTGTGAACTACTACACTTGAAACACCAGGAAAAATTGTTGGAGTTTGGAAGGGGGAGTTTGAACATATCATTTCAAACTCTGGTAAATTTTTATTTCGTGTTTTAGCTACATATTTTATTCAAATCTAATTTCCACATTAAAAATTATATAATTTTCTATTACATTTGACACGACGGCTTAACTTTGAATACCAATCAAAAACTGGCTAATTCGTCCTACAAAATTTGGTCCAAATACCACTAGCCAAAACATGAGATCACTTCACAAAAATTTCATAGAGTATAATTCAAACTCCAACCTTTTTTATGTTCTTAAATCCCAAGATTCTTTTTTGAAATTTTGAACTGCCAAAATTCAACTTTCAGCATTTTTATGTAGTTTGAATTGGAAATGTTCAATCTATAAATATTTTTGAGAAATTTTCATATTTTAGCTAGAGATATTTTTGTCAAAAATTTATTTTTGCATGTAGTAAGTGGTTTTGTTGGTTGGTTATTTGATCACATTTTATTTATAAAATAGTTTGAATTGGTATTAGTCTGGATACAATAAAATTATTCTATTAAATTTAAGAAGTAATTTGATCTAATAAGCTACCTGTGGCTAGTCTACTTTTTAAACTTAGGGGTCGTTTGATCTATTGGACAAACATAGATAGTTTTGAATTAAAATTCATACTGTCTAATTTCTTGTTTGGTTATTAATCCTGAAATAATTAGTAGTTATATCAAGACTAGTAATTAGTACCAGGACAAGTTATCCCTAGTCTCCTGGATGGTGGAATATAATAGTACCGGGATTAGTTATCCCAGGATAAAATAATGAAAATGATAAAAATACCCTGGGGTCCCTCAAATATGTTTTCTACTAAATAAGGTAGTGGGTATTATATAAACAAACAACTTCTTAAAAATTATGCAATGCATGTTATTTTTAATATAACAAACCAAACATTCAATAAGAAATAATACAGAATAGTTAATCCCATTATAACTAATCTCAATATAACTTATTTTCAAAAAAATGACCCCTAGTAGCTCCACAAAAGGAAATCAATTGTTTGGTCATCCCTAGAGGTGGCAAACTAGCAGGTCGAGTCGAATATGGGCGGGTAAAAAATAGGTCAGGTGAAAACTGATAAAATATCTGATCCGATCCATATTTGATATGGATAAAATGGGTAAACCCAATGAATAATATGGATATCCATATTATCTATTGCTTCTTATTATGTAAAGAAAAAAGTACTCCTAGATTACAAGCATTTTTTCTTCTTTTTCTCCTTTTAGGGTGTGTTTGGTATGAAAGAAAATATTTTCGTATTTTTCCAAGAAAACAGTTTTCTCCAAAATAAGTGATCCTGAGTCGGGGTTGGGAGTCGGATCTCGGATCGAGGTCAAAATTCAAATCTTGGGTCGAGTCGGAAGCCGAATTTCGATTTTGGATCGGGTCTTGGGTTGGGGTCAGGATTTGAATCTCGGGTCTCAGGTTAGTGTCGAGATTTGGGTCTCGAGTTGGTGTCGGGAGTTATGTATTTGAAACGGGTTTGGGAGTTTGATCTCGGATCGAGAGTCGGGGTCTTAGATCCGGATTGTAGTCGTGTCTCTAGTTGGGATCATAGTCAAGAGTTGGGTCCTTGATCGGGGTTATAGGCGAGTCTCAGGTTAGGATCAGATGTTGGGTTCTGGGTCTCGATTCGAAAGTCGCGACCAGGTCACACTACTAAAAAAAGGCAAAAAAATTACGGATAAAAAAGCGACGGACTGTGTCGCTCTAGAAAAGCGACAGAAAAAGCGACCCCTGTCCGTCGTTTTTTAATTTATTTTTAATTTTATTAATATCGACGGATAACGTCTCAATGTCCGTCATTTATTTTCGCGGATTATTGTGCCAAACAATTAATAAAGAATTTATATATTTTTTAATAAAAACGACGGATAGAGTCACTATTAATTTTTAAAAAAAGAAAATTAATTTTAGAAAAGCGGAGCAGTCCGTCGCTTTTTTAATTTAAATTTTTATTTATTTTTACAAACATCGACGGACAGAGTCACTATTATTTTTTAAAAAAAGAAAATTAATTTTAGAAAAATGACTCTGTCCGTCGCTTTTATAATTTATTTTTAATTTTTTTTTCCTAAAAGCGACGGACAGAGTAGGTTTTGTTAAAAATAAATAAAAATGATTTATGAAAACGACACTGGCCGTCAATTTTTGATATTTTTAATTTATTAATAAATAAATAATTTTTAAATTTTAAAATATTAAATCATATATATATTTTTTTAAAAATCGACGTACAACGTCGATTTTGTCAGTCGCTTTTTTAGTCAAATTTTTAGTCTCCCATATAATTAGGGCAAGACTCACTTCTCTCTCTATCTCTTTTCTTTCTTTTGTTTTCCTTTGCATGACTCACTTCTCTCTCTATCTCTTTTCTTTCTTTTGTTTTCCTTCTCTCATCTATCCAACAACTTTCTCTCTCTCGCGCTAATCTACGCCGCCGCAGGACAACAACAACAACATCCGCCGCCGCCGGACAGCAGCAACAGCTCTTCGCTCATCTCTCTCCACTCCTTCTCTCACCAACGACAGCAGCAGCAGCCAACTAATGGTAAGTTGATTTCTCTCTATTTTCTTATATTGAAGTCCTTAAATGTAATGTTTCTTATATTGAAGTCCTTAAATGTAGTGTTATGGTGGGATTATTTTCTGTAGAAGGCTTTGAAAGTCATAGGCTTTATGATGATTATATGGTGTGAGAGGGACATGCGACGCCTATACTTATTTGCTTTATTGAATTTATTGACGTATACTAGAATTGAAAATTTGAACTAGTGATTTGAAAATGTTTAAATATAGTGACTTGACATTGTGAACTTGTTTCTTGAAAATGGTTAAGTGTAGTTACTTGAAATGTGATTTAGTGACTTGAAAATGATTAAGTCTAGTTACTTGAAATATTGATTAGTGGCTTGAAAATGGTTAAGTGGAGTTACTTGAAATGTGAATTAGTGTCTTCAAAATGGTTAAGGTTAGTTACTTGAAATGTGAACTTGTGACTTGAATATGGTTAAGTGTATAGTGACTTGAAATATGAATTAGTGTCTTGAAAATAGTCAAGTGTAGTTACTTGAAATGTCAACTTGTGACTTGAAAATAGTTAACTGTAGTGAATTGAAATTGTGAACTTGTTTCTTAAAAATGGTTAAGTGTAGTGACTTGAAATGTGAAGTTGTGACTTGAAAATGGTTAAATGTAGTGACTTGACATTGTAAACTTGTTTCTTGAAAATGGTTAAGTGTAGTGACTTGAAATGTTAATTAGTGACTAGAAAATGGTTAAGTGTAGTGACTTGAAATTGTGAACTTGTTTCTTGAAATGGTTAAGTGTAGTGACTTGAAATGTGAACTTGTTTCTTGAAAATGGTTTGTAATGATCTTCCCGGTCATTTCCCTCATTTTCGTGCCTTCTTGGTGTTTAGAGATTTTCTATAACTGCCCCAAGTTATTTATGACTTGCTGGGACTGACAGTTCGATTTTCGGGCAGTTCATTTGAGAATATTATTTAGGCCGAGCACGTTGTAAAATATTTAATTAGATTAGAACTTGGTAAAATGATGTAGTTAATTACCTTTCGAAAATGTCTTTGAAATTTATAAAATTCTTTAGTTATGATATATCTATACTACTTTATAATAGTTTAATAACCTATTAGCACTTTAAGCGGAGATAGTGCATTTAAATATGTTAAAATAATATTTTTATTTTATAGAGGTTTTGTTAGAAATAATTTTCTAGTAATTATGGTATATTTAAAATATTATATTTATTTTATCACGAACCTATGCAATACCCAAATATATACATAATGGGATAAAGTAGATTAATATGGAGGTGACACCACATGGCCACGTGGGACATTTGCAAAATTCATTTGATGACTAAGTGTCATATAACATTAAAAGTGGTGGCATTAGTAAGTGACCAAGACTTATCATCAAGTCACCTTACAACACTCTAAATCTATGTTTTTAGCATCTTCAGACGTAAACAAATCGACATGTATTTAGTTGCTGCTCCCATTTAAATTTAGCACGTTGAAGGAGAATTTAATTTGGGGAAAACAATTTGTGATCTTATCTGATCACCGATTAATTATCTATATCAAGTTACTCAAACTCAGATTCTAGTGGGGAAGTGTTTGTGGACGTGTAATCGTCGTTATTTCGGTAAGTTTTATCGTATTGACGGTAGTTTTCCTATAAGTTGATATTGTTGTTGCTATTTGAGCCTTATATTGAGCTCGAATTTAGCAGGGCTAGTTGTGACTATTGGTCACTGGGTGATTTGGGACGCTGTGACGGTTTCGGTTTTGCGATTCCACAAGCAGGCCCCACATGGACTGTTCAGACATTTTTTCGAACTAATGCAATATGGGTATCAATAGTCATGTTTTAACATGCAGTTTATTATTTTGGTAGCTTGACAATAGTCAGAGGCCTCTCAGAAGGGGAAGGCTCCTGTATAGCTGGTTCTTTTGGCAGGCTTATGGCAGTGTCCAGGTAGGCTAGGTTTACCTTTCTTTACACTTAGATTGAGCTTATGTGTGATATATGTATGCTATTGTACTGGTGTTGTGGTCTGGTATTATTAACTTGGTGGTGGTGGTTTGCTGTGATTTAGGCCTTCTAGGCCGGATAGGGCTATTCGAATATATTCCAGGTTCGTTATCCTCGTGGTACACCACAGATGACCTATTTGGGGTCGGATAGTATTATTGTTGTTGTTGTTGCCAGTTTGAGAATGTTATTGTTGGACCTTAGTCCAGGCTTAGACAGACTTACCCAGACTTAGACAAGTATAACCAGACCCAGTTTTTGGGACCCGATAGCGGACCCGTTACCCTTTTTGGCAACTTGTCAGAACTTTGACATCTTTGGGCTTAGATAAGACCTATATAACTATTAGGGTTGTAATGGGATTGAGTCACCCCGATTATACCCGGTTGGCCTGTTTAGCTCTGTTCGTCCCTGATAGCATCGTATCTGATCGGGGTCGGCTAGTTTGACTTAGAACGCTGAACCGCCTTTCCATGACTTATAATGTATACCCAGACTTATATATAAATATTATTTATAGTAGATAGTTTACCTAGAAGGACCCCGAGATTGACTTGTAACATGTTGTGGGGTTAGCTTCTGTACTTATATACTAGTATTGACTTGGGACTAGGGCGTTCCCTGTTTATCTGATATGATATGACATTTGATTTTGTTCTGGTTACTGGCTATGATGAGTTCCAGTTCAAGTTTGGCTACTGATTCAGGTATGATGATTTTGGTTATTGACTATTGGGTGTTCTGGTTCTAGTCCGGCTTCGGATTGTGGTACACTATGAGTTCTGGTACTGGGTACCATTGTTATGATACTGTTGTTCTTTGAGTTCCGATTCGAGTCCGAAAGATATGATATATATGTGGCCTATTGTTATTACCCACTGCGTCCGGTTCTGTCACGCCTCGAAATTCTAACTGGGCGTACTGGCACCCGAAGCCGTTAAGGCCTGAGAGAACCAATTGTCATTCATGTACGCCCATATGCATGTCACCCAATGAACATCACTATCACGTATAGATACAAGATGCTAACATCCCTTACATTCCTTCATTTGTCCCACAACATCTACAAAGCCTCTATAGATACATAGACATAACCAGCCTAAAGTCGGGACAAGTCCCCGCTTTATACAACATTTACATAATACCAAAACAAGTGTACACATGTGACTCGAAAAGCGCCGAACCAAACTGGAGCTCACCAATAATCAGTAGATGACCCGCAGCCTATTGTGGAGGTCTACTAGCACCTATGCCTGCAGTAAGTAAGGTAAGTCCCCCAAGGGACGTCAAAACGAAAAATGTACTGAGTATGTAAGGCCATAAGTAACTGCATAAGGTATAAGAACTTCACTGAGATCAAGTACAAGTGGGTGAACAATATAGATTAACCATCGTAATATACATGTGTGGAGTCGTGTACATTGCATTCATTTTTTTTATTTTCGTTCATATCATTATCACAATCATTCATAAAATATTGTTTATGTAATATCATTCATATAATCATTTGGGATCGCCTCTAGCTAGGCTTTCGCCCCTTTGAGTTGCCACCCATTCGGAATCGCCTCTAGCTAGGCTTACGCCCTTTCGAGTTGCCAGTCGTTACCAATAATCCTTTGGGATCGCCTCTAGCTAGGCTTACGCCCCTTTGAGTTGCCACCCATTCTCAATATTTATTCGGGATCACCCCTAGCTAGGCTTTTGCCCCTTTGGGTTGCCACCCGTACTCAACAAGTATGCATTACTTCAATTCTTTGGTTATAAGATTGATACGTTGGTGGTTGTAACATTATGGAGCTTTGGAACATTAGTCAATGAATAAGAGATCTGTGAATAACATTTGCTAGCCAACCTGAAACGAGATACTTTAAAACATTTTGAAATGGAACAAGTGGAATGACAATGTGAACAATAGGTGTTGCATAAGGATATGGAAAAGCATAACCTTACATACCTTATCTTCCAAATATGAATACACAACCCTATATGTGAATACAACAATCCAGCTCCTTCCTTACGTGTTACTCTACAACACAAGTACATAACGGAGCTCACGTTAACAACTAACTACATTACAAGTGCATAAGATGATAATGAGCTACGTGACTGCTATATAGCGTCATTTCCTCCTTCTACAATACAAATCACTGCATTACCATACCAACAACACCACAACATTCTACACATTGACCAAGACATCATAAACCAATAGCATTTCACACCAAGTTTATACTTTACACTTCCTCAGTAACACAATGTCACAATTACGCCATCAAGTCATCTCAATACCTTTCACAATAACACATTAACAACAATCCATAATTGATATAATCCAACATGCCTCCGAACAACCCCTTAAAGTCAGGCAAAAGATACCATAAGTTGATAATTACATCCAAGAAGGGTATAGGGGCCTTGGGGGGTCAAAGAGAGACAAAAACAAACAAAACAAAATTCTGGACTGGGATGTGGAGCCACCTGTGACCGCAGGTGGATGAAATACGACCATAGGTTCCCCTCTGGCCTTGTCCAGAGCCACCTGCATTGGCATCTGCGCCCGCAGGTGCTCCAGACGCGAGGGCGGGTGCCCGTTTCAGCCTCCAGGGCTCATTTTAGAGTCCTTTTTTGTAATAAATGGTCCATGTCCATAATTAAGCTTATCCTTTCATATTTTAGGTCACTTGGATTCCAACGAACAATCATGGTTTCACAACACACATGAACATCACCAAAACTACATTTTCCTTTCAATACGTCACCAATTCCATGCACCATATCGCAACAACAATTCCAAATGTTATACACAAAGAGAAAGAAATTTAAGGACATAAACACATCATACATGTTGATATTTAATCCACCAAATTCACCTCCTTTAATACCACAAGTCCACTTTCAAGGTTAGAAGGCAAAACCCTTCACCAATAAGCAAAAGTAGACTGTTTTACACATAGTGAACTGTACAACACTTTTCCAACATAAACAACATGATTTATACACCATATTAAGCATATAATACACTAAACCATGAGATTTAACACTTACCAAAGCTTTCAAGAGGATGATCTTGTTCAAGGGAGTGATGGCTTAGGGTTTGTGAGAAGTGTGAAATGTCTTGGATAATTCTAGAAATGGCATGTGTATTGTAATGAATAAAAATATGATTTTTGTGCCTTTATATAGTACCTCAAGTCATCCTTAGCCAAACATTAAATGTGTTTTACTTGGTCAATGGTAGAATGGATTTTTTCTCCATTTGGGCCATGTCTTTCTTGTAAATTTTGGGCCTCAATTGAGCCCAATAGCACAAGATGAATTTATCCAAACAAATTGAATGTGTAATATCCCAACAATCTCATGTTTAAATAATTCCATGAATGTTACGATAATCAACTAGGTTCAAAAATGTACAGGGTGTTACATCCTTCCCCCCTTAGAAACATTCGTCCTCGAATGTTAGTGACATTATCCAATTTAAACGAATTCAAGTCTAGGATCAATCATTCTTCATGTTATCATATATATACATAATGCTTATAGATACTTAATTGTTATTGCTCCGATCCCGTATCTTGAACCTTCTCTTCCATTTGAAACAAATGAGGGTACTTGGATATCATCATTTTCTCGGCTTCCCATGTGATCTCTTCTACTTGCTGATTTCTCCAAAGTACCTTTACGGAAGCTACTTCTTTGTTCCTCAACCTCTTCACTTGTCGGTCTAGAATATAAATAGGTATCTCTTCATAGGTGAGATCTTTTGTAACTTGTACATCTTCAATGAGAGCAATACGAGATAAATCTCCTATGCACTTTCGAAGCATCAAATCATGAAACACTGGATGAACTGTGGAGAGTTCTTGGGGTAGTGCTAATTCATACGCAACTTGACCAAATATTCGGGTAACCTCATATGGCCCTATATAACGTGGACTCAACTTTCCTTTCTTTCCAAATCTCATTACTCCTTTCATTGTTGACACCTTCAAGAATACCCAATCACATATGGCAAATTCTAGTCCTCTTCTCCTAACATCAGCATATGACTTTTGTCGACTTTGGGCTGTTTGTAGTCGCTGTTGGATCACTTTAACTTTCTCCATAGCTTGATGAACAAGATCTGGCCCAAGTAAGGCAGTTTCACCCACTTCAAACCATCCAATTGGTGATCTACACTTTCTTTCCTATAAAGCTTCATAAGGTGCCATTTTGATACTTGAATGATAGCTATTGTTGTAGGCAAATTCAATAAGAGGTAGATGATCATCCCAACTACCTTTAAAATCCATTGTGCGAGCTCATAGCATATCTTCAAGTGTTTGGATAGTACGTTCTGCTTGTCCATTTGTTTGAGGATGAAAAGTCGTACTCAAATTCACTTGCGCACCCAAACTCTTCTGAAAAGACTTCCAAAAAATTTGCAGTAAATTGAGCTCCCCTGTCCGATATAATAGAGATTGGAACTCCATGCAATCGAACTATCTCCTTAATATATAACCTTGTATACTCTTCAACTGTATAGGTGGTCTTGACTAGTAGGAAATATACTGACTTAGTAAGCCTGTCAACTATTACCCATATGGAATCAAACTTCCGCAGTGTACGAGGAAAACCTATGATGAAATCCATGTTAATCATGTCCCACTTCCAAACTGGCAGATTAATACATTGCATATAACCCTCAGGCTTCTGATGCTCTACTTTTACTTGTTGACAATTTGGACATTGGCTACGAATTCTGCAATGTCCTTCTTCATGTTACCCCACCAATACATTTCTTTCAAATCATGATACATTTTGGTGGCTCCCGGATGAATCGAAGTGAATGATGTGCCTCTATCATAATTCATTTCCTTAGTTCATCTACATCCGATACACACAATATACCTTGGTACTGAAGTACTCCCTCTTGCGTAAGATCAAATGCCTTTGTCAGACCCTGTTGTACATTCTCTTTCAGCTGCAATAACATAGGATCCGCATGCTGCTTCTCTTTCATTTCAACTATTAATAAAGATTCTGCCGCATTTTGCACAATAACCCCTTCATCTGAAGATTCAAGAAGATGAACTCCCAAGCTGGCTAGTTGATGTAGGTCCTTAACTATATCTTGCTTTTCCATCAACTTGCCATTAGTGCTTCCCATTGCTTTACGACTTAATGTATCGGCTACCACATTAACTTTCCCTGGATGATATAGAATATCGATATCATAGTCTTTTAAGAGTTCCATCTACCTCCGCTGCCTCAGATTTAAGTCTTTCTGCTTAAAGATATATTGCAAACTTTTGTGATCAGTATATATGTCAACGTGAACCCCATACAAATAATGGCGCCATATCTTTAAAGCAAATATCATGGCTGCTATCTCAAGATCATGTGTTGGATAATTTCTCTCATGTGGCCGCAAATATCGTGAGGCATACGCTATTAGATTACCATGCTGCATCAATACACATCCTGAGCCGACTCCTGAAGCATCACAATATACCACATACCCTTCTGTACCTTCCAGAAGTACCAATACAGGTGTAGAAGTCAATTTATCTTTCAACTCTTGGAAACTCTTCTCACATGCATCATTCCATTGAAACTTGATTGCCTTATGTGTTAGCTTTGTTAAAGGTGCTGCAATAGAAGAAAATCCTTCAACAAATCTTCTATAATAACCTGCCAATCCAAGGAAACTACGAATCTCTGTAGACGTCGTAAGCCTTGGCCAATTCTTCACAGGTTTTATCTTTTGCGTGTCAACTCTTATTCCTTCATCTGACACAATATGACCCAAGAATGCCACAGATTTTAACCAAAATTCAAATTTAGAGAACTTTGCATGTAACTTACGATCGCAAAGAATCTATAACACTTGCCATAAGTGATTAGCATGGTTCTATGGTGATCTTGAATAAACCAGAATATCATCTATAAACACTATCACGAACACATCTAAAAATGGCTTGAACACCCTATTCATCAAATCCATACCGTGTTCGGAAAGCTGTCTTGGGTATATCTTTTTCTCTAACCCTTACCTGATGATAACCTGATCTCAGGTCAATCTTCGAGAAACATTTGGCACCCTGTAACTGATCAAACAAATCGTTAATTCTGGGGAGGGGATATTTGTTCTTAATCGTTACCTTATTCAATTGTCGATAGTCAATAGACATTCTCAATGTGCCATCTTTCTTTCGTACAAATAACACTGGCGCACCCCAAGGGGACATACTAGGCCTTATGAATCCCTTTTCTAGTAAATCTTTTAATTGCTTCTTTAATTCCCGTAACTCTGCTGGGGCCATTCTATATGGAGGAATAGAGATAGGCTGAGTGTCTGGCATCACATCAATACCAAACTCTACTTCTCGTTCTGGAGGCAAACCCGAAAGATCTTTAGAAAATACATCAAGGAATTCATTTACCACTGGAACCGATTGGAGAGTTGGTGATTCCACGTCAGTATCTTTCACTCTTACTAAGTGACTTATGTACCCCTTGGATATCATTTTCATTGCCTTAAGGTAGGAAATAAATTTACCTCTCGGTGCCCCCACAGCTTCGAGACGCTGGAGACTATACAATTACTATTTTGTGTGTCCCGCCGATTTATGGGGGCTAGGCTAGGTTATTGTTTTCTTTTGTGTGCCTATCGGGTTTATGGGGGCCCAAATAGGTTATGTTTGACTTATGTGTTTAATTACGCATTTATATACTCGATTATTCGGTATCGCATTTATTTATTTCCTAAGCATATCTATACGCCTCGGCAGTTACTTATGTATTTATTACTTATACCCCGGATGTAGCATGCACTCTCACATTTTAGCTTGCTTATATTACATTGAGCTCAGTCGGACGATGATGCCTATTGAGTACCCGTTGCCCCAGTACTCATACTGCACTTCTGCATCTTTTTCCCCGATGTAGATTTGGGCACTAGTCGGCTAGTTTGACGTGACTCTCTTCTCAGCACTGACTCTGGAGTAAGGTGAGCTTACTGGCGATCGAGGCAGATCCTACTCCATCTCTACTATATAGTCTTTTGCACTCAAGACTGTTGTACTTGTTATATATATTTGATTTCTGTCTTGTATTCTGGATATGTCTAGTAGTGACTCTTGTACCGACCTCACCAGGTCTTGGGAGAGGTTCTTTACTTTATATATATTGTCCTCTTCCTTCTCAGTCTCAGTATGGGTATATTTTGGTTCTGTTTATTTTTATATTTCTAGCATGCTTATTAGTACGATTACTTCCACCTCATCTCTGTTCTTCTGAGATTCCGCCCGTTAGCCGGTCGTTTTTCGCTTCGGGCTA
This sequence comes from Capsicum rhomboideum, assembly GCA_031232105.1. NCBI lineage: Eukaryota > Viridiplantae > Streptophyta > Magnoliopsida > Solanales > Solanaceae > Capsicum > Capsicum rhomboideum. The sequence goes on from CP124716.1 coordinate 37,130,428, forward strand.
GGGTTTGGCTTTCCTATTGATGGGTTATGGTAGGCGCCATCATGACTCAAATATTGGGTCATGACAGCTTGGTATCAGAGCCTAGGTTGTATGGGTATTGTCGGTACATGAGCCAATGTGTGGTATAGTCCTGCAGATCGGTGCAGGGACACCTGTATCCTATCCTCGGGAGGCTACAGAGTATTCTTAGGGGAGTCTCTCATTTTCTTGACTCATTTTCGTGCGTCGGGTCTATGTTGGTTTCTGATTTTCATTTGGTTCACTCTTTACGCAGATGGTTAGGACGCATGGTGCGAGAGCTGGGGATAGGGACACCGAGCCTGCAGCGAGGGCTCCAGTTAGGGGCCGAGGTCGACCTAGAGGTCGGAGGCAAGGCAGAGTAGTATCCCCAGTCCGAGATCATGCTAGGGATCAGTAACCCGATCCCGTTATAGTTCCAGATGTTTCGCCGCCACAGCAGCTGGTGGGCCAGGGAGCAGCCCAGGCTCCACCTAGATTTATTGATACTTCAGTACTCTGAGACACTTTGGTACAGTTTTTGGGATTAGTTGGAGGTCCGTCAGCTGAGGGAGCTCAACCAGCAGTACAGGGAGTTGGTGTTGGGGCGCAGCCTGAAGCTGCAGCACCCAGAGTTGAGATTCCACCAGCGCCGGTAATTCCACAGCCGGTAGTAGCTCAGCCAGTTATGTCTACAGAGGTGCAGAAAATGTTGAGACATTTTTTGAGACTAGCTCCACCCAGATTTGCGAGTACCCTAGGAGAAGACGCTTATGAGTTCTTATCCAACTGCGAGGAAAAGATGAGAAATTTAGGATTAGTGGAGTCGTGCGGGGTAGATTTTGTTGCTTATCAATTTGATACAGTCGCGAGGAGATAGTGGAGAGGTTATCTTGATTCCAGTCCAGCTGGATCTCCACCCGTTACTTGGGCATAGTTCTCTGAGGTGTTCTTGGGGAAATATATGCCCCGCAGCATTCGTGAGCATCTTCGAGATGAGTTTTCCAGGTTGAGATAGGGGTCTATGATAGTAGCTGAGTGTGAGGCTAGATTCCATGATTTGGCCATACATGCTACTATGATCTTGCCTGATGAGTACGAGAGGATTAGATGCTTTATCAGAGGGTTGCGATTAACACTCCGCAGAGCCACACAAAGTTTAGTGACTTCGGGGAAATCATTTGTTGAGATAGCTGAGCATGCATATTAGATAGAGGAGATGGATTGCTAGGCCCAAGGGGGCAGCGATAAGAGACCTCAATTCCAGGGTAGTTATAGTGGCAGTCACAGCAGCTCGCAGTTCAGAGGTCACGGGTTTCAGGGTAGGTACCCACAACAGCAGCATCAGTCCTTTCAGCGACAGGGTCAACCTAGTAGGCCCGTACAGTCAGCCTTGTAGATTTCTAATAGGGGTCAGCCCGCCTACAGTGGTTCTGGTAGTCAGCCTCAGGGACGTGGTCAGTCCAGTTCATCGACTAGAGGTGGTCATATCGGATCAGCCAGATCTTCTAGGCCGAGCAGGGAGCCAGGAGCATGTTATACTTATGGGGTTGTCGGTCATTTCACATGTGAGTGTCCTCAGCGTAGGAAAATTGATCCTTCAATTCAGACGACACAACCTATCAGATCTATATCGCCAGTAGGCAGAGGTGGTGCATAGGGTCATCGGGGTGGTCCCCAGGGTTCTCAAGGTGGAGCTCAGGGAGTTCAGACTGGTAGTCAGGTTAGTGCTCAGACTAGTGGTGGCCAGCGTCAGTTGTATACCATGCTGGCTAGGCCGGAGGCTGAGGCTTCGGATGCAGTGATTACAGGTACGATTTTCTTATGCCACCAGCCAGCTTTTGCATTATTTGATCCTGGATCCACGTTTTCTTATGTATCTACTTATTATGCACCACAGTTGGGTTTATGTTCTGAGTTATTATTTGTACCTTTACATGTATCTACCCCCATTGGTGATTCCTTAGTAGTGGATCGGGTATATAGATCTTGTCTGGTGACTGTTCGGGAGTTTGAGACTCGGGTTGATTTTATTATAGTGGCCATGGTAGACTTTGATGTGATTCTGGGCATGAACTGGTTGTCTTTCCATCATGCAGTCTTGGATTGCTTTGCCAAGACCGTGACCTTAGCCATGCCTGGCGTACCCTGGTGGTGTGGCAGGGTTCTGTTAGCCGCACACCGACAGGGATTATTTCATATGTTTGGGCTCGTAGATTGATGCCGAGGGGATGTAATTTATTCCTTGCTTATGTATGGGATGCTAGTATTGAGAGTCCATCGCTTGACTCCATCCCTGTTGTTCGTGAGTTCCTGATGTATTCCCGACTGACCTACCTGGCCTTCCTCCTGAGCGTGGTATAGAGTTCATTATTGACCTCGAGCCAGGCACCCGACCTATTTCTATGGCTCCTTATCATATGGCTTCTGCTGAGTTGAGAGAGTTGAGTACTCAGCTCCAGGACCTTTTGAGGAAGGGTTTTATCAGGCCGAGTATGTCTGCGTGGGGTGCTTCAGTTCTGTTTATAAAGAATAAGGATGGCTCCATACGTATGTGTATCGACTATTGACAATTAAATAAGGTGACAATAAAGAATAAGTATCCTATGCCTCGTATCGATGATTTGTTTGATCAACTTCAGGGTACAGTGGTATTCTCGAATATAGACTTGAGATCTGGATATCATCAGTTGAGAGTTAGGGATGAGGACATCCCAAATACAGCCTTCAGGACTCGGTACGGCCATTATGAGTTCCTGGTGATGTCTTTTGGGTTGACTAATACCCCCATAGCTTTCATGGTTTTGATGAATCGTGTATTCAGGCCATACTTGGATTCTTTTGTGATTGTGTTCATCGACGACATCTTGGTTTATTCGAGAGGTAGCAAGGAGCACGAACAACATTTAAGGATTGTGCTCCACACTTTAAGAGATCATCGGCTTTATGCCAAGTTCTCAAAGTGTGAGTTCTGGCTTAAGTCTGTAGCTTTCTTGGGGCATGTTGTATCCAGACATGGTATCATGGCAGACCCAACGAAGATCGAGGCTATTCGAGGTTGGGCTAGGCCCACGTCGCCTACTGAAGTTCGCAGTTTCGTTGGGTTGGCAGGGTACTACAGGCGATTTGTTGAGGGCTTCTCATCTATTGCATCTCCTATGACTAGACTAACCAGGAAGGAGGTTCCATTTCAGTGGTCTGAGGATTGTGAGGAGAGCTTTCTAAAGCTCAAGGATCGACTTACTTCTGCCGCTGTGTTGACTCTTCCAGTTGAGGGCGAGGGTTTCACCGTGTATTGTGTCATTGCTTATGCATCGAGGCAGCTGAAGGTGCACGAGCATAACTATCCCACCAATGATTTGGAGTTAGCAGCGGTTGTGTTTGCACTGTGGATTTGGAGGCATTATCTCTACGGTGTTCATTGTGAGATCTTTACAGACCACCGCAGTCTTCAGCATATTATGACTCAGAGGGATCTTAATTTGAGGCAGCGCAGGTGGATTGAGTTGCTGAAGGACTATGATATCTCTATTCTCTATCATCCGGGCAAGGAGAATATGGTAGCAGACGCCTTGAGTCGGAAGGCAGTGAGTATGGGCAGCTAAACCTTCATTCCAGTCTCTCAGCGGCTGTTGGCTTTGGACATTCAATCCTTAGCTAACTCGATGGTGCATTTGGATATTTCTGACCTCGGGAGGGTTATCGCTTGTGTTGGAGCGAGATCTACTTTGCTGGAGCAGATTCAGAGTCATCAATTTGAGGATAGCAGTCTCTGTAGCATTCGAGATCAGGTATTGAAGGGTGAGTCTGAGAGAGCTACCTTGGGTTCTGATGCTATTCTGAGGTTTGATGGTCGTATTTGTGTTTCGAGGGTTGGAGATTTGATTCAGTTGATTCTGCATGAGGCACACAGTTCCATATATTCTATTCACCCTGGACAACTAAGATGTATCGGGATCTGAGGCAGCACTATTAGTGGAGTGGTATGCGGAGAGATATAGCAGGGTTTGTAGCTCGATGCCTTTGTTGTCAGCAGGTAAAGGCCGAGCACCAGAGACCTGGTGGATTGCTTCAGTAGTTGCCCATTCTTGAGTAAAAATGGGAGCAGGTCACTATGGATTTCATTGTTGGATTGCCTCGCAATTTGGGTTATTGTAAATCGATTGACTAAGTCTGCACATTTTATCCCTGTTCGAGTTTCCTACAGTGCTGAGAGATTAGCTCGTGTATATATTCAGGAGGTGGTTCGCCTACATGGAGTGCCAATATCTATTATCTCAGACCGAGGGTCTCAGTTTACCTCTAGTTTCTGGCAGACTTTCCAGAAAGAGTTGGGTACCCAAGTGGACCTCAGCACCACATTTCATCCTCAGACCGACGGGCAGTCAGAGCGGACGATTAAGGTATTGGAGGATATGCTCTGCGCTTGTGTGTTAGACTTTGGGGGGCAGTGGGATCAGTTCTTTCCTTTAGCAGAGTTCGCGTATAATAATAGCTTTTATTCTATCATTCAGATGACCTCGTTTGAGGCTTTGTATTCTAGATGGTGTTGGTCTCCAGTTGGATGGTTTGAGACTTCAGAGGTCAATCCTTGTGGCACGGATTTGCTCCGAGAATCTTTGGATCTAGTTCGGGTGATTCAGGATAGGCTGCGGACAACTCAGAGTAGACAGAGGAGTTATGAAGACCGTAGACGTCGTCCATTGAAATTCAGAGTTGGTGATAGGGTCTTCTTAATAGTATCGCCCATAAAAAGTGTGATGTGGTTTGGTAGGAAGGGCAAGCTTAGCCCCAGATACATTAGACCCTTTGAGATTTTGCGGACAGTCGGGGAGGTAGCATATGTGTTGGCTTTACCTCCGGCCTTTTCAGCTATACACCCAGTGTTTCATGTTTCAATGTTGTGACAGTACATTCCAGATGCGTCGCATGTGCTTCAGTGGTACTCGGTTCAATTAGACGAGAAACTAACATTTGTGTAGGAGCTTGTGTCCATTTTAGCCAGAGATGTCAGAAGGTTACGTTCCCGGGACATTCTAGTGGTTAAGGTACAATGGCGTCACCGTCCGGTTGAGGAGGCCACTTGGGAGCTTGAGCGTGATATGCGATCCCAGTATCCTTACTTATTCACGTCTTCAGGTATGCGCTTACTTTTGACTTTTGTGGACGAAGTCCTTTTAGTAGTGGATGTTGTAATGCCTTCCCGGTCATTTCCCTCATTTTTGTGCCTTCTCGGTGTTTAGAGATTTTTTATAACTTTCCCAAGTTATTTATGACTTGCTGGGACTGACAGTTCGGTTTTCAGGCAGTTCATTTGAGAATATTATTTAGACCGAGCACGTTGTAAAATATTTAATTAGATTAGAACTCGGTAAAATGATGTAGTTAATCACCTTTCGAATATGTCTTTGAAATTTATCAAATTCTTTAGTTATGATATATCTATACTACTTTATAATAGTTTTATAACCTATTAGCACTTTAAGCGGAGACAGTGCATTTGAATATGTTAAAATAATATTTTTATTTTATAGAGGTTTTGTTAGAAATAATTTTCTAGTAATTATGTTATATTTAAAATGTTATATTTATTTTATCACGAACCTATGCAATACCCAAATATATACATAATGGGATAAAGTAGATTAATATGGAGGTGACACCACATGGCCACGTGGGACATTTGCAAAAGTCATCTGATGACTAAGTGTCATATAACATTAAAAGTGGTGGCATTAGTAAGTGACCAAGACTTATCATCAAATCACCTTACAACACTCTAAATCTATGTTTTTAGCATCTTCACACGTAAACACATCTACATGTATTTAGTTGCTGCTCCCATTTAAATTTAGCACGTTGAAGGAGAATTTAATTTGGGGAAAAAAATTTGTGATCTTATCTGATCACCGATTACTTATCTATATCAAGTTATTCAAACTCGAATTCTAGTGGGGAAGTGTTTGTGGACGTGTAATCGTCGTTATTTCGGTAAGTTTTATCGTATTGACGGTAGTTTTCCTATACGTTGGTATTGTTGTTGCTATTTGAGCCTTATATTGAGCTCGAATTTAGCGGGGCTAGTTGTGACTATTGGTCACTGGGTGATTTGGGACGCTGTGACGGTTTCGGTTTTGCGATTCCATAAGCGGGCCCCACGTGGACTGTTCAGACATTTTTCCAAACTAATGCAATATGGGTATCAATAGTCATGTTTTGACATGTAGTTTATTATTTTGGTAGCTTGGTAATAGTCAGAGGCCTCTCGGAAGGAGAAGGCTCCTGTATAGCTGGTTCTTTTGGCAGGCTTGCGGCAACGTCCAAGTAGGCTAGGTTTACCTTCCTTTGTACTTAGATTGAGCTTATGTGTGATATATGTATGCTATTGTACTGGTATTTTGGGCTGGTATTATTAACTTGGTGGTGGTGGTTTGCTGTGATTTAGGCCTTCTAGGCTGGATAGGGCTATTCGGATATATTCCAGTCGGCCGATGATGCCTACTGAGTACCCGTTGCCCCGTTATTCATACTGCACTTTTGCTTCTTTTTCCCCAATGCAGATTCGGGCACTAGTCGGCGAGTTTGACGTGACTCTCTTCTCAGCACTGACTCCGGAGCAGGGTGAGCTTACTAATGTTCGATCCGGGCATTTGCTATATATATATTTGATTTCTGTCTTTTATTCTGGATATGTCTAGTAGTGGCTCTTGTACCGACCTCACTAAGTCGTGGGAGGGGTTCTTGACTTTATATATATTTTTCTCTTCCTTCTCAGTCTCGGTATGGGTATATTTTGGTTATGTTTGTTTTTATATTTCTAGCATGCTTATTAGTACGGTTACTTCCACCTCTTCTCTGTTCTTTTGAGATTTCGCCCATTAGCCCATCGCTTGTCGCTCCGGGCTAGGGTTTGGCTTGCCTATTGATGGGTTACGGTAGGCGCCATCATGACTCAATTATTGGGTCGTGACATAGTTAAGTGTAGTGACTTGAAATGTGAACTTGTGACTTGAAAATGGTTAAATGTAGTGACTTAAAATTGTGAATTAGTGACTTGAAAATAGTTAAGTGTACGTAGTGACTTGAAATTGTGAAATTGTTTCTTGAAAATGGTTAAGTGTAGTGACTTGAAATGTGAATTAGTGACTTGAAATTGGTTAAGTATAGTGACTTGAAATTGTGAACTTGTTTCTTGAAATGGTTAAGTGTGGTGATGTCACGCCTCAAACCCCAATGGGGCGGACTGGCACCCGAAGCCGTTAAGGCCCGAGAGAACCAACCTATGATCGTATACAATCATATGCAAGTCACTAAGTGAACAACATTCTATAACATATAGATACAAGATATCAATGACGGAAGTCATGGAAAGACATTCAAATAGATATGAGACTTGGCCATTAGGGCCACCACGTCAAAAGGGTAAGACATTCCTTCGTTTGACTTACAACATCTACAAAGCCTCTAACAGATACATAACCATGACTAAATTCAGGACAAGTCCCTGCTTTTATACAACTGTTACACAGTACCAAAAGTAGTGTATACAAATGACTCGAAAAGCCCCGAACCAATCTGGAGCTCATTAATAGTCTGCAGATGGCCCGTATCCTACTGTGAAGGTCTACTAGCTCCTGTGCCTGTAATAAGTAAGGCAGGTCCCCCAAGGGACGTCAGCACGAAAGAATGTACTGAGTATGTAAGGCTATAAGTAACTGTATGAAATATAAGAACTCCAATGGAATCAAATACAAGTGAATGGACAATATTGATAAACCACCGTACTGTATATGTGGAACCATGTACATTGCCTTCATTACTTTCCATTTATGTTCATATCACTATCAACATCAATCATACAATGCCCGAGACCAACTGATCAGTGGTAAATAACATTGGGATCGTCTCGAGCTAGGCTTATGCCCCCAGAGCTGCCCCCTGTTCTCAACCAAATATGCATTACTTCATTTTTTTACTTTTCGTGAGATTGTTACATTGGTGGTCATAACATTATTGGAGCTTTGGAAAAATAGTCAACAAATAAGAGACAAGTGAATAACAATTGCTAACAAACCTGAAACGAGATGCTTTAAAAAATTTGGAGTGGAAACAATTTCGATAACGATGTGAACAATAGGTGCTGCCAAAGGGTACGGAAAAGAGTAACCTTACATACCTTATCCTTTCAACGTGTGGCTATAACTGTTCAGCTCTTCCTTAAAGCATTACTCTACAAAATGAATACATAATAGAGCTTATATAACTTTATTCCACCCTCCTACAATACAATTTACTGCCTCACCATACCAACAACACCAAATCAGTCCACACATCAACCTAGATATCATAAATCGATAGGACTTCACACCAAGTTTATACTTTACATTTCCTCCTCAGCACATCTCCATATTTACTCCATCAAGACACTTAAATACCTTTCACAACAACACATAAAAAAAATAATACACAATTGGTGCAATTAAAAATGCCTCCGAACTACCCCCTTAGAGCTCTCCAAAGGGTACTATGAGTTGGTGAGTGCATCTAAGAAGGGTAGAGGGGCCTTGGAGGGTCAAAAAGAAACAAAGACAATCTAAAAAGGATCATGGAAGGACCTGCGGAGCAACCTGCGCCCACAGGTGATGAGGTGAGGCCGCAAGTGCCCTCTTGGCCCTGTCTAGAGCCACCTGCGGAGCGACCTGCGAGGGCAGGTTGCTCATCCGCGAGGGTGGATGCCGGAATTGGCTGCAATGGGTCACTTTTGGGTCCATCTTTGTAATAAATGGACCATGTCCATAAGTGAGCTTATCTTTTTATATTTTAGGTTAACTTTGATGCTAATGAACAATTATGGTTTCAAAATGCACATGAACATCACAAGACTATATTCTCTTTTCACTACACCACAAGTTCCATGCACAATTTCATAACAACATTTCCACAAGTCATACATAAGGAGGAAACAAGTTAGGGACATAAACACATCCTAACATGTTGAAATTTCATCCATCTAATTCACTTTCTTCAAGACCTTAAGTCCCCTTTCAAGTTTAAACCACATAGAAGGCAAATCCTTTAGTAAAGAAGCAAAAGTGGACTGCTCACCACTTTTTAAACATAACCAACATGATCTACACAACCCCTCATGCATATAATATATTAAACCATAAGAGTAAACACTTACCAAGGCTTGCAAGGGGAAGATCTTGTCCAAAGGGGTAGTTGCTTAGGGTTTGAGAGAGGAGAAAATATCTCTTCGAAAATTTGGAATTTTACAAGTGTGTTATGGTGAATAAGAGCTGAATTTCAGCCTTATATAGTCCCTCCAAATCACCTCTCTTTATGGTCATCCTTAGCCAATCTTTTGGTCAAAGATGATGTATTTACTTGGTCAAATTTTGAATGGATCATTTCCTTTTGGGCCATGTCTTATTTGCTTAATTTTTGGGCCTCAATTGAGCCCATTAGCACAATATTAATTCAACCCAATAAATTTAGTGGGTAATATACCAACTATCTCAAGTTTAAATATTTTCATAAATGTTAAGGTAGTCAAATAAGTTTGGAAATGTACGGGGTGTTACATCCTTCCCCCCTTAGGAACATTCGTCCTCGAATGTTAGTAACATTATCCAGTTTAAACAAATTCAAGTCTAAGTTCATTCTTCATATTATCACATACACATAATACTTATATATACTTACTTGTTATTGCTCCAATTCCGCATCTTGAACTTTCTTTTCAGTTTGAAATAAATGCGGGTACTTAGATTTCATCATTTCCTCGGCTTCCCATTTGATTTCTTCTACTTATTGTTTTTTTCAAAGCACTTTTACAGAAGCTAGATCTTTATTTCTTAACCTCTTAACTTGTCGATCCAGAACAGTAATAGGTACTTCTTCATTGGTGAGATCTTCTGTAATTTGTACATCTTCAGTGGGAGCAATATGAGATGGATCTCCTATGCACCTTCGAAGCATTGAAACATGAAATACTGGATGAACTGTAGAGAGTTCTTGGGGTAGTTCTAATTCATACACAACTTGACTAAATCTTCGGACAATCTTATACAGCCCTATATAACGTGGACTCAGTTTTCCCTTCATCCCAAATTTCATTACCCCTTTCATTGGTGACACTTTCAAGAATACCCAATCACCGATGGCAAATTCTAGCCCCCTTCTTCTAACATCGGCATATGATTTGTGCCAACTTGGGCTGTTTGTAGCCGCTGTTGTTCCACCTTAACCTTCTCCATAGCTTAATGAACAAGATCTGGCCCAAATAAGGCAGTTTCACCCACTTCAAACCATCTAATTGGTGATCTACACTTTCTTCTAAAGAAGGCTTCATAAGGCGCCATTTTGATACTAGAATGATAACTATTATTGTAGGCAAATTCAATAAGAGATAAATGATCATCCCAACTACCCTTAAAGTACAATGTGCAAGCTCATAGCATATCTTCAAGTGTTTGGCTTGTCCATCTGTCTGAGGATGAAAAGCCGTACTTAATTTCAATTGGGTTCCTAAACTCTTCTGAAATGACTTCCAAAAATGTGCAGTAAATTGATCTCCCTGGCCTGATATAATAGAGATTGGAATTTCGTGTAGTAGAACTATCTCTTTAATATACAACCTCGCATAATCTTCAGCTATATAGGTGGTCTTGAAGGGTAGAAGTGTGCTGATTTGGTAAGCCTGTCAACTATTACCCATATGGAATCAAATTTCCGAAGTGTACGAGGCAAACCCATGATGAAATCCATGTTAATCATGTCCCACTTCTAGATTGTAAGATTTATACACTATATATACCCTCCAGGCTTCTAATGCTCTACTTTTACTTGTTGACAATTTGGACAATGAGCTATAAATTCTGACATGTTCTTCTTCATGTTACCCCACCAATATATTTCTTTCAAATCATGATACATTTTGGTTGCTCCCGGATGAATAGAATATCGTGAATGATGTGCCTCTACCATAATCCGTCTCCTTGGCTCATCTACATCGGGTACACACAATCTGCCTTGGCACTGAAGTACTCCATCTTGCGTAAGATCAAATTCATTTATCAAACCTTATTGTACATTCTCTTTTAGCTGTAATAAAATAGGATCCACATACTGTTTTTCCTTCACTTCAACTACTAATAAAGTTTCCACCATAATTTCTTCATCTGGAGTTTCAAGAAGACGAACCCCCAAGCTGGCTAGTTGATGTAGATCCTTGACTATACCTTGCTTTTCTGTGAGCTGGCCATCAGTGCTTTCTATTGCTTTGCGTCTTAAAGCATCGGCTACCACATTTGCTTTTCCCGAATGATATAAGATATCGATATCATAATCTTTTAGTAGTTCCAGCCACATCCGCTGCCTCAAATTTAGATCTTTCTCCTTGAAAATATACTGTAAACTCTTATGATCAGTATATATGTCAACATGAACCCCATACAAGTAGTGGCGCCATATCTTTAAAGAAAATATCACGGCTGCTAGCTCAAGATCATGTGTCGGATAATTTCTCTCATGTGGTCGCAACTATCTTGAGGCATAAGCTATCACATTATAGTGCTGCATCAATACACATCCTAAGCCTACTCCTGAAATATCACAATATATCGCATACCCTTCTGTGCCTTCTGGAAGTACCAATACAGGTGTAGAAGTCAATTTATCATTCATATCTTAGAAACTCTTCTCACATGCATCATTCCACTGAAACTTGGTTGCCTTGTGTGTTAGATTTGTTAAAGGTGCCGAAATGGAAAAAAATCCTTCAACAAATCTTCTATAATAACCTGCCAACCCGAGGAAACTACGAATCTCTATAGGTGTCGTAAGTCTTGGCCAATTCTTCACAGCTTCTATCTTTTGTGTATCAACCCTTATTCCTTCATCTGACACAATGACCCAAGAATGCTACAGATTTTAACCAAAATTCACATTTAGAAAACTTTGCATATAACTTACGATCACGAAGAATATGTAACACCTGCTGTAAATGATTATCATGGTCCTTCTTTGATCTTGAATAAACCAAAATATCATCTATAAACACTGTCACGAACACATCTAAAAATGGCTTGAACACCCTATTCATCAAATCCATAAAAACTGCTGGTGCATTTGTTAGCCCAAATGACATAACTAAAAATTTATAATGACCATACCATGTTCAAAAAGCTGTCTTGGGTATATCTTTTTCTCTAACCCTTACTTGATGATAACCCGATCTCAAGTCAATCTTTGAGAAACATTTGGCACCCTATAATTGGTCAAACAAATCATCAATTCTGGAGATGGGATATTTATTCTTGACTGTTACCTTATTCATTTGCCGATAATCAATACACATTCTCAACGTGTCATCTTTCTTTCATATAAATAACACTGGTGCACCCCAAGGGGACATACTAGGCCTTATGAATCTCTTTTCCAACAAGTCTTTTAATTGCTCCTTCAATTCTCGTAACTCTACTGGGGCCATTCTATATGGAGGAATAGAGATAGGATGAGTGCCTGGAATCACATCAATACCAAACTCTATTTCCCTTTCTGGAGGCAAACCTGGAAGATCTTCCGAAAATACATCAAGGAATTCATTCACCACTGGAACCGATTGAAGAGTTGGTGGCTTCACATCGGTATCTTGCACTCTTACTAGGTGGCATATGTAACCCTTGGATATCATTTTCCTTGCCTTAAGATAGGAAATAAATTTACCTCTCAGTGCTCCAACATTACCCCTCCATTCAAGGACGATGTTTTGTGGGAAATGGAAATGTACCTTCTTAGCTCGGCAATCTACCGTGGCATAACAAGAAGCCAACCAGTCCATACCCATTATGACATCCAAATCTACCATTTCCAGCTCAATAAGATCATCCAATGTATTATGATCACAAATAGTAACCATACAATTATGATAGACTCTCTTAACTATAATAGACTCTCCCATAGGTGTAGATACTTCAAATGGCTTAACTAATAATTCTGGTATTCTTTTGAATTTTTCAATAATCAATGGAGTGACATATGATATGGTAGAGCCCAGATCAATCAATGCATATACATTATGTGAAAATATGGATAATGTACCTGTAACCACATCAAGAGAAGCCTCCAAATTCTATCGATCCACTAAAGCATAGGTACAGTTCTGTACTCCACTAGAATTAGCTGCTCCTCTAGCACCTCTACTATGCCCCATAGGTTGTACACCCGATGATGATGATGCAACGGCTGATCCCGTAGGTCGCACCATACTACCCGTGCCTCTTTGTGGGCACTCTCTCATTATGTGCCCCGATATACCGCACCAAAAGCAAACATTCGTTCCAAATCGGCATTCACCTAAATGAAGCTTCCCGCAGTTCTGACACGGCCCGCAGTTCTAACACGGCTGACGAGAAAACCTCGATTGGCTCATTCTTCCTTGTTCCTGATATCCAACTGTCTGTGAACCCTGAATCTCACTACGTTGCCTAACTTGACTACCTCTAAACCCTCGAAATTGGGATGGAGTACCTACTGTAGAATAAGAAAATGATGGTCTAGGTGGTCTATTAAAAGTCCAAGGCCAAAATTCTCCTTGGGATGCCATGAACTGTCCCATAGGTTTAGCCCTCTTTGACGGTCCTCTTTCAAATTCTTGCGTCCTTCTCCTTTGCCTCTGATCCTCCATCTTCTGTGCAAAATCTTGTATCCTGGCTATATCTATATCTCTATTCAAAGTATCAATAGTATAATCCCTAACCAAATATGGGTCCAATCTATCCACATACCGATGAACTCTATCGACCATAGTAGCTACCACATTAGGAGCATACCTGGGCAAAGAGTTAAACCGAAGACTGTACTCTCTGACACTCATATTACCTTGACGAAGATTTAAGAACTGGTCTGTAAGAGCCTCTCGAATCTCATATAGAATGTAATGATCCGGGATCGTTTCCAATCTTTGTACCATAATATAGCCTCTCCTTTTAATCTATACGCTGCAAGCTTAACTGTTTCTGTACCAGATACACGCATAACATCTAAAGCCCTTTAAATGTGGCTCATGAAGTCTTATGGGTCTTCATTAAGATATGACCCGGTGAACGTGGGAGGATTTAATTTCAGAAAATCCTGTGTCTGCCGACTAGCTTCCCTAGCCGCACCGTCATTACTTGTCGTTGGGCCAACTTATCCTTAATTTTGTGCAACAACTACACGAGTCAACATTTGCACCGAATTCCTTAAATCCTGCTCAGTAGCATTAACAGGTGGTTCTGAAGGTACTCCTCTCCTTCTTGGCTCTCCTGGAAATGGAAGAGTAGAAGAAGCCCACGATGCAAACTCATCTTCAACCTCACCTTGATTAGCTTATTCAGGTGGTGATTTACTGGTCCCTTCTCCGGCAATCATGTCTACCTTCTTACTTTTACCCTTATTTCTCCTTGTAAATGACATTTTGCTATACTGAGAAAACAAAAACATAAAACAAATTCAGTGATTAAATATGACTCCATCCACAACTTTGGCTCTATTTCACGATCTAGGAAATGAAGAAAAGAAACAACTCCTAAATGTACCGTAGCCTCCTATGTATATATGTGGTGCACAACACATCCATAAGCAAGACTCTACTCAAATACGGATTTGTAGACACCCTAGGACGACCCGCTCTGATACCACTTTTTTCATGCCTCAAACCCCAATGGGGCGGATGGGCACCCGAAGCTGTTAAGGCCCGAGAGAACCAACCTATGATCATGTACATTCATATGCAAGTAACTAAGTGAACAACATTCTGTCATATATAGATACAAGATATCAATGACGGAAGTCATGGAAAGACATTCAAATAGATATGAGACTTGGCCGTTAGGGCCACCACGTCAAAAGAGTAAGACATTCCTTCGTTTGACTTACAACGTCTACAAAGCCTCTAACAGATACATAACCATACCTAAAGTCGGGATAAGTCCCCGCTTTATACAACTGTTACATAGTACCAAAAGTAGTGTATACAAATAATTCGAAAAGCCCCGAACCAATCTGGAGCTCACCAATAGTCTGCAGATGGCCCGTATCCTACTGTGAAGGTCTACTAGCTCCTGTGCCTGCAGCAAGTAAGGCAGGTCCCCCAACGAACGTCAGTACGAAAGAATGTACTGAGTATGTAAGGCTATAAGTAACAACATAAAATATAAGAACTCCAATAGAATCAAATACAAGTGAATGGACAATATTGATAAACCACCGTACTGTATATGTGGAACCATGTACATTGCCTTCATTACTTTCCTTTTACATTCATATCAATATCAACATTAATCATACAATGCCCGAGACCAACTAATCAGTGGTAAATAACATTGGGATCGTCTCGAGCTAGGCTTATGCCCCCAGAGCTGCCCCCTGTTCTCAACCAAATATGCATTACTTCATTTCTTTACTTTTTGTGAGATTGTTACATTGGTGGTCATAACATTATTGGAGCTTTGGAAAAATAGTCAACAAATAAGAGGCACGTGAATAGCAATTGCTAACAAACCTAAAACGAGATACTTTAAAATATTTTGGAGTGGAAACAAGGTCGGTAACGATGTGAACAATAGGTGCTGCCAAAGGATACGGAAAAGAGTAACCTTACATACTTTATCCTTCCAACGTGTGACTATAACTGTTCAGTTCTTCCTTAAAGCGTTACTCTACAATATGAATACATTACAAGTTCACAAGGTGATAATAAACTACTCGACTGCCATATAACTTCCCACCCTCCTACAATACAATTTAATGTCTCACCATACCAACAACACCAAACCATTCCACACATCAACCTAGATATCACAAATCGATAGAACTTCACACCAAGTTTATACTTTACATTTCCTCCTCAACACATCGTCACATTTACTCCATCAAGCCACTTAAATACCTTTCATAACTACGCATAAAAAAATAATCCACAATTGGTGCAATCCAAAATGCCTCCGAACTACCCCCTTAGAGCTATCCAAAAGGTACCATGAGTTGGTGAATGCATCTAAGAAGGGTAGAGGGGCCTTGGAGGGTCAAAGAGAAGAAAAGACAAGCTAAAAGGGATCATGGAAGGACCTGCGGAGCAACCTGCGCCCGCAGGTGATGAGGTGAGGCCGTAGGTGCCCTCTTGGCCCTATCCAGAGCCACCTGCGGAGCGACCTGCGCGGGCAGGTTGCTCATCCGCGAGGGCGGATGCCGGAATTGGCTGCAATGGGTCACTTTTGGGTCCATCTTTGTAATAAATGGCCCATGGCCATAAGTGAGCTTCTCTTTTCATATCTTAGGTTAACTTTGATTCTAATGAACAATTATGGTTTCAAAATGCACATGAACATCACAAGACTATATTCTCTTTTCACTACACCACAAGTTCCATGCACACTTTCATAACAACATTTTCACAAGTCATACATAAGGAGGAAACAAGCTAGGGACATAACCACATCCTAAAATGTTGAAATTTCATCCATCTAATTCACTTCCTTCAAGACCTTAAGTCCCCTTTCAAATTTAAACCACATAGAAGGCAAATCCTTTAGTAAAGAAGCAAAAGTGGACTGCTCACCACTTTTTAAACATAACCAACATGATCTACACAACCCCTCATGCATATAATATATTAAACCATAAGAGTAAACACTTACCAAGGCTTGCAAGGGGAAGATCTTGTCCAAAGGGGTAGTTGCTTAGGGTTTGAGAGAGGAGAAAATATCTCTTCGAAAATTTGGAATTTTACAAGTGTGTTATGGTGAATAAGAGCTGAATTTCAGCCTTATATAGTCCCTCCAAATCACCTCTCTTTATGGTCATCCTTAGCCAATCTTTTGGTCAAAGATGATGTATTTACTTGGTCAAATTTTGAATGGATCATTACCTTTTGGGCCATGTCTTATTTGCTTAATTTTTGGGCCTCAATTGAGCCCATTAGCACAATATTAATTCAACCCAATAAATTTAGTGGGTAATACACCTACTATCTCAAGTTTAAATAATTCCATAAATGTTAAGGTAGTCAAATAAGTTTGGAAATGTATGGGGTGTTACAAGTGACTTGCAATGGTTAAGTGTAGTGACTTGAAATTGTGAACACTACTTAAAATGTGAATTAGTGAGTTGAAAATGGTTATGTGTAGTGACTTGAAATTGTGAACTTGTTTCTTGAAAATGGTTAAATGTAGTGACTTGAAATGTGAACTTGTTTCTTGAAAATGGTTAAGTGTAGTGACTTAAAATGTGAAATAGAGACTTGAAAATGGTTAAGTGAAGTGACTTGAAATTATGAGCTTGTTTCTTGAAAATGGTTAAGTGTAGTGACTTGAAAATGGTTAAGTGTAGTGTCTTGAAATGTGAATTAGGGACTTGAAAATGATAAAATGGTTAAATGTAGTGACTTGAAATTGTGAATTTGTTTCTTGAAAATGGTTAAGTGTAGTATTTTGAAATGTGAATTATTGACTTGAAAATGGTTAAGTGTAGTGACTTGAAATTGTGAACTTGTTTCTTGAAATAGTTAAATGTAGTAACTTGAAATGTGAATTAATGAGTTGAAAATGGTTAAGTGTAGTGACTTGAAATTGTGAACTTGTTTCTTGAAAATGGTTAAATGTAGTGACTTTAAATGTGAATTATTGACTTGAAAATGGTTAAGTGTAGTGACTTGAAATTGTGAACTTGTTTCTTGAAATGGTGTAGTGTAGAAACTTGAAATTGTGAACTTGTTTCTTGAAAATGGTTAAGCATAGTGACTTGAAATGTGAATTAGTGACATGAAAATGGTTAAGTGTTGTGACTTGAAATGTTAATTAGTGACTTGAAAATGGTTAAATGTAGTGACTTGAAATTGTGAACTTGTTTCTTGAAATGGCTAAGTGTAGTGACTTGAAATTGTGAACTTGTTTCTTGAAAAAGGTTAAGTGTAGTGACTTGAAATGTGAATTAGTGACTTGAAAATGGTTATGTGTTGTGACTTGAAATTGTGAACTTGTTTCTTAAAATGGCTAAGCGTAGTGACTTGAAATTGTGAACTTGTTTCTAGAAAATGGTTAAGTGTAGTGAATTGAAATGTGAATTAGTGACTTGAAATTGTGAACTTGTTTCTTGAAATGGTTAAATGTAGTGACTTGAAATGTGAATTAGTGTGTTGAAAAGTTTAAGTGTAGTGACTTGAAATTGTGAACTTGTTTCTTGAAAATGGTTAAATGTAGTGACTTGAAATGCGAATTGGTGACTTGAAAATGGTTAAGTGTAGTGACTTGAAATGTGAATTAGTGACTTGAAAATGGTTAAGTGTAGTGACTTGAAATTGTGAACTTGTTTCTTGAAATGGTTAAATGTAGAGACTTGAAATTATGAACTTATTTTCTTGAAAATGGTAAAGTGTAGTGACTTGAAATTGCGAACTTGTTTCTTGAAATGGCTAAGCGTAGTGACTTGAAATTGTGAACTTATTTCTTGAAAATGATTAAGTGTAGTGACTTTAAATGTGAACTTGTTTCTTGAAATGGTTAAGTGTAGCGACTTGAAATTGTGAACTTGTTTCTTGAAAATTGTAAAGT
Organism: Capsicum rhomboideum; assembly: GCA_031232105.1. Taxonomy (NCBI): domain Eukaryota; kingdom Viridiplantae; phylum Streptophyta; class Magnoliopsida; order Solanales; family Solanaceae; genus Capsicum; species Capsicum rhomboideum. Next base: position 37,149,018 of record CP124716.1, read on the forward strand.
GTAGTGATTTGAAATTGCGAACTTGTTTTTTGAAATGGCTAAGCATAGTGACTTGAAATTATGAACTTGTTTCTTGAAAATGGTTAAATGTAGTGACTTGAAATGCGAATTGGTGACTTGAAAATGGTTAAGTGTAGTGACTTGAAATGTGAATTAGTGACTTGAAAATGGTTAAGTGTAGTGACTTGAAATTGTGAACTTGTTTCTTGAAATGGTTAAATGTAGAGACTTGAAATTATGAACTTATTTTCTTGAAAATGGTAAAGTGTAGTGACTTGAAATTGCGAACTTGTTTCTTGAAATGGCTAAGCGTAGTGACTTGAAATTGTGAACTTATTTCTTGAAAATGATTAAGTGTAGTGACTTTAAATGTGAACTTGTTTCTTGAAATGGTTAAGTGTAGCGACTTGAAATTGTGAACTTGTTTCTTGAAAATTGTAAAGTGTAGTGATTTGAAATTGCGAACTTGTTTTTTGAAATGGCTAAGCATAGTGACTTGAAATTATGAACTTGTTTCTTGAAAATGGTTAAGTATAGTGACTTGAAATGTGAATTAGTGACTTGAAAATGGTTAAGTGTAGTGGATTGAAATGTGAATTAGTGACTTGAAAATGGTTAAGTGTAGTGACTTGAAATTGTGAACTTGTTTCTTGAAATGGTTAAATGTAGAGACTTGAAATTATGAACTTATTTCTTGAAAATGGTAAAGTGTAGTGACTTGAAATTGCGAACTTGTTTCTTGAAATGGCTAAGCGTAGTGACTTGAAATTGTGAACTTGTTTCTTGAAAATGGTTAAGTGTAGTGACTTTAAATGTGAAATTGTTTCTTGAAATGGTTAAGTGTAGTGACTTGAAATTGTGAACTTGTTTCTTGAAAATTGTAAAGTGTAGTGACTTGAAATTGCGAACTTGTTTTTTGAAATGGCTAAGCGTAGTGACTTCAAATGTGAATTAGGGACTTGAAAATGGTTAAATGTAGTGACTTGAAATGTGAATTAGTGACTTGAAAATGGTTAAGTGTTGTGACTTTAAATTGTGAACTTGTTTCTTGAAAATGGTTAAGTGTAGTGACTTGAAATGTGAATTAGTGACTTGAAAATGGTTAAGTGTAGTGACTTGAAATTGTGAACTTGTTTCTTGAAATGGCTAAGCGTAGTTACTTGAATTTGTGAACTTGTTTCTTGAAAATGGTTAAGTGTATAGTGACTTGAAATGTGAATTAGTGACTTGAAAATGGTTAAGTGTAGTGACTTGAAATTGTGAACTTGTTTCTTGAAAATAGTAAAGTGTAGTAACTTGAAATGTGAACTTCTTTCTTGAAATGGTTAAGTTTAGTGACTTGAAATGTGAATTAGTGACTTGAAAATGGTTAAGTGTAGTGACTTGAAATTCTGAACTAGTGACTTAATGTTTAGTGAATTGAAGTTGTGAACTAGTGACTTGGAAATGCAAATTAACAATTGAATATCTATATTTTTGTAGATGGATCATCGTTTGTGGATGTGTGATATGAATTATGAAACTGGTGGGGATTTAAAACCCCAGTATCTTAATGGTGTTAGAGGTTTTATCGATCATTCAATGTCACTAGACTTGTTCCTCAGTCCAGGCAGAGGCAATTGACGGTGTTCAGCTTGCTGTTACGTCGTAGCAAATTCCACAGCTTACACGTGCCTTGACATAGTCTGTTGCTCAAAATGATATCACGTGCAACACCATCGAGGAACTTAAAAAACAAATGGTTAGCATGGCTCGTCGTCGTCGTCATCGTTCTCCATCAACTGATTCAAGTAGCGAAGAAGACACAAAGAGTGACGAGGAGTTAGTTAGGGCTACTCCTTAGTGTTGTTGGATTCGATGCTTCTAGACACTTTTTAGGCATTCTTGAACTTAACTTTTAACTTTTTGAAATTTTTTACGATTGTTTAAGTGTTTTAGATGTTGTTGGATTGACTGTTTAGTGTTTTGAATGTTGTTGGATTAATTGTTTAAGTGTTGTTGACTAGTATTATGTGTTATATGCGTAATGGGTGTTGCTTGGAGCTGTACATATTGAATTGCATTTTCATTTGGCAGCTGCATCCAAAAAATATGCAGAAAAGCGATGGACAGTGTCGCTTTTGTCCGTCGTTTTTCAATTTAATTTTTTTTTTTAAAAAAAAATATCGACGTTGTCCGTCGCTTTTTTTCTTCATTTGTTCTTCATATGAAGAACAAAAAGCGACAGACAGCGTCGCATTTTCTAAAAAAAAATTCTAAAAAACGACGCTGTCCGTCGCTTTTTGTTCATCATTTGTACTTCACATGAAGAACAAAAAACGACGGACAGCGTCGCAATATCTGGAAAAAAAAAAATTTAGAAAAAAACTTCAAAAAATGACGCTGTCCGTCGTAAAAAAAGCGACGTTGTCCGTCGTTTTCAAAAATCATCGAGCCTTTCTATGACGCAAGTGACTGCGTCGATTTTGACCAAAAAAACGACGCGGTCCATCGCTTTTGGCCGTCGTTTTTGGGTCTTTTTTTAGTAGTGTCAAATCTCGTTTCGGGTCTCAGGATAAAATAATTAAAAATAATACTCCCTCCGTCCCAATTTATGTGATGTACTTTGACTTGGCACGGAGTTTAAGAAATAAAGGAAGACTTTTGAAACTTGTGGTCTAAAATGAGTTATAGATATTTGTGTGGTTGTAAATCATTTCATTAAGGGTAAAGTGGGTATTTTAAAGTTAAATTTTTACCAAATATAGAAATGTATCATTCTTTTTGGGACTGACTAAAAAGAAAAGTGTGTCATATAAATTGGGACAGAGGGAGTAATAAAAAAATAAAAAATGGAAAATATATTTTTCTTCATTCCAAACACACCCTTAATAAGTATACTTTAGAGGTTACTACATCTTCACATACTTTAAGGAGAGTGTAATTGGAGGATACTGAATACTCATGGGTTATCCAGTTTTTAAAATGGATAAAACGGACTAATACCGATAAATTTTATCAATTTTTCCACCCCTACTCATCCCTAATAGGTAGGAGCGCTTTTGTTGTTACTTTGAAATACAAATTAAAAGAATTCTTATGCCTTTGATATAACACAACACGAGAACATTTTTGGAAAACAAAGGCATCAATATTTGTTCAGTCTTCTTGCTATAATAATATCAGAATTTTCATTTCGCCCCTTCTTATCAGCATGCCTGATTATACTAAACACTACTTAATTTGCACTAAACGATAATGCTGGAAATATAATTATTAGTCTCCAAAAACACTAGTCTGTTAAAGAGATTACACAATCAGAATATCTTTTGTTAATTAGTTCACACAACAAATTATTTTATTTACTTGAACTACTCATTTTGATCAGGCACAAGGACAATTATTTAAGGCAATAAGACAACAAAGTAGACAAGGAACACTTGAATATTCAACACACATGGTTGTGGACCACATTTGATGCTGATCTCTAGCAGTCAACTTAGACAGCTAAAACTCTTCAACTTTTTCGTCCTAGGTTTGTATTGCTATGGAATGGAAGAAACTGGAGAAAAAATAAATTAGAGAATAAACAAAATTCATTGAATTGATTCTTGTTTTAAAAATAGAAGACTCCAACACAATTTATAGAGAACTAAAACGAATAGAATAAAGAAAATATGTTATTTTACTTAAAAACACTAAACTAAAAGGAATGTAATGAATGTATATCCTAGACTTAAAAGGAATACAAATATTTCTAGACTAAAAAGAAAGTAAATATTCTACCATATTATGATTTACACTAAATGGTAGAATATTTAATACCTTTTTAGTCTAGGAAAATAAATTTTAACATGTATATCCCCTGCCCCCTTAACTCCCATTAGTTCTTCTAAGTTTTCATGTTCACTTGAAAAGAAAAAAAAAAAACTATGGCAGGGGGATTACCTGTAGTAGCAAATGATGGAGAACAGTACAATGGAAAGCTGACATGTTTTGTAATATTAGCTTGTATGATGGCTGCTATGGGAGGCCTAATCTTTGGCTATGATATTGGAATTTCAGGTTTGATTTTTTCTGCAATTCCATAAGTTATACAATCATGACACACCTAGTAAAGGTTTCATTTGTCCAAGTGAAAAACAATGGAACACAAAAGAACAAGGAATTCTGTCTCTCATTAGTTACCTTCATTCTTCACTATTTCCTTCTTCTTTGTACCTGAATTTGCTGCGCTTGAGCCCAGGCTATTTCAGAAACAGCCTCTCTACCTCCCCGAGGTAGTGGTAAGATCTGCATACGCGCTGCCCTCCCCAAACCTTACTTGTGGGATTTTACTGCGTATGTTGTTGTATTAGTTACCTTCATTTTTTGTTATGTACAAATCAACTGCTAAAGTTATTTCCTTTGGTACTATGAATCAATTGATCTATTTTTATTTCACTGACACAAGTTTTAAAAATGTGAAGGTGGAGTAACATCTATGGAGCCTTTTCTAAAAAAGTTCTTCCATGATGTGTACATTAAGATGAAAGCAGATAATGAAGTGAGCAACTACTGCAAATTTGACAGCCATTTGTTGACATCATTCACATCCTCCCTATATGTAGCTGGTCTTTTTGCTAGTTTTGTTGCCTCATCAGTCACCAGAGCGTTTGGTCGTAAGGCCTCAATCCTTCTTGGAGGAGCTAACTTCCTGGCTGGTGCAGCGCTTGGTGGAGCTGCTTCTAATATCTATATGCTTATACTTGGCAGAGTTTTACTAGGTGTTGGTGTTGGTTTTGCAAATCAGGTAAAATGCTCTTCATTTGTTACATCCTTTTCGGTCTGTTCCAAAAATAATTGCACATTTTCCCTGTTTGGAAATGCTTTAAACTCTGATTTACTCTTAATGAGATGCTTTCATAATCATAGAAATGTCATGACATGTTTCAGACCGCAAGTTCTAAAGGTACTTTTGATATGTGCCTAAAATCTTTCATTTTAAAATGAAATGAGCAGTTCCAAAGGTACACATGTCCTATATTTTCACTCTTCTAAAGAAAACGAGGAGTTCTCAAAATGCAAATCAGGTAAAATGGGATGGTTTCTTTTTAGCACATTCTAACAAGAATTATACTTTTCTCTATCTAGAATACTTCCACTTTACTCTTAATGAGATGCTCTCATAGCCATAGAAATTGCACAACATGTTAAAGATCACAAGTTCCGGAGAAACTTTTGATATGTGCCAGAAGTTTTTCGTTCTTAAGTTCAGTACCTAGTGGAACACAATCAATTAAAATGAAATGGATGCAGTGCTTCTCTACTGTAGATGAACTCCCTATATTTTCACTCTAGGATATAAAACTAGAAGTTCTCAAAATGAAAACTCAAGGACTTCCCCTTTTAACCAATTTACCATTCTTGTTCCTCTTTTAGACTAAACTAGCTCAATCAACTATCTTTTCTAGCTAAAAACCTATGTCTGTTTTCACAACTTTGCAGGCTGTACCATTGTATCTGTCAGAAATGGCACCATCCAAGTACAGAGGAGGATTCAACAATAGCTTTCAACTAAGTGTAGGTATTGGAGTTTTAATAGCAAACCTTATAAATTATGGCACTCAAAAGGTCAAAGGTGGTTGGGGATGGAGAGTCTCACTAGCTATGGCTGCAGTTCCAGCATCCATGTTAACATTAGGTGCGTTGTTCCTCCCAGATACCCCCAACAGCTTGATTCAACGCACAAATGATCACGAAAAGGCTAAAAGAATGCTGCAAAGAGTCAGAGGCACTGATGATGTACAAGCAGAACTTGATGATCTTATCTTAGCCAGTGAAATTGCAAAAACTATCAAACACCCTTTCAAGAACATTCTACAAAGAAAATATAGGCCTCAACTTGTCATGTCCATAGCGATACCGTTCTTCCAACAAGTGACAGGAATCAATGTCATTGCATTCTATGCTCCTGTCCTGTTTCGAACGATTGGACTAGGTGAAAGTGCAGCTCTTCTGTCTGCTGTTGTGACAGGGGCTGTTGGAATTGCTACCACTGCCCTGTCAATGCTGATTGTCGATAAAATTGGCCGAAGAGGGCTGCTGATTTTTGGAGGAATACAAATGCTTGTTACACAAATGATAGTAGGAGGCTTAATAGGGGCTAATCTAGGAGATCACGGTGGAGTGAGTAAAGCTATGGCCTTTGTGATATTGGTAATGATAGGCATTTATGTTGCTGGCTTTGGTTTGTCATGGGGGCCATTAGGATGGTTAATTCCTAGTGAAATATTCCCATTGGAGATAAGATCAGCTGGACAAAGTATAACGGTAGCAGTCAGTTTTCTCTTCACTTTCTTGATTGGTCAGACATTTTTATCCATGTTGTGCCACTTCAAGTATGGGATTTTCTTCTTCTTCGGAGTTTGGGTGGCAATAATGACTACATTTGTCTACTTGCTTTTGCCAGAGACAAAGAATTTGCCTATTGAGAAAATGGACAGAGTTTGGAGGGAACACTGGTTTTGGAAGAGAATTGTAGGAGAAAATAATGAGGTTATCATCAAAGAAGAGGAAGCTTAAAGATAGTTATCATGAGCTCATCATTGGAACCAATTAAAGAGAAAAGTGCTCTCTATATTTGGAGATTTATGGTTATGCAGCATAACTTATGCTTATTGGAAACTGTGTATTGGATTTCTGAATCATACATGTTACTAAGAAATGAGGTTTTTAGAAAGGACTACCTAAATATTGATTAGTCATTCCAGAAAAATCTGATTAAAGTATGTTCCATTGACATAGTTGGACAAACTAGTACTAGTACATAATATGTTCAAAGAGTTGCTGCTCAATTTAAATTTTCCATCTCCTTTCTTACGAGTGGTCGTACGTCTATTCCCTTAAACAAGTTAAAGAACAAAGCAAATTAAATAAAACAAAAGAGGAATATTTTGGCTTCTACTCCTTTATTACAGGGGCATATCTGGAAACGGGCCTTAGACTCTTTGGACCAACACTTGACGTTTGCTTCTCTTTTGTATTCAGACCATAAAGAACTATACTTAGTTTGATGCCATTTCTATTAGTTATTATATGTTGGGTTTTGGTAAAATATGAATGGAAAATGGTGGAACAAAGGGAAGTGGATAGTCACTTTATAGAAGGAAAAATAGTTTCTCCCTCATTGGTGGGAGAAAGAAACCTTTTGTCCTTTATATTAAGAAGTACTCATTTGTATGGATAGTGAGTCAAGAAGAAACAAGTCTTGCGTCGTCGTTGTACTCGCTCGCTTAGCTCGGCTCGGCTTCGGCTTCAGCAAATTGATCGAGAGATTATCTTTTTGGACAAATTATTTCTTTTAAAACTTAAGTGTTTAAGTGATATTTTAATCTAGAAAAATTCATCCGAAATTTTCCTTCAAATGCAATGTTCCAACGAACTGTTTTGCAACGCTGTGACTGTTCAAGGAGTACATCATTCCAGAAACAATGCAACAGTCCAAAAACGATGCATTATTTCCAGAACCAACGCGATGTTTCAGAAACAGTGATTCGAAACAGTGCAACTTTTCGAAGCAGTACATCCTTTCGAAACAGTGCATATTTGGCTATAAATACCTGTGTTTTCCTTCATCAGGCATTCAATAATTTTGAGAAGTGTAACAAAGTACTTGCCAACTAAAAACTCTCTTCTTCTGCAAATAAAAAAACAGTCAGTGTGTGATTAAACTCCGTTATTGAGTTCGACGAAGTTCTACAATTTTTCATTGCCGATATTGTAGAATAGAGTTCTATTTTATCCTGGAAAGAATTAATTCATACCTCAGGCAATAGTGAGGGGACTAGATTCTTTAAGGACACATAGTCTAACTGTGGACTTAGAACAAAATCTGTGTGCTATTAGTTTGACAAGGTTCTTCAGGAAAAATTTCAGAAGATAACAAGCTTAAAGAATCTAATACGAAATGGCAGAACCTGTTGATACTGTTATGAATTCTACTTCTGTGCAAACGAATGCAGTTTCATCAAACCGTGTTGCTCCTGCACTGACAGCGGCTGAAAAACCCGGAAAGCTTTCCGGTGCTGACTTTAAGAGGTGGCAACAGAAGATGTTGTTCTATCTAACCACTCTCAGTTTACAAAAAATTATTTCTGAAAATGTTCCAACCTTCCAGGATGACACTCCGAAAAAAGACCGTTTCATGGTAACAGAGGCGTGGAATCATTCTGATTTTTTGTGCAAAAATTACATACTGAATAGGTTGGAAGATAGCTTGTATAATGTTTATAGCGTATGCAAAACATCTAAAGAATTATGGGACGCTTTAGACAAGAAATACAAGACTAAAGATGCTGGCCTAAAGAAATTTGTGGTTGCCAAATTTCTAGAATATAAAATGGTTGACAGTAAGTCTGTCATGTCTCAAGTCCAATAATTGCAAGTGATAATCTATGATTTACTTGCTGAAGAAATGGCTGTAAATGAAGTTTTTCAAGTGGCAACATTTATCGAAAAGTTGCCTCCTTTGTGGAGGGATTTTAAGAACTACTTGAAACATAAGCGGAAGGAAATGAAGTTGGAGGACTTGATTGTTCGTTTGCGGATTGAAGAAGACAACAAAGTTTCTGAAAAGAAAGCCACTTCAAAGTCTTCAATTTCGGGAGCAAATCAAGTTGAAACTCCTCCAAAGAACAAGAAAAGAAAAAAGTCCAATGAAGAAAAGAATTAACCAAGCGAGAAAAGGTTCAAAGGAAATTGCTACAACTGTAGCAAGTATGGTCACATGGCTTCGGAGTGCCGTGCTCCTAAGAAGGATAAGAAGAAAAAATGACCAAGCAAATCTGAATGAGAACATGGACAATTTGTGTGCAATGCTGTCTGAGTGCAACTTGGTGGAAAATCCCAAAGAATAGTGGATTGATTCGAGTGCTACCCGACATGTTTGTTCAAATAGGGAGTTGTTCTCTTCCTATATTGTGTCTGAAAAAGGCGAGACCATTTATATGGCAAACTCTGCAACCGCAAAGATAGAAGGAACTGAAAAGATTGGCTTGAAAATGACTTCGGGCAAGATAGTGACGCTTAACAACGTTCTTCATGTTTCCGAAATGCGCAAGAATTTGGTCTCGACATCACTTCTAGTCAAGAATGGTTTTAAGTGTGTATTTGTGTCTGATAAGATTGTACTTAGCAAAAATGATATGTTTGTAGGAAAGGGTTACCTCACCAAGGGTCTTTTCAAGCTAAATGTAATGGCTATTGATATCAATAAAAGTACTTCTTCTTCTTACTTGCTTGAGTCCAATAATTTATGGCATGCAAGTTTAGGACATGTTAATTACAAAACATTGCGAAAAATGATTAGCTTGGAAATATTGCCTAAGTTTGAAAGTAATAATATGAAGTGTCAAGTATGTGTGGAATCTAAGTATGCTAAGCATCCGTACAAGTCGATTGAAAGGAATTCAAATCCCTTAGACTTAATCCACACAGATATTTGTGACATGAAGTCAACACCATCACGTGGTGGTAAAACATACTTCATAACTTTCATTGATGATAGCACTCGATATTGCTATGTTTATCTGCTTAACAGCAAAGATGAGGCAATTAATGCATTTAAGCAATACAAGAATGAAGTTGAAACACAACTTGATAAGAAAATCAAAATGATCAGAAGTGATAGGGGCGGCGAATATGAATCTCCTTTTGAAGAAATATGTTTGGAATATGAAATTATTCATCAAACAACTGCCCCATACACTCCACAATCCAATGGAATTACGGAAAGAAAGAATAGAATATTAAAGGAAATGATGAATGCCTTGTTGATAAGTTCTGGTTTACCGCAGACTTGTGGGGGGAAGCTATTTTAACGGTTTATCAAATACTCAATTGAATACCCCATAACATAACAAAATCCATTCCATATGAGAAATGGAATGAAAGGAAACCCACCTTAAAATATTTCAAAGTGTGGGGGTGTTTGGCTAAAGTCCAAGTTCCTAAACCCAAAATAGTTAAAATAGGACCGAAAACAATTGAATGTGTATTCATTGGATATGCAACCAATAGCAAGGCGTATCGATTTCTAGTTCACAAATCAGACAATCCTGACATTCATGTAAATACGGTAATCGAATCAGACAATGCTAATTTTTTTGAAAATATTTACCCGTATAAGACTGAATGTGAGTCGTCTAGTGAAAAATCTAAACAACCTCGGGAAGAAGCAAAAGAGAGTACGCCTAATGAGGAAAGTGTAAGATGCAGCAAACGTCAAAAGGCATCTATTTACTTTGGTCCCTATTTTATGACATTCTTAGTAGAGAATGAGCCTCAAACCTTTAAGGAAGATATGTCTTCTTCGGAAGCACAATATTGGAAAGAGGCAATCAATAGTGAAATAAAATCCATATTGAATAATCATACGTGGGAATTAGTTGATCTTCCTCCAGAAAACAAACCATTGGGTTCTAAATGGATCTTCAAAAGAAAAATGAAAGATGATGGCACTAATGATAAATATAAGGCAAGACTAGTTGTCAAGGGGTTCAGACAACCAGAAGGTCTTGATTATTTTGATACGTACTCGCCGGTAACAAGAATTACATCAATTTGAGTATTGATAGCGTTAGCTGCCGTCTACGGTCTTCAAATTCATCAAATGGATGTGAAGACAGCCTTCTTAAATGGAGAATTGGAGGAAGAGATCTACATGGATCAACCCGAAGGGTTTGTAGTTCCAGAAAAAGAAAAGAAGGTACGTCGACTTGTTAAGTCACTTTATGGACTAAAACAAGCGCCCAAACAATGACATGCAAAATTTGACCAAGTAATGTTGGCAAATGGATTTAAGATCAATGAGTGTGATAAATGTGTTTACATAAAGAACACTCCAAATCACGTTGTCATTGTTTGCTTGTATGTCGACGATATGTTGATAATGAGTAAAGACATTTCCGACATAAATGTTACTAAGTGTATGCTTGCTAGCAAATTTGATATGAAAGACTTAGGATTTGCAGATCTGACTTTAGGATTTAAAATTCACAGAACTCCTCAAGTTCTAGCTTTGTCAGACTCACTACATCAACATGGTATTGAAGAAATTCAAGTATCTGGACTTCAAAGTCGCAAAGACTCCAATTGATGTAAATCTTGCTCTTACAAGGAACAAAGGTCAAAGCAAGTCCCAAGTGGACTATGCTCGAGTGTTAGGAAGTTTGATGTACATAATGAATTGTACCAGACCTGATATAGCTTGTGCCATAAGTAAACTGTGTTGGTACACGAGTAATCCCGATCAAACTCATTGGATGGCGATGAAGCGAGTGTTGGGTTATTTAAAATACTTTCAAGAATATGCATTGCACTACAATAAATATCCTGTGGTGGTTGAAGGATATAGTGATGCAAATTGGATCACCAGATCATCTGAAATAAAATCCACAAGTGGATATGTGTTCACTATTGGTGGAGGAGCAGTGTTTTGAAAATCTTCCAAACAGACATGTATAGCTTGCTCTACAATAGAATCCGAGTTTATAGCTCTGGATAAGGCCGGTGAAGAAGCAGAATGGCTACGGAATTTTCTAGAAGATATTCCTTTATGGCCAAATCCAGTTGCTCCTATATGTATACATTGTGACAGTCAATCGGCAATAGGACGAGCTGGAAATGCTATGTATAATGGAAAGTCTCGTCACATGCGATGAAGAAACAATACCGTTAGACAGTTACTCTCTAGTGGAATTATCACAATTGACTATGTCAAGTCAAAAGATAATGTATCGGATCCGCTAACAAAAGGCCTAACTAGAGAGGCGGTTGATAAATCATTGAAGGAAATAGATTTAAGGCCTAGGACAAGTCATCACGGCGGTAACTCTACCTAGCAGACTGGAGATCCCAAGAGCTAGGTTCAAAGAGATCAAACAAAGTTGTGACTGACAGTTCAACATTGTCAACTAAATCAACATATTCTCATGATGTAGACATTGTTTAGAAAACAAGGATAGAGCTTAAAATGTGAAGCTTTTAATGATTACCTAAGTTTGGATGGTATGAAAAAATAGTTTTGTCTATTGGACTTAACGTTTAGGAATCACCTATGTGAGTGTGAAGTGTAAGCCGCTTCAAGGAGAATATAAAGTAAGGTCAATTCTCTACGCACTCATGAAATCAGGATGTGTTCATGGCTGAAACGAACAAAACAATGTGAACCAAGAACGGTTAAGGGTTAGTTGTGTGACATACGTTGTCTAAGTACACATAAAAGCTCGACGGTTCAAAGATATCAAATCTACCGATTGACCGAGGATACCCGATGTATGTTTACTATGGAAAGTTCAAAGGGAAACCTACTTATCCAGATGCAAGTGATCCTTATTTGTATATCACACATGGTTTTTATAAAATGAAATATCCATTCCCCATTCATGTGGGAGATTGTTGGGTTTTGGTGAAATATGAATGAAAAATTGTGGAACAAAGTGGGAACAAAGGGAGGTGAATAATCACTTTATAGAAGGATAGTTTCTCCCTCATTAGTGGGAGAAGGAAACCTTTTGTCCTTTATATTAAGAAGTACTCATTTGTATGGATAGTGAGCCAAGAAGAAAACAAGCCTCGCGACGTCGTCGTAGTCGCTCTTCTCGGCTTCGAATTTGGATTTGGATTTGGCAAATGATCGATTGAGAGATTATATTTTTGGACAAATTGTTTTTTTAAAACTTAAGTGTTTAAGTGATATTTTAATCCAGAAAAATTCATCCAAAATTTTCCTCCAAATGCAATGTTCCAATGAACTGTTTTGCAACGTTGTGACTGTTCAAGAAAGAGTGCATCATTCCAGAAATAATGCAACAGTCCAGAAATGATGCATTATTTCCAGAACCAACGCGATGTTTCAGAAACAGTGATGTGAAACAGTGCAACTTTTCGAAGCAGTACATCCTTTTGAAACAGTGCGTATTTGGCTATAAATACCTGTGTTTTCCTTCATCAGGTATTCAATAATTTTGAGAAGTGTAACGAAGTACTTTCCAACTAAAAAACTCTCTTCTTCTGCAAATAAAAAAACAGTCAGTGTGTGATTAAACTCCGTTATTGAGTTCGACGAAGTTCTGCAATTTTTCATTGCAGATATTGTAGATTAGAGTTCTATTTTATCCTGGGAAGAATTAATCCATACCTCGGGCAATAGTGAGGAGATTAGATTATTTAAGGACACATAGTCTAACTGTGGACTTAGAACAAAATCTGTGTGCTATTAGTTTGACAAGGTTTTTCAGGAAAAATTTCAGAAGATAACACTATAAGTTATGTTGTCGTAATGGTTTTGACTGCTACTACTTTTACCCTTCGCTTGAAGTGGCTGGGTTGATCAGTTATAGCAACTTCTGGCTCTGAATTTGTATTGGACATTGGACTTTCCATAACCTCCAGGTCTACCATAGTTGGTTGAATCCCTCTCGCAACTCCCTCCACTACGTTCTGTGATGAGAGTCTGTCGATGATTTCCAAGTTTCTTTCTGTTGAGATATGTTGAATTCAAATTGACAAACACAACAAATATCATAAAAGAACAAGATTCTTAACATGTCTCCATTTAATATATCGTTTAAAGGCCAAACACATCGTCAGACCCCTCAACTTGGCACGAACTTTTACTTTGGCACCTAAAACGAACGTTGTAAATGGACGTTGTTCATTTTAAACACCTAAACCATCCACTAACTGTGTCATTTTAGCACTTTTTGTACAGTTGACAAGGTGCGTGTATTTCACTCACCAAAGCACGTAGAAGACCTTTTTCGGTTGATGTGGCATCCAAGTTCGCTCCCAACAGTAATATTAACCCACCCCATTAATTTATACCTTCTTCCTCATTTTTAGCCATTATTTTTCCCAATCTTGAGCTTCTTTAATGGTGAAAAGTGTTGAGAAAGATTTTAGAGTTGGATAGGCATCTCTCTATAGATTAGATTTGATTTGATGGTTAACTTGGTGCTAAATTTTGAATAACAATATTAAATAAAATTAATTAATTGATTAATTAAAGTGTTGTTGCTCTGGCCACGGCCGAAAATTTGTCTAATCATCCACAGGAGTAAACATGTTGCAGAATCCTTCATCTTGGACCGTTGGATCAATCTTGTGGCAATGGCCGAGATCAATCTTGATGAGGTCTGTTTTAGATTTAAAAAAGAAAATCATAAACCCATTTTACAATTGAAATGGAAAAGGGGGGTTGGAGAAGACGATTTGGGGGGGCGGGGGGGCAACAAACGATTTTGGGGGTGGTGGGTGTTGGAGAAGATAATTAAGGGTGGGGTGTTGGAGAAGACGATTTGAGGGGGGGGGGGGGGGAGGGGTGCCAAATGTCATCGATTCATTGGCTATTTTTTTTTTTTACTCAAATTAATTATTTAAAAATTATTTTGGAGAGGAATGACAAATGTCCTTATTTAATTCATTGCTTTACACGTCGTGGAACACACACACATTATATATTTTTGTTGATTACGCAAAAGATGCCAAAATGACACAGTTGGTGACTGGTTTACATATTTAAAATGAACAACGTCCACTTTAGGTGCCAAAGTAAAAGTTCGTGTCAAGTTGAGGGGTCTGACGCTGTGTTTGGCCTTGTTTAAATACATATTATGTTTTATTATATCACTACTAAAATACAGGAACTAGCGAACAATTTTTATGGCTAAACAAAAAAAAAAATCCATCATTAGTTATATTTAGCTACGGATTGGCGAAGGATTCTCACAAGATTCTTGTAGCTATTTTTTTTTTTTTTTTTTTGGGGTAGTGAATCTAGTTAAGAATACAGAAAAATAACAACTCATTCAATGTGACAATGATCATGCAAGGGCTAAGAGAAGGCTGCAAAGAATAGAATATGTCAAAGTTATAACTAGATGACTTCATCAATGAAATTGACGTCAAACACTCATTCAAAGATATAATAGAGTACCTCAACTTGTCATATTAATAGCAATCCCATTTTCCTAACAGGTTTAGAGGGATTAACGTTATCTCTTTATTTCCATGCAAAATTAAATACTCTTAAGAACAATTGGGTTAGGTAAACAGAGTGGTTATTGGAGTTGTTGGTGCTGATGCAATCTTTTTCTCGTCATTGCTATATAGTATATATTATAGACCGAGTCGGGCAGAGTTTACTTTTTCAATTAGGAGGGATTCAAATGATGGTAGGAGCAATAAATTAAGGGACCATATATGGTGTGACTAGGCTGAACAAGCGTTACAGTTTACCGGTTTTGATCTTGATTTGCATTTACTTTGTTTGACTTTGGGTCCACTGCCACTAGCTAGGATGGTTGGTTCCAAGTAAAATATCTACTGCAGGAGCTTAGTCAACTGCACAATGTATAACCGTGTTACGGGTCATTTGCTTTTCGTCCTTGGTTAGTCTGCATTGATTCCGAGAGATCGTAGATATTTTCATCAACAATTCAAAAGATTTATATTAATGAGCAGATGTATTGACGAAAACATGCAAACAAGACAAATTAAGTTGTCGAAGTCTCTATATTGCTGTCAATTGTCATGGTTTCTTCCTTGCATTTATCACACGGAGGGAACATATAACTTGAATCCACTTGCTATGAGGGAAACATATGCAGGAAGAGAATTTCAGAACTATATCGACTTGTTTGTCAATACTACTATACTAGCCATATTACATGAAAGAGTGAATCCACGTGGCATAATAATAAGATAAGAAAGCCAAAAGCATGACTAGTTCAACTCAAAATTAGTTGTCCTATGCCCCTAAAGTCAAAATAATTAAAGAGTAGTAGATAGGCAAGCCAATTGCAAGCCATTGACCAATGTAGTTTATTTAGCCATGTTGATTTTGTAGCTGTCATGAGTCATGATGTACAGCTTATTATCTTACTCCTATAAGTTCATGTACCTAAGTCAGAGCTCACAATTCATGCTTACTGTAATCTCTCTACAATTTGAGCTTGTGGAGAAAAAATGGCAGTTGGTATTGTCCCAACGAGTGAGGGTTCTGCAAATTACAATGGCAGGATTACATGGTTTGTGGTGTTATCATCCATGGTTGCTGCCACTGGAGGAATCATATTTGGCTATGATATTGGAATTTCAGGTTCTTTCTAATGTTCAATCAAGAGACATGTTTAAATATTTTCTCAAATCGGTTCTTACTAACTTTACTGCTGTGTTTTGCAGGAGGAGTGATATCTATGGCTCCATTTCTAAAGAAATTCTTCCCAGAAGTGTTCACTAAGATGACACAAGCCGCTCAAATAAGCAACTACTGTATATTTGACAGCCAACTGCTGACCTCTTTCACCTCATCCCTGTATATTGCAGGCCTTATTGCTTCCTTCTTTGCCTCACCAGTCACTCGGACATTTGGCCGTAGACCATCAATTATAGTTGGTGGAGTAGCATTTCTCATCGGGTCTGCCCTTGGAGGCGCAGCATCGAATATCTACATGTTGTTACTTGGTCGAATCATGCTCGGTGTAGGAGTTGGTTTTGCAAATCAGGTCCACTTTCTCCTCCTATTAACGCGCCTTTCATAAATTGTAATTAGTTGTGTGCATTTATTTGCATAACAACAACAACATACCCAGTGTATTCCCACAAAGTGAGGTCTGGGGAGGATAAGTATATGCAGTACATACCACTACCTCGGATGAGGTAGAGATGTGCATTTATTTGCATAGTATTCTCGAAATTCACTTATTCATTCTGTCAGCCTAATAAAAATGTTTTTGGCTGCAGTCAGTCCCATTATACCTCTCAGAAATGGCACCTGCCAAGTACAGGGGATCTTTCAATATCGCGTTCCAATTATGTGTAGGAATTGGAGTTCTATCAGCTAGCCTTCTTAACTACGGCGTTCAAAAGATTAAAGGTGGTTGGGGATGGAGAATTTCCTTGGCGATGGCTGCAGCTCCTGCTATATTTCTAACAGTAGGAGCATTTTTCCTCCCAGAAACTGCAAACAGCCTAATTCAACATGGCAATGATCATGAAAAAGCTAAGAAAATTCTACAACGCGTACGAGGTACAACCGATGTCCAAGCAGAACTAGACGATCTCATCAAAGCAAGTGACAACTCAAAAGCTGTCAAGCACCCTTTCAAACAAATTATTAAACGGAAATACAGGCCACAACTTGTTATGTCCATAGCAATCCCATTCTTCCAACAGGTGACGGGAATCAACGTGATCTCCTTCTACGCTCCAATTCTCTTCCAAACGATAGGCCTTGGAGCGAGTGCATCGCTGATGTCTGCTGTGGTGACAGGATTGGTAGGCACCAGCGCGACGCTCTTAGCGTTGTTGATAGTTGACAGGGTCGGGCGGAGAGCTATGTTCAGTTTCGGTGGAATCCAAATGCTTGTTTCACAATTGTTGATAGGTGTAATAATGGCAGTTAAGTTAGGAGATCAAGGGGCAATGAGCAAGGGTTATGGGCTATTGGTTTTGGTGTTGATATGCATTTATGTTGCAGGTTTTAGTTTGTCTTGGGGTCCTTTAGGATGGTTAGTTCCAAGTGAAATATTTCCACTAGAAATAAGGTCAGCAGGGCAAAGCATAACAGTGGCTGTGGGCTTAATCTTCACTTTCATAATTGCTCAGACTTTCTTGGCTATGCTTTGCCATCTCAAATCTGGGATTTTCTTCTTCTTTGGGGTATGGGTTGCAATTATGACAGGATTTGTCTACTTTTTTTTGCCAGAGACAAGGAATTTGCCAATTGAAAGTATGGAAAAAATATGGAAGGACCATTGGTTTTGGAAGAGATTTGTTTGTGATGAACAAGACTATGACAAGGGTGAGACTTAAGCTATTGCTACTCATCTGCTTGTCAAGCAATTCCAATATAATATGTACAAGTTTAACATACTTCCTGTTGGATATGAAGTAAATTTTTGTTTGTGAAAAAGATTAAAGTTCAATACTCATGTATCTAGAGGAATTATACTCTTTTTAGTTTTTGATTTTTTGTAGTCTTTCTGTCAATGTACTCAATAGTAGTGGCACCTATTAGTTTCCCATTCATGAAAAATGGGTAACTTGATATTTATGCAAAACTCAATGGCTTCTCTTTTTTTCCTTTAATCACCTGGTATCTAGTACCTTTTGACTCGACTAATCTAGACTCGTGATGATAAGCATAATTAAAGTGAGAAGGCTCCCTACCAAAAATTTATCTATCCCACCGGCTTGAATTGTATTACTCTTAATAAAACTATTGTTGTTGTTTTGGAAAAGTAGCAAAGATGCACATGTTCCTTCCTTTTTTTTTTGGAAGAATGGTGGGATCCGGACAAAATGATGAAACGAAAGAAATTTCAGTGAATGAAAAGGATAAAATAAAGGATAAATTCTATTTTTATCTTATTGAGACATAATTGTAATTGTGAATTAAAAAAAGGAAAATAAACAATTTGATTCAAAAAGTCGAAAAGAGTTCTCCTACCATGAAACTAATTACCCCAACCCGTTAGTCATCCCATCAATAACTCGTGATCAAAAAAATGGGTAACTTCATTAATTCTCTTATCCCACCAACTAAGAATCTTGTATAAAAACCATTTTGTGTAAGCTCAATTATATGACCAATCATATATGTCATTTAAGGTATCGTCCCACAGAATTTTCTTAGGACCATTTTTTACAAAAGTATTAATTAACTCAAAATATTCTTAAAAAGAATAAATGAATTTATATAAAAGAATGTTATAAATATTCCGACCGGAAGGATGTAAAATTTCATGATTTAACTTTTTTTTTTTAATAGTACGCACTGTATTGATTAACAAGAAAATATAATATATAGAGTTCAGGAACATCTCTAAAAGCCTTACCAACAGGTTATAAGGTTAGAAAAGAAATAATTTGTCCTCATTCTAGGTAAACTAAACTTAGGGCATGTCATCATGCAACAAAATAACAAGGTCAAAAAGCAAAGGAAATTAACTAGGAATTGTGACTTGTGAGGTAAGTGCAGGACGCATTGCAGCGATATATTACCATTTCCTGGAAGCTCGATCGTCACCTAAATTTGAAACCAAATAAGCAGGGCGGAGCTAGCTTGAGGCCAGGGAGTTCATTCGAACCCGCTCAGCAGAAAATTATATTATTTATATATGTTTGAAATTATTTTTCTTTATGTATATATATAGTAGACATAGAACACCATTCAGCTAGTTTGTGTGTTTACTGTTTTATATTTTGAACCCTTTTAGTAAAAATTCTGACTCCGCTACTCAAATAAGTATATATTATGGATAAACAACTATAGAACACGCGCAATGGGAGGATAGTCATCATCCTATTCCTCTTCTCTCATAGGTACACAGCAATTACAGTTCGGGCCTGCATCTGCCAAGCTAACACAATAGTCACGATTAGGATTTAGAGGTGGTCACGGTTTGATGAAAAATCAAATCAAATCAAACTGAAAATCAAATCAAACCGATTAAAAAAAATTAATATTTAGTTTGGTTTGGTACAATTTTAAATTTTAAAAATCGACAATATTTAGTTTGATTTTAATAAAAATGACTCTCTCTTTCATATTAGTAATATATTATTTATTGTCAAAGAATAAGGTGCTACAAAATAATAAATAAGATGATGCAAATCACAAATAAATTGAATGACGAAAGTCCTGTTATTATTTGGTATCACAAATAATAAGATAGGGACGAGAGATGGCATCACAAAAATGATGCAAATCATAAATAAGATATCAATTGTTATGGTAGTGTAGTGATCGATTTATAGGGACGAGAGATGGCACACAACAACCAAAAATGATGGTCAAATTTGGACTATTTCTCAAAGTTCAAGGGAAAATGTAGAGTACGTAATTTTTATAGTTTAAGGGAACTTTAACCTTTTTTCTTGTAAAAAAAGATGATGGATTGAAAACCTTTTGACGTTCGTCAAAAAGGAAAAATCTAGCCGCTTTTGTAACATCAAGGGTAGATTTGATCGCAATTATTAATAAATGACAATTTGAATCGTTTTGCAAAATTCAAAGGACGAATTTGAACATTTTCCCGAATGATATGACATGGTAGCAATACGGGTTTACTTACAAGTTTAAGCTATAAATTTCGAAGAAACACATTATAACAAGACAATGTTCTAAAGTTCAAAAGTTTCTTTTTGGGAATCTTAGGAAAATCTGCCGCCGTTATTTTTTTGGCGTGTACTGAATAAATTCACACAGATGATATAAATCGCATTAAAGTTCAAAAGTTATGCAAGTGAAACCTAAGAATATATATTATTTTGAAATTCGAAATTTATACAAATAAACTTCAAAATTGTATCCTGAGATTCAAAATCTAAACAAGTGAGTTATGTTATATCCAGAAGTTTAAAACTTAATACAAAAAAGGTAAGCAAAAAAATACTTCCATATGTATATAGAGGAACGGATCCCTCGATGAGTTTATGTTAATTAGTTCTGTATTAATTTCTACCTCTTCTTTCTGTTTGTAATATTTGCTGTTAATTAACTTTTTCTTACTCAAATTGTTAGGAAATAAAGACGCTTTCTAGTACCACGTATCTCCATAAGAAGGGATATTTAAATGCTTAGTCAAAATTTCAAGTTGTCATACTGATGAAAAAAAAAACAAATTAAATAATGCCTACTTAACTGGCTGGCCTATACTTAGCACACGTTATATAATTGAAAATTATGAATTAAATAATGACTTACATAAGATGAATTGAATAAAGACTTGCAATGAAGAAAAAAAGTCAGCTCTCCAAATCCTTAAGATCATGTTATATATAATTTCTTGCATATAATATAAATTTAATTGTGTTTTCCTATTTTGTCCCTTATAAATAATTGAAAATGTACTTTTTTATATTTTGCACATGATTAAGGTGCAAACCATCAAAAATGGTAGGATAAGATGTAAATTATAAAATGCGGGTGCAATTGCAAATTACTTTATTAAACGGCTCAAACATATCTTCTTTTTACTTTAACTACTTCCTCCATTTATTTTTACTTGCTCGACTTTGCATGCCCGTTAAGAAATAGTAGTGATTAATATAAGTATTTTATCATAATATCCATATAATATAATTGATGTGTAGTTTAGATCTTAGAAAATGATTTGGGGAATAAGTAGTTAATGTTGAAGGTAAATAGGAAAAAAAATAACACTTCTTGATATGCTAAAAGAGATAAATAAAGTGAAAATCTATTTTGTAGAAGTAAGAGTGAACATTTTCTTAATTATTACTCCCTCCGTCTCAAAATAATTGACATGTTTACTAAAAATACTTGTCTTAAAATAGTTGTCAGCATAAAAGATCAAGAGAGCATTAAGTATTTTTTTTCCAACTTTATCATTAACATTAATTATTCTAGAATTAAGAGACACATATATAGATAAAGATTAAGGAATTAATATGAGATATATTAGTCAAATCACACTCCTAACTAACTTTTTCCTTAAGAGTTGTGCACACCTGCCAACTATTTTAAGACGGAGGAAGTATTTAAAAATGTGAAATAGTCCTTTGAGAAAAAAATTCAATTCTTTAAGTAAATGGTTATTGAATATTACAACGATAACATATATATTCAATGTAATCTGAATAGGATAAAGTATATGCATACCTAATTACCCTTACCCCATGAAGGTAGAGAAGCTATTATCGATAAGGGTGTCAACTGGGCCGGTTCAATCCGGAATCGGCCCATTTAGACCGGCCCATTTACCGACCGGACCCGGTATGGGTAATGGGCCTGGCGGGTTTTTAGGGGGCTGGGCCGGACACGGCATTGAAACCGGTGGACCGGCCCAGTTAGAAAACCGGACCGGGTCCACCGGTGCACCGGCCCGGCCCGGTAAGAATTTTATTTTTTTATTTTTTTTTAAAATTGACTGGGCCGTTGGGCCCCAGCCTTGCCCCAGCCTGCAAAGGTTGTTTGGCCGTTGGGCCAACGGCATTATAGCCGTTGGGCCTCAACGGACCAAAACAGCCTTTTTAGGCTTTAATTTTAAAAATAAAAAAAAAAAAAAAAAAATTTTCCTATAAATACATGTCATTTCAAAAAATATTTCCTACAATCTCAATTCTCATTCTCTTATTCTCTCTCAAATTTGCTAAAATTATCTCATAAAGTGTTCTATATATTTTATTATTTTGCAATTACAAATACTACGTTGAAGTTTCCAAAAGTACTCAATTGACCAACTTTCGAGTACTTCAAAAATTTGGTATTATCGTTCCATCTCTTACTTTTAATTTTTAATTAGTGTATTATTTGTTGAATATTTATTTGGATTTTTTTTGTGTTTTTTGAATAATTGTTAGTTTAATTGGTAATATGGATAAATTAAGGAAAGTCGGTAAAAGTGTTAGAAATCTTTGTCCCGGAAGTGGTAGTGGTAGTGGTAGTAAGAAACAAATTGGTTCCGGTAGAGGTAGTTCAAATGCTCGATATACTCGTGTGCCTCCGGTACCAATTAGCGAACCATTTGAGAATGAAATACGTGTAGGTGCTCACGATATGAATTATTTTGAGGCTCAAGAAAATTATGGTATAGAAGAAGAGAATGAACTAGACTCTGTTGATTTAGATGAAAATGATGATGATGTTGATGTTACACCCCAATCTGGTAATGTTAATGTTCAATCTGAATCAGTTAATCTTCCTCCCCGGCCCCCTGTAAGATCTCGTAAAAGAACTAGTGTTGTGTGGAATTTTTATACCCGAATAGAAGGAACCACTCAGGTTGAATGCGATCTTTGTCAGGTAAAATACGAGCATAAGACCGGGGGTAATAAAGGAGGTACGGGTCAGTTGTCGAGACATTTGAAGGAGAAACACCCAATAGAGCTAGCTCAGGTAACTGGTGGTGAGACAGTTGGGGGCCCAAGTCAAACTAGATTGAACCCAAAAATCGGTCTATTAGTTAAGAATTATAATAAAATGAAGGATCGTGAAGAAATAGCCAAAATGATAGCTGTGGGTTGTTTGCCTTTCTCTTTTGCTTCTTCTGATGCTTTTATTCATTATATTCAGGCAATTTATAATCCTATGTTTCAGGGTATTCCTAGAAGTACTTGTCGGTCCGATATTTTTAGACTCCATGCACAATATGTTTACTAGTTATCTGCATTATTAAAAAATCTTTCATGTAGAGCTGCTTTAACTTCTGATCTTGGTCGTGCTATTAATAAAAATGATTATTTAACAATTACTTGTCATTGGGTAGATAGTAATTTTGTTATGCAAAAACGTATTTTAGCATTTTTGTATGATGAAGACCGTAGACACACTGAAAAATTTATTTCTGAATTTATTACAAAAGTTGCAAGATATTATGGTATTGACCGCAAAGTTTTATGTATATCTTTTGATAATGCATCTAACAACAACGCTGCTATTGAGTTGTTAAAAACTGAACTTTCTCCACCGTTACCCGAAATATTTCATGTTAAGTGTGCTTGCCATATATATAATTTAATTGTAAAGGATGGTCTTGCTTTTTTTGAGCCTGCTATTGAAAAAGTTAGACTTGCAGTTGGCTTTATTCAAGGAAATAATAGAAAAATTAGACTTACCGAATTTAAAAGAAAATGTCAGGAAAATGGACTTAGACCGAGATTAATGCCTGAAGAAATAGATGTTAGATGGAATTCTACGTATGATTTCTTAAATACTTGCAATATTTATAAAGTTCCTATTACTATGACTTTTAACCAATTTGCTAGTGATTTTCCCGATTGTATGTTATAAAATTCAGACTGGGCTGAAATTGATGATATTGTTAATTTTTTGCAAAAATTTTATCCAGCTACGGTTGAATTTTCTGGAGCTTATTATCCTACTGTTTGTAATACTTTAGCTTATTTAGCCGACATTTTTTTATTGCTTAACGAGTATAAGTCTAAATCAGGTTACAAATATGCTATTGAGGCAATGATTGATAAATTTAAAAAATATTTTTTTTCGCTTCCCCCTATTTTCTTAGTTGGTGCTATAATAAATCCATGTATGAAATATAATACTATGTCTGAATTTACTTCTCTTATTTATTCTGCTTTAGGAGTAAAAGTTAATGAAGAACCTTCTTTGTATATGTCTGATGCGAATACTTACATGGACACATTATACAATCATTATGCTGATTTACTTGACAATGCTTTACCGTCACACATTACACCGACCCCCGCTCCCCATCCTTCTGAGGAACCATCATCTTCTAAAAGACAGGCACATAATATGCCTGCTTATTGTGTTTCTGATCTATCTGTTTGGAATAGATTGCAGCCTTCATCGCATAGAACCGTAAGTCGGGAAGAGCTTAAGTATTATCTTATGCAGCCTACAGAGGATCCTAGAGGTAGAATCAACACGCTGGAATGGTGGAAGAATAATGAAAGACAATATCCTGTACTTTCAATGTTAGCTAGAGATATATTGAATGTTCCAATGTCAACCGTTGCATCAGAGAGTGCTTTTAGTCAAAGACGGCAGCAGATTGGAGACAACCGACACACATTGGGAGGCAATGCCATGAATGTTTTAGTTTGCCTTAGAGACTGGATTAGAGCAGAACGAAGAAATCAAGGAATGTTCGTGGAGCCGGAAGACGAAGAAGATCTTGAAGAAATAATGACTTCAAGAGAGAATTCAGCACAATCAAGTCCAATGCATGGCTTTAGTGCTATTGATTTTGACAATCCACAGCCAATTCCCATTAATGTTAACAGGCGTGA
This sequence comes from Capsicum rhomboideum, assembly GCA_031232105.1. Taxonomy (NCBI): domain Eukaryota; kingdom Viridiplantae; phylum Streptophyta; class Magnoliopsida; order Solanales; family Solanaceae; genus Capsicum; species Capsicum rhomboideum. The sequence continues at coordinate 37,173,780 of CP124716.1, forward strand.
ATTGGAAAAAATGATGAAAAATTTGTAGAATTTACAATTAATCAAATATTAAATTCATTTACTCTTTATATATTTTTTCCATTTAAAATTTAAATTGAATATCTTGTATGAATTCAATACTATTAATATAATAGTATAAAAGTATATGTTGTTGAATATTGTAGATATGTATGTATATTCTTTAAAATAGTATATATTGAATGTATATTCTTTAAAATAGTATATATATGTATGTATATTCTTTAAAATAGTATATATATGTATGTATATTCTTTAAAATAGTATATATTGAATGTATATTCTTTTGTATGACTGTATGTTCTTTAAAGTAGTATATATTGAATGTATATATGTATGTATATTCTTTAAAATAGTATATATATGTATGTATATTCTTTAAAATAGTATATATATGTATGTATATTCTTTAAAATAGTATATATTGAATGTATATATGAATGTATATTCTTTAAAATAGTATATATATGTATGTATATTCTTTAAAATAGTATATATATGTATGTATATTCTTTAAAATAGTATATATTGAATGTATATATGTATGTATATTCTTTAAAATAGTATATATTGAATGTACATACATATGTATGTTCTTTAAAGTAGTATATATTGAATGTATATATGTATGTATATTCTTTAAAATAGTATATATATGTATGTATATTCTTTAAAATAGTATATATATGTATGTATATTCTTTAAAATAGTATATATTGAATGTATATTCTTTTGTATGACTGTATGTTCTTTAAAGTAGTATATATTGAATGTATATATGTATGTATATTCTTTAAAGTAGTATATATTGAATGTACATATATATGTATGTTCTTTAAAGTCGTATTCTAAGTAGTATTATATTAAAAAACAATCCAAGTTCAAAAAAAATTTTTAGTCGGGACCCGGCCCGGCCCGGCCCATGTAAAATGCACTAATGGGCCGGTGCTGGGCCGTTTGGGCTTTAAATACTGTAGAGCCCGGACTGGCCCGGCCCAGTTAAAGTGTCAACCGGACCGGACCCGGTAAAAAAAACCGAACAGGAGCCGGGTTGACCCGGCCCGGCCCGGTTGACACCCTTAATTATCGAGATGGTTATTGAATATTTTTAAAAAAGTTTATAAAGACAAAATACAAAGGTGACATTGAACTAGATGTCCTCCACTCCATATCTCTTGGTTTGTCAACTTTGATCTAAAAAAGGCTTTTTAATTGAATAATCTATCAATAATTCACACTTTCGGTACCTAAAAGAACATTTACAAAAGCAAAAGGGTTTGCTCAATGGAAAAGGAGAATAAACGTTTTCTAATTGTCATTTATGTTTTTTCTAAAAAAAAATCACAAATGAAAGAAAGATTATGACTTTTAATGTTTTGGATGTTTATATAAAAGAACTTTGGCTTATTACCAGCTTGATTAAATTAATTTCATCTGCCTAGCCGTAATAGAGGGTAGCCAGAGGCGGATTCAGGATTTGAAGGTTCCGGGTGCCATATCGTTCAAATAGGATAAACGGGTAGGTTCCATCAATTTTGAGTCACAATTCGGATTATTCATCTTTTTTTATTTTTATAAACAAATCGATCAAATAGTAGTGTTCCTTTTTCGATATTCTAAGATTAAAGATACTGAAGCAATTCAATTTTTTTTTAAGAAATAAAAGGCCTTATTCTCTAAAACTTTCAGAAAAAAAGAGATTTTTTACTTTAAAAATTTGAACTTGTATTAACCATATAATACAGTTACCTTAATATATTCATATTTTATTGTCTTAATGTGTTGATAGTATTGTTGTAGTCTTGTAGATATATAGTTGAAAAAGAATAAAAAATTATGGCTTCAATCCAGTGATCTTCACTTAGCGGGAACATTGGTGAAAGATCGAAAGAACCTTTAAATTATTATTTTTTTTAAAATTATAGTAATAATATTCATTATTTTTAAAAATTTAAACTTTCTTTAAAATTTACTATTTAAATATATTTTATTAATATTTATGTGACGTTTAAATATATTTCATTAATATTTATGTAATGCTTAAAATTTAATACTCATTAATTGATATAAGATATACATACACTCATATTAAAAGATTAATTAAGAGGAATTAAGAAAAAATCAAGAATTAATTAAAGATAAAAAATTGATTTGAATTAATAAAGAACAATAAGTAAAAAAGCACTAATGAAAAAAACTAAAAGAAAAAGAAGGAAAAAAAAAAAAGCGAAAGCCATTTGCACGTTAATAGAAAAGACAAAGAAGAAATATGGAAAAAGAGAGAAAAATCTGAAGGCTGGGATACAAAAAGTGTTGACCGCGGGTTTTGAACCCTCACCTCAGGTGTGGGATAGTCGTCTATTACCAGTGGCACCATTCTCTATTTTTGTTAGTGGGTGGCAAATTTATTATATACGTGAATTCTGATACAAATACACATATATATACAAAGTTTTAACCGAGGTGACCGGGTGCCGTGGCACCCCCACCCATACACATAGATCCGCCCCTGAGGGTAGCCATCGTTGAAATCTACTCAGTATATAATAAGTGACTATATACTGATTATATACTGTAATTATATTGATGAGTTGTTAATTGTTATGTGTAAAAATTCATTTCCTTTCATATCCCCTTTGATCCCTTTTATTTTTTCAGTGTACTTAAGAAATATTACTTCGTAGTAATTAGGTATCAATTTTAGTATTTTTACTACTACGACTCTTAACAATTTTTTTTTTTTGGCTAAATTGATTACTTAATAATAATGATAAATTGTAGGAAAAAATTAATTCTCTCACAATTTGCTAAGGTAATTAACTAAAGGAAAAAAATATTTAAGTATATATATAGTGAATAAGTAAATAGGAAAAGAGGGAGCACTTAATTAAAGAAGGATTCGGCTCCTCTTCATTTTTTTCAAGTTCCTATCTTGATTGATGACACATGGGCATAGTTGAATTGTTCAGGCTAAGATTTAATTATTCTAAATTAAATCTCTAATCATTATTTAGATAATAAATACATTATATATGTAGTTTCAAAAATTAATGTAATCTCAATATTAGCAACTATCATCTTGTCCTTAAATATAGGAACAAAAAGCTTTCTCTTCCTAATTTTTTTTTCCAAGAAGTTTCTTTAATTTCTTTGTAAATAAATTTTTTATTACCTTTTTTTGGAACTTTTTTTTTTAACAATTAGCTATTTTTATTTTCTTTAAAATATGAGAAATAATCGGCTCTTCTATTTTAGATTGATTTTTATTGCCTTTTTAGAACTTTTTCTTTAACATTTAGCTACTTTATTTTCTTTAAAATAAGTGAAATAAAATAGGAGAAAAATCGGCTCTCGTATTTTAAATTAATTTTTTATTGCCTTATTTTTCTTGAAACTTTTCCTTTCACACTTAGCTATTTTATTTCTTTAAAATAGGTAAAATAAAATAGGGAGAGAATAGGTGAAATAAAATAGGAGAAATAATCGTCTCTCCTATTTTTTTCACCTCTTCTGGGAAAAAAAAATTAGCTAGTAACTGTTAAAGAGAATGTTCCCAAAAAAATACAATAAAAAGATTACTTTAAATAGAAATTAAACTATGGATCTTGGTAGAAAAAAATTAGGAAAAGAAAACTTCTTGTTTCTATATTTATGGACAAGATGATATGTTGCTAAGATTGTGGGATCACAATAATTTTTGAAACTAAATATATAATGTATTTATTATCTGAACCATGGTTATAGATTTACTTTAGAATAGTTAAATCTTAATCATTCAATTTAACTATGCCCATGTGTCATCAATCAAGGTAGAAAAATTTGGAAAAAATGGAGAAGATGAAAATAGAGAGGAGGCGAATCCATCAAAGAATGATCATGTATCTCTCCATACATAGTTCATTAATATATTTGGAACTAGATAATTAGACTCTTTTTTTTTTGTTTTTGAAAAAGGACGAAGTTTTAAAAATATAATATTAACTATTAATATTACTATATGTTACTCCCTCCGTTTCAAAAAGAATGACCTAGTTTGACTTGGCACGGAGTTTAAGAAAATAAAGAAACTTTTGAATCTTGTGGTCCTAAATTAAAGTTATGGCAAATGTACCAAAATACCCCTGAATCTTGTGGTCTTAAACATGTCATGTGTAAAGTTGGAATTAAAGTGTTGCCAAAAAAGGAAAGGGTCATTCTTTTTGAAACGGACTAAAAAGGAAAGTAGGTCATTCTTTTTGAAACGGAGGGAGTACAAATATTGCTAAAAGTATGGTAAGCCCATTTTAAAATGAGTGTTTTTTTACTATGACAAAGTACATTAGTTTGATATAAGCATTAGGTGGGATAAACTTTTTACTAAAAACGGGTCGGTTGAGTATGTTTTTTAATCAATCCAAGACTCAGGATCGCTGAGTTTATTTTTTTTCCATCAATTCACGGCCACTCAGCGCTGGTGAGTCTGTTTTTTACAATCAATCCACGACCGTTCAACGCCGCTACTGATGTAAGCTGTAACTTATAAAGAATCTTGGTTTTTAGTGAAGCAAACTCAAATACGTAATGCGCGTAATGTTAAAACTTACTTCCTCCGTCTCAAAATAGTTGGTATGTTTGCTAAAAAAATTTGTCTCAAAATAATTGGCATATTTAAAGATCAAGAGATAATTAACCATTTTTTTCCAACTCTACCCTTAAAAATAATTATTGTAGAATTAAGAGACACGTAAACAGATGAAGATTAAAGAATTAATAAGAGATATATTAGTCAAATCACACTCTTCATTAATTTTTTAAAAAAATTGTGCAAAATTTACACTACATGTCAACTATTTTGAGAGGAGGGAATACACTTAACGTATCATCAATGAGCATTAATTTGCAGAATTGTTGGTCAAAAGCAAATTAAACGTGCTTACATGATTGCCCTAAGATCCACTTTTCCCATAAGACTGATTTTCATACTTCTATGCCATCGTTTTTTTATTCTGTCTGTCCAGTGTTGAGAAATTGCTAAACTAATTTATAAGTGTGTTTTTGCTAGTATATTCACTGACTAAAATTGTAAATACATGAAATATATATTTGTGGTTTACTTAAATCTTGATTTAGAAGAAACGAGAATAACAATCTTTCCTACATCCTATCATACATAAATTCAATTTCTTACATCACTTATCGAGATTCAAATTACTCTCCATACGCATAAACATATTTGAATTCTACTAATGTCTCTTTCTAAAAAATTAAGTATCAAAAAATTGTGATTGGATAAATATTGTGATTTCTTCACCCTTATTCAAACATCTCGAGTTCAAGCTCGAGATTATTTTTTTTTAAAAAAAAATCTTGATAGGAAGTATTTCTCCTTTAATAGTTCTAATGTGCTTCGAATTTGAGTTAATCCGGGCACTAAAACAGGCATTCATACACTAAAATGAATACTTCCTCCGCTTCAATTTATGTGGCATATTTCGCTTCATGAGAGTTTGACCATGATTTTGGACATGAAATCTTTAATTTTTTGTAAATAAAATCTATATATTTGAAAACTACGTAAAAATACTATAAGTCACAATAATTGACTATTCAAAATATTTGAAACATATATGAAAAAATTACAGTCAAATATAGATATGTTTGAATCTCGAAAAGTGAAATATGCCACATAAATTGGGACGAATAGAGTATTAGGAAACATAAAAAAATAATTTGTGGCATTTTTTATTTATATCCTTGATTTTCTACATCTCATTAACAAAAGTAAGTCAATAGCTAGCTTGTTGTTTGACTTCAAAAGATAAGCCTTGGTTAGCACTTCTGATGTAATATTAGATAACACAATTTTTAAATTGTTTTTCTGTTTGTGTCACGAGCCGTTCTCTCGTTTCCTTTCTCACTGTCCACCAAACAAAGATGTCTGATTATTCCTTTTGGGTTCACTTATGAATAATACCCTGTTTGATTAAATTTTTAATTTTTTTTTTGATAACTGTGGTGTCCGGGCCAGCTTGCGCGCACCTCGATTAATTTCACGGAATACCCGTCACCTCCCACGAGCAACAGGTACCAGGTAACTCTGTCGACCAAGGCTAGAACAGATGGAAAGAAATCACCTTGTGCTTGTCTTTGTTGGGAATTGAACATCTCATGGTACTCAACCCAACTTCATTGAACCACTAGGTCACATCCTTGGGTGATTTTTAAAATTAATTTATTTAGAATTTTTTTTTCAAAAGTACTTTTTGTAAAATAATAAAAAAAAAAATTTAAATAATAATTATCTTTTTAGCTTTTGAAAAATAATTTTTGTTACTTTCTAAATATATTTATTTTCTCTCAAAAGCTTATTAAAAAACCTTAAATTTTTTATCAAATAAATACTTTTAGCCTGCCAAAAAATATGATAAAGAGAGAGCTTCAACTATAATTGGTTAAACATGTTTCATCAAAGAAATATTTCTAACATTTTATATATGTTATAAAAATAATAAATAACTGACTTTACACTTCTTAAGCTTTTTCTATTGGAGTTAAGGTGGATTGTTGAAGTTAAGGTGTAGGTGTGAATGAAAAAATGAAAAAAAAATTAAAGCATAAGGTCATTTTAGGTAAAAAAAAAATTCTCCTTCATTGATGGGCGAAAAGAAGATTAGTGTGCTTATGGGCTCGTTTGGATTGACTTATTTTAGGTGCTTTTAAACACTTTTGAAGTGTTTGAGTAAATTTAAAAAGTGTTTATAAGCATTTGGTTTTTAACTAAAATGCTTAAAATAAGCCAAAAGTCATAAGTTAGGAATCCTAACTTATGACTTTTGGCTTAAAATGCTAAAAAATAAGCCAAAAGCCATAAATTAGGATTTCTAACTTATGACTTCCCATCCAAACGGGCACTATATTTAGAAGCACTTCTTCAAAATAATATAATGAGGAGTTGAGAAGAAAGTCTCTCTTGCGCTGTCGTTGTCACTTACTTGACTTCGACAAATGATGTAATTGATAAATATTTTTGGACAAAATTTGTTGTTCATTTTCACTTATTAATTTCCTTTCTGATTTTAATTTGTGAAATTATTTAAATTTGAAAAGGACATGTTCCATCTTTCGAACAGACACCAAATTTGTTCTGAATAAACACTAGACCTGTTCTGAAAAGGTGTTTCTTTCGAATAGGCACCAAAACTGTTCTGAACAAGTGTTCCTTCTGAATAAACACTAGACCTGTTCTGAAAAGGTGTTTCTTTCGAATAGGCACCAAAACTGTTCTGAAAAGGTTTTCAACTTAGATTTTGGCTATAAATATGAAGGTTCACCCTTAGTTTCTGCATTGAATTTTTTGAACTTCTTCTGCATATTATCTTACAAACAAAATAGAGTCTTTGTGAGATTTATTACTGACTTTGAGTTCGTCGACGTTGTGGGCATTTGAGGTACTACTACTCCTACAACAAGTATATTTGTTTTATCCTGGGAGGAAGTAATCCATAACCTCGGATACAGTGAGGGGATTAAATTTCTAAAGTACATACAGTAAATTCTGTGGTCTCGAATATTTGTTTAATAAAATTTTCTACTTCTCAATTTATATAGTACTATTTTCTGATTTAATGGTAGCATTTTCTCCATCTTATTTTTAAAAAGATAAAACAAATTTCAACATATGATTTCTTTTTTATCGGATGTCATATGATTATAACTTTCTTGTTGTTTGATCATAACCTTATTCACAGTAAATTTATCAGATACTGTGGAGCATAAGAGTTAAAGTATTCAATTTGAGTGATCTGGACATCTGGTGAGTACTATAGGCATGGTTATGACTTTTCGCTAAAAAGACTTTACTGGATAATTTTGAATAGCTAAATGACCATTTTAGTAATGAAGTCGACAAAATATTTTTATTGAATAATTATATGATATAAATAATTATGCTTAGATCAACTAGTTATTTGTGTAAGTCAAACAACAATTTAAGATAACCATGACATGAGGGAGTACCTCAGTAACATTTACTCACACTAGAATCTTGATGTTTATGCAAAATTATATTAATTTCTTAAGCCAGTGATAAATTAAAATGGATATACTCCCTCCGTTTGTTTTTACTTGTCACTTTTTGACATGACATATCTATTAAGAAAACAATTATTGATATGATTATTTTACTATACTACCACTATTAATTAATGTTTAGGGTAACATGTCTTGAAAATAATTTGGAGAATAAGTAATTGCTAAGGATAAAATAGGAAAAAATCTTTTGTCTTTTCTTGATACGTCAAAAGTGATAAGTAAAAATAGAAATCCAATTAGGAAAATGGTGACAAGTAAGCGAACGGAGGAAATACATAATAAGTGTAAGTAAAAAATAGTATATTTGTTTCTTACTTAATAATCTTACTAAAACTAGTTATTTCAATTTATTTGTCCTATTTATGAAGTTAAAATAATTTTCTTACTTATTTCTCATATATAAAGTACTAGTAGTAATCAAATTTAGAGTTTCAATTCAAAGCATCATTAATAAAATTGATTTACTAAAATATACCTTTAATTAATTAATTATTTTTTTTAAGGGTGTACCAAGTTTACCAAGTTAACAAGCCAAGTAAAATGAAAGTAATATATTTTGTCTCAATATTTGTTTAGGAAAATAGCGAAAGAGGCGCATAGCCGTTATGTCCGTTGGAAGCTTCCAGAAGTGGGAGTTTTAGAAATTATTTTTTTCTCCAAAATAATTCCACGTAACCCCTTTTTATTGGTCTTATCGAAAGCATAGAAAAGTTGACCCCATTAATCATCACAAAATAAACTCATTATCAGTATTATTAATTGACTAATATTTTCTCCTTCAACGATTCATTTTTTCAAAGGTTTTCCAATCCGTTGATCAAAGGTAAAACCCTAATTAACCCTTATATCATCTATTAATCAGGGTTTTCGATTTTTGATTTTGGATTATCGATTTTTCCTTTTGCAGATTATGATCAATCTTATCAGTTTTTTTTTTCTTTCAACTGTTAATTATTGGAATTGAGTTAAATTATCGTTAATTTTGGTAGTGGGTTTAGTAATTGAAACTGACTGCATTTATTTCTTCTCCATTCTAAAACTCCCGTATCTGTGATTTCGGAATTTATTGGAGCTATCATGTTCTGATTCTGTGGACTCCGGTTTTTTTTTTTTTTTTTTTTTTTTTTCTGTTTTGATATGATGGTGGAGTTTTTTATTTTATTTTTAAATTTAAATTTTCCGTCAAAGTGATATCTGGTTAAAAAGGGCAGCCCGGTGCATTAAAGCTCCCGTTATGCGCGGGTTCAGGAAAGGGTCGGACCAAAAGGGTATATTGTGTGCAGATATTTCTACCAGAGGCTGTTTCCACGGCTAGAAACTGTGACGAGGTCACATGGCAGTAATTTTACCAGTTACTCCAAGGCTCCTCTTCTGAAATGATATCTGGATTTTAGAAATAATTGCTTATTTTTCTCATGGAAGATTATGTTGATACTGTTTTATAAATCCTACACCAGTTTAGTTAACATAAATATTTTTGATTTTACTGGTCTTTTCTTGTTAATTGTTGCTTCTGATGCAAACGCTGTTGGCTGGAATCGTTACGAATATTGTATAGTTGTCGAAAAGGAGCTAAAGCATTTGGTGATATACAAACTTTATGCTAATTGTTTTCATTTTTAGGTGAGTTGATACTGTTCACATTTAATAAACGTACTTGTTGCAACTTCAATGCCTTCAGTAATTTCGCCTCAGTGGCAAGAGAAAGCTAGTGGATTCTTTCAATCTTCGGGTAACTTATTTGGAAATCCAGTTACATGTTTCTACCTTTACTTTGCTTTTTTATGTTTGATAACTGAATCTTTGATGCAGGGGTGAAGTTGAAAGAAGCTGGGCAGTCTGCAGGATCATTTGTTGGGGAGGTTGCCAAAGATGCCAAGGGAAACGTTGGCGAGGTAGCTGAGAAAGTTGGATCAGTAGTCAAAAGTCGATGGTCACTCCTACAACAGCCAGCAACAAGACATGCCATGCAAGAGCGCTTCATTTCTGCGGCTGCTACAACCAGCTTCTTCTTGAGGAAGGGGTTTTTGGAGACAAAAGATAAGGTTGCTGTTGGAAAGACAAAAGTTGAGGAGGTATTACAAACATCAACAATTTTCTGGAAAATTTTCCAATTGTGAATAATCAACACAGAGGATCAAGTGACGCTTTCATTGTTAGTTTCCCTTATTCCTGTTACAGCCTCCCATAATAGGGACCATTGTGGTTTTTGTAGCCTTTACCTTGTTATAGAACCCTACGTGATGTCAACGTATCGCTCGGGATGACCACTAGAGTTGTGGGACACAAGGTTCTTGACCACCTGGTCTTTAATTTTTCTTGGGTTCAGAAGTGACTGCTGTGCTTTAGTTAGATACTGATGGGGTTCATGAGCCTATCCTTAAATAACAGAAGGTTTTGTGATTCAATTAAACCACAAAGGGAAACTGTATTTAACCCTTCTTATTAGAAACAGAATCATGAAGCTTTTACTATATGTAACTTCTATTCAAAGCTCATCCATTTCTAGCAGATTTTGATGTTACAAGATTTGGGTTTAGGAGAGTTACTATTGATCCCCTCCTCCCCTCCCTACCCCACCAAAACATAAATTGAGAGATTGGGTTTAGGAGAGTATGGAATTTTGGATTTTGAAATTCGAGGTCAGTAATTAAGCCAAGGGAAGCTAAATAGAAGAGTTTATTTTTCTACTGTTCAAGTTATTGGCTTGATCTCTTTGATGATTTATGCATAGATCTCCGATGATTCTGTCCTAGTAGGATCCTAGTAAACGAGCTATATATATCAATCAAATCTTATTTACAGTCTGTTTTGTTGGAGTTGGAAATAGCGATACAGTAAAGTATCTGCTTTTGCTTTACTGGAAGAGGACTTCTATTTAGGTTTTGAAGTGTGTTAACCTTGGTTTTCAGTGTAGGTTATAATCATTTGATGGTAGGTCAAGTTTTTGTCTTTATAAACGCTAGGTGTCTAGTCAATGGAAAAAGTCATGCAGCTACAATCTTCATATTGATCATTAAGTGCTGGCAATGTTTTCTAAAGCAGAGTCTTATATGAAACCACACAATCAAATACCTTAAGATAACAAATTTGGTTGCAAAATATACAGGGTAGAGTTCCCAGGTTTGGCACTTTATTGGAATTGGTCTTGTATATCTTTGAGGGAAGAAAAGGAGAAATGGATGAGGGATGCCAATCTTATGATATCAGTAGTTAAAAACATAAAGTACACATGAAATGATATTTTGGAATCTTTTACAACGTGAGTCTTAGTCTGAACTTGACACATGCAATATTTTTATGTTCCAGGTGGCAAAGAAAACTGCACAGAAAAGCAAGACTTTGCTGACTGATATTGAACGGTGGCAGAAGGTCCATGATAATTTTCACTCTTTATCTTTTTCCTTTCAAAGTTTCTCTATGGCATGGAGTTCAAAGAATCTCAACTTTTTTATTTGAAATGCAGGGAGTTGCCAGCACTGATGGTAAAATTTCTTCTCTCTTGATCATCATATAACTTGTTTATAAGGTTTTTAGTGTTCCTCCTTTTTGTGGGGTGGGGTGGGTGGGTGGGGTGGGGAATGGGATGGCTTTTGTTGGGATCCAACTATTCCGAAACACCTTCCGCTTAATTTGTCTTTGCCACTCTTTTACTGGATTCTTTTGAGTTCATTTAAGAATTAAGGAAGGTGTAATAGGAGATGTCTGTTATACTTGGTCACACTTCTTTAGCACTTCTACACAATGTCCATGAGCTGTAGAAATCAGTTCAACAGTTATGAATATGGAATGAGCCATATGATTATTTGCTTCCACAAAGCTCTCAGGAGGCATTTCTTTCTGGAGATAGTGACATATTTTGGTTTATCCAGTGTTTGGAGTCCCCATCGATATCCTTGTGCAGAGGCAACAATCAACTAGATCCGTTCCTTATATCATAGTGAAATGTGCAGATTATCTTGTCTTATCAGGTGAGAGATGTACCAATACATGCAGAAAACCGTCATGTACATTTTGTCACACACATCTAAATGATGTTATGGGTGCCTACTTTTGGTCTAGGGCTGAATTCACCTGAGCTGTTCAAGGCTGAAGGAGATAAAAAGGTCATACATCAATTGGTTTCTTTCTACAATCAAGGTATTCAGTTTCCAATCTCAAACATATTTTATTTGTCAAGGGATCAATCTTTTTACTCTTTAGTTTGCTTTTGTGTTATAGATCAAAATGCACCAATACCTGACGGGGTAAATCCAGTAGATATTGCAGCTCTGATGAAGTGCTACCTCGCAAGTCTACCTGAGCCATTGACAACCTTCGAGCTTTATAATGAAATAAGAGGTGCTCGCTCAAGCATACACGCGATGAAGAATACCTTAAAGAAGATTCCAACTGTCAACTACATGACACTGGAATTGATCACTGCACTGCTACTCCGCGTAAGCCAGAAATCTCTGGTTAACAAGGCAAGTTTATTCCCTTTCTGAGTGAACAGAATAGCACCCATCTCTCCCTGGGTCGATCTGGATATGTGCAGATCTTTGGATTTGAAATTATCTAAGTGTACTTATCATCCTCGTGGTTTTTGGAGTTCTTGTTCACACAACCTCCATCTCCTTCTAAGATGAAGAAATTCTGCAGTGGAGAAATGTAAAACGTGATGCAACTTTTAACACTTGGATTTTGAACTTGCTAATTGAGGTGCCTAGTTGCTATGATATGCCTTACTTATTTTGAATTTTTTGTTTTATTTCTTTTTGCCCACATGATTAAGATCTAAAAAACTTGTTATGATTGAACCTTCATCTTTAAAAAGTGTGAGTTCTTTTTTTCCTTTTCGCCCAGATGATTGAGATCCAAAAATCTTGCTCCTGATGAGCCTTTATCTTGTACAAATGTGTGAGTTCTTTTCTTGAATGTGGTTTATATGCTTCCCATATTTTCTTCCTGGCAGATGGATGCTAGAACTCTTGCAACGGAAATGGCTCCAATCCTTATTTGGCAAAGAGGACAGAGTCCACACCAGTATGACCAGTTCTGGAACCATTCAGCAAAAAATTCTTCAAAGAAGTATATGGACTCCAACTCCAACTCTAGTGCTTGGGAGATGCTGGAAGGTCTGTTTTTGTTTATTCCTTTCTGTTCTGTTAGTGGGTAGTGTAATATTTCACTCATCTTTATAATTTTTAACACAAATCATATTAAATGAGCGGTTGATACCTCAGTATCCAAATAAATACCGAATATCATTAGCATGTTGAATCTCTTTCTTCTGTTATGGACAGACTTAGAAAGTTTAAAACGATGTATTATGACTAGTGACCCAGTTTTATTTGGTAAGAAACCAGTTGACATATTAAAGTACCACGTGCGAAGTTCAAAAGTGGAACTGCAGGCATCTATTTCCACACTTGGAGATTGCTGGTGATGTGAGAAAGATATTCTCTCTTATTAGTAATGATGAATTATATAAGTGGGCTAGTCGCGAAATGGATATTTACTACTACAAATTTATACTAAGTAGGTAGTTATGATACAAGTACGTGTACGTGAAGACTTCAAATAGGCTATATATTAACTCAAAATTTTGAAAAGATACGGAAGTCAATATTGAAACATGTATCTGTGTTATAAGATGTGTATCAGAAACTTCATAAACTGTTCTGCCAAAATGAATTGTGGAAAGAGGTTTCGCGAAGAGACTAACTTAAGCTGTGTGCTATAACTGCTGTTTTAGCTTGTTTTGCATTTCAAAGAAATATTTCTACAACTGCAACGGAGACCTTAATTTTAAGCGTACATTCTCTATTGAAGTATCTGTAGCCTGTTGAACGTCTATTTCCCAAAGATTTGTGTTTTCTGAAGTCACCCAGGGCAGAATATGTTGTTTTATGTTCCTTTTCGTTTCTCTTTTGGATGGATGTTGTGCTAGTGGAGGTTTTCATTTCTTACAATTGTTAATGTAGATTAGGAGTAGGTAAAAATTGCTTTTGATCCCTTGGTTTTCTGCAAAAAAATTAAGCCAGACTTACTAACAGCCTGAATTAGTTTTTGGAGTGGAAAGTCATTGTGCAGATGAAAAATCAATAAACTTTTAATTTAATCAAATAAGTTATGTTTATCGAGACATCTCTCTCTTTTGACGGTAATATCTGGGTGTATGTTCTGTTTATATTAGTCACTTGGATTAAAGCATTGCATTTTGAGATTGCTATTTGGAACTTAAACCAACTGCTAAGAAACTGACTCCATTTTTCACCTCTGATTGTTTTTGGGTCCAGATGAAGGTGAAAATGTTGATGCATCTTCTCCCATCCCCTTGGATGATGGGCTGCCAATCGACTTGGGCGCTATTGATGCCATTCAGTGCTTAATCGAACATCATAACGCCATATTTACCGATGCAAATGAGACTGTTTGGCGATAGTATTGTATCAGACTATATTGCACATATAGAATGTCTTTATCCATGGTGATCAACATCAGAAAAAAGTTTGACACGCTTTGTAATCATACTTGATTGTGTCTTTACATTTAGGAGTGTGACCATGGCTTTGTAAATTTTTGATTGGGATAGGCATAGGTTCAGAACTTGTGTTTATAGCTCAGGTTTTTGTTATGGGGTGATTGTTGGGATGCTATTGATGGTATAGAGCATAAAAAGAGCCCACGTGCCATTGAAAGGTTTGTATTTGGGATTGAACTTGTGTTGGAGCATTGCAATTTGCAAGTATCAAATAAACATAGATCTTTGCAGTTAATGTGTCATTTTCGGATTATCTCTGTAGATACTTGAAGAAAATTTATTAGGTTTACTTCATCTTCGAGGTTGCATAAATTCTACATGAATGACAGGTTGATGAATTTGAAGAGCAAGTCTTTGTGAAGGATTTTAATTGAGTTCAGATAATGTAGAACGCAAAAATTAGAAAGAAAAAAAAAAGTCTTGTTGAAAGAAAATCATCTATGACTTACAATACCATTTCCATGGATCTTGAATCCCACTAGTATTCGGAATTTACAACAACAATAATATATTCAGTATAATCTCATAAGTGGGATCCGGAAGGGTGGTGTGCTTGCAGCTTTGCCTCTATCTTGTGAAGGTAGAGAGATTGTTTTTGATAGACTATCGGCTCAAGTGAAGCATGCCAAAAACAATTTCAAGAAGAAAACATAGTAGTAAAGAAGTCATGCAAAAAATGGAGAAGAGAACATAACGGTAGCAACAACAGATAAGCCGGTTATCGAATAGCAATATGCAATAATAAAACTGAAGAATAAAATAAGGAAAACTGGACAACACTTGACAGCCTAATAATCTTCTATTATAATCCTCGACCTCCATATTCTCCTATCTAGGATTATATTCTCACAAACTCTAGATAAAGCTTTAAAATCATACCCCTGATTGATAGTGCCTAGATTTTCCCCCTTAATGAGATTATGAATGAAACTCGAACTTGCCGCGAAAAATTTATAGCTCGAATTGCAAGGAAATGTCTAGATTTCATTGGGGCTCTATTTTGGAGTCAACAGAAGTGGAATTCATGCAGGTACATGTCATGGTTGGACTTTTCAGTACTCTGTCAGAAATCCTGGATGAATGACGCTGAAGTCTTCACTGTTCACCCTTAGTGATCCCAATTAAAACATGGCAAAATTTCACCTATCTACAATTTAGATCCCTCCTAACTAACTCTTTTGTCTAAGTTTTACTAATTGCAATTTATAGGCAGCACTTAGTGAAGAAACGTATAAAAGTCCATTTATACAAATTTATCTTGTCTTTTTTTTCTCATTTTTCAGATACAAAAAACAGAAGGTAGCGATTTTAAAGGTAAGAGAGATTAATTAACGCCCTTAATTATCTATAACTTCCCACAATATTCTCCTTCCATATATTATCGTTTTAGAAAGAGAGAATAAAATAAATATTCTCCTTCCACATTGATACTTCAAGCCTAATCTTCAAACGATTTAATATCTCGACAAGTCTTGAAGCAGGGGACATTTGTACACAACAAAATTTATTAAATGTAAATTCATATGAAATTCGGATTATACTAAATTCAAAATATATTAGTCAAAGTAAATATTGTGGATTAATATAATTGAATTAATTATTTAAATCCAATAAATACAGATTTAGGCAAAATTCTTGTTGGGCTAGTCCATTAATTTGGACTACAAATGATGAGCCCACTTTACTAAACTCAAGATGTCATCTTATTCTAGAGGACCAACTTGGCGTCACGTGTCGAATGATGTGGCATGTGAAGTCAAGTGAATGAGCCAATAGGATCATGCCACGTATCAAAATAAATGTAGCACGCCTAGAGAAATCAAAAGCCAATAAAAATATGCCACATGTGCAAGTGGCATGTTTCCGCCAATCAAATATCTCCTTGTCACTTAAATCTGATTGGCTGAAAGAAGCATGTCCTTATCACAACTCCTCCATTCTACAACTATAAGTATAAAGGTCTTCCATAATTCAGAGAAGATACCAGAATTCTAACAAGAAGTCAGAGAGAGATCGTGGATCAGACGCTGCAGATTTCTCTACAAGCTACAAGTTGAAGAATTCAAGCACTCAAGTTCATTTACAACTCAAGATCAAGACTACCAGATTCAAGATCAAACTCAAAAGCCCTTGAATTCAGGTACAAGTCAAGATCAAATTCACAAGTAAAGGTCAAATTCACAAAATTTGAGATCAAGCAAAGGCCCTTGAATTTATATTTGAAAAGACGAATCAGAGGATTCATAGAGATTGTAAGACTCACTATTGAAATAAAATACTACGATTATTGCGACATTTTCTTGTCTCAATTTTTGTTTTTCTGACTCGAATTTTACTGTCCACACTTGTATTAGTGGAGCTGTACACTAAGGGCAAGCTTGTGGTTCATCATATGTTGCATGTGAAATTCTTTGAGAGAGTGGGCATAATTCTATTCTTATCCCCATTCATGTGACATTGTGTATACTTGTGAGTAATTAAGGGCAACTTCCTTGTGGTGAGACACATGGTTAACGAAAGATAGGTGAGATGCTTGATTTCTTGATTGGAAAACTTATGAGTGTTTGCTAATATCATAGAGACAATCTTTGAGGCTAGGTGGTCTTGAAGTAGTTGTTCATGAGGTTTTAAATATGTCGAATGAATGAAGGATGTGTATGAAAAGTTTGTCATCTATAGTCTTTGTAGTTTTAGCTTGAGTAAACGTGATTCAATTGGTGTAGTTTGCAGTAGAGTTTAAGTCATAAGTGTATAGCTTTCTCAAGGACGAACAAGGGTTTAAGTGTGGGGTGTTGATGTAAGGCTAAAAGTCATGCGTTTATACAATCAGTTGCCTCACATTTGTTCTCTGATAGCGTCTTGAGCTTATTTGATATGAATTACACTTATATCCCGTATTTTGATGTGTAGAATGGAGTTTGATGGAGTCCAAGCGTAAGCAAAGTATAATTGAGTTTTGAAGTTTGAGTAGGAGCAAAATATGTTGATCTGGAATAAGTACATAGGGGTTGGACCAAGATGGAAACTTAATGGGAACAAAACTAGATGAAAACGCCTATTTTGCACTAGGGGGACGCTCTAGGGGCCGCCCTAGTGTAATTTGCTACCCTCTATATGCCTGGACAAGGTTTTTCCCGAATGGCCTGAGGGGACGCCTAAGGCGCCGCCTTACTAAAATTTTGGGCCAACTTTGGCCTAATCCATTTTTAAAGAGGAGAATCCGACCCGAACCTTTGGGATTCTAGATAAACCTTCCTTGGATTATTTTTTAATTAATATTGAAGCATAGAAACTCAGAGAGAAGAGAGAGAACAAGAATTGTAAGGTTTTTACTTCACTATTTCGTTCTTTAATCATAAAAACTACACTACTTCATAAATTTGATTTCTTCTAATCAATTCATGAGTAGCTAAACTTCTAGTATCTAAGGTTGTGGTTAAACACATGAAAATTGTGGTTTAATTCTCATATTCTCTAGTTTGATTTTCAATTTTTGAGTTATTTATCTTCTCTTAATCTTAATTGTTTGGTAATTTGATCAACTATCGAACACTATCTATGTTGCATAGTTTGAACTAGAAATGAAAAAATTATACGCAATAATAGAAGATAGAGCTTGATTGTGAACTCTATAGGGAGGGGGGAAATGATTCGCTAATGTAAACAAGGATATACTCGTTAGCCTTGATCAGTTGATATGGAAGAGAAATCACATGCCCTTCACTATTTTGTTAGTATAATGTTGATACATATTTTTGATACATTTGCTTTTACTGCACTGGTGATACATATTTTTGATACATTTCGCTAGTGATACATATTTTTGATACATTATAGAATGAAAAAAGGAACAGTCTACGTAGTAATACTTATATAA
Source organism: Capsicum rhomboideum (assembly GCA_031232105.1). NCBI lineage: Eukaryota > Viridiplantae > Streptophyta > Magnoliopsida > Solanales > Solanaceae > Capsicum > Capsicum rhomboideum. The sequence goes on from CP124716.1 coordinate 37,192,271, forward strand.
ATGTTTGATACATTTAACATATGTATCAAACAGAATATGAATCACAAATGATTACATTATACATATGATACATATCTGAATCACTTTTTAATTTGTGTTTTTCAATAAATGTCGTGTTTGCAGAACCTGATCTTCTTCATTTTTTTGGGGTCATTGCGGTGCTTTGACCTATTTTCGCAAAAACCGTCAGATGTCTAATCAAAGGTACCCAGAGTAAAACTCACAACTTCATCAATTGCAGAAACATCATTGTTGGTTTCAATTTGGAAAATACCCAAACTGAATGAGGGTGAATCTTCAGTTGCCATTGAAGACAAAAAAAAGTAACCCCATTCGAAGATGTGTTTCCAAACTAAAAGAAAATTAGTTAATTAAAAACTACTTCAACAATGAACTCACCTCTCTAAAAAATATGAAAAAAATTAAAACGAATTGAAATGGATGTGGGCAGCTGTTGGAGGTTGAAGTAAACGTGATGGAAGTAACTGTGGGGGAGAAGTTGCCGATTATTTTAGGGTGAAAAATTTTGAAAAATCAAAAAAGCTATTTGGGGCATCGATGGAGGAGTGAAAAGCAGGTGAGGAGAACAGACCATATATATCAAGAGCAAAATAATAAAAAAGGGATTTTATGTATTAATGACCCTTAAGTTTGTAAATTTATGTAATTTATCCTAAATAAGGAGGTCCTACAAAATGTCTAGCAGATCAATCGTGTATGCTAAACCACAAAAAGACACAAAGCAAGCCCAAGCCTAAAAACAAAAAAGACCAACTACAAAGAACAAAAATAAAAAACCAAACAAAAGGGAAAGAACAAATCGCTCGATTGGAAAAGTGAAACAACGACAAGACATCGCTATTTTCGGTGGTCAAAAATTTGAGGTCCAGTGTTAAAGCCAACCTTAATAACTCCAAACTAGGTGAAACAACCAGCTATATAGTTCTCTTTCATCGAAGATTTGTCATGAAAATATCTCAAAGAGCTTGGATAGATTTCATTCATGACACCCACAAGTCTCACAGGTGCTATGAAATTTAATTCAAAGAAGATTTCTTTGGGTCTTTATTAAATATTCAGTCATTTCTATTATAAGGTATATTTACTAGAACTTGTAAAACCTTTGAAATTTGAGTAATCGACTGTTATTCTTTTTAACAGGATGAACCTAAAAAAAAAGGTAATACCACTGTTAGAACAAGAAACAATAACGAATTCTTCATTATTCAAAGATTCACCACACAAATCACCGTCTGATAAGCTTACAAAAATTATACTGTTACATACGTGCGATTCTGTAGAATAGGATCTATTGATTAGCTATGATCTTGTACTAAAACTCTATTGGTGTAATCTCTTTGATTTGTTGTGACTGTTGGTCTAACTGTTGGATCTACCAATATGATTGTTGATATGAGATTTTGTACATTGTCTTTGTGCCTTTATAACTTTTATTTTGACATTTCTGGATTCTAAGATTTGATATTTGTCTTTTCTCCATGTTGATAATTCATCTTTCTTCCGAGGGAACCTCTTGAAAATTATTAAATCTTAGTATACCTACAAAATGACCACCCAGGTTATCAAAATAATCAGCAAGTTGATTCCCCTTTCTGTAGATATGTTCTGCTTCTATATCACCATAGCTCCTCAATTGATTCAATTTCTTCACCTACATACTTAACTCTCGAGGAACCTCCCAGATTCCATCTAAAACATTCTTCATGGTCAATGAATCGATCTCCATCACCCAGCTTATCAATCTTCATATGTCCTTTAATAACAAAAATATGATCTAGTTATATAATTTTAATTAATAAATTATGATGGAATATATACATATATATATTATTTCACATTTTATTAATTACATCTGTATTCTTTAACCTTCAAATATCATTTTATAAGTATCCACAGTTTTACTGTTAGTGATTTTAAATATCTACACCTAATAACATAGTATATATGTGCAACATACGTACGTATCCAGAACTAGTAAATTCTAAATGAATGAAGGTTGATGGGCGATTTATATTAAGTTCGTTTAATGTAGAACGTAAGACAAAGAACAAAAATAGAAAAAGAAGAGAAGGAATTAATTTTGTTGGAAGAAAAGCAAATATTTAATAACTTAATCAACTGTACGGGTGAGGGAAGGTTGAACCCTCTCCCCTTAACTTTCTTCCTCGTGGTCGTGTACACAATGAGCCTGAGAGATATGTTAATGTTCTTCGATATAGTGGGCGCAATCTGATGCCTCATTGAAAGCGTTGCCGGATAAATTATCAATGCAATGGTGTTGGCTGTGTTTGTGCCGATCTTCCTCTTCTACAGCTGTAAGCAACCAACAACTTTCAATACATGTCAATTCCAATGAGGAGAGGCCACTGGAGAAGGCTACTTTCATTTTAGCAAAATAACAATTATATTCTTCAACTCTTCGTAAAATCTCAGGACCTTTAGGATCTAGATCCAACCTTGATCCAGATCCACAAGAAATTAACAAGGTAGACGTACGACGACATAATGGACATTTACATGCTTGAAGGGTGGATTCATGATCCCAAAATTGTACAATACATATACTCAATATTTGTAATGGAGAGTTGCAATCTCCATTGCTAGAATGAGCACGGTAGCACATTCTTACTGAAAACTTTTACTCAACACTAATTTATGATGCTTTCAATTCTCAGCATTCTTAGTTAAGTTTGTTTTTAACAGTTTAGTTGCTCAAAAGTCCTTTAGACAAAGTATCATTAGTCCAATTACTTGACAACTGTTGGGTTATAGATTTTTTTCCCTTCCTATGTGGTTAAATAAATGCCCAATTTGGACCAACCCACTTTTGCTCATAGGCCCATTACTATGGGGCATATATATAGACATTTATACAAAGAGAGTTTTCAGCAGCCAAAAGAGAGAAAGATAGCAGATTTTCGCACCTAAATTTCAGCCCTAAATAGCCAACTTCAAATTGTGATTTTCGCTTCGTTTCTAGCCCGATTAAGTTGATTTTTGGAAATATTATTCCTCTTATCTCAATATTTGATTAGGAACTGGTAGAGTTGGATTTGGTGCCTCGTAACTCCAGTTTTACATCCGTGAACAATAGTTGTGTTTTCGGTGCTTTTGCTCCTTTAGTTCTCTTGTTTTTTGTGTTGTGCTTTATATATTGTTGCTCGTTGTTTAGCACTTATTTGATAGCCATTTTGGAGAAAACATTGTAACTCTTGGTGATTTTAGTGGAGGTTTTGATCCCATAGCTTTTTACTCTTCACATTGAAGGATTTTTCACTTAAATCTGGTGTCTGGTGTGATTGGTTTTATTCTTGTCTTGTCATATTCATTTGGTTGAATACATGCTGATCATTATTATCATTGTGCTTGATTTGGTTTTCTTCTCTTGGTTCAAATTGAAAGGGAAAGTTTAGACTTGGGTATTCTTTCGCTGCTACCCTATTGTGCACTTTTGTTAGTACCTAGCCTTTTCCAACAAAGTGGTATCCAAAAATTGATGGTTGTTGATTGTCGATTTGAATGATGGAGGTAAATATGAGCAAGATGGTGTGTTTGAATGGTAGTAACTATCATACTTGGAAAGGCAAGATGAAGATCTCCTATTTGTCAAGAAAATGCATTTGCCTATGTTCGCTTCTAATAAACCTCAATCCATGACAGATAAGGATTGAGAATTTGAGCATTTAAAGGTTTGTGGATATATTAGACAATGGGTTGAAGATCATGTTAGAAACCATATTGTGAATGAGACATATGTCAGAAGTTTGTGGGGCAGGCTCGAGACTCTTTATGCTTCGAAGACTGGCAATAACAAGTTGTTCCTGTTAAAACAGTTGATGAATATCAGGTACAAAGAGGGCAATTCTATTTCTGATCATATAAATAATTTTCAGGGTATCCTTGACCAGCTGTCCGTAATGGGTGTAAAATTTGATGAAGAAATTCAGAAACTTTGGCTTCTTAATACTCTGCCAGGCTCTTGGGAAACTCTTCGAGTTTTTTTGACTAATTCTACTCCCAGTGGTGTTGTAACTATAGAATATGCTAAGAGTGGTATCTTAAATGAAGACATGAGAAGAAGATCTCAGGCCTCATCTTCTTCAGCTTCACATTCTGATGTTTTGGTTACTGAAAATAGGGGGAGAAATAAGTCCAGAGGTCAGAATGACAGAGGTACAAGTAGAAGCAAGTCGAAGTTCAGATTCAAGAATGTTACATGCGACTATTACCACAAGAATGGGCATATCATGAAATATTGTCACAAGCATAAGAGATATATGAGACGATAAAAGAAAGAAGACGATAATGAGAATCGTGTTGCTGTTGTTGCTAATGATGATCTTCTTGTTGCTTGTGGTAAAAATTCCATTAATCTTGTTCGTGATGAGTCTAGCTAGTTGGTGGATTCTGGTGCTACTTCTCATGTCATGCTAAAGAAGTAATTATTTTCTTCTTATACTCCAGGTAATTTTGGGATGTTGAAAATAGGCAATAATGATGAAGTTAAAGTACTTGGCATTGGGACTATTTGTTTGGAAAGTAAAAATAGTTCCAAACTTGCTCTCAATAATGTCAAGCATGCTCCAGATGTTTGCTTGAATTTGATTTCTGTAGGGAACCTTGATGATGAGGGTTATATTAATACCCTTGGTGTTGGCCAGTGGAAGCTTACTAGAGGTTCAATGGTTGTGGCTTTTGGTGACAAGTTGTCTAACTTATATGTATTTCAGGGCTCCACTTCTAGAGGCTCAGTAAACTTGGTGGAGAATGATACTTCATCATAGTTGTGGCATATGAGTGAGAAGCGGATTGACAGTTTGGCTAAAGAAAAATTTGCTTTCTGGAGTGAAACAAGCAAAGTTGAAGAGATGTGTTCATTACTTAGCCGGTAAATAGAAAATAGTTTCTTTTTTCAGAGTCATCTGTCTTCAAGAAAGTTTGATTTGCTGGAGTTGGTACATTATGATTTGTGTGGCCTTTTTAAGGTAACGTCTCATGGTGGTGCACTTTATTTTGTGACTTTTATTGATGATCATTCTTGCAAACTCTGGGTATTTTCTTTGAAGTCCAAGTATCAAGTACTTGATGTATTCAAGGGTTTTCAGGCCTTGGTTGAGAGATAGGCAGGGAAGAAATTGAAATGCATCCGCTCAGATAATGGTGGTGAGTATATTGGTCCTTTTGATCGATATTGCAGAGAGCAGGGTATTCGGCATCAGAAAACTCCTCTAAAGACTTCTCAGTTAAATGGTTTAGCAGAGAGGATGAACAGAACTCTAGTTGAGAGGGTTAGATATATGCTTTCAAATGTTAAGCTCCCAAATTCCTTTGGGGAAGAAGTACTTAATCCTGCTACCTATGCCATCAATTTATCTCTTTCTGTTGCTTTGGATGGTGATGTCCCTGACAAAGTTTGGTCTGGTAATAATGTTTCTTATGATCATCTTAGAGTCTTTGAGTGTAAAGCCTTTGTGCATGTTCCTAAGGATGAGAGGTCAAAGTTGGATGTTAAAACTAGGCAGTGTATCTTCATTGGTTATGGTCAAGATGAATTTGGCTATCGTTTCTATGATCCAGTTGAGAAGAAACTTGTTAGAAACCGTGATGTTGTGTTTTTTGAAGACCAAACAATTGAGATTTTGACAAAGCTGAGAAGGTTGATTATACGAGTAGTGAGAGCCTAGTTGGTATTGATCCAGTTCCTTTAACTAAGCTGCTTCGGCAGGGTCGAAGAAGACGTGTAAGACACCGAGGGGCCGGGGCTTCTTTATATTGCACCTGAAAAAAATCTTCATAATGATGAAAATCAAGTTGATAATGAAGATGGTGATCATGTTCAGAAAGAACAACATGATGTTGTTGATGCTCCAGTTCAAGATGATTTGGTTGTCCAATAACCAGTTGTTATTGATACTCCAGAGAGTTCTCTCAGACGATCCACTAGAGAGAGAATACCTTCATCTCGTTATTCTCCCAATAAGTATGTAATCTTGACTGACGGGGGAGAAACTGAGAGTCTTGATGAGGCCATGAAAAGTAAAGAAAAAGAAAGGTAGTTTGATGCTACGGAAGATAAAATTAAATCTTTGCATGATAATCATACCTTTGATTTGGTTAAGTTACCTAGAGACATAAAAGCTTTGAAAAATAGGTGGGTTTTTAGGGTGAAACATGAAGATGATAATCCAGTTCCACAGTACAAAACTAGATTAGTTGTGAAGGGAGTTAATTTTGATGAGATATTCTCTCCAGTTGTGAAGATGTCATCCATTCGTATGCTTCTGGGCTTAGCTACAAGTCTAAGATTTAAAGGTTGAGCAAATGGATGTTAAAACTATTTTTCTCCATGGCGACTTAGATGAGGAAATTTATATAGAGCAGTCGGAAGGTTTTAAAGTCAAGGAAAAACAGAATTATATTTGCAAATTGAAGAAGAGCTTGTATGGTTTGAAACAAGCTCCTAAGCAATGGTACAGGAAGTTTGGTTCTTTTATGACTCAGCAGGACTTCAAGAAGACTTCTTCAGACCATTGTTTTTTTGTGCAAAAATTCTCTGGTGATACTTTATTATCATGTTGCTTTATGTTGATGACATGCTTGTTGTTGGTCATAATGCTTGCAGGATTCAAAAGTTGAAGCAAGAGTTGAGTAAGTCCTTTTCTATGAAAGACTTACGACCAGCAAGGCAGATTCTTAGCATGTAGATTGTCCGTGACAGAAAGGCCAATATATTATGGTTATCACAAGAGAAGTACATTCAGAAAGTAGTTCGAAGGTTCAACATGGACAAGGATAAGGTTGTCAGTACACCTTTAGCTATGCACTTCAAATTGAGCACGAAGCAGTATCCTTCCAATGATGATGAGAAGGAAGACAGGAAGAAAGTTTCTTATGCTGCAGTTGTTGGTAGTTTGACGTATGAAATGGTTTGCGCTCATTCTATTGGTATTGTTAGCCGTTTTCTTTCTAATCCGGGAAGAGAACATTGAATGTTGTGAAGTGGATCATGAGATATCTTTGTGGCACTTCTAGTCCGAGTTTATGTTTTGGTACAGGAAAACCTATTATTTGTGGTTATACTGATTCAGACATGGCTGGTGATATTGATACTCACAAGTCTACTTCAGGGTACTTGGTTACTTTTACAGGGGGAGTTGTGTCTTGGCAATCTAGGTTGCAAAAATGTGTTGCTCTATCTATTACAAAAGCTGAGCTTATTGCTGCCGTTGAAGCTTGTAAAGAGTTGCTCTAGATGAGGATATTCTTGGGGGCACTTGGTTGTGCTGAAGAAAGGTATGTGCTTTATTGCGACAGCCAAAATGCTATATATCTTGACAAGAATTCTTCATTTCATAGTCGGTCTAAACACATTGATGTGAGATACCATTGGATTCAAGATGTGTTGGATTCTAAGTTGCTTGAACTTGAGAAGATTCATACGGATGATAATAGTTCTGACATGATAACTGAAGCTTTACCAAGAGGAAAGTTTGAAGATTGTTGCATGATCGTCGGGATGGCGGTCTCCTCCACATAGTCGTGAGGGGGAGAATTGTTGGGTTATGGGTCTTTTTCCCTTCCTATGTAGATAAATAAAAGCCCAATTTGGACCAATCCCTTTTTGCCTATAGGCCCATTACTATGGGGCATATATATAGACCTTTTTTAGGTCTTATTTCACAATCCACAAAAAGAGTTTTCAGCAGCCAAAAGAGAGAAAGATAGCAGATTTTTGCACCTAAATTTCAGCTCTAAATAGTCAACTTCAAATTGCGATTCCCGCTTTGTTTCTTGTCCGATTGAGCTAATTTTTGGACAGCTTATTCCCAGTGGAGGAGCTAGCATATAATGAGCCCCCTTCGGCAAAAAATTACACTATTTATACATGTTTAAAATTATTTTTTATGTATATATAGTAGATGTTGAATCCCCTTCGGCTAGTTCGTGTGTGCACTTTTGAACCCCCTCAATGAAAATTCTGGTTCCGCCACTGCTTGTTCCTCTCATCTTAATCTTTGATTAGGAACTGACAAAGTTGGATTTGGTGCCCGGCAGCTCCAGTATTGCATCCGTGAACAGTAGTTGCATTTTCGGTGCTTTTGCTCCTTTAGTTCTCTTGCTTTTGGTGTTGTGCTTTATATATTGTTGCTCGTTGTTTGACACTTCTTTGGTGGCCATTTTGGAGAACATATTGTAACTCTTGGTGATTATAGTAGAGGTTTTGGTCCCGTAGTGTTTTTATTCTTCACACTGAAGGGTTTTCCACGTAAATCTGGTGTCTCGTGTGATTGATTTTATTCTTGTCTTGTCATATTCATTTGGTTGAATGCTTGCTGCCCATTATTATTATTGTGCCTGATTTTTTTGTCTTCTCTTGGTTCAAATTGAAAGGAAAAGTTTAGACTTGAGTATTCTTCCGCTGCTACCCGATCGTACTCTTTTATTAGTGCTTTGCCTTTCCCAACAACAACTTGGTCATAGATTAGAAAATAGCAACCTAAATGTGGTTTATAAAGACCAGCCTATTGCTCCAATAACGCACCAAGGGTAATGTCCTTGATTGTTGGATCACAACTTCCAAAAAATAAAATATGCATGTAGTACAATATATACTACGGAAAAGGGCCTAATATGCCCTTTACCTATTGAAAATGGTACAAAAATACCCTTCATCCACCTTTAGGCTCTATAATGCCCTTCACATCTATCTTTGGGTTCCAAAATGTCCTTCACATCCACTTTTGGGCTCCAAAATGCCCTTTATTTAACATCTTCAATATTAAATTGAAAAAAAGTTTCATTAATGACGTGTCAACTTCTCATTGTTAAATTATAAAGATATATGTATTACATTTAACAGAATAAAACAAAGTAACTCTTTTCAAAAGAAAAAAAAAAAGTCTTAAAAGATAATTGTCAAGTATTACATAGTTTAATATACAAAAAGAAATTATAAAAAATAAGTAAAATATTTGTTACAATGATTAAGTTTGCTAATTTAGCAAGGCATTATAATTATTTAAATTAATCAATATTAAAACTCACATGCAATATTTTTTATTAGGGGTTTTCATAATTTGGTTTAGGTTCTTTCTTGGTTAAAACTAAAATCAAATCAATTTAGTTAATTTTTTAATTATTAAAATCAAATATAACTCATATCCATCAATTTGGCTAGTATCGGTTTGGTTCGAAATTTTTTATTTTTAAGAAAATAATAATATTTTCCTCTCTTATTTTTTTCCCTACAAGTAGAAAAAAAGTATTTCATCATTTTTCAACTTATAATATGTTATTAACCTATTACTATGGTGACTATAATTTTCTTGAATTGTGAAGGAAATGTCTTAAAAAAAATTATAAGCTTAATTTAATCAAGTGAATAAAGTTAATAAAAAAATAAAATAAATATATAGGTAAATCTCATGTTGTTGTTTTTTGAATAATAAGTTTGGATTCATGACTTTCTTTTAAAAAATGAGCGGGTAACAATGTGGATCGGGTCTATTAGTTTTTGGGTGAGTTTATTAATTTTTTTTAATTAGTTAAATGGGGACCAATGGAAAATTGACACATCATTAATGAAACCTTTTTTTTTTCAATTTAATAGTAGAGATATTAAATAAAGGGCATTTTGGAACCCAAAGGTGGGTGTGAAGCGCATTATGGAGCCCAAAGGTGGATGTGAAGGGCATTATAGAGCCTAACGGTGGATGGATGATATTTTTGTACCATTTTCAATAGATGAAGGGCGTTTTAGACCCTTTTCCGTATATAATATTATATAACATTATACAAAGAAAATTTGGTTAAGGAAACTCAAAAAGAAAATTTTCAAAAATATGCCGCTTTTAAAAATATTTATAGCAAGTAGTTCAATATATAATATCATACAATACTATACAATATTATACTTGGGAAAGATCATCATATTTAATGTTTCAACTTGTATAAAGTGTATAAAAGGTTTTTATATACAACTATAAATTAAATTATATATTTATACACAAAATATGGACTACATAATGTAAATATTTTCAAAAAGACATAGAACATAATTTTTTAATTAAAATATTACCTAAAAATAGAAGGATAGAAAGAAAGAAGCACCAGCAATGTGGCATCCGACATATATTTAGCAGGAAGAACAATCATAATAGAAAATGCTCATTTGTAATAGGACAATGGCTTATTGAACGTGATCACTACATTCGTATCTTTCACTTTCATGTCATTTACAGATTATATTCTTTAATTGTTTTAAATTAAATATAGATTAATGAGTTTTCCACAAAACTAGTTTTTAAATGGCCAAAATTTGATTCTAGCCAACAACTACCGAAGACATACCAGAAATAAAATCAAACATAAATTTGCTAGAAAAATATACTAATATTGTGCATTATAAAGGTTGCTTGGAAAGTTTACTATTTATTACTAGTTACTACTAGTAAATAAAAGGGTTGTACCATACTATGAGGGTGTTAGGAATTGATTTATTTTTAGGTACTTTTGACTTTTAAGTATTTTTTAATTTTTAAAGATATTTGATAAAAATACAAAATACTTAAAAATATTTTATTTTAAGCTTTAAAAAATAAAATAAAAAATCAAAAACTAAAAATTGATTGCTATTAACTTTTGATTTTTAGTGACTTTAAAAAAAAAAAAAAAAAAAAAAAAAAAAAAAAGAAGCTAATCCAAACCGCTTGTATATCATTTTGGGGGAAATTCAAATTAGACCGTGAGTGACGGTGAGAAAGAAGAAAGTGAATAGTTGGATAGTGTAGGCGGCGCTGAGCATGAAGAAGCACCTACAACTTGTCCCTTATCTCTTCCTCTTCAGCTTTGTTTTCTCCAACGTAAGGAATTCTATTTCTTCATCATCAAGCAACCCCCATCTCTTTTATGATCAATCGAAACCTAGTTTTTTTTTATTTATTATGAAATCATTTGCTTCTAAGCAATTTGTATGACTTATATAGTAGTCTATTTATTATGAGAATAGGAGGCATTGGTTGGGGGCTCCTTGCAATATCCTGTAGTTGTAAGCACCTGGCCTTTTTTGGAAGCTGTTAGAGCTGCGTGGAATGGGGTTGACAGTGGTTTATCTGCAGTAGATGCAGTTGTGGAAGGTTGTTCTGCTTGTGAGAAACTAAGATGTGATGGTACAGGTATATGAGAATGCCCCAACTCTCACTTTTGTATTAATATTTCCTCTTTCTTCATGATTGATTAACTGAAATAGGAAAGCAAAATTTGTGAGCCGGAGTTATTTAATACAGATATAATACATTAACGTTCCCTACTTGGCCTCAGAATTGAATTAGTCTTGCGACTCTCCTGAAGATTTTCGCTCAGATTATTTGACATTACATTGGTTGCTAGGAAGAATGTGAGTTTAAAGCCTATACAATGACCAAAAAGTTTTCTTGGTCATTCATAAAGTGGATGAACTTCTGCAACTAAAGTGTTGTTCTGTTCTAAGGTTTTTGATGGCAATCATTGTAGTGGTCACTCCTTATTCAATTTAAAAAAAAAAAAATTGTTACTAGCAAAGAATATACCTCAGCTTGACTTGTGCAATTCCAATGTTCAAGTCTTCCTAGTGGAGGTACCAATACCACCCCATACTAAATATTGAAATACAACTAGAACTAGAAAACTCAGCGAAATCCCCAAAGGAGTACAACATCCAACGAAGATCTATGCAATGCTCTACACCACAGAAGTTTCAAGATACACGAAATAAGGAAAATTTTCTATTTCTTGGGATTCTAAATTATTGTGACATAATCATTAAGTTTCTGCACAATATTTTTAATGATTCTCTTAATACTTCTCTTGACTTTACACGCGCCTCAAATATAAACTAGTGAACTAACTTGAGTGCAGTATTAATAAGATGAACACTACCATCAAATGGGTCGCCCAGAAAGGTACAGGGTCACCAGAATAATCATTAGAAGGAGAAATCGTACTTTCAAAACAGTACCAGAAAGAAGCAAGAATAGTAAAATCATAAAAAACAAGAAAAAAATTAACCAGGTAGATAAGCGTAAGGCTGGCTGCTGAAAGTAGAAACAACATAAAGTCTCCGCTAAGATCATAGAGATACCAATACCATGAGAAATGCGGGGAAAAACTCTTATTAAATGAGTTGGTTAGCAGGATAGAAGAAGGATTTCTTATATAGGATTTTGAGTTATGTGAAATAAGAGAGTTTACCTAATTTTTCAAATTCCAATTATGGCATTAGCACTAAAATTTCCTCTTGACTTTCAACAATTACATGAACATTAAGCATATCATGCTTAGTAATTCTCTGGACTTCCAATCATATCGCTACATCTACCACATTTTATTTGTACTATCTCAATGTAAGAGGGTAGAGCAGTTGGTAAGTTAGTCCCAAGTCCGTTGACTGTCTGTTGTCAAAATAAAAATTCCATACTTCTAGTTCAGCTATGGGAAGTTAGTATACTTTTGTGCTAAGAATATTGGTGACAGAAAAGTCAGCCAGTTGTAACTTGTAAGGTAAGAGTTGATGCTGTTGAGCATCTAGCTGATGATTTATACAATATGATATTTGTATTCCTAAAGCAGTTTAAAAGCATTATTTTCATGTCAGTTGGGCCTGGTGGAAGTCCAGACGAGAATGGAGAAACTACAATTGATGCCATGGTCATGGATGGGGTAATTTTCTGTTTATTCTTGTATATTTCTTTATAATCACTGTGATGAAGGCAAACATAATTTGAAATTTATTTTGGACTTGCTAAGACATGCATAGGTAACAATGGAGGTCGGAGCTGTTGCCGCTATGAGGTATGTGCCAGAGGGCATTAAAGCTGCGAAGTTAGTGCTGGAGTACACTAAACATACTATGCTTGTCGGGGATCAAGCCTCAGCTTTTGCCATTTCAATGGGCCTTCCAGGGCCTACAAACCTAAGCTCAGTTGAGTCAATAGAGAAGTGGACAAAGTGGAAAGAAAATTATTGCCAACCTAATTTTCGGAAAAACATTATCCCTAGGGATAATTGTGGTCCATACCATCCAAATGGTCCTTCAATAAGAAGATGCCTGATGTCTAACGAGCTCAGTCCTAATGAATTTGGATCAGTTAATGTAGGTTTACATAGCCATGATACGATATCCATGGCTGTCATCGACCAAGTAAGTTGTTGGAATGTTAGCCTTCCTTATGTTGCTCAGCTTGTTAGCTTCTTTCACCAGAAATTGTTTTATACTTTCCATTTTAGGTTGGACGGATTGCCGTTGGCACATCAACTAATGGAGCCACGTTCAAGATTCCCGGAAGGTTAGGATCTTTACTTGTTTATGCTATGAGAAACCTTTTTGTGATCTTTCAACGCTTTACCGTGAAGCCCAAAGAGAAGTTTCAGTGACCTTTCTAGAGTTGTTGTGCATTCACCAAATACGTCAACTTGCTTCAATATGTGATCAGTGGAAGATTTTGTCGAGTATACTTGCCTCTATAGTAGAAATTTACCTTCTCTAACAGAATAAAGCCATTACTTTCCTTACCTATTTCTCAAAAACAGAATAAAGCATTACAATGGTGATTCAATCACATCACTTTATAAAACTGGTTTTGTATTTTTAATTTTGGTTTTCTATCTTTAATAGTTTCCTTTTACTTCTCCTTTCCCCTTTTTAAACGCAATTGCAGGGTTGGTGATGGACCAATAGCAGGGTCTTCAGCTTATGCAGATGCTGAAGTTGGTGCTTGTGGAGCCACTGGGGATGGTGATATTATGATGCGCTTCCTTCCGTGGTACTTCGCAAGAACTTCCTCTGAATTTTTCATGCCATCATGTACAGCAGAAATTATGTTTTGAAACTATGTAACTTTTTGATAACTGTGGTGTCCGGGCCAGCTTGCGCGCACCTCGACTAATTCCACGGGATACGTGCCACCTCCCACCAGCAACAGGTGTTGAAACTATGTAACTTTAGCTTTCAAATTAAAGAGGTAAATAGGATACAGAGAATGTTTAGAATATCTGACCTGGTAAAGTCCATAGGAAGGGTTTGAAGGTTGGGGATTATACATAAAAACACGACATGAGAATAAATAGTGAATCATAGCTCCTCGGTCTTTCACACATGCAGGTGATATTCCTGTGAATGTTAAATCATTAACGTATGATGATTAGTGGCATATTGTCATATGGTTTGTACGAAAGATTTTGCATGTGCAAACAAGCATTTTAAATGTCTGGTTTGATTCCTGAACAGTTGCCCAGGCCGATAGAAGCTAAAGCCTCTTGAAAAACCTGCTTATCATAGTTGATTCATAATTTTGCATCAACCAGTATTCGTCCTCGAAAAAAAAAGGAATAGCAAATTCGTGCTATAAGCATCTAAATTAATAGTCAGTATACCTAGGTTATAGTTGATTTTGCTTGCTCTCAGATTCTCTAGCTGGGATCACAAACTCTAGATAAAGTTTTAGAATCATTCTCCTGATTGATTAGTCCCTGGATATTTTCCCCCTCTTACACTTCATTGGGAATTGAAGAAGTTTCTAGCTGGACCAAATACATGTTTAAGCTTATGTCCTATTTTTAGAGGCTAGCATAATTTGAAAGAAGATAAACATTTTTCTATGTTGTTTGCCTGATACCAGTTATCAGACTCTGGAGAATATGAGATTAGGAATGGAACCCGAACTTGCTGCAAAAGATGCTATATCGCGAATTGCAAGGAAATATCCAGGCTTCATTGGGGCTCTATTTGCAGTCAACAAAAGTGGAATTCATGCAGGTGCATGCCATGGTTGGACTTTTCAGTACTCCGTCAGAAATTCTGGGATGAATGACGTTGAGGTCTTTACTGTTCATCCCCAATGATCCCTTTAGCATACCCCACTTTTATTGAAGTTATTTCTCTTCCATAAAGCCACATTCATAGTCTCTTTTGCATATTGTAGAAGAGATAATATCCTTCCATATATGGTTATTGGACTTATTATCAAACCATAAAATGTCTACATTGGTATGATAAAGTTCAAATTTGAGTATGTGTGATGACAGCCCAATTAAGCTTCTACTATTACTTGGCTGAGAGCCTGAGACATCTACAGATCAATACTATACTTGGTGATTTTACCCAGCTACTTGAAATGCGCTATAAGATCAGTTGAAAAAGATTTTTTCTTGGCGAAACTTTTTTTTTTCCCAGCAAAGAAGACCTGCAAGTTTGACAAATTTTATATATATATGCATACAATAGACATAACGTGGTCAGATCCTTTCTCAGATGTTGTAAATTGTGCAAGCTTAGTGTACTAAACTGTCTTATCTTCCTGTTTTGTGGATTAAGGAACCTAACTGACGGTCAATCCTTAGAGAGTTTATTGTTGAAGTGTAAGGATTTTGTTGATTTGACATGGATCTATTTCAACATTTATTAATTCTATAAGGGAACTATGAAAGTTGAGTTGTGCATAAAAGTTTATGTGGCTGGATATAGATTTGGTTGAAATTTGGAAAAGAAAAGTGTTTTTGAAGTTGATTAAAAAATGGAATTTCTCGGAAATTGAAGTTGTGTTTGATCATGTAGTCCACCTAAAAAAAAAAAAGAAGCTAAAGTCTAATAAGTCTTGTGAGTAGGAAAATTCACTGAAAATTTTGCAAACTTAAGAAATTCATCTTAAAAAACTAATTAAAACTCATTCCAATATAGAACAAAACAATGTTTTGAAAATATTTTCTGAAATAAAAAAATAGATTCTTCTTTAATGTCCAAACGACTACTTAAAAGTTGAAAAGACGAAGCCAAGAATTCCCTTTTCTAGATTTCCCTTTTAATGACCACAGAAGTCCCTTCCTTTCAATGTTGTCACACGTGAAAAGTGAAGAAAAGCGTCAAGGCCTCTCAACATTTTTTGTTTAACAAAAACTATTATTTAAGTAAAATATAAGAATTAAAAGTCATGTAAATCTAGCTCAAATTCATTTTTAAAAATTTCTGATCGAGTGCAAAGATGCAGTTTAAAGTTTTTAATTCAGGTTTGACATCTGACAAGCTTTCTTATGCAGTACTAAATTACTAGTTCCTCGTATATGTGTGTGTGTGTGTTTTCATTCAGGATATTAAAAAATATATATATATTTGTTTTGCAGATTATATTTATTATTTAGTGTCGTAGTCTTCGAGCCAAAAGACATTGCAAATTTACAGTTGAGATGTAAATGTGCTTACTCGAGCTTTTGAGGTGTTATGATTTTAGTGGTTTATCTTAATTATCACAATTTCCCTGTCCAACAAAAGTTGCATTTGTATACAATAATCAAATTGTAGCGGTATAATTTAGTGGTAAAAATGTGATTCGTTCAATTATCCCTTAAATAATTAAAGGATCCATATATATGAAGATCAATGATCATGACATACAAATTAAACTCCCAAATGGTTAAAATCAATATTGAGCTATAACCAGGCATGAATTTAACTTGTCCAACATTATTTCAACATTATTTTATTAGGTTGATTTCTCAAATGGCCACTCAATTAATAGTTATTATTTCAAAAAATCATCTTTTTCTGTTTTAATTTTCTTTAATAAAGAAAGTAACTTTCTGAGTTAATAGTTATTAATTGAGTGACCTTACGAGAAATCAACTCTTATTTCATCTCTAACTGTAGTCTTAACTTGATAACCTCCTTGATAAAATGGTTAACTGTTGCTAATAACTCTATTAATACTTTTTTAAAATAAAAGAAAGGCTACCATTTTAAACTCTCTGAGACTACTAGTAATCACTAATCACTTTTGGATTACACCAAAAAGATTGTGGATTAAATGTTTCTACTCTACCATGACTTGCAATTTATCTAACCAATTTATCTAACCTTTAGTTTAGTAGAAAGAGTAGGTATTATGAAATGTGGGACCAATTGCCAGAAGAAATATAGAAACAAGGGATAATCTTAAGGAGTGACAACTCTAGATTGGTCAATGTTAATAAATGTTTTTAGACTCATTTTAAGATGATACCAATCTAGAAGAAAGTTGATAGGTGTACATGTCAATTCAAGCCAAGAGAGAGAGAGACAGTGTTAATTGTAAGTTGCTCTCAGTGTGAAGAAAACGATAAGGCCATTTGTCTATTTTGAGTTTTCAACGTAGTTGCCAAGGTACTCACTTGATCTCTTCTCATACCTGCTTTATCACAATTGTTAGATGTTACTATTGATTTATGAAATTTGTGGCTGAAAAAAAGAGATATATAAAATTCGTACTCATATTTATTGGTGAAATCGCATAAAATGGATAATCTTAATAGGTTAGTTCGTTGACTATCTAAATTTTCATTTATTAGTGAGGTTCAATTATACGCCTTATAATTTCCTTCCTCATTTATACCTGCCCTCAATATTTTTTTTAAAGAAGTAGCCGCTTAAAATGCTACCCTTCTTAGTTGTTAGGAAGGAAACAAAATTGAACTGTACAATTAAACAAGTCAACGTCAACTGAGGGAGTAAAGGTCGATGACTATAGTGGCTGGTTGGCAATTTCTATATTACATTAAATGGCTATTTTTTTTAAAAACCTTTTACTCATTTACCAACTACTCTGAATTTGAACTAACAGATAGATGAGTAAATTAGTACTCCCCCAGTCCCCGTTCAACAATATTTATCCACTATACTAAAAATAGATATTCAATAATATCTGGAAAAAACAATGAATAATTTACCAATTTTTATCCATTTTACCCTTGATATTAAATACTATTCATTAGTAAATACATTTTTCAAAGCAATATATTAATTATATTTAAAAGGTGATATGGTAAAATTACCTCTATTATTTATTGTTTCTTGACATTTGTGTCAAGTCAATAAAGGACAAGTATTGTTGGACGAAGGGAGTACTTATTTTGGTGTACTTTTTTGTTCATTTTTACTTGTCCAATATATTAAAGTTAATTGTCCAACTTTACTTGTTAAGTTTTAAAAATTTAAAAATAATTTATTATTTTGTATTCATTTTATTCTTATTATTAAATATTATTTATTTTTTAATATTTAGATGACTTACCATTAATAAAAGTGATATAGTAAATTTACTTTTTTATTTATTACTCCCTCCGTCTCAATTTATGTGATGCAGTTTGACTTGACACGGAGTTTAAGAAAGAAAGGAAGACTTTTGAAATTTATGGTCTAAAATGAGTCATAGATATTTGTGTGGTTGTAAATTATTTTATTAAGGATAAAGTGGGTATTTTAAAGTTAAATTATTACTAAATATAGAAATGTATCATTCTTTTTAGAACTGATTAAAAAGAAAAGTGTGTCATATAAATTGGAAAGGAGAGAGTATTTTTTAAAGAGAGTACCCAATCAAATGTAAGCAAGGTCATAGTTTTGGCAGTGATGAGCCATGAAATGTGGGGGTCACATACATGTGTTGTCATTTATATATAGCTTGTGAGTCGGTGATTTGCATTTCACTAATTTTTGTTTTCGAAGATTCAACTTTGCCTTTTCACATGGACACTCTTCCTTTCCATTCAACATTCAACCCAACGACCAAAAGAATAGTACTCCCTTCCTCCGTTTCGTTGTATGTAACATTTTTTAACTTGACATGGTGTTTAAGAAAAAAATAAAAATTTATAATCTAAAATGATCCTTGAATATTTATGTGGTTGTAAATCATTTCGTTAAAGGTAAAAGATGAATTTTAAAGTTAATTTTTTTTTCTAATTATAATAAGGTGTCATTCTTTTTGGGACAGACTAAAAAGAAAAATGTGTCACACAAAATAAATGGAACGGAGTGAGTAATAATCATCATAGAGAAATGAACTTCCCACTGAAATTTTACTCATTTACGAGTAGTTTTTACTTTTTACCTGAAAATGTGAAGAATTAACTCACTTTGATTTCACAAGACACAGACACTATTGTCTCACTCAAACATTAAAAAGAAAATAAAAGAGATATAGTAAATGAAAATAAAATTATTGTTAAACATACAAGTCGGTCAAACAAAACGATTACAGAATGTTACTGTTCCTGTCATTTACTAATTACGTATGCTTCTGTTTCAATTTATGTGAAAGAGATACTATTGTGGGAGTCATATAATTTTTTTCCCGGCAAACTTCTTAACAAAAATTAAATCATCAGAAATATTGACTTGTAATACTTTTTCGTGTAGTTTTTAAATATATAAATTTTATTTTAAATAAAAATTTATACTTTAATTTATGGTCAAAATTAAGTATTATGGCATCGTACTTCAACACCTGCATATAAATTGAAATACAGGAAGTATTATTTTTTTAATGAAATACAAGGAAAGAATGGATTACGTGAGTAGTGATCTGATTTAATTCTAAAAACATACTTTAGGATATATGTTTGGTAAGCAGAATCCCATTTTAAACGTCAATTTGTTACTATATTTAAGGAAATTAAATGGGATATGACTTCTATTTCGTGACAATAACGTCGAAGGTCAACAACTACCCTATTTATTTATTTTTGAAAAGACGGTATGTACGTGGTAAATTGTTAATTTATTACCAACACTGAAGTAGCTTGCTAGTGCAGTAAATTTTAGGTTCGTTTCGTAGGAGGTATAAGGTGTGATATCCCATGCATAAGTTTGAGATAGCTCATAAATAAAATTTATATGTCCTTCGTCCCATTTTATGTGGCCTAATTTGACTGGGCACAGAGTTTAAGAAATAAGCTTTGACTTGATAATGTTTACCATATTGTCCTTTAAAAAATAAAAGGTAATACATTTACTTTTCAATTAAGTGGGATCAATAAGGGTAAAAGAGTAATTATGCCTTCAAAAAGTTACCAAATAAGAAAATATGACATTTTTTTTGAGACGGATCAAAAAGGAAAGTAGGTCTGGGACGGAGGAAGTACTATGTTTGGTTGATGGTATAATTTATACCATGAATCAAACATGGTATAAAGCTAATATCAAATTTAATCTTGGTATAATTTATCTTATCCCATCAACCCATATGGTATAACATAGTTCAAAAATTTATAATCTCGAAATAATTTAATTTACGTACCAAACGATCCTTAGAGTGCAAAATAATTGCAATCCTTTCATAAATAAAAATCAAATGATGTGATTATGTGAACTTAAAGTAAGAAAGATAGTTTTGGTTAGAAATTAGTAGTATCGTATCCACCTAAAATCGGGTTGAATTAAAAAAAAAGTAGGGTTAGGATATGTGGACAAGAGCAGAAGAAAATGCCAAATAATCGATTTTTACTATGTAATCGAAAAATAATTGGACTAGGATTGACTGAACTGCAAAGTCATTCTGCCAAGGGCAACACAACACAAATACGTACGGTTCAATTTCTATTTGTTCCATATACTAAAAATAAATATATATTTTTATTAATTTAATTTAATAAAAAGATTATCACTTAATTTCTAACAACCTTTATTATTAACTATAATGATATATCATTTCCTAAGATGGTACATTGTCATTTAATTTATCGCTTTTAAGGATGTGTCAAGTTAATACTAGACGTTTACCAAAAAAAAAAGGAAAGTTAATACTGAACACATAAAAATGGACTATGATGTAATTTACTCCCTCTTTTCCTATATTGGTCGTCCACTTTTTCTTTGAAATGCTCAAATCATGAATAACAAGGATAGTTCTACTAATTTATATTTTATGAAATTGTTTTGAATTTTTTTACTACAAATTTGTTTATACTTTTAAAAAGAATTAATTGTAGAGGTAGAATGAGAAAAATTTAATTGTAAATTGATAACTAATTTGAGAAAATTACTTTTACTAACGTGGATAACTAATACATTTACTTGGAGACCACTAATTATGTGATATGAGCAAATGGATTTGCGTCATGCTTAGGAGTTGGGAAAAAGTCTTTTGAGTCATGCTGAGGGGTTGTAGGTTCATCTCATGCTCATACCTTAAATGAACCAACCAAATATCCTTCCTTCATTTTCATACTCTTCCTTCGACTCACAAAAAGTATGTCCATTTGTCCCCCTCTCATCTCTCTTTCTTCTTCACATATATAGTTTTAAGGATTGCTGCCCTCTCAAGTTACCAAGAATTGGTAAGGGAGTTTTCCTAAGTTGTTTCTTGTTCTCTTTATTAAAAAATAAAATAAAATAATCATAGGCATTTTCAAGAATTGTGTATGTATGGATTGAGTTAGCACATGATGACTACTAAAGGTATCCAGGCTTAATCATGGGATATAAAGTCTTGTTCCATTCAATTTGAAATTATTTTATCCATCTCCCAGATAAGATAAATTAGTCCATGAATTATATATTTCCAGGATAAGTTAGTCCGCGTATCAAAAGACAAGATTTGATCTTTAACGTGCTTGTTCAATCATGGAATCGGTGGATGTGATGTGTTTTTCTCGTTAATTTCTCTGTTTCCACTTTGTCTTGATTGCTAAGGCTAACTAACCATCTTTAGCATTGGACTTTCTCAATTAAACAACATCAACCAAAATGAAGATGTTGTTAATTTCGTTTCTGGTCTTTTAGATAAGGAATCTGAAGATTTTCATGAGGAAAGATCTAAGCACCGCAACGATCTCGTGATGATGACGAAGTTGCGTGCAAAAATGGCAGTCAAATCTAAGAAAAACGGCGTTTCTGCTGCTAAGAAAATAAGAGGTGGTACTTGAAGAAGCAAAATTGTTGCCTCCAAACGAAAAGTTGTTCAAGTTACAAAAAGAGATATCCTTGCAAAGGTATTGTAAATTTGTATCTGGAATAACTTACACTGAGATACATTATTAAGGTATAAAGATACATAATATATGTTACAAATATGTGACTGGTACATTTATATTTGGATTAACTTACACTGAGATACATCAGTAAGGACTAAAGATATATTATCACATGTTAGTTCATGTGTAGATTATGTATCTATCTTTATACTTTGTAATATGTAGTGTTGTTTAAAAGGGTTTTGACTAGTCCAATGTATCTCATTTAAAATTTCAATTGATACATTATTCAACACACTGATACATTTATTTGAAGCGTAACTCAATTTTGTATCTCATTACAAGGTATGCAATATGTTATCAATGAGATTCCACCCCATCCTTTAAGATTTGGCAGCTCATGCAATGCCAAGTTCATAGATGAATTTAAAACTATTCTGGGAGAAGAATTAGTTGAGAAGTTTGGTCAGACGTGCTTTGGTTGTTACCTCAAGATGCCCAAGTGCAATTACATAGGCCAAATTACCAAATGTCAACTGATGCTTGAGATACAACAAAACAACCAAGATGAGCTTCATGTATGCGTCAAGGGTACTGTTCTAAAAAATTTCATCTTTGAATTTGCCCTACTCACTGGTTTGAAATGCACCGGCAATATCAAAGATTTTGAATACTCTGATTCATCTCCCAACATCCTGATGGAGAAGTATTTTTCGGAATCAACAAATGGTGTTAACAAATTGCGATTGGTCCAACGTTTTCAAATGGGAAATTTTGAGAATAATCAAGATGTTCTACACATGGCTATTCTATATTTCATCCACACATTCATTATTTCCCAATTAGATGATTTTGTTGTCACCTTGACGGATTTCAAAATGATAGAGGATGGCAAGTATAAAGATTTTTCTTGGGAAAAAGTTTCATTCTCCAGATTGATGACTTCTTTGAGACAAGAGTATTTTAAAAAAAGCAGTTATATCGATTAGGTGGCATGCCATACATTCTGAATGTGTGAATGTGAAGACATCGGTGTTATGCAATTATGGAGTTGTGAAGGCTCAGAATAGCTATGTTAGTGACAATGAAGACCCACCAAGGCCTAAACCCAACTTTATACCTCCAGATGAAAAAGACTTAGTTATCGTTGAATAGTTCTAGTTATGTTTGGTTATGTTTGAATAGTTCAGACTTAATTTTGTTCTGTCTAGTTAGAAATTTAGTGACTGATTTTAGTTGTTTGCTCACAAAGACAACTGTTGAAACTTTTTTTGATTGTACTTTTTTGTGGATATTTCATTTGAATTTCCTTTATAATAGTAAAGTATGTTTGAAGTTTTCTAATTATGTCTGTGGAAGATGCCCCTTATAAAAGTACAATGAGAGTTACACCAGCAGTAGTATGTAGTTAAAAATGTATCAGATTATCTTGTAATATGTATCTCATGCATATCTTTAACAATAACATTTATATAAGCAAATTTATGTACCTATCAAATGTATCAGATCATTTTTATTATGTATCAGATGCATATATCTATATCTCATTTATAACAACAGAACTACATACATATTAAATGTATCAGATCATTTTATTTTTTTTGTATCTGATGCACCTATCTAACAATCACATTTTATACATTATTTATGCATCTACCATGATGATTCATTGATGTATCTCTACAGTTAAATATATCAGTAATATGTCATACAGCTTTGATAGAGTGTAACGAATGATATTTCAGAGAAGTATTAATGTGTTGAGTGATTTAAATCTGGTAAATATGTAAAGTATTAATCTATCTAACAAAATGATTTATGTATGTCGTCATGTAATCACCTTTTTTATGTATAAGTTGTTCTTATATAATAATTATGTATCTCTTAATTTACATATCAGACAACATAAAAAGAGGCAGTGTAACCATCATATCAGACAACATAAAAAGAGGCAGTGTAACCATCACTACAATGAATCATTACTTTCAATCTCTTACTCAAATTTTGTAGATAGTAACCCAATTATTATTCAAACATTGAAAGACAGTGTTCAAATAACAAAAAAACAACGTTCAGCTAAAATGACGAAAGTGAAAAATTCGAAACTTGATGCAGAACGGAGGTTACTCCTCTTTTGGAAAGAAATTACAAGTACGTCTGTTGTGACCTTCCTAACCACATCAACCGTAACAATTACTGTTTGATGTAAGAGTTTCACTTGATTTCTTGTGTCTCCCCTTCTTTGACCTTTCAGGTGGTCTTTTGTATTTTGGTGAAAACACAACTTCGTCTTGAATTTTCTGTGGCACAATCCAGTCTTTCTTGTCTAGCATTGAAAACATCAAAACTGCATACGTCTTTACTAAAGTTTCTGGATAGTAATACTCATAGAAATAAAACTTCATATCATCTGCATGCTTGCTTTTAAGGACTGCTATAGTGTGTTGACATGTAATCTCGTCTTGTTGGAACCTGCCACAACTGCATGTTCTTCTTTCTAGACATACAATGTACCTCCTCCCGTCATCAAGAACAGAATATACATAAGGTTACTAAGCCTTAACCTATCAAAGATAGTAGTTATGAATCTCTTAACACTATTTTAAAAAGAGATACATAATTGTAGTTATGTATCTCTTGTAAAAACAGAAAACAAATGCTATTGCATAACTAATAAAAACACAATCAACATTTAGTCAACTGTATTATAACTCCTTCAACAATTTTGTACGCTTAAACAAAATTATATAAAATAACTAACCCTCAACTCAGAAGATTTCGATTTATTAAGCTGAAGAATACTTTCAAATCTTTTTTTCAATGTTGTTTTTGTATATGATGTTATTTCTCTGTTTTTTCAATTCCAAGATTCAAATAGTATTCTTGTTTGTTCCAAAAAATCTAAGATAGGCAATTCACGTGCCTCAATCAGTCTTCCATTAATACACTCAATTATATTTGAAGTCATCATTCGACCTCAGTTAACTGGTGCATACACTCTTGCCCACTTTTCATATCCAGCATTTTCCAGGTACTCATTTACTCCATGATCCACCTTGCCAACCTGATCCATAAAAAATTTAAAAAAAATTTATTTGTATGCCTTCGTCATTACATAGTACGTTTCACTAAGTCTGTCTTTGCTCCTTCTGAAGTATGTGCATACATTCTTTCAAAGATGTCAAATACATGCAAAATGTGGAACATTAGGATACACAATGCTCACAGCCTTAATTAGGCTTTCGTTACGATCAGATACAACACACATATTTTCACGCTCTCCAAATGTACTTTTAAACTGCTCAAAAAATCAAGTCCATGAACTAACATTTTTCGAGTCAACAACACCATACGCGATTGGCACTATGCATCCTAAAAGTAGAAAAATCTCTTATGTCATTTCAACAGTTTCCGTCAATCAAATAATTCATCAATAACAGATAAATATAGTATTAAAATTAAATTACAATATTAAATTTGAAACATGTCATTACACGTACCTGCACCATCAAGAGTGCTTGCCGAGATAAATGTTCCTTTATATGCTCCACCCAAATGAGCCCCATCCAGAACAACTACTAGTCTGCAAAACTAAAATCCTCTCATTAAAGGATGTAAGGCTATAAACGGATACATAAACTTGTTATCTTTCGATTTATGCATCCTAATATGTTATCCAGGATACACCGAATTCAGCATATATATGTATCTAGGTATTTGACGGTAATCATCAACCGATTTATTCCTTAACATCTCAATCCACGCTTCTTAGCCCTCCATGCTTTCTGATAATTAATGTCCACACCAAAAACAGATTTAATATCTTCAATTTGTCGGGGTGTGTGTGTATTCTCTTATGATTGACTTGCCTGGAGCCGTAAAAGCACTAACAAACAACATTGTAGCTTGAACATGAGTTAACATTCGATCTTTCAAAAGATAACTGTGTACATCATTAAACACCCTTACTTTAAAAAGTTTCGAACCCTTTCGACAAAAAGCCTTAAAAATTCAACAACACTCTCCTGAATAACATTTTAGCACATAGCTGGGAAAAAAAAACATGTTAAAAGCATACCCATAGTTAACAAATGTATCTCTAATTAATAAACTTGACTATCAATTTCAGAAAACTTGACTATCACATTTTGGCTAATACTGATTATGAATTTCATTATACAACCCACTAACAAACGTATCTGTACATGTAACATTAGCGCTAGTTATGTATCATGTATTATGACACTCACCATTATTAAAAATAATTAGTTTGATGAAAAAAGTAACTTCATAGAAAATTTGCCTCAATGTAGTTGTATCTACATGTGTCTTGCTTTAAAAAAATGATCTACGTTTACATTATATATTATATATGAAGAATTTTTTGTATTTTAACTTAATCTAAAAACTATAGATACAATCATACCTTTGTTTATCGGATCTTTTGACTTTAAAATTGAAACAATGATCTGTGGCATACTTTGACATTATAGATACAAGCGATTTTTTGTCCTTGTAAATTTGACCGCCTTAACAACAAAGTTTTTGAAATCTGTTATTATGTTGTTCATCTTAATGTCAACCAACAACGAAGATTCAGAAATCTCTGAATCAACAACAGCTAGTGCTAGGCCATCCATTTCCATACCTTCTAAATAAATAACTGCTCCTCCTTCACCCTTAAACAACATCTCCCTTTCATCTTTATCAATTGTACTGATGCAGGGTGGATACATATCAAATTCTGGCATACATTTTTTAACCTATATATATAGCTTGACCCCCATATCATTACAGATCAACAGTGGAGATGAATTTCCCTCAACAATGTATCGAGCTTCAATTTTTTTCCTCGTTTCGTCGATTTTCAATTCTGCAGCAATTGTCGAAATCAACTTTTCATACGTTACATTATCTCCGATTACAATTCCATCACTCTTGTATCCTTCGTACTTACTATCATTCAACCAAACACTGAAATGTCGTAATAACACTAAGATATTCATGTTGAATCGTTAAAAAATAAAAAAGGGATGCAACAACAAGAGAGGAGGTGAGCAGCTTGTTTATGGAAGAAGAATGACGCCTCTTCTATTTTGAATACCAAAATTAAAATTATAACTAATTACGTTTTTCTGGGGATTTTGACAATACAGACAACTGATATCGCTTGATTTGCTCCTCAACTAAAAAGATTTTCGTTACTTTCCTTGTTTAACGCATATTATCCTCCAATTAGAATGTATCTGCTAAGATGTATCAGGTATATATTAGGTATCTGGACAAACAAAAACCGAGATTTAACGTAATTATCTTAATAGTATGGATAAGGAGTAATTAGGAGTAAACATGTTGGGATTTATGTAAGTTGTACCAATAAATTACATCTAATATATCAAGGACAGTAAACATTAATTATTTTCACTATCATTATAAGTAGTTTAATTTATTATAGAATGTTATCTTTTTTTATTAGACAGATTACTAATTACCCCTGCTTATCATTAAAAAAATACATGTAATTGTCTAATAAGTAATTTAACTATATGTTCTACTGTTGTCAGTCAATGAATTGGTTGTGTGGGGAAGCATCAGTGGTGTGTATTAATTTTGTTACCACGTGTGATGATAAAAGAAACAACAAAGTAGGCCGACAACTATTTCAAGTTACAAAATAGGCCGAGCGGCCATTTCCAGTTATAAAGTAGGTCGATTGGCCATTTTCAGTAATTAACAAGAAAGTGGGTTATTTTTTGTGTAAAAATTTAACTCAATGAACATTTTATATAATTTTCCCTTTATGCTATGATTTTAGAATTTTTGACGACTCTATCTTGTCCTATCTTAATTACGACAATTCCCATGTTGGACAAAATTGTATTTGTATACCATAATTGAATTGTAGCGAATATAATTTAGTGGTAAAAATGTAATTTGTTCTATTATCCCTTAAATAATTAAAGGGTCCATATATATATATGAAGACCAATCATCATGACATACAAATTAAACTCCCAAATGAGTTAAAGTCAATATTGAGCTATAATCAGGCGTGAATTTAACTTGTCCAACATTATTTCATTGGGTTGATTATTCAAATGATCACTCAATTAATAGTTATTATTTCAAAAAGGGAAAAGGTACGAATTTACCCCCGAACTTTGATAAATGGTACATAAATACCCTTCGTCATACTTTGGGTACAATTATACCCTTGCCGTTAATGATTTGGGATGTATATGCCCCTGGATCTAACGGCGGAACACGTGTCGCAATGTTAGCCGTTTCCCCCTTTTTTAAATTTATTTTAACCCTAATAATTAAATACTCAAAATTAAACCCCACTATCCCACCCATTACCCGATCCACCACCTACCCGGCCCCATGAAATCTTCAAGAGGCGTCTAAATTTACCTGAAAAATATAAAACTTTTTCCCGAAAAAAAAAACACATCGATGCAACGTGGAACTACCGGTGCCGGAGGACTTTCTCTTTTCCGTTCAGCTCCGGCGATATGATTAGAAGCACTACTTGAATCCGACAATACTGAAAACGAAATTGTACTTAACCTTTCTTCTCCCATTTTACATACACCTAATAAACCACCACCACACCCATCATATCCGGGTTTGTTTGAATCGGGGTGGTGGTAGTAGTGGTAGTTTTCTCCGGCAGAATAGTTTTCCGACGTCGCCGGTGGTTTGAACGGAGGAGAGAGAGGTGGTGGGTCGGGTAGTGGGATTTAATTTAGGGTATTTAATTATTAGGATTAAAATAAATTAATAAAAAAGGATAAATGGCTAAGATCGCGACACGTGTCCCACCGTTAGGTCTAGGGGCATATACAACCCAAATCATTAACGGCAAGGGTATAATTATACCCAAAGTATGACGAAGGACATTTATGTACCATTTATCAAAGTTCAGGAATAAATTCGTACCTTTTCCGTTTCAAAAAGTCATTTTTTTGTGTTCTAATTTTCTTTAACAAAGAAAGTAACTTTCTAAATCAACTTTTTATTTCATATCTATAGTCTTAACTTGATAGCCTCCTTGATTAAATGGTTAACTGTTGCCAATAACTCTATTTATACATTTTAAAAAGACTCCCTCCTTTCCTTTTTACACTTGTCACAGTTTTCTTTTTTAGATTCAAACTATATGAATTTTGATTAATATTTTAAGATATATTTTTTAATTATATTGATGTGAAAAAAATTACAACTTATAATAGTTTTCGTATATTTTATGAATATGCAATGTTAATTTTAGAATATAATTAATCTAATTTAATTTTAAAAATTAATCAAATTGACTCTAAAAAATGAAACATAACAACTATTTAGAACGGATGGAGGAGAAGAAAGGCGACTATTTAAAAGTTTCTAAGATTACTAGTAATCACTTTTGGATTACACCAAAAAGATTGTGGATTACATGTTTCTACTCTACAATGACTTGCAATTTATCTTACCTTTAGTAGAAAGAGTAGGTATTATGAAATGTGGGACCAATTGCTAGAAGAAATATAAAAACAAGGGATAATCTTAAGGAGTGACAACTCTTTTGATTGGTCAATGCTAGTCAATGTTTTTATACACTTTCTAAAGTGATACCAATCTAGAAGAAAGTTGATAGGTTTATAGGTCAATTTAAGCCAGATAAACTGTGTAAATTGTAAGTTGCTCTCAGTGAGAAGAAAAAGATGGGGCCATTTGTCTGTTTTGAGTTTTCAACGTAGTTGCCAAGGTACTCACTGTCTCTTCCCACACCTAGTTTATCACAATTGTTGGTTTTATTGATTTATAAAATTTGTACATGAAAAAAAGAAGAGAGAGGGAGATAAATTTTGTACTCATACTTATAGGTATTATGAAATGTTGAAACTCTTTATCAAGTAAAAGAATATGGGAGAGTTCTATCCATATGTTAAGGGCTTTCTTTTTCCTCAGAATTCCTAGTTTGCATCGATTTATTATTTTTTTTTGAGAATTTAAGTGAATGAAGGGTGGATATACCTTTATCCTTTACTTACGAAGGCGGGTCGGGTACGAGTATTAAATGAATTGTTAAGTTGGATGGTTAAGTGGGTCGGCTGGCTATTAAATGGGCTGAATATTAAATGGGATGCCGATGTGGACTGACCATGTAGCAATTGTTTTCCACGTGGTGTGCTTGGTGGCATTACGTTAATGTGGGGGGTATTTTTGAGTCAAAAAAATGGAGGGGTATTTTTGAGCTAAAAAATAAATAGAGGGGTATTTTTGCTCCATTTCGAATAGTGCAGGGTAGCCCATTTTCATAAATGGAATGCTGACATGGACTGGTCATGTGACATTTTTTTTTCATGTGGTGTGCTTGGTGGCATTCCGTTAAAGTGAGGGGCATTTTTTAGCCAAAAAATAAATAGAGGTATTTTTAAGCCAAAAAATAAATGGAGGGGTATTTTTGACCCAAAAAATAAACGGAGGATATTTTTGCTCCATTTCGAATAGTTTAAGTATAGTTTTTATCCTTTTCCGGAAAAAATAAAGAACTTTTACTTTTACTCATTCAACAACTACTCTGAATTAAAACTAACTAATAGATGAGTAAATTAGTAGTACATTTTTGTGTGTACTTCTTCCGTTTTATTTTTATTTGTTTAATATATTAAAAATAATTATCCAACTTTATTTGTTCAGTTTAAATAATTAAGAGATAATTTATCATTTTATGTTTATTTTACTTTTGTTTTAAGATACTATTTCTTTTTCAATATTTAAATGACTTATAAATAATAAAAATGATATAATAAAATTATTTTTTTTATTTATTAATTCTTGAAAGATGTATCACTTCAAATATGAACACGTAAAGATGAAGGGATGAAGTATTAGAAAAGGTCATTAATTTGGCTGTGATGAGCCATGAAATGTGGGGGTCACATACATGTCGTTTAGAAGATACAAAAAGATACTCAATGTGTTGTCACTTATAGCTTGCGAGTCGGTGATTTGTATTTCAACTTTGCCTTTTTCCCATTTGACTCACTGTTACTTCCCATACAACATTCAACCCAACGACCGAAAAAAAAAAAAAAAAGAAATAGAGAAATGAACTTCCTACTGAAATTTTACTCATTTAGGACTAACTTTTACTTGACAATGGGAAGAATACCATTGTCTCACTCAAAAATTAACAAGAAAAGAGATACAGCAAATGAGAAGAAAATTACTGTTGACTAACTTCTTAATTAGTATAATTTAAGTGGGAATCAGATTTTATTTTGGGGAATAATTAATATTTAATTAATTAAACTTCCAACCAATAACAAGCTGCTACGTGTTAAGTGAGAAGCATAGTCACATGTCTGTTAACTGGAATGGTATTTTAGAGTTATATAGGTGGATGAAAGAGTATTTTAGAGCCTAAAGACGGAAGGAGAGTATTTTAGGACCATTGTCAATACTTGAAGGATATATTTGACCCTTTTTCCAAAATTTTTTAATGAAATACTAGGAAAGAATGTATTACGTGAGTGGTGATCTGATTTAATTCTAAGAACATACTTTAGGATATATGTTTGGTAAACAGAATCCCATTTTAAACGTCAATTTGTTACTATATTTAAGGAAATTAAATGGGATATGACTTCTGTTTCGTGACAATAACGTCGAAGGTCAACAACTACCAGTACTATCGTATCCACCTAAAATCAGGTTTAAAAAAATAAAAAAAAAATAAAGTAGGGTTGGGATATGTGGACAAGAGCAGAAGAAGATGCCAAACAATCGACTTTTACCATATGTAATCATAAAATAATTGGACTTAGGATTGACCTGAACTGAAAAACCATTCTGCCAAAGGCGCTAAACACAAATACTAATTACTTGGTCCAATTTCTATTTGTTCATGTACTAAAAATAAATATTTATTTTTTGTTTTTATTTTTATTAATTTAATTTAAAAATAAAAAAAAATTATCGCTTAATTTCTGATGTACCTTTATTATTAACGATAATGATTTATCATTTCCTAAGATATTACATTATCATTTAATTTAATGCTTTTAAAATGTGTCAAGTTAATACTGGATAAAAATGGATGGAGTATTGATGTAATTATTCCCTTTGTGTTATATTAGTTGTCCACTTTTTCTTTGACATGCCCAAATCATAAATAACAAGGATAGTTTTACTAATTGTACACTTTAAGAAAATGTTTTGAAATTTTATAAATTTATTTACACTTTCAAAAAAATTAATTGTAGAGGTATAATGAGAAAAATTTAATTAATATTTTCTTTATTTTCTTATCTGACCTTACCATATTACTTTTATTAATGATGTTTAGTAATGTGTATTGGAAACTAATTTGAAAAATAAATAATTAATGTCATGAAAATAAATTGTTTATTTTTTATTTATTAACAATGATAAGTAAAAATAAAAATTAAATTAGAAAAATAGTGACAAGTAAATGCAAGTAGTTTGAGAAAAATACTTTTAATAAGGTGGATAACTAATACTCCCCCATTCACTTTTACTTGCGACGACTAATTATGTGATATGAGCAAATGGACTTGCGTGGGAGTTGGGAAAAAACGAGTGTTTGAGGAGCTTAAGATCAAGTTTTCAAAATGACAATTAAGCTCCTCAAAGTTTCACTTGTTACTATTTGAGGAGTTTTCAAAATGATAACTGAGTTCCTTAAAGTCCCACTTATTACTATTTAAGGAGTTTCAAAAATGACAACTAAGCTCCTCAAAATCCAACTTATTACTATTTGAGGCCTTTTTTTAGAATTACTTATATTTATTTAAAATTTACGTAAATAAAAATACTATAAATTATGATAATTAATTTTAAAATATTTAAAGAGCATAATAAAAAGAAACGATTGATTTTCAAAATTCTATCGGTGCAGCATAAATTGGTACAATTATTTAAAAATGATATAAAAAATACTATTAATCATAATAATTGACAACTTAAAATATTTAAAAGACGTATATAAAAGGGGAATGAGAGGAGATTAGAGTCAACTTTCAAAAATTACAAATAAACTCTTCAAAGTCCCATTTATTACTATTTGAGGAGCGAGAGAAACTTAAGGTCAAGTTTCAAAAATGACATCTAAGCTCTTCAAAGTCCCCCTTATTACTATTTGAGGAGTTTTAAAAATGACAACTAAGCTCCTTAAAGTCCCATTTATTACTATTTGAGGATTTCTCCAAAATTACTTTTATTTATTAATAATTAATTTTAAAATATTTAAAGGAAATAACAATAAAACTATCGCACAAATTGGGACAATTATTTGAAAATGATATAAAAAGTATTATAAATCATAATAATTAACAAATTAAAATATTTAAAAGACATAGGAAAAATGGGAGCGAGAGGAGCTTAGGATCAACTTTCAAAAATTACAAATAAGCTCCTCAAAGTCCCACTTATTACTATTTGAGGAGCTTAGAGTCAGTCTGCAAAATGACCATTTCGCCCTTCTACCTCTCCAGAATTACTTATATTTATTTGAAATTTACGTTTAAAAAACTATGAATCACAATAATTAATTTTAAAATATTTTAAAAGACATAACTAAAAAAAATCGACTGATTCCCAAAATTTTATCGGTGTCACATAAATTGGAATAATTATTTTAAGTTGATATAAAAAGTGCTATAAATTACAATAATTAACAATTTAAAATATTTAAAGGACATAAAATGTTTGGTTGACTCTCGGAATTCTATCATAGTTACATAAATTGGAGCATAAGAAGTAACATGTATTATTTGAAAATTACGTGAAAAGTACTATAAATCACAATAATTAACAACCTAAAATATTTAATACGAGAGAACATAAAGTAGCTTAGGGTCGAAAAGCAAATTGACTGATTCACCCTTTTATTTTTATTTTGTGGCTATATATAAAATAGTAAGTATTAGTGAAATTCAATCATGTAATTTGACCAATGAAATCGATAATTTTTCTCTTCATTATTAATTGTGCCTACTTTTTGAAATTTGTGTCTTTTAAAGATATAAAGAGAGAATTTGATTATTTTCATTCAACACGGTGTTTCTCTTTTACACATCAAAAAAATAAAAATAAAATCAAAGTTTTTCCACAAAAATTAAATACTTCTATTAAATAAAGAAAATAATTATGTAAAAAGTAATATAAATTACAATATTAAAAAAATCAAAATATGTAAAAGGCATAAAAAAAATTTAATTGACTCTTAAAATTCTATCAGTGGCACACGTAAAAGTACTATAAATCACAATAATTAACAACTTAAATATCTAAAACCTATATTAAAATTTAGTTGACTCTCCGAATTCTATCAGTGCCACATAAATTGAGACAGAGAGGGTATCATATATTATTTGAAAGTTATGTAAAAATAAATACTATAAATTATAATAATTGACAACTTAAAATACTTAAAAATTATACAGAAAAAATTTGATCGACTCTTAAAATTCCATCTATGTAATATAAATTAGGACTTAATAGAAATTATGTAAAAAATATAATAAATTATAATACTAATTAACAACTTAAAATATTTAAAATCATACAAAATATTTTGATTGATCGTCTAAATTTATCTGCATTGCATAACTTGGGACCAAAATGCTAGCAAGGGCTCTCCTCGTCTAGTTATGTGATATGAGCAAATGGAGTTGCGTCATGCTTAGGAGTTGGGAAAAAGTCTCGAGTCATGCTGGTGGTTGTTTCATCTCATGCCTTCTGCGAAATTCTCATACCTTAAATGAACCAACCAAATATCCTTCCTTCATTTTCATACTCTTCCTTTGACTCACAAAAACTATGTCCATTTGTCCTTGTCTTCTTCACATAAATAGTTTTAAGGATTGCTGTCCTCTCAAGTTGCCAACAATTGGTAAGGCAGTTTTCTTAAGTTGTTTCTTGTTCTCCTTATTAAAAAAAAAAAAAAGAAGAAGAGGAAATTCATAGGCATTTTCAAGAATTGTGTATGTGTGGATTGAGTTAGCACATGATGACTACTAAAGGTATTCAGAATATATGGTTGGATATTCCAGAATTAAATTTGAAATAATATTTATACTTCATTTGGTTGACGATAGTATAAATTTTATCCAGGCTTAATCATGGGATATAAAGTCTTGTTCCATCCAATTTGAAATTATTTTATCCATCTCCCAGGTGAGATAAATTAGTCCATGGATTATATATTCCCAGGATAAGTTAGTCCGCGTACCAAAAGACAAGATTTGATCTTTAACGTGCTTGTTCAGTCATGGAATCGGTTGATGTGATGTGTTTTTCTCGTTAATTTCTCTGTTTCCACTTTGTCTTGATTGCTAAGGTTAACTGATTTTCTTGTTCAATATATTTGAGTTTCAACTTCTTGGTTCTGTCTTTGTTGGGGTGAAAACAATATTCATAATTAAGTTTTTTCCTGTTTACTAGCTGTTTACATATCCTTGTGTTAAACAATTATTTCTCTTTAATTTGTGTAATAGAGCCTTGACAACAAGTGGTTAAGTTATGGAAGAAAAAGATGGAGCAGTGACTAAAGTGGAAGGCCTAAGTGCTCTTCCTTCATTAAACTCTTCAACCGTAGCAGTAGCTATCAATGGTAAGAAAAAGAGCAAATATGTAGTCAGGTGGGCTTTGGACAAATTTGTTCCTGAAGGAAAGGTTTGCTTCAAGCTGTTACATGTCCGTCCTCGCATAACTGGTGTGCCAACCCCCAGTAAGTTGTTTTTCTCCACTCTGTTGTGTTTAAATATTGACTTACTCAAAAGCTTTCTGGTGTATGAAAACTTGCTTGCAGTGCTGCTAATCCTAGTTTAATATTTGTGATTATGCAAGATAAGTTAGGCCAGAGTATGGAACATCCTTCTACTCTAGTTCTTTAGAAAACCTTGTCCATTATGACAGTTTATCTTGCAACGGAGGTGTTATGTACTCAATCTGTTTCAATTTGTTTGTTTTACGTTCTTTTTTAGTTTGTTTAAAAAAGAACGCTTCATTCTTAATTTGGCAACTCATTAATTTCAACATCTACAAGACATGTTAAAGGACATTTTGACATACCTTTAGTTCAAAATCGCAAGATTCAAAAATCTTCTTCACTTTCTTAAACTCCGTGCGAGTCAAGCCAAGACAGACCAATTGAAATGGAGGGAGTAATTCATAAATATCTGATGCTGTGGTTTAGTGGAGTCATTTCAGTTTTGTAGCTTAACAATCCTTCAACCCCACTCAAAGAGGAAAAGGAAAGAATAAGAAAGAACTTTGGTTGCACACCCTTTTTACTTGATAATTAAATTTGCTTCTGAATCCTGGAACAACGAAAATATGTTGTACTTTAGGCCTTTTTTTGCTGGAGCATGCCATGTAACCTTTCTTATCTACATGCACTCTAAATTGTGGCAATATAAGCGATATAGTTTTGAATCCTTCTCAAACAAGACCTTCTTCAGAAACAAAAGGCAAGGAGAAGGGAAACTAGAAAAGATAATATCTAACAATTCCTTGAGAAAGTAACTTGACCAGAGCTTCCTTCTCATATACTATGTCACATGAGTCCTTCATTTGCCTTAGTGTACCTGTGTCGAATATATATGGTGTATTTTCTGCAGATAGTCCAAAATACATACACTAAATATTAGCATAAAGCTGCACGTACCACTGCCAGATGCATGCTTACACACACTTCCTGTATACGTCCTGTGAATGAGTCCACCTAACATGGTTCATACGCTATTTCCATGAGAAAGCTGCCAATTTTCTTTGTACACATCAGTGCTCATTAATTCAAAAATATGGAAAAACAAGAATTAAGTCTTGGGACTATTATATGTTAGGACTATGACGTCTGTATTTATCCTTTCTTTAGTGGGAAACTTTATACCTATTTCACAAGTGCGGGATGATGTAGTTGCTGCTTTCCGGAAGGATGTCGAGTTGCAAACAAGTGAAAATCTTCTTCCTTACAAGATGTTATGTACTAACCGAAAGGTAAATATAAGTTCAGAAAGGTGGAAAATCTCCTTAAGTTAAATCATTGATCATCCAAAATGCATGCAGGTCCAAGTAGAAGTTTTTCAACTTGAATCAGATGATATCGTGAAAGCTATAGCACAGGAGGTCACCAAGCATAATATCATCAAGCTTGTCATAGGTGCTTCATCTCGTAGCATATTTTCTAGGTAATTGGATTTATGCTGTTTCAAATTTTAATTATAAGCTACCGCCCATTGCTGACACTCCAAGTGGCAATCTCTTTATTTTTATTTTAATTATTTCTAAGGTATATATTTGCATCAACTCAGATTGTGTAGTCTCTAATCCTAATTCCAACGCTGCAAAGTAGTGATACTAAGAAATGCAACAACCTGCGGGTATCTTAGAGGATACAAAGCAGAAGAGAGGGATGACATTGACACCCAATATGGACGAAAAAGTTTATTTACTTGACATACATGCCATCTTCATAAATATCCTTGTGGCCATTGACTTGTAATATCAAGAGAAACGTTGATTCTAAAATAGGGGGGCATTCATATGGATTCACTTCTGATGGGCTGTTTGATACCCTCTCTGAAATAAACCTGACATTTAATCTCGTTAGATCATATGGTTGTTTCATTTTTATTTATTTGGCAAAACTAGTGCAAAATGTCCAAGTACCTTTCTTCCTATTTGGATGAACTCTATAGAATTTCAATAGTTAATTAGGACAATGTCAAAATAAAAGAAGAATGCAAGAAGTTCATATTATCCAAAAGTCAAGTATAAAGCAGCTAATATTCGACATCATAGAGCTATTCAAAATTATACGAGGCACATTAATATGAAAATAAATAAAAGGCTTCAGTTGGTGATACCCCTAACTAAGTTGAAGAAGCAACAAGGAGTTTACTAGTAATATAAGGCCTAGGTTTTCTTATAATTGAGAGGAAAGGTCTTTTGGTCCTTTTGCATGACTTTTTGCAATGTACGAATCAGTTACGAATGGGATGTAAACATAAACTTCGAAAACCATGGTGGGAGTTCGAAATGTTATTTCTTTTAAGTAAATAGTTTTAGTGAATTGTAATTGAAATAGGTGATGATCTTATCAATTTTTTTGGAAGACTGTACCATCTTGAGGAGTTGATATGTTTTTATTTCTTCATTGTTTGGCTCCTTAGGAAGTTACTTTCTAGCATCATTGCCATTTTCAGTTGTAAGTTTAAACTTCTTATTTGGTGTTTAGGGGACAAAGCTTATCTTCAAGAATCTCGGACAGTACTCCAAGCTTTTGTACCATCTATGCTGTTTCAAAAGGAAAATTGTTATCTGTACGTCCTTCTGATTCAGAGATAAATGGAAGCAGTTTGGCTGGAGATAGTTACATGAGCTGCTCAATCAGCAGTTCAACAGGCCACACTTCAAGTTCACTAACAGGTAAAAATTAATTGTTTTGCATTTATTTCATCGTTATTATATGTTTCACCAAATAAAATACTACAACTGTCCGCAAGTTTTGCATACTGTGGCTGAATTTGTTGCCTTTGGCTGGAGAAACATTTTACTCCTTTTGGGGTTTATGTAGTTCTTTACTCCATTTCTTGCTCCATTTTGTGATTTTGAAGCGACATGAATTCACATTACCGTCATCCTAATCTAAGATGGAGAAGACGTTGGTTAGTACTATGTCTGGCTGTGCATTTGATGGCTCTAAATGAAAGACTTGGTAGCAACTAGTTAATATTCCCTGCACTCTATTAAAGCATGTCCCCGGATCATGATAGCATGTGCTGGAGTTGAAGAAGTATCTTTGTAATAAATCTTCTACTAATCAAGGAAACAGTTTATTTCATTCTTACATTAGGCACTGTCTAAGAAGGTAATTTTTTGGGCCTTCTATTGAAAACACCACTTGAGACGTCTTCACAGATTAGGTAGTCATTCAACTGTCATTGCTTCATTCTCATCATCATGAATGTTGATTTTTAGTTTGGGTGATGCATTTTAATATGCCTATTCCTGAAAATACACAACACTTTGTTGAAAGATTTGTCCATTCATAATAGAAAATATCTCTCTGGAATATGTCTCTGAGTTAAGGACACATCAATTCATTAACGAGTATGTCTATTCATTAAAAAAGGCACATTGGTGATGGTTCACCATCTATAATTAACCATCCTGACTAACCAGAATCATAACTTCATCCTAAGGATCTTCATCTAATTCACTCTCCTGCCAAATCTCTTCTTCATTCACTTAGTTTCCTTCAAAAGCATTTAAAAGATCTATGTATCCTTGGATCTTCTATTTGAGCACACTATGGAATTCTTGAGTAGTTCATTGCGTCTTATGAGTAGGACTTTGCTTTGCTATTTGCACCAAGGTAGCATGGAAGTATACTTTGAAACAAAGCCTTACATAGCGACTGGTTTTTCACATTTGAACTCCATCTTTCTTTTGTTATGCCTTGTCTATTGATTTAGTGTTTTTTAGTGTTTCCAAAGATAAATTCCATTTCCTTGAGAGACCAAAATTACTGCAACGTTTTCTATAATTAAGTTCAGCATTTCTTGGACTGAACAATTTATCTGTATTCTGCTTTTCAGAAAGGTCGGAACCAGACTCAAGTTCTTCATACAGTCGCTTCCGTTCTCCTTCACTGCCAGTGCAAAGATTTCGAGCTCTTTCACAGATTAATCAGAACTTTCCTCATAGAAGAGCAAGTTCGAATGTACCAGTCCACCATAAAAACTATTCTCTTAATTTTGATGACGGTGTGGATGATGTCAGTTCTTGTCCCCAAGGAACATATCTTACTGATGGAGATGACCTTGCTTCTAGTTTTAGGAGCTTGGTAACAGACAACTATACAACGGCAGATGATCAAGCTTCAATTTCAGAGGCTCCGACAGATTCATCATCGAGATATGAGGTATATTCTGCCTCAGTTTGTTATATTCATTACTCATCAAATGTGCTTAGCTCAAAGTTCTGATCAAAAACAACTGATGATGACTTGTGATTTCATTTTACTTGCATCAGGCATGCTTCCTTTTTTTTTTTTTTCTCTTAATTCTGGATCTGTCAAAAACAATCTAGTGCACATCTTAGACTTTTAACACTGTTCAATCTTCTAATGCAGGCGGACATCAATTTTGAGTTAGAGAAGCTAAGAACTGAATTAAGACATACTCGAGGAATGTATGCAGTTGCACAAACTGAAGTAATTGATGCTTCTAGGAAGGTATGCTTAGGCAACAATGACTTTTTTGGTATTCATCCTTTTATGTCTGATTCATATTGTATATTGATTATAAACCTGCCCCCAAACAGATAAATGAGCTGCACAAGCGCCGGTTGGAGGAAGACATTAAACTTCGGGAAATTTGTTTAAAGGAGGAGGAAGTAAAAGAGTTAGCACGAAAAGAGAATGAGAAGTACGAAGCTGCAAAAAGAGAAGCTGATTATGTGAAGGAATGTGCTGAAAGAGAGGCTGCACAAAGAAAAGAAGCAGAACTACTAGCCTTACGTGAGGCAAAAGAAAAAGAGAAGCTTGAGTATGCCTTGAGGGGTCAGGCACGTCAGTACCAAGAATTCACTTGGGAAGAAATCGTATCTTCCACCTCTTCTCTCTCTGAAAAACTTAAAATTGGTGTGGGGGCATACGGAACTGTTTATAAGTGCAGCTTGTATCATACTACAGTCGCTGTCAAAGTTCTTCACTCTGAGGGATCTCACCTAACGAAGCAGTATCAGCAAGAGGTATGACAAGTTAATGAATGAAAGAATGACCAAATTGAGTTAGCTTGAGATTTAAAAGAAACTGTGATATTTGTCTGGTCATAAAGACCATTGTACCAAGGTTACCTACCAATATTAGTACCCTCTATTCTAGAATTCTTAGAATCTTCTCTTTTGTTGTTTCAGCTGGAAATATTGAGCAAAATTAGTCATCCACACTTGCTAATCCTTCTTGGTGTGTGCCCCGATCGTGGTTGCTTAGTGTATGAGTTCATGGAGAATGGTAGCTTGGAGGAGAGGCTTCTCCGGAAACATGATACACTTCCAATCTCATGGTTTGATAGATATCGAATTGCATGGGAAGTGGCCTCTGCCCTAGCCTTTCTTCACAACTCCAAGCCAGATCCAATTATTCATCGTGATTTAAAACCTGCAAACATATTGCTTGATAGTAATTTTGTCAGTAAAATTGGTGATGTTGGCCTCTCAACCATGATAAATTCAGACGCTGCGTTATCCACCATTTACAAAGATACAGGTCCTGTGGGAACACTTTGCTACATAGACCCGGAGTACCAAAGGACCGGATTGATCTCTCCAACATCTGACATTTATGCATTTGGGATGGTTCTCTTGCAGTTGCTAACAGCAAAAGCAGCAATGGGACTTCCCCACATTGTTGAAACAGCAATCGAGAATGATAATCTAACTAAGGTACTAGATTCAGAGGCTGGTAAATGGCCACTAGAAGAGACAAAGAAACTAGCTATGCTAGCACTTAAATGCACAGAGCTTTGTCGAAGAGACAGGCCCGATTTGAAAGATGAAATTCTCCCTGCATTGGAGAAATTGAAAGGAGTTGCTGATAAGGCTCGAGATTCTGCCTCGACTACCCAGCCTCCTCCTCCTAACTACTTTTTGTGCCCTTTACTCAAGGTGTGCCATTCTTTGCTTCCAACAA
The DNA here is from genome assembly GCA_031232105.1 of Capsicum rhomboideum. Taxonomy (NCBI): domain Eukaryota; kingdom Viridiplantae; phylum Streptophyta; class Magnoliopsida; order Solanales; family Solanaceae; genus Capsicum; species Capsicum rhomboideum. The sequence continues at coordinate 37,233,759 of CP124716.1, forward strand.
CTCTTACAATGTGATAATGATGCATATTTGATGTGGGCACACAACAGCACCAAAGAATCAATTGTTATGTACTACATACTAAGTTCTCATCTTCATTTCTAAGGCACAGTTGGTTCTTTTGTCGCAGGACATAATGAAGGAACCTTGTGTAGCAGCTGATGGGTATACTTACGACAGGAAGGCGATAGAAACATGGCTAAAAGAGAACAATGTATCACCAATGACAAACCTACCATTAGCTCATAAGAACCTTCTACCAAATTACGCACTGCTTTCTGCGATTCTGGACTGGAAATCAAGATAGACTGGAAACATTTTAGATTGATAGGGTAGATATTTTTTAGACTTGCAGTCTAGTCGAACATAGCATAACAAATTTGTACCGTAACACAATGAACCAGCCGATAGATTTGCATGTTTCTCTCTAAGTGTAAAATTTGGAAATGTGAGATTCAGTAACCAGTTGTATAGTATATAATCATGTAAGTAGGATGAATGTGTGGGGCAGTTAGAGAAGAGTTGTGAAGGGAGAGGAAGAAAGTTGCATATGAAACTATGTGATGATTTGCATCCTGTTGTCATCACTGGAGTTGCAATGGTCATGTTAAGACCTCCTTTAATATTAAACAGTGTTCTTTGCAATATGCGAAGGAAGATGCGGGTTCGAGCCCTATCAGTCCCGAATGATTCAATAAATATATCAATTCATCTCTCCAGTTTTGGTGAAAAAGGGGACATGAAGCATAATGTCATTCTCAACAGGCGATCTGCTTAGCTTCAAAAGAGGCTCCCGCTTACTTCAAGCTCGTTTGAACATAGGCGGTACCAACTTAAGTTATTAGCATTGAACTCATTGTACTTTAATATGTATTCAGATCTAATACTTGTTGAAATTTTAGTAGGCTTTCACATGTATCTATGCTTCCTGTTGAAAATACATGTGCTTGAGGCCAAAGAGCTGCATCGGGCATTTCGTGTGAACCATCCTATCATTCTTGTTCCTTTCTTAACGATTGGAAATATGAAAGAACATTTGAAGTTAGTAGATTGTCATATTTTGCACTCTATTCAAGTTTTTAGGTTTCTCATATTTTGCATACCAAGTGGGACTCAAAAGATAGATTGTCTATTTTTGTTAGTTTCACGTGAAAAGGTTCACAATATTTGAAGGTCTACGTATTCAATAACATGACATATTACAATATGTGAATGTCCAAGCTCATGCTACGTATTCAATAACATGACATATTACTAGGGGTGTGCATCGGTCGGTTCGGTTTATCGGTTTTCGGTTTTTAAATATGCTAAACCAATAAGATGTTTTTTATCGGTTTTCGGTTTATCGATTTTTAGTCCTTAACGGTTCGGTTTAACCGATAAGAAAATACTCATAAAATAGAAATAGTAGCAACTAACATGAAAAGAAACTGAATATTAGTTGCAGCCAAAATCCTACATGATGTGTTTTAATTTACAAAAATCTTCAAGCTTTAACTGAATGTTAGTTCAGGAAATTGAATTGGTTTGTTAGTTTGTAGAAATTAAAGAGAAAGTAAGAGAAATATATAATAAGTAATATATATATATATATAATATAAGTAGGGGTAAAGTAGTAATTTAGTATATTCTTATTGGGTTATCGGTTTACCCAATAACCCAATAAGAAAACACCGAAACCGAACCAATAACCCAATAATTTTTTTTATAAAACCATTAACAAACCGTTAACCGAATAACAATGAACCAATAACATTTTTATCGGTTCGGTTTATCGATCGGTTCGGTTTTTGCACACCCCTACATATTACAATATATGAATGTCCAAGCTCATCAGGACCGGCTCGACAAGATTGGGGGCCTAAAGCCAAACTTCATTAAGAGACCCTCAAAAAATTTAAATGTGAAATTTTCTATCCTTTTTAGATGTGAAGTCATATTTTCTAGTTAATATATTTAAATTGAATGAATTCTAATATTAACTGAAACAAGAATATATACTTATGAAGTAAGAATGTCAACAACGACCAAATTTTTAATGAAAAACTTACAATATAAATTCGAATAATAAAATTTGGCTCAATAATTTGGTAATTAAGTTGATATAACAATATCAAAATAGTGTCGCGTTGCTTCAATATAATAATTGATTGGTGCAATGCTCGAAATTTTGAAGTAGACACCAAAAAGTAAATTTTGATCTTTTTGTAAACAAACAACATATAACAATAATTTTACAAAATGCAGAAGATTTGTTTAGATATCAGAAAATTTAATAAAAGAGAACAAGATAAGGGAATGGAAAAAAGCAAATACAGTCAGACCTCCCTAAAACGTCAATTCGTTATAACGACATTTCACTATAGCGGCCTGATTTTCTCCGAAACCGATTTTTCATGACGTTTATTATAGCGGTACACTCTTTGTAAAATTATCTCTCTACAGTAGCATACTCAAATATTATGTAATATTCTAATATTTTGTAAAAAATATATTATGTACAAAATAGAATACCAAAATATTTATGGTGATCATCACTAATGTCATGCACATATTAAATTTCAAGTGCGAATATCTAATTTAAAGAAAAAAAATTATATTTAAATGGTGTACATTAGTTATTTCATAACTTTACGAGGAAAAAGCTGCTAATGTTTGTCTTTTTATATTCATGCTCTTTCTAATTTTGCATACTTTTGTTTATAACAACTAAATGAAATCTGACGTTAAATGTCAGTGTACATATATAACAACACCTCTCTATCGTAGCCATAAAATTTTCGGACAAATAACGCTGTCACTATAGAGAGGTTTGACTGTATAGAAAAATGTGGTTTTATAGTTGTTATTGGGATATAAATGAGGCAAAAAAGGTACCCACATATTAAAAAAAAGAATATTATAACTACCTAAATACTATTTCATTTTTAATTATTGCAAGGTACTCATATCAAGAGATAAAAAGTTATTCTACTTTCTCACCAAAAATTTTTCTTCAAATCTAATGTTACATAGGATTTTTTTAAAAAAAATTAATACATATAAAACACATCTTTAGGAAAAACTGGACCTCAAAAAAGTTGGGGCCCCAAGCCATTGCTTTAGTGGCCTTATGGTAGAGCCGGCCCTGGAGTCATGCTACGTAGCAATAACATGACATATCAATCAAATCCAAATCTAGTAAACAAATGTTATGCGTGAGTCCAAGTGATTCGGCATTCCCAATTAAAGTAATGACCAATCAAAGGTCATCAAGTGTTCAAAATAACATATTTGAGCTAATCAACTACAATCTTATCACATAACTACTGTGATAAGCTAGATGACTTATACGAAGCAATCAAAATCAAGCAAGGGAGAACACGTTCAGAAGTTAATCAAGCAAGACAGAAGAAATTCATAAGTTGGTGAAGTCATCCACAACTAGAAAGTTCTAACATCAACTACATATCTTCAACGAAGGAGAAGTGATCAACAGAGTTCTTCCAGAAGATCAACCCCGAATAACAAAGTGTTGCCTGATATTTTGTAAATCAAAATCACAATGAGTTCCATATCATACTACATTCAAGAAGCATGTCATTACAGTCCTCGAATCATGATTCATGAGGAATAATGGAGAGAAGAATCAAAAGAATATGATACACAAAATTATACTAACAAAAATTCAAGAATAAAGTTATTTTTTTTTCATAATTTACTTGTGATTACAATTAATTTTCCATACTGTAAAATTTGTCGCGAGCGACAACATCCTTAAAGAAATAATAGGAAAAACATGAAAGCATAAGTGTTAGTTCTGTGAGACACAAAATAAAAAATTTCAAACAGTATGATATGTGTCAAGTTGAGCAATGCGAAGATTTATTAGACATACAACTTGTAAATGGTTTTGTTCTGATTTTCATTGTATGTCCTTTTCTCTTTACCTACACTTCATTCAACAAAATCCAATGGATAATATATTTCTTCACTTCATTAGTGGCCCTGGCCCCTTTTTAAAAAAAAAATAAAACAGATCACCACTATCTATTTTGGTATGTGGATTACCATGCAAAATCAATCTAATCTTTTCAGAAAATGAGGAAACTATACATACTATTTACATAAAATAATAAACAAAATAGACAAGTTCATGAAAAACAGCCGTATGCAATATGCCCTGGTGAATGGTGGGGTGTACATTGAGTGTACTTTATTGGACATCTCCATTTTTTTTGCCATTATTTAACAATAATCCTTCTTCAATAAGTAATTAGTATATAATTCTCCTCTCTTTTAAAAGTTTAAGCAATTTAGAAGTGGAGAAAGCTTCCTTTATTCTTTGCTTTAGGCATTAAGCATGCATTTACATTGGTCATGGTGAGATAAAGGATCACAAAAGCTAACAACAGTACTGCGTGCAAAGTGCTTAAGGAAAAAGTGGAATATATATATATATATATATATATATATATATATGTAATTGAGTTATTTTAAGATGAAGCCAAACAGCATTAATGCATAATTGGGACATACAAGCAACTTGAGATATGGAATTGGTATTAATAATATATACACTCACCTGTTTAATCAAAATGTTTCTCTCCGTCACAAACCACCAAACAAGAGCCAGCTAACCTTTACATGGTTTGTGGTGCAGTGGTGGGATTACTCCACCCTTAACTAGAGGTCTCGGATTCGAGCCCTGAATATGGAGAAAATCCTGTTAGGAGCGCCACCCTCAGAATGGGCCCTGCAGTGCGCGATCTGAATTAGTCGGGGCTCCAATGTGAGTATCGGACACCGGGTGGAAAAACAAAAAAACAAAACAAAAAAAAACTCTTTACATGGGATGTCCTTTCTTTTATATACTCCTATTTATCTATAACAGTAACATTCGAATCAGCTTTCTCACATATAAACTATTTTATTGCATTCAAAGCCACATTTTGCTATACTGATCAAGGACGGATTGGCTAAATTTGTAATTAGTATTAGCTACGTAAAAAGTGAGCTTTAATTTCATGTATGATTTTAATATCTCGGCTCCTGTCAATTGAATCTAGTAATTAAATGCTAATTTGACTATTAGATTGTCCTTTCGTTCTTCTAATTCAGTATGTATCTTCTTATTACTATTTGCTCCTTGAATGGTTGTTCGATTTCTTGTTTCTTTGAATTTGGTTGTTATCACTCTACAAACCACAATGCTCACAAATAACGGGCCTTCGTTTTTCTTTTCCTTAATGCAACTCCAATTATTATGTTCGTTGACAGTCACATTACCTATCTCTTAAGCTACATTCTCAACTAGATCAATCGCTTTGTTTGCTATAAAAGATTATGCAGATGTGAAAATATTATCTATAGAGTTTTTTTTCTTGTGTATGCTAGTATGCACGTGCATTGGGAGACAGGGAGAACATCTTACTATAATGCACACGTAAGAGAAAGGAGAATACAGTAATCAAATCAATATAGTTAGCTTGTAAATCTTATGGTGTTGGACTTTTCGGGCAATGACAAAACTGGCAGATCAATAATTTCAATGATGGGATAATGGCTCTTCTTTGTCTTGTTGCTCAAACAGTGTCTTTTCTAACTAATGTTTAAGCTTTTAACCCCAAAAAAACAAAACAGCTCACAATATTTGTCTGGTACATGTACCCGGTTGGTGTGTGATTATATCTTATGGATCCTTTGGAGCTTCCAACTGTCACCAGATTTTCTCTGAAATTGAGACTAAACTCCACTGGTTGGATAAATTAATTAAATGTCACTCTCTAAACTTTCGACTATATTTTACAAATATCTCGGTCATATCGCAATGTGTACTTCCTAGTCCATCAAACCCTAGTCGTGTGAGGCTTCTTTTTGTCTCACAAAAAAGTGGACCCAAATCTTACAATTTTGGGTCCATTTTTTTGTGAGACAAAAAGGTGACTTACACGACTAGTGTCAGTAGTGTGAGTCACAAAATAGAACTTTTCGAATCTTGAGGATGACATTGGAAGCTAATCTTCAAGATCCAGAAACTTGTTTCTGATTCTTGAAGTGAAATCTTCTGCTGTGCCAAAAAACTGGACATCAACTTCATAGCTCTTGCCAATTGATATGCACATACGGAATTAAGACATGTCCCAAAAAGCAGTTTCCTCACAAGAAGTCCGTGTGGTTATATCAACATCGTCAGCATGCTTATCATGACCTTAAGTATGTCGATATTGATTGATTGGATCAAGTCAGTCAGAGGAAACAGATCATGCTTCAAGCAGAAGCATAAAGATTGTCCATTTTACTTCCCAATTTCTTCAAGCTTGCTGAGGACCTGCTTTATAGTAGGCCTAAGAGCAGGTGAGGGAGAACAACAAGCCACTGCAAGCTGAAGGAATTCATAAATATGATCCTCATTAACTGCCCTTTGGCCATCAGTTTGGCTAACCAGAATCTGTGGATGATAAAAATCCACAACTCTATGATCAAGAATTGCACTTTGAATGGCATTAGGCAAATAAATATCCTTATCAAGATTTGGTTTCTTGTAGAATGGTTCTTTCCCTGTTAATAACTCTAACAAGATAATCCCAAGGCTGTAAATATCAGTTACTTCACTAACTTCTTTCATCTTGATCAATTCAGGGGCTTTGTACCCCTGAGCAGCTGAAGCTTCAAGCATTTCTTGGCCTGCAGTAGGATTCAGGAGAAGATGCAAGCCAAAATCCGACACATACGGTCTGAAGTGACGATCCAAAAGTATATTATTCGACTTGAGGTTTCCATGGATTATTGGAATTTCCAAGTCTGTGTGAAGATAGTCTAGTCCTTGAGCAATGCCAATGGAGATCCTACATATGATGTGCCATTTGTGAGCCTCACCATTTCCATCTGTATCATTAGACACAATTTTCTTAAAATAAATATATTTGTATACTTGAGACATATATTGAAACCTAATACATTTGTATATTTGAGACTTGAGAGTGGTTCAACTTAACACGATTAGATATTAATGAAACTATAATTTTGACAAAGTACCTACTATTAGATTCTAAAATGACAAGAAAACTAACTGAAATTTGAGGCAAGATATGTTGAAAATATATCACTGCACAGAAGAAAACAAATTCCACCTAAATCCAGAAAGCAAAGTTTTTCAACACAAGCAAACATTTCCAAGGACACAAGAAATCGAGAATTATGGAGAAATATAATATCACGGCTAAAATATTCAAAAAGAAATTAAAAATAAGAGAAAAAATGGAAGAAAGTCAAGTTCCATCTATGCTTTCCAGATTCAGAAACACTGTTTTTGAGATGTCACCATCTAAAGTTAAGAGACAAGGAAACAACCAAAGGACCCAAAAATTCAAACTGCATATACATATCTAATTATTGAAGTCCCTTCAAAAGGGAAGATAGAGTTAATTACTCATTCCAGTTGTGAGTAAATGATTGACAGGGACTTTTTTCAAGGCACCAAATGGCAAATTCAAGATCCCCCATTTTTGGCCCTGAAAATTTTGAATTAACTAATAGAAGAAAGCAGAAATTTGAAATGCTTTTTCAAGCTGTGGAAATCAAGCATCTCCTACAAGATGTTATAAATCTTTAAAATGACCAATCTACTCTTTTCTTATTTTATTTTCAAGACAAGAAACTTTTTTGAATACACACCACGCCATATGCTTAAAGACTGTTTTTTTTATAACCATGGTGTCCCGCTCAATTTGTGGGCAACTGGACTGACTCAACTAATTCCAAGAGATACCTGACACCTCCCAAATAGTTATAAGTTGCTTTTTTTTAATCTCTGCTTCTTAATCGACTTCATTGACCACTAGGTCATACCTTAGGTGCCTATAGGCTTAAAGATTGAGAAGTGAAGCCATTGTGTTTTAAAATCATGGGATCACAATTTTAATACTTGTTGATATTTTAGTAATTTTTTTTAACCATGTAAATTAGGTTCAACTGAAAACCATACAACAGAGGCACATGAGATGAATGCCATACAATTTAACAGCAAGAGCCATACCTCTAATCAACTGAGTTAACGTGCCATGTCTATAAAAAGGATGTACCATCAATTTCTCTCCTCTTGGTCCTGCATAAAATGCACACAAAGGCACCAAATTAGGATGCCTTAAAGACCCCAAAAGCTCCATAACAGGCACCACTTCTTTCATTGTCACAGTACAAGCTGGTCTCAAGAACCTCAACAATGTAAGCCTATCAATACTCAACAAAGTAGCCCTGTATAAAGTCCCATAACTTGATTTCCCTATAACTTCACCAGGAGCATCCAAGATGTCATAAACAGTGAGATCTTCACCATCTTGAAACTTTATCAACAAATCTTTTTCAACCCCATCTCTTTCTTTAAGCTCAAAGTTAGCTTCTACATCTCTAGAAACACTTTCCCTTCTTTTTCTTGTACAGAAATAGATCACTACCAAGAAAACAATTACAGCAGTTAATGAAGTTGGTAGTATAATAAGTATGAGCATATGCTTGTGTTCCATTATCTTTAATGAAAAAGATTGAATGTTTTATGACATTTTTTGAAGGAAAAAAGGAAGATCCAAGATTTGGTTAGAATGGGAAAGTATTGACAATGTGTGAAAGTGGAATGTAATGATTGTTCATGGGAATGGAAGGAGAGGAAATCTAAAGGGGGTTTGCGGAGATTGTGGGGAAACAAAATCAGGAAGAGGACTTTGGCTTTGGAAGAAAGTTGCCGCAGACAGAGGAAAGAGAGAAAGGGAACCTAGTCAGAAGAGAAAGAGTAAACAGATGTAGGCATGTGCCTATTATAATTTATAGGCAAGGAATTCATTTCTTCATTTCATGTTTATTACCGTCTCCCTTCCAAATTGATTCACATGTTTTGATTGGATATAAACTTTTAAAAAAAAAAAAAATTAAACAAATTTTTGAATCTTGTGATTTTATTAAATTAAATTATATCAAATATACTAAAATATATTTTAATCTTATAATCTTAAACATGTCAATTGAAAAATTAAAATTAAAAAAAGAAAAATATTATTTTTCTTTAACGGGCTTTAAAAAAAAAAAAGATCAAACCATTACTATATATGCTCTATTCTATTCGTCTTGTATTAATTGCCTCTCCATTCCTCCATCCATCCTCACCAAAATAGTGTAACTTATTTCTCCAAAATTGTATCTTATTTTTTATTTTAATTTTTTAATAAATTTCATATTTAATAGTGACACTTTAATTTTAATATTTAATGTGTCATTACAGATGTTTAAGATTCCGAGATTCAAAGAGTGTTTTATATATATATATAAAATTTATTATTATAAAAGTCAAAAGTCTCTCGTACTTCCTTAATCTTTATGTTCAATTAAATTAAGACACACAAATTAAACATATAATCACATAAATATTATGATATATTTGAAATTACAAGTTTCAAAAGATTATAATCACACAATGCTATATGTTTTTTAGGAAGAAGTTCTAAAAGTTTTTCTTTTAAAATTTTATGCAAGTCAAACAAAGTATAATTGATAGAGTCAGTAGCGGAGCCATATGTGTTCAAGTGATGTCAATTAAGACAAATCTTTTGATGTATACTCCCTCCGTTTCAAAAAGAATGACCTACTTTCCTTTTTAGTCCGTTTCAAAAAGAATGACCTCTTTTCATTTTTGGAAACACTTTAATTTCAACTTTCCAAGTGGCATATTTAACACCACAAGATTCAAGGGCATTTTGGTACATTTGCCATAACTTTAATTTAGGACCACAAGATTCAAAAGTCTTCTTTATTTTCTTAAACTTCGTCCCAAGTCAAACTAGGTCATTCTTTTTGAAACGGAGGGAGTATATACTATAAATTGATTTCCTTAGATTTTTTTTTGTGGATTTATTTTTTTTATATTTTGATACTTCTTAATGAAAAATTTCACTTCTATATCACCTCTGAGGTAGTGGTATGAACTGTGTACACTTATGCTTCCCAGACCCTACTTTGTAGGAATATACTGCAATGAACCCAAATATAATTGGGGGCACATAGGAAGCATGTGCCAATTCACTCTCATATATACACTATATACACTGAAACTTGGTTGAAAGAGATTATGTGTGAAAATAACTAATTCTCTCAGTTCTCTCTCACTTTGTCTCTATCTATTTTCTCTTCTTATTCCCTCTTCAATTCTTCCATTGTTACATAATTCTCCATTGTAACTGTAGTCTGTAGCAGATTGATTGTCTAATAAAATTTCCAATTTCTCCGTTTGATTTCTCTTTTATTTCAAGTACATTACAAATGGTATCAGAGAATAATCTTGGCACCTTTGGGAGTTAACAACCATGACAGGAGAAACTGTATTTGACGATTTTTCAGAGACAATTCAATTGGCTAGTGTTCATATGGGGGCAAACTTCGATAAATTGGATAAACTCAACGACCAACTGGACCAAATCTTGGAGAGGCTTGGAATTAAATTGGATGATAATGGAAGTGCTTTCCATGTTCTTAAAGAAGATCAAGAAAGTACAAGAAAGGAAATTACAGAAGTTTCATCAAATGAAGGTGTCTTGAGATCGATAGATACTACGATGCAACAAAAACTACCAGAGATTGTTCTCCCTAACAAATTTATGGTCGACCCCTTAACACTTGAAGATGCCACCATATCCTTAAGCCCCAAGTATATTACAAAGGTAGAAAACGAGTTTCACATACCTACATTTGACATTGTTTGGGAGTTCATTGAGCCAAATGAATATGCAGAAATTGAGGTAAGTCGGGAAGATCCTCATATTATTGATTCGAAATCTCTCTTTTATAAGCTCCATAGGGTGGGATGGGGTGCTAAGGACTCTAAGTCCATAATCTCTCGTGTTTTATATGGAAAGAGTCGTAAGTTAGATAACCCACTTAAGGTGTTCGATGAATTGCTCAAACTAGATGTTATTCACTGGATTTCAATTATTACTGTTCCTGTCAACAATGAAAGGCATATGGATTATCCCTGTATTAGAGTTTTTGATCCGAGTAGAATGATATTCAGTTCGTTGCATCAATTAAATGAGTTGCGCAAGGAAGCTAAACATTGGTGTTGGTGCTTCATTTTCCTTGTTTCCACAAGTCCCTCCTCTGCATATTTTTTAGATTATGCCAAAGAACATATTCCTAATGATGCTAAAACTTTTGAGTGGGCTCGGAGACATTTTATTGGGTTGCTTGATGTTCACTGAAAAAATATCAGAGTTGATGTTGGTGATTTATAGGATAATTTGTTAACAGGTTCTTTGCTTGGGTGGCATTCCACTACTTGTATTGGATTGTCCTCTTTTCCAAATGTTACAGTTCATAGAAGTCTGGTGATAACTTCAGGAAATGCAGTCGAGTACAAAGCATCAATTACATTTTCTATTATAATCGAGAAGAAAGACACCAAATCACTTTTGCAGGGTGTTAGAATAAGTATTCAACAAGTTATTGTTGCTGCAGTGATTATGGTTTTATCTGTGCCTTCCACAATCTTAACAATATCAAATTTCAAAGATGGAAAAATATTCCATGTGGTGGTTCACGCGGACAAGAGAGTGGTTGCAACTTGTTGGCCAGGTGCTCGTAGGACCATCAATAGTTCTGCCTTGCATCCGGAGCAACTGGTTAGGCTTAAACACCTTCCTGAGAAACTTCATTCAGTACAACTTGTTTTCCTTCTTAGTTTCACAATGCTTGAAGTAATTTGGTGGGATAATCTGCTTCTACTTACAACCTTATGGACCTGGGCAACAAATTATGTGCTAATGTATTATAAGCGAGGTGTGGTACCTTAGGATTTGATGTTTGGATGCATGACTTTATGAAAACGCACAATGAAAGAGGTTAGAGGTCAGTTCAGAAAATGTTTTGGCAGTCGGTCAATGTCAATCTACTCAAGGATTCATGCCCCCTAAACGTGAGAAAAAGAGAGGACTTAATGGAATCTGATGACATGAATGAGGCACATGTCATCAATTGCTTTTGGACTCAGCTGTCGTGCTAGCTGCAATTTCACCTGGATATGGTTGGAATGAAGGTGGAAATGAATTAGGCAAGGGAGACAACAGGACAATTTTGATTTTTGATCTAAGAAGCTCAATGTGGATTTGACAATTAGTAGAAACTGGTCCAATTCCATGATTGCAGAACTCATGAGTCATCCTTCATCAACAACCTTGAGGACAAGGTTGATTTTAAGCGGGAAGGATTGTAATGAACCCAAATATAATTGGCGGCACATGGGAAACATGTACCAATTCACTGTCATATATACATTGGAACTTGGTTGAAAGAGATTATGTGTGAAAATAACTAATTCTCTCGGTTCTCTCTCACTTCGTCTCTCTGTATTTTCTCTTCTTCTTCTTCCCTCTTCAATTCCTCCATTGTTACATAATTCTCCTTTATAACTGTAGTCTGTAGCAGATTGATTGTCGAATAAAATTTCCAATTTCTCCGTTCGATTTCTCTTTTATTTCAAGTACATTACATATACTGGGTATGTTGTTATTTTATTTTTTAGTGAAAAATTTGACTCTACCATCGGATGGAGTAATAATTGGGAAGAACTAAAGAACTTTTATTACTATAGTATATAGTATAGAGTTAATCTTTGTCCATTTCATACTTGTTACTAGGCCTGGGCAACAAGTTTGAGTAGGCTCAGGACTCGGCTTGGCTCAGTTTGGTTTGATTTTGATCAAAACTTAGCTTGGATCGGCTCGACTTGACTCGATCAAAGCACGACTCAGTAACGATCAGGCTCGGTTGGCTCGTTTTGAATATATAATGATTACTTTAAAATTAAAATTCATCCATTGATCTTAATTAATTTAGCAAAATGCATGTCAATTTAATAATCATTATTTATTATAATCAATTTATAATATTATACTTCTTTAATTAATTTGATGTAATTAAAACTTTTTATAAACATCATTAATTAAAACTATTATATGGGTGGAACAAAATGCAATTAATATTTTAAATTTAAGAGTTAAATTAAATAAATTTAATATGGTACAGATTTTTAAAATTTACTGTTGAATTATTTTTCTTAATTTTATTTTTCCTGAAAGTTCTATTTTATATTTAATATAAAGTGAACGTCATCTAAATTTGGGTTCTAATTTAGATTAATATTTACCCTTGAATGCAATCACCAAATTAAACTACCAATACTTATATTTTTCTTAATCAACTATTTTATTATAAATTTAATTTTTTAAATGGTGTAACATTCACTCTGTACAACTAAACATTAAACTCGGGCTCGGCTCGGTTCTAGCTCGGTTATACTTTGACAAAGCTCGATTAAAATCAGTTCGGACTCGATATTATAAAGCTCGATTAAACTCGATTCGATGTCTATCCTACTTGTTACTCAACCTCTCTTTGAAAAGGGTAAAGATATAGAAGGGGGTAATATTTTAGAGGTTCTTCTTGAAAATCTTAAAGCATTTGTTGGTGGTGGCACGTTGGGAATAATAAAGGCCCACAAATTGGAATATAACTCTTAAAACGAAAGAGGACTCCACGAAGTATCCTTTGCCTCTTTGGACCATTTCCTTCACAATTGACAAATCCCAACCAACAAGATATACCTAAAGCAAAAGAAACAAACACATACGCACGAAAAAAAGACCATGATATATATATTTGTAGGAGGAAGGAATTTCCATAATGACATTGTTAGAATTTTCACTTAGGGTCTGTTTGGAAAGCCACCTGGTAATTGAAATTGGTGTAATAACTACGGTAGTAATTACCTTGACATGTTTGTTTGCCACAATATAATTACATTGCAATTACAAATGTACTGTTTGATTGCACAAGTGTAATTACATTGTTATATTCAATTTTTAAAATAAAAATTAATTATCAAAAACTAAAACTTTATATTAGACAAATAAGTGCCTTTATAAATGATATTAGATTAAATATATATATATATATATATATATATATATATATATATATATATATATATATATATATATATATTGTCTTTTGAAATATATTAATGAACAAACATATGTTCTTATAAAAAAATAATTAATTTATATTTTTCAAACTAGTATATTTTAATTAAATTAATCATAAAAACATAAAGTACATGATTTTTAAAAATATCATGAAATGCATGTTTAACAAAAAGATTAATATCATAAATATAATGTCATAAAATTATTAAAACAATTGACAAAAAGATAATCTATCAATTCTAACTAAAAATTGAATAGCTTGCAATGTGAAATATCATGTCAATACTAGTAAAACAAATAAATAGAAACTGAAAATATAACATAAGTTTAAAATTAAAATAAATAAATAATGCTCTTATATCAAATTTCAACATAACGTAAATAGGATTCAAAAGAAAAGGAAAACCTAAGTCGATAACCTTATTCAACAATGAATTCTACTTAATTTAAAAATTAGAATACTAACTAAATTATGTTAAATGGAAAAAAAAATATAAAATATATTAAAAAAATAGATAATACGAAAAATTATGAGATCACAAGAAATAAAGGTTGGAAAATGAGAAGGAAATAAAATATAAATAATAAAAAATAAAAAATATTTTAAAAAATATTTGAATAATAAAAATAGAAAGAATTTAAAATAAATTAAAATGAAAAATAAAAATAGAAATAAAAGGAAGAAATTAAAAAGTAATCAGCTTGTAATTACACCATGTAATTAGCAGCAATTCACAGCTCTCCCTGTGAATTAGAAAGTGTAATTACCCCCTGCAATTACACCAATTACCTGCTGACCAAGTAATTACCTGACCAGCCAAACAAGCCAGATAGATAAATTACACCCAATTACATCAATCCAATTACCAGGGTGGCTTTCCAAACAGGCCCTTAGGAAATTCAAAATTTAACATCTATCATATATACATAACATATAATTTTAATCTGTGTAAACTTTGATAATATGGTTCATCTGCCCTAGCTCTTCCCATCCTTGTATCTAAGGAAAAAAAGAAGTGATATATGTCAATCATACAAGTATAATGGAAATTAAAGGGAGTAAGATATGGTCCATTTTACATGGATCCACGAAGAACATAGTGAGTAGTGAGTGACATAATTATTTGTCTGTTGTATCAAAGTTTCTTCAAAGTGGGGAAAAGAACGTTAGTATAAAAATGCCCATTACAAAGAGAAAGAAACAATGTGGCATGCTTCCCTATTGTTTTTTTTTTTTTTTTTTTCACTTTTGTACTTCGTATTCATCTTTGAATTTTGACCATATGTTTCTACTTTCTAGTGCCACTACAATTTCTATTTTCCTTTTTTTTTTTTTTGTGGTTGGTTGGTTGTGGTTGGGGTGGGGGGTTCCCTTTTCAGAGATAGAAGTGGAAC
Organism: Capsicum rhomboideum; assembly: GCA_031232105.1. Lineage (NCBI taxonomy): Eukaryota > Viridiplantae > Streptophyta > Magnoliopsida > Solanales > Solanaceae > Capsicum > Capsicum rhomboideum. Next base: position 37,249,154 of record CP124716.1, read on the forward strand.
CATGAGTATTGTTTCCAAAAATAATTTCAGAAGTTAAAATTATGAGTTATGAAGGGGTTGTTTCGTATCTAGTTAGAGCTATGCGGGTATTAGTAATATATTGATTAGTTATGAGGGATCTATGTATTATTTTATACAAGTATTAGTTATGTAAGGATTAGTTGTTGTTTTTTTGGTAAATAGGGATTAGTTATTCATGTATTAGTTATTCCACCATATATCCTACATAAAATAATACTCCATAATTTATACATATATAAGTTATGTAGGTTTCTAAATTCAAGCCAAACACTGTATTAATTTTATACATGAATAATTTACCTCGTTACTAGCTTCACCAAACGTGTAATTACTTATGCAGGATCAATACCTATATAACTGACCTCTAAACCAGCTACCAAACGACCTCTTAATATTTAAGTTCCTACCGATCAAGTTCGAATTTACAACTCGTTTAGAAATAATTTCAAAAAATCATTTGAAATCAAATTGATTTGAAGTTGACATTTTGTTTTACATGCAATTTGAATTTCTTAAGTTGTATTCTTTTTTTATAAACATGAAAACTCTATAATTTGTGAAAACTATTAAAATTTCTTCAACTCATATGCAATCTTATCAAATGAGCAAATCAAAGTTCACAAACAAGGTATCTGAATATCCTAAGACGCCAAATTAATAAATAATTTATCTCCATGTTATATTTATAATTACATGTTATTACAAACTTTCAAATATACTTAAAAAGATTGACAAGAGGGAGTTGCTCAGATGGTAAGCACTCTTTACTTCCAACCCTGAGGATATGAGTTTGAGTCACCAAGGGAGTAAAAAGGATGAGAGTTCCTAGGAAGTGGTAAAACAAAACTTACAAAGATTCATCAGTCCAATATATCAAGAATAGTAGTAACTACATATTCTTTGATAAAATTCTCCCATATGATACGAATAATCTCTTCACGTTGAGCATGAGTCTTTTTTTTTTTTTTTTTTTATGTAAAATTTCAAATTATGGGTCTTTATAATTTGTAAAATATAAACTTATGTGGCAAGTATTATATTTTTTCTAAAATATTGAAATCTCAAATCCTACTTCTCGGAGAATTTAGAATTTAAGATCATGATTTGAAGTTGAAATTGAAATTTTGTGCAAATTTCATAAACAAACATTGATTTGAAATCATGCTCCCAAATCTATGGTAAAAAACTACTTAATATTTGTTGAACTATTGAGTTCAAGTTCAACTGAACTCAATAAATATAAACGGCATCCGCCCCTGCTTACTGCACCTCGACTATTTTACCTTATACCTACCGCAATAATAAAAGCATCGAATAATCATGCAACAAGATTTAGACGTATATGAATCACCTACTAATATTTTGTTTTTGGTAACGTTGAACTCTCATGATTATTACTCACGTTGTCACTCTTATTACATTGTATCTAAGCAACTTGTAATTAGAAAAAGAAATTGATCTAGTGATTTTAACTAATTTGATAAGTACAAACTATGTAATTCAAAATATTAAAGATTTATGACATCTCCACCTTCTCATTTCAAGACCTTACATTCTCAAGTTTCTTTATGCAAACATGCATTTTGTGTTATTTATGTGAGAAAGAATGCTTCATTTGACTTGTCAATTTTCCATTTAAAATTAGGTGGTAGTTCCATGTCTTAATTATTAGTCGTAATCATATGTTACAGTCCCCACTATTAATCTTGCTTCTTTTTCAACTGTTCTTCTTTTCTTTTTTGGTAGAGTAATTGGTCTCTTTTCCTAGCATAATCAAGAGGATTGGCCCCATCCAACCACGTGAGGATGATTGCAACCCTAAAAGCTCCTACACCCATAGTGCCCCATTATTTTATTTTATCCCTATGTATTGCTCCTACAATTTATTTTTTAATTTTTCTCTCGATATTGGATACTCATTTTGAAATTTGATTAATTTAAATTTTTATTGAAAAAGTGTGGGTAAAACATTTTTTACTAATAATAATTTTATTCTTAAAATTTGAACCTGACGTAAATTCTTAATCAATGATAAAGTATCATGACTTATCATGTCACCACAACTTTTGAATGCATTGCTTGAATTACTCCTACAATTACAAATCATGGATTGCAACAACCACCTCATTGTAATGCCATTGTACCTTAATAATGTACAGCTGTTTTTTGGTCGATAATCAATTTGGTTGGATTGGTCTGCAAAGCAAATTAATACCCCGTACGTCGTAGGAAAGATGCACTTACCCTCTTCCCATATATATTAATTTCTTTGCTTTGAGCTTTCTATTTCATGATATACATATGCCACACAAAAATATTCTGATTTCTAAATTTTATTATAATTAATAAGAATTTGTTTTGTTATTAATTGATTTATTATTGTGGTTACAGTGTAGTTTTCACATAGTACAAGCTTTGATTATAAACGACGTAAATTAACGACTTAAAAGTACATCAAATTAATTAACACATTAACAAAACACACAATCATCTAGCATGAGAAAAAGGGGATATAATTTCCTTCTTAGACGTCAACAACCTACAAAGAAAAAGTTCTTGAATTAAGGTTTTTTTTTTCTTTACTGAAGCTTACAATTTTTTATTTTTATTTTTTGATAAGCAAATTTAGAAATATACTGTTGAGAAACTTCCACATTAGGTGGAGGCAGTAGAGGATTATTTTGATTTGGGATGGGATTGTTAGGAAATATAAATCAAACCTGCCATAAATGGACACTTGCATTAATAGCACTAGGTTGTACTAAGCATTTTAATAAGCACCCCCAACAAAACTTGAAAGCATGTGTTAGGCATTTGAACATAAATGGATTGATATTTTATTTTTAAAAAACGTAATAGTCAAGTTGTAAAAGGATTTTTAAAAGTTTGTTAACATTATTTAAATATGAAAATGGAGTTAAAGCTATGTGAGAAATAATTGAAAAAACCTGAAAAACTCCTAAATCTATTTTCAAAATTTGAAATTGAAATAATGAGCCGATTTAATGAACATGCACTTATTTAAAATAATTGTTAAATATATCCATTTTTATTCATGATCAAACGGCTAATAAATATCTATGGTTAGATGTGAAGAAGGAAGCAAATGTTGTTGACCTAGCTAGATATGTGCTTATGCTACAAGCATTTATTGTAAGCTATTTGTTGAACTCATGACCATTTTCTTCAATGAGATAAAAAACGAAAATTAAAATAATAGAAAAGTAATAGTATAAGTTATAGGTAACGCAAATATTTTTTTATATTATCAATGTAATTTATGTTGGAATAATTAGTGTTAATGTAATTAAAAGAGAGGTTAAACGTTGGAGCAAGGAGAAGTGCAATGCATCGCATGCGGTCATTGTCGCTCGCGATGACCCGCTGTTGTTACATCACCTACATGTATTCGCCTTTTCATTTTTTTTATGTTCCTGCTAGCCAGCGTGCCTAATGAAGCATCCAAAATGGGTTTGTTGGCCAAAGTGAGTGTGATGTCCAGTGTGGCGCCTGAAATTTTTTGTTGATGTAGGAAAAGGCACATGTTGAAAGTAATTGAGTCCGTTCCTAATAGACTTCTAAAGTACTCTACTGTATCTCATCTAAAATGTGAGTAAACGGAAAGATGATTATTTTCTTATGTTCTTCTCTATATACTCATATCAAAACAGAGTTCAATTTTTGTGAGAAATTCATGTTAATTATTGAACCTGGATTTTAACGGTTTTGTAAATCCCGGAGGAATTATGCCATTATCCTTGCAATAATTAATAGGGAAACCTAAGTTCCTTAAAAGACTACTCTATCCAAGTCAAACTATTAAATTCCCTATTTTCCAACTCCTTAATCTAACAATATAACGTGTGATAAATTATTATGTACTCTCTTCGTCTCATATTAGCTGATTACCTTACTGAAAATATATGTGTCAAATTACTTGTCCTCTTATTAAATCAAGATAAATTAATTAAATTTTTTTATTTTACCCCTACAATTAATACTCTTTGAAAGTGTAAAAATAAGTTTGTAAAGTTTCAAGAAAGTATCTTAAGGGGTAAATTAGTAAAATTATCCTTCGTATTTGTGATTTCTTAAGGAGCGTGCAAGAGTGAAAGTGATCAATTAATATGGGACAGAGGGAGTATCATTTTTATCAGATTATCAATCATCATATTTATTATAGAAATTGCCTCTAATAATTTACTTTATAAATTATCTGATCATAGAGATATTTTTTATATTATGAGTGCATGAAAACTTCATAAAAAGAACAACATCAAAAAGACAAAAAACATTTTTTTTATGTGATTTAAAGTGGTGCCGTGAAAAAATTGTTTGGCAATAATGATGAAGTGCTGAGTGCATTGGCTGGAGCAGCAGAGTGATAGAAAAATAAGAGAAAATGATGGGTTAGCTAGCATTGAAATTAAAATATAAACAGAACTCAACTCTTGACTTTTTAGAATATTATTTGGGTGCTGACTTAATCCTTACTCAAACACACCGACATTCATTAATACTTATGTAGCGTAATTGAGTGTCAACTGTTAACGCTTCTTTGATGAGTATATACAATAGGCTTATAATAATTAATAGACTTTTTCAAATAGGATTGTTAAGAGATTATATTAGCTTTATTTTTTTCTGAAGAGGCATGATATTGATACCCTCAACTTTGATAAATAAATTAAATTTGGAGATTCCTCCAACGAGCAGGACAGAAGAATTAAACAAATTAATTAAGAAGAATTCAACAAATTAATTAAGAAGAATTAAATGATTTTGAAGAAGGTAGTGAATATCAAAACCCAAATAAGGGACACATACATATGATCAATAAGTTTGTTTCCGGCGCATGTAATGAATAAACCGACCTGGCTCTTCTCTGTGAATAACCTATGGCCACACTAATTAATTTCAATAAATACTATCTAACCAACTCTTAGAGGTTGTTTGGTAGGTAGAATATTTTTCAAAAAAATACTTTTCAGGTTTAGTTGAAAAACATTTTCTTTAGGTAAAAATCTCTTTAAAAATGAGAAAAATTAGAAAAATTAATATTTTAATGAAAGACATAAGTAGCATTCACATTAATTGTCTCCTTCATCCTTCAACACATCTCTGAATCCTATCCTCCATCATCATTCCTCATAGTGTTTGCCTAGATTATACAAAATGTTTTTGGTATAATAGTTTGTGCTTACATATAAAACATCAGAAAATAAGTAAGAAATCAATTTATTTTTTCAGGAAAACATTTAAAATTGTACCAAACACCACCTTAGTTTGGGTGATTCAAACACGACCTAGTATCTATGATCATACCATCAAACACAATTGTGCACAGGGAGTTGATCATGATGAATTTATTTCAACATCTACTGTGGAAAATTCATGCTCTTAGAGATCTATATTATCAAAAATTACTATTTCTGTAACTCATAGGTTGACCAAGAATTAGGTATCATAGGTCCGGTCTTTTCATGATTCCAAGTTTCCAACTAATTAATCAACATCAATCATCATGCTTTTCCTAATTTCAATTATCATAATTCTTATTCGAGTAAAATCAACGTTTAGGTAGGACTCTTTAATTCACTGATCAGGTTATAAGATCAAATATTATTTCAACAAAGAAATTATGCTAGAAAACGTCATATGGCATGATAATTGTAATGAGTTGTAATTTTCTATAGAATAGTGTTCCTTTTAGGGAATTTAGACCGCACAACTTTTGAACCTAATATCTTGAGGATCAAAATTGATGAGTACAATTTAGTTTCAGTTCCCATTAGTGGTTAAGCTAGCTGTTGGATATGTCAAGGAATGTAGTACATTGGGTTAGGAAGTTTGAATGAGCGAATAGACACAGAAGAACCCACCAGATCACTCCACTGATCTCCAGAGTTGCCCACTATTCTGAATCCCTCTTCTACCATCTCATTCCTTTTCTCTGATTTATAAATTGTGGCTGATTTTCCATGGTCCTCTGAGCCCCTGCATAACATCATTAACAAACATTAATCCAAGAACAAGAATTTTAAGATGTTGTCACCTTTGCCAAGGATATGGTATTAGTGCCTACATTGAGAAGTTTTCTAGAAAAAAAAGGAAAAAAAAAAGCTCTTTGATTGTTGCTCTATTAGTATTTATAAAGATTACTTAGAAAGGCACTATACTTTTAAGGCACCAATGATCAGGGTCCTCAATAGAGGTGGAGCTACATGGTTAGAAGAGGGTTCAATTGAATCTCATTCGTTAGAAAATTATACTGATACGAAAGAACAATTTTTTTTTTTGTGTGTATATATATAGATAAAGAAACAGCCTCTCTACTTCGTCTGAGGTAGAAGTATGGACTGCGTACACTTTACCCTCTCCAGACCCCACTTTGTGGGAAAACAACGGTTATGTTGTTGTTGTATATATATATATATCTAAGGGAAGCTTCTAATTTAGTTGCAAAGCTGGTTCTACAATTGCTCTAATTTGTAGGTTTGAACTCCCAGATATTAGGACATACTTGCACCTTTCTGAATGCCCTTGTTAGATATCCTTATTTTGCCACTGGTCCTCATTAGGAAAGAAACACTGCACATGCTCACATTATTGTTTTTTTCCCACATGGAAAACAGAGTCCAATCAATGCAGGATTGTACACATTACTACTGAAACAAAGTCCCACAATCCCCTTTCACATACTCAGGAAAACATCTACATTTCAAGTTTCAACAATGACTAGTATTCAAATCCCAAGAAGTGAATCTCATGATACTCTTCAGACTTTGGCATCTAAACAAAACAGAAAGAGAAAGAAAATATGCATCCTATAAGGTTTATGTTTACTTTGTGATGCTAGCATGGAGGACACACGTCCTTTCACACGGAGTCAAGCAATGGAACTCCAAGGTCTACAAATGATGATTATGCAAAAGGGGACTTGGGAGAAGCCCGAAGATTGTCAATGGAGAATCTACAACGTGTGGAAGAATCAAAGGGGTGAAGCGGATGAAGAAAAGGGGGTCATTGGTGCAAGTGGCTAGATTTTAAATTCAAGAATTCACAACAAGATGACCCAAACAAGGCCCTTGTCTCTCATCAAGGGCATATTTGTAATAACTAGTTGTCTTTATTTCTTTAGTATAAATAGGGTAATTCCTTATTTGGCATGGTAGATTTGGATGAATATTGAACAATATTGTTAAATTTAGCCTTCTACTTAGCATATTCCCTTAAGGAATTAGTGGTTAATTAGTGAGTGTTTAGTTGGTGGAATCTTGAGATTGGTGTTGAACTTCTTTGGTTTGAATTAATTTGAGGATTACCCATTTGTAGTATTTGGTTTCCTTTAATTTGTTCAAATTAGGGTTTGTGTTTGGGTGTTGGAATCAATTGGGAGGTGAGGGTATCAAGCCCCTTGTTGTCCATAATTTCAATACTTAGATATTAATCCACATATCCTTCTTTTGTTTTCTTTTATTCTTGTTCTTCCCTCTTTGATTCGTTATCATTTTGGTATCAAAGAGCCTAGGTTAAGATTTGTTTTCACAAATCTTAATCTTGGGATTTTGATTTCTTCAAAAATAAAAAAAAAAATAAAAAAAAATAATCCGAAAATATTTTGTTTTGATTTGTTGTTTTTGACACTAGATCTTGATTCTCTAGTGTTTTTTTGAGTCTAAATCTCAAATTTCGTTCAAATCGGAGTTGGGAAAGTGAAGTTGCCATTAAAGAGTTTTCAAGCTTTTGAAGTTTCAAAACTTGAAAAGTGGGTTTGTTGATTGAGGAGAAATTGAGGATTAAAATTCATTGGGGTTTGTTCTCTAAGTCGTGGGGAAGCTACTCCTGAATTTTGAGTCAATTCCGAGTTGATTTGGGTGTGCTAGGGTTGGTGTTTTTTTTTGGTGTTCTTGAACACCTTTATATTGTTCTTGGAGAAGAAGAGAGAAGAAGTACACTTTGATCCAAAAATTTCAAGTCAAATTTGGTCAAAAGTGTTTGTGGGTCCACTTGTGGAAATTCTGAAAAAATCTTAAAAATAAAAAATAAAAATAAAAATTATATTTTCCACGTGGACTGCCACGTCAGCAAGTCAACGGTCAACGCTGACGCGGCAGCCACCAGCCAGCCACGCCAGCAGCTGACTCAGCAGAATCAAGCCCACACAACCCTGTAGGCGCGTGTAAGCCAGATTCAGAGAGCTGAATTTTCAACACTTAGTTTTTTTTACTTTGGACCCAAAATTTTTTCTAAGTGTCCAAACTCCGTGATTTTTTTTCCTACACTTTCTTCTTTCGATTTCTCAACTATTTAACAAGTAATTAACATCTTTAATCACTTGTTAACTAGTTTTAAAACATCAAATCATCTCCTTGATTCATCAAATTAAGCAACACAAGTAATTTTTCTACTTTTGTTACTTAGTTTTTTTTGAGTCCGTTTTCTTTCGTGCTTTTTTTCTTCAACTTTTCTCATCTTAATTCGTTGATAAATTTCTTGATTCAAGTCCTTTTACCTTCAATCGAGTCGTCCTTCTTTCAAGAGTCACAAGAATCCATTCTACCACAAAGGATAGGTGATCTTGAATTGATCAAGCAAAGCCAGAGTTCACTACTAATTTTGAGACGACACTTTAGGAGGTGAGTTGAGAGTTTACATACGAGTGGCGTGAGGCTTTTTTCTACTAATATTGTTTGTTGAGTTTTGTAGGTACCATGTCGAATGCGAGTCCAAGTGGTGAAGCCTCAAACCCCATCATGGAGGCTCTCACCCACCTCACCAAACAAATTGCGGAAATGAGTGGAAGAATGGGAGGTATGGAGGAAAGGTTGGTACGGGTTGAGAGAGGGAAATCACTTCAAATCGAAAATGAGGAGATGAGGAGGGCGTCGGTGCAATCCATCACCATTACTCAGGGGCAAGCTCATGAATTATGTTACCCTCCACCACATCAAACCCGAAACTTCCAACAACCCACCTTTCAAACGAACAACACTCCAAATTTTCCAAGACAACCTACACCATACCCTCATCCACAACCCCATCATCCTCCACAAGAGAACCGATTTCTTGTGGACGACCAAGTTCGGAACCAAACTCCAATCCGAAACACATCAAATGCATCCATACATGATCCCCACATATCACCTCCACAAAATGCACCACAAATGCCATACCAAGACTACCAATACCAAAACCCTCTCTATGATGAAATGAATGATGAGCTCAATAACGATGAATTTTGGGAGCAAGGAGGAAGGGGTGGTTATGAAGTACCAAGGGAAGGGTTCCGGCCTCGGGAATTGAGGTGGGCTCAAGGCATGGGAGGTCAAGAATACGAAAATAGAGGAGATAGAATGGGAAATAGAGGAGATAGGATGGGATATAGAGGTGATAGGATAGGAGTTAGAGGAGATAGGTTTGGGGAGAGGAATGATCAAGATCGAGGCTTGAACACTATCAAGGTCACACTTCCAAGGTTCAAAGGAAGTAGTGACCCCGATGAGTTCTTGGAATGGAAAATTCAAAGTGAGTGGATCTTTCTCACAAATAATATTTCGGAAACTTTGAAGGCAAAGTATGCTCTCACACAATTCAAAGGGTATGCTTCAACTTGGTGGGAGTCCAAGAGGCGGGAAAGGGAGAGCCATCACAACTATGAGTTGCCTACGTGGATAGAATTGATTACACTTATGGAGATGAGGTACTTGACTCCTAACTACTACCAAGAAGTGCTCAAGAAGGTGTACATGTTGAGGCAAGGTTCCAAAAGTGTGGAAGAGTATTATGATGAGTTTGAAAACTTGATAATGAAGTCTAAACTTGAAGAAAGCTTGGAATGTACGGTGATTCGATTTGTGGCCAATTTGAGGTATGATATTCTAAATCCTTTGAAACTTAAACACTATGATACTCTTGAAGCGGCCTTTCATGATGCCTCAAAGGTCGAGATGGATTTGAAAGAAGAAAAGTCCTACAAGGCCAAGAATACTTCCACATCCACATGGGACAAGAGTAAAGATAATTGGAAGGCGACATCTTCTAAAGGGCAATTTAAGGGTGTTGGTCAAGATCCTCAAGTCAAGTTTGATTACAAGTCCAAGACAAATAAGAAGCCACAAGGAGGTAACTATGTCAAACCTACCTTTACTTGACCTTCTACCATTCAATGCTTTAGATGCCAAAGAAGGGGACATGTTGCTAGTGAGTGCCCCAATAGAAGAACAATTGTTGCACTTCGGGATGGGTATAGAACTGAGGATGAGGAAGAGGGTGTTGAAAAGAGTGAGAAGGAGGGAGACAAAAGTGAGGAAGAAAGAGATGCTTCGGGGGATGAAGAAGAAAGGTTGGATGAGAAGGTGAATTTTGCTTGCTTTCTTGAAAAGGGAAGACCTTTACTTGATAGTGATGAATAATTGAAGGTGAATACCAATCTTTCTTGCGTTGTGAGGCGCATCATGGGAGCCCTTGCCAAAGAAGAACTTGATCAACGGGAGAATTTATTCCATGCTAGGTGCAAAATCCAAGACAAGGTGTGTTCTTTGATTATTGATAGTGGGAGTTGCACCAATGTAGTAAGTAGTTCTTTGGTGGAGCGTATGCAACCAACCCTTACAAGCTACAATGGCTCAATGAGAGTGGTGAGATGAAAGTCCTCAAACAAGCAAGTATCCGATTTAGTGTGGGAAAGTACAATGAGGAGTTGATTTGTGATGTTGTGCCTATGTTGGCTTGTCATATATTGTTGGGATGGCCGTGGCAATTTGATAGAGATGTTGTGCACCACGGAAGATCCAACAAGTATGCTTTTGTGATTGAAGGTAAGAAGTATGTGCTCGCACCTCTCACTCCATATCAAGTGAGTGAGGACTATAGGGCTATGAAGGAACTTCGGGAGAGGATAAGGGTGGATGAGGCAAGGAGTGAGGGTGAAAGCTCAACCAATGTTCCAAAGGAAGGAAGTGACTTGGCTAAGAATAAGAAGAACATGTGTATGATAGTCAAGCCAAGCAAGTGTCTCAAAGGTGTGGATGAGGAACGCTTTCTAGTGTGCCTTGTCAACACCAATCTTTTGTTGCATGCTAATCAAGATACTAGCACTTTGCCTAGTATTGTTTCTTCTCTTTTACAGGACTATAATGATCTATTTTCGGAGGAGATGCCTAAGGGATTACCACCCTTGAGGGGAATTGAGCACCAAATTGATTTTGTACCGGGTTCACAAATTCCAAATCGACCGGCCTATAGAAGCAATCCGGAAGAAACCAAGGAACTACAAAGGCAAGTGGAAGAACTTCTTGAGAAGGGGTTGATCAAAGAAAGCCTAAGTCCTTGTGCCATACCGGTAATCCTTGTTCCCAAAAAGGATGGCACTTGGAGGATGTGCATTGATTGTAGAGTCGTGAACAAGATTACAATCAAGTATAGGCATCCAATTCCTAGACTTGATGACATGTTAGATGAATTGTGCGGCTCAAGTGTCTTCTCAAAGATTGATCTTCGAAGTGGCTATCATCAAATTCACATGAAACCGGGTGATGAATGGAAAACGGCTTTCAAGACGAAGTTTGGGTTGTATGAATGGCTTGTCATGCCATTTGGGTTGACAAATGCTCCAAGCACTTTCATGAGGTTGATGAACCATGTTCTCAAACCTTTCATCAACAATTTTGTGGTGGTATATTTTGATGACATCCTTGTGTATAGTAAGACAATTGAAGAGCATGTGATCCATTTGAGGCAAGTGTTTGATGTTTTGCTACAAGAAAGGCTCTTTGCTAATATCAAGAAGTGATCATTTTGTGTTGAGAAAGTCGTCTTTTTAGGTTTTGTGGTTAGTGCAAATGGTATTGAAGTTGATGAAGAAAAGGTAGAATCCATCAAGTCATGGCCAACTCCAACTAATGCAACCGAGGTAAGAAGTTTTCATGGGTTGGCAAGCTTTTACCGGCAATTTGTAAAGGGTTTTAGTTCAATTGCTTCTCCTTTGACCGAATTAATCAAAAAAGCTGTACCTTTTGTGTGGGGGGATGAGCAAGAGAAGTCCTTTCAAGCCTTGAAATTGATGTTGAGTTCCTCACCATTACTTCAACTACCCAACTTTGATAAAGCTTTTGAGATTGTATGTGATGCTTCGGGTGTTAGTATAGGTGGTGTATTGATGCAAGAAGAGAAACCATTAGCTTACTTTAGCGAAAAACTAAAGGGGGCTTCTTTTAGGTACTCAACTTATGACAAAGAGTTGTATGCCCTTGTGCGGGTGTTGGCTCATTGGAAACACTACTTGTGGCACAAAGAATTCGTAATAAGGACCGATCATGGGTCCTTAAAACACCTTAAGGGGCAATCCAAGTTGAATAAGCGGCATGCTAAATGGGTTGAGTTTATTGAAACCTTCCCATATGTGATGGGATTTAAAAGCTTGAAGGGATTCTATGCTATGGATTCCGACTTCAAGGATATTTTTGAAAGTCTTCATCAAGGGAAGCGGGTTGATAGGTTTCAATTGATTGATGGGTTTTTGTTCAAGGATGGGCTGGTTTGTGTACCCATGAGTTCATGGAGAGAGTTGTTCGTCAAAGAGGCACATGGTGGTGGATTAATGGGACACTTTGGGGTACCCAAGACACTTGACATTCTCATTGAGCAATTCTATTGGCCCAAGATGAAGCATGATGTGGAGCGGATTTGTGGACAATGTCTAGATTGCAAGCAAGCCAAATCCACAACTCGGCCTCAAGGTAAGTACACTCCTCTTCCTACTCCTAGTGGTCCATGGATGGACATTTCTATGGATTTTGTATTAGGACTTCCTAGGACTAAGAGAGGAAATGATAGCATATTCGTGGTAGTAGATAGATTTTCTAAAATGACTCATTTTATTCCATGCCATAAGTGTGATGATGCATCTCATGTTGCTTCCTTGTTTGTCATTCATGTACTTAAATTGCATGGAGTCCCTCAAACCATTGTGAGTGATAGGGATTCCAAATTTCTTAGCCATTTTTGGAAAAGTCTTTGGGGTACACTTGGTACCAAACTTATGTTTTCTATTTCTTGCCACCCCCAAACGGATGGGCAAACCGAGGTAGTCAACCGGACTCTTGGTAACATGCTTAGGTGTATGATTAAAGGAACCCCAACTACTTGGGAAGACCGTTTACCCTTGATTGAATTTGCATATAACCGGTCTTTCCATTCCTCTATTGGGATGTCTCCATTTGAAGCTTGTTATGGTTTTAATCCTTTGTTTCCATTAATCATGACTCCTTTGTCTAGTCATGTTGTTGTAAGCCTAGATGCCAAACAAAGGGCAAGAGAGATGATGAACATTCATTCCAAGGTAAGAGAGGCCATCGAAAAGAACAATTCCAAAGTGGCCATGAGGAAGAATCGCAGGAGAAAGGAGGTGATCTTCAACCCGGATGATTGGGTATGGGTCTATTTCCGAAAGGAAAGGTTCCCACAAGTCCGAAGAGGGAAGCTAAGTCCAAGGGGAGATGGCCCTTTTAAAGTGCTCAAGCGGATCAATGATAATGCCTACATGGTTGACTTACCGGGTGAGTACAATGTTCATAATGTGTTTAATGTTAGTGATCTATCTCCTTGTGTTGTAGGTGAACCTTTGGATTCGAGGACGAGTCCTTTTCAAGAAGGGGAGAATGATGCTAGCATGGAGGGCACACGTCCTTTCACACGGAGTCAAGCAAGGGAACTCCAAGGTCTACAAATGATGATTATGCAAAAGGGGACTTGGGAGAAGCCCGGAGATTGTCAATGGAGAATCTACAACGTGTGGAAGAATCAAAGGGGTGAAGCGGATGAAGAAAAGGGGGTCATTGGTGCAAGTGACTAGATTTTAAATTCAAGAATTCACAACAAAATGACCCAAACAAGGCCCTTGTCTCTCATTAAGGGCATATTTGTAATAACTAATTGTCTTTATTTCTTTAGTATAAATAGGGTAATTTCTTATTTGGCATGGTAGATTTGGATGAATATTGAACAATATTGTTAAATTTAGCCTTCTACTTAGCATATTCCCTTAAGGAATTAGTGGTTAATTAGTGAGTGTTTAGTTGGTGGAATCTTGAGATTGGTGTTGAACTTCTTTGGTTTGAATTAATTTGAGGATTACCCATTTGTGGTATTTGATTTCCTTTAATTTGTTCAAATTAGGATTTGTGTTTGGGTGTTGGAATCAATTGGGAGGTGAGGGTATCAAGCCCCTTGTTGTCCATAATTTCAATACTTAGATATTAATCCACATATCCTTCTTTTATTTTCTTTTATTCTTGTTCTTCCCTCTTTGATTGTTATCACTTTGCATTCACACTGTTGCACTAACAAGTGATAAGTAATTTAAAGTGACAAAATGGATTTCTTTCTGGAATAACAAAACAATGGCTTTCTTGAGCAGAGCAAGGCAGGAATGACCCGACCTGTCCTGCCTGCCCCATTTAAGTGCTCTTTTTTTCCTTATTCTAGTTTATCCTTTTAACCATTTCTTTCTTCTAAGTTGGTGTCCCTTAAACATTTCCAATTAGATGGATTTTCATTAAAATTCTAATAAACCAACCAAAACTAATTTAATCAGTGAGGTTATGAGTCTTCCGACTTTGAATTAGGGTAATATTGAATTTTTCTTATTTCAAAAGCACATATATTTATTTTGAGAAAGGTAAAATATTTCTAAAGCACATATATGAAACTAATATGATTCTTGATGAGTGATGGCTACATTAAAAATATGTCAACGTTTCCTATTTATTATTGGAAAAACCCAAGAATGAGAATTACATATATCAAGCTCAAAACTAGAGAAAATCTAAATGAAAAAAAAAATAAAAAATCAAGAGTAGGTTTCATTATAAGAATGGAAATTTACGCCTTTTGTTTTATGACTTCAAAAGACCAGCTAGTGACAAAGTAATGTTATCCTTTTTCTTAAAAAAATATACATTGATGATTAACAACTAAACCAAGTATACAAAAATGGTACTCCTACAGTCCTATTTGACCAAAAAACAAACATAAAACTAAACTAGCAGAATTTTTAAGCTGAGATGGTGAAGTGAAGGCCAAAAAACTGGTAGAAATTTCTTGTACACGGTACAAAACTAAGGGACAACAATAAACAACTAGAGTTAATATCTCAAAAGGTCATTGAAGTATGAGTAATTATCTAGCAAAGTCATTGAACTTTATTTTATATCAATAAAATCACTCAATTTAAGGCTTTTATTTTCTGTCATCACTCAACTTAAGATTTTTATTTTTTAAAATCAATCAACTATATTTATCATTAAAAAAATGACATGATAAAATAAATTATTTTTTATGCTATAAACATGAACCCCACATGAAATAATTTATTCATTATTATTATTATTATTATTATTATCCACCCACGAATTAGGTTTCACCTAATGAGTAAAACCTTAATTCCTGATGACCTAAATCTCCCGCTTTTTCTCCGTCTTTTTTTTTTTTTGAAAAAAATTCTCCAAAAACCCATTATGCTTATTGTCCTTTATGTTACAGTAAACTTATGCCCTCATTAACTAACTCATCAATATAAATTTCAGCTTGATTAATAGTTAGTAGTTTCATATGCCCTCCTTATCTAATTCTAATTAGAACTTATTGTAAAAATAATTTTTTTTGGTTGTTTATTGTAAAAATATAATTAGCAGTTGTTGTTCATTAGTTTCAGGATTATTAGAAAAAAAAAAAAAAAAGCAGCTACATCCTACGAAATAACCAACTCTTTTCTTTCCCCTGTTACAGAGAATGTGTCTTATACTAAAAAGAATGAGAAACCAATTTTGGACAAAGTTCAAAGTTCTTATAAGAATTAAGCGTATTTTAGTTCAAAATTCTTCGTAAAATTTAAAACTACCGTAACCTAAAGAAGGACGAGAAGCATAATTTTTTTTAATTTTTTTTTGGAGAAATAAAGAAAGATTTATGGGTAATTTACAAGATTGGAATATGATTTATGATGATGTTTACTTTATTGTTATTGATTTAAGACAATTTGGCATGCATGACACAGTTGAATGCAAAATTGCTCTTATATTAAAAAGAATTAAAAAGCTATAGGCAGAAATGCAGATTAAAAAGTATGATTTATGGGTATAATAATAATAATAGAAATAGAAATAAATTCTTTAATGTGGGGTTCATGATTACGTGGCATAAAAATTAATTTGTTTTGCCATGTCTTTTTTTTTTAATGATAAATGTACTTGAGTGATTTTAGAAAATATAAGCATTAAGTTGAGTGATGTTATTGATACAATGTAAAGTTCAATGACTTTGCTAGATGATTTCTCATAGTTCGATGACCATTTGAGATATTAACTCTAAACAACTATGAGTAGTAATACATTTGATTAAAAAAAATTTAAATGGAGTGGGCTGACCTGCCACCCGCCCTGCCTCATTTAAAATTTTCAAAAATTGAGTTTTGCGAGATAACCGGAGTCTTTTTTTTGTTTTGAAGTCATGGAGACAAGTTGCACAGATCAAAAGATTACATGCTCAGAACTACAGTATGAAGCACTATGTATAAGAGTTTTTTTCACTTCTCTACTTTTTCTCTGGTTTTATTTCATCATATTCCTTCCAATACTCTGATGTATTTCCAAATAGCATAAATGGCCTATTTGGAGATGGATGGCGCCAGGCAGGGCAAAAAGAAAGATTTTTTTCCATGCTTTCTTTAGCATACACTAGTTGGGAGGATACTGGCATTTAAGATGAACATGAAATATCAATGCAATTTGAACATGAGCTCTCTTAATCTCAGCACCTCTAGCTAGATTAGCTAGTTATCGTCAAGGTAAGGCACTTCATAGGTGGATTTCTTTTGCTATGTGAATATCTTGCAGAACTAGGAATTATTAGATCACCTACAAATGTTACTTTCAGAAGTTTTGGTTCTTCAATTCCCACCTGTTAAGACTGATGAATAAACTTCAATCTGATCCCCGGATTGAGACCAGAGAGTACAATATATGCAACCATAACCTTAAGTAACCAACAAAGCATGACAATGATACAAAAACAATTACTGCTTTGAGTTAATGGTGAAGTATTCATCAAACTTCCCTCTAACTAAACTCATTCTTAAGGAGAAGCAATTTGATTCTTCTTAAGTTAGCAAGATCCTCACTTAAATAAGGATTCAAGTTTTAAAGCATCTCTGGTTTGCCGTACAAAGCAAACTATTACTTTAGTCAGAGAATGAAATAGAACTGAATAGAGCAGAGTGGATACAGATCATTCATCTGATCGATCTTAACTATTTTGGGATTGAGACATGGAGTGGTTGTGACCTAAGGGAAAGCATTTTCCCGTGCCAATGTAGAAGAATACTTACATGTCTTAACAACTATTCAAAAGTTCAGTCTTGATGTCTCATATTTCATAGCTAACTTTCCATTTTCAAAATTTCTAGCAATAAATAACTCATTTCCATTGATATAAAATCTGAAGATGTTTTAACTCACCTAAGTATGAGCTTTTCCCAATCCTGGAATCCAGCATTCTTCAAATTCTCCACTGTAACAATTCTGTGTCTTTCACTGCGCCCAGTCAACAAGATCACTTTGAATCCTAGCCTCATAACATTTTGATAAAGCTTCAAACTTGACCCTATGGCTGGTGCCACTCCCTTCTCAACCCATTTATCGAATTCCACACTATCAAAAACCTCCAACCTACGTATAACCCCCCAAAAATCTTATCAGGAAAATCAACAAAAATGATCAGCAGCGTACAAGTACACATAGAACAATACTCAAAACGCTGAAATACAACTTTAAGAATAATAAACAAAGTTCCATTTCTAATAGTAAAAAAGCAACCCAATTCGACATTTGTGTTTGTGGATTAAAGCAGGTGTTTAATTAGTCGAGATGTGCCCAAACAGTGGCCGAAGTTAAGATTTTCATTAAGCGGTTTAAAATTTGGAAAAGTAAACAAAACTCGTCAAAGGAATTCAACCTCTACTATATATACATTTAAAAAAAAAAACTTTAATCATGTATAAACAGTGTAATATTCCAAAAAAGGAGTTCAAACGAACTCCCTCGGCCCTCCCTGACTTCCCCCCTATGCCCAAACAACTCAATGTCATTTAAAAGAAGAACAAATAAAAACCCAATCTTGGAAACGTCAATGAGAATCATACCCATAACCATGTTGGGAATAATAAGGAAGATTGGAAAGCAAAGTCTCATCCACATCAAAAATCCAGACATCTTTTCCATCTTCCCCCAATTCCATGCTTTCTGCAAAGGCTAAAGCTTCACTGGAAACTCTATCAATCTCCATTTTATAAGCCTCACCAGTAATATATCTTCTCACGTAATCAGCACATTCCTCTGGAATAGTCTTCCATGGGCTTAAATTATTAGCCTCGACAGCAAACCTCCAACTTGTACACTCTAACTGAAGCTCGTCAATAGTTTCCTTTAATTGAGGTTCATTATTTTCAGACAACTCAACAATTAATGGCTTATCATCAAGTACATGGGTATTAAACTCCTCATGTGCAAAGGCGAAAGTACACAGTATCAAGAGAATGGTAATTTCCAAAATTCTCATTTGGAGTTTTACAAGACGAAGTTCTTCCAATAGGATTAGGGGTTTGTGCTTATAAAAAGGGCACTAAAGCTCCCGTTATAAGTGCTTATAAGTGTGTATATTATAGAGAGCGAAAAGAAGGAATAGGAAGAGATGCTTGATGGGGTTTAGAGTTTTGCAGAGATTCTTTGCTTGCTTTTTATCCCTTTATCAGAAAGTAAAAATGAGATGTGTAGATAATAGTTAAGCTGCGATTTTCGATGGTGATGGGAAAAAGGAAGAAGATATACAAATGAGAAAAAGAGCAAGGAAGATAGTAGTAGTAAAAGTAATGGAGAGGGAAATGGGGGATATGTATGCAGAGAATATGTCATAAGCGCAGGGGACGTGGGGGCTGGCAGGCCAATCACATTACTTCATTCGTTCGGGGGTCGTTTTGTCTGTTAGATTCGGCGCGCTCATTCTTTTGTTTCCTGCAATTCAACTACTCCATTTTTTCAAAAAGAATGATCTACTTTTCTTTTTAATTTTAAAAAAAATAATTCTTTTCTTTTTTGGTAATATTTTAATTTCAACTTTCCACAACATGTTTAAGACCACAAAATTAAAGAGCATTTTGGTATATTTGCCATAACTTTAATTTAGGACCACAAGATTCAAATGTCTTCTTTACCTTCTTAAACTCCATATCAAGTCAAACTAGATCATTCTTTTTGAAACAAAGGGAGTACTATTTTAGTATTTACTTCCTCCTTCCAACGGGTCCGGATCCCCCTCCAATTCCACTAATGTTCAATAGGCATCTAAATAAAAGCCATGTGTCCACCTAATAAATTAAAGTCTCTCATTGCTATGGGTGTGCATCGATCGGTTCTGTTCGATTTTATGTATTATCAATTTGATTTATCGATTTTCAATTTTTAAATATGCTAAATCAATAAGATATTTTTTTTATCGATTTTCGGTTTAACCGATAAGAAAATGATCATAAAACAAATATCAATTTGGCACGATGATTTCAACGTTGTGTAACAGTAGCAATTAACATGACATCAATAAGAATGCTCACAAAATGAAAACAGTAACAGCTGGCATGACATATGTCTTGCAGTACCAAATTCCACAAAATAAGAAGTTCACCATCATGTTCACAAACTATGCAGCAAGTAGATTCAGGACCCTTTGGCCATGAAAACAAAAGCGTATTCACTTTATTTGGTAATTTTGAAGTTGAAAATAGAGTTGAAGTTATGTTTAACTATAGTATTTTAAAAAATATTTTAGACTTTGGATGTACTTTTTTATAAAGTAATAAAAAAAATTGAGTGCAAAAAAAGTAAAAACACTTCAAGAGGTGTTTTTCAAAAAATAAAAAATTGTGAAAACATATTCCGAAATATTGTGAATAATATTTATGGCCAAATACCTACTTAATGATAAATGTCAAAAATATCTCAAATTCACTAAAAAACCTGTTAATCCAATAACCCAATAACAATAGCTCATTCTTTTGTTGACTCGGGTATTTTAGTGATTGCAATATTTGCTTTCCTCCATTGCAGATTAACCCAATGCAAAACAAACTAGATGCTTGACCATTACCCAATAAATAATCATTAGTATGAGAAAAAACGACTCATCCATGGTGCAGCAGACCAAAAAAAAAAAAAAAGGATGAGCTTTGGGTAGTCAGTCATAGCCCTCTACAATACCCAAGTCAATACGCAAATAACATCTCCAAACTAAAATGTAAAAGAGAAGGCACAAGCTTTAAGAAATTGATAGAAAATTCGGAAAGCAGAATCAGTTTTCTACATAGACAGATGAGGACACAATCTTAAACTTGAAGTTTTAAACTTTCGCAACTTTTCTTCCCAAAATGAAGCTGTATTTTCAGTTGTTGGGTTAATTCTGCATAGAGGAAGGGGAGATACTTGTCCACTATTGACATAATATATGTATTAAGAAATAATAAATAATAAGAGTAATTTTATTATATCATCCTTTGAATATAATAAATTTAATGTTTTAAAAAATGTATTGAATAATGAATAATACTAGACAAGTATTATTGGATATCTATTTTTAGTAATATGAACCAACAATGTTCGAAAGAGGGAGTACCTCTTTCAGTCCAAACCTAAGGGAGTAGTCAAACCATCTAATTTTAAATTGACTAAAGCTTTGAATTGGCATGAAGCAAATATAACGAATAGGTAGTGTCAATGATATTGTCTACAATGAATTGGCTATGTTTTGTCTACTTGTGTCCATTATTTTTTATTTTTCATTACGTATCCGTATTGAAATCTGATTAAATTTAAATTTGTGCTAAAAAATCTCATATTGAAGGAGAAAATGCTCCCTAATAAAGACTACTTGATACTCAGAGTGTCTCAAATTCGAGATCTTTGATAAAGGAATCATTACGTTCCAATGCCTAGTTGGGTGCAATTCCTAAGTTATTACCCTTGTACCCCAACATAATTTAATTATACTCTTATCTTTCTTTTTCTCAGCTTCATTTTGACTTCTATCTTGACAAGTGCATCATCTCATCTCTCTCTCACTTTCTTCCTTCTTTCTCATTTCCTCTCTACTAAATCTCTCCTAAAAGTATAAAATTTCGACCACAAGCTCCAAATTATACTAGCATCGAACCCAATAATCTATTTGTGCTAACATCAACAAAATCAACTAGATCCATTTTGAATTTCTTTATATTTTCTCAAGGTCATCAGTGGTGTTTTATGGATATGAAAAAAAATATAGCATTTCATGCTTTAATTTATCATTCATTAACACAATCTAGCAACATACAAAAATTTCAAAGTACTCAAACAAGAAGCTAGTAGCACCCAAAAATTCCTTGAGAACAAACAGCAAGCACCATTAATTGAAAGACACAACTCCTACCACCAGGGTCCAGGTGCACTCTTAAAAAATCTCTACTTTATTCTAAAACGACTTTCTTTAGAAAATTTTAACTTCAATCATGATCAAAACTTAATGAGTGAACTTAAAATCAAGATTGGAATGTCTAAATGTCATTTACAATCATCTAACTATGATTCAATAATGTTACAGTTCCACTATGTTACTATTTACCTTTATCTTGACCGGTGTTTTAAAAGGTGGGACGTGAGGCATGATTTTACAAGTATAAGTAGTGCAATGATATAAAAGCTATTATAAATCAACATAACATCTTAACTTTCAAATAATAAAAGAATAACAATTTCTTAAAATATATTACTAACATACTATGCAATTTACCTCCTTAAAAGAAAATAATCAGTAAATTCTATTAGTATTATAATTAAAACATCACTCCTTCAAGAATATAAGTTAAAATAGAAATAATAAAATATAATAATTTATGAGACAAGACAAAAACATGAAGATCAATGATAAGTGGAGATGCAAAATTTGGCTATGTATTGTTTAAAAATGTTAAGCGATATTCACTGCCTCACAGTGTTCTCAAATTGTCACGATCCAAACCCACCATGAGTAGCACCCGCACTAGCCCTCCGGTGGGAGAACCATCCAGACTATTGTTACCAATTACTTAGCCAACATTAATAATAACAAAAATCAATTCCATCAAATAAGTAATATCTCTAAAAACATTAGTCAACTGTGGAAACCAAAATATAAGTCTAAAATGCCCCCAGAATTGAAGGTTATCGTGCTAGAACATCTATCTAAATAAATCTATGGGTACAACCCAGAAAACTAGCAATAACTAATAATTGTCTGTGTTCGAAAATAATGGACAAGATCGATAACAGGAGAGATTCATGACTGCTTGAAAAATGATGCTCACCCTTGGATCGGAAGTCGCGTCACGATCTACAGATGAGGTCTCGTCAAAGCCACTGGAATATGCTCTGCACTCAACAAAAAGAAGAGCACATGATAGTATCAGTACAAAACCACTATGTACTGGTAGAGTCATAGGCCAACTCAACTTAACCAATGTGAACAAGTAACTAAAATTTTGTTAACAAGTAACAACCATGTCATCTAGCAATTATGCACTCAATAATTCCTTCTACCACAATTTCCACCTTAACAAATAAAGTCAAGTAAATAAGGGAATGCCTTTAAGCAGATAGTGTTCAATTCAATTCAACAACAACAATCTCATAAAATAACTCTATTCATCACTTTCTCAGAAAATATCTAATTATCGTACAAGAACAAACATGAACTAATTTCAAGTACAATATCGACAATCTGGTCCACACAAGGATCCAAATATAACAATAACAATGTAACCCGGTTCACTCAAGAAATCGTCAAACTCTCTAATTTACCATGTACACACATGTTATGAGTCTTATATATGCCCACTAGCCATGACCTGTAGGGTACAAGTTCAGTCCATGTACCAAATAACCCAGATAACTAATGTCTGTCACCCTTATCCCAAACTAAGTTTTATACCACCCTTATTTCAATGTCCCCACCCTTATCCTTCCTGAATTGCACAAATTCAATCATGATCAACCTTTACCGGTTCATCTCACAATAACAATCAGTACCATAAAGCAAGTACAAGCACATAATAAGTGAACCAACCATCTTGTACATCAAACAAGGTCTTTTTTACCAATTTCATTATAAATTATCAATTTTCAACTTACATTTACAATTAACAAGTTCATCATTCATTAGCAGGTATTGCAACAAGTAAACAAATAGTCAGTTAACATGCACACATAAAATTAACTTGAGTTTTTAACTCCAATTCAACCATCACCTACCTCAATCCAAGCCTTGCAATGCTCTAACCGTGAGACTTGCCCTTTTTCGTAGCTCCAGCTTGATGACGGTATAAAAACAACACATAGAACACCAATCAACCAATGTTCTAATAATTCTAGGTATTATAACCTAATTCCATAATCCTAAGGCCAAATTCTTGAATCATTCCCTTATTCTAGGATTTTTCTATCTTCATTCCACTTCAATTCTTTCTATTTCTCATTTACAAGAGCGAATTCTAGCATAATAATCAAAACCTAGCAACCCTTAGCCAAAATTCGAGGCTTTATATCTCCTTTCACCACTTTACACCAGAAAATCAACCTAGATCAAGTTAATACCTCCACCATGATCAAAACCTATAGGTTCTAAGGAATAAGGAATGAAAATTTACTTAAATAAGTGAATTAACTTAACTCAACGAAGGAACTTAGATGGAAACTGATGAAATTCACCTATTTTTGCCCTAACCTGACTTTGAACGAGTTTGAAATGAAAAATAATTTTTTAAGTCTAAAATTTTTTATCTACTGCACATAGCCCGCTATAGCGGTCCAATTCTCGCTTTAGCAGCATCGTTATAGTGGGATCTGTCGCTATTGCATAGCTGACTAAAGCCGACTCCTGCCATAGCGGGATCACGGTAGCGGCCTGCCACCCGCTATAGCGGGGTAGGCGAGGCAGTGAGTTCGGGCAGCTTCCTGTTTTTGCCAATTTTACAACACACTCCCAGATTTCAACCTCTTGAACTAACCCATTTACATCAACCGCTATATCTGGAGTTTTACTAACCCAAATTTAATTTCGCAAGTTTTTACGAACTCCATAACCTCTTAGATAACACATTATGATCGTAAATCATAGAATTATCAACCTATCCACTACAAGATTTATTTAGACCACACCACACCTGAAATTCATCCAAGACTAGCCTAACCTAAAATTTTTAACACTTTTTTTGGAAAGAATCTTAGCTTAACTTTTTTTCTTAATTTTTTTTCATGTTAAGCTATACCGTAATGACAAAAAGGGTCATTACAATAGATACCAATTTATCCATCGTTTGCCTTGAATGATAAATCAAGGAAAAGAAGGGAAAACTAATAAGGAAAAGTACCTGAATCCTTGAAGAAGGGTACTTGTTGCGCATATCTGACTCAGTCTCCCAAGTGGCCTCCTTAATAGGATGGTGCTTCCACTGGACTTTTACGGATCTAATAGCTTTAGTCCTCAACTTCTGAACATCTCGATCAAGTATCACTTCCAAATCCTCTTCATAAGAGAGATTCTTATCAAATAATACCGAGTTCCCATGAATGATGTAATTACCATCCCCATGGTATTTCTTAAGCATAAAAACATGAAACATCAGATGGACTCCCGACAAACTTGGAGGCAATGCAAGTTTGTAAGTTGCTGGACCCTCGAAAGGACCAATATACCTTGGGCTAATCTTGCCCCTCTTGCCAAACCGCATCACTCCCTTCATGTGAGACACCTTAAGTAGTACATGTTCACCCTTTTTTGAAGAACATGTCTCTTACCTTGCTATCAACATATTTCTTTTGTCGGCTCTGGGCTACCAATAACTTATCTTGAATAAACGTCACCTTCTCTTGAGCCTCTTTCACCAAGTTTATGCTCAAAGGTTTCACAGCACCTACCTCATACCATCCTATGGGTGATCTACATCTCCTCTCATATTGAGCCTCGAATAGGGCCATGTCAATGTTAGTATAATAATTGTTGTTGTAAGAGAATTTGCACAACGATAGAAACTGATCCCAATGGCCCCCAAAGTCAGCAACACACGCTCGAAGCATGTCTTCTAGCACCTGAATGGTCCTCTCAAACTGCCCGTCAGTATGAGGATAAAAGGCAGTACTGAGATCAAGCTTTACGCCCAACTCCTCATGCAACTTATGCCAAGAGGTAAACTGTATACCTCTATCAGATATAATAGAGACTGGGATCCCATGCAACTGCAAAACCTCCTTAACATAAAATTTGGCTAACTTCTCTGAGTTATAATACATCTTAACCGAAATGAAATGAGCGAACTTTTTTAGTTTGTCCATAATAACCTCGATGGAATCTTATTAACCCAAGGTCTTAGAAAGACCCACCACAAAATCCATAGAGATTCTCTCCCACTTCCACTCAGGAATGAGGATCCTCTGAAGTAAACCTGCAGGCTTTTGATGCTTATATTTTTACCTGCTGACAATTCTGACACTTGGCCACATACTCTACTATATCTCTTTTTATTCGGGGCCACCAATAGAGCTGTCTTAAGTCTCGGTACATCTTGGTTGTACCAGGATGTATAGAGTATCTATAGCCATGAGATTTCGCCAACAAACTAGAAATCAAATCATCAACTTGAGGCATACACACATACCCCTTCACTCTTAACACTCTATAAGTATCAAGTGTGGCCTCTTGGACCTCACCACACACCACCTTATTTCGAATCTTATTCAGCTTCACATATACAAATTTCTTAGCCTTGATTTGATTAAGGAATGTTGACCTTGCCTCAACACTAGCCAACATTCCACCCTCTTTTGGACACTCTGAACTGCATAAACCGCATTGCTAGAGTTTGAATCTCTCTAGATAAAGGTCGCCTTGTTACTTTTAAGCACACTAAAATTTCCATACTCAGAGTTTTCCTGCTCAATACATTTACCACTACATTGGCCTTCCCTAGATAATATTGAACATCATAATCTTCTAGCAATTCTATCCACCGTCTTTGTCTCAGATTTAAGTTCTTCTGAGTGAATACATTTTGTAAATTGTGATGGTCTGTGAAAACCTCACACTTGATACCATAAAGGTAGTGTCTCCATATCTTGAGTACAAAAATCACCGCTGCCAGCTCCAAATCATAAGTGGGATAATTCCTCTCATGAACGTTCAGTTGCCTTGAAGCATAGGCTATCACATTGTTATCCTGCATTAACACAACACCCAAGCCAGAATGTGTAGTATTACAAAATACTATAAATTCCTTTCCTTCAATAGGCAAAGAAAGGATGAGAGTTGTGGTCAAAAGAGACTTGAGCTTTTGAAAGCTCTCTTTACACTTGTCATACCAAAAGAAAGGTACCTCCTTCTGAGTTAGTCTTGTCAAGTGAGTAACAATAGAGGGAAAGCCCTTGACAAACCTCCGGTAATAGCTATCCAAACCCACAAAGCTATGAACTTCAGTCACAGAGGTGGGCCTAGCCCAATTCTTAACAATATCAATCTTTTGAGGATCAACCATTGCCCCTTTTAAAAAACCATATGCCTCAAAAAGGACACGGACGACATCCAAAACTCTTACTTAGAGAATTTTGCATAAAGCTTCTTTTCTCTCAAAATATCCAAGACAATGCACAAATGTCCTGCATACTCCTCCTCACTCTTAGAGTAAACCAAAATGTCATCAATAAAAACAATAACAAATGCATCCAAGAAAGATTTAAAGATACTATTCATCAAACTCATGAATGTTGCTGGTGCATTATTCAACCCAAAGGACATCACTAGAAATTTGTAATGCCGTAATGAGTTTTAAAAGTAGTCTTAGTAATATCCTCAGGCCAGATCTTCAACTGATGATACCCTCACCTTAGATCTATCTTGGAAAACACCGAAGCACCCTGCAACTGGTCAAATAAATCATCTATTATGGGCAATGGGTACTTATTTTGGATAGTTACCTTATTCAAATGTAGATAATCTATACGCATTATCATACTACCATCCTTATTTTTAACAAACAACACTGGAGCAACCCCACGACAAAGCACTAGGATAAATGAAACCCTTATCAAGAAACTCATGCAACTGAGTCTTAAGCTCTCTTAACTCAATCAGAGCCATCCTATAGAGAGGCTTAGAGATGGTGCGAAGGCCCGACTCTAAATCAATACAAAAGTCTGTGTCCCGATTTAGAGGCATACCAGACAAGTCGGTAGGGAACACTTTCTGGAATTCATATACCACAGAAACTAACTCAATAGATAGGACCTTTGCATTTATGTCCCGAAGGTGTTCTAAGAAAGTTGAACATCCCTGCCCCACTAAATTTTTAGCACAAATAATAGAAATGATTTTCACCAGACCAGGCTTATAGACACCTTCCCACTCTAACTTATCCATCCCTGGCATAGCTAAGGTCACAGCCTTAACATTACAATTCAAAATAGCATGATACAGGGACAACCAAGTCATACCTAAAATAATGTCAAAATCTAACATATCCAGAATCACCAAATCCACCCAAGTCTAAAAACCCATAAACATCACAGAGCAAGCACGATACACTTGAGTCAGTGCCACAGAATTTCCAATCGAAGTAGATACATAAACAGGTGAATCAAGCATATCCCAAAGAAAATTTAATAGGCACATAGGAAAAGTAGAATTCAGATCAAACAAGATCAAAGTCACCCGGTCACAGACAAGAATGGTACCTATAATGACTGTGTCTGAAGCCTCCACCTCAGATTTACCTGAAAAGACATAGCAATAAGCTCTATCATTAATCTGAGCGATTTTTCTAGAAGGCTGTGCACCACTCCTTCTTGCGTTACCACTACCCCAATTACAATCATGGCCCACCTGATAACCACCACGCTCACCCTGTAGACGACCTCTACTATTTCCTCAACCTCTTCTACCTGCCAGAACCAAAGTCTGTATTGTTGCTGACTTAGAAAACCCGATTGCCTACTATTAGGATAATTCCTCTTGAAATGCCCAACACTGCCACATGTAAAACAAGCTCGATCTAGCGAAGGACTGTTAGCAGAAGAATATGAAGCTCATTGGCTTCCTACACCTGAAAGCTGCTGAGTGGTCCATAACGAATCCCTTATAAAAATTGACAAAGCTAACTGTCTCCGGCATGTGGGGGGGTAGGCTTGAGAATTGTGGCTTCTGGAGTAAGATCCTCTAAAGTTGTCAGCATTTCGGGCCTTCTTTACCGCCATTTTAGTATACCCAACCTGTTTGACTCCCTCTACTTTCTTCACAAACTCAGCTACCTCATTAAAGATCTTTCTTAATAAGTCATTTGTAGTGCTGAGACCTGCAAGTCGGTATTTAAACCCTTCACAAAGAGATAAATCCTCTTGTTTTCAATATCAAACATCTGGGTGGCATACCTTGAAAAAGCATAGAACTTAGCTTCATAAACTGCAACAGTTCTAATGCCCTGCTTAAGGGCAAAAAAACTCATCCTTCTTCTTGTCACACAAGGTGCGTGGCACATACTTCTCTAAAAATAGAGTATGGAACTGAGTCTATGTTAATGGAGGTAATGTTGAAGACCGACACTCCATATAAGCCCTCCACCATTGCTTAGCATCACCTTGCAGTTGGAAGGTCACAAACTCTACTCCATGTTTCTCCGCAATACCCATCTTGTGCGATCTCTCATGATAGTCCATAATAAACTCGAAGGCATACTCTATCTCAGAGCCAAGAAAAGAAGGGGGTTTTATCTTCAGGAACTTACACAACATATCATGCTCATTCCCAGTTATAACAGGGCCCAATATTGGACGAGAAAATGCTTATGTCCCAAAAAGCTCATCCATTCTAGGGGCTACCGCAGCAGCATGCTGCACCCCCCGATGCTAGTGAATAGGCACAGTAGGCATGGCCCCAGTACCAACCAGCCCACTCAGAAAATCAAGGACCTCCTGAATCAACTCAGAAGACATCTGTAGAGGGTCTGCACCTCCCTAGACTGGTGTGGCCTCCTCCTCCTACTCTGGAATCTCCTCATTCATCACCTTATCATGATGATCCTCAGGTGGGGGAGAGGACTCAGATCTCTACCTGTCTGGATTAACTGTAGTTCGGGCTCTACCTCTAGAGGGTACTGCACTACCTCTTCCCCTTCCTCTACCTCTCGTTCGTCCCCTACCTCTAACTATGGCTTCTGCGACTGGAGCAGTTGGTGCGGGAACCCCTGTTCTAACTATGTTTTCTCTCATATTCACCATCTGTAAAAACAATAGAATGAAGAGGTCAGATACCAATTTGGATCACCATATAAGACTTGGAATTGAGTCCTAGGATGAAAGAAAGAAGAAAGTAAAGTTTTCCTAATTTTTCATAACCTCTCGAAGAAAAGTACAAACATCTCCGTACCATTTCGCAAGACTCTACTAGACTCATTCTGGTACGATGAGATCAATGAACCTAGGGCTCTAATACAAACTTTGTCATGACCCAAACCCATCATGAATGGCACCCATACAAACTTTTCGGTGGGAGAACCATCTAACCCGAACTACTGTTACCAATTACTTAGCCACCATTAATAATAACAAAAACCAATTCCATCAAATAAGTAATATCTCTAAAAACATTAGTCAAATGCGTAAACAAAAACAAAAAGTCTAAAGCGCCCCTCAGAAACTGAAGGTCATCGTGCCAGAATATATATCTAAACAAATCCATGGGTACAACTCAGAAAACTAACAATAACTAATAATTATTTGTGTCCAAAAACAATGAACAAGATCGATAACAAGATAGATCCATGACTACTCGAAAGATGATACTCATCCTTAGATTGAAAGTCGCATCACGATCTACAAATGAGATCTCGTTGAAACCACTGGAATAAGCTCTATACTCAGTAAAAAGAAGAGCATATGATAGTATCAATACAAAACCACTATGTACTGGTAGGGTCATAGTCCAACTCTACTTAACCGATGTGAACAAGTAACTAACAATTTGTAAACAAGTAACAACCATGTCATTTTGCAATTATGCACTCAATCACTCCTGTACCACAATTTCCACCTTAACAAATCAAGTCAAGTAAATAATGAAATGCCTTTAAGCAGATAGTGTTCAATTCAATTCAAGTACAACACAATTCATCACTTTCTCAGAAAATATCTTATTATCGTACAACAACAAACATGAACTAATTTCAAGTACAATATCGATAACTCAGACCACACAAGGATCAAAATATAGCAATAGCAATGTAACCCGATTCACTCAAGAAATAGTCAAACTCTCTAATTTGACATGTACACATATGTTATGGGTCTTATATTTGCCCACTAGCTATGACCTGCATGGGATGAGCTCAGTCCATGTACCAAATAACCTAAACAACTAGTGTTTGCCACTCTTATCCCAAACCAAGTGTTACACCACCCTTATTTTAACGTCCCCACCCTTATTCTCCCTGAATTTCACAAACTTAATCATAATCAACCTTTACAAGTTCATCTCACAACAATAATCAGTACCATTAATCAAGTACAAGCACATAATAAGTGAACCAACTATCTTGTATATCAAATAAGGTCCTTTTTACCAATCTAATTATAAATTATCAATTTTCAACTTGTATTTATAATTAAAAAGTTCATCATTCATTAGCATGTATTGCAATAATTAAACAAACAACCAGTTAACATGCATACATAAAATCAACTTAAGTTTTTAACTCCAATTCAATCATCACCTACCTCCATCCAAGCCTTGTAATGCTCTAGCAGGCGTGAGTTGTGCCCTTTCTCATAGCTTCGACTGGATTTCGATCTAAAAACAACACATAGAACACCAATCAACCAATGTTCTAACAACTCTAGGTATTATAACCTAATTCCATAATCCTAAGGCCAAATTCATGAATCATTCCCTTATTCTAGGATTTTTCTATCTTCATTCTACTTTAATTCTTTTTACTTCTTGTTTACAAGAGCGAATTCTAGCATAATAATCAAAACCTAGCAACCCTTGGCCAAAATCCAAGACTTTATACCTCTTTTCACCACTTTACACCAGAAAATCCACCAAGGTCAAGTTAATACCTCCACCATGATCAAAACCTAGTGATTCTAAGGAATGAAGAATGGAAATCTAGTTAGATAGGTGAATTAACTTACATCAATAAAGGAACTTAGGTGGAAACTGATGGAATTTGCCTCTTTTCGCCCTAGCCAAACCTTAAATGAGTTTGGAATGAAAAATAACATTTAAGTCTAAAAACTGCTATTTACTACACGTAACCCACTATAGTGAAATTGATGTAGTGGGATCTGTCCGCTGTAGCAGAGCTGAATAAAGATGACTCCCACTACAGCAGAAGAATTCCTGCTATAGCGGGACCGTGGTAATGGCCTGCCACTTGATCTTGGGCGTATTTATACGTCCACTTAGAATGTTTTACCCACCTCTATTTAAGTTTAAGAATAATATATGCCTAAAATTTCTTGTTTTGATCTAATATCTTTGACACCGAACTAACCAATGTGATTAGATGCTCTTTTTGTAGGAAAGCAAGGTGAAACAAACCCGTTGGAGCACAAATAAGGATGTGGAGCTTTTGGAGCACTTATGAACGAGTTTGCAGGGTGAATCAAGGTTGAGGCTTTCACAGGCGCAAAACGCCAACACCCAAACTCCAGACAACACTTATTGGTGCTGTAGCAGGTGCATGGCACCACAAGATGTAGAAATCTAGGCAACATTGGCGCCACAGCAAGTGCAACGCGCCAAGGCACAACCGACCCAGATTTTGACTTATTTTATAACCCGAAACCCATTAGAATTAGGCGTATTTTTCCTACTACTATATATATCCGGTTTTCATATTTTTTTAAGGGTTGTTGGTTATTTTTGAAGGAACGAA
Source organism: Capsicum rhomboideum (assembly GCA_031232105.1). NCBI lineage: Eukaryota > Viridiplantae > Streptophyta > Magnoliopsida > Solanales > Solanaceae > Capsicum > Capsicum rhomboideum. The sequence continues at coordinate 37,281,210 of CP124716.1, forward strand.
CATCGACAAAATTTCACGAATAGGTTTCTCTTCCTCTTTAATTTCTTAGTTGTTTCTTCATATGAACACATCACTTTATTGTGTTTCTTGCATTAGTGGGTAAGAAACCCTTGATTTGGGGTTAAGGTCGAATGCATGATTGTATTTCTTACTCTTATGTTTGTTTTACGTTGATTTATCATATTGGGTTTTCGTAATCTCTTACTTAACACTATTTTAATGCTTGGGCAATATTATGATAAATCTATAATCCTCTTGTGAACTCGGAAGGAAATCATTAGGGTAGAATGAAGAGGTTAAGGGGTGAGTTCTTTTCTTTAAAAAGTAAGGGTTTGATTCGCGTATAAGATAGGAATATACTTAGATCACGTAATTTGGTTATAGGACAAAAAGATATCTTAATTCACCTAACTTGAATTATCGCATCCTCTCTCAATGATGTAGTTGTGATATCTAATTAGGTAGATGATTAGAGAGTATCGCTATACATGATTGTAGCGTGTGCCTTAACCTTGAAATTTCTCTAAAATATTGTTTACAACATTGTCAAGTACTCTACATCTTTAATTATTTATTTTCATCCATTTATAATTACTAAACATCTTATTTCATTTGGTTACAACTACACTTGTTTAATACACCAGTAGTGATTAAAATAAGAAACTTACTGAAATTAAAGTCTCTGTGGGTTCGATATCCGGCTCGAAAGAACTTCTATATTACCTGTACGACCACGTACACTTATGTGTGTGGTTGAACGCAATAAGTTTTTTGCACCATTGCCGAGGACTTAGAAAATTAGTGATTTTCTAATTTTAGTTTTTATTGAAATTGTACAAGCATTGACAACTTGATCTTAGCTGCTAAATTTACAGGTATAATTGGAATTCTGAAAGCTAGCTCGAAATCGAGAATTGGTTGAACCGTATCCTGAACCAAAATGATATTTACATCTGTAGAGAAGAGACTCTAGCCAGTCCCACAGGAAGAGATTAATCCTGTATTGATGGCAGCAGCAAGACCAGTTCACAAAGTGGCAATCCTACTCGCTACTAATTTCACCTCCAACATTCAGAAACCTGAACTAGGAGGTCAATTTGAGCTGAAACAGAACATGGTGCAATCGTTGTACACCAACGGGTAGTTCACAGGTCTCCCACATAAAAATCCATAACAACATCTACAAAAAAATTTTGAGATCAGTGACACATTCATTCCCGTAGGAGTCTCGACAGACTATGTGAGACTCACACTCTTCCCATTTTTATTATTGGGAGAGGCTAAGAGGTGGTTGAAAGCTGAAACACCAAACTCAATCACAACTTGGGATGATCTTGCAAAGAAGTTCTTAATTCGATTCTTCCCATCTGGGAAAACTGCAAGGTTGAGAAGTGAGATTCTGAGCTTCAAGTAGAAACCAGAGGAAAATTTCTATCAGTCGTGAGAGAGATTTAAGTCTTTCCTAAGAGATTACCCTTATCACCAGGAGTCGAACAATTTGTTGGCGCATACTTTTCTAGAGAGTCTAGCCTGAGAAATAAAATATTATTAGATTCCGCAGATGGGGGTCCTGCTCTGAAGAAAACGTATGATGAGATAATTGCTCTACTGAATCGCATTATGCAGAGTAACCCAAAGTGGAACAGATATTCTTTGATAAATGTGGCAAAAAACCTTGCAGGGGTGTTAGAGGTTGACAGTATCACTGCTTTGGCTGCTCAGATGGTTGCTTTTCAAAATCAAGTGATTGGGCAGCTTAACAAGTTAAATGTATCGCAGGCTCAGGTTAATGCGGTACAACAGAACCAAGCATGGTGTTAAACTTGTGGTGCGAGTGATCACTTATCAGATTTGTATGGGACAAATCCATATTCGGTAAATTTTATTGGGAATGCATACAGGCAGAATGGTTAGAATTATGAGAAACTTATATCCCTGGGTGGAAAAATCATCCAAATTTTTCATAGGGAGGAAACCAAGGGAGAATGCCACTCAAACCCAATACAGGAACCCAGTGCAAAGCCATAATTACCAACAACAATCTCAGGGAAATCAAGCAAATGATCAATCTAGCAATATTAGAGAGATGCTAAAGTTGATTATGGCAGAACAAGCCAAGATGGCTGCAGAGCAAGCTAAGATAACTGCAGACGTAAAAAATCAGCAACTTGCCACTCAGCAGTTAGAAAAACAAGTGGGTCAAATGGCTAGAGCTCAGAATATGAGGCCTCTCGGAGGTCAACCAAGTGATATAGATCCAAATCTGAGGCAGGTGAATGTAGTCTCTACTCGAAGTGGAAGACAATTATAGGATTTAGTTCCCAAGAGAGCAACTCAAAAGGTTGGGGTAGTTGACGGAGAGCAAGTAGAGCCCCAAAAAAATGTGAATCATGAGTCTACCATAGCTAGTTTGAAGCCACCCCCTCCATTTCCACAAAGGTTGAAAAAATAGAAGGAAGAAACTTATTTTCAAAAGTTCATTGATTTATTAAAGCAGGTGCATATTAATCTTCCTCTTGTTGGTGTTTTACAGGGAATTCCTAAATATGCGAAGTACATAGAGGATATTAGAGAAAATAAGAATAGATTTATGGAGTATTCCACTGTTATACGTATAAAGAATGCACCTCACGAATCCAGAATAGACTGCCAACAAAGCTTAAGAATCCAAGCAGTTTCACCATCCAGATCACCATTGGACAGTCTATCAATGCTCAGGGCTTGTGTGATCTTGGGGACCAAAATAAATTTGATGCCCACCTCTTTGTTCAAGAAGATAGTGTTGGGGAGTATGAGGCCCACCATAATAATCTTGCAGTTAGCTGATCGTTTGCTTGCAAGACCCGATGGAATAGTAGAGGATGTGTTTGTGCAAGTGGGTTCACTGATTTTTCTAGTGGACTTTATTATTCTGGACTTTGATGTAGATCCAGAAGTCCCATTTATTTTGCGGTGACCATTTTTGGCTACTGGGTGTGCTTTGATAGATGTAGCTTCTGGGCAACTGACAATGAGGGCTTACGACAAAGTTGAAGTGTTTGATGTGTACAAAGCAATGAAGTTATCGGCTATTTATGAGGAGTTATCTGATATTACAGTGATAGATCTAGAATTAGAGCTCCCACTTATCACTTCTAAGGATCCCTTGAAAAGTGCGTTGGTGGGGCATGATATTTTTGGGGAAGCGGAAGCTAATGTGATGGTGCAGATTTTAGAGGTGGTCAGGATACTCACTCGCAGGGGTGAATTTGAGCCTCTCAACAGGCCTCTTCCCAAGCCTTCTATAAAAGAGGCTCCCAAACTGGAGTTGAAGACCCTACCACCTCAACTCAAGTATGCATACTTGGGGGAAAATGATACCTTACCAATTATTCTCTCTACAGGTTTATCGAAGATACAATTGGGACAGGCATTGGCTATTCTAAAATGAAGAAGGAAGGCGATTGGATGGAAGATGTCAGACACACAGAGCATTAGTCCCGCCAATTACATATACAAAATCTTCATGAAAAAAGGGTACAGACCAAGTGCACAACATCAGACGGAGACTTAATCTAGTTATGAAAGATGTGGTGAGAAAAGAAGTGATCAAGTGGCTAGATGCAGGCATTGTCTACTCTATCTCAGATAGCAAGTGGGTTAGTTTGGTCTATTGCATCCCTAAAAAAGGAGGTATGACTATTGTAACTAATGAAAAGAATGAGTTGACCCCGACCCGAATAGTCACATGTTGGAGAATTTTCATGGACTATCGCAAGCTCAACGACGCCACCAAAAGGATCAATACCCTATTTTCTTCATTGATGAGATGCTAGACCGACTTGTAGGTTAGGAATATTATTGCTTCTTGGATGGATATTCTGGCTACAATCAAATAGTCATTCCTCCAAAAGATCAGGAGAACACAATATTTACATGTCTGTATGGTACCTTCGCCTTCAAGCGTATACCCTTGGAACTCTGCAATGCACCTGCCACTTTTCAGCACTGCATGATGGTGATATTCTATGATATGGTGGAGGACTTCGTAGAAGTATTCATGGATGATTTTTCTATTTTTGGTAACTCTTTTAATGTCTACTTGTAGAATCTTAATAGTATGTTTACTCATCATGAAGAGAAGAATTTGGTACTGAACTGGGAAAAGTATCACTTTTCAATTAAAGAAGACATTTTCCTTGGTCATAAAGTGTCATGAAAAGGTTTGGAAGTAGATTGTGCTAAGATTAGGGTGATATAGAAGTTGTCGCCACCAGTATCTATGAAGAGTATGTGCGGTTTTCTCAGACATGCAGGTTTTTACAAGTGATTTATTCAGGATTTTTCAAAAATCACTAGACCTATGTGCAAACTACTCGAGAAGTAGGTGAATTTTTAGTTTTGTGATGAGTGTGTTAAAGCCTTTGAGGTATTGAAGACGAAGTTGATTGAAGCTCCAATCTTAATTGCTCCCGATTGGGATGCCAGTGATGTAGTTGTAGGTGCAGTGTTAGGCCAGCGAAAAGAGAAAATCTTTCATTCCATTTACTATACCAGCAAAACATTGGATGATGCACAAGTTAATTACACTGTGACGGAGAAGGAGATGCTAGCCTTAGTATATGCATTCGATAAGTTTCGATTGTATTTAGTGGGAACCAAAGTTATTATTTATACAGATCATGCGGCCATCTGGTACTTGTTCAATACGAAGAATGCAAAGCCTCAGCTCATCAGATGGATTTTACTATTGCAGGAGTTTGACTTGGAAGTTAAAGATAGAAAGGGGTCAAAAAATCAGTTAGCTGACCATTTATCCAGGCTCGAGAGTTAGTCCCATGTTACAGAAGATTGAAGTATCCGAGAAGAGTTCCCTATGGAAAACTATTGGCATTAAGTGTTACAGAGTTGCCATGGTATGCAGCTATTGAGAACTTGATAGTGAGTGGAGTATACCCATCCACGGCTACTAGTCAGCAGAGAAAGAGGATTTAGTATGAGTCCCATTTCTACATATGGGATGAGCCATACTTATTCAAACAGGGCCCATACCGAGTGATTCGAAGGTGTATTCCAGAATGTGAAGTGAAGTAGGTATTGGAGAGTTTTCATTCATCCCCTTATGGAGGTCATCATAGGGGAAAGTGTGTAGCCCGTAAAGTGTTACAGTCCTATTTCTTTTGGCTTACCCTATTCAAGGATGTTGCGGTATTTGTGACTGAATGTGACCAATGTCAATGAATGGGCACTATTTCTAGAAGGCATGAGATGTCTTTGAACAGAGAAGTGAAGTAAATTCTTCAAAAGACAGTGAATGCACAACGCAAGGATTGGTCCATCAAACTAGATGATGCATTGTGGGCTTACCGAACTGCCTACAAAACACCTCTGGGGAAGTCTCTGTACATGTTAGTTTTGGGGAAAGCTTGTCATTTGCCCATCTAGTTTGAACATCAAGCTTATTGGACCGTGAAAAAGTTGAACCTTAATCCTGAGTTGGCGAGTCAAAAACACTTATTTCAATTGCATGAACTTGATGAATTTTTCTTCCATGCTTATGAGAATGCAAAGCTCTACAAAGAGAAGACGACGAAGTGGTACGACAAGTTTATAGTGCCCCGAGTATTTGAGCCTGGTCAGAAAGTGTTGTTATTTAATTCAAGATTAAAGCTCTTCCCAGAAAAGTTGAAGTCGAAGTGGTCAGGACCGTTTGAGGTGGTGTGAATGACCCCACATGGGGCGATTGAGTTATGGTGTAAAGATAGAAGTGCTACATTTCTGGTGAATGGGCAAAGAGTCAAACATTATTGGGCAGAAAAGGTTGATAGATATAAGATGTCCATCACGTTAGTGAAGGAGTGATTGTGAGTTAAGTCGTGCCACACGTTAACTAAGATGCTTGGTGGGAGGCAACCCATTATTGTAATGTAATAGTTTAGGTTCTATGAAGAAAAAGAAAAAAACTAGAGAAAAACAAAATTACAAAAAGATGAGTCGTGCTGCGACCAAAACTAAGGTGCTCGGTGGGAGGCAACCCACCTTTATGACGTAGTTTCTTGTTTTTGTACTATTTTTTAGGGATTTGGAGATTGGGAGCAATGTCGGAACATGATATGAAATAAAAAAGTGGCCACGGCTAACACTGCAGGCCCTGACGACTGCATAGGCGCATGGCGCCAAGCACAAAACTCCTGCCAGACGCATAACGTCAAGGGATAAAATCCATAGGGCGTGTTAGGCACATGTACTAGTGCTCCGTACATCAATCCAAACTCCCGCTGGCCTTCATTGGTGACTGCATAGGCGCATGGCGCCTCAAGCCAATCTTCTGCTAGCCCTTATAGGCGCATAGCGCCATGGATAAAACCGGCATAATTTGTGTTGGGCCCAAGGATAAACCCGACCAAGGGCCCTAAATTAAAAGAGAGAGACAAAAAAAATTAGTCCCTTAATTCCCCTAGGTGCGAAAATTTCCCCTCCCCTCTCTTTAAACCCTTTTCAAAACACTCCATCCTCTCCATAACTCTTTTCTTCAATTTTTGTCCAACATTTAAGGTTCCATCAATAAGGTAAGTCCTTCTCTCTCTCTTTTTTTTTCTCATATCTCTCTCTTTGTTGGGTATGAAATTCTCCCTCTCTCTCTAAAACTCCACCTAATTTCTTCATAGTTGAGTTAAACCAACTATTGGATGAAAAATTAGGTAGGGTTTACTCAAACTTTGATGGGTTAGTGAGAATTTTGTTGCTTATGTAGTGTTGGCTTGCTTGTAAAGTTTGGTGACATGGGTGCAAAGCTGATTTTACTAAAAGGGATTTTGTGTAAATTCTTCGTAAGTAGTTGAAGTTCAAGTGCGACTCTGAGACGTGTTGGGCATTATTTCTAATTCTTGGTGTTTGAATATATGATAACTATTGTAGTATGTTAATGATGGACAATTGGGAACTTAACTTGACGTTAAAAGTGTTGCTTTATGAATGTGTGTGTATGGACTGTGCGTTAAGTCTGTAAATGTGCATAATATGGTGTTGGTGTAAATATTGGCAACCGTTTTTGCTAATACTTGAGGTTTGTGAATCTTTAAAGGACTTACTCACCTAAACTAGTTGCATTGTGAATTGAAACTGAAAAGTTCTAGTTGGTGGTTGATGTCAAATAATTGGTGGTTAGTGGAGTATGGTGCCTTAGTTCATGCTTGTTATGAGAAATAGGGGAAGTCTGAGTACCCTACTCGATAACTAGTGGCACCACGATAGCAACTAACTGTGGGGTCATTCCAAAAACTTAGTTAGTTATCCAAATTGAAGTAGAAATATGATTTGTGCTAGTATTTTTGATTGAATAGGTAATATGGCTCCTAAAGCAGACAGAGGCAAAAGTGTAGCCACCTCGCATAAAGGGACAAAGCAGTCACAAAAAGGCAAAGAAGTAGAGTCTTCGGGCTCTAGAGCACAAAAAAAGTTGGCCAGGAGTTATGGGGATAAAGTTATCCTACCCCATGATCTCAACTAGTTTCAGAATAAAAAAGAATCAAAGTATTATCCTGAAGATTGGTTGATGAGGCAAAGCTAGCGAAAGTGTGTCCCACCATTAGAGACGCAGTGCATGCAAAGGGATTAGACTTTATTTTTGAGGAAACGGGCAACTGTAATCTCACCCTTATTCGCGAGTTTTATGCTAATTGGGACACTACTCCCGAGAGCAGTAGCATGGTAAGTTTGAGGGGCCAAATTATCAGTTTCACCACGGCAAGGATCAATCGGTTCCTTGGCACTCTTACTGTTGATTCAACACCTTACTTCCAGTAGAATGATGTACCTCCTTACCAGGACATACATCATACTCTTTGTAGGGAACATTCCACAGCCTGGTGGAAAAGAGGTGAAAACAACAAGCATCTTACACTGTCCTATACACATTTCTCCAAATCTGCACGAGTATGGTTGAAAATTGTATGTGTTTCACTACTTCTGGGAAAGCACCATTTTGAGGTCACTCGAGAGAGGGAGACTTTGATTTACATGCTGATGAAGGGTATTGATGTGAATGTTGGGGTAGTTATCAAGGATAATATGATGAGAGCTCACACAAATTAGCGGTGGCAGTATTGTTATGAGAGTATTTTGACAGGTTACCTAAGGCAGTTTGACGAGCCCGAAGAAGAGGCAGATTTGAAATTATCGATAGTAGGTTATGCAGTTGGTCAGATTATAGATGTGTCCACACCTAAGGAGCCAGAGAGCATAGGAGGGCTGACACTCACTAATGCAGAGCACAAGGCTTAGAATGATAGCTGGAGGGAGAAGATGTTTGGTATAGCTGATTTGCAACTATGGATTGGGGGATGTCCTGTCTCCCAAGAAGAATTAGATTCACTTGAAGTCAAATACCCTATGACCGACAGTGCTATGTTTATGTGCAAGGTAGGACCAGCCTTTACGGAGCCCTTAGATGATGATGAACCAACAGTGCAGATTGACAATATGAATGACGAGGATGAATTTAATAATGTTGTTACAAGAAGAATGCTGATGGATGCGGATAATGAGGATTGGGAAGACAGTCCCGATGATCATAACGACGCCTAGAGGCCTAGAAAGTTCCTTCTCTCACTTTTTGTATTATATTGTTTGCGCATTGGGATAGTGTTATTCCTTAAGTATGGGGTGCGGGAAGAGAATTGTGTGTGTTTGCTTTATATTGCTATATCTTTAGGGAGCTCTCTTATTGTTTGTTTTCGTTAGTTTTATTTTCGCATTTTTTACTTTTTAGGATGGGTTCCTGGGCTTTTGTTTTTGGTTCTTTTCCTAAGGATAGTCCCATTGAACTGACTAAATTTTTATTCTAGGATTGAGTCAGTCATAGGTAGTAACTTTGCCCAATGATGGATGGATGACGACCATCTTAAGGGTAAATTAGTCATAGGAATTCTTAGGAAGAGAGGCCACCACTTGTTGAATTCTTGAAATACCACTTAGGTATGAACTAGACGTCATGGCAATTCATTCAAAAATGCTAATAAAAGAAGTGGGAACTCCATTTTAGAGACACTTAAGCTCCTCAATTTGACTCAAAAAAAATAATGAAAGGATAGGCTTAATAATGAGACTTCATTCAATATGGTTATGTGTGAACATGTGATCGTAGGAAGCCATGGGTGAACTATAAGTGTTGTGAGAGGTGAGGTTTTTTTGTAAGTTTCTTGCATATATTGACATCTAGAATGTCACACCCTGAATCCCATTCGGGACGGACTGGCACCCGAAGCCGATAAGGAGAGAACCAATCTTTACTCATGTGTCTTCCTATGCATGTTTCTGTGTGAATATCTCCCTATCCCATGTAACTAGATATCAATGGCGGAATTCATGGCAAACATATACTATATATGAAACTTAGCCGTTAGGGCCATCAAATCAAAATTGACATTCATCTCTTACATTCGTATTCCCACATACGTCTACAAAGCCTCTAAAGATACATATACATAACCAACTACAGTCGGGACAAGTCCCCGCTTTATACAACATATACAATGCCAAAAACCAATGTACACATGGGACTCAGAAAGCCCCGAACCAACTGGAGCTCACCAATGATCCGCGGATGACTCGTAGCCTACAGTGGAGGTCTACTTGCACCTGTGCCTGCAGCAAGTAAGGTAAGTCCCCGAAGGGGGTCAGTACAAAGAATGTACTGAGTATGCAAGGCTATAAGAAACTGCATCAATATATAAGAACTTCAATGGAAAATTATAAGAGAATACCCAATATGGATAAACCATCAATCTGAAAGTTTGGAACTATGTGCATTACGTTCATTACTTATCTTGACTTTACGTTCATCATCATTCTTAGTCATCCATTTTATTGGTGGGTTATAATATAATCATCCACCTTGTTGGTGGGTAGTCATCCACCTTATTGGTGGGTAGTCATCCACCTTATCGGTGGGTAGTCATCCACTTTGTTAGTGGGTAGTCATCCACCTTATCGGTGGGTAGTCATTCACTTTGTTAGTGGGTAGTCATCCACTTTGTAGTGGGTAGTCATCCACCTTATCGGTGGGTAAATATAAAAAGTATTAGGGTACGCTCGAGCTAGGCTTATGTGCCCCCTTCGAGTCGTCCCGGTTCTCAAACATTAAATCATAAATGCATTACTTTATTTTGTACTTTTGAGAGATTGATACATTCGCTTGTGAAAGATTGATACATTGGCGGCCATTGCATTATTGGAACTTTGGAACATAACATTATTGGATATGCTACTCAAGAATGAATAGATTCTCCTTACATCATCACTTTCCTTGAGATAGTTTCTTTTAGTAGTTACAACATTATGAGAGCTTAGGAACTTCAGTTAATGGATAAGAGACCTGTGAATAATAATTGGTCTAAGAATAAGAAACATGTGAATAACCTTTTCTGTCAACCCGAGCTAGGAATACTTTAGAACACTTCGGAAATAAGTAAGTACAATAAAAAGGTGAATACTCTATGCTTCAGAAAGATACGGAAAGAGTAAACTTACATACCTTATGGTCTCAATATGAATATACAATCCTATACGTGAACACAATAGTCCAACTCCTTCCTTACGTTTCACTCTACAACACAATTACATAACGGAGCTTACATTAACAATCAACTACCTTACAAGTGTATAAGACGAATAATGAGTTACATGTTTGCCTTATAACGTCATTTACCCCTTTATAATACCATTTACGGCATGGTCATACCAATAATACCACAACATTCCCAACATTGACCAAAACATCACAACTCAATAGCATTTCACACCAAGTTCATCCTTTACGTTTCTTCATTAACACGACGTCACAATTACTCCATCAAGTCACCTCAATACCACCTCATAACAGCATATCGACAGCAATCCCACAATTCATACTTATAGAAAAATAACAAGTTAAGGAACATGACCACACCATACATGTTGATATTTCATCCATACCATGCCCTTTCATCAAAACCTCAAGTCCTTTTTCAAGTTCAAATCTCATGGATAACACATCTTTTACCAAAAAGCAAAAGTGTATTATTCAACACCTTTAGACATAGCCATCATGATCTACATATGCTCTCATGCATATAATATATTAAAACATCAAATTAAATACTTACCCAAGCTTGAGAGATGATGATCTTGTCCAACAAATGGTTGCTTAGTGCTTAGGGTTTAAGAGAAGATAAGAATGTTTTCTTGAAAATTCTAGAATATGGCATGTGTGTTTGAGTGATTAAAATCTGATTTTTGGTGCCTTTTATAGTCCCTTGAAGTCATCCTTAGCCACTTTGATCAATCATTGATTAGTCAAAGGAAGAATGGTTCATTTGACCCATTGGGCCATGTCTTTTGGCTTCTTTTTGGGCCTCAAATTAAGCCCATTAACACATGTTAACTTAGCCCACCAAATTCAATGTGTTATACTCCAATTATCTCATGTTTAAATAATTCCATAAATGTTACGACAATATTCAACTCACGAGATTCATGTTCGTAGCTTCAATTTCAAAAATAAGGAATTCTAGCCACCCATGGCTTAATTGAACATAATTTGATAAATTTCTTGTGACGAAGAATTAACTCCAACTCGGATGCGAAACTCACTCAAGAGTAGACTTACCATGATGGAATAATGTTACCATAACCCAAGAGTCCTCTTTATAGACTTATATTCGTAGAAGAAATTAGGCAACGCCCTAGACACTTAGAGAAAATTCCAGCATTTGAAAGGTGCGCAGGGGCGTCCTGGCACGCCCCTGGGCGCGCCCCCTTGCTGCCTGTGCCAAAAAAAAAAAAATTTAGGCCAAAGCGGCCTGGCACGCCACCTGCAGCGCCCCACACTTAGTTTTTGATTTCGACTTTTCTTTGTGGATTTTGGTTGGATCTTTCAAGTTCCAACCTTTTGCTTGCCTTTTATATTTAAGATCCTTTGCTTGGATGTCCTTCAAGCCTCATTTATCAATCCTAAAATGCACCCAAAAGTCACAAACGCTTCCTACAAAAGTCTAAACACATTTACTAGCACACTATCGAATCTTCCACCAATATCAATACAAGGTACATACTTATTGCTCTCGAACCTAGGGTAAACATGGTTCAAGGTTGTCAAGTAAGGTCATAAATGTACGGGATGTTACATAGAACTTGCCCCACGTGTTGGTGAAATTGAACCTTGTGTGAAATTGTGAGATATGGTAAAGGTCGTTTGTTGTTAGCCCGTTTTCTTTATTTTTGGTTGAATCACCCTTTTTATTTTCCCTAGTTGAACCCCTTTGAGCCGTTTTAGCCTAATTCTTTGTCTAGCCACATCATAAGCCTCTACCCGCTTGTTTGTGAGTACCCCGAGTTGTTTGATCTCAACTGCCCCTAAAGCACATTAAGACTAGCAACTTAAGGAAAAAGAAGAGGTAGTTAGAAGAATGTGGTAGCTAGTAGGTGGGAAAAATGCAAAAAACTCGGGAAAAAAATGAAATTTTTTTTGGAAAATGTAAAAAAAAAAAAAAAAGAAAAAAAAAAAAGAAAAGGGAAGAATGAAAGTCTTGATAAGAAAATTAGGAAAAAAAATGCACCTACTAGCGAAAAAGAAATAATGAGCAAGGGCATGGTTATGTGGAAGGGAGAATGAGCATAAGTTGAGAAAATAGGGTAAATAGAGAAAGAGGAATAAGTTGAAGTTTTAAAATGCTTAGGGATGGTAGTCACTAATTTCCAAAAAAATTCCTACTCGTCATGAGGCAGATGTTACAATCCATGGAAGTCCTTTTGATCTTACTTCTTGACGCTTAGTTGATTGATCATTACACTAATGGAAACCCTATGTATGTTGTGTATGCTTGAAACATTTTTTTAAGAGAGTGAGCCTTTTTTGTTGGAAATATGTCCCTATTGATTGATAGAGAAATGTGTGAGCAAGGGACATCACTAAACTGTGAGGGCACAAAATGGTTCGAAATGGTGTACTATCGGTTGTATTGTTTGTACTTGATTATGTTGGCCTGGATTTTCTTTCGTAAGAGTCAATTTTGGAGGCTAAGTTGTTTCAAGTGAAGTATTCTCGAGTTTATGATACTTGCATAAGTGCATATTGAGTGAATTTTGCTTCATGATTAAATTGTCTAGTCAACTTGAGTGTGGGTTGATAAAATTACTTGGTGGTATGTCTGGTGAGCTATGTAATAGAATATAATGAATTGTTAGAGGATGAACAAGGATTTAAGTGTGGTGTGGTGATCTTGGGCGTATTTATACATCCACTTAGAGTGTTTTACCCACCTTTATCCAAGTTTTGAGAATAATATTTGCCTAGAATTGCTTGTTTTGATCTAATATCTTTGACGTCGAACTAACAAATGTTATTAGATGCTCTTTTTGTAGGAAAGCGGGGTGAAATGAATCTGTTGGAGCACAAATGAGGATGCGGCACTTTTGGAGCACTTATGAACGAGTTCACGGGGCGAATCAAGGTTGGGGGTTTCACAGGCTCAAGGCACCAACACCCAAACTCCAGAAAATATTTATTGGCGCTGCAGCAGGTGCATGGCGCCACAAGATGTAGAAATCTGGGCAACATTAGTGCCACAGCAGGCTCAACATGCCAATGGCACAACCGACCCTGATTTTGACTTATTTTGTAACCCAAAACCCATTAGGATTAGGAATATTTTTCCTACTACTATATATATCCCTTTTCCATATTTTTGTAAGGGTTGTTGGTCGTTTTTGGAGGCACAAAACATCGACAAAAGTTCACTTATAGGTTTCTGTTCCTCTTTAATTTCTTAGTTGTTTCTTCATATAAACACATCACGTTATTGTGTTTTTAGCATGAGTGGCTAAGAAACCCTTGTTCTGGGGTTGAGGTCGAACGCATGATTGTATTTCGTACTCTCAAGTTGGTTTTACGTTGATTTATCATATTGGTTGTTCTTAATCTCTTGCTTAACACTATTTAATGCTTGGCCGACATTAAGATAAATCTATAATCCTGTTGTGAACCCGGAAGGAGAATCATTAGGGTAGAACAAAGAGGTTAAAGGGTGAGTTCTTTTCTTTAACAAGTAAGGGTTTGATTTGCGTCTAAGATAGGAATATACTTAGATAGTCTCATTCGGTTATAGGACAAGAAAATATCCTAATGCACCTAACTTGAATTATCGCATCCCCGCTCAACGATGTAGTTGTGAAATCCAATTAGGTAGATGATTAGAGGTTCGGGAGACCATAATCGTATTATCAACCTTGTAAGCCAGCAACCAGATTATCAAAGTAGCTAACGAGAGAATATCGTTATACATGATTGCAATGTGTGCCTTAACCCTGGAATTCCTCTAAAATATTGTTTACAATGTTGCTGAGTATTCTACATCTTTAATTATTTGTTTTCATCCATTTATAATCAGTAAACATCTTATTTCATTTGGTTACAATTACACTTGTTTGATACATCAGTAGTGATTAAAACAAGAAACTTACTAAAATCAAAGTCCTTGTGGGTTTGATATCCCGCTCGAAAGAGCTTCTATATTACTTGTACTATCACGTACACTTGTGTGTGGGGTTAGAAGCAACACCACCCGCTATAGCGGGGTAGGCAAGGCAGTAAGTTCGGGCAGCTTCCAGTTTTTTCCAATTTTACAACACACTCCCAAATTTCAACCTCCCGAACTAACCCCTTTACGTTAACCGTATCCAGAGTTCTACTAACCCAAATTCAATTTCGAAAGTTTCTACGAACTCCCTAACCTCTTAGCTAACATATTATGATCTTAAATCATAGAATCATCAACCTATCCATTACCCATTTTACCTAGACCACACCACAACTGAAATTCGTCTAAGACTAGCCTAGTCTGAAATTTTTAACACTTCGGGTGTGTTTGGTATAAAGGAAAATGTTTTCCATGGAAAATATTTTCCTAGAAAGTGTTTTCATGAAAAACAAGTTGGTTTCTTACTTATTTTCTCATGTTTGGTAGGTGAGTGGAAAACATTTTCCGAAAAATACTTTCTAGTGTTTGGTAGGTGAATGAAAAACATTTTGTAGAAAATATATTTTAGTGTTTGGCTAGAGAGTAGAAATTACTGTTTAGAAAAATAGTTTCTGACCCGAGAACCAATTTGGATGACCGATTTGGGATCCGACCCCGACACCCGAATAGGGATCCAACCTCAACCCCAACTCTCGATCCGAAAATTGATCCCAACTCCCGATTCTAACTCCCGACCCCGACAACTAACTCCGACTCTAGACCCAGGACCCAACCCCAACACCCTACTCCCGACTCGAGCACCCGAGAATGACCCCAAATCCCGATCCATGACCCGACTACGACATCCAACCCCGACTCAAGACTCGACCCCAACTATTGATGAACACCCTGAATCGGGACCTGAATCCGACACCCAATCGGGGACCTGACCTCGACACCCACACTCGACCCGCGATCTGACCCCAACACCCAACTGGGACCCAACCCTGACACCCGACCCAAACACTCAATTCGGGACCCGACCCTGACCCCTATACCCAACTTGGGACCCGACACCCGACCCCGACTCTCGACCCGAGACCGCTACTCCCCACCCGAGACCCGACTCCAAACCCGAAACCTTGGATTCGACTTGAGATCCGATATCAACTCCAGACCCGAGGCCCAACTCCCAACCCGAGACTAGAATAGGACCCCTAATCTCGACCCGAGATCTGACCCCGACACCCGACTCGAGACCCGATACGAGATCCGAGAATGACCCCGAATCCCAATCCGTAACCCGATCGGACTCCCGACTCGGGACTCGACCCTGACATCGGACCATAGACACGACCTCAACTCCCGAACTGAGACCCGACCCTGATTCCAGACCCTGACACCCAACCCTGACTCCTGACCCCAAGACCCGATCCTGACTCCCGGCCCCGACACTCGACCCGAGACCCACCTTCGATTCTCGACGTGAGACCCAACCCTGACTCCCAATTCGAGACCCGATCCAGACTCCCAACCCGAGACCCGACCCCAAATCCCGACTCGAGACCCGGGATCGACCCCGAATCCAGATTTGGGACTCGACCCCGTGACTTGACAACGACACCGGACCCGAGACCCGACCCTGACTCCCGACCTCAAGAATCGACCCCGAGACCCAAACCCAACATTCGACCCCGATGCTCGACCCAAGACCCACCAGCAATTCCTGATCCGAGACCCGACCCCGACTCCCGACCCGAGACCCGACCCCAACTCCCGATCCGACAACCCAACCGCCACTCCCGTCTTGATACACGACCCCAACTCCTGAGTCGAGAATCGAGAGTCGGATCCCGTGTTAGTGTTGGAAATCGATAATTGAGACTTGGGTTAGGGTTGAAAGGTGAGGTGTAAGGTTGAAAGTGAGGTTGAAAGAGAGTTTTGAAAAATGTTTTCCTTACTTTTTGAAGGAAAGTCATTTTCCTTCAATTTGAGGAAAATAAGTTGATTTGGAAAACATTTTCCAAAACATTTAAGTCAACCAAATATGAGAAAATTGGGAAACACTTTCCAGAAAATGTTTTCCTTCATACCAAACACACTCTTCATCCGAGGAGAATCTTAGCCTGAATTTTTGCATGCTTAGCTATATCGTAACGACGGAAAGGGTCATTATACAAATAGTAAATATGCAATACTACTACTAATTATTTGAGTTTCTCTTAATCTCCTTATTTCTATAAAAACAATTCATTTATTAAAGAATCATGAGGGTTAACAATGTTAATTAAAAAATTAGACACAATTTGTGTAACAATTGTTAAGCGAGGCTCAAGCGAAGAGTGTAAGGCATATTTAGGACATACAATCGGGGCATCGGGCATAAGCCTAAATAAACTAAGCTCCACATATGTGTCTAAGGCATTTTGCCAGTCCTCGCCCAGGGATCCCTGATCTTGAGTAGCTTTGGAATAGAAGGTTCAATAGACTAAACACGAGAGAAGATGAAACTCATAATCTTACCTCATTGCTTAATTTGGTGGAACATAGAGAACGTGAATATGCTTGGCATAGGAAGAAAATATCACAGTAAACTAATACTGAAAAATTTGTAGTCATTCATTTAAATTATCAAATTATGGTTGAAATATGGATGTTCGTATACAAACCGTGCAGACCAAATATTCGTGAAAGTGAGCAAGTCTAGAGAACCTGGTGTAATAGAAATGGTAGCAGCTATGGGCTACGATTACACTAAAGACTTCTCTTCATGTGAGCTTAACAAAATACTTTTACTGTTGACAATAGCAGTATACTCTATTCTCTTTCCTTCTTAACAAAATTGCCTCCCATCTAGAGGAGAAAAAGAGATACGGCCACAGCATGTATATACATCTTATACAAGAGGCTATTCTATCCTAGAAACACCCTAAATAACCAACTACAATGAGTATCCAGTTTGTCCAGTCCTGCCAAATGCTGTATATGTGCCCCGATATCTCAGTATGCAGGCAGAATGCTGCAAGGTGCCCATTAGCTTTCAAAACAAGAAGGTGCCAGAAGGCAAGAACCCTGAGGGAGGCTTCTATAGGTTTTCACAACTAAGTTTAGATTGAGCTTAGAGATATTGTCGTAAGCTTTCACCACTCATCGATTCCATCTCCTTGAGAATTTCTTGTGCAAGAGACTTGACAGGAAGATCGACATCTTCAAGCAGTTCCCCAAGGAAGGGAATGGTCTCGGCCAGTAAGACCAGATATTCTTCTTTCAGATTCTCTACCATATACTTGACAATTCTCAACCCCAGAAGTCGGGAGCGCAACTTGTCACTACGAGTTTGCATCAGCACCTGTATAGATAGTGTGAACAGTCAATCTCTTTTTGAAAAACTATATGGCTTTTGAAGCACACCAAAAGAGTGAATGATTGATCTCATCAGGATGAGACATAGGTGGCAGGCTTTTGCATAAAAGGCGTGTAAATTGATTAACGTCAAAAAAATACCTACCGCTTTATGCATTACCAACTTAGGTCACAACAAGTAATGAATCAGGTGCAATGAAAAAGAGGAGAATTTGATGATTAAAACAGAATCGAAAAAGGGACAAATATACCCCCGAACTATGATAAATGGTACGTATATACCCTCCGTCATACTTTGGGTACACACATGCCCCTACCGTTAATGAAATGGTATGTATATGCCCCTCACACTAACGGTAGGGGAATATGCGTACCCAAAGTATGATGGAGGGTATATACGTACCATTTATCATAGTTCGGGGGTATATTTGTCTCTTTTCCATTTTAATTTTTTTATCCCAAATAATTAACCCAAACCCACTACCCGACCTAATAAACCGATCGAACCCGATTTCAAAAACTATATGGCTTTTGAAGCACACCAAAAGAGTGAATGAATGATTTCATCAGGATGAGACATAGGTGGCAGGCTTTTGTATAAAAGGCGTGTAAATTGATCAACGTCAAAAAAATACCTACCACTTTATGCATTACCAACTTAGCAGGTCACAAGAAGTAATGAATCAGGTGCAATGAAAAAGAGGAGAATTTGATGATTAAAACAGAATTGAGAAATTATACCCAAAATCTTGCCAGGATGAGCAGGCGGACTCAAATTTTTTGAGTTAAGAAGCATGGATTTAATTTACCCTTCATATTGTATTTAGTATTATTCTCAAATGCAACAAATGAACTAACCAAATGTAGAATAAGATATGGATGCAATTAGATAGAAAAAAAGTGTATCTTATAGCAGCCCAACTGACATGAAACAACCCGCTTAGCACGGCAGAATTCATCAAAAGAAGTGCCAAATTGATCTCAGATATCAGCGAGGACAAGAAGAAATCAAACACAGAATCTATAGTTCGTCTCATTCTTCTCAACAGAGAGATTCTGGGGGAGTCCCTACGGTAGGAGCTTATACAGATAAATATACATGAAACATATTTAATCCCAGGAATTTATCCACTGTGAACATAGAACTGAAAATAGATAACAGTAACCAATAAACATTGCAAAAGTAAATTTAGTAATCACCTCATGGTTTAGCGGCTTCCAGAGGAGGTCAGAACCAGCAGTTACAGCCATCCGACCAACACATGCAACTAATAGATCATCAACTTCTTCCACCGATGGCACGTTTGGGTACTGCACCAGGGCAGCTGGTGGGTCTGTTACAAGCTGCGACACTATTGGTTTTAAAAGAACCTAATCAAACATGAAGAATGTCAGTCGAATAAGGGAACTACAAAACAACAACATACCCAATATATTCCCACAAAGTGGGGTCTGGGGAGGGTAAGTGTACGCAGTTTGTACCACTACCTCAGAGGTGAGTGAACTACAAAACAACAGTTGGAAATATTTATGGCACTTTCATCTGTACAACTACAAGAACCTAACTTCTGCTCATACAACCTTTATTGAGTACACATTTTTACACCTTATATGACCAAGAATATTTTCAATTAATTGTATGCAGAGAAACTTGTATTCAGGAAAATCATAAATCAAAATTAACAACGTTGGAAGAAACAAGTTTTGAGTCTCGCTTCAGGGCTTAAGCGTGCCTTTGATGACACTGGTCTTGTTGGCATCTGTATTTTGATGCCAAGATTTGGTCCGGGGGTTTCAATTCTCCGACAACGGTGGGATTTATTTGAGCCCTTCACCAGTGAGCTAACAAAGTCCTTTCTTGAAGTGGTGTCATTTCTTTTCTACTTATCCGATATTATGTTTGGCGTATTATTTACCTTTATATAAGTGAAATTTTTCCCAACCAAGCAGTGTCGAATGACACCGCTAAGATATATGTGTGTCCACCCCTGCCCTTCGCACTAAATCCTCATAAAACAAAGTAATCATGCGACAAGCCAGATTGAAGGCACTGTTTTTCATTCTGGCAATAGAAAGTCAATCTGATTCTATTAAGCAAGCAACTGACAATTAAGAATGAGTATCCATACTACCAATAATAAGTGAAGCTTATAAATACCAAAGCAAGGGATAATCTATCAACATTAGTTGCATTCATGTGTTGAATAAGGACGTAATTTGCAATAGAAAACAAACTTATACATTGACGTTCCTCTTACACAAAAGTATAGGCAGAAATGAAACAGATGAAAAATGGTAAAAGAAGAATATCACGAATTATCAAGAATGAAAAACTACTTGCTTAACTAGTTCAAACAGTAAATGTAGACAATGATTTAGTAAGCTTCTCCATATATGCAATTAACAGAGAAAAAGGCGTAGGGAGTTTAACTTGCCTGAAAATTTGCTGAGTCCAGAAACTTCAGGGTCCCAGTGTCATACAGGAAAGATTTATGCAGGGAGGACAAAATCAATGCTCTCAGATGCCACAAACCGATGGACAACCCACTATCTGTATCCTTCTTCCTGCTGCTGCTTTCCTGAAGCTTGACCTTTTTCTTCTTGTGGTTTAGAGCCGATTCTGCACCTTCGGCATCCATGAGATGTCTCACACAGCCATCAAGCAAGTGCTTGAAGTTTGATACAAACAACGACCTGAGGTGAAACACAAACATTAATATTCTAATTCTCATATAAGCATTAATATTGCTGAGACACAAACGACCTGAGGTGAAACACAAACATTAATATTCCAGCAAATAAGCATCATTTAAGAGTATAATTGCGATAATCTCAAACTTCTCCTAGAAAATAAGCATCAGTTTATAAGAGCATTGTTACAATAATATCATTTTTTCCTAGATAATCGCTCAACCAGAAATGAATCACATAGAAGCCAAGGTGATATAATAAGCAAGGAGTTCCACGCCTATTGTCATAGGTGCCTCAGAGAGGTAAAGACTAGCGCAATGAAAGTAAGGAAAAGAAACAAAGGAGAAGAGTTAAAAAAACATCTTTTGCATGGATGAATGCCTAATAATGACAGAGTCCTCCTAGGAATCATAAGCTTGTGGTGGGCGGTCAAAAACAAACTGAACCTTGTAGTCCATCAGCTAAAACTACTATTTCAGGTATCAGTCTTAGTTTGTACAAGTTCTCTCATACGAGTTGCTGAAATTTCTGAGCGTACTACCGAAATCTAAGCAAAAGCACCACCTTCATCCCTCAAAACACGGTTGAAAAAGTTTTGACAGTGAGTGGAGGAGGAATAGGAATCGGTTATAATGCCAAATGCCTCCACAGAATGTCGCAGTGTCACACTGTGACCTTCAGAATCTAGTCCCAGATATTTCAACCATTCCGTCAATGTCTTTATCCACATGAGATCTACAGCATCTTGCAGAATTGCACTGGCTGTGTCTCTAACTAAATCAAACTATTAGAATAAGTGAGCATGGGTTTGGAAAAAGAGATGTTGATGACTCACCTTTGGCTTTCAGCTAGACGGTTAACCAAGCCATAGAAGGCAATTGATCGATCTATATTTTTGGTCCCTCCATTTTCATTTTCTTCAACAATTGACTCTGACCATTCAATACTCCTCATGAAAAGAGGTTTGAACATTTTTTCTGTAAGTTTCATGGTAAGCGCCACCACCGTATTGATGACATTCTTCTCAACAGAATCAACATTTCTAACAGCAGCAGGGTGCTGACGTCGCAGATCAAGAGCTTGTAAGCAGACGTCGAAAATTCTTACATGATAGGCACCAACTGATGATCTATCCATAGCAGCCACAAGGTTTTGTATCATTTCAAAAGCAATCGATACACTAGAATCCCCACACACAATTGCATCAGAATATGCCCTCAGCAATGGAGAAAGTAAAAGACGAACCTGCTCAATCAAGGAGTTCATAGTAACATTCAAAGTACTGCATCTATAAATCATACCATACGAAGAAATGCACTAGATGAAACTTACAGGGACTCGTTCAGTGATTAGCTTTCGTACAGAACCAGCCTTCAGCTTCAGTTTTAGTTCTGACGTGGAAGTGTACTGAGGCTTCAATAACATAAGTTCCAAAATATCACCAAGATATGGATTTAAAAAGCCACCAAGCTTGTTTACAACTGCCTCTAGGGCAAGCAAAATAGACATAAGGACGGAATCATTCTGAATTGATGAAACCAAGGAAGCATCACCATCAGTTTGCTTGGTTTCTGCTGTTACAGTTGACAAAGCATTGCGAGACTGCCTAATCATGCCTTCCATAACAAAAGGCAGCTGAGGGAGCGCCTTTGGCCCTAGCACATTAATCAGGGCACCAGCTGTACGAAGGCAACTAGAAGAAAGGGAAGAATTGTCTGTACAGATGCTTTTACTAACAGAATCTAAGCACACGCTAAATACTGAATTATCTGAAGGAAACCTATTTGCCAAAATTTCCAGTGTTGACACTGCTGCCAATTTCAAAGAACTACTTGATTCACTCTGTGAGTTAACGAATTTTAATATCTCAAGGCACAAGGTGTCCAGTGATTGCAAAGAATTCTCGTCCAGATGAAACCACGAACTATTTGAACTCAAAGCTGGACCCCTTTTTTCATGCTTTAAGCCAACAAACCCAGTATCCTTCACTGTCTCAGACAAAGTTCCAAGAGCCTGTTTATAAAAGACAGATTTGATTACATACAATACAAAAACAGTATCACCATAACAAAACTGAAATAACACCAAAATAGATTGACAGGACAAATTCCCACAAGATCCCTTTCACATACCACATGCTCAAAAGCATTTATTTCAAAGAATGAGAGTGAATCGATTAGACTGTTTCCAACAAAAAATACGCCCAATTCCCAAATGCTGAAACCGTTTTAAATTTAAGCACAACAACAACATACCCAGTGTATTCCCACAAAGTGGCGTCTGGGGAGGGTAAAGTGTACGCAGTCCATACCACTACCTCAGAGGTGAGGTAAAGTGTACGCAGTCCATACCACTACCTCAGAGGTGAAGTAGAGAAGCTGTTTCTAATAGACCCCCGTTTTAAATTTAAGCACATTGGAAAAAAAATTGAACAGTGTAAAACTAACAGTTTGCACAATGCACCATGTAAGACATGTGAGGTGCCTAAGTTCCCCGAGATAGCAGGTGTCACAAGTGTAAATAATGCTTTATGACCAGAAATTCTTTCTTCTGCATAACAATGACAAGGTGAGTGTCTATATTACCTTCCTTCTCACACATTTATCCACATGACCGAGCAATTGAACAATTGCTTTGAAGTATACAGAGGGTGTAAGTCGTTTCGTAACAGCACGTAAAACAGTGTTCATATATTCCTTCAGCTCCTTCCGGAAAACAGAAAGAACACCTATCTGCTTTCTTTTTGAGTCAACAAGTTGAAGATGACAAACAATTTCCTTCATGATTACCCCAACTGTCAGCTGCACCAGCAATAAATTCAATGGGGTTAAGAAAAGAATTATGCAAATGCACATGAAAAAACAGCAGCAAAAGTTGGCATGCCGTTTAAGTGATCAATTGTTAGTATAAAGGCACTTTATCTCAGTATAATTGAGTCACTGCAATCATACATCTATAGAAAGCTAGAATTTAGTCGTTATTTCAGAAGCTTGGTATAAAAGGCAAATCTAAAGGACCCAATTAGGAAAAGAAACTCAGAATATTATTAGGTTAGTTAGAACATAAGGCAATGGCTTCATGCAAAGAAAGACTCCAACTATGGAAAGCAACAAAAGGGAGCAGTTCGGGTATGTTACTATAACAAAATAGCAAAAGACAAGTAACTCCAAGTATTTATATTACTATACAGCCAAGCGCAAGTAAGAAACATTATGGTTTTGTAGAAAAGCTTTAAAGACGCTCTTGAAATTTCTGAATTCATCTATGCTTTGCTGGATGTTAGATCAAGATTCAAATGAAATTCGAAAAAAGTTGTCATAGGATGGTAAGCAAGATCATAAAACAATGATATGCCCCAAAATATTTTATTACAAGGAAGAAAAGAGAAGGCCATTGGACAGAATAAATATTCATTTGCATATAAACCTGAAAAAGTCTATTGCATGAATACAAGAAGAGAATCATTACTCAAGTAATGAAGCACTCATACGCTATTCGTTTTGCAAGTCAGGAGAATTATCATACATTTAACAGTAGTGCAAAAGAAATTACAACAGATACAAACCTGAATGTTGTCTGAATCTTCCCCTGAATCAAGCTTAAAAGCAATTTCAGGATCTTGGAGTTTGTTTGAAATGAAATGCATTGCAACTAGCAGCTCCATGAAGAGTGTTGCATCACTGTCACTAACTACTATTCGCTGAAGAAGCATCAAAATTGAGGGAAGCCATACTGTGCACGAATATTTTTCCAACAAATCCACAGCGAATAAATATTCCCACTGTGTATTTATGAGGGAAATTGAGTAACTGAAAGATGGATCACTCCTGTCACTCAAGGAGGAGCAGTTTCTTGTAACTAGCGAATGAAATAGGAGGTAGAGCAATGATCCTAAACTAGCACTTTCACCCAGATGCCTGCAAGAGAAGAGTATTAAAGAAAATGATGCAGCCAGAGAACATATTACAGATCAAACTTTGAATTCTATACCTCAAAACGTGCACAATCATTGAAATCCTCCGGTGTTCAGAGACCTGAGGCAGAATATTTACAAAGATCTGGAAAAGCAAAAATTTACACATCAGTATGAAGTTCCATGAGTTATGGAATCTACCTGTGGATGCTGCCCTTATATTTTATTTTTTATTTTATTTTTTTAAGGGGGATGCTGCCCATATTACCTGAAGCAATGCGTCGGCACTGTCAGTTTTAGACAACCAACACGGTACAACCGCAGATATGAGGTCCTCAAATATATGTTGAAAATTGCTGTCCCACTGTAGAAAGAGAACTTAAAGATGTTAATCTCTCAACAGATATGACATAATATATACACACTCAATGCCATAAATGCAGTTTTCAATTTTAAAATTGTTAAACTTCTGGTTTCAACTACAGTTTCATTTCAACATGCAGAATGATATGTGACTTGTGTGACATGATGTTCAATTTTCCGAAGTCAAATTTGACGCATAAATTCAAAACAGTTATCGCAACATAGAAGTACTGAAAAACAAAGAGGGGCAAAAGGAAAAGGAAAATTTTCATATGCTCAAAGAAAGACCTGAGTGACAGCAGATTCCCCAATGACAACAAGAATTTCCAAGATATGGTCTAAAACTTTGTCTGGCTTAGCTCTGGAAATAGCAGATAACAACGAGAAAATTTGATTGCGTGTGACCATATTGCTTGCAGAACGGGCACACTTAATGAGGAGCTCCACATCAAAGTTTATAGAATTTTTATCCTGACAATGCATAACTAAATGTGGATAAGCAAATCCAAAATAACTCAGTAGAACACCATTTAGACAAAAAGGGCCCCAGTAAAACCTCAGAGTTGACACTAGCAGTAATGTCTTCCAAGATAAGGAGCAACTCTTGTTGGATGTGTACGGCAGCGTCAGCAATGCTCTGAGAGTTATCAGATGAAGCATGATAATGTAAATCACCCTGGTTGGCAGCCACATGAATCCACTCAGAATCAATGAAGGCATTTTGAAGAAGCTTGAACAAGGGACGAATGAGAGAAGCTCTACAAAATGATTAATTGATATCGTCAATCGTAATAAACATAGGTTAGTCACATTGCTGCACTAATCATGGACCAAGTCAATAAAATGATAAGAATGACAAGTCCAACTGACCTGTTCTCCATGTCTTTCTTCAACAGCAACACATCAAGCAGACAACCAACAAAAGCAACAACATTTCCACCTCCCGGAATAATATCAAGGCTAACATCACGGTTATTGCAGGCACTTATTTTCTTT
Source organism: Capsicum rhomboideum (assembly GCA_031232105.1). Taxonomy (NCBI): domain Eukaryota; kingdom Viridiplantae; phylum Streptophyta; class Magnoliopsida; order Solanales; family Solanaceae; genus Capsicum; species Capsicum rhomboideum. The sequence goes on from CP124716.1 coordinate 37,307,010, forward strand.
CTTTTTTTTTCATGCCTTGACCCAGTTGACCAAACTTTCTGCTCACAAATGAACTCAAGCATCCGACTAACAATCGAGCAAGTGATCTGGAAGAAGAACTCAGTCAGTCTCCACTAGCTAACCAGTGCATTGCATTGTAAAGAAACTAATCAGAGACGGAATTCTACAATTTTGAAGTGCTAGTCTTACCAGGCAGTGGCCAACAAAGCCCTCACACAATTCATCATATATAATCAAGTCAGACAAAAGTAACATGTATTTGCAGAAAGAAGTCTATCTGGCTGTACAACTAGTATGTTATGTTGTCCTTGTCCATACAAAATATTTTGAAATACAAGGATCACGAAACAAAAAAACCAGCATGAAGTAAGCATCTGCATCTTTCTAGCTAAATACTATTTCAAATTTTAGCAAAAAGACAAATCGCCCTCACACATTAAAATGTTGCAAATTATATTGTGCGGGCATAAAAAGAAGAACAAAGGCCTAAACATCATTGTTGAATTTAGGGAAGATGAAAAATACACTATCCTCCAAACCATGACTACAAGATGATTCAGCACCAATTTAACTCACAATAGGGCAACAGGGTGGATTAATAACTCCAGCATGCTTAATCTTCTTTACAAGGGTGCTTCTGTTGTTAATAAACTTAAGGATATGGAAGTTTGGGACTATAACACATAAATTGATAAAGCCATAAATTTGCAGGATGTTATACATCGACGACATTGCAATGGCAAAGCTGTGAGCATTGCCAAATTCTAATTTACAGCTATAGAAGAAAAGATGATAAAATCAACAGCAAATATAAATTCAATATACACCCCTCCTACAAGCTAGCTACACAAATGGTCTAATCCTCACCCAGTATAGAAAGACATTTTCATTTAGTCCCCATTGCTTGTGCCACAGAAAAGCAATTTCAAACCACAAAGAACAAATAGACTACTGTCTCAGATTATTCAATAGACAGAGAATATCTTTGAACTATTCAAGCCTGTCATCCATCCAAACACAACACGTTATTGTGAAAATTATGCACCTCTATAACATCTTCTCTTACCTTCATAGAATCCCAAAATCCTTTACACAAAACTTGTACTAATCATGACATACATTAAAAAAAAATTCTTGATGGGATCAGCAATATTTTATTAGCATTTTTTCTGATAAAGAAAAATAAATTGCTAATATATGGGAGGGTCCCTGTAATGAAGTATAACAAAGATGAAGAGAGACTACGCAAGAAATATGGTTGTCGACAAAGTACACCTGATGTTCTATTACTATACAAACTGAAACCTCATGGCTGCGCCACAAAGTAACCAGAAATAAGAGGATATTCCTCGTGGTACCAAATAAGCATCTACGTCACCAAAACCTCTCCTATTCTTAGCACATGGATTGTGGTGTGTATTCTTTGGTTTAGCATATGGACAAGGGTGTGCATTATTCAACTCAAACTAACAGTAACTAAAAATTTCAGTTTATTCGGTTCATTTCTTCGGTTTTAATTTATTTCCGGTTCTTCGAGCAAAACATTCCCGCCTTCTGCTACATGTCACTGCTGGTATTAACATTCTCCTCTCCCCTCATTCTGTTGGTCTCTAGCTGGCATTGACTCACTGGAGAAATGAAGAACCTACTTTCCATTTTGCGTTAGTTTACTTACTGATGCTTATAAAATTCTTGAAAATGGTTCACTATTTTCCTTATTGTATTCAGCCTTAACTCTCCTGTGTGTTTTCCACACTGATTTACCTTTTTTCCCACATGATCGCAAAGGAATTTTTTTTCCTTATTTTGCAGCTGAAGGTATAAAATCAGTGGATTCAGTGGTGTAATAATCATTCACAAAGTTAGTTCTTCGATATCAACCAGCTGTCTATCTTTTGCCTTTCTTTGCTAGAAGATTCATTCTACTGTATAATAATCATTCACAAAGTTAGTTCTTCCATCAATAGCATAAGCCAACTGTCTATCTTTTCCCTTTCTTTGCTAGAAGTTTCATTCTACTTTTCAAATACACAACTAATTACACATCTGATATTGAGTAATTCAACTATCCTGTTGTCTTCACACTGCTTCTTGGCGTCCAATCTTTTGCTTCACATAAGCTCAGTTTACCCACAGTATCCCCAGCCTCAGCGTCTGATGCCATCTTTCTGATTTTGGTAGGCATAACTGTGGGTTTCAATTTCACATGCACGAGAAAGACTCTAGCCCCGGTCTTCTTTTTAGAAGGAATGACTCACTTGTCGGAGAACAACATTTGCATAGCACAATGATTAAACTTTTTATTTTTTCCCAGATACTTTTATCATTGGGTGGAGATGGCATTTGCGAATTATGTAGTCCTGATTGATGAGACCCGTGGTGGAGTAAACGCTAAGTTGGAGGTCTGGAGGCAAACACTAGAGTCTAAAGGGTTTAGGTTGAGTAGGTCCAAGACGGAGTATTTAGAGTGCAAGTTCAGCGAGGTGACGCATGAGGCTGATGTGGTTGTACAGCTTGATACTCGGGCCATCCAAAAGAGAGACAGTTTCAAGTATCTTGGTTCTACGATCCAAGGGAACGGAGAGATTGACGAGGATGTCACTCATCGTATTAGGGCATGGTGGATGAAATGGAGGCTCGCTTTCAGAATCTTGTGTGATAAGAAGATGCCTCCTAAACTCAAACACAAGTTCTACAGAGTGGTGGTTAGACCAGCTATGTTGTATGGGGCGGAGTGTTGGCCAGTCAAGAACTCTCACATCCAAAAGATGAAGGTGGCGGAGATGAGAATGTTACGATGGATGTGTGGGTTTACTAGGAAAGATAGGATTAGAAATGAGGTTATTCGAGATAAGGTAGGAGTGGCTTCGGTGGAAGTCAAGATGCGGGAAGCGAGGTTGAGATGGTTCGGGCATGTGATGAGGAGGTGCAGATGCCCCAGTGCGGAGGTGTGAAAGGCTGGCTAGGGATGGTTTCAAGCGAGGTAGAGGTAGACCGAAAAAATGTTGGAGGGAGGTGATTAGGCATGACATGGAGTAGCTTCAGCTTACCGAGGACATGACCCTAGATAGGAAGATGTGGAGGAGGCAAATTAGGGTAGAAGGGTAGTAGGAAGGAGTGTGTCCTTGCTAGTAGGTATGAGGACTTTGTTTTGTTATCCGTTCTAAGGGTCGTAGTGCTAGGTTTGTTTCAGAGCGTGGTATCCTTTGTTGTATTACTTAGTGATAGTCTTGTTTATGTTATCATTGGGTGTCTTAATACCTATTGTTTCTTGTTCCCTTCATCTTTTTCTGGACTGTTTTTGTTTTGAGCCGGGGGTCTATCGAAAACAGTCTCTCTATCTCACCTCTGAGGTAGTGGTATGGACTGCGTACACTTGCCCTCCCCAGACCCCACTTTGTGGGAATATACTGGGTTTGTTGTTGTTGTTGTTGTTATAATTATATCATCGAGGTCCACCAAGTCAGTAAACAGTGTGGATTCTCTTTACCATAAGACAATGATTTTATGTATTTAAAAAATATATCTTAACTTTAAGCAAGAATACTTGAGGCCCATAATGGGAAACTGAATCAAGAAAATCAACCTGAGAAAGAAAAACTGTACCGAACACCGACAATCAAATAAACTGGACCGAGTAACAAAAATGCAAACCAATTGAGTGAACATTCCAATACATTCACAATCTACAAAGAGATGTGACTTTGATTAACCACCTCCCTAGCACATGATACACAACTTAGGGCTAATGGACTTGCATGGTCTTCTCAACTACAATTGGTAACAGGTGTTGAGTCTAACATAAGCTAGAGCGTAGAGACTATATGAAAGCCTTAAATTCTTTCAGGTTCCAGATCAAAGCGGAATGCACTCTAGAATTATATGAATACAAAATACCAAAAGAAAGATCTGCACGTGAACGCACCGACAGATTCTCAAGTTTAACATTTATTACAACAATGTGTTTTGGATACAACCAACTAACTTGTCACGTATGTGCTTCAGATTAGATATAGACACATCACAAAGAGTGAATATGTGTATAGGCCAGTGTTATCAAAAGCGCACTTAAGCCCTAACACTTTGTTTGGATGGTGGTTTCCCATGATTTCATAATGTACGGTACTGTATGGTATGGTATTGTACTGTACATCATAGTACAATACAATATTTGGATGGACTGTATCGTTTGTTGCGGTTTAATAACAATTTTATTGTTTGGTTTGACGGTATGGTACTGTATCGTAACTGGTAAGTTTACTAAAATGCCCTTAATTATTATAAATGAAATTTATCAATAATTGTTAATAAAATAATTTAAAATAATTTTCTTTTTGCTAAGTTGTCACAAATTATGCCTTGTAAATATATTAAGTTGTTAAATTCATGTAATTCTAACAAAATTAATAAAAGAGAGAACGAGCACAGAAGAGAAGACCGAAGGCGGAAGAACGAAGAAGAAAACTGATACAGAGGAGAACGACAGAAAGCAGAAGAAACGTGAAAACAGAAAACTTTTTTTTTAATGAAAATTAGGGTAGGAAATAATATAGGGTAAAGGGTAAAATAGGATTATGTAGTATTAATTAAGGGCATAATTGCAAAAAGAAACAAGGAAACTGTCAGAATATAAGAGAAGAATATTATTGAATTGATGTATTTACATTATTACGTTGAGACCCTATTTATAGACTCTACAGTCCAATCCTTTCAAGTAGGACAATACATTACAATCCTTTTCCAAGTAAGATTTTATTGACTATTCTTATTCCTACTCATATTCTAACACTACCCCTCAAACTGGTGCATACAGGTCAATATGTACTGAGCTTGTTAAAGATGTAATTAATACGAGGACTAGTGAGGGACTTGGTGAAGATATCTGCAAGAAAACTGGTAAAGATTTGTCGGGACATCTGGGAGATCACAGTTGAAAAGGAACAAACTGAAAAGGTGGTTGAAAAAGTAAAACATCGCCGGAAAGTCGATAATATATGGGTTATCTCGAAATCAAGAGATGAGTAGATCTTGAACAAGAAAGTCATCGAAAAAATGATCGTAACATGCTCACGCGCCTGATTATTAGATTTGACGGCTGAAAAGTGGTCAAAATCTGAGAAAAATTATATGGGTAGGTTCAGAATGATGGCACGACCCTACTGGAAAAGAGAAATTATATGGGTAGGGTCAGAATGATGGCACGACCCTACTTGAAAAGAGAAATTGCTAAACTTTCTAAACCAGGCTCCAGGAGACTGATTTAGACCATAAAATTATATGGGTAGGGTCGAAATGATGGCACGACCCTACTAGAAAAAAGAAATTATATGGGGTAGGGTCAGAATGATGGCACGACCCTACTGGAAAAGAGAAATTATATGGGTAGGGTTGGAATGATGGCACGACCCTACAAAAATCAGATCTGAGGAGTCATCGGAAAGACACACAGAACTACACAAATCAAATCTGAGGAGTCACCGGAAAGACGCACGATGCTACGCAACTCAAATATGAGAAAGTAGTCACCAGAAAGATGCACGGTACTACGCAAATCAGATATGAGAAAGTAGTCACCAGAAAGATGCACGGTGCTACCCAAATTAGATATGAGAAGCCACCGGAAAGAAGCAAGGTGGCCCAACTTTTGCTAATATGATCATTGGCCCGACGGCGACTATATGAGTTATAACAACCCGACGGCTGCTGAAGTTTTTTTTTTAATTCTCAACCAAGATCGTAGAGGCTCTGACACCATGTGAGAAATATAAGAGAAGAATATTATTGAATTGTTGTATCTACATTATTACATTGAGACCCTATTTACAGACACTACAGTCCAATCCTTTTCCAAGTAGGACACTACATTACAATCTTTTTCCTAGTAGGATTCTTTATACTAATCCTATTCCTACTCATATTCTAACAGAAACAATGGGATACTACCAAATCGATGGTTTCATAAAGTGCGGGTTTTCATGGTTACCAAACCATGAAATTAAACCATACCATACCATACATTTTAAGAAACAATCAAAACAAACATGGTTCTCTTAGTAACTATACCATACCATGGGAAACCACCATCCAAACAAAGTGTAAAACGAGGCTCAAAACGTGTTGAGCGCTTCGCCTCGCTTTATGCGCGCTTCACTGTAGTCATAAAGTTTCTAAAACATACTTTTCCTTGCCAATGAGTGTCTTCTGAAGAGGCGACACTAAATAATTGATATTTCACTTTATTGTAATTGTTTTTCAATTTCTTTGTTCATATATTTGTCATTCAAGCTTATAAACTAAACATAAAGATTTGTATTTTTTCTCCCTTTGCGCCTTTTTTCATTGAAGCCCACACTTTTATTTGCGCTTTGTGCTTTAAGCCCCAACAGACCTTAGAGCTTTTTTGCGCTTTTCGCTTTTGATAACACTTGTATATGCAAAAGGATGCCTTGTAACTCAGACAACACTCTAGACACAATTTTTCTCATCTCAATGAGCTATATTAGTTTCACATAGACTTCTTATTAAGTACATGTTAATTGGTGCCAGATATTCTGGAACTTGGAACATGCTTAAACAGCGAATAATCACTGCAAATCAGATGAGAAGAAAGTTGGGAACATACATTAATGTGAAGCAGGGTTTCTCTTGTAGCTTTTTGTATATCTCCATTGGTACTGCGAAACAAGAGCACAAGATGCCGAAAGACAAGATCCTGAAAATTCAAACCATGATCAATGACATCGACAAATAAAATTTCAGGAAAAATACTTAGTTAGAAGAGGAAATTCAAGTTCATGCACTCTACTCTCAAAAAGAAGAAAGAAAATAGCAGCAGAAGTAGTCAAAGAAGTCTAGATAGCATTCATACCAAAATATGAAGTTCAAATATCAAGAAATTGAAAAGAATACGATAATAGAGGAGATACTTTCTCCTGCCAGGCGTCCAGACACTACCTACATACTAAAGAATTTAGTAGTGGCAGAAATAGAAAAAAGAAGCCAAGACAGCATAAAATTGGAAAAACTATGCGAAGAATAATTTTTATCATTAAGCAATTGAGAATAGAATCTACGGGTGATGGAGAAAGCAATTGAGAATGGAACTATGGGTGATGGAGAAAGCAATTGAGAATGGACCTATGGGTGATGGAAACCTTTCTCCCGCTTAACCGTTTATTCTCTCTTCACCACAAAAACAAGAGAGTGACAAAAATAAACTTTATTTATATAATTTCCCCTTCTCATCCTAATCAAAAGGAAGCTGACTTGAAGAGGCCAACCACAGTGCCATAGACAATAAAAAAATGGTGCTAACCTGAGTCTCAGCCTTCAGACTTGCATAGAAGGAATTGCTAAGATCCCCAAGGACAGTCATACAAGGCTTCAGAACAGCAGGGTCTCCGGACGACACATCGCTGACCTAGGGCCAGAAAGTATGGCATATTATCAGAATATGTCTCAGAAGGTTAAGATTCAACGAAGTATAGAAATTTACATAGGTATATGTTCAAAAGGTGGGAGTTACAGGATAAAGGCCACCTAACCTGCAAGGCTTTTAATATAGGGTCCAAGACATCAAGGTCACCAACAGTTGTAGAAGAAGGCTTTATACACATCTATGATCAATGGCAATCCAAGTCAAATTTTTAAGAAGCTTAGATCAACATAATAGGAGCTAATAGAAGGGATTTACATATTTTACAATTTTACCTCCAGTAGAAGACAAAGAATGGTGACTTCAACTTGTGACAACTTATGGCATGATTTGTCAAACCCAATATGACACTTCTGGCGTCTATCCAGAAGATCAAGCATTAATGATTCAATACCATTAACACGTAGAACCCTATCTCCAACGCCTTTGAGCAATGACAAAATTTTCAGCTGTATACAAATTTTGACAGTTATAGCAAAGGTCAAGCGAAAACAAACATTGCATCTATAAACATATCAAGAAGGCCAACCTTTCCATAAGCAGAAAATCTAAGAGCAGAATCTATCAAGAAAGCCAGGATTTCATCTTTAGTTGTCTGATCAAATCTGCAAAAGAAAAATAAGCAGCCTCCATTAATGCCAGCATATTTCAAAAACAATGATGACTGTACATAAGATGATGTTGACATCTGACATGACTACAAGAATAATAATCCTTTCAACAAGCCCCAAGTCTAACAGCCACTAACGAAAACCATTTCCTATCAACAAAAAGCCAATCATTAATGGTTGACTTTATCTTCAAAGCATCTTTGGTTTCTCTCTTCTCAAACGGTCCACCAAATGCAAGATGCATAACTCGCCATCTCATTAATGCCTAATGGTGAAATTGGCTATGTCTTTGGATGTTTTCCAACCTTCGGTGAGGATCTTGCAAGAGGAATTTCCATCTTCTTTCGGGGTTCTATAGTCTAGGTGTTGGGGTATCCATTGTAAGAGGTAATTTTCTTTTTATCAATCTAATTATGCCTACTCGTTGATTCTACTTGCGTCTAGCTTTAAACTTCTACCCATTTTCTATCTTTTATGCTGTCCTTGTCTTGTTTACATCAGATTGCAACAAAGCTGTGGTACAACAATCAATACAATTCTTCAGGCAGAATATTCTCCCGAAAAACTTAAGAACATTAATTTGTGAGTTCATGTCATCATCAGAAAATAACATTGCTTTTAGTTTTTGAGCATATTCAACTAAGTTACTGAAACCCACTCCTCACCCGCAGGCCACAACAGAAAGCAATCTAACTTTTTCTAAATAGACCAAAAAATAAAAATAGAGCAAAGAATGCAACATTTACTGCAAAAAGTGATGGGTGTTACTGGAGCACAGAGCGAACCTTTTTCCTATATTGTGTTGCACTAAGAGAGAATCGTTGGAGTTGCCGAGCAATGATGAAAACAATGATGAGAGGACATTTTTGTCTGATATTAGCAATCTCTTCTGCTGAACCATTAAGCCCAATAGTTCTCCCAGAAAATGAACCCAGACAGCATGAAGACCTGTCATTTTGCAGAATGTTAACGCCATAAGGAAGAGAAAGACATCACTGGAGAACCTTCTTTTTCTTGGGGGATTTTATTTTGTTGATGTGGGAAAAATTCCCGGTACGGGAGTGGTATACAACAAGTAGATGAGAGTTAACTGACTTCTGCCAGAGAGGAATACCATTTTTAGATCTGGATAAATTAACTCGAGACCACAAGGATAGAAGTCCTTCAATGGTATTCATTGCTGCTGTGCGCACATCCTACATACAGAAAAACCAAGTACGTTGCTTTCAAATGTGAAACAGAATACCGTCAAAAGCAAAAAGCATGTTTCCGCTTTCCTCTGATAAAAGGACAAGCTAAAATGTGTTTCTTTTTTACGAAAGAGAGAAACAAGAAAATTTTCTAAGAAAATAGTCTGAGTTGTTTTGCTGAAACATTCTAGATTTAAGAACTAAATGCAAAACCTGCTTATCACTTGATAGTGGAACAAGGATCAAGGGAAATTCAGCAAAGAGTTGAAAGGTGAGACTCTCGTCCAGACGAGTGCAAAGGGATGTGAAAACTTGAAGACTTCCTATAAGGAGAGCAGCAGAAACACCTGTGGGATCAAAACATCCAAAAATATAGTAAAACAGTAACACAGATCCTCAAGAAAGATGATAGAGGAGCAGTGAACAGAAATGTTTCAGATAGTTAACTACACCAGAATGGACATCCTCACCAAATTCATAAACAACACAAAAGAATCATTGCTGTCACAACTATCTACTATTCAAGCAAATGATACGGGCTCCTTTTCTGAAACAACCCTTTCAGAAATTCAGTTTAAATTTCATCAGACCTCCCACTGTCGGCAAAAAATAGGAAGTTCAATCACATTCTACGGTTATCCCAGACTGTATCTTTGCCTTTCATCCGTTTTGTTTCCTTGATATGCAGAGTGCAGAATTAGCTTTGAGAGACCATACAAGATGCACAAAGTTTATCCTTACAAACCTGGAAGGCTGGTCCAGTATGAATATACTCTTCAGTGCAACATCTCTCCAATTTCTTATCTATAGAACTCCCTAAAAAGAATTGACAGGATTCTTTTCTTTTACTGGGTTGATTTTACCTTAACAATTTAATACAGAGCTTAATATGGAAGGCATTAGGGTCCTTGTGCCATGCAAGGAAAATTCAGACAGGAAAGTTTACACAGAAATCAATTTTTGCTGAGAAAGGAGAGGTGATGGATCGATTCCCCACAGAAACAAATTGACAATTCTCCTCCAGAGAATTTGTACTAACTTCAGATCTTTTATTAACACATTACTAGCTTCACGCCTATCCTAAATTTTACACATTGTAGATCAGGTTGAATGAGTTTCAACATGCTTGTCTTCCACAGATGCTTTTAGATACTAATGTTCTTTAAGAGCTTGCATAGAGACCATTTTTTTGAGCAGAAAAGGTTGCAATTCAAGTGCCTTAATCTCAGACGAAACTACCAATCAGAAATGAAAGTAAATATGCAAACTTGAACCAAAAAGTGTCACCGTAACTGAGCACTCTGGTTTCAGCAGTAACGGTCAGGTCAGTCTCTATCCAGGAATTGATAAGCTAAACATCAACATATGAGTGTTTTAAGACATGATGAACGACTACTGCCAGGAAGGAACTGTTTAAATCGTTAACTAACAGAGAGGAATATTAAGGTAAAATTTGTAACAGCAAGACGGGTAAGCGAATGAACAAGAACTTAAAGGAAACAATTTCTAAACCTCCTCAGTAAAGAATTTTGGGAGATTTTGGGAGAAGTAAATTCACAAAACAATGTGTCACTATGGGGGGAAACGGCTGTTATTAACAGCACATTTAAGAAAGGTTCCTTTCCAGGAATTGATATTCTCACGTGTCAAGATATTACTGCTTAAGAAAAGACAGATGACAATTGCAAGAGAAATGCACAAAAAAATAAGTTGGAAATAACAACACTAATACAGAAAGATGTAAAAGTAAAAAGGCACTGTAAAACCTTCATCAGTAAAGAACTCTGAGAAGAAATGTGATGTCTGGATCTTGCATTTTGCAACAACATTACACAGATGTTTCTTAAAGACATGGTTTGTACGGGGTACAAAAAAGACAAACAGATCCCGAAAGCAGCATAACCAGTTCTCATTCTTATCCTGCAAACAAGACGGGAAACACATCAGGTGATGAAAAAGCGAAAAATATAGATGTCAAAATTTAAAAAAAAAAAAAAGGATCACCAACCAAAGGTTCTGTTTCAGCTGCTATTTTACTAAATGACCCAAGCAGCCTCCAAAACAAGCAAGTCAGAATTTCACCATTGACTGATTTCGGGTTGGTAGCAACCATATGTTCAATGAGTCTATTAATGTCTCCCTCCCATAATCCTGGGTTGAACTGTAATTGTGTAAGGTAGGTGATTAGCAAAAGCTGGTGCCAAAAACCAACGATAACCTACTGCTGTCAATGGCAGAAAAGTACATATCAGCTACCTCTTCTGAAATATTCCCTGAAGACTCGAGCGATTCCCACTCCATTCGGAGGATCGGAAAGCAAATGCCAAAGAATGTTGAAAATCGACCATCTCCTAACAAAGGGGAACAGCCAAAAGTAAACATAACATTTTCCAAAATAACGTTGCAGTAATCTGAGGTAGTGGTAATGGACTGCGTACACTCAATCCCCCCCCCCCTCCCGCCCAGACCCCACCAGGTGGGAATACACTGGGTATGTTGTTGTTGTTGAACGTTGCAGTAATCTATCATTAGAGTTGTAAACGTAAAGAGCAAAAGTATCTTTTCAACTCACTCTACACCTTTGTCCAATATTAGTTAGCTTGTATACACTTTCTGAGTTTTTGAAATTTGAATCACTAGCTGGGCCAGAAACTAATAAGGGGATAAAAAAATGCAAGAATGCAACATTTTTACAAAAATGCAAGAATATAACACTAGGAATATGAAAATGTGACTTAAAGCAATTAGTGAACACCCTTTGCCACTACATGAGAAGATTTGACTATATTAAGGGAATTCAACAATGTATATATACAAGAAAAAATTGTTTTACCCAATGAGAAGGATTCAATTGAACCCCTTTATCTTTAGCTCCACCACTGATTGGAATAATCAAAATTTCATTTAAAAATTGGCTTTAAAAAGGCAACCAATTGCAAGATGAATCCTCAGGTACCGTTCCTTGGTTCAAAATGTTAAACACAAGAAAGGAGATTCGAGCATTGCAATTTGAAATCTTACAACGAAAATGGTAGTATTAAAAAATACTTTTTTAAAAAAAAAAAAGAACAAGACTGTCAGGAACAGAAGTTGGTCTCTTTTCTTAGATTTCTGGATAAGGTGTTGTTGGCTTTCTTTGAAAAAGGCCATTACTTTCAAGATCTTTAAACTTCCAACCCAGATTGCCACTATTTGATTCCATTGCAGGTGTAATTAAATAGCCCAGTATACTAAGAATTTGTTTTTCATTTAGCCACAGTAGGAGATTCTAGAAAAGTAAAACAATAATGACTCATATCTTTTTTTTATAATCGAGAAATCCCCAAGGACCCATTATCCACCGAGTTTCTAACCATGTGACCCTGACCCCTCAGGGATTTCTCAGTTATCAAAAAAAGAATAATCAAGTCTGAACATTTTACTAAGAACAAAAGCAAGTCATTCTAGGTCAATTATTAGTACATATAAATCGAGCAATTTCAATGACTCCATTTGTGACATCTTAAACGCTATAAATAGCCACGGCAAATTTGGTGTTTATTTTACACTTGTTTAAAGCATCAAGGAAGGCCCAACCAAGAATACCGGGATAGAAAGACAGGAATACAGTGGGAGCACCAGAGCATCCAGCCATAAAAATTACCTGTTTCCAGCAATGTGAAAGATTGCAACAACAACAACAAGAACAAAGTTTTTGACAGTTCCAAGGTTTTGCAGCATTCTACCAGCCAAGGCAAATGTTCCTCAGGATGTATTGACAGTGCTTTTGCTAGCACATTGATGTTCTCTGCATTGATTGAGGGTATTTTTCCAGAATCTAATTTCTAAATAAAAATAAAAATTGCAAGGTTAGTTCAATGATCATTCATTTTTTGACCAAATTAAATAAGAACAAATGACCCACCCCAACCCCAAAATAAAGGAGGTTTGTTTAAAGATTTTTCACAACAAAATTCTTCCAGAACAGTTAGGGCATTTGTCAATCTCCTCTGCCCCCAGTGTAAAAGAAAAAAGAGAATTGTTTTAAAATGTAAATGGAATAGGCTTCTGCAAACATTTTTTTGCTAGCTCATTACAAGCAAGTCCCAAAATTGATTTCTGGTAACATTATGTTACACTGACACACACGTGCGCGCACACATATTTTTACATCTGAACATAAGAAAAAGAAATAAACTGAAAGACTTATTGCAAAATTATATAGCAGCTGGAATTTTTGACGGCTAGATTACAATCTCAGATTCTACAGAACAATTATAGTGGCAGGTAAATCACAATATGCGAAAATTTGAGCACAATTGGAAACTCAAATTTTAAAGACCTATTTAAAGTTTAAAAATTCAAAATGAAGACAGCCAATCTTAACCTTTATCTGATGAACTGATTATACGACAATAATGAAGGGATTCACAGCTATATGATACAAACCATTACCTTATCCAGTAGAGAAACACTGGCCAGATTCTCATAGAAAGGCCACTTCATTTGCTTGGCCATTTCAAGAGCTTTCAAATTTAATCTTTGGGTCTGTATTAAGCATCAGAAAAGAGTAAGACAATGAGCAAGCTAATTATGCAAGCTCCATAGCTAAAAGGAAAAACTGAAATGCTTAGATGAAACCTTTGGAATTATTATAATAAACGGAAAAACTAATGTCGCCACCATCTTCACATGTTCACCGTCATCTGGCAAACCCGCTGCAGCATGCTGAAGGCAAGACAGAACGATGTCAACCGCTAGAGAGGCACCACGAGATCCACCTGTAATTTGAGGAGTTAATGGACGTGCTGCAAATATATGTCCAATTTAGGACAAAATTCACCAAATGCAAAGTTAGATACCTGATGATAATATCTTAATGCATCTTTGGAGCACATTCCTGAATGCATCAATACAAAGTGGAGCACTTATTATTTCGCGCAATGCCTCTAGGTTTAAAGCAGCCTGAACAACAGTCAAATCTTCATCACAGAGCCGGCGCAGTATAGCATCTTGAATGGTGCCAAATATCTGAATGGAAGAGCAGATATTAGAAAAAAAGAAGTGTGAAGAGACTTTATCAATAGAATTATTCAATGCACTCATAAAAATAGGTTCAGGCAGAATATATGAGCACCAAATTATAGAGAAGATAGGATATGAATTCAATAAAACCTTCAAACTACAATTATTTGAAAAGAGACAGCTGCATGCAACAATCAAATAATATTGCAAAGTCACGTCCGATTAAAACTATTAGAGCATACCATTCCCTCAACCGTTTCAGATGGGGCCATGTAAACATACGACTAAAAAAGCAAGATTAGAGCTTCCCAAACACAGTACAACAGCATTTTCTTCCCCATTTCGATACAAAGGCAAATCTTGTAGTGCGCTAAGCATCCCAACAGAGGAAACTAACATTCAGCAATCAAAATATAAGGAGCATGCTTGAACATTTTTCAGTACAACAACAACATCATACCCGCTGTAATCCCACAAAATGGGGTCTGGGGAGGGTAGAGTGTACGTAGACCTTAACCCTACCTTGGAAGTAGAGGGGCTGCTTCGTTTGAACATTTTTCAGTCTCAAAAAAATAGTGCTTGATGATCAACAAGATGTATAAATAGATGAATATCAGAAAGAAATTCATCAACAATCACATTAAATACAACCTAAATTAAACAGTGGTGGTGCGTCCTCAACATACTATCTCATTTCGCTTATGGTAAAAAGGGTCCAAGGATAAAGTTCTCACATATGTCAATTACTCATGTTAATAGTTTGATAGGAGTATATATAAAAACTGGAGGAATACTTAGTGTCTAGGTAATTCGGAACACAGCTCAATCGCGAGAAATCCAAAGCTTTGCAGACACCATCAACAAAGCAATGTTGAGTTCTCTAGTGTTATCAAAGGCGCGCTTAAGCCCTGAAGCGAGGCTCAAAATGTGTTGAGCGCTTCGCCTCGCTTTATGTGCGCTGCACTGTCATCATCAAGTTTCTGAGGCATACTTTTCCTTACCAATGAGTCTCTTCTGAAGAGACGACACTAAACAATTGATATTTCAATCTTTTATAAGAAAGTAATAATACTGATTTTGCTTAGATCCGTTGAAGTATAGCATATCCTGATTAAATTCTCTCAGAATGAGGTCAAAAAACAGATAAAAACAACTAGTTGGGAAAGGAATACAGCATATCTAGATAAAAGGAATGAAGCATTACCTGAGAATCAGTTGCTTCAACATTCAACATACCACGCACATCCAGACCTAGAAGAGCAGATCGCCGAACCTCTGCCTGCAAGAAAAACACATAAATGTGTAAATAATAGTTCTTACCAAAATTAACTGGATTTGACCCCAGAAGTTCTTTAAAACGACAAGTACAAAGCACAAACTCATGATCTATTCTTTAATACATATTACATATGTGTACAAGGTGTTTCTTTTGCGAGCAGCATTCAGACACAATAAATCATCTGTTTCTACACTGTGAATTGGTTGGTCAGCTGTGGAATTTGTTTACTAGCTTCAGGGGTATTTGTTGGCCTGTACCTGAGAGAACTGGACAAGCTCTAGTAAGCTGGAACATGGAGGACAGTGGCAGCACAGACGAGCAGATGGAACATTGTCCCAGCAGTAATATGGTGGACCATATGGAAGGAGAGAAACTCTAGGTGTTTTGACAACAAGAGCAGTCCATTGCAGAAGATCAAAATGAACTGCATTATCACTTTTTGATATTGGTGTACTTCTGAGTATATAAATGACCCTGTGACTACCATAGACACACTAGGATCCTTGAAAGATGAAATAGGATCTAGAAATAGTTTCCTCTTTTCTTTTTCTTTTTGGTTTCTGATCCTACACGGTTGGATGTAGGCTGGGTTGTAAATTTTTGGATTCCAGCCTTTGAGCTGATGATTAATATACAAAATGTTACCTTTGTCAAAAAAACAGAATTTACAAAGCACAGACACGTGGATCATCTATTCTTTAAAACAATATTTCCAAAGTAGAGACTTTTTCCCAGTAACAAAACTGATCTATATTTTATTATAAGAAATCTGATTTTTATTACAAAAATCACTGCACTTCTTCCAAGCGTCAATATCACTAATTAGTTGAAGAATTAATTTGTATTGGTGAAGTTTCTTATCAGAAGATGGACGACTTCATTTTTTGGCTAACTCTTTAACTCAAAATGCCAACTGCAATGCAACTTAGCTGCTATCCTTCTGTCTGTTTTGTCTTTTTGTAACTTGGGTTGTTTTTCTTGCAGCTATAAACTTAACAATGGAGTCGAATATGCACCCATTCTGATCCATTCAGTGGAAAAGATCATATTACGCCAAACATGTGCTGCTGCTTTGAAGATTGCTCCAAATCATCATTATCAGGGAAAAAAACCAAAGTTGCTCCCAATTGTACTCATGTTTTTCGTCCATTTGAAGATGTGAAGTGTAAAATATCTTATTATTTCTTTTTTTTAATTGGCAAAATATCCTTTTTCTTGTACTTTTGAGCGAAACAGCACTTACAAGCAAAAGATAAGAGAGAAGTAGCCAGCCCAAGGGTGATGCCATCAGGATAAAAATATATACTCCTATATGGAAGGTAAACAAAGATACCTTTGGATGTTCCATGGCAAACCAAACTTTTGAATTAGATATTTCATGTGAAAGATCTAAATTACAGTTCAACATCCTGATAACTATTTCATAGTCATTTTTGGACCGCAGTTTAATATCCTGCATGCAAAGAAGAAAAAGATATTTTACATTAATGATTAAACTACACAATTACCCGATAAACAAGAAAGGATAAACAACCAGAGGATATGGAGAGACTAGCAAGAAAACGAACCTCAATATATCTGTTGACAGCTTCACGTGACTCGAACAGATATTTCTTAAGGAGAGAAACCAATATCTGATTGCACCGGCTCCCTAACAATTATAAGCATAGAATGACATGAAAAAAGAAATACAGGTTAGCAAAAGCAGAAAAGAAATATTATTCAAGAATCTACAGGATCTGAGATGCTTATTCAGATATGCAGTTAAAGAACAAGAATCTTCATCACCAAGGGTGAGCAAAGTAGTAGTGTAACACTTGCATGTTTCTTCCCGTAATACCTCCTTTAACTACAAATTAAACGTAAAAAGGTCATCGCCTAAAAGAATGGGAGCTAATTTAATTTCATATCCAGTCTGCCATTAATTTAATTTCATACCCCCCCCCCCACACACACACACACGCACAAAAATCTCTTGTGCTTCTTTTCTTTGAACCAAAGTACATTTTTCCCTTTTATCAACATTTGATAGAATTTAAATCAAGCAGACGCTTGAGCAGTGTGTACCCTACACAACTAGTAATAGCATATAGACATTTATGCACATCGTGTTGGCGAAATCAATGAAAATATTTTAAATGCAATAGGATGGAATAGATGGTGTGCATGCGAAAGCAAACCTGGACCTGCACCTGCTGAATCATTGTCCTTCAATATCCTCAAAGATGTGTTAAGCAGCTTTGAAACTATACGGACTACAAAGTCTTTTAAAGGAACCATCTCTACTATAGACAATAGAATCCCATAACAGAGATCATCATAACAACTACAAAACATAAAACGTTAAATTCAGTAGGTCTAGCAAATAGTAAAACACCACAACAGGTAAAGCAGCCATTCCCACCTGTACTCAACAAGAGAGTCCAAAAACAAGGCCAGAAATTTCTCTGTGTTGAACTCCTCTACCAATTCACTTAGAAGTCCCGAAATATCCCTTTAGACGAAGAGCCAGAAAGAGGATTCAGAGGAATGTAATAAATTTCAAACAAGGCAACATAGGGTCTATATGTGTTGGTACATGAGCAGGGCACATCATAGTACCTGATGTCCTTAAGGATATCAACAATCTTCTTGGGGATAATTTCAACAGATTGCAACTGCATAAAGTGATTTTAAACAGAAGTACGAAGTTAGAGGCATAGATAACAATTGCTAAAACACTTGCAAAATTCAACCAGCGGGCCAAATCAGATAAACAACTTGTTTTTTTAGAAAGATGACAGCGAACAATCAATTAAACAACTAGTAGCACTCTATCTGGAGAATGGGCCGACAGACAGACACCGCGACACATACAGATGAGGAGACGTGGCTTTTAACCACGTGGTCGTGGGTTCGATCCCCACAGACGGCGATGTTTTGCTTCTTTAGTATTAGTATGGTTATCAAAAAATACAGATGAGGAGACGTAATAGGCTGAACATCATCTTGAAATTTAAAAAACTGTAAGCATTCGGCGACCTAGATAAATATCCATTTCTCTAACTATAGCCAGCAGAAAGCCCAAAACAATTCACTGGATCACATCCAAGCAAATAGATGAAATTTGAGAAAGAAAAGACCATCATCTTGGGAATCCCATCCTTCATTGATCCTCAAGACTCTACTTCTAAAGGATTAACTCTCTTGCATATAATGTATCCTCAGTTTTATCATAATGAAGGTCCAAGATAAATGAGCACGCAACAAAACTATTAGAACTTATATCCAAAGCTCTTATTAGGAACCATGCATTTTACATAATATTCTGAATATCTTTATATTAAAAGACAAAGATACTCTCCAACAGCTATGTTGACGACCAGTCCTGTTAAACAATGTTGTTCATGATTTCCGAGTTTTTGATGTAGAAAAGGGGAATCAGAAAGCCGACACCTTTTTTAATTAAATGTAATCTTCTATCTATAATAAAATGGTGTCTAAGAGAATATAGCAATAGAGTAATAAAAAATCACCATTTACCCCTAGACCAAACAATAAAACAGATAAATACGCTTTCAACAGTTCCCGTTTTAAAATCATACAATAAGAAGTTCTCTACTGACCACCACTTCACTAATTGACTTTTGGGGCAAAGCTTTTAAAGACTGTTGATAGTGTAAAACAAAAAGAAACATAATTCACAGGCACTCTTGATGCTCACCTAATATTGTCCATATCCATTTAGATATCTAGCTGTCGTAAAATATATACAAGTAGTTAATTGTTGGTTGATTCTTTAGCATCAGCGACCATAAGAACAATAACACTTTTAAGGTAACTAAGTGATAAAGAGCAAAAAATACAACACTATCAGAGTAATCATGTAAGAAATCAGTCTTCTAAGTCGACAAAGCTTTCCACTGGAAGTCTAGAACACAACATAATTTGCATATTTAGTATAGACCCCGAAATACAATATATTAGAAAGAACCACATACTACCACCTTTCTAATCCAAATCAGAGGAAAGCATGCTGAAAACACTCTCTACCAAATTGAATGAAACACAGCAATACCTGGACAAGAGTGATTAGGGTCATCAAAGACATACGGCACCACTGCAAGTCAGTAGAGTCTCTTGCATCTGCTCGAGCAACTTCAGCAAGGGAACGGATCAAGCTTTTGACAACCTTAGGGGACAGAGCTACCTTATCAGCTAGCAGGCTTACGATCATCAGAGCACCAGCCTACAAAGGCCAAATCCCAGTCACAAGATCAATGAATGATATGGATTGAAGACTCAAGAACATCTGAATGTAAGGAACTCCAGCGATACAAAATGGGCCACGCATTTAATCAAATGGGCAAAAAAGGACACTACAAGAAAGACCTAGCAATGTAAGTTAACGTAATCGGAATGTACAAAAACACATCAAATGTGACTGTATTTCAACGCCTCAGTCTCAACATGCATAATCTCTGTTCGGGTAGCACTAACAATCAAACATGACAAAAGGTACATCACAGCCTCCATATCTGTACATTACAGGTCAAGCAAACCTCTAATCTAGAGTATCAAACAGTCCCGACATCTTTAGACTAAGGAGGCCTTGGTGATAAGAGGCAAATTAAAAAGAATGTCAAGCAGCTATTATAACATAAAACAGTTATCGCATACAAAACCACTAAGCTAACCTTTTGATCAGCTCCTCCTCTGGAGCCTGGTTGAAGTCCAAACTCCACAAAAGGCAGGACTCTCCTCACTACCTCATTGTCTATAGTAGTGAGTGATCCTAAGACCTCAAATATTACAGCTGTACAAAAACCAGTGACAGGCCTTGATGGCTGAACCTTCTTTGAAGTTGTCACCTATAATTTTCCATTCAAAATTTGTAAAACATCAAATAAAAATATTTTAAAAAAAAAAAGAATCAAAAAGACAATCAGGTATATACACAAGGGACAAGTACGCACATAGTTGCACAAAACCTCTAAGATCCCCAAGTCACGTATACTTTGTTGCACAATAACCTTCCTAGGAAGTGGTGCACCAGAAGCCTTAACCCCTTCAAGAAATTTCCATTTGCTATTCCTGAAACAGGCAGAAGATATTATATTCCTGTATCTGATCACCTAAGCCACCACATCAGATATGCAAACATTAACATTCTTACCCAGTGTCTATTAGTTGCACTACTCGAACGAATACATGGGTGTCATGGTAAGGCAAGGCACATAAAATTAATTCCTCGAAATTATATATGTGGATTCTGTTGAAGGAAAAATCAGATAGAGTTAGTTAGATACAGCACAAATGTAACTAGCATGAAACAAACAGTATTTCTAAATCAAGTAGTATAGAAATATTTTAAATTCAACAACTGAAAATGGGCAGCTTACTTGTATCTACGAATCAAGTACTCTAATGTCTTTAGGGCTGCTGATAACTCAAAATATCCTGATAACAACTGCAAGTAGGAATGAATCGATGCATTGATTCGATTGTTTTCCTCAATGCCCATCAAATCTCTATCCAATTCTCTACTACCATAACTAAACAAGTCATTTTTGTACTTGTTAAATCTTTCTTCGATACTTATTAACACCTCCAAACCTGAATTACATATACGAAACACCAACAAAAAATTCATTTAGATGAAGTCCAATACAAATGAATAACAATAACAGTTACAACAATAAAGTCCAGAACTATGTAGCGTAAATGCTTGAAGAAAAAATTATGTATATCTACATGTCTAGAAACAATTTCCTGGTATTCTTTGCAAAAATATACGGCTTCATTTTGAAAATTACAAGTAAGGAGCAGCTATTTGTGAAGGTTGTGACCTGAAAGAGCAATGTTGAGAATGGTGTCGAGCTCAATATCAGCGGCTTCTTTAGGGTCAAACAAGATTGAAGGCCGAGTGAATGGCCGTTTACGCGGCTCAGTATTTGGGACTGCTAAACGCTGAAGTTGAGCAACGAGTGAAGTAGCCATCGTTAAACCTTCTCCTCAACTGTTAAGCTGCTCTTTGGAACCCTGAAAGAGAGGAAAGAGATGGAGGAGACGGGGGACGATGTGTTTGGGGTTTAGGGTTTTAGAATTGAAAAAAAAAATCTCTGTTTTTTTTTCCTTTTTTCTTTTCTTTTGGCTGAAATGAAATTTGTGTGATTGCTTAGACAGTAGGGCTATTTAATTATAGGTGACAAAAAAGAATTTAAATGTAAAAAAAGTGACTCAAGTTTTAAATATTAGGTGTAGGTGATAAGTTTTTAATTAGGATTTAAAAATAATTGATTTTTTTTTTAATAAGTTCTCAAATTTTATTCTTTACACTTTAACTCAAATTTTATCAAAAACCCTAGTTCTAAAAGGGGAAAATTAGATTTTTTTTCTCCTTTCCCAAAGGCTTCTCGGTTTTTCCCGTTATTTTTCTTTTTCCTCTTCTTCATTCTTCTTCTTCTTCTCCTCCATTTTGTTGTTGCTCTCTCTTCTTGTTGTTGCTTCTTCTATTGTTGTGAGTTTTTTCTGTGAAGAACTTGAGAGAAAAATAATCAATTTTGGACTAAATTTTGTTCGTGTAGCATTGGGAACTACTTAAGAGGTGATTTTTGATCATGTTGATAAATAAATTATGTAGTTTGGTGTGTATTATTCATCTGAGTTTCGAGTTTTATATTGTTGGTCCTGCCATTGCAGCATATGTTTCAGCAACTGCTGCAGCAATTGCTGAAACAGATACAGCAACTACTAAAAATTGTGCAGCGGTTGTTGAAAAATTTATCCAGCAAATACTTCATTAATTGCAACAACTGCTGAACAATATGCAACAGTTGTTGAATATTTGTTCAGCAAATGCTTTATCCATTATAGCAACTGTTGCATATGTTTTCAGCAGTTGCTGAATTTGTTGCAGTAGTTGCTGCAACATATTCAGCAATTGATGAAACAGAATGTTGTAGTTGCTGAATAATCTATAGCAATTGTTGCATCTGTTGTTACAATTGATGAAGCAGTTGCTGAATAAACTACAACAGTTGTGACATTTTAGTATTATTTTTTCTCTTCTTTCATGACCAATTTATTTTGTTTTCAATCATAATATCTCCAGGTACCTTCAAAATCATTAATGGGGGACAAAATAGCATTAGGGATTGATTGTCATGGTGAATGGGTTGAGTCCAACAATTGTTATATTTGGCGTTGGATAAATAAAGAGATGGCCGAGACGATAGCGATGATTGTGCATTGAGATGTCGCATATGATGATTTTGCGGACAAAATCATTACTTATTGTGAACTAAATTGTGAGTTGAAAGATATTGCCATCACTTACATGCACAGTTGTGGTGAAAAGCAGAAAACGGCTCCTTTTAGGATAAAAGATCAACTTAGTTTGAGTACTTATTTGGAAGATGAATCCAGACCCATTTTAAGGATATACAAGGTTGAAAGGTTGGCGGAGAACTATAATTTATCTGAAGACCAACAAATGTTAAATGATGAATGTGGTTGGGTGGATATGAATGCTCCAGATAAAGAGAGTGCAGGTCAACAAATTCCTTCAACTGAAGTTGCCAGTAATACACCGACAACTACACAATCAACTCAGTCAAGTCATGCTCGAGATGATGGAACGGGATTTTACAATGGCATGTCATTTAAGAATAAGCAAGAATTAGATATTACGCTGAAAATTGCTTGTGTGAAGAAAGATTTTAGAATGAAGAAGGTGATTAACTCCATTTCTGTGTATTGTTACAAATGTGTGCATCCCGAGTGCAAGTGGTGGTTGAGAGCTGTGAAGCTTAAAAATTATGATAGGTTTTACATTAGAAAATATGAAAATTTGCACACATGTGTTTCCGAACATCTTACGAGCCATAATCCACACGCCACAGCAAAAGTCCTTGGAGCATACTTCAAAACCAGGTATCCTGAGGGTAAAGGTCCATCTACAAAAGATTTGAAGAATTCCATCCGTATTGAATTGGGCTGTAAGGTCAGTTATTGGAAGGTTTGGATGGGTAGCGAGATTGCAAAGTCTTTGGTAAGAGGGACACATGAGCATGGATACGGAGTGCTTGATGCATACAGTCATATGCTTAGGACATCAAATCCGGGAAGTAAGACGGCGTTGGAGGTTGATGAAAATGGTAGGTTCAAGTATTTTTTTGTGGCCTATGGAGCTTGGATTCTTGGTTTTGCACAAATGAGAAAAGTTATAGCGGTGGATGGGACATTTTTGAAGAGTAGGTACGGTGGTGTATTGTTGTCTGTTGTTGCACAGGACGCGGAGAATCATATTTTTCCAGTGGCATTTTGCGTAGTAGATTCTGAATGTGATGCTTCCTACAAATACTTTTTTGAGCAAATGAGAAACTTTGTACTTGATACCCCTGAATTGTGCATAATTTCTGACAGACATCCAAGTATTGGAAAGATGGTTTCAATTGTGTACCCTTCAGCTCATTATGGTTGTTGCATAAGGCACCTTGGAGAAAATATTCGAAATAATTTTCATAATGGGAGCATTGTCCACCACTTTTATAAGGCAGCAAAAGCGTACAATGTAGATGTGTTCAGTGATCACTTCAATCAAATAAGAGATATAGTTCCAGGAGCCGCCACACATCTTGAACGTGTTGGATTTCACCGATGGAGCAGGGCATTCTTTCCAGGAAATAGGTACAGTTTACCAGTTTATTGTTGTTGGTAGTTGGTACAACTGCTGCAGTTTTTTACAGCAACTGTTGTATATATTTCAGCAAGTAAAATAAGTACAATATCTGATGAAACAAATCTAGCAATTGCTGTAAATAACTGCAAATATTGATTAATGTATTGGTAGTTTCAGCAGTATATTTCACCAGTTTCTGCATCCCTTCAGCAGTTGCTGCACTTGCTCCAGCAACTGCTGCATTTGTTCTCAGAATAAAAGCAGAAACTGCTGAAATAAGTAAAAAACAGCTTGAAAAACATACAATTATAATATAGGATCTGAGACTAGCATATTACAGGTACAATATTATGACGACAAATATTGCTGAGTCGATTAACGCAACGCTTCTTGATAAAAGAGAATTTCCCATCACTGCTTTATTCGATGCAATAAACAAGCGATTTGCTGAGATATTTCATGAGAGGCGTATGGAATTCCTTAATACAAAAACCAAATTTGTACCTTCGGTGGAGAAAATCATTGCTGAAAATGTTAAGTTGGGAAACATGCTATTGGTCCATCAAATTTCCAACTACAGGTATATTGTCACCGGTCATGAAGCAGTTGCAACGGTTGATTTGTAAAGCAAATCTTGCACTTGTAGAGTCTTTGACGTTGACAAAATACCTTGTCCACATGTTATGGCAGCGCTCCGATGCCAATATGGTGAAGACTATGGGAGGCAAATTTATGAGTACTCCTCTTTGTATTATCTGGTAGAAGCATACCTTATAGCATATGTGGGGGAAATTAAACCCGTGTCATCTGAAGATTCTTGGCAAGTTCCTATTGAGATTTTAGAAAGAAAAATATCTCCTCCATTTGTTGAGCCCGGTAAGGTTGGAAGAAGGCCATCGAAAAGGCGGAAAGGAGTCGGAGAATCATTTCCAACCAAGAAAAATAAATGTTCCATATGCAAAAAGGTTGGACACAAAAGGACTACATGCTCCGAGCAAAATGCTCCGTAGAAACACATTTTATCTTATTGTTTTTGTTATTTGTGAACACATCTTATTGTTGTTGTTGTTAATTGTAAACAAATTTGATCTTATTGTTGTTGTTATTTGTGGACAAATTGGATCTTATTGTTGTTGTTGTTTAGTTTTCAAGAAATTGCATCTTATACTGTCTAGGATAATTTGCAGATTACAACAATTGCTGTGAAACATTCAGCAACTAACGTACTTGTTGTAGCACAATGCAGTAATTGCTATGAAATGTTCAGCAACTAACGTACTTGCTGTAGCAAAATTCAATAATTGCTATGAAACGTTCAGTAACTAACGTACTTGGTGTAGCATATTGCAGCAATTACTATGAAACGTTCAGCAACTAACGTACTTGTTATAGCATATTGCAGCAATTGCTATGACATGTTCAGCAACTAACGTACTTGCTGTAGCATATTGCAGCAATTGCTATGACATGTTCAGCAACTAACGTACTTGCTGTAGCAAAATGCAACAATTGCTCTGAAATGTTCAGCAACTAACGTACTTGTTGTAGCATATTGCAGCAATTGTTATGACATGTTCAACAACTAACCTACTTGCTGTAGCATATTGCAGCAATTGCTATGACATGTTTAGCAACTAACGTACTTGCTGTAGCAAAATGCAACAATTGCTATGAAACGTTCAACAACTAACGTACTTGTTGTAGCATATTGCAGCAACTACTATGAAATGTTCAGCAACTAACGTACTTGTTGTAGCATATTTCAGCAATTGCTATGAAATGTTCAGCAACTAACGTACTTGTTGTAGCATATTTCAGCAATTGCTATGAAAGTACAAGCAACTAACATAGTTGTTGTAGCATATTTCAGCAATTGCTATGAAATGTTCAGCAACTAACGTACTTGTTGTAGCATATTTCAGCAATTGCTATGAAAGTACAAGCAACTAACGTAGTTGCTGTAGCATATTTCAGCTATTGCTGTGAAGCATTCAACATCTAACGTACTTGCTGTAGCACAATGCAGCAATTGCAATGAAAAGTTTAGCAACTAGCGTACTTGTTGTAGCAAAATACAACAATTGCTATGAAATTCCTAGCAACTAGCTTAATTGTTGTAGTAAATTCAATTAAGATCACAATCAAATCTAAATTTTACTCTTAAATTAGACTAATATCACCCTATTTATCATTAAATATGATTGATCCAATCAATTAGTGATCATTTAACTCAATTTCAGTTGATTACGTTTGCAATCGTTTAATTGTTCGTCTAGTGTATCTCAAATTACTATCTCATTGTATTTGATAACTACAAAATCTAACTTTTGGACTTAAATTAGACTTATATCACCCTATTTATCATTAAATATGATTGATCCAATCAATTAGTGATCATTTAACTTAATTTCAGTTGATTACGTTTGCAATCGTTTAATTGTTCGTCTAGTGTATCTCAAATTACTATCTTATTGTATTTGATAACTACAAAATCTAACTTTTGGACTTAAATTAGACTTATATCACCCTATTTATCATTAAATATGATTGATCCAATCAATTAGTGATCATTTAACTTAATTTCAGCAATTGCTATGACATGTCCAGCAACTAACGTACTTGCTGTAGCATATTGTAGCAATTGTTATGACATGTTCAGCAACTAACGTACTTGCTGTAGCAAAATGCAACAATTGCTATGCAACGTTCAGCAACTAACGTACTTGTTGTAGCATATTGCAGCAATTGCTATGACATGTTCAGCAACTAACGTACTTGCTGTAGCAAAATGCAACAATTGCTATGCAACGTTCAGCAACTAACGTACTTGTTGTAGCATATTGCAGCAATTGCTATGACATGTTCAGCAACTAAAGTACTTGCTGTAGCAAAATGCAGCAATTGCTATGAAATGTTCAGAAACTAACATACTTGTTGTAGCATATTGCAGCAATTGCTATGACATGTTCAGCAACTAACGTACTTGCTGTAGCATATTGCAGCAATTGCTATGACATGTTCAGCAACTAATGTACTTGTTGTAGCATATTGCAGCAATTGCTATGAAATTACAGGTAACTAACGTAGTTGCTGTAGCATATTTCATTGTACAAGATCACTATAAAATCTAATTTTTATTCTTAAATTAGACTAGAGCCACCTTATTTATCATTAAATGTGATTGATCGAATCAATTAATGATCATTTAACTCAATTTTAGTTGATTACATGTGCAATTGCTATAAAACTTTCAGCAACTAATGTACTTGTTGCAGTATATTTCAGCAAGTACTATAAAATGTTCAGCAACTACTGTACTTACTGTACCATATTTCAGCAATTGTTATAAAACGTTCAGCAACTAACAACAATTGCTGGAAAATTCTCAGCATATTCCAACAATTGCTCCAATATAACAAAACATATTGTAAATATAAATAATTCTCAAGTTCCAGCAGCCTTGCAACATAAAAAGTTCAACAAAACATAATGTACTTGCTCAACAAAATATAACAAATCAACTAAAAAAAAGCTTAAAATAAATTGTCTTTGATTCAACTAGGGCACCGGTTCCTTCTCGATGATAGCCTCAACTGTCTCTGTCTTTATCTCTTTGCCTTTTTTTTGGACGCTTGACAGTATCTTTGTAATTTGTTTTTTCCTCCTTTTAACAACATCAGGAGTATATGGGTCTGAGATCTTTAATGATGGCCTAATACCCCTCTTAGACATCATGGAGATGATAGCTTTCTCTAAGGCCTCTATTCTAGTAGTTAATAAGTCTATCTTCTCATGACAAAGTTTACAAGAAGGCACCTCAGTGGTGTATCGGGTTTCTTGAGGATGCGAAACATTTTCACCAATCGGAGAAGATCTTCCTACTCCAAAACCACCACTAACACCGGCGAAATCACTAGTAACAAATGGAGAAGATCCTCCTCCTCCGGCACCAACACCATCAGTACCTCTATCAATATTTAGAGAAGATACTCCTCCACCACCACCAATACCAACACCAAAACCTTGTGAAGATTCACCAGCACCATTACCACCTAGAACAACTATCCTTGAAGGGTCAATATCCTTCTCAACAACTGTCCAATCTCTTTTAATAGCCACAATACCGTTCAAATCTCTCTCGAGCTTTTCAATCTTGTCATCCTTAGTTAATTGCAAAGGCACAAATCTAGTGAGGAAATCCATCTCCATCTCAGTAGGTGTAGCAATTATCCATGGATGCACAATCTACATGTAAAAAAAATATGTATATTAAAATATGATAACATAGACAATTTTAGATAAATCACATTATAATTATGAGAACTCCAGTAGCAGTTACAACAGAAAGCCAAAAATGAAATTAACAAATCATATTATATATGTTGTCTGGTACTATTTATATGCTGCCTGGAGTTACGCTAACTATGACTAATTTAATATATAGATTAGATTAGAGATAGAGATTAGAGATTAGATATATATATATGATTTTTGTTTCCACTTAGATCTGCAAAGCTGCACTATATAGTTGTTTTTTGTTAAGCTTATTGTAGTTTTTTCCCCTTTTAAAGCTGCTTGAATAAGTTGCATTTTGTGATCCAAAAAGGGCTCGACAAAAGCTGAGCGTGAAATCATACAGAGGGATCAATTCTTCTAACACCTGAAGCTAAGTCATGTGTCAAGAATAATATCTGGACAGTGCACTGTAATTAGGAGATAAAGAAATGTTGTTGCTGCTGCTACTGTATACAAATATAAAATGATGCTTACCGAGTCCTCGGGGGGGTCAAACAACTCATGAATCTCAACAGATATGTTATTAGTCGCCGAAATCCATCTAAGGATTCTCGGCGAAGACACTTCTTCTGAAAATACCTTGAATTTTTTTCGGAGGGGAGGAATAGCGTCAAATGCCCAACACTACACAAAATAGAGACATTGAGAAAGAGAGAATCAGAATAATGAATGGACCCAAAAATAATAAAAAGAAACAAATATTGAATAAAATAAAATTACCATGAAAGCCCATGGAAAACCATAAAGATTGGAGGTCTTGACATTTGGATTGACCGCCTTTAATAGATAATCAATTGTAAGATCATAACTTACACGAACCCATGGATGGGCAGAAAATGCATCTCTATCGGCTGAGAGCAAAATCCATTCAGAAGGAATATTTGTGTTCAAATCTTTTGCACAAAGAAAATTGTGCACAAAATAAAGCAAGCACAATGACTTCTTTACACTTTTACGAACATCCTCGGATTTGAGATGCTCAATCAACTCCTTCTCTTTGCAAGTCTTCCCCACCAAGTTAATAATTTGTTGTCTCTTCCTCAATGTCTTAGTTGACATTTTTTCTTCATCATACACTTCTGGCAAATGACAATTCAAGCCAGTGATGATCGCAAACTCTCTCATGCCAAAACAAATCGGCATGCCACAATAGTTTATCCAAACTTCCTCTTTTATTTTACTTTTAATTTTACGAAGAAGAAGTTGGTACACCAAATTCATTTGAAAACGTATATTGACATTATTAGGTAGGTGTAAGTAATTCCCAAAAATGAAAGATTTAAAGAACTTCATCAATTTTTGGTCCTCTAAGATCTTTCTAAACTCAGAAAAACACTTACCCAATCCCGACTTAACATTAACAGAACCCATCAAACCTGAATACTTGTCAATCGTGGTCTCAAAGTTGTAATTTGAATACCTAATAGGCTTGACAAGTGAGGTGTCGGGTGAAGGACTGGCCGAAGAGGACTCGACAGTATGAGATATCTCCTCCTCCAAGATAGGTGTATTGTGCTGGTGTTCCGTTCTTTGTTCATCAACAAATTCTCTATCCCCACCTTCTACATTTTCATTACTTTTGGATTTATCATTCGAGGCATCTACATTAGTGGAAGAAGAATTTGTTCCACCTGCTTCTTCTTCTTCTTCTTCTGTAGATTTCTCCAATCTCGTGCTTCCTTCTTCTTCTATAGACTTCCCCGACATTGTGCTTTCTTCTTCTTCTATTTGTCTCCGTGTACTAATTCTTCTTTTAGTATTTTTAGTAGGAGTAGTGGCAGTTGTTGCTCTTCTTTTTCTTCGAGCCATTTTATCTATATGAGACAACAGAAAAAATCAATTAATTTAACCAACTCAAGTCAAATTTTTTGTTAATTAGTGATTAGGAAGTTGCTGCAGCAACTTTCGAAGTTGCTACAACAACTACGATAGTTGCTGCAGCAACAGTCGAAGTTGCTGCAGCAACTATTAAAGTTGCTGTTAGTTGCTACATGTCATTAACAATAATTGAATCAGCACATTGACCTAATAAGATAACAACCAAAACAAACTCATACTGTGTACGCTCCTTACTTGAACTCTCGCAGCCTTTCTTACTGATGGTCTTTGTGAAAAAAATATATACTTGCCTCAAATTAAATGTTACCGTTTCTATTATTTCAAATCTTTTAAACAAGTTAAATGGAATTGATATCTGCCATTGTTAAAGAATTTAATGCTTTTCCGTATAATCCGCTGAAAGTTAAACTCCTGTAGTAGTTATTCTGTCCTTGGAATAAAAAATGGACATTCTTTAATGATAAAGAATCTATCTGCATATAATTTTATCAGTGATTGTATGTCTCACAAATCATCATGGTGGTTGGATTAGCTTGCGAGCATTTCAACTAATTTCAAGAGGTACCAGTATGCTATTTCTCATTAACACAGGTATTGTGTAACTCTGTCCTCCAAGGTATGGTGATAATACTCTCCTAACAAACAAAGCAGTAATGACAACAAAATTGCAGTTTCTACTGTATCTTTGAACTACTACTACTACGCCTCAATCCTAAATAATCCATTACCAAGTCAAGTCAAATAAAGAATTTGGAAAAGCAGTAAAATTATAAAACTAAGTGTAAAGTTCAAACAAGAACAATTCCAAAATACTATTTCTTATAAAAATTATAACTTTGTATAAATTCAAGTCAATCAAAGTTCTTCCTTTTCAAGAAATGCATTCACTGTTCAAATCAAACATACCTATAAGAAGAACAAACCCAAAATAGGACACTACAAAATCTAAACACATATTCTCAAAATCAACAGATTCTTTCTCGAAAATGGATGAAATTCTAATGGTGAGAAAAAAAAAGGATATTACCAAAATCAAAAAATTTCTTTCTTAAAATTGGATGAAACCCTAACTGTGAGATAAAAGACGAGTTTTACCTTCAAAAATCAAAAACCTAACTTGAGTACGGAGATGATGAACGCGACAACAACAACGAGAGAAGGAGTGGAAGCGGGTTAGAGAGGGAGAGAAGAGAGGCAGAGAAAATTGAGAACCGAAGAAAGGGTTTTCTGAGTTTCTTTTCTCGGGTCTCCAAGGAGAGGAAATGAATAAAGAGGCTAAAGTGGAGTATGATTTTGGAAGTGGGTTTTATTTGTATTCTTTTAAAAGTTTAAAAGTTTTAAAAATTGCATTTTATACCCCAATTAACTTAAACATTAATTAATAAAACTCTTTGACTTAACTTGGTCAACTTGTCACCTTTTTTTAATTCCAAACTTTTTTGTAACCTGCTGCTCAATTCTCTCTAGATAGTAATTACACAATAATTATAATGACTTACTTTTGTTATAATGTTATTATAATGTAATTACAATTGTCTCATAATTAGAATTAACGTAATTACTAAGATAATAATTATAATGACTTATTTTTTGTTATAACGTTATTTAATTGATTAAGTGTAATAACACAGTTAGACTAAAGGGATAATTATGGGAATTGATAGTTCGGTAGTTTGATTTGTAAAAAAAATAGCCTAGATTTGTCAAAATTACTGAAACTAGTCATTCCGTATATATTATCGCTTCTTCTTCTACCTTTCACTTAGCTCTTCTACAACCATTAATGGCTTCTTCCTCTCTTCTTCTTGTTCTTCCTTTGTTCTTCTTTTTCTTCCTTCTTTTTTTGCTGCTTTCAACCTTTCTTCCTTCTTCTCTCATGATCGATCAATCATTAACAAAGCTTTAAAAGCTCGATTTTAAAATTCGACATGGGGTAAACGTGAACTATTTTGAGTGAATAATATATCAATAGACTCAAAATATTAAAAGGGGCTTATATCTAAAATTTGAGACTATTTGAAAGAGATATTGAGTTGGTCGGAATTGAAAGACTTCACTGGAAAATTTGTGATTTTTTTAATGAATTTCCGACATACCAAGGTTGCCCATAAGGTGTTTGTTTAAGTGTCTGAATGAAAGTAGTCGATCACACAGGTTCAAAATAACTATTCATCTCTGAATTTCAATATTTAAAATACCTATTTTTCCTTTTAAAGTTTTGTTAGGTTACATAAATAAACTTTTTACAATATATGTCCAGTATTATAACTATTCATGTCCAAGAGAAGGATATTAATTAAAAGTGGCTCATCGATGCATAGTAGTCTTCATTTGGTGGAAGTGAAAGGGTAGATCTCTCTAAGGTGACACACGATAGACTAAAAATAGGCACAACATATAACTAAGTCATTGTCTACTTTAGGAGATGTCATATCTGCTTTGGCACAAATGAATGCTCACATTCCATACAGAAACAACAAGCTCACTCAAGTCCTTCAGGCTTCATTAGGTGATTGTCTTTCTATACAAAAAAGTTTTGATTTCAGTTCCTTGTACAGTGGTAGACGTAATAATTAAGAAGTATAAGCAAGTACAAAAGGTTTCTGATGAAACCAAATGTTTGACATGGTTGAGATCTTAAAAAAAAAATGGATATGTCAGGATATAGCTTCTTATCTATGATGTTATCTCCTCCATCTCAGGTGCCGTTTCTGGTGATTTATTATTCATGACATGGATTTTTGTAAGAAATTTGGATCCTATTGACGCTAATTATATTGAGTTGGGGTTGGAATCATTGGATTAGTTTATGACTTCAGTTATTAAACCTTTCCGGCATATCTTGGGTGAGAAATAGTCATGCAAGATTGCGTTTTTCCTTTTGATCAATACGTCTTACATGGTTGTGGAATTTGCTGCTGGTATGAGTAATAGCCTTGGGTTAATATTAGATGCTTGTAATGTGTTGTTTGATTATGCGACTCTAGCTATTGGATTATATGTGTCATACATATAAAGGTTATCAGTAAATGGTCAGTTTAACTAGGGTCGTGGAAGATTTGACATTTTTTCTGGGTAGGCAAATGCGATTCTTTTGGTCCTTAAGGGAGAGTTAATTGTGCTTGAATCATTTCAGGAATATTAGACGCTCAGGAGGTAATGTGTTTTTTAAGTGTCTGAATGAATCTTTTTAGCTTTATGAAAGATATTTCACTTGTCATGTTGATTCAAAATGGTTAGAATAATGGACTCTATTTAAGTTTTTCATTTTCTAATTGAGATGTTTATGGTTAACTGAAACTATGGTTAACCTATATGTTAACTGAGTCAAGTACTCAAATAAGCCTATTTATGCCTCATCTTACATTTAACCAATGAGTGAAAATACTACATAGGATACATATGTACATATTGTTGATATATAGTTATCTATCATATATACATGATCTACACATGATCGATAAATTACATATACATGCGGTCATTTTTTATTGTACAATATTGATACATACATTATATGTCATATATACACATTTATACACCATTATACAATATCGATGCACTACATAACTTTTTGTATAAAGTATGTGTATTGTATAAACAGTGTATATATATACATATACATCTCTGATACATAGCTATACATCATATATACGATTATACACTATCGTTACATTTCATATACACTACATAACAATTTATATAATATCTATACATTGAATAACTAATTATACATCATATCTACATGTTCATACACTATTTATACAATATCGATACATTATGTATACACTACATAACTATTTATACAATATTGATACATTACATATACATTGCATATACGATGTTCGAGAAGTAATATATAATTTTTCCTTGGTGATTAATTATTAGTTACCAAAAGAGAAAAAAAAGGGGGTCATTTAGCCACGATTTGACCGTGACCAAAATGCGAGTATTTTAATTTTTTGGCTATTTTTTTGGTAAATCAAAACATGGCTATTTTTTTTGTGAATCAATTACTTTATTGTACATATTTGAAATTATCCCTAGATTAAAAGAGTTTAAGTTTAATGCATCGTTAATATATTATTTTTTTACAGTATCAGATAATTTTAAAGATATTTAACCACAATAACTTACTTTTAAGACAATTATAATTTACTAGTCTATTGAAACGCACGTTTATCCTAGAATACCTAATATAAAATTTATTTTCAAATCATTAAATTAAAAAGATCCATATATTTCCCAACTTTCTTTGAGCTAAAAGAAAAAAGAATTCAAAACATTCAAAAAATAAATAAATTGTAATTCGAAGTTCGAAGATCTTGTTAACCTTACACTACTTTAGTGACATATATAGTACTTTAATTTAAAGACAAACACATACCTAAATATATGTAATGACGTGCATGTAACAAAAATATTTATCTCATAAAAATCAACAATTATGCATAAAAATAAAAACTAAATTTATACACACTTTCAATCTCATCATGGTCAATCCAATATTGTTATAAGAATTTTTCTTCGACACAAATACATAAAATATAAAAAATAGTAAATAAGTAAAATGAATGGAAAATGATTATATAGTAGTTATTGCGAAGCATAAAAAAAGAAATATAACTTTGCATATGAAAAATACTAGTTCATCAATCAAAAAGTAGAAATTAATGTTAAAATACATGTTATATCTATTTAAACTATATAAATAAATATTGTTTCTCAAAATTCTACCACAATAATAAGTTGATTGAAAGCACGTATTAACCGGCCAAAAAATTTTAAGATGTGCCCATGATTATTTAAGTGGCCAAAAGAACAATTGTTTAAGAAATAGAGAATCAGTGGAAGAGCTTTTGAGCTATGTAAGTAACCAAGTTAATTGCTCAACTATACGTCAATGAAGAAATAGTTGGGACCATCCTTATGCATCAAATTCTTTTACATGCATCAAATTTGTCGGTTCTTATACTCAATAACCTCTATCTGAGTCTTCTTGTGCCTTCAGGGCCTGCATACTATATGCACAACGATATCAGCCCAGAGATTTCTCTTATTCAAGAATACAATTCAAGATCGTCAGGACCTTGAGAATTAGCCAAAAGTAAATCTATAAAACATTAGAAGTAGAAGACGTGGTATGTTTCTCGTAAAGTTTGATCCAAAACATTACTTAAATAGAATTATAAAAAAAATAAATGACTATTACCTATAATATAAAATTTAATATTAAATCTTTGATTTAAACATAATAACAACAACAACAACACCACCACCATACAATGCATGTAACTCCATAAGGGGGCCTGAGGAGAATTGGATGTACGCAGGCCTTACCCTCTTATATTGTGAGGTAGAAAAGTTGTTTTCAATAGACCTTCGTCTCAAAAGGCAAGTGTGCAACTCATGATTGTAAGAAAAGAGATTGCAAAACGGCAAAATACAATGTAGCAACATATAGTAATACATATAGAAGAATACAAAACTATGTGACCCTCTCTCCCACATAAAAAAAAATGACACACGTATTAATTTTTTACCTCAATACTCAACCTCCGTACCTTCATATCTAAACTTTTTTGACTTGATTCAATTTCTCACCACCATTGTGTTTGTGTAGAATAAGAGATGTAAGAGGAAGAGGAAGCTCGAAAAGAAATAAAATATGATGTCGTTTTTTGTTTGTCCAAATACCAAATTTTATAAGAAAAATTCATACAAGGTAAATAATAAATTTAACTCCTAAATCTAATATGATTCTTGCTACACGATTTTAGAAGGAAAATTTATACAAGTTAAATGACGATTTTGTCTATTGAGGAGACTTTTAATGAAGGGCAAAAAGTTCAAACAACATTTTTAAGGCCCTTCACACTTTAATATAGTGAAGATTAAAAAAATATATACCAATGGCAAGTTGAATCCTACTTGCAATCTAACCAAAATAGTTTCCTTTTTCAAAGTTAATATAATGTTCATCTAGGTTTTCCATCATCACTCTTCAAAGCATTAAATATTAGGACCTTTGTATGAAATAATTTTTCAAGCTTCAAACTTCCAGAATTTGACAAGTTTTTTCTACTTAGTTGTATGTCATCGACTCATTATGCATTTTAAACAAATTCAGGATCTTTTCTTGTTTAGTAGCATAAAAAATTCTTTTTGAATACATCTTTCTTAGTAAATAATTTTTAATACACTAAAAATAAGTGAATATATTCTTGAGAGAAGTGAATAGTGTATCTTGAAGTACCACCATTTTGTATCAAATGCTTTTACTAGTTGAAGTTTTACTACTGTGGAATATATTTTACAATGAAAAATGTTAAATAAATATCACTCAAGTTTTTTCTACTTAGTTGTATGTCATCGACTCATTATGCATTTTAAACAAATTCAGGATCTTTTCTTGTTTAGTAGCATAAAAATTTCTTTTTGAATACATCTTTCTTAGTAAATAATTTGTAATAC
The DNA here is from genome assembly GCA_031232105.1 of Capsicum rhomboideum. Taxonomy (NCBI): domain Eukaryota; kingdom Viridiplantae; phylum Streptophyta; class Magnoliopsida; order Solanales; family Solanaceae; genus Capsicum; species Capsicum rhomboideum. The sequence goes on from CP124716.1 coordinate 37,343,800, forward strand.
ACTAAAAATAAGTGAATATATTCTTGAGAGAAGTGAATATTGTATCTTGAAGTACCACCATTTTGTATCAAATGCTTTTACTAGTTGAACTTTTACTACTGTGGAATATATTTTACAACGAAAAATGTTAAATACATATCACTTTTGAATAAGTATATGAAGTTCGTCACTTTAATTTTGAATCAACATTTAGAAGAAGTATGATAAACTTTGTAAACTATCTAATGTTTATGATTGTATTTCGCATAATTAATGAAAAATTTAAACTTAGATGAGAAAAATATAAGAGTTGAAGTTTCCTCAGAATAAATTGACATAGATGAAACTGGACAGATTGCTCCCTATATAGGTGTTAGAAATTCGAAAAAACCCTACATCGATAAGGAGTATCAGTCACTTGATGATTCATTTAAGTTAAATCTTGATTATATTCATTGTAGTGATTTTAGTGTGCGATGAGATCGCATGACTAGATCAAAAAAACATAAATCAACAATTGATCAAGAGTTTGTTTGTTCAAAGCAAGAATTTCAGTCAAAAAAATAAATAGAAAGTAATACATCACAAGATTAAATCAGAGAAGGATATTGTTATATATGTCGAAGAAAGAAAAGATAATGGTCTGTTTGTAGGCTTGTTGCTGAGCACAATTATGAGCTTGCATCTCCAAATAATCAAAAGTTCTTGTAATCAAAAAGAAAAAATATGATGCCCAAAAAAAAACTTCATTAATTTGCTTAATAACTCTGAAGTTCGTTCAGGTAAAATAGCGTCAATGTTGATAACTCAAGTTTGGGGTGTGGATTGACTTAATTTAACACGTCAAGATATTTCAAATTATTTGCAAATTAGTAGACAAAAAAGATCTCCAAATAAAAGATGCACAACTGATGCTTCAATATTTTCAAAAACGTCAATATGAGAATCTAGATTTCTTTTATGCTATACAGATGAATGTAGATGGTTGTTTAGCTAATTATTTTTTGATTGATGCTAGATCTAGGATTGTTTGTAAGAATTTCAGAAAAGTGGTTGTTTTTAATCCTACGTATTTAATAAATAAATATAAGATGTCTTTTATTTCATTTACGGGGGTTAACAATCATCATCAATCTATTTTGTTTGGTTGTGCTCTACTTTGGAATTAAACTCAAGACGCTTTCTAGTGGCTACTTTATACTTGGCAAGTGGCAATGTTTGAAGTGGCACCTCATACAATTATAACTGATCAAAATTCTGCCATAACAAATATAGTTCCAAAGATATTTTCTTATAGTGCACAGTCACTTTTGTATGCTCCACATAACAAAGCAAATTCTAAAACATTTAAGTTATATTTACCATTAGTTTAACAATTTCAGTAGCAAGTTTAATAGGTGTATTCACGGTACGATCACCCCTGAAGAATTTGAAATAATGTGAAGTGAAATAATGAAAATGTATGATTTAGGGGAAAATAATTAGTTGCAGATAATATATGCAATTCGTGAAAAATAGATACCTGTATATATACATACTACTTTTTGTACAAGCACGTCAACAAGTTAAAGAAGTGAAAGTATGAATAAACTTTTTAAAAATTAGTTGAATTAGAGTGCTCCAGTGAATATATTTATTGTGCAATATGATAAATCTATTGACACTAGATATGATAAAGTAAGGGAGAAGAATTACAAGACCAAATATTCAATACTTGTCCTGAAAACTTTGTATTCTATGAAGAATGAAGCAGCAAAAAAAATACAAAGTGCATGTATTGAATACAAAGAAATACAAACTAACAAGTATTCAAGAAAAACTAACTATGTCTCAAAAATTTGTCTCTAAAAAGGTTGAGGTTAAGAACGGAATAAACCTCTATAAAGTGCATCAACTTTAAAGATAAAAGTCTGCCTATATGGTCAATTTGGATCTTGCATTGAAAAGATCTATTTGTTCATGCCACAAGTTTGAATTCATGAAAAATCTATGTAGACATGTACTAATGGTATTCATAAAGAAACAGATTCACTCGCTTTCCACACATTATTTTGTTAGATAGATGAACTAGAAATGCAATCAAAGAAAAAACTAATGACCCTCCAAATGAAATAAAAAATTTGAAGCCTTCTACTTTATGATTTAATAACATTATGATGTATTCTATTAGGCTATCTGAACGAGCTAGAAGGCCTGAAAAACATTATCAATTTTAACATTAAATGTTATTACAACTATGATCCTTTTCATCCATACGGTATAGTCTAGCGTGCCAAAATTTGGGTTAAGATTCTCCCCGAATAAAGAGTTAGAAATTTCAGGCTAGGCTAGTCTTGGATGAAATCCAAGTGTGGTATGGTCTAGATTAATTCGGGAATGGATAGGTTGGTGTTTAAATAATTTGAGATCATATTATGATAACTAAGAAGTTAAGGAGTTCGTAGAAACTTTTGGAAGTGAATTAGGGTTAGTAGAACTGCGGATAACGTGTTTGATGTAAAAGAATTAGTTCGGGATGTCAATATCTGAATGTGTGTGGTAAAATGGACAAATTTCTGAGGTGGTCGAACTTTCTGCCCCCGCCTAGGCCACTATAGCGAGACAAGAGTTGTTTAATGCAGAAAATAGACCAAAAATGTTATTTTTATTCCAAATTCGTTCAAGGGTTGGGAGAGACGATTTCAACTGATTTTTCACCAAAATCCTTCATTGATGTAAGTATATCAACCCGTTTATCTTGTTTTTTGAAAATTAATCCTTAAAATCACTAAGTTTTGAGTATAGGGGAGGATTTGACTTGACCTAGGATGAAATTGGGGGTAAATTTGGCAAAGTTAGAATGAAACCCTTGGATATTGGGTAAAGATAGATGGATTATGGTTGCATGCTTAGAATTCATCTTTATAAACATAAAATTGGTAGAATTAAGGTGGAATGAATGTAGAAAAACCCTAGAATAAGGGAATAGTTGTGATTTTGGCCTTGGGGTTATGGGATTAGATTATAATCCTTGTGATTGTTAGGTCATTATTTGAATGTTGGTTACCTTGTTGTTTTTAGACCACAACCAAGCGAAAATTTCAAGAAAGAGCAAAGCTCAAGTTCGTTAGAGCGAGGGCAAAGATTGGATTGAGGTAGGTGATGGTTGAATTGTAGTTAAAAACTTAATTTAATTTAGGTGTACATGTTAACTGCCTCTTTGTGTACTTGTTGCAATGCATTCTGTAATATTGACTTATTGGATGATGTTATAAGTGTTAAAGCATATATAATGAGTTGGTATAAAAAGACTTATTTGAGGTGCAAGTGTGGTTGTGTTATTTTACCTTGTGATTATACTTGTTGTGACATGAGTTGTGATTGTGAGAATTGACCGATAATGGTTAATTATGATTTAATTGGTTGAATTTAAAGAGGATAAGGGGGGACGTTGGAATAAGCGTGGCATAACACCATGGGGGATTTGGGGGGTATAACACCGGTTTGGGATAAGAATGGCGACATTTGATGTCTGTTATTATTGATGGCACTTAAATGCCGGTTATAATTTGATAAATGAACAGAGCCTGTCCCCTGCAGGTCATGGCTTGTGGACAATCATAAGATCCATAACATGTGTGTACACGGTATTGGTGAGTTTGACGATTTCTTGAGTGGATCGGATTGTGTTGTTGTTGATATATTGGATTTCTTGAGTGAACTTGTTGATACTATTGTTCTTATTTGGATCCATGAGTTGTCCGAGATATTGACCTACTTGAATTGTGTAAGTACTTGTTGGAGTCTATAGAAAAGAGTAATTGTGGCAAGATTGAGTTTATTGTTGTTAGTCATGTTATTGACTTGGTGAATTGCCTGTATTGTCTTATATTTGTCTAAATTATTAGTAGTGTTGAAAAAGGGCTAAGTAGAGGTATAATTTCTAAGTGTTACATGGTTGTACTTGTTTACGAAGTGTTGGTTATGTGCTTATATTTATTATTTTGAGTTGGCCGATGACCCTATCAGTATATAGTGGTTTTGTACTGATACTACCCGTGCTATTCTTTTTATTGATTGTAGAGCATATTCCAGTAACGTCGACTAGACCTCAGCTGTAGCAAGTGATCGTTCTGACTCAAGGGTGAGCTATATCTTTCGGACAACTATTAGTCATCCTACTTATAGTTTTTGTCCACTTGTTTCGGACATTGATTTTTACTATTTTTATTTTTGGGTTGTACCCGTAGTTTGACATTGTTAGATGTTTTGGTACAATGACTTTTAGTTCTTGGGGATATTTAGGCATTTGATATTTTCCGCATATGTTATTTTCTAGAATTATTGAGATATTTGGTCGATTAATGGAATTACTATTTCACTTTAAAAATATGTTAAGTGTTGGTGTTGGATAAATGGGGTTAAATAGTTCTCCTACTAGAGGGATAGTATGGGTGCCACTTGCGACGGGTTGGGGTCGTGACAAAGTTGGTATCAGAGCCCTAGGTTCGTTGATCTCATTGTACCAAAATAAGTGTAGAGTCTCGCAGAAAGGTATGGAGACGTCTGTATTTTTCTTCGAGAGGTTTTAGAACTATAGGAAATTATCACTTTCTTTCTTCTTTCGTGCTGTAACTTGATTCCATTTGGTATCTGACCTCTTTACTCTTTTATTTGTAGATGGTGAATACGAGAGCCAATTGAGCTAGAGTAGCAGCGCCAGCTGCAGAGCCTGCCGCCAGAGACAGAGGATGGGGTAGAGGGAGAGGAAGAGGTAGGGAAACACCCGCCAAAGGTAGAGCCTGGGTTGTAACTAATCCAGCTAGAGCGAGATTTAAGACACCTCCCCCACCCCAGGATCATCATAATGAGGTTATGAATGAGGAGGTTTTGGAACAGAAAGAGGCAGTACCAGTTTTGATAGGTGCAGCTCCTCCACCAATATCGTCTGAGGTGATTCAGCAGGTACTTGCTTTTCTGAGTGGGCTAGCCAGCATAAGAGCCACACCTACAGTGCTTACTTATCAATTTTTATGAGTTCAGCCTGCCACTGCTTTTGCTCTTAGAATGGATAAGGTCTCAGGGACTGAGGTATTCCCTTGTCCTGTTTTAGGTCCTATTATGACTGGGACTGAACATGATATGTTGACTAAGTTTCTGAAGATGAAACCTCCCACCTTTGTTGATTCTGAGATATAGGATGCCTTCAACTTCATTGTTGATTGTTATGAGAGGCTGCATAATATGGGTATTATGGAGCAACATGGTGTTGAGTTTGTAACCTTTCAACTGCAGGGTGATGCAAAGCAGTGGTGGAGGGCTTATGTGGAATATCGGTCTCCAACTCTACCTCTATTGGCATTGACTCAATTCCATACCCTGTTCTTAGAGAAATATATGCCTCGTACTCTTTATGATAATAAAAAAGATTATTTCTGACCCTAGAGCAGGGCAGTATATCTGTTACAGCTTATGAGTTAAGTTTCATGCCTTGTCCCATTATACTACTCAGTTGCTTGGTACTGAGGAGGAGAGGATTTGCCTCTTTGTGAAAGGTTTGAATACTAATTTGCAAGTTTTGGCTGTGCAGATGACTTCTGCTGGGAAGACTTCTAATGATGTTTCTGATTATGTAAATAAAATTGAGGTAGTCAAATAGGTTGGCCAGGTTAAGATGGTGGCAAAGAAAGCTCGAAATGCGGGTAACTTCGGCGGTTCTCACTCTAGAGGCTATGGTCATCAGGCTTATCCAACTCGCCCTATATAGTCAGCTCTGCCAGTATCTACAGGGGGGTCCGTTAGGGACCACTTAGTAGTTTTCTGTTGTGAGAATCCAAGGGACTTCATATTCATCTGCTAGTAGGCTCTCTCTAGATCGAGCTTGGTTTACTTGTGGTGGTGTTGGACACTTCAGGCGGGACTATCCTAATGGTAGGCAGACTGGTCCACAGGGTCAGCAACAATCTAGAGATATGGTTTCAACTGGTAGAGGTTGAGGTGGTAATAGTAAAGGTCGTCCACAGGGTGGGCGTGGTAACCATTAAGGTGGCCGTAGTGGAAATCGAGATGGTGGTAATATAGGAAGATGTGGTGCTCAGCCTGCTAGAGAGGTTACTCAGATCGATGATAAAGCTTATTGCTATGCCTTTCTAGGCAAATCCGAGGCAGAAACTTCAGATGCTGTCATTATAGGTACTATTCTCATCTATGACCGGATGGTTAAGGTTTGGTTTGATCAGGGTTCCATCTATTCTTATGTATCTGTTAAATTTGCCTTGGGTTTTGACATGGGTTGGTATACGCTTGACTCACCTATGTATATGTCTACTCCGATTGAAACTCTATGGTAGTGACTTAAGTGTATCGTGCTTGCTCTGTAATGTTCATAGGTTTTCAGACTTAGATAGGTTTGGTGATTCTAGATATGCTTGATTTTGATATCATCCTGGGTATGGCTTAGTTGTCCCCGTATCATGCTATTCTGAATTGTAATGCAAAAACGATGACCTTAGATATGTCTCGATTGGATAAGTTAGAATGGGAAGGTGTTTATAAGTATGGACCTATGAAAATAATTTCTTTTATTCAAGCTAAGGAGCTAGTTGGTAAGGGATGTTCGACCTCTTTGGCACATCTTCGGGATGTTAGTGTAGAGCTCCCTTCTATTAAGTCAGTTCCCATAGTGTCTGAGTTTCAGAAGGTATTTCCTACTGACTTGCTTGGTATGCCTTCGGACCAGGACATTAACTTTTACATTGATTTGGAGCCAGACACTAGCCTAATCTTCATGCCTCCCTATCGAATGGATCTAGCTGAGTTGAGAGAGCTCAAGACTCAGTTGTAGGAGTTACTTGATAAGAGATTCATTCATCCTAGTGCTTTACCTTGGGGTTCTCCAGTATTGTTTGTTAAGAAAAAGGATGGTAGCATGAGAATGTTCATAGATTACAGCAAGTTAAGTGAGGTTACCATTAGGAATAAGTACCCTTTGCCCCAAATAGATGATCTTTTTGACTAGTTGTAGGGTGCTTCGATTTTCTCCAAGATAGATTTGAGGTTAGGGTATCACCAGATAAAGATTCGGCCTGAGGATATACCCAAGGCAACTTTCAGGACTCGACATGGACATTACGAGTTCTTATTGATGTCCTTTGGGTTAACTAATGCGCCAATAACATTCATGAGTTTGATGAATGGTATTTTCAAGTCTTTATTGGATTCATTTGTGATTGTTTTTATTGATGATATTTTGGTTTACTCCAAGAGTAAGGAGGAACATGCAGGTCACCTTCGTATAGTCTTGGAGATTTTAAAAGAGAAGCAACTTTATGCTAAGTTCTCTAAATATGAGTTTTTGAATGTCTTTTGTGGCCTTTTTGGGACATGTAGTTTCTGAGAAGGGGGTGATGGTAGATTCCTAGAAGATTGAGGTTGTCAAGAGTTGGGTTCGACCTAGCTCTATGACCGAGGTGCGGAGTTTTGTGGGTCTTGCTAGCTATCATCGCAGGTTTGTCAAGAACTTTGCCTCCAATGCTACTCATTTGACAAGACTGACACAGAAGGAGGTACCATATTTTTGGTCTGACAAATATGAAGAGAGCTTTTCAAAAGCTCAAGTCTCTTTTGACTGACCACAACTCGCATTCTTGCCTTGCCAGTTGAAGGTAAGGATTTTATTGCGTTTTGTGATGCTTCATGCTCTGGTTTTGGTACTTTGTTGATGCAGGACAAGAATGTGATTGCCTATGCTTTGAGGCAATTGAAGCCTCATGAGAAGAATTACCTAACTCATGACTTGGAGTTGGCACTGGTGGTTTTTGCATATAAGATATGGAGACATTACCTTGATGGTGTAAGTGTGAGGTGTTCACAGACCATCGTAGTTTACGATAAGTTTCACTCAAAAGGACTTGAATTTGAGACAGAGGCGGTGGATGGAATTGTTGAAATATTATGACATGACTATCCAATGCCATCCATGGAAGGCCAATGTGGTGGCAGACATATTGAGCCAGAAATCTGTGAGTATGGGCAGTTTGGCTTGTTTGAGAGTATCATGGCAACCTTTGGCTAGGGAGATCCAAACTCTAGCAATGTGGTTTATGTAATTTAGAGTGTCAAAAAGGAGTGGAGTGTTGGCCAGTATGGAGGTAAGGTCAACATTCCTTGATCAAATCAAGGCTAAATAATTTGAGAATGCAAAGTTAAATAAGATTCAAAATAAAGTGGTGCATGGTTAAGCTCAAGATGCCACACTTAATGCGTGTGGAGTGTTGAGAGCGAGAGGCCGCGTGTGTGTGCCTCGCATTGGTGGTGTGATTCTTAGTTTGCTTACATCAGTTCATGGTTCCCGATACTCTATACATCTTGGTGCAACCAAGATGTCCCGTGACTTGATAAACACTATTGGTGGCCCAAAATGAAGAAAGATATAGTAGAGTATGTGGCCAATTGTCATAACTGCCAGTAGGTGAAGTATGAACATCAAAAGCCTACAAGTTTGCTTCAGCAAATGCCTATTCTCGAGTAGAAGTGAGAGAGGATGGCTATGGATTTCGTGGTGGATCTTCCTAAGACCTAGGGCAACATGGCTCAATTTGGATCATAGTGGATAGGCTAACCAAGTCCGCTCATTTCATTTTGATTAAGGTGAATTATAATTTGGAATAGTTAGCCAAGATCTATGTCAAGGAAGTTTTAAGATATTGCACGGGTTGTCAATATCCATCATATCCAACAGAGGTAGGCAGTTTATCTCTAAATTTTAGCACAAGTTGCATGAAGAGTTGGGCACAAAGCTTGATCTTAGTATTGCATTTCATCCTCAGACTGACAGGCAGTTTGAGAGGACTATCCAGGTGCTTGAGGATAAGCTACAGGCATATATGGCTAATTTTGGGGGTCATTGGGATAAGTTTCTATCATTGTGTGAGTTATCATAGGTTATTAGGATAAGGTTCTACCATTATGTGAGTTTTCATACAATAACAGTTATCATTCTAGTATCGATATAACTCTATTTGAAGCACTCTATGGGAGGAGGTATAGATCACCCATATGTGGGTTCGAGGTTGGCGATGTGAATCCTTGGGCACAGACTTGGTGAAAGAAGCTCAAGAGAAAGTTAGGTTTATTCAAGACAAGCTATTGGCAACCCAAAGTAGACAAAAAGAATATGTTTACCGCAAGGTGAGACATATATACTTCAATCCAGGTGAACATGTGTTGTTGAAGGTGTCTACCATGAAGAGAGTTATGCGATTGTGTAAGAAGGGCAAGCTTAGCCCCAGGTACATTGGTCCATTGAGGTTCTTGATGATGTTGGTCTGGTAGCTTACATGTTGGAATTGTCTCCAAGCCTGTCGGGAGTCCATTTGGTATTTCATGTTTCTATGCTCAAGAAATACCATAGGGATGGTGACTAAATAATTAAGTGGGACTCAGTTTTGCTTGACAAGAACCTTTTATACGAGGAGGAATCGATACCGATTCTTTGTAATATACCGTACATTTCCGACCTTACTTGATGACTTTAAGACATGTTTACCTTAGTATTGAGGACAAAAAGTACATATCTTGGATAGTATCGGATGGTAGGCTACCATGTGTAAAAGCTGAAAAAAATTCAGAGAACCATTAAAACTTGCGCCACTCCCTGTTTCAGGGTGTGTGGCGCAAGCCTCAGGTTCAGAGGGCACCACATTTTCGCGCCACTGCCCGTATTGCAGCAGTGGCGCAAGGCACAAATGTTTTGGCCTTTCCGAGCTCGTTTTGCGACGTAATGAAATGTCGATTCTTCCATGGTTTCTTTTGGTTCTTTGGTGTTTATTTACTCCTTATTAAGGCTCCAAGTACTTTAATACACTCCTACATGATCAAACCATGAAACACAAGTATTTATCAAATTATGTTCAATTAAGCCATGGACGGCTAGAATGTCTAGTTTTACGATTGAGGCTACGAAAGGGAATCTCGTAAGTGAATATTGTCGTGACATTATGAAATTATTTAAACATGATATATATGGTGGATTATCCATTTATTTTAGTGGACTAAGCTAATATGTGTTATTGGGCCCAAATTGAGGCCCAAAACAAGGCCAAAATGAAAAGCCCAAAAAGGAAAAAAGACCCATTCTTGTGATTGACCAAGGGACCATGGCATTTAATGCCAAAGAAGTGGCTAAGGATGACTTAAATGACTCTATAAAGCAAGGAAAAATTCAGATTTATTTCATTACAACTCTCATAACTTTTGGATATTTCTCAAACATTTCTTTCTTTTCCAAACCCTACGGCGACCATTCCCTTTGGACACTTTGGACAAGATCATCCCTTTGAAAGCTTGGGTATGTATTTATTCTTGTGATTTAGCATATTATATGCATGAAGTATTGTGTAGATCATGATGGTTGTGTTGGAAAGGTTGAATAGGACACTTTTGCCCTTTGGTAAAAGATGTGCCATTTTGTGAATTAAACTTGAAAGGTGACTTGTGGTTTTGATAAAAGAGCATGGTATGGATGAAATATCAACATGTATGGTGTGATTATGTTACTAAACTTGTTATTTTCTATAAGTGTGAATTATGGGATTTTTGGCCGATATGTGCTATGAGGTGTTTTAAGGTGACTTGATGGATTATTTGTGATATGGTGTGAATGAGAAAGTGTAAAGAAGAAGCTTTGTTGCAAAATGCTATTGGTTATGATTTTGGTCAATGTATGGCATGTTGTGGTATTTTTGGTATGGTCATGCCGAAATTTCATTATAAAGGGGGAAATGACATTAGAGGCAATTATGTAACTTTTGTCGTCTTTGCACTTGTAAGGTGGTTAGATGTTGACGTAAACTCCATTATGTGCTTGTGTTGTAGAGTAAGGGGATGGATCATTATATTTGTTAGGATTGTGGATTCTTATTGAGAGGCTAAGGTATGTAAGGTTATTCTTGTCCGTATCTTTCTGCCGCACATATTGCTCCCTTTGCCATTGTACTTGTACCTATGTCGAAATGTTCCAAAGTATCTCATGTCAGGTTGGTTACCTATATATATTTATTCATGTGTCTCTTGTACATTGAACATTGTCCCAAATTTCCAATAACGCGATAACCAACAATGTTTCAAGTTCATAACTAAAGAATGAAGTAATGCATACTTGTTTAAGTATGGGTGGTAGCTTAAAGGGGCGAAAGCCTAGCTAGAGACGATCCCGATGTATCACGGGTGGTAGCTCAAAGGGGCGAAAGCCTAGCTAGAGACGATCCCGATTGATTATTGGACATAGGGGGTAGCCCAAAGGGGTGAAAACCTAGCTAGGGCCGAACCTGCTTTATTGATTTATGGGTTGTAGCTCAAAGGGGCATAAGCCTAGCTAGAGACGATCCCAATATTTTTATTTACCACTGATCAGTTGGTCCCGGGCATGATGTGATTATTGATGATATTGAGATGAATGATAAAGGGAATAAAGAATGTAAAGTACATGGTTCCACACATATGGAAATGTTGGTTTATATATATTGCCTATTCTCTTATCTTTGATATACATTGGTGTTCTCACTTATTGATACAGTTTTCTTATGGCCTTACATACTCAGTACATTCTTCGTACTGACCCCCTCGGGGGAACTTACCTTACTTGCTGCAGGCACAGGTACTAGTAGACCTCCATTGTAGGTTGTGGATCTTTTGCGGACATTTGGTGAGCTCCAGTTGGTTCGGGGCTTTCCGAGTCTTCTATGTACATTTGCTTTGGTCTTGTGTATCTGTATAGAGCGGGGTGTGTCCCAACTCTAGGTTGGTTTTGGTTATGCATCTGTAGAGGCTTTGTAGATGTTGTGGGTCAGACGAAAGGAATGTAATGAACTTATGTTTTGTCTTGATGGCCCTAACGGCCAAGTTTCATAATTCTCACATTTTTGTCATAACTTTCGCTTTTGGCATGCTATATTTATTTGTGGTGGTGATGACTATTGAGTGGTATGCGTATGGGTGTTTATGGATGAAGATTGGTTCTCTCGGGCATCTTTCACTGTATAAATTTCATCCTTTCACTGTAATATAAATTTCATCCTTTCACTGTAGCATCTTGGAGGGTGGGAGAAATCTCTCCAGAAACTGATTTCTCAATTCTTGCCAAGTAGTGCAGACCCCCACAAAGTTCAGCACATGCATGTTTGGATCATCTGTAGGAAGATCGATGAATACACCTTTCAAGTTTAGCAGGTGGATCATGGCACTTGTAATGTCGAACTTAGTGCCCTGAGGTAATTCTGGTGGAATAATGGCACCAGTCTCAACCGGCTAAAAATAAGCCACATCCTCTTCTTCAGGCTCATCATAAACCGACACATAAGATCTTTGTGATCGATGTTGCACCCTCAATCTTCTTTGTCTCTCTTCAAGTGCTGCAAGATGTTGTGCTGCTTCTTGCATTCCTTGATGATGTCTATCTACTTGTCTAAGAGCTGCTTGTCTCGCATTCTCTTCAACTATTAATCGAGCAGTGGTTTGCTCCGTAGTTTCATGACCAGCCGGATGAATTGGTGTCTAGTTATGAATACCTTCCGCGATTGCGGGATCTTGAACTCCATCGGTGTTCACCATTCTTCGATTTGCTCTTAGTGTTCTTTCTATCTTAGTATCAAATGGAATTAGGGGATCGCCTTGACTCCTAGTATTGGGCATACACCGGCGTGTGCCCTCAGAAGTATAGAAAAATAAAACCAACCAACTCCAACAAGTAAACTAATCAACTCTGTCACCGTATTACCCTACAACGGTGCCAAAATTTGATGTCGCCCAAATTATCCCTCCAAAAAAGTATAAAGCTGTTGCTGGATCAAATATAGAACCCAACTAGGTTGGGGGCGATCACATAGGGAATAGGAGGAAAGTTTGTCGAATGTTTGTCCGAGTAATTGGCAAGTAAGTAAAAAAAAGGGGGTTTTGTAAATAAATAGTAACAGTAACAATTGTTGATTGTCGGATTTGTGATCAATATGAGAATGACACTAGGATTGTGATCCCCAAGGTTCCTTAACTCCATCGGTTACTTGTGCTGGCAAACTATCCCACTGCGTTGCATGCAAAATCTAACAATATAGGTTCATCTAAATGTGTCTCAACCTTGGTTAGATGAATTTCACTCTTCTCCTCTCGGTCTCCGAGTGTCGCACTACCCACCCTTGTTTTTTTATCTCAGATTAACTATCCCTGTTACGGCTCAAGTTATTAGATGAAGGTTGATAGCTTTAAATCTCTGTTGTTATTCCCTTTTTTCAATCTCTACCTCTCCCTCGGGAAAGTTTAGAATACAGGCGAGTTTCTAACATTTGCAACCGCTAGAAGATCAGTTATAACGAAGAAAATAACAATACATGCAGTCACACCGGTTCAGAATTGCTTCGCACTTAACCCATTTTGTTTATTCCTCATTATTCATACAACCCTAGTTATGGGGTTTAGCTACTCATGATTGCAAGAACACAAGAATAATTCAATGATGAAAACATAATTATGAACTCACAATAAGAATAAAACTCTGAAATCTCAATATAAATCAAAATCCTAGAATTGATGTTTGAGATTACATGATCATTGTAGTAGACAACTCAAAATAATGTAATAAAATCCTCAAAATAATGTAATGACTAACTCCTAAACATAGGACAACCTAAGGGTATTTATAGATACAAAGTGAATCCTATCCTAAGCAAAGTAGGAGAAAAAAGTAGGTAACTTTCCATGGACCGTGACTTGAAATCGTGGATTCAACCCACGGATCGTGGGTCTAGACCCTAGGAATCAAGCCTCGATGCAAACTCTCTGGAAGTGACTCATGGAACCAACCCACGGTCCGTAGGTCAACCTATGGTCTGTGAGTTACAATCATAGGTCACTCCTCCGACTTCGATTTCGCTCTTTCGTCGTCAAATACTTCGTTCCAGTGCATGCTTCTTCCCTTTTTTTCCATTTTGTCTTCAAAACCTATTCTCCTATGATATAGAATAGAAAATGCATCATTCCTACCAAACATACCCAAGTTATTGCATATTTTCCTCATTTTAAGCATCGAAAACTGCCATGAAATCATGGCACATCACATAACACTGTAAGGGATAAGGGTGTATAACACCTGTTTGAGATAAGGATGGCGACACTTGATGTCGGTTATTATTGATGGAACTTAGATACTGGTTATAATTTGGTACATGGACAGAGCTCGTCCCCTGCAGGTCATGTCAAGTGGACAATCATAAAATCCATAGCATATATGTATAGGTATTGGTGAGTTTGATGGTTCTTTGAGTGGACTGAGTTATGTTGTTGTTGATATATTGGGTCCTTGAGTGAACTTGTCGATACTATTGTTGTTATTTGGATCCATGAGTGGTCCGGGGTATTGACCTACTTGAATTATGCAAGTACTTGTTGGAGTCTTCGAAAAAGAGTAATTATGGCAAGATTGAGTTTATTGTTGTTAGTCATGTTATTGACTTGGGGAATTGCTTGTATTGCCTTATATTTGTCTGAATTATTGGTATTGTTTAAAAAGGACTAAGTGGAGGTATAATTACTAAGTGTTACATAGTTGTACTTGTTTATAAAGTGTTGTTATGTGTTCATATTTATTATTTTGAGTTGGTCGATGACCCTACCTATACATAGTGGTTTTTTTACTGATACTACCTGTGCTATTCTTTTTGTTGAGTGCAGAGCATATTCCAATGACTTCGACTAGACCTCAACCATAGCAAGTGATCGTTCTGACTCAAGGGTGAGCTACATATTCCATGCAGTCATGAATCATTCTACTTATAGTTTTTGTTCACTTGTTCTCGACATAGAAATTTTTACTATTTTTGTTTTCGAGTTGTACCCATAGTTTGACATTGTTAGATGTTTTGGCACAATGAAACTTATTTCTTGGGGATATTTTAAGCATTTGATATTTTCCGCATTTGTTATTTACTAGAATTATTGAGCTATTTGGTCGATTAATAGAATTGCTATTTTCTTTTAAAATCTGTTAAGCGTTGGTGTTGGGTAAATGGATCTAAATAATTCACCCACCGGAGGGATCGTGTGGGTGTCACTCGCGATGGTTTGGGGTCGTGACATTGATGAACTTCCTTATAAATCTAAGAAAGATGGAGTACTGAACGGTCAAGTTGGCGAGAAAGATTGTAAAATAAACTCATGTGAACAAAGTCAAGGACGTTACTCTATTTTACCCTCCAGTAGTGTCACGACTCAAATCACGGATCGTGCCGGGCACCTACTCTATCCTAGATAGGAGAACCCTCACCACCTAACCATTCTATATTGTGGAAGACATTCACAATAGCCTCAAGTATAAATAATTAAGTAAACCTTCTATTCAAAACAAAACTTTACAATTAGTACATTGCAAAATTCTACTAAACAACTTCCCAGAACCTAGTCTAAACCGATTCAAGAGCACTTAACTAATGGAGAGATGACCCAAGACACAACATCCATGTATGAGTAGAATGAAAGGAGCTGCTGAAGAATAATCACCGTTATACCTATAGAAACTCCAACTGACCTACAACATGGCTATATCCTCAAATGGAGGTACAGTAAGTGTAGTATTAGTACAAACCACACGTATAGGTAGGTAATATCATATAGAAAACAAGAAGAGATCATGAGAAACATACAGGTTAATATTTGAACATACTTAACTTACTTCAACTTTCAAAAACCTACCCTTCTTTGTTTGTTTAAGCAATATTACTTTGCCTTTAGGGCGTGATTAACTAACTATATTCTAGGAATTAATCAATCCCACCATTATTATGCATTACCTTATTACAATAAGTCAATATACTTCTCTATCTCCTTCTCATTAATCTTCTCTTTGAACAACCCCCGGTCCTTATTATACTACCATTAACCATTGAGATTGCAACCACCAAGACAATAGATAATATCAACAACCTTATAAGAAAAAGCACTATAATATACCTCACATATATAACTATACATACGGGGGAATAAGATTTATACACAATCCAAAACATACCTCGTATTCACATTCTACTGCACTAACAATCACAACCATTAACGTAATCGATCCACTCAAGGAACCATAATATCTCATCAAATAACCGGTCCACACAAGGAACCATGATACATCATCAACATAACTCGATCCACTCAAAGAACCATCATCAACCTATAGATATAAATGTGCATTCAAATGCATATGATGAATGTATGTATACAAGATGCACCACTTTTCTTCCCCTTCTCAACTCATCACCAATAATATCATAACATACCAGCGTGGTACTCGACCCTTTATCACAACATATCATATCCATACAAGCCCATCATCATCATCTCATCATCATCAATATCATCTGCTTCATGAACATCATGAGCTCAATATCTCATAATCATCATCAATGTAAATGCAAGATGCAGTCAATAATTACAAGTAATGCCTGATGGCGAATTGCAAATACCCAATCAAAATCAGATGCAACTACACGATTAAAACAAAACTTACAATTAATGACAACCAAGTAAATGCAGTCAATAATCACAAGATTAACATTTCAAGTACACCACTTATCCTCTAATAGTGGAAATCACAAGTATGATTGAAGGCCAATTCACCACTTGCTCAATTAAGCATTATCAAACTCAATCATCAATCACAAACATGTCCGAAGACCAACCAATCAAGTATCCATTTTAGGAGTTCACATTCCGCCAAGATTGATATCTATACTCTAAATCATTCTCCTATTTCTTTCACCAATTTAAATCTCTTTCATTCATATTAAAACATGTAAGTTTAGTTACTAACTAGTAACCCCTACACTCAAGTCATCACTAAGTTAAAAATACTATCCCCCTTTAGTCGATTATTCAACCAATAGGTTCTGTTCAACTTACAATTCTAGCTAGAATCACACACCTTTACACATCTTACTTCCTAGAACTTTGTCAAACTTAACTTTAGGTTCTTAAGTTATATCATCACCTCCTTTTATCACAATCAATTCTCCTATCAATCTTCTAACAAGGATATCTCATACTTCAACTATACACAATATCGGGTTCACCCTTTTTAAGGTAGTAAAGACTTGATCTATAGATTAGAAGGTCACCTAATTCTTCTATTATTAGACACCGTCACATATTAAATTTTATCAATCATCAAGTAAGTCATATGAACACAATCACCCATCAAGGGATCCACACAACACACAATATCTTATAATTATATTATTATTAAATTAATATCATGTTTCATCCATCCAAACACTGTGTCTGCATGCCTTGACATGAAATTTCCCATCAACTACAATTATTACATGCAACTAATCCCAGTCTACTACACATTAAATCATAACCTACCTCGACCGAAGATCTCGGAACAAGCAAGCCTTACCAAGATTGCACTTTCCTTTCCTTCTTGCTTCCATTAGCCCAAATATCTAAAAATCACACAATTATAAGACATTACCCAAGGTCAATTACCTATTAAAAAGATCTATCATATTCAACCCATCTCCATTAATAGAGTTTCAAAGCTAAAGGTTCCATTTTTGTAGAATTCAAGATCCCCAACTACCAATTTCATATTTTTGAATCACTAATTCATGCCAGGAATCATTAATGAACAATTTAGAAGGGATTCTAGGTGATATTAACCCAACCCATAAGTTTTTCCCAAAATTTTATGAACTTAGGGTTCAAATTCCCAAGAATTTCACTATTAAAGATTGTTCTAAGGATTCTAGGATGTTTAAGGATTGAAATACGAAGAAGATGACAGAAGAAACTTACCTCAATGAAAATTTTTCACCCCAACCATGAGAAGATCGTCCTTTTAGGGCTTAGAAACAAAATATTTGAGTTTTGGGGATGAAACCCGTCAAAATCAACATTAAATACTGTTCGTTACTGTTGCGGTAGTAAATTTCTCAGCCCAGACAATGTTTAGTACAATGGTCATAACTTTTTACTTCAAAGGCGGATTAACAAACGGTTGAATGCGTTGGAAATAAGATTCAAAGATTGTTCTTTTGGAGGGTATTTGGCCTATAAATCTTTATATTCTAGGAGATATGCTCATTTGAAGTTGACCCTAGTTTAAACTTAGCTCAAAACTTAATTGGTAGGAATACTTTCAACTTAACTTTGTGCTAAGGGTATTGTATGACATTAGTACATGTCCAATGCACTCTCATACTAAAGAATTAGTCCTATAACTTATGATTCATGAGATTCTTATTCTTTTACTGTAAATATTTTCAGTAACAACGAAATGGGTCATTACAAGTAGTGACAACTAAAGGAAGTTCAAAATTCTTTTAGAAAGAATGTGCTCTCAAATTACTCAGAAGACCAAAAAAGGTTTTCTCAGAAGATCAGAAAAGTTTGTTCTTAGAAGATCAAAAAGGTTTTCTCTCAGAAGAAAAAAAGGCAAACGAAAAATATAAAACTTATGAAAAAGACGATGAGGTAATTTCTCTTTACACCTTGCGTATTATTTCTATTTTGAGTTACTTCTATAATTACTTCTAAAATTTCATGCTCCCTTTGTCCCAATTTATGTGAGGTAGTTTGACTCGACATGAAGTTTAAGAAAGAAAGAAACTCTTTTAAAACTTGTGGTCTAAAATAAGTCAT
Organism: Capsicum rhomboideum; assembly: GCA_031232105.1. Taxonomy (NCBI): domain Eukaryota; kingdom Viridiplantae; phylum Streptophyta; class Magnoliopsida; order Solanales; family Solanaceae; genus Capsicum; species Capsicum rhomboideum. The sequence continues at coordinate 37,362,436 of CP124716.1, forward strand.
AGATAATAGTGTGGGTATAAATCATTTCATTAAGGGTAAAATGGATATTATAAAGAAAAAAACTAAAGGTAGAAAAGTGTCATTCTTTTTTCGGACTGACTAAAAAGAAAAGTCATATAAATTGAGATAGAGGGAGTATGTAGTTCAAAATCTAATATCGAAGCCGAATAGAAAAGTACATCTAACGAGGCACATACAATTGTAAATTTTTTATAGTATCTTATATTAGTTGACTTATTTTGATGCCTTCTTCTTCAAATAACAAAATACTCTAATTTTCTTTATTTAATTCGTAAGTAATTTTAGCGGTATGCAAAATTTTATCAAGGATATATTAAAAACACTAATTATACTTATTTCACCTCATTTATAGTAAAGAATTATTCTTACCTTGATCCTATTTTTTATACCTTATTTACATGCTAAGGTGTGTGCTGGTGAATTATAACTCTTCCTTTCAGGATTTGATGAAAGCAATTGTTATTCTATTCTAGCAACATCATCTTAGTGAGTAAGAAGATAAAAGATCTCCAATTTTAGAATACAAAGGAAATAAGAAATAGTTCTTTAGACTTAAATTTATTAGTTTTTTCTATTTCTATTTTGAATTTTGAATAGTCCTTTCATTGTTTATTTTGATGTGTATTTGGGTTAAAGACAGTTTTTGTATTTGAACATAATAAAATTCTATGCTTGTATTTTTATGTCAAACACATTTTATTTTATGTTATGTGCGAAATTAGATACATTTTGTATCATTCAAAAGTGAACATGTTAATCAAAAAATTCCTCTGCATATGGATAAATTTTACTCTAAACATACTTGATGTGAAAATAGCTGATGTAAAAATTGTAGCTGCTCAAAAATTTTTTCCCCGTTTTTTAATACTATAAACGAGCATAACTCTTAATCTATAAAGAGTTACGTGGTGATCATATTTTAAGGACTATTGTAAGGCATGTGTATAATAATAGTGTATACAATTAGTATGCTTGCTACAAGTGGGAAAAAAATAAGTGATCCTTTACTTGAACTTATCCATATTTGGCAAGCGCGGACCACCTTGGCTTTTCCTAATATATTAAGTTGAGTGGATAAGCAGCAAGGAAAATAAATAAAGGGTCATGTGTTATATTTTTTTTGGGGGAAAACATATAAGTGTACTTTTTTTACTAAGTGAGGCAAGAAGGAAAACAATATTAAAAACCACATTTTGGCTTGAACTTATTTTCTGGAACAAGAAACAGCGAAGTACTACGTTTTCTTCTTCTTCTTCAGTGGCATCACCTAGAGATTTGGACACCTAAAGCTATGGTGATTTTCTAATGAGAAGCATCATAAATACTAAGATTTTAGACAACTAGTAGTCTCCATTCAAGAATTGTGGAGAATCTTCAAGAAACTAAATGGGGATTTACTTCAAAAAGGTAATTTCTCTAACTCCACTCACTCGAACATAATTATGAAATACGTATATGGGATGTAGTGTGAAGTGGAAGTCATTATTTTATTTGAATTTCATACTAGTTCATGAAATAAGTCTTGTTAGTTAGGGTTCTTGAAAGAGGAGAAAAGAGGAATAAAGGTGAATCTTTTGGGAACTTTTATTGATTGGAGAAGATTCTTTCTATATTTAATTAAAGTAAACTTGAAAATAAAGAAGTCACTCTAGACTATGGTCAAGGAACTTGACTAACATTGTACATGAGCAAAGAATATTGAAATAAATTGTTAGATGAACCTATGGATTATTGATGGTCATATATATATATATATATATATATATATATATTATTTTTTGGTAGTTAATTGTCACGACCCGATTTCTCAGGTCACGATGGCACCTACTACAACCAACTAGTAGGAAAGCCAACCCGTAGTTTGGAACAACTAGTAACAGACTTTTAAGAAAAATGAAGAAAGTAGCGGAAAAGAATCTAATAAAGAGACCAATATAAACATGAAATATCAAAACCTAATGAAGTCAGTACAAGAGCTTCTAGTACAATAGAAGTACAAGTGAAATATAGGATAAATATATATACAAAGATGTCTCTGAATACAAAATAGAGATCAGTCTAACAATAAGAGGGAGAGCAGGAGCACTCTAAACGTTAGGAGCTCACCTCAAATCTCCGATCCATGGCTGCTACGCACGATGCACACATCAACGGTAAGAACTCGTACTATGATCTGCAAGCTGTAGAAGTGTAGTATGAGTATCAAACATCTGGTACTTAGTAGTCATCGGACAACTAAGCTCCAGAGATAATGCAAGTATAAATAACATGAAAAGCAGGAATGTAAACTACATGCAATTATTCAATAAATGAAACATAATAACACTAATGAAGCAATAGGGATAAACTAACCCATTCTACTAATAATCTGGGACGAAACACAGTTCCATTGGTAACTAGTCCATATACGATGGTATAGTGAAGAATGAGGTATACAATATAAAATAGTAGTAGAAAGGAAGGAAATAATATACAAAGAGTAGTCAAAAAAGAATAGTCATATATATATATATATATAACCACGCTATATGGATAATCAAATACGAAAGTACTACTCTATGGAACTAGTCTACATCACCGGAATCATATAAGATAAGGGAGCTAACTATAGCATAGTCAGGGTCTTTAATAGAAATATGCCTAAGCATGGGATAATCTAATCATAATAAATCTTACCATAATAGAGAGGAGATCAAAAATATACTGACAACCATGGGTACCAGTCCATAACCATCCCACCACAAACTATGCAGTAATAATCAACAATAATGTAACAGGTTATCCCGGGAAACCAATAACCTAACCAGGCCCCCATAAGCCTGGTAAGTACAATCAAATACTCAACAAATAGTAACAATAACCTATACTTATTCATCCCCTTATAAGATCGATAGATATAGGTGCCAAACAATTATTCTGGGGATAGGCGATGTATATGAATGAATGATAGTTATGAAAAGAACCAGGTGATGTAAGATAAGCCAAGTAACATATCTAGCCCAAGTACCATAACGTACCAAGTACATATACATCTCCTTCGGCCCGCCGGCTCACAAGGCAGGGCCTATGAATCTCACTTTTTTAGACACGTAGCTCAGACAGAGGAACCCATAGGGGACTCGGGATGTACGTATATATACTGCCTGGTCCCAAATTAGGATTTCCAATAACTATTATAACCAATCTACTTTGTCCAGTACTGGAGATATATACAAAGTATAGTAAGAAATGCCGGACTTGAATCAGAACTGAATAAGTGTATATCTGTAAATCCATTGCTCGAGATCAAATTCGGGGCTAAAATAGTACAATAATGTAGAAAGGGTCGGAATCTCCCTCGACTGAAGTGAATAAGTAGTGGTAAAAGAGAGTGGATTAATAATGGACCAGAATTAGCCTCAGTCTAATTTCCCAGGTGATATATTTAGTTTAAGATGTCATAAATTAATAATAAATGTGGTACGAATTCCATTTTCAAAGAATCAAATTTAAAGTTAAGAAAGATGGGAATAAATCCCTTTTTAGAAAATAGTAGTAAAACCAAGGTTTTAACCGAAATCGTACCACTACATAAGTATAAATGAGCCTAAATGTATGCATGCCATCACCAGTATCCAAACAATACAACCGTAAGCATCTACACATCCATAACTATAACCACGTCCTTTCTAAGGATAAAGTACTAACCTAGTGTCCAACTGGTATCGTAACCACGGCCTCGGGCCCAACAACATATAACTTAATAAGATATTAATACCATAAATTGGGAAACTAAGGTATATAAGGGCATAAACCTACAAGAAGGGTCTAATCGGGGAATATCATCCAAACTAAGTAATATGGTAAGTTTCATACTAAAGGGTCATTCATTTTAATCTAAGGTCAAGCAAGTCCATAATTCGGTGTAATAGGATCCTACACCCATAACGGGTATTCTATACTAAGGTTCGGGTTATATTTCTATTCTAAATTCCCTAAATAGGTCAAGTCATGGTATTACAAGGTATAAATCCATCCTATAATCCCTACCTAGCAAGTAATTTATACAATACACAATCTCATAGAGAAACGTAGACTGATGCCTACCTCGAAGCTGAACCGCAATCTCGAACCATCCACGAATCGCTCGTCTTTGCTCTACGATCTCAAAAATGACATCACACTATCAAAATGATAATCTACACGTTAATAGGAGTAAAACGATACCCATATCTCTATATAATACTTTGAGTCAAAATTTAGATCTAAAACGGGCCTGTGGGACCTACAAATAAAATTCCAAAACTAGACGCGTCATTAGGTCCCTTATGACTCAAGGAACTTGTGCCCTAAATTTGAGCAGAATCCGAGCCCAATAACTATGCCAAAACAGCCCCAACATAAAGGAAAAATCAAGAAATTTAATGGAGGAATCAAGAGAAAGGGAGCTTGGAACTTACGAGATTCGGACGAGATAAAGGTTGATTTGACATCCTCGATATGACCCCAACCTTAAATCAACATTCCCCAACTGAATCTTGAGCTCAAAATGTGTTCAAAGGGGTTTGGATATGGAGAAAAATGTGTTGGGGTCGAAGAAAAATGTGTTGGGGTCGAGGAGAGGAACAACAATAAAAAGGGTCAGCTTGGTCGCCTAAGCGGCTATTTGGTCACCAAGGTGCCATCGCCTAGGTGCCAATGGCATCGCCTAAGCGGCCATCGTCCATACCAGCCTCATCGTCTAGGCGCCCATTTGGTAGCCAAGGCAACATTGCCTAGGCACCAATGGGATCGCCCAAGCGGACAATGCCCATGCTTCGTGCCATAGCTAAGGTGCCAACCTTGGTTGCTCAGGCGGCCTCGCCTAGGCTCCAAGGTGGCCGCTAAGGCGATGCACCAGAAAACCAGCTATTTCCCAACTTTCATTTGGGTGCTTCGGGCCCATCCGAAACCCTATGGATGCAAGTGAATAATGATACCCCATAAAAAACAACATTCCAAACTCAATGGAATCGATGAAATTCCCAACGGAGATTATTTTGACAAAATATGGGCCCAAAACCCCATGTGCTGATTTGACCAATTTTCGGTCAATAGCCCAAAATGAGTTCGAATGTCTCAAGACCCAGACCAAGGGTCCCCCTAGACTGAAATCGACATTTCAGAGCTGATTACACTGTCGGAATTTTCATTCGAGTCCGTTTACTAATAGTTTTGGTCCGAGACCAATTTCTTAACAGTGAGAGCTCCAAAACTAAGAAATGAACTTAAAAACCAAACAAACTATCCAAAAATCGAGCAGACAGTTCTGACAAGTCATAAATGACCTGTAGCCGCTATGGGAAGTCTCAAAAAGTTGAAAAAATATAGAAATAGAGAAAATAACCTGGAGGGTCATTATAATATCCACTACTAAAGGACTTTTGTCAGTGAAAGTCAATGGATAAAAAGAGCCCGTAAGCTCAAAAGGACAAGGTACTGGGCCCGTATGCTCCGAGCAAGACTTTCCAAATAACCTTCAAGGCTAACCAATGCTTCCAAGGGATTTCGCTAAAGGTATCCCTTTTTTCTTCACGTCCTTACTTCACTTTCCAAATAACCAAAACTCATCCTCAACAACCAACTGACCCCGAACTGAATTGAGCACGGCTGAAGCACGCAAAACCAAATCGCAACATACTGATACCACACTGAAACAAGCATAACTAAGCGGATACTCAACCAGACTAAAGACAACCCCATGCATGAAATCTAATATTATCTTGTCTTTCTAAACCTGATGTAAACTCTGAACTACACAGTATCTCTCTAGCATCACCCATGTTTTGCCCGCATAATCACATCACATTTCCTATGAAAGACTGAAGCTGACCCATCAAAAATCCACATGGACTAGCATATGAACAATGCCCCATAAGGTCTACCTGAACACTCAAATGATGATGATCAATGTTTGCAATCTCTGCCAAAGCTACTGATTGGTCCGGGTGACCCTCAAAATAAAAAATCATGAGTTTGAAGCACAATCTCTCTAGACTAAATAATCTTCTCCAGAATGCCCCACTGACTGTGGGTAAAACCATGCTAAGCCTTACTCGAGTACATTTCTTTCGTTGAGCAGACAATCAAAACGTAGTAGAGACCAATACCATGTACCAACGAACCATCCCTCGAACATCTATCAAGTCAAACCCTCTGAACTGAAGAGAACTGAACCAACAGGCAGAGAAGAGGCTTGGTCAGTCTTTCATCAAATGTTCAACCGAAGCAAATCCTGAAATAGGGGCTGCAACTATGTTATGCAATCCATAGTCATAATCTCAATACCGAAGCTAAACTACTCAATCTCAACTATCCAAATCAGTTTTGTGGACAAACAAGCATCCATATTCCAAAATCTATCACAACTCCCAAGCAGTCATTCAAAAGGGTCAAAAACCACAACTAGAACCAACAAATATTCACTAAGGTCAAATACTCAAGTCAATCTCACTATCAAAAATCAAGTATATAGCTATCGGTTTCTATAAGGGCTAAAACTGAAATGTTGTCGACGAACACAATCACAACTAAAAGAAACCACCGCCTGAAGATATGAGTTATCAAATCCACATCAGCTGAGGGGATAACATATCAAGGCATAACCAAGAACTCCCCAAGGCTGCAAAGAGTACCAAAGATAGCCAAATCTCAGGTAATTCAGAAAAATTACGATCTTAGCCTGAATCTGGTCAAGCCAACACTCAATACATGGCAACAAATACTCATTCTCAAAAAACACCCGCTTCAATCACCGACAACTAATACACAAGCATATTTCACCAAGTAGAAGCATCCCATAAAGTCATATTAGGCCGAACAATTGACGAGATGAGAAATTTCTGAATTCACCCATTTAAACCAACCTTAACTCAACTGAACCATGAATTACATCGCAGAAAGAATGGATTACCTAACCCAACAACAACACCAAGATCAAGACCATAATCGAGAGACGAGCCCAATAAGCTAGAAATGCAAACCTCAAACTTATCAATATCAGGGGCAGAAAATAGAACCAAATTGCCAACTCTTGAACCACAACAGAATCATGGAAGGCCAAAACTACCTTCACTCCCTCTCCACAACTAATTTAACGTTGCTAACAGGAGGGAAAACAACCAATCTAGGTTCTAAGCCAAACGGGAAAGAATCGCAAGAAGGGAAATGCTAACTAGATAACACTAGTCTAGCCGTCTATCAAGTAAGAACCAGTTACCTCCAAAGTAATAATAGCAATATAGCAATACTAGCATAAAGTGTAGGAGGCACCAAAATGAAGAACCACAACCATTACCACTCTATAACCATAACAAGGCCAATATGCCAAAGGAATTGGGACTTTAACCAAAGTGCTACACCCCTAGAAAGTTATCACATCGATCAACTCAATCCACTACTAAAAGAATTTATCTATGGGGTTAGTTAAATAAGCATAAATCAACACAAAGACTTACAATAATCAATATAGTAACATCAAGGCATATAAACACCGATGGGTATGAAAACCCCAACTCAATTCAAATAAAAATCAAAGATAGTTGACCAAAAGTACACCTATAGGGATGGGATCCGAAGTCATAGCCCTGACCTCCCTGAAGAAGTACGAATCTGAATGTCTAAATGACCAACTGAAACACCAAGTGCACTACCTTTAATCGAAGGTGCCACTACTCTATGAGACTGATCTGAATGCGCTGACTGACTAATAATCCCACATTGGGGATACTCGGGATACTTTCTGGACCAATGACCGGTCTCTTTACAGTTGTAACAAACCCCTGAAGCTCTAACCTGGTGAGAAACACGAGCTGACCCCAACTTTCTGACTGACTCGTGCCTGGGACACTTTTTTGACCAATGACCGATCTCTCCACAATCAAAACATGCTCCTGGAACTCTTTAATGCACTACACCTACTGACCCAAAATGGCCGCCACGACCTGAAGACCTAGACCGAATAACCCGTACTGCCTGACCAGAACTCTATCTACTATGATCACCATGACCTACTTGAGAGCTACCCACAATCCTAGGTGATACCCGTACGGGCTTGATAGGCCGCAAGTAATTTTGACCTTTGCTGGAAGGATCCCTAGATAAAATACCACTAGCACTGTACTGCTGACATGGCCTCTTACCGTCACATCCATATGTCTCAATACAAGCCCTCTCTGTAGCCCTCGCATGATCAACAACCTAAGAGAAAGGAGACCCAACTATATCAAATGCTCCGACGGCATAGGGAGTAGTAAAGCTAAGCCTCTGATAAATCTCCGCATCATCTCATGCTCTATGGCACATAACATAGAAGTGTGCCTGGACCTCTCGAGAAATCCGATATCATACTCTGAAACTGATAAGGAGCCCTGCTGCACACCAACAAACCCAACTCTAGTTTGAGAACCATTTGATGAAATGGGCACCACCACTGACTGTGAAGTTCCTACGAAAAGACTCGAAATCCCCAATACGGAGTCCTGAAAAGCTGAAGCAGTCACAAACTCTGTCGGAGCCTGGGCTAGCCCCAGACCCTCTACCTGACACTGAAGATCCTAGATATTAATTTCTAACTCCCTAGACCGACTCTGAGTTGAAACTCTAGTGACACACGCAGAGGTTTTGTTCGCATTTATCGAAAACCTCGTACTATCCATCTGGGAAAGAGCGAAGTCAAAAGAAGTACTTAGAGGTTCATAGAAGTACAAAAAGGAGTCAAGAATAGAATTTCCTATGAATTCCCTGTAGCCTCCCGAAGATAGGATACAGATGTCTTCATACCGATCCGCAAGACTCTATTTGAAATTTAGCTCTTGTACCAAAAACACCGGTGAACCTATGCTTTGCTACTAATTTGTCACGACCCGATTTCTCAGTTCATGATAGCACCTACTATAATCTACCAGTAGGAAAGCCAACCCATAGTTCAAAACAGCTAGTAACGGACTATTAAGAAAAATTAAGAAAGTAGTGGGAAAGTATCTAATAAACATGAAATCCCAAAATCAGATAAAGTCAGTGCAAGATCTTCTAATACAACAGAAGTACAAGTGAAATCCATGGTAAATATATATACAAAGATGTCTCTGAATACAAAATATAGATCAGTCTAACAATAAGATGGAGAGCAGGAGCACTTTGAACGTTTGGAGCTCACCCTAAATCTCTGATCCATGGTTGCTACGAACGATGCACACATCAACTACAAAAACTAGTACTATCATTTGCAGGCTACAGAAGTGTAGTATGAGTATCAAACACATGGTACTCAATATGCATCGACCGACTGAGCTCCAAAGGTAATGCAAGTATAAATAACATGAAAAACAGGAATATAAACTACAGGAAATTTTCCAAGAAATGAAACATAATAACGCTAATGAAGCAATAGGGATAAACTAACATATTCTACCAATATTCAGGGACGAAACACAGTTCCATAGGTAACTAGTCCATATACGATAGTATAGTGAAGAATGAGATATACAATATACAATAGTAGTAGAAAGAAAGGAAATAATATATAAAGAGTAGCCAAATAAGAATATATATACATATATATATATTTATACATATATATATATATACATATATATGTATATATGTATATATATAGGGTTTTGCTAACATATTACATGAAGGTAGTATGTTAGCAATGTTCCTAATTTTCAATTCACAAAAATATCCCTGCAACCTCATTGAAATAGTAACTTTTAGGGACTTTTTGGTTTTTCACCCAAGTTATCCAATATCCCACAAATTTCATCTCTATAATTCCTCATCCCCACCTCCGATTCCAACACCCATTTCAAACTCCCTCTCTTCTCTCTTCCTCCTTTGTTACACCCATTTTGCCAAAATCTCAACCACAAAGATGCATTTTTGCAAACTTTATCCAAATTCCCAAACCCATTTTGTCAAAATTCCAATCCCAAAGATGCATTTTAGCAAACTTTATCCAGTTTCTCACATCCATTTCATCAAAATTTCAATCCCCAAAGTGTAATTCTACAATTTCTAAGAAAACCCACAAACATCAACCTATTTTCTTTTAATTTATCAAATACACCTCCTTTACTTTGCTCTGTATCATTAGCATCGAATCAGAGCAACTTGGATCTGTTTACGTCAAAAAAAAAGAATTCATCATATTATTCACACTAAATCTAATGAAAAGGATATCAGAATTTTATTTAAATGGGGAGCAGTTAAAATAAAAAGACAAAAAGAATGATAGAAAGCAAAATCTTTGGAAGACAATTAGATGTCTCAAGCTTTCCCATCACAGATGAGAGAGTAAATGTGTGGGAAAAAAAGCAAAAATTGGGACCGAGGTTGAGATTTTGGTAAAATGACAATAAAGTACCTTATATTATTATTGTGTTGTTGTACTATTAGGGGAATTTAAGGAAAAATAAAATTGGGAACATTGCTAACATACTACCTTTATGTAGTATGTTAGCAATATATATATATATATATACACACACACACACATAACAGCGCTATACGGATATGCAAATATGAAAGTACTACTCCGAGGAACTAGCCTACAATACCGAGATCAATAAGATAAGGGAGCTAACTCTAACATAGGTGCTCCATGCCCATCTGGAACCCCGTGGATGCAAATGAATAATGCTACCCCATCAAAAATGACATTTTGGACTCAAAAGGAATCAACAAAATTCCCAATGGAGATATTTTCGACAAAATATGGGCCCAAAACCCCATGTATCAATTTGACCAACTTCCGGCCAATAGCCAAAATGAGTCCAGAAGCCTCGGGATGCGGACCAAGGGTCCCCTAGCCTAAAATCGATGTTCCAAAGCTATAGCACTGTCAGAATTTCCATCTGAGTTTACTAAGAATTTTGGTCCAAAACTAATTTTTTAACAGTGAAAGCTCCAAAACAGGAAAATGAACCTAATACCCAAACGAACTATTCAAAAACTGAGCCGACAGTTTTGGCAAGTCATAATGACTTGTAGATGCTATGAAAAGGCTCGAAATATCCAAAATGCATGGAAATCAAGAAAATAACCTGGAGGGTCATTATATTAATGGATTGTCTATTGGATAATGGAAGCTAGTGTTTGGTTATGTGAAGTCTACACCCACGCGGGTTGAGTTGTTCAAGACTTGGGGTACTACCGTAGCTAGATAGGTACCAAAGGTATGTAAAATCTAAAACCTCCTCTGCATTAAGGGAAGACCATAAGTCACTTGTTTCTCCTAAAAGAGTCGATATAGTTTACCTGGTATATGTGAACGGTGCCTTCCCTTTCTAAACTTCAAACACATGACTATATGCCTTATGTGGCCACAGTATCAACAGGCCCTTTTCATTTAAAATTACTTGTCTCTACCCTTCATGCATGTCACGACCCAATCGATCATGATTGGCACCCACCTTAAACTATGGCGGGAGAACTATTCTTAACCCAACCCTCACTAATCAAGTAATACTGTTAACATTCACTTTCTATCAAATCTTATCATTAATAAGTTCTAAAATCCCATTATTCAATAAGCAAGTAAAAATGTCAACTAACATTATCATCAATGACTAATAAAGTGAGGAAATTCTCTATTTATTACATCCCCGGAACCTAAAGTCACAGTACAAGAACATCTATGAGTACTCAAGTCTATAACTAAATGAATGTCAAAAATATGAAAATAAATAAGGAGTGTCTTAATTCCAAAACAAGGGACGTGAACAATAAGCTGAAGATCCAAAGGCTGCCCGGTCATGGTGCTCACCCTTAAATCAAATTCTGAAACTGCTGGCTAGAGCCGAGGTCTTGTCTCAAATACTGGATCACGCTCTGCACTCAACAAAAGAAGAGCACAGGTAGCGTCAGTACATCAACAAGTACTGGTACGCATCATAGGTCAACTCAACCCAACACCATACAAATAAGTAAACAAAATAAATACAAAGCGATCATCACAGAACTTATAATCAAAGACAACCACACAATTATAACACTTTCACTTTAAAGGGAGTACAGGCTCAGCTTAGGTGTGTTTACACTTACACAATTTCAACAATAGGTTGTATCACAACATATGATTATAGCCGTACATTCAATGTACATGAATGAATATATGAATGCAAGATGTGCGTATCATCTCTTTCTCTTCACAATCTCATCAACATCATCAACAACACCATGAACATCATGATTTTAATATCATCATCATTATCATCAACTCATCATCATTAATATCATTAACAAAATCATGAACATCATGATTTCAAAATCACTATCATCATCAACATCAACTCATCATCATCAATATGTATGAATATGCAAATATAGTCAATAATTACAAGTAGTGCTTGAAAGCAATCGTAATTACTCAATTCACGTATAAGCACAGAGTCAAGCAAGTCTAATTGCTACAACAAATTGTAACCTACCTTGATTCCTTACTTGAAATACTATTTAGCCACAAACTTGCCTTTCCTTTCAGTTTCAGCTCGTTCTTGATCTATAACAACGATTATACAACATCTATTTTAATAATTCACCTTTCCCAATCATTAGGAACCTTCATTTATCAATTTAACCTATGGAATTTCCCTAGTTCATTCTCTTTGGGTTTTCTACCCTTTTAACTTCATGAGTGTTCCATAGTCTAGAGTTTTCAAAAATAATTCTATGAAAACAAGTATTTTCTAATACCCTGAGATCATTATCTACTACTTTTATACTCATTCCCATAAATTTGCATCAAGTTCATAAACTAGGGCTAAACCCCAATTTCCACCATGAACAAGTTTCTAATGATTTTCAGTAATTCTAAGAAGTAATTCAATTTTAAAATGTATGAAACTTACCTCCAAAGATGAAAACCTCTGAAAGTTTGTAGAAAATCACCTTCCCAGAGTATTGGTTCATTTTTCAAAAAGTGGGGAATGAAAACGTGTTTTTGGTTTAAAAACTGTAAAAACACCGCATTTTACCGCTGTAGTGGTTCGCGACGAAATTGAGGCTACCGCTATAGCGGTACCTTTTTTGCTGCAGAGATCCCGGATAGAAACTCGAGGCCTCTCCCCAAATATGTTCATTTTATAATACCCCCATCAAACTACGACCTCGCAAACCAACCGCTTTATGGTAAACTCTATAATCGGAGTTCTATACGTTCGTTTTACGTGTCGAAAGTTGCTACGACTTCCTAAACTTGTTATCTATCTAAAAATCAAGTCAAACACCCCCACCAAAATTCACATCAATATTAGATTTTCTTATAGTAGTACACACCCAAAATTCATCTAACACTAGATTAACCCTGAATTTCATAAGAATTGCCAAAGGAAAATTTGGTGGGGTTTTCACTTTCTATTTTCAGCGTAATGACAATTTGGGTCATTATATTCGATGTCAATTTAACCCTCGTTCTTCCCCGAATGACAACTAATCCAAAATAACATAGATGAGCAAGGGAAAATACCTAAGTCAATGAATAAGTGCAAATATCACATGCACATGTTCGCCTCTGTCTCCCAAGTTTCTTCTTTGATTGTACGATTCCTCTATTGAACCTTTATACACGGATGGCTCTGGTCCTCAACTTTCTCACATCTCTATTCAATATATCAATTGGTTCTCTTCATAAGATAACTCCTTATCAAACAACCGACGAATGATGTAATCACTATCTTCGTGATATTTCTTTAACATGGATAAATGGAATACTGGGTGAACTCCAGACATGCTAGAAGGCAAGGCCAACTTGTATTCTACTACCCCACTTCCTTCAAGACCTCAAAGGGTTTGATGTATCTCAGACTCAACTTACCTTTCTTGCCAAAATGCATTATACCCTTCATGGGTGACACTTTCAAGAGCACTTTCTCTCCCTTTTCAAACTTTACATCTCTCACTTTATTGTCCATGTACTCTTTTTGCTGGCTCCGAGCTTCTATGAGCTTTATTGTATAAACCTTACCTTCTCCATCGAATCCTTGAGCATATCAGTGCCCCAATGCCTTACTTTAAATGCATCAAACCATCAAATTAGAGACCTACATCTTCTTTCATATAAAGCTTCAAAAGGAGCCATGTCAATGCTACAGTGGTAGGTATTTACACAAACCCAAAGCATGTCCTCAAGTACTTGAATAGTTTGCTCTGACTGCCCGTCGATCTGTGGATGGAAAGCTATACTTAGGTACAATCTAGACCCCAACTTTGAGTGAAACTTCTCCCAAAAAATTGGAGGTGAACTGGGTACCTCTGTTTGACACAATCTAAACTGGTACCCTATGTAGCCTTATAATCTCCGTCACGTAAATCTTGGCCAAGTTAGCCGCATTATAGTTTACCCTCACAGAAATGAAATGAGCCAACTTGTTTAATCGATCAACAATAACCCTTATAGAGTCATACTTCCTCAAGGTATTAGGAGACCCACTACGAAGTTCATGCTTATTCTTTCCCACTTCTATTCCGGAATGGACATCCTTTGAAATATACCACCAAGTTTCTGATGCTCATGCTTGACCTGCTGATAATTTTGATGCTTGGTTGCTCCCAGATGTATGGAGTACTTGAAGTTGTGAGACTCTACAAGAATAGTCGAAATCATGTTACCTATATGGGGTACACACAAGTACCCTCGAATCCTCAACACTCCCTCATCATCAAGGATGACCTCTCTAGCCTCACCTTGCAACACTTTTTCTCTAAGGTTGTTCAGCTTCTTGCCTTTGAACTGCCTGCTTTTGATTTGGTCCAAGAATGTAGACCTAACCTCCACATGTGCTAAGACTCCTCCTTAGCTAGTCTCCGACCATCTCAAAAAATCATTAGCCAAAGACTGTACCTCTCTTGCCAATGGGCTCCTTGACACCTCCATCCATGCTCACTGGTTTCGAGCTTAGCGCGTCCGCCACCATATTCGCCTTACCCAGGCGATAGAAAATTGAGATGTCGTAGTCCTTGATCAACTTCATCCACCTTCTCTGTCTTAGGTTTAGGTCTCTCTGTGTGAACACATCTGCAAGCTACGATAGTCGGTGATCACTTCACACTTCTCCCTATAAAGATAATGTCTCCAAATCTTCAAGGCAAAGACCAGTACTGCTGCCAATTCCAAGCTGTGTGTGGGGTAGTTTTTCTTATAAGGCTTCAGTTGTCTTGAAGCATAAGCAATCATGCTCTGGTCCTAAATCAAAATAGTGCCTAAATCCAACCATGAGACATCATAATATTCAATAAAATCTTTACCTTCAATAGGCAAGGTGAGAATTGGGATGAGGTTAATTAAATCTTGAGCCTTTGAAAGCTCTCCTCACACTTGTCATCCCACATAAATGGAACTTCCTTCTGACTAAGGCAGGTCATATGAGAAGTAATAATAGTGAATCCCTTAATGAACTGATGATAATAATTGGACAATCCCATAAAACTATAATTTTTTTCACATTTGTCGGCTTAGCCCAATTTTTAATAGCTTCAACTTTCTACAAGTCTACCATAACCTCTTCTTTAGAAACCATATGCCACAAAAGGACACTGACGATAGCCAGAACTCACACTTGGAATATTTAGCATATAATTGTTTCTCCTTAAGCAACCCAATAATGTGCGCTAATAAGTTTCATGCTCTTTTTCGCTCTTGGAGTAAACTAATATGTCATCAATAAAAATGATAACAAATAAATCCAAGAATGACTTAAAGACTTCATTCATCAGGCTCGTGAAGGCAGTCGGGGAATTGATCAAGCCATAAGACATAACTAGAAATTCATAGTGCCCATAACGAGTTTGAAAAGTAGTATTAGGATGTCCTCCTCCCTAATCTTAAGTTGGTGATAGCCTGACCTTAAATCAATTTTGGAGAATACTGCAGCTCCTTGCTACTATTCAAAAAGGTCATCTATCTTAGGCAAATGATAACTATTGCGAATGGTTACCTTGTTCAATTGGTGGTAGTCTATGCATATTTTCATGCTACCATCCTTTTTTTTCACAAACAAAATGGGAGCACCCCAAGGATAAAAACTTCCCCTTTCCTAACAATTCCCATAACTGTGATTTCAACTTCTTTAACTCTGCTGGTGCCATACAATTAGGAGGGATAGAGATGGGTTGAGTTTTGGGCTCTAAATCTATAAAGAAATCAACCTCTCAGTCAGGAGGCATACCCATAAGGTCATCAGAAAACCTTCTAAGAACTCACAAACAACTGGGACTGAAGCTATAAGAGGAACTGCAGATTTATCTTCCCAAAGATGGGTTAAAAATGCCCTACACCCCTTCTTACTAATTTTGGGCATGAATAGCTGACACAATCCTCACAGGAATAGGCCTAAAGTACTCTCCTACTCTAACTTCTCCATCCTGGGCATCGCTACAGTGAGTGTTTTAGCATAACAATCAAGAATGGCACGATAAGTAGACAACCAACTCATCCCCAAGATAATATCAAATTCCTCCATGTCTAAAATCACTAAGTTTAAGGTCTTAAATCCCATAAACATCACAGGGCACACACGATATACTTGATCAACACATACAGACACCCAAACTGGTGTGGACATAAAAATAAAAGTATCAAGATATTCACAGTCTAAGTCCCAGCCCAAGGTAAATTTCACAGACACATAAGAGAAAGTGAAACTGGGATCAAACAATATAGAAGCCATATGATCACAGACAAGAATAGTACCTGTGATCACAACATTAGAAGCTTCCGCCTCAGGTTGAGCCGGGACAACATAAAGTTGGACCTTATTACTACCCTGACCGACACCTCTACCAGCCTATGCCCCATTTCTGCTGACCTGTCCTCCACCTCGGTTGGCTTGGTTGCCACTCCTCCCTGTAGCCTAGCCACCACACCCACCTTATGGACGACCCTTACCATTTTATCCACCACCATGACCTACCAAAACTAGATCACTAGAAGTTGGTTGCTGAGTCAACTGGCCTACATATAAGAAATTAGGACAGTACCTTCTTATGTGGTCCAAACCCCTACACTCATGGCACCTGATGCCCAAAGCAGGCCTCTGAACTGAAAAGGATGAAGGTGTATAGCTGCCTGTCCATGAAGGCTGATAACTGACCCCAAACGAGGCACCTACAGACACCGGAATGGCTAAATCATAAGGTCGAGAAGAACGACGATCCTTTGAAAAAGTACTGCTGAACTAGCCTGAGGTCAGGGACTTCTTTTTTTCTGGTTTCACTTCTTCTTATTTCCCCACTACCTTAGTTTTTTTAGCAAATTCCATAACCTCTTGGATGGACTTGCCTGTTGTTGCTACGGATAGCGTAACTACTTGAATCCCAAAGTTTAGTCCCTGCACAAAGTGCTTGATTCGCTCCTGCTCTGAAGTGATCAACTTAAGAGCATAGCGAGACAAGGCATGAAACTTGGCCTCATAGGTCGCCATAGACATGTAACCTTGCTCTAACCTCAAGAATTCATCTTTCTTCTGATCACAATAAGCACAAGGAACATACTTCTCAAGAAAAACATTCTGAAATTATACCCAAGTAAGTGGAGGTAAGGCAGCGTACGAATAACCTCTACCATTTCTTGGCTTAGGCCTACAGCTGAAAAGAAACAAACTCTATACCATACCTTTCAACAATACCCATCTTATGCAGATGTTCATCACAATCTATCAAAAACTCAAACATATCCTCAGACTCTGTACCCTGAAATACTGGGGTTTTTATCTTTATGAACTTGTAAAACAGTCCATGCTCATTATCAATCATCACTGGACCAAGTACCTATCAGGGATACACCTTTGTTTCAAAGCCTTTATCCATCCTTGGTGATTTAGCAATGGCATCTTGTAAGGCTGGGGACAGAAATGCCGAAACAACCGGAGTATTACTGGTGCCAACCAAGCTACTCAGAAATCCCAACACTTGTTGAATCACTTTAGAAGACAACAACATCGGATGTGCACCATGTTGTACATGCAATGCATTTTTAGGGACTACTACTTATTCTTCCTCCTCTGCTGGCCCTGCTCCTCACGCGTTGTATGCCCCTCACACGTGGTCTGCCCCAAATTGCGGCCTCAACAGTTGGTGTAGGTGCTGCTGCTGGTGCTGGGGCGACTGCTGCTGCTCTAGAGGAACATGTATTCACTATCTGTGAAACAAGAATGAAGGAATTAGCTACCAATTTAGATAACCAAATACCAATTGGAATCAAGTACAAAAGAAAGAAAGAAAGGAATTTTGTTTTCCTAAAGCCCTGTAGCCTTTCGAGGAAAAGTATAGACGTCTTCGTACTGTTCTTCAAGACTCTACTAGACCTATTTGTCACATCTCGAATTCCAACGGGGAGAATTGGCAGCCGAAGCTGTTAGGGCCCCGAGAGAACCAACCTACGTCCATGTACATTCATATGCATGTCAATAAATGAACAACACTCTATCACGTCTAGATGCAAGATACCAATGGCGGAAGTCATGAAAAACATTCACTAGCTATGAAACTTGGCCGTTAGGGCCACCACATCAAAATGGACACACATGCCTTCATTTGTCTTATAACGTCTACAAAGACTCTAACCGATACATATCCAACCTAAAGTCGGGACAAGTCACCGCTTTATACAATCCTTTATACAATACCAAAACAAATGTACATAATGACTCGGAAAGCCCCGAACCAATCTGGAGCTCACCAACAGTCTGCGGATGACTCGTAGCCTACTGCAGAGGTTTACTAGCACCTGTGCCTGCAGCAAGTAAGGTAAGTTCCCCAAGGGACGTCAGTACGAAAAATGTACTGAGTATGTAAGGCTATAAGAAACTGTATGTAACATAAGAACTTCAATGGAATAAAATACAAGTGAATAATCAATATGAATAAACCACCATTCTGTATGTGTGGAACTGTGTACATTACATTCATTACTTTCTTTGATTTTACGCTCATTCATTCATTCATCACTCATTCATTCATTCATATAATGCCGAGGCCCCAAGCTGATCAGTAGGAATTAACAATAATCAATCGGGATAGACCCATGCTAGGCTTTCTTTTTACCCCTGGGATACCACCCGTGGTTGTGGGATCGACCCATTCTAGGTGTTCTTTCCACCCCTGGGATACCACCCGTGATAATGGGATCGACCCATGCTAGGTGTTCCTTCCACCCCTAGGATACCACCCGTACTCAAACAATAAACAACTATGCATTACTTCATTCCTTTATTTTTGTGAGATTGATACATTGGTGGTTATATCATTATTGGAGATTTGGAACATTAGTCAATAAATAAGAGACACGTGAATAACAATATATGTCAAACCTGAAATGAGATACTTTGGAACATTTCAAAATGGAAACAAAGTCGGTAACAATGAGGACAATAGGCACTGCCAAAGGATACTGAAAAGAGTAACCTTACATACCTTGTCTTCCCAATATGAATACACAATCCTATATGTGAATACAATAATCCAGCTCCTTCCTTACGTGTTACTCTACAACACAAGTACATATCGGAGCTCACGTTAACAACTAACTACATTACAAGTGCATAAGACGACAATGAGCTACATGACTGCCATATAACGTCATTTCACCCTTCACAATACAATTTACTGCATTACCATACCAACAACACCACAACATGCCTTACATCAACCAAGACATCATAAACCAATAGCATTTCACACCAAGTTTATACTTTACACTTCCTCACTAACACCACATCACACTTATTCTATCAAGTCATCTCAATACCTTTCACCATAACACATAAAACAACAATCCATAATTGATACAATTTAAAATACCTCCGAAATACCCCTTAGGGACATTCAAATGGTACCATAAGTTGATGATTGCATCCAAAAAGGGTATAGGGGCCTTGGGGGGTCAAAGAGAAGCAAAAACAAACAAAACAAAATTCTGGAATGGCTTGTGGAGCCACCTGAGCCCGCAGGTGGGTGAGATACGGACGCAGGTGCCCATATGGCCCTATCCAGGGCCACCTACATTGGCATCTGCGCTCGCAGGTGCCCCATCCGCGAAGGCGGATGCCCGGTTCGGCCAAAATGGGTCTCTTTTGGGTTCTTTTTTGTAATAAATGGTCCATGGACATAAGTAAGATTCTCTTTTCATATTTTATGTTAACTTGGATGCCAAAAAACAACCATGGTCTCACAACGCACATGAACATCACAAAACTACATTTTTCCTTTCAATACGCCACCAGTTCCATGCACAATTTCACAACAACAATTCCAAATGTTATAAACAAAGAGGAAGCAAGTTAGGGACATAACCACATCTTAAATGTTGACATTTAATCCATCAAATTCACTTCCTTCAAGACCACAAGTCTCCTTTCAATTTTATAAGACAAAACCCTTTATCGATTAAGCAAAAGTAGACTGTTTCAGACATAGTGATCTGCTCAACACTTTGTCAACATAACCAACATGATTTACACACCATATTATGCATATAATATACTAAATCATGAGAGTAAACACTTACCAAAGCTTGCAAAAGGATGATATTGTCCAAAGGAAATGGTTGCTTAGGGTTTGAATGAAGAGAAAATATCTTGTGGAAAATTCTAGAATTGGCAAGTGTGTCTTGTTGAATAAAATCTGATTTTTGTGCCCTTTTATAGTCCCTCATGTCATCCTTAGCCAAACATTAAATGTGTTTACTTGGTCAATCTTAAGAATGGGTCATTTCTCCATTTGGGCCATGTCTTATAGCTTAATTTTGGGCCTTTATTGAGCCCATTAGCACATGTTAATTCAGCCCACTAAAATTTATGTGGATTAGACCAACCATCTCATGTTTAAATAATTCCATAAATATTACGGTAATCAAATAGGTTCGAAAAGGTATGGGGTGTTACACTATTCTTGTATGATGAGATCTATGAAGATAGTGCTTTGATACCATCTTTGTCATGATCTAACCGGTCATGATTGGCACCCACCCTAAACTATGTGGGAGAACCATTCTTAACCCAACCCTCACTAATCAAGTAATACCGTTAACATTCACTTTCTACCAAATCTTATCATTAATAAGTTCTAAAATCCCACTATTCCATAAGCAAGAAAAAATGTCAACTAACATTATCTTCAATGACAAATAGAGTGCAAAAATTCTCTATTTATTACATCTCCAAGACCTGAAGTTACCGTACAAGAACATCTATGAGTACTCAAGTCTATAACTAAATGAATGTCCAAAATATGAAAATAAATAAGGAGTGTCTTAGTCCCAAAACAAAGGACGTGAACAATAAGCTGAAGATCCAAAGGTTACTCGGTCATGGTACTCACCCTTAAACCGATTTCTGGAACTGCTGGCTAGAGCTAAGGTTTGGTCTCAAATGCTGGATCATGCTCTGCACTCAATAAAAGAAGAGCATAGGTAGCATCAGTACATCAACAAGTACTGGTAGGCATTATCGGTTGACTCTACTGAACACCATATAAATAAGAAAACCAAATAAATGCAAGTCGATCATCACAGAACTCATAACTAAAGACAACCACACAATTATAACAATTCACTTTATAGGGAGTACAGGCTTAAATTAGGTATGTTTGCACTTAGCCAATTTCAACAACAGGTTGTATCACAACATATAATTATAGCCGTACATTCAATGCACATGAATGAATGTGTGAATGAAAGTTGTGCGCATCATCCCTTTCTCTTTTTAATCTCATCAACAACATCATGATTTTAATATCATCATCATCAATATCATCAACAACATCATGAACATCATGATTTCAAAATCACTATCATCATCAACATCAACTAATCGTCATCAATATGTACGAATATGCAAATATAGTCAATAATCATAAGTAATGCTCGAAAGTAATCACAATTACTCAATTCACGTATAAGAATAGAGTCAAGCAAGTTTAATTGCTACAATAAACTATAACCTACTTCGATTCCTTGCTTGAAACACTATTTGGCCACAAACTTGCTTTTCTTTTCAGTCTCAGCTTGTTCTTGACCTATAACAACAATTATACAACATCCATTTCAATAATTCACCTTTCCTAATCATTAAGAACATTCATT
This sequence comes from Capsicum rhomboideum, assembly GCA_031232105.1. Taxonomy (NCBI): domain Eukaryota; kingdom Viridiplantae; phylum Streptophyta; class Magnoliopsida; order Solanales; family Solanaceae; genus Capsicum; species Capsicum rhomboideum. The sequence continues at coordinate 37,384,553 of CP124716.1, forward strand.
TATCAATTTAACTCATGAAATTGCCCTAGTTCATCCTCTTAGGGTTTTCTACCCCTTTAACTTCATGAATGTTCCATAGTCTAGCATTTTCAATAATAATTCTATGAAAACAAGTGTTTTCTAACACCCTAGAATCATTATCTACTGGTTTTATACTCATTCCCACAAATTTGCATCAAGTTCATGAACTACGACTAAACCTCAATTTCCACCATAAATAAGTTTCTAATGATTTTTAGTAATTCTAAGAAGTAATTTAAGTTTAGAATGTATGAAACTTACCTCCAAAGATGAAAACCTCTAAAAATTCATAGAAAATCGTCTTTCCCAGAGACTTGGTTTGTTTTTCAAAAAATGGGGAATGAAAACATGTTTCTAGTTTAAAAACTGTAAAAACACTGCATTTTACCACGACAATGATAAATTTACCGCTGCAGCGGTTCACGACGAAATTGAGGCTACCGCTGCAGCGGTTCTATTTTTATCATAGTAGCCCCGGGCAGAAACTCGGACCTCTCCCCAAATATGTCCATTTTAAAACACCCCCATAGAAATACGACATCGTGAACCAACCCCTTGATGGTAAACTCTATAATTAGAGTTCTGTACTTTCGTTTTACGTGTCAGAAGTTGCTACGACTTTCTAAACTCGTTATCTATATAAAAACCAAGTCAAACACCCCACCAACATTCATATCAATACTAGGTTTCCTTAGAGTAGTATACCCTCAAAATTCATCTAACACTAGACCAACCCTGCATTTCTTAATAATTGCCTAAGCAAAATTTCGTGGGGTTTTCACTTTTTATTTTCAGCTTAATGATGATTTGGGTCATTACAATGCATGTATTTATTGGAGTCATAGTATTCATATTACTCTTGCTCAGTCAAGTATCTATAGAGTTATATAAGATTGTATTTGTGTTTTTATTAGAAATTCTTAGAATTCTTACGGTATATCTATCACATGTTATATATTAGAATAAATGGCCATACTGTAGTCACATTAGTATATTGGATCACATAGCGTTATAGTCATATGATGATATAAAGAACTAGCGTTTAAATAACTCGATACTATCAAAGAAGTTAGTTGTATATGGTAAACACTACTTGAATGGCTAAACATTATTTATCGTACTATACTTTCATAGGCTATAAGGCACTACCTGATAAAAGTTGACGACGGGAGGGTATTTATAGATTTTGCTGGACACACATGCACGATGTAATTCTGTGCAAAGGATTGAGACCAAACCATTATAGTGAGCCCGAATATTATGGCGTACCTGCCCTTGTGGCATTGAACAATCATTGGCGTATATATATTTTTAACTCATACTTTGTCAAATAATAGTATAGAAAGATATCGAACCCACAAAGATTGGTTTATCTATTCTCCAGATGTTTCTTGTTTTAATTACTATTTGACAAAATCAGAAAGAGTAGAATGGTGATTTAACTTGATTAATAATACGTGAACAGAGAAGTAAAGAAAATATTTTTTGTTTTTCACAATATGTTAAAGAGGTGTTGGGATCCTAACTTCACTCGATATTTCTTTATAAAGTAAATTATTTATTCCTCAATTTTTATTTCTCATAAAAGTATAAATACCTCTCACAATTATATTTATATATTATTACTGAAATTGAACAATTAAGTGCACTCCTCTCGGTTATACAAGTTCATTGTCAAAATAGTAATATTAAAGAACCAGAAATATGCACTTGAACTAAAACATGCTCTTTTAAGTAAGTCCCTTTCGGTTTCCCTACTTGTTATAAATAATTATTACACCATTCGCCTCTCTCGATTACAAATAAGTGTAGAATTAATTATAACATAAAATAGATAGATATCACTAAAATATTAACAATCTATCAATACTTCAATTAATAGTATTGCTTCTTCAGCCTCTCTCGATTACAAAATTAGTAATTTATTAATATGTAGTACAAACTAGATAGATGTTAACAAATTAAATAATATCTAACTGACAGTGGATAGAAATTAAGTAGAAAGCTTTAGCTCAGGTACGTGAAATTCACAAATAATATTTACTATTATATAGAAATATCAAGATCCATCATTCTCCCAACACAATAGAAAATTACTCCATACTAGAATTGGTACGATTAATGAAAATATTCTTCTCCATTAAATAAGAAAATAGAAGAAATATTCAAGACGAATAATTCCGCTATTTAATTAGAAGCAGGAACTAGAATTGTTTTCAACATAAAATAACTGAAATAAAGAGTAAAATGAGAACTTAAAAATATAAGAAGTGTTGTGCTCTCTCCCCTCAAATCATCCTCTCCCTTGGAAATGAATGGAAGCCTTCTATTTATAGATGAAGGTATGTCTCTCTTAACCAATCAGAATGGGTTGTTATTATTATTGTAGCAATTTGGTTTTAGCAAATTTGCAATTGCAAATTGCACTAGAGCCCTTCATCTTAATGCTCCAATCAACTTCCTTCTTTTCCCTTTTCTCTTTTTCTTTTGTTTTAATTAGAGGGCCCTACTACAACTTTTAATTTTTGTTTTCAATATCTCTTGAATCTTTCTTTCTTCTTTGTTTTTCTTTTTCTTTTTCTTTGCTTGTGAGTCCCACGAAAAGAGAAAAACTTGCCCAACTCTTTTGCATATTTGCAACAAATTCTCGTTCCTCCCTTTTGTACTTCTTAGATATCTCCATTTGTGTTGGATCTTTCTTGTAAATCAGTACTTGTATTTCTTTTGCCACATATCTTCTTTAGTTGATGTTTTCTTATTAAATTATGGCATTTTCTGCAAAGAAAATAAAAAATATTAGTAAAATTAAATAATAACTTAGTTTATATATGATATTTTTGTCTTATCAGGCATCATTTGTATTTGGGGTCAGTTGTAACATTATGCATTTATTCCCCTAACTCAAGCTGATATACGGTACCCTCATAGTGAGCCCATGGGGGAATACCCTGTATAAAACCATGATTACAGTTATACGTATAAAATCATAGCAATGGGTATTTGAGCAACATATGCACTTGACATAGATCACCTTTGTAGGCCATCATATGATTGTTTGAATTAAAAGAAGGCATAGGACATCACCTATACAAATTACTAGGTGCTTTATAATGATGAATTACTCATAAGACTTTACATGACGAGTTAATAAGGCAAATACATAAGCTAGAGTTTATGTTGTGTATCAGTCACTTGTATGCTCATAAGTTATAGTCCAAACGAGAGTTTTAGGTATGCTGTCCATAGTTGCTCATGTTGTTATTCAATTCATTGAGCATCTTTATATGTATACTTGTTATTCAGTCTACTTTACGTACTAGCATATGTTGTATATGTATTAACGTCCATACATTAAGGGGCACCACATCTTTATATATACAGGATTAAGTACACCCGATAGCAGACTTCTATATTAGGCACTCGTTTCAATTCAACAGAGCAGTTGGTGAGCTCTTCTCTCATACAGAGCTAATATATGTCTAGCACTCTTTAAGTCATATTTATCATTATAGCTTGGGTTTGTCGGGTCCTGTCCCGACCATCTGCTGTTGTATAGTAACAAATACTATTAGAGGCTTCGTAGACAATGTAAAGTTATCATATGTAATTATAATTTCAGTTGTCTACTGTATTAGTGCATCCATTTGGCCAGTACTACTTATTTACCACTCTTGTAATTGTCTTATGAATAGTGGCTCATCCATTTAATGCAGGTCATTCGTATAGCAAGTATTCATATGGACCCTTGTCCGCCCCTTCTGGTCTGGAGGTGTGACAAATTTTACTCTGCAAATTAAAATATTTCCTGTTGGTACACAAAGCTTATTCTTTTCCAATATGACCCTCCATTGGGAGAATCATCCAACCCAATTTACTCAACACCAACACTTAGTCAATTTTTAAGAGAAACTAATCATTCCATTAAATAAACCAACGTCTTGAATAGTCTAATAACAAAACCAATGTGGAAAATAGAAAATGTCTAAAATACCCCAAGGACTGAAAGTCATTGTTCCAAAACACTAACAACTATCAACAACTGGTTTTACCCAAAACAAAATGAAAGAATCCATGCTCGAAACAAATAGACAAGAACTAAAGTAGAGGAATCATGGCTGCCCAAAAAATGTAGCTCACCCTTGAGTCGAAATATATTTCGGTCTAAAGATGAGGTCTTGATGTAGTCGCTGGAAAATGCTCTACACTCAACAAAAAAAAGAGTACAGATAGTATCAGTATAAAACCACAATATACTGATAGGATCATCAGCCAACCCAAGATAATAAATGTGAACAAATAACCATAGCTTAGTAAACAGGTACAACCATGAACACCTACCAATTAACTTTACCTCAAATATGTACCACTTAGTCTTTTCAAATAACACCAAAGAATTCAGTCAAGTGTAAGTTAATATAGACAATATACCAAGTCGAGACCATGACTACCAACACAAGACCAAGTCAATAAATCCAAGACCCACAACAATAAGTTACACCTTGCCTTAAATACATAAGTAAGCAGTCACCAATAAAAGATATACCATTTATTTATATTCTTAGGTCGAACCACTCAAGGATCCAATTTAATAACAACAATAACAATAATCACAAACTCGATCTACTCAAGGAATCTTATGATTTCCCACTAGCAGTGAACTGCACGGGACGAGCTCTTGTCCAAGTACCAAATATCCCAGATTTTTAGTGTCTGCCAACCTTATATCAACCAATTCCATGAAGATGCCCTTTATCGGATCATCTCACAATAATAATAAATTTTGTGAAGATGTTCTTTACCAGCTTATCTCACAATAGCAATAGATATCACAACAATCACAACCACAATGAGAATAAAACAATCATACTTGTACATTCAAAAAGCCTTTAATATAACCTTATTAGACGTGATTAACATTTAGGATATCATTCAACAATTTACTCTTCTTAAACATGCATTGAAACAAGTATACGAAGAAATAGTTAGCATGCACACATAAACCAAGTTGGGTTTTTAACTACATTTAACCACCACCTACCTCAATCCAAGCTTTGCATCACTCTAACGAACTTGTGCCTTGCCTTTTATTGCAATCTCAACTTGGTTGTGGTCTAAAAACAAGAATGTAATCATAATTCAGTCAATGACCTAATACATTCAAGGATTAAAACCTAATTCCATAACCCCTACGTCAATTCATGATCATTCCCTCATTCTAGGGCTTTTCTACCATCATTCCACCTTAATTCTACCAAATTCATGTTTATCGTGATGAATTTTAAGCATGCAATCATAATTTAGTAACCCTTGACCAAAACCCAAGAATTTTCCACCTAATTCATCTAATTACACTAAAATATTCACCCAGGTCAAGTCTAATCCTTCCACATACCCCAAAACTAGTGATTTTAGGGATTAATTATCAAAAAACTAGTTAATGGAATGAATTTACTTACCCCAACAAGTAAAATTGGTGGAAAATTAGTTGAAATTGCCTAAAATTGCCTCTCCTAGCCCTAGGACGAATATGGAACAAAAATAATGTTTTTGGTCTATTTCCTGTATAAATCAGCGACTATCCCGCTATAGCAGGACAATTTTCGCTATAGAAGCATCACTATAGCTGGATTTTCCTGCTATAGCGGGATTCGCCCACTATGGCAAAATTGACTGACTCTGAATCCCGCTATAGCGGGCCAGTGGTAGTGGCCTGCCTCCCTCTATAGCGGCCTAGGTAGAGGTAAAAAGTCTGTCAACCTTTGAAACTTGCCTATTTTACAACACACTTCTGGATATTGACATCCCAAGCTATCCCCTTTACGTCAAACGCGATATCAGGAGTTCTACTAACTCGAATTCACTTTTGAAATTTTTTTTGGACTTCTTAACGTTAGCTATCATAAAATAACCCAAGTCATGAAATCATATACTAATACCTTCTTGAATTATCCTAGACCATACCACACTTAGATTTTATCCATGACTAGCCTAGCCTAAAATTTCTAACTCTTTATTCAGGGAAAACCTTAACCCAAATTTTGGCACGCTAGACTTTATTGTAATGACAAAAAGGATTGTTACACTATGAGTTTCCTTTTTGATTTTAGGTTTCAAATATGAAAAAAATAAGAGATATACATAAAAGATCATAAAATGTATGTGAAATCGCTTATCCAATCAGTTTTTATTAATAAATAGTACAAAGACGGTATCACAACTAGTACAAATATCTAGACTTGTATTACATTACAACTTAAATTCTAACAAGTCTAGCAAGTCTTTCATATTTAGAATAAATTTTTATTTCATACAATAGTACAAATTCTGAATACATTTATATTTGAAAGCATAAAACGTCTTCTTTTCCCTCTGAAGTATCTTTCATTCCTTTTACCCCATATAGTATGTGTATAGCTTGGGTAAACAAGGGGAGATGTATATACATTGTTGCCGATAAAGAATTGGAGTGAAAAACTTCTAGTTATGCCTCCAAGTAAATGATCAAGCAGATGAAGACTTTCTAGGTGTTAACTATTTAGAGAGTACTTGCTCTGATACCAATTGTTGATTTATATGAGTTCATCACCAGTAAAGGGACCGGGTCCCTTAAGTACTAGAACAATAAATTAAGTAAGATAAATGTAAAGTGCTGAAATTAAAGAACACTCAATATTTACATGGAAACCTCCTTGCTCAAGGGAGGAAAAACCACGACCTGTCTCACAGGATTTCTAATAAGCTCCACTATCTTCAAACCAAAAGTGTGATTACAGAATCCAATAATCACCAAGATTAAACTCTTAATCCTATTTCCTTGTAATAACTCTATTACAAGATAAATGCAATAACTCTATCACAAGATAAATGCAATAACTCTATCACACCCACACGTCAACTAACTCTAGTCAATACTCCTAGGTAACTCTACCCAGAATAACATAAAACATGATGAATAAAACTTGACTAAACCAAGGCTGAAACAATAACTAACTCTAGTTAATACGACTCAACCTAAGACCTATACAAGACTGATACCTACACTCCTTTATAACATAGGAGTAGGTTTACACTTGTGAGAACAAGAGACTACGACTCAAGAAATCAACAAGGTCTGAATTGCAGTTCTATTAGGTCCCTTGTTGAGAGTGAGCAGTAATCAGATGAAAAGGGCTTTTGCTTTTCATAGAAAACCTTTTTGATTGCAAAAACTAGGTTTTGCTCATGTAACATCTTCTATTTATAAGAGAGAGAGAGAAAAACCTTAACACCACTCTATTGGTCCAGGTGTTTGCAGGCCAATTGCATCACTACCGGTGCCAAAATAGACAGTACAGTTTACAGCTGTACAAAATTTCTTTGACTTTCAAATCAGTACAACAAGGACCAGGTCCCTTGAACTCTTGTTTGTAAATCATTAAAACCAAAATACAATATTTTCTCCCTTTTTGATGATGACAAACTATATAAGCAATTTTCAGCTATTCCCCCTATCAATCGATTCCCTCTATCAACTAAATTCCTCCTTTAATGTTCCCTTTATGTACAAGGGATCAGGTCCCCTGATGTGAATCAAGACTGCCCTATCATTGATAATATCTTCCCTCTTTTGGCATCATAAAAAAGTAATAACAGTAAACCAAGTTAAGAAAATGCACATAAGGTTAACTCATGGCCACTGGGGCAACACTAACACGAATGAATAAAGCTAAAAAGAGTGATAAATGATAGATATAAGCAAACATTCCATTCATAAGAGCAAACAAACAACATCATACATATTTAACTTAATAAAAGCACAAAAAATTTGTTCCAAAATAGCCCACAGAGACAATGGGGAACTTAGGGGAACTAGGACACAAGAACTTAGGACAATTCGAAGAGGGTTTAAGAAGGAGAAGGCTTAGGAGCAGGGGATTGAAGGACCAGGTACATACGCTCACTCTCAGCTACGTGAGCATTCAAAAGCTTCTTAGTCAGGTCCTTTACTTTAGTATTTAGACCTTTGACTTCTGTATTCAGGTCTCTGATCTGTTCCTTCAGATTTTTTGTTTTTTGCATGGAGAGCATCGATGGTACTAGGTCCTTCAACTGAAAACTGTTGCAGAGTTGCTTTCAACTGAGAAATTTCAGCATCCTGTTTAGCCACTATAATAGTCATTTACTCCAATTGTGCAACCAATATTTCTTGTTCATCAATGAGATCAGAGACTTGAGATTTGGAATTTTCCCTAACCCTTTCTTCCACGCGCTCATTCTCAATCAAGGTGACTTCATGGAGAAGGTGTGCTTGATCGACCCAGGCATCCCTTTTGAACACTCAACCTTGAAGTGATGAAAAACCTTATTCAATAGAAAACCATATGTTATTCCATGCTTCCCATCTTTAACATGCATTACCTTGTACATGTGTTCAATCATGATGGCGAGAAGGTTGACTATTTCAAACTTGATAAGGGTCTCTATAACTTTGCTTTCTTCTTGCATAAACTCAAGAGAAAGAACCTTGTTTACCACGAAATTGATCCCTTCCACAGGGACTTTAAGAATTTCACCAAGCACAGATTCATCAAGATGGATCTCAACACCTTGTACTATAGCAGTCACTCGCAAACCATCTTCAGAGAATTTTGAAGTGTAGTAGAAGTCCCACTTCCTTTTCATGAACAGTAGGGATCGAAAATTCAAATAAATGAACCCACTCTTGTCACTTCTCATATTCAACCAACTCACTCATTCCTAGCTTATCAAAGATACTAAGGTTAAATACTCTTTCTTTCAGTACCTTTTGTGTTTTGAGTACTCTATCCTTTCCTCTATAGTGAACACTTTTGTCCTTTTGAACTTTCCTTCACTTAGCGGGGGTACCTGGTCCCTTAGCTGACATACCCACTGGTTCATAAGTAGTGGAGCTAAATTCAGGACTAGGTCCCTTAGGAGCCTCAACTGCCTTTCTTTTGACTAAAATATGTTTCTTCAGAGCAACTCCTTTGGGCTTCGTCATGGAGGACTTATCTAGCTTTGAGACACATGATCCTTTCCTTCTTTTTGATGTTGCAGCAACAACATCAGAATCTATCTCATCTTCTTTCTCATCCTCTTCTACAATAACAACCTCCTTTGTGGGAGTTTCCTTTTTCTCTATCACAGAAACTTTCCTCATTCTTCTTTTGTGAACAATGGCAGATTTGTTTGCTTTTATTGCATCCCCCATAAACTTCTTTCCTGCTCCTTATTAGCATCATTTATCTTATTTTTTCCCTTGGACCCACAATGTACAAACCTTTTCCATATCAGATCACCACTTTCATCCTTCTCTACTTCATCCTCTACTGGAGGCAAGAGTGGTTGCTTTTGAACTTGGACTGAGGCTGGGGTTCCATAGTAATTCAGACAAAGGTATCGAATGGGTGACTCAGGCTCATTTGGAATTGTTTGTTAGTCTCCAGCCAAAAGGGTCAGACTTTCAGCAATCCAGTCTACCCCTGCTACTGCAATATTTGAGGGATTAGTTCTTTCAATTGGTAGATCCCCATCAAATAAGTGTTCGTCAATGGGAAAGTAGTTAGAGGACCAGGTTGATGTTCAGGAACAACTTACTCAATAGGGAACTGAGACCTCATCAATGCAGTGAGGGTTGGTCCCTCAACTGTGATAGAAGCAGTTTCGGGAAGAATCACAGAAGGAATGAGAGATGTTTCAACAATGGAGGATATGATTGAGGTATCTTTTTTTGCCATGGATGAGGGGTTTTCCTCAAAAAATGGATTTTCGATTAGTGGTGAAAAAACTTGAGGACTTTTGTCATCAAGAGATGTTTTGGGGAGATGAGGGATGAGACATTTTTTGAGATGAAGAGAAAAAAGGAATTTTGAGATTCAAAGAGGAAAAAAAGAATTTTTCAGAATGTAGTTTGAAGACAATGTAAGAACGTAAGGATTTAGGGGTTTTATCCGATATTTAAAGAGAGTGAAGAGGGGTGTCATTTGGAATTAAAGCTAACGAACGTGCCTAGTCCCTATTGGATACACCTTTTCGTTGTTCAAACGATGTGGCAATGGTACAGAGAGGTGGGAAGAGATATGTGGCTATTTAGAACAATAATTTTTGTATTTTTGAAAAGCAATATATATGACACTGACCTTTTAAGTGGGGACCAGGTCCCTCTCTTGTTGAAAGATTTTTGCCCTTAAGACTGTCTTATCCATCCCTCTCATCAGCTTGCCCACCATATGTGTATACCTACAAAAAGTATGGAACCGAATTAGACCAAATGAACAAATTACCACAAGGATACCTGTTCCCTAATCATAGCCAATGTTAGGAGTGATAAGATCAACTAGAGTAGATCAATTCAACTTGATCAGTCCTAGCTTCAGCCTATTTTTCTTAAACTGATCCTTGTAGAGAGCCTTTGTAAAAATATCAACAATTTGGTCTTCAGTCTTGCAGAATTTCATGTAGATAGCCCCTTTCTCTACATTATCTCTGAGGAAATGATGTCTCACATCAATATGCTTAGTCCTCTTGTGCTGCACATGATTTTTGGCCATGTTGAGAGCACTGTTGTTGTCACATAACAGAGGAATAGTATCAGACACTATCCCAAAATCCTTCAGCTGCTGCTTGATCCATAGTAGTTGAGCACAACAAGAGGCAACTACTACATACTCAGCTTCAGCTGTGGAGAGTGCTACTGAGTTTTGTTTTTTGGATCCCCAGGAAATTAAAGATGACCCTAGGAAATGAGTCATCCCAGAGGTACTTTTTTTGTCAACCAGGTACCTTGCATAATCTGTATTAGCATAACCAATTAGATCAAAATTCTCACCAAATGGATAGAACATGACCAGGTCCCCTATTCCCTTTAAATATCTGAGAATTCTTTTTACAGCCTTCAAGTGAGACTCATTTGGACAAGCTTGGAACCTTGCACATATTCCCACACTGAATACAATATTAGGTCCATAGTAGTTAGGTAAAAAAAGGACCCAATGATTCCTCTGTACATAGTCTCATTCACCAAGGGACCAGGTTCATCAACATCCATCTTTGAACTTGTCCCTATAGGTGTATCAATGGGCATAACATCATTCATGTGGAACTTTTTTAGAAGTTTCATGATAGATTTCTCCTGAAAAATCATTGTTCCCTTGGGAGTTTTCTTGATTTGTAGCCCAAGAAAAAAGCTCAGTTCACCCATCATACTCATCTCAAACTCACGTCTTATGAGTTTAGCAAATTCTTCACATAGTGAGTCTGAAGTTGCTCTAAAGTCATCCACATATACTTGCACAATCAGTAGATTTTTACCTCTAGTTTTGAGAAAAAGTGTTCTCAATTTTTCCTCTTTTAAAGCCATTTTCAAGAAGAAATTTTGACAGCCTTTTATATCATGCCCTTGGGGCCTGCTTTAATACATAAAGAGCTTTGTCTAATTTCAGCACATGATTTGGTTGATCAATGAAGGTGGTTGTTTAACATAAACTTCTTCTTTCAAGTACCCATTTAGAAAGACACTCTTCACATCCATTTGAAACAGCTTGAACCCCATATATGCAACAAAAGCAATGAGAATTCTTATTGCCTCCATCCTTGGAACAGGTGAAAATGTTTCATCATAATCAATCCCTTCTTATTGACTCTATTCTTGGACTACAAGTCTAGCTTTATTCATTGTGATAATACCATGTTCATCATGCTTGTTTCTGTAAACCCATTTGGTCCCTATAATGGTCCTGTCTGAAGGTCTGGGGACCAGGTGCCATACATTATTTCTTTCAAACTGATGAAGTTCCTCCTAATTGGATTTACCCAATCAGCATCCTTGAGTGCTTCCTTCACACTCTTAGGCTCAATGGTGGATATGAATGCTGAGAAGGCAACAAAACTCCTTGCTTGTGCCCTGATTTGCATACCAGAGTCCAGAGGTGAGGTGAGATTTTCAAGAGGGTGAGATGACTTGTGCTTCCAATTAGATATTTTTATGGTTGACTGTGGTTGGCTGGTACCAGGTCCCTCAGCATCTTGATCCTGAGATACATGCTGTAAAGCATCATGTTCAAAAGGATCTTGCTGAGGACCTGGTTCTTCTCCTTCATCTTTTTCATCATTCTCAACATCTTGAGCAACTTGTTCTTCATTATTTTCTTTAGCAGAGTCATCCCTTTGAATAGGAATGAGTTCCTCCATGTCTACATTATCTGTATTTCTTAGTTTTTCCATGTCCCCTAACTCATCAAAAATGACATAAACACTTTCTTCAACACAAAGAGTTCTTTTTTTATAGACTCTGTAGGCTTTGTTGGTTGATGAATAACCTACAAATATCCCTTCATCACTTTTAGGATCAAACTTACCAAGATCATCCTTACCATTATTCAACATAAAACATTTGCACCCAAAAGCCCTGACGTAGCTAAGTTTAGGCTTTCTTTCGAACAATAATTCATAGGGAGTCTTGTTGAGAATAGACCTAATAAAACACCTATTAGTAACATAACACGCAATATTTACTGCTTCAGCCTAGAAGTTCTTAGGGAGACCACCATCAATCAACATAGTTCTTGCAATATCCACCAAAGTCCTATTTTTCATTTCAACAACACTATTCTGCTGAGGAGTTCTAGGAGCTGAAAAAATTTGACTTATTTTATTTACTGCACAGAATTCCTCAACTCTTGCATTTTCAAACTCTGTTTCATGGTCATACCTGATCCCTGCTATTTTGTTGGCTAACTTCACTTGGATTTACTTGGAAAAAATCACCAAGACTTCAAAAGTTTCATCTTTGGATCTCAGAAACATAGTCCAAGTGTACCTAGAAAAATCATCCACAATGACCAAGATATATCTCTTCCCTCCTCTACTTTGAACCTTTACAAGTCCACATAAGTACATGTGAAGTAGTTCAAGAGGCTTGGTGGTACTAACTTGCTTTTTCTGCTTGAATGATGACCTGGTTTATTTTCCTTTGACACTAGCATCACATACCTTAATGTCTAAGAACTGCAACTTGGGAACACCACGTACCAGGTCCTCTGTGACCAACTTTTTAAGAAGTGAGGAGCTGACATGACCAAGTATTATACCATAAGTCAGCATTTTCACTTTGATCACTTTGACAAGTGAGATCATTTCCAGGAACTGAGTCCAGATCAACAACATACATGTTTTTGCATCTTTTGGCTCTAAGAATGACTTCATTAGATTAGAGACTGGTGATAGTGCACCAATCAGACAGGAATTTAATTTCATTTCCCTTATAACATATTTGAGAGATACTGAGTAGGCTATACTTTAAACCACTCACATAATACACATTCTCAATAGCATGATCAAGTGATTTTCCAATTTTGCCAACACCTAGAATATATCTCTTCTTTCCATTTCCAAATGAGACACCTCCATATTGAAGTACCTTGAGTAAGAGAAAGCAATTAGTTCTTCTAGTCATATGCTTGGAACATCTACTGTCCATGAACTAACTATGACTGATTCTTCTTACTCCTACCAGCACATAAAGATCATTTATTAGGTTTGGGAACCCATTTAAGTCTGAGTTCCCAAAAGAGGCTTTCTTTGTCCAGACAGGTAGCCTAGTTTTCTTAGATTTTGAAAAGGGACTAGGTCCATTTTTAAGCAACTGCTCCTGCAGGACATAATTTGTCAAACTCATTTCAGCCTTTAACTTGGCTTGACAATCCCTTTTTAGATGACCATTTCTTCCACAGTGAGTATACAACAAATTTCTTCCACAGGACGCATATTTTTTGTGGGGATTGTAAGTGGGATTAACATGTTGATAGCCTAGACCTTTGCCATTGTTTGATCTTTGACTAGTTAGATTGGCTAAAATTTGAAATGAAGCAGTCCATTTCAGAGATTTGTTAAGATCTTCCTTAATACAGACCAGGTCCCTCTCTAGCTCAATATTTCTCTCAAGAAAAGCTGCAAGATGTCCCTGGGACTTGTTCAACCTTTCTTCAAGCTCAATTTGAAGACTACTAGCCTCAAACTTTCCCTTTGAAAGTGATTTAGATAACTTTCTCAACTTTTCTTTCATTTCAACAGTTTCAGAGGTTAATTTTTGAAACTGTGCATGGGACAATCCTTGATAAAGTGACCAGGTTTACCACATTTGTGACAACAATCATTTGCCCTTGGTGGCTTGCTAGTATTTCGCTTTTTCTGAAATCCACCATTCCCTTTCATAGGTTTTATGAATCTTCGAGATAAGTATGGAACATCCTCATCATCTTCACTAGAGTTAGATTTTAAGGCTTTGAGAGCCAGAGTTTTCTCTTTCTTGGGTTCCTTCTTATCTTGGTCTTGTTTTTTTTTTTAGTGCATATGTCTTCAAATTACCAATTAATTCATCCATTGTAAGAGTCTTGAGATCTCGAGCCTCCGTGATAGCATTAACTTTGCTTTCCCATGACTTAGGTAGAACACCAAGTATTTTCCTCACTTGTTTACTAGGTGAAATTACTTCTCCAAGACAGTGCAACTCATTTGTTATGGCAGTAAACCTAGTGTGCATTTCTTGAATGGTTTCGCTTTCTTTCATAGTGAAGGCTTCATACTGAGTAGTGAGCATGTCCATTTTAGACTCCTTGACCTGACTATCCAAATCTCCTTTGCTGATTCATATGTAAATTTTCTATTGTATTCATCCGGACATATTCCACAAACAAGTAGTTTCTTTGCTTTGTAGCTTTTTTCAAGATTTTTTCGATCATCTTCCTCATACTCCTTTTATGTCTTGGGGACCAGTTTTGTAACATTTCCTTCCTTGACTTCCTTCATGGGAGTGTGTGGTCCATCGCAGATAATGTCCTATAGCTCACTATCTTCCGCCATTATGAAATCGTGCATTCAAGTATTCTACCAACCATAGTATTAACCATTGAAGCGGGGAGGTCTGGTGGTCGACTGACCTTTCTCTAGATTGGGTGCAACAGCTATCAACTCAGGATCCTTTCTAGGTGTTAACTATTCAGAGAGTACTTGCTCTGATACCAATTGTTGATTTATATGAGTTCATCACCAGTAAAGGGACCAGGTCCCTTAAGTACTAGAACAATAAAATAAGTAAGATAATGTAAAGTACTGAAATTGCAGAACACTCAATATTTACATGGAAACCTCCTTGCTCAAGGGAGGAAAAACTATGACCTGTCTCACAGGATTTCCAATAAGCTCCAATATCTTTAAGCCAAATGTATGATTACAGACTCCAATAACCACCAGGATTAAACTCTTAATCCTATCTCCTTGTAATAACTTTATTACAAGATAGATGCAGTAACTCTACCATACCCACATGTCAACTAACTTTAGTCTACACTCCTAGGTAACTATACCCAGAATAACATAAAGCATGATGAATAAAACTTGACTAAACCAAGGATGAAACGATAACTAACTCTAGTTAATGTGACTCAACCTAAGATCTAAATAAGACTGATTCCTACACTCCTTTATAACATAAGAGTAGGTTTACACTTGTGAGACCAAGAGACTACGACTCAAGAAATCAACAAGGTTTGAATTGCAGCTCTATCAGGTCCCTTGTTGAGAGTGAGTAGCAATCTAATTAAAAGGGCTTTTGCTTTTCAGAGGAAACCTTTTTGATTGCAAGAACTAGGTTTTTCTCATCTCACATCTTCCTTTTGTAAGAGAGAGAGAGCAAAACCTTAACACCACTCTATTGGTCCAGGTGTTCGCAGGCCAGTTGCATCACTACCAGCTAAAATATACAGTATAGTTTACATCTGTACAAGGTTTTCTTTGACTTTCAAATCAGCACAATACAGACCAGGTCCCTTGAACTCTTGTTTGTAAATTATCAAAACCAAAATACAACGCTTCCATTTGTCATTTCATTGCATAAATGTTATCTTGCTGACTCCCACAACAACTATAACTGCTAAAGTTTTGATTCATCCTTAATACAAGCTACTGAAATTATAGGATTGTAGTAAACAGTTGCATCAACTCCACTAATTTGTTGGAAACATTAAAATTTGATACTCATAATTAGTATCATACATAAAGCAGGAAAGGGGGTCAATAGTTCACGCCACACGAGTTTTTCTTCATATTTGTCTCTGTTTGTGGCTCCTGCAACTAGTTGTATCTCGGCTAGTCTCTCCTTAACTTCAGATTCATTTTCATTAGAACTGACCTTGCTTCTTCTACTCGGTTCTATAAGACCAACTACCTTGGTGACTGGGGGATTATGAGGAGAGCAACTCCAATAAGGAATGCAACAAGAATTCCAACAACAAGCATTATCCGCCAACTTATATATGCTGAAAGATCAGAGAATGCATAATTAGATACCTAACCGGGTAAAATTTCTAGACTTATGAAAATCTCAGGAAAGGACGTGAGGGACGATTTAGAAATAGTTGGTGATATTTCAACTATATAGATGGGTGCAATCATGATGTCGAAGCCTTTGCCAACCCCAGCTGAAATCCTTCCAACTATTAATATTTTGAATGAATGAGCAATAGTTATTACAACTGCACCTATTTAAAAACAATAACAGTTAACCCAATCGTTCACTTTCTACCAATCGCATCTGAAGATAAATTCTTGTTCCCTGAAGATTACTGTAGAGGTTCAAACAATGCATTGGACAGGCTGCTCAAATACATGTGCACAAGTTCCGAAGCCTAACAAAATGACATTGTCAACATGATCCTTTGATGATGAAAGCACATCAAATTTGCAGCTGGCAAAACCAGATATAGAGGTAGCACCAAGATTATATGCCACTGAAGCTTAAAATAGTAACAAGTGTAGAGAAGTTGGTATTGACCGCATATCAACTGAAATCAATGGTTCATTTCTACATAAAGACGAGCTAGAAAAGAAAGCAGCCATGATTCATGACACCAGACATGCTAAGAAAGACGCTCTTCAAGCACTGGATGACAAGGTTTCACAGCTGCAATCACTAGCCGCATTAGCTAGTAAGGAGGACAAAGATGATTGGGAGAATCCCCACTCAACAAAGAGTTGAAGCTTTAAAATCTTTCTTGAAGGTTGATGCATGACTATTTCAGCAGGAAAAGATTGATGAGCTTGCTGGTAAGCTGAAACCATCTGAAGGTGATGGAAAAACATGCTCTGTGAACTTGGGTAAAACATGCTCCATTAGCTGCCAGCCCACCAAAAATCAAACTTAGTAGACTACTTCTCTATAGATAAATAAAAAAAAAGATTAGTGACTTCTTCATAACAATAAAAAAAATAATTCAGAATAACTTTAGTGGCATGTCTATGATCAAATCTGCCCAAAAAAAATTTAGGTAAATTATTTCTTTTAAAATTAGAAGTACTAGAGTAGTGTCACAATTCTATACACCCTGAGAGAAATTGAAACACACCAAACTAGCTAAAGGAAATTTTCGTCTGCCTGAAAGATGCATGTAGTAATACCTCTCTGTTCTCTCTTCCCAGCTATTGTTATGGATCAGGTAAGAAAAATTAATGAAATGTTACTAATTGTTTAACTGGATTGCATTCAGATCAATTGTTAAACAAATTAGATTTCACAATTCCTAAAGTATAATTCATCTAACTAGTACCATATCATTAAGCGAAAATCCATAATTCAGAACACAAATGAGGAAGTTCCTTAATATTATAGTTTATCTCTCCCTTGTTCAATAAAATAATCCACACAACTTGAGGAACTCAATAGAAACATTATTGGATGCATAAAATGAGAAGTAATTGAAAGTCGAAAAAAGTAATCATTTTTACCCGAAAGTTTGAGACCGAGAAACAATAGATTTGTGGAAAACCCTTGTGATGCAATTAAAAATCCTCTGATTAAAG
Organism: Capsicum rhomboideum; assembly: GCA_031232105.1. NCBI lineage: Eukaryota > Viridiplantae > Streptophyta > Magnoliopsida > Solanales > Solanaceae > Capsicum > Capsicum rhomboideum. Next base: position 37,402,427 of record CP124716.1, read on the forward strand.
GAGAATAAGAGGTTGATGGTGGAAAAAGAAATAAAGAGAGAGAAAGTGGATCAATTATTGTAGAACGATAAAGACGGAGGAATTTTAGCTAAGAGAGAGAGAGGGTAAACTGACTTTAATTTTATATCGTAATTAAAAAAAATTAGGGGAAATTAGTGACCTGCTATAGCAGGTTAAAGTTACTTGATAGTGTAAAAAGGTGGTAAACTAACAGTACACCAAATTTAAACTCTAAATAAAATGGTGAAACTTATGATAGGACAATGTATGCAGAGTGTAAATAATTCATTTTATCTTTCCCCGATACTAAACAGAGTACATTTTTTCTTCTTATTCATATTTAAAAATAGAAATAAAAAATTCTTAAGACATATTTATATGTAATATATGAGGATCAATTTTTGTATTCGTCTAGCTAAAATATTATAGACACACTACAGGAAAACTTTTAAGATACTCTTATCTGTAGCATATATGATTATTCTGTTGAAAAGGTAAATTTATTTTAGATAAATTTAAAAAATTGCCTTTATGGTTCAGTTAAATTGACAATCTTGACTATGCAAACAACTTTTACTGGAGTTATTTTATGATCATACTTATAGGAAGGTAGAAATATAAGTATAATAAAATATTTTTTTTCATATGAAAATTTAAAACACGTAAATATAGAAATAAGTTGAACTTGCGCATACTATGACTTTTTAGGAATATTTGGTCGATAATGCTTATTAATATTTCCAAAAAATAAAAAAAGAGGAAAAGTTGGGTCAAGCTAGGCGGATTGGGCTACAGTTTATTGTTTGGCCCATCTTGACCTAACCTATCTTAGCCTAATACATTAGGCAAGATTGGGTAATGACCCATCTGTTGATTTATTTCATTTTGATCCGTCCAAATTCAACTCAAACCGCTCATTTTCCATCCCTAAAAAATACCATTCTTGAACTGGATATGATCACCACGTGGAATCTACTTATTACACTAATTTATAGAACTAACGACACATAAAAAATATTAGATTTAATTTTAATATCTTTGTACTCCTAGAAGAGTTTAGTGTTAAGAACTTAATTTTTTAGTTATTTTTTGTTTAAACTCGCATAGACCCGCAACCCTACGTAGCCTTAAACCGCCTTGACCCGCCCCATTACAATCCCACTTTTGTGTCTACTTTCTATGTCAATCATGGTACCACGTAATTGAGGAAATTCTCAAATTAAAGTCAAAATCTGCAAAAAATTGCCTTTTCTTTCTTGACTCTATTGGTAAATTAGCATATTTTGTAGATCTAAATAGGCGAAATGGTCTAATAGACCCCTGTACTTGTATGTTTTTATATTCTGGACCCTCTTACTCACCCATTTACCCACTGAATCCTTAAATCCATTAAAACACAACATTTTAAACCCTTTTCTCATCCAATTAACGTGCGTGTAATATAAAACGAGTACATGTGGAATTCCATGTCATTTTTAATGACACATAAGAAATTAACAATTTTTTTTAAAAAAAAGTCAAATACCCTTCCCCACCCCCACCTCTCCTCTTTCGACCTCCCCCACCCCCACTTCTTCTTTCTTCATTAGGTTCTCGCCGGCCCAACCCCATACCTGTTCCCTCGTTCTCCCTCCATCCATTAACTTCATCAACTAGTTCATTAAGGCCTCTTTATGATGACCCATGTGTAGAAAAATGAATTCTTTAATTAAATTGGGACAAAACCCACCGGTTAAAATGGAATTTTTGATCAAATTTGAGACTCTCAGTTGAAATGGAGCAAAACACGGTTGGAAAAATAGAATTTTGGAATTTCAATCAAATTGAGAGACACCCAGAAGTAGCAACAATGGTGTATTTCGCCGGTGAGTAGAGTCAATGGTGATTTTCTTGATTTTAATGGAGGAGGGAGGGTGACTATGGTGTTCTCTGGTGACCCCAACAACATTGGTGGAATTTTAAACTCTACTCATTTTTTTTCCTGATAGATTTGGTATATTTTCGACCGAACTCTGCTAGTCTCGTTGATGACTACTCAATGTCTTTATCTTATTTTCAGCAAGAAAGCTACCATCCCACTTAAACCATGAATGGATGGAGAAAGAAAAAGAGAATGAGGATGGAGAACATAGAAAGCACTGCAGTGTCTAACAATGGGAGATGGAGGAACTTTTTTTATTTTTTACTATTTCTTTTCTTCTTTTAGCTTATGTTTTGTTTTTTATTTTAAAAAGAATTTTTTTAAAAAATCACGGTTCACTCGCTCTATATGCGTATATCACATGCACGATGGTCAAAGATGCCAAATAGGACAAGCAGCCAAAAAAAGGGTTTAAAATATTATATTTTATTGAGTTTAAGGGTTCAGTTGACAAAGTGATGAGTAGAAGGGTCCAAAATACAAAAACATATAAGTACAGGGGTCTACTAGATCATTTAGCCATCTAAATATGTCTTCTACGACCGTGTGAAGCGTGAACAAATTAACTAGTATATAAAATAAGATTAGTATAAAACTAATTATTTACACGTCGAAACTTTAACTACTCTATCTTGATTGAAATGTGCTTTTTGGTGATTGGTTAACGAAGGAATTAATTGTACTTGATTTTGAATATTTTTATATTTGTAAGGTATGAGTATGATATAATTATGACATTTCTTGAAAACCTGAAGTTATAATTCTCTATTATATGAGTATATATGTAAGTTGAAGTCGATCAAACTATGATTATCGATATGGTAAAATACCGAACACGGACTTTAAAATACCGAACCATACTGAATTAATTTGGTTTAATAATATTATAATATTTTTTGTAAACCGAAAGCCGAAATTTTCAATACAATATCATAACATGGGTGATGCCCAACCCTAATTGCCTGCATATATAATCTTAAACTCACATGGCCCACACCCACACAGCCAGTTGCCTGAGATTGACAAAAAAAGTTGCGTGCTCAGAATTAGAGAAACCTGATGCCATGTTGAAACACTTGACAATCCATATATAACTTTAATTTTTTGGTTTTCTCAGTTCAGGTAAGGAAATTTGTTTACAACCCTTTCTGTGACACACACAAATTTAGGTTTATTAGTAATAAGACATTTGAGCTCATCTAATGTTGTTGTAATGGCTAAGAGATGTTTAGGGTGGATCGTGTAAGGCTGCATTGTCTTAGGGAAAACATTGGCTAATGTTGGTTCGAAGGAAAAAAAGTGCATGATAGTATCCATATCCAAAACTGCATGTAGTACTTTCTTATAGGTCTTGATCTCAGAATCATACTCGTATAGATATCCAGACCGACGTGCAGACGAATGTCTTACCAGGAAAAGCGACTTTTCACCGTCAAACTAGATTGGAATACCATGACCAAGTCTACCCAGATATGGGCTGAAGTTGGCCAAAGTGTGTGAAACTGTCCAATTGCTGCTTACATAATCATAAGAAAAAATTACTAGTAGTTTCTTGAAAGCGCATACTAGGGTAAGTACACCTCGCGTCGCCCCTAGCCATGCATCAAATAAAAAAGAAATTATGTCGTACATGGGATCCTTGCCATAATGTTTGATGACCTCAGGATGGTTAAGAATTCTAGCCTCATGATGTCCTCTCTTTGTATTGAAAACAAGAATATTGCTGTCACTTCTGAGCCAATGCAAGCAATCGTGAATGTAAAGAGGTTGACCGACTTATAAGGAACCATTGCACAATTCTTTTCTCAATTGGAATTCATGCCACAATACTCCAGGCTCTTGCAGTGAAAATACGTGAAATTTATACCCATGGTGTTCATCCAGCTTCCCAACGGTTACCAACTTATATCAAACAAAATTAGGATAGTTAACAACTAATCCTTCACCACCACCCTCAATTAATTTTATATTTCTAGGCTCCGGGTAAGGTATCAATTGGTGCGCCCTTGTAGTAGGATTGAAAATACTGAAAGTCCTAACTTTATGAAATTCAAGAAAAAAGAGACCCTTGCAAGAGGCCAAAACTGACACATTAAGGGGTAAAGTCATTTATATTTTGCCTCGGCTAGGGTTCATCGAGGCTTTACAGAAAACATTTGATATGTCGTACTTTGATGATGATGAAAAGATGAGTTGTTTAGAAATATTTTGATCTTGAAACCATTACGAAGCATAACTTTGAGTAACGTTTGGTTCACAAAGTTAATTTATTATTCAAGCTCTTGCATAGAACTTTACATTGAATTGCAAGCTTCATAGGCAAGCGGAAGATGATATTCATAACTAAATCTTTATTCAATTTCATATTCAATTCAGAAGTCACGGACCCAAACTTTATAATGCTATATGGATGTTCTAAGCCCTCTTATTATATACTAATATTGTTTTGTTGAAGTGGGATTTTTTTAATTTAGGTTTAACATTCTTTTATATAATACCACTAAAAACTAGGAGTGTTAATAACACAGGTTGTGTCTGATTAGATTTGACTTTAGATTTAGGATCCTTTCACCAAAACTGACTAGGATTCAGCAGTTAATTACTACGTATCACTTTAGGTTTAGAATTAATATTTTACCAATTAATGTTATTTTTGTTAATTTTGTTGAATTTAAAAAACCAAAAGTATTTAAAATACTTCTACCGCTTCGTATTACTTGGCCCCTGTTGACCTAACATCCCTTAAGAAGATTTAATTAGAAGTATTTTTTTCACAAAACTACCCTTATTAAGGATGGTGTTTTCTTTGGTGGAGAATATTCATAAGTTATGCTAGAAAAGACGGGTAACTTCCTTCACTGCCATGGAGATGGTACTCTACCAGGGAGAATATGACGTTTTTCCTGTTGATGTCTCTGTTTAAGGATTGTAGCAGTAAGATTTGGTTTGGTTTAGTCATTATTTGAATGCTTTGTAACTTCAGAATACACGTTCTTGATTTTATACTTTGTTACTGATGTGAACTTAGGGATCGTTTGACTGGGAACAAGTCATCCCGGGATAATTTATCCCACCATAGATATGAGATAACTTAATTAATTTGACTATTACTACTTTACGTAGTTATTTAATACTAAAAGTAAACATGAAAAAGTATAATAAAATTCTCTTGATTTCATTAGGACAAGTAAATTAAAACAACTATTGTTAGTATGGCGGCAAGTATAATATGAAATGGAGGGACTAAAAAGGAGCTGAACCCTTTTATAAAAGAAATAATTAGTATTATATTCTCGCATTCTTTAACATGAAATCTGGTTAGTGTTGATGATTGTGGAGGTATTGGGGGGGGGATTAGATTAAAACACACATTGACTATTTATGTTCGAAACTGCCTGTTACTCTCCTTTGATTTCATGATCTCTTCTCTTTGTCCCTCAAAACCCAAAACAAAATTAAATAAAATTTGGAGTTCATAATCTGCAGATCCATCTGAATGATGGCCGGAAAACATTTTCAATGACTTGGTGTTGCAAATTTGGATTTCAGATGATTTGTGTTTTCTATTGATTTAAATTTCTCAAGGTAGTTTCTGCTAATTTTTTCTAAAAAGAAGTTTTGAGATGTTTTTATTGGATTTTAATTTCATGTGAAAGCCTCTATGTAGGAAAGGTCTAAAGATTAAAGCGATAAAAACACTCTTAAACTTGGTACAAATTATTACTTTTATTCTCAAACTATGCATAGTACTAAAAACACCCCTACACTCGAATAAATGAATTTTAAAACACGCTTAAAATGCCGCATGACATAGCAAGTGGTCTCAATCGTTGTTATGCGTGTGAGAGAGTAAAAATTAGCCACGTAAACAACTCAAATTGTAAAAAAAAAATGAATATATATATATCCCATTTTTCTTAATCCCTAACCAAAAGATTTTTCTCCCCCTTTCTTCTATATTTATGTGTTCCTCAATTAAACACACCTCAATTTCATACTTGGTTTTCTTCTTGGCCTTCTTCTTTTGTAACAACCCTTACTTTTATTTTTGGATTTTTGCGTGTTTTGATTATTTTACCTCTCCCAGTAGTGGTATTTTGGAGTTCGTGGGCTGCAGGAGTGGGTGTACGATTTTTGAGGCATTTGGTTGAGAATTAAATGAGTTTTTCATTTTTGAAATATTAGAGGTGGAATTGTTGACTTTGGTTAACATTCGAATATCTAAGCGTCGTATGAGAATTCCGTCAGTTTTATCAGCTTTGGAACATCGATTTTGGGTTAGTAGCATAGTTAGATTAGGTCCTGAGATTTTTGGTGTAATTTTAAGGGTTTAGACGAGATGTTAGACAGTTTAGCTTGTAGTTTACTTCAGTCAACATTCGGTGAAAACGACCTCTGTTGAAAATATTGATGGTTTCATTGAATCCAAAATGTAGAATTTATGCTAGTAGCATAATTGGTTTATTTTTGGGGTCCCGACCGAATTATGTTTGAAATATTTTGGTGTTGTTTTAGCTGGTGCAACACCAGATCTGGTGCCTGGTGTTAGCCTTCTTCGCGTTCGTGACACGTCCCTAGAGATCACGAAGGCCAGGAAAATCTGGTCATTGCTACAGTGACATGATACTCTCATTCGCGAAAGGATAGGGGGTTCAGTACTCATCACGTTCACGGGATGGGTATCGCGATCGCGGTGGATCGGTCTGGTCTACATTACGATGGCAGTGAAGTAAGTCACCTGGACAGTTTTTAAAAAAGATCTTTTCATCCATTAACCCCCATTACTCGATTTTTGAGCTTAGAGACTACATTTTGGGTGATTCAAAAGGGGAATTTCAACATTTCTTTATTGGGTAAGCTTCTATACCATAAATTTAACGTTCCCCAATGACAAGTTCATGATTTTGTCCTCAAATCTTTATTTTTCAACCTTATATTTTGGAGTTTTACTGGTAAAGCTAAAATATGATATTTTTATGATTTCAAACTCGATTTCAACCCTATTTTCGATGGAATTTCCGATTTAAACTCCCTAAGCTTTGGGTAACATGATTTTTTCATAACGTTCTCATTTTACCCTTGTGGACCAAGATTGACTTTTGAGTTGACTTTTGAACCCAAATTCGAGGGGGTAATATAGGTACCATTAGCTTCATTTTCTTACATAGAACTCATATTTGAATAGATTGGACTCGTTCGGAGGCAATTTGAAAGGGCAAAGATTTGGTTTGATTAATCGTGCTTCCTTAAGGTAAGTTGAGACTTTTCTTTGACACTTTTTTTAGTGTAGTTGTGTGCTAGTTATGTGTAAGGGGAGTAATAAGGATTTGGGGGTAAATGAGATGGCAAGCATCTATGCGGGTACTAGTGTATCTATGAAGGGAATAAAATTAATTAATTGACTGTTTGGACTAAGTTTCTAAAATTGGTGATTGTTATGCTAAAGTTACCCAGTAATTGAGTTGTTGGTGCGTGTTTCACTTATTTACATGTGGGTGACATGTGTTTTTTTGAATTATTTCTTTTTGACTTTATATCATGTGGGAAACAATTATGAGTATTGGGGTATTGTTATTGATTGTCCTGGACTGGACTGATACTGTTGCTCTATTATATTCCATTATCTTCCCTCCTTCATATGCATTTTATCATGGTTTACTGAATATTTCTCATTGGCTTGGGGGGGATCAAGAGGTTAAGACTTATTGAGCTACCAGAGTATTTGGATATTCTCTCTGTGGCCCTATAGACGGATCCGTATTGAGTTGCTATTGATTACTTCTTTACTCTGTGGCCCTAGAGGCGGATCCGAAGGGTGTATAATAAGGAAATCTGACATCAATACAAATCTCAGGTCTGGATGTCACCAGTACAAACCTCTAATACTAAATATAATAAAATAGTCTGAAAGTTTCAAATACAGAATAAACATAAGGAAAAGAAGATAGAAGAGACGTGAGCAAGCATCCGAGGATCGACAACCGCTACCTCAATTTCTATAGAGTGATCACCAAGAATCAAATTCAGTGTGGGGGTGTCATGACCGAACTAGCCAGATCGTTTGGACACCTACCTAACACCTAGCCCAGATAGGAGAACCCTTACCATTCATTTGATGCGGAGGTTTAAACAGTTCATTTTCAATAACATAAATCAGCTAACTCATACATAATACTCTGGTTTAATACATTTGATAAGTAAAAGTGATGCGGGAAACTATCAATAATGAATCCCCAGAAACTAGCCTAAACCGATACAAGAACACTAGACAAGGAATAGGAGAGCCCATGACACAGCATCCATACAGAATAGAGAGGGCAGGAGCGATTGCTGAGTGATCACCGTCGCTGCTATAGAAACCCCAACTAACCTGCACCATGGCTATATCCCCGATTGGAGATATAGTAAGTATAACATCAGTACAACCACACCTACTGGTAGGCATCATCGACCGATCATGGTTAGAAACAAATAATATTAATAACAAATAGGGAGAAATCATAAACATTAAGTAAGGTTCGATTTCTAGATCCCAAATTATAATTCATTAACACCAAACTTGCAACATCTCTGTGACTTACCTGTCATTTAACATTTTCGTATATCTTTGTCCTTTCATCACTCACACTAACTCGCTCTTTTTTTGGTACTTAGCTAATGAAATGACCAAATTTTCACTACTCTTAACTCCCTCCGAATCGGGTCTACAGACCTCACAAAATTACAAGACTTAAGACAACCACGATTGGACTGAACCGCCTCGGTACTCTACTAATACAACACACTACAGAGTTTACAACCACTAAGGCACTTATTACCTGACAACCACTATGATGAAGGACGATACCGTATAATATACTCCCATAATTATATACTCAGGTAGTTAACATTAAACCTGAATTAGGACGTACCTTGGATTCACGGGATACCATTACATTCCACCAGTTCTACCAATAGACTGATACGTTCAAGAAACCAACAACATTACAATGATATAATAGAATGTCAAGACATATGAATGAGTACATGTATGCAGGATATGCACATCATCTATTCCCCTTCTCAACCTTATCAACATCATAAACATAACCAACCCAATGAACATCATGGGTTATATATCAACATCATCATATCATACCGGCATGGTACCCGACCCTCTATCACAACCAACAACATCATGAACATTATGATTTCAATATTAACATCAACATCCCATCATCTCACCTCCATAACACCAAAATGTATGAATATGCAATGCATTCAATAATTACAAGTATGGCTCAAAAAACAATCACACTTACCATTTCATGAATAATCATAAAATATTACTTGTAGTCCACATATACTTAGTTACATACGTCATTTAATCTTTCACTGTACACCTCCTACCCAACTGAAAGTTTACACCTAGATGCAGTTACTCACCTTGTTTATTCACAACTCTCGTTCATGTCCCCAACCTAATACTCAAACTACTTCCTAAATACTTCTTTTGGAAACTCTCACACTTGGCCTTACCTTCCTTTCCCGATCATTCCATGGCTCTTATCCACTTACCCATTCTAATTACATACCCTGTCACTAGTTCGGCCAAAACTCCCTTAGGTTGCTTTCAACCCTATTCCCCATTTACGTTTTGTTAACCTTCTTCCATGCCAGACATAACTATCAGTTCACCAAGAGCACCGATATCATACCCCAACTTAATACTCCTCCTTCTTTCTACTGTACTTAACTTACCCTATTCATTCAGCTAGTCTAGATTCTCACAAAATTAAACCCATTTCATACCACGAATATCACATGAAGGGAGTGCTATAATAATTAATCACAATATTAAAGCCTAACTAGATTTATTATGGTTTTCGTTCTTCCAAACATCATGCCCGAAGGCCTAATGCTTGATAACTCCCGACATTACTATCGATATTAAATGGATCTAGCTCGAGTCTATTTGCTACAATAAATAAACTATAACTTACCTCATAGTCGAATCATAACGCTGATGAGAGGAGAGAGTTGTCCCGCTAGTGCTTAGAGCCTTCCCATGTCGGGTTCCCGCTGGGTGTGCCTCGAAACCACTCTCATGAATCTTGGTTGTCTCTGAAATCTCATGGTTTGGGAAGTGGGGTTTTTCAGAGTATTTTTTGGGGAAGGGGGCGACTTGGGGATTTAATAGAAGAGAGGGTTTTTCAAATTTCCTTGGGCTAGCTACTGGAGGGTACCGCTGCAGCGGAAGGCCACTAACCAACCCGACTTCCTTTGGGACTTTGGACCAATCCCTTTGGGACTCGTTTTACCTTCCCGATTTAATTTTTTCCGGGCCCAATTTGAGCATATTATGTATCATAAATTATCTTTGAGGTATTTTCACATGTAACGATGGTTTTGGGTCGTTACAGGAGGCCATCCCACTTGGTACCTGCATGTAAGGTCTAGAAAAGAAACGGGGTGAGTACAAAAATACGTGTACTCAGCAAGAATCGTCCCCTAATTTAATGCAATGGCGCGAGTCAATAAAACCAATCATCCATAGCAACCACAAGACTTAGACTCAAAAAATACCACCCTATGCTAACAATAATATACACCACACCTTCCAAATTAGGTTCTCACAGTCAAATAACCAACCAGGCACATAAGTGTAGATATTAAGTAAGGTCGGCCATATCAAGAGAGTAAAATCAATGTCAGAGATCCAATATCAGCTCAACAAACCAAATCAATAAGTCATATAGGTATGATGAGTATGATGTATGCCAGACAATGCAGTAGGGATATGCAGATAATAAATATGATTATGTTTGTCCTACCTGTATTGTCACAACCCAAAAATTGAGGTCATGATGGCACCTACCCTGATCCAACCTTGGTACGTAAGCCAAAAATCCATAACAGATATAAAATATAAAAAGAGAAGAAATAAGCAATATGAGACTTTTAAAACGAAGTAGGACCATAACAATCATAAAATCCAAACAATGTGAATAAAAAATACAACTGAATCCCAAAACCTGATATCATAAGTATAAAGAGCATCTAAGACAATACTGAAATTTGATAATATATCACTGTCTCCAAATATAAGTAAAGACATAAAGGATAGATGGAGGCTGGAACAAAGCTACGAACGGGGATCTTACCAGTACTCCAGATCAACTCTCACAACATAAATTAGCTACCATGGGATGCACTCGTACTGGGATCTACACCGAAAAGGCACATAAGTAGGAGTCAATACGGTCCACTTGTACTCAGTAGGTATCATAGACCGACTTAGAAAAGTAGAAAGCTAAACAAGTAAAGAATACTATGAGCACGCTTCCATCTGCATACATAAAAGTTCCCAATGGCAGCTCAAATCATATCTCCTGACAATTCTACAAGTATAATGTCTATATAAGAATAACTACACATAAATATATAAGATAAGGCTAAATACACGATAACAAGCACATAAGTTGTCACAACCCAATTGGTCGTGAATAGCACCCACCCTAACTTAATAACAGGAGAACTATCTAACCCAACCCTTACCAACTAAATCAAACCCTTACAAGTCACTTTTATCAATAGCTTATCATTTATTTACTAAAACACAATATCATTCAACCGAATTCAATTCTAACTCATTTAATATCCATAACAAGAAAATAGAGTGCGGAAATATCTCTAATTATTACATTCCTTGGGACCTGAAGTCACCATGCAAGAACAACTAAACAATAACCAAAAACCAAGTCTAAAAGATTATCCAAAACACTAAATAAAGGAATGTCTTAGTCTTAAAATAAAGGACATGAATGATATAAGAATGACCCAATGACTTCTCAGACATGGTGCTCACCCTTGAATCGATATCTGAAATCACTGGCTAGAGTCGAGGTCTCATCTCAAATGCAAGAACACACTTTGCACTCAACAAAAAAAGAGTACATATAGTACCAATACAACAATTAAGTATTGGTAGGCATCATCCGCTGACTCAACCCAACACTATACAAATAGAAAAATTAGATGCAAGTAACAACAATCAAAACACAACCCACAATTAGTTGACAAACGAATATAGTCATAACACTTCATCTCATCAGGAATATAAATACACACGTACATCAATTACACTTAGGCAAATTCTTCAATAATGTTCGTCACAACATATATATATGTATACATATTCAAATAAAATGATGATTGCATGCATGCAAGAAGTACACACATACACACATACTAGAGCCGGCAAGGACTCTCAGATATGACCTGTAGGGGACAAGCTCAGTCCATGTACCAGTACCAGCATGGTACCTAATCTAATAACAGTGTCGGCATGACACCCAATCCATATATCATCTCAATATCACCTCCAAACCATAACCCGATCCATATATCATCTCAATCCATCTCAATATCAAATGTTCAATGCAAGATGTAATCAATAATCACAAGTAATGCCCAAAAATAAATCACAAACACCCAATTCACATACAAGCATAGAGTCAAGCAAGTTTTTACTATAATTAAACAATAACGTATCTTGATTCCTTGCTCGAAATGACTATAATGCCACAACCTTACTTTTTCTTTCGATTTCAGCTCATTCTTGATCTATACACAATAATTACATAACTCTTTATACAATATTTCACCTTTCCTAACCATTAGGAACTCATATTTATCAATTTAATCTAAGGAATTGGCCTAGTTCACTATCCTAGGGTTTTCTACCCTTTAAACTCTAGAATTCTTTGTAGTTTGGCATCACCAACAAGAATTCTATCATAGAAAGTGTTTCTAACACGTTAGAATCAATAACAACTGAAAACAACCTAATTCTCCACCAATTTCCACCAGTTCATATATTAGGGCTAAACTCCAACTTCTACTATAATCATGATTCTTGCAATTTCTATGAATTTAAAGAAGTAATTCAAATTTAGAGAGTAAAGAAACCTTACCTACAAAGATGAAAACATCAAAACTGAACAAAATAGCCTCCTGCTATACCCTTGGATGTTTTTAGAAAAGTGGAAATGAAAAATGAGTTTTCTGGTTTTAAAAATTAGAATTATGCATTTCACCGCTACAGAGGCACCGCTATAGCAAAGGATTTAATGCTGCAGCTGCCCTCAGGCCAAATGGGGTTAGCGCTGTAGCAACACTTCTGCTGCTGCATTGGCACTTCTGTCACTACAGCTGGCCTAAACCAGTAACTCGGGACTTGGTCACAGTTTTGGCCATTTCACAATACACTTCTCAAAATTCAACATCATGAACTTACTCTTTTATGATAATTGTTATAACCGAAGTTCTACTAACTCATTTTACGCACCATAAGTTGCTACGGCTTCCTAAACTCATCCTCTAAGACAAAATCAAATCAAATTCACCAACCAATGCTCTAATCACCCCCAAATTTCCTAGACCACCACACACTCAAAATACGCCTAAGAATAGGCTAGCCCTGAATTTTTAAATTTTTGTCTGAGGGAAGATTATGCGAAGGTTCTACTCTCTATTTCAGCATAACGATGATTTGCATCATAACATAAGTAGAAGTACAAATGATGTAATACAATCCAATGTAGTGGGATGATAATGAAGTAAGCCATCACATAACAACCATCGCATGGCCTCGTATACATCTTCCAGGAGTAAGCTTCTAGGACAGGACCCATGGGGGGTTCGCAACCCATATACTTTCATAATCTCAATCTCATATCTCAATCAACCTTGTTGGCAATATCTTCGGTCAAGGGTTTTATAAAGTGTTTCATTTTCTTTCAAACCTAGTGTTTCTCTGAGGTACCAATTCCATATATATGGATGAATGATATGAGGATGCATGCTCAGTAACCAATACAATATCATATATAATGAATTAAGTCAATGATGGTGTCAAATGAGCTCAAATCTCCTCAATATCTCAATAAATTATGATATAAGTCATCGCATGGCACCATAGTAGTGAATAGTCATGTAAGACATCAATAATATCAATTCAAGCCCCCACTCGAGCATTACAATAAAAATAGATGGCAAATAATATTCAAACAAGACCAATACCAACCCCTACTCAGGTATCACCACAATAATCACCTATCAAGTCAAATATAATTCTCATATAGGCCCCACTCGAGCATCACAATAATAATAATATCTCAAGTCAACAATAATACTCAAATATGCCCCACACGGGCAACATGATAAAATAACTATCTCAAAATACAAATCTCACGATGCAATCCCTAACTATAGCATGATTTACATGAATAGTTAATTACCCATCTCACTCTGAAAAACTTTAAGCCATAACCTACCTCAAAAAGCCAAAATACGAGCCTGAACCCTTTAACATAGAGCCTTCTTTTACGAGCGGCTTAGAAACAAACCAAATCTATCAAAAATATAAACAACATATTAAAAAGAGTCTAATGATACCCATATTTTTTACTCTCGTTTCGGGTAAATAGTTTGAAAATCAACTCAGAATAAAAATGGTAAAATTGGAATTTTATTTAAAAATCATGTTCGCCTTTCTAAGAGGGTTATAAATCTAAAAACCCAATAGAAAATGAGTTGAAATTGGACTTGAAATTAAAGAAAACCCAATTTTAAATTTTATCGGATAAAAGCCGCAAAGTCCAAGTTTGAAATCAAAGTTTTGAAGTTATTTTGAAGATGAAATCAATGGAAATTGATGAAAATATGATTTTAGTGTTTACCCACACAAGATTGATGAAATTCCTCTTTGAAATTACCAAGAATCGAGCTCTTAAAGTCTAATAATGGTGAAAATGGGGTTTTGGACGAGAAAATAATTTAAATTCTGCCCGATACATATTACTCTGCACAAACATAGGCCCTGGCCGTGATTGCGACCTGACCCAAACTGGAACCCTTACGATCGTGGGTGGTCCATTGCAAACACGATGAGTATCCGACCCGGACCCCGATCCACTTACCATTGGCAAACACATCCACCACCTCACGTTCTCTATGAACGAAAAAAGCTACCCTTTGCAAACGCGATTCTACCATCACTTTTGTGATGAACAATATTTCCCTTCTCCGTGATTGCGACCTGGGGTCTGCAACAGTGAAGAAGGATTCTTTTTTGCACCAGATACAACAACAACTGCTAAGGGAAATGATAAAAATCCTCCGAATGGACCCTCGAGATTTATTTGGGATCCCACAGAAATAAACCAATATTGCTACTAGGATAATTTTGATATTTCAGACACAATGAAACCATCGATTTTATGAAAAGAGGTCGTTTTAAACAAGTTAACCCCCCTTATGCTAAATTTAACTAGTTTCTTGCCTAATTGGTCAAAACTAAATATAAAGGCTTGAAACCAGAACCACCTACACTACGAACGTGAAATCAATATTCCAAATCTAATGGAATTGATAGAATCAACATCTAACACTTGAATCACATAATATTGACCAAAATCAAACTAAACACTATTAAGGCTTCTCAGAAGCTCAAACTCACTCAAATCACTCTCGAACGCTTTGGGAATCGTCCCAATCAACCTCACAGCTCATAAATAGCATATAGTAACTATAGGGAAGGAAAAATGGTTAAAATACAACAAAAGCTAAAAATCAAAATAAGGGTTGTTACATGTATACACCCGCTGCCCTATATAGCTAGCTGGGACTCATTGGGGACTTGCTAAGTCCATATAAAGCCTCTGAATCCACCTCTAGGGTCACAAAGTAAATAAAAAACCAATATTAGCTCAATTCAGATCCACCCATAGGGCCATAGAGAGAATATCAAATGCCCTGGTACCTCAATAAGTCTCAATCTCCTAATTCGCCCGAAGGCCAAGGAAAAATATCCAATAAATCGTGATATTATGCATATGAATAGGGGGATGGAATACAATAGAGCAATAGTTCTAGTTCAGTCCAGAATAAGTAATAATAATACGTCATGTCTCAATAAATTTCCCCACGTGATATAAAGTCAAAACCATGGCACCCGCATGTAAATAAGTAAAATAGGCACCAGCAACTCAATTACTAGGTAATTAAAGCATAACATTCATCAGTTTTTGAAACCCAGTCCAAACTGTCAATTAATTAATTTACTCCCTTCATTGATACACTAGTACCTATATAGATATTCATCATCTCATCTATACAGGACCCTCAAATCTCCATTACTCCCCTTACACACAACTACCACATAAAACACACTAAAAAAGAGTAAAAAAAAAGTCTCAACTTGCCTTAAATGAGGTTCAAAGAGTTATATTAAAGATTTACTCTTCCGAACTGCCTTTGAACGAGTTTAATCAATTCAAATATAAGATTTATGTAAGAGAATGAAGCTAATGATACCCATACTACCACACTTCTAATCCGGGTTCAAAATTCAACACGAAAATCAACTTCAGACCCATAAGTTCAAAAGAGAAATTTTACTAAAAAATAATGTTACCCATAGTTTAAAGAGTTCAAATAAAAAGTTTCTTCAAAAATGGGGTCGAAATCGAATTTGAAATTATCAAAATATTATATTCTAGCTTTACCAATAAAACCCTAAAATTTAAAGTTGAAAATAAACATTGAGGACAAAATCTGTAATGACCCAACATATTGTTAAGTTAAAAATCGTACCGAAAAAACTTTATGACTAAGAAAATCCTCTTTTCGGACTTGATAGAAATTATTTCATAGGAAAAAGTGGTTTCCAACATTAATTGGGCTGAAACATTAAAAGATTTGGGTCAGTCCTACTTCCCACCACTGCAGCGGTGCACTCCAGCCACTACAACGGCACTTGGGCAGTAGCCAGCCTGAGAAATATTAAAACTCTCCTTTTAACCGAGCCTCCATAGGTCATCTTTTTCCTCCTAAAACCCCTCCAAATAAACCTAACACCTAGAATAATGAAATTTTAGAGGTCACACTTTATGAGAGAAATGTTGAGTCATACCTGTTGAGATTTCGATGTGAGAAGAGGCCAGGAGTGCGTGGGACAACTCTCCACCTTCCATAGCAACATAATTCGTCTACATGGTAGGTTATGGTTTAGTTGTAGTAGACTTGGGGTTAGATGCACGTAATAATAATAGTAATGTTGGGAGATTTCATGTCTTAGGCCTTTGGACACGAAGTTTGAATGGATGGAATGATAATAACCAGATTAAGCTTAAATGTGTAGTTGGAATTGTTATATTATTGGACTGATTCATTCTTTACATGGTTCAAAGATATAATGGTCTATGAACTAAAGGTACTTGAGGATTTTACGCATATTAGTGAGTTAGGAAAAATAGTAATGTGACCGATGAATGAGATAAGCATAAGTTGGGATTAGAGTAGGTTATTTTGCAATGATATATGAATCCAGTAGAGTTTTTGAAAAATGGAGAATCTGGGAATTGAGGCCTGGTGTAAGTGGTATGTTTGGTCAGAATAAGAGGCATAAGAGCATACTTACGGGATTGTAATTAGTTGGATAATAATATATTGATTATGGTCAGAGTGAAGAGAAAGGAAAGCTATAGAGGGAAATTTAGTGTCCGGGGTGAAGGTTGCTAAATAATGGAAGTATTAATAGTTTTAGCACCACGCTTAGTATTTAGGGACTGGGGTATTAGGTAAAGTTATGAGTGATGACCAGAGAGTATGAGCATATGTCGGTGAGTATGGGTTATTGGATGTCATTCAGAAGGGGTACTCTATGTGTTTTCGTATATGCTTATAGATGTCATAGGCACCTGAATGTATAAGATAGGTGCTTGATTTACCTTCAATAATAAGGGGATAATATTCCTAGCAAAAGACTTTCTTGACCCTATGCTTATATGTGAATAGAGTATTTGTGATTACTTTCGAACACTACCTGTGATTATTGATTACATTTGCATTTACATTGATGATGATGATGTTGATAATGATATTGATGATGATGATGTGATGATAGTGATGATGATGGTATTGATAATAATATTGATGATGATGATGAGATGATATTGATGATGATATTGAGATCATAATGAAATGATAGATGATGGTGATGTTGACATGAGAAAGGGATGATATGTTCATCTTGTATACATACATTCATCATATGCATTTGGATGTACTTATATATATATATGTATGTTGTGATGAACCTGGTTGTGTGATGTCACCCAAAATATGATGCCTAAGAAGTATAAAGCGGTCGCTGAATCAAATATGGAACCCAACTAGGTTGGGGTCGATCCCACAGGGAATCAGACGAAAGTAGGTTGAGTTCTTGTTCGAGTAGTTGGCAAATAAGTAAAAAGGGAGAAATAATTGTAACAAGTAGTGATAGTAACAAGTGTTGATTCTTTGAAGTTGTTTTCACTATGAGAAATACACTAGGACTGTGATCCGCAATGATTCCTTAACTCCACCGGTTACTTGTGCTGACAAAACTGTCCCACAGCATTGCATGCAAAATCTGACAAGATATGTTCATCTAAACATCTTCCGACCTTGGTTAGATGAATTTCACTCTTCTCCTCTCGGTCTCCGAGTGTCGCACTACTAACCCTTGTCCTGGATCTCAGATAACTATTCCTGTTAAGGCTCAAGTTATTAGATGAAGGTTGATAACTTCAAATCTCTGTTGTTATTTCCTTTTCCCAATCTCTACCTCTCTCTCGAGCAAGTCTAGAATACATGCGAGTTTCTAACGTTTGCAACCATTAGAAGATCAATCACAATGAAGGAAATAATTATACATGCATTCACACCGGTTCAGAATTGCTTTGCACTTAACCCATTTCGTTAATTCCTCGTGGTTCACACAACCCTAGTTAATGAGTTTAGCTACTCATGTTTGCAAGAGCATAAAAAGAATTCGAAGATGAAGACATATTTGTAAACTCACAATAATGAAGAAACTCTGAAATCTCAATTATGAATAAAACCCTAGAATCGGTGTTCCAAGATTACAAAATAACAATGTGTTTCTGAACTCAAAATAATGAAAAACTATCTCAAAACAATGTACTGACTAACTCCCGCACATAGGACAATACAGGGGTATTTATAGATACAAGATGATTCCTATCCTAAACAAAGTAGGAGACTAAAGTCGGCAATTTTCCACAGTATCGTGACTTGGCATCGTGGAACCAAACCATGTCACTTGGGTCGATTTCGTGGAAATCAGGTAACATAGCACATCTCTGAAGTCGACTCACATCACCTACCCACGTCACGTGGGTAGACTCACATCACGTTACTTTATGTCATGGAAATCAGGCTCTTGTCCAGGCTACAGAAGGTGTCTCACGGTAGCCACCCACGTCACGTGGGTGGACTCACGGTACGTGAGTCCCTGCCGCGGGTCACTCCTTATCTTCGACTTGGATCTTTTCTTCTTCATATGCTCCACTCTAGTGCATGCTTCTTCACGTTTCCTCCATTTAGCCTCCCAAACCTATCTTCCTGCAATATAGGACAGAAAACACATCATACCCACAAAATATACTCAAGTTATTGCATGTTTTCCTTGTTTTAAGCGTCAAAAGTGCCATGTGATCATGACACATCAACACCCTCAACTTAGAACGTTTGCATGTCCTCAGGCGAACAAAACAAAACACACATATATGATGCTTAACTAAGAGAAACCTAAGGGACCTACGACAGTCGATTCATTGCTTTTGAACTCAAAACTCTTCTGACCCCTCCTATTTACAAATCAAAACCACTGTGTGTATACATGCAACATATTATCATGACATAGAAGGGATCAAGTGATGGCATCAGATTATGATCAAACAACTGAGCATATATGCAAATGCCATTATCCGAACAAATAGCAGCTAACAATGCAACCCATGTACTCTCACAATCAAAGAAGTACCATGCACTCACAGTGTACTAATGAATCTCAAATTAGGGACTCGGTCAAAACACTCTCTCTCACAAAGAAGTTCAAACAGTGTGCATGAAATACCATAGGCTTGCCCTTATTTTCTTTGCCTTAGTTTTTCGGATAGTTGGACTAGGATCACTATAGGACTTTCATCGGCTTGTAATGCAGGCTTGGGGACGGATATGGTACATATGGATATGGTGACTTAACCCTCCTTGACACTACACTATTCTTGGCTCCACTTTTTAACCATGCTTATTTATTCTCCCTTATTCTCCTTCATTTATTTTCAGATTTTCGGGATTTTCTTCACTTTTAAAACACAATTTTCTCTCCTTTTTTTTTCTTCTCTTCTTTTTTTTTCTTTTTCAATTTCTATTCATGTCACTTTATATTTTTTTTTTCTTTTTTTCTTCACACCCAAATCTGTTATCTCTCTTTTTCTTTTACTAACCCCTTCTTCATACCCAAATTAATCTACGCACCCCTATAATAGCCACCCTCAACTCAGGCGATTTGCCTGAGTTGAGGTACACAATGTCCAAGGAGGGACCAAGGCCAAGACAAGTTCATTATAAGTCAAAATAGGAAGATGAATAGGCTAATGAAAGAAAAAAGTCAATTAACGCTCAAAATCGGGATCAAGGGATACTTAATTCATTTGGTCAGGCATTTAGGCTACAAGTGGACTTATTCAAAAATGGCCTATGATCCTTTCCTAATCACTATCCTCTAACCTAGGCAAGACTAACCGGGCAAGTTCTGGATCACACACACAAAGTCAACTAAGTAATGACCTCACACACACATAGCACAGGGTTACATTATCAACTACTATCTATCCAGTTCGTGAAATGCTAGCCACAGATGTAATGCCTATAACACTAATGCCACAACAAGATCCAATAACTGTCACAACTTAGCCTACTACACACACCATTTAAAAACAAAAATTTCAGGAGGGTATCCTTTACACAATCAAATAGCATAACTTGTTCAAAACTGGACTGCACTACGGTTCCCTTATTTTTCTCCTAATTCAACAAGAAAACATATAAATAGTATAAATAAGAACCTAAACATACCGATTCTACTATGATAGCACACTCGGGGAAAAAGAAACACGACAACAAAAACCACCAAATGGTGGTATACCCCCACCCCCAACTAACAATGATGCACTGTCCTTAGTGCACAACTATCAATATAATAAATGCAAGGGAGTGAAGACATACCTGTAGCACCCTAAGCGCCAAAAGTGGACCTGCCCATAGCGGTATCATCAGTATACTCTCTGGGCTCTCCGCTAGATGCATCTGGTGGAGGGGGTGCCTGACTAGAGGATGCACCTCGTGCCCTCTTCTCCTGGGCGATCTGACTAGTATGGTACTCCAACCTGGAGGCCTTAATTGCTCTCCTGAGATCACCCTCATACTTGTCACCACTATCCACCTGCTTCTCTGGACTGCATGGTTGTTTGGCTCTATCAATAGAAGGCTCCTCATCGGCAAACAAATCCATCTCAAAAATTGGCTGCATCGAAGCTTGAACAGGCATAGATGGAATAACAGGGGAGCTGCTTGGTGCCAAAGCTCAAACCTCCTCTCGTAAAGTAGATACCTCCTGTGTCAATGTTACCATACCAGGATTCTGTGCCGAACCCAACCGAGTAGCCATACGCGCCTCAAATCTATCAATCCGGCCATGCAGCTCTCTCATGAATTTATCCATAGACGTAGATACACGGGCCTACACTCTAGCCTCCGCAGCCTCAACTGTGGTCCTAACCCATGGCTTAAGCTGGGATACCAACTTAGCCATCTGTTCCTCTGAGTGAGCCTGCCTCTCAAACATCTGTGTCTGCCTATCAACCAGCTGCTGCAGGAAATCCCTTGAAACCAAAACTATACCAGAAAGAGGCGGTGGTACTGTAGTGCCGGGTACCTCATCGTCAGTTAGGCCTGTGCCCTTAGCAGGTACATGAACCGTATCAAGAACGCTCACTGATATAGGAATAGGTATAGGTGTGCTCAACGGCTCATCTCTATCTCCAGGCCCTTCAAAAAGGGCTGCTCCTGAAGACCCGGAAGGTTGAGACCTTCGTGGAACAATGGGGTTAGATCCCCGCTGCTGTATCAACCCAATATCTTCTATGCGGGTCACCTCAATATAGTGATCGATGGTAGGTAGCCTAACCACATCCGCCCTATCACACATGCTCTGAATTAAATAGGGAAAAGGGATACTGGTATGGTCTCGAAAGGCATGCTTATGTATCTCCCTAAGAATGTACCTGGCAATATGAATATCATAACCGACAATGATGCTAGCTACCACCATAGCCTGGTGCAAGGTGAGTTAATTATCAGCATTAGTGGCCCCCAATCGATGCCTAACAACCAACCACCAAAACCTGCCTGCAAAATAGAGTGTGGGCTTCTTTATATCCATCTTCCCAGTCACCCAACTAGCCTCAACACCATCCTCTGCTATATAACCATCAATCCACCTCAGCAACTCTAACTTCTGATCAGTATCTCGTATTTTAATCTAATTTCTGACAGTCTCCATACGGTGATCAAACTCAGCAGTCATAGCTGGCAAAGGACGGTCTACACCAAATAGGAAACGGTGAATGGTCTACTCAGATATATCGACTCTGGTCCCCCGAACCAAAGTGTGAGTCAATAGTGGCTGGTCCCGGTACCGCTGCCCAACAGGTGTACTCAAATCAACAGACGCAGAATAGGACGCATAAAATTCTTGGACCAATTCTGAGCTGTAGCGACCAGGAGGGTCCGCCATCCTTCCAAACCCATACTGCTCAAACACAGTCCAAATATCAGGCAATGCCTTTAACTCCTCTAGCCGATATCGAGGCTTCTCCATAACACGTCTTCGACATACGCCCCTCTCAGTAAGATCGACATCCCTGTCATAAAATACCCGCATGCCATGAACACACCATCATTGGATATTCCTTCTCTGAGAGGGAGTCGGGGCACTCTTTTCACTAGTGCCCGAATTAGAGGCTGTAGCCTCTACCGCAAAGGTACCCTGTCCTGTAGTATCATCCACAAAGCCTCATACCAAATTATCCTCCCTCTCTTCAGACTAGGGGGCAGACTCGAAAGACTGATCAGGAATAATCGGCTCGACAGGCTGTGGAATGGGCTGAAGTGTAGCCCGAGCAGCAGCTTGTGCCCGAGTCTGTAACCTTGTGGTATGAGGTGCTAGCGCAGTATCATCAGTGCCAATATCAAAAACCTCTTCGGACCCACTTTTGCCTGACTCTAATGGTTCATCACGCATTCGGGTCGAAAATTCTGGATTTTTCGTTCTAATTCTTGATGAAGAATCAAGGTGGTCACGTTTGGGGTTCAGTTTGGGACGCATGATATCGGGTTTTGGAATGGGTGGGTCAGATTTTGGGGTATTTGGGTTGGGTGGGTCAAATTTACGTGTAGTGTTTAGATTTTTGGGGTATTTGGGGATTTAGGTACTGAAGATTTTTGAGAAATCCAAAAATTAGTAAGGGAGAAGGTGATGATTTAGGAATTGGTATATGGGAATGTGGTGAATTTTGGAAATTAGGGTTTATGAGAGTATTGGAATTTGAGAGAGTGTAGTGCGGATTCGGATTTTGGCTGGGTTATGAAGGAGGATACTGAAATTTATATAAAGAAAAGGGTCGGGTCGGGTTGGGTCTTCGAATTATTTGAGTTTTTGATTTTCACGAAACCACCCATGTGACATGGGTTGCACTCAAGTCACGTGGGTCTCTGGCGTAGCTCAACTCCTGCAAGTAT
The DNA here is from genome assembly GCA_031232105.1 of Capsicum rhomboideum. NCBI lineage: Eukaryota > Viridiplantae > Streptophyta > Magnoliopsida > Solanales > Solanaceae > Capsicum > Capsicum rhomboideum. Next base: position 37,426,041 of record CP124716.1, read on the forward strand.
ATATTGCCTCTGATTCTCGCGATACCACCCATATGATATGGGTCCACCTACGTCGCGTGGGTACCCCAGTCGTGGGTTGATTTTTTCAGGTGTTATCTTTTGATTTTCAGCTAAGGTGTCTTCCAATGCTCAGATCACAAAATCATCAGATCTTGGGTTGCCTCCCAAGTAGCGCCTGATTTAATGTCGCGGCATGACACGACTCACTTGGATACTCAGACTTTACCAACCAGCCCATGGGTTGTCTCCCATGAAGCACCTGATTTAACGTCGCGGCATGACATGGCTAGCTTGACTACTTAGACTTCACCAAGCTCAAGCTCCTCACATGTCCTTATTTCTTCCGTGGTTCCCACATAATGCTTTACACGCTGCCCATTGACCTTGAATAGAACATTATCAGCTCCTTTTAGCTTAATTGCTCCATGTGGGAATACCCTGACCACCGTGAATGGTCTGGACCATTTGGACTTTAACTTTCCAGCAAACAAGCGAAGCTTGGAGTTATAAAGTAGCACCAAATCTCCCGGGTGAAACTCTCGTTTCTCAATGCGTTGATCATGATATAATTTCATCTTCTCTTTATATACTGCTGAACTTTCATAAGCCCGGAGATGAAATTCATCCATTTCATTCATCTGCTTAAGTATCAATTTAGCCGCTTCACTCCAGTCTAAATTCAACCTTTTCAAAGCCCATAAAGCCTTATGTTCGAGTTCGACAGGCAAATGGCAAGATTTTCCAAAAACTAACTGATACAGTGATGCACCAATTAGCGTCTTGAAAGCAGTTCGATATGCCCATAATGCATCATCTAATCTTTGATCCCAATCAGTCCTATTGGCATTCACCATTTTTGCCAAAATAGACTTGATCTCACGATTTGACACCTCAACTTGCCCGCTTGTTTGAGGATGGTAAGGTGTTGTCACCTTATGTTTAACACCATATTTTTCAAGCAGGGCCTTAAACAGACGATTGCAGAAGTGGGATCCTTCATCACTAATGATAACTCGGGGTGTACCAAATCGTGAAAATATGTTCTTTTTCAAGAATGCTGTGACACTTCTTCCTTCATTATTAGGAAGCGTAATTGCTTCCACCCACTTAGAAACATAGTCGACAACTACCAAAATGTATTTCATCTCATGTGAGCTCATAAAAGGGCCTATAAAGTCAATTCCCCATACGTCAAACAATTCAAGCTCAAGTATAGTTATCATGGGAAGTTCATGTCTGCATGAGATATTCCTTTGCCTTTGACATTGGTCACAAGCGCGAGCACAATCATGAGCATCCTTGTAAATACTGGGCCAGTAGTACCCACATTGCAAGATCTTATGGGCAGTCCGCGCACCTCCATGATGACCCCTAACTGGAGATGAATGACATGCTTCTAAAATACTCATCATCTCGACCTCTGGAATACATCTTTGAATCATGCCATCTGCACATACCCTAAATAAATATGGCTTATCCCAGAAGAATTTTCGCACCTCATGCATGAATTTCTTTTGCTGCTGATATGATATATCTTCCAAAACTAAATCACTTGCCAAAAAGTTGGCAAAATCAGCAAACCAAGGGATTAAGTCTTGCGATGCTGCCAATAATTGCTCATCTGGAAACGTATCATCAATCTCAAGATCATCCCTTAATTTAAGCATGGCCTCCTCCTCAAGGCCTGATAGATGGTCAGCGACCTCATTCTCAATTCCCTCAAGATCTTTGACTTCAAAGTCAAATTCTTGCAGTAGGAGTACCCACCGAATTAACCTTGGCTTAGCATCCTTCTTTGACATAAAATATCGAAGTGCTGCATGGTCTGTATGCACAATCACCTTCGTACCAATCAAGTAAGATCTGAATTTCTCAAAAACAAAGACCACTGCCATCAATTCCTGTTCAGTCACAGTGTAATTCTTTTGAGATGGATTAAGCACTTTGCTAGCATAGTAAATCGGATGTAAAATCTTCTCACGTGTTTGGCCAAGGACTGCACCCAAAGACACCCCGCTAGCATCATACATATCCTCAAAAGGCATCGTCCAATCTGGTGAAACAATGATAGGGGCTAAATCAACTTTTCTTTCAGACACTCAAATGCTTTAAGACATTCCTTATCGAACACGAACTTCACCTCTTTCTCCAAAAGTTTGCATAAAGAATGTGCTATCTTAAAGAAATCCTTGATGAATCTTTTATAAAAGCCAGCATGACCTAAGAAACTTTGAATTCCTTTCACGGAAATGGGTGGAGGTAACTTTTCAATCACCTCAATCTTTGCCTTATCAACTTCAATACCTTTCTTTGAAATCTGATGCCCCAATACAATACCCTCGTTGATCATAAAGTGATATTTTTCCCAATTTAGCACTAAGTTGCACTCCTCGCATCTTTGCAGCACATTAGCAAGGTGTACCAAGCAATCATCAAATGAGTCTCCCACAATAGAAAAATCATCCATAAAAACCTCAATAGTGTCTTCCACCATGTCGGAGAAAATAGACATCATGCAACGTTAGAAAGTGGCTGGTGCATTACATAGACCTAAGGGCATCCTTTTAAATGCAAATGTCCCGTATGGACAAGTGAAAATGGTCTTCTCTTGGTCTTCAGGAGCAATGAAAATCTGATTATACCCCAAATAGCCATCGAGAAAGCAATACCATCCTCTACCAGCAAGACGGTCTAACATCTGATCCATGAAGGGCATAGGAAAAAAAAGAGAGAAAATTGTGTTTTGAAAGTGAAGAAAATCACACCCGAAAATATGAAAATAAATGAAGGAGAATAAGGGAGAATAAATAAGCATGGTTTAAAAGTGGAACTAAGAATAGTGTAGTGTCAAGGAGGGTTAAGTCACCCTATCCATTTGTACCATACCCGTCCCCAAGCCTGCATTACAAGCTGATGAAAGTCCTATAGTGATCCTAGTCCAACTGTCCGAAAAACTAAGGCATAGAAAATAAGGGCAAGCCTATGGTATTTCATGCACACTGTTTGAATTTTTTTGTGAGAGAGAGTATTTTGACCAAGTCCATAATTTAAGATTCATTAGTATACTTGATGCGCCATGGTTACATAGCACTTTTGATGCTTAAAACAAGGAAAATATGCAATAACTTGGGTGTATTTTGTTGGTATGATGTGGTTTCTATCCTACATTGCAGGAAAATAGGTTTTGAAGGCAACAAATGATCAAAAGGAAGAATCAAGCCCGAGAACGAAGTGTCTGAAGATGAAAGAACAAGAATCTGCACCAGAGAGGGAGTCACGACACTACTCACATGCCGTGAAGTCCACTCACGTGATGTGAGTGCCTGTCGTGAGTCATCTTAAGAGATGATCGAATGTGGTCTGATTTCCACGGCAGCACTCACGTGGCGTGAAAGGGAGGCATGAGTCAACTTTTGAAGATGTCTAGTTGAGCCTGATTTGCACGACACTCACCTACATGGTGTGACTTGGTTCCACGATACCAAGTCACGATACCGTGGAAGTTGCCGACTTTGTTCTCCTATTTTGATTAGGATAGGGTTAGCCTTGTATCTATAAATACCCATGTATAGTCCTATGTGCGAGAGTTAGGCAGTACATTGTTTTGAGAGATATTTTCTATTGTTTCTGAGTTCATAAACATATTATTGGTTTTGTAATCAAAAACCCTAGATTCGAGTTTTATTCATAATTGAGATTTTAGTTCTTCTTCATTATTGTGAGTATGTAATTATGTTTTCATCTTTGAATACTTCTTGTGTTCTTCCAATTATGAGTAGCTAAACTCATCAACTTGGGTTGTGTGAATCATGAGGAATTAACGAAATAGGTTAAGTGCAAAGCAACTCTGAACCGCTGTGAATGCATGTATTGGTATTTCGTTCGTTATGATTGATCTTCTAACGGTTGCAAATGTTAGAAACTTGCCTGTATTCTAGACTTAGAGAGATAGAGATTGGGAAAAGGAGATAACAACAGAGATTTGAAGCTATCAACCTTCATCTAATAACTTGAGCCTTAGCGGGAATAGTTATCTGAGATCCAGGACAAGGGTTAGTAGTGCGACACTCGGAGACCGAGAGGAGATGAGTGAAATTCGTCTAACTAAGGTCAAGAGATGTTTAGATGAACATATCTTGTCATATTTTGCATGCAACATAGCGGGACGATTTTGTTAGCACAAGTAACCAGTGGAGTTAAGGAATCATTGGGGATCACAGTCCTAGTGTATTTCCCTTATTGTCTACAAACTCGATACAGTCAACAATTGTTACTGTTACTATTTATTCGCGAACCCCCGCAGTTTTACTTACTCACCAATTACTCAGTCTAGTATTCTAAACAACTTCGACCTATTTCCTGTGGGATCGACCCCAACCTAGTTTGGTTCTATATTATACTTTTCTGGAGGTATATTTTGGGCAACATTAAATTTTTTACGCCGTTGCCGGGGAATACGGTTACAGAGCTGATTAGTTTACTTATTGGAGTTGATTGGTTTTGTTTTTCTATATTTTTAAGGGCACACGCCAGTGTATGCCCAATACTAGGAGTCATGGCAATCCCCTGATTCCACTTGATCTTCAGATAGAAAGGACTCTGAGAGCTAATCGAAGAATGGTGAATACCGACGGAGTTCAGGATCCCGCCGCCGCGAGAGACATTCATAACCAACCAATTCATCCAGTTGGTCATGAAATAGCGGATCAAACTACCGCTCGATTGACACGGGAAGAGCAAACTAGGCAAGCTGCTCTTAGGCAAGAAGAAAGAGATAATCGAGCCATGCAAGAAGCAACACATCGTCTGGATGATGCTGAAGAGCAACAAAGAAGACTTAGAGCGCAACAGAGACCATATGTGCCTATTTATGATAATCCTGAAGAAGAGGATGTGGTGTATTTTTAACCGATTGAGACTGGTGCCATCATTCCCCCAGAGTTACCTCAGGGCACTAAGTTTGACATTACCAGTGCCATGATTCATTTGCTAAACTTGAAAGGTGTATTCGCCAGTCTTTCTACAAATGATCCCAACATGCACGTGATGAATTTCGTGGGGGTATGCACTTCATATAATTTTCCTAGAGTTAACCAAGAGGCTATTCGGTTGAGATTGTTTCCATTCTCCATAACAGGAGAAGCGACATTGTGGTTGGCAGAATTACCACGAGGTTCCATCACTACTTGGCAAGAATTGAGGAATCAATTTCTAGAAAGATTTTTCCCACCTTCTAAGATGTTGCAGTTAAAGGATGAGATTTACAATTTCAGACAACTACATTCTGAAGCACTTTATGAGACATGGCTAAGATTCAAGAAGAAGCTGCAAAATGTGCTAAATCATAAGATGAGTGGTAGAAATTTACTTGAAATTTTCTATAGGTCTTTGAACTCAAACACTAAGGCTGTAGCAGATACTATCACTGGTGGAGCATTCATGAGTTTGAGATAGGAGTAAGCTTCACAGATATTAGATCATATCACTAAGACCAACCGAGGATGGCATACTCGGGAGGCAGATACGCAGGCTGGTACATATGCTATTGGAGCCTCAGCTGCACAACGGGTATTGGACAAAACTGTGGCTTAAGAGGTCGCGCAACTAAGGACAGAAATTGGTTTGCTAGCTAAACAAATTGCAGCCAGAGATGCTGAGAAGGTGCATGCTGTAGGTACACAAGGTAAAACGCCTAGACATGATGATAGTGAATCTGATGAGGAGGCTAAATACTTGGATCGTGAAGTGGCGGGTTTCCGAGCCAATGGCCAAGGGTCTAATCAAGACTCTTGGAACTCGAGGCGAGGGAATCTAGGTCAGAACTATTATGGAGACAATTACAACAAGTCGGGAAACAGAGATCGAGAACGAGACCGTAACGGTGATTAGAGATGGAAGGATGATTATAGAGAGAAGAATGGCCTTTATGTACCACCAGGAAGCCGTGATGATGAGTATGGAAATTCAAAGATGGAGGCCCTTCTTAATAAACTAGTCAAAGGGTCAGAGAGCCAGGAAAATTGCTTGAAGGAGATTAGGTCAGACATTTCGGGAATACGTCAGAAAGTGAAGTCTCATTCAACTGCCATTAAACAATTAGAGCAACAGTTCGGGCAGATATCATTGGTACTGAATCAACGTCAGCCAGTCACCCTTCCAAGCAACACCGTCCAAAATCTGAAGAATGATAGCCATTGTCTAGCTATTACTACTAGAAATGGGAAATGTACGACAGATCCACCTATACCTATCGACAGTGGTAAGACCAATGAGCCAATGGTTATTAATGTAGAAACTGAGTTAGATCCATATAATTCAAAGGGTGAAACAATTCCAGATCATCATGATACTAGTGAAAAGGCAAAATCTGAAAAGAGGCAGGAAAAGGAGGTACCATAAGTGCTGAAAACTATCCCACGACCTCCTCATCCCTTTCCTCAAAAATTGAAAAAGAAGGCTGAGGAAGGCAAATATCAGAAGTTTATTACAATGTTGAAGGAGCTGTCAGTAATAATCCCTCTTGTTGAGGCACTGGAGCAGATGCCAGGTTATGTGAAGTTCTTGAAAAACTTGGTGACAAAGAAGAGAACTGTCAGTTTTGAGCTTACAGATAACTTACATCATTGTAGTGCAGTTGCTTCGCGTTCCCTAGTTGAAAAGAAGGAGGATCCAGGAGCTTTCACAATTCCTTGTACTATCGAGTCCTACAACTTTGCTAAAGCACTTTGTGATTTGGGTGCTAGCATTAACTTAATATCGTTAGCCATTTTCAAGCAGTTGGGGTTGAGAGCACCAAAACCAACCTCTATGAGACTTCTTATGGCCGATAGGACTGTGAAAAAGCCGGTGGGCATTCTGTATAATGTTTTGGTAAAGGTTGTATCTTTCATATTTTCGGCTGACTTTGTAATCCTAGATTGTGAAGTTGACTTTGAGGTTTCCATCATATTGGGAAGACCATTCCTTGCCACTGGTCATGTACTGGTCGACATGGAAATAGGGCAGATGAAATTAGGGTTAAATAATGAATAGGTCACTTTCAATGTTTGTCGTTCCATGAAGCAACCAAGATATAAGCGGGTGATTTCGGTAATAGATGCGGTTGATTATAGTGATGTTGTTGTGTCTCTTGAAGAAAGGTTGGGGATAGAATCTCTTGTGGCCGTGATTATGAATTTTGATAGCAACAGTATTGAGGAATATGATGAGATGGTTGGTGCACTCACTGGGAAGGGAGCATACCCTTATGCTCCAAATAAACTTGATCTCGATTTGAAGAATAGGGTGACCCCACCAGCTCGTCCGTCTATTGAGGAGCCTCCAGTTTTGGAGCTTAAGGCTCTTCCGGCTCACCTTATCTACACATTTTTAGGATCCAACAATACCTTGCCTGTGATTATTTCTGCTAAATTGGTGGAGTGGCAAGTAGAGGCTATGGTTTCAGTATTGAGAAGATTTAAGAGGGCCATTGGTTGGTCCATTGCTGATTTTATAAGAATTCCACCCGACATTTGCACTCACAAAATTTAACTTACTCCTGAGTGCATACTTAGCATTGAGCATCAACATCATCTAAACCCACCTATGCAAGAGGTTGTGAAGAAAGGATCATCAAGTGGTTAGATGCAGGAGTGGTTTACCCTATTGCTGATAGCAAGTGGGTGAGCCCATTTCAGTGTATGCCCAAAAAGGGAGGAATCACTGTGGTTCCAAACGACAAAAATGAGTTGATTCCAATAAGGTCGGTTACTGGATGGAGATTTTGCATGGATTATCAAAAGCTGAATTCTTGTACAGAAAATGATCATTTTCCTATGCCCTTCATGGATCAGATGCTAGACCGTCTTGCTGGTAGAGGATGGTATTGTTTTCTTGATGGCTATTCGGGGTATAATTAGATTTTCATAGCCCCCAAAGACCAAGAGAAGACCACTTTCACTTGTTCATATGGGACATTAACATTTAAAAGGATTCCCTTCGGTTTGTGTAATGCACCGACCACTTTCCAATGCTGCATGATGTCTATTTTCTCCGACATGATGGACGATACTATTGAGGTTTTTATGGATGATTTTTCTATTGTGGGAGACTCATTTGATGATTGTTTGGCACGCCTTGCTAATGTGCTGCAAAGATGCGAGGAGTGCAACTTAGTGCTGAATTGGGAAAAATGTCACTTTATGGTCAACGAGGTATCGTATTGGGGCATCAGATTTCAAAAAAAGGCATTGACGTGGATAAGGTAAAGATTGAGGTAATTGAGAAGCTACCTCCACCTATCTCCGTGAAAGGTATTCAAAGTTTTTTAGGTCATGCTGGTTTTTATAGAAGTTTCATCAAGGATTTCTCTAAGAATGCACATCCTTTATGCAAACTTTTGGAGAAAGAGGTGAAGTTCGTGTTAGATGAGGCATGCCTAAAAGCATTTGAGTTTATTAAACAGAAGTTAGTTTCAGCCCCTATTATTGTATCACCAGATTGGACGATGTCTTTTGAGGTTATGTGTGATGCTACCGGAGTGGCTTTGGGTGCAGTCCTTGGACAAAGATGTGAGAAGATGTTACATCCAATTTACTATGCTAGCAAAGTGCTTAATCCAACTCAAAAGAATTATATCGTGACTGAGCAGGAATTTTTGGCAGTGGTATTTGCTTTTGAGAAATTCAGATCTTACTTGATAGGTACGAAGGTGATTGTGCATACAGACCATGCAGCTCTTCGGTATCTTATGTCAAAAAAGGATGCTAAGCCAAGATTGATTCGGTGGGTACTTCTATTGCAAGAATTTGACTTTGAAGTCAAGTATCGTAAGGGAGCCGAAAATCAAGTTGCTGACCATCTATCACGCCTTGAGGAGGATGCCATGCTTAAATTAAAGGATGATCGTGAGATTTATGATACTTTTCCAGATGAGCAAGTACTAGCAGCATCTCAAGACTTAATCCCTTGGTTTGCTGATTTTGCCAACTTTTTGGCAAGTGATATAGTTTCGGAAGATATGTCGTATCAGTAGAGAAAGAAATTCATACATGAGGTAAGAAAATTCTTCTGGGATGAGCCGTATTTATTTAGGGTGTTTGCAGATGGCATAATTCGAAGATGTGTTCCTTAGGTCGAGATGATGAGTATTTTGGAAGCATGTCATTCATCTCCAGTTGGGGGTCATCATGGAGGTGCGTGAACTGCCCATAAAATCTTACAATGTGGGTACTACTGGCCCAGTATTTATAAGGATGCTCATGATTATGCTCGCGCTTGTGACCAATGTCAAAGGCTAGGGAATATCTCACGCCGACACGAATTTCCCATGACAACTATACTTGAGCTTGAATTGTTCGACGTGTGGGGAATTGACTTTATGGTCCCTTTTGTGAGCTCACATGGGATGAAATACATCTTGGTAGCTGTCGACTATGTGTCTAAGTGGGTGGAGGCAATTGCGCTTCCTAATAACGAAGGAAGAAGTGTAACAACATTCTTAAAAAAAACATATTTTCACGATAGTCGCATTGAGAACTGAGAGTTTCATCCGGGAGATTTGGTGCTACTTTATAACTCCAAGCTTCGTTTGTTTGCTGGAAAATTAAAGTCCGAATGGTTTGGACCATTCATGGTGGTTAGGGTATTCCCACATGGAGTAATTGAGCTAAAATGAGCGGATAATGTTCTATTCAAGGTCAATGGGCAGCGTGTTAAGCATTATGTTGGAATCACGACAGAAATAAGGACATGTGAGGAACTTGAGCTTGATGAAGTCTAAGTAGTCAAGCTAGCTATGTCGTACCGCGATGTTAAATCAAGCACTTTATGGGAGGCAACCCATGGTCTTGTTATGTGTGATCTGGTGAAGACTAAGCAATAGAGGATAAGTTAATTGGAATCTGAAAGAGTGAATGGATTATGTTCAGTTCAACTCATGACACCTAATCACGTGACATAGGTTGACCCACGTCACGTGAGTGGTGCCGTGGAAATTAACGAAAATATTGGTCTTTCTGAATCTTACCTGCGATATGATACCCACGTGACGTAGGTAGACCCACGTCATGTGGCAGGTCTCGTGAACATCAGAAGCAAATTTCAAAAATCAGAATCTCACCTACGGCAGAGGACCCACGTGACGTGGTTCAACCCACGTCACGTGGGTGGTATCGTGCATGCAGAAATCCCAGGTAAGTTCTTACCTGACCCGACCCGATCCAAATTAAAATATATATCGGTTCAACCCACATATTTCTGATCCAAATTCAATTCCTCTTCAATCTTCTCCACATTAAATCGTACAAATAAACCCTTATTCCCACCAGTCACCATATGCCATACCTTTAAATTCCAACTTCCACCCCCATCTTCACTATAAAAATCCAACAAACCCGACCCCACCCTTCAAATTCAAACTTAACCTGACCCAAGTACACAAAATCCGAACCCAACCTGACCCCAAAACCCAAATTCCGGCTAACCAACACCTAACTCCGACCAACCCGACCCATAATCCGCTACCATGCCACCCAAACCTAATCCCAAACGTGACTATCTCGATTCTTCGTCACGAGTTAGAACAAAAAATCCTGAATTTCCATCTAGATTGCGTGATGAACCATCCCGATCAGATTCGAGTGGGTCCGTGGAGGAGTTTGAGATTGGACATAATGATACTGCACTCATTCTCCGTACCACGAGGTTACGATCTCGGGATCAAGCTGTTACTCGGGCTGCCCTTCAGCCTGTTCCGCAGTCGGTTGCTACGACTCAGTCTTCTGAGTCCGTCGCCCAGTCTGAAGAGAGGGAGGATGCTTCAGAATCGGGCTCTGCGTATTATACTACAAGTACGGGGGCTACAGGTTAGGGTACCTCTGCGGCGGAGGCTACAACCTCTATTTCAGGTACTGGTGCACAGAGTACTCCGACTCCCGCATAGAGTAGGGATATCCAACGGTGGTGTGTTTAGGGCATGCGGGTATTTTATGACAGAGATGTTGAGCTGACGGAGTGGGGTGTATGTAGGAGGAGTATTATGGAGGAGCCCCTGATATAGGCTTGAGGAGTTAAAGACATTGCCTGATATTTGGGCTGTGTTTGAGCGGCATGGGTTTGGTTAGATGGCGGAGCCTCCTGGTCGCTATAACTCGGAATTGGTCCGAGAATTTTATTCCTCATATGCTGCGTCGGTTGATTTGAGTACACCTGTTGGGCAGCGGTACAGGGATCAACCATTATTGACACACATTTTGGTTTGAGGTACCCGAGTTGATATATCGGCGCAGACCATCCGCTGCCAACTACGACTGCGGAGTTTGATCACTGTATGGACACTGTCAGAAATCGGATTAAGATGTGGGATGCAGATCAGAAGTTGGAGCTGCTGAAATGGATTGCGGGGTATATATTAGAGGACGGTGTTGCTGCGAGTTGGGTGACTAGGAAGCTGGATATCAAGAAGTCCACACTCTATTTTGCCGGCAGATTTTGGTGGTCAGTTGTTCGACATCGATTGGGTCCCACTAATGCTAACAATTCACTTATATTGGACTGGGCTGTGGTGGTAGCCAACATCTTTATGGGTTATGATATTCATATTGCCAGATACATCATACGGGAGATTCATGAGCGGGCCTTTCGAGACCATACCAGTATACCGTTCCCCTGCTTGATCCAGAGTCTATGTGATAGAGTGGGTGTGGCTAGTCTATCTACCCTCGATCATTATATAGAGGTGACCCGTATAGCGGATATTGGTTTGATGCAACAGCGGGGATCTCATCCCATTGTTCCACGAGGGTCTCAGCCTTTTGAGTTGTCAGGAGCAGCCCTTTTTGAAGGGCTTGGAGATAGAGATGAGTCAGTTAGTAAACCTATGCCTATTCCAGTACCGGTTAGGGTACCAGATACTATTTATGTACCAACTGAGGGCACTGGCCCTATTGATGATGCGGTACCCGGTACTACAGCTCCACCGCCTCCCTCTGGTATAGTTTCAGTTTTGAGGGGCTTTTTGCAGCAGTTGATTGATAGACAGACGCAGATGTTCAAGCGGCAGGCCCACACTGAGACCCAGATGGCTAAGTTGTTATCCCATCTTAAGCCATGGGTTAGGAACACGGTAGAGGCCGCAGAGGCTAGGGTGGAGGCCCGAATGACTGCGATGATGGATCAGTTTATGAGGGGGTTGCATGGGATGATTGATAGCTTTGAGGCACGGATGGCCTCCCGGATGAGTTCCACACAAGGTCCTGATATGACCGGATTAACATAGGAGGTGGAAGCATTGCGAGAGGAGGTTAGATCTTTGGCATCGAGAAGCACTCCTGTTATCCCACCTATGCCTGTTCAGGCACCGATACGACCAACCTTTGAGGTGGATCTGTTTGCCGATGAGGAGCCTCCGATTGATAGAGGCAAGAGATCACTCAATCCGGAGGACTAAGTTGACAGTGGTAACGAGTATGAGGGTGATCTCCGGAGAGCGATTAAGGCCTCCAAGTTGGAGTACCATACGAGTCAGATTGCACAGGAGCAGTAGGCACGCGGTACATCTTCTATCCAGGCACCCCCTCCATCGGATGCACCTACCAGAGATCCCACAGAGCAGACTGATGATCCCTATGTGGGCGGGCCCACTTTTGGTGCCTAGGGCGCCACAGGTATGTCTTCACTCCCTTGTATTTTATTGATAGCTGTGCAATGAGGGCAGTGCACCATTGTTAGTTGGGGTGGGGGTGTACCACCACTTGGGGTTTTTTGTTGCTGTGTTTCTTTTTCCCTGAGTGTGCTATCATAGTAGAACCGACATGTTTAGGGTGCTATTTATAGTATCCATGCATTTCTTGTTGAATTAGGAGAAAAATAAGGGAACCGTAGTGCAGTCTAGTTTTGAAAAAAAATTTATGCTTTTTGAATGTTAAGGATACCCCTCCTGAAATTTTTTATTTTGAAGTATGTGTGTGTAGCATGTTTATGTGTGACAGTTGTTGGATCTTGTTATGGCACTAGGACTATAGACAAAATAACTGTAGCTAGCATTGCATGAATTAGATAGGTAGTAGTTGATAATGTAACTCTGTGCTATGTATGTGTGAGGTCATTACTTAGTTAACTTTGTGTGTGCGATCCAGAACTTTCCCGGTTAGTCTTGCCAAGATTAGAGGATAATGGTTAGGAAAGTATCATAGGCCGTTTTTGAATAAGTCCACTTTTAGCCTAAACGCCCGACTAAATGAATTAAATATCCCTTGATCCTGATTTTGAGCCTAAATTGACCAATTTCTTTCATTAGCCTATTCACCTTCCCATTTTAATTACAATGAACCTGTCTTGGCCCTAGTCCCTCCTTGGACACTGTGTACCTCAACTCAGGAAAATAGCCTAAGTTGAGGGTGGCTATTATAGGGGTGCATAGATTAATTTGGGTATGAAGAAGGGGGTAATAAAAGAAAAAGAGAAAACAGATTTGGGTGAGAAGAAAAAGAAAAAAATATATAAAGAGAAAGAAAAAAAAATTGTGGTGTGAAGTTTGAGAAAAATCACACCCGAAATCTGAAAATAAAAGAAAGGAGAATAAGGGAGAGTAAAAATAAGAATGGTTGAAGTTGGAGCCAAAAATAGTGTAGTGTCAAGAAGGGTTGAGTCACCATATCCAAATTACCATACCCGTCCCCAAGCCTACATTACAAGCCGAGTAAAGTCCTATAGTGATCCTAGTCCAACTATCCGGAAAAAAAAAACCAAGGCATAGAAAATAAGGGCAAGCCTATGGTATTTCATGCACACTGTTTGAACTTTTTTGTGAGAGAGAGTGTTTTGACCGAGTCCCTAATTTGAGATTCATTAGCATACTGTGAGTGCATGGGACCTCTTTGCTTGTGAGAGTGCATGGGTTGCATTATTAGTTGCTATTTGTTCGAATAATGTCATTTGCATATATGCTTAGTTTGTTATTCATAAACCAGTGCCATCACTTGATCCCTTTTGTGTCATAATAATATGTTGCCTGTATACGCACTGTGGTCTTGATTTGTAAATAGGAGGGGTCGAAAAAGTTTTGTGCGAAAGGAAATGAGTCGACTGCCATAAGTCCCTTAGGTTTCTCTTAATTAAGCATCGTACATGTCTGTTTTTGTTTTGTTCGCCTGAGGACATCCAAACGTTCTAAGTTGAGGGTGTTGATGCGCCACGGTTACATGGCACTTTCGATGCTTAAGACAAGGAAAATATGCAATAACTTGGGTGTATTTGGTTCGTATGATGTGGTTTCTGTCCTACATTGCAGGAAAACAGGTTTTGAAGGTAACAAATGATCAAAAGGAAGAATCAAGCCCGAGAACGAAGTATCTGAAGATGAAAGAACAAGAATCTACACCAGAGAGGGAGTCACGACACCACTCACGTGCCGTGAAGTCCACTCACGTGAAGTGAGTGGATGTCGTGAGTCATCTTCAGAGATGATCGAATGTGGTCTGATTTCCACGGCAGCACTCATGTGGCGTGAGTCAACTTCTGAAGATGTCTAATTGATCCTGATTTCCCCGACACTCACCTACGTAGCGTGACTTGGTTCCACGACACCAAGTCACGATACCGTGGAAGTTGCCGACTTTGTCCTCCTATTTTGATTAGGATAGGATTAGCCTTGTATCTATAAATACCCCTGTACAGTCCTATGTGCGAGAGTTAGGCAGTACATTGTTTTAAGAGATATTTTCTATTGTTTCTGAGTTCATAAACATATTATTGGTTTTGTAATCAAAAACCCTAGATTCGAGTTTTATTCATAATTGAGATTTTAGTTCTTCTTCATTAATGTAAGTGTGCAATTATGTTTTCATCTTTGAATCCTTCTTGTGTTCTTGCAATTATGAGTAGCTAAACTCATCAACTAGGGTTGGGTGAACCATGGGGAATTAACGAAACAGGTTAAGTGCAAAGCAACTCTGAACCGCTGTGAATGCATGTATTGGTATTTCCTTCGTTGTGATTGATCTTCTAACTATTGCAAATGTTAGAAACTCGCCTGTATTCTAGACTTGCTCGAGAGAGAGGTAGATATTGGGAAAAGGAGATAACAACAGAGATTTGAAGCTATCAACCTTCATCTAATAACTTGAGCTTTAGCGGGAATAGTTATCAGAGATCCAGGACAAGGGTTAGTAGTGCGATATTCGAAGACCGAGATGAGAAGAGTGATATTCGTCTAACCAAGATCGAGAGACGTTTAGATGAACATATCTTGTCAGATTTTGCATGCAACATAGCGGGACGATTTTGTTAGCACAAGTAACCGGTGGAGTTAAGAAATCATTGGGGATCACAGGCCTAGTGTATTTCCCTTATTGTGTACAAACTCGATACAGTCAACAATCGTTACTGTTACTATTTATTCACAAAACCCCCCAGTTTTACTTACTCACCAATTACTCAGTCTAGTATTCTAAACAACTTTGACCTATTCCCTTCGACCTATTCCCTGTGGGATCGACCCCAACCTAGTTTGGTTCTATATTTGATCTAGCAGTCGCATTATACTTTTCTGGAGGTATATTTTAGGTGACATCAATACTGTGAGTGCATGGGACTTCTTTGATTGTGAGAGTACGTGGGTTGCATTGTTAGCTGCTATTTGTTCGGATAATGACATTTGCATATATGCTCAGTTGTTTGATCATAATCTGATGCCATCACTTGATCCCTTCTGTGTCATGATAATATGTTGCATGTATACTCACCATGGTTTTGATTTGTAAATAGGAGGGGTCAGAAGAGTTTTGAGGTCAAAAGCAATGAATTGACTGTCGTAGGTCCCTTAGGTTTCTCTTAGTTAAGCATCGTATATGTGTGTTTTGTTTTGTTCGCCTGAGGACATACAAACGTTCTAAGTTGAGGGTGTTGATATGTCATGATCACATGACACTTTTGACGCTTAAAACAAAGAAAATATGCAATAACTTGGGTATATCTTGTGGGTATGATGTGTTTTCTGTCCAAGAATTCAGCTTTCGATAATCCATGCAAACTCTCCATTTAGTAACTGGTCTCATTGGAATTAACTCATTCTTGTCGTTTGGAACCACAGTGATTCCTCCCTTCTTTGGTACACACTGAACTGGGCTCACCCACTTGCTATCAGCAATGGGGTAAATCACTCCTGATCTAACCACTTGATGATCTCTTTCTTCACAACCTCTTGCATTGGTGGGTTTCAATGACGTTGGTGCTCAATGCTCGGTATGCACTCAGGATTAAGTTGAATTTTGTGAGTGCAAATGCCGGATGGAATTCCTATAATATCAGCAATAGACCAACCAATGGTCCTTTTAAATCTTCTCAATACCGAAACAAGTGCCTCTACTTGCCACTCCACCAATTTAGCAGAAATAATCACAGGCAAGGTGTTGTTGGCTCCCAAAAATATGTAGCGAAGGTGAGCCGGAAAAGCCTTAAGCTCTAAACCTGGAGGCTTCTCAATAGAAGGACGAGCTGGTGGGGTCACCCTATTCTTCAAATCGAGATCAAGTTTCTTTGGAGCATAAGTGTATTCTCCCTTACCAGTGAGTGCACCAACCATCTCAGAGTATTCCTCAATACCGTTGCTATCAAAATTCATAATCACGATCGCGAGAGCTTCTACCCCCAACCATTCTTCAAGAGACACGACAACCTCACTATTCTCAACCGCATCTATTACCGATATCACCCGCATATCTTTCGGTTGCTTCATGGAATGACAAATATTGAAAGTGACTTGTTCATCATTTAACCTGAATTTTATCTGCCCTATTTCTATGTCGACCAATGCACGACCAGTGGCAAGGAATGGTCTTTCCAATATGATGGGAACCTCGAATTCAACTTCACAATCTAGGATCACAAAGTCAGCCGAAAATAAGAAAGATGCAACTTTTACCAAAACATCATACAAAATGCCCACCGGCTTTTTGACAGACCTATCCGCCATGATAAGTCTCATAGAGGTTGGTTTTGGTGCGCTCAACCCCAACTGCTTGAAAACGGCTAACGGCATTAAGTTAATGCTAGCACCTAAATCACAAAGTGCTTTAGCAAAGTTGTAGGACCCAATAGTACAAGGAATTGTGAAAGCTCCTGGATCCTCCTTCTTTTCAACTAGGGAATGCGAAGCAACGGGACTACAATGATGTAAGTTATCTACTGGCTCAAAACTGACAGTTCTCTTCTTTGTCACCAAGTCTTTCATGAACTTCGCATAACCTAGCATCTGCTCCAATTCCTCAACAAGAGGGATGTTTACCGATAGCTCTTTCAACATTGTAATGAACTTCTGATATTTGTCTTTCTCAGCCTTCTTTTTCAATCGTTGAGGAAAGAAAGGAGGAGGTCGTGGGATAGTTTCCAACTTTTGTGGGACTTCCTTTTCCTGCCTCTTTTCAGATTTTGCCTTTTTGCTAGTATCATGAGGACTTAGATCTATTTTGACCTTTGAATTATCCGCCTCTATCTCAGTTTCTACATCAACAACCATCATCTCACTTGTCTTACCACTATCTACAGGTATAGTTGGATCTATTGTGCATTTCCCGCTTCTAGTAGTAATGGCCAGACAATGACTATCGTTCTTCAGATTTTGGACGGTGTTGCTTGGAAGGGTTTCTGGCTGACGTTGGTTCAATGACATTGATATTTGCCCAAACTATTGTTCCAACTGTTTAAGAACAGTCGAATGGGATTCTACTTTCTGACTTATTCTCGAGATGTCTGACCTAATCTCCTTCAAGCACTGTTCTTGACTCTCTGACCCTTTTACTAGTTTATTGAGAAGGGATTCCATTCTTGAATTTCCAGAGTCAGCATCGCGGTTTTCTGGTGGAACATATACGCCACTCTTCTCTTTATAATCATCCTTTCTCTTCTAATCACCGTCATGATCTCGATCTCTATCTCTATATCCCAACTTGTTGTAACTGTCTCCATAGTAGTTTCGACCTTGATTCCCTTGCCTCGAGTTCCAGGAGTCTTGGTTAGACCCTTGGCCCTTGGCTCAAAAACCTGCCATTTCTCGATCCAAATACTTAGCCTCTTCATCAGATTCATAATCATCATGTCTAGGCATTTTACCTTGTGCACCTACAACATGCACCTTCTCAGCATCTCTGGCTGCAATCTGTTTAGCCAGAAGACCAATTTTTATCCTCAGCTGAGCGACCTCTTGAACTACAGATTCTTCTAAAGCCCGTTTTACTGCTGAGGCTCCAATAGCATATGTGCCAGCAGGCGTTTCTGCCTCCCGAGTATGACATCTTCGGTTGGTCTTAGTGATACGATCTAATATCTTCGAAGCTTGTTCCCATCTCAAACTCATGAATGCTCCACCAATGATAGTATCTGCTACCGCCTTTGTGTTGGTATTTAGAGCCCTGTAGAAGATTTCAAGTAAGTTCCTACCACTCATCCTATGATTTGGCACATTCTATAGCTTCTTCTTGAACCTTAGCCATGTCTCGTAAAGTGCTTCAGAATGTAGTTGTCTGAAGTTGTAAATTTCATCCTTCAACTGTAGCATCTTGGAAGGTGGAAAAAATCTTTACAAAAATTGATTTCTTAACTCTTGCCAAGTAGTGATGGAACCTCGTAGTAATTCTGCCAACCACAAAGTCACTTCTCCTGTTAGAGAGAATGGGAACAATCTCAATCGAATAGCCTCTTAGTCAACTCCAGGAAAATTATATGAAGTGCAGATCCCCACAAAATTCATCACGTGCATGTTTGGATCATCAGTAGGAAGACCGGTGAACACACCCTTCAAGTTTAGCAGGTGAATCATGGCACTTGTAATGTCAAACTTAGTTCCCTGAGGTAACTCTGGTGGAATAATTGCACCAGACTCTATTGGCTCGAAGTAGGCCACATCTTCTTCCTCAGGATCATCATAAACTGGGACATGCGGTCTTTGAAGTGGTTGTTGAGCTCTCAGTCTTCTTTGTCTCTCTTCAGCCTCAGCCAGTCGCTGGGCTGCCTCTTGCATAGCTCGATTTTCTCTCTCTGCTTGCCTAAGAGCAGCTTGTCTAGCATGATCTTCTCATGTCAATCGAGAAGTAGTTTGATCCGCTGTTTCTTGACCAACTGGATGAATAGATTGATTATGAATGTCTCCCATAGTGGCAGGATCCTGAACTTCGTTGGTATTCACCATTCTTCGATTAGCTTTCAAAGTCCTTTTTATTTCAAGATCAAGTGGAATCAGGGGATTGCCTTGACTCCTAGTATTGGGCATACACCGGTGTGTCCCCTTAAAAGTATAGAAAAACAAAACCAATCAACTCTAACCAGTACTAATCAACTCCGTAACCGTATTCCTCGGTAACTGCACCAAACTTTGATGTCGCCCAAAATATGACTCCTAAGAAGTATAAAGCGGTCGCTGAATCAAATATAGAACCCAACTAGGTTGGGGTCGATCCCACAGGGAATAAGACGAAAGTAGGTTGAGTTTTTGTTCGAGTAGTTGGCAAATAAGTAAAAAGGGGGAAATAATTGTAATAGTAGTGATAGTAACAAGTGTTGATTCTTTGAATTTGTTTTCACTATGAGAAATACACTAGGACTATGATCCCCAATGATTCCTTGACTCCACCGGTTATTTGTGCTGACAAAACTGTCCCGCGGCATTGTATGCAAAATCTGACAAGATATGTTCATCTAAACGTATCTCGACCTTGGTTAGATGAATTTCACTCTTCTCCTCTCGGTCTTCGAGTGTCGCACTACTAACCCTTTTCCTGGATCTCAGATAACTATTCCTGCTAAGGCTCAAGTTATTAGATGAAGGTTGATAGCTTCAAATCTCTGTTGTTATTTCCTTTTCCCAATCTCTACCTCTCTCTTGAGCAAGTCTAGAATACAGGCGATTTTCTAACGTTTGCAACCATTAGAATATCAATCACAATGAAGGAAATAACAATACATGCATCCACACCGGTTCAAAATTGCTTTGCACTTAACCCATTTCGTTAATTCCTCATGGTTTACACAACCCTAGTTAATGAGTTTAGCTACTCATGTTTGCAAGAGCACAATAAGAATTCGAAGATGAAGACATATTTGTAAACTCACAATAATGAAGAAACTCTGAAATCTCAATTATGAATAAAACCCTAGAATCGGTGTTCCAAGATTACAAAATAATAATTTGTTTCTGAACTCAAAATAATGAAAAACTATCTCAAAACAATGTACTGACTAACTCCCGCACATAGGATAATACAGGGGTATTTATAGATACAAGATGAATCCTATCCTAAACAAAGTAGGAGACTAAAGTCGGCAAAGTTTCCACGTTATCGTGACTTGGCATCATGGAACTAAGCCACGTCACTTGGGTCGGTTTTATGGAAATCAGGTAACACAGCACATCTCTGCAGTCGACTCACGTCACCCACCCACGTCACGTGGGTGGACTCATGTCACGTTACTATATGTCATGGAAATCAGGCTCTTGTCCAGGCTGCAGAATGTGTCTCACGGAAGCCACCCACGTCACGCGGGTGGACTCACGGCACGTGAGTCCCTGTCGTGGGTCACTCCTTATCTTCGACTTGGCTCTTTTCTTCTTCATATGCTCCACTCTAGTGCCTGCTTCTTCAAGTTTCCTCCATTTAGCCTCCAAAACCTATCTTCCTACAATATAGGACAGAAAACATATCATACCCACAAGATATACCCAAGTTATTGCATATTTTCCTCGTTTTAAGCGTCAAAAGTGCCATGTGATCATGACACATCATTGTGGAACCTGCTCAGTGTAGTTAACTTATTGTTTATTTGTATATTTGTGGTAGTAAAGAGTGATGACTATACTTAGTTGTATTGTAAGTCATAGAGTTATAAGAACTTTGGGCAAATCGGTCTAATACCTATAGTATGATAGAATAGTGGGGTCCGTAGGGCGACCTGTAATTGTTAGAAGTAGAATCTTAGGAGTGATGGAAGGGGTATAAGACATGACCTAGGGATTACAATGAAGGGTTGATTTTTCAAAGGACAAAGATACACAAAAATGTTAAATGACAGGTAGGTCACAGACTAGATGGAAAGGGGTTTAAAAACCAGAACTTTACTTGATGTCATGGTTTACTTCCTATTTGCTATTATTGTTATTTGTTTCTAACCCTGGACAACCAATGATACCTACCAGTGTGTGTGGTTGTACTGATACTACACTTACTATACCTCTTTTTGAGGGGTATAGACATGTTGCAGGTTAGTTGGAGTTTCTATAGTAGCGACGATGATCACTCTTCAACAACTCATGTCCTTTCACTCTTGTATGGATGTTATGTCCTGGATTTTCCATTTCCTTGTTTAGTTCTCTTGTACTAGTTTAGATTAGGTTTTGGGGAATCACTATTTATTATTTTCCATATTTTTTTTTACTTATCAAATGCACGGAACAGAAGTTGATTATTGATTAAAGGATTCTTGCCTTTAAAGTTAGTTTTCTTTAACTTCTGTGCTAATTGAATGGTTGGGTAGTAAGGGTTCTCCTATCTAGGATTGAGTAGAGCAGGTGCCCGCACTATTCGTTGGTTAGGTCATGACAAAATCATGAACTAATCATTGGAGAATATAAAATATATGGTATAGGAACTTACCCAATGAAAAAACCTTTAAAATATCTTTGAAAAGTCTCAAAATCGTGATCCCTAGGCTAAAAATATTGTTTAGCCACGATTCCTCTTTGCGAATGAGAGGGATCAACTCGGTGCAACTCTTACAAATGCGGTCAGGCCTTCACGAATTATTTGATAGACCTCGAAATACACTCGGCATCCCGTGAACACATTTCAACTATGCTACTAGAGCAATTTGACATTTCAAGCTCAATAACACAGTCAGAATTTCCAACGAAGATCATTAACGTCAAATGTAGACCAAAGTCACTCTTAAGCTTTAATCTCCCACATTTTGTCTAAAAGCTCAAAGTCTCACCGAAATATCGAGACCCAAACTAACTATGTTACTAACCCAAAATTGATGTTCCAGAGTAGATGAAACTTACAAAATTCTCATATGATGCTCGGATCTCCAAATTTTGACTAAAGTTAACCATTCCACCTGTAAATCTTTTCAAAATAAAAAACTCACTTAATCCTCAATCGAATGCCTCAAAAATTGTACCACACACTCCCACAGCCCACAAATATTAAAACATAACTACGGAGAGGGACAAAATAGTTAAAATATATAAAAATCCAAAAATCAAAGTAAGGGTTGTTACAACGAGTCCTCTATGGGTCTCAACTAGCTATACAAGGCATCAGATGTATACCAGTAGGATAGACATGTATCATATACATCATCTGCATATCCCCATTGCATTGAATGGCACACATCATATTCATCATTTCCATATAACTTATTGATTTAGTTTGGTGAGTTGATCTTGGATCTCTGACACTGATTTTACTCTCTTTATGTGATTAATCTTACTTGATATCTAAACCTATGTGCCTGGTTGGTTAGTTGACTGTGGGAACCTGATTTGGAAGGTATGGTGTATACATATATTATTGTTAGAATAGGGTGGTATTTTATGAGTGTAAGTTTTGTGGTTGTTCTAGATGGTTGGTTTGATTGGCTCTCGTCATCGCATTGAATTAGGGTCAATCAATAATATTTGCTGATTACACATGTTTTTGTACTCACTCTATATTTTCTGCACCAAGCAAGAAGGCTTCCAACATTGATTTTGATTTTTGGTTATTACTCTATAGAGATTGAGGTAGCGGTTGTCGATCCTTAGATGCTTGTTCATATCTTTTCTATCTTCTTTTCCTTTTTAGAAAACTTTTCTGGGTTTGTTTTATGTATGTTTTCTAAATTTGTTCCATGTAATCTTCAAAGTAATATACATAGAAGTAGTAAAAAGAAACGAAAATTATCAATTTGCTAAATTAGATACCTAAGATTTCTATATAAATCAAAGAAGAATGGAAGAGAAATTTGAGAGTTCTTGAATGATTAGGGTTATTCATTTATTGGTGGATTTTTTCAGACCTTTTATTTTTATTTTTTAGAAAAAATTAATGTCTTAATTAGTGTGTGAATAGTTAGAAATATAAAATTATTTTAATTAACATATGTGGATGACACATCAGATAAAAAATCCAGCTGGGCAGAGTGCGATTACACATCATTAAAGCCTATGAGTTTGGGGTGTTTTTAAGTTCACTTATCTAAGTGCATGGGTGATTTTAGTATTACGCATAGTTCAAGGATGAAAGTAATAATTTGCGCTAAGTTCAAGGGTGTTTTAACCACTTTACTCAAGATCTACATTGAGTGATTGGGTATTAATGGTGGAAGAAGGTATAAAAAGGGTTGAAAAGAAAAGAAGAATCTATGAGAATTTTGAAGAATTTTTTTTTAATGGTAAATATATGGTGTATTCCACCAATGGACATAAATTAGATTTTGACTTTTGAATAAGTGTAACGACCCATTTCATCGTTACTATAATCATTGCATCAAGGGGTACGCAGGAATGATATTATTCCTAAATTGAAATATTGTAAAATTTTTAGAAAAGCCTTGGTAGAAGAACCCATAAAATGATAGATAATTTACAAAAAAATTTAGAGGACTAAACTGTCTCATGCCTACTACAGTGAGACCTTTTCCACTGCAATGGTATCGCTGTAGTGAGGATCGAGCCACTGTAGTAGTGTCTGAGTAGTCAGCCCAGTGGGTTTTAAAACCATTCTTGCCTAGCCCTTATTCTAATATCGTTGTCCCTTCTAAAAAACTTCATAGGGTTATACCTAAGCTAAAATCAACTACAACGGATAGGCAAAGCTTTGAGAGGACGCGTCCCAACTATATTCTTGTGGATTCTCTACCAGAACTGCTAGAACTGAAATAAGGATGAGTATTCATGCACCTCATAGCAGCATCTAGACGTCCAGGTAGGTTACGGTTGTTATGAGTATTTGATCATGGTTAGAAAATATGTACAAGTTATAGATTGATGGGAGAATCATGATTAGGTCTTTGGGTACGGAGTTTGGGATGGATTATAACATAAATTAATTATATAAATAGCTCTGGATCCTTGTATTGTTATGTTTTGTATGAATACATTATTGTATGCTATGATGGTGTGTTTTACTTAATAAGGTGGCTCAAACATTGCGAATTTGTTAAGAATAAGAATAGCATGGGCTTGTCTACGTAAGAATCGGACTTGATATACAATTGAGAGACGTGAAAAGTAAAGGGGGAATGAGATGGAGATCTGAAGAAAGTAGACTTTACTATACACAATTGTAACTAGTCTTAAATAGAAAGGAAAAAAAGAGGTATAGTTTTGCAAGTATAAAATAAATAAGTGTCTAGGAGTCCCAAAGTAAGGAGAGTAGGTTACAATTTAATTGGAGTTTAGACTCAATTTTATTATATGTATGCTCTTAACTGAGTATCTGTTGACTTGGTCTTTGGATATGCTTGTAAATGATAAATCAATGGTCAATGCCTAATAGGCATAAGTTGTGTAATGATGAACTTGTAAAGTGAATTATCAATGTGAATTGTACTTGCAATTGCTACACTGTATGATGTTATAAAGTGTTTGATATTGCTTGTATGATCAAGTGTTTAATTGCTGAATTGAGGTGGTATAAAGGGGGGATGGGTATTAGCGTGAATAGGAGGAATAAGGGTAGCAAAGATTATGACTTAATGTATATTGCGATATGGTACATGGATTGGTAATATCCCCTACAGATCATGGTTAGTGGACATAAATAAGTCCTATAGCACGTATGTACAATGTTGTGTTGTGATGAGAGAGTTTTATGGTTCCTTGAGTGGACCGGGTCGTATTATGATAAGGTGCTTGTGGTTCCTTGTATGGGCCAAATTTTGATGTGATAATGTGATAATGAATTTGTTAATATTCAAAATGGTAAAGTTGGAACAGATATAATTCACCCTGGTATATTATTAACAAAATGAGCATTGTTTATGCATAATTGGTGATATTAATAAATGAATCACTTGACTTGATATTGAATCATTTGTCTCTATTATAAATGTTGAATTTATGATGTTATGATCTATGTTGCTAATGGCGATGTTGTATGTTGAGGTGGCTTACATGTTTATATTGACAGACCTTACTTGATTTTGGTTGATTTGATGGTTGGTGAAATAAACCACTGTTGTGTATGAATATTTGACATCCTGATAATGGTAGGGATATACTTGATGACTTGAAGGTAGCTTATGAACAAGTATTGGTGGGGATTAACCGAATATAGGCTAAAAACGGTGAACGGGTTAGACCAATTAAACTAATTTCATGTAATTTAGAGCTTGATAGAATTACAGGGGTGATGATCAATAGGTTTTTACCTTCATTGGGAATTAAGTAAAGTGTAAGAGACTGGATCTAGTGGTTGATGAGAGCAAAGGGAATTACGTAACATGTAAGTGTCACGCCCCGAATCCCATTCAGGACGGACTGGCACCCGAAGCCGATATGGCTCGAGAGAACCAATCTTTGCTAATGTCCTTTCATATGCATGTCACAATAAGCAACACCATCACATAGAAATATAAGATGTCAATAGTGGAAGTCATGGACACATGTGATATATACATATAAGGAACTTGGCCGTTGAGGCCATCAAATCAAAACGTCATGTATCATCTTACATTCGTACACCCACATATGTCTACAAAAGCCTCTAACAGATGCATTTACCAAAACCAACTGAAAGTCGGGATAAGTCCCCGCTTTATACAACATGTACAACACCAAAACATATGTACAACTGTGACTCGGAGAAGCCCCGAACAACTGGAGCTCACCAAAAGCTGTGAATGTCCTGCAACCTACTGTGGAGGTCTACTAGAGCCTGCGCCTGCAGCAAGTAAGGTAAACCCCCCCCCAAGGGGGTCAGTACGAAGAATGTACTGAGTATGTAAGGCTCAAATGAAACTGTATGATATGTAAATATGTCAATGAATTCAAATTCAAATGCATAACCAATGTGGATAAGTCACTATACTGAACTTTGGAAACCATGTATATTGCTTTCATTACTTTCTTTGTATCTTTGCTTCTATGATTATTCATCTTTGCCTGTGACCTGTGATACCCGGGCCCCGACTGAACAGTGGGTTTTAACATAACATCATGTTATGTTGGGATCGACTCGATCTAGGCTTATGCCCCTAGAGCTGCCACCCTATGAATCAATATATCGGGTTCGACTCGAGCTAGGTTTTTACCTCTAGAGCTGCCATCCATAAATCAATGTGTAAGGTTCAGCTCGAGCTAGGTTATTACCTCTAGAGCTGCCCCCTGTCAGGTTCGGTCCGAGCTAGGCTTATGCCTCTAGGACTTCCCCCTGATCCAATAATCTCGGGATCGGCTTGAGCTAGGCATTTTGCCCCCAAAGCTACCACCCATACTTGATCATTAACCACATATGCATTACTTCAATCATTACTTTGAGATTGATACTATGATAGTTATAACTTTACTTGAAGCTTTGGATCATTAACCAATGAGTGAGAGACATGTGAATAAACATTATTAGAAACATAGCCTTATTGGAAACATAACACTATTGGAACCATTGGACAATAATCAATGAACAAGATACATGAATATAACCACTATTGGAACTTTGGAACGTAACCTTATTGGGCTTTTGGAACAATATTCATGAATATGAGACATGAGATTCACAATTGATCAATGAGTAGGAAACATATGATAATGACCATTGATAACCGGATATAGGATACCTTAGCACATTTCGGGATGGAACAAGCCTAATGTCAATGTGAATACTATTTGCCGCAGAAAGATACGGACAGAGTAACCTTACATACCTTGTATTCTCAATACGAATATACAATCTTAGATGTGCATACAATAGTACCGCTCCTTCTTTATGTGTCACTCTACAACACAAATACATTACAGAGTTTACTATAACCACCAACTACCTTACAAATGCATATAACGATAATGAGTTTCATGTTTGCCTTTAAACATGCCATTTACCCCTTGACAAAACCATTAATGAAATTATCCTACCAATAATCTCACAATATTCCATACATTGACCAATACATAATAATCAATAACATTTCACCACAAAACTTCTCCTTTACACTTTCTCATTCACACCACATCACAAATAATCCATCAAGTTACCTTAATATACCTCATAGCACATATCGGCCAAAATCCCATAATTTACACTTATATGAAAATAACAAGTTTAATAACAAAATCACACCATACATGTTCATATTTTATCCATACCATGCTCTTTCATCAAAGTCACAAGTCATATTTCAAGCTTAAATCCCATGGATCACAAATCTTTTACAAAAACACAAGGTACCATGTTCAACACTTCCAAGCATAACCAACATGATTTACATACTCTCCCATGTATATAATATATTAATCCATAACAATAATCACTTACCCAAGCTTGAAAAATGATGATCTTGCTCCAAAAGTTGGCTTTGAGTTCTTAGGATTTTGAGAGAAAAATGGTTGAGAAATATCTAGAAAGCATGAGAGTCTCAAGTGATTAAAAATCAGATTTTTGGTCCTTTATATAAGCCTTTAATTCTATCCTTAGCCATTCTATGGCATTTAATGTTATGTTCTAGAAAGTCAAGGCAAGAATGGGTCATTTGACCCATTTTGGCCCATGTCTTCTTCTCATTTTGGGCCTTTTATTGAGCCCAATAACATATATCCACTTAGCCCACCAATTTAATGTATAATTCACCATATATCTCATGTTTAAATAATTCCATAATGTCTCGACAATATTTACTTACGAGATACATGTTCGTAGCCTCAATCGCAAAAATAGGAATTCTAGCCACCCATGGCTTACTTGAACTTAATTTGATAACTACTTGTGTTTCATGACTTGATCATGTAGGAGTATGTAGGAGTGTGTTGAGGTATTTGAAGCTTTAACAATGCTAAAAGAACTCCAAGGAACCAAAAGAAACCATGGAAGAATCGATGTTGCATTGCGTTGCAAAACGAGCACGGAAGGGCACATTTTTTGTGCCTTACGCCACTAGATGGAAAGCAAGCAGGGGCGCAAGAAATGGTAACCCTCTGAATCAGGGGCTTGCGCCACACCCCCTGAAATAGGGAGTGGCGCAAGTTTGGCTACTTTACTGAATTTTTTTCCCTTTTTGCAAACACTAGCATACCTTCCAATATCCCATCAAAGCACTACCAAATACTTACTTATTGATATCAACACTAAGTAAACATGAATCCAAGATGTCAAATAGGGTCTAAAATGTACGGGGCATTACAGTAAGAGACTGGATCTAGTGGTTGATGAGAGCAGATAGGGAAGGGACCGTTAGTAAGGATTGAGAGGTTGCATAGTGAACATGATTAGTTGATAATAAGCGTGGTATAAGGTTATCATGTTATTTCTTGTGCTTTTTATATGATGTTCTGTGGACTAATCTTGGTCAACCGATGATACCTACCAGCATGTGTGGTTGTATTGATATGACTTTGCTACATCATTTTGGGGTGTAGCTATGTTGCAGAATCAGTAGAAGTCTCTTATGTGGATTGACAATTGATCAGCATTACTAATTATATAAACATATAATTGATATTAGTGCTTTAATAATAATAGTTGATTTAAACATATAATGAGCTTGAGATTCTTTTTTGAGTCAAAATATTCTTTAAAAAAGTTATTTAATATTGGATGAAATTATGATATGTAAAATATTACCACATACAATTGTTATTTGACTACAATTTTGAGATTAGAATTCTACTAAGAATGTACTTTGAAGTTCGTTTTTTTTTTTGGGTCCAACATTGATTGTTTTGGCTGAAGCAATAGAAATAGAGTTTTAATTAAATACTACTATATTTTGGTGCCTAAATAAGACCGGGCACTAATTCTTTATGGTTAAGTTGTTTGGTGTTATTTCTTTTCTTTTTTCAATATGATTTGGTGTTTCTTCCGAATCCCCATCTTAGGATACAAGATTAAGATGAAGAACCTGATATTAGATCTAATTCGATGAAATAATGTTTTTATTGAATACATAGTATAATTTTTTTCCCTTTTAGGTAACCTTTCATACTCTGACTATCCATGGGATTTATAATTGTAATGATCCAAAACATCGTTATGTCTTAACCCGTCCCAGAAAAACTTTGCGATGAAGAAAATCCCTTTTTTCGGACTTGATAGAAATTATTTTGTGAGAAAAAGCGAGGCCCAACATAATTGGACCAAAAAATTAAAAGAGGTGGGCCATGCCTGCTGCCTACCGCTAACCCAGGTTTTATTTAAAACCCTACTTTTACTTAAGCCTCCTTTGGTCATCCCCTTCCTTCAAAAACACCCAAAGCAACCCTAACACCCAGAACAATGAGGTTTCGAAGGCCACGCTTCATGAGAGCAATATAGACGCATACCCGGTGAGATTCCGACTCAGGAAGAGGCCACACTACTAAAAAATTGGTGAAACCAACCACAATTTTTTGACCACTATTGGTGGTTAGAAAAAACCGACCACTTGTGGTTGGTTTTTCTTAATCTTTCTTTTTTTAAAATTTTTCTTAACAAAAATTTGTATTTTAAAATTGTGGGAAACTAATTAAATTAACCCGCAAAAAAATAATGGACCAAAACCGACCACTTGTGGTCAGTAATAACAAAACAAAAAAATTATTTTAAAATTCTTTTTAAATTTTTATACAAATATATTAAATATTTATTTATGTATAAATAAATAAAAAAGAATTAATATTAAACAATTGGTTTTAAAAATATTAATATAAAGAAATTAAAAAAAATGTAAAACCAA
Organism: Capsicum rhomboideum; assembly: GCA_031232105.1. NCBI lineage: Eukaryota > Viridiplantae > Streptophyta > Magnoliopsida > Solanales > Solanaceae > Capsicum > Capsicum rhomboideum. Next base: position 37,455,912 of record CP124716.1, read on the forward strand.
ATTTATTTTTAAGATATATTAAGTTTTTTATTTTTATTTTTACCAACCACTTGTGGTCGGTTACTTTTACAACAAATAAAAATCAATTAATATTAACAAAAACTGACCACATGTGGTCATTTTTTGTTAAAAGAATTAAGAAAAACTGACCGCATGTGGTCGGTTTTTGTTACAAAAATATAAAAAAAATTAAGAAAAACCGACCACTTATTGTCGGTTTAGTTTTTAAAAAAGTTATATAAATAAAATAAATAAATAACATAAAATCTAATCTTTAATTTTTCCTTACGTTGCAATAATATATTGTCCATTGAGTATATATATATATATACATGTATATCTCGTGTAATGATTTACGTAGTAGTCAAAATCTAACTGAATCTATCCAAGTATATTGAATATGTTGATATCATACGATCGAGGTAATAATATACTATTGGAGTTATAATAATGTAAGGTAATTAATCGATAATTCATCAGAGTATAAGGAATACGATGTATTAAGGGGTAATATACTCTTGCATTAATGTATATAGTACGTATTCAGAAGCTGATAGTCAACGGAGTGTGTGTGTGTATATATATATATATATATATATATATATACGTATATCTCGTGTAGTGATGTACATAGTAGTCAAAAGCTAACTGAATCTATACAAGTATATTGAATAATATGTTGATATCATACGATCGAGGTAATAATATACTATTGGAGTTATAATAATGTAAGTTAATTAACTGATAATTTATCAGAGTATATGGAATGCACTGTATTATGGGGTAATATACTCGTGTATGTGATGTATATAGTACGTATTCAGAAGTTGATAGTTGATCGAGTTTATGTATATATTAGTATGTCTAGTGTATTAATGTACGTAGTAGTGAAAAGCTAATTGAATATATCCAAATATATTGAATATGTTGATATCATACGATCAACGTAATAATATACTGTTGGAGTTATAATAATTTAAGGTAATTAACCGGTAATACTCTATATTAGGGTTAATATACTAGTGTATGTGATATATATTCAGAAGCTGATAATCGATGGAGTGTGTATATATATATACGTATATCTTGTGTATTGATGTACATAGTAGTCAAAAGCTAACTGAATCTATCCAAGTATGTTTAATACGTTGACATCATACGATCGAGGAAATAATATACTGTTGGAGTTATAATAATGTAAGCTAATTAACTGATAATTCATCAGAGTATATGGAATGCGATGTATTACGGGGTAATATACTCGTGTATGTGATGTATATAATACATATTCAGAAGTTGATGGCCAATGAAGTATATAGATATACATATATCTCATGTATTGATGTACGTAGTAGTTAAAAGCTAACTGGATCTATCCAAGTAGATTGAATACGTTGGTAACATACGATCGAGGTAATAATATATTGTTGGAGTTATAATAATGTAAGTTAATTAACTGATAATTCATTAGAGTATATGTAATGTGTTGTATTACAAGATAATATATATACTCGTGTATGTGATAGTATATAGTACATATTCAGAAGTTGATAGTCAATCGAGCATATATATATATATATATATATATATATGTGTGTATATCACGTTTATTGATGTACGTAATAGTCAAAAGCTAACTGAATCAATCCAAGTATATTTAATACGTTGACATTATATGATCGAGGTAATATATACTATTAGAGTTATAATAATGTAAGCTAATTAATTAACCAATAATTCATCAGAGTATATGAAATACGCTGTATTACGGGGTAATATACTCGTGTATGCGATGTATATAGTACATATTCAGAAGATGATAGTCGATGGAGTACATATATACATATACATATATCTTGTGTATTGATGTATGTAGTAGTCAAAAGCTAACTGAATCTATTCAAGTATATTTAATACTTGACATCATACGATCGAGGTAATAATATACTGTTGGAGTTATAATAATGTAAGATAATTAATCGATAATTCATTAGAGTATATGGAGTACATTGTATTATGAGGTATATAGTACGTATTCAAAAACTAATTAACCAAAAATCCATCCTAGTATACGAAATACAGTGATATTATTATACGATTGAGGTAATATACTACTCGTGTTAATGTGAAAATGAATTAACTAATTATTCAATTTATATACATTATATTAAATTATTTTGTATGTCATTATAAATATTATACAAATTATTATACTTTTTTATTTTTTTAAATAAAAACAAAGGTAACCGACCTCTTGTGGTCGGTTTTCACAATATTTTTTTAAATCAATTATTATGTATAACACCTAACCTATACCCGATATTTTCCATTTTCCCCATTTCTTCAACTCACCCTAACCTACAGTCGCCGCCGTTGCTTCGTTCGTGTCTTCCACTTCTCTCGTTGTTGGTTGTTGCTTCATCTCTAGCTGTTCGCTGTTGCTGTTGCAATTGTTGCGGTTGTTGCAGTGTCATTGTTCATTGTGTTGTTGCTCCACCCAACTTCAGCCACTGTCGTCGTCCGCTGCTGCTGTTGCTGTTTCAAATTAGTTGCTAAGGGTAGCTTACAATTTCAAATATCTACTTTTTGCCCTTGTTGGTTGGATGTTATGGACATGTCTATGGTAACTGGAATAGGGTTAAATTACATGTCTATAAACAGATTTTAGAGTGTCATCATCAAAATTGAAGATACAACTCATGCTTTTTGAGTTTCATAGAGAAGTAGACTAACAACAACATTTTCTATCTGTATCTTAATGAATTTTTATGATTGAAGATACAACTCACGCTTGTGATGTCAAATACGGAGACATTACAAGTATTTGTTGGATTGTTTGACTTGTAGTAGAAATGAAAGTTTGTAATTTTATTTGAAATTGTGGTGTTGGTTGTCATAATAAAGTGAAGTAAAAGTGACTTGAAATAGTGAACTAGTGACTTGAAAATGTGAACTAGTGACTTGAAAATGATTAAGTGTAGTGACTTGAAATAGTGAACTAGTGACATGAAAATGGTTAAGAGTAGTGACTTGAAATAGTGAAATAGTAACTTGAAAATGGTTAAGTGTAGTGACTTGATATAGTGAACTAGTGACTTGAAAATGGTTAAGTGTAGTGACTTGAAAATGTGAACTAGTGACTTGAAAATGATTAAGTGTAGTGACTTGAAATAGTGAACTGGTGACTTGAAAATGGTTAAGTGTAGTGACTTGAAATAGTGAACTAGTGACTTGAAAATGGTTAAGTGTAGTGACTTGAAAATGTGAACTAGTGACTCGACAATGTGAACTAGTGACTTGAAAATGGTCAAGTGTAGTGTTTGAAAATGTGAACTAGTGACTTGAAAATGGTTAAGTGTAGTGACTTGAAAATGTGAACTAGTGACTCGACAATGTGAACTAGTGACTTGAAAATGGTCAAGTGTAGTGTTTGAAAATGTGAACTAGTGACTTGAAAATGGTTAAAGTGTTTGAAAATGTGAACTAGTGACTTGAAAATGGTTAAGTGTAGTGACTTGAAAATGTGAACTAATGACTTGAAAATGATTAAGTGTAGTGACTTGAAATAGTGAACTAGAGACTTGAAAATAGTTAAGTGTATTGACTTAAATAGTGAACTAGTGACTTGAAAATGGTTAAGTGTAGTGACTTGAAAATGTGAACTAGTGGCTTGAAAATGTGAACTAGTGACTTGAAAATGGTGAAGTGTAGTGACTTGACAGAGTGAATTAGTGACTTGAAAATGTGAACTAGTATAGTTATGTGTAGTGTTTGAAAATGTGAACTAGTGACTTGAAAATGGTTAAGTGTAGTGTTTGAAAATGTGAACTAGTGACTTGAAAATGGTTAAGTATAGTGACTTGAAATAATGAACTAGTGACTTGAAAATGGTTAAGTGTAGTGACTTGAAAATGTGAACTAGTAACTTGAAAATGTGAACTAGTGACTTGAAAATGGTTGTGTAGTGACTTGAAAATGTGAACTAATGACTTGAAATAGTTAAGTGTAGTGACTTAAAAATGTAAAGTAATAGTACTTATGAGCTTACTATAATTAATATTGTGATTGCTTGTGCAGATGGAACCTGATTATAGTTGGATGTTTCAATTCCACTAAAAGCAAGTGTATGAGTCATTTGTGACATGGTATACAAATCGGGTGAGTAATTTCAATAATAATATAACAAATTTAAAGCGTTTATGCATTCTTCAACTAACCATAATATATATATATATACAGGTATTCCATTCATCAAATGCGGCCACATATAATCAGTTCTTGAAGGATATTTCTTTGGGACCGATTGAAGCTCGTACAATGTCCCACTACATAGTAAATGGGTTTAAATTTTCCATTGAAGAACACTCCAAAACAAGGAAAATGAACAACAATGGTTTTTGGGTTAAGGGTGATGATGATGTTGATTACTTTGGCGTCCTACAAGAGATTTTAGACATGGAGTATGCCGGTTGGCCAGTTAAAAAAAAATACTCTTTCTATTCAAGTGGTTTGATCCAAGCACAAGAGGCACAAGAGTACTTAAGGAGCATAACATCATTGAAGTTAAACACACTAGGATGTATCCTGTTTACGATCCTTTTTTTATTGCATAAAATTCTAAATAAGTGTACGATGCTCCTTATCCGTTGCGCAGGGACAAGTCTGATTGGTGGACTGTAATCAAAACTAAGCCTATAGGGCGGGTGGAAGTTGAGAATGTGTTGGAGACTACATATCAAAATGAAATGCAGAATGATCACCAATTAGTGGACACTGACTTGGTGGATAATTTGAACCATTTGGAACACATTTTTAAAGAAGTTATTGCAGAAGAGGCTGAATGGATATAAAAGAAGGAAACTTCAGAAAGGGTGAATGGTTAAGTGGAGAATCTTTGGGAGAGGAGAATTAACTCTTTATTAGTTGTATTCGTTATTTTTAATTATTGATGTCTATATGCTTTGTACTATTTACCTCTTATGCATTTATTCCCTCATCAGCATTTTTGAAAAATGTCTTACTTGGTTTAGTGAAACAACTCATGTTCACATTTTGAAAAATGTCTATGGATATCTTCCTACTTTTTACTTATTAATTGATTGATTAATCAATTTCACAATTTTAACAAAGTGAAATTTGACAAACTATTTTTTGTCTTTAAATAATTTAGATGGTAGGTAAGGATGACAAGGGTAAGAAAATAACTGATACTAGTAAGCCAAGAAAGAAAAAGAGGTACCTCCACCTTATAGAAGACCCATAAGGATTCATACATTTGAGCCTCAGTCAGTTGACATTTAGGCACGACCCTCTTATTCTAGGTCATCACATCATTCGTATAGTGTTCTTATACATGTGGGTCCATTCTACAACTCTATTGAGTCTCATCCCGCCTCCATCATTATGCCACCACCTTCACAGTACTACCAGATAGTAGATGGTGCTTATAGTCATCTACCGTCATCTGTTCTACCATCTGCTAGCAATCAGTCAGGTACTCATAGTGGTTCTATCGGATCGATTGGGCTGATTGATCTTTGTCTTAGAAACACACCATCCATTACTCCTGATACACCTACGATAGGGTACTTAGGAGCTCCTGCTCCGCAACTAGGATAGAGAGATGAGGACATATATTATCCCATATGGATCAGGGTATGATTTCAATATATAACAACTCTATTTATTTTTCATTACTATATTATGCTCTATAATGTTTGATCTTTTATTTCAGGTTTAGGTTCGATGATAAAATAGCCAAAATCGTCTACAAATGCATCTGTTTCCACTACAAATGTTATTGGACAAGTTGGAAAAAGGTACCAAAAAAGTATAGAGAGGAAATGTTTGCAGAATTCCAGGTAAAGATTTATCTTATGAATTATCTAACACAATGTTACGGTTAAAGATTGAATACTAAACTATTATTTTTGTTGTAGAAATATTTCTGGTATGATCTAAGGCACCATTTTGCAATAAGGAAGAATATTTTTAGAAGAGTCAGGCTTATATTTAATGCTCTATTGGAATATGCAAGAAAAAAAATAAAAATATGTCAAATTTTATGGTGGACGAAGTGTGACAAGATCTTCTTCGCTACTGGAATAGCGAAAAGTATCAGAAGTTGAGTGAAAAAGGAAAAAACGCCAGAGCACCTAAGAAGGGTGGCTCTCTACACGCTGCTGGAGCTATCAGTCAGATTGTTGTGCGGGATAAAATGGTATATTACTTTTATTAATTTAACTGTTTATTTCTATTTTAAATATTTTTGTAAATTAATAATTTTATCATATGCAGGAAAAAGAGTTCAAGGCCACCCACATAAGGAAGTAAAAGAAGCCAATGGAGGAAGATAGATGGGTTGAGCTACGTGCAGAAGCTACCCATGTAAGAACTACATTCGTACTTATGATTTTTTTTTACTAAAGTTAATATTATTTAAGTTTGAATAGCTTAGTATCTTTTTATTATTAATTTTTTACTTTACTTTAAATATAGGACAAATATATGCTAAAGATTGATGAGTTTCATAGTACTCAACCTTCTAAAAGTCAGGGGGAACCGAATACCTAAAGAAGTAGAGGAGGAATTATGGAAAGAGAGTGTGGGTTCCTCAGTTAGAGGTGTAGTCTACGACATCCCAGGGAAAGTCTATAAGAAGAATATTAGATCTTGACATTGTGGATCCTCCTCTACAGCAGATGATGTTGATAGAGAAATCGTCATTTCATTGTAGAGTACGATTTCTCAGCTAACTAGAGAACTTGCTGCACAGGCTGAAAGGACAAGGAGGATAGAGGAGGAAAATGTTGCATAGTTGAAAATGAAGCAGGAGCATATTAATAATTTTCTTCAGTCTCTACGAATTCTTTCTTCGTGTCCCAGTGATGCACCTGAGGCTATGAGAGGCCTAGGCCCGCTTGAGGATTACACTACATAGGAAGAGGATGAGGATGAGTTAGGGGAGAAGGATGATGAGGTTCCACCACCATGTCGTCGTCCCCTTCCTTGTCGTTGATACTTTTATATGTTTGTGTGGTTTGTAGTTTACTTTTGATTTTTCAAATTTGATTTTAGTATGTTTGAATGTTTTGAATGTTTGGATTTGAAAATTCTGGTGTTGAATTGGTTTTGTATGATTTGTATAGCAGGATTATTTTGGAAATGCAGCATATATGATGCAATTTTTTTTTATAAAATTACTAGAAAAACTGACCATTTGGCAAAATTAACAGAAAAACCAACTACTTGTGGTCGGTAATTTTGCGAATTACTTGCTAGAAATTAATAATACCGACCACTTGTGGTTAGTTTTGTTAAAAAAATAATTAAATGAAACCGACCACATAAGAAAAATAATTAATTACTTAAACAAAACCATCCACATGTAGTCGGTTTTTTAAAAAATGATTAAATAATTAAACAAACACCGACCACAGTGGTCGGTTTTATGAAAATAAAAATTAAATAATTAAATAAAATCGACCACATCAGGTTGGTTTTATTAAAAAAATAATTAAATAAATAAAATAGACCACTTGTGGACGGTTTCGTAAATAATAAATAATAAAAATTAAAATAAAATCTGCCACACTTTGTGGTCGAAAATAGTTTTTTTTTATATATAAAATTTTGTTTATATTATAAAAGTTTATTAAAAAAATTTATTATAAAAAATTATTTTATAAATTATATTGATTAATAAATAATATTTTTTTAAAAAAAAACAATCACATGTGGTCGGTTTTAGAAAACCTACCACTACTTTACCCACCATAACTAGTGGTCGGTTTTTTGGTCGGAAAATGGGGAAAACCGATCACATGTGGTCGGTTTTCCTATTCTTTTAGTAGTGTAAGTGCACGCGGGACAACTCTCTACTCTCTATAGTAGCATGATTCGTCTACAAGGTAGGTTATGGTTAATTGTAGTGGACTTGGGATAAATGCATGTAATAATGATAGTAATGTCAGGAATTTTCATGTCTTAGGCCTTCAGGCACGAAGTTTGGATGGACCAAAGGATAATAACTAGTTTAGGCTTTAGTGTGTGCTTTGAATTGTTATTATGTTGAGCTGGTGCGACCCTTCATGGCTTGAAAATATAGCTTTGTATGAATTAGAGGTTGTAGGAGAATTGTAAGGGTATTAATGGGTTAGCAAGATAGTAAAGGCAATCGATGAATGAAGAAAGAGTAAAATGGGGTTAAGGTAGGTTGCTTGTGGGATCCTAGAAGCTCAGTGGAGTTGTTTAGAGAATGGGTAAAGAGTGTAAGTATACAACATGATTATAACTAGTAGTTTTAGTAGAGTCTAGATAGTCGTAAGAACATACTTAAGTAGACGTGATGGATCAGATGATAGCCTAGGATTGGTGGTCGAATAAGTGTAAGGAAACTAGATAAGGACTTAGTGGTTGGGGCTGGGGTGTTAGGTAAAAGAACGAGTAAGACCTAAGTGTATGAGCATGCGTCTGTAAGGAAGAGTTGTTAGTGTCATCCAAGTGGGGTATTCTATGAGTTCATTAATACGTTTATAGCAATCCCAGGCATGTGAAAGTGTAAGATTAAGTGTTAGAATAACCTTTGATATTATGTAACTTGTTAGTTGTAGCAAAAATACTTGCTTGACTCTGTGCTTATATGTAAATTAAGTGTTTTTAATTGTTTTCAGACACTTCTTATGATTATTGACTGCATTGCATTTTTATTAATGTTGATGATTAAAATTGTATTGTTATGGAAATGAGTTGATGATGATGATGATCATATTGTGATCATAATGATAATGAGGTGATGATCTGATTATATTGATAATGATATTGTTCTGTTGATGATGTTGAAATGATGGCATAATGTTGATGAGGGGAGGGGAGGTAATATTAATGAGGGTGATGATACGATGATGAGATAATGATGAGATGATATGTGCATATTGCATACACGCATTCTTCATACTTTACATAGTGCCTATATGTGTATGTCTTGGTGATCTTTATTATGGAGACTTGCTTAACACGGGTGACTTATTGCATGAATTCATATTTGTGGGAAAGAAGAGTGGCGTTTATACTTAGTTATAATTGCAAGTTAGAAAGTGATAGTGAAATCGTCTATCTGGGTTAGTACCTTTGGGAGGTTAGAATAGTGGATTCTATAGAATTGCTTGAAATTGCTAGAATAAGGATAATAGGATTAGGCAAGGGAAGTAAGGTAAAAAAAGGCTTAGGAAATATAAAGAAGGATGGGTTTGTCAAAGTACAAAGATACATAAAAATGTTAAATGATAGGTAGGTCATAGAGATGCTAAGGGTAATATGTTAATAATTGTATAAAAGGGAGTTAGTAATCGGAATCTTACTTGATGTCATGATTTCTTCCTATTTGCTATTATTGTTATTTGTTTCTAATCCTGGTCGGCTGATGATACCTATCAGTACTTGTGGTTCTACTGATACTACACTTACTATGCTTCCTTCCGGAGGTATAGCCATGTTGCAGGTCCGTTGGAGTTTCTATAAAAGCAACGGTGATCACTCTCCATTGGCTCTTGTCCTTTCACTCTTACACAGAAGTTGTGTCTTGGATTTCCCTATTCCGTATTTGTGCTCTTGTACCGATTTAGATTAGGTTCTGGGGAATCACTGCTTAATATTTTCTGCATCATTTTTACTTATCAAATGTACTGAGCAAAGGTTAATTTATGATTAATGGACTCTTCTTGTTTTTAACAAGAGTTTTATTTAACTTCCGCATCGTACTAATGTAGTAAGTGTGTTTAAAGCAAACATTTTGTTAATCATCTATACTTGAGTCTATATAAATGTTTTCCACATTAATTGAATGGTTGGGTGGTAAAGGTTCTTCTATCTAAAGTAGAGTTGGGTAGGTGCCCGCACGATCCGTGATTTGGATCGTGACAAGATGATATCAGAGCCCAGGTTACCGGCATCCCAGTACAAGAGCAATTGTCGACTACAGTCCTGCATATTGATGTGTTGACTGCTACATCGAATCTGTGGGAAACTATAAGGCATCTAGGAAGTCATTTGTACTTTCTTCTCTCCTAATCATGTTAATTATGTGTTGTCTCTCCGAGTTGAGTCCAATTGGTATCTAGAAAATTCTAATTGATATCCTAACCATTACAATTGGGATTAGGTTGTCCCAATTGGTATCTCAAAGGTGTTCGTAAGACTGGAATAATAGTATTCTAGCCTGTAGAGATCAATAGGAGGTGTAGGATTTGAATTTTTTTACGTTATGGATTATGTTTGATGAAGGGAATGTTGTAACTATCAGTACAATTGGTAAATGAAATTCTTCTATTAGTGGATCCGTGGTACTTATTAGCAATATACTTGTGCCTTAAAACATTTGTTGTATTATGATAGCCTGCTACGTGTATTTATTATGAGAATCTTTCTGAATGGATTATATTGTTGTTTAACTGTGTGATGTCTGAACTCATTAAGTGCAAGTGATTAATCTGTGTGATTTGGAATGAATTGTAGAAAGGGACTCGGGAATCGTAAGGACCAGGTGTGATCTCGGGGTGTATCTTCATTTTTTCGATTTGAGACACATCTTATTTCTCTGTGATTTAAAGTATTTCTTAATTTTCATCTGAATTCTGATGATTACCAAAGTACCTTGCTATTATGGGGAAGTGTTGTGGGGGTTATGTGACTTGGGATAAGTAGAAGGGAGAATTATTGGTGTATTTAATCGAGTTGAAGGATTACTACTGCGTTAACAATACCATGATTCACAAACCAAGCATACTGATTTTTAAAAATTTCTGAGGCGTGAGAGGTAGAAGCTATAAAAGTGTTCGTGGGATAGCATCGTGTGAGAAAGGATCTGGGACTGGGTGGAAAAAAATAAAAAATAAAATAAAATAAATTATCGAAGCCACTAAAAGATACCGCTGCAGTAGTACCTTTGCTGCTGCAGCGGTTCCCAGGTATGAAGCTGTCAGTGCCTTCTCCTATTTTGTAATTTTACATTTGTTGTAAAAATGACCCTGTGTTCGCAATATCTAATGATAGAAATCATTTCTGAAACACATAGTAAGCTATTTTTTTATTGCTAAGAAAGCGATAACGGTTGATGTCCTAAAAATGCGAGAAATAAAAAGTAATTTTTTTATACATACACCAAACTAGGGCAACCTATATCCAGTCAATAAAATAAAATAAGGGGGGAGGGGAATCTAGCCGGTGGCATCACCTCCGAGGCTTGAGGGGTCTGAGTCCTCCTCCTTTATCCCGCTAAGGAAGGAGAACTCCTATACATCCTTATTGGTCAACTTCAAGAGTTTTTTTGTAGGGGAGGCACACTGGAACATCACCTGTACGACCTTCTACATCCTCACCAGCATGCAGTCCCGGGAGCGGCGCTTCTTTTTCTCTTCATATAGCTCCCTTCGAAGCTCTACATAGGCTTGATCCAAGTCTAATAGGGCAGTCAAGATCAAAGGAGCCAGCCCTGGTGGAGGTAACTGAGTCCTTTCCAAGTAACCTCGTATAACAATAAGGTCGGCCTCCCAACCATCGAGAGATACGGGTGCTTGAATGGAAGTGGTGCCAGACTTCTCGCCCCCTCCGGCCCTGCTACTCTCACTCTTTTCCCCCACCTACCTCATCTTCTTGATTTCTCCCTGTTTGCCCCTACACCTCAGTGGGTTGAATGCCATATCACAGTCCTCCAAGGTATCCTAATCCTCCTTGGACACATCCACCCACTTGCACAACTCGGTAATCAGGAAGGGCAAGAAAAAATCCCTCACAGTTTGCTCCCTAGAATAGAGGTGTCGCCACTCATCCATAATTTTTGCCTCTACGTTCATTTTAATCCCTGAAAGAGCACAGGCCACCACCATTGCCCGGTGAAAAGTCACATCAGTCACATTTCTTGAAGGAAGAATCCTCCAGGATACTAGCTGCAACCACCCCTAGCCTTCGCCAAAAAGTAAGTACTCTTAGTCCCTTTGAGGCTGGACCACTTCACCTTACCACATGAACTTCCAGCGCCAAGACCCTGGCTTCCCATTCAAATCTGACTCCCTAACAATAGCCTCAAAAGTGGCATTGGAGGGGTTAGGGACCTCTAAAGCATTATCGATGGTGGCAGCATCCACCAGAACATCCTTCCCCCGAATGCGAATGGTGGGGAGGGGCACTGAACACTCTACAGTTGGGATTATGGCATAAAACTCCTGGACCATAGCTAGATTGCACTCGAGGATGGGCTCTGTAAGCATCTCCTACACAAATACCTTCAACAGGTCGTAAAAGTCAGGTATCTCATCCTCCACGTCCCTCATCGTAAAGCCCCTCTCGTGGAGGAAACCCCTATTGTGCCGCCCATCCTCATAATGATCACGGCTAGCGGAGTCAGGAAATCTTTGGTATTGGGGTTGGTGCTCCATGATAATCCTGCAAACATTGCAAATACAGTATTAGAAACCATGACGGAATACTATAGGAGATAAGCCATTTTGGAAACTCAGAAAACAATCAAAATCCTGGAGCTACTGCCAGGTGCTGCTACAACGGTAAATCTACCGCTGCAGTGGTACAATCATCCCCAACCAGCCAACCCCCCTCCCCCATGGAGGAATTTTTGACTTTTCTCTGTATTTTTGAATTCTAAGCATAGATCGGGCTTGGTAAAGTTTGTATGAACTTTTTTAGACTAAAATAATGGTGATTAACACCCAAAGTCAAGCCTAAATCGTCCAAAATTGTTATAAAGGATGACCCTTCATCTTCCACCCTTCCATGCTCGAAATTCACAATGAACGACGTCAATTTTACACCTAGAACACTGTAGGAGCATTGGGGACGTGAGAAAATCTAACATGTATGCCATTTCGTGCAAGAACACCACCAAAATTTAAATTCAAAATTGTACCTATAAAAAGCAACCAAAAAATCCTCTTCTACTTTATATTTTTGTGACTTAATAATGATAAAGACGTAAATAAAGTAGTAGAGATGAGAATTTACCTTGACTTGTTGACAAAAAAGGTTGCACGGGGGGGAAATTGAGAGAGTTTTTGGAGTGGGGAAGTGAAAATGGGAGAAATGAAACATTTCCCCCTATTTGAACTGCCGTAAACCACTGCGGTGGTAATTTACTGTTGCAGAGTAGTTCTTCCGCTGCAGTGGTAAATCCCATATGGGTCATCTTTTGTCTCGACTTTTCATGTGTTATGGTAAATAGCAATGTCCGAAGTATTTTAAGAATACCCTTTATGTAAGGTATCATCATAATCTCTTTTCATGGATGTTAATAGTTTTGGAGTGTCAGTCTGGACAATTCAAGGACATACTAGCGCGTAGGTTGGTCAGTTGTTTTGGGTTCAGTTGTTAATTAATCGGGAGTCGACAAAATAAGTTAAAGAGAAGTAAGAATTATTTTGTTTTGACACATCGTGTACATGAATTCAAGTCGCGCCTAGAATCCTATTATCCCCTCTCTGTAGCTATTCGGGGATGAATGGTGTGTAAATTAGTATCTAATATAACGACCCAAAATGCCGTTATGTCAAAAACCATCCCTAAAAAACTTTGTCATGAAAAAAAACCCCTTTTCCCGAACTTGATAGAAATTATTTCATGGGGAAAAGTGGGACCCAACATAATTGGGCCAAAAAATAAAAAGAAGTGGGTCAGGCCAGCTGCCTACTGCTACAGTAGTAGATCCACCGCTGCAGCTGTAAACTTACCGCTGCAATAGTACTTGGGCAGTAACCAGTCTGGGTTTTATGTAACCTTCTTTTTACTTAAGCCTCATTAGGTTATCCCCTTCCTCTAAAAACACTCAAATCAACCCTAACACCCAGAATAATGAGGTTTTGAAGGCCACTTTTCATGAGAGCAATATGGAGACATACCCGGTAAGATTCTGATGCGAGAAAAGGCCATGTGCACGCAGGACAATTCTCCACTCTCCTTAGCAGCATGATTCATCTACGAGGTAGGTTATGATTATTTATAGTATACTTGGGCTAGATGCATGTAATAATGATAGTAATGTTGGGAGTTTTCATGTCTTAGGCCTTCATGCGTGGAGTTTGGATGGACGAAAGGATAATAACCGGTTTAGCCTTTAATATGTGATTTAAATTGTTATTATGTTGAGCTGGTGCAACCCTTCGTGGCTTGAAAGTATAGCTTTGTATGAATTATAGGTTATTGGAGGATTGCAAGGGTATCAATGGGTTAGCAAGATAGTAAAGGCGATCAACGAATGAAGAAAGAGTAAAATGGGGTTAAGGTAGGTTGCTTGTGGGATTCTAGGAGCTCAATAGAGTTGCTTAAAGATTAGGGAGAGAGTGTAAGTGTGGATCATGATTATAACTAGTAGTTTTAGTAGAGTCTAGATAGTCGTAAGAACATACTTAAGTAGATGTGATGGATCAGATGATAGACTAGGATTGGAGGCCGAATAAGTGTAAGGAAAATATATAAGGTCTTAGTGGTTGGGGCTGGGGTGTTAGGTAAAAACACGAGTAAGACCTAATTGTATGAGCATGCGTCTATAAGGAAGAGTTGTCGGTTTCATCCAAGTGGGGCATTCTTTGAGTTCATTAATACGTTTATAGCAATCCCAGGCATGTGAAAGTTTAAGAGAAAGTGTTAGAATAACCTTTGATATTATGTGACTTGTTAGTTGTAGAAAAAAAACTTGCTTGACTCTATGCTTATACGTAAATTAAGTGTTTTTAATTATTTTTGGGCACTACTTGTGATTATTGACTGCATTGCATTTTTATTGATGATGATGGTGAAAATTGTGTTGTTGTGGAAATGAGTTGTTGATGATGATGATCATATTGAGATCATGTTGATAATGAGGTGATGAAGTGATTATATTGATGATGATATTGTTCTGTTGATGATGTTGAGATGATGGCATGGTATTGATAAGGTGAGGGGAAGTAATGTTAATGAGGGTGATGATATGATGATGAGATGATACGTGCATATTGCATACATGCATTCTTCATACTTTACATAGTGCCTATATGTGTATGTCGTGGTGATATTTATAATGGAGACTTGCTTAACAAGGGTGACTTAGTGCATGAATTCATATCAATGGGAGAGAAGAGTGGCATTTATACTTAGTTATAATTGCAAGTTAGAAAATGATAGCGAAATCGGCTATCTGGGTTAGTACCTTTGGAGGTTAGAATAGTGGATTCTGTAGAATTGCTTGAAATTGTTAGAAGAAGGATTATAGGATTAAGGAAGGGAGGTAAGTGTCAAGACCCAATTTCTTGAGTCATGATGGCACCTACTTTAACCCACCAGTAGGTAAGCCAGACCATATCCCGGAACGATGAGTAATGGGCTAAACGGCGGAAAGTAAAAGAAAATAGAATTTAGACATGCAATAGAAATACGAAGGAGCGGAATATATAATACGATAGTACTAGACAATAGAGGAAAAAGGAGAAAATGTGCAAAAGAGTATCTCTTGACCTTGTAAGTCGGTATAAAAGCCACTAAATCAAAAATAAAAGTACTGGATAGTAACAAATATATAGGTAGTCTCAAAATAAGTAAAGATTGTCCAAAATAGTAGAAGTAGAGAGGATCATCTTCGGCTCTAAAAGCTCACCCTATCTCCGAAACCACAACAAGCCTGAATGAAACGTCAGTGGTGGTAGCTCATACTCGGATCTGCATCAGAAAATAATACAGAAGTGTAGTATGAGTACCAAAAGCAATGGGTACTCAGTAGGTATCATCGATCGACTGAGCTAAATAACAATAAAAGTATAATAAAATGCGAGAATGTAAACTTAAGTCAGGAATAAAGGGCTAAATCTGAAATAATACTCCAAATCGAGATAAAGCGATAAACATGCGAAATAAGAAATTTAAAAGTAAATACAACCTAACTGGAGCCCATAAGCCCAGAAGGTACAAACAAGAAAGGAATAACCCAACCGAGCCCCCATAAGACCAATAGATGCAAACAAGGAGGAGATACTGGCAATAATAAGCTTAAAATATGCTCACATGTGATAACATACTTGGAACTCCCTTCGAACCATAGATGCTGGATTTGAACCAGAACTTAGAATAGTATCATCATAATAAATTATCGTATATAGATCATGAATGCCGAACATGAACCGAAACTAGTAATTAAGTGCCATGCGGTAAATATGCCGTAAATGAGTAGAATAAACAACAAGAGAGCTACTAATCACCGAACTTGAATCAAAATTTGATAAGCAAGCTAAGTTTCCAAATGTTCCAAGATCATAACTTTCCTTAACATCCAATTAGCCTTCAAACTTTCGAGTAATACGGTCAAGTCAATAAGGGGTGAGATATTAATTACACAATCTAAATATACAGTCGTAAGGGCCAAAAAGTTACTTTATCCGAAGTAGTAAGGCTAACCAAAGTTCATGGAATTGTCTAAGTCATCCTAAGGTTCAAGGTTTAGCCTAATATGATGAATAAAGGCCTCTTAGATCTATAAGGAGCAAATTCAGGCAATTGACCAAAAGGAGGGCCGATGGGGCCCGCTACTAGTCCCAAAAATCCGTACTAAGGAAAGCACCTACCCAAACCTAGACTAAGGCTTTACAATTCCATCCCAAAGTCTTAAGTAAGCCAAAACTAGCCCTAAGACATTATTATTACTATTATGAGGGGCAACAGGGTCAAAACCTACCAAAGAGGCCCCCAAACTAGCTAACCTTAGCAAATAAAATACTAAACTACCAACCAAGTTGTAAATACCCACCCATAGCTAGCATAATACTGCACTAATACCATAATAAAGCCTAATATATGGGGAAAGTAAGCCTAGCCTACCTGGACACCGCCGAAGCTTGAGAAAGTCCACTACTCCGGAGCTTTTCCCTTTCGAGAAGTCTCCCAACGCTGCCACACTATCAAAATAATAATCTACGTATTAAGACAAGAACATTGATACCAATATTGCATATAAATGCTTGGGGTCAAAAGTCAAACTAAAAAACCCACGTAGGGCCCACTTGCAGAATCACGAATTTGAAACTATCAACACATCCCACTAAACTCAAGGATTATTTACCCTAAAAATAGGTGAAATCCGGCACAATTAAGCCTCAAATCAGCCTGCAAAGTAAACTATGGATTTAAATTTAAACCGGAGAGTTAAACAAGAAATTAAGTGGAAACTTATGAAATAAGGATGGGAAAATGACCACAACAACGTCTCCAACTCACCCTCGACACCGAGAGATCGATCTTTCACAATTTTCTAAGCTTTCTAGGGTTTAATGAAGTTGGGACTTGAAATAAATAAGGAAAAATAGGGTTCCACAGCTTTAAATGCTATTAGGGGGACCTTCATCGCGATCGTGGGACCCTCTTCACAAATACGACCTCTGGCCTGGCTAACCCTTCGCGAATGTGGCTGGTCCACTGCGATTGCAAAGAAGGAAACATGGACCAGTCGGGCAATGACTCTTAGCAAACGTGAAGGCCATCTCGCGAACACGATGACCAATAACCTTGGCCTTCGCGAACGAGGCTAAGACCTCGCGAGCACTAAGGCCATTCTTGGCCTGCACCAGCAAATGTTGCACCAGTAAACTTGGCTAAGTGCCAAGTTTGCGATTGGTCCATTCGGATTCGTTTGAAATCCCATAAATGCAAACGAACTATGCCATCCTACCAAATTTGACATTCCAGAATCAAAGAAGCCATCGAAATTCCATCCATAGTCGTTTTGATTAAAATTGTGTCTCGCACCCCAAGTGCCATTTTAACTAAAATCCACCCAATAGCCCAAAATGAGTCTGATAGCCTAGGAACCCAAACCAAGGGTGCCCTTAGCCTAAAATCAATATTTTAGAGCTAAGAAACTGTTAGAATTGGCATTCGGGACCGTTTGCCTAAAGTTCAGGCCCGATACCCATTTCTTAACAGCAAAAGCTCCAAAACAGGGAATTGGCTCTAAAAACCAAATGAACTTCCCGGTGACTGAACTGTCAGTCCCAACACGGCATAAATGATTTGGTGCAGCTGTGGAAAAGTTCTAAATATTGAAAAAGCATGAAAACATAGGAAGTGACCTGGAGGGTCATTATAATATCCATTACTAAAAGGACTTTAGTCTGCAAAAGTAAAGGATTAAGAAGTACCTAAGGGATCAAACAGGTGGGGATACTAGGCCAGCATCTCACTCTCAATATCCCAGGTGGTCATCTAGACCGAACGATGTCTCCACTGAACCTTAACCACTAGAATCTCTCTGGAATGCAACCGCCTAACATCCCTAGATAATATATCAACTGGCTCCTCCACGAAGGTCAACTTCTCATCCAACTGAACTGAGTCCCAATGAAGCACGTGCGACTCATCCGAAATATAATGTCGCAGCATAGATACATGGAAAACTGGATGGATGATTGAAAAGTATGGGGGCAAGGCCAACTCATAAGCTACCTCCCCAACTGTCCAAAGTATCTTAAATGGCCCGATATACCTGGGGCTGAGCTTGCCCCTCTTACCAAACCTCATCATACCCTTCATAGGCAATACTCAAAGGAAAACCCAGTCACCAACTCCAAACTTCAAAGCGTAAAGCCTACGGTCAGCATAACTCTTCTGTCTACTCTAGCTGCCCATAGCCTATCCTAAATCACCCCAACCCTATCCAAAGAATCACGAAGCAAGTAGGTACCACCGGGGCTAACCTCAAAAGTCTCAAACCAACCAATTGAAGATCGACAACGCCTACCATACAGAGCCTCAAATGGTGCCATCTCAATACTAGTGTGGTAGCTATTATTATAAGCAAACTCAGCCAAGGCTAGATGTTGCTCCCACTAACCTCCAAAGTCCATAACACACGCTTGAAGCACATCCTCCAAAACCTGAATGGTTCGCTCCGACAGTCCGTTGATCTAAGGGTGGAAAGTAGTGTTAAGATCTACTCGAGTACCCAACTCCTCCTGAAAAGTCCTCCAAAAGCTAAAAATGAACACCGAGCCTCTATCTAAAATAATGGACATGGGTACCCCATGAAGATGAACTATATCCCGAACATAGGTGTGAGCTAACCTCTCGGCACTGAAATAAAACTGAATAGGGATGAAATAAGCCCATTTGATCAATCGATCAATGATGACCCAAATATTGTCAGAACCACGAGAAGTACGAGGTAAACCACTCACGAAATCCATAGTAATCCACTCCCACTTCCACTCATGAATGGGTAGTCTCTAAAGCAAGCCACCCAATCTCTGATGCTTGGTCTTTACCTATTGAAAATACAATCATTGAGCTATAAAGTCCACTACATTTTTCTTCATACAACTCCACCAGTAGTGTCGTCTCAAATCTCTATACATCTCAGCTATCCCAGGATGAATAGAGTATATTGAGCTATGAACCTCCCGAAGTATCAGCTGAATCAGATTTCCAACACCCAGAACACAAATACGACCATCAACGACTGGGGCGATTAAACCTCAGGAGCTACCTCTGGCTCGGGAGTAATAACAGGATCTAGTGAAGGCTTACTATCTTGACCCCTAGCTGGTGTTGCAGCTCTCGCCTGACCTCGACCCCTGGGTCGGCCTTGGCCCCTAAGGGGTACCCTAACTGCAGGCTTGGGGGTTTTTGTCCCCTGTTATCTTAGCCCCTATCCTGGCCATCTACAAAAGAGTGAAACAATGAGAATTTAGAAACCAACATAGACTCAACGCATGTAAATGAACAAAAAGAGTGAGGTTTTCCTAAAACTATTTTGTAGCCTCTGAAAGATAGGATACGAATGTCTTCATACTAATCCGCAAGACTCTACTAGACACTTGCTCTTGTACCAATAATACAGGTGAACCTGGCGCTGATACCAACTTGTCATGACCCAATTTCTATAGTCATGATGGCACTTACTTTAACCAACTAGTAGGTAAGCCAAACCATAGCCCGGAATGACGAGTAATAGGCTAAACGACGGAAAGTAAAAGAATACAGAATTTAGACATGCAATAGAAATACTAAGCAGCAAAATATATAAATACGATAGTACTGGACAACAGAGGAAAAACGAGAAAAATATGCAAAAGAGTATCCCATAACCTAGTAAGGTTGGTATAAGAGCCACTAAATAAAAAATAAGAGTACTAGATAGTAACAAATATACAGGTAGTCACAGAATAAGTAAAGACTATCCAAAATAGTAGAAGGAGAAAGGATCAGCTTTGCCTTTGAAAGCTCACTCTATCTCTGAAACCATAACAAGCCAGAATGAAACGTCAGTAGCGATAGCTCGTACTCGGATCTGCATCAAAAAAATATACAGAAGTATAGAATGAGTACCAAAAGTAATGGGTACTCAATAGGCATCATCGGCCGACTGAGCTAAATCATAATAAAAGTATAATAAAATGCGAGAATGCAAACTAAAGTCAAGAATAAAGGGCTAATCTGGAATAATACTCCAAACTGAGATAAAGCGATAAACATGTGAAATAAGAGATTGAAAAGTAAATACAATCTAACTACAACCTAACTGGACTCCCCATAAGCCTAGAAGGTACAAATAAGAAAGGAATAACCCAACCGAGCTCCCATAAGCCTGACGGCTGCAAACAAAGAGGAGATACTGACAATAATAAGCTTAAAATATGCCTACATGTGATAAAATACCTGGAACTCCCTTCGAACCATAGATGTCAGACTTGAACTAGAACTAAGAATAGTATCATCATAATAAATTATCGTATATAGATCATGAATGCTGAACTTAACCCGAAACAAGTAATTAAGTGCCATATGGTAAGTATGCCATAAATGATCTCAATAGAATAAACAACAAGAGAGCTACTAATCACCAAACTTGAACCAGAACTTGATAAATAAGCTTAGTGTCCAAATTTTCCAAGATCATAAATTTCTTTAACATCCAATTATCATTGAAACTTCTGAGTAATACAGTCAAGTCAATAAGGGGTAAGATATTAATTACATAATCTAAATATACGGTCGTAAGGGCTAAAAAGTTACTTTATTAGAAGTAGTGAGGCTAAAGTTCATGGAATTTTCTAAGTCATCCTAAGGTTCAAGGTTTAGTCTTATGTGTTGAATAAAGGCCTTTTATATCGATAAGGAGCTAATTCAGTCAATTGACTAAGAGGAGGGCCGACGGGGCCCCCCGCTACTAGTCTCGAAAATACATGCTGAGGCAAGCACCTACCCAATCCTAGACTAAGGCTTTACAATTCCATCCCCAGCTCTTAAGTAAACCAAAACTATCCCTATGGCATTATTATTACTATTATGAGGGTCCTACCAAAGAGGTCCCCAAACCGGCTAACCTTAGCAAATAAAATACTAAACTACCAACCAAGTCGTAAATACCAACCCATAATTAGCATAATACTATACTAATACCATAATACAGCCCAATCTATGGGGAAAGTTAGCCAAGCCTACCTGGACGTTGTCGAAGCTTGAGAAAGTCTACTACTCTGGAGCTTTTCCCTTTCTAGAAGCTTCTGAATGCTGCCACGCTATCAAAATAATAATCTACGCATGAAGACAAGAACATTGATACCCATATTGCATATAAATGCTCCGGGTCAAAAGTCAAACTAAAAATCCACGTGGAATTCAATCACGGAATCACGAATTTAAAATTGTCAACACGTACCTATAAACTCAAAGATTATTTTCCCTTAAAATGGGTGAAATCCTAGCACAATTAAGCCCCAAATCATCCCGCAAAGTAAACTATGGATTTAAATTTAAATCAGAGAGTTAAACAAGAAATTAAGTGGAAATTTACGAAATAAGGAAGAGGAAATGACCAAAACAACGTCTCCAACTCACCCATGACACCCAAAGAACAATCTTCCATAATTTTCTAAGCTTTCTAGGGTTTAATGAAGTTGGGACTTGAAATAAATGAGGAAAAGTTGGGTTCCACAGCTTTAAATGTTGTTAGGGGTCCCTTCATAGTGACCACGGGTCCTCCTTCGCGAACACGACCTCTGACCTGGCTAACCTTTCGCGAATGTGGTCAGTCTACCACGATCAAAAAAAAAAGGAAAGTTGGACTGCTCGAAAGGTGATTCTTTACGAATGCGTAGGCCGGCTCGTGAACTTAATGACTAATAACCTTGGCCTTCGCAAATGCGGCCAAGACCTGGCAATCACGAAGGCCATTCTTGTCCTGAACCAACAAACTTGGCTAAGTTCCAAGATTTCGATCAGACCCTCATGATTCATTCAGAATCCCATAAATGCAAACAAACTATACTACCTGACATAGGGTCAATTTCCTTGATTGAACCTAATACGGCAACCATACGTACTATGGCTTTATCCCTTACTTTTTCCACCTCAACACTTAGTTTTTCTAGGCTTACGAAATGAAACAGACACAAACATATACATGAACAAATTCCCAACTTTGTAATTAACTCGTGTCACAAGGAAGAACACAAAGCGCCTTACAAAAATCTGACCAACACGGCCAAATCTGGCTTGAGACAGCCTGCCTGTGCCTATTTATAGGCAACAACTTTTGTCACATGCCAGTCATATACCCAGCACATGATTCTATCCTAATTCAGTTGACATCTCCAACTGATAGGATAATTCAAAATTCGAATACAACATTCAAGTTAAAACAGCAACAAAGCTTTGCCACATGTCCGGAGTGGTTGTAACTACCCAACTTTTGTCATGTGCAGGGCACATTCCCAGTACCAGCACATCCTTGGCAGCACTTATGCCAATTTTGTACCAGGGCCGTGAGTGTCTGTGCATTCGCCCATGCCACTGCCTTGTTAACACCAAGCCTCCCTGCTCCTTCCATGCTTAGCCTTGATTTCCTTACCTTAGCCACATCTCTGCAACATTACTTGCCTTAGCTTAAATCACCCTTATTCTTAATCTGCCTTAGCTTGCCAGCCCTTGTCATGCCTTAGCCACGCCAATGCCAAGATCTTGTCATGCCATGCTTATATGCCCATGTCGACAGACTGGCCTCAGGCAAATCTAACATTGACTGTAGTCATTGTGTCTTGTCTAGGTTAATCATGTAAATCCCTAGTCAAGCTCGAGCCTCCTGAATCATCAAGCTGAGGGTCTAACAAACTTCCCCCACCAGATGAGCTCATCGTCCTCGGCAAGGCAGAATCTATGTATAACTTGAATTTTTCCTCAAACTGCCACAAAGATGAACCTTTCTCCCAAGTAGCATCACACAGTTGCTTGCCCTTCTATTGAATCAGAAATTATGTTCGCTTATTCTTCTTGCCTTGTCCCAAATTCCGACGATCCAAGATCTTTTCAATTTTCTCTTCATACTACTGTCGCACAACAGGAGGAGCACATCTTGTAGCCGACCTTGCTGGATCTTCAGCATCTTTATAAAAAGGCTTCAGAAAATTCACATGGAAAGCAGGGTGGAATTTTAGCCTTTTCGGCAGATTCAACTAGTAAGCTACTTCACCTACCTGTTCTATCACTTCAAAGGGTCCATCATACTTCAAAATCAGCCCACGATAAATTATCTTGCTACTGATTTTCTTCCAGATTTAGGGAGTAAGCTTCAACAATACCTTGTCACCCACCTGGAATTCTAAAGCACGCCGATGTCTGTCAGCATACTTCTTCATTCGTTTTGCTGCCTTTCTAAAGCTATCTTGCGCTTTATCTAGCAACTCTTGTTTGTCTCATGCATACTTGTAGGCAGCAGGACACTTGCCCTCTGTTTTAGACTTAGTGACTTCCAGTGGGGGCTCTTCTCAGTTGTCGAAGACCTGTGCAGATTATAGCAAAATTGTGCATTGTCTAACAATTCCACCCAGTTCGTCTGACTTACAATCACATAGTGCCTCAAATATTCTTCAAGAAGATGATTGATTCTTTCAGTCTGTCAATCAGTTTGTGGATGATTCACAATAGAGAACTTCAATTCAGTACCCATCATGTTGAACAATCCAGTCCAAAACTAGCCTGTGAACCTTGTATCTCGATCACTCACAATATCAAGTGGAACACCAAAATTCTTCACCATGAACTTATAGAATAATTCAGCATCTATCTCAAAAAAACAGAAAATAGGAGCGGCCATGAAAATGGCATACTTTGAAAACCTGTTAACCACAATCATGACTGACTCTTTGCCATCAACCTTTGGAAACCCGCTAATGAAATCCATAGAAACAAAAGCGCGTGGACCCTTCGCAATAGGTAGAGGTTGCAGTAACCCAGCTTCCTTCTTTCTTTTAGTCTTGTCAAGTTGACAAGAAAGACAAAACTTCACATAGGTTTTAATGTCATTTCTATTTTCGACTAGAAATAATTTCGGGACAACAATGCCATCATTGTTTCAACACCCAGATAGCTAGCATAAATAGTATCATGTGTTTCTTTGAGGAGTTTTCAATGCAACCCATCACTTTGCGGCACACCGGTTCTCCCCATCAAATACATTAGATCATCCTCGATCCAATACCGTCTAACAATCCCTTCTTTCACTTGATCCATCAATTTCACATACAATGAACCATATGCAGCACTAAACTTTATCTTATCTAAGAAATCAGATTTAAGTCTAGTGATTACATAAACTGCAACAAATACCTCTTTGCGACTCAATACATCCACAATGTGATTTTGCTTGTCGGGTTTATGTATCCAAACAAAGTCATATTAATCAAGAATCTTCTACCATTGGTCCTGTTTTGGACTCAATTTCTGTTGAGTTTTGAAGTATGTATTCGCCATATTGTCCGTCTTTACAACAAACTTCATTCCTTGCAAATATACCCTCCAGATTTGAAGACAATGGAGTACTGCCACCATCTTCTTTTCATGAGCAGAATACATTTGCTCTGCAGGATTCAATTTTCTGCTCTCAAATGCTACAGGATGATCCCCTTGCACCATCACACCACCGAATGCATAATCAGAAGCATCGGTGTGAACTTCAAATGGCAAGTCAAAATCAGGCAACCGTAATATTGGTTCAGAAGAATTTACCTTCTTCAAGAAATTGAAAGCCTTGTCAGTTGCTTCAGACCAAACCCACTTAACTTTTTTTCTCAACAAGTCTATCAATGGAGCAGCCTTTGCTGAATAGCCAACAATGAACTTCAGATAATAGTTTGTCAATCCCAAAAATGATCTCAATTCTTTAACCCCTCTTAGTGCGTGTCATTCCATAATAGCCTTCACTTTCTTAAGGTCCATACACACCTTGTTTTTTCCAACCAAATGACACAAAAATTTGATCTCACGACAAGCAAACTCACATTTTTCCATCTTAACATAGAATTGATATTCTCTAAGTTGTTGCAGCACCGTTCTCAAAAGCAACAAATGAAATTCTAGTGTTCTACTATAAATGACTATATCTTCTAAGTAAACAACTACAAAGTCATTAAGGTACTCGTAAAGAACATTATTCATTAAGTTACAGAAAGTAGCTGGGGCATTAGTCATCCCAAATGGCATTACAAGTAATTCATAGCTACCATATCTTGTCACATAAATGGTGTTTGGGGCATCTCTCTCGACTATGCACATTTGTCAATAGCCATACCTTAAGTCTAACTTAGAAAAGAAACTAGCATTAGACAGCCTATCCATCAAGTCTTGAACCAGCAGCACCGGATACTTATTCTTCACAGTCACTTTGTTCAGTGCAATTTAGTCAACACACATTTGCACACTTTTATCTTGCTTCTTTTGGAATAGAATAGGGGCACCATAGGGAGCCTTCAAAGGCTAGATCAGTCCGGCCTCAAGCAATTCAGACAACTGCTTCCTCAATTCTGCTAACTCTAATGGAGTCATACAATAAGGAGGGTGTGCAGTGGCATTGATCCAGGTTTCAGATCAATTCCGTGATCAATTCCCTCCTTGGAGGCAACTCTTTAAGAAGTTTTGGTGGCATGACATCCTTGAATTCTTCCAAAAACTTAGTAACACTGTCTTAGACTTCAATCTGCATATCAGGCTTCACTTCAACCAAGGCAGCAAGATAAGCAGTTTCACCCTTCTTCAAGCCTTTCTCAAAAGCCATAGCAGTCAACATAGCAGCAATTCCAGAGTGTTTCCTCTTTTTTTCCTTGTTATAGGGTCGAATACCTTTCACAATTTCAGAGGCAGTTTCCACCATGAACATTAGACTTTCCAAGTGAGGAATAGGGGCAACCTTGAACTTCTTTATAAAATCAATCCCAAGCAAAAGATTGAAGTCATCAAGAGGCATCACAGTCAAGTTGTGCAGTCCAGACCAATAACCTATGGTCAGTGGGGTATCCAATCCCATACCATGGCCTGGCTGCGATGTAGAATTTACAGCATTCATCTTTATTGCACAAGTAGTCATCTTCAATCCATACGTCTGCACGATATTTGAGTCCACAAAAGTGTGGGTAGAATCGGTATCAACCATTGTCACTACACTTTTGTCCCTAATTTTCACATTATCATACATCAAAGAACCGTACGCATGCAAAAAATCATCAACACTTTCAGCGGTATTGATCAAGGCATCAATATTATTATTTGCCTCCATTTCCACCACATTCATGCTAGACATCGTATTCAGAAAATGTAGTGGCTTAACATAGGCAGCAATTTCTTGTCCCTTGCTCTGTTTCTCCTCTTTAGCAAGAAGAGCATTGATCTTTCCTTATTTTGGATAGTTCCTAGCCTGATGCCCAGGTTTTTGAAAAGTCCAACAGACCCTTTCCCCCGCCTACTTGCTTTGGTTAGACGAAGCAACATCTATCTTTCCCTTACCTTTGTCATTTCCCTCTTGACTATGACTATCCTTCTTCCAGTCTCTTTCCTTTTTCTTCATCTTTATTTTGGAAAGAGTAGGATCAGCGCCAACACTGTTAGAATGAAAATCAATCAAAGCACCCGCCGCTGCGATAGCACTAGGCTGATTTTAAACTTTCTGCCTATGCAGTTTGTTTTGTGCCCAGCCTTGCATTCCAGAAATGAGGTTGTGCAACTTATCTTCATAGACATGTTCTGAATATCAAGCATCAAAGACAAAAATTCTTTCACATAGTCCCGAATGGAACCAACTTTTTTCAACCATTTCAGTCTGTCCCAAGAAACCCAAGATGAGTTACTAAGTATAAATTTATCACGAAGTGCATCCTTCAATTTTACCCACGTATCATACTTGGGTCTGCCAATAATTTCGTCATCAGCATTCTTTGTGCACCACCAATGAACTGCATCATTCCTAAAATAGCAAAATATCATGGTCAATTTGGCAGTTTCAAGCACATGAGTAGTAGCAAAATAATGCTTTAAGTCCCACAGAAAATTTTCTAGTTCCTTAGTACCACGAACACCATCAAAGTACTTTGGTTCTGGAATTTTGATTTTGGCATGTTCTTCACCTCCACACGACAAACCAACAACAGCCAGACGAAGGACTACCACCTCTGCCTTCAAATCTTTGTTTTCCTTCAAAAGGCCCTCAATTTGTGTACCAACAGTTTCACTAAAAGTGACAATACCATCCAATTAACTGTCTACAACAGCACAAAAACTTGACAGTTCTGTGTTAATGCCATGAATTTGAGTCATGACATCAACCAGATCGTCTATATCATCTGTCAAGCCAACCAGCGTCTCCATCCTTGTAACTTTTTTATGCAACTCATTATAATTCACTCCGCCAGTCATCGCAACACAAAGCTTTGATACCAATTAACAGAGGTTCAATTTTCTAGATCGAACCCAATACGGCAGCCACACATACTATGGCTTCATCCCTTACTTTTTCCACTCAACACTTAGTTTTCCTAGGCTTACAAAATAAAGCAGACACAAGCATATACAAGAATAAATTCTCAACTTTGTATTTAACTCGTGCCACAAAAAAGCACATACAAAAGGCCTTACAAAAATCTAACCAACACAGCCAAATCTGGCTTGAGACAGCCTATTTGTGCCTATTTATAAGCCACAACTTCTTTCACATGCCCAGCACATGATTCTATCCTAATTTCGTTAACATCCCCAACTGATAGAATAATTCAAAATTTGAATACAACATTCAAATTACAACAGCAACAAAGCTTTGCCACATGTTCAGGGCAGTTGTAACTTTCTAACTGTTATCATGTGCAGGGGACATGCCTAGTACCAACACATCCTTGGCAGCATTTGTGCTAATTTCACACCAGGGCCCTGGGCGTCTATGCACTCTCCCATTCCACGGCCTTGTCAGCACCCAAGCCACTTTGTTCCAGCCAAGCTTAGCCTTGATTGCCTTAGCTTAAATCGAACTTAGCCTTGATCTGCCTTAGTTTGCCATCCCTTGTCATACATAAGCCACGCCAATGCCAAGGTATTACCATGCCCTGCTGACACAGGTCATGCCATGCTAACATGCCCATATAGGAAGACTGGCCTCAAGCAAATCTAACCTTGACCATAGTCATTGGGTCTTGGCTAGGTTGATCATGTAAATCCCTAGTCAAGCCCGAGCCGCCCGAACCATCAAGCTGAGGGTCTAATATCACCCTACCAAATTCGACATTCTGGACTCAACAACATCATCAAAATTTCCATCCGAGGTTGTTTTGATTAAAAGTGGGTCCCACACCCCAAGGTTGTTTTAACTAAAATCCACTCAATAGCCAAAAATGAGTTTGGAAGCCTCAAGACCCAGACCAAGGGTCCCTCTAACCTAAAATCAAAATTCCGAAGCTAATGAAACTGTCAGAATTAGCATTCGGGACCGTTTACCTGTATTTCAGGATTGATACCCTTTTTTTTAACAATGAAAGCGCTAAAATAGGGAATTGGCTCTAAAAACCAAACAAACTACCCAGTGACCGAACTGTCAGTCCCAACAAGTCATAAATGACTTGGTGAAATTGTGGGAAAGCTCTAAATGTCTAAAAAGCATGAAAACGTAGAAAATAACCTGGAGGGTCATTATAGTAAGGTAAGAAAAGGCTTAGGAAATATAAAGAATGATGGATTTTTCAAAGGACAAAGATACACAAAAATGTTAAATGATAGGTAGGTCACAGAGATGCTAAGGGTAATATGTTAATAATTGTATAAAAGGGAGTTAGTAACTGAAATCTTACTTGATGTCATGATTTCTCCTATTTGCTATTATTGTTATTTGTTTCTTATCCTAGTCAGCCGATGATACCTACCAGTACATGTGGTTGTACTGACACTACACTTACTATGCATTCTTGTGGGGGTATAGCTATGTTGTAGGTCAATTGGCGTTTCTACAGAAGCAACAGTGATCTCTCCAATATCTCATGTCCTTTCACTCTTACACAAAAGTTGTGTCTTGGATTTCCCTATTTATTATTTAGTGCTCTTGTACCGATTTAGATTAGGTTTTGGGGAATCATTTATTATTATTTTCCGCATCGTTTTTACTTATCAAATGTACTAAGCATAGGTTAATTTATGATTGATGGATTCTTCTTGTTTTTAACAAGAGTTTTATTTAACTTCTGCATCGTACTAATGTAGTAAGTGTATTTAAAACAAACATTTTGTTAATCATTTATACTTGAGTCTATTTAAAATGTTTTTCAGATTAATTGAATGGTTGGGATGTAGGGGTTCTCCTATATAGAGTAGAGTTGGGTAGGTGCCCGCACGATCCATGATTTGGGTCGATATAATAATAGCACTAGCTAAATAAACTTTATGATGGAGATTGAAAAGAAATGAGATACGACAAGAGGGAGTTGCTCGGATGGTAAGCATCTCTCACTTTCAACCCAAAGATTGTAAGTTAGAGTCACAAAGGGAGCAATAGGGGTGGGAGTTCCTAGGGAGGGATTAAAAAAAGGAATGAGATACTATTTTTTGGGCTTTAGGTTGACGAGTAATAGTGATTGAATTCCTTTAATGCTGTTGTCTGAGGTTAACTTTCAACTTTTCATTTAGTTATTATGTTTTTAAACTACTTATAATGACACAAGTTGCTATGCATTATTGGTTGCAACTTAGAACTTTCAATAACTAAATATTTCTTTCAAATACATAATTTTATGTTTGACTAAATTCTATGATTCAATTTTTTACTAAATTTTGGAGTTAAAATAAACTAATACTTTGCTTATATAGCTTCATGGAAATGAGTTGCTGACATCATACTAGAAAAATATCTGTTGAAACACTACAGGAATCAGATTCACCTGAAGAATATCAAAATGAGGGATCACTCAAAATTTAGTTATGAGATGATATAAATATCAAGGATCACATTTAATTGATAATATTCTAACATATCTAAACTCTGGATAACAACCAGATCTAGGTTAAATCTGTGCTTTTAATGTTTTCTTATCTATTATTGAACCTATGAAAGTTAATGAAGCTTTGAAGAATGCATATTGAATTGTTGTAATGCAGGGGGAGCTAAATCAGCTCGAAAGGAACAAAGTATGACATCTTGAACCAAAATCAAAACAATTATTGACATTAAGTGAGTGTTCAAAAATAAGCTTGATGAGTATGGAATAGTTATACGAGAAAGTGCATATTGATCATCTCCCACTCTTATTAGGGAATTTTAATATTTTGAGGCAGTCCACCATACTTTGGTGTTCGTCTTTCACTTGCTAACAATTCATACACAAATTCATGAAGCTAAATATTAATTTTCATATTCTTCCACCAAAGTGTAATTTCAAATCTTCATGCATTTTGGTGGATTCTAGACGCAAAAAGAAATTAGAACTATGAGCTTCCACCATTAATTATTATTAAAGACCATCAATATTAGGATCACATAAATGTCCTTGCATTCTTAAGATGTTATCATTTGCATGAACTACGAATGAAGTGAATTCACCGTTTTGCACTCCATCTCCTAGCTTCACCAATAATTCATATTTACATTGCTTGAACTTTATTCTATCCATGATATCAACGTGCTTGAATGATTCCAACTAATTCTCTAATATCAAATTCATCTAACCAAACTCCAAGACTATAAATTTTTTGAATTTTCTTACCCGTTAACATTTAATGAAGTAGAAGATATGCTAAGGTACCTATAGATTTACAACTCAAGGTATCAACAATAACATTAGCCTTTTCAAAATAATATAAAATATTCAAGTCATAATATTTCAGCTACTCCAATAATCTATTATATCTGAGATTCAATCTTGTTGCCTGAAAATTGTCACGGCCCGATTTCTCAGGTCATGATGTCACCTATTATAACCCACCAGTAGGTAAGCCACTTCGTAGTCTGGAACAGCTAGTAGCGGACTACCAATAGTAATGAAGAAAACAACAGAAAGGAATTTAGTAAAGAGACTAAAATAGATCACAATCCCAAAATCTAGTGAAGTCAGTGCAAGAAGTGGAAAACAGAGTCAATATATATATACAAAGCCATCTCTGAAATACAAAATAGAGATCTAACTAAAAATATGAGGGAGAATAGGAATACTCCGAGCGTCAGGAACTCACCCTAAATCTCCGACCCATAGCTGCTCTGCACGATGCACACATCAACGACAAGAACTAGTACTATAATCTACAGGCTGCAGAAGTGTAGTATGAGTACCAAACACGTGGTACTCAGTAGGCATCAGCCGACTAAGCTCCAGAAATAATGCAAGTATAAATAACATGTAAAGCAAGAATGTCATGACCAAAATGGCCATGAGTGGCACCCACTCTAATACTTCGATGGGAGAACCATCTAACCCAAATCATTACTCAATCATTTAGTCAATATTAAGACGAGGCTATCACAAAAACCAACTTAATAATAATAAATCCAAACCTAATCTTTAATTAATGCGAAAAATCAAACAACTGCCTATTAAAATCCCCAAGACCCAAAAGTCATCGTACAAGAACTTCTAAAATAAAAACCATGTCTAAAAATATCCAAAATAAAGAAAGACAAAAAGTGTCTCATTGCTCGAAAGAAGGACAAGAACTAATATGATGATCTATGGAAGCCTGGAGATGTAGTGCTCACCCTTGGATTGAGATCAGCTATCAAATGCTAGAGATGAGGTCGTGTCTGAGCCTCTGGAACACTTTTTGCACTCAACAAAAGAACAGTATAGGGTAGTATCAGCACAAGCCTCTATATACTGGTAGGTATCATAGGTCAACTCAATTTGATAGAATGTATACAACATAAATTAAATAACAAGTAGACAGGCATCAACACATAGTAAGTATTCAATGAATCAGCAAATACATCAATGACGGGCCAAACAATGCTTACAAACAAGCCACGTAACCATCAAGAGTATCAACCATACCGTAAACAACCACGAAATCAACAATAATACCATAAGTAATAACTATGTCATTCTCAACTTTGAAATTAGAACACCATTAGCTTGTTATCACCTTATTAAACCACACGGCCTCTCAAAATCAACACTAGTTTGTACATACATGCTAAGGGACTTATTTCTGCCAAACTAGCCATGACCTGCAGGGGATAATTTAAGTCCATGTACCATACTGGCGTGGTACTCGATCCTTCATAAACAAGTAATATCAATATCCATATCCATACTGGTGTGGTACCCGATCCTCCATAGCCATATTATATATGTTTCATTAAATTAACACTATCTCTCATAATACAACACGAGTACTAAATTTACAAGTACACTTATAATCATAAGGCAATTTGATCAAGTTCAATTTTTAATAATTATTCATATAAGTGTCCACTATCCAAATATCATCAAATTCAAGTATGTCCGAAGACCAATCAACAAGAATTCAATTTAGGAGCATACACACAACTAAATTGAGTCTAAACTCTAGTCAGACCATAACCTACCTCAATCGAAGAATCCAAATGCAAGCTAATTTACAAGGGCCTTGCCCTTCCATAAAGTCTCCGAATGATCAAAATCTGTTCAAATACATAATCCCCATAAGAATACAAATCTATCGATACCCATTTTATAAATTCTTGCTCTAAAAACTCTAGACTAACATTCAATTATAGAAATCTCAGAAATCTAAAATAATACACGAACAATAGTGAACTGCAAAACCTTCAAAGACATGGAAGTCATTAGATATAAACTCATTCCATCAGTAATTATCAATTATCATCACCGAATGATTTCCAACCATTGTCACATTACTATTTGACCCCTCATTATCTAAGTAAATTTATCCTCACTTCGACCGTAATTGCGTATATCCAGTGGTGAAATTTGCACAAACTTTCAGCAGCCAAACCAACTAATCATTAGCTTATTGTTATATACAGTATTAGGCTAACCAATTCACATCTAATTATATCAATTCAACTATACGGTCATTGTGTAAAATCCACCAATCTCCCTAATTCTAATATCACACAAATTGTCAATTAACCAGTAGTTAATAGCCAATGGCTATGTCTAACACAATCCCTCTTAACCATAGATATACAACTAATAAGAATATATTAACTCAAAGGTATCTAACCTAAAACTGTAGAGAACTTCATTCAAAACTATGGACGGAAAAATTGTACTGATAACTTCGTGCTCCTCTAGGCCTTAATTTCTGATGTTATTATTATTATTTATGGTAAAACCCTACCCACTTAAAATTATTCTTGTATTGGCCATATAAGTACATAAATTGTGGTTTTGACCCATTAAATCACTAATTAAATAAATTATCTAAAATACCCAAAACTTTTAATAATTCCTTGGAATTTGTTCGGAACCCCATAGAAATAAATCAACTATGTAAATTGACTAAAAAGCGCGTTCCGAGCCTATTGGAAACATTAAAACACCCATTGGAGGTCGTCTTGACCGAAGTTTAACCGTGATCAATCTTAACTTAATTAAAACTCAAGAACCCAATTAATGACTTAAATTACTTTTGAACTCCTCAAGAATCAATGCTACCCACTCCCGTAAGTCATAAAACACGCATACAAACTATGCGTAGAGCTAAAATGAGAAAGACAAGTAAGATTCACAAAATGACTAGGAGGGCTGTTACATCAGATACCAATTAAACAACTGTTGGTCCCCGAATGGGCAAACAAGAAACAAAAAGGGAAAATAATGAATTACATGAATTAGCAAAAAAATATGGATACTTGCTACGCATGTCTACTTTGGTATCCCAAGTGGCCTCTTTAATGGGACGATTCTTCCACTGGACCATCACAGACGCAATCTCCTTAGTCCTCAACTTACGAACATCTCTATCAAGAATAGCAACAAATTCCTCGTCATAAGAGAGGTTTTCATCTAACAAGACTGGATCCCAATGATTTATGTAGTTATCATCACTATGAAACTTCTTCAACATAGATACATACGTGAGATGAACTCCCAACAAACTCGGAGGCAATGCCAACCTATAGGCCACCATCCCCACGCGCTGAAGAATCTCAAATGGCATAATATATCTCGGACTAAGCGTACCTCATTTCCCGAAATGCATAACACCCTTCATGGGTGAAACCTTGAACAACACTTGCTCTCCCTCCATAAAGTGTATATCTCTCACTTTTCGATCCGCATACTCCTTTTGCCTGCTTTGAACAGCTATAAGTTTCTCCTGGATGAACCTAACCTTCTCTAATGAGTCTCTCAACAGATCCGTATCCCACGGCCTCACCTCAAAGGCATCAAACCATCCAATGGTAGATCTACACCTTCTCCCGTACAAAGCCTCAAATGGCGCCATGTCGATACTCGAATGATAACTGTTATTATATGCAAACTCTGCCAAAGGTAGGAATTGATCCCAATGACCTCCAAAATCCATCACACACGCATGGAGCATATCTTTCAACACCTGAATCGTTCACTCAAACTGCCCATCGGTCTAAGGGTGAAAGGTTGTACTAAGGTCCAACATAGCACCTAACTCCTCATGCAACTTCTCCCAAAAGTTAGAGGTAAATTGAGTACCCCTATCTGAGATAATAGAAATCAGGACCCTATACAACTGAACAATCTTCTTGAGATAAATCTTGGCTAACTTTGTTGCATTATAAGTCACCTGAACTGGAATGAAATGTGCAGACTTAGTCAGCCTATCCACAACAACCCATATAAAATCATACTTCCCTAAAGTCTTGGGAAGACCAACAACGAAATCCATAACTATCCTCCCCTATTTTCATTCAAGAATGGGTATCCTCTGAAGAGTACCACTAGGCTTCTGATTCTCGTACTTTATCTGCGGGTAACTCTGGCATTTAGTAACAAAATCAACTATGTCTCACTTTATCCGACCCCACCAGCAATGCTGCCTTAAGTCACGGTACATTTCGATCGCACCAGGATGTATAAAGTACTTCGAACAATGAGTCTCAACTAGAATAGTATGAATCAACTCATCAACAAGGGCACACAAACTTACCCCTTAATCCGCAACATACCCTCACCATCAAGAATGGCCTCCTTGGCCTCACCTTGCAAAACCTTATCACGAATCTTGCTCAACTTAGCATCCTCAAATTGTTTAACCTTGATTTGATCAAGAAATGGAGACCTTGCCTCTACACTAGCTAGTAATCCTCCTCTTTCAGAAACCTCAAGTCATATGAACTTGTTAGCTAAAGTCTGAATCTCTCTAGCTAATGGACGCCTGGTAGCATTCAAATAAGCCAAGCTGCCCATACTTGCTGACTTTCTACTCAATGCATCGGCTACAACCATAAGCGCCTAAGAAACTATAAACTAGAATCACGTCCTTTTTAAGGATAAAATACTCACCTGGAGTTCAACTGGTATCGTAACCACGGCCTCGGACCCAAAAATATAAATATATCAGGATAACAGTATTATAATTCAAACAACTACGGTAAATAAGGGGATAAAGCCACTAGAAGGGTCCAGTTGGGGAAATATCGTTCAATTCACTAAGTGTCACAATAAAATTTATACTAAGGGATCATTCATGATAATCTAAGGGCAACAGGTATATAACTAGGTATAATAGGATTCCACGACGCTAACGGGTATCCTAGACCAAGATTTGGGTCATATTTCTATTCTAAGTCCCCTAAATCCATACCAAGCATGCAATCTATACAATACACAATCTCTTAGAGAAAAGTAGATTGAAGCCTACCTCGAAGCCGAACCGTAATCTCAAACCGTCCACGAATTGCTCATCTTTGCTACACGATCCCAAAAATGATGTCACACAATCAAAATCGTAATCTACACGTTAATACAAGTACAACAATACCCATATTGCTATATAATACTCCGGGTCAAAAATTGGATCTAAAATGGGCTTGTAGGACCCACGTACGGAATCTAAAAATTGGACCCTTCATTAGGTCCCTCGTGACTCAAGGAAATTTTGCCCAAAATTTGGGCAAAAACCAAGCTCAATAGCTATGCCAAAATAACCCCCAAACTTAGAGAATTCAAGAATCAAAATGGAGAAATTAATAGAAGAGAAAGCTCGAAACTAC
Source organism: Capsicum rhomboideum (assembly GCA_031232105.1). Taxonomy (NCBI): domain Eukaryota; kingdom Viridiplantae; phylum Streptophyta; class Magnoliopsida; order Solanales; family Solanaceae; genus Capsicum; species Capsicum rhomboideum. Next base: position 37,492,363 of record CP124716.1, read on the forward strand.
CGAGATTCGGATGAGGTAAAGACCACCTTGAAGTCCCCGTGATCAACCCTGCCTTAAACAAACATTCCCCTACTAATTTTAGAGCTCAAATGATGTTTGAAGAGGTTTGGAATTGGGGGAAAATGAATTAGGGTCGGGGAAAGAAAAATATTTAAAGCCATCAGCTTTGTCGCCTAGGCGCCCCTTTGGTCGCTAAGGCGGCCTTGCCTAGGCGCCATTGGGGATCGCCAAGGCGACATACCCTTGCCAGCAGCCCTTCATCTAGGCGGCACAAGGCATCGCCAAGGCCTTGCTTAGGCGATGGCAAGCCAAGGCAGCCTCGTCGCTTAGGCTCTCCAAGGCATCGCCAAGGCGACGTCGCCTAGGCGGCCAAGTAGCCTCTACGGAGACGGCACCAGCACTGAAGGCATCAAGAGACTTGGCCAAATGCCAAGTCTCCGATCGACCCCTCGAGATTAGTTTGTAATACCGTAAATGCAAATAAATAATGCTATCCCATCAAAAACATTATTCCAAACTCAACCAAATCGATAAAATTCCCAACGGAGATCATTTCGACAAAATGAGGGCCCAAAACCCCATGTGTCGATTTAACTAACTTTTGACCAATAGCCCAAAACGATTCTGAAAGACTCGGGGCCCAGACCAAAGGTTCTACTAACCTAAAATCGACGTTCCAGAGATGACAGCGTTGTCAAAATTTTCATTCAAGTCCGTTTACTAAGAGTTTTGGTTCGAGACCAATTTCTTAATAGTGAAAGCTCCAAAACAGGAAAATGAGCCTAAAAGCCAAACGAACTATCTGATAACCGAACCAACAAGTCCAGCAAGCCATAAATAACTTGTAGCCGCTATGGGAGGGCTCAAAATGCTAAAAATACATGAAAATTGAGAAAATGACCTAGAAGGTCATTATAATATCCATTACTAAAAGGACTTTCGTCCGCGAAAGTCAATGGATAGAAAGATCCCAAAAGCTCAAAAGGACGAGGTACTGGGCCCGCATGCTCTAAGTTAAACTCCCCAGATAACCTCTAAGGCAAGCCAATGCTTCTAAGGGATTTCGCTAAAGGAATCCTTTTTTCACCAACTTTCTTACTTCACTTTCCAAATAGCCCAAAAGTTATCCTCAACAACCAACTAGCCTCCAACTGATCCAAGCACAACTGGAACATGCAAAATCGAACCACAACATACTAACACCACACTGAAACAAGCACAATCAATCAAAAATTCAATCAAGCTGAAGACCACCTAAGGCATGAATCATACAACCAACTCTAAATTCTAAATCTAACATTCTCCTATCTTTTCAAAACTGATGTCTACTCTGAATTGGACAAAATCTCTCCAGAATCATCTGAGTCCTGCTCACGTAATCACATCATACTAACCTCGAAAGACTAAAGTTGATATATCAAAAATCCACGCGAACTAGCATATGAACAAAGCCTATAAGGTCTACTCAAATACTCAAATGGTGGTGATTAATGTCTGTAATATCTGCCAAAGTCACTAACTGGTCCCGATGAACCTCAAAACGAATAACTATGAGGCTGAATCATACGCTATCGAAACTGAAAGATCTGCTCCAGGATACCCCATCGACTATGGGTGAAACCACGCTAAGCCCAACTCGAGTACACTTCTTTCGCTGAGTAGATATATAAATTTCTGACGAAGACTGAGAATCAAGGCCCAAAAGTAGTAGAAACCAATACCATGTGCCAACGGACCATCTTATGAATATCTATCAAAGTCAAACCCTCTAAACCGAAGAAAACTGAACTGATAGGTAGAGAGTAGGTTTAGTCATCCTATCGATGAAAGCCCAACTGAATTGAAACCTCGAAATATGGTTGCCCCCAAGTTATGCAATCCATAGCTGTAATCTCAACACCGAAGTTGAACTACTCCATCTCAACTATCAAAATTGATCCTATTGATGAGTAAGCATCCACATACCAAAATCTATCATAACTCCCCATCAATCATTCAAAAGAGTCAAAAACCACAACTGGAACAAGTTTTCACTAAGGTCAAATACCCAATCCAATCTTACTATAAGAAATCAAGCATATATCCCATAATTCCCGCAATGGCTGAAATTGAAATGCTGTCGAAAAACATACTCACAACTGAGGAGATCCATGGGCCAAAGATACGAGGAATCAAATCCACATCCGCTGAGCGCATAACCATCAAGGAATAATCAAGAACTCACCAAGGGTGGAAAGAATACTAATGGTAGCCAAATCTAGATATCTTAGCCTAAATCTGGTCAAGTCAACACTCAATACATGGCAACGAATACTCATTATCAAAAAAACCCACTTCAATCACTGACGGCTGATACACAAGCACATATCACCAAGTAAAAGCATCCCACAAAGTTATATTAGGCCGAACAAGTGCCAAGATAAAAAAATTCTGAATTCACCTATTTTATACCGACATTAACTCCACTGAACCATGAACAACATCGTAGAAGAACGTAGTACCAATATCCACACCAACACCAAGGTCAAGTATACTATCAAAAAATAAACCAAGCAAATCAGAATAATAAATTCCCGATTTGCCAACTTTAGAAGCGACTATAGAAAAGGATCACCCAAGCTAGAATCACAACTAAAGCCATGGAGGGCTAAACCTACCTTCACTTTTGTACCCTTTCAACAACTGATCTAACCTCACCAATAGAAAAGGAAAACCAACCAACCAAGGTTCTAAGCCAAACGGACAAGAATCGCAAGAAAGAAAACACTAACTAGATCACGCTAGTCTAACCGTCTATCAAGTAAAAATCAATCAACGTCAAAACAATGACAATAATAACAACAATATAAAGCGTATATGGCACAAAATAAAAATACAGTCAGTACCACTCTAAAATCACATTAAGGCTAAAATGCCAAATAAAAAAGAGCTTTAACCCAAATACTTACCCCAAGGAAATCATGATACCAATCCACTCAATCTACTACTAAAAAAATAATCTACGGGGATAGTCATATATATACACAAGTCTACACGAAGACTCACAACAATCAATTTAAAAATTCCAAGGCATAAAACACCGATGGGTGTGGAAATCCCAACTCAATTCAAATAGAAACCAAAAGATAGAAAACAAAAGTGCACTTATATGATGGAATCCAAAGTCATAGTCCTGATGTACCCCAAGAAGTGTGAATTTGAATGCAGAATGAGAATCTAAATGACCAACTGAAATACTAAGTGCACCACCTCTAACTGAAGGTGCTATAAATCTATGAGATTGATCTGACTGACTAATAATCATAGATCAGGGACACTCTCTAGACCAATGATTGGCCTCATCGTAACAAACCCCTGAAGCTCTAACCTAGCTAGAAACACTAGATAACCCAAACTGGATGACCAACTCACACTTGAGGCACTCCCAAGACCAATGACCAATCTTACCATAGTCAAAACATGCTCCTGGAAATCTCTGATGCACTACATCTGCTGACCCAAAATGGCCACCACGACCTAAAACCCTAGACAAAATAACCAGTACTACCTGACCAGAACTCTGTCCACTATAACCACCACGATTTACCTGAGAGACACCCATAATCTAAGGTGTTACCCATACAGGCCTAATAGGTGGTAAGTGATGTTGACCTCTGCTGGGAGGATTCCTACCTCTGAAAGAAATACCACTAACATTGTACTACCGACATGGCCTCTTAATTCCACCTTCATATGTCTCAATGCAAGCCCTCTCTATAGCCCTTGCATGATCAATAACCTGAGAGAAAGAAGACCAGCTGCTATCAAATGCTCCGATGCCAAATGGAGTGGTAAATCCAATCCTCTGATAAATCTCCACACCATCTCATGCTCTGTAGCATATAACATAGATGTCTAACTGGCCCACTCAAGAACCCAATCACATACTCTAAAACTGATAAAGATCCCTGTTGGATACCAATAAACCCAACTCTAGCCTGAGAATTACTCGATGTATCGGGTATCATCATTGATTGACGCTGGCGGTACTCAATTTCAATCTCTAACTCCCTAGTCCAATGCTGAGCCAAAACTCTGGCAATGCGCGTAGAAGTCCCATCCGCATCTATCGACAACTTCATATGATCCATCTAGGAGAGAATGGAGTCAAAATATTAACATGGATTTCATCACAGGTTTGCCTCGTACACTGCAGAAATATGATTCCATATGGGTAATAGTTGACAGGCTTACCACGTCAGCGCATTTACTACCAGTCAGGACCACCTATACAGCTGAAGATTATGCAAAGTTGTATGTTAAAGAGATAGTGCGATTACATGGGATTCCAATCTTCATTATATCAGATAGAGGAGCTCAATTTACTGCATAATTTTGGAGATCTTTTCAGAAGAGCTTGGGTACACAAGTGAATTTAGTACGGTTTTTCATACTCAGACAGATGGACAAGCAGAGTGTACTATTCAAACACTTAAAGATATGCTACGAGCTTGCACATTGGACTTTAAAGTTAGTTGGGATGACCATCTATCTCTTATTAGATTTGCTTACAATAATAGCTATCATTCAAGTATCAAAATGGCACCTTATGAAGCTTTATATGGAAGAAAGTGTAGATCGCCAATTGAATGGTTTGAAACGGGTGAAATTGTTTTACTTGGGCTAGATCTTGTTCGCCAAGCTATGGAGAAAGTTAAGATGATACAACAACGGATACAAACAGACCAAAGTCAACACAAGTTATATGCCGATACTAGAAGAAAGGAAGTAGAGGTTGCCATAGATGATTGGGTATTTTTGAAAGTGTCACCAATGAAAGGGGTAATGACATTTGAAAAGAAAGGAAGAAAGGGGGGGACGCCCAGGGGAGTTCCAGGCCGCTCTTGGCCACCTTTTCCAGAGCTGAAATTTTTCTAAGTCTCAGGGGCGCCCGGGGGCGTGCCGGGGTGCTTTTTGCCAAATTTCTTCTACGATTATTAGTCTATAAAGAGGACTCTTGGGTTATGGTATCATTATTCCATCGTAGTAGGACTACTCTTGAGCGAGTTTGGTATCCGAGTTGGGGTTGATTCTTCGTCACAAGTATTCTATCAAATTATGTTCAATTAAGCCATGAGTGGCTAGAATTTCTTATTTTTGAGATTGAGGCTAGGCACATGAATCTCGTGAGTTGAATATTGTCATGACATTTATGGAATTATTTAAATATGAGATATATGGTAGATCATGCATTGAATTTGGTGGGCTACATTCACATGTGTTAATGGGCTCACTTTAAGGCCCAAAATGAATGGCCCAAAAGGGCAAATGACCCATTCTTCCATGATTGACCAAGTAAACATGGCATTTAATGCCAAGAATTGGATAAGGATGACTTGAGAGGATATATAAAGGCACAAAAGCTGATTTTTATTCATTATAACTCTCATGCCTTTCTAGATATTTCTCAACACATTTTTCATCTCACAAACCCTAAGGCAACCATTTCTTTTGGACAAGATCATCACTTTGCAAGCTTGGGTAAGTGTTTATTCTTATGGGTTACTATATTATTATATGCATGGGAGAGTATGTAGATCATGATGGTTATGTCTAAAAGTGTAAGTAGTGCACTTTTGCTTTTTGCTAAAAGATGTGCCATCTATGTGATTTAAACTTGAAAGAAGACTTGAGGTCTTGATGAAAGTGAATGGTGTGGATGAAATATCAACATGTATGGTGTGGTTATGTTCCATAACTTGTTATTTTTCTATAAGTATAAATTGTGGGATTGTTGTGGATATGTTGTCATGAAGTGTATTGAGGTGACTTGATGTTGTAATGGTGACGTCGTATTAATGAAGAAGTGTAAAGGATGAACTTGGTGTGAAATGTTATTGGGTTGTGGTGTTTTGGTCAATGTATGGCATATTATGGTGGTGTTGGTATGAAAATGCCGTGAATGGTATTGTAAAGGGGAAAATGACATTATAAGTCAAACGTGTAACTCATTGTCGTCTTATGCACTTGTAAGGTAGTTGGTTGTTAACGTAAGCTCCGCTATGTACTTGTGTTGTAGAGTGAAATGTAAGGAAGGAGCTGGACTATTGTATTCACGTATGGACTGTGTATTCATATTGAGAAGATAAGGTATGTAAGGTTACTCTATTCGTATCCTTCTGCAGCACATATTGTTCACATTGACATTGTACTTGTTCCATTCCGAAATGTCCAAAGGTGTCTCATTTTCAGGTTGTTATATAGTATTACTCACAGGACCAATTGTGATTCACATGTCTCATGTTCATTGACTAATATTTCAAAGTTCCAATAATGTACAATCACCAATGCATCACTCTTATAATGAAAGAATGAAGTAATGTATAATTATTTGAGTATTCTTGGGTAGTATCCCAAGGGTAGAAGAAACACCTAGCATAGGTCGATCCCAATATCATGGGTGGTATCCCAGGGTTAAAATACCTAGCATGGGTCTATCCCAATATCATGGGTGGTATCCCAGGGGCGACAGAAAACCTAGCATGGGTTGATCCCAATATCACAGTAGCATCCCAAGGGTGACAGAAAAGCCTAGCATGGGTCAAAGATTTGTATATGTATGAGGAACGCATCCCAGGGGTAAAGTACCTAGCATGGGTCATCCTCTTTTACCACTGGTCAGTGGGTCACTTGTTATCACATGATGTACAGTTTCTTAATGCAAAGAAGGATAAAGCAAAGTAAAGTAATGAATGTAATGTACATGGTTCCAAACACATACAGAACGACGACTTATCCATAAATGACTATGCTCTCATAATTGATTCCATTGAAGTTGTTATGTATGATACAGTTTCTTATGGCCTTACATACTCAGTACATTCTTCGTACTGACCTCCCTTGGGGGGCTTACCGTACTTGCTACAGGCACAGGTGACATTAGACCTCCACAATAGGTTGCAGGCCATTTGCAGATCATTGGTGAGCTCTAGTTGGTTCGGGGCTTTCCGAGTCACATGTGTACATTAATTTTGGGTACTATGTAAATGTTGTATAAAGAGGGGACTTGTACCGACTTTAGGTTGGTTGGTTATGTACATGTATCTGTAGAGGCTTTGTAGACGTATGTGGGAATGTGAATGTAAGAGATGTATGTCCATTTTGACTTGATGGCCCTAATGGCCAAGTTTCATATATAACATGTTTTCCATGACTTCCGCTTAGTTGCATGAGATATAATGATGTTCATATAGAGACATGTATATGAAGGTACCTGAGCAAAGATTGGTGCTCTCGGGCCTCAACGGCTTCGGGTGCCAATCTGTCCCGTTGGAATTCGGGGCGTGACAGTATATCCTAGCCAATATACAATTGAAGAGTGAAAAAAAGATATATAGTAGTAATACAAGGCCAAAGAATACATATTCAATATGAATAGATAAGGAAAGAGAGGGATATATGGTAATACCATACATACATATATATATATATATATACATACACATATATAAGACTAAACTCAAGGTAATATCCTGAAGGAACCGACCTAACATCTCGAGTATCATATCCAAGTAAGGGAGATAATACTAGCATAATCAAAACCTCTAACCAAAGTGTAACTAATCATGAGGCAACTTAACAATAATGCATATTACCGTAATAGAAAAAAGGAAATCAGAAGTGTACCGACAATCTTGGGTACTAGTCCATAATCATTCTACCACGAACTAACCATAATAACCAACAATAAAATAATTGGCTAGTCCGAACACACAATAACCTAACCGATCCCCCATAAGCTCGGAAGGTTCAAGCAAGCACTCAGCAAATAGTAACCATAGCTTATACCTGTACAGCCCCCATAAAACTGATAGATATAAGGGCCAAACAATTATACTGGTAATAGGCGACGCCTATGAATGAATGAATGTAAGTATAATCCAGTACCATCAACAAATCATGTGCTATAATGTACCAAGTGTATACATCTCCTCCAACTCAGTGGCTCACAAAGGCAGGACCTACGGCCACTATCCTTTTCCGGTATCGGGACTCATCGGATGAAGGGGTCTATAGGGGACTCAAGATATCCGCATACACTACCTAGTTCCAAACCAGGACTTTCAGTAACCATCGTAATCAATCTACTATCTCCAGTATCGGAGAGAGATATAAAAATATAGTAAGAAATGTCGAACTTGAACCGAAACTGAGTAAGTGTATATCTGTAAATCCATTATTCGAGATCGAATCTGGGGCTAAAATAGTATAGTAATGTAAAAAGGGTCAGCGTCTCTCTCGACTGAAGTAAATAGTAGTAGTAAAAGAGTGGATTAATAATGGATCAAAATCAACCTTGGTCTAATCTCAAAAATATCACTTTTAGTTTCAAAAGCTCATAATTCATTAAATAAGGTGGTACGATTCTCGTGGTAAAAGAATCCATTTTAAAGGTGAAAAATGGAAATAAATTGCTTTTTAGAAAACAGTAATAAAATCAAGGTCTTGGTTGGAATTGTACCACTAAGTGAGCATAAATGTGCCTAAAGTATGCATGCATCACCAGTATCCAAACAATACAACCATAAGAGCCTAAGCATCAACAAACTAGAATCACGTCCTTTTTAAGGATAGAATACGCACTTAGAGTCCAACTGGTATCATAACCATGGCCTCGGGCCCAACAATATAAATATACCAGGATAACAATATTATAATTTGGAAAACTATGATAAAAAAGGGCATAAAGCCACTAGAAGGGTCTAATCGAGGAAATATCGTTAAATTCACTAAGTGTCATAATACTATTTATACTAAGAGATCATTCATGATAATTTAAGGGCAACAAGTATATAACTAGGTGTAATAGGATTCTACGACCCTAACGAGTATCCTAGACCAAGATTTGGGTCACATTTCTATTCTAAATCCCCTAAATAGGTCAAGTCATTATATAATAGCCATAAACCCATACTATAATCCCTACCTAGCATGCAATCTATACAATCACAATCTCTTTGAGAAAGTAGATCGCAACCTACGTCAAAGCTGAACCGCAATCTCAAACCGTCCACGAATCACTCGTCTTTACTTAACGATCCCGAAAATGATGTCACACTATCAAAATCGTAATCTACACATTAATACGAGTAAAATAATACCCATATTGTTATACGATACTCTGGGTTAAAAATTGGATCTAAAATGGGCTCGTGGAACCTACGTACGAAATCCCAAAATTAGACCCATCATTAGGTCCCTCATGACTCAAGGAACTTGTACCCAAAATTTAGGCACAAATCAAGCTCAATAGTTATACCAAAACAGCCCCCAAACTTAGAGAATTCAAGAATAAGAAATAGAGAAATTAAAAGAAGAGGAAGCTCGGAACTTACAAGATTTGTATGAGGTGAAGACCACCTTGAAGTCCCCGTGATCAACCCGGCCATAAACCAATGTTCCTCTACTGATTTTGGAGCTCAAATAATGTTTGAAGGGGTTTGGAATTGGGGGAAAATGAATTAGGGTCGGGGAAAGAACAATATTTAAAGTAATCAACTTTGTTGCCTTGGTGCCCCTTTGGTCGCTAAGGAAGCCTCGCCTAGGTGCCATTGGGGATCACTAAGGCGACACACCCATGCCAGCAGCCCTTCTCCAAGGCGGCACAAGGCATAGCCAAGGCAGCCTCACCTAGGCAGCCAAGGCCTCACTTGGACAATGGTGAGCCTAGGTAGCCTTGTCACTTAGGTGCTCCAAGGAATCGCCTAGGCTACCAAGGAGTCACCACTCTTTTTCCTATTCAAAGATCAGCCCCCTGGCTCTGTGTTTTCACATCGAGAATTATTTGCAGATGAAGAGATGTCAAAGGGGCTTCTTACTTCCCAAACAGATCCTCCTACATCTATATATAAACGCTGGTTTATCAAGAATACGCAAGAAAAGCACTTCGAATTGTTGATTAATCGTCAGAGATGTCTTAGAACCAATAGTTCATTATCTAATGGATCTTTCCGTTCTAATACTCTATCCGAGAGTTATCAGTATTTATCAAATCTGTTCCTATCTAACGGAACGCTATTAGATCAAATGACAAAGACATTGTTGAGAAAAAGATGGCTTTTCCCGGATGAAATGAAAATTGGATTCATGTAACAGGAGAAAGATTTCCCATTCCTTAGCCGGAAAGATATGTGGCCATGAAAGAGATTTTTCTCTCTCCTAATCTTTTTATATAAAGATATATACAAACATGTTTTTGTATATGGATTGTTTATAAAATATGAAAAATGATACTAAATTTTTTTTATATGTATGAAATGAGTATATAAACTGTTTTACTTAGTTTTTTATAGCAGGTTATATACTAATACTTGATTTTTTTTATATGTATACAAATTATTTTACTTAATCCTTTTTTTCTATACCAAGTTATATACAAACTCTATGGATTGTGATATTCAATTAAGGGGATATACTTTAGATTATATATTGGATGAAATCGGTTTATAAAGTAGTTTCTTATATGTTACATTTGTATGAAATGTGTATTAAATAGATATATAAACTGGTATCTATGGATTGTGATATTCAATTTAGGTGATATCAATTTATATGTCTGTTTCTTATCTCTTTGAATCAAGATTATATAGCATCTACTTCCGTATTAAATTAATATTGAATGAATACACTGAAGAAAAAAAAGGAGAATGAGGATTTATAAAAAAAAATGGAAAAAAATCATAAATGAAATAATAAAGAGAAATAGAGAAGAGGAAAATATTTATGGAAAATTTCTTAACCGAGATTGTTAAGAACAATGGAAAAAATAAGATTACTATAGTTTGTATGATGAAAAAATTGTTTAAGAACTTAGAGAAAATTCATGAGGAGAAATTCATAGGGAGAAGATTACCACATATTAATTACTGTGTTTTATCTATGGGGGATTTTGATTGATTTTATGAAAATATATATGTGAAAAAAGTATAGAATAAAATGGAATAAAAAGAGGGAGAGAGTATTGTGTAGCGGATAAGAAGGGAGAGAGAATTGTGGAATTTTATAAGAAATTAGGGAGAAAATAAAGGAAAGTAGAATTTGGAGGGGAGGGAGAGGAAAAAAATCATGTTCCGGCTAGGGCCCCTAAATGACCGCTCAGTGATAAAGGAGGTAGGGGCGCAGAGACAGTCAGGAGGTTTGCCTAGAAGCAGCCGCCCTTGAAAGAGTGTGTGATAGCTCACTGATCGAGCGCTCTTGCGTCGAAGATGAACGGGGCTAAGCGATCTTCCGAAGAAGTAGGATGTAAAAAGACATCGGTAGGGGAGCGTTCCGCCTTATAGAGAATCCTCCGCGCGAGCGGTGGTGGACGAAGCGGAAGTGAGAATGTATTTTTCTGTTATGTATTGCAAAGTAGAAAATATTGTTATGACTTGCAATAAACAATCTAATATTGTACATATATGTTTTTCCCCTTTTAAATTTTACCAAATTTGACTACTAATCTATTGATATTTTTCTTTTCTCTTTCTTCCCTACACATACAAAACACTTTATCTCTTTCTCTTTCTCTCTCTCTCTCTCTCTCTCTCTCTCTCTCTCTCTCTCTCTCTCTCTCTCTCTCTCTCTCTCTCTGCTCACATCTTTATTCTGTGTCCATCTTCATTTTCATTTTTATCTTTTTTCCTCTTTATTGAATCCAGTTTTCCTACTTAGAATATTTTTTTATTACATATTATTCTTTTTCTGCTTATCGGATATTTTAGAAATTTTATTATTCATAGTATTATACAAATCTAGAAGGGAAAAACAAAAAACAAAAAATATAATATCAATTTTTGTAGGTCTGTAGAGGTCCATTTTGCTCAAGACACTATGCTTCAAAAATTAAAAGTATCAATTTTTATGGATCAATAGAAAGTCCATTTTGTTCATACATTGAGCTTTTGACTATGTTTACTATAGTACATGTATTTTTTTCCTTGTAAAATCATTTTGATTAAATAACAACATCTCCCGTCTTTGTACCTTTGTTTTTTATTTTTGATTTCTTCTTTTTTTTTTGTATTTGTTTTTGTTTTTTGTTTTGAAGATGTTGAATCACACTAAAATTTGAGTAGGTGTTGTTGAAATAAACTCCATAGGCAATCACGGTTGAAGTTCGAAGTTTCAAAGTTTAAAAAATGAATTTATGTAAATAAGTTTTCTTTCGAGTGAGTATTGTTGTAAAAGAACGGACACGTATTGAGTAGCCTAAATAAGAAATTCAGGGTGATTTGGTATAATATATTGAGATATTTTTGAATGGATTTAGTACTTGGATTCAAGAAATCAGAAGACAAAATTAGTTTTTATATAACAATGTATAATATTGTATAATAGTGTATATGGGTGTATAAACACTTGTTATACATGATTATACAAGGTTGACCAATTATTTTGCTTTGAAGATGTTGAATAATGCCCAAATCTGAACGGATGTTGTTGGAATAAACTTCATAGGCAATCATTGTTGAAGCTCAAAGCTTCAAATTTATACGCGAATTTATGCAAATTAGCTCTGTTTCAAGTGGGTATTGTTGTAAGAGATCGGGTACATATTGAGGAGCCTAAATCTGAAATTTAGGACGATTTGATGTAGTTTTTGAGGTGTTTTTGAATGGATCTGGTGCTTGAATTCAAGAGAGAAAATGAAGTCAGTTTTGTATAACAATAGATAATATTGTATGATAATTTATATGAGTGTATAAACACCTTTTATACATAATTTTATAAGAGTGATACATTATTTACAAGTATTTTGTGATTTTTTTGTGTAATGATTGTTAAAATATATTTTTTACTATAAATATGTATTATCATTATTTATGCACATTTATACAATGAACCCTAAGCCCTAGAATTACACCAATTTCAATTATCAGGTGACTTTTCAAACAGACCCTTAGGAATTGAAGGCTAGTCAAGTATATGCAAAGAGAGAACATCTTCTTTTTCATATCTGACCTAATGTTATTTGGGCTAGAGATTTGCAATGTAAGTTATGAACTATATTCTTGCAATATAAGTTAGTAATTATATTTTTTTTAAAAAATTATCACATTTTAGTCCCTTACTTGATACTCCCTCTATTCCAAAATAAGTGGTGATTTAGATAATCAAAAAGACATTAATGATGTTCTTTCAATTATATGTTTTATTGAATAAAGAGAGTCTTACATGACCAAGAAACAATTAAAGAGTTACATCTTTTCTCAAGGTATTTATTAAGCAAAGTTTGGAAAAATACTTCTTATTTTCTAGGAATGAGTAATTTCTTAATTATTTTGAAATGAAGAAAATGGTACTCCCTCAGTTTCTAAATAAGTGGCATTTTAGCCTTTTTATTTGTTCCGAAATAAGTGGTGTTTTAGAGGTTCAATATGAATTGAACTTATTCTTCCAAAATTATCGTTGTTTTAATACATAGTGTTTTACATCATTAAAGAATCACTTCTTTCTTCAAGCTCAAGGCATTTAAAATAGAGGTAAGTAAAAAGTCTCTTTATTTATTTTTTTAGGAATGAGTAGTTTCTAATGAGTGTGTCCAAACTACTAACACCATTTATTTAGAAAAGAAAGGAGTATTTTCAACTTATGTATAACTAATTACGTATATTAATTATACTTGCTCTGTTTCATTTTACTTAATCTTTTTTGACTTGGCATACCCCATAGGAATACTTTAATTAGGGGTGATTTTATTAAATTAACCTTATTAATGATGCTTTACAACTCTAAATTTTACTATTATTACTTTATAGAGTGATTTTATACAAAGAGTAGAAAGGGAAAAATATAACAAAATTCTTGATTGCATAAATTGGACAAGTAAATTGAAATAATTATTTAAGTATAAGGGCAAAGTAAAACAAAACGGAGAGAGTACAACCTATTTAGTACCCCCTCTATCCCAAATTATGCGTCACTTTTTACATTTTGAGAGTCAAATAGTTTAATAGCCTGTTTGGCCAAGCTTCTAAAATTAGCTTATTTCGAAAAGTGTTTATCAATAAAGCTCTTATTGTAAGAAGCAGTTTGTATTTGACTAATAAATTTAAAAAACACTTTTGAGCAGTTAGGGTTTGACCAAACTTATAAAAATGTTTTTAAGTATATTTTTTCAAAAGTGCTTTTCAAATAAGTGCTTTTAGCAAGAAGCTGCTTTTTTAGCTTATGAAAAACAGCTTCTCCTACTCCCAAAAAGCACTTATTTTCTCTTGAAAGTTTGACCAAACATCTCATTTTTAAAAATAAGTACTTTTGAGGAAAAATAATCACTTTTGGAAAAAAAATAAGCTTGACGAAACAGGCTATAAATTTGACCATTAATTTGGGTATGAAGTCTTCAAATTTTTTGAAATATAATTTATAAATTTAGAAATTACGTAAAAAGTATTATAAGTCACAATAATTGACAATTTGTTATAAAATATATTCTTTATGTGGATGTCTACTCTATGTAATCCCTCCATCTCCCCATCACTCTTCACCATTATGTTCCACCTCTTCCATGATCTCAAATCCTAAATGTTATGTCTTCCACCTCCTCCATGACCTTAATCCTTAATGTCATGTTTATGACAACCTTTTATATGCCTCTATGTAACACTATAAATAGAGGCATAAAGCTTGACATTGTACACACTTGAAAGACTTGAGAAACTTTATACTTGGAAGAAATGAGAAAGTTCTCCTCCCTTGTCTCTCCTTATTGTTCTTGTTCTTGTTCTTTATATCTTTTGTTCACTTTCATCTTTTATATATTATACTAACTCTTTTAGATTGATTTTAAAACATGTTATCAGTACAAAACTCAAATACTAAAGAAAAAGCACATGTTTAGACTGATTTTATATTAGTTTTCACTTTCACCAATGGCAGTAGTAAGTTCAATGGTAAGTCCGGTTACATACATATACTCTTCAATGGTGCGCTAGCTTTTTATCTTACCATATTATAGTGCATATATTTCGTAGATAATGGAAATGGTGAAAGGTAAGTGCCATGGTTAATAATCACCAGAAATTTTGTTATTGTAACCTATTAGATTTTCTCTATAATGTTATAATGTAATCAATTAGTTTTGATATTGAAAACATATTTATTCCACTAATTTATGTTGATTCAGTGGTTTAATTATAATGACCCTCTAGGTCATTTTCTCGATCCTTGTGCATTACAACATTTTGAGCTTTCCCATAGCGGCTATAGGTCATTTATGACTTGTCGGAACTATCAGTTCGGTTATCGGATAGTCCATTTTGGTTTTAAACTCATTTTCCTGTTTTGGAACTTTTGCTATTAAGGATTTGGTCTCGGACCAAAACTCCTAGTAGACAATCTCAAATAGAAATTATGAAAGCGCCATCAGCTCCGAAATGTTAATTTTAGGCTAGGGGAACCCTTGGTCTGGGTTTCGAGGCTTCCGGACTCATTTTGGGCTATTGGGTAGATTTGGTAAAAAATGGAACTATAGGTGTGGGATCCATATTTAATTGAAACGACCTTGGATGGAAATTTTGATGGTTTCGTTGAGTCTGGAATGTCGAATTTGGTATGGTAGCATAGTTCGTTTGCGCGTACAGGGTTTCGAACGAATCCCGAGCCCTCGATCGGAATCCAATTTAGACTTAGCTAAAATCTGGTAGCTGATATTAGGTGTGACCACTAAAGCGGTCTAGGAGTCGCTTTAGCAGTACTAAGCTGCTTTAGCGGCCTTGTCCATTTTGGTGAGGACCGCTTAAGCGCTTTCTTGTCCGTTTAAGCGACGGGGTGCAGCTTTAGCATCCTCAACCCTTTTTTTGGTGACCGCTTAAGCGGTCAAAGTCCGCTTTAGCGGTAGCCTCTTAAGCAACTAGGTGTCCGCTTTAGCAGCACCTAAGGGATATTATATCCCCTTCTTCACTCTATTCTCTCTTATTTTCTCAACCATTTTCCCCCATTATTGAGAGCATGAGGAGCAAAAAAGAGTGGGGATTCACCCATTAAAGCTAAGGTAAGTTAGTTCATCACTCCTTGGTCATTATTCATCATTTTATCCATTGAATTCCATCCCATTTCATTGTAACTTAGAAATTAGGTCTTTGAAATCCTAATCTTGGGGGACTGATTTGAGCCCCGATTTACTCTCCATTTGTGCTCAACTTTTGAGAACACATTCCTTATCATTTGAGGGACCTCGTGACGGATTTAATTGTGGGATTACATTAGCGGGCCCTACGAGCCCATTATTGCCCCAATTTTGGGTCCAGAGTTTTATATTACAATATGGGTTTTGTTTTACTCTTAATGATGTGTAGGTTACTATTTTGATAGTGTGACGTTGATTCAGGGTCGTGGAACAAGGTCGAACGATTTGTGGATATTTCAAGAATTGCGGTTCGGCATCGAGGTAGGCTTCAGTCTACTTTTCTCTATGAGATTGTGTATAGTATAGATTGCATGCTAGGAAGGGATTATAGGATGTGAGTATGGCTAGTGTAGCATGACTTAGCCTATTGTATGGAATTTGGGGTAGAGATGTGATTCGAACCCTAGTATAAATACTTGTTATGTCCATAGAGTCCTATTACCTTGAATATAAGCATGTTAACCACAGTTGATGATTAAGGATCCTTTGGTATGAGACTTACAATTTGACTTAGTGATTCGGGAGGTTTTTCCCCAATTAGATCCTTGTGGTGGCTTTATGCCCTTGATTATTGTGGTTGCCTGAGTTTTGAGACCTTGCTATATTGGATATATGTTATTGGACCCGAGACCGTGATTATGAGACTACTTGGACTCTAGGTGAGTATTCTACCCTTATCAAGGGTATGATTATTATATATAGAAGCTTAGGAGTTTATGGTTATATTGTTTGGATACTGGTGATGGCATGCATACTATCTGGCGCATTCATGCTCAAGTAGTGGTACGATTCTGACCAAAACCTTGATTTTACTACTATTTCTAAAAAGGGAATTTATTCCCACTTTTTACTTTAAAAAGGGTTATTTTATAACGGGAATCGTACCACCTTATTTACTGGATTATGAGCTTTTGGAACTAAAAATGGTGTTTTAGAACTTCGATCGAGGATGATTCCGGTCCATTATTTATCCACTCATTTTACCACTACTATTTACTTCAGTTGAGGGATATCTCAACCCTTTGTACATGATTTAGTCCCGAGTATGATTTTGGGTTATGAATTTACATCCTTTTAGTAACGGTTTGAGTCCATGCACTGATTAAATATATATTTCTCTGGTACTAGACGGAGTAGATAGATTATGATGGTTATTGGAAGTCTTGGATCGGGACCATGTAGTGTATATGGATTTCTCGAATCCCCTAGGGGTCCCCTTCGTTCGAGAGTTTTTGAGTCGGAGAAGCTTGGTTGTTGTAGGTACTACCTTTGTGAACTAAGGGAGCTGGAGGAGGTGTATACACTTAGTACGGTATGGTTTGAGATTGCAGAATCGGTTCGTGTCCGGTGTCCTCGATATAGTTATTGCATTTTGATTTATGTTGCATTCATTTATTCATATGCATTTCCTATCACCAGTATAGTTGTTTGGCGCCTGTATCTATCGGTCTTATGGGGGCTGTATAGGTATGGGTTATGGTTGCTGTTTGTTGAGTGTTTTCGTGAACCTTCTGGGCTTATGGGGGTCCGGTTAGGTACTTGTTTGCCCGGACTAGCCAGTTACTTTATTATTGGTTATTATGATTAGTTCGTGGTAGGATGGTTGTGGATTGGTACCCGAGTTGAAGGTACATTTTTTATTCTTTTACTCTTGCAGTAAGATACATTATGGTTTGGTTATCTCATGCTTAGTTATGGCTGGTTAGAGATCTTGGTTATGCTAGAGTTAACTTCCCTACTTGATTATGGGCCTTGAGATGTTAGGGTGATTCCCTCAGGTTGTTACCATTGAGCTAGTCCTATATGTGTGTGTGTGTATATAGATAGATAAATAGACAGATAGATAGATATAAATAGTGTTACCGTATATCCCTATTTTCTTTGCCTATTCATATCATATATGTATTGTTTGGCCTTGTACTACTATTATATATCCTTCTTTCACTCTTCATTTTTATTTGGCCAGTGATATGTGGTATTGCACTTTAGTCCCCAGGCGCGAGTTGGTTAGCCAGTTGGGGTTAGCTCGTGTTTTCTACCAGGTTAGAGCTTCAGTGATTTGTTATGACTACAGAGAGACCGGTCACTGGTGGGATCATTGGTCATTCAGATCATCCAGATCAGTCTCACTGTGTGGTGGCACCTTCAGTTAGAGGTAGTGCACCTAGTGCCTCAGTTGATCATTCAGACGCTCAGTCTTAGTTCGGACATGCTCAGATTCATACTCCTTCGGGCATACTAGATTTATGATTTTGGATTTCAACCGTGATAGGTCTTCCTTTGATTCTCTGCCTTCAGTTACTATTTGAGTTGTGTTGGGGGTTTTATACCCATCGGTGGTTATATGCCTTGACACTTCTATATTGATTGTTTTAGGCCTTGGTGTTTTCATAGTAATTGATGTATGCCTTTATGTAGGTTTAGGCATATATAACTACCCCCGTAGATGATTCTTCAGTAGTGGATCAAGTAGATCAGTATGGTATTGTCCTAGGGGTGTAGAAATTGGGTTAAAGTCCCATTTTTCCTTGGCATATTGGCCTTGTTATGGCTATAGAGTGGATCAGTATTGTGCTTTTCTTGGGGTATAGCATTCGGGTTAAAGTCCCATTTCCTTAGCGTTCTGTCCTTATTGTGGCCCTAGAGTGGTACTTATTGTTGATTTTTGTTTTTGTACCACCTGCATATTATGCTATTGTTATTATGGTCATTGGTTTGACCATTACTGATTCTTAGTTGATAGACTGCTAGACTAGCGTTATCTAGTTAGCGTTTTCCCATCCTTGTAATTCTTATTTCATTGGATTCGATGGCTACCTCGGTTGTTTTGCCTTTCCTTTCTGTTATCAAGGTTGGCAATTGATCGGATTGTGAGAATGAAGGTAAGCTTGTTGGCTCTAGTTGTGGTTCTTGACCTTATTGGTATGGCGGCTTGAAAGTTAAAATGGGTTTTGGCGTTTGGATGCTTACTCGTCAATAGGATCAATATGGATAGTTGAGAGCGAGTAGTTCAGCTTCAATGTTGGGGTTTTAGCTTGGGATTGCTTGACTCGATTGCATCCCCATTTTGAGGTTTTGCTCCAGTTGGGCATTCATTTATAGGCTGGCTAAGCCTACTCTTACCTACTGTTCAATTCTCTTCAATCCAGATAGTCCGTTGGCATGACATTGGTTTTTACTACTTCTGACCTTGGTTTCCCAGTTTTGGTCAGAATTATGAATTTTCTCCTCAGTGGGAGAAGTGCGCTTAAGTTGGGCTTAGCATAGGTTCATCCACGGTTGGTAGGACGTCTTGAAGCAGATCGTTCAGTTTTATGAGAGTAGAGCTTTGAACTCTTGACTTTCAGTTTCGAGAGTCATCCAGACCAGTTGTAGCTTTGGCTTAAGAGTGCAGACTTTGGTCACCTCTGTTGTGTGTCCTAGTAGCACCTTATGGACTTATTTCTTATGCTTGTTATTATGGATTTTTCCCAAGTCAGCTTCAGCCTTTTGAGGTCAGTGTGTTGTGAATACGCGGACAGGACTCAGATGATATTTCGTATGGTTCGTAGTAAGTAGCAGGTTTGGAAAGGCAGAAGAAGGTTAGATTTGGAATTGGAGTTGGTTCCATGATTCATGCCTTGGTTTGCCTTTGGATTGGTTGAGTTACTGCCTGGTTAAGCTTATATTGGTGTGTTGTCAGCATGCTGTGGCCTGGATTTACGTGCATCAGTTATTCTCGATTCAGCTAAAGACCAGTTGGTTGTTAAGGATGAATTTTGGTTATTTGAGAAACGAAGTAAGGAAGTTGGTTGAAAAAGGGATACCTTTGGAAAAAACCCTTAATAGTGTTGTTCTGCTTAGAGGTTATCTAGAGAGTCTTGTTTCGAGCATGGGGACCTAGTACCTCGTCCTCTCGAGCTTTCGGTCTCTATCTATCCATTGACTTTCGCGGACGAAAGTCCTTTTAGTAGTAGATATTGTAATGACCCTCCAGGTCATTTTCTCAATCTCTATGCATTCCAGTGTTTTGAGCCTTCCCATAGCGGATACAGGTCATTTATGACTTGTCGGAACTATCGGTTCGGTTATCGGACAGTCCGTTTGGATTTTAGACTCATTTCCTTGTTATGGAGCTTTCGTTATTAAGGATTTGGTCTTGGACCAAAACTCCTAGTAGACGATCTCAGATGGAAATTTTGACAGCGCCATCAGCTCCGGAACGTTGATTTTAGGCTAGGGGGACCCTTGGATCGGGTTTCGAGGCTTTCGAACTCGTTTTAAGCTATTGGGTAGATTTGGTGAAAAATAGAACTATAAGTGTCGGACCCACATTTAGTCAAAACGACCTCGGATGGAAATTTTGATGGTTCCGTTGAGTCCGAAATGTTGAATTTGGTATAGTAGCATAGTTCGTTTGCACGTACGGGTTTCGAACGAATCCTGAGCCCTCGATCAGAGTCCATTTTGGACTTAGCTAAAATCTGGTAGTTGATATCTGGTGTGACCGCTAAAGCGGTCTAGGAGCCGCTTTAGCAATACCAAGCCGCTTTAGCGGCCCTGGCCATTTTGGCGAGGACCGCTTAAGAGATCCCTTGTCCGCTTAAGCGACGGGGTGCCGCTTTAGCGGCCTCAGCCTTTTTGTCGGTTATCGCTTAAGCGGTTAAAGTCTACTTTAGCGGTAGCCGCTTAAGCGGCACCTGAGGGATGTTATATCCCCTTCTTCACTCGATTCTCTCCCATTTTCTCAACCCTTTTCCCCCATTATTGAGAGCATGAGAAGTGAAAAAGAGTGGGGATTCACCCATTGAAGCTAAGGTAAGTTATCTCACCACTCCTTGGTCATTATTCATCATTTTACCTATTGAATTCCGTCCAATTTCATTGTAAATTCTTAGAAATTAGGTATTTGAAATTCTAATCTTTGGGGACTGATTTGAGCCCCGATTTACACTCCTTTTGGGCTCAAATTTTGAGCATATATTCCTTATCATTCGAGGGACCTTATGACGGATTCAATTTTGGGATTCCGTTAGCGGGCCCCATGGGCCTATTATTGACCCAATTTTAGGCCCGGAGTTTTATATTATAATATGGGTATCATTTTACTCATAATTACCTGTAGGTTACTATTTTTATAGTGTGACGTCAATTTCGGGTCGTGGAGCAAGGTCGAGCGATTTGTAGACATTTTAAGAATTGTGGTTCGACATCGAGGTAGACTTCGGTCTACTTTTCTCTATGAGAGTGTGTATAGTATAGATTGCATGCTAAGAAGGGATTATAGGATGTGAGTACGGCTAGTGTATCATGACTTAGCATTTTTTATGGAATTTGGGGTAGAGATGTGACCCGACCCCTAGTATAAATACTTGTTATGTCCATAGAGTCCTATTACCTTGAATATAAGCATGTTAATCACAGTTAATGATTAAGGATCCTTAGGTATGAGACTTACCATTTGACTTAGCGATTCGGGAGATTTTTCCCCGATTAGATCCTTGTGGTGGCTTTATGCCCTTGATTATTGTGGTTGCCCGAGTTATGAGACCTTGCTATATTGGGTATATGTTATTGGACCCAAGACCGTGATTATGAGACCAGTTGGACTCTAGGTGAGTATTCTACCCTAAGCAAGGGTATGATTATCATTTATATACGCTTAGGCGCTTATGGTTATATTGTTTGGATATTGGTGATGGCATGCATACTATCTGGCGCATTCATGCTCAAGTAGTGGTACGATTCTGACCAAAACCTTGATTTTACTACTATTTCTAAAAAGGGAATTTATTCCCACTTTTTACTTTAAAAAGGGTTATTTTATAACGGGAATCGTACCACCTTATTTACTGGATTATGAGCTTTTGGAACTAAAAATGGTGTTTTAGAACTTCGACCGAGGATGATTCTGGTCCATTATTTATCCACTCATTTTACCACTACTATTTACTTCGGTCGAGGGATATTTCGACCCTTTGTACTTGATTTAGTCCCAAGCATGATCTCGGACAATGGATTTATGGATTTATATACTTTTAGTCGTGGTTCGAGTTCATGCACTGATTATATATATATACGGTACTGGATGGTGTAGATGGATTATGATGGTTATTGGAAGTCCTGGATCAAGACCAGACAGTGTATATGGATTTCCCAAATCCCTTAGGGATCCCCTTCGTCCGAGAGCCATCGAGTCGGAGAAGCTTGGTCACCGTAGGTCCTACCTTTGCGAGCTAGGTCAGCAGGAGGAGGTGTATACACTTGGTACGGTATACACCTCCTCCTTCTCAGTAGCTCGCAAAGGCAGGACCTACGATGACCACCCTTCTCCGGCATTGTGGCTCATGAAGGGGGCCATAGGGGACTTGGGATACCCATATAAACTGCCTCATCACGAACCAGGACTTTCAATAACCATCATTATCCATCTACTCCGTACAGTATTGGAGAGATATATAAATATAATAAGTGCACGGACTCGAACCGTGACTAAAAGAGTGTAAGTCCGTAAATCCATTGCCAGAGATCGACGTCGGGACTAAATCTGCATAATAGCGTAGAAAGGGTCAGAATCTCTCTCAACTGAAGTAAATAATAGTGGTAGAAGAGTGGTATTGTAGTGGACCGAAATCAATCTCTGTCTAATTTCAAAAATATTATTTTTAGCTCCAAAAGCTCATAATCAATTAAATAAGGTAGTATCTTTTATAAAAGAATCTATTTTAAAAGTGAAAAGTGGAAATAAATCCCTCTTTAGAAAATAATAGTAAAATCAAGGTTTTGGTTGTAATCGTACCACTAAGTGAGCACAAATACATTTAAAAGTATGCATGCCATCACCAGTATCCAAATAATACAACCGTAAGCGCCTAAGCATACATAAACTAGAATTATGTCCTTTCTATGGATAAAGTACTCACCAGGACTCCAACTGGTATCGTAACTACGGCCTCGGGCCCAACAATATAATTAACATAATAAAGCCTCATAACCCAGGAAACTATGATAATCAAGGACATAAAATCACTATAAGTCTCTAATCGGGGAAATACCGTCCAAATCACTAAGAAATATGGTAAGTCTTATATTAAAGGATCCTTTACATCAACTATGGTTAACATGCTTATAATCAAGGGTAATAGGATTTTATGGCCATAACGAGTATTTTATATTAAGGTTCGAGTTACATTTCTATCCTGAATTCCCAAATAGATTAAGTCATGTTATACTTGTCATAAACATATCCTATCATCCCTACCTAGCATACAATCTATACTATACACAATTTCATAGAGAAAAGTAGATCGAAGCCTACCTCGATGCCGAACCGCAATTGTTGAATCATCCCCAAATCGCTTGTCTTCACTCCACAATATCAAAAATAATGTTGCACTATCAAAATAATGATCTACACGTTATTACGAGTACAACGATACCTATATTACAATATAAAACTCTAGGACCAAAATTAGGTCAATAATGGGCCCGTGGGGCTTGCTAACGGAATCCCAAAATTGAAACCATTATCGGATCCCTCGAAAGACAAGGAATGCGCGCTCAAAATTTGAGCATAAATGGGACACAAATCGAGGCTTAAATCAGCACCGAGAGATGGAAAAAATAAGAGAGAAAACAAGAATTAAACGGAGGAATTAGGCCGAGAACTTACAAAGAAATTAGTGGGAAACGATCACCTCATCACCCTCTACACATTCTCGGCTCCAATTTGTGAGTTCCCTAGTGTTTATAGAGCTCTAGGGAGCTTTAATGGCGGAAAAGCCTTAAAAATGGGATTGGAATCGACAAAGAAAGAAATATAAAGGGTCTGTTAGGGGTACTTCGAGAATGCGGGACCCCACCGCAAATGCGGGACCAAATTGGGAAGACCCTTCACGAACGAGGTCGATCAACCCCTAACTCAAAGAGTAAAGTTGAGCCGGCTAAGCTGGCTTACCCTTCGTGAATGCGATGGTTGGCTCGCGAATGCGAAGGCAAGAAATCTTGTCTATCGCGAACGTGGCCAATGCCACGCGAACGCGAAGGAAAAATTGGCCTGCACCAGAAGCTGGAAAAACCAGGAAACACTTAAGTCCTTATGGACTCCGACTGGGTGCTTGAGATTCGTTCGGAGTACCGTGCGCGCAAATGAACTATGCTACCATACCAAATTTGACATTTCAAACTCAAAAAAACCATCAAAACTTGTATCCGAGATTGTTTCGATTAATTATGGGTCCCATACCTAGTTTTATTTTACAATAAATCTACACAATAGCCCAAAATGAGTTCGGAGGCCTTGGAACCCGGACCAAGTGTACCCCTAGCCTAAAACCAATATTCCAGAGCTGATAACGCTGATGGAATTCTCATCCGAGGCCGTCTACTGGGAGTTTTGGTCCGAGACCAATTCCTTAATAACAAACATTCCAAAATAGATAAATGAGCCTAAAACCCAAACGAACTGTCCGATAACCGAACTGACAGTTCTGACAAGTCACAAATGACATGTAGCCGCTATAGGAAGGCTCAAAATGCTGGAAATGCATGGAAATCAAGAAAATGACTAGGAGGATCATTACAATATCCACTGCCAAAAGAACTTTCATCCGCGAAAGTCAATGGATATAAAGAACCAAAATGTTCAGAAGGTCGAGGTACTGGGTCGGCATGCTTCGAGAAAGACACCCCAGATAACCTCTAATGCAAACCAAACCTTACAAAGGATTTTCACTAAAGGTATCCTTTTTTCCATCACATCCTTGCTTCACTTTCCAACTAACTCAAAACTCATCCTCAACAACCAACTGGCCTTCAACTGAACTAAGAATGACTGATGCACTCAAATCCAAACCACACATACTGACATCACACCACTGCTAGCATAACCAAGTAAAAATTCAACCAAGCTAAAGACCACCCAAGGCATGGGCCATACAACCAATTCCAACCTCCAAATCTAACATTCTCTTGCCATTCCAAATCTAAGACTACTCTGAACTGCATAGAATCCTTCTCACATCATCTGAGTCATGTCTGTACAATCACCTCATACTAACCTCAAAAAGTTAAAGCTGATCTACCAAAAATCCACATGGACGAGCATATGATCAAATTCCCATAAGGTGCTACTTGGACACACAAATGGAGATGATGAAAGCCTGTGATCTATAGCCAAAGCTACAACTAGTCTGAATGACGTCAATCGGGAATTCGAAGGACAACCTCTCAAAACTGAATGGTCCACTCCAAAACATCCCACTAACTGTGTATGAAACCATGCTAAGTCCAAGTCGAGTACACTTCGTCCGTTGAGTAGGCATACAAATTTCCTGACGAAAATAGAGAAACCAAGGTCAAAGCAGTAGAGACCAATACCGTGCACCAACAGACCATCTTTCGAGCATCTATCAAGCAGTCTACCTAGACTAAAGAGAACCGAACCGGTAGTAAGGAGCAGGCTTATTTATCCTATAAATGAATGCTCAACTGAAACAAATCTGGAAATGGAGGCTGCAACCAAGTAATGCAATCCATAGCTATAATTTTAGCACCAAAGCTAAACTACTCGATCTCAACTGTCCAAATCGATCCTATTGACGAGTACACATCCAAATTCCAAAATCTATCATAACTTTTGAGCAGCCATTCCAAGGAGTCAAAATCCAAAACTAAAGGCCACAAGCCTTCACTATGATCAAATACTCAAACCAATCTCACTATCAAAAATCAAGCATATTCCCCAACGGTCACAAGAACTAAAACTGAAATGTTGCCGAAAAATATAATCACAACGGAGGAAAACCACCAGCTAAAGACGCAAGCAATCAGCTCCACATCTGTTGAAGGGCATAATGCATCAAGGCATAGCCAAGGCTCACCAAGGCTGCAAGGAGTACCAATGGTAGCCAAAATTCGAGCAACTCAAAAAATGCAATCTTAGCCTGAATCTGATTAAATCAATACTCAATCTAGGGTAACAAATACCCATAGACACATATCACCAAGAAGAAGCACTCCACAAAGTCACATTAAGCTAAACAACAGCCGAAATGAGAATTTTCTAAATTCACCCATTTTCTCAAACCTTAACTCAACTAAATCATGGACCACATCATAGTATGAACGGAATACCCAACTCAATATCAGCATCAAGATCAAGACCACTATCGGGCGATGAACTATCCAAATTGAAAGAATAAATCTCAAATTTATCAACCTAAGGAATGGCTATAGAGAAGGATAGCCAATGCTAGAATCTCACCAGACCAAAAAAGCAAGCCTTTGGCTTTTCAACATTAGAAACAGGTGATAGAACCAAATTGCCAACTCTAGAACCATAACAAAAACATGGAAGGCCAACCTACCTCAACTTTCACAACCCACTCAACAATCAATCTTGCTAACAGAAAAGGAAAACAACTAATCTCACCTTACTAAAAGAGAGAAAACCAACCAACCGAGTTAGCTATCTAAGCCAACAAATAAGAATCGCAAGGAAGGGAATTCTAACTAGATAACACTAGTCTAGTCATCTATTAAGTGGGACTCAATCAACGCCCAACAATAACAGTAGTAACAACTATAAAGTGACACCAGTATAAGGTGCAGGTGGTACCAAAAATAAAAATCAACAATAAGTACCACTCAAGGGCCATAACAAGGAGAATATGCCAAAGGAAAGAGACTTTAACCCAAATGCTACACCCCTAGAAAATCATCACACCGATCCACTCAATTCACTACTAAAAGAAATCAGTTACAAAGGTAGTCACATATGCAAAAAATCTACACCAATGCATACAATCAATATAAGAATACCAAGGCATATAATCATTGATGCGTATAAAACCCCCAACTTAACTCGAATAGAAACTAAAGGCAAAAAATCAAAGGCGCACCTATCATGATGGAAAATTCAAAGTCATAGTCCTGACGTGCCCGAAAGAGTATGAATCTGTGCCTTCCCAAACCCGGGCTGAGCATCAGAATCACCAACTAGGGCACTAAGTGTACTACCTCTAACTGAAGGTGTGACATCTCTATGAGACTGATCTGGATGAGCTGAATGACTAATAACCCATGTCGGGGACACTCTCTAGACCAGTGGCCGGTCTTTCTGTAGTCATAACAAACCCCTGAAGCTCTAACTCAGTGAGAAACATGAGCTGACCCCAACTAGCTGACCAACTGACTCTGGGGACACTCTCTACTGAAATGATCATCCTCTTTGCAATCATAACATACCTCATGAGCTCTAGGCTGGCGAGGAACGTATATTGACCCTGTCTGGACAAACAACTCACGAGCACTTCCTAGACTAATGACCACCCTCTCCACAGTCAAAACATACCCCTGGAACTCTCGAATGTACTGCACCTGCTGATCTAGAATGTTCGCCATGGCTTTAATATCTATACCAAATATTTCATAATATCTGACGAGAACTCTGCTCATTGTGACCACTACTATCTACCTGAGAGCTACCTATAAGCTGAGGTGCAACCTGTACGGGCCCAATAGGTGGCAAGTGATGTTGATCCCTGCTGGAAAGGTCCCTACTCCCAGACGGAATACTAATAACACTGTACTGATGGCATGGCCTATTACTGTTACTTCTATATGAATCAATATATGCCATCTTTGTAGCCCTCGCATGATCAACGACCTGAGAGAAAGGAGACCCAGCTTCTATTAAATACTTCATCGCCAAGTAGAGTGGTAAAGCTAACCCTCTGATAAATTATAATGACCCTCCAAGTTGTTTTCTATATTTTCACACTATTTTGGCATTTAGAGCTTTCCCATAGCTTTCTTAAGTCATTTATGACTTGCTGGAGCTGACAGTTTAATTATCGAGTAGTTCATTTGGTTTTTAGAGCCAATTCCCTATTTTGAAGTCTTTGTTATTTATATTTAGGTATCGAGCTTAAACTTTAGGTGAATGGTCTTTTATGCAAATTTTGATAGTTTTGTTAGATCCAGAACATCGAGAGTTTTGTTAGATCTAGAACATCGACTTTACGCTAGGTGGACCTTTGGTTTGGGTCCCGAGGCTTCCAGATTCGTTTTGGGCTATTGGGTAGATTTTAGTTAAAATGGTTGTTGGATGTGGGACCCACATTTCATCGAAACAACCTTGGATGGGAATTTCAATGGCACCGTTGAGTTCAAAATATTGAATTTGGTAGGGTAGCATAGTTCATTTGCATTCGTGAGATTTTGAATGAATCCCTAGAGTCCCGTCGAACTTAGCAAAATTTTCTAAGTGCTGGTGCAGGCATCATCTGGTGTGACCACTTAAGCGGCCAATGGACCGCTTTAGCGGAAGCTAGGTGTCCCCCTTTGTCGCTAAAGCGACCAAACTACCGCTTTAGCAGTAGTCGCTTAAGCAGTATTCGACCGTTTTAGCCATAGTACCCCAGCCGCAAAAGACCGCTTAAGTGGTGCCTTACCACTTTAGCGGCTATCGCTTTAGTGGTCATTTGGCCGCTAAAGCGGTTACTGCTGCTATTTATGAAGAAGACCCAATTTTGGTCCATTATTTTATTTCTAAGTCCCTCAAAGACCTAGAGAGAGTGTGGGGAGTAGAGATTGATTATTGGGTGTTCGTAGTTAGTTGGAGACGTTAGTGTGGTCATTTCCTCTTCAATATTCTTGTAAGTCTCCATTAAATTCTTAATTAATTCTCCATTTTAAACTTAAACCCCTAATACTTGGTGGACTAATTTGAGGGTGTGTTTGTGCTTGGATTTCACTCATTCTTGAGGGTAAATTATCCTTGAGCCTTGAGAGACGTTTTGACGATTTCAAAGTTGTGATTCCTCAAGCGGGCCCCACATGAGATTTTTAGCTCGACTTTGGACCCGGAGTATTTATATGAAATATGGATATTATTATTCTCGTATTAATGTGTAGATCATTATTTTGATAGCGTGGCATCGTGCGAAAGCTTCTCGGAAGGGAAAATCTCCAATTTTGTGGACTTTCTCAGGCATTCTTCGGCGTCCAGGTAGGGTAGGCTTACCTTCCTCATAGATTGAGCTTTATTATGGTATTATTATACTATTGTTCTAGATTTGGGTTGGAATTTACGGCATGATTGCATGTTTAGTGGAATTTGAAATAGTTAGTCGATTAGAAAGCCGTTTTATGTAGAAAATGACCTATTCACCGGTTCCTTGAATTTAATCGCTGCCTTAGGGTCTATTTAGACATCATTAACACCTTGTAAGGGAACTTAGAGGCCTTAGTCTATTTTTGGATAGAAATTACCTTAAAATGGACTTTCAGGGTTAGTAGAGGGCCCCGTCGGCCCTCTTTTAGGTCGAAAATCCTAATTAGCTCTTTGTAGACCTGGTATGCCTTCTTTCATAATTTCACTTATATTCTTAAGCCTGAGGTTGATTTGGGCATTTTTCTAATTCGTGGCTAGATTTGATATCGTTTAGTTACATTAAAGACCGATTCGAGTCTGACATTTACTATTCTCTTATGATACTACCTTACCGGTTCGAGTCCGACATCTATAATATGCTTATGGTGTTTAGAACCCGGTTCGAGTCTGACACTTTATGGTTCACTTATGATATTGCGAATCTTGTTTGAATTCGATATTGCGTGGTACGAATGGTTTCACGGAGGTGGGATCATTGGTTGGTTACTTTATGCTTAGTGTCTATAGATCTCCACTTGATTGTATCCATTGGGCTTATGGGGGCTTATTGGGTTAGTCTTCTCTTGTTTGCACCTTTTGGGCTTATGGGGGCCCAGTTAGGCTGTAGTTAGATTGCTTTCTTTTGATATTATGTATACTGGTTTTATCAATTGTCAGCTGGAGCATTATATCAAGTTTTCCCCTTATTCCTTGACTTAGTTTACATTCTCGCATTCTATTATGCTTTTATTATGATTTAGCTCAGTCGGTCGATGACACCTAATGAGTACCCGTTGTTTTGGTACTCATACTACACTTCTTCATCCTTTTCTGATGCAGATTTGAGTACTAGTTGTCGTCGCTGATATTCCACCTAGCTTGCTTACAAGATTCGGAGATAGGGTGAGCATTCAGAGCTGGAGTTGATCCCCTCTCCTTCTTTGATTTTAGACAGTCTTTACATTCGAGACTATCTGTATATTGATACTACTAGTACTCTTATTCTTGTGCTTAGTGGCTCTTGTACCGACCTTACAAGGTAGTGGGATGCTTCTTTTGTTCTTTCTGTTTTCCATTTGGCATTTTATAATCGTATTCATATTTATATTGCCTACCATCTTATTGTATGCTTATTTTTCGGTATTTATCCTATCTTCCGCCACTTAGCCCATTACTTATCGTTCTGGGTTATGGTTTGGCTTACCTACTAGTGGGTTATAGTAGGTGTCATCATGACTCCGAAAATGGGTCGTGACATAAATCCATGCACTATCTCATGATCTGAAGGATATAGTATCAGAGTATGTCTGGCCCACTCAAGAAACCCAATCTCAACTTCTGAAACAGGTAAAGAGCCCTGTTGAATACCAACAAACCCATCTCTGGTCTGAGAACCACTCGATAAATCGGACATCACCTTTGGTCGTGAAGTATCCGTAAAAAGGCTCGGGATTCCCTACATTGAATCCTGCAAAGCTAGATGCAGTCACAAACTCTATCGGAACTTGAACTGGCCCAAATCCTCTGACTGACATTGAAGATCCTCGATATTAATCTCTGACTCTATATCCCGACGCTGAGCTAAGACTCTGGAAACATGTGCGAAGGTCCCGTCTGTATCTATCGAATACATCGTGCTATCCATCTGGGATAGAGTGGAGTCAAAGAAGTACTTAGAGGTTCACAGAAACACAGACACACAACAAGGAGTCAAGAATAGAATTTCCTAAGAATGCCCTATAGCCTCCCGAAGATAGGATACAGATGTCTCCGTACCGATCCGTAAGACTCTACTAA
The DNA here is from genome assembly GCA_031232105.1 of Capsicum rhomboideum. Lineage (NCBI taxonomy): Eukaryota > Viridiplantae > Streptophyta > Magnoliopsida > Solanales > Solanaceae > Capsicum > Capsicum rhomboideum. The sequence goes on from CP124716.1 coordinate 37,523,442, forward strand.
ACACTTAGATCTTGTACCAACAACACCAATAAACCTGGCTCTGATATCAATTTGTCACGACCCAATTTCTCAGGTCATAATGACACCTACTACAACCCACCAGTAAGTAAGCCAACCCGTAGTCCGGAATAGCTATTAACGGACTAATAAAAAAAGTGGAAGTAAAACTAGTGAAATAAGAAGGAAACAAGAAGGAAGTAAACATTTTTCCAAAACCTGGTGAAGTCAGTATAAGAGTTTCTAATACAATAGGAGTTTCTAATACAATAGAAGTACAAAGGGAAATACAAAATAAATAAAAGTACAAGCCATCTCTGAAATGCAACATAGAGATCAAACTACCAATATGAGGGAGAACAGGAATACTCCGAACGTTAGGAGCTCACCCTAAATCTTCAGTCCAAAGTTGCTCCGCACGATACACACGTCAACGACAAGAACTCGTACTATGATCTGCAGGCTGCAGAAGTGTAGTATGAGTACTAAATACGTAGTACTCAGTAGGCATCGACCGACTGAGCTCCAAAAATATTACAAGTATAAATAACATGTAAGGCATGAATATAACTACAGCCAACTATCCAGGAAAACTAATCATAATGAGGCTAATGGAGAAATAAGGATAAACTACCCTATTCTAACAGTATACAGAGACTGAAGTACAATACCGTATATCACTAGCCAATATACCTATGAAGAGTGAAAAAAGTATATATAGTAGTATACAAGGCCAAAGAATACATATACAATATGATTGGACAAGAAGGAGAGGGATATACGGTAATACTATATATATATATATATATATATATATATATACACACACACACATACAGATAGGACTAACTCAAAGGTAGTAACCTGAGGTAGTCAACCTAACATCTCAAGGTTCATAACCAAGTAAGGGAGCTAATACTAGCATGATCAGGGCCTCTAACTAAAGGGTGACTAAACATGAGACAACCTACCAATAACATATTCTATCACGATAAAGAAAAGGGAATAAGAAATGTACCGACAACCCCGGGTACCAGTGCATAACCATCCTGCCACGAACTAACCATAATAACCAACAATAAAGTAACTGGCTAGTTCGAAAAATCAATAACCTAACCGGGCACGCATAAGCCTGGAAGTTTTACGAAAGCACTCAGCAAACAGCAACCATAACCTGTACCTATACAGCCCCCCATAAGACTGATAGATACAGGTGCCAAACAATCATACTGGTGATAGGCGATGCATATAAATGAATGAATGCAACATAAATCGATAATACCATAACTAATCCGAGTGACATAAAGTACCAAGTGTATACACCTCCTCCTGCTCAGTAGCTCGCAAAGGCAGGACCTACAGCGACCACCCTTCTCCAGCACTGTGGCTCACGAATGGGCCCATAGGGGACTCGGGATATTCATATACACTGCCTCAACACGAACCAAGACTTTCAATAACCATCATAATCCATATACTCCATACAGTACCAGAGAGATTTATAAATCTAATAAGTACACGAACTCAAACCTCGACTAAAAGAGTGTAAGTCTATAAATCCATTGCCTGAAATCAACGGCGGGATTAAATCTACATAATAGCGTAGAAAGGGTCAGAATCTCTCTCGACCGAAGTAAATAGTAGTGGTAGAAGAGTGGTATCGTAGTGGACAGGAATCAATTTTGGTCTAATTTCAAAAATATTATTTTTAGTTCCAAGAGCATATAATCCATTAAATAAAGTAGTACGATTCCCTTTATAAAACAATCCATTTTAAAAGTGAAAAGTGGGAATAAATCCCTCTTTAGAAAATAATAGTAAAATCAAGGTTTTGGTTGGAATCATACCACTAAGCGAGCACAAATGCGCTTAAAAGTATGCATGCCATCACCAGTATCCAAACAATACAACCGTAAGCGCCTTAGCGTCCATAAACTAGAATTATGTCCTTTCTAAGGATAAAGTACTCACCAGGAGTCCAACTGGTATCGTAACCACGACCTAAGGCCCAACAATATAATTAACATAATAAAGCCTCATAACCCAGGAAACTATGATAATCAGGGACATAAAATCACTACAAGGCTTTAATCGGGGAAATACCGTCCAAATCACTAAGTAATATGGTAAGTCTTATATTAAAGGATCCTTAACATCAACTATGGTTAACATGCTTATAATCAAGGGTAATAGAATTTTATGTCCATAACGAGTATTTTATACTAAGGTTCAAGTCACATTTCTATCCCGAATTCCCAAATAGGTTAAGTCATGCTATACTTGTCAAAAACATATCCTATCATCCCTACCTAGCATACAATCTATACTATACATAATCTCATAGAGAAAAGTAGACCAAAGCCTACCTCGATGCCGAACCGCAATTGTTGAATCGTCCCTAAATCGCTTATCTTCACTCCACAATCCCAAAAATAATGTCGCACTATCAAAATAATGATCTACACGTTATTACGAGTACAACGATACCTATATTACAATATAAAACTCCAGACCCAAAATTGGGTCAATAATGGGCCCGTGGGGCTCGCTAACAAAATCCCAAAATTGAAACTGTCTTGAGGTCCCTAAAAAGATAAGGAATGCGCGCGCAAAAGTTGAGCATAAATGGGACACAAATCAGGGCTTAAATCAGCCCCGAGAGATGGCAAAAATAAGAGAGAAAACCAAAATTAAATGGAGGAATTAAGCCGAAAACTTATGAAGAAATTAAAGAGAAATGGTCACCTCATCATCCTCTACACATTCAAGGCTCCAATTTGTGATTTCTCTAGAGTTTAGAAGCTCCAGGGAACTTCAATGGCGGAAAAGCACTAAAAATGGGCTTAGAATCGAGAAAAAGAGAAATATAAAGGGGTTACCAGGGGTCCTTCACGAACGCTGTACCCCACCCTGAATGCGGGACCGAACCAAAAATACCCTTCGCGAACTTGGCCTGTTGACCGCGAACGAGAAAAGTAAAGCTGAGCCGGCTTACCCTTCGCGAACGCGACGGCTAGCTCACGAACGCGAAGACCAGAAATCTTATCTATCTTGAACACGACTAATTCCATGCGAACGTGTAGTCAAAATTGTCCTGCACCAGAAGCTGGAAAAACCAGCAAATATTTAAGTCCTCACGGATTTCGATCCAGTGCTCGAGATTGGTTCAGAGCCCCGTGTGCACAACCGAACTATGCTACCATACCAAATTCGACATTCTGGACTCAAAGGAACCATCGAAACTTTCATCCGAGATCATTTTAATTAAATATGGGTCCCACACCTAGTTCTATTTTTCATTAAATCTACCCAACAATCCAAAACGAGTCTGGAGGCCTTGGGACCCGGACCAAGGGTCCTCTTAGCCTAAAGCCAACATTTCGGAGCTGATGGAGCTGTTAGAATTCTCATATGAGGCCGTCTACTAGGAGTTTTAGTCCGAGACCAATTCCTTATCAACGAAAGCTCCAAAACAGAAAAATGAGCCTAAAACCCAAACGAAATGTCTGATAACTGAACTGATAGTTCCAACAAGTCACAAATGAACTGTAGCCGCTATAGGAAGGCTCAAAATGGTGGAAACGTACAAAAATCAAGAAAATGACCTGGAGGGTCATTACAACATGATAGATGCATTGGTTTCAAATGTTACTCCTTGAAGAAGGAGAGGAACAAATGATCAAGATGGTCATGATAGTGAGGTAAGTGCTTTAAAAGAGCACAATGGCATAACACTTTATAAAACCTTGGCAAAGGTTTAGGTACCTGAAAATGATGAAAAAGAAGAGATCGATCTCGATATATTATGTCATAATGGAATCGATATCAATAACCGTTGATGGTATTTTTTTTGATATAATGTAGCACTCACCATTATAAATGGTAACGAGGATCTTGAGATTAAATATGTTAAACAGTATGGACAGATAATGATTGGCCAAATAAAATACGTAATTCAAGTATTTTGTTTCACTTGAGGAAGTGAATATTTAGAATTATAGGCCAAAGATCAAGGTATACTGTCAGTGGGGTACAAATGGGTTATTGTGTGAAAAGTAAAACTGTAAGATATATAGTACGGTTTGTGCCTTGGGGCATAAAGTTTTTTTCGCAAAATTCCTGACATTATTGTTAGGAGATGTATTCTCCTGTGGTGGATGCAACGAGGTTTCTTTCAGTTTGGCAATACTGAAAAACTTGAATACATATAGTGAATGGTTGTCATGTCTATCTAGACGGTAAAGGTTATATGAAAACTAGCTAGACGGTAAATGTTATATGGAAATCCTTAAAGGATTTAAAAATATTTTAAAGCAATTCCATTGAATAGTACCCCAATGGTTATAATATCGCTTAACATAAAGAAAGATCATTTTCGATCTCATGAAAATGGTTAGAAAATATAATGTCTTAGTGCAATTGGTGTACTTATGTATCCTACTATTTCTATACATAAAATTAATATTTTTGTTAATGTGCAGGAAAGATATAATTTCACTTTATGTGGATATATTTAAGTGAAATTAAATGTTGGTATATATAATTATCTCTAATCGATATTGTCAAAAGATTGTTGGATATGCCAATACAGGAGATTATTTGATCTACATGGCGTTTGATCAAACGGAAGTTCTCTTTATGCACGTGAGACCACTGTCATATTATCATATTCTAAAAGCCAGTCAATGATTGACACTTATTCAAGTCAAGTCAAGCTACCAACAACTTATAAAACAAGTGAATCTACACATAAGAAGATGTGTGGTTTTCTTTGAGATGGAGATTGCAATATTATATGAAGATGATGCTTTTTGCATAGCTCAATCGAAAGAAGAATTTATCGAAGAAGACAAAATAAATTACATTTCAGCAAAGGACTATTTTGCTCAATTTTGGTGGAATGTTTGACGGAGGCATTGTCGAACCCAACACTTTAAAGAGTTGGATTGGAATGTATCATCTACAAGATTAAGTGATATCTTTATCAAGGGGAGTAAATAACACTCTTTTTTCCTTAGCCAAGTTTTGTCTCACTGGATTTTCTTGGCAATGTTTTTAACGAGGCAGCAAGTAATGCATACTAAAGGATATGCATACTCTTTTTCCTTCACTAGGATTTTTTTCCACAGGGTTTTTTCCTAGTAAGGTTTTAGCGAGGCACGTCATCTATGGATATCCAAGGGGGAGTGTTGTAAAATATATTCTTTATGTGGATGTTTACTCAATGTAATCCCTCCATCTCCCATAACTCTTCACCATTATGTTCCACCTCCTCCATGATCTCAAATCCTAAATGTTATGTCTTCCACCTCCTCCATGATCTTAATCCTTAATGTCATGTTTATGACAACCTTTGATATGCCTCTATATAACACTATAAATAGAGGCATAAAGGTTGACATTGTACACACTTGAAAGACTTGAGAAACTTTATACTTGGAAGAAATGAGAAAGCTCTCCTCCCTTGTCTCTGTTTATTGTTCTTGTTCTTTATCTTTTGTTCACTTTCATCTTTTATATATTATACTAACTCTTTTAGATTGATTTTAAAACACAATTTAAAATATTTAAAAAATATATGAAAAAATTACGATCAAAAGTAGATTTGTTAGAATCCTAAAATTCGAAGAGTGCCTCATAAATTGAGACGGAGGAAATACTATTTTTTCTCTGACTTGTCAAATTCCAAGATGATAATGATCTCATTAGTTGAGTGACTAAAATTGATATCAGAACACGGAATTCAACAACATAAAAATAAGAATAGATTAGAAATTGAGATGAGAATTAGAAGAAATTAAGATGAAAATTTTTTTTTTTTAAAAAAAGAAAGGTTCAATTGAATTCCACAATTAACGATGAAGAGGCACACTACTTTTATTTACTAAACTAAACTAGAGGAACAAATTTTAAGGGGTCACATTTCAAAATTCATTCAAACATTTTAATTTTCACTCTCCACACTTGTTACAGTGCACAACTCAGAGATCCACGAACTCTATTTTTCTCAACATTCCTCTTCCTCCTTATCAGATCCATCAATTCACCTGAAATTAGAAACTGTTGACGAACAAAGTTGAAAAATCAAACAATGTGCATGTCCAGTAATAATGTGGGTTTCCTTTATAGCTAATGTAATCTCGAGTTGACCTCTAAATGGAGTTTACTGAAGCTTATAAGCTAACTGGCTCTTATGCTTTCTCACCTAATGCTCGATATCTCGCTGTCGCCGTCGATTATCGCCTCGTTATTCGTGATGTTCTCTCTCTCAAGGTCTTGCATTTTCCCCTTTTTTGTCATTTTCAGTGAATTTTTAAATAATTGAATGTTAATTGTCAGGTTGTTGTTTTTAGTTAATTAGAAATTCCATAAAATTGAAGGGGAGCCTTAGCGGAACTGGTAATGTTGTTGTTGTGTGATCAAGAGGTTGTGGGTTCAAGTCGTGGAATTAGCCACTTGCAGAAATGCTGGGTAAGGCTGTTCAGGCCCTTCCTTGGACCCGTTCATAGTGGGAGCTTTAGTTCACCGGGCTGCCCTTCAGAAATTCCACAAAATTCGACAACAGGGTAGCATTCCATAAGCCTATTGAACACACATTAAGTCCAGGATTTGACCTTACCATCATTTTCATCACGCGGTTTTGGAAGAGTTTGTATGGAGTTAAGTTACCATATTATCTCAAAACTAAAGTTGTTAGAGAGAGATAGGATGTTCTTACTTGATTCATTCCATTCTTTTAATGTCCGCAGCAAGCTTATTGCACAACAATGTAATGTACACAAAAGAGGATGCTGTTGTTCGGTATCTCTCTTTAGACACCCCATTCACTGTCTTTTAACATTTGACATTGACACAATTAAAAGGAGAGACATAGCTTTATCTGTAATACCAACTAAATTTGAATGGTTTTATTGTCTCTAGAAATGCTTTTTTTTAAAAAAAAATGGGGGGTAGGGGAAGGGCAAATGGGGAGGGATTACAAGGGGGGGAATCGAACCCTCACCAACAAGGTGGGAGTCCAGTTAGCCAACCAACTGAACTACTAAGATTCCCCTATTGTCTCTAGATATGTAATATCAATGAAAAACTGCTCTTTATGCATGAATAAGCAGAAAAGGACATGAAGCTCACAAGATGTTATATTAGTTCTAAAGAAGACAACAAAGAAAAGAAAATCTGCCTTTGTCATGTGCTAAAGTTCTTCAGAGCTCACAAATGAGTTAAAGCTTTCCTTTTTGTTCATTAGATTACTTGGTGTTTCAAAAATATAAAGTCCATGTTTCTTAGATAGTTTAGTGGTGTTCCCCTGAAATGAGAATTTATGGAGAAGATAAATAAAGAAGAATGGAACTCATCTTAAGTTTATGGACAAAATAGTAGTATAAAATTGAGATGAATGTGTTTTCTCTAGGTCACTGGTCATCATCTCCTAATCCTCCTTGTATAAATTGAAGAAAGTCTGCCTCCTCCAGATACCTAGAATCTACTACGTATCTGTAATTCTACATGCATATATGAACTAATGGGAAACAAATAACATATTGCTGAAATTAGTCTCTGGCCGAATTTGGTGGTGTTGAACTCATTAATCAAGCGGGCTGTCTTCCTGCTCGAGCCTACTGATATTATTTTGGTGTTATACTCCTTAAATCGAACACTATCAACTTGATTACACCCTAGATTTGTTTTGATGCCTCAGAAGAACTGACATATAGCTTGGAAGTCATGTTAGATGAGAGGTCAACAATGTACCAAGGCAACAAATTAGTAATATGTGATAGTTAGTTATTCAAAAGAAAGAACTGTTTTACTCAATAAATATGCAAGGTAGGTAGGTTTGTGATCTCACTGTCATTTTATGTCAATTTTGGGTCTTCAGGTGGTGCAACTGTTTTCATGTCTGGACAAGATTACATACATTGAATGGGCCCCTGATTCTGAATATATACTTTGTGGTCTTTATAAGAAACCTATGATACAAGCATGGTCTTTGACACAACCTGAGTGGACGTGTAAAATAGATGAAGGTCCTGCAGGAGTTGCTTATGCTAGGTGGAGTCCGGACAGTCGTCACATACTCACCACATCTGAGTTTCAGCTACGGTTAACTGTTTGGTCACTGGTTAACACCGCATGCATACATGTTCAATGGCCAAAGCATGGGTCTAAGGGGGTATCATTTACCAAGGATGGAAAGTTTGCTGCTGTTTGCACCAGACGTGATTGCAAGGATTATGTTAATCTGCTATCTTGCCATACATGGGAGATAATGGGTGTTTTTGCTGTTGACACATTGGATTTGGCTGATGTTCAGTGGTCTCCAGATGACAGTGCTATAGTCATCTGGGATTCTCCTCTTGAGTACAAGGTAGTCACCATGGGCTGTTTATAGCTTCTCGTATAGTTGTACTTTCCTTGTTTCTGGGAGAACCTTCAAAAAATGTTCTGAAACTGGCATTTTCTTCATCACTGTAAAATGATTATGTAGAATTAGCTTTAATGTGAGATATATGGAAAGGCTTTGAATGATCTGTTTCGCCATAATTTTTTGGCCTTTATCTCCAATGAACTTTATGTGGTTCGGTTTTGTTTAGGTTCTGATCTATTCTCCAGATGGGAGGTGCCTGGCTAAGTATCAAGCATACGAGAGTGGACTAGGAGTAAAAAGTGTTTCATGGTCACCTTGCAGCCAGTTTTTAGCAGTGGGAAGCTATGACCAGATGTTACGGGTTTTGAATCACCTGACGTGGAAAGTATTTGCAGAATTTGTGCACCCATCTGCTGTTAGAGGTCCTTGTTGTGCTGCCATTTTCAAGGTACCCAATCTCTTGTTTCTTTCCATATTTGCAGGACATTATATAGTGATTTTGAACATTTCTTTCTTCGATTTTAGGAAGTGGATGAGCAACTTGATATGTCAGAATTATCACTAGGTGATGATTTCGTCCAGTACAGTACTGGTGAGCACTTGAGTTCTTTTTGGTTATATTGTCTTTATCTTATTTAATAAGCATATATGTTTCTTGTGCAGCAAGTGCTGATTTTGATGATTTTTTGTCGGTTTAATCTCATGGAAAAGTTAAGAAACAAGTAAATGCCACTAATTATAGAACGTAAAATTCACTGAAGCAAAACTCTCCTGGAACATCCAAGTGAAATGACACATTATTGGCTGACTTTAAATGGTGCACATTATGCTGTCTATGTGGTGTACTGGAGTAAACCTGTTGTCTTCTGGAATAATTCTGGATAAGTTAGTAGAGCATTATGTCACTTCTTTATGCATTTAATCACACGTTCAAAAGATGAAAGTAGCGGAAATGAGGATGTTGAGATTAATGTGTGGGAATACTAGGAGAGATAGGATTAGGAACGAAGATATTTACATATGAAGAGCAGATTCACAAATGCCCCGATTGACTATGGCGGGTCTGGGGAGAGGTAGCAGTAGGTCGAAGAAGTATTGGGGAGAGGTGATTAGATGGGAAATGACACATTTGCAGCTCACCAAGGCATGCTCCTAGATAGGAAGATATGGAGGTTGAGGATTAGGGTAGAAGATTAGCGGGTAGTAGTCGAGCGTTGTCTAGATTCCCTAATTACTCCTTGTGTCCCATTTTGTGTGACACCCTTTGACTTGGCACGATATTTAAGAAAAAAAGGAAGACCTTTGAAACTTGTGGTCTAAAACAATCCTTAGATATTTGTATGGTTATAAATCAGTTCATTTGGGGTAAAAGGGAAATTTTAAAGTTTAATTGTTTCTAATTATAGTAAAGTGACTTTTTTTTTTTGGGACAGACTAAAAAGGAAATGGTGCCACATAAAATGGGATGGAGGAGTAGTATTTTTATTATTTCTATCATATTAGCTTATTCTTCAATATTATTAGTACATGTTGTTTACTTTTCTTCGATTATCATAGTATATGTTGTTGCTATTGTACTTTTCTTCATAATTTTCTACTTGGCTTCTTTACCACTGTATTTCCTTTTCAGACTATTTTTATATGCTTTACTTGAGCTGACGGTCTATCAAAAATAACTCTTTACCCTCATAAGGTAGGGGTAAGACTGCGTTCCCACCATCCTTCCCAGACTCCACTTGTGGGATTACCCCGGATATGTTAGTGTATAGGAGAGAGGGGACAAGAAATCCTAATATTCTGTTGGGCAAATGTGGTTTTGATTTGCTCATTAGAGATTTCTTTTTGTTGTTACTCCATCTGTTCCAATTTATGTGACATATTTCCTATGTCGCAAATATGACCCACTTTTCGTTTTAGTCCGTGCCAAAGAGAATGTCACCTTTCTATAATTAGAAAGAATTTAACTTTAAAATTTTCCTTTTACCCTTAATGAAATGATCTATAGCCACACAAATATCGAAGGTTTGTTTTAGACCACAAATTTCAAAAGACTTCCTTTCTTAAATATTGTGCCAAGTCAAACGATGTCACATAAATTGGGACTGGAGGGAGTAGCATGAATCAACACGAAATTTAAGAAAGAAATAAAGAGTTATAAAACTTGTGGTTTAAAACATGCCATAGCATTTGTATGGCTATAAAACATTTGAAATTTGGGGCCTTAACCATGCTATAACATTTGTGTGCTTATAATTTTTTGTTTTTTTTTTCAATTTCAAAAAAAAAAATAATCTTCTCATTAGGGGTAAAATGGAGAATGATTACTTCTCAAGGGGTAAAATGGAGAGTAAAGGAAATTGTAAATTTAGAAGTGTGTCATTCATTTTGGAATGGACTAAAAAGAAAACGTGTCACATAATGGAACGGGATGGTAATAAATAGTACCAAGGAGGTACTGTAGAAGTACAAAAGGGAGCTTCAGGTTTCTGTACATAGTTACAACATCATAACATACATAAATTCCAAAGAAAGGCTGGGTTATCCTACATATTAGCTATGTTGCTCGGACTCTCCAAAAATGTTGCCATACCCATGTCGGGTTCACTAAAAATACACTATATTTTAAGTATCCAACACGCCCCCATCGATATTTTTGAAGAGTCCGAGCAACATAGCATATTAGACCTAGACCATGAATAGAAAGATTCTAGACATCTATACTTTACAAAAGAAGAGTGTTGTATCCTTCCCTCGAAACACCTAATATTCATTTCCAACCATATAGTCCGCATGATGCATAGTGGGGTAGTTTTCCACGTTTGCTTCTTACTCTTCTCGATTCTTCGTCCATGTGTGCAAGATAGTAGACTTTTCACATCTTGGGGCCTCACGCAAAGAAATTCAAAGATATTTAAGAAGAAAGATCAAATCTACCAAAGATATTGAATTTGCACCCAAGGGTGTGACCTCGTGGTCAATAAAATGGGAAGAGAACTGTAGGTCTCAGATTCAAATCCCAAGGCAATAAAGAGTAGGTGATTTCTTTGTGTATGTCAAAGCCCAGTTAGACAGAGTTACATGGTATTTGAGTTGGTGGGAGTTAGCAAGTGCTTGATGGAATAGTCGAGGCGGCTGCAGCTAGCCCAGATACCACCGTTATGAACAAAAGATGATCGCTGGTTTTGATTGCATCTTCCCTTGAAGAAACACCTGCCACAAATTGATAGCCTCTTCTCTGAAATGTAACTTGAATTAGACAAGCTTTACTGTAAACCCATCCAAAGCAAGCTGCTTAGGTGCTGCATTTGTTCTCCATAACATCTACCGAGGCCAATTATTCTCCCAGTTCATTGATTGGTTTTGCAGCAGCGAGTAGTAGCTTTTTACAGTTCCTTGATTCTTTTGTGCTTATTAGGGATTTGAGGTTTGACTGTCAATCTAATGACACATTTTCCAATTCCCAACGAAGTTTAGTTAACGCAATGCCTGTATCAACCTGATTTAGATTTGTACTTCGAATAAGGTGATAAAGAGAGAGAATTCCTTTTGAAGCAGTTCTATTGTCTTTCAGGGATCTAAAGAAAGTAGATTTGCTAACTTAACATGCATAGCTTAACTTTTACCTTCATCATGTATAATAAGTTTTCCTAGTTGATCCTATTCTCTTATTGCAACTTTGGATCCTACGATTAAATTTTATTTGCTAATTTAGCTGCAAATTCCCAAACAGTGGTGCAGTTAGGATTTTGAATGAGGGTCGCAAGCCCATTATGCAGGAATAGGAACAAAGAAAATATCCCAAATAATTCTTTTTTTTTTTTTGGTAACTGTGGTGTCCGGGCCAGCTTGCGTGCACCTCGACTAATTCCACGGGATACCTGTGTCCACCAAGGCTAGAACAGATGGAAAGAAATCACGTAGTATTAATATCCCAAATAATTCTAGGGAAAATTGTATGTTTAAATATTAGTTCTAGATTATTAAACATTGAAATGCAAAAATATTATTTGCTTTTGTTGTAGGCTAAAATAAATAAACGAAAGTGTTCATGTCTAACTATTTAAGTTTTTTGGATGAGGTAATTTCATAACTCAATATGGTACTAGCGCAAACATACATTCTAAGTTTGAATTTTACTTTCATCCATCAATAGCAGGTTTTCCACATGCTTGGTTCATGAAAAAAAGTCATGCCCTCACATGTGGAAACGTGATGCAAGCTTAAAGTAAATAAACAACAGCATTCCTTCTCTAACAGCTTAGGTTTTTTTAGATGAGGTGGTCACCTAATCTATTGATTTTCACATTAGCTTATCTTTGTACAATTGTTATTCTTTTATAACGATTCTACAACTATAAACTTTGTGATGTAAGCAAAATGAATTGTAAAGTTAGTACTCTCTGTTGCTGTATTATATAAACCTTATCATTTTGAAGACACCTTCAACATATGTTGTCTTTTACTTGTCGGATTTTGACATCATCTCTCCAATTACATTTAACTGTGTTTGGTTTCCAAAAACAATTAATTTGATGCTATGTCTCAAATCCATCTTTGGTTTCTGATTTTTGTAAACTCCCAAACAGACCCAATTTTTTTTTATATATAGGTTCGATTTTTGTAAACTCCCAAACAGACCCAATTTTTTTTTAATATATAGGTTCCCATATTTTCAAACAATTTTTTTTGGCTTCTTGGCGAGTTGGACCTTGTGGCTTCACAGGCCCTCCCCTCTTTTCTCTCTTTTTTTCTCCTTTCCCCTTTGTTTTGGTTTAATTTTTTGTTAGAAAAATGAAATATCCTTAAGGACAGTGATAGGCATGCTTCAAGCTATGAGAGTTTCCATGATTTTTTAATATTTTCCAACAGTTTTCATTTTTGACTTTTCGAATCTTTAGAGATAAGATTAATAGCAAATAAAGATGTTTAGTTAATTCTTCTTCTAACTATAACTTTATAATATGAAAGTCTGTCAATGTTTTAAGACTTCACTAATACTATTTCATGAGTTTACTTACCCAAATCCAAATACAATAATTTTCCATAGCTGATTCTTCTAAAATCAAATCCAAACACGCATAATTGTTTAAGAAACCAGAGCTAGAAGGCACCCAAGGGTGTGGCCTAGTGGTCAATGAAGTGGGTTGAGAACCTGAGGTCTCAGGTTCAAATCTCAGCAGAGACAAAAACACTAGGTGATTCTTCTTCCCATCTGCCCTAGCATTGGTGGACAGAGTTAGTATCTGTTGCTAGTGGGAGGTGGCAGGTATCCCATGGATTTAGGCGAGGTGCGCGAAAGCTGGCCCGAAACCATGGTTATCCAAAAAAAAAAAAAGAAAAAGAAGAAGAAACCAGAGCTAGAAGTAATTCAGCCAAAATAATATATGTAAATCTACTGCTGCAGACTAATTGTCCAAGCTATGGTAGGTAGTCCTTTTATAAGTGGCTCATTGGCATAAATGGCAAGTTGGTTGTGGATGTACTCAAAATTTCTTTTGTATTTTAATTGTTTCCTTTTGTTAAGAACCTTAGAGATCTTCAGACCAATTTCTTCATTTCTCAGATAATGCTTCCGAGGCACATATTCAAGTCAGATACAATGTTTTGGAGATACCTATCAATCTCCCTTCTCAGAAACCTCCTGCAGATAAGCCAAATCCCAAGCAAGGAATCAGTAAGTCTTTGGTTCAAATATTTTATTCAGTGAGAAATTTCATCACTATCTTTTGTCTTCCTATTCATAAGTGTTCCTGTTTATTTATGAATGTCACCCAAATATGCAAATGGTTAATAAAGTTGAACAACTGGGTATTTTTATAGGAGATACTGAACATCTATTATCTTTTCAATTGCCAAGTAGTTCTTGTTTTTCTTCTTGACAATTTAAAACCTTTTACAGTAACATTTATTGACTTGAGCGATAAGTCTGATAATGCTCTAGTTTCTGAATGATAACTGTTAACTTTCTATTTGGTGAGAATCTGTTCTATCTCAAAGTGAGCTGTATCAGCCTAGTATCTTCATCGACAAGGATTAATGCAGAACCTTTCGGAATTTATAGATTTATGATCCTGAAGTAGGAGCTTGTTTTGGTTGGTTAACGTATCTATTGAATCTCCTTAATGTAAGAGAAACTACTCTCAAGGCACACAAATGAGTGTCTTGTTAACTACAATATGTGAAACTTAATTGCAGGCCTGATGTCATGGAGCAGTGATAGTCAATATATTTGCACTCGCAATGATAGCATGCCTACTGTGCTCTGGATATGGGACATAAACCATCTTGAGCTAGCTGCCATCTTAGTTCAAAAAGATCCCATCCGAGCTGCAGCCTGGGATCCCACATGTCTGCGTTTGGTTTTATGTACTGGAAGCTCCCACTTGTACATGTGGACACCTTCAGGTGCTTATTGCATAAATGTTCCATTCCCTCAATTTGCGGTAATTGATCTGAAATGGAACTCAGATGGAAGCTGTCTTTTTCTCAAAGACAAGGAGTCATTCTGCTGTGCTTCACCGGAGATACTGCAAGAATCCAGTGATTATAGCTCTGATGACTGATGCTTCCATCATACACATTATGAAACTTTATGGTGCTGAATTATTTTTTTTCATCACACCTCTCAAAGTGAGTATCATTCCTCCAGTTGTGAGCTTAGCTTACTTATTATTTTTCAATTTGCACTATTGACATGGAAGAAAGGTAATCTTAGGCTGTGATAATTATGTTTATTTCCAATGTAATGGTGTATATTTGAGATCCAAAATAGTAGGACGGATTTTAGAATCTGGATTTGTAACGTTATCTCCAAATAGATAGGTCAAAGGGGTCTCAAGACCTTTGCTTATGCTGGAGATCAAATTTAATGTACTAGTACCTTCTTTCTAGTTTATGCACAACGCCTGAAGCACAACTATTTCCAACTTGCGATGGAGCATTTCATCCCATCTCAAAAACACAGAAGTTTCTTCGGTCGCTTGCAGCGCCTCGACTTGAGTTTCAACTGTAGGATTGAGTGAGGTTACTAGATATCTGCTGCTACTACTTCTCTAGATCATTCATCTATTATGATGGAAGATTTTGTAAAGAGCAGTTGGTTCGAAAACAAGCCCCAGCTCACTGTGAACTGAACAATTGAAATTTCGGGCACAAACAATTTTAAGTGGAAATATTGGCTTATCTGAAGTTTCATTCTTCAGTTGGCATAAAAATTAATAGTTGTTCTTGGTTCTGTTTTCTTTGTAGTTAAATATGCCTAGTTAGATACTAACATGCAATTTTTGGTTTCTTAAAAGAGAATGTGGGACAAAATGTGCTGTTAATTTTGCCCGAAAATTAACTTCTTGATCTTCTCCTTATTGTAGGAGATGTATATTCGAGTGTATTACTACGTATTAAACTACAGGAGAATAGAATATATCACACTGCTTTTTTAAAAAAAAAAAAAAAAAAATTGTGCTGACATTGTCTCACCCAACTTAATCCGCGGGATTGGCTGCTGTATTTCGCAAGCACCAGTGATAAATAAATCTTTCTGCTAAGATTGAAGCAGATGAGCTCGCAATGAGTATTTGTAGTTGAAATTTGAATTTGAGATCTCATGAGACTAAAAACTACCAAGCACTTGCATGTTACTGCTGCCACCTGCTTTGTGGGTGGAGCACTCAGCAGAGCCTTTTCATGAGCGGGGGGCTAAGCGCATTTATTTGAATCAAAGGTTGAATGAAATCGATTCTTTTTTAGATAGAAAAATTGAAATCGGATAGGATAGATGGATGGATCCATGTTTATTATGACTTTTCTCTCTTGAAGGTTAGAGTCTAACCATAGAAAATTTCCAGATATCAAGTACTCCCTCCGTCTATTTTTACTTGTCTATGTTTGACTTGACACACTTCTTAAGAAATAATTAATAATAAAAGAGTAATTTTACTATATCACCTTATTAACTGCAAGTTATCTAAATGTTGAGAAATGAATGTAGTATTTAATAACAGGGGTAAAATGAACACAAAATGGTAAATTATCTCTTGATTTTCCAAACTAGATAAAAGTGGGACAACTATTTTTAGTATACAAGTAAAAATAGACGGAGGGAGTATTAGCCTCTTTAATATTATTTCCTCTGTTTTAATTTGTTTGACTTGATTCAGAATATGAGGATCAAACTAAATAATTTAGGTGTGAATCCACATATCAAATCTTCAATTTCTTTTTGGAATAGAAATTACATATAAAATATTTTTTTTGGTAAATAAAGAATTTTATTATTAAATGGAAGAATTACAGCAAAAAAAGAACTGAAGTTACAACCAACTCTAGTCTGTCACCACAAAATATGTTCTAACCAAGACAATAAGAAACCTAGTGACTAAGCATTATATGGGATAGAAATTTAAGGATCTTATGTGTCTGTCTAAGTCTACTCTCATACTTCCTTAATGGCACACTTCCTGTATGATGGTCTTGATCACCTCGGTAACACTACGAACGTGTTTCTAAAATACTCTAAGATTACGCTCTTTCGATAGATGATACACACTACAAACAACCATCATTCGAAATACATTGTCCCTAGGAGACCTCCCTTTGCACGTACAAATCCAAGTCAGTTCCTCTAGCCACCTCTTAGGACATCTATTAATACCTTGCCAACATAGTAACTTACTCCATACCTCAGCTGCATAAGGACACATAAAGAAAAGATGTCCAATGCTCTCTAGTTGTCCACTACATAATGGGTAGTCCAGCATAGTAGGGATGCCCCACTTAGCTAATCGATCCCTGGTGTATAGTCTTTCCGGTGCTGCAATTCAAATCAAGAATATCCACTTAGGGGCTCCGTAGTTATTGCAAACCAATTTCCTCCAAAGAACTTTAGGGAATGTCCCCTGCAAGGCCTGATACAGTCGATGAATAGATAATTTGTGCATTGACAAGTATTAGCCATAATCATATCCAGTAGCCTCAAAATACTTCCGTCCCGTAAAAATATTCTTCAGTAACCAGGATGCTTGTTTTGGCTCAACATGTCAGATTTTTGAATGCTTTATATAGTAACAGTGAATCCATATAACCCAGAGTTTATCCTTCCTATGACTAAGATTCCACAGTAGCTTAGCAATTGCAGCTTTATTCCAAATCTCAATATCAACAATGTTCAAGCCTCCAGCAGTAAGTGGTTTGCAGAGTTTATCCCAAACAATGAGCGCTTTTTTACTTACCTCTGCCTTTTCTGTCCATAGATATCTCCTGCAAACAGCTATGATCATAGAGACGATTTTCTTTGGAAGCACAGAGATCTAAGCCCAGTAGTTTTAAATAGACAACAACACACTTCTAATAAGTTGCAATCCACCTGCATAAGAGAGAAGTTTGGCTGCCCAGATTGTGATCTGACCCACCATTTTATCCAATAGAGTTTGGCATTACATGATAGACATACTTTTAGTACTTAGGGAAACCCCTAGGTATTTAAAAGGTAATTCACCTTTAGTGAAGCCCACCAATTGAAGTATTTGTTCTTGATTGGCAGTAGACACCCCCCACCCCCACGCCCACCTAAGAAAAAAAAATAAATAGATGCAACTCTTACTTGGATTAGACATTAAGCCTATACCTCTGAGAACCTTTTAAAGTAGGTAACCACTTGATGAATTGACTCTTTATCACCCCTTAAGGATAGCAACAGGTCATCTGCAAATCCTAATTGCACAAGTTTCAGCTCAGCATACTTTAGTAGTTAAAGCTCTTAGTAGTAGCCATATTCCTCAATATTCTACTGAAATATTCCATAACTATCACAAACAGGCAAGGTAATTGTGGATCTCCCTGTCTCAGACCCTTTTTTGCATTGATAGGCTTCAGTGATGCACCATTCAGCATGATGGAATATGATACAGTCCTAACATATGCCATTATCCAGTCTATAAACCTTTTGGGAAAGAGCAAAGCATGTAATACCTGTTCCAAGAAAGATCAATCCATAGAGTCATAGGTTTTTTGCATGTCCATACATCTAGGAGATATGCCCTTCCGACCATACCCTTTGACTAATTCATTTTACATATAAAATATTATAAGTCACAAGAATTAACAATTTAAAATATTTGAAAAAATTATAGTCAAATAAAATATCTTTTGATCGTCGAAATAGTAACTAAGACAAATAAATAAAACATAGAGAATAAATTTTACATACTAGAAATGTATTGGGTCTCTAGCGTCACGCTCGTTTCTTCAGGAGAATATAATTAGGCAAACAACCTACTTGTCCTAATTGTACACATGATTATACTTGATAACTTTCAACTTTCAAGAAATATAGTTAAACTAAGCTTTACACTAACTACATATTACAACTAATTCTTTCATTTTAAATATCTTTAAGATAAATATTTTTCTTCAAGCAAAATTTTCAAATATGCTACATTGATATCCCCTATTTTATAAAGTAGCAGTATAGCAATACTAATTAAGTACCAAGTATGAAAGGTATGATACAGTTCAATTTTATAAACTTATTTTTTAGTTTTATATCTTATTTATAGGAGGTTTTTATTTTTTATTTTATTTTCATATAAGAGATGAGAATAGTATATAAGAAATATTTTGTACAGTCATTTCTTCTATTTAAATTATAAAAGGTTATATTCACTCATTTCCTTCATGAATATTCCATGAGTTTGTCCTTCTCAATGGCCCACAACAAATTAATACTTCCTTTATTCCCTTTCAAGTGATTTTTAAGAGGTTGACACATTATTAAGAAATGTCACTTAGCATTAATTAAGTGAGTTGTTTTACAAAAAGAACTGTTAATATATGCATAATAAATGTAAAAAAGTTTTTGAAGACCAATTTAGAAATTTGTTTAATAGTATTTCTTAGATTAGGGTAATTTCGAAAAAAAAAAGGAAATTAACATTTTCTTGGTTTGATAAAAGAAATTTCGTACTCCAATCCGATCTACTCCCTGCCCCTAAATACTTTTCGTCCTTACTAAAAATAGCTATTGTATAATACTTATCATTTTAGAAAATCAAGAAACAAATTAATTGTGTTTTTTCACTTTTACCTTAAGTCATAAATATATAGACATACTTCCTTCGTTCCTATTTACTTGTCATTTTTTTAAGTTACACGTCCCTTAAGAAAAACATTAACTAGGAAGTAATTTGACTAAATTACCCTTATTTATTACTCTTTTTTATTTAATGCTTCTTTTTTTGCATTATATTAATATCTCTCCATATTTATTATTAAGGGTAAAAGTGGAAACAAACAACTAATTATGCCTAGGTTTTGTGAAATGACAAGTATTAAGGAACATATATTTTTAGTAAGGACGACAATTAATTAGGAATGGAGGGAGTATTAATACAGTGCAAAAAAGAAAGGTATTAAATAGAAAGGAGTAATAAATAAGATTAATTTAATCAAATTAGCCTCTAATTAATGTTTGAAGAGTGCAAACAAAAATTGTGACAACTAATTAGGAAAGGAAGGAGTAATACAAATGAATTTTTGACACACTTTCTATGTACCAAAATGGATAATTTTTTCAAAATTCAAAGATGTATTAATTACTTTTTTAAATTTTTTTTATCCTTTTCTTTAATGGATTTTTCAGCTATCTCTAGATTTGAAACGTATTTGGGAAAGAACAAAAGAGTTGATAAATTACCTTTTAATTAACGTCACTGCCTAACTTTCTTAAGGAATAATGTACCACACCCCAGAAAGTTCATTTGTTTTGAACTGGAGGGACTACTTATTTTGGAACAAATTAAGAAGGCCTAGAAAATCATTTATAAACTTCCAACCAGAATGTGTCATCCTATTCAAGCCAAGGAGATACGTTTATATGGATAAGTTTTCACTTTTTTTTTGCCAAGAAGTTCCAGCTAAGGCTTGTCCAAAAATAATTGCAAAAGTATAAACATATAATTAAAATCCATCGATGAGGGGAGGGAGACATTGTTACAATTTGCATGTGATAGTGTTTTTCCAAGAAACTTGACCCAATAAATCAAATCAAATAAAAACGGCTCCCTCCATTTCTATTTACTTGTCACCTTTTTAAGTTGCATATTCCTTAAGAAAAGTATTAACTAAGAAGATAATTTGATTAAATTATCTTTATTTAATACTTTTCTTTTTTGCACTATATTAATATTTCTCCATATTTATAACTAAGGATAAAGAAGAAATCAAACAACTAATTATGTCTTGATTTTCTAAAATGACAAATATTATGAAATGTCTATTTTTAGTAAGAACAACAACTGTTTAGGTACGGAGAGAGTAAAAAGAAAGCCATAAATAAGGAAACTAAAGTGCAATGGGCCAGCTAAATGATTGACTTATTTGAGTGCGGTCGATTGATGGTAAGAGCATGATTTTCTACTTAATTTTTGCATCGAATTATGCGTTAATATTGAGTGAAAATTGTGTCTTAATATTAAGTGAAAATTAATCAAGAATTAAGATATACTTCCTCTGTTTCATTTTAGTTGTCCCTCTTGCTAAAAAAATTTGTTTCAATTTAGTTGTCCTATTTATGAAATTAAGAGAATTTTAATGTATGTTCTTCCAATACTGTCCCTATCATTAAATGACTACATAAAGTGTATATTATCAAATTTATAGTTTAAAGCATAATTAATAAGGTTAATTTGGTAAAATAACCTCATGATAAATATTTTCTTAAGAAAAATGTCAAGTGAACAAGGGCCAACTATTTTGAAATAGAGGAAGTACTAGTCAAGAATCTTGAATGAAGAGAAGTTTGTAGACTTGCCCATCATTATTAGCCCCGACTTTCTACAAGATATTCTCTCCATTTCAAAATAAATGAACTTTTAGGATGTCTCATCAATACTTCTTTGGTGTACCATTCTTTATACGTGTCATGACCTACCTCTTGTACCTCCTTGCTGAGACATCTGTGTATCTCCTTTTCAAATAGCCGAATCATCTCAGTCTCAACTCCTCATCTTATCATTCACGGGGGCAACTCCCACCTTGTCCCAAATACCTTCGTTTCTAATTATACCCCTCCTAACATGTCTACACATCCATCTCAACATCATCATGTCTTCTACATCCATCTCAGCATCATCATGTCTTCTACTCTCATTTTTTGGACTTGTGAGTTCTTGACCGACGAACACGTATCACTTTATAAAACTTACCTTAAAGTCTTTGTGGTACATTCTTATCACACTAGACACCGACTGCAAGCCTCCATTCATTTATCCGACCACTCCAATATGGTAATGTAACATCCTCATTGATCTCTCCATTTTCTTGAATTGTCGACCCAAGATACTTGACATTAAACTTCCTTTCTTAAAGATGACTTGTGTATCGATCCTCACTTTCACATCTGTCTCATGAATTATATCACTGAACTTGCACTTCAAGTGATCTGTTTTGATCCAGTTCAATGTGAACTCCTTAGATTTCTGGGTCTGTCTCCAAATCTCTAGACTATCATTAGCACCACCAAGAGTTTCACTAATCAATACTATGTCATATGCAAATAACATATACGACAACACCTCCCACTGGATTTGCCGCGTTAGTTCATCCATCACCAAGACAAATTTTGATATATATTAACTGAGTTTGCCCCTCGTTATACTATAGGGCCAATATACTCCTACCATTAGCAAAGTTATCAAAAATACCCCTTTTTTTAACACTTCTCCACCATGACAAGGTGAGAACCACGTGGCGTGACATTTGGGTGAGGTGGATGTCACGTGGCATGCCACCTCGGCATTAGATTTTTTTTCCTTTTTCCTTTTAAATTTTTTGCTTCAAATTTTATTAATTATTTAATTTGTAAAAAAAGAAACTTAAAATATTCAAGAAAAAAAATTAATTGATAACAATTTTTTTTTGAATATTTTGAATTAATTTTTTTGTAAAAAAAAAAACAGTGAGCCTCAAAGCACTATCTAAGAAAAAAATGGAGCAGTCACTGAGTACTCGTTTGTCGAAGACTATGCTTAACAGATGTAAACCAGATTTGTGCTTTCTGGTATGATTTGACCGGCTTTGTGGTGGGTTCATCGAAGAACCCCTAAAATGCACAATCGAAACTAAAATAAAATGTGAGGGGGAAAGGGAAAGGGAATGATAAATGTTGGTTTGGACGAGCTCGAAGCTTGTCGTTAATGGCATCGGGGTTTGGCCAAAAAATAAGGGAAAAGGGTTGTGGGGACTAGTGGTGGTGTGACATTTTGTGAGGGAGAAAGTGATGGTTTATGGTGGAGTTTTCGGTTGTTGTTTGGTCTGGTCGTGGATCTGATGAAGAGAGGAGAAAAGGATGGTATACTCGGAGCTTTGAGCTGCATTGGCCGTAGTGGTTTCATCATTTTTTCGACAAGTTTGAGCTGATTTTTTGGACAGAGAGAGGGAGGAGAAGAATGAGGTGGTCTGGTTGTGAGGTGGTGGGTGTTTTCTGGTGGTAGTTGTTGTGGTATGAGCCAGAGCTTATCGAAGCTCGTCGGAGTTAGTGGATAAAATTAAGAAAAAATTACAAAAAAGTGCAACTATTAATATTACATTATAAAATATAGTTTATTGTATATTACATTACCAAAAATGGCCCAATTGTGTAGGCCCAAAATGTTACTTTTCAATCTGCAGCCCATTTCATCTTCTTACCTTTCTCAATTTTCTCTATATGCTAGAAAGTTGCCACATTAGCAGAAGGCCACATGAGTATACACACTTAAAACTTGAAGCCAATTCAATTTTCATTTAATAATCCCTATTGCTTTCTCTATCTTAAAATCACTCACTAGTTTCTCTTTCTACCTCTTTCCATCTCAGATCTAATTAGGTTCGATCTTCTATCCATTCTATTAGATATTTTCTTTTGTTAATTTTTCCATCAATCTTCTATGTTTTATTTCAGCTCTTGAAGTAACAGTCAAAAAATAAGAACAAATAGAAAAATCAAGTGTAAAATTGTAATCTTTGTAGTTGTCAGCATGGTGGGTATGAAATTGACCCATAATTCCTCCAATTGTGTGAGAGAGTTCTGATTGAGAAATAGAGAGAGTAATGACGTGACAGAAGGGGAAAATGGAGAAAATAATGCAGATCAACATTTTTATTCCTTGTACTCAACTCCATGGATTGACGAGAACTCAGATATGAGGTTTGTGTTACAGATCTAGTTCTAGACTGGAATGCATTCATGGACGTACAAATTTCTTTTCTTCTTCATTCTCTTTTTATCGTGATGATTTTGATATTGAAATGGAGATTTAATAATAGATAAAAACTGTTTTGCTAGTGTAATTGAGTATAGTCTATGTTTATACACACATACAATGTAGATACATTGTTTTAACATTATATATAAATATGTATAACTTTGTATAGTTATGTATATTTATTGCATAATTGTATATATACACCACTATATATCATTATACAATAATATACAAATTTATAAAAAGTGTATAAATTTATATATTGGGTCATATACAATAAGATGTACTAAACTCTCTTCCTTTTTAGACCAAAGCCAAAAGAAGATAAAAAATTCAAAGTAAAGAACCTTTTTCAGTGGTTTGTGTAGAAATTCATGTGGTTTCAAGGATATATCTCGGGGAGTACTTTAGAGATGTATCAAATACTTAGGACTTCTTGTTCTCTGGCAATGAATATGTCGCTGGTTCTCTGCGTGAGTTGCAAGTTAAGCAAAAGTTGACGTAGTTGCTATTGAATGTTATAATTCGGGGGATCCTAGGCCCGTATAGGTGATGATCTCATCGGAATCAACTCTCATCACCGTCGTTGTACGACACTACTCAAAAAAAGGAAGACGTCCGACAATTTACTCTACCTATTTCTCCGATTAAGTGTTCTTCTTCACTACTCGCCTACTCACCGTTTATCTGAGGCGGTAAGAGTCGACCAAACTTCTTGTGATAATTTTTGGCTATGAAATTGAAATATAGCTTATGCATGGTATCAAATCTATGGCTAAGTACTTGTTCAACTTGGTGACTAGCAAACCTATGTACATGTTTGGCTTATAAATAGCCCTTGTTTCATCAATTTACAACTGTACAAAAGAAGGGGAAAATAATATACTTTAATAGTTCTCCCTCTATCTCTTTGCTTCTTATTATTTACTTTAGCATTAATTTTAATTTCATAACACATTATCAACACGAAGCTCTATCTTGAGCACTTATTTTGAGATTAAAATGTTACAAAAGCTACGAAGAAAGAAAGAGATGTCAAGTGATATCTTTCATTTTATGTTTAGTTAATTTCCTGTGTAATATTATATATAAGATATTACAATAAGAGATGTCAAGTGATATCTTTCTTTTTATGTTTAGCTAATTTCCTTTGTAATATTATATAGAAGATATTACAAAATCTTTACATGCTATGCTATTGCCATTTTAAGAAAAAGAAAGGATTAACATACACATATAAGATAGTCGTTGGTAATCTGGTAAAGTGGCCATATGTTTTACTGTTGATATGTTTCTTTCCTAATTACTCATTTCTCATGTTATTTAGCCTTTGAGAATGAGACTTAAACATATGACCAAGTGACAACATTTTAATAAGCTCAAGTTTGAGTTTTATGATATTTTTACCTATTATGTTGTGGTTGAGGGTATGATGATGCATTCAAGTTCCATCGTACTAAGAGGAGGAGACATCGATTTGAGTCTCGATGCACCATGATGATAAAGATATTGGGTTGAGTCCCATAGAATCATGGCTTAAAACGCCTTTATAATAGAAAGACATCGGGTTAAAATCTCAATGCACTATATTGATGATATGATGATGGCTTTGTCCAAATCATATACTTTTGATTAAAAGTCATGAATGTAACACCCCGTACCTTCCCAACCCTTTGTGATGACGTTGAACAATGGTTACTTAGGTGTCGAGATGCCATGAGTATGTATTTGGGAATGTTAATGATAAGAAAATTGAAATTTGGCTTCATACATGTGATTAGCCCTTCATAAGAGTTGTTTTGTGATTTTCGTGGCGCAGTTGTGGGGTTCAAAATGAGGCTAAGAGGACCTCTAAACAAAGGATATTAAGGGTAAGAAGTAAGTTAAAGAATAGGATTTGAAGTATCTAACCAAACCCGCGAAGAAAAGTCGAAAAATGAAATTTTCAAAAATTTTAAGTGTGGGGCGCGCTAGAGGGCGTGCCACGCCGCTCTGGGCTAAAATTTTTAGTCCATAGGCAGCAATATGGCGCGCCCAAGGGCGTGCCACGCTGGTTTTGGCCACTTTTCAAAGTTGGAATTTTTCTCAAGTCCCAAGGATGCCCGGGGACGTATTGAACCGATTTTTGCCACGTTTCTTCTACAACCATGAGAATATACATGAAATGAGTGAATTATTATATTGGTATGATAAAATTACTCGTGAATGAATTTGGCATCAAAATGACGATTTTACCCTTATGGTCAAAATAAGCCATACGTGGCTAGAATTGCTTGTTTTGGGAATTGAGGCTACGAGTGTGAATCCCGTAAGTGGAAATATTGTTGTAACGCATATGAAATAAATTAAACATGAGGAATTATTGATTTTATTGGGTTAAATGGGCTCAAAAAGGGCCCCAAATGTGAAAGAAAACATGGACCCATTCTTCCATTGACTAATGCAACACATTGCATTAAATGCCAAGAGTGGATAAGGATGAAAATTAAGGGCCTATATAAAGGGGCAAAAGGCTGATTTTATTCAAGAGAAATACACATGCTTTTTCTATCTTTTTCTAGAGAATTCTCAAGAAAGCTTCTTTGGCTCCCAAAATCCTAAGGCACTTCTTGGAGCAAGATCATCATCTTTCAAGTTTAGGTAAGTGACTATTCTTATGGATTAACATATTATAAGCATGAGAGATTATTTATATCATGTTGGTTATGGTTGGAAGTGTTGGACATGGCACTTTTGGTTTTGTGAAAAAGATGTGTTATCCATGGGATTGTAAGTTGAATTATGACTTGTGGTTTTGATGAAAGAGCATGGTATAGAAGAAATAACAACATATATGGTATGATTATGTTATTAAACTTGTTATTTTCATATAAGTGTAAATTATGAGATTTTGGCCGATTTGTTGTTGTAAGGTGTATTGAAGTAATTTGATGGAATAATTGTGATGTGGTGGTGATGGAGAAGTGAGAAGTATGAACTTGGTGTGACATGCTATTGGTTATCATGTATTGGTCAATGTATGGAATATTGTGGGATTATTGGTACAATAATTTTATAAATGGTATTGTCAAGGGGGAAATGACATGTTAAAGCCAAACATGTGACTTATTGTTATTGTATGCCATTGTAAGGTAATTGGTGGTTAATGTTGGTTCCGCTATGTATTTGTGTTGTAGAGTGAAACATAAGGAAGGAGCCGAAATATTGTATGCACGTCTAAGATTGTGTATTCGTATTGAGAATACAAGGTATGTAAGGTTCCTTTTTCCGTATCCTTCTACAACATATTGTTCCTATTGACATTGGACTTGTTTCAATTCCGAGAGGCTTGAAGTATATCAATTCAGGTTGACGTATATTGTTATCCATAAGTGTCCTATTCTTATATGACTTATGATACACTTAGCTCTTGTTCATTGATTGGAGTTCCGAAGATGTCATAACGTTGAAATTTCGAGAAGAACTATTTCAAGAGAGTAATAACATAAGAGAATCTATTTAATCTTGGATGGCATTTTCCAATCATGTCTTGTTCCAAAGTCCTATAATATGATAATTATCCTTGTACCAATCTCTCACAAGTAAAAGTACCAATCTTATAAGAATAATAACAAGTGATGTGCAAGTTAATATATCTATTTCTCATAAGTGAAGATGTCAATCTCATGAAGTAATGAGTGAAGTGAAATGTGTATATGAGTGTGCTTCAAATAATGTCATGATCCTCAATGTATCACTCTTAATAATGGAAGTACGAATAACAAGAGTAAAGACGTGAAGTAATGTATGTATGTGTTCCAAGTTTCAAGAATGTTTCAATCACCAAGGTATCTCTCTTAGAATGAAAGAAAGAGTAATGAAAGAAAGAAGTAAGGTTTAATGGGTGGTATCCCAGGGGTTAAATACCTAGCATGGGGCGATCCCGATACATCCCAGGGGCTACAGAAAATCCTAGCTCGGGTTATCATAATAACATCCTAGGGGCGATAAGCCTAGCATGGGTTAATGACATCCCAGGGGCGACACGAAATCCTAGCATGGGTTCACATAACATCCCAAGGGTCAAAGTACCTAGCATGGGTTATCATAATAACATCCCAGGGGCGATAAGCCTAGCATGGGTTAATGACATCCCAGGGGCGACACGAAAGCCTAGCATGGGTTCACATAACATCCCAGGGGTCAAAGTACCTAGCATGGGTTAATCTCATCCCAAGGGCAACAGAATAGCCTAGCATGGGTAGAACAATAAAGATGAATAAAAGATGAAGACAAGAGGAGTAAAGAACGTAACATACACGGTTCCCCACATACAGAAAAAGAGTTTATTCACATTTCTACTTCCTTATATTGATTCCATTATTGTTGTTATTATGTATGATGAATTTCTTATGAGCCTTACATACTCAGTACATTCTTCGTACTGACCCCCTCGGAGGATTTACCTTACATGTTGCAGGTGCAGGCATTAGTAGACTTCCTCTGTAGACTGGGGATCATTTGCAGAGTTTTGGTGAGCTCCACTCTATTCGGAGCTTTCGGGGTCATAGTTGTATATTTGTTTTGGATGTTGTAATGTTGCATAAAGTGGGGACTTGTCCCGACTGTTAGTTGGTCTTGTACATGCATCTGTTAGAGGCTTTTGTAGACACGTGTGGGTTATGAATGTGAAAGATAAATGTCCGTTTGACTTGATGGCCCCAACGGCCAAGTTTCCTAAATATGTATATATCATATGTTTCCATATTCATGTTTTCCGTATAGTTGCATAAGGTTCAATAAGATTCATACGAGGATATGCATACGAAGGTTCATGAGCGAAGATTGGTTCTCTCGGGCCATATCGGCTTCGAGTGCCAGTCCGGCTCGAATGGGATTTCGGGTCGTGACAATGAAATCCATCCAATTAATTTGCTTCATTCGCTTATGTGAATGTGATATCAACACATAATATGTCTGAAAGAAGGCAAGTGATTGAATGTATAAATATGGGCATGAAGGTACAAAATAAAAATAGTCATTATTTTGTGGTAGTTAGGGTTCAAATCCCACTAAATATGGCCAAACATATGGGTAAGGCATTTGGTTCAAGTCCCAACGTAATATATTGATAATATAATAATGATTGAGCTAATTGATATGCTCTTGATAAATTGTGAAGCTCGTCTAATTGAATATACTCCATTTCGTGAAGGAATATGGTAGTAGTATATGATAAGTACGAAAGATGATAAAATCACTATTATGGCTATATGAATAAATATGGGTATGGCAAATGACAATATTCTAGTAATTCTAAAAGGGAATAATATTATGAGTTTTCAAAATGGTTCTTCACAAGGTGAAGGTAATAATTACCATCACTTTAGTATGAAAAGTATTGGCCACGCGCGGTTGTCGTGCGATCGAAGTTTGATAAATTTTATAAATCCTCTATCAAAATTAAAAAAATATAAAATGGTGGCGCACTTGACCTTTAGAAGTGATGTTGAGGTGGGTCATGTAAATATGATAATATCATGGCACATGAGAATGAGCTTCCAATGAAAATTTATGAAGTACGTACATATAATTACAATCCATTCTTTCAGGAGAATGAGACAAGTGATAAGCATCATAGATGCTTGACCATTCTTGAAAGTGAATGTGTCAAGATGTGATAAAAATTATAAATAAGAACATGCTCATGCATGGTTGATCTTGGGCGTATTTGTACTCCTAAGTGTCATTATCTATACGCATTTAGCTTAGTTTTGAGGACAAGTTGAGGTGCTTATTGAGTTGTTAAGTGTGTATATGTTTATTTGTGTGTTAAAGTACATGTTCATAGTGTTTAAAGTGCATTCTAACCAATTCAAGAGTCAAAATGATCAATTGGGACTTAGATGAGGAAACTAGTATCGCTAGCTTGAGCTATGCTTGTTCTAGTATACTTTGATGTGTTCTATTATGTTGTATGGACTTATGGGGACCATTGGAGGAGCTATAGAATCTAATCAATCCCATAACCAAGCCACAAGACGTACGGGAGCAAGCAAAAAGAGCGAGAGAAGAATGGACGCAACCCTCCATGGCATGGACTAGGGTGTGCGTCGCACCCTCCATCGCGCATGAGAGGGGTATACGCCACACCATACATAGCTCATGAGAGGGTTTGCGCTGCACCATGGGCCATGCCAAGCCACTGTATTTGGCGTGCTATGGCCACGCAACACACCAACCCCAAAGCCGATCCAAAATTGGTTTTTAACTTGATTTTAAGTGGGGGTAAAGTTGTAAATGCATGGGATTCTTTTGGGACACCTCATGGAAAACCTAAATCACTATAAAAGGAGTACTTTTCCACAATTACACACATCTTTATCATCTTTATACACGAATTGGAGAGCAAAGGAGAAGACAAGGAGCTCTACACTAGGGTTTTTCTTCTTTTACTTTTCATTCTTGTAGTTTAACGTTATGAACTCTTTTATGGAGATTGTTTGTATGAATATGAGTGGATAAACACCTTCATTATAGGGTTGAGGATACGAACATGATTGTTTAATTATGGTTTTATAGTCGGTTTATATGTTTATCAAGTCATTGATTGTTTTTGCATTCTTGTTTTACTATTTTAAAGCATCATGAACTTTAGGATAAATCTTAGTCTAAAAAAGAATTGACCATAGGAGTGGAGAGATGGAATGAAGAATGTAAGGAGTGTGTATCATGTCGTTAATGGTTATATATTGATTGTTGAAGAATGATTTGCGGTTAGGATAGCAATATACCTAAACGCCCCACTTAGTTAATTAATGAAACGGGAAGATAGTTTAATGCATCCAAAGTGAAGACTCATATCACTTCTCAATGAGTTAGTTATAAGATTAATTTGGGTAGGATACTTAGAGGATGACCATTCCCAAGTTGAATAGCAACCCTGTATATCAACAATCACGATAAACACTAACACCGGCCAGAAATCATAGTAGGCATGAATATGAAGTAAACGTCTCAACCCTAGAACTCTCCATATATTGTTTACAATCCAATTTACTTATCGTTGTTATTTCTATTCTGTAGTTATAAAAACAAACTAAATCTCTCTTGGTTACAAATTGCACTTATTTAACTTGAATAGTAACGCTTGAATTAGATCGCTTGTTAAACATAAGTCCCTGTGGGATCGATATTCTTCTCACGAAGAGCTACTGTATTATTTGTACGACCACGTACACTTGCGTGTGCGCTTGGGAGAGACAATGGTTGGATAAACGCCACATCTCACCTCTAAGAGAGGTTTGAGAAAAATAAAAAAATTAATTTTGATATAAACGGTCATTGAACACATACTTTTAATATGCCATAAATATTTTGGTATGTTTATCATATACTACCAAAGGGTAAAAACAAGAAACAGGTCTTGCCTTGTAATGACCCTCCAGGTCATTTTCTCAATTTTCATGCATTTCGTCATTTCAATCCTTCCCGTAGCGGCTACATGTCATTTATGACTTGCCGAAACTATCGATTTGGTCATCGGACAGTTCGTTTGGATTTTAGGTTCATTCTCCTATTTTGGAGTTTTCGTTGTTAAGGAATTGGTCTAGGATCAAAACTCCTAGTAAACGACCTCAGATGGAAATTCTGACAACGTCATATGCTTTGGAACATTGATTTTAGGCTAGGGGGACCCTCAGTTCGGGTCCTGAGGCTTCCGAACTCATTTTTGGGCTATTGGGTAGATTTGATAAAAAATGGAACTATAGGTGTGGGACCCATATTTAATCAAAACAATCTCGGATGAAAGTTTTGATGTTTCCACTAAGTCTGGAATGTCGAATTTGGTATGGTATCATAGTTCGTTTGCTCGCACGGAATTCCGAACTAATCCCGAACACCCAGTCGGAGTCCATTTGGACTTAGAAAATCTGATGCCTCAAAGTTGCTGGTGCAGCTGCTTAAGTGGAAGCCGCTTTAGCGACATCGATCCGCTTTAGCAACATCGAGTTGCTTTAGCGGCCTTGGTTGTTTAGCTAAGCGCCCCTTGTGCGGACGACGCTTTAGCGACGGGGATGCCGTTTTACCGGCCACTCACCTTTGGCACTGGCTGCTTTAGCAGTCAGTAGCTGCTTTAGCGGCTAAGTGACCACTTTAGCAGCACCTGTGGGTATTAAATCTCCCTTCTTCACCCGATTTTCTCAACTCTATTTCCCCCATTTTGAGAGCATGGGACATGTGAAAGTGTGGAAAATCATCCATTGAAGAAAAGGTAAGCTCGCTCAACGCTCCTTGGTCAATTCCCATTATTTTCCCCATCAAGTTTCATCCATTTTCATTGTAAATTCTTATAAATTAGGACTTTAAATCCATAAATTTTAGGGGCTAATTTGAGCCCCGATTTACGCTCCGTTTGTGCTCAAATTTCGAGCGCATATTTCTTGTCCTTCGAGGGACCTCATTATGGATTCAATTTTTGGATTTCGTTTGCGGTCTGACCTGAATTTTGGCCCGAGCTTTTATATAGCAATATGGGTCTCATTTTACTCGTATTTACGTGTAGATAATTGTTTTGGTAGCGTGGTGGCATTTTGGGATCGTGAAGCAAAGTCAAGCGATTTGTGGGCGATTCAAGATTTGCAGTTCGACATCGAGGTAGGCTTCAGTCTATTTTTCTCTATGAAATTTTGTATAGTATAGTTTGCATGCTAGATAGGGATAATAGGATATCTTTGTGACCGTGACTTAGCCCACTTAGGAAATTTGGGGTAGAAATGTGACCCAAACCTTAGTGTAAAATACTTGTCATAGCTATAGAATTATATCACCCTCGAGTATAAGCATGTTAACCATAGTTTAATATTAAGGATCCCTTAGTATAAGATTTATCGTTTGACTTAGTGATTTGAGAGATATTTCCCCAATTATATCCTTGTAGTAGCTTTATGCCCTTGATTACTATGGATTACCGAGTTATGAGACGTGGTTATTGTTGATTATGTATTGTTAGGACCGAGGCCGTGGTTACGATACCAGTTGGACTTCAGGTGAGTATCCTACCCTTCTGAGGACGTGGTTCTAGTTTATAGATGCTTATGCGCTTATGGTTGTATTGTTTGGATACTGGTGATGGCATGCATACTGTTAGGCACGTTTATTCTCACTTAGTGGTACAATTCCAATCAAAACCTCGATTTTATTATTGTTTTCTAAAAATAGAATTATTCCCACTTTTCATTTTTAAAATGGATTCTTTTATAATGGGAATCGTACTACCTTATTTACTGAATTATGAGCCTTTGGAACCAAAAGTGATATTTTGGAAATTAGACCGAGATTGATTTCGGTCCATAGTTTGTCCACTCTTTTACCACTACGATTTACTTAGGTCGACGGAGATTTTAACCCTTTCTACATTATTATGATGATTTAGTCCCGAACTTAATCTCAGGAAATGGCATATAATGTACACTCCTTTAGTCACGGTTCGATTTCGTGTACTTATTATACTATATACACTCTTTTAGTCATGGTTCGAGTTCCTATACTTATTCTACTATGTATACTCTTTTAGTCATGGTTCGAGTCCGTGCACTTATTTTATATACCTCTCCCCGGTGCTGGACGGAGTAGATTGATTATGATGGTTATTGAAAGTCCTGGTTCGGGATCAGACAGTGTATACTGATATCCCGAATTCCCTATAGGCCCCTTCGTCCGTGAGCCACAATGTCAGAGAAGGATGGTCGCCGTAGGTCCTGCCTTTGTGACCTACTGAGCTGGAGGAGGTGTATACACTTATTACGTTATGGTACTTGGCACATTATGGCACTTGGTTCAGACATGGTATTTATGGTTATGTTGCATTCACTCATTCATATGCATTGCCTATCACCAGTATGATCATTTGGTGCTTATATCTATCAGCCTTATGGGGGGTTGTATACGTATAAGCTATGATTGTTGTTTGCTGAGTGCTTCTGTGAACCTGCCGGGCTTATGGGGGCTCGATTAGGTTATTGTTTATCTGGGTTAGCCGTTTACTTTATTGTTAGTTATTATGGTTAGTTCATGGCTGGATGATTATGGACTGGTACTTGAGATTGTCGGTACGTTTATGATTCCCTTCTTTATTTTGGTGAGTTACATTATGGTCGAGTTACCTCATGCTTAGTCACATTTTGGTTAGAGGCCTGATCATGCCAGTATTAGCTCTCTTACTTAGCTAAGTCCCTCGAGAGGTTAGGTTGACTCCCTCAGGTTATTATCTTTGAGTTAGTACTATAGGTATATATGTGTGTGTATATATATATATATATATAGTATTACCATATATCCATCTCTTTCTTTGTTTATTCATATTGTATATGTATTCTTTGGCCTTGTATACTATTACATATCCTTCTTTCACTCTTCATTGGTATATTGGCTAGTGATATACGGTATTGTACTTTAGTTCATGAGCACTGTAAGAATAGGGTAGTTTACCCTTATTGCTCCATTAGCCTCATTATGCTTAGTTTTCCTGGATAGTTACCTGTAGTTATATTCATGCTTTACATGTTATTTTATGCTTACATTATTTCTGGAGCTCAGTTGGCCGATGCCTACTGAGTACCACATGTTTGGTACTCATGCTACACTTTTCAGCTTACAGATCATAGTACAAGTTATCGCCGTTGATGCATGCATCGTACAGAGTAGCTATGGATCGGAGATTTTGGGGTGAGCTCCTGACATTCGGAGTTGTTCTTACTCTCTCTCTCTCTCTTATTGTTAGGCTGATCTCTATGTTGTATTCAGAAACATCTTTTTATATATATTTATCCTATATTTCACTTATAGTCCTATTGTAGTCGAAGCTCTTGTACTGGCTTCACCAGGTTTTGGGGTGATATTAGTCTTTTTATTATATTTATTCCACAGTGCTCTTTATTTCTCTTGGTAGTCCATTACTAGCTGTTCCGGACTACAGGTTGACTTACCTACTGGTGGGTTAGAGTAGGTGCCATCATGACCTGAGAAATTGGGTCGTGACATGTATAATGTTTTAATGATCATGACCGTAATTATATGATTTTCTCCTTGAAGGAGATGTTCACCATATGAGTGGTGTGTGAAATATTTGGTAGTACACAAAATTAATTGAGATCTTTAAAAGAGCTTAAGTTTTACTACCCGGAGGAATGAAATTGTTCATAATATTGAGATTGTAGCAAGTCTCATAAGAAACTTATTAAATTTCAAAGGTATTGAT
Source organism: Capsicum rhomboideum (assembly GCA_031232105.1). NCBI lineage: Eukaryota > Viridiplantae > Streptophyta > Magnoliopsida > Solanales > Solanaceae > Capsicum > Capsicum rhomboideum. The sequence goes on from CP124716.1 coordinate 37,558,285, forward strand.
CAAAGACGAATCATATTGAGACAATAAATTATGAGAAAATTTAATATCTTGATATTACTATAATCGAAGTGGGTTATAAATATTTATGTAAAAGGTTACCCGCCTTTTTCCTCCTGTTTGTAATAGCATGATGACGGAATCACATGCGAAAGCAAACTAAAAGTTTACTGAAATAAATATCAGTTGGCATGAAGGTTGACCATCCCGATTTAAATGCAATGCAAAATAATTGAGAATTCATGTGGTTATATATTGAAGAAATAAAAATTTCTTCACGAATTCTCTTACGCTGTTTTGTTATCACAATGAATTGATCATTGTATCAACTAAGGTTGAGATTGTATCCCTTAAATTTTTGGAACGTATAAAAATTTGAATATGAACCCGTTCACCTGTCATGTGGACTGATTACTATTATATAGTAATAAATGCATCTATGAAATGGTCACATGTGCTTTTCTATTAACTTGCAATTTGGTTTTTGTAAAATTGTTTGCTCGAATTATTAAATTAAGAGCATGGTTCTAAACTATAAATTATGTTGATAATGCTGGTTGGTTTAGCAGAAATTGTATGCCTCTAATTATAGTTAAATCATTGGTTATGAGAACAAATCTCTACAAAAAATTTAGTATGAGATGTGCTATTTAAAATATAGCAACATTTGTATGCATCAAGCCAACAAGGTTCCCCTAACGTAATTGGTTCAGGGTATGGAGCCAAATAAATTCCATCATAAAATTTGAATGTGCAATTATGATGTAATTGCTCCACCATAACGCACAAAGATGGGTCTCCAAATAAATTTAGGGGTAAAAGTTAGATTTCCTAACATTAGGGAGAGAGATGATTAACAACTGAAAATTATGTATGGAATGAACTATCTAGATCCTCGAAAAAAAGGGATGAACTAAAAGTTCAAGAGATAATTCATTTAAAAAATGTTACAAACTAATCGCTAGATGTATTTGTTGATCCACTATTATAATTCAGTTGTAAATATTTTAATGAGAAGTCCTTAAAGTACAGAGTCTATGGCACGCCTGAAGCATGATAGACCAATCAATTTCAAAAGGTAAAACTCCTTGAAGAAGGAGAAGAGCAAATGATCAAGATGGTCATGATAATGAGGAGAGCGCTTTGAAAGAGCACAGTGACATAACACTTCATAAAATCTTGGCAAAGATTCAGGTACCTGAAAATGATGCGTATGAAGAGATCTTAGTAAGTTATGTCGTATTGGAACCGGTATCAAACGACCATCGATAATATATTTGATATAATGTAGCGCTCAACATTATAAATATAGCGAGGATCTTGAATACAAATCTGTCAAGAAGTATGGACAGATAAATGATTGGCCAAATAAAAGTATGTAATTCAAGTATTTTATTTCACTTGAAAAGTGAATATTGGGACTTATAATCCAAAGACCAAGGTATAATGTCAATGGGGTATAAATGAGTTAGTATGCGAAAAGTAAAATCGTAAGATATAAAGTATGACTTGTGCCTTGGGGCATAAAGGTTTCGCAAAGTTCTTGGCATTATTGTAGGAGAAGTGTTCTCCTGTGGTGAATGAAACGAAGTTTATTTCAATCCGGCAATACTGAAAAGTTTGAATACGTATAGTGAATTATTGTCATATCTAGCTAGACGACAAAGGTTATATGAAAACCCTTAAAGGATTAAAAGGTTATAAAGTGATTCCATTAAATACCTCAATTGTTGTAAGATCGCTTAACATAAAGATAGATCAATTTTGATCTCATGAAAATGATTAGGAAGTACCATGTTTTAGTGCAGTTGGTGCACTTATGTATTGGGGAGCATCATTTACAAAAATAAAGAGATGTTTTAATCTGTGACGAGTATAATACGCATTGTACTCTTTTTTTTTTAGCCGAGGTTTTGTCCCACAGAATTTTCTTGGCAAGATTTTTAATGAGGTAGCTAACAATACGTATTACTGGATATGTACTAGCAGTATTTGACAAATGAAATATTGTCCATCAATGAACATGCATTGAAAAGGTTTGAGGCGATTTAAATGAATTAATCACATCTGTGGAGTACCCCAATGGTTATGAGATTGCTTGACATAATTAAAGATCTATTTTGGCCTCAAGAAAAGAATGAAAAGCTTCTTATGAGGTATTTATCTGATCCATATGAAGCTCGATCTCAGATGGGCTATTTGTTTACATATGGAGATACAGCTATATCATGGCGTTCGATGAAGCAAACAATAACTTCGACTTCTTCATATCTTGCAAAATAATAGTCATCCATGAAGCAAGTCGGGAGTGTGTTTAGTTGAGATCAATAACTCAACATATTCAGAAAATGTGTGATTTTTTAAAAAAGGAATATACCAACTTTGATGTGCGAATACAATATTGCAAGTATATCTTAGCTGAAGGGAGGATACATTAAAGAGGACAAAACTATGCATATTTCACCGAAGTTCTTTTTTCACTCATGATCTTGAGAGAAAGGTGAAATAAATGTTTAACAAATTCGATCAGCCGACAAATTAATGGATCTGGTCATTAAGGCATTGTCAACATCAATATTTGAGAAGCTGAGATATAAGATGGAATACCCCGTCTCCGAGATATCAAATAAAGTTTTCATTAGGGAGAGTAAAATACGCATTGTACTCTTTTTTCCTTAACCAAGATTTTGTCCCAATCTGATTTTCCTGGTAAGGTTTTTAATGAGGCAACACTAAAGGTGTATTACAAGATGTGTATACTCTTTTTTCCACTGAATTTTTCTAGTAAGGTTTTAATGAGACACATTATCTAATAATGGATATCCAAGGGGGAGTGTTGTAAAATATATTAGTTATATGTATATCCATTTTGAATTACACTTGGAGGACAAGAACTAGTTGCAAGAAATAGATGGATGACTATGTAGCTTATGCATGGTAGCAAACCTATGGCTAAGTTACTTGTCCAACTTGGTGACTAGCAAACCTATGTACATGTTTGGCTTATAAATAACCCTTGTTTCATCAAGTTAAAAAAGCGAAAAGCAATATACTTTAGTAGTTCTCCCTCTATCTTTCGCTTCTTGTTATTTACTTTAGCATTTATTTTAATTTCATAACAGATGTTTGATACTTAAAAGTAAGATTTTCATTTTTCCTTAACAAAAAAGAATAAAGATTTCTGATTCAGTGGGATGTAAGCTTGAAGCTGTGTAGGATCCCATCACATCACCAATGCCGCAATACAAACTGATTGGGGTATGAATGAAACCGTACCATAATGAGCAAGATTAATAACAGTAGTACTGTTAAAAACGTAATTATAAATTTTTTTTAACTTATGTAGACAATATTTAAACAAATTAACGAAACTAATAAAATATTTTTAAAAATAACTGATTAGATTCGTATATGAATAATATTATATACTCAGTGTAATTTTAATAAATAAAATCTGACCTGATGCTAACTTTGTGAAACACATAAGCTGTTTTCTACCATTATTTTGTTTTAAAGAATTCAGCGAGAAAGAGACCAGCGTAACAGAGGCATCAAGTTGTTCACTAGCATTAACGTTTGATATTAGGTTTAAATCATTTTTTTTAAATTTACATATGTGTCTTCTTAAATTTTCTATATATACCATAGGGCTCGTTTGTTATAAGGAATAAGAGATAATTAATCTTGAAATTAATTTTAGGATGAATTTATTTTATATTTGATTAAAATAAAATATATAAAATAATTAATTTTAAAATAACTAATTTTGAAATAATTAATTTTGAGATAACTTGTTTTCCAACCAAACGACCCCTAGTTCCTTATTTAAGCATTTATTTTTTCATTTTTGCTCAAATCTTTTTTCTTTTTTAATCCCTATTTAAATAGCGTCGTCACCTTTCTTCATCCTTCATTCTCTTTCGTCACAAGCCTTCTCTCTCTCTCTCTCCAGATCTTTAACCAGCCGACCTTAACTGCACTACTTTTTATTTATTTCCAAATTCTAATCAATTAACTGTAAATATAAAATACTTCATCATTTCCCAATTATTGCGCTATCAAATGCTACTACAATAAAGTTTTTTTCAGAGTAGAAAAATATAAATAAAAAAGGAAAATGGAGAACGGAGGAGTTTCTTCGTCGGAAACTTTCAACGGCGGAGAAGATGTATTTAGTTCTAAAGCATCCGATGCTTCCACCGCCGATCATCTCGTTATGATGGTCCACGGTATTCTCGGAAGGTAAACTTTTTTTGTGTTTGATAACCGTGGTGTCTGAGCCCGCTTACGCGCACTTGATAAAACTTCTGATCATGGATAAAGAAGTACTTACTACTACACCACAATCAGAAAATTATAGGCATTGTATCTGTTCAATGATGATTTCAATTGACCATTTTTTTCTCGTTTCCTGTAGTATCCATCTACTTTTTTCTTCCAATCATCACATAAAGCTACAGATTTCTTTCTCTATTTTTAAATTAATGTAGCATTTTAAGCTCCTGAATTTGGAGCTGTTCCAATTGGTTCATTGTATGGGGAATTCTCGGACTTATTTTGAGCAACTGATATAGACTCCTTTTTGTATACAGTTGCACTCTAGGTAGATCACAAAAATTTCCTTTGCCTGGCAATGAGAAAATGGAAATAATAAATATAATGTTGCTTAGTGCTACACAGAGAGAAAGTTGCTTCTGTCCTACCCTCATCAGATTCTTCCATGATACAACCCAGGGAGAACGACACTCCAAAGGCTAGCTATTAAGGTCGGAGAGCCCAAGGTTATATAAGCCCCACATCAACTCCCCATTTAACCGATGTGGGACTTTATGCAATAAGATCATAACAAACCACCACGCTCCGCATCCATCGTCCTCGACGCCTCCATACTAGGTAGCTTTCACTCCACCATAAGTAGGTTTCGAGTCAGGTGTGTTTACCCCCAAAAAGGTAAAGTTGAACTTGTACGCGAGGTTTCAAGAACATGTGGATTACATCGACCGAGATAACGAAATGAATAAGCAAGAAAAACTGTAAATAGAAATAAACTAAAACTAATTGAATGAATTAAAAGATTAAGCAGTTGTAGCCTGAAGATGACTTTGGACAAGCTTGGTGAATGCCAAAATTGATAAATTTACAATGATATTGATAAATATTTCTAGAGAGAAAGTCAAGTATTCAATAGTAAAAATCAGATGATCTACAACATGAAGATTCCACTCCTTTTATAGGGATGAATTCTTAGGATTTAATAGCCAAGTATTATTCCCTCTTAAGTCACATTGAATGACGAATTAAATGACATTTAAGAGTAAAAAGAGTAGCGTTCAGCACTGCGTCCAGGACGGTATCGTAACGGCTAGTACCATCCGATGATCCTTCCTTCGGGTGTCGGACCCTTGGTCTGGTTTTATCCCTTCGAGACGAATTGTATCATCTACCTACGGTGCAAAATTGTTGATTTCACTTGGCCACATGTCTTGTCTGGTTTTGCCCTATTGATATAGTCCCCACGCTATCCGGACAATGTTTTCTTTTTGTCCGGTGAGCGAAAATAATTTGCTTTCCTCCTTCAATATTTCCCAAGTGTAAACCTTTCCTCTGGAAAAAATGAACCGTGCATTCCTTCATAAGGAAACGAAGCGTCCTTTCTCATTAATGCTCTGACACCGGTCAGTCAGAGACACGTGGCCGCGCACGGTGGCCAGTTCAGTTTTTGAAGCGTCGTAATCCTGTCAAAATCTTCGTTTTCCTTTTTTTTGTTGCCTTTTGAAGCATCGTAATGATGGCCTCTTGAAGATTGATAATAATATCTAATTGTTAGTTGGAGCAAATGATATAGCGCAAGCTATGAGATATTTGTGAGGGGAAATAATTTCCTCATAAGTGAGGGGAGATATTTTCCCCCTTGATGGAAAATGTTTTCCTCATAAATGGATCCTGGTAACCAAACACCAGAAATGACTTCATATATTTTCCATCATACCAAACACACTGTAAAATGTTTACTAGCCACTCCTGTTTCCTGTCTAGGGTTATCAATTCAGTTTGAAGTCAACCATCCACCACAGAACAATTTTTTCTGGAGTGATGATGGATTCGTATTAAAATATATTAGTGCTTTTCCGAAGTTGGTTTTAAAAAATTCTGTTTGTTTCTGGATTTATTGTTTTTGTATTACGACAGTGCTTCAGACTGGAAGTTTGGTGCGGAGCAGTTTGTTCGGAATCTTCCTGACAAAGTTTTTGTTCATTGTAAGTATATATTGAGTGGCATTTCTGATGTGATTCAGCACTTTGTTTCTGTATGTTGTGTAATTCCACCCTCTAATCCTATCCTCTTAATATTTGGTAGCTATTGCTGTAAATCAAAATTATTCTTTTGTTCTTGCTTGTTATGTTGATTGACAAAGTAATTAGGCTTCACTTACTTTATCTTCTGTTTCTGTGGTAAGTCTTTTTTTTTTTTTGGTTCCTCCCTTACTCTGCCTCTTATGCTGTGTAATCTCCTATTCCACACGCATTGCAAACTAAAATTCAGGTCTTCTCTGATTGTGATTCCAACTTCATTGGTCCTCCCTTTTCTAGTTTGAGCGTACTTGTAATGAACAGGTAAAAAATTTTATTCGGTAAAAAGAGATTACCTTTCCCTGGCTCATGTGGAACTTATTATATGTGTCTATGTCTCTGTTTTACCATTCTTCATAATGGCCGAGCACTATCATGTCTTGCATAGTCTTGATGAACATAATTTTCTTTTTTGATGAACGATGAACATGATTTTCTTGGCAGGCAGTGAACGTAATATGGCTAAACTAACGTTGGATGGTGTGGATATAATGGGCGAGCGATTAGCTGAGGAGGTTGATTTCTTCTTATGTGATTTGATTTTCTTTGTCTTTTCCCATTCCTTTTCGTAATATTTTCTCCAAAGTATGATGTATATATCATATCTGATGGTTATGATATGGAAATGGATGTTAGGTTCTTGATGTGGTCAAAAGAAAGCCAGGTTTGAAGAAAATTTCTTTTGTTGCTCATTCTGTTGGAGGAGTAGTGGCAAGATATGCAATTGGGAAATTATATAGACCTCCACGAACCGAGAATGTGGAGAAATTCTCGGATGATACCAGTGAAGAAGAGTCAAAGGGTACAATAGCTGGCCTGGAACCAATAAATTTTATCACTGTTGCCTCACCTCATCTGGGTTCAAGGGGTAACAAGCAGGTATGAATTTATTTTGTCACCAATAATCGTACGAATATTTTTTTATTTTTTTTGATCAGGTAAACGTATTTTCATTCATAAACATGGCCAAAAAGTTGGCCGTATGCAAGGGGTATACCAAAAAGTAAAGAATCTACAATAATAAATGATTCTCTACAAACTCCATCCAATCTCCTATACAAACTAGAATTCTATGGGTACACCAAAGGAAAATAAGGGACCGGAGGCTACTGCTCAAATGAGAAAAACTCGATTCTACCCCCTCAAAAGCTCTCCTATTTATTTCTCTCCACACCACCCACATCAATGTGAGTGGTACCACGTTCCAAGCCTTGCGTCTTATCCTCCTTCCGCTCTTCCAACTAACCATCAATTCTTTCAGAGTTCATGGCATTGCCCATGAAGTATCAAACCACCTAAACTTATCCCACCATAACCTCGTGGTAAAATCACAATGAAGAAGAAGATGATCCACGTTCTCGCCCGTTTTCTTGCACATATAACATCAACTGATGCAACTAACCTTACTCTTTCTATGATTTTCCACCGTCAAAATCACCCCATGAGTGGCTAGCCAGATGAAGAAACACACCTTCCTCGGTGCCTTAGATATCCAAACAGTGTTACAATGAAAAGCATCCACCTCTCTAACCAGAAGTTCCCATAATAAGACTTAATTGAGAACATACCATTATTCCCCACCTCCCACCACAAAGCATCAGAATTATCTACAGTCGTGACTTGTTTATGGAGTAAGTCCAATAATCTTTGAAACTCAATTCACCTCCCAGTCGTGGAAGTCCCTCCTAATTCTCAAGTCCCAAAAGGTATCTCCACCTTGTGTCTCCCTAATTTGTTGTATTGTCAAGTCTCTTTGGCAAGAAATTCTGTGAAGGCTCGAGAAGTCATCTTTTAATAAATTGTCTCCACACCACCTATGTCCCCAAAATTTTACTCTCCTCCCATCTCCTACCTTGAATGAGATGTTCACTTTGAAATCACCCATCCCTTCAAGATATCCCTCCACAAACCACTCCCAAAAGGCATAGTCACGTCTCTAGTTCTCTATTCCCCTTCCATAGCCCCATATTTATCAACTATCACCTTTCTCCAGAAAGCATTCACCTCCACCCCAAACCTCCAAAGCCACTTACCCAACAGAGCTTTGTTAAACACCTTTAAGTCTTTAATGCCCAGCCCTCCCCATGTTTTAGGAGAAGTGACAGTCTCCCAATTCACCAAGTGAAACTTCTTTGTCCCATCCACCGCGTTCCAAAGAAAATCTCTTTGGATCTTTTCCAACTTTCCTGAAATCGAAGTTGGAACATGAAACAAAGACCATGTAATAAGTAGGGATGCTCGAAAGAGTACTCTTAATGAGCACCTCTTTTCCACCTTTGGACAAATATCTCTTTTGCCACTCTGCTAATCTTTTCTCAACCCTTTGAATAACCGGGTTTCACATTGTAACATTCTTGTTCGAAGCGCCTAACAGTAACCCGAGATATGTAGTAGGTAGGGCCCCAACCTTGCGATTCAAAACTTGATCCAGAGAGTCAATGTCACCACCTCTCCTACTGGAATGATCGCGCACTTCCTCATGTTAATTTTAAGGCCTGACACAACTTGAAACCAAGTGAGGACTTGGCCTAAATAATCCAATTGGGTCCTATCTGCATCGCAAAAAACCAAAGTATCATATGCAAACAATAAATGAGATATCAAAAGTGTTCCAGCACCCCAACTGCCGCATTAAAACCCTTTATGAATCCTCTCATGATAGCTTTATCCATCATCCTATTCAACGTTTCCATTACTAAGATGAACAACATGGGAGATAGAGGATCCCCTTGTCTTAAACACCTCGAGCTCACCAAAAAAACACAAGGATTGCCATTCACCAGAATAGAATATCTCACTGAAGAGATGCAAAATTTAATCCATTTTCTCCATTTTTCCCCACATCCCATTTGTAGCATAATGATATCTAGGGAACTCCAATTCACATGATCATAGGCCTTTTCAAGATCTAGTTTGCATAATACACCTGGCACACCTTGTTTTCTCCTTGAATCCACCATTTTGTTCGCCACCAAAGTTGCATCCAAAATCTGTCTACCCGCCACAAAAGCATTCTGCGAGGTAGATACAGTCTCATCCAACACCTTCTTAAGTCTAATGGACAACACCTTAGAGATGATCTTATAGATGCTTCCCACTAGACTAATAGGTCTATAGTCTTTCATGCTCGAGGCTCCCTCCCATTTAGGGGTGATCATGATGAACGAAACATTCGAACTTTTTTCAAAATCCCCTCTTTCTTGAAACTCAGCAATAGTATCCATCACCTCAATTTTGACCGTGCTCCAGCAATGTTGGAAAAAGGCTAAAGAGGAACCATCAGGCCACAGAGCTTTGTCACCCGCACAACAATCTACTATTTTTTTCACTTCCTCCTCCTCAATTTCCCTCTCTAGCCATAAAACACTCCTCCCCACCAATGTGATTGAACTCTAAAACCCCCAAATTAGGCCTCCAAATTGTTTCCTCTTTGAATAAATGATCATAAAACTCTTCAACTGCCCCTTCTACTTCCTCTTCCCCTACATGCACCACCTCATTTATCTCCACCGACTCAATGAAGTTCCTTCTCCTATTTGAGATTGTAGTCCTATGAAAAAATTTAGTGTTCAAGCCCCCTTCCTCCAACCACAAAGCCCTCAATTTTTGCTTCCAACTAACCTCTTGAGCTAAAGCCAACTCAGCTAGTTCCCTTTTCAACCCCTCCTTCCTCTCCTTCTCTGTCTCCTCTAACTCTCTCCCCACTTCTATCCTTTCTAGCTCTCCTAATTCATTCATAATCTCCCTCATTTTCACTTCTACCCTCCCAAACACCACCTTATTCCACACCCTTATGTCTTTTTTTGAGCAATTTCAATTTCCTAGCAAGCCTATAAGCAGGCCTCCCCTCTACCGCATAACTCCTCCACCAACCAGCCACCCTCTCCCCAAATTCCGACACACTTAGCCATATGTTTTCAAATTTGAAGGAGATCTTATCCGCCTTCCTCCGCTTGCATCCAATATGATAGGTGAATGGTTGGATAGCAATCGCGGGAGAGAAAACTGAATCACATTGGGAGTCAATTCCTCCCAAGAAGTAGACACAAGGAATCTATCTAGTCTCGATCTAGAAGAAGAATCTTCCGCCCTGGACCAAGTGAAAGAGGCACCTGATAAAGGCAAATCAATAAGAAAAAAATTGTCAATGAACTCCGAGAACTCCTCCATAGCCCTAGACACCACGTTACACCCAACACTCTCCTCCGGAAATCTACAACAGGGAGGGTTAGGTGTACGAGTCCATACCACTACCTTAGATGAAGTAGAGAGGCTGTTTTCGATAGACCCCCGGCTCAGAACCAAATCACAGTATAACAATCAGAGAACATAAAAACAAACAACAAAAATGAGGTAACACACGACTAGACAAAAGAAACAAAACTCTCACGGCGTAATGCTATGAACTGTCAATCCGAAAACACACACATCACCATCCCCCCTAATTCCTCCCAAAAAGCCGCCTTAGACCTGTCCCCCACAGGTCCGTAGATACCCCCAAAACCCCACTCCATATCATTGCTAATGTTTCTAAACTGCACCCCTAACATATGTTCCCCTTTGATAATCTCCACACACTCCAATTTTCTGTCATCCCAAAGAATGAGAATTCCTCCCGCACTTCCCCGAGCTGGAATATAATCATACTTTACCCACCTTCCTCCCCACACACTTCTAATAATGCTATCTGGAAGGATTTCCATTTTTGTTTCTTGGATACACATCACATCAGCCCCCCATTCCCTAAAGCCTACTTTAATGATGACCCTTTTATTTGAGGCATTCACCCCCCTCACATTCTAGCTAATGATTTTACAATCCATCAACAAACTAATTTTTCTGGCCTCATCATGTCTTGCTGAGGAAGAAAGGTTAATTTTTGCATCTATGCTTTTACCTTGTGTCTTTTTAAGCTGGTGAAGCTTACTCTTGGATGAGAGAGGTTCTATCTCTTGGTGTTTTGAGGCTGTTGACAGTGAAATTTAGTTAGTGTTATGGGTCACTTAGTTCACCAATATCATGGATTTACAATCACTTTGTACTGGATTATAATTAGGGGTTTGTGGTGGTGCTATATTTTCACACATGATGTATTTGATTACCGACCGGATATCCCGGTAGACCATCATTTATCCTGTCGAGTATAGTGCTAGGTGTAAAACATATAATAGTTTAATCATAAAGCACTCCCTCATCAGAAAAAAATTAATCATAAAGCACCCATATACAAGTTAAGTTTTTTCTGTTAATCTCAAAACTATAATGAAAAAGAAAAACTATCACTAGCTTTTTAAATGATGGGTTCCTCATCTTAGACTACCATCTCCATCCTTAGTTGGTAAAGTAGCAAGTTTTGAGACAAATTCAACAAAATACTTGAAAATATAATCAATAAATTCATAGGTTTGACAACGGAAAAATAAGCACCTGCAGTAAAAACACAGAGATGGTAAGGTAATATATAGAAGCAAGGGATGCAGTGATCAAGGGGGGAAACGTAGGAAAGACGCATCTAATTTGGAAAAATAATCTACAGCAGGAAGGACCTGGAAAGCTTACTTCAAGATACAAAGTTTTACAGCTACAAGAACCAGAAATAACAGGAAGTATTCCTCATTTCCAGACAGTTTGTCTCCTTCCATCTTGATAAGTTGTCCAAGGGAATGCTATCAACGTGGGATGATACTTAACTTATCTTATTCTAATCCTTCTAGCTAACAACCCCTTAGATCTAATGGTAGCTTTGACTGTTCAGTAACCCAGAAGTTGCATCAGGGTTTTCCTGTGTGTGATTCTGATCCTCCTTTTGATAGGAGGACCTCAAAAGTTACTGAAATGTAAAAGAAAGGAAACTCTTTGATTAACCTTGAACCTTCTTGTCAACTACATTCTTCTACATGACACAGTGGCTTCTAGAACTATCAAGTTAATTACAATTTTGGATCATAGTATCATACTATACTATCTACATGCCTAGCTGATAATCAGTATTCAGGAGGGATCCTCTTTAGTTAGTACTAGCTATTGATCCCCTATTTAATGTTGTGAACTGTGAAATGGAAAATGGCTATGGTAGCTGACAGAAGGATCAAGAAGCAAAACTTTTTCCACGCTTCTTCTGTTGTCTAGATCTGAAGGAATGAGCAAGTATTCTTCTTTTGTCTGAAGTCTATTTTTGCATTATTACGATTGTGAGTTTTCTCCCTCCTGATCTTATAAGATCTGCTTTGTCACTGTTGGATTTTTTGCAATATTTACTTTTTGAGCTAATTGTCAGGTGCCATTTCTTTTTGGTGTGACTGCCTTTGAGAAAGCTGCTGGTCTCTGTGTTCATTGGATATTCAAAAGAACGGGCCGACACCTTTTCCTTAATGAAGATGAAGGACAGCCTCCATTACTAAGACGGATGGTGGAAGATGATGGTGAATTACGCTTTATGTATGTTATAAGATTTACTTACTACATGCATTGGACAACATGGTCCTACCTCTTATGAGGATCTGTGGTAAAAAGTATAGTATATTGATGCTAATTTGTTGCAAAACTCTTGCATACAGGTCTGCATTGGGTTCATTCAAGCGAAGGGTCGCATACTCAAATGTTGGTTATGATCGTATCCAGTTTGTACTGTTGAATCAGGCAACCAGCCTATGCTATCAAAACTTCTAAAGATCAAAGACTATTTTTCCTTAACAAACTTTATTTAGACATTGTAGGTTGGAGAACATCATCAATTAGACGTAATAATGAACTTCCCAAGGTACACTATCTGGTAGTGGGTACCAATTAAATCGTATGTGCTACAGATTATAAGAATAACAATTTGTGCTTGCAGTGGGAGGACTCCTTAAATGAGAAGTATCCTCACATCGTGTATCAAGAACATTGCAAGGCATGTGATAGTGAGCAGGGTGAGTCTGTTGTAAAGGAAGATGATTGTTTTAACAGGCTAGAAGGTTAGTAACTCTCTTCTTATGACAAAAGTTCACTTCCAGTGAAAATTCACTCATCCCCTGCTTTCCTCTGATCCCCCCCCCCCCCCCCCCCCCACAAATGCATTTTCTAATGCTGCCCCACTAAGCTTTTGGTGATGCTATATGTTCACAAATGTATGCATGATTGACTTCCACTCTTTCTGTTATCTAGTGCTTAACACCAATACAAAAAAATATTCTGCTGATCCTAAAGGACTATGCAATTTGGTTTGTAAATCAGAGTAGTCTTTGGCTGTTTGGAAAAAAAGCAAGTTCTTAATGCTTACTGGGGCTCTTTTGTTGAAGTGTGTGTTTGTTTGCAATTGTATTTGTTTCTAAAAACAACTGAAATTTAGAGCTTTTGATGTGAATTTATTGCCCTTTAAATAATATGTTGATACAATACTTATCTCGAAAAAGAAACAGGAAGAAAAAGTTGTTTTTTTCTTGGCTTCTTAATATTGTAGTATTAATTCTGACTGACCTATAAAAAAAATATCATTCTGCTAATGCTTTGACCAATTATCCAGAGGAATTAGTGACTGGTTTATCTCGGGTGTCCTGGGAGAAAATAGATGTCAGCTTTCACAGCAGTAGGAACAGATTTGCTGCACATAGTGTTATTCAGGTCTCACTCTTTTTGTACTCTCTTCGCATCTTCTCTCTCTCTCTCTCTCTCTCTCTCTCTCTCTATGTGTATGTCTCTCTCTTGCCTTAACAGGGCATTTTTTATGTTTTGGTTTAGACTTGTTTGAGAACTTCTATTATTATTATTATAATAAATTACTTATGTATTTGATTTAATTTTTAACTTTTATTTTATTTTGTATGATGAGGATATGAAATGAGCTTAAATGAAGAAGTGAGGGTTCATATAGCTGACACCAACTTCTTTGGGACTGAGGCATCATTGTTGTTTTTGTTCTCCTGGAACCACAGTCAATTACATTTAATTTCTGTTTGATAAATCTGAATCATGTGCTCATTTTTATTCGCTTGCATATTTAAGATAAAAATGTGTCGGTAACTCCTATTTTTGTCCTGGATGTTACTTGTTAAGTATTGATAGCAAAAGCATTCACTAGTTGTCCCACAGATTTGAGAAACTGCATATGTTTACCCACAGATTTACACTTGGAACAGGCATTCTTCCTCTTATTCTTTTCCATCTTTTATTCTCTCAGATGCTTATTAAAAAAAATTAAAAAAGAAAAGAAAGGAAAAGAAAAAAAAAAAAAAGAATATAGGTTTGAGCTGAGGGCATGTGTGGTGCTCAAAATATGAAAATTACTTGGATTAGATTGTCTATCACGTGCTTGAATAATGCCCTTTTGTGCACTACTTTGAGGTGGATAAAGTGCCATATTTACTTGTCCTATATGTGCAAATCCAGATCAGGTGGATCCTTCCAGTGATCACATATACTTAGTGCCTAATTTGCTTGAAAGGATTGAAAGTATCAGGTTACTGCCAAAATGTTGCAAAGTTTTCCAACCATATAATAAAGTGTTAATTGTTCTTATCTTGGTAGGAAGCACATTTTTTCCACCGCATAATGTTGTTGATGAGAGTTGAGCTGTAGAGTATGTAAAGGTTTTATTTGATCAGAGTTGAGTTGTACGACCAGAAAATGTGTAAATCTTCAGTATTTGGCTACTTTTACGTTTTTTTTGGGACTACATAGCGTCAATTGCACTTGTGCACAAATTTCTAAGTAGATATGTTTGTACTTTTGCAAGTTAACTCTATAGCTAATAACTAATAGGGTACTTTATAGGCTTGGAGAGTGATGGTGGACGTGGTGGGAACGACTTAGTGATCAATTTTCATGCCTAGATCTTCATAAGTGAGCTACTTTTATGCCTACTAGGTACTATACACCATCAAGGGCATTTGTGCACAGATTGCTGAGTAATTAGGTTTGTATAGGTAATTTATTGACCTGGAGAGTGGTCGTGGTGGGAAGAGCTTATGTAAAATTTTGACACCATTGTATCGTGGTTATGAATTTTCTTCTGCAAGCTATCCCATGGCTCATTTTTTCAGAAGTTTAAAACCAGCTATACTAATATAGTATCACAACCATCTTAGCTGGTGTCTGTATGCAATTTGGGACAAAGAGGTGTTTGATGGTGACTGAATCTGTTGTCGTTAGTAAGGCTGATCTTAGGTCATCTATGTTGCTTATCATGGGGTTGACCGTGTCATTTACTTAATAAATCCTGTGACTGAATGGTGATCAGAGTATACAAAGGTCAAATCAAGAGAAAAAAAGAAGAAGAAGAAGAGGCATTTGAAGGATGAATATTGTGTTTGGGAAGAGTGTGCTTTGGATTTGTTGTATTGCTTGACATTTTAAATTTCCTAGTACAGTTTTTCGAGTTCTATATCCTATGCCTATAATGTTTGGAATAGAGCTTCAGACTTTAAAATGTATGTATGTCCCCTGGATATTATGTGCCTGCTTCAAAATTGAGATCCTTGTGTTGCCAATGATGTCGCACATATTAAAAGAGATATTATACATGTAATTAAGGCTTTCCAGTCCTACATACTTATTAATTAATATTTAGAATGCTTGCTGTATTGCTTAAAGGTTTAAGATCAATAGTGTATAATCTTTGCGGTATTGCTTATAGGTGAAGGATCAATACATGCATGCAGAAGGTGCTGATGTTATCCAACATATTATAGATAATTTTCTTCTATAGAAGTCAATCAAATCTGAAGCACATTGGATCTCGGCGGAGAATGCTCAATTTACAAGGTACCTTAGCTGCGTCTACACAGACTTGTTTCTTTTTCATTTGCTTTGAAAAGTTTTAAATGTTCTGCATAGGGCTCTGGTATAGTTTGTGTGATTTGTTTTGATTTACTTGGTTGCAGGCCCAAATTGTACTAGTGTCTCGTGATTACAACATTCATGAACTTTATAGTAAGCAATTTTGTTAAACTCAAATTGTGCCCTAGTGTACCTTAAACCTGTTTCATTCTCAATGAAAAAGCATTATTTTCCCATGTTAAACGAAGTTTTTACTTTTGTGGGGAGGTTGTAGGATATCATGCTCCAAACCATTTTTTCCCCTCTTCCCCGCTGCATTATTGCAGTAGGCCTGAATGAACCGGAGATACAAAGTTGTATGAGGATACAAATTAGGTTTTCACTTGCATAACAAAGGAAAGCTGCACATTCTTATTTTCGTATTTTGGCCTCGATTTATACTAGTGCTCATTAAACTCGTTGATAATAGTGAATTGAGGGAACATAGCAAGGACAGAAGCGACCACACCAACATCTACCTGAGAAAACGGTAATAGAGCATGCAACAATAAAGGCAGCAGGACCATTCAGTCAAATTAATTTATCATTTTTTATGAAATTCACCTAGTCGGTTGTTGCCTCAAAACTTTGGTTTTAGCTGCCTTTATCAGTTGTTGCTCCCATCGTAAAGAGCAGGTTATATTCATTGAGTTGTTCGAGCTCGAGTCATTAGAAATGAATTGAAGGCTTAGTAGTTGTGTTTTTTTCATACCAAAGATTTCCTAGGTCTTATTAAAACAATACAGTACAATTCAATATAGCACCACAACAATACAATACGATACATCATGAAACAATACGTAACAACCATCCAAACATAGTGGTTTTAAGGACGACGGATAGCCCAAACTAAAATAATCCTTGCCTTCAAGCCAAAGGAGCAAAATGAGAAATAGGTAAGACGGGGTAAAAGAAGAATTTATCATATTAAAAAAAAAAAGGTGTAAAGTGAAAGGCACTAAGCAGTTTCAAAGACTAATTCGTAAATGTAAGCTTGGCGAGTCTAGTGCAGGTCGCTATGAGGACAACTCATAATCCTTTTGATACCTTAACCTTTATGACTGTCCTCTTCTCCAAGAATGTCTTATTTCTCTTTCAGATTGTGTACACATCTAAACTTTATCAGATGAATTCAAAGTTAAATTGAGGCTGACCGTCTAAGATCAAAACATCTTGGGAAATTTTAAAAAATATCCACGTGGGTTAAAAGAATAACACCCTCAGCGTGATCTTTTAAATTTTATATCAGCGTAGCAAACACTTTTTTCTAAATCATATGACTTTAGACAAAAAGGTTTTTACTCACCTATGTGATTTTGAGTGCCCCCTCTTTAACCCCAAACTTAAATGATCAACATACACATGCAGCAACTATCAAATATGCAAACTATTTGTCCACCTATGTCATAGAAACACCTAATAGAGAATTCACTCACGGTTCACGCCTAAACCAATTTTTCATTTCATTCCACCATTAAAACTACCATCGAACGACCAACACTTGGGGAATCTTAGTAGCTTAGTTGGTTAGTTACCTGAAATCTCACCTTGTTGGTGAGGGTTCGATTCCCACATTGTAATCCCCTTCCCCTACCCCCAATTTGGAAAAAAAAAAAAAAGAACGACCAACACTCCACCAAGATTGAAAACAGTGCATGGTAATATAACATTCTCGTATAGACTGTTATACATTACATCCATGGGATGTATGGCAATGTAAATAAATCGCTTGGCAATGTAAATAAATCGCTTAGGTGTAATAGTTTATACACATACGTTATCCACTGTTACATAGTGTATATACATACGTTATACACAATCACAATTCAAACATTGTCCTGCCACATTAAAATCCCATTAGAATAATAATATTGCCGGCCAAATCCTGAAGGCACCTCTTCACACACGTGTTCAATGCCCCATTGCCATGAAAAATCACCATTATAACATTAGTACCACTGTACAAACTTATATACCACAGTTATAAAAGGTGTATATAAATTTATTATGCATTGTTATACTGTGCATATGCATCTGTTACACACTATACTAGTACAAGTTCCATTTAGCTGTGACTACACCTCAATGATTTGTTTTTGATCTTCCACTATACAGGAAACTACAAATATATATACGTCAACTATTACAGCAAGGGCTTCATTTTTCAATTAAATTCGTTAATTTTTCTCTAGGGAGCAGATGAATGGAAGAAGGGAATGTCTTGACAGACTCCAAGGATGTTAGGACTTAGGACGCATTACTTAGTATGCTTTGGACATGCGATTTCATCTCGTGATTTGAAATCATGAGGTGAAATCAGCATTTGGATATGCGATTTCGTTGAAATCATGAGATGAAATCTCAAATTCTTCAAAAAGCTTGATTTGGAAATTTCATATCATGATTTCACCTTTTTCAAATACAAATATTGACACACAAGTTTATATTTTGTAAAAAAAAAAAAACACCATTTTAAATTTTGCAAAAAAGACTCATGCTCGGGGTAAAGAGATTGTAGGTACCATGTGAAAGAATTACAAAATAACTAGTTACTATTATTGTTGATTAGTGGATTTTTATAAAATTATGTATAATTGAAAGTTTGTAATTGCAAATATTTATTTATAAAGGGAACAGAGATATGCAATTTATCAATGTAGTATCTTAGCATATTACAATATCCTATTTATGAACTATGATTTGGTCATCCGATAACATTATATAAGAATTGGGGAAAATTTAATAGCTTTCACAACTTGTGAGGTTTTCACGTTTATGAGAAAACATACAACTTAAAAAGTTCAAATTGCATGTCCAAACAAAACTTCAACTTCATATCATGATTTTATATCATATGACCAATTGGGCCCTTCGTTCCTCACTTTTTGTTTGGGAAAAGGACATGGGTTGGCCCTTAAAAAACTATTGACCCATGTTTGGGGAAATGAACACTCTATGGCACGTCGCCCAATTTTATTTTCAACTTTAGCCATATGCACTATTGGGTCCAAATAAAGACCATTAAATGCAGATGACCATTAAGGCGTTAACACACTTTCCTTTTCTGATTATACTTTTCCAAATTTCCCTTCCTCTCTACTGCCTTCTATCTTTCACCTATGTATTTTTCGATCAACAACAAAATTCTTCTGTTGTCCTATGCATTGCAAACTACCGTGCTTATATTGTGCATGCATTTGAGCATAATGAAGCAAAATATAAATAGCAAAGGAAGATTGAAATTAGCTGGTAGAGGGGTCAATTTTGACCCAATTTTGTTGTTGCTGGTGATGATTTCACAGAATCATCAAATACAGAGCTTCACTTGAAGCATTCTCATAGTCCTAATACTCCTAAGTTGAAAAAGGAAAAAGATCAAGCAATGGCAACTCCTTTATCTACTCGAGTTATCAGGTCTCAAGGCAATTCTCCACATGGTCCAAAAGCCACATCTCACAGTCAATCTCCTACTAAGAGAATGACTCAGTCACAGAGCAAAAAAGGTGTTGATCAATCCAAAGTTAAATAAAAAAGCCCTTCTAAAGGGAAGTAGAAGATGGTAGATGAAGGCCTTGTTATTCCCCCGAAGAAGACAAGGAAACACATTCGTCCAAAGGGTGGCGACGATGAAGTTGTTTCTTCAAAAAAGAAAAGCACAAGGTTTCTGTTCATCGGAGCAAATCAAATTACAGTCTATTTGATGTTGAAGTACATTCTCAATTTTTGCTATAAAATGTATATTTTTTGTATAGCCGATGTATAATTAATTATTTTTGTATAGTCGTATGTGCAATGTGAAAATACACTGGATATGTTGTTGTTGTTATAGTCATGTTTGCAATGTATAGCGTTGTGACTATGTATATGTGTAATTTTTTTGTACATATATGTATGTTTGCGATCTGTTTAGAAATACACCTTTTCGTTTCAGGTTTGGGATTTCGTTGTTCGTCCGACTGACTATTACAAGACTCATGTTAGTGTGCATATAAATTGTTTGATCGTGAATGACTTGAAATCTAAGTTGGATATGACGCAACTGGATTTATTTAAAAAGACTTTGCTTTGGGTATTTTTTAGATTTACTAACTGTTTTCACCCAAAATCAACTGATACATGACATGTTGCTTAGGAAAGTAGTATCTACCGGAGACGATGAGATATGGATTAAAGTGAGTGACACTAAGTTGTGATTTGTCCTTGCAGAGTTTGTAATTGTTAGCGGATTAAAGTGCATAGGAGATTATACACCGGTTTATAATGTGAGTCAGTCCAGTCGCCTGATGGAGTTGTACTTTCCAAGTCACTCCAAAATTACAAAGTTTGAACTGAAAACTTTTTTCTTGGAAAAAAATTGGCAATCTGATGATGCGTTGAAGATTGTCAGATTGCCATTTTGTACTTCATTCACAGTTTCCTCTTTTCAATCATATATGATGACTTTATAATCAAGGATGACTTTTTGCTGGTTGAGTCTGATAAGTTTGAAATTTTCCCCTAGGGAAAATTATGCTTTCTCGATATGTTGAAATTAATGAAGTACCAGGTTTATAAGAGAAACACTATGTACCGAAGTGGTGTTTTTCCCTTGGCATTCCAAAGTTGATTTTCTGAGTGTTGCCCATATGCTAATAATAAACTAGTTGTTCAGGTGGAAGATGATGTGCCCCGTATACTTAATTGGTCTATAATGAACCGACCAAACTACAAGAAGGTAAAGTCTAAATTTAATGATATAAATCGCGAGCAGGTACTTAGTTTGTTTTAAAACTTAATATATATCTATTTATACAATGCTCTATACAGTTAATTTGCTTTTTTGAATTTTTTCTGTTTTGTATGTGTAGGTGGTGTTGACTAACATTGAGCCAACCTGTCTTGAGAAAAGAATACTTCAGTTGCCTTTTTTTAAACATGTGCCTCAATAGGATCATGTCTTGAACATGGAATTTGGCGGTTTGCCTGGTTCGAGCAAACAACACATGAGAGAAGAGAGTCCTGTAAGTTTTAAAAATGAGTTGAAACTGCTGAGAAGTGTTTTGAATTTGGTATGTGTAAGTTTTTTTAAAATTTAGTAGCAGCCTTTTATTAGTTATGTATTATTAAAAATTGATGTTTTTTCTTTACCCTTTTTTAATGTTTAGCTAAAGGATGATGTTTCATCAATGAAAGAGTTGATACAATCGTCATTTGACCTGATTTTTAGAGCGCTACATATAAATGAGGCTTCTAAGGTATTTTTCTAGGTATGTTTTCTTAACAACACTCGTATACACTTTAGGTACTAATGTGTTTTTCCTAAACTTTTTTAAACAGTCTGACACACCAAAAAGGGATTACACTGGTGATAATATGGAACTGAAAACTGATGAGACACCAATGGGAATCCCATAGGTGTTAATCTGGTTGACAATACGGGAGAGAAAACTGACGATACACTAAAGGTGGATCACATAAGTGATAATGTAGTTGATGATGTTGGACAAAAAAATGTTGGTGTAGGTAATCATGTTGATATGAAAACTGCTAATAGAACTATTACAAGTGGTGAGTGGAGTGATTTCCCAAATTTTAATTTTTTGAAATTTACACCAAGTTCAAGTGGGAATAAGGTTGCGGGGGAGGATAAAAATAGTTAGGAGGACAGTTGGTATAATTTTTCTGATTATGAAATGTCAAAATTTACCTAACCCTTTTATGAAGAGAAAGCACAGTCTATGAAAGCTGGGGTTGAGCATAGCCAGGAACTTGATTGGCCAAGTATTCCCGACAATGAAATCTCTAAATACATTCAACCTAATGATTTTGTTGCACTGGTGGATACAAATGTTATGGTTGAGGATGTTGTTGGGAAGATTGATACAGATTTAGGTCATAAAAGTGTTGCATTGGAGGATACAATTGTTGTGGTTGAGGATGCTGCTGGGAAGGGTGATACAAATGTTGTCGATTTTGTTGGAAGAGTAAACAAAAATGTTGATGATGCTTCTGTAGGTGATAAATCTGTTGTCGTCTTGGATGACACACCTGTTGTCCCTCATAGAATAAGAAAACCAGCAGCAGTATGTGAATCACCAAATGTGTCCAAGTTTGATTCTGGTGGTAGCAGTCTTCAAGGTCAACTAGCTATGTGCATAGAGAAAAAAATTCAACTAAACACATTTTCTCTGTCAAACATCCATTTACTGTCAGTATTACAAAGTCATATATTGATATGAAATTGGTGTAAACAAGTTTGTTGATAGATCATTATGACTTAATGGAAAGTAAGTCTTTTGTTTCTTGGTTTTTGTAGCTTTAATTTTTATCATAGCTAATACCTTGTGTCATGATTTTTTACAGTCCTGTTTATTCAAAATATGTCAAATGATTCTCTTGGATATTCAGGAGTACCTCTAACTAATTCAGTAAGTCAGTTATCCACCAAGTTTTGCTACTTTAATAGTACACAAATATTTTTTTGGATTCTGATAATGTATTCCACAAATGTAATTTTTAAAAATATTCTCATATTTTTTTTACTTTTTCAGCATATTGACGTGATTTTTTACTATATGCGGAAGAAATCAAAGTACATTCCTATAGATGGTGCAGTTACATTCACAATCACTGATTTCTGGTTTTACTGCTTGATACAAAATTTGTATACAAAGTTTTTGGGTAAAAAGAAAGATGTGGCACTTATCAGAGAAGACGATGAAATTATTGAGTATATGCTTGGTTTTGTGATGAGGTTCAATGTGTCGTGATGTAGTGTTGATAATGTTTTTTTTTTCGATAAACCTTGCTGACAACTTTCACTGGATTTTGGTGCGGTTTTCTTTTAAAAATTAATGCAGTATGTATATGATTCGATGTGTAGTGCATGATATGCGCGTGTTGTTGAGAAAGTTGTTTCAGCATATACAGAGTTGATACCACACTTCCTTTCTTGTATTGGTTTTTGGGACAAAAGGAGTGATGGAATTTCAGTTGCTGACTCCTTTGAGATTCGTATGGTTGATGAATTACCAACTCAAGACAACACATAAATTATTATTGAAAGCCAATTCTATTGCTCATTTTTAACTTTTTTTTTTTTTTTTTTGGCAATTGTACTCATTTTGGAATATGTTGCAGGGACTGTGGTATTTTCGTTGCTACTGTTGTGGAGTACATATTTGAAGGCATTGAAATTTCTGTCAATATAGATCATATTGATAGCATACAGAGCTGATATGGTGTATTACTGTGGCACTATGAAAAAACGAAACAAAGGCAGGACGTAGTTAGTTATGATGAGTCTACTAGTAGACTAAATGAGAAAGGAATCTTTCAAAGAAACATTGGTTTAGGATATTTTGCAAGTGTAGTAGGTGGAATTTATGTAAAGTTTCATATACAGTTTGAATAGTTAACTGGTGATTTTGATGGGCTACACTTGCATAGTTTCCTTTTTTGTTATGTTTTTGAAGAATCTATATTGATGTCATGTTGATGATTATATCATTTTGGAAACTTAGATTTTTGAATAGAATGTTAATATTGACTTTTTTCTGCACAAGCGAGTATTAATTCTTTTGCTACTTATCTATGTAAAATTAGTTGGAGTATATATGTCTGTGCAATTTTGCCCCCAATACAGTTTTCATGGTTAACTGATATTTTTTATGGGGATTCACATGCATAGTATTTGTAAAAATAAAGCATACACAAAGAGGTGTCTGTAAGTGACAATCAATACAGATTCTTTCTTTTTAAAAACAGACACATTCAGTTGTATATTGTGTCATTTAACGACGGTGAAAATCCTGTACAAATACAGATGAGTCTATCTTATGAATGTGATGAAAATCCTATACAAATACATATTTTATACAACACTGATACATATTATACCTTGAAATAAATGCACCATAAAAGGATATCTATATTCTACCATGAATGTGTCATTACAGTCCCTATGTATTCATTTTGTATTCAGCAACAACATCTATTTGTGACATATGTGCATACAAACTTAACAACAATAGAAAAACACTTTCCCCATGCAAACAGACATATCACCTGTCTATACATTTAACGAGTACTGTACATTGTACATTTGAGTCTTCCAATACAGATGTGATGTAAATCCTGTATAAATATTATATACACACCATACTATGAAATAAATGCACCTAAAAGATATCTATATTATCATGTAATCTATTTCATGTTATAGAATGAATTGATCCATTTGAAAAAAACAGAAGAGAAAACATAAGACCATCTTATTAGATTTTTTTTTGGAGCATTTACATAGGTTCTTCGATTGTATCCTATCTCTCTACACTGTTGATCTTAGGCATATTTATACACCTAAGTGTTATGATCTATGCGCATCTCACGTAGTTTTGAGGACTTTTAAGCATGGTTTTGTGTGGTGACATGTAATTGTGTGCTAAGTCTCATGTTTAGGTGGTTTATAGTGCAATTAAATCAATACAAGAGTCAAAATAGCCAAGAAATAAGCTCTGCTTGTTCTTGTGTAGTTTTGATAAGCTATGTGTATTATATGGTCTCATGTATGTAATAAGATATTGTAGGAGTCTATTAGAGTTGCTTTAGGTGATAAATAAA
Source organism: Capsicum rhomboideum (assembly GCA_031232105.1). Classification (NCBI taxonomy): domain Eukaryota; kingdom Viridiplantae; phylum Streptophyta; class Magnoliopsida; order Solanales; family Solanaceae; genus Capsicum; species Capsicum rhomboideum. The sequence goes on from CP124716.1 coordinate 37,583,028, forward strand.
TCCACACATAAGCCACAATAGGTGAAGAAACAAGGAGCAAGCTTGACGTGAACAATGGATTTGGAAGTGCACATGTGAAACTCTTCAAGATAGTGAATGCAAAGATTGAAGCCAAAAACTCATCAAGATTGAGATGTAATGCAATCAAATCCATGGCACGACATTAAAGATCATGTTTGGGAGAGTTTGGACCACCAAAATAGCAGCTTACCGCGATATTAAGGTACCACGGAGCCAAGGAATATAAAAAACACAGTTGAAATGAGTTTAGTCGCCTAAGCAGTAGCCTACCGCAATAGCAGAGTGCCACAGAGGTTATGCTCCATTTTATTGGCGTGCCACGGAGATTGTGCTCCTTTTTATCAAAGTGCCACGTACTTGGGTATTTTTGGGTACAAATTATCTTACACTATAAATAGGACACTTAGCTTCTTTTCTAATCATATTTGGATGACCTAAGACAATTTTGGGGAGGTGAAAACATGAAGGAGGCTTCTCCTAGGGTTCTTATTCTTCTTTTTTCAGTACTTAATTCTTGTATGAACTACATTAATTTTGTAATTCTGAATTAGATTATGAGTGGCTAAAAATTCTCTTTCTAGGGTTGAGGCTACGAACATGATTGTTTAGCTTATATTCAAGTTGGTGAATGTTAATTATCGTATTCGGTTGTTTTTGCATTCTTGCGCTTACTATTTTAAAGATTTGCAACCTTTAGAATAAATCTATATTTCTTTTGTGAGCCCTGAAGGAGTAACATTAGACTAGAATGAAGAATGTAATGAATAGGTTCTCATCTTTCATCAGTAAAGATTTGATTCGCGGTTAGGATAGGAATATACCTAATTTGCCCCATTGGGAAGAAATATAAATGCATTTGAATTAGTTCCAATATTCCCACTCAACAATGTAGTTGTGAGGCTAATTTAAATAGACGATTAAAGGCTCGAAAGACTATAATCATGATATTAACCCTATGAATCAACAACCAAGGTAAATAACTTCACCAACAAGATTGTATAGCTTTGCATGATTGTTCAAGATGCCTTGACCCTGGAATCCTCTTAATTATTGTTTATAACACTTTTAATTTCTGTTATTGTTCATTGTTACTTTTAGCATAACAAAACTCAAGTTCTCTTTGGTTACAAATCGCACTCGTTTCACTTTAATAGTAATACTTGAATTGGATTATCTGCTAAATGTCAAGTCCCTGTGAGATCGATATTCAGCTCGCAAGAGCCATTTTATTACTTGCACAATCATGTACACCTGTATGTGCGGTTGGACGCACCAAGTTTTTGGCACTATTGCCGGGGACTTAGATATTAGTAGATTTCTAGTTTTAACTTTTTCTTTTTATTCAATAAGTGCTAACAACTTGGTCTCAGCCATTCATCTTGCAAGTGCAAGTTTGATTATTCAATAAGCTGGCAAGGAATAAGGATTTGGTTCAACCAAATCCTGAACCTGAGCGATGGTTGTACCGGTTGAGAAGAGCAACTACACTTTTTTACCCGATACCACAGGTTGAGCAGGATCAATAGGTCGAGGTTGTTCCTGAAGTCATGGCAACACCAAGGATAGTACGCAAAGTGGCAATCCTACTCGTAACTAATGTTACCTCCGCCATCCGTAAATTGGAACCTGGAGGTAGATTTAAGCTAAAACAAAACATAGCACAATTATCTCACACGAGAGGATAACTAGACAGACTCATGAGGACCCATAGGTCCATATTTAGAATTTTCTAGAGATTAGTGGCACGTTCATTCCATTAGGGGTCTCTACATATTATGTAAGACTTACACTTTTCCCATTCTCACTTTTGGGAGAAGATAAGAAGTGGTTAAATGGAGAGCCTGCAAATTTCATCATAATATGGGATGGTCTTGCAAGGAAGTTCCTCATCAGATTCTTTCTATCTGGTAAGACTGCAAAATTGAGAAGTGAAATCCTTATCTTCAAGCAGAAGCCAGAGAAGAACTTGTACTAGGCTTGGGAGAGGTTCAAGGGTCTTCTCAGAGATTTCCCACATCATCATCACCCCTATGAGGTATTAGCTCATATTTTTGTTGAAAGTCGTGACCCGAATACAAAGATTTTGCTAGATTCAGCAGTGGTTGGTCAAGCATTGGAGAAGACTTATGATAAACTGTACACTCTTCTCAACCGCATTGCATAAGAAAACCTTTATTGGCATGGTGATGCATCTCAAAGTATGGTAAAGAAGTCTACAGGTATGATTGAGGTAGATAGTATTACTGTTTTGGCTTCTTAATTGGCATCGTTTCAAAATCAAGTGATTAGGCAGCTTAGAAAATTGAGATTGTCACACCCTCAGGCCCAGGTTAATGCAGTTCAGCAGGTACAAACCTGGTGTGAGATTTGTGGTAGTGGTGGTCGCTCTACAGGCTTATGTGGAGCAAATCTAGAGTCGGTGAATTTTGTGGGCAATGCGCAAAAAGGGAATCAAAACTATAGTAATGCTTACAACCATAAATGGCAGAGTCATCCCAAATACTCATGGGGCAATAATCAAGTCCAACCTTAGTAGTTTCACCAACAGCAAGGTATTCAGACCAACACACAGGCCAACAACATAGAAGAGACTTTGAAAAATATTTTGGCCAATAAAGAACAAATGGCTACGGATATAAAAAATTAGCAAATGGATCAAAAGAATCTAGAGATACAGATGGTCCAGTTAGCTCAGGCGCAAAATATAAGACCTCGAGGGGGTTTGCCTGGTGATATCGAGGAGAATCCAAAGCAAGTTATGGCAATCACCTTGAGGAGTGGTAGAGATTTGATTGATGCACCTCCAAAGAATAATCATGAGGTGCAAGCAGATTTGATCACACCTAAGCAGACTAAAAATCAAGTTACATGCAAAGAAGCTGACAAAAAAGGGAAGTTTGAGTACCCGAATGAGAAGCAGGCTGAGAAAGCACCAAAGAGACCACCACCATTCCTATAAAAGCTCAAGAAAGCACAAGAGGATACCTATTTCAAGAATTTCTTTGACATATTCAAAGAACTACACATTAACCTTCCTTTGTTAGATGTTTTGCAGGGTATGCCTAAGTATGCTAAATACTTGAAGGACGTGGTGGAAAATAAGAAGAAGCTTAGAGATATAGATACTGTGGCACTTTCTGAGAAGTGTAGTTATATGGTTATGAGCAAGATTCCTCAAAAGCTCAGGGACCTAGAAAGTTTCACCCTCCCCATACAAATTGGTGAAACTGATATTGCTCAAGCTTTGAGTGATTTGGGGGTAAACATCAACTTGATGCCCCTTTTAGTGCTTAATACTCTTGGTTTGGGGAAACCAAGGCCCTCCTCATTTGTGCTACAGAGGACAGACATAACTAGAGTGGTCCCCAAAGGAATTATAGAGGATGTTCTCATTAAGGTTGGTAAGTTTATTATTCCTGCTGACTTTATTGTTCTTGACTATGATGTAGATGATAGGGTACCAATCATATTGGGATGTCCATTCTTGGCTACCGTTGGAGTTTTGATATATATTAGAGAAGGCACACTCAAGATGAGACTTGATGATGAAGAAGTTGTCTTTAGAGTGTACAAAGCACTCAACACACCCTCACACTACAGAGATCTATGAATGATTACAGTTATAGAAATTGATAAGTGTGGGGTGGTGGAGTGCACTATTCCAATGCAATATTCCAATCACCTCTTTAGACTCTCTCATAGAGTTGCCAAATTGGATCAGTAAGCTTGGGCTTGAAAAGCTTGAATTGAATCCTAAAAAGGTGAATGTGGAAAAAGCTACAGAACTAGAGTATAAGCACTCAAGAGTTCAGAAAAGAAGGAGAGGATGGGCCCTGAAAGGGGATAAAAAGGATGAGAGATTATGGATGATAGTTTTTACATAAGTCATGTCGCGATGTTAAATCAGGAGCTGCTTGGAGGCAACCCAAGTTGTAATAGAGTTACTTATTTTTTTTATAGTGTCACCCTTGGTTTTTATTTTTGTTTGTTTATTTTGTAGATTAGGAGAAGTATGAGTACCCAAAATCTAAGTTAAGGATCATAATGGAAGCATAAGTGTGGGGTCCTTCAGCCCCCGTGATCGAAAGCTGAGAAAGTGACATGTTGCTAGCTAGGCCTAGAGGCCTCAAGAAGTATTTTGAACCCTTGTTCTTAATTTTGATTTATGCTTTGGGGACATAGCATCATTTCAAGTGTGGGGTAGGAATCTTCTGATTTGTTTAGAGTGAAGTGCGTCATAGGATTTATTTTGAGGTATTTGCAAATTTTTGACTAAATCTAAAAACACAAAAAGAAATTTTTTTTGAGGTTATTTTCAGTTTTGGTGTTTTGTCCATTTAGTAGAAGCACACTTCACCTACCCCTCGATTTTTCTTTTTGATTCTTTTCCAAGGGGGAGCTCTTTGAATACAGTATCCTTTTTATTTTTTAGGAGTAAATTTAAAAAAATTTAGTCATTGTTAGGGACCTTTCCCAACGATGGATGGATGACGACTGTCTGGAGGGAAAATTAGTCATTAGGAATAAATAGAGGTGCTCTTTCTAGGTGCTACACATTATTGATTGATAAAGTTGGTGTTGAATTCTAAGGCATGTTGTGAAAATTGAATGACTTCTGTGAGACACCTAGGCTCTTTTATCTGACTCTTGTGTAATGTTGGCTTAAAATTGAATTCTTGTGTTTGCTTGATTAAGAGTCTATATGGATTCTTCTTGATTTGAACATGTGTCATTTGTGTGAGGATTTTGTTATATTCCATGTTTTTATATTCATGTCTAAAACTTACCCGGTGTGTTTGCAAAGCGAAATGATGAATGCCGAGTTTAGGAGATGATATAGGCATTTTTTTAATAGACATGCTTTATCCCCTACTTTATCTACCATCAATATATGATCTTAGTTATCCTCGTTGAGCCTTTGGACTATTCTTTGGTAGCCTTATATGAAGCTTATTCCCTTTCTTTCAATAGACCATAATTTGATTCAGAACTCCCAAGCGCTTTGGTTGAAAATAAAGTTGATAAGGAGTGTAATTGACTAAGAGAAAAAGTAAATTTGAAGCCCCAAAATAATGACTATTGGTGTGTTGAAAATATTTATATGTTGTTGGTAGGGAGTAAAGTAAAGGTTAATCAAAACTCCCTACCGAAGAAATGTAGTGCTAGCTTAAAGAAAGGGGCAAAACAAAAGAGAGTCGTAGAAGAGAAAAGTAGTGAAAATATATGATTGAAGGATGAGTTTAATGAAAAATGTGATATATTAAAGCGCTTGGGAAAGTTAGTCACTAGTAACGGCCGAAATAGTTTCTACCTATCCCTTAGCCTACATTACAACCCATAAAGTCCTACTTGATCTTAAACTAAGATATTCTTATATTAGTGGAGTACTACACTAAGAACAAGCTTATGGTTCATCGTATGTGGCGTGTGAATTCTTTGTGAGAGTGAGCAAAATTTTATTCTTACACCCATTCTTGTGTTAAAATTATATGTTTGTGAGTGAATACGGGTGGCTCTCTTATGGCAAGGGCGCATGTTTAATGATGGATAGGTGACTTATATTATCTCTTTGATGAGAATTTTGCATGAGTTTTCTAACTTTGTAGATTCAATCTTTGAGGCTAGTAAGTCTTGAAGTAGTATTCATGTGTTTTCAATTGTAATATGACATGCTTAATGTAGAACTTACTATTTTTGTAGTCGTTATAGTTCCAGCTTGAGTGTCTTAGTTCAAGTATCTATGTTAGATTCTTCCTTGATTGTGATTAGTGTAAAGAGTTGTTCGATGATGAACAAGGCTTTAAGTGTGGGGTGGTGATCTTAGGCGTATTTATATACCTAAGTGTCATGATCTACGTGTGTTTAGCTTAGTTTTGAGGACTTTTAATCTTGGTTTTTTATGGTGACATGTAATTGTGTGCTAAGCCCCATGGTTAGGTGGTTTATAGTGCAATGAAATCAATATAAGAGTCAAAATGGCCAAGGGAGGGTTAGATGAGATAACTAGTTAAACCTACCTAAGTTATGTTTGTTCTTGTGTAGTTTTGATAAGCTATGTGTATTGTATGGTCTAATTCCTGTGATGAGATGTTGTAGGATTCCATTGGATCTGCTTTAGGTGATAAATGAAGCCACACATGAGCCACAATGGGTAAAGAATAAAGGAGCAAGCTTGAGATGAACAATGGATTTAGAAGTGCACATATGAAACTCTTCAAGCTAGTGAATGCGAAGATTGAAGCCAAAAACTCATCAAGATTGAGATTTGATGCAATCAAAGCCATGGCACAACGTTAAAGATCATGTTTAGGAGAGTTTGGACCACCAAAATAGTAGCTTACCGCGATATTAAGGTGCCATGGAGTCAGGGAATAGAAAAAATAAAGTTGAAACCAGTTTAGTCGGCTAAGAAGTAGCCTGCCACGATAGCAGCGTGCCACAGAGGTTATGCTCCATTTTATTGGCTTGCCACGGAGTTTGTGCTCCATTTTATCAAGGTTCCATGGACCTGGGTATTTTTGGGTACAAATTCTCCTACACTATAAATAGGAAAATTAACTTCTATTCTAATCATCTTTGGACGACTTAAGACAATTTTGGAGAGGTGAAAACACTAAGGAGGCTTCTCCTAGGGTTCTTATTCTTCTCTTTTCAATACTTAATTCTTGTATGAACTACATTAATTTTATAATTACAAATTAGATTATGAGTAGCTAAAAATCCTCTTTCTAGGGCTGAGGCTACGAACATGATTGTTTAGCTTATATTCAAGTTGGTGAATGTTAATTATCGTATTTGATTATTCTTGCATTCTTACACTTACTATTTTAAAGATTTGTGACCTTTAGAATAAATCAATATTTCTTTTGTGAGCCCAGAAGGAGTAACATTAGATTAGAATGAAGAATGTAAGGAATGGGTTCTCATCTTTCATAAGTAGAGATTTGATTCGTGGTTAGGATAGGAATATACCTAATTTGTCCTGTTTGGTTCAAATACGGGAAGAAATATAAATGTGTTTGAATTAGTTCCCACATCTCCGCTCAACAATGTAGTTGTGAAGCTAATTTAAATAGACGATTAGAGGCTCGGAAGACCATAATCATGATATTAACCCTGTGAATCAACAACTAAGATAAATAACTTCACCAACGAGATTGTATAGATTTGCATGATTTTTCAAGATTCCTTAGACCCTGGAATCCTCCTAATTATTGTTTACAACACTTTTAATTTTCGTTATTGTTCATGGTTACTTTTAGCATAACAAAATTCAAATTCTCTTTGGTTACAAATCACACTTGTTTCACTTCAATAGTAATACTTGAATTGGATTGTCTGTTAAATGTCAAGTCCATGTGGGATCTATATTCAACTCGCAGAAGCCACTTTATTACTTGCACAATCACATACACTTGCATGTGTGATTGGATGCAACAACCGTCCATATGAAGCTCGATTTGTAGATAGGTAGTCCATAATGTCCTTGCCTCGAGTGTTTTTCTTTGGTCTTCCTGGTTTGAGTTTTCAGATTAGAGGAGGACTATAATATCTGACACATCTCTTGGACTATCCCACGTGCTTTCATCAGGCAGTTGAATAATTGGAAATTCATAGGGTTTTAGAAAGTTTTCTTTGGTATAGTAAAGAGCACAATAGTTTTGTAACTTTATATGGGTGTAACTCAATATCGTCATGGCATGTGGACATGGGATCCCATCAACCTGAAACTGTTGGCAGCTACGTCTCTTTTCATGCATACATACAATGAACCGCTTTTGAGCTTTGTCAATCACTGAATATACATAGTTAGTAGAATCCATCACCTTAAATGTAGAAAAACTATCAAATAATGATAAAGTAGTTGATTTTCAGCTATATGAAATAAAAATAACAATTCATACTTTTGAAACATTAGTGAATTGTATGTAATGTCAATTTTTTACCTCCATGTTATCTGACAAAATGATATTTTCCCTCATTATGATGTTGTATTTGTTCCCTAGTTTAGAAAATGTTTCCTCTGCAGCCATTCTATTTTCATTATTCCATCTCATGATCAAATTCATATGAATTCTAGCAATTTCTTTATTGGCAAGTCTCTGGCCTCTCTATTTGCTGAATTTAGCTACTCTGTTATGTTTAAAGTCTTCACCATGAACTTGTTGACATTGGAATGAGTTATGGATCATTTTTCATAGCTAATATCGAACAGGTAATTCCGCACCCTGTCGTCGATGTTGTTTATATCTTCCATCAGCCGATCAAAATCTACCTTTATGGATGTTCTGATCATTGCAAAAATGACCCCCTTTAGCTATTTTTGATTCTTCTTGAACTTACTTTTGATGTTGCTCTATAGATAGTAGATGCATATGCAGTGAGCTACATTTGGATATACAGTTGCAGCACCCTTCAATATGATATCATGCCAATCAGATACTATACACATATTTTCTCTTTCAACATAAGCCATTTTAAACATACGAAAAAATCATTTCCACGAAGCATCATTTTCAGAGTCAACAATGGCATATGCTAATGGCAGAATTTTTCCTTATTAAGCAAACGAAAAGGCGTCAACATATCAGATTAGTTTGAATAACAAATATCAACCTTAGCTACAAGTAATATGCATGTTTGGCGAAAAATTATGCTACACTACACATATTTAAGTTGGATCACTACATGCTTAAAAAATGCACTGTTGTATAAAAATGTTTCATAGAGACTCACTTGTTGCATCTAGTACACTACATGGTTCCCCGATATGCTGATTTAAGGAAAGTACCATCAACAACTACAGTTGGCATATAGTATTCCCATCCTATAATTGATGCATTCAGCGCGACAACAGCATATAGAAAGTGATTGTCCTCTGTTTTGTCTAATATTGTGAACTATCCTGGATTTATTGTATTTATCATATACAAGTAAGCTGGCAATTGGAGTGTATGCTGGTTTCAGATTTAGATACTTATTCTTAGTGTATGCTAATTTCAGATTTAGATACTTATTCTTTACCATTTTAGCAATGGTTAATAAAGTAGCATGACGATGTGCAAGCATTCTCTCCGCAATAGGACAATTGTGGACATCAATGAATTTGGCACCATGAAATTTTTTGATTGTTTTTGACTTGTAGATCTAAAAGTCCATTGACATCTTTGATCCACGCATTTAAGATAGTACTTATAAAGATACATTTATATAAAGTAGATTATACATTTTGGATATAATACTGATACAGTTCCATACCATATTGATACAGTTCTCATGCCACATCGATGCATTTTTTCTGCAGGAAACTTATGCATATGCAGTTTCTATACTCTATTGATACAATCCCTATACCATATTTATACAGTTTTATAGGGGGGACCTATGCATATGTAGTTTCTATACCATATTCACACAGTCCATATACTATATTGATGCAGTTAATACAGAAAAAGCTATGCATGTGCAATTTCTATACCATAATATTGTTAAACTTCCTATACATCATTGATGCAGTTTATTGAGAGGGATTTTTAGCACATATACATGACTAAGCCAAAACTACTTGGTTTGGATGAATGCATAAGATATATGACAGATCCTTGCTTGATTCAAATAGAGACAGGAAAACATTCACATGTATAGAGTTGCTCAATTTAATTATTGGCTGGAACAAACGAATTCATTTTAAACTAAATATATTTGAATAACAACAAAAAATAGTTTCCTGAACTTGAATTGACTCAAAGGTGTATAACAATGCTTAGAGGAACAACAAAGCACTTGACATGAAATGAAAGGAAAAAATAACTATGGAATGAGTATTGCTAGATTCATCAATAAGGAATCAAATTAATGTTAGGTCTCAAGGTCAACTAGTGAAATATCACTCCTGATGCAGCATGGCAGGTCACTTGACCTATGCTCTTTGGGTAGAAAATTGTTTATAAACTCTTTTTAGCAAAAAATAAATTTGTAATTCCAAGTAATTCCACATTTAGATGTCCATATTACAATGAAATATTTTGGTTTACTAAAAGGTAGATAAACTTTGCCACTAAGAGGGTGGCCTTGCCTTGTGGTTGAAGAGCCGAAAAGACACTTAATTGAATTATTCTCATATCCCTAATCCTTGACGATCGGTACATGTGCTGGTGAAAAGCAACAAGGACTAGGTGGATTAGTCGTAATACTAGCAAATTGGCACAAACAATATTTCACTATTAGACAGAAGAGAAGTCTTATCTAGTCCTATTTTGATTACACTTCCTTTTTACCGAGGGTCATCCTCTTTACCCACAAAGATGTCAAGACCCTATTTCTCAAGTTATGATGACACCTACTCTAACCAACCAGTAGGTAAGCCAACCCATAATTCAGAACAGCTAGTAACGGACTACCAAGAGAAATGAAAAGAGTTGTGGAATAAATCTAATAAAAAGACAAATATCACCCCAAAATCTGGTGGAGCAAGTACAAGAGCTTCTAATATAACAGGAGTACAAGTGAAATACAGGGTAAATATATATGTACAAAGATGTCTCTAAATACAACATAGAGATCAGTCTAACAATAAGAGAGAGACGAGGAACAACTTTGAACGTCAATAGCTACTCCGCATGATGCACACATCAACAGCAACAACTCGTACTATGATTTACAGGCTGCAGAAGTATAGCATGAGTACCAAAAACATGGTACTCAGTAGACATCAGTCAACTGAGCTCCAGAAATAATGTAAGTATAAAGTAACATGTAAGGCATGAATATAACTACAGGCAACTATCTAGGAAAACTAAGCATAATGAGGCTAATAGAGCAATAAGGGTAAACTACCCTATTCTAACAGTGCTCAGGTGCTAAAGTACAATACCGTATATCACTATTCAATATACCAATGAAGAGTGGAAGAAGTATATATATAGTAGTATACAAGGCCAAAGAATACATATACAATTTGAATGGACAAGAAAGAGGGGGATATATGGTAATGCCATATATATATATATATATATACTTGTATAGGACTAACTTAAAAATAACCTGAGGGAGTCAACCTAACACCTCAAGGTCCATATCCAAGTAAAGGAGCTAATACTACCATGATCAAGGCCTCCAACCAAAAGTGGCTAAACAAGGGACAACCTACTAATAATGTAACTCATCGAAATAAAGAAAAGAAATCAGAGACGTACCGACAACCTCGAGTACTAATCCATAACTATCCTGCCGCGAACTAACCATAATAATCAACAGTAAAGTAACCAGATAATTAGGACAAACAATACCTAACCAGAACCCCATAAACCCAGAAAGTTCACGAAATCACTCAACAAATAACAATCGTAACCTGTACATGTACGACCCCCCCCATAAGAACGATAGATACAAGCGCCGAATAATCATACTAGTGATAGGCGATGCATATGAATGAATTAAATGCAACATAAACCAAAATACCATAACCAATCCAAGTACCATAAAGTACTAAGTGTATACTCACATAGCAGCATACACTACCTGATCCCGAACAAGGACTTCCAATAATCATTATAATCAATCTACTCTGTCCAGAATCGGAGATATATATATCTGTACATATGTAATGAGTGCACGGACTCGAACCGTGACTAAAAGTGTATATATGTAAACCATTGCCCAAGATCAAGTTTTGGACTAAATCATCATAATAATGTAGAAAAACTCGGAATCTCCATCAATCGAAGTAAATAGTAGTAGTAAAATGAGTGGATTAATAATGGATCGGAATCAACCTCGGTTTAATTTCCAAAATACCATATTTAGTTTCAAAGCTCATAATTCATTAAATAAGGTGGTATGATTCCCGTTGTAAAAGAATCCATTTTAAAAGTGAAAAGTGGGAATCATTTCCTTTTTATAAAACAGTAGCAAAATCAAGGTTTTGGTTGGAATCATACCACTAAGTGAGCATGAATGCGTCTAAAGTATGCATGCCATCACCAGTATCTAAACAATACAATCATCAGCGTTTAAGCGTCTCTAAACTAGAATCACATCCTCTACAAAGATAGAATACTCACCTGGAGTCCAATTGGTATCGTAACCACGACCTCGAGCCCAACATTACATAATTAATCCTCATCACTCTAAAAATCACAGTAATCAAGGACATAAAGCCACTACAAGAATCTAATCGGGGAAATACCATCCAAATCACTAAGTCAAATAGTAACCCTTATACCAAAGGATCCATAATTCCAATCGATGACTAAACAAGTCTATAATAAAGGATAGTAGGATTCTAAGGCCATTAAAAGCATCATATGCTAGGGTTCGATTCACATATCCCAAATTTCCTAAGTAGGCTAAGTCATGGTATACTAGTCATCAACCCAATAGATAATCCCTGCCTAGAATACAATCTATACTATAAACAATCTCATAGAGAAAAGTAGACCGAAGCTACCTCGTAGTTGAACCGTAAGTCTTGAATCGCCCATAAATTGCTCATCTTTGTCCCACGATCCCGAAACAATGTCACACTTTCAAAATAGTAACCTACACATTATTACGAGTAAAATGATCCTCATATTGCAAAATAAAACTCCGGGGCCAAAATCGGGTAAAAAATGGGCTCGTGGGACCCGTTAACGGAATCCCAAAATTGAATCCGTCACGGGGTCCCTCGAAGGAGAAGGAATGTATACTCAAAAGTTGAGCACAAATCGTGGCTCGAATTTGCCCACAAAGTTAGGAATTCAATTGCCTAATTTCTAAGAATTTATCATGAAAAGGGATAGAATTCAATGGGGAAAACAATGAAAAATAACCAAGGAGTGATGGGCTAGCTTACCTTAGCTTCAATGGAAGGTTCCCCATACTTTCCCACTCTTTAAGCTCTCAAAAATAGAGAGAAAAGCCATAGAGAAATGAGAGAAATCGGGAAAAGAAGGGGGATTTAACACCTTAGGTGCCGTAAAAGCGACTACTGGTCGCTTAAGCGACGACTGATCGCTAAAGGGATGGGTCAGGAGAGGTGGGGTTCCTTAAGCGACGCCCTGATCTCTAAAGCAACGTCCACTTAAATAGACAGAGATCGCTAAAGCGATTCTCAGCTGGCAGCCAAGTATCGCTAAAGCGACCCCCAAGTCGCTTAAGCGACTACACCAGCTGTCGCATCCCTATTTTCATAAGGCGCAACTTCTGGACTCAAAAAAACAATTAAATAATTATTTCAAAAAAATTAGAGTCGCCACCTAATTTTAGGAAAACTAGGAAACCAATTAATTAAATTAAAGAAAAATAGTCTGCAAAACCAATTAGATTCTAGGTAAGGATTCAGGTTATTCCAAAGGGAAGGTGTTAGGCACCCTTTGGAATCCACAAAGGTGGGTCCCGACTGAACTCATTTTTTCAATTGAGGAGGAGATAAGAAATCATTTGCACGTATAAGAAAAATAAAAACATGTACAAAATAAGATAAAGAACGAATAACGAAGGAGACCTAATATTTGCCTATCGTTAAACAAAATAAATAAATACAATAAACAACTCAAAATGATCCTCGAATTTTGAATTCGAGTGTCTTCTTCGGGAAGAAGCTCCATGTACCTGTAAAAACATTTGGTAAAAGTGTTAGTAATGAATAAATATAATCGAAATGAATTAAAGAAATAATGAATGAAAAGTAAAATCCATCTTATATACATGGGAGACCTTAGAAATCGATGGACATTTCTTCATCGGCCAAGTATATTAATACTTGAAATAAAATAATTGAATTTAAAATACAATTAAACTTAAAAATTATTAAACTTAACAAATAATTGAACTTAAAATAAAATCCGTCTTTTATAATGGGGAGGCCTCGAAAATCCGACGGAGAGATTCTTTCATTGGCCAAGTATTGAAACTTGACGGAGAATATGAACAAATCAACATAAGTCCAACCACGAAGCTTTCAACCAAATCAAACTCATAAAACATAGCAAAATAGTAAAGGATAGAGCAACACTTGAACCACAAAACAAGAATTAGACATCAACAGTAACAAAAATAATATAACAAGTAATAACAAATCAAATCTGTCCATCAACCATAATAAAATAATAGAAAGATGCCAATAATTATATCAAAGACAATAATTAGTTAATAATCTAAGTTCAAAGATGGAAACATCCGTGAAAATAAAAATAAAAATAATAGAAAGATGCCAATAATTATATCAAAGACAATAATTAGTGAATAATCTAAGTTCATAGATGGAAACACCCGTGAAAATAAAAATAAAAATAATAAAACTAGCAGCATTAGCACACTAATAAAAAATAATCAAGATGATATTGACAACAAGCAAAAACAAAATAGCAAAAAGTAAGGCAACTTTAACGGGATAGCAATAGCAACAGTGTAGTAATATTGATGAACAAAATTTCTAACAAACAAAATCATATACACAAGTATTTATAAAGAAGCAAGGGATGGAAAGGGTCACCGGAGGAGAGTATTTTCCAGTCAGATTTGAAGTCTGTTGTTGATTTTGTTATTGTTCGCTCCACCGGAGTTGGAGTATTTCGCCGTCGCCGGAGTTGTTGTTGTTCACGGGAGGAGTGAGCAGAGCTTTGTGGGTTCGTCATCACTGATTTTGAGCTCGCCGGAGCTTCTGTTTGTTCGACGGTTCACCGTCGTTGTTGAACTGTTGTTGTTGGCGGAGATGATGGGATCTGGTTCGTGAATGGAGTATCGGAGCTTCGAGCTCCAGCTTAACGGAACAGAGACAAAGAAATAGTTGGGTTGTTTGGTTTAGTCGGAAAAGTGACGAGGGAAGGGGAGTGATGGGGTTGTTCACCGGAGTCTGAACCTCCGACCATTTTTTGGTCGAAGTCGTTGACTGGCTCGGCTGGTTGTTGAGTGAGATTCGAAGCTCGTGGTGGTGTTTCGGTGGGCTGGTTGATGAACTCCGGTGGTGGTGGACAGGAAAAGAGGAAGCCGAAAAAAGGAAAAAATAATAATTATTTTGCCCAATTTAGAAATTTTCACCACCATTGATTGTGAAGAGAGTGAGTTAGTTTTATAGAAAAAATCAAAATCACTCAAGAGCAAAATCATGTGCTCAATACCATAATTTTGGAAAACCATGGGCTATCCAAAATCATGAGTCATTCAAAATAATGACTATTTGATCTTATCCAAAACTATGGATATTTAATTTATCTGTATAAAAAATATCTTCTCCGTCTTTAATGAATTAACGAATTGTGATAAAAAATAAATTAACAATGTATTTAATGCCAGATAAGAATATGATTTGAGTTTGAAATAAAATTGACGCCTGATTTAATAAAACTCAAACAACATTTGTTTATAAAAAATCGATTGTGTAAAAATAATCAGTGACAGTCAATAATTTAAAATTGTAACAAATTGATAAAAATTCTAACATTTTCAAGAAAAAGGATAATTACCAATAACTTGTGTTAAATTGAACAAAAATATGTAAAAATCAAATTTTATGCTCTTTAACAAATAAAAAGCACAAAAGTATTTATTTTTAAAATGTCGGTCCAAAATTGGGTGTCAACACCAGCAACTGAGGCATCAGATTTTTACTAAGTCCAAATGGACTCCGGTCGGGTGTTCAGGATTAGTTAGGAACCCCATGCATGCAAACGAACTATGGTACCATACAAAATTTGATATTTCGGACTCAATGGAACCATTGAAACTTTCATCTGAGATCGTTTTGATTAAATATGGGCCTCACACCCATAGTTCTATTTTTTTATCAAATCTACTCAATAGCCCAAAATGAGTCTGGAAGCCTCGGGACCTGAGCCAAGGGCCCCTCTAGCCTAAAATTGATGTTTCGGAGCTGATGGTGTTATTAAAATTTCCATCTGAGATCGTTAACTAGGAATTTTGGTCCAAGATCAATTCCTTAACTGCAAAAGCTCCAAAATAGGGCAATGAGCTTAAAATCCAAACGAACTGTCCGATAATAGAACCGATAGTTTTGGCAAGTCATAAATGACCTGTAGCCGCTGTGAGAAGACACAAAATACCAGAAACGCATGAAAATTCAGAAAATGACCTGGAGGGTCATTACAATATCCATTACTAAAAGGACTTTTGTCCGTGAAAGTCAATGGATAAAAAGAGCACGAAAGCTCGCAAGAATGAGGTACTGAGCCCACATGCCCCGAGCATGACTCCCCAAATAACCTTAAAGAAGACACAACATTTCCAAGGGATTTTGCTATAGGGATCCTTTTTTAACCAATTTCCTTGCTTTATTTCCCAAAAAGCCTACACTCATCCTCAATAACCAACTGGCCTTCCACTGAACTGAGAACGATTGATACACGCAAACACAAACCATAACACGCTGACATCACACCAATACAAACCTAACCAGGTAGAAGCTCAACCAATCTAAAGGTAATCCAAGGCATATATCATGTAACCAACTCAAGATCCCAAGTCTAACCTTCTTATGGCTTTCCAGACCTGCTACCTACTCTGAACCACACAAAATACCATTCGATTCCTGTCCGCGCAATCCCATGACACTTTTCTCGAAAGGATGAAGTTGATCCACTAAAACCCCAGAATGGTAAGCATTAGAGTAAGCCCATAAGGTGTTACATGGACACGCAAATAGAGATGATCCAAGCTTATGATCTCTAGCCAAAGCTACAACGAGTTCGAATGACCCTCGAAACTGACAGTCAAAAATTCAAAGCACAACTCTTAAAACTGAATGATCCGCTCCAGAATGTCTCTCCAACTGTGGATGAAACCTTTCAAAGTCAAACAAAAATACATTTCCCCCACTGAGTAAGCATACAAAATTTTTGGTGAAAACTGAGAATCGAGGCTAACTACGATAGTAACCAATACCATGTGCTGATGGACCAATATTCGAGTATCTATCAAGTATAACCCATCTGAACTGAAGAAAACTGGGCCGGTAGGCAAAGAGTAGGCTTAGTCAGCCAAAAATTGGATGCTCAACTGAGACAAACTCCAAAACGGGGATGCAGCCATGTTATGCAATCCCAAGCTGGAATTCCAACACTGAAGTTGAACTACTCGATCTCAACTATCCAAATTGACCATGTTAATGAGTAAGCATCCACATGCCAAAATCTATCATAACTCCTAAGCCGTTATTCAAACAATTCAAAACCCTAATTAGAGTCAACAAGACTTCACTAAGGTCAAAACCCCAAATCAACCTTACTATCAGAAATCAAACATATATCCAACAATCTCCACAAGAGCTAAAACTGAAATACCGTCAAAGGGCATAACCACAACAGAGGAAAACCACCAACTGAAGACACAAGTAATCCACTCCACATCTACTGATGGGCATAACCATTAGGGCACAACCAAAAACTCACTAAGGCTGAAAAAGCACTAATGGTAGCGAGAACTCGAGCAACTCAGAATGTACACTCAACCGACATCTGGCCAATCCAATACCTAATCTATGCCAACAAATACTCACTCCCAAATACATCCACTTTGTAACCATCAACTGATAACCAAGAACATACCACTAAGTAGAAGTATCCCGCAAGGTCATATTAGGTCGAACATATGCCGAGATGAGAAATTTTTGAATTTACCCATTTACACCAACTCTAACTCGGCCAAACCACGAACCACGTCGTAGACAAGATAGAGTACCCAACTCACTATTAACATCAAGATCAAGATCACTACCAAAAGATGAACCCAACAAACCAGGATGCAAGCCTCAGAATCATCAACAATAAGAGCGGGCTATAGAAAAAAGATCGCCAATGCTAAATTACAAGCAAAACCATGGAAGGTCAAACATTCCTTTACTTTCACACTCCTTTCAACAACCGACCTTGCTAACAGAAAAGGAAAACCAACCAACCAAGGTAGACATCTAAGTCGAACGGACGAGAATCAAAAGAAAACAAAACTAACTAGATAATGCTAGTCTAGCCATCTATCAAGTAAGAATCAATTACCTCCCAAGTAATAGTAGCAACAATAACAACACTAGCATAAAGTGTAGGTGGCACAAAATGAAAAACAACCGGTAGCACCTAGGATCACATCAATGCCAAAATGCCAAAGAAAAGGGACTTTAACCCAAATATCACACCTCAAGGAAATACCACACTGATCCACTTAATCCATACTAAAAGAAATTATCTACGGGGGATAGTCTAGTATGCATAAATCTACACAAAGGCATACAACAATCCATATAGTAATATCAAGGCATGTAACCACCGATAGGTATGAAAGCCCCAACATAATTCAAATAGAGACTAAGAGATAGAAAAATCAAATAGCACCTATATCGATTGAATCTGAAGTCATAGTACTAATGATCCTGAAGACGCATGAATCTGAACACCTCCAAACTCAGACTAAGCATCTGAGCTATTAATTGAAATAATAAGGACACCTTCTCTAGCCGAAGGTGCCATAATACTAAGAGACTAATCTGTCTGCACTGAATGCTCAATAATTCCATGTTGGGAATAATCTCTGGACCAATGGCCAGTCTCTCTGCAGTCATAACAAACTCTTGAAGCTCTAACCTGATGAGAAACATGAGCTGAATCCAACTGGCTTACCAACTGACACATGGGGCACTCGCTAGACCAATGACCAATCTCACCACAATCAAAACATGCCTCTAGGACTCTCTGATGTACTATACTTGCTGATCCAGAACAGCCGCCACGGCCTGACAACCTAGACCTAATAACCTACACAGCCTGACCAAAACTCTGTCCACTGAGACCACCACGATCTACCTAAGAGTTACCGATAAACTGGGGTGCTACCTGTATGAGCTTAATAGGCTGCAAGCGATGCTGACCTCTGCTGGGAGGATCCCTACCTCCAAATGGAATATCACTAACACTAAACTGCTGATATAGCCTATTACCGCCACCTCTATATGTCTCAATACATGCCATCTTTGTAGCTCTCGCAATATTAACAACCTAAAGAAAAGTAGACTCAGTTGCTATCAAATGCTCCGATGACAAGAGGAGTGGTAAAGCTAATCCTTTGATAAATCTCCACACCATCTCATGCTCCGTAGCATATAACATAGAAGTATGTCTGGCCCACTCGAGAAATCCAATCTCATACTCTAAAACTGATGGATAACCTTGCTGAATACCAACAAATTCAACTCTAGCCTTAGAATAACTCAATGCACCAGGCATCACTACTGATTGTGAAGTGTCCATGAAAAGACTCAAAATCCCTAACACGATGTCCTGAAAAGCTGAAGTAGTCACAACTCTGCTGGAGCCTGGGATGGTCCCAGACCCTCTGGCTGACAATAAAGATCCTCGATATCAATCTCTGACTCCGTAGCCCAACGCTTAGCTGAAACTCTGGTAAAATGCACTGAGGTCTTGTCTACCTCTATCGACAACCTCGTACTATCCATCCAGGAAAAAGTGGAGTCAAAAAATGTACTTAGAGTTTTGTATAAGTACGAACACACGACAAGGAGTCAAGAATAGAATTTTCTAAGATTCCCTTATAGCCTCCCAAAGATAGGATATAGACGCCTCCGTACCGATTCGCAGGACTCTACTAGGCACTTAGCTCTTGTACCAACAACATCAGTAAACCTAGGCTCTGATACCAATTTGTCACGACCCAATTTCTTATGTCATGATGGCACCTACTTAAACCCACCAGTAGGTAAGCCAACCCGTAGTTCGGAACAGCTAGTAACGGACTACCAAGAGAAATAAAGAGAACTACAGAATAAATATAATAAAAAGACTAATATCATCCTAAAACCTGGTGGAGCCAGTACAAGAGCTTCTAATATAACAGGAGTACAAGTGAAATACAGGTAAATATATATATATATATATATATACAAAGTTGTCTCTGAATACAACATAGAGATCAATCAAACAATAAGAGAGAGAGTAGGAACAACTTCGAACGTTAGGAGCTCACCCCAAATCTCTGATATTTAAATGCTCCGCACGATGCACACATCAACAGTGATAACTCGTACTATGTTCTGCAGGTTGCAGAAGTGTAGTATGAGTACCAAACACGTAATACTCAGTAGGCATCGGCCAACTGAGCTCCAAAAATAATGTAAGCATAAAGTAACATATAAGGCATGAATATAACTACAAGCAACTATCCAGGAAAACTAAGCATAATGAGGCTAATAGAGCAATAAGGGTAAACTATACATATACAATTTGAATGGACAAGAAAGAGGGGGATATACGGTAATGGCATGTATATATATATATATATATATATATATATATATACCTGTATAGGACTAACTCAAAAAAAATAATCGGAGGGAGTCAACCTAACATCTCGAGGTCCATAGCCAAGTAAAGGAGCTAATACTGCCATGATCAGGGCCTCTAACCAAAAGTGACTAAACAAGGGATAGCCTACCAATAATGTAACTCATCAAAATAAAGAAAGCAAAATCAGAGATGAACCGACAACCTCGGGTACTAATCCATAACTATTTTGCCGCGAACTAACCATAATAATCAACAGTAAAGTAACCGGCAAGTCCGGCCAAACAATACCTAACCGGGCCCTCACAAACCTGGAAGGTTCACGAAATCACTCAACAAACAACAATCGTAACCTATACCTGTATGGCCCCCCATAAGACCGATAGATACAAGCGCCAAACAATCATACTGGTGATAGACGATGCATATGAATGAATGAAATGCAAATGTAATCCAAAATACCATAACTGATCTAAGTGTCATAAAGTACTAAGTGTATACACCTTATCCAGCTTAGTAGCTCGCAAAGGCAGGACCTATGGCTACCATCCTTCTCTAACACTGTGGCTCGCAGACGAAGGTGCCCATAGGGGACTAGGGATATCCGCATACACTACCTGGTCCCAAACCATGACTTTGAATAATCATCATAATCAATCTAATTTGTATAGTACCGAAGATATATATATATATATGTACATATGTAATGAGTGCACAAACTCGAACCGTGACTAAAAGAGTGTACATCTATAAACCATTGTCCGAGATCAAGTTTGGGACTAAATCATCATAATAATATAGAAAGGGTTGAAATCTTTATCGACCAAAGTAAATAGTAGTGGTGAAATGAGTGGATTAATAATGGACCGAAATCAACCTCAGTCTAATTTCCAAAATACCATATTTAGTTTCAAAGCTCATAATTCATTAAATAAGATGGTACGATTCTCGGTGTAAAAGAATCCATTTTAAAAGTGAATAGTGGGAATCATTCCCATTTTAGAAAATAGTAGTAAAATCAAGGTTTTGTTTGGATCATACCATTAAGTGAGCATGAATGGCCTAAATTACATATGCCATCACCAGTATCCAAATAATACAATCCTCAGCGCCTAAGCGTCTCTGAACTAGAATCACATCCTCTACAAGGATAGAATACTCACTTGGAGTCCAACTGGCATTGCAACCACTGCCTCGAGCCCAACATTACATAATTAATCCTCATCACTCGGAAAACCACAGTAATCAAAGGCATAAAGCCACTACAAGAATCTAATCGAGGAAATACCGCCCAAATCACTAAGTCAAATGGTAAACCTTAGACTAAAGGATCCATAATGCAAATATATGGCCAAACAAGTCTATAATCAAGGATAGTAGGATTCTAAGGTTATTACAAGCATCCTATGTTAGGGTTCGGTTCACATTCCTATCCCAAATTCCCAAAGTAGGCTAAGTCATGGTATACTAGTCATCAACCCTATCTATAATCCCTACCTATCATGCAATCTACACTATACACAATCTCATAGAGAAAAGTAGACTGAAGCCTACCTTGTAGCCGAATCGCAAATCTTAAATAACCTACAAATCGCTCGTCTTAGTCCCATGATCCTGAAATAATGTCACACTATCAAAATAGTAACCTACACGTTATTACAAGTAAAACGATACTCATATTGCAATATAAAACTTTGGGCCCAAAATAGAGTTAAAAATAGGCCCGTGGGACCCGCTAATAGAATCCCAAAATTAAATTTGTTACGAGGTCCATCGAAGGACAAGGAATGTATGCTCAAAAGTTGAGAACAACTGGGACACAAATTGGTGCCCAAATCAACCCATAAAGTTAGGATTCAAAGACCTAATTTCTAAGAATTTACCATGAAAAGAGAAGGTATTCGATGGGGAAAACAATGGAAAATGACCAAGGAGTGATGGGATAGCTTACCTTAGCTTCAATGGAATATTCCCCACACTTCCCCACTCTTCAAGCTCTCAAAAATAGAGAGAAAAGCCCTAGAGAAATGAGAGAAATTGAGTGAAGAAGGGGGATTTAACACCCCAGGTACTGCTAAAGCGACTACCGCTTAAAAAATGACTGATTGCTAAAACGATGGGTCAGGAGAGGCGGGGTTTGCTTAAGCGACGCCCTGATCGCTAAAGCAACGTCCGCTTAAGCGGACAGGGATCGCTAAAGCGATCCTCAGCTGGGAAGCCAAGTATTGCTAAAGAGACACAAGGTCGTTAAAGCAACTATCCCTTAAGCGACCCCCAAGTCACTTAAGCGACTGTACCAACAGCTGAGGCATCATATTTTTGCTAAGTCTAAATGGACTCCGATTGGGTGTTCGAGATTCGTTTGAAACCCCGTGCGCGCAAACAAACTACGCTACCATACCAAATTCAACATTGCGAACTCAATGGAACCATAAAAATTTTCATCCGAGATCGTTTTGATTAAATGTGGGCCCACACCCATAGTTCTATTTTTTATCAAATCTACCCAATAGTCCAAAATGAGTCTGGAAGCCTCGGGACCTGAGTCAAGGGTCCTTCTTGCCTAAATCGATGTTTCAGAGATGATGGCACTATCAGAATTTCCATCTGAGATCATTTACTTGGAGTTTTGGTTCGAGACCAATTTCTTAACAGTATAAGCTCCAAAACATGAAAATGGGCCTAAAACCTAAACGAACTGACCGATAACCAAACCGACAGTTCTGATAAGTCATAAATGACCTGTAGCTGTTGTGGGAAGACTTGAAATACAAAAAACGTGCAAAAATTTAGAAAATGACCTGAAGTGTCATTACAAATGGTAGGAACTACATTAGGTATGTTTCCTAGTAGATACATGCCCTATACAATAATGATAAAGCCTTATATCATGTTGATACAATTTCTACAAGGAACTTATTCACATACAGTCCCTATACAATGTTTATAGATTCCCATACCATAATGTTACACTCCCTATGCCATATTAATGCATTTTATACAGAAAACATTATGCATATATTGTTCATATATCATAATGTTTGCATTCCCTACACCATATTGTTTCAGTTTATACAGAAAAATTTATGCACATACAGTCCATATGCCATATTGATACACTTCTTACACCATATTGATACAGTTTATATGGGGTGGAACCTATGCATATACAGTCTATAAAACACATTGCTGCACTTCCTATACTATATTGATACAGTTTATACAGGAAAACTTATGCATATACAGTCCATATACCATTATACCATAATGTTATACTCCCTATACCACATTGATGCATTTTATACATAAACAACTATGCATATATTGTCCATATACCAAAATTTTTGCATTTCCTATACCACACTATTGCAGTTTATATAGAAAACCTTATACACATACAATCCATATACCATATTGATACACTTCCTATACCACATTGATACAGTTTATATAGAGGGAGGGAACCTATGCATACACAGACTATAAAACACATTGATACACTTCCTATACCATATTGATACAGTTTATACTGGAAAACTTATGCAAATATAGTCCATATACCATTATACCATAATGTTACACCCCTTATACCATATTGATGCATTTTATACAGAAAAAGCTATACATATAAATACTATTCATATACCACAATGTTTGCATTCCATATACCACACTGTAGCAATTTATATAGAAAAACTTATGCACATACAGTTCATACACCATATTGATACACTTTCGACACCACATTGATACAGTTTATATAGGGGCGGGGGGAACCTATGCATATACAGTCCATAAAACACATTGATACACTTTTTATACCACATTGATACAGTTTATATGGATTAGTCATACCTTGATGTTAATAATCTATTGACCTTAAACTGAAATCTCGCTTGTATTGCATAATGCTTCATCACACTAGATATTGTATCTTTGTCCCAACACAATTGAAATTCTTCAACATGTCTATGAAGTAGATCCATTTGTTGACACCCAATTTTGGCCCGACACTTTTAAAATAAACACTGTGTTTTTTATTTGTTAAAGTGCACAAAATTTAATTTTTACATATTTTTGTTCAATTTAACACAAGTTATTCATAACTATCCTCTTTTCTGAAAATGTTGAGATTTTATCAATTTATTATTATTTTAATTAATTTTTGATCATTACCGATTTTTGTACAGCCTTTTTATAAACAAATATTTTTTTAATTTTGTTAAATTGTTATTTTGGTCTTTAATTGAGATCACATTTTTATCTGCTATTAAATATATTTTTAATTTATTTTAATCACAGTCAGTTAATTCATAAAAGATAAAGAAGATATTTTTTACACATATAAGTTAAATATCCATAGTTTTGGATAACTCATGATTTTGAATAGCCCATGATTTTTCAAAACTATGGTATTGAGCACACGATTTAGCTCTTGAGCAATTTTGTTTTATCTATAAAACTAATCCATCCCTTCATAATTAATGGTGGTGGAAATTTTCAAGTTAGGCAAAAACCCTAAAAATCCTCTTCTCCCATGGACATTCCATTTTTGGCTTAAGCAGCCGCCTCCCTCCCCTTTCATTTTTCGAAAAAGCTCAGTCCACCACCCACACCGGAAATACCCATTAGCAATGAGCTTTGAGCTCTCAAGCCATGACTGTCACACCTTTGTTCCGATGTCCACTTTTACCCTATTTTTTTTAATGAACAACCTACCATTAACACTACCGGACCAGCACCAAAACCCTACTATTTTGGTATTTCTCTGCTGCCCTAAACTTGGACGAGCTAGAAACTGGTGTAATCATGGTGAACAAACAATCAAACTAGCCGCCTCTTTCCTCTATTTTTCCCAAGGAAACCCAATATAAAATAGTCTCGTCTCTCTATTTCCATCACAATTCTGGTGAGAAGCTTAGCTACAGTGAACCAGATCCACAATGATGAATCCAATAACACAACCATGAGCTGTGCAATAAACAACAATCAACGAGCAAGCTCTGGCGAACTCAACAGCTACCAGTGGACTTGTGAACAAGACGCGATGCTACTCCGACAATGAACCTCTAGATTTGACCAAAAACTCATACTCTGATGAAATAACAGCAACACCAATGAGACCACGTGGTAGCCACCGTATTTTGAGGTAACCATTGTTGTTCTCCAATAAACTTCGCCAACTCCGGTGTACGTCACGGTTTAACTCTGTTTATGTTTCTTTTTCTTTGAATATTTATTATTACTTTACTGTTATTGTTGTTATTTTATCACCTCTTACTGATTTTTCTTTGACTAATCAATGTTACTTTATTGATGTTACTATCTTTTTTACTTATTATTGATTTGTGCTTTGAGTACTCACTGTTATTGGATTGTTGTTGATATTATTTTTTGTTATTTAGTATTGATTTGTCTTTTACTATTGACGTTACTTTTTTGATGTTCTTGTTCTTATTATTTGTTAGTAAGTTGCTTTGACTATTTACAATTATTTCGTTGATGGTTTTTGTAGTAATTTTTGGATATTTTTGCATACTGATAATGAACAGTATCAATAATTTAATACTTGGCCAATAATAAAATCTCTCCGTCGGATTTTCGAGGCCTTCTCATTACAAAAGACGGATTTTATTTTTGAGTTCAATTATTGGATTATTTCTTTATTTCAAGTATTTATATTCTTGGCCAATGAAGAAATTTTTATTGATATCCAAGGCCTCTCATGTACAAAAGAAGATTTTTTCTCTTTCATTTATTATTTATTTAATTTGTTTTGATTTATATTTATTCATTACTAATAATTTTACCAAGTGTTTTTACAGGTACATGGGGCGTCTTCCCGAAGAAAATACTCAAATTCAAATTCGAGAATCATTTTGAGTTAATTATTATATTTGTTTATTTTATTTAACGATAGGCAAATATTAAGCCGTCCTCGTTATTCGTGCTTTGCATTGTTTGTATATGTTTTTGTTTTTCTTATACATATAAATGATTTATTTATTTCTTTTATCTCCTCCTCAATTAAAAAATTAGTTCAGCCGGAATCCACCTTAGTGGGTTTTGAAGGGTGCCTAACACCTTTCCTTTGGAATAACCTGAACCCTTACCTAGAATCTAATTGGTTTTGCAGACTATTTTTCCTTAGTGGTTTCCTAGTTTTTCCTAAAATTAGGTGGCGACTCTCATAATCTTTTAAAACTAATTATTAATTATTTTTTGAGTCTCGAAGTTGCGCCTTATGAAAATAGGGATCACGACAGAATGGCGACTCTACTAGTGATATAAAGGTTCTAACCATTATGAGTTCATTTTTTCAATTGAGAAATTTTTACTTTTTACAATTTTAATGTTGCCTTGTATATTTTGTAGATTATTTGTATCTTGTATATTATTTATAATTACTTAGTCATTTATTCACTATTTGTTAAATTTTTATAATATATTGACTGTTGCATTGTCATGGCATCTTCCGCCTCCGTGGCAAAGCATTAGGCATTAGGAAAAAGGGTAGTTATGCGGGTATCTGCACCCGCCCATCTGTATAACACCTTAACTTTTTTTGAACCGCCAAGTAAAGTAGTTGATTCGAGTCGGTTAACAGTCACTTGGTATGTTACCCCTGATAAGTATGTTTTGGTTTCCCAGTTAATTTGAACAAACCACTCTAGTCAACTAGGTTAGAGAGAAACCAAATCCTGTGAATAGGCATTCTGACCTAAGTGATCCGGTACCCAAGGGGTATCAGGCCCATTAGTGAGACCACCTTGTGTCCAAAAGGCTCATCGCTTAAATGGACAGTCATTCATTATGTGTTTAAATTGAAGGGTGTGATGTCAATTTGTGTTTAAACATTATTTGTCCATTTCATTCCAAAGTTTTCAAACTATGTTTGACCTGATTCCTGACTCAACGGGATACGTAGGCATCACAACGGCTCGGTCGTAACCCCATAAGGTTTTCATCTTCCTTTACAATGGAAACTGGGGCAAGATTTTGGAGAAGAACTCAAAAATTCTACAAAAGATACATTTTGTTACTAATTTTACACATGGGCTTGTGAAGCCAAAACCGGGGTAGAATTTTTGAGAAGGTCACAAAATTCCACTCGAATTAGTTTCAAGAAGTTCAAGAAAATTCTTTTGTGTTCTAAACTGGGGAAGAATTTTTAAGGAAGGTCCTTAAAAATTCTACCAAGTTTGCACTTTAAGAACCAGACTACATTAGGCCTCGGACCCCATGAGGCATCATTATCCTATGTGGAAGACAATCAGGGGAGTATTCTACTATATAATCACTCTCTCTCATCTATTATTTGTTCATGACTTCCTTCCTTTCACTACCTTCTCATATCTTTACAGGAAAATCATCCTCACCAATAGTCATGGATGATCACAATAATATGTAATTTCTGTGGATAATCTAGAAACACCACATTTCTTGAATCTAGAGAACACAATAGCAAAAGATTTTCGTAGACAATCAAGAAGCCATGACACATTGTCTCCCTCCCCCCTCCCAAAAAATGGAAGATCACAACAATAATTATCCCTGTAATTATGTTTGGCTAAAAATGTCAACTGACACCGGACATACGAGGCATCTCTCCGAGTATGTCCTTATCTTTGCATTATTTTGTGTGCATATATATTATACTATATATATACAAACTACGCACACCTGATTCTCATTCTTTAGGGTGAGATACGTAAGCAGCCCTCTTAGGGTTCGGTATTCCTTATTTAATAATTAAAAGAAAGTTATTTTCTAGAATCTTGTCTTTGACTCAGTTGGTGCCAACACAATTAGAAGCGTGCAAATAATTAATATGATTGAGAAGATCGACTTCATTGTGAACCTTAGGTTCTTTTGGTACCTCTCATTCGTACTTTTGTGACACTTGAAAAAGTTCTCTTGCACGCATTCGAGGTAAGAATAAAACTAACCTCACCGTTTCATATGCATTGTGTGGTGAGTGTTAGATTAAATTCAATTGCATTGCACTATTGATCTAGAACTTGGCCTGAATGTTTGTTTAAGCAAAATTCTGAATAATTTTTGGTTTGGGAAAGAATCGTAGGTCTTTTTTAACCCATTTGTGCCTTTCAATGCCTACCAAATGACATTAATCTCTAGTATGTCCTCCTTTGATCCTGAAGCCCCTTATTTGGACAATCACATTTTAATTGATACCTTTCTGAGTGCTTAAATGCACTATCCCTCTCTTGGTCCAACTTTCTTAAGCGCACTGAAGGTGTATAAATTTCAGGAGATGATTCAAGCTTGAAGCTGCCAAAGGCAAAAGTTGCAATGTCCTTAAAAATAAAAAAAAACAAAAATGACTTCAAAGAAAAGAAAGAGAGTCGAAAACACCCCTACAAGATCAAGTCAAGGAGAAATCCCGAATAAAGAAGGGAGAACACTCCAGACAAAAGAGGAGAAACTTCAAAAGAAAAGAAAACATCTGATTAAAAGGAGAAAATGCTCCAGCAAGCAAAGACTCAAAAGAAGTCAAAACAACATAAGGGACAACAAAGAATATCAAGCGCCAAGGTGTAGTAATTGTTAAAAGCACAAGTTTAGCTTGACGCTCAAATAGGGACTAAGTCATTCTTATCCCAAATCAACACCCTACCTGTCCCTAAGCCGACATTACAAGCCAATAACATTTTCTTAATCAAAACCAACCCACAAAGGGACCATTTATTAAAAAACAAAATTAGATATTTACATGGTCGACCCAAAATAAAAAAAACAAAACCTATTTGAAAAAACCTAATAAGCAATAAAATACCCAAAATGGCAAGCCACCATTTCAAACAAAAGTCGACCTTCCATTTCCATCCAACTGACTATTCATTTTCTTCAATGGAAGGCCAGGGAAGAGAGCTTATCTACACTCGTATACCTAACCTAGTATCAACAAAGATCAACAAAAAACATCCAAGTTTGGCATGAATCAACTTTAGGTCAAAAACTCTCACTGACGATATGATTCAAACCGCTGAAGAACTCTTCAAATTGGAGTGTGTGGATTTGAGTTGTTGTAAGGCATGCGATGGAAAACCTCCCTTCAAGATGCACCGAAAAGTGATTTGCACTTGATTTCTATCCAAGCAGATCTGGAATAGCCCAACAAAACTCGTCTCATTTGAGAACCATACTAGAAGCTCAGTCCCTTCACATCGTTCATTTCCTAATTTGTTTACTTTAAATCGCACCCTCTAATTTATTTTGTAAGTTGGTTGAACCCCAAAGAAGTTGATACCACTGCTAAAGAAAGCAAATTTCAAGGATTTATTTCAAGTAGACTACTCAAGTATTTTAGATGTAGTGACCTATAGCTTTCTTTTGTAAACCTACAGCAACTGAAATTACCTAATACTCCTCAATAACTTGTGGTCCTCATTTAGAACTCTTGTTATCCGTAAATTTGGAGTATTTGCTTTCTTTAATTAAATGATTACTCTAGCTTTTTGAGGAATTTCTTGGATGTTGTTAAATATTTGTCTATCTATACTTGTACCTGTAAAATTAACAGCATGTATAGTAAAAAAAATCTGCCAGAGAATTACCTTATTTGAATATGTGCAAAACCTCAACATTATTACTATGCATCTGATTTTGATATATCTAACATCCAAAGAAACCAGCCATGGAACCTCCCAAATTCCATTCAACACCTTTTGAGCTATTAGAGGATCAGTCTCAATGATCAGAGGAACTAAATTATTCTGCAAACAATAATTTAATCCTATCTTGATAGCTTTAATTTCACTCTTAATGACAGTAACTTCCTCCAGAACCCTTTCAGCATAGATAAAATCTCCTTCTCCATTTCTTACATAGAAAGCCATGGATCTCATACCTGAACCATCAGCATTGCATTTATAACTTCCCCTGGGAGGGTGAATCCATTTAACCACTTTGTAGTTAACCAAAGGAGAATATCCCTCTAAGAACTTGACAATAAGAGGCCAATTCTTAGGTAAACCTTTCAGCCAAGGATATCTATACTTGGTAAATAAGTATATATTTCTATGTATCTCTATGATCATAGCCTGTCTACTCATCTTTCCCCCATGCTTGATAACATTTCTTCTTTTCCAAACTTGTCATATTATAAAGTTAGGAACTGCTTTAAAAATAAGCTTAAGCTTAGCACAACAATCAGCATTCCACCATTTCTCCGGAATTTTTTTTAATCTGAACAAAAGGAAAATTTAAACTTGCAGCTTCTATAAACAACTTCCACACATAAATAGAGTTGGGACAATGAATAATGAGATGAATAAAAGATTCTTGCACATTATCATTGCAGCAACAACATATTACAGAATCAGATATTCCTCTTTTAATCAAAACCTTACCTATAGGAATTCTTTTAAACCACATCCTCCACAAAAGGAAAGATACCTTAAAAGGTATTCCTTTTTGCCATATGCTAGAGATATTATGAATAGGATCTTTTCTCTGCCTGCATAAATCCCAAGCTGACCCTAATTTGAATTTACCAATATTACTAGGCATCCACCAAAGTTTATCTTTACCCTCAGAAATATTACAATATCCTAGTACCTTGTGAATATGATCACAAACCTCCTCATTGAAGTTATCATACAGCAATTCATTGTTCCAACCTTCTTTATTGATCAATTGATTAACAGATTCCACCTGATCTTGAGCATGTGAAATGGGAAAGTAGTAGTGAAGAGCCCCCATTTGTGTCCAGTTGTCAAACCAAACACTAGCCTGTCCTTCTCTTATTTCCCACCAAATTTCTTGATCAAAAAAGTTTCTAAGCTTGAAGCATAGCCTTCTAAACCTGAGAACCTCCCTTCCATTCAACAATTTGAGGCCTATGTCTCTTACAATACCTATTTCTCATGTAGTTTAACCACAGTGTGTTAGTAGTTCTGAAATTCCACCAAAGTTTTGCAATGAGAGCCTTTCAAACACCAAATAGAGATCTAAACCCCAAGCCTCCATCACTTTTAGGAACACAAACATTGTCCCAAGAAATCCAGTGAGTAGCTCTTCCTTCCTCTTTGAAATTCCATAGAAATTTAGTAAAAATCCTATGAATATCATAAATAACATATTAAGGGGGGTTAATAGCAGATAACAGATAAATAGGTATACTTTGCAAAACATGGTTAATCAGAATAGCTTTTCCCCCAAATAACAAAATCTTCCCTTTCCAAAGCTAAAGCTTATTCTATATTTTCTTGATCAAATCTGAAAAAGTGAACCTTCTTCTTCTTATCATGGCTAATAGGGCAACCTAAATACATCAGAGGAAACTTTCCTTTAGAGAAACATGTAACATCTTCAACTACCTGAACAGAAGTCTGTGCTGCCTTACTAAATAAATAGAACGAACTCTTGTCCTTATTAATAAGCTGACCATATTATTGTTCATATATACTCAAAGTCTTCATAATCAACTGCAAGGATGTTCTAACCGCTGCTGTAAAGATAGTGGTATCATCTGCATAAGCTAGATGATTCAATTTGTCACTCTATTTAGGTAAACCATAGCTCCTAAAAGTAGGTTTTTCAAAAAACTTATTCAGAGCCTGTGATAAAACCTCAGTAGACAAGATAAAAAGGGACGGAGATGGAGGATCTCCTTACTTTACCCCTCTAGAAGAATGAAAAAAGCCATGAGTTTGACCATTAATTAGTACAGAGTACCAATTATTAACAATAATCCTCCAAATCATATCAGTCATCTTGGAATCAAAAACCATTCTTTCCAAAACTGTGATAAAAAAAAATACCAATCAACTCTATCATAAGCATTGGACATATCTAACTTAATGACCACATTATTAGGTTTACCCCTAAGCCTAATGTCAGAAATTATTTCTTGAGCCAATAGGACATTCTTAGTGATATTTCTACCCTTAACAAAGCCTGACTGATTCTGAGAGATCAACCTTGGTAGAAAACCTTCCAATATATCATGAATAAGCCTATAAATGACCTTATTAAGAAAATTACTCAAGCTAATTGGTCTAAGATCTGAAAAGGATTAAACCACATCCTTTTTTAGGCAGTAAAACCAAATTAGTGTGAGTAATGGACTTAGGTAATGTAGAACCTTGAAAAAAAGCATGGACCATATTAATGATATCAGGGTCTACAATATTCCAACAAGTCTGATAAAAACACCTAGACAAGCCATCAGGTCCACATGAACTTTTAGAATTGAGTTCAAATACCACCTTCTTTACCTATGCTGCATCAGGAATTGCATTAAGCAAAGCATTATCATCTGAAGAGATCTGAGGTTGGATTTGCTACAATAAACAAAAGTCTACAGAATTGGTTCCACCAGTAAATTGCTTTTTTTAAAAAAAAAAACCTTTCTAGCAATTTCTTCTTCTGATTCTGCCCATGAACCATCCTCCTTCAATATTCTTTTCAGAGAAAGCCTCTTCCTTCTACCCTTGACTAGATAGTGAAAAAATTTAGTGTTCCTATCACCTTCTTTAAACCATGAACACTAGATTTTTGAATCCAAAATTCCTCCTCATAATGAAGATAGAATTTTAATTCTGCATGACCCTTTTGTAGAATAGATCTATTAAGAGGAGAAGGATTCTCTTGAAATAAATCTTTCTTGATTTTACAATCTTTTCTCTAAAGACCAATTGCTTAAAAACATCTCCAAACTTTTCTTTACTCCATTTGGATAGGGCCAATTTAGTTCTCTTCTACTTTTTCTTCAATTGAATTAAAACATCTTCATTATTCTCTACAACCCAATTTTGTTTAACAACATCCAATAAATCTTTCCTCTCTGTCCAAAACTTCAAAATCTTGAAAGGTTTAGCAATAGCCATATTACTAGTCCCACAAGTTAGTAGTAGAGGAGAGTGCTCTGAACCAGTTCTAGCTAAATATTGTAAATCCAAGCTTCCATAAACATCCAGTAACAGTTGATTAGCTACAATCCTGTCTAATATTTTGAAAATGCATTCCCCATCAACTCTTCCATTGCACCAAGTAAATGGGTTTCCAGAAAAATTAATATTATATAGATCACTTGAATTAATGCAGAAAGCAAAATCTTCATATTCTTAAGGATAAACAGGCAATCCAATAATTTTTTCTTCTTCCCCTAAAATGAGATTGAAATCCCCTCCAACCATCCAAAGCAATGAAAAATTATGACTTAGAGAATAAAGATCATCCTAAAGTCTTAATCTCTCATTTGCTGAACATTTACCGTACACAGCAGTAGATAGCAATTGAGTTCCATTCTCCAAAGTAAGATGCAATGTCAATTGCTGATTAGAATGAAAAATGACCCCTTCTAGAATATCATAATTAACAAACACCCAGATTTGACCATTTGCATTATAATTAACATATTGTATCTCTAACCTTCTTTTGTACTTTTGTATTTGTCTAGAATCTTGAAAAGGTTCCATCAAACCAATCATTGTAAACTTATGATGTCTTGTTGTGAATTAACAGACCTTATGTTCCAAAACAATGCATCAAAACTTATTTAAAATTAGATTTGACCACCCTCTTAGGTTGAATCCTTGTAGGCAGAGTAGTGCTACCATCTCTTTTCATATTGCCTTTCCTACCATTGGATACAAGCTTTAGGGATAAACCAACTTCATTGAAAATATTCTGCATTCTAATCATATTTTCTCCTTCATTTATCTCTTCAACCACAACTGTATCTCCATCTACTACTTTCTGAATTGTTTTATCTTTTTCTATAGGGCCCATCTGAAGGTCTTAATGTGACACCAAGGTATGCAAAGACTCCATTGGCATAGATTTCCCAGCAATCATAAGTATAATAGCACTTCCTGATTCTCTTGTTTTAGATTCTAGTAATTTTGGACTCTGGTGAACTTGGATAGGTGGAAGACAATCTTTTATTAGAACAACAACTTGAAGTGGTACTTGATATGTTGCATTATCCAATTCTTTCTTTAGTAACAATTCATTTTCCTATTTTTGACACTCTTCAAGTAATATAGCAACTGTCGTATCTCCATTCTCTTGATTTGATTGATAAATTTCTTCTTCTTATTGATTATTAGCTCCTTCAGGTACCTCTTTATATTGATCAGTGATTTCTTTATTTGTAGGGACATCCTTTTAAGTTTTGATGTCTCCAACAACCTCATCACATTGAATTTGCTGAATATTTAAATCTCTACCCTCAGCCACTCCATCTTGCATAGTTACATCACTGCTATTGTTGTTATTATTTTTATCTGTCTGTGCAAAAGCCTGTGTGACCCAGTCTTTGGTAGATGATTGTTGTAAAGAAGTGGAATCTGTGTGGATTGCTTACTCTTTGTTTGGTACTTCCTTATTGTTTATTGACCCTGTTGCTACTGTATCTATGCTAATTGCCAGTGAAGGATTCAATATAGCATTTGTGTTAATATTTGTATTTAGTTATACCTCATTATCTATGCCCTCCTCAGTTAGTGTTGCAAAAGCATTATTTGTATTGACTATGTCACCATACTTTTTTAATTCTTCTTGCTTTTGTCTTGGAAAAGTTCTGGTGGTAGGTTTCCACTTCTTGAAATGCCTTCCCACTCTAATCAGTGGAACCCCCTCATGTGCATTAGAGACCTCTGACTCCTTTTCAGCCTGATTATCTTTCTCCTCCTACATGGGTTTTCTGAGCTCCGGGTGAAGCACCCTGCAATCCACTTCATCATGACCCTATAATTTGCGCTTTTTTGCAATATTTTGACAGCATATCATAGTGAATCTTGATTCTTTCCACTCTAGAAGTCTTTGTAACTTCATTAACAACTTCTACTTCAACAAATTTAGGGAGGTCTACCAACAGATCTACAAGCACCTTAGCCCTAGCATAACTAGGTCTAGTCTTATAGATAGTGGCTATGTCTAGATGTAAAGGTTTCCCAATCACTGATGCCATAGAAAAATTGGATTCCTTAACAAAAAAGGTTGGTTGTAAATCCAAAAAGGAAATCCATGCCATTGCTGGTGTAGTTTCCTCCTTAGCTTTGAATTTTGCATCATAGATAAGAGGTCGTATCATGTATGAGTAACCATCTTTAGATAGAATATACTAACTCAGTCTAGACATCATATTAATAAAATCATATTCACAATTAAATTTCATAAGGAAGTGTCCATTCCTAAGTAATCCAATTAGATAGTCCCCCTTCACATTGCATTGCTTTGGAATTTGGATTCGAAGTTCATCAATTTTTCGCCATCCATAGGAAAAATTTCCAACTACTGCATATTGGAGGTTTTCTATAGTATTCATTCTATCAACTTCTTGTTCCATCCAAACCACTCTTGGTATCCCATTATTATAACAAGGCTTTTTTTATTGGAATTTGTTCCACTGCTTGATTTGAGATAGCAGAATCTTTAGGGGTCTTTAACATATTAGCATATTGTTCGAGAATTGGTAAAACCTCCTTGTCTATTCTGTCTTTAGTCAAGCTATTAGGTTTATTAGGCAAAATAGAATTTAGGTTTGACAAAACAATAGGAATTGAGGCATTAGGATGTTTTAAAATAGGAAAAGAGATGTCAGACGAGAGAGGCACTACTAGACCAATACAAGAAAATGGTTGGCTGGCGGCCAAATTGGCCATTTCGGTGGAGGTTAATCATAAAAAATTGTGGATGGCATGAGGGGTCAAGTTGCATACTTTAAACATTCTTTCGAGTGTGAGAGTACTTCTCAAAATGCCCTCAAATTAACATACTTCAAATGCGTGCAAGTGAGGACTTCATTTGTGGTGAGGGCACTTGAAACATGAGGATAGCTCTAGTTCAAAACCTTCGTTTGAAGTAAGATGAGCAAATCTTGTCGACACTTAGGTATGTTTGAGATACCACTTGAAGCTATAGGAATTATCTCAAAGTCGATCTCAGTTGGAAGAGAAACAAAAGAGAAATTTCTATGTTATGCTAATTTTTGGTACCAATTACAGTTAAGACTTGATTTCCCTTTTTGTTAAAAAAAATGATGAAATTGGGGAAAGTAACCACCTTTGAATACCTATCTAAGTGACTTGGTGGTTCTTTCTTTGATAGGATTCATTTTCTTAATTCGTGCCATATATTTGTAAAAGTGATATGTTACGTTGGATTGTCACCTCCATCTTTGTGACATGTTATGTTTTGTTGAATCATCACTCATATATTTGTGACATATTTTGTTGGATCATCACTCATATATTTTTGACATATTATGTTAGATCATCACCTCCTTTGGACCTCCTTTGTTGTGACATATGGCATTTGCTACTAATAAATTTAGTGCAAGTGATTATAAGACACGTTGGGAAGTCACCCTATTTAAAGTGACTTATTGTATAACGTTGTCCAACTTTCAATGAGACACGTTGGGAAGTCATCCCATTCAAAGTGGCATATCACGTTCAAGTTGGTGGTTCGCCATTAAATGAGATAAGTTGGGTCACCACCCGTTCAAATGGCATTTCAAGTTCAAAATAGGTCATCCGCCTTTCAATGAGACAAGTTGGTTAGCTATCCCATTCAAATGGCATTTCAAGTTCAAATGGGTCGTCCGCCTTTCAATGAGACAAGTTGGGTTGTCACCCATTCAAATGGCATATAGATTCAAAATGGTTCGTCTGTCTTTCAATGAGACATGTTGGGAAGTCACCCCGTTCAAAGTGGCATGTTACATTCAAGATGGGTCGTCCATCTTTCAATGAAACAAGTTGGGTCGGCACCCATTCAAATGACATATCAAATTGAAGATGGGTCATCCGTCTTTCAATGAGACAAGTTGGATTGTCACCCATTCAAATGACATATAAGTTCAAAATGGGTCGTTCGCCTCTCGACGAGACACGTTGGGAAGTCACCCCTTTTAAAGTGGCACAATACATTTAAGATGGGTCAACCGCCTTTCAACAAGACAAGTTGGGTAGCCACCTCATTCAAAGTGGCACATCAAGTTTAAAATGGTTCGTCCGCCTTTCAATGAGACATGTTGGATCATCACCCGTGCAAATGACATTTCATGTTCAAAATGAGCCGGCCTCCTTTTAAAGAGACAAGTTAGGTTGCCATTCCATTCAAAATGATATATCATGTTCAAGTTGGTCATCAACCGTTCAAAGAAAAAAGTTGGGTTATCACTCGTTCAAATGATATATCAAGTTCAAAATAGGTCGTCTGCCTTTCAACGAGACAAGTTGGGTCACCACCTCATTCAAAGTGGCATATTATGATCAAGTTGGTCATCCACAGTTCAAAGAGGCAAGTTGGGTTGTCACTTGTTCAAATGACATATTAAGTTCAAAATAGGTCGTCCGCCTTTCAACGAGACAAGTTGGGTCGCCTCCTCGTTCAAAGTGGCATATTATGATCAAGTTGGTCATTTGTCATTTAATGAAACAAGTTGACCCGCTACCTCATTCAAACAGGTACGCAATATTGCATCTCCAGTGTCTCACAAGTTCACACTGAGGTAATTTGAAAGTTAGGTCGAAGGTATGCAAATATTTTATCTTCGAACAACCCTTTTCCTTTTATCAAAAGACAATCAATCCATCATTGTCAAAGTTCTATTAATGTTTGACATCGTCCATTGCACATGTCATTCTTTTTCTTCTTTGTCTAGCCAAAATTGGATACGCGTCAACTTCTTCAAACAAAGATTCTTTCATCATCCCCAAATGAAGAAGGGACAGTTGTTGACACCCAATTTTGGCAAAATATTTTTAAAATAAACACTTTTGTGTTTTTTATTTGTTAAAGTGCACAAAATTCATTTTTTATATATTTTTGTTCAATTTAACACAAGTTATTGATAATTATCCTCATTTTTGAAGATGTTGGGATTTTTATCAATTTTTTACTATTTTAATTATTTTTTTATCATTATCGATTTTTGTACAGCCTTTTTATAAACAAATATTATTTTAATTTTGTTAAATTATTATTTTTGTCTTCAATTGAGATCACATTTTTATCTGATATTAAATATATTTTTTAATTTATTTTAATTACAGTCCGTTAATTCATAAAAGACAGAGAAGATATTTTTTACACAGATAAGTTAAATATCCATAGTTTTGGATAACTCATGATTTTGGATAGCCCATGGTATTCTAAAATCATAGTATTAAGCACACGATTTTTCTCTTGAGCGATTTTATTTTATCTATAAAACTAATCCAATCCCTTCATAATTAATGGTGGTGGAAATTTCCAAATTAGGCAAGAACCCTAAAAATCCTCTTCTCTTTTTCCATTCTTAGCTTAAGCAGCCACCTCCCTCCCTTTCATTTTCATGCGAAGCTCTGTCCACCACCCTCACCGGAAACACCCATTAGCAACGAGCTTTAAGCTCTCAAGCCACGACTTTCACATTTTTGTTCCGATGTCCACTTTTACCCTATTTGTTTTGGTGAACAACCTACCATTAACACCATCGGACCACCCCCAAAACCATATTGTTTTTGGTATTTTTAGTGGAATCACGACGAACAAATAACCAAACCAACCGCCTCTTTCCTCCATTTTTCCCGGGGAAACCCATTACAAAACAGTCTCGTCTCTTCATTTCCATCACAATTTCGGCGAGAAGCTTAACTCCGGTGAACCAGATCCAAAACGACGAACCCAACAGCACAACCACGAGTTGTACAATAAACAACAATCAATGAGCAAGCTCCGGCAAACTCAACAACTACGAGCGGACTAGCGAACTAGACACGATGCTACTCCGACAACGAACCTCCGATCTGACTGGAAATTTATACTCCGATGAAATAACAGCAACACCGGTGAGACCACGTGGTAGCCACCATGTTTTGAGGTAACCATTGTCTTTTTTCGATAAACTTTGCCAACTCCGGTGTACTTCACGATTTAACTCTGTTTATGTTATTACTTTACTGTTATTGTTGTTATTTTATCACCTCTTACTGATTTCGCTTTGACTAATCAATGCTACTTTATTGATGTTGCTATCTTTTTTACTTATTATTGATTTGTGCTTTGAATATTCACTATTATTGTATTGCTATAAATATTATTTTTTGTTATTTAGTATTGATTTGTCTTTAACTATTCACGTTACTTTTTTGATGTTCTGGTTCTTATTATTTGTTAGTAATGTTGCTTTGATTATTTGAAATTACTTCATTGGTGATTTTTCTAGTAATCTTTGGATACTTTTGCACACTGATAATGAACAGTATCAATACTTTGATACTTGGCCAATGATAAAATCTCTCCGTCAAATTTTTGAGGCCTCCCCATTACAAAAGACGAATTTTATTTTTGAGTTCAATTATTTCTTTATTTCAAGTATTTATATTCTTGGCCGATGAAGAAAATTTCATCGATTTCCAAGGCCTCCCATGTACAAAAGAAGAATTTTGCTCTTTCGTTTATTATTTATTTAATTTATTTTGATTTATATTTATTCATTACTAATACTTTTACCAAGTGTTTTTACAGGTACATGGAGCTTCTTCCCGAAGAAAATACTCAAATTCAAAATCGAGAATCATTTAGAGTTATTTATTGTAGTTATTTATTTTGTTTAACGATAGACAAATATTAGACCGTCCTCGTTATTTGTGCTTTGCTTTATTTGTACATGTTTTTAATTTTCTTATTCATGTAAATGATTTATTTTTTCTTTTATCTTGTCCTCAATTGAAAAAATGAGTTCAGCTGAAACCCACCTTTGTGGATTCCGAAGGGTGTCTAACATCTTCCCTTTGGAATAACCTGAACCCTTACCTAGAATCTAATTAGTTTCGCAAACTATTTTTTTTAATTTAATTAATTGATTCCTAGTTTTTCCTAAAATTAGGTGGCGGCTCTCATAATTTTTTAAAACTAATTATCAATTATTTTTTGAATCTCGAAGTCGCGCCTTATGAAAATAGGGATCGCGATACCATTATTATACACATTGGCTCTTCATCCTTTTCATTCTCAGGAAAATCATTTTCATGATCAGAAAGTAGATCCACTTCAATAGTCATCTAATGAATCTGTATAGCAGTTGGAGATGTTTCCACCAAATTAGAAGTTGAGGATTCACCATTTTATACACAATGGATACTCATTGATGTCCAAATTTTTTTTATTCACTTTCATATATAATATGAAAGTCATATCATTGTATATAGGCATAGATCCAGACCTCACAATGTATTTTATGTCCATTAAACTTGAATTTTACTGTATATTCAATTGTTTTACAATTCATCAACAAAAAATCAATATCTGCAATCCGAATTGAAAAGCACTCTATTGAAGGTGAATTTTTTGACTGCAACATCGTTTATCCATTCACCTCCGTATTGTATCGTTATTGGAATCAAAATCAAAGTTGAAGCCATTGTTTTTGTATCAATTTGAACAAATTTTGAATGGAAAAAAGTTTACAGAAGCTGATTGATGACGATTTTTTTAGATTTTATATATAATGATGAATGAATCGCGAAAGGAAAGGGAGTGTTTAGTATCCGAAAAAAGGTAGATTTATGAGTTTGAATAGGTAAGAAAATCGTGAATTTCAGAAAAGATATTTTTTTGGGATTTGGGCGTGTTTTCCGTTGGTTTTAAGTGTCCGTTAAATATGGTTAGGGAATGAAATTAATTTAGCAACTAATTAGAGAAAATTAAATTGTAGTGGCTATTTATTGGGAATAGTTTACAGCGAAGAGACATTTTTGTCCTTTTCCCTTTTTTCCTTTTGACTAGTACAACCCCTCATTCATCAATCTATGTATCGATTGTTGATAGATAAATAAGCATCCACGCTCCCTGAAGTGCATTAGATAAACTTAACTCTTTTGCATACATTCATTATTTTCCTAAATTAACCTGATTTTCAGCGGCTAGTAAGTCGCCCAAGGCATAATAACTTACCTTTGTAAATTAAAAAAAAAATTAAATCGCCAAACTTTCGTTTGACATTGGTCGTTTAAGAAAAGAATAAGTCGCTCCATGCCTAACGTTTTTTTCCCTTTAGTATCTTTGAAAATCAAGTCTCCCATTTGGTATTTTAGCTCAAAAAGTTGGCCATTTTGGCTTTGGATACTATAAAACACTAAAGACCATCTCCATTTTTTGCTTCAAATGTGATATTTGAAGAAACAAATGCAGATGGCACTCCACCTATGCTTCATTTTTGCTTCAAATTTGGAGTGTGAATAGTGTCACTCCAAATTTGAAGTAACAATATTCATCAACTTTAAATTACTTTTTGAATTTATTTTTTTAAAATTATATAACACTTTTAATTTAGCATATTATAAATTGTAAAACCATTAATAAAGTTCCTAGTATTCGTAATTATTTTTTAATATAATATCTTTATTATATTAATTTTAAATTTAAATTAATTTATAATTTTTATAAATTAATTTTTGTATATAATATTTTATTTAAAATATAAGTTAATTTATTATAATTTATAATTGTATAAAAAATATAACCATTACAAATTATTATATAAGAAAAGAATATGAATTATATAAAAGAAAAAAGAAAGGATTTATTTTATGAAATAAGAAAATATAAATGAAATAAAAATAATAATATAATATTGAAGAGAGAGAAGAAATAAAGAAGAATATTCTTTTTTTGGAGTAAAATTTGAAGTAGTGGGTTGGAGCTGGTTTGCTCCAAATTTGGAGGAACTTTGACGCAAAAAAGGAAGATAGGGTTGGACATGTCCTAAACCCCCACTGATATCCACTTCAAATTTCTTTATCACAAATATCATCAAAACACAAAAGAAGAAGAGGATGGCTCCGACCCAATTGTTGCAACAGGTACAATTATAGTGAGAAAAAAATGACATTGTGATTTTAAGATATGTTGATTAAAATTTTTTAAAAAGAACTTTTAACCCTTAATCACTTAGTATATTGACAAAATAATGACATCATATATCATTATCATAAATAGACAAGTAATTTTTTATTATTAGAATAAACATGTATCCTTGTTGAAGATAAATAACAAGCAAGGGTAGTTTAGTCATTGTCTTATAGTGAATTAGAAGGTTCTAGTAAGTTAGTTACAAAAGTTAGTTAATAAGTTGTAGTATATATATCAAGCAGTATGTACATTCTCTTCAATTTGATTGATTCAATACAATGCTTTTTCCCCCTCTTCTTCTCTACCTCTGATCTTTACTTCTTTTTCTTCCTTGAGTACCCTAAAAGGGATCCTTCATTTCATCAGTTTACTCTCATTACAATATGGTATCAGAGCAGTACTTGTAAAATCTAGTCGATTCTGCTCAAATTCTTTTATTTCTGCAAATTTTCAGATATTCTTGAAGCTCTTATCTGAAGAATTCTTGCAAGATTCTAGCCTATAACAATGGCGTCTGAAGGAATTAACAATGTGAATATCAATTCTGGCTCAAATTCCAGTAGCACCCAAAGTTCTAACATGGATTACAACTGATGTACCGTGAACATACGACACTTTCAACGCTTAAAATTATGAATATTTGCAAGTACGAAGGTATTTTTATTTGAATATGATGTGTTTTTGTTAGTTCTATAAAAAAAACATGTGACAGAAAAGCTAAGAAATATGCTAAGGAAAGACATAGAGCCCTCATCGAACTGTGTGAAAGGTACACGAGCCATGTGCCTAGGTGTACGAGGGTTACTTGATGATTGGAAGACATTTGAAGGTTCAGTTGCACGAGACACCACACGAGCCATGTGAGGCACATACGTGTCGTACAATTTTTATATGAGTCGTATGTATTACACACAAGCCGTATGGCTATCCATGGGGAAAGACTTGAACTTTTGGTGGATATAAGCCATACGAGTGTCCATACGAGTCGTGTGGCCTTTGCAAGGACCGTATAGACATGCATTGACCCAGTTCTCCTAGTTAGATTAGGATAGGATTACTTATGTCTATAAATACATCTTTTAGGATTTTATTTTGGAGACGTACGTTTTGTGTGTTGTTCTAACATTCTTTGAAAGTATATTATCCTACTTTTGCCATTAATTTCACAATTTGATTCATTCTTCATTTCGTTGTTCTTCTATAATCCATCCCATTAGTTACTTGATTATTGTAAGTGCTTTCATAAAGCATTCTTTATTGAATCTGGATATGATCACCGCAATTATGAGTAGCTAAACACCAGACTAGGGTTGTGGGAACCATGATGAATTAATAAAGCAGGATTCATGCTTGGTGATTCTAAACCGGTGTGCATGCATGTTGCGTCCAACTGCACACACAAGTGTATGTAGTTGTGCAAGTAATAAAGTGGCTCTTGTGAGTCGAATATCAATCCCACAGAGACTTGACATTTAGTAGACAATCCAATTCAAGTATTACTATTGAAGTTAACCGAGTGCGATTTGTAACCCAAGAGAATTTGAGTTTTGTTATGCTAAAAGTAACAATTAACAATAACGGAAATTAAAAGGGTTGTAAATAATAATTAGGAAGATTCCAGGGTCAAGGCATCTTGAACAATCATGTGAAGCTATACAATCTCGTTGGTTAACTTATTTATCTTAGTTGTTGATTCACGGGGTTAATATCATGATTATGGTCTTCCGAGCCACTAATTGTATATTTAAATTAGCCTCACAACTACATCGTTGAGCGGGGATGTGGGAACTAATTCAAATGCATTCATATTTCATCCCATAGTTGAGTCAAACAAGGCAAATTAGGTATATTGCTATCCTAATCGCGAATCTTATCTTTAATTCTTCTTAAAGACAAGAA
The DNA here is from genome assembly GCA_031232105.1 of Capsicum rhomboideum. Classification (NCBI taxonomy): domain Eukaryota; kingdom Viridiplantae; phylum Streptophyta; class Magnoliopsida; order Solanales; family Solanaceae; genus Capsicum; species Capsicum rhomboideum. Next base: position 37,627,106 of record CP124716.1, read on the forward strand.
TTCATTCCTTATGTTATTCGTTCTAACCTAATGTTGATCCTTGCGGGCACACAAAATACACATAGATGTATTCTAAAGGTCGCAAATCAATAGACTAGTAAGTACAAGCATATAAGAACAACCAAATATGACAATTAACATTAACCAACTTGAATATACACTAAGCAATCATGTTCGTAGCCTTAACCCTAGAAAGAGGTGTTTAGCCACTCATAGTCTTACAAAGAATCACCATTAAGGAATTCATTAGTAAAACTACAAGAAAAATGAAGCTAAAGAAAGAAGAACCCTAATGTAGAGCCCTTGATGCCTTCTTTTCTCTCCAATTGTGTGTTGCTTTAAAGAATACTTATAACTGTGGTTAAGTGCTCTTTATATAGTCCACCACTTCATCCCTAGGCTTCCCCATACGAAATATATATATTTACCCTTTTGCCTTCAACTTAAACTAACTAGAAAACTAAGTTTAGTCGGTTTTTGGAGATTGCGGCACATTGCCTATCGCATGGCCTCAAGGGGTACGACGCATGGCCTATAGCATGGCCAATCCTTTATCTCCTGGCAGTAGGGGGTGGCTCATGGCCTAGCCCCATGCCTTGAGGGTGCGGCGCAAGGTGCTCCTCAACGTGGGATTCCGTCCAATCTTTGTCCTATGCTCCTCGTCTACTCATTCTTTGTTTTTTCACTCGTTGTGGCCTGTGTATAGGATTCATTTAGATTCTATAGCTTCTCCAATGGTCTCCTACAACACCTCATAACAAACATTAGGCCATACAACACTATAAAACTCATCAAAGTACACTAGATCAAGCATAGCTTAAGCCGACCTAACAAGTTATCTAGTCTAATCTCTATTTGATCATTTTGACTCTTGAATTATTTCAAATGCACCTTAAATACTCTAAACATGAAAGTTAGCAAACAAATACACAAAGAACACTTTATATGTCATTAATCACAACAAGTTATCCTCAAAACCAAACTAAGCCCGCGTAGATAATGACACTTAGGTGTATAAATACGCCTAAGATCACCACCTCACACTTAAAGTCTTGTTCTTCCTCGAACAACTCTTTACACTAATCACAATCGAGGAAGATTTTAACATCACTACTTGAACTAAGACACTCAAGCTAGAACTACAACGACTACACGAATAGCAAGTTCTAAAATAGGAATGTCATATTACAATTGAAAACTCATGAATACTTCTTCAAGACTTCCTAAACTCAAGGATTGACTCTACCAAGTTGGAAAACTCATGCACATTAGGCAGTAAATAGATTATATAAGTCACCTATCCATCATTAAACATGCACTTTCACCACAAGAGAGTCACCTGTATTCACTCACAAACACATAATTTTAACACAAGAATGGGTGTAAGAATAGAATTTCGCTCACTCTCACAAAGAATTCTCATGCCACATATGATGAACCATAAGCTTGCCCTTAATGTACTACTCTACTAATATAAGAACGTCAAAATTCAGGATCAAGTAGGACTTTACGGGTTGTAATGTAGGCTAAGGAACATGTAGGTACTATTTTGGCCTGTAATAGTGACTATCTTCCCTAAGCTCTTTAGTACACTACTCTTTACATTAAACTCATCTCCAACCAACCTATTTTTTACCACTTTTATCTTCACATCTCTCTTTTGTTTTGCCCCATCTCTTTAAGCTAGCTTACACATCTTTAGTAGAGAATATTTTTCATCAACACATGATTCACTTCTTTTGATCAATTTTTCTTTTCATTACATTACTCCCCACCAACAACACATAACTTTTTAAACACCCCTATCGCTATTACTTTAGGGTTGGGGTGGCAAATGGGCAGTTTGGGCTGAAGTTGGGCGGGTTAAGATGGGTTGAACAAACAAATGGGCCAATACCCAATCTAGCCCAAAGGTATTTGGGTCATGATGGGCTGGGCCAAAATGGGCTAAACAATGGGCCATAACCCAATCCGCCTATTTTGACCCAAATCTTTATAATATTTCTTAAACAAATTAAAACCCAATATTTTTTTTGAAAAGTATTTTTTCAACTTTAAATATTCAGGAAATTAATTGACAAAAATTCCAAGTCTCAAATTCGAAATACATTTTGAAATCTGAAATTCACAAAAATTAAATTCAAATCAAAATCTGAACCAAGAATATAATTGGAAATGTTCGAATTGTGATTCTGTTCAAACTATAGTCACCCCTACTTATATTAATTAATTAATTAAAATTTTGTTGGATCACTCAACATGTGAAAATTTTATAAATGAAGCCATCGTTAAACCAAAGTCCATCATTTCATTTAACTAATAGATGCAACAGCTACTACCATACTACCAAGCATTGAAACAAAATCCAGATTGAATTTTTAAAGGTCAAATTTCTCGAGTCAAACTAATTTATTTCGATGATGTATTTGGGCATGTAATCTTTAAGGTATTTTAAAAAATAATATACATATTTAAAAACTATATAGAAAATATTTTAAGTCACAAGAATTAACAACTTAAAATATTTAAAAGACATACGAATAAATCATGGTCAAAGATTTTCTTGTTTGACGGAAGTATGTCATATGTATATTGGAAATGAGGGAGTATAGAATAAAACATTTTTCAGGGAAAATTTCATCGCCTCTTTATTTTGCTAATTTCATTCGATGATGATATAAATCTCTAGTAAAAGTAACAAGACATCATCTCGTGTGAACAATAAAACAAGATTTAATGCAGAATATATGGATGTAGAATCTAATATCTTAACAGTGAGTAGGTTAAAGTTGACGGTAAGCAAATAAAACTCGCATATTCTACTAAAGTAGCTTAGTAGCTCTTTGCTATAGTAGTTTGCCCATTTGGGCTAAAGCCATGGACCCATTTGGGTTATTAAAATAAATGGGTTAAGTTGGGCTTGCCCAAATCTAGCGCATCTTAATATTTGGTCATGCCCAACCCATTATAATTTGGGCGGGTCATTCGGGCTTGGGCCAAATTTGCGACCCTTACTTTAGGGCTTCAACTTCACTTTTTCCTTCTTCAGTTTTACACTCCTTAACATTTTAATTTTTCAACTAAAGCGCTTAGGAGTTTTGGATCAAATTACGGTCAATTCAAAGAAAAGGAATAAGCTATATATGAGGCTACCAAACAATAGGCTAAAAGCTCAACGGGGCTAACTAAGATCATACTTCAAGGGTAGATAAAATAGGTATAAAACATGGTTAATCAAAGAAATTCCTATATCATCTCCTAAACTCAACATTCTTTATTTCGCTTTGCAAACACACCGGGCAAGTCCTAGACATCAATATGCAAACATGGACTATAACAAAAACCCCACTCACACTTGGCACATGTTTAACTCAAGAAGGATCCCTATACACTTTCAATCAAGCAATTGCAAGAATTTAAATTTAAGCCAACATCACACAAGAGTCAGATCAAAGTGCCAAGGTGTCTCACAAAAGTCATTCAATTTTTACATCATGCCTTAGAATTCAACACCAACTTGCTTCAAATAATCATGTGTAGCACCTAGCAAGAGCATCTCTATTTATTCCAAATGACAGAAATTTTAAAATTACCCCTAAAAATCAAAAAGGATACTGGGTTCAAAGGGCTTCCCCTCGGAAAAGAACCAAAAAGAAAAATCGGGGGGTGGATGAAGTGTGCTTCTACTAAACGGACAAAACAACAAAAACTAAAAATAAGCAACTATAAAATCTTTTTGTTTTTAAGATTTATTCAAAAACTTGCAACTAAATCAAAATAGAAATCCTGTGGCGCACTTCACCCTAAACAAATTGGAATATTCCCACCCCATACTAGAAATAATGCTATGTCCCCAAAGCATAAATCAAATTAAGAGCAATGGTTAGCAATACTCCCTTAGGTCTCGAGACCTAGCTAGAAGCATGTCACTTTCTCAGATTTCCGTCATGGGGGCTGGAGGACTCAACACTTATGCTTTTATCATGCTCCTTAGCTTAGATTTTTGGGTACTCAGACTTCCCCGAATCTGCAAAACAAACAAACAAAACAATACAAACATAAAAACAAAGGTGACACTATAAAAATAACTACTCTATTACAACTTGGATTGTCTCCCAAGTAGCGCCTGATTTAATGTCGCGACACGACTTTTATAACAACTATCATCCACAGTCTCTCAATCTCTTTTTTTCCTTTCGACCACAACTTTCTTCTCTTCTTTACTCTATCAACAATACTATCAGGATTTTCCCTTTTACTACTTTTCTCATCACATGTAAGCTTTTGAAGCTCAGGCTTACTGACCAAATTGGGCAATTCTATGAGAGAGTCCGAAAAGGTAATGGAAAGTTTGCACTCCTCCACCCCACACTTATCCAGTTCTACAGTGGTGATCATGCATAGATCTCTATAGTGTGAGGGTGTGTTAAGTGTTTTGTACACTCTGAAGACCACCTCTTCATCATTCAATCTCATCTTGAGTGTGCCCTCTCTGATATCTATCAAAGCTCTACCGGTAGCTAAAAATAGATGTTCCAATATGATTGGTACCCTATCACCTACCTCATAGTCAAAAATAATAAAGTCAGTAGGAATAATGAACTCATCAACCTTAATGAGACATCCTCTATGATTCCTTCGGGAATAACTCTAGTTCTATCCGCCATCTGCAACACAACTAATAAATGCCTTGGCTTCCCTAAACCCAAAGTTTTAAACACAAAAAGGGGAATAAGTTTATGCTTGCCCCTAAATCACTCAGAGCTTGAACAATATCACTTTTCCCAATTTGTATGGGGAGGGTGAAACTTCCAAGGTCCTTGAGATTTTTGGGTATCTTGCTCATAACCACATGACTGCACTCTTTCATAAGTGCTACAGTCTCAATATCACCAAGCCTCCTTTTGTTAGCTACCACATCCTTTAAGTACTTAGCATACTTGGTCATTCTCTGTAAAATATCTAACAAAGAAAGGTTAATGTGAAGTTCTCTGAATGTGTCAAACAACTTCTTAAAACAAGTATCCTCTTTGTATTTCTTAAGCTTTTGAAGGAATAGTGGTGGTGTTCTATTTTGAAATTGCTCAACTGACTTTTATTCGAGTACTCAGACTTCCCCTTTTTGTCAGCTTCTTTGATTTCAACTTGCTTTTCCGTCTACTTATGTGTGATCAACTCTGCTTGCACCTTATGATTATTCTTTGAAGATACATCAATTAAATCTCTAGCACACCTCAAGGTGATTGCCATAACTTGCTTTGAATTTTATTCTGTATCACCAGACAAATCCCCTTGAGGTCTTGTGTTTTGTGCCTGAGCTAACTGACCCATCTGCGTCTCTAAATTCTATTGAGCCAAATTCTGATTTTTGATCTGTATAACCATTTGTTCTTGGTTGGTCAATTTTTTTTTTCAAGTCTCTTCTATATTGATGGTGTGAGTGTTGGTCTAAAAACCTTGTTGCTGCTGAAACTGCTGAGATTCGATCTGATAATTTCCTTAAGAGTAGCTGGTCTGACTCTCCCAGTTACAGTTGTAGGCATTACCATAGTTTTGATTCCCTTTTTGCATATTACCCACAAAATTAACCGACTCTGGATTTGCTCCACATAAATCTGCAGAGTGACCACTACTAACACAAATCTCATACCAAGTTTGTACCTGCTGAACTACTTTAACCTGGGTTTGAGCTTGTGACAAGCTTAACTTGCTAAGCTACCCATTTACTTAATTTTTAAATGATGCCAATTGAGCAACCAAAGCAGTAATGCTATCTACCTCAATCATACCACATGCTTCTTTATCATACTTCAGAACGTATCACTATGCCAGTTAGGATTACCTTGTACAATACAGTTGAGAAGAGTATGTAGTTCATCATAATTCTTCTCTAATGCTTAACCACCTGCTGCTGAATCTAAAAAAATCTTGGTATTTGGATCAGGACTCTCTACAAAAGTGTAGGCCAGTACATTATTCGATTATTGGTGATGAGGGCAATCTCTGAGGAGACCTTTGAATCTTTCCCACGCTTGGTATAAATGCTCCTCAGGCTTCTGCTTGAAACTCAATATTTCACTTCTCAGCCTTGCAGTCTTACAGAATGGAAAGAATTGAATAAGTAACTTCCTAGTTAGGTCGTCCCATGTAGTGATAGAATTTGTAGGTTCTGCCTTCAACCACCTCTTTTTTTCTCCCAAAAGTGAGAATGGGAAAATAGTGAGCCTCACATAATCGGTGGAGACTCCTGCGAGAATGAATACGTCACTGATCTACAAGAAGTTCTATAGATAGACCTGTGGATCCTCATATAACAAGCCTGTTAACTGCCCACTTATGTGCAACAATTGCACCGTATTCTCTTTAAGTTCAAATCTACCTCCTGCATCTGATTTAAGGATACTGGAGGTCACATTAGTTGCGAATGGGATTGTCACTTCGGGCACTATCCTGCGGGTTGAATGTTTATCACCCATGACCGTAGGAATGGTCTCGTCATGTTGAACTTGCGGGATTAGATAGAGAAGTGTTGCTTCTCTCCTCAATTGGTACAAGCGTCGCTCAGGTTTGGGATGTGGTTCAACCAAATTCCTTTCCCTTGCTCTCTTGCTTATGAATTAAACATGTACCTGTAAATTCATGTAACACCCCGTACATTTTCCGAACTTATTTGACTACCTTAATATTTAAGAAATTATTTAAACTTGAGAGAGTTGGTGTATTACCCACTAAATTTATTGGGCTGAATTAATATTATGTTTATGGACTTAATTGAGGCCCAAATTAAGTAAATAAGACATGGGCCCAAAAGGAGATGATCCATTTAAAAATGGACCAAGTATACACATCATCTACTTGGACTTTTTGACCATATAATTGGCTAAGGATGACCATAAGAGAGGCGGTTTGGAGGGGCTATTTAAGGCTGAAATTCAGCTCATTTTTATACACAATACACTTGTAAAAATTAGATTTTCAATCAAACATTTCCCCTCTCTCAAAACCCTAGCCGCTCTAATTTTCCCTAAGGATTTTTGAACAAATCTTCCACTTGCAAGCCTTGGTAAGTGTTTACCCTTATAGACTAATATATTATATGCATAAGAGGTTGTGTAAATCATGTTGGTTATGTTTAAAAAGTGTTGGGCAGTCCATTTTTGCTTAATCGCTAAACTAAGGATATTTGCTACAAGTTTGTTGGTTATCCTCAAGACTTAAGAAATAAGAAGAAGAAATCTTCTAACACAACCTATAATGTTCAAGTTGAGGAGTCTAGGATTGATATGATGAAGGGACAAAGTTGGTCTACTGGTAATCAGGGTGCAGAATAGTCCAATAGCTCAAGACAAGGCAATCACCTGAGTCAAGATTAGCTAAGTCAACTGGAAAGCTGCACCTTCTCTAAAGATCAGTGTCAACAGTTCTCACAATTTTAGAATCAGACAAACAAAGTAAAAAATTCCTCCTACTCAGCTAACACTGCAGGTATCTACACTACGTTAACTGCATATAACACCATAAAAAAGTGGATAGTGGACACATGAGCCACAAATCACATGGTGGCTGAATTGAGCATGTTAGATGCTCAGTCAGTGTCAATATCTGACAATCCAAGTAAGGTATTTCTTCCTAATGCAGAAATATCTCTAGTTACATACCTAAGAGCTAGTACTTCATCTGAAGGGCACACAATTACCAATATTTTACACTTACCTCAGTTCAATTGTAACTTGTTGTCTCTTGTAAAGTTAACTAATGAACTCCAATGTTCTGCTTCCTTGTTTCCTAACTTCTTTGTATTTCAGGAGCTTTACAATGGAAAGGTTAATATGATTGGTAGACAAGCAGATGGACTTTACATTTTGACAAGCAAATCTACTATAGATGGAAAAGACATGCTTTCTTTAGCTGCTAAGCATTCTAAACTGTTACTAGTGATCTAGACATAGATATTTGGCATAAGAGATTTCGACATGTTTATTCTACTGTTCTTAAAAAGATTTTGGTTGTAAAGGTAGATGCTATTATTGAAATACTGAATAAATGCCAAATATGTCTATGTGTTAAACAAACTAGACTCTTTTTTCCTACTAGTAGTTTTAAAAGCAAAGTTACTTTTGAATTGATTCATATGGATTTATGGGGTCCTTACAAAGAACCTACGTTTAATGAAAATAGATTCTTCTTAACTGTTGATGATGATTTCTCAAGAATGACCTGGATATTTTTACTTAAAGTCAAATCTGATGTATGTGAAGTGCTTAAACAGTTTCTTGTGTATGTTCACACTTAGTTTAATAAGAAGGTGAAAGTAATTAAAGATGATAATGGATCTGAATTTGTAAATTCTGTGAGCACAAACTTGTTATCTTCCATAGGCATTATTCACCAGAGAACATATGTGTACACCCCTCAGCAAAATGGTATTGCTAAGAGGAAACACATAAACATCCTAGAACTAACCAGCGCTATCAGGTTTCAAGCTCATAATCCTATATAGTTTTGGGGTGGTTGTGTTCAAGCTGCAACTTATATTATAAATAGGTTGCCTAGCAATGTCATCAACAATAAGACTACTTTGGAAAAAACTTATGCTAGGAAACCCTCTATAACTCATTTTAGAGTTATAGGGTGCCTTTGCTATACTAAAATAGTTTAAGAAACTGATAAACTAAAGTCTAGATCAAGACCTACTATACTTATGGGATACTCAGATGTACAGAAAGGCTATCTTTCTTAAGATATGAATACTATCTCATTCCTTGTCAATAAATACGTTATTTTCAAAGAAGAGGTATTCCCATTCAAACTGAGGAAACAATATGCTACTTTAACTATATTTCAATCTGTTGACTTAAGTTACCAAGATTTTGGAAATTATGAAGGCTTAAATCCATCTCTATCAATCATGATCCCTCAGGATGTACCTCCTGATCAAAATAGATTACATCAACCTGAGGCTGTTGATGTTCCTGATCATCAAGCAGAAAATTAACATCCTATGCCTCCTGTTGACAATGCTCAAGATCAAAGAAGTTTAGATAAGGAAAGAATAACACCAGTATGAATGAAAGATTTTGTCTCATTAAGTGTTCAGGAGGGGCCTTATGCTATAGCCAACTACCTATCCTATGACAACTTGTCTACTTCATATCAAAACTATGTGGCAAATATGTCTAGCACTATAGAACCAAGGAACTTTACTGAAGCTGTTGCTGACCCTAGATGGATGGAAGCCATACAGTCTGAGGTTTCTGCACTTAAACGTAACCAAACCTGGGAAATTATTGAACTACCTAAAGGTAAGAAGCCAATAAGATGCAAATGGATTTATAAGATTAAATATAAGTCTACAGGTGAAGTTGAGAGACTAAAGGCTAGACTTGTAGCTAAGAGATATAGTCAAAAGAAAGGTATTGACTATCAAAAGGCTTTTTCTCCAGTAGTTAAGATGAAAACCGTAAGGGCAATCTTATCTATTGTTGCTCAAAATTAGTGGAATATACATCATATGGATGTATTTAATGCTTTTCTTCAGGATGATTTGTTTGATGAGATTTATATGGAGTTTCCCCAGGGATTTCAAAGTTAAGGAGAGAAGACAGTGTGCAGACTTAGGAAATCCCTTTATGGCCTCAAACAAGTTCCAAGGCAATGGAACACTAAGCTATCTGAAGCCTTGATCAACTTTCAGTTTAAACATAGTGAGTTGGATCATTCTTTATTCATCAAGAAAACAGAAGCTGGAACTGTGATAGTGCACATATATATGGATGATATGCTCATAACTAGTGCTAGTCTCAAAGCTATAGAAGAAACAAAAACAAACCTAAAGAAGGCATTCAAGATTAAGGATCTAGGAGAGTTAAAGTAATTCCTAGGAATTGAATTTGCTAGATCTAAGCATGGAATTCTAACGCACCAAAGAAAGTACTCTTTGGAACTTATTGAAGAAACAAGATTAGGTGGTGCAAAACCTGCAATAACACCTATTGATACAAACACAAAACTCACAACCAAGGAGTTTGATGATCATGTCACGGTCACCGAGGCATCTGCAGTAGGTGATCCTTTAGCTTATCAAGGAGATTATCAAAGGTTAATAGGTAAACTGCTATACCTTACCATGACAAGACCTGGCATAACTTTTGGAGTACAAATTCTAAGCCAGTACTTGCAGCAGCCAAAACAGTCTCACATAGATGCTGCTTTGAGAATTGTGAGGTACATTAAAAACCATCCAGGACAAGGTGTGCTTTTATTTAGTAATCATAACACTGACATCATAACATATTGTGATGCTGATTAGGCTTCATGCCCTCATACCAGAAAATCAATTTCAGGCTACTTTGTGAAGTTCGAAGATTCACTAATTTCATGGAAATAAGAAAAAATAAAACACAGTATCTAGGAGCTCTGTAGAATTTGAGTACATGAGCATGGCTACAACTGGTACAAAGTTGATATGGCTTTTGGGATTAATGAAAGAGTTGGGAGTTGAAGTTAAGCAACCTGTTCAAATGTTCACAGATAGCAAAGCTGCAATGAAAATAGCAGTCAATCCAGTCTACTATGAAAGAACCAAACATATTAAAATAGACTGTCACTTCATTAGAGAAAAGATCAACCAAGGACTGGTAACAACCAGATATGTGTCAACAAGAGATCAACCAGCTGATTTATTAGCTAAAGGACTGACTAAGGTACAACATCATTATCTCAGCTCTAAGCTTAGACTATATGACATTTTCACTACTCCTAGCTTGAGAGGGAGTATTGAAGATAAATAACAAGCAAGGGTGGTTTAGTCATTGTCTTATAGTGAATTAGAAGGTTCTAGTAAGTTAGTTAAGTTAATTACACAAGTTAGTTAATGAGTTGTAGTATATATATCAAGCAATATGTACATTCTCTTCAATTTGATTGATTCAATAAAATGCTTTCTCCTTCTCTTCTTCTGTATCTCTGATCTTTACTTCTTCTTCTTCATTGAGTATGCTAAAAGGGATCCTTCATTTCATCAGTTTACTCTGATTACAACAATCCTTCATAATGATCAAGTACAAAAAAAGAAAACAAACAAAATTTCCCCCTATTTGTGAATATTTTTGGCATTATATAAATTAAATTTGGTATATGAAGGGAGTATGTTTTCTAAGTTGAGGTGACATGTTAACGGTGAACTTAACACATTATTAAATAAAGTTGGAATGTGTTTTTTAACTTAAGAAATATTGTTAATTTTACCAAAAAAAAAAGATTTTTTTTAGAAAGGAACTTTAAAAATTTCTTTTTCTTCTTTTTAAAAACTAAGCAGGAGAATACAGGAGGGTGCATTTGTGATGTAATAAGGGGCGCTTGGATTCAAAGAATAGTATTGTTTATGATGCATGAATAATGATGCAATAATATAAAAGTTTTAGTTAAAATTTTTATATTGAAATTGTTAAGAAATCTTACAACATAATAGTATTAATGTATTTATTCTATTAAAAATAAGATTTTATTTTATTTACTAGTACAAGGCACCTTACTATAATGCTCTTTTCTTACCCCAATTTAATTTCACTAACTCAAGTATTTTGTAAAATAATTTCCTTTTTTATTTTAATTATTTAAAGGTATTTTGATTGAGTATGAGGTTTAAGAAAAAATAAATTTTTTTTAAAGATATGTCATCTGAAATAAATATATGAAATTTGTTTGAAACAAATTTTTTTAAATCAAAAATCACCACTCGCCGACCTATTCAGTGGGAAGAAATTAATTTTTCATATCATTGGGTACTGAATTCTGTAATTCCACAGAATCAATTAGCAGATCGAGTTACTAATGAAGATTTTTCTCATATAACTCAGACTCCGGATGGTCAGATCTGCATCCAATTTGACGATAAGACCTCGGTATATAACCGACAGTCTTTTTCTGGTAGTAGCAGATTATCATCTGCACCATCTTTGATTGCTCCAGTAGAACCAATATATGGTCCTGCTAGAGTAAATAAACTTGCTTCTTTACATACTATTCCATCAACCTCTAGCCCATCTAAAATAAAAATAGACCCACGTACTAATATAGTAAAAGGTTGTGATGATAGTTCTGATAAGGATATTCCTTCTGCATCCGAAATGGATTTTAACCCAAATACTATTTAATGATTCCACACCTTATTGATTTTAGTCCAGGCTCACTGGCAAGAAAACATATTCAAAAAGATTTTTTTGAATCCAAATGGTCTAAGTTCCGAGACTAATTTTTCTGAATGTGTCAAACAACTTCTTAAAACAAGTATCCTCTTTGTATTTCTTAAGCTTTTGAAGGAATAGTGGTGGTGTTCTATTTTGAAATTGCTCAACTGACTTTTATTCGAGTACTCAGACTTCCCCTTTTTGTCAGCTTCTTTGATTTCAACTTGCTTTTCCGTCTACTTATGTGTGATCAACTCTGCTTGCACCTTATGATTATTCTTTGAAGATACATCAATTAAATCTCTAGCACACCTCAAGGTGATTGCCATAACTTGCTTTGAATTTTATTCTGTATCACCAGACAAATCCCCTTGAGGTCTTGTGTTTTGTGCCTGAGCTAACTGACCCATCTGCGTCTCTAAATTCTATTGAGCCAAATTCTGATTTTTGATCTGTATAACCATTTGTTCTTGGTTGGTCAATTTTTTTTTTCAAGTCTCTTCTATATTGATGGTGTGAGTGTTGGTCTAAAAACCTTGTTGCTGCTGAAACTGCTGAGATTCGATCTGATAATTTCCTTAAGAGTAGCTGGTCTGACTCTCCCAGTTACAGTTGTAGGCATTACCATAGTTTTGATTCCCTTTTTGCATATTACCCACAAAATTAACCGACTCTGGATTTGCTCCACATAAATCTGCAGAGTGACCACTACTAACACAAATCTCATACCAAGTTTGTACCTGCTGAACTACTTTAACCTGGGTTTGAGCTTGTGACAAGCTTAACTTGCTAAGCTACCCATTTACTTAATTTTTAAATGATGCCAATTGAGCAACCAAAGCAGTAATGCTATCTACCTCAATCATACCACATGCTTCTTTATCATACTTCAGAACGTATCACTATGCCAGTTAGGATTACCTTGTACAATACAGTTGAGAAGAGTATGTAGTTCATCATAATTCTTCTCTAATGCTTAACCACCTGCTGCTGAATCTAAAAAAATCTTGGTATTTGGATCAGGACTCTCTACAAAAGTGTAGGCCAGTACATTATTCGATTATTGGTGATGAGGGCAATCTCTGAGGAGACCTTTGAATCTTTCCCACGCTTGGTATAAATGCTCCTCAGGCTTCTGCTTGAAACTCAATATTTCACTTCTCAGCCTTGCAGTCTTACAGAATGGAAAGAATTGAATAAGTAACTTCCTAGTTAGGTCGTCCCATGTAGTGATAGAATTTGTAGGTTCTGCCTTCAACCACCTCTTTTTTTCTCCCAAAAGTGAGAATGGGAAAATAGTGAGCCTCACATAATCGGTGGAGACTCCTGCGAGAATGAATACGTCACTGATCTACAAGAAGTTCTATAGATAGACCTGTGGATCCTCATATAACAAGCCTGTTAACTGCCCACTTATGTGCAACAATTGCACCGTATTCTCTTTAAGTTCAAATCTACCTCCTGCATCTGATTTAAGGATACTGGAGGTCACATTAGTTGCGAATGGGATTGTCACTTCGGGCACTATCCTGCGGGTTGAATATTTATCACCCATGACCGTAGGAATGGTCTCGTCATGTTGAACTTGCGGGATTAGATAGAGAAGTGTTGCTTCTCTCCTCAATTGGTACAAGCGTCGCTCAGGTTTGGGATGTGGTTCAACCAAATTCCTTTCCCTTGCTCTCTTGCTTATGAATTAAACATGTACCTGTAAATTCATGTAACACCCCGTACATTTTCCGAACTTATTTGACTACCTTAATATTTAAGAAATTATTTAAACTTGAGATAGTTGGTGTATTACCCACTAAATTTATTGGGCTGAATTAATATTATGTTTATGGACTTAATTGAGGCCCAAATTAAGTAAATAAGACATGGGCCCAAAAGGAGATGATCCATTTAAAAATGGACCAAGTATACACATCATCTACTTGGACTTTTTGACCATATAATTGGCTAAGGATGACCATAAGAGAGGCGGTTTGGAGGGGCTATTTAAGGCTGAAATTCAGCTCATTTTTATACACAATACACTTGTAAAAATTAGATTTTCAATCAAACATTTCCCCTCTCTCAAAACCCTAGCCGCTCTAATTTTCCCTAAGGATTTTTGAACAAATCTTCCACTTGCAAGCCTTGGTAAGTGTTTACCCTTATAGACTAATATATTATATGCATAAGAGGTTGTGTAAATCATGTTGGTTATGTTTAAAAAGTGTTGGGCAGTCCATTTTTGCTTAATCGCTAAACTAAGGATATTTGCTACAAGTTTGTTGGTTATCCTCAAGACTTAAGAAATAAGAAGAAGAAATCTTCTAACACAACCTATAATGTTCAAGTTGAGGAGTCTAGGATTGATATGATGAAGGGACAAAGTTGGTCTACTGGTAATCAGGGTGCAGAATAGTCCAATAGCTCAAGACAAGGCAATCACCTGAGTCAAGATTAGCTAAGTCAACTGGAAAGCTGCACCTTCTCTAAAGATCAGTGTCAACAGTTCTCACAATTTTAGAATCAGACAAACAAAGTAAAAAATTCCTCCTACTCAGCTAACACTGCAGGTATCTACACTACGTTAACTGCATATAACACCATAAAAAAGTGGATAGTGGACACATGAGCCACAAATCACATGGTGGCTGAATTGAGCATGTTAGATGCTCAGTCAGTGTCAATATCTGACAATCCAAGTAAGGTATTTCTTCCTAATGCAGAAATATCTCTAGTTACATACCTAAGAGCTAGTACTTCATCTGAAGGGCACACAATTACCAATATTTTACACTTACCTCAGTTCAATTGTAACTTGTTGTCTCTTGTAAAGTTAACTAATGAACTCCAATGTTCTGCTTCCTTGTTTCCTAACTTCTTTGTATTTCAGGAGCTTTACAATGGAAAGGTTAATATGATTGGTAGACAAGCAGATGGACTTTACATTTTGACAAGCAAATCTACTATAGATGGAAAAGACATGCTTTCTTTAGCTGCTAAGCATTCTAAACTGTTACTAGTGATCTAGACATAGATATTTGGCATAAGAGATTTCGACATGTTTATTCTACTGTTCTTAAAAAGATTTTGGTTGTAAAGGTAGATGCTATTATTGAAATACTGAATAAATGCCAAATATGTCTATGTGTTAAACAAACTAGACTCTTTTTTCCTACTAGTAGTTTTAAAAGCAAAGTTACTTTTGAATTGATTCATATGGATTTATGGGGTCCTTACAAAGAACCTACGTTTAATGAAAATAGATTCTTCTTAACTGTTGATGATGATTTCTCAAGAATGACCTGGATATTTTTACTTAAAGTCAAATCTGATGTATGTGAAGTGCTTAAACAGTTTCTTGTGTATGTTCACACTTAGTTTAATAAGAAGGTGAAAGTAATTAAAGATGATAATGGATCTGAATTTGTAAATTCTGTGAGCACAAACTTGTTATCTTCCATAGGCATTATTCACCAGAGAACATATGTGTACACCCCTCAGCAAAATGGTATTGCTAAGAGGAAACACATAAACATCCTAGAACTAACCAGCGCTATCAGGTTTCAAGCTCATAATCCTATATAGTTTTGGGGTGGTTGTGTTCAAGCTGCAACTTATATTATAAATAGGTTGCCTAGCAATGTCATCAACAATAAGACTACTTTGGAAAAAACTTATGCTAGGAAACCCTCTATAACTCATTTTAGAGTTATAGGGTGCCTTTGCTATACTAAAATAGTTTAAGAAACTGATAAACTAAAGTCTAGATCAAGACCTACTATACTTATGGGATACTCAGATGTACAGAAAGGCTATCTTTCTTAAGATATGAATACTATCTCATTCCTTGTCAATAAATACGTTATTTTCAAAGAAGAGGTATTCCCATTCAAACTGAGGAAACAATATGCTACTTTAACTATATTTCAATCTGTTGACTTAAGTTACCAAGATTTTGGAAATTATGAAGGCTTAAATCCATCTCTATCAATCATGATCCCTCAGGATGTACCTCCTGATCAAAATAGATTACATCAACCTGAGGCTGTTGATGTTCCTGATCATCAAGCAGAAAATTAACATCCTATGCCTCCTGTTGACAATGCTCAAGATCAAAGAAGTTTAGATAAGGAAAGAATAACACCAGTATGAATGAAAGATTTTGTCTCATTAAGTGTTCAGGAGGGGCCTTATGCTATAGCCAACTACCTATCCTATGACAACTTGTCTACTTCATATCAAAACTATGTGGCAAATATGTCTAGCACTATAGAACCAAGGAACTTTACTGAAGCTGTTGCTGACCCTAGATGGATGGAAGCCATACAGTCTGAGGTTTCTGCACTTAAACGTAACCAAACCTGGGAAATTATTGAACTACCTAAAGGTAAGAAGCCAATAAGATGCAAATGGATTTATAAGATTAAATATAAGTCTACAGGTGAAGTTGAGAGACTAAAGGCTAGACTTGTAGCTAAGAGATATAGTCAAAAGAAAGGTATTGACTATCAAAAGGCTTTTTCTCCAGTAGTTAAGATGAAAACCGTAAGGGCAATCTTATCTATTGTTGCTCAAAATTAGTGGAATATACATCATATGGATGTATTTAATGCTTTTCTTCAGGATGATTTGTTTGATGAGATTTATATGGAGTTTCCCCAGGGATTTCAAAGTTAAGGAGAGAAGACAGTGTGCAGACTTAGGAAATCCCTTTATGGCCTCAAACAAGTTCCAAGGCAATGGAACACTAAGCTATCTGAAGCCTTGATCAACTTTCAGTTTAAACATAGTGAGTTGGATCATTCTTTATTCATCAAGAAAACAGAAGCTGGAACTGTGATAGTGCACATATATATGGATGATATGCTCATAACTAGTGCTAGTCTCAAAGCTATAGAAGAAACAAAAACAAACCTAAAGAAGGCATTCAAGATTAAGGATCTAGGAGAGTTAAAGTAATTCCTAGGAATTGAATTTGCTAGATCTAAGCATGGAATTCTAACGCACCAAAGAAAGTACTCTTTGGAACTTATTGAAGAAACAAGATTAGGTGGTGCAAAACCTGCAATAACACCTATTGATACAAACACAAAACTCACAACCAAGGAGTTTGATGATCATGTCACGGTCACCGAGGCATCTGCAGTAGGTGATCCTTTAGCTTATCAAGGAGATTATCAAAGGTTAATAGGTAAACTGCTATACCTTACCATGACAAGACCTGGCATAACTTTTGGAGTACAAATTCTAAGCCAGTACTTGCAGCAGCCAAAACAGTCTCACATAGATGCTGCTTTGAGAATTGTGAGGTACATTAAAAACCATCCAGGACAAGGTGTGCTTTTATTTAGTAATCATAACACTGACATCATAACATATTGTGATGCTGATTAGGCTTCATGCCCTCATACCAGAAAATCAATTTCAGGCTACTTTGTGAAGTTCGAAGATTCACTAATTTCATGGAAATAAGAAAAAATAAAACACAGTATCTAGGAGCTCTGTAGAATTTGAGTACATGAGCATGGCTACAACTGGTACAAAGTTGATATGGCTTTTGGGATTAATGAAAGAGTTGGGAGTTGAAGTTAAGCAACCTGTTCAAATGTTCACAGATAGCAAAGCTGCAATGAAAATAGCAGTCAATCCAGTCTACTATGAAAGAACCAAACATATTAAAATAGACTGTCACTTCATTAGAGAAAAGATCAACCAAGGACTGGTAACAACCAGATATGTGTCAACAAGAGATCAACCAGCTGATTTATTAGCTAAAGGACTGACTAAGGTACAACATCATTATCTCAGCTCTAAGCTTAGACTATATGACATTTTCACTACTCCTAGCTTGAGAGGGAGTATTGAAGATAAATAACAAGCAAGGGTGGTTTAGTCATTGTCTTATAGTGAATTAGAAGGTTCTAGTAAGTTAGTTAAGTTAATTACACAAGTTAGTTAATGAGTTGTAGTATATATATCAAGCAATATGTACATTCTCTTCAATTTGATTGATTCAATAAAATGCTTTCTCCTTCTCTTCTTCTGTATCTCTGATCTTTACTTCTTCTTCTTCATTGAGTATGCTAAAAGGGATCCTTCATTTCATCAGTTTACTCTGATTACAACAATCCTTCATAATGATCAAGTACAAAAAAAGAAAACAAACAAAATTTCCCCCTATTTGTGAATATTTTTGGCATTATATAAATTAAATTTGGTATATGAAGGGAGTATGTTTTCTAAGTTGAGGTGACATGTTAACGGTGAACTTAACACATTATTAAATAAAGTTGGAATGTGTTTTTTAACTTAAGAAATATTGTTAATTTTACCAAAAAAAAAAGATTTTTTTTAGAAAGGAACTTTAAAAATTTCTTTTTCTTCTTTTTAAAAACTAAGCAGGAGAATACAGGAGGGTGCATTTGTGATGTAATAAGGGGCGCTTGGATTCAAAGAATAGTATTGTTTATGATGCATGAATAATGATGCAATAATATAAAAGTTTTAGTTAAAATTTTTATATTGAAATTGTTAAGAAATCTTACAACATAATAGTATTAATGTATTTATTCTATTAAAAATAAGATTTTATTTTATTTACTAGTACAAGGCACCTTACTATAATGCTCTTTTCTTACCCCAATTTAATTTCACTAACTCAAGTATTTTGTAAAATAATTTCCTTTTTTATTTTAATTATTTAAAGGTATTTTGATTGAGTATGAGGTTTAAGAAAAAATAAATTTTTTTTAAAGATATGTCATCTGAAATAAATATATGAAATTTGTTTGAAACAAATTTTTTTAAATCAAAAATCACCACTCGCCGACCTATTCAGTGGGAAGAAATTAATTTTTCATATCATTGGGTACTGAATTCTGTAATTCCACAGAATCAATTAGCAGATCGAGTTACTAATGAAGATTTTTCTCATATAACTCAGACTCCGGATGGTCAGATCTGCATCCAATTTGACGATAAGACCTCGGTATATAACCGACAGTCTTTTTCTGGTAGTAGCAGATTATCATCTGCACCATCTTTGATTGCTCCAGTAGAACCAATATATGGTCCTGCTAGAGTAAATAAACTTGCTTCTTTACATACTATTCCATCAACCTCTAGCCCATCTAAAATAAAAATAGACCCACGTACTAATATAGTAAAAGGTTGTGATGATAGTTCTGATAAGGATATTCCTTCTGCATCCGAAATGGATTTTAACCCAAATACTATTTAATGATTCCACACCTTATTGATTTTAGTCCAGGCTCACTGGCAAGAAAACATATTCAAAAAGATTTTTTTGAATCCAAATGGTCTAAGTTCCGAGACTGTTTTTCTCAAATTACGGTCCACTAGACCAAAACAATATTTCTCAAGAGTTCTATGAAACCTATACTTTACATAATAAAATTATGTTTTTTGTACCTTGGTTTATGGCCACTTATTTGCCTTTGTATATAAAGGTTCTTGAACGTTCTTATAGAGACGCCAGTGGAAAACTAATTAATTCTCAGTTTCCTCCACAGTCTCCGTTTGTCCTGCCAAACAATACTGGCATTACCTTTAATGCTTTTCAACAATTCATTGATAATGAAGTTGGTACAGTCACTATTGCTGAAATTAATAAATTAATTTCCCAAAATAATTATTTAGGTCTATATGTAAAAGTCCTAGGAGAACATATTGTCTCTCTCGATAAAAAACTTGATGATTTAACAACTTCAGTTCGTTTTATCAATCAAGTTAAACTTGATAAGGTCTGTTCTAGGCTCGATGAGCTAAAGGGAAAAGATAAAGGAATAACTTCCGAAATTGAAAGTTCTTCTCAATCTCAAATACCTACAACAATTCCTAGAATTGTTACTAGCTCCATTAAACTTCCGGCAGAAATCACAGACTTTCATATACAAACGCATGATGCTCTAGAAACTCTTCTTGAAAAGAAGTTTGCTGATTTAAATATCAAGCCTTTAGATCTATCTTCTCAATTTGCGGAAGATTTAGAACATACTTCTGACCTAAAGGAACAAATTGTTTCCGAATTCAATAAATTGCGTTATAAAAGTAAGCATCAAAATTTTGCTAGGAAACCGGTTATGCAAACCGCTTATTACCCTAGACCAACTCCCCAAGACGTTCTAATAGAAGAACGAGATTGGAATTTACAAAGTACTTCATTTGAAGGAAATGCCATTTATGAATGGAATATTGATGGTCTTACTGATAGACAAATGTCTATGCAAATTCATCGGATGATGATGTATGCAACTATTTGCAAAGCCACCAAGAATTCAGAGGGTAATCCAAAAAATTCTGATAAAACCATCTGTAAGATGATTGTTGCAGGGTTTACCGGGCAACTTCGGGGGTGGTGGGACAATTTCCTCACCTCTGTTGATAAGCAAACCATCATTGATATGGTCAATATGGAACCAGGCACCGATAATCTAGGTCATAAGCTAGATGCTGGTAGAGAAGATGCAGTCTATACTTTGGTTATGACTATTCTTGAACATTTTGGTTGTAGATTTACCAATAATTATGAGTCTGTTAGAACCCTCTTAAATGGTTTAAGATGTAAACATTTAGGAGAATTTCGATGGTATAAAGATACCTTCCTAAGCCGAGTCTTAGAATTACCATCAGACGATCATACTGACCATTGGAAAGCCAAATTTGTGGATGGCCTTCCCCCTTTATTTGCAGAACGAATTAGAAGAACCCTTCGTGGTAATGGTAGTACTATTCCCTATGGAAACCACACTTATGGATCTATTATATCTATTTGTACACAAGAAGGATTGAACTTGTGTAATGACTTAAAATTAAGTCATCAGCTTAAAATGGAAAAGCTGAAAGAGAAAACCCAATTAGGAGATTTCTGTGCCCAATTTGGCATGCCTCAACCTTCTAGCAGTAAGGGAAAATCCCGCTATTATAAATCCAATCCAGATAAGGAATATAGCCCTGATAAGAGGTATAGAAAACATCGAAGATCTAAATATAGGTCTCAAAAATATAGGGAAGAACATGCAGCCAAAAGAGCTAATCAGAAATCTACCCGATTTACCAAAAATAGGTCCAAACGAGATTTAGCAAAAATTAAGTGCTATCGTTGTGGAAATTATGGACATATTGCTCCAAATTGTAAATTAGAAAAACTGAAAGCCTTAGAAGATATTGAACTTCGTGATAAGATATATACTATGCTATATACTTCAGGATCCGATGATGATTATGACAATCCTCCTTCCGATAGTGAAAATGAGGAAGAATTAGTTGATTTTTCAGATAGTGAAAATCACGAAACTTCCCATAATACTGGTTGTGCTACCTGCCTAGAGAATAACTGTGTTTGTGATAACAATGTGTTTTATCAATTACAGTCACAATTTCAAGATTTGAATATACAAACTATTTCTTCAGACAATGTCATAGAATTATTAAAGGAAGTTACTGATAGTAACCTACGTGAAAAAATTATTAATCTTTCAGTTGGAAGCTCTGCTTCTACTTCAAACTCTGGTTTAAAACCAACCAAACCAAATAGTGGTAATACGGACATTAAAAATCTCAGTCCATATACAATTACCGAAGTTCAGAGAAGACTGTTACATAAAAAGGCCCTTTCTCGAGAATCCTCTCTTGACGATTTAAAAATCGAAATTGAGAATTTGAAAAATGAAATTCGAATCCTCAAACAAAATCAGATGATATCTGATCATCGAATTACTCAAATAGAAGAAGTAAATTCGATCCATGATCCTCATGGCAAACGAAAAATCGATGATCAAAAAATCGCTCTACCAATAGGGGACGATGATGACCCCCAACTATCAGAAGAGACTGAAACACCTCTTCCAAAAAGAGATATTTTTTTGGGTTTGATGCAGATTGTCACTGCTCACAAATGGTATATAAAATGTACCATACTAATTAATAATCAATATACTATCTCTAATGTTGCTATGATTGATAGTGGTGCCGATGTAAGCTGCATTCAAGAAGGATTAATACCTTCAAAGTATTTTCATAAAACCACTCACATGGTTAAGTCCACATCAGGACATGCTTTATATATTGCATATAAATTGCCAAATGCGCATATTTGCCAGGATAAAGTTTGTATTCCTCATTTTTTCTTTTTAGTTAAGAATTAGCTTAACCCTCCAATTATACTTGGAACTCCTTTTATCAATGCTATTTATCCATACACTCATGTAGACGCACAAGGATTTCGTGCTACATATGCTAATAAACCAATTAGCTATGAGTTCATTACTGAACCTATAACTAGGGATATAAACGCTTTGATTGATATAAAACAAAAGCATGTTGATTCTCTTCAACTAGAAATATTTAGTTTACATATAGAAAATATTTTACAAACTCCTAAAGTTTAGGAAAAGATTAAATTAATCTCTGAACAATTTGCTGTTGATATTTGTGCTGACCATCCCAGTGCTTTCTGGAATAGGAAAAAGCATGTGATTACTCTTTCATATGAAGACAACTTTTCTGAGGATAATATTCCTACAAAGTCTCGACCCTGTCAAATGAATACAGAGTTAGTAAATTACTGTAAAAAAGAAATTGATAATTTGTTGCAAAAAGGTTTGATTAAACCTTCCAAGTCCCCATGGTCTTGCACTGCCTTTTATGTCAATAATGCCGCTGAAAAAGAAAGAGGTATACCTAGACTAGTTATTAACTACAAACCTCTTAATAAAGTTTTAAAATGGATTCGGTATCCGATTCAAAATAAAAAAGATCTTTTATCAAGACTTTATGATGCAAATCTATTTTCTAAATTTGATTTAAAGTCAGGATATTGGCAAATTCAAGTTTTGAAAGAGCATACTTATCGCACTGCTTTCAATGTCTCATTTGGACAGTACGAATGGAATGTTATGCCTTTTGGATTAAAAAATGCACCTTTTGAATTTCAGAAAATAATGAATGACATTTTTAATGGATCATGGATCAAATTTCAGAAAATAATGAAACGAATGGATCGTTTGCCATGAGGATCATGGATCGAATTTACTTCTTCTATTTGAGTAATTCGATGATCAGATATCATCTGATTTTGTTTGAGGATTCGAATTTCATTTTTCAAATTCTCAATTTCGATTTTTAAATCGTCAAGAGAGGATTCTCGAGAAGGGGCCTTTTTATGTAACAGTCTTCTCTGAACTTCGGTAATTGTATACGGACTGAGATTTTTAATGTCCGTATTACCACTATTTGGTTTGGTTGGTTTTAAACCAGAGTTTGAAGTAGAAGCAGAGCTTCCAACTGAAAGATTAATAATTTTTTCACGTAGGTTACTATCAGTAACTTCCTTTAATAATTCTATGA
This sequence comes from Capsicum rhomboideum, assembly GCA_031232105.1. Taxonomy (NCBI): domain Eukaryota; kingdom Viridiplantae; phylum Streptophyta; class Magnoliopsida; order Solanales; family Solanaceae; genus Capsicum; species Capsicum rhomboideum. The sequence goes on from CP124716.1 coordinate 37,650,655, forward strand.
CATTGTCTGAAGAAATAGTTTGTATATTCAAATCTTGAAATTGTGACTGTAATTGATAAAACACATTGTTATCACAAACACAGTTATTCTCTGGGCAGGTAGCACAACCAGTATTATGGGAAGTTTCGTGATTTTCACTATCTGAAAAATCAACTAATTCTTCCTCATTTTCACTATCGGAAGGAGGATTGTCATAATCATCATCGGATCCTGAAGTATATAGCATAGTATATATCTTATCACGAAGTTCAATATCTTCTAAGGCTTTCAGTTTTTCTAATTTACAATTTGGAGCAATATGTCCATAATTTCCACAACGATAGCACTTAATTTTTGCTAAATCTCGTTTGGACCTATTTTTGGTAAATCGGGTAGATTTCTAATTAGCTCTTTTGGCTGCATGTTCTTCCCTATATTTTTGAGACCTATATTTAGATCTTCGATGTTTTCTATACCTCTTATCAGGGCTATATTCCTTATCTGGATTGGATTTATAATAGCGGGATTTTCCCTTACTGCTAGAAGGTTGAGGCATGCCAAATTGGGCACAGAAATCTCCTAATTGGGTTTTCTCTTTCAGCTTTTCCATTTTAAGCTGATGACTTAATTTTAAGTCATTACACAAGTTCAATCCTTCTTGTGTACAAATAGATATAATAGATCCATAAGTGTGGTTTCCATAGGGAATAGTACTTATGAATCTATTTTAACTCAAACAGAATGTGCAGAGATTAATTTAATCTTTTCCTATTCCAGAAAGCACTGGGATGGTCAGCACAAATATCAACAACAAATTGTTCAGAGATTAATTTAATCTTTTGGGGAAAAAGGCAATCTGCCTCTTCCTCTGCCTCGACCTCTTTCGCGGCCTCGGCCTCTGGTAACATGAGTCCAAGAAGACTCAGCCATCCTGTAAATATTCACGAGACAAAAAATCAGGCAGGGAATTATCAATTCCTTTTTTATATTTTATTTCAAAGTCGAATGGAGCCAATTGGGCTTGCCATCGAGCAAATATTAATTTTGAAGCATCATGTTTAAAATCTTTATTAAACATATACTGAACTGATTGAGCATCAGTTTGAATTAAAAATTTTTGATTATATAAATCATCCTAAAATTTCAAGACACATTTAACAATAGTAAGCATTTCATGGGCCACAGTAGTATATTTCTTCTGGGCGTCGGTCCATTTACCTGAGTGATATCATATCAGATATTCACATTTATCAGTGGGATTAATTTGTTTTAATATTCCACCAAAACCAATATTAGACGCATCGGTCTCAACAATTTTTTGCCAAGCAGGGTTAGCAAGAGTTAAAACTGGTAAAGCTTTAACCTGTTTTTTAACGTGTTGAACGATAGCCGTGAGTTCATTATTCCACGGTTGTTTATGATTCTTTTTTAATCGATCATATAAAGGGGCAACATCCCTGGATAAATTTTTATAGAATGGTGCATTATAATTAAGGCTTCCCAAAAATCGTTGAAGCTGAATTCGATCAGTGATAATATCAGGAAATTTATCAGCAAATATAATTGTGCGTTGAATAGGAGTAATTTTTCCTTGACAGATAGTATGTCCTAAAAATCTGACATTTGTTTGAAAAAGACTCACTTTGGGTTTAGAAATCACCAAGCCATTTTGAATAATAATTTTCTTGAAAATATCAAGATGTTTCATATGTAAATCCAAAGTTTTGGAAAATACTAGGATGTCATCAATATAGACAATTATAAAATCCATAAAAGGATTAAAAATGTCATTCATTATTTTCTGAATTTTTGAAATTCAGAAGGTGCATTTTTTAATCCAAAAGGCATAACATTCCATTCGTACTGTCCAAATGGGACATTGAAAGCAGTGCGGTAAGTATGCTCTTTCAAAACTTGAATTTGTCAATATCCTGACTTTAAATCAAATTTAGAAAATAGATTTGCATCATAAAGTCTTGATAAAAGATCTTTTTTATTTGGAATCGGATACCGAATCCATTTTAAAACTTTATTAAGAGGTTTGTAGATAATAACTAGTCTAGGTATACCTCTTTCTTTTTCAGCGGCATTATTGACATAAAAGGCAGTGCAAGACCATGGGGACTTGGAAGGTTTAATCAAACCTTTTTGTAAACAAATTATCAATTTCTTTTTTACAGTAATCTACTAACTCTGTATTCATTTGATAGGGTCGAGACTTTGTAGGAATATTATCCTCAGAAAAGTTGTCCTCATATGGAAGAGTAATCACATGCTTTTTCCTATTCCAGAAAGCACTGGGATGGTCAGCACAAATATCAACAGCAAATTGTTCAGAGATTAATTTAAGGGGCGCTTGGATTCAAAGAATAGTACTGTTTATGATGCATGAATAATGATGCAATAATATAAAAGTTTTAGTTAAAATTTTTATATTGAAATTGTTAAGAAATCTTACAACATAATAATATTAATGTATTTATTCTATTAAAAATAAGATTTTATTTTATTTACTAGTACAAAGCACCTTACTATAATGCTCCTTTCTTACCCCAATTTAATTTCACTAACTCAAGTATTTTGAAAAATAATTTCCTTTTTTATTTTAATTATTTAAAGGTATTTTGATTGAGTATGAGGTTTAAGAAAAAATAATTTTTTTTAAAGATATGTCATCTGAAATAAATATATGAATTTTTGTGCCTATATTATTTAAATAAAAATAAAATTAAAATTAAATACAAAATAAATTTCTAAATGAAGGACCAAAAAAAAAATAAATCACGGAAATTGATGCGGGAAGAGCATACATATTTTACATAGGTTCTGCCATTATTGTCAACGTTAGAGATATTAAAATGGTAGTCAAATAATGCAGATATAGCTGATCCGTCAAATCACAACACGAGTTCACAGTTGAAACATTTCATTTCCTTGTTGGCTGCTTCAATTCCCTCGTTTTCCACAGGAGCAGCAGCTATGGTGCTCTCTTTATCCAACTCTTCTTCACTTCGTTTTCCTCAAAATGATTTCCTTCCACGTCTTCATAATTGCTCAAGACCTGGATCCTTTCATACTTTTTCCAACAATAAATCAATTTCTCCATGGAGATCGTTGATTTGGCGCCAACATCATTCAATTAAACTCAAAGCTCAAAGCGCTATCGATGGCAATTCCAGTGGTGATAAACATGGCGATGACGATGACGATTTTATTATAGAGGATGTTCCTCACTTGACCCATTTTCTACCCGATTTACCGGTAATTTCCCAAATCCACGGAAAAATAGTAATACGATGATTGATATGAGTATTTTACTATAATATTCATATGAATTGATGTTTAACATTAGATCTTGGAAAATGAATTGGAGAACAAGATTAAAAATGAAAATCTATTTTTGAAATTGTGGACAAGTAAAAGTGAACGGATGGAGTAATTTGCACTACTTTAAATTGCTATTTATAGAGTTTTACTGGATGGACTGTTTCTGTAATATCATTCAATTTGATTTATTTAGCTTTTTCAACCATCTCATTTTGAATCTTTTAAGTTTAATTGATTGTTTGCCCTGAAAATCTAATTCTACTGGCTTTTTGTGGTTAGTGCCAAATGTGAAGAGGGGGGGGGAGGGGGATAGCTAGTACTTGTGATGGTATAAAATTTATTTTTCACTTGTCAAGTTTTCGGGATATATGGGGGTATGATTTATCTATCTTCCTATCTCAATTATCTAGTGATGTGCATGTCACTATGTAAAATTATCCGTCTTTATATTTCACGGTTTTAATTGTTTTCAGCCTTTCTAGTGTCTACCTGCATATTTGAGAATTATTATGCTTGTAGACAGTGGCGGAGTCAGGATTTTTACTCAGAGGGTTCAATACACACATAGAAGTCAAATGGGGTTCAACATCCACTATATATACATAAAAAATAATTTTAACTATGTATTAACTTTGTAATTTTCGCCGAAGGGGGTTGAACTCCCTCAGCTATACCTAGCTCCGCCCCTGCTTTTAGAAGTTATCTTAAACAATTGTAAGAAGTGGTAACACAATGGTTGGGTGTTTGATCAAGTTACCAAAAAAGTAGGATTAAAATTGTCTTGGTCATTGCTAACCCACCATTTTCATTTCAGTCACACACAAATCCATTGAAAAGGAGCCAAGCTTATGCTATTGTCAAGTAAGTTCTTTAATTTGGTTGAACTTAGAAAATTTTCTGCGTTCTGTGTGTACCTTTATCTTGCGAGATTATTGCTGCTTAAATTCTAGATGATTTTTCTTGACACAGGAAAACTTTTGTTAATCCAGAAGATATGGTGGCAAAGGAAGTATGTGGTCCTTTTATCTGCTTAGCTGCTTCCTTTATGCTTATTATGCCTTCTTTAGTTTAACTGCCAGTATGCATGCTTGGTATTAGATCATTGTTCAGAAGGACAGTGCCAGGGGAATACATTTTCGGCGTGCTGGACCTCGAGAAAAGGTCTCACTTTGAATGCTAACCTAGAATACTGGTGTTTTCAAATAATTTCATTCTAAAGATATTTTTGGTTTTAGGTTTTCTTCACTCCGGAAGAAGTCCGTGCTTGTATTGTCACATGTGGTGGTTTATGCCCAGGAATCAATACAGTGATTCGCGAAATTGTGTGTGGCTTAAAGAATATGTATGGAGTTGATGATGTTCTTGGAATTCAGGTTAGTATGATGGGAACACAGCTGTCGTGTTTTCGTTCAAGGTATAAAAATGGTTTCTCTTTTGGTCATTTGATTCCAAGAATAAAGAAAAAAACAAAGATACAGATTGCATAATATTGATTGTCCTCTTTGAAACTCTTCATTGAATAAAATTGATTCTTCTCTGGTTTCTAGCGGTTAGGGAACAACCAACTGATATTGGCTTCTGTTTGTTAGTTTTACACGAATAGTACCAAATTTTCGTTAAAGTTTGTGAATCAAGTGTACCACACTTTTTACCAAACATATGCCTATCCAATTACAATTTACCTTGGGCAGTTTATGTGCTAATCAATGAAGGATTTTATGTGGAAGACAAGATGTGAGAAGCGAGGTTGAGATGGTTCGGGCATGTGATGAGGAGGGGCACGGATGCTCCAGTGCGGAGGTGTGAGAGGTTGGCTTTGGATTGATTCAGGCGAGGTAGAGGTAGGCCGAAGAAGTATTGGAGGGAGGTGATTAGACATGACTTGGAGCAGTTACAGCTTACCAAGGACATGACCCTAGATAGGAAGGTGTGGAGTATGCAAATTAGAGTAGAAGGTTAGTAGGCAAGGAGTGCGTCCTTGCTAGTAGGGCGGAGTGCTTTGTTGTGTTATCCGTGGTAGTCTTGTTTCTGTTATTATCTGTCATTTTGTTACTACCTATTGTTTCTTGTTCTTATATTGTCTTTTTTCTAGACTGTTTTTTTGTTTTGAGCCGGGGGTCTATTGGAAACAACCTCTCTACCTCACCTCTGAGATAGTGGTACGGACTACGTACACTTTACCCTCCCCAGACCCCACTTTGTGAGAATATACTGGGTATGTTGTTGTTGTTGTTGTTGCTGCAAATACATCTGACACACAATGCAAATGCAAAAATGATCAGATCTTCAGATACCCCCAAAAAGATATGAGGGGCTTGGAAATGGTGAAGTAGTTGAATAGGATGATCACTATGACTCCAATCCTTGATAAGTATACTAAAGAGAAATGATTAACTCAATGTTACTAGAGTTGCTTCACAAACAATGTACATGACCAGATAACCATTATGCTTGGAGGTGGGAGTTGGGGTATAATAGAGCTTTCTCTGTTAAATCATTCTATAAAAAGAATTTGAATAGGGAGGAGGTTGCATTTTCGTATAGCTCGATTTAGATCCCAGAGATGCCGAAAAAGGTGTGTTTCTTTACGTGGTTAGCAGCTAGAGGGGTGATCCTAACAACATAGAATCTCAGAAGCGGCAGGTCATTTGTGTTAGTTGGTGCTTCATGTGCATGGAGGCTGGTGAAAATGTCAATCATCTCGTCCTACATTGGTGTTTGGCCTTAAGGTTATGGTGGAATATGCTTAATTAGTTTGGTATATCATGTAATGCCAAGCACCTTAAATGAGTTAATGTTCTGGTGGAATTGCGGAAGGAGGAGGACGAGGCACATGGATGAAATGTTGCGCCACTAGCACTTATGTGGGTTATTTGGAAAGAAAGAAATATGAGAGCTTTTGTAGGGGTAGAGATGGATTTTGTTAAGTTGAAGAGTACTCTTCTATCCCTTGTTTTCTTTTGATGCACCCATGAAGTTCCTTGTTGTATAGAAGATTTGGTGTCTTTTGTCAAAAAAAAAAAACATTTAATTTTTATAGGTTCTCTACTCTTTTGGTATGGGTGCATTTTGGCCCAAACATAGGTGAAATCTATTTACTTTACATGAAAAGAAAAGGAGTCTGTCTGGTTTTCATGTGCTAGTCCAATTTGTTGCTCTTTTCTTGTACCTTTTTCGCCTTTGGTGATGATGAACGAAATACTAAATCTTCATTTAGTATTCTGAAATTGTAGAAACATTATTAAGTTTTGATGTAAGCATTTTTAATCTTATTAAATTGTCTGTTTCTGCTGGAGCAGACTATCAGAGATCCTACCATCAATATCTTGTATTTCTACATGTTTATCGTAGTTTCTGCGCCCTAGAGGCTTTAATACTGTTTCAATATTTCCAGGGAGGTTACAGTGGGTTTTACTCAAAAAATACCCTGAACTTGACAACAAAAGTCGTTAATGATATTCATAAACGAGGTGGAACCTTTCTTCAAACATCTAGAGTCACCAGGACTTAAGGGTAGCATACTTATTTTTAAAGATGGAATCTAAGGTGAAATTTTTGTGTGATTCTTACTTTACATAGCACTTGATTACATTCATTTAATAATGTCTTAATGTGCCAGGACTGTTGCTTGATCCCAGAGTCACCATTTTACTTGGAAGGTCCAGGCGGGCTCTATGAATATGTGGAACAGCAGCTCAAAGAAAATAGGCATGTGCTAATTGTATTAGCAGAAGGTGCTGGGCAGGAATATGTTGCTCAAAGTATGCAAGCATTTCAAGAGAAAGATGCATCAGGAAATAGGCTACTCCTTGATGTCGGTCTTTGGTTAACACAGCATATTAAGGTATAATCCGAGTCTCTTCTTGCATATCTCCGTATGGGAGTTCCTCTGAACCTTGGTGTTTGTCTTTATATTATTTTACTTGCTTTTTTTTTCTTTCTGAACTTTGATTTGTAAGATGTTTTCAAGCATTTCATACCACTTGGATTTTAAGATGACCAGCCCAATATGTCAATACGTCGCATCCAACTTAATGTTGAACTACTTATGCCTTATAAACACCATTAACAGATTCCTTTTTATATATATTGTTTTGTCAGGATGTACACTTTAAGATCCGAAACAATTTTTTTAGTAGTGTATCTTCTTCCTTGTTCCCACTCTTGTCTCTTCTTGCATATCTCCTTCTGGGAGTTCTCTGAACCTTGGTATTTGTCTTTATATTATTTTACTTATTTTTTTTTCTTTCTGAACTTGGATTTGTAAGATGTTTTCAAGCATTTCATACCACTTGGTTTTTAAGATGACCAGCCCAATTGCATGTCACATCCAGCTTAATGTTGAACTACTTATGCCTTATAAACACCATTAACAGATTCCTTTTTATATATATCGTTGTCAGGATGTACACTTTAAGACCCAAAACAATTTTAGTAGTGTATCTTCTTCCTTGTTCCCACTCTTGCAGTAGAGCTGTTGCTCTGATCGGATGTTTTGTGCTGTTTTTTACTCTACTTGGATTGAATGAGATCATTTAAGCCCAAAGGAAATATGTTGATTGCTAGATGAGTGGCCCAACTGGTTTTTTACAATGTCCAGTTTAATATGGAAGTGTCCATGCATGCCAAGGAAATGTTTTTATTGTGAATAGTCTCTTCATCTGATATTACCTTATGTACGAGACCTGTGGCGTAGAGACATGAAACACATTATCTAGTGTCTTTTCCTTGATTATTTACTCTTCAAATGCTATTTTTTTTTTTATGTTACAGGATCATTTCACAAATGTCCGCAAGATGACAATAAATATGAAATACATAGGTACTTAACCTGCTTCTCTGGATCTTGTTTCGCGGCGCATATGGTGTATGCTGCTTAAGTATTTTATCGTGTTATGCTTCCCCTATTTGCTTATTGTCGAAATGGTAGTTCCTCCAATATGCCAAAGTTTTACTATAGTTTGAATTGGATGGATTTCAGAATAGGTTGAAACTATGTAGTACATACAGTAAAGAAAGCAAGGAGAAAACTAGAATTGAAGGAACTCTTTGATGACTTTGAGAAGTTGAGGAATAGGAGTACGTAGGGCGGATCCATGCAGTGATGTAGAAGGGTAGGGTGCCAGTGCACTAGCACCCAGACACTTGGCAAAAATTTCTTGTACGTATAGATATTTTCCTGAAAAATCAGATATATAAGAATGGGTGGTACCCGAACTCTGATGGAGATTGTAGCTGCATTGGTGGGTTCCACCCGCTTGATCAGAATTTGGATCTGCCCAAGTGAACATGGGCCTAATGGGCATTTTTTTTTCTTCATATCCCAGCGGTATATTGGTTGTCCTTTTTCCCTTTCTTTTCTGTTTTTCTTCTATCTTAATCTTTTTGCTCAGTCAGCCTCATTTTTTCTTCATTTATTTAAATTGGATGAAAACCATTTCCCCCCCCCCCCCCCCCCCCTCCCACTTTGCTTTAAAAATCAAACTAATTCCTCCAACTTTAACCAGACATCCCCCCTGCAGCTCCAAACATATCATATGAAATATCTATTTCACTAGAATTTTTCTTTTACATGGACATCCAAGGGGGAGTGTCATGAAATGAATGTCCAAGTTACATACTTTGTTGCATTAAAAAACACAAGAAGACAGAGGGAGAACTACTCTTATTACTTAATGTCCAAGTTACATACTTTGTTGCATTAAAAAACACAAGAAGACAGAGGGAGAACTACTCTTATTACTTTTCTTTCACTTTCTTTTGTTTATCTCTTAATACATAGAAAGTAGCTATTTATAACCCAAACATACTTGGGCACAAAGTATTTTGTGGGGCCCCTTATCTTGGGCGCAAAGTTGTCCACTTTCTTGGGCACAAAGGATGTCACGTGGACACCCAATATACAACACTTCCCCTTGGATGTCCATGTAAAAGAAAAATCGTAGCGAAAGAAGAAATATACAAAATCAACTTGCCTAGACAACAAGCAACACATGAAAATTCATCTCTTGTAAGAATCTTCAGGTTCTTTAATGGATGCCCATTTGAATTTTCAATGATTTCTCTCATCATAATTGATCCAGGATGACCTATTCGGTCATGCCAAAGCACAAAAAGTATTCAAATCAGTGAACTTTTGGTTTACAATAGAGTGTGCTTCAATTTTACTAATTTCTGCATAATATAGGCCAAAAGACAGTTGGCAATTTCTGCATAACATATTTCTGACCTGAGACATTTTTGGTAATAACAAAATATTCAACATTCATTTCATTTATTGTCTTAACATGATATCAATTTCCATAGATATCTTTAAAATTTTATAAGTTTCTTGGGGATTTAGAAGAGAACAATGCATCTTCTATAACAAGTTTCGTCCCCCTAGGCTGAAATATAGTAGCTCTTCCAGAGCCTTCGATCAATTTCGAATTACCAGAAATTGTTAACATTTGCTTTTCTCCTAAGCAAGTAAGAAAAGTATTTCTCATTTTTGAATATGACGTGCGTTTTTCCACTATCAATCACATAAATATCTTCATGATTGATCATTGATCTAAATAAAATTTGAGGAGCATCCATATATTCTTCAAGATGAAAAATATAGAAAAAGTAAACATTATAGTATTATTACTAAATAAAGCATTGCACATAATTTATTTATTTGCAGGACTAGGGAAACACGATCATACTAGTTAACACAATCAACAAGAATGAAAAATATTTAGAATATTACAGATCCATCTTTGATCAAGTGATCTATTGTTTCTTCAGGATGTTCAAAGAAATCTATTACGTCTAGATGCATGGGCTCAACATTATCTTCAGATATAAAAGTTGCTTCTGCATTATTATTCATCTTCTTCAGGGATGCTTGATAGAGTTCAACCAGGTGTTTTGGTGTACAATAGGTACGTGACCAGTGCCCTTTTCCTCCACATCGATAGCATTTATTTTCTGAATTTTTCTTTTGCACCGTTTCATGCTTTTCATCCTTCTTCTTACACTATTGGTGGTGAAGGTTATTATTTGGTGCAAGACGACCACCATGATTAGAATTTCTTCCTCGACCACGACCACGACTGGGCCACGACCTCTGCCACACTTAGATTGTTGAAAATTTGTCCCATTCACTTTAGAGAATGGAATAGAACCAGTGGACTGACTTTCATGGTTTTCCATTAATATGCCATTATGTTGTTCAGCAACAAGATGTGAAATTAATTCAGAATATTTTTTAAACCCCCATCTCTCGGAATTATTGTTGCAGGAGCATACTCGAGGCAGAAAAAGTGGGGAGTGTTTTCTCCAACATATCATGGTTAGTGATATTTTCTTCGCATAATTTTAATTGTGATATAATTCTAAACATAGAAGAATTATACTCATTGATAGATAGAAAATCTTGTAGCCTTTAATGAATTCACTCATAATGTGCCTGTGGAATAATGACCACTTCATATGGTCATATCTATCTTTTAAATTATTTTACGGTACAAGAGGATTCTTAACAGTGAGATCTTCATCAAAAAGAGGATTCTCAACAGTGAGATATTTCCATTTTTAAACCCTCATCAAGGTGATGGCGGAGAAATATCATTGCCTTGGCACGATCTTGATTTGATGTCTAGTTTTTGTCTTTGATGGTGTCTGCCAGACCCATCGCATCAAGATAAATTTCGACATCAGTTGCCCAAGATAGATAGCTTTTGTCCGATATATCCAGGGCAAGAAATTCAAGTTTAGAAGGATTTGACATTAATTATGAAAAGAAAGGTCGTACCTTTTATACTTTCAAAGTAATTGCTCGAGATAGAAGATCTCGTGATGATAATGTGTTATAAAATAAAAATTAGTGCAAAAGTAAATAACACAAGAAGAGCGGGAGAACTACTGATAGTACTTTTCTTTCACTTCTTTTTAGTGCATCTCTTAATACATAGAAAGTGACTATTGATAACCCCATACATACTTGAGCATAAAGTATTTTGTAGGGTTCCTTATCTTGGGTCCAAAGTTGTCCACTTTCTTGGACGTTTCGAGATCAAGCTTGATAGACAGTCTAAAACAATCATGGCATGTGTGGTATAATCACCTCAATGAGTACTTGATAAATAAAGATTATATAAACGATGCCATTTTTCCTTATATTTTTCTTAGTTTAGAGGACTGGACCTCTTTTATTGAGAACCATATTTTGATGTAGGTTCTCTTCTTTTGGTATATGACGTATGTACGGGGTTTACCTAAATTGTTAATAAAATTATTTACCTTATCAAAAAAAATAAAAAAATCTCATTGGAACTCCAAAAGAAGTTTAAAAGGCGATTGAGTATCTAAAGAAAGAACTTGAGATGAAAAATCTTGGAAGGACAACTTTGTCTTGGTCTGCAAATTAAACATTTAGCAGATGGAATCGTCATCCATCAATCTGCCAATACTGAGAAGATTTTGAGACAGTTTTACTTGGATAAAAGACATTCATTAAGTACTCCAATGGTTGTTCGATCATTTGAAGTGAGTAAAGATCCGTTTCGACCTCAAGAAGAAAATGAGGAGCTTCTTGGTCCTGAAGAACCATATCTCAGTGCAATCAGTGCACTTATGTATCTTGCTAATGCTACTAGCGTTTTATGTTAATTTTCTAGCAAGATATAATTCTTCCTCTACACGAAGACATTAGAACGGAGTTCAGCATATATTGCGATATCTAAAGAGGACCATTGATTTGGGCCTATTTTATACTAACGAAGATAGTGCAAATCTTGTTAGTCATACAAATGCAAGTTATTTATCTGACCCACATAAAGCTCAATCTCGAACAAGCCAAGAAAGTGGACTGTTTTGTGCCCAAGATAAGGGCCCCCACAAAATACGTTGTGTCCAAGTATGTTTGGCTTATAAATAGCCACTTTCTATGTATTAAGAGATATACGAAAAAGAAGTAAAAGAAAAGTAATAACAGTAGTTCTCCTTATCTCTTCTTGTGTTATTTATTTTTACATTAATTTTTATTTTATAACACGTTATCAACACGAGACTCTTCCATTTTCGAGCAAGTACTTTTAAAGTATTAAAGGTATGGACTTTCTTTTCATAAGTAATGTCATATCTTTCTAAACTTGAATTTCTTGCCCTAGATATATCAGGCAAACACTATTTTTCTTGGGCACAGGATGCCGAAATTTATCTTGAGGTGATGGGTCTGGTAGACACCATCAAAGACAAAAAGCAGGTATCAAATCTAGATCGTGCCAAGGCAATGATATTTCTCACTGTTAAGGATCCTTTTATATTGTGGAATAATTTAAAAGACAGATATGACATATGATCACTTGAAGATGATCGTTCTTCCACAGGCACATTATGAGTGGGTTCATTTGAGGTTGTAAGATTTTAAATCTATCAATGAGCATAATTCTTCCATGTTTAGAATTATCTTACAATTAAAATTATGCTGAGAAAAATATCACTGACCATGATACGTTGGAGAAAACATTATCCACTTTTTCTGCCTCGAGTATGCTCCTGCAACAACAATACCGAGAGATAGGGTACAAACAATATTCTGAATTAATTTCACATCTTCTTATTGTTGAACAACATAATGACCTATTAATGAAAAACAATGAAAGTCGACCTACTGGTTCTATTCCATTCCCTGAAGTGAATGAGACAAATTTTCACCAATTTAAGCGTGGTGAAGGTCATAGACGTGGTTGAGGAAGAAATTTTAATCATGGTGGTTGTCTTGTACCAAATAATGACCTTCACTACCAACAGTGTAAGAATAAGGATGGAATGCATGAAGCGGTGCAAAAGAAAAATTCATAAAATAAATGCTATCGATGTGGAGGAAAAGGGTACTGTTCACATACTTGTCATATGCCAAAACATTTGGTTAAACTTTATCAAGCATCACTGAAGAAGATGGATAATAATGCAGAAGCAAATTTTATCTCTGAAGATAATGTTGAACCCATGCAGCTAGAAGTAGCAGATTTCTTTGAACATCCCGAAGAAAAAAAATAGATCACTTGATCGGTGATGGATCCGTAATATTCTAAATATGTTTCATTTATGTTGTTTGTGTTAACGGGTATGATCATTTTCCCTAATCTTGTAAATAAATAAAGTTTATGTAATGTTTTGTTTAGTAATAATACTATAATGTGTACTTTATCTATACTTTTCATCTTGAAGAATATATAATGTTTCTCAAATTTTATTTGGATTAATGATCAATCATGAAGATATTTGTGTAATTAATAGTGGAACAACACACTCCATATTCAAAGAGGAGAAATACTTTTCTTGTTTAGGAGAAAAACAAATGTTAACAATTTCTAGTTATTTGAAATTGATCGAAGACTCCAGACTCGGGACTCTCTCACTCTCCGACCATTTTCTTCGACGGAAAACAACAATCTCTCTCTCTCTCCGACGATCTCTATACATTGAATTCAATAGACAGAGTATTCTCCGGCGACGTTCTCCATTCAATTTCTCGGCGAGTAATTTTCGACCATCTTCTCTGCCGCCCCCCATCGTTCTCTTCTCAATCTCTCGCTCTACACACACCCAACGATCGGAAATTATGTGACCGTATATAGATCTATACGGTAAGGAACAGATCTGACCAGAAAACGTCCTCCAGCAACTTCTCCGACGAGCAGATTTGTACTCTTTTTTCTTCTCTCTTCTCTCTTTTCTTTTCTTTCCAACCCTTTTTCAGGTACTACAAGTTCAAATCCGGCGCATCTTCTTCGACGGTTCGCAACATCCATTTTACGGCGTCCAATTTCAGGGACGGTAGTTAGCAGTAGGTAAAGGCGACGACAACAAAATTCCGATGACCAATTTCCGCACCAAATTGCCGGAATCCAACGAATCGATCAGGAAAGCCGCCCTAACTTCATCTTTTCTCTGGATCAGGTGCACTCATTTCATCTCTTCTAGTTATTTTGTCTAGGTTTCTTTACTATTGGTGGCGGTTACATCCTGTCTCTTTCGATATTTGTATTTCAGTCCCTTCTCTCTTGGTTTCTTGTCTGATTATCTTGACTGTTCTTGTCGGATTACTAGTTCCTGTTTCTCTGTTACTTCGTAGTAGTTAGTTGAGACTAGTGTATCTATTTATTGTCCAAAGTGTTGTTAGTTTCTGTTGTTGTTGTTTCTAGCCGTCTTTTTGGTGTGGTCTTGGTAGCATTTATTTCTTGGATTGTATTGGCCTGGGGTCTGGTTTCTTGGCGTTTAGTTGGCTTGTTTAGTATATCCCTTACTAGTTTGCGCGGTTTTTGGTGGCTGTGATTGATGTTGTTAGAGTAGGATTATGTCTTCGGGCGGGGCTGGGTTCAGGATCGGGCTCGGGCTCGAGGTTGGGGTCGAGGTCGGGGGCAGGGGTAAGTTGGTTAAGGGAGCCCCTAGGTTGAGAGTGGGGTCTTTATCGGAAAAGTCCGTAGAGCTAGTGAAAATTCTTAGGAAGAGGCAGATTGATATAACTTGTCTTCAAGAAACCAAAGGGTAGGTACTAAGGCGCGGGTAGTCGATGGGTATAAGTTGTGGTACTCAGGAAGCGTGAGGAATAGGAATGAAGTAGGTGTCTTAGTAGATGATGAGCTTAGGGAGCATGTGCTATAGGTTAGGTAGGATGATGTCGACTAAATTAGTCATTGGACGGTCTACTTTGAACATTATTAGTGCTTATGCCCCGCATGTAGGATTGGATGAGGAAGAGAAGAAGAGCTTTTGGGAGGTGTTGGATGAGATGGTGAGGGGTGTTCCCAACAACGAGAAGCTTTTCATAGGAGGGGATTTCAATGGGCACATAGGGTCATCATCGAGGGGTTATGACGATGTGCATGGTGGCTTTGGTTTCGGTGAGAGAAACGAAGGAGGAGGCGTGTTTTTGGATTTTGCTCGGGCTTTTGGGTTGATGGTAGTTAATTCAAGCTTCCCGAAGAAGGAGGTTCACGTGGTTACCTTCCGTAATTCAGTGGCCAAGACTCATATTGACTTTTTGCTCCTTAGGAAGGGTGATAGGGGTCTTTGTAGAGATTATAAGGTTATACCAAGTGAGAATCTTTCGACCCAGTATAGGCTTTTGGTGGACTTGGAGATCAAGAAGGAGGGGGAGAAGAGGGGTGTGGATGATCGACCAAGGATTAAATGGGATAATCCTGACTATGACAAGTATGCTCGAGATAAGGGAGAAGTTGATGGCTAGAAGGGGTTGGGAGAGTAGTGGGGATGTAGATAGTATGTGGGATACGACTGCCAGTTGTATCAGGGAGACGGCTAGAGAGGTGTTGGGTGTCTTGAGAGACCACTCTGGCAAGCACCGAGGGGACTGGTGGTGGAATAAAGAGGTCAAAGGGAAGGTAGAGGCTAAGAAGGGGGCTTATGTGAAGTTGGCCAAAAGTAAGGATGAAGAGGAGAAGTGAAAAAATAGGGAGGAGTATAAGATTGCTAGGAAAGAGGCTAAGAATGCAGCTTTTGAAAGATTGTACACAACATTAGAGGGTAAAGGTGGTGATAAGAAGTTGTGTAGGCTAGCCAAGGTTAGGGAGTGGCGAGGTCGGGACCTTGACCAAGTGAAGTTCATAAAGGATGCGGACGACAACGTTTTGATGGAAGAGGTTCTTATTAGAAGGAGATGACAGTCTTACTTTCATACACTCTTGAACGAAGAGAGGGATACTAGCATTGTGTTAGGGGATTTGAAGCACTCTGAGAGGCTTCGCAACTATGGTTTTTGTAGGAGCTTTAAGGTTGAGGAGGTTAAGGGCGCTATTCGTAGGATGTATAGGGGTAGAACGACTATGCCAGATGAGATTCCGGTGGATTTTTGGAAGTGCACAGGAGGGCAGGTATGGAGTGGCTGACTGGGTTGTTTAGCATCATTTTCAGGACGACGAAAATGCCTGAAGCTTGGAGATGGAGCACGATGATTTCTTTGTATAAGAACAAGGGCGTCATTCAGGATTGCAACAATTATAGGAATATCGAGTTGTTAAGCCACACTATGAGGGTTTGGGAGAGGGTAGTGGAGTTGAGGTAAAGAAGGATTGTGACTATTTCTGTGAATCAGTTCGGATTCATGCCAGGACGCTCAACTACTAAGGCCATCCATTTCGTAAGGAGACTGGTGAAGCAGTATAAGGAGAGGAAGAAGGAGTTGCACATGGTGTTCATCGACTTAGAAAAGGCCTATGATAGAGTCCCAAGATAGGTTCTCTGGAGGTGCTTGGAGGCTAGAGGTGTACCTGTGGCGTATACTAGGGCGACGAAGGATATGTACAACGGAGCCAAGACTCGTGTTAGGACTGTGGGAGTGGACTTAGAGCGTTTTCCTGTCTTGATTGGGTTACACCAGGTGTCACGCCCCGAATCCCATCGAGACGTGATTGACACCCGTAGCCGATAAGGCCCGAGAGAACCAACCTTTGCCTACGTTCACTCATGTGCATCTCATAATCATAACCACCATTGCATAAGAGCATGAAAGACAAATAAAGGAAAACATGGGACATATTTATACATACATATGAAACTTGGCCGTTGAGGCCATCCAGTCAAAACAACATATGTCTTTTACACTGTTACACCCACATCCGTCTACAAAAGCCTCTAACAAGAGCATTGACCAAAATGAACCATAAGTCGGGACAAGTCCCCGCTTTACACATCATGTACAATACCAAAAACATGTATATACTCTGACTCGGAGAAGCCCCGAAGTAGCTGGAGCTCACCAAAGAACCGCTAACACTGGCAATCTACTGGGGAGGCCTACTGGGACCTGCGCCTGCAGCAAGTAAGGTAGATTTCCCGAGAGGGGTCAGTACGAAATAAGTACTGAGTATGCAAGGCTCAGATGAAACTGTACAACACATGAATATTTCAATGAACTCAAAACATATGAATAATCAATGTGAAGAAGTCACCATTTTGCATTTTGGAAACCATGTGGATTGCTTTCATTACTTTCTTTACATTCAATACTCACTGGTTATCACATATGTCACAATGTACCCGGGCCCCGACTGATCAGTGGGTCTTTCATATCATATCATTGTGTTGGGATCGAGTCGAGCTAGGCTTATGCCCCTAGACTTGCCACCCATACATCAATGCATCGGGATCGAGTCGAGCTAGGCTTACGCCCCTAGACTTGCCACCCATAAATCCAAACCTCGGGATCGAGTCGAGCTAGGCTTACGCCCCTAGACTTGCCACCCGTACTTGATCATTGACCACATTTGCATTACTTTGTTCATTACTTTGAGATTGATACTTTGATAATCATAACATCACTTTGGAACTTTGGAACACAACATTGTTGGAAACTTTGAATCATTGACCAATAAGTGAAGGACATGTGAATAAATATCAATGAGAAATATAGCATAACTAGCACCATGATACCATTGGAACCATTGGACAATAATCCATGAACAAGAGACACAAGTATAGGCACTATTGGAATATTGGAACATAACCTTATTTGAACTTTCGGAACATTAACCATGAATATGGGAAATGAGATTCACAATTGATCAATGAGTAGGAAATATATGACAATGACCATAGATAATTGCATATGGGATACCTTAGTACATTTCGGAATAGAATTAGAGAAATGTCAATGTGAACACTATTGGCCGTAGAAAGATACGGACAAAGTAACCTTGCATACCTTGGATTCGCACTACGAATATACAACCTTAGATGCGTATACAATAATCCCGCTCCTTCTTTATGTGTCACTCTACAACATAAATACATAACGAAATTCACATTAACCACCAATTACTTTACAAATGCATACCATGTCAATGAGTTACATGTTTGCCTTTAAACATGTCATTTCCCCTTGACAAAACCATTGATCATACTATTATTCCAAAAATTCCATAATATTCTCAACATTGACCAATACATGAAAATCAATACATTTCACCACAATACTTCTCCTTTACACTTTCTTATCCATAACACATCCCAAATAATCCATCAAAGTACTTTACTACAACTCATAACACATATCGGCCAAAATCCCATAATTTTCACTTTTAGACAAGAACAAGTTTAACACAAAAAATAACACCATACATGTTCATATTTTGTCCATATCATGCTTTTTCATCAAAGGCACAAGGCCTAATTCAAATTCAAATCACTAAGATGACACATCTTTCACCAAAGGCAAAAATACACTATTCATCATCTTGCCAACACAACTAGCATAATATATATAATCTCCCATGCATATAATATGTTAATCCATGAAAATAAACACTTACCAAAGCTTGGAATAAGATGATCTTGTCCAAATATGCCTTAGGGTTTATTTGCTTTAGGGTTTGGAAATGAAGGAAATGTTTGTAAAAAGCTCCAAAAGTTATGAGAGGCTTTGGGGAATAAAAATCTGATTTTGGGGGACTTTATATGGACCTCAAGTAATCCTTAGCCACACTTGGCATTACATGATATGTTTAGTTGGTCAATTTGTGGAAGAATGGGTCATTTCCTCTTGGGTCAAGTCTTTTAATCCCATTTTGGGCCTATCTTTGGGCCCAATAACTCATATCCATGTAACCCATCCCAATTTCATGTATTATTCACCATATATCTCATGTTTACATAATTCCATAATGTCACGACAATATTTTTTTAAACAATTCTCATTCGTCCTTTCGATCGCAAAAATTGGAATTCTAGTCGCCCTTGGCTTCATTGAACATTTTGGATCACTATTCACATTTCATGATTGGTTCATGTAGGATTATGTAGGAGTGTATTGAAGTGTTTGAATATTTAACAATGCTCAAATAACCCCAAAGAACCAAAAGAAACCATCTAGAAATCGTCGTAGAATTGTGTTACGAAACGACTCCGGAAAGGGCATAATGTTGTGCCTTGCGCCACTAGCTGCAAAGCAGCCTGTGGCGCAAGAATGTGACCTTCTCTGAATTTTTCAGAATGCAGGTGGCTTGCGCCACACCCCTGAAACAGGGTAGTGGCGCAAGTTTCAGCACTTTGCTGAAATTTTCGGCCACTTATCCAATGTTTACGTATCGTCCAATCCCTTATCAAAACACTACAAAATACTTACGTAGTGATCTTAACCATCAAGTAAACATGACTTAAAGTCACCAAATGAGGTTAGAATGTATACGAGTTCTTACCCAAATGCTCCACGAAATCACAACACACCTCCTACGAAGATCTAATCGCACATGTTACGTCCGATATCAAATGTTTCACCAATGACACTATAAAACACATATGCATGGCATCTCAACACCTATGTAGATATGATACCAAGGTCTAAAGTGAGGTTATAAAAGTACAGGGTGTTACACCAGGGATCGACTCTTAGCCCATTTTTATTTGCCTTGGTGATAGATGTTTTGACGTGGCAAATTCAAGGTGAGGTGCCATGGTGTATGCTTTTTGCGGATGATGTTGTCCCGATTGATGAGACCCGTGGTGGAGTAAATGCTAAGTTGGAGGTTTGGAGGCAAACCCTAGAATCTAACGGGTTTAGGTTGAGTAGGTTCAAGACGGAGTATTTGGAGTGCAAGTTCAGCGAGGTGACACCTGAGGCTGATGTGGCTGTGCAGCTTGATACTCATGTCATCCAAAAGAGAGATAGTTTCAAGTATCTTGGTTGTATGATCCAGGGGAATGTAGAGATTGACGAGGATGTCACTCATCGTGTTAGGGCAGGGTGGATGAAATGGAAGCTTGCTTCTAGGATCTTGTGTGATAAGAAAGTGCCTTTTTAATTCAAAAGCAAGTTCTATAGAGTGGTGGTTAGACCAGCTATGTTGTATGGGGCGGAGTGTTGCCCAGTCAAGAACTCTCACATCCAAAAGATAAAGGTGACGGAGATGAGAATGCTACGATGGATGTGTGAGTTTACTAGGAAAGATAGAATTAGAAATGAGGTTATTCAAGATAAGGTGGGAGTGGCTTCGGTGGAAGTCAAGATGCGGGAAGCGAGGTTGAGATGGTTCGGGCATGTGATGAGGAGGTGCACAGATGCCCCAGTGCGGAGGTGTGAGAGGTTGGCTAGAGAAGGTTTCAAGCGAGGTAGAGGTAGATCGAAGAAATATTGGAGGGAGGTGATTAGACATGACATGGAGCACCTTCAGCTTACCGAGGACATGACCCTAGATATGAAGGTGTGGAGGATGGATATTAGGGTAGAAGAGTAGTAGGAAAGAGTGCGTCCTTGCTAGGGAGGAGGACTTTGTTTTGATGTCCGTGTTAGTGGCCATAGTGCTAGTCTTATTTTAGTGTGTGGTATCGTTTGTTGTCTTACTTAGTGATAGTCTTGTTTATGTTATTATTGGTGTGTTAATACTATTGTTTCTTGTTCCCTTTATTTTTTTTTCTAAACTGTTTTTATTTTGAGTCGGGGGTCTATCGAAAACAGCCTCTCTATATCACCTCTGAAGTAGTGGTATGAACTGTGTACACTTATCCTCCCCAAGCCCACTTTGTAGGAATATACTGGGTTTGTTGTTGTTATCGAAGACTCCATAAAAGCTACTATATTTCCGCCTAAGGGGACGAAACTTGTTATGGAAGATTCATGGTTCTCTTCTAAATCCCAAGAAACTTGTTAAGTTTTGAAGATATCCGCGGAAATGGATATTGTTAAGAATCCCACAATGGAAAAGGAATGGGTGATTGGTCTCATTATATGGACTTGGGCAATCCTCCCCTCATGAGCTAACTTTTGGGGTTGAGTTAAGTCAGGTGCCATATCTTTACATGGTATCAAAATGAGGATAAAAAATGAGTGTTCATCTTGGCGGGTTCAGTTTTAGCTACAACCTATTTGACAATAATGAATATTTTTGTTTGAGAAATTTTATCAGAGTGTTATTCTATGTAGAGACAAAAATTTAATGGAGTAGATTTTAGAGATGGAGATTCAATTTGTTGAAGATAGTGTGAAGAGGGTGGAGCAAATTTATTTTGTCAGAAATTCAAGCCAAGGGAGAGAGTTGTTAGGTCTTTGTCCTGACTTTCTTACCATAATTGGATTCTCCTTTTAGGAAAAGAAAAATACAAATTTTTCATATTTGGCTAATCCTTTTTCTTTGTAAGAAAAGGTTTTGCACTCTATAAATAGAGACTCAATTCTTTCACTTGGTAGCATCCACAATATAGTCTTAAGGGCTTTGAGAGTTTTGGTTTGGAGGAGAATTTGTGAGACAAAAGTGTTACTGTGTCACTTGTGTGAACCTCTTTTTTTTCTGAGTGAATTTGTGAGGTTGTTTCTCTCGATATTTTGTATTCTCTTTTATATAGTGGATTACTCATTTTCTTTTGTGGATGTAGGTCGATTGACCGAACCACATTAAATTATTGTGTCTCTTTTGGTATATTTTTTGTTTATCTTCTTATTTAACCGCTTTCGAGGTTTGTTTTGTTAGATTTTGCATGCCACTTGATTATTTTAGTCCTAACAAGTGGTATTAGAGCCAGACCCATCCTAATTCCTTGTTCATCGATGTTGGGTCCCCATATTATATTGTCCACGCTCCAGTTAACGAGCCTCCTCCAGACCCCATCTGGTGAGAATACACTGGGTATGATGATGATGATGCTCCAGTTAACGAGCCTGGGCGTGCTAAAAGTCCCACATTGGAAAAGGGATTGGTAATTGATTTTCCTATATGGACTTGAGCAACGCTCCTCTCATGAGCTAGCTTGTGGGGTGTGAGTTAGGCCCAAGACCTAATTTTACATGGTATCAGAGTCAGACCCATCCCAATTCTTTGCTCGCCGATATTGGGCCCCCATATTATATTATCCACGCTTCAGTTAACTAGGTTTGGGCGTGCGGGAGATTGTTAAGAATTTCACATCGAAAAAGGAATGGACAATTGGTCTCTTTATATATCCTCCCCTCATGAGCTAGCTATTGGGGTTGAGTTAGGTCTAAGTGTCTTATCTTTATAGATATCATGTTGGGATAATAAATGAAATAAATATTGAATATTTTGGTATTACCAAGAATGTCTCGGGTCAGAAATATGTAATGGAGAAATTACCAACTTAGTCTTTTGCCCAATATTATGCAGAAATTAGTAAAATTGAAGAATACTCTATTGTAAATCAGAAGTTTACTGATTTGAATACTTTTATGCTTTGGCATGACCGAATAGGTCATCTTGGATCAATAATGATTAGAGAAATCATTGAAAATTCAAATGATTATCCATTAAAGAACCTGAAGATTCTTACAAGTGATGAATTCTCATGTGCTGCTTGTTGTCAAGGCTAGTAGATTACTAGGTCATCACCCATGAAAGTTGGCATTGAATCCCCTAATTTTTTAGAACGTATATATAAGGATATATGTGGACCTATTCACCCCTCTAGTGGGTTGTTCAGATATTTTATGGTCCTTGTAGATGCATCTTCAAGATGGTCTCATGTGTGCCTCTTATTGTTTCGTAACTTGCGTTTGCAAAGTTGTTGACACAAACAATACGACTAACCACACAATTTTCATATTTCCCATTAAGGCTATTCGTCTCGATTATGCTGGAGAATTTACATTCCGAGCTTTTGATGATTATTTTTTATCATTTGAGATAAAAGTTCAACATCCCGTCGCTCATGTTCATACTCAAAATGGGCTTGCTGAGTTATTTATTAAGCACCTACAACTGATAGCAAGACAATAACTTATGAAAATAAAATTGTCTACTACTGTTTGGGGTCATGCTATCTTACATGGAGCATCACTTGTTCGTCTCAGACCGATTCATTATCATAAATACTCTGTCACAATTAGTTTTTGTTCATGAACCAAATATTGCTCATCTATGAATTTTTGGATGTGTTGTATACGTGCCAATAGCGCCACTACGGTGTACTAAGATGGACCCCCAAAGAAGGTTAGGAATACATATTGGGTTTGATTCACCTTTCATAATTTGCTACCTTGAACCATTGACAGGAGATTTATTCACTATGCGATTTGCAGATTGTCGATTCGATGAAACAAATTTTCGTAATTAGAGAGAGAGATAAAGGAACTCAAAAGAGAAATTGCGTGGAAAGTTTCATCTCATTTTGATCCACGTGCCCCTATATGTGAATAAGAGGTCCAAAAGATCATTCACTTATCGAAAATAGAAAATAGAAAATGAAATTCTAGACACATTTACTGATTTGAAAAGGATAACTAAGTCACATATCCTTGCAGTGAATGTGCCTATCCGAATTGATGTCCCAATAGGACCATATACTAGGGTTAAAGCTTCTAAATCTCATACACACCTGAAGCGTGATAGACCATTGGGTTCTAAGGATAAGAATCCTAGAAAATGAAGCACGAAAAATGATCAAAATGGCATTAAAAGAATCTCATGAAGAGATTCAAGATCTGGTTAATCCTGATATTCCTAAAAAAGTCAGTGAATCTGAGACTCAAGTGAGTAAAGAACTATTAATAAGTTCTGTTGGTGATGAGATAAATTTGAATTGATAAAAAATTACGGTGGATAATGTTTTTGCATATAACGTTGCACTTAACATTATGCAAGACTATGAGGATATTGAACCTCTATCTGTCAAAGAATGCTGACAAAGATGTGATCGGTCAAAATGACAAGATGCAGCTCAATTAGAATTGAACTCACTTGCTAAACGTGAGGTGGTTGGACCAGTAGTCCAAAAGATGATGGTTTAAAGTCAATTGGCTATAAATGAGTCTTTGCGCGAAAAAGAAATGAGAGAAATGAAATTGTAAGATACAAGACACACTTTGTTGCACAAGAATCCTCTCAAAGACCTAGTAGGCGTTTGGCCACAAATATTGTTCACAATATTTCGGAATACGTTTTCACTTTATTCCAGAATACTTGTTTGGCCATGAAAATCAAAAACGTATTCCGGAATACGTTTTCACAATTTTTGGTTTTTTGAAAAACACCTCCTGAGGTGTTTTCTTTACTTTTTTCGCACTCAATTTTTCCTATCACTTTATAAAAAAGCATATCCAAAGTCAAAAATATTTTTTGAAAATACTATAGCCAAACACAACTCCACTCTATTTTCAACTTCAAAAATACCAAATAAAGTGAATACATTTTTGGTTTTCATGGCCAAACGAGTCCCTAGTGTCGACTATGAAGAAACATATTCACCCGTTATGGATGCAATAACATTTTGATATCTCATCAGTTTAGTTGTACATGAAAATCTTGAAATACATCTAATGGATGTGGTCACATCTTTATCTTTATGGCTCACTTGATAATGAAATTTATATGAAAATTTCAGAAGGATTTAAAATGCCTGAAGCATATAGTTTAAAGTCTCGATAAATATACACAATCAAATTATAAAGATCATTATATGGTCTAAAACAATCAGGGCGTATGTGGTATAAGCGCCTCAGTGAGTACTTGATAAATGAAGGTTATATAAAGGATATCATTTGTCCTTATATTTTTCTTAAGAAAACAATATCATAGTTTGTTATACTTGTTTATAAATCTCATTGGAACTCCAGAATAGATTCAAAAGACGATTAAGTATATAAAGAATTTGAGATGAAGATCTTGGAAAGAAAAACTGTCTTGGTCTACAAATTGATCATTTAGCAGACGAATTCTTCATTCATTTATCTGTCTATACTGAGAGGATTTTGAAACAATTTTACATGGACAAGGCACATCCTTAAGTACTTCAATTGTTGTTTGATCACTTGAAGTGAGTAAAGATCCATTCCGACCTGAAGAAGAAAATGAGGAGCTTCATCCTCAGTGCAATTGGTGCACTTATGTATTTTGCTAATGCTAAAAGAACTGACATCACATTTTCTGTTAATTTGCTAGCAAGATATAGTCTTTTCCCCTACACGAAGACATTGGAATAGAGGTAAGCATATATTGCGATATCTAAAGGGGACCACTGATACGGTCTGTTTTATGCTAACAAAGATAGTGCAGAATGTTGATCTTGTTGGTCATGTAAATGCAAATTATTTATTTGAACCACACAAAACTCGATCTCAAACAGGCTATCTATTTACACACGGAGGTACTGCTATATCATGGCAATCTATAAAACAGTCTATTGTTGCTGCTTCTTCGAATAATGCTGAGATAATAGCTATTACAAATAACTATGTATACTTTTTCTTTCACTAGGATTTTTCTTTTACATGGACATCCAAGGGGGAGTGTTGTATATTGGAGGTTCATGTGACATTCTTTATGACCAAGAAAGTGGATAGCTTTATGCCCAACTATATTGCTCGGACCTTTCAAAAATGTCAACAGGTGCGTGTTGGATTCTCCAAAAGTAATGTATTTTTGGAGAATCCGACACAGGTGCGGCATCAAAAGTGAAGAGTCCATGCAACTTAGGTGTCCAAGATAACGGGCCCCACAAAATACTTTGTGCCCAAGTAAGTATGTGCTTATAAACACTTTCTATGTATTAAGATATATATGAAAAAAAGTGAAAGAAAAGTAATAACAGTAGTTCCCTCTCTTTTGCGTTATTTACTTTTGCCTTAATTTTTATTTTATATCACGTTATCGGCCCCTGCAACCCCAAACATATCATATACAACAACAACACATACCCGGGTTTATTCCCACAAAGTGGGATCTGGGGAGGGTAAAGTGTACGCAGTCCATACCACTACCTCAGATGAAGTAGAGAGGTTGTTTCCGATAGACCTCCGGCTTTGGACAAATAACAGTATAACAAACAAAAAACATAAAAACAAATAACAAAATGGGATAACACACCATTAGATAATAAAAGAACAATACACCCATAGAGTAATACTATAAGCTATCTATCCGAAATCACAAACATCACCAAAACACCACGAACAAAAAACTACAAGACACATGCATAACGCTATGACTATAGACACAACTACAAACAAAGCACTCCTCCCTATTAGTAAAGACGCACTCCTACCCACTAACCTTCTACCCTAATTCGCGTCCTCCACACCTTCCTATTCAGGGTTATGTCCTCCAGAAGCTGTAACTGCTCCATGTCATGCCTAATCACCTCCTTTTAATATTTCTTCGGCCTACTTCTACCCCGCCTGGAACCATCTATAGCCAGCCTCTCACACCTCCATACTGGAGCATCCGTGCACCTCTTCATTACATGTCCGAACCATCTCAACCTCACTTTCCGCATCTTGTCTTCCACCGAAGCCACTCTCACTTTCTCTCGAATAATCTCATTCTTAACCCTATCTCTTCTAGTAAGTCTACACATCCATCTCAACATACTCATCTCTGTTAACTTCAACTTTTGGATGTGGGAGTTCTTAACTGGCCAACACTCCGCTCCATACAACATAGCCAGTCGGACTGCCACTCTGTAGAACTTACCTTTAAGCTTATGAGTCACCTTCTTATCACACAAGACTCCCGAAGTGAGCCTCCATTTCAACCACCCTGCACCAATACAGTGCGTGACATCCTCGTCAATCTCTCCATTTTCCTGAATCATAGACCCAAGATACTTGAAACTATCTTTCTTCGAATGGCCTGAGAATCCATCTTTACTACCACGTCAGCCTTATGTGTCAAATCACTGAACTTACATTCCTTGTACTCCGTCTTGGTCTTGCTTAACCTAAATCCTTTAGACTCTAGGGTCTGTCTCCAAACCTCCAACTTATCATTAACTCTTCCCCTGGTCTCGTCAATTAGCACTATCTCATCAGCAAATAACGTACACCAAGGCACCTCCCCTTGAATACGCCGCATCAATACATCCATCACCAAGGCGAATAAAAAACGGACTAAGAGTCGATCCCTAGTGCAACCCTGTCAAAACAGGAAAGTGCTCTGAACCTCCTCCTATCGTCCTCACACGAGTTTTCGCTCCGTCGTACTTATCTTGAACGACCAAGTGTACGCCACGGGCACACATCTAGCCTCCAAGCACCTTCACAGAACCTCTATGGGGACTTTGTCGTACGCCTACTCAAGATCTATGAATACCATGTGCAAGTCCTTCCTCTCCCTATACTGCTCCACTAATCTCCCAAACATATCATATAGCAATATCTATTTTGCATTGACATTCACAATCCCCCCACTAAGTAATGCATTTTTTATAAATCATATGGAATGTCTCTTGAGTCTTAATTTTTTTCTCAATGTTTTGCAATAATTAAGAATCGGTCGGCAACATGACAAAGGCTTATTCATGCTAGTTCATTAGATTCTTTCACACTATGATAACTGTTGATTTTATTGTTGGAGAACTCTTATAATTATGATTAAAATTTGTTCATTGAGGTATGAATCCCAGTAACGGATATATTTCTCTTTTCTTGTGTTGTTGATGGAAAGGATGAATTTCCCTTACTGAAGTTTCTTTACCTAGTGTTTCTTAAGGAATTATCAATAGGTAGCTATTTCTTATGACTATGATTTAAGTACGTTGTCTCTGAATTGAAGGGGTGCATCAACTTTACCCGTTACTCCAAGGCTCCCCTTTCATAGAGGGAAATAGGACTGTTTGAAAATTTTTTTTAAAAGAAGTTATTTGGTAAAACAGCAATATGAAGAGTTGTCACTGACAAATTTATTTCTAAACTGTCTCTGGTTGATACAAAGAATTTCTATCTTCAGCTTGAGGATCAAACAATTAGATGATAAGCAGAAGATGACTCTTAACAATGTTGCCTGTTTGTTCAACCTTTGACAAATCTATTTAGTTGTGTTACAGATTCAAGATACTTTTGTTGATTGATACTTCACTAGGTGTTTGGTTATTTTCTGTGAAAGTGTTAGAAAATTGAAGCATGAAAGTGCTCTACCTTCAGGCTTTTCTTTCTTGGCAGTATGCTGAGGTTGAAATATCAAAACTAGTAATGAGAGTATTTGAGGTTTCTTTAATTTGTCTGTGCAACCAATTTGTTGTTATTGCGTTATGTCTTCTGAAAGTCTAAAAGCTATGTGATTCCTTAAATTCCTTTACGTCAATCAATTATTATATCATTGCTTTTGTTCATATGCTGAGGTTGAAATATCAAAAATTATTGTCTTTTTTGGTAGTATGCTGAGGTTGAAATATCAAAACTAGAAATGAGAATATTTGAGGTTTCTTTAATTTGTTTGTGCAAACAATTTGTTGTTATTGCATTATGTCTTCTGAAAGTCTAAAAGCTATATGATTCCTTAAATTCCTTTATGTCAATCAATTATTATGTCATTGCTTTTGTTCATATTATGTTCTGCACTCATTTGTTATCGACAGACCCTACTTACATGATTCGAGCAATTCCGAGCAATGCATCAGATAACATCTACTGTACACTTCTTGCACAAAGTGCTGTCCATGGAGCAATGGCTGGATTCACAGGCTTCACAGTTGGATCTGTAAACAGCAGACATGCTTATATTCCAATTAATGTAAGCCTATTTATGCATGTTGTAATTTATTGAATTGAAGATAATTGATCGGAGTAGAATGGACAAAGAGGATTCATTTAAGATAGACACACACCAACTAATTTAGGATTGAGACATCAAAGTTAGTTGATGTGGTTGTCCTAAAAAGGGTATGCTGTTAGGCAACATATATAAGTATTCTACTTCAACTGATCGAGGAAATTTGTTATTCTAGCTGTTTGCCATCCACGGGTTTTTCTCATTGAATATTCTATACTAACTTGGATCATATTACTTGTCAATCAAAACCAGTGAAGCTTTTCCACCAACTTAATGAGGTGTATATAAACCTCTGTATGGTACGAGGATGAGTATCATCCTTTATATAGGAGTTCTTAGAAATTTAGCTGGAGTTGCTTGTGGAATTAAAGAGGCATTCTGAAGCTTGTGTGCAGATCACTTTAAAATTTGAGTTTGCTTGTGGACATTTAAGATCCCATATAATTTTTTTGAACAATTTCATGCTTTTGTGAGGTTTGCCAGTGTAATGTTTTTTCTTCTTCTTGGGTTAACTGTCTCCATGAAGATCTAATGTTTATGCCCTGATGTTTGATTGCAGCGTGTCACTGAGACTACAAACACCGTGAACATAACAGGCAGGATGTGGGCACGACTTCTTGCCTCTACTAATCAACCAAGTTTCGTTCATCATTGTCAGACCGTGAGAGAAAAAGTTGATAAACAGACTATTGATGCAATTAACAAAATGCAGATTAATTCTATATAGATTTTATCATACTGTAGTATCTCTCCGCAAACATTCTTACCAACTAAATAGTAATTTCAAGTCTAATTTGTTGGGAGCTGTAGTTGCCCAGTTCTGAAGAGGGAAGTGATTGAATATTTTTATCCATATCAAAATATTTAGCGGACAGTTGTCTCCACACATCCAATACCTGTCTTTTTCGCCTTATTTTTTTCTTTTCTAGGTAGGAAAAGATTATTTAATGTGGAATAGTCTGCTTTTTTGATGATACTTGCGATCTTAATACTCTGATGGAATTAATGAGGTGCTTTTCAGTCATTTATTTTTGTTTTTATATTTGAATTCATTCTCTGAAATCTTGATAAACAGAAATTTAGGCATTGTAGTAGTGGTTCTTCTTTCTATACTTTGAGACCTTTACCTTGATGATTCATCATGTGCTATTGGAAGAAAGGTGACAAGTGATATGCCCATTTTAGATTGAAGCGTTATGTTTTATGATTGGAGAAGAAATGAAGTTCTATTTGGCCTGTATCACCTAAAATATATTGTATGTTTTATGCATTCTTCTTTGCAGACTGGAGTCTTTCAAGTGTTTGATTCTGTATAATTTTTAGTTGCAATTTATTGAATTCACATCTGTGAACTAGTATGAAGCCAAGTTGATATATGTATCAGTTCTAACAACTATTAACCCCGGTATAGACATGGATTAAGCATGGCAAGTGAAGCTCAAAAGTAAAAAAAGAAAGACGGCCAATAGACTGATCTTACAGAACGGACGGGAGTAAAAACCGGAATGCGAATAGTTTCACCAAGATTTCATTGAATAACTCCTCAATAACATGTAAAATTCTGAAGGTTCCTCTATAGCCAGAAAAAATGGCAGGTCATCAGAAAGTCCCACTTTTGGTAGATTTTTTGTTCAAGGTTTCTACTTTTTCATATAAAAATAGTGTACTCTATTTGTGGTTGAATTTGGTTGCAAACACCTAGGCGAGACTGTATACAAAACTTGACGTAGACTTTTTTTTGTTCTCTGATCAAGGGAAATTACTCCCTCTAATTCAATGTGTTTGGCTTGATTCGTAGTATAACCGTCTAACCAACTAATGTTCAGTGTGAATTCACACATAGAATTTTCAATTCTTTTGGAATAAAATTTACATATCTAGAGAACTATATTAAAAATATTATAAGTTTCAATAATTAACTATTCAAAATATTTAGAAAGTTTTTGAAAATATTATGGTCAAATTAAATATGATTTGAATCTCGAAATAGTAACTAAGACAAATAAATTAAAATAGACCACATTTATTTTAATCTCTGCCACCAATATATCATATAGTTAACTATCTTTCACTACATCATGTCAAATTCTGTAAATATCTATATCTATATCTATATCCTATTGAAAATGTTGTTTGAACTTTTTACCCTTCATTCAAAGACTCCTAATAGACAAAATTATCTTTTCACTTTTTTCCTCCTATTAATTATCATTAAATTATTATTCTAATATTTAATTTTTTAAATTAATTAAAGTCCTTTTTGATATAGGTAAGAAATCATACTATTTAACACTTTTAAAGCAATGAATTTTTTTTTACCTTATATAAAAAAGAGATTTCTATAATTCTATTTAAATAATAATTATAGAAAACAAAAGAAGAAGTAAGAAGTGATACGCGAAATAATTTGTCAGTATCCTCAATTTTAGGTTGAATGTGTAAGTAATCTCTTTGAATTTCGAATTCATATTTTGAAATTCTAAGTAAGAAATCTTACTAATATTTAACACTTTTAAATCAATTAGAATTTTACCTTATATAAAGGAATTTTTTTCTAAATCAATTAGATTTTTACCTTATATAAAGAAATTTTTATACTAAGTACCATTCTATTTAAGTGATATTTCTTTTATTAAAAAAAAATAAAAAATTAAGTGATATTTTGGATCAATTTTACAGAATACACGTTTCTTATATTTCTACTTGTTGTTTCAGTTTCATTCGGGTTTAACTTTTGCAGGTAACTCAACTGTAATCTTTCGTGAAGATCTTCCAACTCAATCCTTCGTGAAGAGCTTCTAGTTCAGCTAATGTCTGATTTTGTGCATTGCTTCTTTTACGGAGCCAATGAAGACAAGGATTGATTGTCTTTCGAACATCGGACCTCGAGTACAAGTCAGGAAAAAAGACTGTCATCTCAACCCAGTGGCGAATCCACGATTTTAAGGCAGTGGGTGCTCTCTTAACTTAAAAATGACGGTGTCAGACTATTCACTAAGGGGTTCAAAATATAAAAGGCAAATACACGAAGAAGTCAAAGGGTGTTCACCATCCACTATATATATATATAAAATATACTTTTAACCATGAATAAACAGTGTAATATTTTCGTCAAAAAAATTCGAATGAACCCCTTGACTCTACTTGACTCTACCCCAGCTTAACAACCAATCACAAAATATAAATGTATAAATTAAATACTTATTATACAAAAATACAGTCATATTTGAACTCGTAGTAAAAACAATCAATAACAAAAACTACAACAAATACTATCTTGGATGAAGGAAATAACGAAAAATCTTTTTTTTTTTTGGGTTATAAACTTTTTTTTAAGAAAAATAGCAAAAGAACATCGAGTGAAACAGGAAAAAGAACAATCACCATAAGGAGTAAGGGAGAAAAAAATAAAATAAAATCTAAAGTGAATAAGTAATAAATAAGGAGAGAAGGGTTGGTTACTAAAATTAACGCAATATGTGTTGAGTGGAAATTGAACCCAAGACCAAAAGCAATAAACACCAGTAAGCACCCACAAAAAGCCACTGCACCAACCAACCATCTATTTCTATGGGTGCTCGTTGTTAAAACTTATACATTTCTTCTTGATTTGTATATACATATATAAAGTTCGATACGAGGTCAGTGGGTGCTCGAGCACTCGGAGGACTCTATGTGGGTCCGCCCCTGTCTCAACCATAGCCATTCTCCATGGGAGTTTTTAACAACACCTCCAATACCACCTATACTTTTCTTTCTAAGGTAAGCACTATCAATGTTTACTTTACATATTCTTGGAATAGGAGGAATCCATTTGATAAGATTTTTCGAAAAACTCTATTAATTATGTGCCTAACTCCCAACTATTATTTAATATATATATATTTCTTAGATACCCGTTTATGTTCGCATATGTATTTGTATATGTAAGCTCACTTGCTAGATCACAAAATTCAAATCAAATTTGCTAAGAAAGAGGAGAGGGATGAAGAGTGCGTTGATGGAGACACGGTGGATAAGTGGGATATGGATGATGGACACGGGAAAGAATATGGTATTGTCCTATTTATTATAGCTGAGTTTTTATCTTATATTCGACGAAATATCTGAATATTTGATAATTTTTTGCTATCTTGGATATGCATTTTTCATAATTTATACTCCAATCTCAAAGATGCAAGAACAATCTGTGTGATTATGCATCTAAGGACTATGTAATGTATACCATTGAATTTTCTTTCTCTTCTTTCGACAATTTCAAATTGTAAGTGTCTATAGTGCATCTTTAATATAACAAAGATTTTGTTGATTACATAGGGTATATAAATTTTTGAGAAAAGGAAATAAATGTCACTTCGCCCAAAACTATTTTCATCGAAATAGCCATTGATTTTACAATTTCAAAAGGTAGCCATTTTAGGCCTTTTTGTCGCTGCTACTGCCTTCTTCTTCTTCTTCTTCTTTTTTGTCTTTTCCTTATTTTATTGTTTAATTTCTAATGTCAATTATCTTCGCACATAGCACTATAATTATCCTTACAGACACTATATAATTAGCACTATGATACATTTTATATAACAATGATAGATTTTTTATATATACACAATTGTGATAGATACAATTTTAAACAACAATGATACAATTTCTATACATATCTTGTACAGATTCATATTACACACAACAATGATACAATTTCCATACATATCCTGTACAGATTCATAGTACATACAACAATGATACAAAAATATCATATACAAAAATATATACTCTATATAAGAATTATACAATTTCTATACATATTATACTCTTCATGTTTTTTTGTTCATATACAGTTCATATACCATAATGATACAGTCCTCATGCCACATTCATATAGTTTATACAGAAATATATATACATATATAGTTCATATACCATATTGTACAGTCCCTATACCATATTGATACAATCCTTAATTATACCATATTTATACAGTCCATGTACCATATTAATATACTCCTTATACCATATTGATACAATCTATATATCATATTGATACAGTCCCAACTGGTCATTTTTGGAATTAGTTTGGGCCGATTGGCCACTCCATGTCTAATAGCCCAATTAGGGTCATTTGTTTTTAGATGGGCCATGTGGGGTATCCTTTCCCCTAAATTTTTAAGTTGTTCAAATTGGAAGTGTCACGTAGGATCACGTAGGGTATATAAAAGGCCTTGGCTTCCAACACCTTGAAACTGACTTGGGATCTCTCGATGTTCCATGGTGTCGAAACATTATAAATTTGTTGAACGGACCACCAAGGACTAACTCAAAGGTCTGGAGAAGTTTGTGCCAATATACGAGACACGGCCTATCAAGAATAACATGTATGAGATGGGTTTTGATCACAAATTTTAGCTTTGGTTTATTATGATTGAGAGTGGCGCTTTCAAGGGATGACATTTAACTTGGATTCTGAGATACGCCAATCAATTACACCCAGAATCTATCTGAAGAAAGGACATGCTTATGTTGATGGCAACTGCATATACTTTGCGGGAAAAGACTTTGTTCTTTACATGTATATGATAATATTTTGCTGGCTTTTGCATCAATGGCAAAAACTAATGGTTCTTATTTGTTTTATGTGTGGTGAATGGTCATCCATCTATCATTTTGAATCTCATTATTTAATATAGCAGTCTGCGTTAGGTTATATTTGTTATTTAAAAACTAAAATTTACTTATTAGATTTTATTTTTCGTTTCAATGATTTTTCTGTGATCAACGTACTTCATGCTTTTAGGTTTAGGAGTTTAGTTGTTTTTTTGTTGTTGTTGATAAAATGGGAAAGTTTCAAATAATTTTCAACATTTTTATAAATGAGTAATGTGGGTAAAAAATTCTTAATTATTGATAAATTTTATAATGACTAGCATGAAGTATATCACACAGTTAATGTTTATTAAGGACTCTATTTCAATGTAAAGATTTAGAGTTAATTTAACTCAATTTAGCTTCAAGTTGACTTTTGACAAAAAAGTGTTAAATAAATTAGGGAATAATTATTAGTACATGTGAAAATTGTCGTGAGCAAATATGAAAATTACCGTCTAAAATAAAAAGGAATAGCATTGTCGTGAGACATTTTAAGACTATGCAGCAAAGCTTAGAACTTACTGCTTAGGTTATTAAATAAAAAGAATAACAAAAAAAAAGTACTCTTCAAGAGCAGTTATCAAAGCCGACTATAACTATGGGTTTGTAACGAATAATACGAGTTAATAACTCAAATGGTCACATGAATTTTTATCTAGAAAGTCACTCAATTTTGGTTTTTACTTCAAAAGTCACTCAACTATCACATTTTTACTCAGAAAGTCACTCAACCTATTGAATTATTCTTTTCAATAAAATTTGCTTAACAAATTCTGAAAAATAAAAAGTATCCCTTTAGTAACCTTTTTATCCTTGTTCTCCTAAATTAATATCTCTCCCTCCCTCCTCTTTTTCATTTTTCTTCTCCTTCTCACATTCTTCCTTATAATGACTTTTTCTTTTTCTGAAAACGTCAAATAATTCAACATGTAATATGAATGAGGTTGGAGGGGATACTCGACGAAAGTTAAAAGAGCTACTTATAATTTTGCATATTTCAGTACATTAAAATCCAAGACAGGAACAGCACATTTCCTTGAATTAATAATCTATCTTGATAAAAGATTAGTCAAATAAGTTAAACATGTAATTGATTCAAGTTAGACTTAACCAACAGGACTAGATTCTAGCTCTTCCTAATTTTAGAAAGGACCACTATTCATAGTTTCTAACAGTATAGCTAGGTTTATAGTCTCAAGATTTATATTGCGAAAAATTAGTACTCAACCGTAATATTTGATTGAACAATATTTTTGATATTTAAAATTTAAGTGAAATGTTAGTGTGAAGGTGTAATTTACGTGAAAGATTGAACTTCTTTTTCAAGTGAAGTATAAGTCCGACGATAACTTTAATGGTAAAAGGTCAAATATATCCTCGAATTTTAAAAAATGATATGCAAAAATCCTTCATTATACTTTTAGATTGTCAATATCTTTACCATCATACTTTTGGGTCATATATACCCCCAAACTTTCAAAAATGATATGCAAATACTTTTCGTTATACTTTTAGTTTGTCAATGGAGAAAATAATTTTAAATTATTTTCATTTTTCAGAAAGTGAGATGGAGAAGAAAAATGAGAAAAAAGAGGGAGAGATTAATTTAGGGGAATAAGGATAAAAAAGTCATTAAAGGATACTTTTTACTTTTCAAAATTTTATTTTTAAATAGAAATTTCACATAAATAAATTTTATTTAAAAAAATAAATAAAAATAGGTTGAGTGACTTTCTAAGTAAAAATATGATAGTTGTGTGACTTTTTGAATAAAAACCAAAGTTGAATGACTTTCTGAGATAAAAGTATATAGTTGAGTGACTATTTGAGTTATTAACTCCATATAACATTTATAACAATAAAAAATGAATGCAAATTTACTTCTCCTGTGTTGACAATGATCAGAGCCAGTTATGGAAAAGTCAGGAAGAACTCAGCCTCACCCGGCCACGAAGCTCTTGGAAAGAAGGAAGTAAGAAAGATTGTGGGTGCCAGTTCAATTAAGTTGGGAACACCTAAAATATATGGGTAATAAAATAAGTATATGAAACGAAATTAAATATCTATTTTTAATTAGTAGGAGAATTATGGGAGTGAAATACATGAGTCCTAAAATATAATGTTTCTAAAATAAATGGAAAGAATATATGAATAAAATGTAAATGTTAAAATTAATATTGTTAATTTCAGCATTTTCTATTTTGTAATTCAACTTTTTAAATATATAGAAATTTTATAATAATAGTAATAAGGGACAAACGTGCAACGCACGTTCCCAGAAACTATTATATTAAAAGTGTAAACGGTCTTAGAAATATTTTTTGAACTTTTTATCCTTCATTTCAAGACTCTGCTTCAGATAAAATCATCATTCTGCTACTAGTTGAAAAACATTGCGACAAAGAACAGCAAACCAAAAGTGAAGCAGGGTGATGCTTCTTGGGATAAACATGCAATACACGTTCCCATAGACTAGTATTACTAAATAGTGTCGAATTTTACTACATAATAATCAAATTTCACTTGAAACTCTATTTTAATTGAGATTTGAGAGTGAATAAGGTTAATTTGAATTATGGATTATGATCAGGTCAATCGGTAGTTTATGTTAAGTTTTAAGTCATCAATGTCATATCGACTAACAAAAACGTCATTGTAAATTAAATAAAATGTCACGTTATATTTTACTGGCCAATTTTAATCAGGTGGCTTTTAATGTGATATAAACGAAGTCAAGTAACCTTCTTGTTATAATCAAAGAGTACAGTGAAGACAGTTAAAGACCTACTCCTGTTCTCCGCGGCCTTCCTATCATTTCAAATAGCTAATGGGCAATTCAATAAAATGATTAGATAATGAAATGTTTAATAGAAGTTTAATGAAGACCTTTTTTCATAACTACAATAATTTTGACACACTTTCATTACGAAACAACAAATGACTTGTTAATATAAAGGCTCTGCTTATTGATTAATCATCTTAAGGGAAAAAAGAAGCAAATGAAGAAGGCATGAATCACCAACTGTTCCTTCTGATAGTATAAATGATTCATAACGTTTTGTTTCATTGTGAAGGAAAATATCATGTCCAATTAAAGATTTAGTCAATGAACTTAAAGAAGTAAGAGCATCACAACATTCAACGATCGATAGACCAGATTCAACGAGAGTTTCTTCCACAGAGAAAGATTGATGATCACAAACAACATGAAATTATATGCTTTTATACGGACTACTAAGAATTTCACAACTTTGAAATGTAGTTTTAATGGCTAGATATGTTACGTACGATAAATTATGTAGAAAATTTGTGGGTTTTGCATTACAAGTGACTTGTCGGCGTACTTAACAAAGGAATACTTCGTAAAGTTTATACGAATACAATTAATATGACAATGATATTCCAATAAATATAGTACCATCATATTTTGGAATATGACTGAAATGATGGCATTATTATTAAATGGATGAAATAACACAGGGCATAATAAAAGAATTTGATTGACTATTTTTACACTAACTATTTAATGGATCGGCTGATCTTGCGAGTTACGTTATAAACACACTTGTGACTTGTGAGCAAAACTACATTAATTGCATGATTGTCTTTTAAATCAAACTTATGCCTAGAAAGACATAGGTTCTTTAAGAGTGTGGAGCATAACTTGTGAGATATTATAATTTAAAAATTTAAATTTATGCCCTGCAAAAAAAGTCATTTGCCTTGAAGGGAAAAATTAAAGACCATTACAAAATATAAAGCAAAAGTATTTTGGATGTCCAACATGTGATCCGTATATTGTTCTGCATCTCAAAATTTTCAACTTTTCCAAACTTCACATGCGCTTCGACATGTGGTTCGTATGTCATTTATGCAGCCCGTATTTCATTTATGCAGCCCCTATCTCCATCACATGTCAACACAATTTTTCACACTTTAACCTTTTCGGTTCTTTTTAACTCCATTCTTTTGTACACATAGTACATGCTAAGATATCAATTTTAACACATATTCACACATAATTTATCATAATTTGGATCAAACCACATGAAATTTAACAGTTCAAATTAGCCTAAATTAACAGTGTTACAATATCATGGAACATCTAGTGGCTCCTTTAGCTCTGTGTGACTGAGACTGACGTATTTGTGTGCAGAGACACCGTTAACCTCAACTCCAAATGTTATAACATTGACAACCCATTTTAGAGATGGAGGCCAGAGCGGATCAGCGTCAATGAGATTCTTCGCAAACACATATTTTCCTTTGTTGCTAAGGAATTTATTGTTAGTGTAGGTTCAAAATATGGGCTATTCCCTATTGCAATCCCTGACAATTTTCTGTAGTGTGTCCGTGTTCATGATGGTACCTACACTCAGAGGCGGATCCAGGATTTGAAGCTTGCAGGTGCCACCCAAGGAGGATCTAGGAGGGGGCAAGGGTGTTCGTCCGAACCTCCTCAACAAAAAATTATATTGTATATGTAAGGTGTGTTTTTTTAAAATTTATTTTTAGTGTATCTTCGAATCCCTTGAACGCAATATTAGAGGTTCACTTAGTGCTTTAATTAGGGGTTCAAAATTTAACTTGCGGCTCTAAGTTCAAAGCCCAACTACTACATTTTTATTTTTCGAATTTCTTAGTGAAAATTTTGGAACCATTACTGGTGCCACCGTCTTTAATATAATCTTATCACTAGTGATGAAAATCGAATTAGGACGCACATGCAGGCAATTCAGTCGTTTTGGATTAACTCGTTTCGGTTTACAAGATTTTGATTCATGATAAGTAATACACAATCATCGAACCAAAATAAATTATATATGTCTCGATCTAATTCTTTAGTAAATACTATAATATTGAATAAAAATGAAAAACATAAACAAGAAACTAAAATTTTGTATACAAATTCCAATATAATGTACTTAAATCATGGTAATTACTAGCAAATTGTAACTTATGACGAATGCTATAAAAAACACAAGTCAAAACAGCTTCTATAAAGGATATACAAGTAAAGTAAAATATTTTTATTAAGAAAATTTACAAAATATCTATAGAAATTAATAAAAAAAATAATTTCGAATAAAAATAAGAACTCTCAACAAAGAAAAATAGAGTCAATGAACTAGCATATATTGGCTTTTGCCTCCATTGGTTATATTCAAAAGATTAAGAATTGAAGAATAAAAGAAGAAAAAGTTTAAAATCACTTTCAATTAACTATTTGGAGATTTTGAAAAAGGGAAAAAAAAGAAGTAAAGTGATAATTTTGATAAATATACATTGGAAAGGGAGTTGAAATATAAAAGGAAACTAGAGGAAAAGAAACAACATACGTTAAAGAAGTGGGCTTTGTGAATAATTTTAAAAAAGAAAAGTCTCGCAGGGATTCGAACTCGGACGGTGCCCCTGGCACCCGGGCTGAAGACCAACAGACCAAGGACTACTATGCTTAATGGGTGCCAACCTTTAATACATAATACCAATAATTAAAAAACTTATATGTATATGAAAATTTTAGTCGAGTGACCGGGTGCCGTGGCACCCTCACCCTCCCACATAGATCCGCCCCTGCCTACACTAGTATTATTTATTTCTCTTTCTGAGGTCCGATCTTATTTCTTTCGGCCACTTAATATATTCTCCCATAGTCTTCATTTTCGAGACCAGTTTGGACATAATTACGACCATGCAATAATCGGCCATCTTTCGAGGTCCTACTTCCGAGAATGGTTAAGATGGTCCAACATTTTCCTTGAGGCCAGGTAACGAACCTCAACCTGGGTCCTCTTTCCTTCTTGTCCTCGAGCTGGGTATGCTTCAGTATAGATTTGTATTAGATAAGCACACATCTTTGCTCAGGCTCGAGGTGCCCAAAAGAAGGTTCGAGATGACATACATACTGGTACTGCCAATTGCCAAATATGATGATCGTCGAATTGAGGTCTTATTTCACCCGAAGCTTTGTGCCATATCAGTTGTACAGATCATCCCAAGTTGGGGTGTGGGGTGTGGTGTGGTGTGGATTCTCTAAAACTTTCCTTGAGTTTTCTTGGGGCTTTTGAACTATTTATATTCAGGCTATCAGTGAATATCATTGCGGCCAAATATCTAAAATCCTTGGTAATACCATTTTTTCTCTTTGGAACCTATTTATGAATTTCCTGAGCAATTGATATGGTCTGCTTAATTGCAAAGATATCTTCCATCTATTTTTTCACTCATTGGGCTGCAATGTGTGCTTTCATGAAGGCAACTGCTAATTCTGCCAACAACCTAATAGAGTGACGTGTCTGGACTCTGGACTGAGTACCATGATAACGGCCCCTTAGTGAGGGTTTTCACAAACTTCTTACTAGTGTCGATTCTGTTTCCTCCCATGAAAAGGTCATTCTCTTTGATTCAGGTTATGTAGGCCATCATATTTTGAGGATCAGTAGTACCATCATATTTTGAGGATCAGTAGTACCATCATATTTTGCCAGGTCTGACATCCTGAATTTCCTGGGAATCAGCACGGGAGCCGCACTAGATTTTGAAGACTGTTGTGAGTACATTTGCATGTCAATTGCTTTGATTACCGGAGAGGCTGGGGATTTGACCAATCCTTCACTATGCTTGTCCAAAAATTTTAGCATCCGTTCTGTCAAAATAGACAGTGATTCTGAAATGGCTGTACAGGATATCGCCCCACCACTCCAACCCCTGCATTTCCTAGAGCTCGATCCTAAGTTACCCGGCATGTCCGCTACACAAGAGATCCCTGGTGCGAGGTTTGGTATGCCTCTGACGGGGGTTGTCCTTGGTTGAGAGAGAGACTCAGTGTTAGCATTGGCAGCCAAAGAGGACAATATATTGTCTAGCTTCACGTTCATGGCATGTTGCCAAGCCATAAGTTCCTCCATCATAGGTTGTTCAGCTCTTTTACCCTTATTTTCGCTGCTTAACCATGGGTCATCCCCGATGTGTTGCTTAGTGAGAGGTGTTTGGTTACCACCAATCTCAGATTGGCTCTAATCCTGGCTCTTTTCATGTTGACCTTCAGTGAGTCTCCGTTTATATCCACATGGCCATCCTCGTTCAGGATTTCATTAGGATTTGGGAGAACATGAGTGTCATGTGCCTTGGTAGCGGCTTGGAGAGCAGCCAAGCGTTGTTCATCAGCCATAGTTTTGCTTGCGAACACAAATTCAATCAAGAATTAAAATAATATGGATAATTAATATTTCTAACGCATCAAGGTAGGCGTCAAACTGTTTAGCCTAAAATTCATGTATTAGGTAAACCAATTAAATTTATTTGAAAGGGGTCTTTAGCAATGAAATTAATTCAAGATTTATGATTTGAAGCAATAAATATATCAAAAGAACTCGGTGAAGCAGTAATAATAATCGAAAATATGAACAATAAAAGAGAAAAAAAAAAAAATCTTATGCGGTCTCCTGAAACAGTAGTGAAAATTGCCTGAATAATGAATGAATGCTTGATTAATTGAACGATTGTAGTGAACAATTGAGCGCATTGTCATATTCAAGCAAAAAATCAGATGGGGAACAATACAGGAATCAAAGGGTATATATAGGTTCGGCCTAGTTAACTAACTTCCCTAATCCTAAGCATATACTAGCTATTGCTGGCGTGAAGCTTTGAGACAGGATAGATAATGATCCTTTGAATTTAGGGGTGCGCAATTGCCTCAACTATTGTTTCCCAGATGTCTCGAATGTACGGTGTGACCCTTCGATACATGATGCGTTTGAGTATGTCTAGCTCAGGCAATCTCATCCAGAAATCCATTCGCACAATGTCCTGATTTACCTGGCGAAATCATCGGACCTCTATTCTTATTTCCAAGTTTGGAATCTTCTTTACCACGTGAGCAAGAGCTCAAGATCGACACATATTTATCAACAATACATCTACATTCTAAACTTTATTGTAATTAGTATAGATGGTCACATTTTCTTTAAATAAGATCAACCCAAAGTGAAATACGTAAATATAAATAGGAGTAATAAATTTTAGACACGCTTACATAGTTCTTGCTCAATCTTTACTAGATCTAAACTTTCATATATACTTGCCAGTTCATAGAAATGAATAAACCAATTGAACAGATTTCTGACTTACATTGTTACCTAAAACAAAATTTAATCGTAGACATTACGAAAGACCTTAGACACACCCATCATCTTCTCCATCTCTTATTGAATCCTAATTTCCCTATCCCTATCCCCTTTTTTCTAGTTTTTTTTTTTCTTGGAGAAATCACCTCAGACTTCTTACAGTCAGGTGTCATATATCTATCCTTCCGCAGACCCTGCACATAACGGGAGCGTCAGTGCACTGAGCTGCCTACCCAATACTTACATTTCAAATTATATTGTAGTTGTCCTTCGATTATATCATCACAAGCTGAGAACAACCCATATGTGGAGACAATGGTGATAGTGGCGGCACCTCAAAAATGCCCTTTCCATCTCCACTGTCCCAAATGGTCGACCAACTTGACGGCGTTAATGGAGCTGCAGTTGCCGCCGTCACTACTCTTTCTTCTTCTACCTTCCTTTCCTTCTTCATAACTAATTGCTCCGTTTCTCTCATCCTTTTAGTGCCTGACGAGTTAACCTGCTGTGGAATCTCAACAGTACCATTTTGTTGCTTAAAGTTAGCAACTTCAAGAGGGAAATTCAGTATTGCTTTACTTCCTCTAAGTTTAAACGCCGCCCTGTCATATGCCTTTGCTGCATCAACAGCGGTATCAAAGGTTCCTAACCAAACCCGAGTCCCCTTTCGGTTGGGGTCACGAATCTCCGCCGCGAATTTCCCCCACGGCCTTTGCCTAACTCCTCTGTAATGCTTCTTCTCGCAGACACCTTCCACTTTCTGAACAACGGGCTTTGCGGGTACTGCTATATTCAGAGAAGGCTTGCGTTCGTTGAAACTCCTCTGCTTTGGTGAATTCGAACTTATACGAGGGGATGACTCATTTGGTTTTGTCTCAAACTCGAAGCAATCGAAGTCTGTTTTTGAGCTACTAAAGAAGCTTGAGATATCATCAAGATTCGAACTTTGAGCACATGAGTTGAAAGTTGGTTCAAAAGAGAAAGAAGTTTGGTCCAAAGATTCAGAAGTTTGGGTTATGTCGGAGAAGTAATATTCCATGAAAGCAACATCATCACCAAGAAGATGTTCCCTAATTGAATCAAGTGAGCTACAGGTCTCTTGTGGTGAAGCCATTTTTTTCTTCTTCTAATGAAACAAAAGAATTTCTCTAGCTATATATATATTCAAATTCGTGAAGAATTCAAAGTTTGAGAGAATATTGTGTTAGTTGAGTGGAAAAAAGGAGTGTGTGGAAGGTGGTTATAAAGAGCAGAAATTTGAGACTCGAAGAGAAGAGGTTTCGTGCGAGGCTTCTGAGGTGGAGAAAGGAAGCATCGTGTGGCCTAATCCGTTAACCTTACTGCTACTTGTAGTTTGTCGTTTCACAAGACAAAAATAAAGTATAAATAGTATCTCACTTTATTTTTACATGTTTAATATTAACTTGATACACCACTCAAATGAAATAATAAATAAAAAGATAATTTTACTACATCATCATAAATATAATAGATTCATTTGTTGGTGAATAATTATAATTAATAATAAAAATAAATTAAAATTAAATCATGAATTATCCCTTAATTTTTTATATTGAACAAATAACATAAACATCTTATTTTAATATAGTGCTAAAATATATATAAAGATTGCTGCTTGGAACATAGAGCTGGTATGTGATATTTTGGTCCTTTTGTTATCTTTCTTTTTCTATGATGGATGAGTCTCATGTCTTCCACCAAGGGTCCAATTTCCAGCCTGCTTCTATATTATTTTCTCCCCAATTGCCCTTGAAACAATAAAGATCGCTATTAATATATATGTATTATGCTTCCTTTTTTTGTTATGTTATTACTGTGCTAAACGGTAGATGCAAACACTGTTTAAGCTTCTAGCCTATGCGCGCCGTTTGTGAAAATATTGTTGGTATATTAATACTCCATCTATAATTAAGTTCGGTACAATCCAAATTCCAAACTGAACTCTCGTCCTAATAGCAGAATCGTTTTCAGAATATATAGGTGTGAAGTAATCGACTTGGATTTACTGAAATGCAACAGAAATTTGTAAGATGCTCCGGTGAAAAAGTGTGAGGTGGATTATGGTGTGTCTGAAAAGAGATAGAGGTAGGTCAAAGAAGTATTGAAGAGATGTGATTAGACAGGACAGAGGATATGGAGATTCATGATTAAGATAGAAAGT
Source organism: Capsicum rhomboideum (assembly GCA_031232105.1). Classification (NCBI taxonomy): domain Eukaryota; kingdom Viridiplantae; phylum Streptophyta; class Magnoliopsida; order Solanales; family Solanaceae; genus Capsicum; species Capsicum rhomboideum. The sequence goes on from CP124716.1 coordinate 37,695,387, forward strand.
TAGTAAATAGTCGCATGTTGTTTAGTTTTCTGTATCAATATTGTTATTATTAATCTTCCATTACCTTATTTTCGATTTTACTATTACATATTATTTATTTTAATTTATTTCGATTAATATCGTATCATTTGTTATTGTTACTGTTCATTCTTTATATTATTCCACTAATAAAATCACACTAAGCTATTATTGTTGTTGTTGCAACCGAAATTCAAATGTGTAACAATAAAACAAAAAAGTTATAGACATATTGGAAGTATTGATGCCTGATATATATGGATAGTTACTATTCTACATACGCAATTAAACTACACAGTGCAAACAATGCATTAGAACAAGGATTTAAGTTACATGACTACATTGTAATGGATTATCAGTTTAACTAAGTTTGTTCTAGCAAATTTTTATCATTTATTTGGTTATTATCAACAAATATTTATTAATTATAGTTAATTGTAATTACTTTTTAAGTAACTTAATTGCATAAATATTTTTTACTCGGATAATGCGTAGATTTAAGCTCTTTAAAAAACATGCATAACATAATTAATTAAAATAAGAATTTAAGTTATCGTCAATATAATAGTTGTCTTACATCAAATAATTTAATCTACAATGACCAATTACTCATAATTTATTACAGATTATCGATCAATAATACAAAATATATTAAATAAAATTATATATAACTATTTAATTTTTTTAAACTATATTATATATTTTAAATTGTTATCGCACGTAACTTAGGGCCCGTTTGGCGATGAATTTTTTTTACTTCTTTCCGAAATTTTATTTCACTTTAGTGAAAAAAGTGAATTTTGGTGATGTTTGGCCATGAAATTTTTTTCACTAAAGTGAAATAAAATTCTGGAAAAGTGAAAATAACTTTTTCTTGTTTTCACTTTTTTCACTTCTACTTCTCTCACAAAAAATTAAATTTATTTTCATTATCAAACATAACTCCAATTTCAACTCCAACTCCAAAAAATTTAATTTTCGTGGTCAAACGCCTACTTAAACTCATTAAAAAGAGGCATAAACAGGAATGCCCTAGCAAACATAAAACATAGCACGTGAATTGACTAAAGGCAAAAGGACCTGATCACTTGACTTCTTTGTTCCTTTCGAAACCTACTTTTCAACGGCTTTGACTCTTTGCACTATTTAATTGGACAATTTTGTTAAAAAATAATACTCCTTGCTTCCGTCTCAATTTATTTATCTATTTTATTTTTTTACTTTATTTGAAAAATAATAGTAGTATTTATTAACAACCTTTTGACATATGTAGGCGTTTGATCATGAAAATTAAAAAAATTTAGAGTTGAAATTGAAGTTAGAGTTGTGTTTGATCATGAAAATAAATTAAAGTTCTTTTATACTTTTTTTGAGAAAAATTAAAGTAAAAAAAGTGAAAACAACTTTTTCAAATATAATTCCAAATTATATTTGGATTTCTTATGACCAAACACACAATTTTTACTAAAGTAAAATAATTTTTTGAGAAAAAATGAAAAATTCTCATGACCAAATGGGTTAAATTCAAAAAATTAAAAACATTTTAATACATTTTACATATTATTTATTTAGAATCATAAAAATGAAAAAAAAATATTTTAAATTTTTTTGTAAAATCAAACTAATTACATAAATAAATTCAAATAGAGGGAGCAAGATATAACTATTAGAATAAAATAATAATAATAATAATAAGAGTATGATTCTTTTTTCAGTATAATAATACTCCCTTCCTTTCAATTTATGTGTCATATTTTGCTTCCCGAGATTCAATTGTTGTTTCCATATATATTTAAGAAAAATTGAATAGTCAATTATTATGACTTATAAGTAGTCCTTTTTACATACTCCCTCCGTTTCAAAAAGAATGACCTACTTTTCTTTTTAGTCCGTTTCAAAAAGAATGACCTCTTTCCTTTTTTGAAAATACTTTAATTTCAATTTTTCACGTGACATGTTTAACACCACAAGATTCAAGGGCATTTTGGTACATTTGTCATAGCTTTAATTTAGGACTACAAGATTCAAAAGTCTTCTTTATTTTCTTAAACTCTGTGTCAAGTCAAACTAGGTCATTCTTTTTGAAACGGAGGGAGTTGTTTCTAAATATATAAATTTTATTTCGAAAAATTAAAAATTTTATGTCAAATTTCATGGTCAAATTTACCTTGTTTGAATTTTGAAAAATGAAATATACCACATAAATTGAGATAGAGTGAGTAATCCCTATTAATAAGTGTGAGTCCCTTGGTGGACCAAATCCATCTTGGCCATCCACCTCCTCCTTTGATCCGACGGATCTTATCCGTTTCTCCATCTCTTAGTCCTAATTAATGATTTTAACTCATTTAGGGATTAGAAAATTAATAATATTTAATTTAAAAAAGTAAATAAATACAAAATGATAAATTAAGGGACGAACCCACCTGCTTCAACCCGGTGATTTTACTATATCACCCCTAATTAATTATTATAAGTCGTTTAAGTATTAGAAAATTGATAATATTTAATTAAAAAAAGTAAAATAGACACAAAATGATAAATTACATTACGTTAAAAAGTAATATAATTAACAGCTTCAAATATTTAAATAACATAAAAAATTTGATCGACTCTTGAAATTATATGGGTGTCGCATAAATTGGGACAACGGAAATATATATTATTTGAAAGACATAAAATTAGTACTATAAATCATAATAATCAACAACTTAAAATATTTTAAAATCATACAAAAGTTTGATCGACTATCTAAATGTCATCTATGCCGCGTAAAATGAATAAATCAGCAAATTATGTAAGAAGTATTACAATAACAATAATTAACAACTTAAAATCCCTATTAATAAGTGTGAGTCCCTTGGTGGACCAAAATGATCTTGGCCGTCCATCTCCCCTTTTGATACGACGGATCTTATTCGTTCCTCCACATCTTAGTCCTAATTAATTATTTTAACTCATTTAGGTATTAAAAAATTAATAATATTTAATTAAAAAAAGTAAATAAATACAAAATGATAAATTAAGGGATGAACCCACCTGCTTCAACTCGGTGATTTTACTATATCACCCCTAATTAATTATTATAAGTCGTTTAAGTATTAGAAAATTGATAATATTTAATTAAAAAAAATGAGTCCCTTGGTAGACCAAAACGATCTTGGCCGTCCACCTCCCCCTTTGATCCGACGGATCTTATCCGTTCCTTCACCTCTTAGTCCTAATTAATTATTTTAACTCATTTAGGTATTAAAAAATTAATAATATTTAATTAAAAAAATAAATAAATACAAAATGATAAATTAAGGGACGAACCCACCTGCTTCAACTCGGTGATTTTACTATATCACCCCTAATTAATTATTATAAGTCGTTTAAGTATTAGAAAATTGATAATATTTAATTAAAAAAAAGTAAAATAGACGCAAAATGATAAATTATATTACGTTAAAAAGTAATATAATCAACAGCTTCAAATATTTAAATAACATAAAAAATTTGATGGACTCTCGAAATTATATGGGTGTCGCATAAATTGGGACAACGGAAATATATATTATTTGAAAGACATAAAATTAGTACTATAAATCATAATAATCAACAACTTAAAATATTTTAAAATCATACAAAAGTTTGATCGACTATCTAAATGTCATCTATGCCGCGTAAAATGAATAAATCAGCAAATTATGTAAGAAGTATTACAAATAACAATAATTAACAACTTAAAATATTTTAAAACCATATAAAAAATTAATTGACTTACTAAATTTCATTTGTGTCATATAAATTGAGACAGAGAAAATAATATGGGCCCGTGCCTGTGATCTGACGGTCCACATTCATTCCTTCGCATTGAATTTGCTAACTTTACTAAGGGTACAATCGTAAATAACTAATTGTCTTTTACAATATCCTTTCAATGCTCTCCACCAGTCACTGTTTTTGGTTTTCACGTATTCCAAAACGTCAGCAAAGTAATACTCCCTCCGTTTAAAAAAGAATGACTTGCTTTCTTTTTTAGTTCGCTTAAAAAAGAATGACCCTTTCCTTTTTGGGCAGCACTTTAATTCCAACTTTTCACATGACATATTTAAAACCACAAGCTTAAAGGGTGTTTTCGTAAAGTTGACATAACTTTAATTTTAGACCACAAGATTCAAAAGTTTTCTTTATTTTCTTAAACTACGTGTCAAGTCAAAATAGGTAATTCTTTTTTAAACAGAGGGAGAATAGAAAATGAAACAAATTGTTGGAAGATTATACTTGATGGATTTCATGTACTTTTAGTATTGACATTATGTATGCACGTGTTTTTTAATCATATTTTTACTAGATTAAATATTGTAATAGCTAATTTTCTTTTTACCTTTGTCATACCTCATACTGGTTTACCTTCTTCATATACTAATGTGATATAATTAAAAGTTATTTAGATAATATTGGACCCATGCGAAGCACGGACACCGATATCTAGTACTCCTATATGATATAAGTAACAGATCTGACTTGCAATTTGAAAACAACGTCCGCACCAATAAGGCAACCAACTTGGGAAGGGTTGCTTCCAGGTTGCTGCCTTTGTCTTTTTTGTAGTAATTCTTTTGGCTTTTATTTACATAAAAAAAAATATATTTTTTCCTTATAATTTTAAATTTAGAGCAATTCACAAACCTCCAAAGGTTTTAACTTATAATGCTTACTTTATTTTTTATGATTTTTAAATATTACACAACCATCCATTCTTTCATATTTAGCATAATAACATTATTTTATAATTTAAATAAAACGAGTTTGCCCTTTAAGTATTTTTATGTTTTCTTCTATTTTATTTAAACTTAAATTATTTTAATCCAAGCTTATCCCTTATATTTGTAGTTTATTCTTATATATATCCAAATTAGATGATAAAACTAATTTTTTATCAACCTTCATTCAATATTTTCAAATTATATTTGGCTCTTGGAAAACAAATAAACATGAAAAATACACATAACATTAAATAAAATTTGTAATTCAAAAAGAAAACAATCTTGAAAAGCCAAGCTCCAAAATAATCTAGAATCATACAGTTTATAAGTGAAATTTTTTATGAGTGATCGACAGTTGAAGAGTGTACAAATCACTATAGGACATGAGAAATGTTGCAACGAAAAAAAAAGTAGTAGTTTCTTTTCCTTCAAAATTTTGGTTTTAAAAATCCGTTTACTAAAATAACTACTTATTATTTGAATTATATTTATCACTTTAGTTTCAGTGAAATGAGTGTCGATATAGTGATTTAATCCTAGCTGCCACCTAAATTAATGAGCCTTGTCGTGCGCTAATGCAAATTTAATCAAACTTTAATACGGATATTAAATATCGGATGAAAAATTAAAAAAAATTACTTTCTTAGTTAGAATTCAATTGAAAAGAAGGTCAATTAAATGAGTATAGTCTTTATTCTTAAGATTTTAAAACAAGGAGCTAGTTTCAAACCCTCGACCTGGGTATGCAAATTCAAATGTTAGGCCATCAAACATGAGTGACTTAACCATAAGGCAATTAAAGCAATGGTTTGGACTCCAACTTTTCAACCTATTGTCTTATATAACTAAATACTTGTCGGTGCTTGAGATTTCAAATTTCATTAGCCATAGACTCGGATTTATGAGCACCAAAAATGAGAAAATGCATTTTTTTTTACAAATAGTAGATCTTTCATAGTGCTTTTTCATATATTGTAATACTCCTTTGAACATGTCATCTTGCTCATATTCGTCTTCATAAAAAATTACTTGACACATAACCAAGCTTCTAATACCATTTGTTATGTTAGATCAAATGAAATTTTGACCGGGTGTTCTTAATATCTTAGTCTTTGATTTGAACAGTGGATATTGAATTTGAAGGTCACTAGCATCCTACTTCGAGTCCTGAACAACAACTTCATTTTGGGGTGATTTCTCTCAATTTATTTTTGTTCGTGTTGCTATTGCTTCTATGTGTTTGACACTTGTTATGTAGTATTTTTTGAAGAATTTTGTAACCCTCTTATTGTTATATTGAAACTATTTGAATCTATATGATCCCATGATTGTTATGTTTGATTTAAATGATTTTTCACGTTAAATTTGATATTTTTTATTTTCTCTATTTCAACTTTACCTCTTTCCAACATAAGAGTTACTCCCTTCGTCCATCTTTAATTGTCCAATATACTAAAAATAGATGTCCAACAATGTTTGTCCAGTTTGAAAAATCAATGGATAATTTACCAACTTGTATCCATTTTGCCCTTACTATTAAATATTATTCATTATCCAATTTATTTTCAAAAGCATTAAATTTATTATATTCAAAGGGTGATATTGCAACAATCTGTATAGTGAATTTTGGATTTTTATGTATTTTAACCATTTTACGCCCCTTCCCCCCCTCGGTCATATTATGATATTTGTGATTTACGGGAGTGGGTAGCGCAGTTTTCGAGGTGCTTGATTGAGTTTTATGCCAGTTTTTTATTTTGAAAGATTTTGAAGTTGATAGGGTTTACTTTGGTCTCGTATGAGAATTTCGTTAGTTCTGTTGGCTCCGAAATCATTTTTGGGCTAGTAGCAATGTTGGTTCAGTTGGCGGGGGAGGGGGGGGCTCGGATGCATTTTAAGTAGTTGGTTGAAAAGTTAGAAAGTTATGGCATAGAGTTCACTTCGGTCAACATTAACTACCTCCTTTGGTATTTCTGATGGTTCTATTAAGTCTCGAATGTTGATTTTGGTTTAATAGCATGGCTGGATTGTGTTCGTGGGGTTTCGAACAAATTTTGAGGGTCTGTTCAGAGGATTTTTGGTTCCTCCTTATTGCTGGAGCAACTGTCAATCCTTCTTCACGTTCACGAGGCTCTCTTCGCATTTGCAGAGAAGGGTATTAGAGGGTAATCGTGATCGCGGAGGTGGTCTCACGATTGTGAAGGGAAAGGAAGTTGAGCCAGGTCGAGGGTCCTTTCCCGCATTCGCGATGGGATGGGTTGGGTTCATGCCGCGATCATGATTGACCCTTCGCGTTCACCAAGAAGGAGTCACCTGGCAGTGTTTAAGAATTTCTAATTTCAGTCCAAAACCCCATAACTCTATTTTTTAAGTTTTGAAACTCATTTTGGGAACAATCAAGAGGGGAATTTCGAGATTTCTTCATTGGGTAAGTTCTTACACCATTTTACACATTCTCCTATGATTATTTCATAATTTCATCTTTTTTCAAATCTTGGTTTTTCAACTTAAAAATTTAGGATTTTCCTGGTAAAGTTAATAAATGGTATTTTGATGATTTTAAGGTCGATTTGAACTGCGTTTTCGATAAAATTTCACATTTAAACTTCATAAGTTATGAGTAAATTGATTTCTAATAAAATTTCAGTCTCACCCTTGTAGGCTTGGGGTTGACTTTTGGGTTAAATTTTAGACCCAAAAATAGAAGTATGACAATATGGGTATCGTTGAACTCATATTTACGTGTAGAATATGACAATATGGGTATCATTGGACTCATATTTACGTGTAGAACACTCATTTTTGATAGATTGGAGCATCGTGAGGCCCTATGGAAGGGGAATGTCAGTTTGTGATTGTGGGAGTTTTACGGTTCGACTTTGAGGTAGATTATGGCTTAACTTTTTAAAAGTTTGCTCGGGTGGGAATCACCATGTAAAGCATGGTATGAGGTGGGTAAATTTGGGGATTTGAGTACTAAATGATATGGATTATCATTTTGATGCCCGAATTAGGGTTTATATTATTTTGGTGATACAGAATTTGGATTCCTGGCTTAATATTGAGACTTATAGCATGTGTTAATGGGTTGATTATGATTCTGAGATTTTTAGATACATCTGTTGCATCTGAATTTATTTTACTTTTGTGTTCATGTATATTCATTCATCTCATGAATTATGAAAAATGATTGAAAGAAATACTGATTTTAGTCTCGATTCAAGTCTGGACAAAACTTATTGAAATTTTGATTCGAGATCGGGTATTTGATACTAATTAGCTTGGTTCTAGTTTGAATAATTGATATATACATAGAAGTCTCGGTTCGAGTGTAGCCTGATATATGGATCTCACGAATCCACCATGGGTCTTATCTCATAGCACATTACTGGAGAGGGTATATATTGGTAGGCATTGGACATTGCATATCATTCCATATAATTACATTGCATTATTATTTGTGTTGTTGTTGTGATTGAGATAGACTGTGATGTTTATTGATATTGAACTGCTAGGATGTTTCTTTTTGCAAGGTTATTTTAGTATTTTTTATTCGATATAGTAACTGTTTAAGCTCAGTCAACCTATGATGCCTGTTGAGTATAAGTGGATCATATCTACTCTTACTTTTCTACATCCTTTTGGTGCAGATCTCGGTACGAGTTGGCAGCGTAATTCCTGATTCGTGCGACGATTGTTGATTCAGAGTTATGGTAAGCTCCTATGTTTGGGGACTGATCCAACTTCTTCTATCTTTATTTCTGTCTTTTTTATCTTTTAGACAACTTATATTTCAGTTTTGATACTCAATCTTAGATGTCACTCTTTTACTTATGATTATTGAGTCTTGGGAATTTCTGTCTGTACTTTTAATTTTATTAGAGTATATTGGATACTTTATCTTTGATTACTTTGTATGGAATTTTTAGTCTATTGCCTTTATTATGAGTCATTCTTAGTTGTTGAGTCAGGCTCATCTACTATGGTCGAGTTGGGGTAGGTGTTATCACAATTCATAGATTTTGGGTCATGACAAATTGGTATCAGGGTGCTAAGTCCATCAGTCTCATGAGTATAAGAGAAAGTGTCTAGTAGAGTCTCATGAATTGGTACGATGACATCCGTATCTATCTTGTGAGGTTATGGGACATTCTTAGAAAAAATTTATTATTTGATTCCTTATCGTGTGCATTTGTTCACTTTTTGAATTCTAAACTTTGTATTTCATTCTCTCAACAGATGGTGAAGACTAGATCAACTGCTACTAAGGATGATGTGCATGCACCCGCTGCTAGGGCTCCAGCTAGGGGTCGAGGCCGTAGCCTAGGTAGAGCACAGAGTGCAGTACCAGCTAGGGGACGTGCCAGGGTGGCATCTCCTGAGCCAGGTGTTAAGTTTGAGGGTGTAGCTTATCAGCTAGAGAGAGTTGGGCCAGACAAGGTTCCACTAGGTTTTATAGCTACCCCAGTATTGCAGGATACTATAGTTTGACTCTTGATTTATTTGGAGGGTATGGATCAAACAAGAGCTCTACCTGTCACCCCTAATAGATCTCAGACTAGAGATAATGTTCAGCTTCAAGAGTAGGTACCGATTCAGGGTTTTCAGACTCCGCGGGCACAACCTGCTGCTACTACGGCTCGATGCATTGATGTTTTTCTAGTCAGCATTGATGCTTTTCTAGTCAGACTTATTATTCCACCAGTTGCGGCTAGGCTAGTGAAGACATTTGAGGAACATAAAATGTTTGACAGATTTGTGAGATTATACCCTCCCCAGTTTACTGGTGCACCTGAGGAGGATGCATATGAATTTTTGGTCAGTTGTTAGGAGAGGTTGCATAATCTTGGTTTGGTTGAGTATTATGGTATGGACTACACTACTTTTTATATGGTTGAGGCAGCGAAGAAAGGGGGTAGATCTTATCTTAGTTGTAGACAAGCAGGTTTACCTCATGTGACATGGATACATTTTTCTGAGGCTTTTCTTATGAAGTAAGTGCCTGCAGCATGAGGGGGAGGTGAGAGATAAGTTTTATGACTTAGAGTAGAGTACCATGGCAGTTACCGAGTACAAGACTAGGTTTCATGCCTTGTCTAGGCATGCCTTGATGAGTATTTTGACAAAAAGAGAGCAAGTCATGAAGTTTGTGAAGGGATTAATTAATCTTCTTCAGTTGGCTACAATACATTTAATGCCTATTGGGGGCATATTTCAACAGATTATGGACCATGCTAAGAGTATCAAGGGTATACATCTCGATGTCTATGGAGGTAGCGAAAATAGGGCTTACATATAGGGTAGTTTCAGCGGTTTATCATTTTGAGGCACGACTTCTCAGGTAGGGTCAACGTTATCAGCCTAGGCCAGTTCAGGAAGCATTATAGATTTCTGATGGTGGTTATTCGAGGTCTAGCATTTCAAGTAGTCAGAGTTTGGGTCAGATGTCCAGGGGTTCTCATTTTGGGTTTTCAGGTCTAGAAAGATGTTCTATTGCATCTGGGTTATCCCATCAGCATGTAGCAGTTAATGGATGCATTGTTTGTGGGGAGTTTTGTCATTACACTTGATAGTGTCACAGGCATGGACACGACCGTCCACAATAGGTTTCTTAGATGCAGACTTATCGAGCACGGGCACCACGGCTAGAGGAGATGCGTAAAGTGGTAGAGTTGGTACTCAGGGTATTAGAGGAAGATCCCAAGCTGTTTATGGTAGTGGTCATGGATTTTCTCAGTCAGGGGAAACATGGACAATGTTATACATTTTCGAGTAGACCTGAGGCAAAGCCCTTCGATGCAGACATTACATGTATCGCCTCAGTTTGCAGTCAAACTGCTTCAGTATTATTTGATCTTGGATCTACTTTCTCATATGTGTTTGAGTATTTTGTATCAGGTTTTAATGTAGTGTGTGAGTCCCTCGCAGTGCCTATTAGTTTCTACTCCGGTAGGTGATTCTTTAGAGGAGGATTCGGTATACCACTCTTGTGTTGTGACTCTGTTGGGGTATGATACTTGGGTGGATTTGATTACTCTAGATATGGTAGATTCTGATGTGATTTTGGGTATGGATTGGCTCTCTCTGTATCATGTTGTCTTGGTTGATATGCTAAGACAGTTACCTTAGTTATGCCGGGTATGCCGAGATGAAAGTGGAAGGGTACTCCGAGTTCTTATCCTAAGGGGGTTATATCTTTCCTTTGGGCTCAACGGATGGTGGAGAAGGGATGTATTTCTTACTTGGCTTATGTGCGTTATATTGGTGTTGACACGTCTCATTTAGAGTCAGTAAGGGTAGTTAGGGAGTTTATGGATGTGTTTTTTCTAATATTTTAAGTGTTCCTCCGTACAGAGACATTGATTTTTTTATTGATTGAGCACTAAGCCTATCTTTATTCCTTCTTATAGGATGTCTTCGACGGAAGTGAAGGACCAATTGCAGAATTTGTTGAGTAAGGGATTCATTGGACCTAATGTTTCACCTTGGGATGGTCCACTGTTGTTGGTAAAGAAGAAGGATGGGTCAATGCGCATGTGTATTGACCATCTGCAGTTGAACAATGTGACTATCAAGAATAAGTATCCTCTTATGTGTATTGATGATTTGTTTGATCAATTTTAAGGTGTTTCGGTGATTTTGAAGATTGTCTTGAGATCGGGATACCATCAGTTAAAGATTAGGGCATCTAATTTCTTAAGACGACTTTTAGGACCTAATATGGGCATTGTGAATTTTTTCCTATGTCATTTGGGTTGACTAGCATCACAGCGACGTTTATGGAGTTGATGAATGAAGTATTTCAGACTTACCTTGATTTCTTCATGATTGTGCTCATCAATGATTTCTTGGTGTATTCCATGAATGAGGCGGATCATGTGAAGCATTTGAGGATTGTGCTTTAGAGGTAGAGGGATGAGAAGTTGTATGCCAAGTTCTTGAAGTGTAAGTTTTGGTTGAGTTCTGTGTCTTTCTTGAGGCATGTAGTGACCAACGGTGGTATTATGGTTGATCCAGCCAAGATTGAGGCTGTTTGGGATTAGTCTAGGCCTACTTCATCTATCGAGATTCGAAGTTTTGTTGGGTTAGATGACTATTACAAACAATTTGTTGGGTTAGTTGGCTATTACAGACGATTCTTACAGTACTGTTGTACTATTGCAACTCCTTTGACTAGATTGACTCAGAAGAATGTTCTCTTTTAGTGGTCTGATGAGTGTGATGAGAGCTTTCAAAAGATCAAGACTTTGTTGACTTCAGCACCTATCTTGGCCTTGCCTGTGTAAGGTGAAGATTTTACCATCTATTGTGATGCTTCAAGAGTTGGCCTTGGTGGTGTTTTGATGCAGAAGAGAAAGGTGATAGCATAGGCTTCGAGGCAGTTGAAGACCTATGGGAAAAACTACCCTACACATGACTTGGAGTTGGCGGCGATAGTGTTTGTTTTGAAGTTATGGCGGCATTACTTGTATGAAGTTCATTGTAAGGTGTTCATCGATCATCACAACCTTCAATATATTTTAAGCCAGACGGATTTGAATTTGAGGCATCGCAGATGGTTGAAGTTATTGAAGGACTATGACTTAACTATTCTCTATCATCCGCGCAAGGCCTAGATAGTGGCGGATGCCTTGGTAGGAAGGCGGTGAGCATGGGTAGTCTTGCTTTATTGGTGGATGAGGAGAGATATTTGGCCATGGATGTTCAACGTTTGGCCAATAGCTTCGTAAGACTAGATATTTCAGAGTTGGATAGAGTTCTTGCTTGTGTTGAGGCACAATCATTGTTGTTGGAACAGTTAAGGGTAGACAGTACGAGGATGGAAAGTTGTACATCATTCGTGATAAAGTGTTGAGTGGTGAAGCTAAAGAATTGATTCTTGATCCGAAGAGTGTTTTGAGGATTAAGGGTCGAATTTTTGTTCCTAGAGTGAGTGACTTGACCAGATTGATCATGACGGAGGCTTAGAGTTTGAGGTATTTTATTCATCCGGTAGCAGCCAAGATGTATGAAGACCTGGAGCAGCATTATTGATGGTGTGGGATGAAGAGAGATATCGTGGAGTTCGTGGCTAAGTACTTGAATTGTCAGCATGTGAAGTGTGAGCATCGTAGATCAGGTGGCTTGACTCAAAGGATGCCTATACCAGGGTAGAAGTGAGAGCGCATTACTATGGACTTCGTAGTTAGTTTGTCCCAGACTTCTGGGAGGTTTCTCATATATCTTTTTAAATATTTTTGAATTATCAATTATTGTAATTCATAATACTTAATTTTTACGTAGTTTCCAAATATATAATTTTTTATTCGAAAAAACTTAAATATTTCATATCGAAATTTACGATCAAGCTTAAACTGTTTGACTCTTGAAATTTAAATTATGCCACTGGGTGTATTAAAAACAATTTGCTTCATATCAATTTCTGCTTTCATATATCCGTATTACTCCCTCCGTTTCAAAATGCATGACATTTTTTCTAAATATGTTTGTTTTAAATTACTTGTCCATTATTACTTTTTTTTCATATTATCCTTAGTATTAAATAACTAAGAAAAATAACAATAATTAGATTTAAAGTTTCAAAATATTATTAATAAGGTTAATTTTATAAAATAAACTTCTAATTAATATTTTTTTATGCCAAATCAAAAGAGATTCAGTATTTTAGAACGGATGAAGTATATAAAATGAATATAGATCAATCAAATAAATTTTAAACTGATGCATATTTACATTAAATAACGCTTAATCAATGAAATTAATAAAGATTCAAGGTCCAAATACACATCCCTTCTTCTTCTATTGAATCCTAATACTAATTCTAGATAATCACCTCAGACTTTCTTTACAGTCAGGTGCATATTTATCAAACACTAACATCCCGAATTATTAGTAGTTGTCCTTTTTTTATATCATCACAAGCTGAGAATATCCCATATGTGGAGACAATGGTGATAGTGGTGGCACCTCAAAAATGCCCTTTCCATCTCCACAGTCCCAAATCGTCGACCAATTTGACGGGGTTAATGGAGCTGCCGCTGCCGTCGCCGTCGTCGGGACTACTCTTTCTTCTTCTATCTTCCTTTCCTTCTTCATAACTACTTCCTCCGTTTCTCTCATCCTTTTACTGCCAGGTGGAATCTCAACAGTACTATTCTGTTGCTTAAAGTTGGCAACTTCAAGAGGGAAATTGAGTATTGCTTTACTTCCTCTAAGTTTAAACGCCGCCCTATCATATGCCTTAGCTGCATCAACAGCTGTATCGAAGGTTCCTAACCAAACCCGAGTGCCCTTTCGGTTGGGGTCACGAATCTCCGCGGCGAACTTCCCCCACGGCCTCTGCCTAACTCCCCTGTAATGCTTCTTCTCGTTGAGAACTTCCACTTTCTGAACAACAGGCTTCGCAGGTATCGCAATGTTAAGAGACGGCTTTCGTTCTTTGAAGCTTCTTTGCTTCGGAGAGTTTTCAGATGACACAATTGGTTTTGTCTCAAACTCGAAGCAATCAAGGTCTGTTTTTGAGCTACTAAAGAAGCTTGAGATATCATCAAGATTCGAAGTTGTTTCAAACGAGAAAGAAGTCTGGTCCAGAGATTCAGAACTTTGGGAATAAAGGGTATTTTTGGGATAATAATGTTCCATGAAAGCAATATCATCAATAAGATGTTGCCTAATCATATCAAGGGAGCAACTCTCTTGTGGGGAACCCATTTAGAATTTAAAAGGGAATTGGAGAGGAATATTTTCTCTGTGTTGGAGGGGAGGGGATTTTGTGTTGAGTGGAAAAACTGACTGTGTTGAGGGCTGGTTATAAAGAGTGGAAATTGGAGGATTTAGAAGAGGTTTCGTAGGAGGCTTCTAAGGTGGAGAAAGGAAGCATCGTGTGGCCCTTTCGTAGTGCTACTTGTTGTTTACTTACTGTTACAGACAAATTGTTGTGTTATAAAATATTAATATCTACATTTACATTTATATCTATATCTACATCTATATCTATAATATATTAAAAATGTAAAGGTCCTTATAAATGTTGTTTGAACTTTTTGCCCTTCATTAAAAGATTCTGCAATCGATAAAATCGTCTTTTCACTTTTCCTTCAATTATTATGACTTTATTAAATATATTAAAAAAGGATATGTGACTTTGCTCAAATACCTTCTTCAAAATGTGTTGTTTTAAAATTAGGAGTCTTTCACCATAATTAGAGTTGTGAATAAATATTTTCTTTAAATATTTTTTTAAAAATATTTTCTTTGTACGAGATTCTCCATGTCAAATTAAGACTCTCAAATACTCCGTGTCAAATTGGGACATAGAAATAGTATAAACTAACCAAAATTAGTTTTTTGTTTAGTAGCATAATAATTACCATAATTAGAGTTGCATGTTCCTTAAATTTCTACTTAGGAATTTTGAAGACATAGATATTCATATGACTATTTTTGCATGAGCTTTGAAGGTGTGATCTCTAATTATTTAATCGTATTGTTCTAATATTTTGATTATCGTACTATTCTATTGTAGTTTCTGTTCGGTTACTATTTGTGTTTTTTTCGGCTTAATATAGGTCTATCTGTTGTTTTTTCTGCTTAATATAGGTGGTAGATGAATATTCCTCCGGGTTTTGAGAAATTTTGGTGTAAAGATCATGTTTAATCATATTGTTCTAATATTTCGATTATCGTATTGTTTTGTTGTAGTTTTTATTCTGTTACTATCTATTTTTTCTGCTTAATCTAGTATCTCGATTATCATATTGTTTTATTGTAATTTACAGGTGGTAAATGAATTTTGAGTCAGGTTTGAGGAATGTTTGTGTAAAGATTAGGGTTAATTTGAGGACCCTGATGAACCAAAAGATTTTAGGAAGGCGATCAATGTATATCTTATTAATCATTGTAATGGTTTTGTTCCAATTTCTTTTGAATTTTTTAATTTCAAAAAAAATAAAAATTAACCTGGCTTTTTAATTACTACATAGAGAATTCGGAGCGTGCAGTATTCTACTCCTGAGAACATTCAGATATCTGAGGAATGTCACCAGTTGGGTAGATAGAGATTTGGCATTGGGAATTATGATCTGATTTTTTTGTTTTTCATTCGGTGTTCGGTATCCACATTGAACTCGATTAATTCGGATTCGCGCCATGTAGGGCTCATTTGGGGGGAGCGCTCCCTACGAAGGATTTTTCCATACCCAGGACTCGAACCTGAGACCTCTGATTGAGGAAAAAGCAGCCTCATCTACTGCACGATATCCTTTAGTGGTGCCTATTGTAGTAGTTGTTTACCACCATCCAATGATATTGTATTTAAGGTATCTCTTTAAATATGTTTTCCCAAGTTCTAATTTCTAATCCTATTTCTTATTAAACTACCTAATATAACTAAGGATTATCCTATTACTGCTAACGTTACTAATCATATTTCTGTTGAACTAACCAACAATATTAGTATTACTGATATTACTAATACAATCAATTTTTTATTCAACGTCTATTACTATTAAAGTTATTATCAATTTGATCTCCTTTTTAAAAATTTGAATTATACTCCCAATTTAATTTTATAGAGGAGCAAGATATTTCTATAAACATATTTCATTGTTCCACATTCTTCATCAGGCTTTGATATGCACTTAAAAAGAAGATAACAAACTTCAACAAGCTTTTTGGAAGCTAAGGTATTATTTCTCTTCATTATTATACTATTTATTTTTAGTGAGTTATCTGTCACTTTATCTTGCTTTAGCTTAGGATTTTAATATTTTATTATATCATGAATAAAATCAATCTAGACGTATAGATTTTTGATAGTGAAACTTGTTACATGTCCAAGACTCAATACAAAAGAAAAATATGATTGCAGTGTGTTTGATTTTCTAAGTCTCTGCATATATGTTGATCAATGATATATTAGAGGACAAATAGTTTTATTTGTAATTGTCGCATTCAAGTATTTATTTTACACATATTTTCATAGAATTTTCGTCACTCTACAAAGTCTATACACACTCACATAGGACACACGTACATCGCATGTGCCCATAGACTAGTTCTAAGAAATAATGTGGGACAACAAAAAGCGACGATGATGTTTGCTTTTATGTCTCTTTTGTTGGATTTTTTTTAATTCGCATTGATGGATGAGTCTCACCTCATCTCTTCCATCAAGAGTTCTATTTCTAGGCTGCTTCTTTTTTTTTTTTAACCTCTTTTTAAAATTTATCAATTTATTTAATAAATACTCTTTCGGTTATCTAAATTTCAATTTATTTATTTTACTTTATCTTTTTTATCCGTTTAAACAAAAATTGTGTCTTATTTTATTAACAGTTCTTTAATTTTAATTTTCACATAATATATTTAAAACAATAAGATTAAAAGGTATTTTAATACATTTTTATATATCTTTAATTTAAAATATCGCAAGATTTAAATATCTTCAAGTGTCAAGTTAAAATCAAACAAACAAATTATAACAAATGGAGTATTATTTTCTTATTAATTCATTACAAAAAATTGCACATTACCATAACACTTAATTGTAAATTTTTATAGCCATATAATGTTATGAAACATTTAAGATCATAAATTTTAAAAATATTTGAGTAACACAAATATTATGATATATTTAAAATTTAAAATAATTTTAAATAGTTTTTTTTAATTAATCATTATGCCGGATCAAACTATGACAAGTAAAGTGAAAATTGGGAAGCAAATATTTTAAGCGATGGACGTAACAAGATTGCGGTCTGTTTGTCTTTACTGGATAGACATCTGAATCGAAATCGTTCAGATTTCAATCGATTAGGTAGAATTCTTTTCTTTCTTTTTTTTGCCTTTCGCAATCTGAAATAAATAGTATTTATTTGTTTTATGAGGAATCAAACAGAGAAGTAGGATACTGAGAATTCTACAGGTAGATCTTATAGAACTTTTAGCACAATACAATATGTGGAAAAGATTTCTTTTTAACTCAATAGTATTATTTTCACACAAGTTGAATAGGAAAATGAACTTCCTTTTTATTTTTCCTTCTGAAAAGGACATATTTTATATGCTAACTAGTCATTACAGATGTGACCCTTCATTTCGATGCCTAATTTGGTTGGTCATTAACATAAGAAAAAAGAGTCAAAATGTCTTTTAAATTATGCAGAATTCATAATATTTACCCTTTGTTAATAGTTTAACTCATTTATTTAGTTGAATTGAATATATTCTTATACTGACATAATTTGTTGACTAATTAGTTGGGATTTATGTTATTTTTACGTATTTTTACCCAAACCCAACTCCATTATCCGAAGCCTGGCCCCTCTTCAAAATTGCCAACGCTACTCACAGTGGGGTTTAGTTTTTTCTTTAATTTTGATAAATTCCGAGTTAAGTTTAGGCAATTCATGAAGTAATATTAAAGTCATCTTTTTCATTTATTTTTCTCAATTATTTATGAAATACCTCAATGTTCTACGTCGTATTAGTATTTCTTTAAAAATTTGGTGGGTCTAGTTATGTAATTCGATGCAATGTAAATGCATTTTGTAGTTTGAGGAATCTAATGACATTTTGGTGGTTTGATGAAATATAAAAACGTTTTATTATTTGAAGTAATGTAAAATGAATTTTCTTTTTATCTCATTATGGTTAGTATATCTTTGTCTACATCTTCTAATTTAAATTGCATAAACTGACACTTTAAGTTGGTTAAAAGTGGTGCAGAATATATTCTATGTGATGCCTTAAATTGGTGAGAAAATTCACTACTCCACAATTGTCCTCCTATAATTTAATCAAGTTGTTGCATAAGCGCAGTAAGAACCTAAATTGAACCACATATGCCCTTAATATATGCGTAGGTCCATAATTGCCCTCTGATTAGTCTTCTAATGATGCTCTATTAGGCCTCTGTGAAATAAGGGCATATTAGGCCCAACAAAGTAACATCGGAGGTATGATTGAACCACACTATTAACAAAAAACAAATATTGTAAAGTTCACATATATACTTAAAAGGCATTTTAACCCTTTTCTATTAACATAATAATCCTATGGAAATAAAGATGGGAAACAAAACGTAATAGGACGGTAGTATCAATGGTATTACGTATGTAAAATATATCGGCCACAAGGTAATTTCTTTGAAAATATGTAGGACTGGTGGTTCTCTGAGATCATCATCCAACAAAGAGTTGCATTTAGCAAGGATATGCAAGTATTTCTCATTTACTCTATTGAACATAAAATATACCATCTGAGAGTTAAATACAATTAATCTGCAAAAGTATGATGTTTAATTTCTGAGTTTTGAGAATGAAGGAGAAGTCAGCTGAGGTGTCAAGAAGTTAGTTACAAGTCTGTTAGTTAGTTAACTAATAGTGTCAAGAAAACAGTTAACACTGTTACATTGATGATCACTATTAACGGCTAGGGAGTTAGTTATGAGATATGATTAGTGATTAGTAGAGAAGTTAACTCCACTCATTTAGCTATATATACATGTAATCCTCACTACAGAATTAAGTTGAATCAATGATTAATCAACTACACTTTTTACGCTTTCTTCTCTGTCATCTTTACTTCATTCTCTCTGCCGTAGAACTGGATATTTCTTCATGGTATTAGAGAAGGACAATCCTGTAATTTGTTCTTAAGATCTCATTCTTAGATTGTTTGTATTCGTAAGAACTCAATCCTTGTATTGATCTTCCCATCGAGTGATAATTGTTTCTTAGGTCTGAATTTACTATCAAAATTTACTATACTTCTTGAACCTAAAGTTCAAGATTCTTGAGATTCAATGGATGGAAATCAAACTAGTATTGTTCGATCTACTAAGGTCCCTTCGATGAATCCTTCTACTCAATCAAATTCTCAGAGTTCAAATCAGAATTCAACCATTCAATTCCCAACAGATCACAATCACCCATTGTTTCTCTCTGCCTCTGATGTAAGTGGTAGCACTATCATTTATTTTCAATTACAAGGTAGTGAGAATTATGTGGTTTGGAGCAAAGCTATGAGAATTACTCTCTTAGGTAGAAACAAGCTGGGTTTGTAGATGGTTCATGGAAGAAAGAAGAGTTTCCGATAGAATTAGGAAATCATTAGGAAAGGGCTAAAGCAGTAGTGTCATCTTGGTTAATGAACTCTATAGCTAGCAACTTAATTGGAGGTATAGTGTATGCTACTAGTGCTCATAGTGTTTGAGGCAAGAACATTTAATCTTCATCAAGAAATTGCCTCCTTGACACAAGGTGTACAGTCAGTTTCTATGTATTGCTCAAAGTTGAAAGCCTTGTGGGATGAGTTTAAGTCAGTTGTGCCTTCCCTTGCATGTAGTTCTGAAACTTCTAAAGATTTCTTGATCTACCTTTAAAGGTTAAAATTGAATCAGTTTCTTATGGGTTTTAATGAGACATATTCTCAGGCTAGGAGTCAGATATTGCTTATGAATCCTCTATCTCTTGTCAATCAGGTTTACTCTATGATTGTTAGTGATGAAAATCAAAAGAGTGTAGCATAAAACATTGGTGCAGTAGGGTTATTGGGAATGGCTTATGGTATAAATAATGTAGTAGCCTTGTATACTAGAACAACTAATTAGAAAAGGAAAAGAGGCCATAACTCAACCTATAATCCTAATGCTACTTGTGATCACTGTAAACTTAAGGGTCACTTTATGAGAGTTGTTATAGGCTAGTGTGATATCCTCTTGGTCATCCTAGACATGGTGAACAAAATGGATTAGACTCCAACAAAGGCTTTGAGTATCACAGGAACCGGGATCACAAGAATAAGCAAAGAAGGGTAGGTTCTAGTGCTCATAATTCCATTGCAGCATCTGATAAATGGGACACTCAAAATTAGGCTTCTCAAACTCCAACTCAGTCTCACATATCACATCTGGAGCCAGAAAATCACATGTAGTATACTAATCCTTCATCAAGCTGTGGACCAATTTCAAGTGCTGGTCACAACTATGCAATTCTACCAAGGTTCACCAATGTCCAATATGATCAAATCTGTAAAATATTGGAACAACCTCAGAACAGTATTGCCTCAACTAATTCTATTAATGTCTTAGGTAATAGTAGAGCCTTATTAGTGTCTGATGGTCCTCACTGTTGGATCATAGACACTGGAGCTATTGATCATATGACATCAGTAAGTGAACTACTGAATAAACACTCAGTAGTTCCACCTTATAATCCTAGACAGGTGTATCTTCCTAATGGTGATATTGCACATGTCACACACACTGGCACAAGTGAAATTTCTAACAGAAGCACACTTAAGGATGTGTTACATGTGCCTCAGTTTAAGTTTAACTTGTTATCTGTCTCTAAGGGCACTAAACAATTGAATTGTTCTGCCATATTTTTTTTCCTTAACTTTTGTGTTTTTCAGGATCTTTTCAATAGCAAGGTGAAGAAGATTGGTAAATAAAGCAAGGGTCTATATTTTCTGCTTAATCATAGATTACCTGGAATAAAGAAAGTTGGGATTGGTTTACCAGCAACATCTGATAGATTACTCCATAATGCTATTTCAAATAGAGATTCTATTTTTCTGTCGCATGTTAGGCTTGGCCATGTATCATGTAGTACTTTACTAAAAAAATTTCCTGATCAGAAAGATCATATACATGATGTACTTGCTGAATGTTATATTTGTCCCTCTGCAAGACAAACTAGAATACTATTTTCTTTAAATAATTCTGTTAGCTCTAAAGCATTTAATCTAATATATATGGACATATGGGGCCCTTATAAACTTGCTACTACTGATGGTTATAAGTCTTTTTTAACTGTTGTTGATGATTTCTCCAGATTTACTTAGATTTTTTTGTTAAACTTCAGTCTGATGCTAGTATAGTTATCAAACAGTTCTTAACATATGTGCAAACTCAGTTTAATTCATTTGTGAAGGTCATTAGAACTGATAATATAATGGAACTGAATTTGTCAATACCTTGTGCAGTGACTTATTTAATAGTCTAGGTATTATACATCAAAGGTCTTGTTCCTATACTCCTCAGTAAAATAGTATTGTAGAAAGAAAACATAGACATATTCTTGAAATAACTAGGGCCATTAGGTTTCAAGGAAAAATACCTCTTAAGTTGATATTGTGTTAAGGCAACTGTTTACTTAATTAACAAACTTTCTTCTATATTGTGCTAAATAGCCTAACTATTTATGAGAAACTTCTAAACAAACAGCCTTCTCTTGTGCACTTAAGAGTCTTAGGATGCTTATGTCATGCTAAAATAGTTCATGAGACAGATAAACTCTCATCTAGAACTAGACAAGCAGTATATATGGGCTACTCTGAGACTCAAAAGGGCTATTCTTGTTTGATCTCACTAACAAAATATTCTTTATCAATAAGCATGTAAACTTTAGGGAAGATATTTTTCCGTTTGAGTCAATTGGAGTTCAAAGTTCACAATTGTTTCCTACCCCTCTACTTCAGCTAGAGGATGATCCTATAGTGTATACTAGTGTAACAACACAAGACTCAGTACATGCATCACATGATCAAGCATCTACTGGATTATCTGAAATTCAAGCTCAAACATATGTTGGTGGTGGATCAGACACTCAAACATCAACACCATCTGCTGTCACTAAACCAGTACATCATAGTTCCACTCAGCCTCAGAGAAAATCCTCAAGAGAAACATATCCACCTAGCTGGATGAAAGACTTTATCTCTTTAAATGTTCATGCAAATGCGCCTTATGCATTAGATAATTACATATCATATGAGTCTATATCACCTACTTATCAGGTATATCTTTCTAAATTTTCTAATATTACTGAATCTGCTTCTTATGCAGAAGATGTTAAGGATCCTACATGGATTGAGGCAAAGCAAGTGGAGATTCAAGCACTTGAGAACAATAACACATGGACAGTGCAACCTCTACTACCTGGAAAGAAACTAATAGGCTGCAATTGAATTTACAAGAGTAAATACAAAGCCTCTGGAGAAATAGAGAGATTCAAGGCTAGGCTTGTTGCCAAAGGCTATAGTCAAATAGAAGGGATTGACTATCAAGGAAATTTAGTCCAGTTGTCAAGATGGTGACTCTGAGGACTATTATTGTAATTGCTGCATCAAGGCACTGGCACGTCCATCAGATGGATGCGTACAATACATTCCTACAAGGAGACCTGCATGATGAGATTTTCATGGACCTTCCACAAGGTTTTAAGAGTCAGGGAGAGTGTAAGCAAGTATGCAGACTCCCAAAATCCTTGTATAGTCTTAAACAAACACCTAGGCAATGGAATGCCAAATTATCTAAGGCTTTATTAGCTTGTGGATTCAAACAAAATCAGTATGACCACTCATTATTTACAAGAAGAGGTGAAACTGGTGTGATCATAGTGTTATCATATGTAGATGACATATTGATTATAGAAGATAATCTAGATCAGATAAAAAAGACTAGGGCTGACCTACACAAGGCATTCAAAATGAAGGACTTAGGTGAACTCAAGTACTTCTTGGGCATTGAGTTTGCAAGGTCAAAATAAGGAATTGTCATGCATCAAAAAAAATATGCCCTTGAACTTATTTCTGAAACTGGTCTGAGTGCAGCAAAACCTGCAGCTACACCCATGGATACAACTACAAAACTGAATACAAGAGAATATGACCAACATCTCAAAAATGAAGCAAGAATAGAAGATGAGTTACTAGCTGATCAGGGTGTTTATCAAAGACTTATAGGGAAATTACTATACTTAACTGTGACCAGTCCTGACTTATCGTACAGTGTACAAGCTCTAAGTCAATATATGCAACAGCCCAAGAGATCACACATGAATGTTGCCTTGAGAATCATTAGATACATCAAAAACAGACCAGGACAAGGACTACTACTATCCAACAACATATAGGACATCTTAACTACATATTGTGATGCTGATTGGGCTTCATGTCATGTGTCTATAAAATCAGTGATTGAATTTGCTATCAAACTTGGTGACTCATCGATTTCATGAAAATCAAAGAAACAAACTACTGTTTTCAGAAGTTCAGCAGAAGCTGAAAACAAAAGTTTAGTTTCAACTGCTGTTGAACTCACTTGGCTAATAGGACTAATCAGTGATCTTGGAATTCAACTTCAACTTCCTGTTAACATCTATTGTGATTCTAAAGCAGCACTACAAATTGCTACTAATCCTGTGTATCATGATCGAGAGGACAAAATATATTGAGATAGCCTGTCATTTTATAAGAGAAAAGATTCAGCAAGGGTTAATAAAGACTACATATATCTCTACTAATGACCAACCTGCAGATGTACTAAGGGCTTAATCAGAGTTCAACATGAATACTTAGTCTCCAAACTTGGTGTTTTCAACATCTTCACAACACCAAGTTTGAAGGGGAGTGTTGAGAATGAAGGAGAAGTCAGCTGAGGTGTCAAGAAGTTAGTTACAAGTCTGTTATTTAGCTACCTAACAGTGTCAAGAAAACAGTTAACACTGTTACATTGATGATCACTATTAACGGCTAGGGAGTTAGTTATCAGATATGATTAGTGATTAGTAGAGAAGTTAAGTCCACTCATTTATGTATATATACATGTAATCTTCACTACATAATTAAGTTGAATCAATGATTAATCAACTACACTTTTTACTCTCTCTTCTCTTCTCTGTCATCTTTACTTCATTCTCTCTGCAGTAGAACTGCATATTTATTCACTGAATCATGTTATAATTCGTGTAATAAAACTAGTAATTCTACTTGAACAATAGAAATAGAGTTAAGGTGTTTGGAGAAATCAAGGTATCGAATTGCTTGTAGGATTTCTAAAAACACTTTCTATTCAGTGGTGTTATCAGAATCAACCTACACATTAATATCATGAGAAGGCAGCTACCATTTGACACA
Source organism: Capsicum rhomboideum (assembly GCA_031232105.1). Lineage (NCBI taxonomy): Eukaryota > Viridiplantae > Streptophyta > Magnoliopsida > Solanales > Solanaceae > Capsicum > Capsicum rhomboideum. Next base: position 37,720,079 of record CP124716.1, read on the forward strand.
CATGAATGATCATGATCGAGGAGAAGAGGTTATAATATTGGTAAGAAAATGAAATCCAACAACTTATCTGATATGTTTGAACGAGAAATATATATTCTATGTAATAAACTATTTTCAATTGAATATATTTTTTTCCAACAAAAAAATTAATCTGCTTTTCATTAAAAAAAAAAAAAAAAAAGAATACTACCAGTCTATTCCTCAATAAGAATTAATAATGGTTGATTGTTTGACTACTTTCCCTATTTTTAGAAGGGTATATTTCCAGGAAGGTTTGTTTAAACACATGCAAAATAATATATAGTGTACAGTGCTGTTAATTTTGAAAGCAAAGAAAAATGAATCTGCAAACTCATTAGGTCGTCGCTGTAGAATGAGGATGAAAATGATTTCTGAAAAGAGTTCTGTCTTTATATATTAATGTGCTGAAAATAGCTATATCAGCCAATCATTACAATGTAGTAATTCTTTCGAAGATGGGTCATCAACCAAATAACAAGATATATAGTCAACATTATATATTGTGTTGGGAAGTAGTAACAATAGGAAGTACTTCAAGAGAACTCGTTCAAAATAACCCAAAACACCAGATCAAAAAGTTATGAAAAGGTGAAACAAAATATTAAGAAAAATAATAATTTAGCCAGATCAATGTCGATATAATCTATATATTACTTAGTTGTAAATTGTCAGAAAGTATTAATTTAGACAGTATATTGAGCTTGAAGCAATTAAATCATGTTTAGCCAAAAATAAATAAATTAACTAGACTTAAACTTTCAAAAAACTCCAAAATATAATAACTGTGTTCGTAAAGAAAGGTTAAAGATTTTTGCTTAATCTTCCTATACTATCTCGATTAATTCTATTAGATTTGTGTCGCATAAGCCTATTACGGGAGTAAAAGAGACTTTCACTAAACAAATCATTCTTAAAATTCAAACTTGAATTCTTTAATTAATATAGAATGAATCTCAGATATCCTTTAATTATAGTGTTAGTAAATTAGATACACGTATGAATTAAGAAGATTAGACATCTTATCAGGCCATAATCAGGTACGTATACGTAACATAGCACGTGTGCTGACTAAAGGGACCTTATGATGACTTTATTGCTCCTTTGGAAATATACTTTCCAACGACTTTGTGTTATTTTATTTAATTGGATAAAATAAAAATGAAAAAGATATACAAATTATAATAGTAATAATAATAATAATAAAATATAGACAACAAACTTGACTTGCATGCAACATCTACTCCGACAAAGCAAGCAAGCATTATTCGATCAATTTCGGAACGATCCAGGTTGCTGCCTCTTATGGATTGTGTTTTCTTGGGTAAATACTTAGTTACTTAGCATATATAGTAGTAATTATATGATTAAAGGCAAGTTTCGCTAACCAAAAAGCAATGCGAATTTAAGATTTCTAAAATATGAATGTATCACTTTTTTTTTTTTTAAAAAAAAGGAAGTAGAGAATGTATTAAGTGGGAACTGATCTCTCTTTCTCTAGGTAAAAAATTCGATCAACCTTCGATCATGTGCACCATTTAGTCTTCTTATAATATTGGTATCAAAATTACTATATCAATTTTAGAAAATATATATATAAATTATCTAATTTTACAGAAAGACCTCAGGTCCACATGCCCCATAATTTAGGTTATAAATTTATCATTGTCGACAGGCAATAGAATCACCCGATAGGCACAGGCAAGCGTAGCAAATCATATAGATAAGTCCCTACGACGCGTGCGGATGGATTATAGTTCGTATTAGTTATTGAGTTCTTAATTTAATAATTAGTAAAAAGAAGATGGAATTATGTAAAACTCATATAATTTTTTAAGGAGTAATACTAGGAGATGACAAAATTAGGCTACAACCTCATACACTACTAAAAAAAATAGAAAAACTGACCACAAAAAACCGATCACGGGTTGTGGTTGCAGAAAAACCGACCACAAGTGGTCGGTTTTCCAAAAAAAAAAAACAATTAATTTTTTTTATTCTTTTTGTATTTTAAAATTGCGAAAAACTAATTAAATTAACTCGCAAAAATAAAATTCCTAAAAACCGACCACTTTGATTAAAAATAAATAAAATCATTATTTAAAAATTCTTTTTAATTTTTTATACAAAATATATTAAATTTGTTTTCAAAAACCGACCACTTGGTCGGTTTTTGTTTCCCAAAAAATTAATATAAATAAAATAAATAATGCATAAAACCGAATATATTTTTAAAAGATATGAAATAATTTTTTTTAATTATACCAACTAAATGTGGTCGGTTTTTTTTTAATATAAATAAAAATTAATTAATTTTCAAAAACCGACCACTTGTGGTTGGTTTTATTTTTTTAAAATAAAAATCAATTAATTTAAAAAAACCAACCACATGTGGTTGCTATTTTTTTAAAAAAAATAAAATTATAAAAAACCGACCACATGTAGTCGGTTTTTGTTTCCCAAAAAATTAATATAAATAAAAAAAGTAAAAGTGAATATATTTTATAAATATAATTAAATATTTTTTTAAAATTATACCGACCACTTGTGGTCTGCTTTTATTTAATAAAAAAATAATTTAATATTAAAAACCGACCACTTGTGGTTGTTTTTTCATAAAAAAATATTTAAAATAAACTAAGAAATATAAAATAAATAAATAACATAAAACATAATCTTTATTTTTTACTTACGTTTCAATAAAATAAATATATTGTCCATCGAGTATATATTTTTGTACGTGTATATCTCGTGTAGTTATTTACGTAATAGTCAAAAGCTAATTAAATGTATACAAGTATATTGAATACGTTGATATTATAAGATCGAGGTAATAATATATTGTTGGAGTTATAATAATGTAAGGTAAATAATTGATAATTTATTAGAGTATAAGGAATACGTTGTATTATGAGGTAATATACTCGTGCATGTGATGTATATGTATATCTCGTGTAGTGATGTACGTAGCAGTCAAGAGCAAGCTAATTGAATCTATTCAAGTATTTTGAATAACACGTTCATATCATACAATCGGCGTAAGATCATATACTGTTGAAGTTATAATAATGTAAGCTAATTAATCGATAATTCATCAGAGTATATATGAAATACGTTGTATTACGGGGTAATATACTCGTGTATGTGATGTATATAGTACATATTTAGAACTTGATAGTCACTCGAGTATATGTATATATACGTATATCTCGTGTAGTGATGTACGTAGTAGTCAAAAGCAACCTAACTGAATCTATCCAAGTATTTTGAATAACACATTAATATCATACGATCGACGTAAGATCATATACTGTTGAAGTTATAATAATGTAAGCTAATTAATCTATAATTCATCAGAGTATATTTGAAATACGTTGTATTAAGGGACTCGTGTATGTGATGTATATAGTACATATATAGAAACTGATAGTCAATAGAGTGTGTGTGTGTGTGTATACGTATATCTCATGTAGTGATGTACGTAGCAGTCAAGAGCAAGCTAATTGAATCTATCCAAGTATTTTGAATAACACGTTGACATCATACTATCGACGTAAGATCATATATTGTTGAAGTTATAATAATGTATATAGTACATATTTAGAACCTAATAGTCACTCGAGTGTATATATATATATATATATATATATATATATATATATATACGTATATTTAGAACCAATTAATTTTATATATAAAATTTATTTTTATGACATCTTATTATTTCTCCATTATTGTTATTGAGTCTATATTTATTAAATAACAGTCTAATTCAAATCAATTTCCCAATTTATTTAAGTTCTAGCCTGATTTTATCTAAATTAGTGTCAATTCTAGTCGAAATTGAGTCCAATTTGAATTTCCCAATTCAAACCCATAACCCAACCCATCTCCAATTTTAATCTCAATCGTCTATCAAGATCGATCCGACGACCGAGATTGATTGATCCTTTATTTCCTTTTTAATTAAAACCAAACACCCAAAACCTAATCTCCCTCTCTCTCTAAGCCACCGCCACCCTTGACCTCCTCTCTCTCTTACCCTCTCTCCTCTCTCAACCCCCTACTGCCTCACCGCCTCCACAACCGGTGATACCTCAATCACCCTCTCTCAGTTTTTTCCTCCTTCAAACCACGAACCGCTTCAATGTGGCCTCCCACCGGCGAAAACCCCACCGGAGAACTCCTCCACCTCTAGACGACCACTTCATCTCCACCAACTCATCTCTCCCTCTCACCGTTACCGTCATCGAAGAGACACCGACGAAATCCACCACTCACTGCGCCGAAAAACACCACAAACCAGCTCCACTACCGCCGACTCTCTCTTCCTCTTCTCTTCCCTCTTTCGTTGCTGCTCTCCCACCGCCCCTCTCACCCCAAAACTCTTTTATCCCTCTCGATCTCCTCTCCTCCGATCTTCATCGCCACCACCCTCTCCATAGAACCACCAACTAACACCACCAAATACAACTCTATATTCCCTCTTTCCGTCTCTCCTTAGATGAACTTTGAAAAGCTCCGATGAGGCTAGCACCATGTACGATTTGTCAATAGTTCTCATTGCTAAATTCTGAAGTCATTCGTTCTATTTCAATTTTAGATGAGTTCTAATAAATTCATGCCGGGTATGATTTCTTTATGCTTGATTGCTACCATCTCTCTGTCATTCCTTAGTTCAGACAGATTCAGAATTGAAATTCTCATGCTTCTTAATGGATATTTGTTGGATTCTTTATGATTATGACTTGTTTATTCATTTAGATTACCACATGTGAAAAGCCCCAAAATGTATGAATTGTTATCAATCTTAAATTCTGCATCGATTGGGTACTGATTTGTTAAAGACGTTATGAGTTTTGATTCTGAATTTTGCCTGATAGAATAAGTTTGGTGTGAAGTCAGTTAACATTGAATCATGTTCGATCTAAGTCCCCCATTTGTGAGTAATTCTGCTTATCAATTCCATACCCTTGATCGTGGGATTCGAATATAGTTCGATATATTAGGGGACTCAAATTCGAATTGACTTTCTGGTAACTAACTTTAGATTGGTACATATTGTGTCAAATGTGATAATTTGATTTTTTTTTTCTCATCTGAAAATGGTCAAGTGTAGTGACTTGAAAATGGTCAAATGTGATAATGTGAATTAGTGACTTGAAAATGGTCAAGTGTAGTGACTTGAAATGTGAATTAGTGACGTGAAAATGATTAAGTGTAGTTACTTGAAATATGAATTAGTTACTTGAAAATGGTTAAGGGTAGTGACTTGAAATGTGAACTAGTGACTTAGAAAATGGTCAAGTGTATTCACTTGAAAATGTGAACTAGTAACTTGAAAATGGTTAAGGTAGTCACTTGGAAATGTGAATTTGTAACTTGAAAATGGTTAAGTGCATTGACTTGAAATGTGAACTAGTGACTTGAAAATGGTTAAGTGTAGTGTCTTGAAATGTGAATTAGTAACTTGAAAATGGTTAAGTGTAGTGATTTGAAATGTGAATTAGTGACTTAAAAATGATTAAGTGTAGTTACTTGAAATGTGAATTAGTGTCTTGATTGAAATGTGAGCTTGTGACTTTAAAAAGGTTAAGTGTATTTAGTCGAAATGTGAATTAGTGACTTTGAAATGAAGTGTAGTTATTTGAAATGTTGATTAGTGACTTAAAAATGGTTAAGTGTAGTCACTTGAAAATGTGAACTAGTTACTTAAAAATGGTTAAGTTTAGTAACTTGAAATGTGTATTAGTTACTTGAAAATGGTAGTGACTTGAAGATGTGTATTTGTTACTTTAAAATGGTTAAGTGTATTGACTTGAAAATGTGTTTTAGTTACTTGAAAATGGTTAAGTGTAGTAACTTGAAATGTGAACTAGTTACTTGAAAATGGTAGTGACTTGAAATGTGTATTTGTTACTTTAAAATGGTTAAGTGTATTGACTTGAAATGTGTATTAGTTACTTGAAAATGGTAGTAACTTGAAATGTGTATTAGTTACTTGAAAATGGTTGTGACTTGAAAATGTGTATTTGTTACTTGAAAATGGTTGAGTGCGGTAACTTGAAATGTGTATTTGTTACTTGAAAATGGTTGAGTGCGGTAACTTGAAATGTGTTTTAGTTACTTGAAAATGGTAGTGACTTGAAATGTGTATTTGTTACTTTAAAATGGTTAAGTGTATTGACTTGAAAATGTGTTTTAGTGACTTGAAAATGGTTAAGTGCAGTAACTTGAAATGTGAACTAGTTACTTGAAAATGGTAGTGACTTGAAAATGTGTATTTGTTACTTGAAAATGGTAGTGACTTGAAATGTGTATTAGTTACTTGAAAATGGTAGTAACTTGAAATGTGTATTAGTTACTTGAAAATGGTTGTGACTTGAAAATGTGTATTTGTTACTTGAAAATGGTTGAGTGCAGTAACTTGAAATGTATTTTAGTTACTTGAAAATGGTAGTGACTTGAAATGTGTATTTGTTACTTTAAAATGGTTAAGTGTATTGACTTGAAAATGTGTTTTAGTGACTTAAAAATGGTTAAGTGCAGTAACTTGAAATGTGAACTAGTTAATTGAAAATGGTAGTGACTTGAAAATGTGTATTTGTTACTTTAAAATGGTTAAGTGTATGGACTTGAAAATGTGTTTTAGTGACTTGAAAATGGTTAAGTGTAGTAACTTGAAGTGTGAACTAGTTACTTGAAAATGGTAGTGACTTGAAAATGTGTATTTGTTACTTTAAAATGGTTAAGAGTATTGACTTGAAAATGTGTTTTAGTTAATTGAAAATGATTAAGTGTAGTAACTTGAAATGTGTATTAGTTACTTGAAAATGGTTAGGTGTAGTAACTTGAAATGTCTATTAGTTACTTGAAAATGGTTAAGTGTATTGACTTGAAGTGTGTTTTAGTTACTTGAAAATGGTTAAGTGTAGTAACTTGAAATGTGAACTAGTTACTTGAAAATGGTAGTGTCTTGAAAATGTGTATTTGTTATTTGAAAATGGTAGTGACTAGAAATATGTATTAGTTACTTGAAAATAGTAGTGACTTGAAATTGTGTATTTGTTACTTGAAAATGGTTAAGTGTAGTGACTTGAAAATGTGTATTAGTTACTTAAAAATGGTTAAGTGTAGTAACTTGAAATGTGTATTAGTTACTTGAAAATGGTAGTGACTTGAAAATGTTGTTACTTTAAAATGGTTAAGTGTATTGACTTGAAAATATGTTTTAGTGACTTGAAAATGGTTCAGTGTAGTAACTTGAAGTGTGAACTAGTTACTTGAAAATGGTAGTGACTTGAAAATGTGTATTTGTTACTTTAAAATGGTTAAGAGTATTGACTTGAAAATGTGCTTTAGTTACTTGAAAATGGTTAAGTGTAGTAACTTGAAATGTGAACTAGTTACTTGAAAATGGTAGTGACTTGAAATGTGTATTAGTTACTTGAAAATGGTAGTAACTTGAAATGTGTATTAGTTACTTGAAAATGGTAGTGACTTGAAAATGTGTATTTGTTACTTGAAAATGGTTAAGTGTAGTGACTTGAAAATGTGTATTAGTTACTTAAAAATGATTAAATGTAGTAACTTGAAATGTGTATTAGTTACTTGAAAATGGTAGTGACTTGAAAATGTGTATTTGTTACTTGAAAATGGTTAAGTGTAGTGACTTGAAATGTGTTTTAGTTATTTGAAAATGGTAGTGACTTGAAATGTGTTTTATTTACTTGAAATTGGTGGTGACTTGAAATATGTTTTAGTTACTTGAAAATGGTAGTAACTTGAAATGTGTATTAGTTATTTGAAAATGGTAGTGACTTGAAAATGTCTATTTGTTACTTGAAAATGGTTAAGTGTAGTGACTTGAAATGTGTATTTGTTACTTGAAAATGGTAGTGACTTGAAATGTGTATTAGTTACTTGAAAATGGTTAAGTGTAGGATGATTACACTACATATGAGGAGGAGGATTTTGATGATGAAGGTGAGGATGAGGTTGAGGATGATGGTGATGAGGATGACTTTTGGTTTATTTTTGATTTGTAAACTTTGATGTTTATATGTTTTGATTTTGATATTTGGATGTATTGATTTTGATATTTGAATGTTTAAAGAGATGTTTTAATGTTTCTAAATTGGTGAGTTGTATTGAGATGATTGAATTTTTTGAATTGGTGGGCTGTTTTGTATTAGCAGGGTTTATATTGGACATAATTTTTTTTATAAAATTTCCAAGTGGTCGGTTTTTCTGAAATATTTATTAAAAAACTGACTAGGTAAAATTACCAGAAAAACCGACCACATGTGGTCGGGTTTTTTTTAAAAAAATATTTATTTAAATTTATTTTTTTTACAAAAATCGACCAGTTCTAAATGTGGTCGGAAATTTTTAAAAAAATTTTTTAATAAATTTTTTTATTTATAATACAATTAATATCAATTTATAAATAAGTAAATATTTTTGGAAAAATCGACCACATGTGGTCGGTTTTGGAAAAGCTTTCACTATTTTACCGATCACACGTTGTGGTCGGTTTTTTGGTCGAAAAAACAAAAAAAGCGACCATTTGTGGTCGATTTTTGTGGTCGATTTTCCTGTTTATTTTAGTAATGATATAGCCAAAAAAGTTTTAGAGATGCCAGACAAATTAGATAACACAAAGGAACATTAGAAAAAGTAAAAAAAGAAAGAATATGAAGAAACAACAATAGAGCAAATTCATAAAATAGAGGAAGAATTAATGAGTATAGAAGACTACTCTACATGCGTAGAAGATTACTCTACTATAATATGTAACGAAGACAAAAAAAAAAATTAAATACTATAAAAATATTTGCAAGAATAAAAATTGCAGACATAGAAATAGAAACTTTAGCACTAGTAGATACATGATGTACTGGATGTATAATAAACAAAAAATCAATACCAACTAATTTAATAAAAACCTTTAAAAAATCACTTGTAGCAATGCAAATGGGTGGAACACATAATCTACACTACCATTATATAGAAAAAACACAAAGTTAATTTTATAAATACATGTAAGGAATTCTATAAGACAAGTTATAAATTAGATAGAATATGGGTAAGAGACTTAAATATAAATATACACTTTGTATTGGGATTAAATTTCATATTACGTAACAATGAAAGTTGTTTGGTTATAAAAAATGGGGTAATCTTTTTTAAGAATAGTACACATACACCAGTACAAACAATAAAAGTAAAAACTAAAAGTAGGTACATCACTTCTTCAAATAACGAATAACCACCTATAACGCCACATAAAAATCTGCAAGAAAGACAAGAAAAATATTGTAAAAATTATGCAGATAAAGATACATGTTGTGAAAATAATACATATGAAGAAGAAGATGATGATAAAGATATATTAGATAAAGACTATACTCTAATGGAAGTAGAAACTAAATTTTATAATTTTAAGACAGGAATAAAAAAAAATAGGAACAATAAAAAATTAATAAAACCTAGAGGAAATAATAAGGATACTAGAAAAAATGAAAATAATAGGAGAAAAATCTTTAAAATATTGAGAAAATAATAAAATAATATGTAAACTAGATATCATAAATTTCGAGTATATAATAAAAATTGCCTCTATATAAGCCACCAATAAAGACTTAGAAGACTTTACAGTTCAAATAAAAGAATTATTAGAGTTAGGAGTAATAAGGAGATCTACTTCTAAGAATAGATCGGCTGCTTTTATAGTAAGAAATCATAGTGAAACAGTAAAAGAAAAAGCTAGAATGATAATTAATTATAAAAGACTCAATAATAATAATACTAGAACAGACGAATACAAATTGTCTGACAAAAATAAATTAATAAATAGAATACAAGAAAAAAAAATATTTAATAAATTTGATTGCAAATCAAGATATTGGCAAATAAAAGTGCATGACGATAGTATAGAGTGGACTATATTTACATGTCCTGAAGGACATTTCGAATGGTTAGTCATGACATTGGACTAAAAACAGCCCCACCTATTTTTCAAAGAAAGATGGATAGTATATTCGGAGATTATAAAAGATTTGTTTTAATATATGTGGATGACATTTTGAGATTTAGTAGAGGCATTAAAGAACATCTAGGTCATTTACAAACAATGTTCAGGTTATTCGTAGATAATGAAATAATAATTAGTAAAAAGAAGATGGAATTATGTAAAGCTCATATAATTTTTTTAGGATTAATACTAAAAAATGACAAAATTAGGCTACAACCATATATAACCAAAAAAGTTTCAGAGATGCCAAACAAATTAGATAACACAAAGGAACTACAATTTCTTTTTAGGATTAACGAATTATGCAAGAACTTTTATTTAAGACTTAGGAAAAATGGTAGGACCTCTATATGCCAAGATGGAAACTAAAGGACAAAAATACTTTAATAATGAAGACATCAAACTAATACAAAAGATTACAAAAAAAATGTCCCTGATCTAAATATGCCATTAGAAAGTGATTATTTAATAATAGAAACAAATGAAAATTTTGAAGGATGGGGAGCAGTACTAAAAATCAGGCCACACAAATATAATAACAAAAGTGAAGAAAGAATTTGTGCCTATCAAAGTAGAAAATATAAAGAAAAAGAAATCATGAGTAGTATAGATGCAGAAATATTAGCTGTTATATATGGATTAAATAGTTTTAGGTTATATATTTTAAATAAAAAAGAAATATTAGAAAAAATAGACTGTGAAGCTATAGTTAAATTTCATTAAAAAATAATGATAAAACAAGTAGTAGAAGAAAATGGTTAAATTTTATGGATACAATTATTATATATGAAAATATAATTTTTGAATATATTAAGGAAAAAGACAATAATCTTGCGGATCAGTTAAGTAGACTAAATATACGTATTAATTAGAATATTTATTTTTCAGCATGAGACCAATACTCCCCAAGCCCTCAGATAAGGGAAAGGCATGGTCTCATCCTCAGACACAAACGCACAAACATTGTTCGGTAATACACACTTTAGACCACAAGCATCAGCTTTAGAAAATCAGATTGAAAGCATGTATTTTGGAAAACAAAATTTAATATTTTTTTCCATCATCTAATTTATCTTTTAGAGTTTTACCAGAATGTATAATAGATAGGGAGCAAAGGTGCTTAATAGAAAACTTATGGAATGCTTATAATAAAAAAAGATAATAAGTATTTTATAGCAGTCATAAATGCTTTGTGTCAATATTTTACGGAGAGGAGTAAAGATAAAAGATTTAAATATTATGTGGTAATTCATGAAAAAACAAATGATATTTTTTAGACTTGGATAGAAATTTTAGATTCAATAAAAGGCTTTGAAAAATCTCTTTTTAAGGGTTTCAATAATTTTACTAAAGCATTAGACTATGCTAGAAGTATATTAAGACCAAATTACTATATTTCTTCTGTCCTCAGACAAATTCAGATAACATACCCTAATATAACATTCAAAAAAATACAGACAAGATAATTTTTAGCGATCATTGCTCATCAATGACGGAGGCATTCAAGAGGCTGACTTAGAAAAATAAAGCCTTGATTCTAGAAAAAACCATACTAATTGAGAAAATAAGGTCAATAGAAAACAAACTCAAATCGGTGAAGACGGAAATATATCAGACTCAGACACAAATAGTTTGTGACTCTCAACCTCAAAGTTCTCTATCTCAAAATAAAATGGATGAGACGGACGTGCATTCCCCAATGAATGCAGTAAGATCCACTGTGTCGGATAGAGACACAGCTAGTCTGGCTCAAATGATAATCGGTAAAGACTCATCAAATCCGTTAATGGCTGCCACTTTGTCAAAAGTGAAGAGACATATTCTAAAATAGCAAGAAACTCCCAGAGACTATAATAAGAGGAGAATCATCTAAGAAAAAAAATAATGAAATTAAAAAAAAAAAAAAAGACGAGATGAAAACATTAATAGAACAGACGCTTAAGCAGTTTCTCCAGAACAGTCAAGACAACCAAATGGTTGAACCACATATTCAAGATAAGCATGAAAATGTAAATGAAGAAGAAGAAACAGTAGACGAATTAGAAGACGACAATATACATAACGACGACAACTGTGACTTAAGAATGAGTTTTGATTTAGTAGCACTGCACAATTTAGACACATAGAGAATAATGTCAGAAGGCATGCGAAAGAAGAGATTAAAAACACTATGATGGACATAACGCAAGCTTTGACATAAAGTTGAAATAAGATAAAGACTTTTTAAGACATTTAACATAAAGTTGAAAGGAGACAAAGACTTTTTTGAAAGACGTAAGTGGAGCATTATGCAAGATTCTTCTCTAATACTCTTAAGAAGGCAAATAAGAATTTGAATTTTGAATTTCAAGTCAGAAGATATCTATAAATAGAGGCAGTCTAAGAATTCGAAAGACAGAGTGATAAGAAGAGAAAATTTATAGCTAAGAAAATCCTTCCCAAAAATCCTCATATTCCCCTTCTTTTTCATCTATTATCCATCCCAATGCTTTCTTGCATTCTCTGTCTAAACCTTGTATTATAAATCCTTATAAAATAAGGGCCAGTTTGGCCATGGATTTTTTTCACTTTTTTCCGGAAATAAATTTCACTTTAGTGAAAAAAGTGAAATGTAGTGGTGTTTGGCCATGAAATGTATTTATTTCCGGAAAAGTGAAAACAACTTTTTCTTGTTTTCACTTTTTTTACTTTTCCTTCTCTCACAAAAAGTCAAAAAGAACACTATTTATTTTCATGGTCAAACACAACTCCAACTCCAAAATATTTTATTTTCATGGCCAAACGCCTACTAAGTCAAGTCTTTTTAATAAGATAGCGTGTAAGAAGTCTTTTAGGGATTTCCGAAAGGAAAACCTCTCTTCGTCTTAAGTCATGTAAGTCCTTTATTTTTATATTTTTGTATTATTCTCCCATATGTGTGTTTTAATATAATTAAATATGTTTGTAAATTTGTATGTAATATATATATTTTCATTTATGTGTCTTTATAAAATTTATTATCCTTAGTATATGGTTAACCTCTTAATCTCTTTATAATAATGATGAATTAACCTATAAATTCTCAGGAAGTTATGACTTTGAATGTCCATAGTTTAAAGAACAAATTATCAGTCATATCCGGGATAAGGTTAAAGAAGAAATTATTAAGAACATGGTTAAGAGAGAGATGAACAGGGTAAATATATATAAAAAAAATGTATATAACTGTTCACCGGGAGAAAAATATTGTAATAAAGATAAACACTTAACACATGATGAAAGGCACAAATGAGAGAGGGAGTAATGAGTAGAATTTTACATCAATTATAACAAACAAACATATACCAAATCACTGTATTAAAAGTAAGTAATTATCTCAATCCCTTTTATCCCCTTTATATAATTTTTTAAACATAAACATAAGTTTTGAATCAAAATTATTGAATTATGTCCAACATGTTATAACTTGCATTGTGATTCTGCCCTGCTTATATCACATAAGAATGATAGGCTTTTAATATTTATAATATACTTAATTTGAGAAATAGCTTTTGGTCAAAATAAATTTTAAATTTCTTTAAAAAGAAACAATTTGTATTTGGAAAACATTTGTTCAGTACATATTTGATAGGCAGGTTGTGTTTGAGCAATCTTTTCAAAAAAAATTTAAGTGGTAAATTACTAAAATAGAATTATACTAATTGAAAGATACATCATATCTATGTTAAATTAATGAAGATAGTTTTATTAAATATAAATTTATGATTAATATATTTTATCTCAAAATAATTATTTTTTATTTCTGCTTCATGGAAAAAAATAGAAACTTTTAACTTCGTCCCATCAACAGAAAAATTGTTTCTACTGTTGTTTAAGTTATTATTTTTATTGCCCAAACATCTTAAATATAAAAAATAGTATATATTTTTCCTTGAAAAAAAATGTATTTGTAGCCTCCAGGTAATGTGGCCGAACAAGTTAATGTTTCATTTTAAAAATACAAACAAATTAGGAAATATGTAAAGACAAATTTATCCATTTACATACAATAACATAATTTTGTACACATGTAAGAAGAGAGATTTATACCATTCGAAATCGAAAAAGGGTCATAATTTTTTCTCTTTATATTTTCTTCCCTAAAACTCTGTTACATAGTGGTAATTATTCAACAAAATTGTCAAATTAGCTTATTAAAATATTCTACTAGCAGTTTTGGAATAATAAGAATGAGATAGATCAAAGTAGTCGTTTCTGAAAATGTTGATTGAGTTGATGACTAATATCCACGAAATAATAAATCATATTCCATATTCCAGCCGCAATGTTTTCTTTCAACTGTCACTATTCGATTCTGTCCCGAAAACGTGACAATTTTGAAAATATTGGTCAGAGCAATTTAAAGTAAGATATACTATTAAAAAAAAGTAGGATAAAAAATAAAATAAGATTATTATATAATAAATAAAATAAAATGGGGAAAAAAGTAAAGGCACCATCACACCAAATCGATCATAATAGAACCTTTTCATCATTATATAACGAAGAATTTAATGATACAGTATAATAAAATTCAAATAAAAATTAAATAAATTACAATGTATATAAATTAACAATCTATCTGTCCTATATTATGTGAGAGGGATGGGCTATCAGAAGAAAAACGTATACTAATAAATTTTCATCTTAATTTATAAAACACTATTTTTTAAAAATTAAAAAAAAGAAAGAAGAGAAACCGATCAATTCAAAACACCTCATTGTTGGAACTGAAGCTCTCAGATCTAAAAATTAAAATTTTGAAGCATCTGTAATTTGAGTGGTGTTTTTAAAGTGAAGTTATACTAGGTTTTGAACTCATTTGAGATTGATTTAAAGAGTTGCTAGTCGAAATTTTGAGCTAACATATTGAAGAAGACGAACTGAAGTGTGGTGTATATATTTCGTATATCCTTCTATATATCTATACGTCTCGCCTGCATATATATGTATATTATTGTGTCTATTTATCTGTGTATCTCTTGTACATTATGAATGTATGTGATACTCATGAAAATATGTGTGATATACATGATATGCATATGTGATATATATTGTCGCATTGATTATTTTTATAACTTCATCCAGGTATTTCCAACAAAGTTCAATCAAACACACTCAAATAACAACTATACTAAATAAAATCGTTAGAGTATTCGCCATTAAATAGAACTATTGGTTGTAGATATTTCTGAAAGTTTACCAATACAAAATGGACAAGAATATGAAACTTTCCGATATTTAAGCGAAGTACTCAGTTCAATGACGTAATTGTGCCGGTAAACATGTTGAATTGACCGCACAAGATTCCGATGTACACGAGCTTGAACTTTGAGTTTAAGCATTACTACATATTATACTAAATACATCAAAGTTTATGATTGAAATGCTCTTTCCCTAATCACATGATTAAAGTGTTTGAAAAATAATAAATTACGACCAATCATTTTAGAAATTCAGCTTTACCAATTACCACTAAGAATAATAAAGGGAAAAGCGATAAAATTTTCCCATACCATGTTTGGTCAAGTATTGCCTTTACCAATAGATTTTTTTTTGTTTTTGTTTTTGCCTTGATCAATCTCCGATTGAGCGTCAACCTGAACGTAATTTAAACCATAGTCAACTAATGTGTAAATTTCTATTTGGTCAAAATTCTAAAAAGATTTTATAAAAAATATTTTTTTAGTAAGAAACAGTTTATGTTTGACTAATCAATTAACAAAATATTTTTGAGCAACAATTAGTAACCAAGCTTTTAAAAAGTGTTTTTAAGTGTACTTTCTATAAACTTTTTTCGGGGGAAAACTATTTCTTTTAGCTTCTGAAAAGTAGTTTTTTGCTACTCCTATGAAATACTTATTTTCTCCCAAAAATTGATCAAACACTTCATTTTTTTTAAAATAAAGACTTTTTTTTGGAAAAAATAAGTATTTTGACCTCCCAAAAGCTTAATCAAATGGACAATTTGGACTATTTCTATGAACTTGTTGGGTTCGAAATCGATTGGGCGTCATGCGGAAGCTTATAGTTGCAAACCATCAATGTGACAAATCAGATGACACATAAAACAATACTAAAAACTTAATATTATTTTATGATTTGGTCAAACGATCGACATATTATGAAACTAATATCAAAAAACATAAAATCTATTGGGAGAAATCTCCCCATAAACAAGACTTTTTAGAGACTACATTGCGGATGCTATTGTGTTTTGGTATGAGAAGAGGAGTTTTCTATTTATAGAGTTTCAAAACCTTTCCTACAATAAAGAGGTTAGCCAAATATGGAAGAGTTTTATATTTTCCTTTTAGGAAAAGTAAAAGTAATTATGGTATTACTTTTATTTTCCTTTCAAGAAAAGTAAAACTTAAATTTGGTAAGAAAATCAGGACAAAACCCCTAACAAATCTCCCATTTTTGGCTTGATTTTCTAGATAAAATTTGATCCACCTTCTTCATATGCATAATCTTCGTTCTTCACATAATCTTCATCACTGCTGCTTGGCACGCTTTAAAAATAGAGCTTTTGGGGTTAAAAATATATGAGCCCTTTTGGGTTAAAAATATTGGAGCCCTTTGTAGGGTTAAAAGTGAGCTTTATTTTCAAAGTTGTAACAACAGGATTGTTGAAAATATGATTTACAATTATCTCCACATGTAGTTTTTTTGGACATATATCTTCATTATCATCAAATTAGTTGCAACTTTCATCATAACATGTCTTCAATCTGAACCATCGGTTCATTGAACCGTAAGCTCTGATACCACTTGTTGGATTTGAAATCGGTTGGGCTTCATGCGGAAGCTTATAGTTGCAAACCATCAATATGACAAATCAGATGACACATAAAACAATACTAAAAACTTAATATTATTATATGATTTGGTCAAACGACCTACATATTATGAACATAAAATCTATTGACAGAAATTTCCCCCCAAACAAGACTTTTTAGAGACTACATTGTGGATGCTATTATGTTTTGGTATGAGAAGAGGAGTCTTCTATTTATAGAGTTTCAAAACCTTTCCTACAATAAAGAGGTTAGCCAAATATGAAAGAGTTTTATATTTTCTTTTAAGAAAAAGTAAAAGTGATTATGATATTACTTTTATTTTCCTTTCAAGAAAAGTAAAACTTAAATTTGATAAGAAAATTAGGGCAAAAATCCTAACAAATATTTTGACACTTGGAGTCCGCATTTTGTACTGGAGTGAGTGGTGTTAACAGCAAAGATAGAACAAAACAATAGTATACTTTACTGATGGAAAAAGTATATTAGTGAGGCAAAAATTGAACGGAGGAAATTTAAGATGACTCTACTGTTAGGTTAGCTGATTTTCAACAACGTGGAACTCCAAACACTGCATACAACTTTGATATTTGGAGACAAAAAATCTAGTCCTGATTTTTTTTTTTTTTTTTTTTTTTTTGAGAAAATTCTCACAAAATGCTGGTGGAAGTTAGCATCCATGATTTTTTTTTTTTGGGTGATATACCCTATAGTCTAACAATTTGAGTTAAAGTCATTGGCATTGGCACATAAAGGTATAGGTAGCTAAGGTCTTTTCTTTTTGTTTTTTATTTTGCATGTGTTTGGTACGTATTGAGTTTCGAATATATTGAGATTTCTGCCCCGTAAGATTTATTTAAGGAGAAAACGCTTTCTAAAAAAGAATTTTTTATATTCAAGTCTCAAATTCAAGACCTCAGATTAAAGGTAAAAAAAAATCCTTTCATATCCATCCCATCACAGTTCATTTTGATTTCTTATATCTTTAATTACTCAACTCTGTATACAATATATACTTTGAGAAAAAAAAGAAGTAACGTTATTTTTTTTCCTTTTTTAAATTTTTTTTTATGTCCAATCAAATAACATCACATAAAATTGAATGGAAGAACTAGCGGTGGAACTATCCTCGCAGGAAATTTACATTATGTAGATAGACACATATAAAAGTTTTTATAAATATTCTATTTATTGAATTTCTTTAATTTTTTCATTTACGTATTTACTTTTTTATATATTGACTTTTTTTTATAAAAAATCATATCCCACCACTAAGAGGCAGTAAAATTCAAAGGTGACTGCGACATAGTTTTAATAGGTTCAACTGAATATTAAGTAGACGTTTGACCATGAAAATTAAATTTTTTTGAGTTGGAGTTGAAGTTAGAGTTGGAGTTATGTTTGACCATGAAAAAAATTAGAATTCTTTTTGACTTTTTGTGAGAGAAGTAGGAGTGAAAAAAGTGAAAACAAGTAAAACTTGTTTTCACTTTTTCGGATTTTTATTTTTATTTTAGTGAAATAAATTTTATGGCCAAACACCACAAAATTTCACCTTTTTCACTAAAGTAAAATCAATTTCCAAAAAAAAGTAAATTCTTTTATGGCCAAACAAGTCCTAAGTGTTGAATATGTATTGTATTTAAAATAAATTCAATTAAATAAATATTGAACTCATCAAATTTAATTTTGAATCCGCCTTATATGCACCTTTCTGAAAGGAACTGGGAATGTGGACTTTGGGAAGCGGTTATAAGTTGGACTAATCAAAATATACTTACTTGGTAGAAAGCAGCTAGGCTACCAAAAAAAACACACAAGAAAAATCGTCAATTAGTTGAAGAAACTTTGGTACGTGAGCGAGGGGAACATAGTGAGCCTGAGGGGTTTCCAATACTATATTTCTTTTTTTTTTTAAAAAAGCTTTCCTTTGTATCGATTTATAATACTTTTTCCTTTTTAGTTAGTTTTAAAAAAATGATATTTTTTAAGTGTAATAAAAATCAAACTTTAAAAATAAATTATTTTACTCTTAATAAAATGATTCTAGACACATATATCTATAAGTCATTTTAAATCATAAGTTTCAAAAGTTTTCATTTGTTTCTTAAAACTCTATGCTTGTCAATATCTTCACATAAATTGAGACGAAGAGAATAATAATTTAGCTTCAAGTTTTTTAGTTTACCCTTAATGAAATAATTTTATAATCATAATTTTTTCTCAGACTTATTTTTGTTCACAAGTTTCAATTTTTTCTCTTCTATTTCGTGTCCATTCAAACACTTCCATATAAATTGAAACGAAAGGAGTAAGGGGTCGTCTGGTACATGGATAATGATAATAATTTTGAGATTAACTTTATCTCATGTTTGATGTGAGGTATTAGTTAATTCTAAAATTATTTCATCCCACCATTTGTATTGAAATGGTGAGATACTAACCCATATAAAATTAGATGGAATAAATTAGTCTCATGAAATATCAAATGAGATATCCCTACTTATTCTATCCCATATATAAAACGACCCGAATAGTTTACTCAAGAGTACAGGAAACCACCATACTCCAGTGTGGTCAGAAATCGAAGACGGTAGAGTCAAGAGTCAATACGTACGACTCAATAATTCATAAAGTTTCGGATACATATTAATCAACGTCAATTTTCAAAGGTTGAATATTGAAAAATATATGGTACTGTACACCAATTCTGATGCTGCGACTTTTATTTATACCTTTTTTTAGTATTTTAACTGCCTCCTCTTTGAATTCTATGACATTGTGTAAATGAAACGTGAATGATCTCTCCTTTTATTTGTCTATGACATTTCTATACTTTATTAATTTTCTATGTATGCGGTTACTAATAAATGAACTTCCATTGGAGACTTTTCACCAAAATCACGACTTCCAATGAAATAATAGCATTTAAAAATTAGAAGAAAAAAAGAAGAAAGAAGACAGTACTGCCTGGAGTCTACATATTTTAGTGCATGCATCTGTACATATTTTTCAATTGAATAAAGAAATCAATAGAAGATATCATTGTATCAAAGTTGAAGAAATTTGTTATTTAATTAATGATAATCATGTTATGATTTGGCTGATCATGTTGACACATGCAGAGTAGTGCAGTATATGTGTGAAATATTATTTTAATTCTCAGGGGTTTAGTTGCTCCTTTCTATGGAGTATACGAAACTCAAACAAATAATAGTAAGTCTTGGAATGTCATGAAAAGGAAAACTAACCTAAGATGTTCTGTGATACATAGGATAGCATCAAGTGTAACCAAAAAAATCATTCATAAAAACAAGATGGAATATATGTCCTTGCCTCCTTGGGAAGTTAAAAATGGAGAAAAGAATTTTGTAGAGACCATCTCTACTCAGACCTAAAAGAAAATGAGTACTCTTGGAGTTTGATCCTTAACATAAAAATAATTAGGATGGAATTCAAAAAAGACATTATTATTACGAGTAATTTTTTTGACAGAAAGAAGACATGCAATTTGTAATGGGACGGAACATGAAGAATAATATCTAGATTAGAGATAACGATTCAAAGGAGCAACGAGAGAAGCATTACCTTTGTTATGAACTACAAGCATTGGCTATTACCTATGTATTTAGAGTTGGTCCGAACCTCTATATTCCTCGATGTGAAGAAAATTAACTAGACAAACCAGGTGCAACTATAACTACCCGTACGAACCATATGGAGTAGTGTCATTATAGATTTGGCGTTAGGCCCTGCCATCGTTACTAAAGTTCCATGGCTTCCCATGACTGAAGTTCCATGAGTCAGAGTAAATGGATTTTCTGGAAAAATTGCTATGACCACCACAACCTCGATAGATACTGTGTCCATAACGGCTACATTGCTACTGTCGTCCCTGTGTGCGATCAAATGAGGATCGCTATGCAAAATTTGTTGGGTATTTATCCTGATTTTCTTATCATAATTGGGTTGTCCTTTTAGGAAAAGGAAAACATGAATTCTCCATATTTGGCTAATCCTTGTTCTTGTAGGAAAAGGTTATAGACTCTATAAATAGAGGCTCCTTTCTTCTAGTTTCGTAGCATCCACAATGTAGTTCTAGGGGTTTGAGAGTATTGTTTGGGGGGAGACTTTGTGAGACACAAGTGTTGCGTATCACTTGTGTGAACCTCTTTGTATTCTGAGTGAATTGTGTGAGGTTGTCTCTATTGATATTTTGTACTCTCGTTTATATAGTGGATTGCTCATCTCCTTTTGTGGACGTAGGTCGATTGACCGAACCACGTTAAATTATTGTGTCTCTTTTGGTGTATTTCTCGCATGTTCTTTTATTTGGCGTCTTTCGAGGTTTGCTTTGCTAGCTTCCGCATGACACCTGATTATTTCGGTCCTAACAAGTGGTATCAGAGCGAGGTTAAAATAGGTGTTCATCTTGGCGGGTTCAGTTCTAGTCGCAACCTATTTGACGATAATGAAGATTTTGGTTTGAGAAATTTTATCAGAGTGTTACTCTATGTAGAGACAAAGATTTAATGGAGGAGATTTTGGAGATGGAGATTAAACTTATTGAAGACTACGTGAAGAAGGTGGAGCAAATTTATTTTGTCAGAAATTCAGGCCAAGGGGGAGAATTGTTGGGTATTTGTCCTGATTTTCTTACCATAATTGGGTTGTCCTTTTAGGAAAAGGAAAACATGAATTCTCCATATTTGGCTAATCCTTGTTCTTGTAGGAAAAGGTTATAGACTCTATAAATAGAGGCTCCTTTCTTCTAGTTTCGTAGCATCCACAATGTAGTTCTAGGGGTTTGAGAGTATTGTTTGGGGGGAGACTTTGTGAGACACAAGTGTTGCGTATCACTTGTGTGAACCTCTTTGTATTCTGAGTGAATTGTGTGAGGTTGTCTCTCTTGATATTTTGAACTCTCGTTTATATAGTGGATTGCTCATCTCCTTTTGTGGCCGTAGGTCGATTGACCGAACCACGTTAAATTATTGTGTCTCTTTTGGTGTATTTGTCGCATATTCTTTTATTTGGCGTCTTTCGAGGTTTGCTTTGCTAGCTTCCGCATGACACCTGATTATTTCGGCCCTCTAATTGAGCGACGTCAACTGTTGAATTTGTGAGTGAGAGAGAAGACATGCACAGTTCATGGATGAATTCATGATTCAATAGAAGATTGAGAAGCTCTGAACATAAGATGGGTTCAAGATAAGCAAGCAAATTTGTCACAATATCCTTATTAAAGTCAGGTGGCGATCCTTTGAAAGCATATATGATAAATATTGAAATTCGAGATGTGGAATGTTCGTTTTGCGACTGCAAGTTCATCAAATAGGACTTTGGATTATTTGTGCAAAAATTTTGTGATTGTAATATATCATCTTGTTTCAAAATTTGAAGTTTCATATGTAAATTATTAAGAATCCAAGTATTCGATGGAGAAGACCATTGCGAGGACGTCCCAAACTGCTTTCTATGTATTCCATCCTATAGCAATCTGGAAGTATCTTCCGAGAGAGATGAAATTAGAAGACTCGTGATAAGTTGGTCTTGTTGTATCCAACTCGCATAATCCGTATTTATCTTGAATACCAGAGAGAGTGTCGGCAATGGACAAACTCTTGATCTATCAATGAAGCCATGAAAATTTTACCCTCGAAGAAACAACACTGGCTATTTTCTTAAAAACAGATAGCTAGTTTTTGAACGTCAGTTTGATTCAGATAAAGTGATGGGCATGATTTAAAAGCATTGAAAAAGAAGTTGTTGGAGAGACGACGCTATCGACGAAAAAGCCATATGCTTTGATACCATATTAAATTTTGATTGACACAAGCAGAAGAAAAAAATTTAAAATATGCAGAGGCTGTTGGAGAAAAGTCCTAGAGTACTAATAGACAAACGATAAATACATAAAAAATAAAATCCTAATCAACAAGAAGGAGAGGAGTCCTAAGTTGGCGAATATTGTGTGATGCACTGATACATTAAGCTTAATTGAGTTAGCAATATATCAATTTAGTAATTATTAATGTATTCTTACACTTTAACTTATTTGATGTAATTAAATTTCTTATACACAACTATTTTACCGTTGCTTTACTTTTTTTCTCTCTAAAAGTTCTATTTTATGTTCAATACTACGTTATATAACCTCATCTAAGTTTGAGTTCTAATTTAAACTAATGCATATATAATTCAATAATTTTGTAATTTTGTAATTTTTGGTTGACACGTTTATTGATTGGTGCACTCTAGCTGATAATCCAAGAACTAGTATATTGAAGAAGTTTCACAAGAATAGGTTGTTACCATCAGTTGTTGGAAAGTAGAAATTTCAATTCATAAGTTAGAATAAGGAATATAGAAGAAAAGAAACAAGGTTCATATTGAACACTTTCATATATGTCCTCTTCCTAAATCAAAGGTTGATGGATGAGTCAGTTGAATTTTACATGAAGACTACTTTTGGTATGAAGAATTTTTTTTTAATTTTTCATGTTTTGTTGATAAAAAATTTTTGAATTTTTTTTTTGTTAGAAAAACAAATTTCTTAAAAATGAGTTATATAAGTATTTCATTCCTCCTCCAACACACTCGGGGTTCTTAGCTAAAAGACCATTTTGCCAAACTATATTTGACATTTCGACACTAAGTTTGAAACCTTTGTCAAATGCCCACCATTTATGACATCATCATCCTAACTCTCAAAGCCTTCCTTTCTCACCCCAAACATTTAAATAATACTATTAAGTCCCTTACCCCACATTAGTCCAATATTTTTAAAAATACAAAATACCCCCTACCCCCAATCCAATCATCACCTAAATAATACCCAATCCAATCATCACCTAAATAATATCCTAATTATTTTGGTAAAGATAAAAAAAAATCCTCTGCAGCCTCTATCTAGGTTCGTCCACCAAAACACCCCGCTTCTGCCACCAAAATCCTCGCAATAAGTTAAAATTATAGCTTTTTTCAACCAAAATTAATAGTTTCACCATTAAAACATCATTTTTACCCCCAAGTTTTTAAAATTTTCGACAATAGATCATGAATTACTTTTTAAAAGGATCCATTTTTTCAGCTCCTTTACCTACACTAGACGGTGGTTTTGCACTGCTAAACTACTACATTATCTCAGGCTCCATTGCAGTAGGTCCACTCGTGACTGGTAAGCCTCAATTTCAGTGATTTTTTTTCCTTCATCTTGGTGTTACAGTCATTGACCAATAATAAATCGAAATAGTCCATAATCTAAGTTGAGACATCGATTAGTTTGAGTTTATTATGTCAATTATAGAATATATTGTGACAGGTGGTGATTTCATGGGTGAATGGGAGGAGACTCCAAACTACTGAATTTGGAAATCTTTGAGAAATGTGACACTTTCCATTGCCCTACGCCACAATGGTACGTATAAAGATATGGTTGCGAGTGTTATGAATAACGGGGAGTTAACATGTGATTCTAGCAATGTCATCATTAGTTATGTGATGAATGGAAGGGGGAAATACATCCATCCTTCATAAAGAATGATAAACATGTGAAATTATACATACTTGATGTTGCCACTGATGGTTTGAGGCCTATTTTAAGGATAAATATTGTTGAGAGGCCTCGGAGAGAATCTTCAACATCAACCCAACCACACTGTCTTTGACGAAACTGATTTTTATATTGTTCAGACATTTGATAACAAGCAACATTTGAAGTTGTTATTGAATTATGCTTCCGTGAAGAAGTATTTCTATTTTAATAAGATTAAGAGTTGTCCAGTTTATTATAAACTTTCATTTTACAATTTTCAATTGCAGCAATGTTAAATTTGAATTGATAAAATTTAAAAATTGTTAATTAGATTGCAGTTTTCAATTACAATTTTCTATTTTATAGTTAATTAGATTCAACAATATAATAGACATTTTTAAGTCTACAGTAAGTGAATATTCATGGAGATTGAGTTGATAAAATTTGAAAATTTTTGAATTTTTATTTGAGTTTGAAATGTGTTAATGCTAACACTAGGAATCTGATATATAATACACTAGTCAATACATTTACAATAGACTGATGTTCGTCGATGAATAATGTCTAATCGACTTTAGGCATAGTGGAAAAGTCTCATATTGACCGACTATTGAGTGCATCGATATTAGTTTATTGAAACTCATTATATTTTATTTTATTGGAACTCGTTATAGGCCAAGAAACTCAATCGACTAGAGACTCTTCGATTAGCGACCTTTCACATCATCTAGATTAGTATATAAGAACATGCCCTCTATCTATTTCACTACACATCTATCTTCCTCTTCTTCTTCTTTAAATATTCAAATGGCAAGACACTTTCATGCCAAATCAAGAAGACCCCACCAATCCAGCAACCACCGCGACCTGCTGGTCTTCCGCAATGATCTCAGTCATTTGTTTCGGCGACTGAGCAAAGATCGGGCCTTGCTCAACCAGGATGTTCGACGCATGGCCCATTGTCTACAGGCACTGATGGAGAGACTTTGTGTCTCTCTTGATGGGATTCTCACCCCCCACCAACCCTGTAGATATTTGGGTGTTTTAAGTTCATTGCTAACTTTTTTTTTATTGGTTTATAATTTCCAAATGCAATGAACAAGTTATTACTATATAATATTATCTATTTATGTATATTTGTTTTTTTTTTTCTGTCTTGTTTGATTTCTGCATTTGCTAATGGACTGTAAACAATGATGAAAGAGCCATTTTAATTTACTATAGACTATAGATATTCAATAATCAACCAGAAGAACATATGTACAATCACTAGATTATGACTAAAAACTGCTAATATCAAAATAAATAAAAATAAAATAACCGTTTTGTATAGTGATTGTCTATGTTGAGTATATAACCGACAAGTCAGTGAGTCTACAATAGACCATGAGAATATATCGAGAATCACAAGAAAATATCTAAATAAATAAATTTGCCATTTTATAGACCTTGTATACGGACGTGTATATACTAGCTCTTGCAGTCAGTCTCTGTAACAATCCACATCGTAAAGCATGTAAGTTTAAGTCATGTAAGTTCTTTATGTCTTTATATTTCTGTATTATTTCTCCCATATTATGTAAAACATGTTTATATTAATATAAATCATATTTGTATGTGAATACATGTTTTCATCACCATTGCCCTCAGTATATGGTTAGTCCCTTTATATATTTTACCTTCAGTAGATGGTTATATTCTTTAATCTCTTAATAGTACCGATGGATTAACCTGTAAAGTCCTAGGATGTAACGACGTCATGGCTAGTGATCGAAGGAACGTCTGTTTTCAGGTGTGGTTAAAGAAGGTCACTATTCAAGAACCTAAGATTATCGAAGAAGAGGTGAACAAGGTAAGATAAAAGAGAAAGAGATGAACAAGGCAATACAAAAAAAATAAAAAAAATAAAAAAGTATTTTAATTTTCGGGAGAAAAATATAGAAATTAAAGATGTAACCATCACATGATAAGAAAACATCAGTGAGAGAGAAAGTACCGAGTAAGATTTTTACAACCTTGATTATAACCCTCATCCAAGCTACATCCATACTACACCTACCTCACAATTTAAATCTAAGACAATTTTATCTAAGCCCTCCATATATCAATTTTTTCTAGGTTTTTATTGATTTCTAGTAATAGGAGTATTATAGTATTGTTTTATTTTATTATTACCTCGTCTGCTTTTCCTTGGGGTTGATAGTCAGATAGTCCTTCTGAGTTTGGTTGTATTATTTCTCTTTGCTTTAATATTTTTTGGTATAGCAGGTTGTTCATGAAAGAGGTATATTTTTAATTTGTTCTGTAGTATGTTTTAAATCTTTTATTTCTTTTTGATTTTTCTTAAATTCTTCTGTTAATTCTTCGTTCGAAGTATTCCTATTTTGATTAATGAAGAGTATCTTCTTTTGTATTTCTGATTGCTGTGTCTTTAGAAAATCAAAATTCTGTTCTAATTTATGAATAATCTTTATTTGTTTATTCTGCAGGTCTTGTAGGAGTTCTAAAATTTCAAGTATTCTTCCACTATCCTTTTGGATACTTTCTCCTAGATTTATTACTAGATCTACTATACTATTTAACTGTGAATCTTCGCTATGTAAAGTATGTTCCCCATTGGAGAAATTACATCTAATTAAAGAATTATCTTTTCAAAAATTATAAGCTTATAAGTATATATACTACGACAATTAGAGTGTGTATTTATTTATTCTTCAATACTTTTAGAATTGGAGAAAAGAAAACATACAAAAAGTATGGAGATCAAAAAAAGAATAATTCAACAGTTTGAATTATACCGGAAAAGTATCTTTAATTAACCACTTCAAATATATATATATATATATGTATATATATTCTTCATTACTTTTAGAATTGGAGAAAAGGAACCATACAAAAAATATGGAGATCACAAAAGTAATAATTCAACAGTTTGATGATTTTAGTGTTTAAAAGTAATAATTTCCAGCTATACAGTTTTACATTTTAGCATAATCATTTGGAAGATTAAGCAAACATGTATAATTCCAACTTAATGTTCCCAACTGAAGTATCACTATCAAATTAGAAAATTTATCTAATGGTTAGGTTGAGTTATCATGACATCCAAATCACAAGTTTTTATGCATAAATTCTTTAATTTCGTGTATTAAAATTTGTTTGGATTGACTTTTGACTCCATAAGTTTGAAATTTGCTTAAAACTAAGTGCTTATAAGCACTTTTTTATTTTACCTTAACACTACATTAGGAATTTTCCATCTATTATTGCATCAAATTATTATTTTGTAATTTTGTAATTTTATAATTTTTGATTGACACGTTTATTGATTGGTGCACTCTAGCTGATAATCCAAGAACTAGTATATTGAAGAAGTTTCACAAAAATAGGTTGTTACCATCAGTTGTTGGAAAGTAGAAATTTCAATTCATAAGTTAGAATAAGGAATATAGAAGAAAAGAAACAAGGTTCATATTGAACACTTTCAAATATGTCCTCTTCCTAAATCAAAGGTTGATGGATGAGTCAGTTAAATTTTACATGAAGACTACTTTTGGTATGAAGGAATTTTTCAATTTTTTTCATGTTTTGTTGATCAAAAGTTTTTGAATATATATTTTTTTTTGTTAGGAAAATAAATTTCTCAAAAATGAGTTTTATAAGTATTTTATTCCTCCTCCAACACACTCGGGGTTCTTGGCCAAAAGGCCATTTTGCCAAACTATATTTGACATTTCGACACTAAGTTTGAAACCTTTGTCAAATGCCCACCATTTATGACATCATCATCCTAACTTTCAAAGCCTTCCTTTCTCACCCCAAACATTTAAATAATACTATTAAGTCCCTTACCCCACATTAGTCCAATGTTTTAAAAAATACAAAATACCTCCTACCCCCAATCCAATCATCACCTAAATAATATCCTAATTATTTTGGTAGAGATAAAAAAAAAAACCTCTGCAGCCTCTATCTAGCTTCGTCCACCAAAACACCCCGCTTCTGCCACCAAAATCCTCGCAATTTGAAGTTAAAATTATAGCTTTTTTCGATCAAAATTAATAGTTTCACCATTAAAACATCATTTCCCCCCCAACTTTTTTAAATTTTCGGCAATAGGTCATGAATTACTTTTTAAAAGCTTTCAGATCCTTTACCTACACTAGAAGGTGGTTTTACACTGCTAAACTACTACATTATCTCAGGCTCCATTGCAGTAGGTCCACTCGTCACTGGTAAGCCTCAATTTCAGTGATGTTTTTTTCCTTCATCTCGGTGTTACAGTCATCGACCAATAATAAATCGAAATAGTCCATAATCTAAGTTGAGACATCGATTAGTTTGAGTTTATTATGTCAATTATAGAATATATTGTGATAGGTGGTGATTTCATGAGTGAATGGGAGGAGACTCCAAAATATTGAATTTGGAAATATTTGAGAAATGTGACACTTTCCATTGCCCTACGCCACAATGGTACGTATAAAGATATGGTTGCGAGTGTTATGGATAGCGGGGAGTTAACATGTGATTCTAGCAATGTCATCATTAGTTATGTGATGAATGGAAGGGGGAAATACATCCATCCTTCATAAAGAATGATAAACATGTGGAATTATACATACTTAATGTTACCGCTGATGGTTCGAGGCCTATTTTAAGGATAAATATTGTAGAGAGGCCTCAGAGAGAATCTTCAACATCAACCAAACCACACTGTCTTTGATGAAACTGATTTTTATGTTGTTCAGACATTTGATAACAAGCAACATTTGAAGTTGTTATTGAATTATGCTTCCGTGAAGAAGTATTTCTATTTTAATAAGATTAAGAGTTGTCCAGTTTATTCTAAACTTTCATTTTACAATTTTCAATTGTAGCAATGTTAAATTTGAGTTGATAAAATTTAAAAATTGTTAATTAGATTGCAGTTTTCAATTACAGTTTTCTATTTTATAGTTAATTAGATTCAACAATATAATAGTCATTTTTAAGTCTACAGTGAGTGAATATTCATGGAGATTGAGTTGATAAAATTTGAAATTTTTTGAATTTTTATTTGAGTTTGAAGTGTGTTAATGCTAACACTAGGAATCTAATATATAATACACTAGTCAATACATTTACAATAGACTAATGTTCGTCGACGAATAATGTCTAATCGACTTTATGCATAGTGGAAAAGTCTCATATTGACCGACTATTGAGCGCATCGATATTAGTTTATTGGAACTCATTATATGTTAGTTTATTGAAACTCGTTATAGGCCAAGAAACTCAATCGACTAGAGACTTTTCGATTAACGACCTTTCACATCATCCAGATTAGTATATAAGAACATGCCCTCTATCTATTGCACTACACATCTATCTTCCTCTTCTTCTTCATTAAATATTCAAATGACAATACACTTTCATGCCAAATCAAGAAGACCCCACCAATCCAGCAACCACCATGACCTGCTGGTCCTCCGCAATGATCTCAGTCGTTTGTTTCGGCGAATGAGGAAAATCGGGCCTTGCTCAACCAGGATGTCCGACGCATAGCCCATTGTCTACAGGCACTGATGGAGAGGATTTGTGTCTCTCTTGATGGGATTCTCATCCTCCACCAGCCCCCGTAGATATTTGGATATTTTAAGTTCATTGCTAACAATTTTTTTATTGGTTTGTAATTCTCAAATGCAATGAACAAGTTATTAATATATAAAATTATCTATTTATGTATATTTGTGCTTTTTTTTTTCTGTCTTGTTTAATTTCTACATTTGCTAATGAACTGTGAACTATGATGAAAAAGCCATTTTAATTGATCTCCAAATTAAGTGTGTTATAGACTATAAATATTCAATAATCAACCAGAAGAACATATGTACAATCACTAGATTATGACAAAAAACTGCTAATATCAAAATAAATTAAAATAACAACTAATATCAAAATAAATAAAAATAAATAATCATTTTGTATAGTGATTGTCTATGGATGAGTATATAGTCGACTAGTCAGTGAGTCTACAATAGACCATGAGAATATATCGAGAATCACAAGAAAATATCTAAATAAATAAATTTGCCATTTTATAGACCTTGTAAACGGACATGTATATGCTAGCTCTTGCAGTCAGTCTCTGTAACGACCCATATCGTAAAGCATGTAAGTTTTAGTCATGTAAGTTTGTTATGTCTTTATATTTCTGTATTACTTCTTCCATATTATGTAAAGCATGTTTATATTAATATAAATCATGTTTGTATGTGAATACATGTTTTCATCACCATTGCCCTCAGTATATGGTTAGTCTCTTTATATGTTTTACCCTCAGTTGATGGTTATCTTCTTTAATCTCTTAATAGTACCGATGGATTAACCTGTAAAGTCCTAGGATGTAACGACGGCATGGCTAGTGGTCGAAGGAACGTCTGTTTCCAGGTGTGGTTAAAAAAGATCACTATTTAAGAACCTAAGATTAACGAACTAGAGATGAACAGGGTAACATGAAAGGGAAAGAGATGAACAAGGCAATATAAAAAAAATAAAAAAAGTATTTTAATTTTCGAAAGAAAAATATAGAAATTAAAGATGTAACCAACACATGATAAGAAACATCAGTGAGAGAGAAAGTATCGAGTAGGATTTTTACAACCTTGATTATAACCCTCATCCAAGCCACATCCATACTACACCTACCTCACAATTTAAATCTAAATTTACAGTAAGTCAATTTTATCTTAGCCCTCCATATATCAATTTTTTCTTGGTTTTTATTGATTTCTAGTAATAGGAGTATTATAGTATTGTTTTATTTTATTTTTACCTGGTCTGCTTTTCCTTGGGGTTGAGGGGTGTATTGTAAAATAGACCCACGCATTTTGGGAGAGGCCTCAAGTTTCTGCTCGAGACCGCTGCAGCGGTAGCCTCAGTTTCATCGCGAACCACTGCAACGGTAACTTTACCACTACAGTGGTATAATGCAGTATTTTTACAGTTTTAAACTTAGAAAATATTTTTAATTCCACTTTTATGAAAAACAAATCAAGGCTCTAGGAAAGACGATTTTCAGCGATTTTTTTGGGTTTTCACCTTTGGAGGTAAGATTTATTAACATTCTAAGAAATTGCTAGAATTATGTTCATGGTAGAAATTGTGATTTGGCCCTAATTTGTGAACTTAATATGAATTGGTGAGAATGTGTATGAAACCTGTTAATACTGATTCTAGAGAGTTAAAAAAACTATTTGGAGTAGAATTATAGTTGTTCATGTTAAATAAAGTAGAATTCATGGGGCTTAAAGGGGTAGAAAATTCTAAGATGATGAACTAGGAAAAATTTATGGATAAAGTTGTTAATTATTGATTCCTAGTGGTTTGAAAAGAGGAAATAATTGAAATGAGCATGTAACTTGTTGTTATAGATCAAGAATGAGGTAAAAGAGAAAGGAAAGGCAAGATTGTGGCCTAAGGGTGATTTCGAGCTAGGAATTGAGGTACGTTACGATTTAATGTAGCATTCAGACTTGCTTAAATCTGTGCTTATATGTAAGTTGAATATTTGTTATTGCTTTCGAGTACTACTTGTGATTATTGACTGCATTGCATATTCATACATATTGATGGTGATGGTATTGATATTGAGAAGATGAGTTGATGATGATATTGAAATCATGCTGATGATGATATTGATAGTAAAATTGATGATAATGAATTGATGATTGTGATAATGATATTGAGATGATTGTGTAATGACAGATGTTGATGGTATTAAGGAGAAAAAAAGATGATGCACACATCTTGCATACATACATTTATCATGTGCATTGAATATTCGATTATATCTATATATTGTGATGCAGCTTGTTGATGAAATTGACTAAGTGTAAGAATACATAAATATGAGCTTGTATCTCCCCTAAAGTGAAGTGTCATAAATGTGGTTGTTGTCTTTGGTTATAATTTCTGTGATGATTGCTGTTACATCTATTTGGTTTACTTATTTGTATGGCGTCGGGTTGAGTCGGCTTATGATGCCTACCAGTACTTATTGATGTACTGATGATACATGTGCTCTTCTTTTTATTATGTACAGAGCTTGTTCTGGCGTTTGAGATGAGACCTCGACTTTAGCCAGCAGTTCTAGACTCAGGTTCAAGGGTGAGCACCATGATCGGGCAACCATTGAATCATCTTACTTTTGTTCATGTCCTTTATTTCGAGACTAAGACATTGTTGTACTTCCTTGATATTAATGGATAATCCTTTAGTTATTAATTTTTGAATATTCGTAGTTGTTCTTGTACGATGACTTCAAGTCTCAGGGATGCAATAAATAAAGGATTCCGCACTATATTCTAGTATTGATGATTGTTTAGGATTGTTGGTTTTACCTTTCCTAATGAATAATTAATTTAGCATTTATTATTATTAAGTTGGTGAAACTTGAATTATGAACTGGTAAGTTTGGTTAGTGAGGTTGAGTTAAATGGTTCTCCTGCCATAGTTTTAGGATGGGTGCCAATCATGATCATTTGGGTCATGACAAAAATGGTATCAGAGCACTTAGTTCATAAATTTCATCGTACAAAAATGGGTCTAGTAGAGTCTCACAGAATGGTACGTAGACGTCTGTACCTTTATTCGAGAGGCTACAGGGCTTTAGGAAACAAAATTCCTTTCTTTCTTCCTTTCGTGCTATTACTTGATTCCAATTGGTATCTGGTGATCCAAATTTGTATCTAACTCATTCACTCTTATTTGCAGATGGTGAATACTCGTTCCACCAGAACAGCAGCCGCCACACCTGCAGTATTACCAACAGCAACACCCGCACCGACCGTTGGGGCAGGCCTCGAGTTAAGGGCAGAGCTAGAAGGGGAGGACTAAGGGTAGCACCTGTTAGAAGTGGGGCCCAAACAGTCAGAGGATTGCCTAGGCAGAGATCACCATCCCCTTCCCCACAACAGGATAGTCCAGACCTTGTCCAGATTGAAGAAGTGGTAGTTGAGAAGGAAGTAGTGGTAGTTCCAGAGAATGTGGTGCCAGTACAGAATGGTGCAACTCCGGTGCCTTTGTCTGCCGAAGTGATTCAGAAAGTGTTGGGATTTCTGAGTAGCTTAGATAGCACTGGTACCACTCCAATTGTTCTGATATTTCCATCCCTAGCCTACAACATGCAACTACTGTAGCGCCCTGAATGGATGAAGGCTCTGAGACAGGAGTGTTTCCCCACTAGGCATTGGGATCGGTGATGACTGATGATGAACATGGCTTGTTTTGAAAGTTTTTGAAAATGAAACCTCCACTATTTTAGGGTACAAAGTCTGAGGAAGCTTTTGAATTCTGATAGATCGTCATGAATGTCTGCATAAGATGGGTATTGTTGAAAGGTATGGAGTGGAGTTTGTTTCTTTTTAGCTACAGGCCGAAACCAAGTAATAGTGGAGGTCATTTGTTAAGTGTAGGGCTGCCTTGCCTCCACTTACTTGGGTATAATTTCAGAATGTTTTCCTGGAAATATATGTTCCCCGCGCTTGTCATGATTAAAAGAAGGATGAGTTCTTAAGGTTAGAGCAGGGTGACATGTCTGTGGCGGCCTATGTGGCCAAGTTTCATGCCTTGTACCCCTATGCACTTCAGTTGATCACTTTAGAAGAGGAGTGATGTCGCCCAAAATATACTTCCAGAAAAGTATAATGCGGTCGCTGTATCAAATATAGAACCCAACTAGGTTGGGGTGGGGTCGATCCCACAGGATGTAGGACGAAAGTCTATCGAATGTTAGTCTGAGTAATTGGCAAGTAAGTAAACTGGGGGGATTTTTGTAAGCAAGTAGTAAAAGTAATGATTGTTGATTATAGGATTTGTTATCAATATGAGAAATACACTAGGACTGTGATCCCCAATGATTCCTTAACTCCACCAGTTACTTGTGCTGGCCAAACTGTCCTGATGCATTGCATGCAAAATCTAACAAGATATGTTCATCTAAACATCTCTCGACCTTGGTTAGAAAAAAATCACTTTTCTCCTATCGGTCTTTGAATGTCGCACTACCAACCCTTGTCCTGGATCTCCGATAACTATCCTTGTTACGGCTCAAGTTATTAGACGAAGGTTGATAGCTTCAAATCTCTGTTGTTATTCCCTTTTCCCAATCTCTACCTCTCTCTCGAGCAAGTTTAGAATATAGGCGAGTTTCTAACATTTGTAACCGTTAGAAGATCAATCACAACAAAGGAAATAACAATACATGCATTCACAACGATTCAGAATTGCTTTGCACTTAACCCGTTTCGTTAATTTCTCATGGTTCACACAACCCTAGTTGATGAGTTTAGCTACTCATGATTGCAAGAACACAAGAAGAATTCAATGAAGAAAACATAATTGTAAACTCACAATAAGAAGAAAACTCTGAAATCTCAATATTGAATAAAACCCTAGAATTGGTGTTTCAAGATTACAAAATCGATAATGTATTTATGAACTAAAAATAGTGAAAATATATCTCAAAATAATGTAATGGCTCTCCCTGAACATAAGACAATATATGGGTATTTATAGATACAAGATGAATCGTATCCTAAACAAAATAGGAAAACAGAGTCGACACTTTTCCACGGTACCGTGACTTGGTGTCATAGAACCAAGTCACGCCACATGGGTCCTACCGTGGAAAACATGGTTTCTTTCAATCTTCAGAAGTTGACTCACGGCACCAATCCATGTGACGTGGGTAGACTCACGTGTCGTGAATCCCTGGCGTGGAAAGTAGGCTTCCTTCCAGTCTGCAGGAGTTGACTCACGGCACCAATCCACGTGGCGTGGGTCTACTCACTTGACGTGAGTCCCTGCCGTGGGACACTCCTCTGCTTCAACTTGGCTCTTTTCTTCTTCAAATGCTCCATTATATTGCATGCTTCTTCCCTTTTTCTCCAGTTTGCCTCCATAACCTATTTCTCTGCAAAGTAAGACAGAAAACACATCATACCAACCAAACATACCCAAGTTATTGCATATTTTCCTTGTTTTAAGCATCAAAAGTGCCATGTAATCATGACACATCAACACCCTTAACTTAGAACGTTTGCATGTCCTCAGGTGAACAAAACTAAATAAACACGTACGATGCTTAGCTAAGAGAAACCTAAGAGACCTACGACAGTCAACTTATTGCACCAACACTTTATCAACACCCTTCTACTTTCCAATCAAAAACCACGGTGTGTCTATATGCAGCATATTATCATGACACAGAAGGGATCAAGTGATGGCATCAGATTATGAACACACAACTAAGCATATATGCAAATGACATTATCCAAACAAATAGCAGCTAACAGTGCAACCTAGGTACTCTCACAACAAAGAAGTCCCATACACTTACAGTATATTAATGAATATCAAAGTAGGGACTAGGTCAAAACACTCTCTCTCACAGAGAAGTTCAAACAGTGTGCATGAAATACCATAGGCTTGGCCTTGTTTTCTATGCCTTAGTTTTTCGGACAGTTGGACTAGGATCACTATAGGACTTTCATCGATTTGTAATGTAGGCTTGGGGATGGGTATGGTACATATGGATATAGTGACTTAACCCTCATTGACACTACACTATTTTTGGCTCCACTTTCCAACGATTCTCCTTTTATTTTCCCTTATTCTCCTTCATTTATTTTCAGATTTTTGGGTGTGATTTTCTTCATACTTTCAAAACACAGCTTTTTTTTATTTCACTCATTTTTTTTACACCCAAATCTGTTCTCTTTTTCTTTTACTAACCCCTTCTTCATACCCAAGTTAAACTACGTACCCCTATAATAGCCACCCTCAACTTAGGCGATTTACATGAGTTGAGGTACACAATGTCCAAGGAGGGACCAGGGCCAAGACAAGTTCATTGTAAGTCAAAATAGGAAGGTGAATAAGCTAATGAAAGAAATAGGTCAATTAAGGCTCAAGCTCAGGATCAAGGGATACTTAATTCATTTGGTTGGGCATTTAGGCTAAAAGTGGACTTATTAAAAAACGGCCTATGATCCTTTCCTAACCACTATCCTATAACCTAGGCAAGACTAATCGGGCAAGTTCTGGATCGCACACACAAAGTGAACTAGCTAATGACCTCACACACACATAGCACAGGGTTACACTATCAACTACTACCTATCCAATTGATGCATTGCTAGCTACAATCATGCTGCCTATAATACTAATGCCATAACAAAATCCAGCGGCTGTCACAAACTAACATACTACACACACAGTTCAAAACCAAATTTTCAGGAGGGGTGCCCTTTAAACAATCAAAAAGCATCATTATCATTCAAAACTATCAATCCGCCCATGCAGCTCTCTCATAAATCTATCCATGGTAGCAGTCATGCGGGCCTCAAATCTCGCCTCTAAAGCTTCTACCATGGTCCTGACCCATGGATTAAGTTGGGATACCAACTTAGCCATCTGGGCCTCTGTGTGAGCCTGTCTCTTAAATATCTGGGTCTATCTATCAACCAATTTCTACAAAAATTCCCTCAAAACTGAGACTATACCAGATGGGGTTGGTGGTACTATAGTGCCTGTAAACTCATCGTCAATCACAGGGCCTATGCCCTCAGTAGGTACACACACAGTCTCAGGCACACTCACCAGTGCTGGAGTACTAACCGACTTCTCTCTATCTCTAGGCCCTTCAAAAAGGGCCACACCAGATGACGTGGATGGTTGAGACCTCTTTGAAAAATTTGGGTTAGCCCTCCGCTGCTGCATCAACCCTATATCAGTAATGGGGGTCACCTCAACATCATGATCAACTGTAGGTATTGAGGGCACACCAGCAGTATTACATAACCCCTGGATCAAACATGGAAAAGGGATGCTGATGAAGTCGCGAAAAGCACGCTCATGGATCTCCTCAATGATATAGAGAGCGAACTTAATGCTCGCTACCAGAACTGCTCGATCAAGTGTGAGTGAATTATTTGCATTAATGGGACCCAAACGGTGCCTTATAACCGACTACCAAAACTATCCTGCAAAGTGAAGCGAGGACTTCTTTATGTCCAGCTTCCCAACAACCAATCTAGCATCTGCACCATCCTCCGCTATGTAAACTGTAATCCGCAGTAACTCCAACAACTGATTGGCTTCCCTCATTTTAGTCTTGTTTCTCACCATTTCCATATGGTGATCAAACTCAGCAGTCATGGCTAGAATCTCCCTTTCCGCTCCAAACAAGAATCTGTGGATAGTTCGCTCGGATATGTCAACTCTGGTGCCACGAACCAAAATATAAGTCAGTAGTGGTTGGTCCCGATATCTCTGCTCATTAGATGTAATCAACGCTACCAACACAGCACACGAAACATAAAACTCACGATCCAACTCACGGATATAGCTGCCCAAAGGCTCTGTGATCCACCCAAATCCATAGCGATTAAACAATGTCTTTATCTTAGGTAGTGCATTCACCTCATCTATCTGATACCAAGCCTCCTCCGTGATATTTCTTTGCATGTACCTTTCTCAGTTGGTTCGGTATCCCTATCATAAATGTCTTTCATCCCATCAACACACCACCTCCTGTCATCCCTTTGGAATGGTGCTGTGGCCTAACGTGTATTCAAAGCTTTTTGTGAGGAGGTAGTCGAATCCTGGACACCAGTACCAGAGACAGAAGCTGTCCCATCAGGCCACACTACTCTCACTGGATGCAGACTCATCTATACCCTCAGAATTTCCTCATACCCAGATACATCATCCTCGTGGTCATCACCCGTTGCAAAAGCATCCGTCCCTTCCTCAGACTGGTGGGTGGAATCAGAAGACTGATCAGGAGCAGTCGGTTTGGTAAGTTGTGGGGGCTGTGGAATAGGCTGAAGTGCAGCCCGAGCAGCAGTTTGTGCCCTTGTTTGTAGCCTCGTTGTGCAAGATACAAGTGCAGAATCATCGTGAGAAATCTCAAACACTTCCTCAAATCCACTTTCATCTAGCCTCGAAGGTTCATCGAGCAACTTGTATTAAATTTGGGGTTTTTAGTTCAGATTCTCGAATATGAACCCATATCTCCACGTTTGGGGTTTATTTTTGGAGGCATTTCAGATCAAATGGGTCGGATTTGGGTTGGATTTGGTTCTGGTTAGGGGTTTTTCAAAAATTTTGGAATTTTGGGGCTTATGAATTTGGCTAAATGGTGGTTGGGAATTGATGAATTTTGAAATTGGTATGTGGGAATTTGAGGGATGGATGATTTAAAGTGGATGATTTGATGAATCTTCAAAAATAGGGAGGATATTAAGATTCAGATTCATGAGGATTTTGGTCGGATGTGGTCGGATTTTATGTTGTATCGAAATAAGTAGGGTTGGGTCGGGTCGAATGTCAGATTTTAAGATGGGTTTAGTTTCCACGGCATAGACCCACGGTATGTGGGTCTACCCACATAACGTGGGTTTCCTATCGTGGGTCAAATTCTACAACCACAAATTTTCTCTGATTTGTACGATACCAATACACGCCACGTAGGTTGTCCTACGTCACGTACTTTACCCTCGTGGTTTTAAACTTCATAGTTTTCAGTTGACAACTTTATTTTCAACTCACGACTGGTAACAATCCTTGGATTGCCTCCCAAGCATCTCTTGATTTAACGTCGCAGCACTACATAGCTAGGTTGGTTACTTAGACTGCACCAACTAGCCCATGGGTTGCCTCCCATGAAGAGCCTGATTTAACGTCGCGACACGACGTAGGTAGCTTGACTACTTAGACTTCATCAAGAATAAGCTCCTCACATGTCCTTATTTCCTCCGTGATTCCCACATAGTGCTTTACACGCTGACAATTGACCTTGAATAAAACATTATCATCACCTTTCAGCTCGATTGCTCCATGCGAGAACACCCTAACCACCGTGAATGGTCCGGACCATGTGGAGTTTAGCTTTTCAGGAAACAAGCAAAGCCTGGAGTTATAAAGTAGTACCAACTTTCCTGGGTGAAACTCTCATCGTTCAATCTTTCGATCATGATATAATTTCATCTTTTTTTATACAGTGCTGAACTTTTATAAGCCTGAAGTTGAAATTTATCCATCTCATTCATCTACTCTAGTCTCAATTTAGACGCATCACTCCATTCCAGATGCAGCCTCTTCAATGCCCATAACGCCTTATGCTCAAGTTCGACATGCAAATGACATAATTTACCAAATACCAGCTGATATGGAGATACACCAATCGGTGTCTTGGATGCAGTTTGATATTCCCTTAGTGCCTCATCCAATCTACTTGCCCAATTAGTCCTATTGGCATTTATTGTCTTCGCCAAAATAGACTTAATCTCATGATTTGACACTTTAACTTGACCGCTCGTCTGAGGATGGTAAGATGTTGCAACCTTATGCTTGACACCATATTTTTCAAGCAAGGTTTTGAACATCCGATTACAGAAGTGGGATCCTCCATCACTAATGATAACTAAGGGTGTACCAAATCGTGAAAATATGTTCCTTTTCAAGAATGCCGTGACACTTCTACCTTCATTATTGGGAAGCGGAATTGCCTCCACCCATTTAGAAACATAGTCGACAACTACCAAAATATATTTCATCCCATGTAAGCTCATAAATGGGCCCATAAAATCAATTCCCCATTCATCAAATAATTCGAGCTCAAGGATAGTTGTCATAGGGAGTTTATGTCTGCGCGAGATATTCCCTTGTCTTTGACATTGGTCACAAGCCTGAGCATAGTCATGAGCATCTTTATAGATGGTAGACCAATAATATCCACATTGTAAGATCTTATGCTCAGTTCGCGTACCGCCATGATGACCCCCAACTGGAGATGAATGACATGCTTCCAAAATACTCATCATTTCGGCCTCCGGGATACACCTTCGAATCATACCAACTACACACACCCTAAATAGGTAAGGATCATCCCAGAAAAGTTTTCTCACTTCATGCATGAATCTTCTCCTTTGCTGGTACGACATATCTTCCGGGACTACATCACTTGCCAAAAAATTGGCAAAATCTGCAAACAATGGGATTAAGTCTTGTGATGTTGCCAACACTTGCTCGTCTAGAAAAGTATCATCAATATCAAGATCATCTCTTATTTTAAGTATGACTTCCTCCTCAAGGCGTGATAGGTGGTCTGCAACCTAATTCTCAGTCCCCTTTTAGTCCTTGACCTCAAAATCAAATTCTTGCAATAGAAATACCTACCGAATTAGCCTTGACTTGATATCCTTCTTTGACATAAGATATATAAGTGCTGCATGGTCTGTATGTACAATCACCTTTGTACCAATCAAATAAGATCAAAATTTTTCGAAAGCGAAAACCACCGCCAACAACTCTTGCTCAGTCACAGTGTAATTCTTTTGGGCTGGTTTAAGTGCCTTGCTCATGTAGTAAATTGGATGTAGAATATTTTCATGTCTTTGTCCAAGGACTGCACCCAAAGCCACTCCACTAGCATCACACATAACCTCAAATGGAACTGTCCAATCTAGTGCGACAATGATAGGAGCTGAAATCAACTTCTCTTTCAGACATTCAAACGCTTTTAGGCACGCCACATCAAACATGAACTTCACCTCTTTCTCCAAAAATTTGCATAACGGATGTGCAATCTTAGAGAAATCCTTAGTGAATCTTCTATAAAAGTCAGCATGAACTAAAAAACTTCAAATCCCTTTCACAGAAATAGGTGGAGGTAATTTTTCAATCACCTTAATCTTTGCTTTGTCTACTTTGATACTCTTCTTTGAGATTCGATGTCCCAATACAATACCTTCTTTAACCATAAAGTGACATTTCTCCCAATTTAGCACTAAGTTGCACTCTTCACATCTTTACAACACATTAGCGAAGTAGGCCAGAAAGTCGTCAAAAGAGTCTCCCACTACAGAAAAATCATCCATGAAAACCTCAATAGTGTCTTCCACCATGTCGGAGAAAATAGACATCATGCAACGCTGAAAAATGGCTGGTGCATTGCATAATCCGAACGACATCCTTTTGAACGCAAAAGTCCCATATGGACAGGTGAACATGGTCTTCTCTTGTTCCTTGGGGCCAATGAAAATCTGATTATATCCCAAATAACCATCAAGAAAACAATACCGCCCTCTTCCAGCAAGACGGTGTAATATCTGGTCCATGAAAGGCATGGGAAAGTGATCCTTTGCAGTCCAAGAATTTAGCTTTCGATAATCTATGCAAACTCTCCATCCGGTGACCGGCCTCATTGGGATTAACTCATTCTTGTCATTTGGAACCACAGTGATTCCTCCCTTCTTTGGCACACAGTGAACTGGGCTTACCCACTTGCTATCAGCAATGGGGTAAACCACACCTACATCTAACCACTTAATGATTTCTTTCTTCATAACTTCTTGCATAGGTGGGTTCAGACGACGTTGGTGCTCAATGGTCGGTATACACTCAGGAACAAGCTGTATTTTATGAGTGCAAATGCCAGGTGGAATTCCTATAATATCAGCAATGGACCAACCAATTGCCCTCTTAAACTTCTTCAATACTGAAACCAGAGCCTCTACCTGCCATCCTACTAACTCAACAGAAATTATTATGGGCAAGGTGTTATTGGCTCCCACAAATGCATAGCAAAGATGAGATAGAAGAGCATTTAAGCTCCAAAATTGGAGGCTTCTCAACAGAAGGGTGAGCCGGTGGGGTCACCCTATTCTTCAAATCGAGATCAAGTTTCTTTGGAGTATAAGCTTATGATCCCCTACCAGCAAGTGCTCCAATCATCTCATCATATTCCTCAATACCATCTCTGTCAAAATTCA
The DNA here is from genome assembly GCA_031232105.1 of Capsicum rhomboideum. Classification (NCBI taxonomy): domain Eukaryota; kingdom Viridiplantae; phylum Streptophyta; class Magnoliopsida; order Solanales; family Solanaceae; genus Capsicum; species Capsicum rhomboideum. The sequence continues at coordinate 37,762,310 of CP124716.1, forward strand.
TAATTACAGCTGCAAGAGCTTCTACCCCCAACCTTTCTTCAATCAGAATGACTACGTCACTCTCATCAAGCGTATCAATTACAGAAATCACCTGCATATCTTTCGGTTGCTTCATGGAACGACAAATATGAAAGTAACATGTTCATCATTTAAACTAAATTTCATCTTCTCAGTTTTCTTGTCAACCAATGCACGGCCAGTGGCAAGGAATAGTCTTCCCAGGATAATAGGAACCTCGAAATCAACTTCACAATCAAGAATCACAAAGTCCGCCAGAAAAATGAAAGATGCATCTTTCACCAAAACATCATACAGAATGCCCATTGGTTTTTTCACAGTTCTATCTGCCATAAGAAGCCTCATAGAAGTAGATTTTGGTGCTCACAACCCTAACTGCTTAAAAACGACTAGCGACATCAAGTTAATGCTAGCACCCAAATCACACAGTGCCTTTGCAAAGTTGGAAGACCCAATAGTACAAGAAATTATGAAAGCTCCTGGATCCTTCTTCTTTTCTACTAGGGAACGCGAAGCAACTGCACTAAAATGATGCAAGTTATCTGTCGGCTCAAAACTGACAGTTCGCTTCTTTGTCACCAAATCTTTCATGAACTTTGCGTAATCGGGCATCTTCTACAACGCCTCAACAATAGGGATATTTACCACTAGCTCTTTCAATATTATAATAAACTTTTGGTATTTACCCTTCTCAGCCTTCCTTATCAACCTTTGAGGAAAGGGAGGAGGAGGTCATGGGATAGTTTTCAAAACTTGTGGAACCTCCTTCTCCTGCCTCTTCTAAGATTCAACTTCCTTATTAATACTGTGGGGTTTGTGAGCTGTATTGTTGTCCGCTGCTAAATTTTATGGCTTCATCTCACCCTCTTCATCAACCACCACCAGCTCATCTTTCTTACCATTATCTGCAGAAATAGATGGGTTAGTCGTGCTCTTCCCACTTCTTGTAGTAATGGCCAAACAATGACTGTCATTTTTTGGATTTTGGATGGTGTTTCTTGGAAGAGTACCTGGTTGATGTTGGTTCAATGCCACTGATATCTTCTCGAACTGTTGCTCTAACTATTTTATGGCAGTTGAGTGAGACTCAACCTTCTGACTTATTCCTGAAATGTCTGCCCTAATTTTCTTGGTTTTCTGATCCTTTAACCAATTTGTTAAGAAGGGTTTCCAGTCGTGAATTTTCGTAGTTAGCATCACGGTTCCTTGGTGGAACATAAGTACCGCTCTTTTTTTTGTAATCATCTTTTCATCTCCAGTCTCCATCACGATCTCATTCTCTGTATTTATATCCTAACTTGTTGTAATTGTCTCCATAATAGTTCCGACCTTGATTCCCTTACCTCGCGATCTTAGAGTCTTCATTTAACCCTTGGCCCTTGGCTCAGAAACTCACCACTTCTCGATCAAAGTACTTAGCTTCCTCACCAGATTTATAATCGTCATGCTTAGGTGTTTTACCTTGTACTCCTACGGCATGCACCATCTCAGCACCTCTAGCCGTAATCTGTTTAGCTAGTAAACTAATTTCTATCCTCAGCTGTGGAACCTCTTGAGCTACAGATTCATCCAAAACCTGTTGTGATGCTGATGCTCCAATAACATATGTACCAGCAGATGTATCCGCCTCCCAAGTATGCCATCCTCGGTTGGTCTTAGTGATACGATCTAAAGTCTTTGAAGCTTGTTCCCACCTCAGACTCATAAATGCTTAACCAGTGATAGTATCTTCTATAGCTTTGGTATTTATGTTTAAAACCCTGTAGAAGATTTCAAGTAAACTCCTACCACTCATCCTATGATTTGGAACATTCTGCAGCTTCTTCTTAAACCTTAGCCATGTCTCGTAAAATGCTTCAGAATGTAGTTTTCTGAAGTTATAAATCTCATCCTTCAACTGTAGCATCTTGGAGGGTGGAAAAAATCTCTCTAGAAATTGATTTCTCAATTCTTGCCAAGTAGTGATGGAGCCTCATGGTAAATCAGACCAACCACAAAGTCGCTTCTCCTGTTAGAGAGAACGGGAACAATCTTAATCGAATAGTCTTTTGGTCCACTCCAGGCAAATTATATGAAGTGCAGACCCCCACAAAGTCCATCATATGCATGTTTTGATTATCCGTAAGAAGACCGGCTAATACGCCTTTCAAGTTAAGCCGGTGGATCATGACACTTGTAATATCGAACTTAGTACCTTGAGGTAATTCTGGTGGGATAATGGCACAAGTCTCTACCGGCTTGAAATAAGCCATATCCTCTTCTTCTGGATCATCAAAAATTGGCGCATATGGTCTTTAAGGTGTTTGGTGCGCCCTCAGCCTTTTTTTTCTCTCTTCAACATTAGCCAGACACTGTGCTGCTTTTTGCATAGCTCGATTATCTCTATCTGCTTGCCTAAGAGTAGCTTGCCTAGCTTGCTCTTCTCATGTCAATTGAGTGGTAGTTTGGTCCGCTGTTTCATGACCAAATAGCTGGATTGGTTGTTTATGAATGTCTCCCGCGACTGCAGGATCCTGAACTCTGTCGGTATTCACTATTTTTGGATTAGCTATTAGTGTTCTTTCTATCTCAGGATCAAGTGGAATCAGAGGATTTCCTTGACTCCTAGTATTGGGCATACACCGACATGTGCCCTTAAAAGTATAGAAAAATAAAACCAATCAACCCCAACAAGCAAATCACTCAACTTGCATAACAGTATTCCCCGACAACGGTGCCAAAATTTGATGTCGCCCAAAATATACTTCCAGAAAAATATAATGCAGTCGCTGTATCAAACATAGAACCCAACTAGGTTGGGGTCGATCCCACAGAGAATATGACGAAAGTCTGTCGAATGTTAGTGTAACACCCCGTATATTTCCGAACCTATAAGACTGTGTTAACATTCATGGAATTATTTAAACATGAGAGGGTTGGTGAATTATGCATTAATTTGTTGGGCTTAAGTGAATCATGTGCCATTGGGCTAAAATGAGGCCCAAAATCATATAGAAGACATGGCCCAAAGATGGAAATGATCCATTCTTGTGTTTGACCAAAAAAGAATACATTTAAGGTGGCTAAGGATGACCATTAAGTACATATAAAGCAAGGAAAAAATCAGATTTTATTCATATCAACACACATGCCTTTGTCTAGATTTTTCTAAAACATTTCTCTCTACACACAAACCCTAAGCCTTCACTCTTTTGGTTAAGATCAGTCTCTTGCAAGCTTTGGTAAGTATTTATTCTCATGGTTTAATATATGATATGCTTAAGATGGTGAATATATCATGTTGGTTATGTTGGCAAAGTGTTGGACAGTTCACTATGTGTAAAACTATCTATTTTTGCAATCGAAAAAGGGTTTTGCCTTGTAATCTTGAAAATAGACTTCTGGTCTTGAAGGAAGTGAATTTGATGGATTTAATATGGACATGTGAGATGTGATTATAGCCTTAACTTGTTTTATCTTTGTACATAATGTTTGGAATTGTTATTGCAAAATTGTGCATGGACTTGGTGGTGTATTGAAGGAAAAAAATGTGGTTTTGGTGATGTTTATGTGTGTTATGAAACCATGATGGTTCGTTGGCATCCAAGTGACCAAAAATAAGTAAATAAAATGTTACTTATGGCCTTGGACCATTTATTACACATAAAAGGACCCAAAAGAGACCCTTTTGGCCAATTTGGCCATCCGCCCTCGCAGACGAAGGCACCTGCGGGCGTAGATGCCAATGCAGGTGCCCCTGTACAGGGACAAGGGTCACCTGTGGCCTCATGTCAGCCACCTGTGGGCGCAGGTGGCTTCGCAGGTCGGGCCAGAAACTCATTTTGCGTGTTGTTGTCTCTCTTTGATCCCCGAAGGCCCCTATACGCCTTTTGGATGTAATTATCAACTTATGATACCTTTTTAATGACTTTAAGGGGTCGTATGGAGGCATGTTGGATGATATCAATTATGGATTGTTGTTATTGTGTTGTTATGAGGCGACTTGATGGAGTAATGATGACGTAATGATAATGAGGAAGCATAAAGGGTAAACTTGGTGTGAAATATTATTGATATATGATGTCTTGGTCAATGTGTGGAATGTTATGGGGTTGTTGGTATGATAATGCAGTGGATTGTATTGTAAAGGGTGAAATGACGTTATATGGCAGTCATATAGCTCATTGTCATCTTGTACACTTGTAAGGTAAGTAGTTGTTAACGGGAGCTCCATTATGTATTTGTGTTATAGAGTAAGACGTGAAGAAGGAGCTGGATTATTGTATTCACACATAGGACTGTGTATTTATACTGAGAACATAAGGTATGTAAGGTTACTCTTTCCGTATCCTTCTGCAGCATATAGTGTTCACCTTGTCATTGTACTTGTTCATTTCCGAAATATTCTAAGGTATCTCATTTCAGGTTATCATCTATTGTTATTCACATGTTCCTTATTCATTGATCTATTGTTACTCATGTGTCACATAACTGTGGACATGGTTCTAAAGTTCCAATAATGACATGATCATCGAATGAACTATTTCAAAGATTAAAGAAGTGAGGTAATAAAGTCTCTATTCTTGGGTGGTATCCCAGGGGTTAAAATACCTAGCATGGGTCGATCCCAATATCTCAGGTGGTATCCCAGGGGTGAAAAGAACACCTAGCATGGGTCAATCCAGTCACTACGGGTGGTATCCCAGGGGCAAAGAAAACCCTAGCATGGGTCGATCCCGAATAATTATTGATTACCCACTGATCAGCTTGGGGCCCGGACATTATATGAATGGAAGGATGAGTAATGAATAAAGGAGTGAGTGATGAATGAATGAATGAGCGTAAAAGTAAAGAGAGTAATCAATGTAATGTACATGATTCCATACATACAGAATGGTGCCTTATCCATATTGGTTATTCACTTATATTTTATTCCATTGAAGTATTTGTGTATCATACAGTTTCTTATAGCCTTACATACTCTGTACATTCTTCATACTGACGTCCCTTATGGGACTTACCTTACTTGCTGTAGGTACAGGTACTAGTTGACCTCCACAGTAAGTTGCGGGTCATCTACTGATCTTTGGTGAGCTCCAGTTGGTTCAGGGCTTTCCGAATCACAGTTATCCATTGATTTTGGTATTGTAAATATTGTATAAAGTGAGGACTTGTCCTGACTTTAGGATGGTTATGTATGTGCATCTGTTAGAGGCTTTTGTAGACGTATGTGGGAGTATGAATGTAAAGGATGTATGTCCAATTTGACTTGATGGCCCTAACGACCAAGTTTCATATATATATATATATATATATATTGCACATGTTTCCTTGACTTCCGCATAATTGCATGAGATATAATAATGTTCATACAGATTGGCATGCATATGAATGTACATGAGCAAAGATTGGTTCTCTCGGGCCTCAACGGCTTCGGGTGCCAGTCCGCCCCGTTGGAATTTGAGGCGTGACAAAAGTGGTATCAGAGCAGGTTGTCCCAAGGGTGTCTACCAAGCCGTGTCTGAGTAGGGTCTTACTTATCGATGTATTGTGCACCAAATTTATAAGTAGGAGGCTACGGGACATTTAGGAGTTGTGTTTTTTCTTCAATTCTTAAATCGTGCATTAGAGCCAATATTGTAGTGGAATCACATCTAACCATTGGACTTCGTTTTCTTTTGTATAGTAAAATACCGATTACAAGACGAGGTAGAGCTAAAGGTAAGCAAGTAGATATACTTTTCGGAGAAGGAACCAGTAGATCACCACCTGACCAAGCTAGTCAAGGTGGGCTGATGCTGAGTTTGCATCGCGGGCTTCTTCTATTTTTCCAACTCCAGAAGAGCCGAGAAGGAGAGAAGAACCTGTAGAACCACCTGTTAATGCTACTGAGCAAGATCTCAGAAATGCAGTGCAAATGTTGACTCAGATAGTTGCTGCACAAAGTCAAGGATGAGCTGGTCCAACAACAAGTGATGATTGTGCGGCTAGGTCAGCTAGTCGGCAGACACAGGATTTTCTGAAATTAGATCCTCCCACATTCACTGGGTCAGATCTGAATGAAGATCCACAAGACTTTATAGATCAAATTCAAAGGGCTTTAGATGTTATGCATGTGACTGGTATAGAAATAGTTGAGCTTGCGACATATAGATTGAAAGGAGAGACGATATTGTGGTATGAAGATTGGAAGAAATCTCGTGGTATACATGTGAGATGTGATTATAGCCTTAACTTGTTTTATCCTTGTACATAATGTTTGGAATTGTTATTGCAAAATTGTGCATAGACTTGGTGGTGTATTGAAAGAAAAAAAATGTGGTTTCTGTAATGTTCATGTGTGCTATGAAAATATGATGGTTCGTTGGCATCCAAGTGACCAAAAATATTTAAATAAAAGGTTACTTATGTCCTTGGACAATTTATTACACAAAGGACCCAAAAGAGACCCTTTTTGGCCTATTTAGGCATCCGCCCTCGCAGACGAAGGCACATGCGGGCGCAGATGCCAATGCAGGTGCCTCTGTACAGGGCCAAGGTTCACCTGTGGCCACATGTCAAGCCACCTGCGGGCGCAGGTGGCTTCGCAGGTCAGGCCAAAAACTCATTTTGCGTGTTGTTGTCTCTCTTTGATCCCCGAAGGCCCCTATACCCTTTTTGGATGTAATTATCAACTTATGATACCTTCTTAATGACTTTAAGGGGTCGTATGGAGGCATGTTGGATGATATCAATTATGGATTGTTGTTATTGTGTTGTTATGAGGCGACTTGATGGAGTAATGGTGACGTAATGATAATGAGGAAGCATAAAGGATAAACTTGGTGTGAAATGTTATTGATATATGATGTCTTGGTCAATATGTGGAATGTTATGGTGTTGTTGGTATGATAATGCAGTGGATTGTATTTTATAGGGTGAAATGACGTTATATGGAAGTCATATAGCTCATTGTCATCTTGTACACTTGTAAGGTAAGTAGTTGTTAACGGGAGCTCCGTTATGTATTTGTGTTGTAGAGTAAGACGTGAAGAAGGAGATGGATTATTGTATTCACACATAGGAATGTGTATTTATAATGACAACATAAGGTATGTAAGGTTACTCTTTTCGTATCCTTCTGCAGCATATAGTGTTCACCTTGTCATTGTACTTGTTCATTTTCGAAATGTTCTAAGGTATCTCATTTCAGGTTATCATCTATTGTTATTCACATGTTCCTTATTCATTGATCTATTATTACTCATATGTCACATAACTGTGGACATGGTTCCAAAGTTCCAATAATGTTACGTTCAAAAGTTTCAATAATGACATGATCATCGAATGAACTATTTCAAAGATTAAAGAAGTGAGGTAATAAAGTCTCTATTCTTGGGTGGTATCCCAGGGGTTAAAATACCTAGCATGGGTCGATCCCAATATCTCAGGTGGTATCCCAGGGGTGAAAAGAACACCTAGCATGGGTCAATCCAGTCACTACGGGTGGTATCCCAGGGGTAAAGAAAAGCCTAGCATGGGTCGATCTCGAATAATTATTGATTACCTACTCATCAGATTTGGGCCCGGGCATTATATGAATAGAAGGATGAGTAATGAATGAAAGAGTGAGTGATGAATTAATGAATGAGCGTAAAAGTAAAGAAAGTAATCAATGTAATGTACATGATTCCATACATACAAAATAGTGCCTTATCCATATTGGTTATTCACTTATATTTTATTCCATTGAAGTATTTGTGTATCATACAGTTTCTTATGACCTTACATACTCAGTAGATTCTTCGTACTGACGTCCTTTGTGGGACTTACCTTACTTGCTGCAGGCACAGGTACTAGTAGACCTCCACAGTAAGTTGCAGGTCATCTACTGATCTTTGGTGAGCTCCAGTTGGTTCGGGGCTTTCCGAGTCACAGTTGTGCATTGGTTTTGGTATTGTAAATGTTGTATAAAGCGGGGACTTGTCCCAACTTTAGGATGGTTATGTATGTGCATCTGTTAGAGACTTTTGTAGACATATGTGGGAGTATGAATGTAAAGGATGTATGTCCATTTTGACTTGATGACCCTAACAACCAAGTTTCATATATATATATATATATAGCACATGTTTCCATGACTTCCGCATAGTTGCATGAGATATAGTAATGTTCATATAGATTGGCATGCATATGAATGTACATGAGCAAAGATTGGTTCTCTCGAGCCTCAACGGCTTTGGGTGCCAGTCTGCCCCGTTGGAATTCGAGGCGTGACAGTTAGTCTGAGTAATTGGCAAGTAAGTAAACTGGGGGGATTTTTGTAAGCAAGTAGTAATAGTAATGATTGTTGATTATAGGATTTGTTATCAATATGCGAAATACACTAGGACTGTGATCCCCAATGATTCCTTAACTCCACCAGTTACTTGTGCTGGCCAAACTGTCCCGATGCGTTGCATGCAAAATCTAACAAGATATGTTCATCTAAACGTCTCTCGACCTTGGTTAGACAAATTTCACTCTTCTCCTCTCGATTTTCGAGTGTCGCACTACTAACCCTTGTCCTGGATCTCAAATAACTATCCCTATTACGACTCAAGTTATTAGATGAAGGTTGATAGCTTCAAATCTCTATTGTTATTCTCTTTTTCCAATCTCTACCTTTCTCTCGAGCAAGTTTAGAATACAAATGAGTTTCTAACATTTGTAACTGTTAGAAGATCAATCACAACGAAGGAAATAACAATACATGCATTCACAACGGTTTAGAATTGCTTTGCACTTAACCCGTTTTGTTAATTTCTCATGGTTCACACAACCCTAGTTGACGGGTTTAGCTACTAATGATTGCAAGAACACATGAAGAATACAATGAAGAAAACATAATTGTATGCTCACAATAAGAACAAAACTCTGAAATCTCAATATTGAATAAAACCCTAGAATTGGTGTTTCAAGATTACATAATCGATAATATATTATGAACTTAAAATAATGAAATATATCTCAAAATAATGTAATGACTTTCCCTGAACATAGGACAATATAGGGGTATTTATAGATACAATATGAATCCTATCCTAAACAAAATAGGAAAATAGAGTCGACACTTTTCCACGGTACCGTGACTTAGTATCATGGAACCAAGTCACACCACATAGGTCCTGCCATGAAAAATAGGGTTCCTTTCAATCTTCAGGAGTTGACTCATGGAACCAATCCACGTGACGTGGGTAGACTTACATGCCATGAATCCCTGGTGTGGAAAGCTGGCTTCTTTCAAGTATGCAGGAGTTGACTCACGACACCAATCCACGTGGAGTGGTTATACTCACTTGACGTGAGTCCCTGCTGTGGGATACTCCCCTGCTTCGACTTGGCTCTTTTCTTCTTCAAATGCTTCATTATATTGCATGCTTCTTCCTTTTTTCTCCAGTTTGCCTCCATAACATATTTCTCTACAAAGTAAGACAAAAACACATCATACCAACTAAACATACCCAAGTTATTGCATATTTTTCTTGTTTTAAGCATCGAAAGTGCCATACAATCATGACACATCAAGGAGCAGATCAAGTACTTTGTGAAAGTTTTGAACTCAGGGATCCAGATGGTTACCTTATCAGTGGTGGCTTCGGGTAAGTATTTCCAAGAAGTGGTTGAGTTTTCCAAGAAGGCTAAAATGATTGGGAAGCAAGATGAGGTGAAAGTAGAAGAAAAGAAGGCCCGGACCTCTGGCCAGTTCAGGGTACTTTTTTAAAGGGTCGGGGTTCTCAGGGTCATTCTTCCCGACCTTATCATTAAGCCATGCCTATGTTTGCAGAGGGTCCATTTGGGGTAAGTTATCATCTTTCACAGATAGAAAGTTATACTCCTTCATTCTCTTCAGTTCAAAAATCAGCTTTGGGTATCAGGTGCTATGAGTGTAGAGGTTTGGGCCACATTAGGAGGTATTATCCTAATTTTTTTTCTGTAGGTCAGTTGTCTCAACAACCAACTTCTAGTGCTCTAGTTCCAGCAGGTCGTGGTGGTGGACAAAATGGTAGAGGTCATCTCTAAGATGGGCGTGATGGCCAGGCTGCAGGAAGGGGTGGCTACCAAGCCAACTGAGGTGGAGGACAAGTTGGTAGAGGTGGTGCTCAAGCTGGCAGAGGTAGCGGTCAGGGTGGTTTTGGAGCTCAACTTTATGCTATTCCAGCTTGTCCTGAAGCAAAAGCTTCTGATGCTATGATAATAGGTACTATTCTTATCTGTGATCGTATGGCTTCTATATTGTTTGATCCCGGGTCTACTTTCTTCTATGTGTCTGTGAAATTTGCTTTGGGTTGGGACTTAGCCTTTGAATTAGTTGATGTTCCTATGTAGTTGGGTTGTCATTATGTGTTGATCAAGTCTATAGGGCGTGCCCTGTGATATTTATGGGGTATAAAACCTTGGCTGACTTAGTAATTTTAGACATGGAGGAGTTTGATCTTATCTTGGGGCTGAGTTGGTTGTTTCCTTATCATGCCATTCTTTATTGTTGTGCAAAAATTGTCAGTGTAGCGATTCTCGAGATGGAAAAGTTAGAGTGGGAGATTACTGTTTAAGCCTACTCCTCTGAGAATTATTTCAGCTATTCTTGCCCAGAAATTAGTACGAAAAGGGTGTAAGGTGTTTTTAGCCCATCTTCAGGAAGATAAATCTGTAGTTCCTCCCATAGCTTCAGTTTTAGTTGTGTGTGAATTCTTAGAAGTATTTCCTGATGACCTTCTTAGTATACCTCGAGACTGTGATTTTGATTTTTATATAGACTTAGAGCCCAAAACTTACCCCATCTCTATCCCTCCTTATCGTATGGCACCAACAGAGTTAAAGGAATTGAAGTCTGAGTTGCAAGAATTGTTAGAGAAGGGGTTTATTCTCCCAATTTTTTCTCCTTGGAATGCTCCCATTTTGTTTGTAAAAATAAAGGATGGTAGCATGAGGTTGTGCATAGACTACCGTCAGCTAAATAAGGTAACCATTCGCAACAAGTATCCCTTGCCTAGGATAGATAACCTATTTGGCCAGTTGCAGGGAGCTGCAGTATTCTCCAAAATTGATTTAAGGTTGGGTTATCATTAGCTTAAGATTAGGGCAGAGGACATCCCAAAGACTATTTTTTGGACTGGTTATGGGCATTATGAATTTCTAGTCATGCCCAACTGCTTTTATTAGTCTGATGAATGGGGTTTTTAAGTCATTTTTGGATTCTTTCATTATCATTTTTATTGATGACATTCTGGTTCACTCTAAGAGTGAAGAAAAGCAGGAAACTCATTTACGTACAGTATTGGGATTGCTTAAGGAGAAGAAAATATATGCTAAATATTCCAAGTGTGAGTTTTGGTTGTCTTCAGTTTCCTTCCTGGGGCATATAGTATCTAAGGAAGGGGTTATGGTAAACCCACAGAAATTTGAGACTGTTAAGAATTGGGCTAGACCAATGAATGTGATAGAAATTCATAGCTTTATGGAGTTGGCCAGTTATTATCATCGATTCGTCAAGGGATTTGCTGCCATTGCTTCACACATGACCCGCCCAACTCAGAAAAAGTTCCATTTGTGTGGGATGACAAGTATGAGAAGAGCTTCCAAAAGCTCAAAACTTTGCTAACCTCAGCCCCAATTCTCACCTTGCCTATTGAAGGTAAGGATTTCATTATATATTGTGATACCTCACAGTTGGGTTTAGGTGCTGTTTTGATCCAGGACCAGAACGTGATTGGTTGTGCTTCTAGGCAATAAAATCCTCATGAGAAAAACTATCCCACACATGACTTAGAATTGGCGGTCGTGATATTTACCTTGAAGATTTGAACACACTACCTCTATGGAGTGAAGTGTGAAGTATTCGTAGACCACCGTAGCTTGTAGCATGTGTTCACTCAAAAAGACCTAAATCTGAGGTAGAGAAGGTGGATGGAGTTTATCAAAGTCTATGACTTCTCAATCCTATATCATCCGGGCAAGGCCTATGTGGTGGCAGACGTATTGAGCCGGAAGCCAGTAAGCATGGGAAGTTTAGCATGGCTGGAAGTGTTAAGGCGCCTATTATTGAGGGAGGTACAATCTTTGGCTAATTATTTCTTTAGATTGTAGGTGACTAGCGAGGGAGGAGTCTTAGATCATGTGGAAGTTAGGTCTACATTCTTTGACCAAATCAAAAGCAGACAGTTCAAAGACAAGAAGATAAGCAACCTTAGAGAAAAAGTGTTGTAGGGTGAAGCTAGAGAGGTCGTCCTTGATGATGAAGGAGCATTGAGGATTCGGGGGCGCTTGTGTGTGCCTTGTGTAGGTAATTTGATTTCTACTATCCTTGCAGAGGCTTACAAGTCTTAGTACTCTATACACCTGGGTGCAACCAAGATGTATAGAGGCTTGAGACAATATTATTAGTAGCGAAGGATGAAATATGATATTACAGATTTTGTGACCAAATGTCAAAACTATCAATAGGTTAAGTATGAGCATCTAAAACCTGGTAGCACCTTTCAAAGGTTGCCCATTTAAGAATGGAAATGGGAAAGAATAACCATGGACTTTGTGGTTGGTCTTCCTAAGACCATGAGGAAGTGTGACTCCATATGGGTTATTGTTGATCGATTAACCAAGTTGGCCCATTTTATTCCGATGAGGATATATTATAATGAGACTAAGTTGGCCAAGATTTATCTGAAGGAGATTGTAAGACTCCATGGAGTACCATTTTTGATTGTGTCAGACTGAGGTACTCAGTTTACCTCCTATTTTTGGGGGAAATTTCAGTCAGAGTTAGGTTCTAGATTGGACCTAAGCACAACTTTCCATCCACAGACTGACGGACAATCGAAATTAACTATTCAAGTGCTTGAGGATATGCTTCGAGCTTGTGTTATGGACTTTGGGGGTCAATTGGACCAGTATCTATCCTTGTGTGAATTTGCTTACAATAATAGCTACCACTCCTGTATTAACTTGGCTCCTTTTGAATCGTTGTATGGTAGAAGATGTAGGTCGTCAATCGGATGGTTTGACGCATTTGAAATGAGGCCTTGGGGTACTGAGGATTCGATGGAGAAGGTAAGGTTTATACAAGAAAAACTTCTAGCATCTCAGAGCTGACAGAAAAAGTACGCGGATAATAAAGTGAGGGATATAAAGTTTTAACAAGGAGAGAAAGTACTCTTAAAAGTGTCACCCATGAAGGGTGTAATGCGTTTTGTCTAGAAGGGCAAATTGAGTCCGAGGTACATCAAACCCTTTGAGGTTTTGAAGGGTATAGGGTCAGTAGCTTGTAATCTATCCTTTCCCTCTAGTATGTCTGGGGTTCACTCGGTATTAGTATCTATGTTAAAGAAGTACCATGGAGATGGGGACTACATCATTCATTGGGACCCCGAGTTGCTTGATATAGAGCTATCTTATGAAGAGGAACCAATTGCTATATTAGATTGGGATGTAAGAAAATTAAGTACCAGAGTCATTCCTTCTGTAAAGGTTCAATGGAGCAAAAATCCAGTTGAAGAGGCAACTTGCGAGATAGAAGCGGATATGTGTAAGCGGTACCTGCACCTATTCATAGACTCAGGTATATACTTTTTCTTTGGTTTTATCATTTTGGGATAGTTATCATTCAGCTAAAGAGTGATAAATTCATATCTAATGTAACGACCCATATCATCTTTATGCTGAAATAAGAAGTAGAACCTTTGCCAAATTTCCTCTTAACTAATTTTTAAGAAATTTATGGCTGGCCTAGTATTAGGTTCTAGTCTAAGAAATATAGTATTAATATGAGTATTGGTGAGGGAGTTTGACTTAATTTATAAGTAGAGAACGAGTTTAGAAAGCCGTAGCAACTTTCAGAACGTAAAACTGATTTATAGAACTCTGATTATAGAGTTTATCATAAAGGGGTTGGTTCGTGATGTCGTGTTTTGAGGGGTGTGCTGTAAAATAGCCCCACCCATTTGGGAAGAGGACTCGAGTTTCTTCTCGATACTGCTGCATCAAAAACGGTACCGCTATAGCAAAAAAGGTACCGCTGCAGCGGTAACCTCAGTTTCTTTGTGAACCGTTGCAGCGGTAAAATACAGTATTTTTACAGTTTTAAACTTAGAACATATTTTTCATTCCACTTTTTTGAAAAATGAATCAAGGCTCTGAGGAAGGTGATTTTCTATAATTTTCTAAGGTTTTCATCTTTGGAGTTAAGATTCCTTGACATTCTAAACTTGAATTACTTCTAGAATTGTTAGAAATCGCTAGAATCATGTTTATGGTAGAATTGAGGTTTATCCCTAATTTGTGAACTTAATATGAAGTTGTGGGAATGTGTATAAAACCTATTAATACTAATTCTAGGGAGTTAGGAAATACTACTTGGAGTAGAATTATGGTTGGTCATGTTAAATGAACTAGAATTCATGGGGCTTAAGGGAGTAGAAAATCCTAAGATGGTGAACTAGGATAAATTTATGAATAAAGTTGTTAATTATTGATCCTTAGTGGCTAGAAAATATGAAATAATTGAAATTAGTATGTAACTTGTTGTTATAGATCAAGAACAAGGTGAAAGAGAAAGGAAAGGCAAGATTGTGGCCTACGGGTAATTTCAAGCAAGGAATTGAGGTAGGTTATGGTTTAATGTAGCATTCAAACTTGCTTGACTCTGTGCTTATATGTAAGTTGAACATTTGTGATTGCTTTCAAGTACTACTTGTGATTATTGACTGCATTAAATATTCCTATATATTGATGGTGATGGTATTGATGTTGAGAAGATGAGTTGATGATGATATTGAAATCATGCTGATGATGATATTAATACTGAAATTGATGATGATGAGTTGATGATTGTGATAATGATATTAAGATCATTGTGTAATGAAAAATGTTGATGGTATTAAGGAGAAAAAGAGATGATGTGCACATCTGACATACATACATTCATCATGTGCATTGAATGTTCAGTTATATCTATATGTTGTGATGCAACTTGTTGATGAAATTGACTGTATATAAGAATACATAAATATGAGCTTGTATCTCCCCTAAAGTGAAGTGTCATAAACGTGCATGTTGTCTTTGGTTATAAGTTCTGTGATGATTATTGTTACATGTATTTGGTTTACTTATTTGTATGGTGTCGGGTTGAGTCAGCCTATGATGCCTACCAAAATTTATTGATGTACTGATGCTACATGTGCTCTTTTTTTTTTTTTTTGAGTGCAGAGTGTGTTTCGGCATTTGAGATGAGACCTCGACTTTAGCCAGCAGTTCCAGACCCAGGTTCAAGGGTAAGCATTATGATTGGGCAACTATTGAATTATCTTGCTTTTGTTCATGTCCTTTGTTTTGGGACTAAGACATTGCCGTACTTCCTTTATATTGATGGATAATCCTTTAGTTATAGATTTCTGAATATTCTTAGTTGTTCTTGTATGGTGACTTCAGGTCCTGGGGTTGTAATAAATAGAGGATTCCACACTCTATTACAGTATTGATGATTGTTTAGGATTGTCGGTTTTACCTTCCCTAATGAATAATTGGTTTAGAATTTATTGTTATTAAGTTGATGAAACATGAATTTATGGATTAGTAAGTTTGGTTAGTGAGGGTTGGGTTAAATAGTTCTCCTGCCATCGTTTTAGGATCTGTGCTAATCATGACCATTTGGGCCGTGACAGTTTCTAATCGACCAGATATTCTATATGGGCAATCACTAGAATATGACTAAATACTGGTAATATTTAAATAAATAAAATAAAGTAATCATTTTATAGTTGTCGTGTATGAATGAGTATATAATCGATGATTTAGTGCGTCTACAATAGACCCTGAGAATATATAGAGAATCACTAGAAAATATCAAAAAAGGGCAATAATTAAATAAATAAAATTAAATCAAGAATTAACCAAATAAAAGTACTATAATCTTACCCATTACACCCTATGGAAGTTCACATGGGTTGATCAAGATGGATTTAGGATGAACAATGATAATACAAATGACTTTCTTAGAATAATGTTGTGCTTTGACAAACATTGCTTGTCCTTTGTTCAACCATTGCTCAAACTAAAACTCATTTAATCATTCTAACCAATGTATGTTTACTTCCATATGGTGTAATTAGTAGTACTACAATATTTGAAATGTAGTTTACCCCTTTATTTATTTAATTTATTTATATATTGCCATTTTAAACCATTTTATAGTTGCCGTATATGAATGATTATATAATCGATAATTCAGTGCGTCTATAATAGACCATGAGAATATATAGAGAATCACAAGGAAATAGCAAAAAAGAGCAATAATTAAATAAATAAAATTAAATAAAGGATTAAACGACATGAAAATATTATAATAGTACCCATTACACCCTATGAAAATAAACGTTGGTTGATCAAGATGGATTAAGGATGAACAATGGTAATACAAATGACTTTCTCAACATCATGTTCTGCTTTTACAAACATTGCTTGTCCTTTGTTCAACCATTGTTCAAACTACAACTCATTTGATCTTCCTAACCAATGTATGTGGACTTCCATATGGTGTAATTAGTAGTACTAGAATGTTTGCAATGTAGTTTACCCCTTTATTTAATTTTATTATTTATTTATTTATTGCCATTTTAAACCCATTTTATTGTGATTCTGTATATATTCGCATGGTCTATCATAGACCAACTATACGTTCAATGACATACTCATTGATTAATTTAGTTTAGTATATACCTTTCGTGTAAATTCAGCAAGTATTGAAGCTTATGATATATAATTTACTAGACTGTTCTATATCTTTATCCTATGATAGTCTATTATTCATGTTTACGGTAACAAAGTACAAAATAAAAGAAAGAGGGCATAGACTAAGGTTGGTGATGTATGATATATTATTAGTAGTTTATGTTTGGAAATATGTACTAGAGAATTAGTGAGATTGTATTTCCTTTTATTTTGGCTTAAGTCTTCTAAAATCACTTACATAGTCTGTAACGATCCTTTCCGTTATTATGGGTGTGTCAATCGTGTAAAATTTTGGTTAAGATTTACTCCGAAATGAAAGTTAAAAATTTAGGCTAGGCTAGTTTCGAATGAAATCAAAGAGAGGTATGGTCTAGGGTAATCCGGGAATGGATTGGATAAATATAATAAAATTTAACTTAATTTTATGTTAGCTAACTTGTTAAGGAATAGATAGGACTTTTTGAAAGTGAATTTGGGTTAGTAGAACTCCCGATATCGAACTTGACCGAAAGGGGTCAGTCCAGGATGTCATGGTTTGAGGGTGTATTGTAAAAAAGGAAAAACTAGAAGGATTTTTGAGTTTCTACCTCGCTACTCCCGCTATAGCGGGTAGAATGTTGCTATAGCTACTCCCGCTATAACAGAAGTCAATGCCGAACAATCCCACTATAGAAGGCGATGCCACTATAGCGATATTGCTACAGTGGGATCAGGCTGCTATAGCAGGGTAAATCGCTGTAACTGTAATTTTTTCCCCAAAAATGGTTTATTATTCTAAACTCATTTTTGGGGAAGGGTTAGGGCGATTTGGGTTATGTTCATCAGTTTTCCATTGATTTTTATCGTAAAGGTAACTATTTCATCCCCATCAACTAGTTTTTGAGTTAATTAACCTTAGAATCACTAGTTTACGGATTTTGGGGAGGGTTTAAGCTTGACTTAGCAAACTTTCTGGAGCAAGAGGGTAGAATTGGTGGAAAACCTTTGGGTTTTAGTTATTAATCATTAATTTACTTTTGCATGTTAATAATTCACTAATGTAACCATGAAATTTGTAGGTTTAGGGTGAATGATAGAAAAACCCTAGAAGGGGGAATGATCATGAATTTGACCTTGGGGGTTAGGGATTAGGTTGTCATCCTTGACATGGTCAGTCATTTGGTTGATTGTTGTTATGTTCATATTTTTAGACCACAACCAAGTGGAAATTGCACGAAAAAGAAAGGGTCAGGCTAAATTGAGTGGTGCAAGTTTTGATTGAGATAAGTGATGAATTTAATATAGTTGAAACCCAATGTGTGTTATATGTACATGATAACTAATTTGTAGTATTTCTAGTACAATGCATGTTCAAAAAAAGTGAATGACTGTTTGATATCCTAAATATTAATCGCATGCATTGAACTTACATAAAAGCTTGTTGGATTTTACAAGTGTTGTTCTTTATCATTATGGTTGTGATTATTGTGATATTTATCATTATTGTGGAAGGTATCGGTATTTGGACTTCTCCACGGGATTGGTGATATAAGGTTGACAGACACTTGATGTATGGAATTCGGTACATGGACAAGAAATTATCCCCTGTAGGTCATGACTAGTGGGCGCACACATAAAACCCTTAGCATATGTGTACAAGGTACAAGTGAGGGTGATGGTTCCTTGAGTGAATCGGGGATTATGTGTTTCTTAATTTTATAGATCCCTTGAGTGAATCAGGTTTTGTATGCTTAATTACTAAGGTGGTTTCTTGTGTAATCGAAATGCATGATATTGCTATTGTCGTTGTTATTAAGGATCCTTGAGTGGTCCAGGTTTCTTGCATGTTGTGACATGGCTCTATGTTGTTTATTACCTACATAAATGGAAAATGATCTTTCTGATAGTTCTGTCAAGGTTGTTGACTTGGGGTTTTGTTATTGGTCATGATTTGAGTTGACTGGGTATCCTTGTTGACTCTATTTTGACTAAACTTCATTTTGTACTTGTTACAAGGTTAAGTATTATGAACTTGAAAGATAGTTGCATGATAGGGTTTATGGTTGTCTTGTTGTACTATATCTTGGTTATGTGTCCATATTTCTCATTTTGGGTTGGCTGATGACCCTACTGGCACACTGTTGATTTTTGTGTGATGATACTACACGTGCTTTTCTTTTCGTTGAGTGCAGAGCATATTTTAGCAACTATTTTGAGACCTCAGCTGTGAGACAGACAATATTCGAACTCAAGGTTGAGCTGCATCTTTTGGGCTACCATGGGTTCTTCTATAGTTTTCTGGTCCAGTTGTTCCAGATTTGACTTTAATTTGACTTTTAGGGTTGCATTCCCTTTCTTTTGACATTATTTAGAGTTTTGGTATGATGACTTTCAATTTCTAGGGGATTATTTTCTACATTATTTTTTTATATTATTGGCTATTATTCTTATTCAATGGAATCGGGTTTAGTTGCTTATTTTTGAAACTAAGTGTTGTTGACTTATGATGTTGGTTGGTTCTCCCACAGAGGGTTTTAGTGTGGGTATGACTCACGGCGGGTTTATGTTGTGACAAAGTTGGTATCAAAGCCCTAGGTTTGTTGATCTTGTTGTACCAAAAAGGGTCTAGTAGAGTCTTGCGAAATGGTACGTAGATGTTTGTACTTTTCTTTACGAGGGTACAAGACCTTAGTAAACTATTCTTTCTTTCTTCTTTATTGGTATCTGGCAATCCAATTTGGTATCTGACCCTTTTCATTCTTTAGTCTGCAAATGGTGAACACTAGATCGAATAGAGCGGGAGTAGTAACCCCAGTGCCAGCAGCTCCAGCCTCGAAACCAGCTATGCGGGGATGAGGATGAGGTAAGGAAAGGGGAAGGGAAAGAGGGAGAGCAATAATTGCTAGGGATAGTGTTCAGGCAATAGCTGAACAGGCCAGTTAGAGGTTAGAATCACCTCCCCCACCTCAGGATCATTTCTAAGAGGCTGAGGATGGTTTGGGACCAGAGGTGGCAGTATCGGCTGAAGGTGCAATCCTTCCTCTATATCTTCTAAAGTTGTTTAGCAGGTTTTGGCTTTTCTGAGCGGTTTAGTGGTACTGGAGCTACCCCCACTGTGCCAACTTTTTAGGTTTTGGGTGCTCATTCTACTGCTATTTTAGTTCCCAGAATGGATGAGACTTTAGGTTCTGATGCATTTCCCCGTCCCATATTAGGCTTTGTCATGACTGGGACTGAGTATAAGTTGTTGGCCATATTTTTGAAAATGAAGCCTCCTTCATTTCACGGTACTGAGACTGAGGATGCATTTGAGTTTATCATTGATTACTATAAGAGGCTTCATAAGTTTGGGATTGTGCAACAGCATGGTGTTGAGTTTGTGACTTTCCAACTGCAAGGGGATGCCAAGTAGTGGTGGAGAGCCTATGTTGAGTGTCGGTCACCAGTTTTGCCTCCATTGACTTAGGCCCAGTTTCATGCCCTATTTTTAAAGAAGTATATGCTTCGCACCCTTCATGACCATAACAAAGATTAGTTCTTGGCCCTTGAATAGGGCAGTATGTTAGTTGCCGCCTATGAGGTCAAGTTCCATGATCTGTCTTGCTATGCTACCCAGCTGTTGGGCACTGAGGAGGAGAGGATTCAGTTATATGTTAAGGGTTTGAACACTGATCTTCAGGTTTTGTCTGTTCACATGACTTCTGTGGAGATGAGCTTCAATGTTGTATCTGATTATGTGAAGAAGCTTGAGGGAGTTCAGCAGGCTAAGGCATTATCCAAGAAGCCCCGAAATGCGAGTAACTTCAATGGTTCATATTCTAGGTGTCACAGTGAGTAGGGTAATTCGGCTCTCCCCATTTAGTTAGCTTTGCAGGCCTCTACAATGGTCATTCAGGGCTATTTAGTAGCCTCTAGTTGCTAAGGGCCAAGGTGCCTCTTATTCTTCATCCAATAGGCCTTCTCTTGAGCGAGGTTGTTATTATTGTGGTACTGCAGGGCACTTCAAGAGGGAATGTCCTTTGAGGTAGGCAGGTAAGCAGGCACAATAGTAGACCAAGGCTGTAGTTCCAGCAGGTAGAGATGGAGGTGGTAATGGTAAGGGTCATCCACAGGGTGGATGGGTAAAAATAAGGGAGGTCCTGAGGAAACAGAGGTAATGGTAATGCAGGAAAAGTGGAGCGCAACTAGCTAGAAAGGTTGCCAATATTGATGACAGAGCTCACTGCTATACCTTTCCAGGCAAGACGCCTGAGGCGTCTGACACCGTTATTATAGGTACTATTCTTTTCTGTGACCGAATGGCTTTTATTTTGTTTGAACCGCGTTCCGCTTACTCCTATTTATCTGTTAGATTTGCTTTGGGTCTGGATTTAGTTTGTGATGTACTTGAATCTCCTGTGTATATTTCTACTCTGGTTAGAGATTCTGTGGTGGTAGCCATTGTTTATCGTACATGTTCTGTATTTTTTATATGTTTTCAGACCTGGGTTGACTTGATCATTTTAGACATGCTTGATTTTGACATCATTTTGGGTATGACTTGGTTGTCTCCATATCATGCTATCTTGATCTATAATGCTGAGACAGTGACTCTAGAAATGCCGGGTTCGGGTAAACTAGAGTGGGAGGGAGTGTATAAGTCTAAGTCGGTTAAAATCATTTCTTTTGTTCAGGCTAGAAAGCTAGTGGGGAAGGGGTGTTCAGCCTTCCTATCTCATCTTCGGGATGTTAGTGTGGAGTCACCTTCTATTGAGTCTGTTCCTATGGTTTTTGAGTTTCAGGAGGTATTTCTTATGAATTTTCCTGGTATGCCTCTGGACAGGAATATTGATTTTTGTATTTATTTGGCGCCGGTCACTCACCCAATATTTATTCCTCCACATCGTATTGGTCTGATGAAATTGAAGGAACCTAAAACTCGGTTATTGGAACTCCTTGATAAGGGATTTATTTGTCCCAATGCTTCACCTTAGGGTGCTCCAATGTTATTCGTTAAAAAGAAAAATGGTAGCATGAGAATGTGTATCGATTACAGACAGTTGAGCAAGGTTACCATCAGGAATAAGTATCCCTTGACTCGTATTGATGATCTCTTTGACCAGTTACAGGATGCTTCGATATTTTCCAAGATTAACTTGAGGTCGGGTTACCATCAAATGAAAATTCAGCCTGAGGATTTACCTAAGACAGCCTTTAGGACTCGGTATTGGCACTATGAGTTCCTAGTGATGTCTTTTGGGTTGACCAATGCACTGACAACCTTCTTGATCTTGATGAATGGTGTTTACAAGTCTTTCTTGGATTTTTTTGTGATAGTTTTTATTAATGATATTTTAGTGTACTCTGAGAGAAAGAAGGAACATGCAAGTCATCTTCGCATTGTCTTGGGAATTTTTAAGGAGAAGCAGTTGTATGCAAATTTCTCAAAGTGTGAGTTCTGGTTTTCTTAGGTTGCCTTCTTAGGGCATGTGGTTTTGGAAAAAGGGGTGATGGTAGATCCCAGAAGATTGAGGCGGTTAAGAGTTTGGTTAGACTAGCTCTGTGAATGAGGTTAGGAGCTTCGTGGGTTTTGCTAGTTATTATCGCTTGTTTGTCAAGAATTTTTCTTCTATTGCTACTCACCCTAGAAGGTTGAGTCAGAAGAAGATACCATTTCTATGATTGGATAAAAGTGAGAAGAGCTTCCAAAAGCTTAATACATTTTTGAGTACAACTTCTATTCTTTCATTGCAGGTTGAAGGTAAGGATTTTGTTGTGTTCTGTGATGCTTCACTTGTTGGGTTTGGGTGTTGCGTTAATGCAGGACATGAATTTCATTGCTTATGCTTCGAGGCAGTTGAAGCCTCATGAAAAGAATAACCCAACTCATGACTTAGAGTTGGCAGTGGTCGTGTTTGCACTTAAGATTTGGAGGCACTATCTTTATGGTGTCAAGTGCAAGGTGTTCACAGACCATCATAGCCTGCAACATGTGATCACACAAAGGGATTTGAACTTGAGATAGTGGAGATGGATGGAGTTGTTGAAAGACTATGATGTGACCATCCAATATCATCTGATCAAGGCTAATGTGGTGGCTGACGCAGTTAGCCTGAAAGCGGTAAGTATGGGCAGTTTGGCCTGTTTGAGGGAGTCAGGACGACCCTTGGCTAGAGAGTTTCAAACTCTATCATCTCGATTCATGCAGTTTGGCATTTTTGAGAGGGGTGGAGTGTTGGCTAGTAGTGAGATAAAGTCAACCTTTCTTGATGAAACTAAGGCCAAACAGTGTGAGGATTTAAAATTGAATGAACTTTGAAATAAGGTGGTGTCTGCAGAGGCTTCAGATGCCACCCTTGACACGTGTGGAGTGTTATGGTTTAGAGGACATATATGAGTTCCTCGAGTTGGTGATTTGATTTAGAATATACTTGCTGAAGCTCATGGTTCGTAGTATTCCATTCATCCAGGTGTAACCAAGATGTACCGTGATTTGAGGCAAATTTATTGGTGGACTGGGATAAAGAGGGACATTGTGGAGTATGTATCTAAATGCCATAACTGTCAACAGGTAAAGTATGAGCATCAAAGGCCTATGGGATTACTGCAAAGGTTACCCATTCCCGAGTGGAAGTGGGAGAGGATAGCTATGGATTTAGTGGTAGGTATTCCAAGGATCTTGGGAAAGCATGACTCTATTTGGGTCACAGTAGATAGGCTAAATAAAGCAGGCCATTTCATTCCGATGAGAATGGATTTTAGCTCTAAGCAGTTGGCCAAAATCTACGTCATAAAGATAGTGAGGCTACATAGGGTGTCGCTTTCCATCATTTCAGACAAAGGTACATAATTAACTTCTAAATTTTTGGACAAGTTTTATGAAGAGTTGGGTACCCAACTCACTTTTAGCATAGCTTTTCATCCTCAGACTGATGGATAGGTTGAGAGGATGATTCAGGTGTTCGAGGACATGTTGAAGGCATGTGTAATTGACTTCGGTGGTTATTGGGACCAGTTCTTGCCATTATGTGAGTTTTCATACAATAATAGCTTTCTCTCTAGTATCAACATGGCCCCATTTGAAGCACACTATGGGAGGAGTTGTAAGTCGCTCATAGGATTGTTTGAGACTTGTGATGTGAAGCCTTTGGGCACTGATTTGATAAAGGAAGCTCAGAAAAAGGTGAGGTTCATCCAAACCAAATTGTTGGAAGTCCATAGTAGGTAAAATGAGTATGCAGACCGTAAGGTCAGGGACATATAGTTCAAGGTTGGTGAACAAGTTTTGCTAAAAGTGCCTCCTATGAAGGGAGTTATAAGGTTTGGCAGAAGAGCAAGCTTAGTCCTCGGTATATCAGTCTATCTGAGGTTTTTGATGATGTGGGTCTCATTGCGTATAGGTTAGTATTTCCTCCAAGCTTGTTGGGGTCCCATCCAGTGTTCCATGTATACATGCTGAAGAGATATCATAGGGATGGGGATTATATTATCAAGTGGGATTCAGTTTTGTTAGATAAGGATCTTACTTATGAGAAAGGGCCTGTTGCTATTCTTTATTGGAATGTCTGGAAGTTGAGGACAAAGGAAATTTGGTAGGAAAAGGTCCAATAGATGCATCATCCGGTTGAAGAAGCCACTTGAGAAACCAAAAAGGACATGTGGGGCAAGTACCCTCATTTGTTTGAGGATACATGTATTTCTCTCTTCTTAATTCAACTCATTTTTCTTGTTTGATCATTCGGGGTTGAAGGATAGGTAAATTGGTATCTATTATAATGATCCTTTTTTTCATTATGGGTGAGTCAATTCTGTAAAATGTTAGGTTCAGATTTCCCCCGAAATAAAAGTTAAATTTTTTAGGCTAGGCTAGTTTCAAATGAAATCAGAGCAAGGTATGGTCTAGGTCAATTCGGAAATAAATTGGGCAAATATAATAAAGTTTAGCTTAATTTTATGTTAACTAATTCATTAAGAAATTCGTAGGATTTTTTGAAAGTAAATTCGGGTGAGTAGAACTCCCGATATCGAACTTGATATAAAGGGGTTAGTCCGAAATGTCATGGTTTGAGGATGTGTTGTGAAAAGGGCAAAACTGGAAGGATTTATGAGTTTTTGCCTCCCCATTCCTGCTATAACGGGTATCATGTTTCTATAGCAACTCCCGCTATAACGAAAAAATTTCTGCTTTAGCGGAAGTCAATATTGGTCAATCCCGCTATAGTGGGATCAGACTGCTATTGCAGGATAAATCACTGTAAATGCAAAAATTTACCCAAAAATAGTTTATTATTCTAAACTCATTTTAGGGGAAGGGCTAGGGAGATTTGGGCGATTTTCATCAGTTTTCCATTGATTTTCATCTTAAAGGTAAGTATTTCATCCCCATTAACTAGTTTTTGGTTTAATTAACCATAGAATCACTAGTTTACGGATTTTGGAGAGGGTTTAAGCTTGACTTAGTGAATTTTCTAGCTCAAGAGGCTAAAGTTGGTGTAAAACCTTTGGGTTTTATTTATTAATTGTTAATTTACTCTTGCATGTTAATAATTTTCTAATGTAACCATGAAATTGGTAGGTTTAGGGTGAATTATGGTAGAAAAACCCTAGAACTAGGGGAATGATCATGAATTTGGCCTTGGGGGTTAGGGATTAGGTTATAATCCTTGACATGGTAGGTCATTTGATTAATTATTATTGTGTTCATGTTCTTATACCACGACCAAGCAGTAATGGCATGGAAAGACAAGGCTCAGGCTTAATTGAGTGGTTCAAGCTTGGATTGAGGTAGGTGATGGTTTTAATGTAGTTGAAACCCAATGTGTGTTATATGTACATGATAACTAATTTGTAGTATTGCTTGTACAATGCATGTTCAAGGAAAGTGAATGACTAGTTGATATCCTAAATGCTAATCGCATGCAATGAACTTATATGAAAGCTTGTGTCACGCCTCAAATTCCAATGGGGCGGACTGGCACCCGAAGCCGTTAAGGCCTGAGAGAACCAATCTTCATTCATACACACTCATACGCATGTCACTCAATAAACACCACCATCACATATAGATATAAGATGCCAACATATGATATATACTTAAATGAAACTTGGCTGCTAGGGCCACCATGTCAAAAACATACATCCCTTACATTCCTTCGTTTACCCCACAATATCTACAAAGTCTCTACAGATACATAGACATAACCAACCTACAGTCGGGACACGTCCCCGCTTTATACAATACCAAAACAAATGTACATAGCGACTCGAAAAGCCTCGAACCAACCAGAGCTCACCAATGATTCGCAAAAGACCCGTAACGTACTGTGGAGGTCTACTAACACCTGTGCCTGCATCAAGTAAGGTAAGTCCCCCAAGGGACGTCAGTACGAAGAATGTACTGAGTATGTAAGGCTATATGAAACTGCATGATATATAAGTACTTCATATAAGAGAATGTTCAATATGGATAAACCACCGTTCTGTATGTGTGGAACCATGTACATTACATTCATTACTTTCTTTACCTTTACGTTTATTCATCATTCTATGACCAACTGATCAGTGGTAAAAGAGGATGACCCATGCTAGGTATTTGAATCCCTGGGATGCGGTCCTCATACATACAACTCAGGATTGACCCATGCTAGGCTTTTTTGTTGCCCCTGGGATGCTACAGTGATATTGGGATCGACCCATGCTAGGCTTTTCTGTCGCCCCTGGGATACCACCCATGATATTGGGATCGACCCATGCTAGGTATTTTAACCCTTGGGATACCACCCATGATATTGGGATTGACCCATGCTAGGTGTTTCTTCTACCCCTGGGATGCCACCCAAGAATACTCAAACAATTATACATTACTTTAGTTCTTTACTTCTGTGAGGTTGATACATTGGTGATTGTACATTATTGGAACTTTGAAACATTAGTCAATGAACATGAGACATGTGAATCATAATTGGTTCTGTGAGTAATACTATATGACAGTACCTTTGGACACTTCGGAATGGAACAAGTACAATGTCAATGGAAACAATATGTGTTGCAGTAGGATACGAAAAGAGTAACCTTACATACCTTATCTTCCCATTATGAATACACAGTCCTATATGTGAATACAATAATCCAGCTCCTTTCTTACGTTTTACTCTACAACATAAGTACATAACAGAGCTCACGTTAACAACTAATTACCTTACATGTGCATAAGACGACAATGAGTTACATGATTGCCCTATAACATCATTTCCCCCTTTAAAATACAATTCACGGCATTGTCATACCAACAATACCACAACATTCCACACACTGACCAAGACATCATAAACCAATAGCATTTCACACCAAGTTTATCCTTTATGCTTCCTCATTAACACTACGTCACAATTACTCCATCAAGTCACCTCAATACTTTGCATCACAACAATCCCACAAGTTATACATATAGAAAAAAAACAAGTTAAGGACATAACCACACCATACATGTTGATATTTCAACCACATCATTCACTTCCATCAAAACCTCAAATCTCCTTTCAAGTTTAAGTCACATAGATGACACATCTTTTAGCAAAAAGCAAAAGTGCACTTCTCAACACTTTTAGACATAACCATCATGATCTACACCATCTCTCATGCATATAATATATTAAATCACAATAATAAACACTTACCAATACTTGCAAAGAGATGATCTTGTCCCAAGAGATGGTTGCCATAGGGTTTGAGAATAGAGAGAAAAGTGTAGAAAAATCTAGAAATGGCATGTGTGCTTTGTGGGATAAAAATCTGATTTTTGTGCCTTTATATAGGCCCTCATGGTCATCCTTATCCACTTAGTCATAAATGTTGTGTTTACTTGGTCAACACAAGAATGGGTCATTTGCCCCATTTGGGCCATGTCTTTTGTTTGATTTTTGGGCCTCAATTGAGCCCAATTGCTCAAGATTAATTTAGCCCAACAAATTTAATGCATGTTCCACCAACTATCTCATGCTTAAATAATTTCATAAATGTTAAGACAATATTCAACCCATGAGATTCATGTTCGTAGCCTCGACCCCAAGAATAAGCGATTTTAGCCACTCATGGCTTAATTTAACAATTTGAAATAAAATAAAAAGGAATAAGAATTAACCCTAATTTGGATGCCAAAATCGCCTAAGAGTAGTCCTACCAAGATGGAATAATGATACCATAACCCAAGAGCCCTATTTATAGATTAGTGGTCGGAGAAAATTTTTGGCAAAAAGCAGCCTGGCACGCTGCCTGGCGGGCCCCTCTGTTGTCCATGCCAAAAAAATTTCAGCCAAAAGCGGCCTGGCACGCCGCCTGGCGCGCCTGACCCTAAAATTCTGATTTTCTTCTTTTCTTTGACTTTTCTTTGCGGATACTAGCACAATATCAATTACTCCATCAAAACAATACAAAATACGTACTTATTTCTCTCAAAACTAAGGTAAACATGATTCAAAGTTGGCAATAAGGCGTATAAATACGCCCTAGATCACCAATCAAGTTGGGTCGGAAATGCACGGGGTGTTACAACTTGTTGGATTTTACAAGTGTTTTTCTTTATCATTGTGGTTGTGATTGT
The DNA here is from genome assembly GCA_031232105.1 of Capsicum rhomboideum. Taxonomy (NCBI): domain Eukaryota; kingdom Viridiplantae; phylum Streptophyta; class Magnoliopsida; order Solanales; family Solanaceae; genus Capsicum; species Capsicum rhomboideum. The sequence goes on from CP124716.1 coordinate 37,790,604, forward strand.
TGAGATATCTATCATTATTGTGGAATGTACTGGTATTTGGACAGCTCCACTGAATTGGTGGTATAAGGTTTGTAGACACTTGATGTCTGAGATTTGGTACATGGACAAGGACTTGTCCCTTGCAGGTCATGACTAGTGGGCGCACACATAAGACCCTTAGCATATGTGTTCAAGGTACAGGTGAGTGTGACAGTTCCTTGAGTGAATTGGGTTTTGTATGCTTAATTGCTAAGGTGGTTTCTTGTGTAAATCAGAATGCATAATATTGCAATTGTTGTTGTTATTAAGGATCATTGAGTGGTCCTGATTGCTTGCAAGTTGTGACATGGATCTATGTTGTTTATTACTTGCATAAATGGGAAATGATCTTTGTGTTAGTTGTGTTAAGGTTGTTGGTTGTTGGTCTTGATTTGACTTGACTGTGTATCTTTGTTGACTCTATTTTGACTAAACTTTATTTTGTACTTGTTATAAGGTTAAGTATTACGAACTTGAAAGATAGTTGCATGATAGGGTTTATGATTGTCTTGTTGTACTATATCTTGGTTATGTGTTCATATTTCTCATTTTGGGTTGGCCGATGAATCTACCGGCACACCGTTGTTTCTTGTGTGCTGATACTACACGTGCTCTTCTTTTTATTGAGTGCAGAGCATATTCCAGCAACTGTTTCGAGATCTCAGCTGTGAGATAGATATTATTCGAACTTAAGGGTGAGCTGCATCTTTCGGGCTAACATGGGTTCTTCTATAGTTTTTTGGTCCAGTTGTTGCAGACTTGACATTACTTTGATTTTTGGGGTTGCATCCCCTTTCTTTTGACATTATTTAGAGTTTTGGTTTGATGACTTTCAGTTCCTAGGAGATTATATTCCGCATTATTTCGTTATGTTATTGGATATTGTTCTTATTCAATGAAATTGGGTTTAGTTGCCTATTTTGAGGCTAAGTGTTGTTGACTTATGATGTTGGTTGGTTCTCCCACTGAGGAATTTAGTGTGGGTGCCACTCACGGTGGGTTTAGGTGGTGACATAGTCAATTACAGTCGATCATATCACTTATTATTCTTATTGTGCTTCCTTTTAGTCTTTTCTTCATAGTCTATATCATTGATTATCAACTAACTATCGATTTTCAACACAATATTTCGTAGATACTCAAACATTCCAAAACATTCCAAGTAAAAAATCATATCCAAAAATCATTCCAAAGCATTCACCAATTGTAATAACCAAGATATATTTAAGAATATTCTAAGTGAAAAATCATATCAAAAAATCTTTCCAAAACATTCACCAATTGTCATAACCAACATATATTTAAAAACATTCCAAGTAGTAAATTATATCCAAATAGTAAAAATCTCATTGTCATATTCGACTAGCGGTTAATCATCAGCAACAGTTTCATAAAGTAAAATCTCGGTGCCAACTGTATTTTGAGCAACTTCTTCAGACAAGCCATCAACTGTCTCAGTCTCATTCATATCCTCATCTAAATCGGTAGCTTGTTCACCTGGGATATCAACATTTTTAGTAACTTCATCAAATGGGACATCTTCCTCCCTCGAGGCCTCAGTCATCTCCTCATATTCATCAATTACTTCATCCTCTGCTCTTTCCTTGTTCAAATCATCATTTTGAGCAGCTACGTTGAGGGTCTCATCAACTTTAAAATCCTGCTCTTGTTGATGAGTGGGCTGTCCAAATGTGCTTTTTTTGCATTTTTAGACGTGATTAATAGAAATACACCATTGAGGGATCAAAATATATCTATAAGAACTAAATTTATTCACTTTCATCTTCTTTCTTCTTCTTCTTCTTCGTGCTTCTTCTTTCTTCCTCTTCTTTCACATAATCTACAACAAACTTCATTTTTTCCTCTATCCTCCACACCCGATCCAACAATTCAACGTACTCATTCCCATTAGTATCCATGTCATCAACATCATCAACATATGGCTCCTTCCATCGACTTCTTGATGGTGACTCAAGAATAATGACACCTTTCAAATCAGCCTTCAAGTCATCAATTAAAATATCTTTTACCTCATTCTTGTATGACACGAATATTTACATGTAATCCTGCTCAAACTCATGCATAGTAGGAATGAGGAAAGGATGCACAATCTTCAAAATAAGGAAAAACATTAACTATTAGCTACTAATTTTAGTTTTGCAAAGCAATTAGTAAAAAATATAATTTTTTATCTTCAAAGATCGTTGTCGATGCCTAAATAGATCACCTTGGGGATAGACATCAATTTTTTGGGTGTGTCATCTAACATTTCTAGGCATGGGCAAAGGAACATCTTTGATTTTTTAGCATTTCTCCTAACATTAGAAAAAAGCTTCATAGATCCAAACTTATATTCACAAAAAATAATAAATAATCAATAATGATTATCAAAGAAAGTCTATCATATAATCGCATAGACTGTATGGTTGATAGTATACCATAAATGTCCAGGGGAAGTCAAATAGAGCATAAGATGCACCATTCTCTTTCCGTTGATATGCTTTCTTCTATTTTTTCATATCTGTCTTCTTCTTCAAGTAGTCCAATATCAATGCAAAGAGCTCCTTTCCCCATGGGTATGCCTTAAAGAAATTCAGAGAATACACCATTTTTATCAAATTTTAGATCCACAGCCTTGAAAACACCTCTTCCAAGCAACATGACATGCAAGAATCACACCAAAAAACATCTCAACTTATCCTTCTTCTTTAGCCTAATACCTTTAACCAAATTCTAAAGGCTTATTACAGTAACTTTCTTGTTTAGGTTAACCTTATCATAAAACTCCTTGCTTACTCTATACACCTTTAATAATTTTGATTCACGGGGGTATGATGAACACCTTAAGCCCGTGATCAAAGAAAACTCGTTCAAGCCATTACAAGATGGCTTATCATTTACAAAAAATCACATCTCATATGACTGCTCATCATATCTGAGACGACGAAGGATCATATGATGGACCAATTGTCCGTGAAATTTAAGATGGTCTGATGACTAAAACAAGAATTTGTGAACCTACGCATCAGATTTTGATCAACTAAAACTTTTTTAAATTGATAAAACAACTCCATCCTTGACATAACTGATATTTTCGCCGGAAAGGATCCAATCTCATTCAGCCAAGTAGCAACATCACACTCCTCCTCATGAAGGGTCCTTGAACAAATTGGAATGGATAGAGGATCATCATTCTCACTTCCCTACACACTGCCCTCTTCACCACCCTTATCTAATCTACCACTCTCCTCAACACTCGACTCGTCTACGTAGTTTTTGAAACCATCTACTGTTTTCTTCCTTTTTGAAGATTTTTTAATTTCTACAAACCTTCCATTCCTAACAACAATAGACTTCCTAACCATATTTTGTGATCTACAATTAATAGAATACAATCTTTGTCAATAATAATATAAAAGTAATATTAATCTACAGCATGTCTATTAATCAACTGCAAGACTATAAACATGATGGTTCACAAATTATGCAATCAAAATAAGACTATATTATTCATAGAAATCTATATTCAAATATGCTACAGTTTCATTATCATGAACACCATTAAAAAAATCGCTAAATTTTATTGAAACCGAATTAGAAAAGCTCACTAAATTTTTATTACCATTTTAAACCAAACTTCAAAACCAAATCGCTTAACTAAAACAAGAAATTAGGCATATAATAACACATATTTTCTTTAACCAAAATAGATTAAGATCCAATTTTTTTTTAAAAAAATTAATTTTATGAACTATAGAATTACCGAAATAAAATCAGTGCAAAATGCACCTATATATGAGCGGAAAAATAAAATTACTTATCTGAAGATGATAAAAAAAATAGCTTGAAAGTTGAGGTAGAAGAGAAATAAAAAATGGAGAGCTTGAAGATGAAGACTTTTGTTAGAAAGAGATAGAAGCGGAAAATGGAGGAGAGTGGGGGAAGTGAAGATGAAGTTAATGTATTTGGGGACTTGTGTCTATTTTTGAAAAAAAAAGAGTCTAGGTAAGTGACAATAAAATTTATAGGACCAAGTTAAGATTTTAAAAACCATGGACCTCAATTATTTGTACCATTTTTCAACCTAAACCTAAAAATTAAATGAAAAATAAATAGAATGGGTATTTGACAAATTAAGTCTATAGGATGGCTACTTTGCCAAATTTTCTCAACACACTCAATCTCCCCACCCCACCCCCAACCATAGCCACACCTTCACCACCCCCACACCCCTAACCCTTGCCCTCAGGCTCATCCCTATAGTAGTTACCTTGATTTTATATAAATGTTTTTGAGATAAAATTTTATGCTTACTTACTGAACACCAAAAAAATTAGTTAATATTCTTCATGAAAAATCTTTCTAAACAAATATTTTTGTTTGTACCAAACACACCCTAAAATCATCATGAAACCAATTTAAACTGATCACTTAGTCCGCAGAGTAACTCTTCAGATATTTAAAATTTTGACATTGTGTGTCAGTTTTTTAGGTGCTAACTTGCTCCATGCATTAAAATTTTTCTTTTATTTGAAAAAAATTATATTCACTTCTTTCAAATATTCATTGCAAATTACGAGGGTAAAGTTAGATCTTTAGTAAATTATAGTGGTAAAGTTAGACTTTTTGAAAATTGCACATAAATTTGAACCTTTTCCTAATATAATATTAGTCCTCTAGTGACTTAAGGGTAACTTTAACTTAAAATTGTAATGACAAAAATATGAAAGAACCAAACTTCTAATAGAGGACAAATCTATGTACTTTTGCAAGGTGCAAGAGTAAATTTAAATTTTTTCCCAAACTTAATGTACAATATGGTTTATGGTATGAACAATTCAAATTCAGACATCTAACAAGTAGAATTAAATAGGTTCTTATTAAAATTTTCTAAATTACAAATGAAATTTGTTAATTAGCAGAAGAAAGTGACTTAAGATTTGAAGTACTAGTGCACGAGGGGGAAAATAAAGGTCCGAAACTGAAGAGTGAACACAGCCAAGAGTAAAGTAAGAATATATGATTCATAATTCATAAAGTTTGGATCAACGTCAATTTTCAAATGTTGGATATAAAAAATTAGTGCTTTTTTGGTACACTTTTGAATTCTAAGTCCCACAAATCATTATCGTCAATTCAATTATTTTCTACGCTAGTGATCTCTCCTTGTCTCTAATATTATAATTTTTCTATTATTGCAATAATATTAGTGTACTTTTTTTTTGATAATTTTTCACCAAATCATGACTTTACAAGAAATGACACATCAAAAGTAGAAAACATAAGAAAAATAGGTCTCTGTTATTGATGTTTTTCAATTGAAGGATGAACTTTTTATTTTTTCCTTTTAATATATAGAAATTTAATTTCATATTTGTTTAACCTAAAATCTGAGTTAAAGATTAATTATTGAATTTATAAAATAGAATCATAGGAATTGTTTAGCTCAAAAATAATTAACCTCTCATTAATGCATATTTGACTATGACAATGTGAAATTAACAATAAAGAGCATATAAGTAAAGAAATAACAATGAACAAATAGATTGGATTTAGGAGTTCTCTTGATTGAGTTTATGAACACTATGACAAATTGACAGCATTAGAAAAATGGACAATTCAGATGAGGTTCAAGAAAGAAAATGTGGGTGTATTTATAGTACAATCACAAGGAAATGTTTTTCTAATATCATGCTCGTTTATTATGAGCATTATATATATGTTATGTACTACGTACATAACAAATGCAAATTTATAAAATAATTATTATGAAGGATCACAAAATATTTCAGAGTCCGTTGGCTTTGGGAACTTATACTTTCCTTACACTAGAATATACTATTTAGCTCCAATATGGCAACTTTAGGTGAAGCTTATTACAGATCGAGGATGGATTTCATGAGCTATCCTTGAATCTTCGAGTCTAGTAGACTTACCTGACTTGCTGATGACTAGATAATGGTCTCTAGTATCCACTTCTGTACTGTCAATATGTCGTGTCCATGTTTTTCAATAGTCTCCCACTTTCTGAAAAGTCTCTGATAATTATTTAGAAAGTGAAAAGACTTTTAGGCGGAACAAAAGATGAAACGACATTTGACACCACTAAAGGAATGTGTGCCTCCTTGCATTTAATGCTTGAGACACGTGTTACACATTATTTAAAGATAACTTTATCATTTATCTAGATAATGATGAATCTCCCCTCTATAAACAATGTAAGGTCTCCAGTTCTAACTTTGCTTCCATTTTAATCCTTCGCCTTTTTCTTTTTGTAAATTCACTTTCATCTTCTTTAACTTCTACTTGAGCTTGATAGTTGTAGTATCTACTTTCATCTCCTCTACTCCTTCTATAATCCCCTCAGTTTTTAGTAAATCAATCATGGAACCATCAAATCTCTACATCTAAGTTGATTAAACTTTGTCTACATTTTGTCTTGTCACTGTCATGAGGCATTTGTTAGCGAGTGTCGTTGATGCTAAAGAAGCAATGATGGAGGAGATGATGTTGCTGAATAGAATAGGAAAGTAAAATGAAGTTACCAAGAGCAATAAGTCTCTGACATTATTTTCAAAAGGTGAAGCATTGCATCAGATTGTGAACTCTAGGCTCAGGCAGAGAAAAGAACTAGTGGTCAAAATATTTTGATGAGTGAGTACAATTTAGTCATTCGGTCTAAATACCTTTTTCTTATCTAGAGAAATTTAAAATGGGTCTAAGATGTTCATGTGTAAGTTGTGGAAGAGAACAAATAAATTACTAGCCACCAGTTTAGTTTTTCCTATGTGTACACTCACCCCTTCACTCTAGATTTCTAATGGGCCATTAATCCAGCCATTATAGACCTATGGTAGGAAAACATAATTTTTTTGGCTCACGTAGGCCCTATCATATGAAGGGTTCTGTCCTACTTATAATATATAGCATATGAGGTCGATGAGGACTTCAGTCTTCAAAATTTATTCATGTTTACTCCCCAAAGATTTAACGGGGAAGAGTATTCACAATAACTAGTTAGGGGAAGTGTTTCCTCCTTTCAATGCTAACTATGATAGAGAGTGGTTCATCATGGTAACGACTCCACACATCATTGTTGCATCTAATCTCCCCTTTTTGGAGGGATAAAACAACACCCATAAGCACTTTTTTCTTACTCAAAGTTTCTCAATTTTTCTTTGGGTTCTAATGATTTACCATTCTGCCATTACTAGGTGGAAATCATACAACCATGAAAGATCTAACTTTTCTTGTTCGTCTTTGTTATATAATTCGATTTAGTTTTGATACCATAGATTTTTGAATGAAGAAATCTCAAGCTCTATTTTGTGTCTAGCTCGAGTATCTAAATCTCGATGAAGTCACAAGCTAAATTGACTAATTAATTGCTTTGAAGTGGAAAAAAGTTAATGTTTCTGGCACTTCTTTTGAGAAAGACCTTGTGAGTTCGCTACAAAAGAAGATAAAGTCCTCAAAGAAGAGGAAGGATGAGTCTAGGATCGGAGACCAATTCCCAAGATAATCCCTGAGCCAAAGAACTTCATCCTTGGGATGAATCATAAATTCTCAGGTTATCCCCTTTCTCAGGTGCATCATAATATTCTCTAAACTCCCCTTCTTCTCAAATTGTCAAGGCTAATCCCTCAAGCGACACAAAAAAATATGTGCTTATGGTATATATCCTAAGTGGAATGAGTTACTTACTATGGCTAAGACATGTGGACTCCTGGTTAAATGAGTTGGGCGATTCTTAGAAAAAAAGAAGATTATAACGATCGATTCTGTCTTACTGAAATATCAGCAAAATCATAAGAATTTTAATTGTTCATATATGTTAAGTTCACTTCTTTAGTGTGGGAGTGCATTAGATATGAACTAAGGTCATATGCCACCCCTAGCATTAAGTTGAGTTAAAAACGTCCTTACAGATTGAGTTTTGGTATAAGTTTTTACTAGGATAAACTTTAAGCCAGCACTCCTCCTACAATATAAAGAGTTATGAGGTCCAAAACCTATCAAATTTTAGCTCTTCAAGTCTTCTTTTCAATGCCACTGACTGTTCGTTAATCTCATTATGGAGTAGAAAGTTATGATTGTTTTATTAAAGGTGTTTGTGTTGAAAAGCTGAGATCTGCTGTAGCGACCATAGGTCCACTGTAGCGAGTCTGCTGTAGTGCGTGTAGGTCTGCTACAGTAGTGGTGGAGCAGTGATTTAAATCTATTTTGTCAAGTTTTAGGTCATAAACTCAAAAACTTCATTCCAGAGTCCAGATGGGTGATTTTCCCATGGCTACGGTGAATTTTTTTTGTTGAATTAAGATTATTACTCCCTTTTAATATTGATTAATTCTTTCTTCTTGTAAAATTATTAGAATGGAGAATTGTGGTAAAATTCTTGGAGGTTAGAAACCTAAGTTCAAGAAATTATGCAAAAAAACCTATGGGTAGGTGTAATATCACTTAGAATTACTTCTAGATTATAAACTAACACTTCCTAGCATGAATTGGTTGTTCTAAAACATGAATTTGGGTGGTTGGGAACCTTGAGTTGAATAAAGATGAGACCTTTAACATTAAAACTCCATTAATTGAAATAGTGTGAGTATGATAGAACTAGTTAATAGTTAATTGACCCTTGAGTAATGTTATAGACCATGAATAAGGTTATAATTAGTGGGTTTGAATTTCCAAAGTGTTTATTTGAAGGGGAATTGATTAACTACTCTTATAATTGGTTGTTTATTAGATGATTGGATGTTCTAAGGATTAACGAAGGGAAAGAGCATCTGTAGTGGGGCTTGCTTATTACAAGATCTTTGGTCAAGGTAGGTTATGATTTATGAGTAGTAAACTGTGGTAAATAATCATATGCATAATATAGATTTGACAGGAGAATCATGATTAGGTCTGCGGGAATGGTGTTTGGATGGATAAAAACAGGAAATTAGCATAAAAAGATTAAAAAATACATAAAATTACCCCTAAATTTGTGAGCGAAACTTACGTTAGTACTTTAACTTTACGGGCATTTAAATACCCCCTAAACAACTTTCAAGTGAATTAAATACCACTCTAAGATTATAATACTAGTCTCACAATGAAAAGTGCATTACACACGTGCCACGTTAATTTTTTTTATTTCATTTTATTTATTCCTTATTTTCCTTTTTCTTATTAGTAGGACCTTTTCTTTTATTAAATTTTCTTATTTTTTTCCTTTGTCTTTCCTTCCTTCTTCTTCCCCAAATCTGCTAACTTCTTCAAACAAAGTGAATGAATAGAAGAAATTAATCGTAAATATTTTTTCTAGTGAACCCCTTTCTTATTTTGTTCTTTACATCTCTTCTATATTTTTTAATCTGTACTTGCAAAAGAAAATAAAGATGGAAGCTTTCTTCCACTAGAAAAGAGAATTACCATTAAAATCATCTCAATTTCTCACTCACTCACTCACTTTCCACATTACTATTTAAAGTTCAAAATATTTTGAACATATTTTACCAACTACACATAATTTGATTTTTTTAAATCGTAGCATCTTTAAATCTTCACCCATAAAATTTATTTTTCTTCTTTTATCTTCCCGGAGAATTTTCTGACCTCTTTCATTGGATAATTGTCATCAATTTTAATTCTCACTTATTACCTCTCTATTTCTAGAGGTGGGGGTTCAAAAAAAAAAGGAGAAAGATGAAGAAAAAAAACAAAAGAAACTCAAGCAATATATTCAACTAAAAATGGTGAAGAGCAAGGCATAAAAAGAGGGTGTGTGTGTGTGTGTGTGTGTAGGATAGGAGAAGATATTTAAGAAGGTGGGAGCCATTTATCAAAAATATTTAACAATAATGAATTAAAATTAACGAAAATGAGCCCACTTTTTTTTTTTTAAAACATTTTTTGACGTGTTATTTTTCTTTTTTCTTTTATTTTTTTCACATAAGCTTTTAGGTGGTATTTAATTTACTTTAAAGTTGCTAAATGGGGGGGGGGGGTATTTAAATGCCCGTAAAGTTAAAGTGCTAAAGTAAGTTTTGGTGACAAGTTTTGGGGAGGGGAGGGGCAGTATGCATTTTCTCTAAAAAGATCTAATTGTGTGTTGATGAATTAATGTATAAATTCCTTTATGGGTGTTTTATATTTGTATGATTTCCATGATGAATTGTAATGTGAATTATGTGAATATGAGCAACAATAGGGAGATTGTGTGATCTTGAAACCTAAAAATTTGGCTTAAATACCTTAAAAAGAATGAATTTGCTATTGTGCGTATCTTGAATGTGTGATATTCCTGCTAAAATATTGCTATGCGATATGATCATGATAACAAAATATGGTGTCATGACTTATAGAGCCTAAAGGCAGGTTTGACTAAGTGTTAGGGTGCAATAAGTGTAAAAGTGCCTAACTAAATCGAGAATTGTAAGTTGAATGTAGTTGAATGATTGAACAATCGGCTAATGAAATAGTGTCTTGAATCCAGTAATGGCTTGAATGTAAGGGTAACTATTTAGTAGCTGGACCCACCGGTCCTGATGTGAACAAAAGAGGGTTGGTTAAGTGAATAAATAAATGTATGTTAAATTAGAGTGTAGACTCGATTTGGTTGTTTATGCTTGAATCAAGAATCTATGATTTGGTATTCAGATACACTTTTAATTAATGGATGTTGTCTGATAAGGCTTGAATGAATAAGTTATGGATTGGTCCTCGGATACACTTGTAATTGATGAATATTATTTGATAAGGCTTGAATGAATAAGCTATGGATTGATCTTCGAACACACTTGCAATTTGTGAGCCTTGCTGATATTGCTGGCATGCATGAGATAAATGGTACACTGTGGTATATCTTGAGTGATAATGATTATAATATCTGACATTGTGATATTCAGAGGGTCGGGTATCATACTAATAAAGATACTATATTGTTGATATTTTGAAGGGTCGAATACCATACCAGTATGGTACATAAACGAAATTGGTCCCCTGCAGGTCATGACTATTGGGGCAGATAAGTCCTTTGTATGTGTGTATAAAATGTGAGACTTGTGATTATATGTTACATGCATTACATGTAGTTATTATTGAGGTAGAATTTATACTACTCTTGTGAGATTGATATCATATTAATGATCGTGTGTTGATTATTACAATTGTGAAATTTGAGTGAACATGGGTCCATATTGGGATTATGGTACTTGTAATTGTGGTGATACGATTGATATTGTTGATGGTTTTGTGATATAGTTGCGGATGTTGTTTGGCCTGTTGTAAAATTACTTATATGTGTTAAACGTTTGGTATACTTAATAACTGGGCATTATGTTGTGATATTTTTTGTGATTTAGACATCCCTATTGTGGTTATGGTATAGTCGATTGGACTGCTATTTAGTATGTGTATATTGTTGTTGAACGCGTGATGCCTGTATTATTTATCTATTTGTTGGTTTATTTTGTGGTGTTGAGATTCATTGCATACTGGTGAGGTAAAAATAAGGAATTAATAAATTAGTCTGTTAATGGAATTTATGTGACCTTAGGTCTGCTAGATAACACTGGAGTTAATGGTTGGTGGATTTTACCTTAACAGAGTTGGAACATTTAGCATAATAGAATGGTTAATTTAGTTAAGAAAGATAACTGAAAGCTTCTGTAATATTGGAATATTGTAGTATGGGATGTGAACATGGTGTTAATTGACTTAATTTAGATTATCATGATTATTCTTGTGATTTCTATATGATGTCGCGTGATCTAACCCTGGTCGACCAATGATGCTTACCAGTATGTGAGGTGTACTGATACTACTCTTGGTACATCCTCTTTGGGATGTAGATGTGCTTCAGGTTGACTAGGAGTCTCTTATGTGGATAGCGAGTATTCATCAATAGCTTCTACATCTCTCTTTTAAGTTTAGAAGTTGTCTCTATTTCTCTAGTTTTACTCTTGTGTTAGAAGCTCTTGTACATGTCTAGACTAGGTATTGGGAGTTTTGTTTCATTTTTTAAGTTGTTACTTAATGGTCTTGGGTATTTATAATAATGTTGTTTTAAGATTTAACTGCTTATTTTCTTAACTATTGTTAATCAAATTCCTTACTTGGTTGGTAGTAAGGGTTCTCCTATCTAGTTAAAATACAGTAGGTGGCCGTACTATCCTTTAATTGGGGTCGTGACAGCTTGTATCAGAGCGCTAGGTTACTGGTCTCACAAGTACAAGATCAAGTGTCGAGTAAAGTCCTGCGGATTGGTATGTAGATATCCATATCAAATCCTCAGCGAGCTATGAGGCATTTAGGAGTTATTCTCTTTCTTGTTTAGTTCAATTGGTATCTTGTCGATTCTAATTGGTATCTCAACAAATTCAATTGGAACCTAGTGGATTTCAATTGGTATCTTAGTGAGTTCACAATTGGAATCTAGTCGATTCTAATTAGTATTTGGCAATAGGAGTCAAGATTTGTGTGCGGATTATATAAATCAGGGTGAAACTAGTTGAATTATTGTCGCTTGTGGAGTCAATAAATTTTGCAAGTGTTAAGACCACGATGAATTGTGGTATGTCAGTATAATGCCAAATTGTTCTATTTATTGGCAAAGTAATGAATGAGAATTCTATTTCTTTGAAGTGGTAGTTATGGTGTATTAAATAAATTAAGAGTAATGTGTAATACATGGATCCCATATAAATGAGATAATGACCATTTAGGTGGGTCCCAATTGCATGTTATCGAAAATTGTATGAAAATAATTATCAGTTAATAGTAGCCCTTGAGTTGTGGTATAATTGAACTTCGAAGGCTTGTGAACTAAGTAAACTTGATTATGACTGATAATCCTTAGTTATAGGATTGACTAGAGTTATTATATGTGTTATGCATATTTGTTCCACTCTCATTGTTGCATGCTAGTTATTGGTTGATTTTTTCTCATTGAGTTATTTATGAAATTCATAATCTTATTGTTCTAATAGGAAATGATATCGGTGAGTGTTATTTTGCCAATGGGAAATAGTTATGGAGAGTGTTATTGTGCCGATGGTAAATGGTTCTAGCGAGTGGCTAGTGTGAGTTCCAATAAGGTTAAAGCGAGACTGATGACTTGATGGGTCTATTTAGTGACTTGTATGTCATGTGATTACTTATAATAGCATGACTCTGTGATGATCTTGATATGTCTATTTGGTGACTTATGTATCCTTTATCTATTGACTTAGATATGTCTGTTGTGTGCCTTAGTGATAAGTTGTGAATGCTTTAGTGTTTGGTGCTGTTGTGTTCATTATAACATTGGTTAGGGTGAAAGTGCCTGGGTAGAGTTTTTCCTAGGATGAGAGTTGATAAAAACTCAGTCTAGGGTAATTTCCCATAAAAACCTGGTGTTATTTGGTTTGGAGATCATTTGTGTCTTGTGGTGTAGCTTTTGAGGGTTTAATGATTGTATTATGATAGTCAAGGGACATAGTATCCCATAGAAACTTTTGAAATGAGAATCGAATTCAGAATACCTTGGTTATGGCATTTGTCGTGATGGGGTGAATATGAGTTGTTATATTTCCAAGTGTGTGTTGTGAAATGGGGGAAATCTGTATGTTCCCCTAAGTTTTTACCTGTCACCGCTGCAGCGAACACCTCACAACTGTAGCTGTCAGCCAATCATTGTAGAGGTCGATGAGGTTTTTTTAGGACCTTTATAATAGGCCTCTGCTTGCCACAACAAGACCATTGTATCAAGCTACTAGTTGTCACAGCGGGACAGCTATAGTGATCAGGTTAATGCTGTAGCGGTCATCGATAATTGAATTGCCTGATTCCCAATTTTTGACCTTATTTCTCTCAAAAATTCAAAAGGTTTGTTCTTATTAGACCACTGTGGGAGAGAGATTCATCCCTTGATTTTTGCTGAATGATATCTTGCTAAAAACTAGATGGTATAAGCCCTAACATTCCACAAGACCCATATTCTATCATTTCTTGATTTTTGGTAAGAAGTCGCGTAAATAAATTTTTCCCCAAGTTGGGAAATCACAGGTGAAATAATTTGATTCATGCATAAATGTTTGATTCCGCACATCTTTGTTTTGAAAGGTCTCAATAGAGAGGCTGAGTATAAAATATTGTTTAGTTGATAAATAAGAGCAAGTGGGACAGGTAAGGGCGTAATACAAGTAACCCTAATAGTAATGTCCTTCTAATTTTGACCTCTTACTTCTCTTCACCAATGTCCGTTCAAGGATGAACAATTGGTAAATTGGTATCTAATATAAGACCTATTTTATTGTTACTGAAATATTAGTAAAAACATAAGAATTTTAATTGTTCATAGGTGTTAAGGTCATTTTCTTAGTGTGAGAGTGTATTAGTTATGAACTAAGGTCATAAGACACCCCTAGCATAAAGTTGAGCTTAAAATGTATTTAACAATTGGGTTTTGGTACAACTTTTTACTAGGGTAAACTTCAAACAAGCACCCCTCCTATAATATGAAGAGTTACAAGGCCCAAGACCTACCAAATGAAAGGTCTTTGAGTCTTCTTTCAAAGCCATCGACCATTCTTTAATCCAATTTTGAAGTAGAAACTTATGGTCATCTTACCAAATAGTGTTCGTACTAAAAAATTGAGATCCGCTGTAGTGAATATAGGTCCTCATAGCGAGTCTAGGTCCGCTAAAGTGGTGGTGAGCATTGATTTAAGTCTATTTTGCCTAGTTTTAGTTCATAAACTCAAAAACTTTATTCCAGAGCCCTAGAGGGGAAATTTTCCCAAGGCTAGGGTGAAAATTCTTTGTTGAGGTAAGATTATTACTCCCATTTAACATTGATTAATCCATTCTCTTGTAGATTTATTAGAATGGGGAATTGTGGTGAAATTCTTTGGAGTTAGAACCCTAGGTTCATGAAATTATGGGAAAAACCTATGGGTAGGTGTAATATAACCTAGAATTACTTCTTGATTGTAAACTAACAGTTCCTAGCATGAATTGGTTATTCTAAAAAATGAACTTTGTTAGTTGGGAACCTTGAGTTCAATAAAGATGGGACCTTTAACATTAAAACTCCACTAATTGAGATAATGTGAGTGTGATAGGACTAGTTAATAGTTAATTGACCCTTGGTTAATATTATAGGTCATGAATAGGGGTATAATTAGTGGGTTTGAATTCCCAAAGTGTTTATTTTAAAGGGTAATTGGTTAACTACTCGTATAATTACTTATTTATTAGATGATTGGATGTTATGAGGTATGAACTAAGGAAAAGAACATCCATGGTGGGGCTTGCTTGTTCCAAAATCTTTGATCGAGGTAATTTATGATTTATGAGTAGTATACTGTGGTTAGTAATCATACGCATAATATATATTTGGCAGGAGAATCATGATTAGGTCTGTGCGCATGATGTTTGGATGGATAAAAACATAAAATTAGCATAAAAAGATCTAATTGTGTGTTGATGAGTTGATATATGAATCCCTTGATGGGTATTTTGTGTTTGCATGATCTTTATGATGGGTTGTAATGTGAATTAAGTGAATATGAGTAACAATAGGGAGATTATGTGATCTTGTAACCTAAAGATTCGGCTTAAATACCTTAAAAGGGGTAAATTCTCTATTGTGTATCTTGAATGTGTGATATTGCTGCTAAAATATTGCTATGCTATATTATCATGATAACAAATGCGGTGTCATAACTTATAGAACCCAAAGGCAGGTTTGACTAAGTGTTAGGGTGTAACATGTGTAAAAGTGCCTAACTCAATCGAGAATTGTAAGTTGAATGTAGTTGAATCATTGAATTATCGGCTAATAGAATAGTGTCTTGAATCTAGTAATGACTTGAATGTAAAAGTTACTATTTATTAACTGGAACCACTGATTCTGATGTGAACAAAAGAGGATTGGTTAAGTGAATGAATTTATGTATGTTAAATAATAGGTTAAACTCGATGTGGTTGTTTATGCTTGAATGAATAAGCTATGGATTGATATTTGGATACACTTGCAATTGATGAGCTTGGTTGATATTGTTTGCATGCATAAAATAAATAGCATTGAAATGGACTAAGTGTCTTTAATAAATTATGTACTTATAATGTTGGTGCACTGTGGTATATCTTGAATCATAATGATTGTAATATCTGACATTGTGATATTTATATGGCCGGGCACTGCGTCGATACATATATTATATTATTGATATTTTAGAGGGTCGGGTACCATGTCGGTATGGTACATGGACGAAGCTAGTCCCCTTTAGGTCACGATTATTGGATAAATTAGTCACCTTAGTATGTGTGTTCAAAATGTGAGACTTGTGATCATGTGCAAAATGCATTATATGTTAATATTATCGAGGTAGAATTTATACTACTCTTGTGAGATTGATATCATATTAATGATCATGTGTTGATTATTACACTTCTAAAATTTGAGTGAACTTGGATCTATATTGGAATAATGGTGCTTGTAATTATGGTGATACGACTGATATTATTGATGGTTTTGAGTAACGACTTCCGTCGTTATGGTATAGTCTAGCATATCAAAGTACGTGTTAAGATTCTCCCCGAATAAAGTGTTTGAAATCTCGGGCTAGGCTAGTCTTGGACGAAATCCAAGTGTGGTGTGGTTTAGATTAATATGGTAATATATATATTAGTGATTGTATGATTTCAGACTATATTATGATAGCTAAGAGGTTAAGGAGTTCGTAGAAACTTTTGGAAGTGAATTCAGGTTGGTAGAACTCCGGATATAGTGTTTGACATAAAGGGGTTAGTTTGGAATGTCAATATCTAGAAGTGTTTTTTCTAAATGGGATTATTTCTGGGGTGGTCATACTTTCTGCCTCTGTCTAGGCCTCTATAGCGGGAGGCATGCGACTAATACTGGCCTGCTATAGTGGGAATAGTCCAGGCATAGCTAGAGTCAGAGCCGATCAATCCCACCATAGCGGGCGAATCCCATTATAACGATGCCGCTATAGTGGGAATCATCCCGCTATAGTGGGAAAAGCACTGTTTAACGTAGAAAATAGACCAAAAATGTTATTTTCATTCCCTATTCATCCAAGGGGGAGAGGCGATTTTGGGCGATTTCAACATGGTTCCAACCAAAATCCTTCGTTGAGGTAAGTAAATCCACTCGTTTAACTTGTTTTTTAGAAATTAATCCTTGGAATCACTAGGTTTTGAGTATAGAGGAGAATTTAACTTGACTTTAGGTTGAATTTCTAGTGTAATTTAGTAAAAATAGGGTGAAACCCTTGGGTTTTGTCTAAAGATAGAGGATTTATGATTGCATGCTTAGAATTCATCCTTATAATCATGAATTTGGTAGAATTAAAGTGGATAAGGGTATAAAAACCCTAGAATAAGTGAATGATCATGATTTTGACCTTGGGGTTATGGGATTAGGTTGTAATCCTTGAAATCGTTAGAGCATTATTTGATTAGTTATTGCATTATTATTTTTAGACCACAATTAAGACGAGGTTGCAAGAAAAGGCAAGGCTCAAGTTCGTTAGAGCATTGAAGGGCTTGGACTGAGGTAGGTGGCGGTTGAATTATAGTTACATAATCAATTTGGTTTATCTGTGCATGATAACTGCCTATTTGTCTACTTGTTGCAATGCATGCTATTGAATGTTAACTTGTTGGATAATTTTACAAGTTGTTGATCACCTAAAATGAGATTATGTAAAAAGGATTGTTTTTAATTGCAAGTGTGATTGAGTTATCTCATTATGTGATTGTACATGTTATGTGTCACGACCCCAACCAAGGATCATACGGGAACCTACCCAACTTTACCCTTGATAGGAGAACCCTTACCACCCAACCATTCAAATTATGTGGAAGACATGCTAACCAGCTTCAAATATAAATAATTTCATAAGTAAGAAGGAAATCTCTTGTTCGAAATACATTTATTAGATAATCATATTGCAAAAGTAAAAATACTGATTTCCCCAGAACCTAATCTAAATCGGTACAAGATCACTAAGAAATGAAAAGAAGATTCGTGACATAGCATCTATGTAAGAGTGAGATGACAGGAACTGCTAAAGAGTGACCACCATCATACCTATAGAAACTCCAATTGACCTGCAACATGGCTATACCCTTGAGTGGAGATATAGTAAGTGTAGTATTAGCACAACCACACATACTTGTAGGAATCATAGGCCGACCAGGATTAAAAACAAATAACAACAACAAAAAATAGGGAGGGAATCATGACTTCAGTTAAGGTTCTAGAAAACTAAACCTTCCCAATGGCCCTCTCTTTAGGTCTTTGTCACGTTGCCCTTAACATCTCTGTGACCTACCTCTCATTTACTAATTTTGTTTGAAAAATTGGCCCCTCATTAATCTCCCTAACTATAGTCTTACATTCCTTTCTAACAACCCTACGACTCTATGCCCAACACTATTATGACTCATTACTCCATCTCTGAATTATACCGACAAGACCATTGTCTCACTTTGCTAGGTTACTATAAGGACTAGACCAGATCACCCCATACCACATATAGCATATTTATACACTATACATCCTTAGACTAATATAATTACTCAGATCAAGACATACCTAACATTACACCTACGTTTCCCGATCCACTATTCATTCCCACAAACCAATCATATAATACAAAATAAGTACAAGCATAATGCTCTGTCTCAACAGATATACTAATATATAATATATCAATTACACTTAGGTACATAATTTCAATAATGGCCAGCACAATAAATATGTTCAATGAAATGATGATTGCATGCATTTAAGATGTACACACATATTAGAATCAGCATGGACTTTCAGCTATGACCCAGGCAACAAGCTTAGTCCATGTACCAGTATCGGTATGATACCTATTCCAATAACAGTGTTAGCATGACACCCAATCCATATAATAGTGTCCGCGTGACACTCGATTCATATATCATATCAATAGCATCTCAAACCCATATGTTCAATGCGTGATATAGTCAATAATCACAAGTAATACCCAAAAGTGAATCACAAACACCCAACTCACATATAAGCACAGAGTCAAGCAAGTCTTTACTATAATTAAACTCAGGTAGTGCTTGAAGGATAGTCAAGCAATCACTGTTATATGTATGTATATATTAGCTAGGAGTAAATCAATTTCTATGTTACACCCAGACTGCCTGCACTCACCTATCTAATGACTACACTGCTAACCATCACTTGCATTTATACTGATAAGGGCTTCTAATCTCGAATACCATGCCTACCTCTTACTTCCCTCCCCTCTACTACATCTATACTCATTCCACTATAAATAATTACCTACACACACAGTACATACACCCACAACTCTTCTGACTTCTCTCGACTCCTCGTAGTATCTAGGCAACTACCACCCATTCTCTTCACTCTCAATCAAGATCTACCAGACTCCTATGAACCCACCAAAGGCATACTCTGGCTCTAACTCACATTCACTACTTCCATAGCCGCCTTAAACCTTATTTTAACTCTTAATATGCTTCTATTCATCGATCTACCTCTAGTTCATGCAAAACTTACACCCATAAGCAATTAAAAGAGTAAATATAGTTCAATAACTATCAATTAGCAACAAAAAATCATGATACTAGTTCATTTATCATTCCATCCATCCAAACTCCATGCCCGAAGGCCTACGCATCTTTTTCCAATTTCAAAGATCTAGCAAAGCCCATTTGAAATGAAGACTCCTGCTCTGCTTTCAAACTTTCCAACGGAATAGAATCTCCCGACGTCACTATCATTATTACGTGCATCTAACCTATGTCTACTATAATAAAACCATAACCTATCTCGTAGATGAATCCACTGCTACGGAGAGTAGAGAGTTATCCCATATATGCCTTACCTTTCACTAAATTCTGGAAACTCTGTTGGAAATACTTTGGAATCTCTCTCTTGAAGCTTTACCTGCAAATTCTCATTATTCTAAGAATAAGGTTCACTTGGAGTATTTTTGGAGGAGGGAAATGACATAAAAGGCCTTAGGTGAATAAGTGTTTTGATTAACCTTTGGGCTGGTTATTGCTTGACTACCGTTGTAGCAATGGAAGTGTCATTACAGTGGTGCCGCTGTAGCAACAGATCAACCGCTCTAGCGAGGGTTAGTGGCCTGGCCCAATTTTTCCAATTGCAGCCAAATTAGATTTGGGCCATGATTTTTCTCCTCAAAATAATTGCTATATCTAAAATAAGGATTTCTTAGTCAAAACATTTTTCCAGGATGGTTTTTAACATAACGACAATTTGGGTCATTACATTATGACATGGTTTGATATGGTGAGATGAATTGGTAAAGGTCATCATCACAAAATTGGTGGATATTAGGGAGTATAAGGGCAGGGATGTTGGAATAAGGGTGGTATAACACTTATTTGGGATATGGTTGGCGGAAACTAGATGTCTGCGTTATTGGTACATGAACTGATCTCGTCCCCTACAGGTCATGGTTAGTGGGCATTTATAAGGCCCATAGCATGTGTGTACAAGGTATTGGTGAGTTTGACGATTCTATGAGTGGACTGGGTTATATTATGTTGTTATTTTTGGTTTCATGAGTGGACCAGGTTATATTGTTGATGTTATTTGGATCCATGAGTGGTCCGGGTTATTGATATACTTGAACTGATTTAATAAGTGAAATAAAAGAGGAATTTGTGGCAAATGAGTTAGTTGTTATGAGTCATGGTTGTTGACTTGGTTGAAAATTTGTACTTGTTATGAATTTTCTCACTTAATTGATTAATTGTTAATAGAAAGACTAAGTAAAGGTATAAATGCTAAGTGTTATATGGTTACTCTTGTTTACAAATTATTAGTTATATGTTAATATTTATTAAGTTGAGTAGGCATATGACCCTACCAGTACATAGTGTCTTAGTACTAGTACGACCTGTGCTTTTTTTTTTTATTGAGTGCAAAGCATATTCCAACATCTCAGAAGAGATCTCAGTTGTAGACAATGACCAATTTTGACTCAAGGGTGAGCTTCATCTTCCGAGCAGCCATGGGTCATCTTATACTTTGTTCTTGTTCATTTGTTTTGGACACAAATAGTTTAGTTGTTCTAATTTTCCAGGTTGTATCCACAAATTATTTTGTATAAATGTTTTAGTACAATGACTTTTAATTTTTGGGGGCATTTTAGACATTTGACTTATTCCACATCATTTCATTTTTAGAACTATTCAAATTATTGTTTTGATAATAGAATTATTTTGTTTTATTTAAATTGGTTAAGTGTTGGTATTGAATAAGTTGGTAAGATGGTTCTCCCATCGGAGGGTTAGTGTAGGTGCCACTCGCGATGAAGTTTGGGTCATGACAAAGTTGATATAAGAGCCCTAGATTTGTTGATTTCGTTGTACCAAAATGAGTCCAACAGAGTCTAAATGGTACGAAGACGTCTGTACTTTTCTTCGAGTGGCTATGGGACTTTAGGAAATTATCACTTTCTTTCTTCTTTTATGCTATAAATTGATTCTAATTAGTAACTGGCGATCCAAATTGGTATCTGACTTTTTCACTCTTTTATCTACAGATGTTGAATACTTGAGCAAATGAAGCTAGAGTAGTAGCTCCCGCACCAGCAACACCAGCAACACCAATAGCGCCAGCTGCAGAGCCTACTGCAAGAGGTAGAGAAAAGGGTATGGGAAGAGGGATAGGTAGGGCAATACCCACCAGATGTAGAGCCCGAGCTACAGCTAATACAACCCAAGAAAGATCTGAGACATCTCACCCACCCCAAGATCAGCAAGGTGAGGTTATGAATGAGGAGGTTTTGAAATAGAAAGAGGCAGTACCAGTCCCGATAGGTGCAGCTTCTCCATCGATGTCATCTGAGGTGATTCAGTAGGTACTTGCTTTTATGAGTGGGGTGGCCTACATAAGAGCCTCACCTACAATGCCTTCTTATTAGTTCCCGAGAGTGCAGCCTGCTGCTACTTTTACTCCTAGGATGGATGAGGTCTAAGGGACTGAGGTATTCCCTCATCTAATTTTAGGTCATGTTATGACTGGGACTGAACATGATATGTTGACTAAGTTTCTAAAGATGAAACCTTTCACCTTTGTTAGTTCTGAGATAGAGGAAGCCCTCGACTTCTTTGTTGATTGTTATGAGACATTTCATAAAATAGGCATTGCGGAATAACATGGTGTTGAGTTTGTAACCTTTCAAGTGCAGGGTGATGCGAATCAGTGGTGGAAGGCTTATGTGGAATGTCAGTCTCCAACTTTACCTCCATAGACATGGACTCAGTTCCATACTTTGTTCTTGGAAAAATATGTACCTCAAACTCTTCATAATAGTAAGAAGGATGAGTTTCTGGTCCTTGAGCAAATATGTCTGTTGCAGCCTACAAGGCTAAGTTTTATGCCTTGTCCTGATATAATACTCAGTTGCTTGGTATTGAGGAAGAGAGGATCCACCTTTTTATGAAAGGTTTAAACACCGACTTGCAGGTTTTGGCTGTACAGATGACTTCTGCTGAAAAGGCTTTTAATGATGTTGTGGAATTTTTGAAGAAGGTAGAAGGAGTCAAACAAGTTTGCCAGACCAAGGTAGCAATAAAGAAAGTTTGGAATAGAGGTAACTTCAGTGGTTCTTACTCTAAGGGCTATGGTTATCAGGCTTATCCATCTCACCCTATACATTCAGCTTTGCCAGTATCTACAGGGGGTCTATCAGAGACCACTCCACAGTCTGTCCTAATGGTAGGTAGACTGGTCCACAAGGTCAGCAGCAGTCTAGAGCTATAGTTCCAGCTGGTAGAGGTGAATGTGGTAATGTTAGAGGTTGTACACAGGGTGGGCTTAGTAATCATCAAGGTGGTCATGATGGAAATTGAGGTAGTAGTAGTGTAGGGAGAGATGGTGCTCAGCCTGCTAGAGAAGTTGCTCAGATTGATGATAGAGATCATTGCTATATTTTTCCAGGTAAATCTGAGGCAGAGGTTTCATATGTTGTCATTACAAGTACTATTCTCATTTGTGACCAGATGGCTATGATCTTATTTGATTCGGGTTCCACCTTTTTTTTAATGTATTTGTTAAATTTACTTTGGGTTTAGCTATGGTTTGTGATATGCTTGACTCACCTGTGTATGTATCCACCCTGGTTGGAGACTCTAGAGTGACTCAAGTGTATCATGTGACTTAAGTGTATCGTTCCTGCTCTGTTATGTTTATGGGTTTTCAGACTTGGGTAGATTTGGTGATTTTGGATATGCTTGACTTTGATATCATCCTTGGCATGACTTGGTTATCCCCGTATCATGCTGTTTTGAATTGTAATGCTAAAATTTTGACATTAGATATGCTGGGACGGATAAATTAAAATGGGAAGGTATTTATAAGTCTGGACCTGTAATAGTAATTTCCTATATTTGAGCTAAGAAACTAGTTATGGAAGGGTGTTCGGGCTTTTTGGTACATCTTTGGGATGTTAGTGCAGAGGTCCCTTCTACTGAGTCAGTTCTTGTAGTGTCATATTTTTAAGAGGTATATCCCACCGACTTGCCTGGTATGCCTCCGGATCGGACATTGACTTTTGCATTAATCTAGAGCTGGGCACTCGCCCAATCTCTATCCCTCCCTATATAATAGCTCTAGTTGAGTTAAGAGAGCTCAAGACTCAGTTGAAGAAGTTACTTGATAAGGGATTTATTCATCCTACTTCTTCACTTTGGGGTGCTCCAGCGTTGTTCGTTAAGAAAAAGTATCGTAGCATGAGAATATGCATAGATTATAGGCAGTTAAATTAGGTTATCATCAGGAATAAGTACCCTTTGCCCGGAATAGACAATCTCTTTAACCAGTTTTAGGGTGCTTCAATTTTTTCGAAGATAAATTTGAGGTCTGGGTATCACCAACTAAAGATTCAGCCTGAGAATATACCCAAGACAACTTTCAGGACTGGATATGGTCATTACGAGTTCTTAGTGATATCATTTGGTTAACTAATGTGCCAACATCATTTATGAGTTTGATGAATGGTATTTTCAAGTCTTTATTGGATTCGTTTGTGATTATTTTTATTGATGATATTTTGGTTTACTCCAAGAGTAAGGATGAACATGCAGGTCACCTTTATATAGTATTAGGGATTTTTAAACAAAAGCAACTTTATGCTAAGTTCTCTAAATATGAGTTTTAGATGTATTTTGTAGCCTTTCTGGGGCATGTGGTTTCTGAGAAAGGGGTGATGGTAGATCCCCAGAAGATCAAGGCTATTAAGAGTTGGGTTTGGCCTAGTTCTGTGATCGAGGTTCAAAGTTTTGTGGGTCTTTCTAGCTATTATCGCTAGTTTGTTAAGAACTTTGCCTTTATTGCTACTCATTTGACAAGACTGACACAGAAAGAGGTACCATTTATTTGGTCTGACA
Source organism: Capsicum rhomboideum (assembly GCA_031232105.1). Classification (NCBI taxonomy): domain Eukaryota; kingdom Viridiplantae; phylum Streptophyta; class Magnoliopsida; order Solanales; family Solanaceae; genus Capsicum; species Capsicum rhomboideum. Next base: position 37,815,054 of record CP124716.1, read on the forward strand.
AGTGTGAAGAGATATTTGAAAAGCTCATATCTCTTTTGACCATAATTCCTATCCTTGCTTTGCCAGTTATAGGTAAGGATTTTATTGTGTTTTGTGATACTTCACACTTTGGGTGCTATATTGATGCAGGACAGGAGTGTGATTGCTTATGCTTTGAGGAAATTGAAGCCTCATGAGAATAATTACCCAACTCATTACTTGGAGTTGGAAGCGGTGGTTTTTGCACTTAAGAAATGGAGACATTACCTCTATGGTATTAAGTGTGAGGTATTCACTGACCATCGTAGTTTACAACATGTTTTCACTTAAAAGGATTTGAATTTGAGGCAAAGGCGGTGGATGGAATTGTTGAAGGAGTATGGTGTGACTATCCAATACCATCTGGGAAAGGCCAATATGGTGGCAGATGCATTGAGCTAGAAATCAGTGAGCATGGGAAGTTTGGCTTGTTTGAGAATGTCAAGGTAATCTTTGCTTAGAGAGATCAAAACTCTAACAATGTGGTTTATGCAATTTAGAGTGTCGGAAAGGGGTGGAGTGTTGGCTAGTGTAGAGGTAAGGTATTCCTTGATCAAATCAAGGCTAAACAATTTGAGAATACAAAATTGAACAATATTCGGAACAAAGTGGTATGTGGTGAAGCCCAAGATGCCACATGTGATGCATGTGGAGTGTGAGGACGCGTGTGTGTGTCTCATATTGGTGATAATAATTTTGAGTTTGCTTGCAAAAGCTCATCATTCTCGATGCTCTATACATTCTAGTGCAACCAAGATGTATCGTACCTTAAGATAGCTCTATTAGTGGCCTCAAAAGAAGATAGATATAGTAGAATATGTGGCCAATTACCATAACTATCAGCAAATGAAGTATGAACATCAAAGGTATGTAGGTTTGCTTTAGAGAATGTCCATTCCGGAGTGAAAGTGGAAGAGTATAGGTATGGATTTTGTAGTGGGTCTTTCTAAGACCATGGGGAAATGTGACTTGATTTGATTCATCATGGACAGGCTAACCAAGTCCGCTCATTTCATTCCGATTAAGGTGAATTACAATTTGGAGCAGTTAGCCAAGATCTATCTCAAGAAAATTTTGAGATTGTATAGAGTGCCAATATCCATCTTATCCAATAGAGGTACGCAGTTTTCCTCCAAATTTTGGCACAAGTTGCATGAAGAGTTAGGTACCAAGCTTGATCTTAGTACTGCATTTTAACCTCAGACCAACGCACAGTCTGAGAGGACTATTTAGGTGCTTGAGGATATGCTACGGGTATGCGTGGCTGATTTTGGAGGTCATTGGATAACTTACTACCATTGTGTGAATTCTCATACAACAACAGTTATCATTCTAGTATCGACATGGCTCCATTTGAAGAACTCTATATGAGGAGGTGTAGATCACCCATAGGTTGGTTTGAGGTTGTCCATATGAAATCTTTGGGCACAGACTTAGTGAAGGAAGCTCAAGAGAAGGTGAGGTTGATTCAGGACAAGCTGTTGGCAGCCCAAAATAGACAAAAGAAATATGCGAACTGCAAAGTAAGAGATATATTTTTCAAATTCAGTAAGAATAAGGTGTTAAAGGTGTCTCCCATGAAATAAGTTATGCTCTTTAGTAAGAAGGTCAAGCTTAGCCCCAGGTATAATGGTCTATTTGAGGTTCTTGATGACATGGGACCGGTAACTTATAGGTTGGCATTGCCTCCCAACTTGTCAGGAGTCTATCCAGTATTTCATGTTTTCATGCTTAAGAAATACCATGGGAATGGTGACTATATCATTAAGTGGGACTCTATTTTGCTTGATAATAACCTTTTGTATGAGGAGGAGCCAATAACGATCCTTGACTGAGATGTTTGGAAGTTGAGGACTAAGGAAATCTGAATATTGAAAGTCCAGTAGAAGCATCGTCCTATTGAGGAGGCCATTTGGGATTACCCTCACTTGTTTGAGGATTCAGATATGTGCTTTACTTCTCTTTCCTCATTTTTCTTGATTTATTATTTGGGGACAAACAATGGGTAAATTGGTATCTGTTGTAAGGACCCTTTGGATTGTTATGGCATAGTCTAGCGTGATAAAATTTGGGTTAAGATTCTCCCCGAATAAAGTGTTAGAAATCTCGGGCTAGGCTAGTCTTGGACAAAATTCAAGTGTGGTGTGGTTTAGATTAATCCGATACTAGACGGGTTAATGATTGTATGATTTGATTCCATAGTAAGATAGCTAAGAGGTTTAGGAGTTCGTAGAAACTTTTAGAAGTGAATTCGAGTTAGTAGAACTCCGGATATCGCGTTTGACATAAATAGGTTAGTTTGGAATATCAATATCTAGAAGTGTGTTGTAAAATGGGCTAATTTCTGAGGTGGTCAGAATTTTTGCCTCCACTTAGGCTACTATAGCGGTAGGCACGCCACTACTGTTGGCCTACTATAGAGGGACTATTCCCGTCAGAGCTGATCCATCCTGCCATAGCGGGCAAATCCCATTATAGCGATGCTGCTATTGCGGGAATCATCCCACTATAGTGTCATGACCCAACCCACCGGATCATATCGGACACCTACCTACACCTATCCTAGATAGAAGAACCCTGAATATTCCATGATTCAACTAATGCGGAAGTTACTATTGTATATAAACTTAGTCAATTTAATGTCAATTACATGTAGAATCTAATCAAGTTGAAATACCGTTACTCATTTAATTCTTTCCAAGACATATTTTATTGCATCAAATATGAAAAATAACTGCGGAAATTAACTACTAGTGACTCCCCAGAACCTAGCCTAAATCGGTACAAGAGCACTAGACAAGGAGCAGGGACATCCAAAATGCAACATCCATGTAGAATAGAGAAGGCAAGAGGTGCTGCTGAATGGTCGACACCGTTGCTATAAAAACTCCAGCTAACCTGCATCATGGTTATATCCCTAATTGGAGATATAGTAAGTGTAGCATCAGTACAACCACATGTACTGGTAAGAGTCATCGGCTAACCAGGGTTAGAAACAAATAACATCAATAACAAATAGGGAGAAATCACAACATCAATTAAAGTTTTTAATTTTGAATCCCCAATTAACAATTCCTATTACCCCACATTAGCATCGTAGTAACCTACATTTAAATTCTCTATCACCTATACTTAACATCTCTTTGACCAACACCTACCACTGATTTCCTGACAATGCCATCCATACCCAGTTCGAGAAGGGGCAACACATTAGGAGCTTCTTTTATGAGAGGGGTTTTCTTATGGATAAGGTGGAGGATATCAGCTGAAAGTTCTTGTTGGGAGATGCTGATCGAGTTAGTTCTAGACAGCAACCTGGCTTGGTTCTATGAGTTCTTTGCTGTACTCCCTACGGTGGAGAGGGCAGTACCCTTCCCTACTTTCAGGATCTAGGGGAAGAATGTGCCCGTGGATGCCACCACTATCAATGAGGTCTTAGGGGTTCCCAACCCCTCTAATACAACATTTGAGGAAAAGATTTAGGAGTACGACTTAAGGTGGGCATCTTGGTATTTTGTACCAGATGGTAAGTCCAACGAGATAAAGTGATCCAATCAGAGGGGGACAAAGAGTGTTTGCTTCTCGGCTGAGGCCAAGCTTTGGTTACAACTGGTGTCTTGGAGGATTTATCCTTCGAGGAATGTTACGAACGTGTTGTTCCATCGAGCTATGGTAGTGGTGTGACTTATGGCAGAGGTCGAGGTGAATGTGGGGGATCAGATCATGGACGAGTGGTAGTATTTCTATGCCAGGGAGAGGTCAACAAGGGATCTATTCTTGCCTCCCCTGATTATGAAGCTATGTAAGTGGGTGGATATCCTCAGAGAGGACCATGATACTTGGAAGGAGTCCGATGTTCCGTATAACCCCCTAAGAAGGAGAAGTACTCTATATGGAGATAAGAAGAATAGGAAGACAACGGAGGAGGGTACGAGTAACAAGGCTGGTGGGAGTGGAGATGTCTATCATTCTTGGACACCTGCTCCTCCTAATGACTGGATGGCTAGCTTTGCTGCCATGTAAGGCTATATGGAGAGGACTCAAATGCCCCAGCCGAGGTTGGCTTCTTTGAGCTCTGCTTCCCCAGTGGACCTAGACCAAGCCTATACTGAGTTCTGAAGATAGCTAGATAAGGAGAAAGATAATTGTCGCTCCTAGGAACACATACTAGTTAGGATATGGAAGGATGTGCTGGTCATGTTTGTATGCACCCTCCCCAATAGAGAGCTTCCACAGTTGACCGTGGAGGACGTCGAAGAGTTCTCCTTCTTCAGTGGCATAAATAAGGAGGGCTCGGATGCTGTAGGCCTTGGATATGATGCCTCCAGCTAGATTTCCTCTTCCCTTCCTTTTTTTTATATTTTATGTTTTTGGATTGGATTGGGGAAGTTGGAATAAGGGTGGTATAACACTGGTTTGGGATAAGGGTGGCAGAAACTAGATGTATGGGTTATTGATATATGGACTGAGCTTGTCACCTGTAGGTCATGGCTAGTGGGCATTTATAAGACCCATAGCATGTGTGTAAATAATATTTATGAGTTTAGCAGTTCCATGAGTGGATCGGGTTATATTGTGGTTGTTACTTTTGGTTTCATGAGTGGATCGGGTTACATTGTTGATGTTATTTTGATCCATGAGTGGTCCAGATAATTGATATACTTGAACTGATTTGATATTGTTAAAGTGAAATAAAAAAGGAATTTGTGGCAAATGGGTTAGTTGTTATGAGTCATGGCTGTTAACATGGCTGAATATTTGTACTTGTTCTGAGCTTTCCATCTTAATTAATTAATTATTGATGGAAAGAATAAGTGAAGGTATAAATGCTATATGTTTCATGGTTGCTCTTGTTTATAAATTATTGGTTATGTGTTCATATTTATTAAGTAGAGTCGGCTTATGACCTTACAGTACATAGTAGCTTAGTGCTGATACTACCTGTGCTCTTCTTTTGGTTGAGTACAGAGCATAATCCAGTGGCTCAGACAAGACCTCAGTCGTAGACAATGCCCGATTCTGTCTCAAGGGTGAGCTTTATCTTTCGAGCAGCCATGGGTCATCTTATACTATATTTTTGTCCATTTATTTCGAGCACAAATAGTTTAGTTGTTCTAGTTTTCTGGGTTGTACCCACAGATTATTTTGTTTAGATGTTTTTGTACAATGGCTTTTAGTTTCTGGGGCATTTTAAATATTTGAATTATTCCACATCATTTCATTTTTAGTACCATTCGAATTATTGTTTTAATTATATAATTTTTTTTAATTTAAAATTGGTCAAGTGTTGGTATTGAGTAATTTGGTAAGATGGTTCTCCCACCAGAGCGTTAGTATGGGTGCCACTCACGACGACGTTTGGGTCGTGACATTTTGTGATCTAGTTGTGGATGTTGTTTGTCCTATTGTGAAATTACTTGTACGTGTTGAATGTCCAGTCAACTTAATAACTGGGCATTAGATTGTGATACCTTTTGTGATTTAGGTATCCTTGTTGTAGTTACGGTATAGTCAGTTGGATTGCTATTTAGTATGTGTATATTGTTGTTTAGCGCGTGATGCTTGTATTGTTTATCTATTCGTTGGTTTATTTTATGGCGTTGAGATTCGTTGCATACTTGTGAGGTAAAAATGGGAAATTGGTAAATTGGACCGTTAATGGAATTTATGTAACTTAGGTCTGCTAGATAACACTGGAGTTAATGGTTGGTGGAATTCACCTTAAAAGAGTTGGAATATTTAGCGTAACAAAAATGGTTAATATACTTAAGAAAGATAACTGAAAGCTTTTATAATATTGGAAGATCATAGTATGGGACGAGAACGCGGTGTTAATTGAATTAATTGAGATTGTCATGATTGTTCTTATGATTTTTATATGATGTTACGATTTTCCAATGATGCCAACCAGTACGTGTGGTGTACTAATGCTACTCTTGCTACATCCTCTTTGAGATATAGATGTGTTGCAGGTTGACTAGGAATCTCTTATGTGGATGGCGAGTATTCATCAACAACTTCTGCATCTCTCTTTCTGGTGGAAGTTGTGTCTCTATTTATCTTGTCTTACTCTTGTGTTAGAAGCTCTTGCACATGTCAGTTTTGCTTCATTTTTTTAAGTTGTTACTTAATGGTCTTGGATATTTATAATAATGTTGTTTTAAGATATAACTTCTTATTATCTTAAAGATTGTTAATTGAATTCCGCATATACTTGATTGGTGGTAAGGGTTCTACTATCTAGTTAGAATAGAGTAGGAGCCTGCATGATCCCGTAATTTGAGTTGTGACAAAGATGGAGGAACTCTCCACTGTTGTCATGACCTTAATCACGAATCGTGCGGACACCTACCCAACTACCTACTAGTACGTGTAGTATCAATACAACCATACGTACTGGTAGGTATCATCGATCGACCAAGGTTAGAACAAAAAATAACAGATAGAAATTAAGGAGATATCATGACATTAATAAGTACTTAGTTAACTGAACCTTACTAACACATTTCAGCATTTTCCACATCTCAACCTTACCATCCTCTCTTTACCTATGACAACCCTATTTATCCTTTCCTAGCAACCAAGTAACAACCACTTCATAACGCCCCCAATGTCCATATTATATATGCACTTACTTCCTTAACTGCATCTAATATTTTGGACTTTGAACAAGTTAGACCCGCTACTCTACTCCCTAATTTACTACCATTAACCAGCGGAATTACAACAACCAAGACAATTAATAAAATATTAACAACTTTTCAAGAAGGGACACTACAATACACATCACGTATATAACTATACACACAGGAGAATAAGATTTATACACAATCCAGGACATACCTTACATCCACACTTTGCTGCATTGCACAATCACAATCATCAACTTAAAGACCACCTATTATCCTTTTCATATCATTCCATTACAAGTTATTCATATCACTCACACTCAGGCAGTCTAGTCAACAATAGTCAATGAACAATCACACATGTAATGCAACAATGAATGCATGTGCAATGCAAGGTGTACACACATACTAGGTCAGCAAGGACCCTTACTTAAGATCTGCAGGGGACGAGCTCAGTCTATGTAATAGTATCGGTGCGGTACCCAATCCAAATAATAGTGTCGACGTGACACTCAATCTGAATAATAGTGTCGGCATGACACCCATTCCAATATCACAATGTATGAACGTCATCATCAAATATCAACCATGATGAAATGCAATGCACCAATTATGCCAGTACACACCTTTCTAAACATTTAGCCAAAATCAAGTTCATCATTCCAGGTAAATAACAAATATCCACTAACACACATGAAATCATAAGTAAGCCTAAAGGAAAATTCACATAGCTTGTAATATAGGCCTTATTAAACCATATTCATTAGTTACAGTATGTCCAAAGATAAATTCACCACTTATTCAAATAAGCATTATCAAACCCAATCATCAATCACAGATATATCCGAAGACCAATCAATCAAGTATCTAATTTAGGAGTGCACATTCCACCAAAATAGATGTCTACACTCTAATTCAACATACCTAGTCCATTCACCGATCTAACCCTCTTCTATTTCTAATGGAATTGGTAAATTTAGTTACTAACCAGTAACCCTCACATTTAAGTCGTCACTAAGTTCAAGACACTATTCTCTTAACGGATTATTCAACCACTCGAATCTATTCAACTTACAATACTAGCTTAAGTCACACACCTTTACACATCTTACTTCCTCGCACTTAGCCAAACTTGAATTTAGGTTCTTAAGTTATGCCGCCACCTCATCTTATCACGGTCAATTATCCTAACTATCCTTCAGCAAGAATATCTCATATTCCACAAACACAGAACATTAGATTCACCCTTTTTAAGGTATTAAAGACTAGTTTTAGAGATTACAAGTTCACCTAATTCCTCAATTGTTACCCACATTCACATATTAAACTTGTAAATCGTCAAGTAAGTCATACGATTACAAAACCCAATCAAGGGATCCACACAAAAGCATAACAACACCCAATTAGATTTTTATTACTTTAATTCCATATTTTATCCATTCCAACTCCGTTTTCGTAGGCCTAGACATGAAATCTACCATCAACTATTGTTATTACATGCATCTAACCCAAGTCTACTACACATTAAATCATAACCTACCTCAACCAAAGATCTTGGAATAAGCAAGCCACACTTAGTTTGCTCTTTTCTTTCCCTAATGCCTTTATTAGTCCAATCATCTAGAAATCAAATAATTATAGGAGTAATTAATCAATTACTCTTCGAATAACTACTTTGGGAATTCAACCCACTAATTCTATCCTAACTCGTGGTCTAAAACATTACCCAAGGATCAATTAACCATTAACTAGTTCTATCATACTCAACCTATCTCTATTAATGGTTTTTTAAATTTAAAAATTCCATTTTTATTGAATTCAAGAGTCCCAACAATCAATATCATGTTTTAGAATAACAAATTCATGTTAGGAATCGTTAGTTAACAATCTAGGAGTAATTCTAGGTGATATTACCGCAACTCATAGGTTTTTCCTAAAATCTCATGAACCTAGGGTTCTAATCCTTAAGAATTTCACCATTAAAGATCATTCGAATAATTTTAAAATGTTGTTGGATTGAAAGACGAAGAAGATGATGGAAGAACTTACCTTAACAAAGAATTTCCACCCTAGCACTTGGAAAATTGTCCCCTAGGGCATTGGAATGAAGTTTTTGAGTTAAAAACCCAAAAATCATCCAAAATAAGCTTAAGTACTGCCTGTTTTTCGCTGCAGCGACCCGATTGTCGCTACAATGGCCAACTTTTCAACACAGACGGTCTTCAATAAAATGACCATAACCTTTTACTTAGGAAGAAGATTAATAAATGGTCAGAGGTGTTAAAAATATGACTTAAAGATCTTTCATTTGGTGGGTATTGGGATCCATAACTCTTTATATTATAGCAGGAGTACTTGTTTGAAGTTGACCCTAGTTTAAACTTTAGCTCAAAACTCAATCAGTAAAAACACTTCCAACTTAACTCAATCGGTACGGAACTCAATCGCTGCAGCAACAACTTTTAGTACAAACAGTTTTTAGTAAAACAACCAAAACCTTTTACTCCAAAAGTGGATTAATGAATGGTCAGAGGTGTTGAAAAGAAGACTCAAAGATATTTAATTTGGTGGGTAATAGGACCCTTAACTCTTTATATTATAGGAGGAGTGTTTGTTTGAAGTTCACCCTAGTTTAAACTTAGCTTGAAACTCAATCAGTAAGAGTCCTTCCAACTTAACTTTATGCTAGGGGTATTGTATGACCTTAGTTCATGTCTAATGCACTCCCATACTAAAGGATTGATCCTATAACCTATGAAAAATGAGTTTCTTATGCCTTTACCCTAGATATTTTCAGTAACAATGTAATGGGTCATTACAATAGATACCAATTTACCCAATGTTTGCCTTCGAATGGGTACGATAACCAGGAGGGAGAGTTTTTAGCACGATTCTCAAAACTTAGCATTCCCAAATTGGTGGAAGTTAATCACAACCTCCCATATATTTCTAAAACAATTTGCTAACAATTACCAAATTGTCGTCCCATAAATAACACAAAATAGCTACCCAACTTGCCTACACACCACAAGCCACTAAGCTCTAGGCACAACTTATGATCTCTATAACCCAAGGAATATGATTCACAGTACAATTTATGTAACGATTCATCTAAGATACCTGGGACACCACATAATATTACAACGTATGAAAATTTGAGGCAAAAACAAATATAATAGGGATTGAAAATGCCACTTTCTAATTTAACTTGGAATTTTGCAAGTTTATCGCTACAGCGAGGAATTCATTATTGCAGCGACCCTCAGGAAAAATAGACCATCGCCGTGGCGACACTTTTATCGCTGCGGTGACATTACTGCAGTGATAAATATATTGCTACAGTGATGCTGAAATAGTAGCTCGTGAATTGTTCCCAGCTCTGTTTGTTTCACAACACACTTTTTGATTTGATAGCACAGATTTTATCCAAATGCAGCAACCTGTATAACCAGAGTTCTAGGAACCTATTTGTTGTTCCGAAACTTTCTAAGGAATACTATTTCAATCGACTATCCTGCAATAATCCTATCACCACTAGTCATCACACTATGATCCGTAATTCAACACTAAACCACACCTGATTTTTAACCAAAACCACACTACTCTGAGGTATGTCATTCCTATACTAGGAAAATGTTTAGTGGGGTACTTATACCTTAACCAATGCTATAACAAACACAACACCACCAACAGACCACTATGGGTTTCATTAACACTTTAATTCTCCATCACAACTCATATTAGTCTATTTGACCCTCAACATCCTCAACCACTCAAGGAGCAATACCAACCAAGTGTTATCATGTAACAACGGGAGGGATATAAATATGCATAAACGCATCTAATAACTCTACTCCCTCAATTGACCCTATAACTAACGATCATCAACCATAATCAAGCTAACTTATTTCACCAACCTTATCAACTAACTTATGCCACATTCAAGGGATACTACTAATAGATAATTATTCCTATACAGTAAGCATATACACAATATCAAACCATAATAAGCCAATTACAAGGTCTGTCTAGTAGCTCTGCCTCCTCAATAAACCTATGAACATTATTCGCCTATCACTTTATTCACATTCTTAAAACTTAGCCAATTCTAATCATTTATAGCCACCATGGACTTTGTACAACCGGTTAGTCTACCTTTAGGACATCAATGCTTTTACCCTTATAAAATCAGTCAAGTCACTTAACCAAATAAGCTATATAAGTGTCAATCACACAGTTAAGGCTTAATTTACCAATATCAAGTAAAGCTATTATTATCATCTCCACTTATCATACTACAGGAAATAGCCAATTTTATATACCTAGTCAATTTACCTTGCATTGGTGATATCAACTACACAACTCGTCTTACATTTAAGTCACCAAGGTTGTTTAAAACAATTAAGTCCATCTCAGTTTAATCAATTACTTATTAAGGCATCATTAACAAGTCAACTCATTAATTGGATTATTCACACAAAAATGACCCAATAGCACTTCAGGCCTAGATATAATCATCAAAGATCGGACCACACAAGGATCCTAAGTGTATTGTCAAAGACCAAATAGAAATCTAGACATACCTCAAATCATAGAACCTACCATAATCTACTAGTAGGTAAGCCAACACATAGTCTGGAATAGCTAGTAACAAACTAATAACAAAGGCGAAAGCAATACTAAATGAAAAAGAGAAAGATGAGAAGAAGGAAGTAAATATATCCCCAAAACCTAGTGAAGTCAGTACAAGAGCTTCTAACACAATAAGAGTACAAGGTAAAATACAGAGTAAATATATACAAAGCCATCTCTGAAATACAAAAATAGAGATCAGTCTAACAATAAGAGGGAGAGCAGAAACAACTCCGAACGTCAGGAGCTCACCCCAAATCTACGATCCATGGCTGCTCCGCACGAGGCATACATTAATAGTGAAAACTCATACTATGATCTGCAGGGTGCAAAAGTGTAGTATGAATACCAACACGAGGTACTTGATAGGCATCGGCCGACTGAGCTCCAAAGACAATGTAAGTATAAATAATATGTAAAGTAGGAATATAAACTACAGACATCTATCTAAGAAACAATACATAATAATACTAAAGGACAAGTAAGGATAAACTATTATACCCTATAAGTAATTCGGTACAAAGTTATGCTAGTAATAATGGTAAGCCAACATATACCACCCGTAATCAGGAACAAAGGCACAGTGCCATAAGTAGCTAGTCAATGTACGATAATATAGTGAAGGAAGGAATATATAATGTATAATAGAAATACAAAGGAAGAGATATACAAGAGATACATAATAGTAATATGAAGAAATGGAATATATATATATAATAATATTACGAAGGGAACTAGACGTATATCATAAGATTAGCTAAACCTGACAGTGCTGACCAAATGAAGCTGGTCTAACAACCTAAATCTCACGAGGATTATGATATCAAGAAGGGAGCTAAATCTAGCATAAATAGGGTCTCTAATTGAAGTACGCATATCCATAAAATGGATTAATAATAATAAAGCTTACCATAATAAGAGGGAAAGGATCAGAGACGTACTGATAACCTCGGATACAAATCCATAACTAGCCTACCACAAACCACATAAAAATATCTAAGCAATAATATAATTGGCTAGATCGTACAAACAATAACCTAACCGATCCCCCATAACATCAAAAGGTACAATCAATCACTCAGCAAGCAACATCATAACCTATACCTATGTAGCCCCCCAAAAGACTTATAGATACAAGTTCCAACCAATTATACTGGTTAAAGGCGATTCATGAAAAGGAATAAAAGCCATGAAAAGAACCAGATGATGCAAGATAAACCAAGTACCATATCCAACACAAGTGTATACACCCTTCTCCAGCTCAACAACTCGCAAAGGCAGGACCTACGGTGACCATCCTCCTCCAGCACTGAGGATCACAGACGGAGGGGCCCATAGGGGACTCAAGATATCCATATACACTACCTGATCCTGAACCGGGACTTCCATAATCCATATCTACAACGGTAGCAATAACGAGAACCAGAATCAAACTAGAACTATTGGATAATAACCAGAGGCTAGATGATCCATAAGTGTACCCCAGAGTATCCAGATCATAATCATATACAAATGTCGGACTCAAACTTGAACTCAAGGTAACCAACTGTAATTAGAACAGGTGATCCCATAGGAGGCCAACCTCAACCATAAACTGATGCCAAACTCATACCGGAACTCATAAGCATGATATAGCTAGCGTTAATCCAGGGGTCGTAAGCCTATCACCAATCCATTTATTTAGTAAAGTTCAATCTCGGGTCAAATCTTCTAAGGCCAGGCGGGTTTCAATCACTAGGCCAAAGAGGTACGGTCAAAGATTAGTTACTGCTTTTCCCAAGGGTAATGAAACTAAGTAGGTATGCAATCAATTCTAAGTCAACCCACACCCAAGCTAATAGCCTACGAAAGTATTCATAATCCCATCTAAGCCTAAAAGAAAGTAATTCAAAGCATTCTATCTAAAAAGGATAGCGGGACCCACTACCAGACCCTGATAATCCAACCTAAGGTAAACACCTACCCAAATCTAGGTGTCACACCCCAAACCCCATTTAGGCGGATTGGAACCCGTAGCCGATAAGGCCTGAGAGAACCAAACTTTGCTTAGGTTCATTCATATGCATGCCATAAGAAACACCACTATCACGTATGAACATAAAATGTTAATAACGGGATTCATGGAATATGTGATATATATATATATGTGAAACTTGGCCGACAGGGCCATCAAGTCGGAATTTACATATACCTCTTACATTCATACACCCACATACGTCTACAAAAGCCTCTAATAGATGCATTTACAAGACTAACTGAAAGTCGGGACAAGTCCCCGCTTTATACAACATGCACAATACCAAAACTCATATACAACTGTGACTCGGAAAGCCCCGAACCAACTGGAGCTCACCAAAGATCTGTAAATAACTGACAACCTTCTGTGGAGGTCTACTAGCACCTGCGCCTGCAACAAGTAAGGTAAGTCCCACAGGGGACGTCAGTACGCAGAATGTACTGAGTATGTAAGGGTCATATGAAACTACATAAGATACAAATACTTCAATGGAATCAAATGTAAGTGAGTAATCAATGTGGATATGTCACCATCTTGTATACGTGAGAAGTCATGTACATTACATTCTTTCTTTCTCTTGCTTCTACATTTATTCATCTTTATAGATCTACCCATGCTAGGCTTTTCTGTCGCCCCTGGGATGAGATTTAACCCACGCTGGGTGTTGTAACCCCTGGATGTAATTAACCCATGCTAGGCTTTTATGTCGCCCCTGGGATGAAACGTAATAACCCATGCTAGGCTTATCGCCCCTGGGATGAAATGTGATAACCCATGCTAGGCTTATCACCCCTGGGATGAAATATGATAACAAACACTTAACCATTACTTCCTCCATTACTTCAATTACTTCTATGAGATTAATACTTGATGAGTACATATTATGGGAACTTTTGGAACATAACATAATTGGAACTTCGAAACATACTTTGGAATATTAGCCAATGAACACGAGTCATGTTAATCACAATTGATCAATGAATAAGGAACATATGAGTAACAATGATGAATAACCGAAAATAGGATACCTTTGAGCATTTCGGAATAGAACAAGTATAATGACAATGTGACACTATGTGCTGCAGAAAGATACAGAAAGAGTAACCTTACATACCTTCACTTCCAAGTATGAATACACAAGCCTATATATGATCACAATAGTCCAGCACGTTCCTTACATTTCACTCTATAATACAAGTACATAACGGAGCTTACGTTAACCACTAGTTACCGTACAAGTGTACAAGATGACAACAAGCTATATGACTGCCATATAATGTCATCTCTCCCTTTACAACACAATCCGCTGCGTTATCATACCAACAATTCCACACATTGACCAAAACATCATACATCAATATCATTTCACACCAAGTTTACCCTTTATATGTCCACATTAACACTACGTCACAATTACCCTATCAAGTCATCTCAGTACCTTTCGTACCAACAAATGAAAAACAATCCATACTTGATACCATTCAAAATACCTCTAGGATACTCCTTTAAAGTGATTCAAAAGGTACCATAAGTTGATAATTGCATCCATGAAGGGTATAGGGGCTTCGGGGGGCCAAAGGGATGGAAAAACAAGCCATTCGGGGTTCTGGGCTGACTTGCTGAGCCACCTGCGCCAGAAGGTGGATGAGGTGCGCCCTAAGGTGACCTTTGGAAGTAGCCAGAGGCACCTGCAAAGTCACCTGCGCCCGCAGGTGCTTCGCCTGCGAGGGCGGGTGCCCGTTTTGGCCAAAAAGGGTCTCTTTTGGGTCTTTTTATGCAATGAATGGTCCATGATCATAAATAAACTTCTCTTGACATATTTTAGATCATCTTGGATGCCAAAAATCAGCCATGGTTTCACAATACACATGAACATCACCAAAACCACACTTTTCCTTCAATACACCACCAAATCTATGCACAATTTTTGCAATAACAATTCCAAACATTATGTACAAGAATAAAACAAGTTAAGGCTATAATAACATCTCACATGCCAATATTGAACCCATAAAGTTAACCTCCTTCAAGACCACAAGTCCATTTTCAAGTTTACAAGGCAAAAACCTTCACCGATTAAGCAAACATAAATTGTTTCACACATAGTGAACTTCTCACACTTCACCAACATAACCAACATGATCTACACCATATTACATGCATATAATATATTAAACCATAAATATGAACACTTACCAAAGCTTACCAAAGAGTGATCTTGCCTCAACAAGTAGTTGCCTTAGGGTTTGTGGGAGAAGAGAGATATTTGGACAATTCTAGAAAATGGCATGAGAGTATTTGTGAATAAAAATCTGATTTTCTTGACTTATATAGTCCCATGAAGTCTCATTCTTATCCACATATTAAATGTGTTTACTTGGTCAATGAAAGAATGGGTCAAATTCCATTTTGGGCCATGTCTTTTGATGATTTTTGGGCCTCATTTGGCCCAATGGCACATGATTCACTTAAGCCCAACAAATTAATGCATAATTAACCAAATCTCTCATGTTAAAATAATTCCATGAATATTACGGGAATTAACTAGGTTAGGTTCAGAAACATACGGGGTGTTACATTCTTCCCCCTTTAGAAACATTCGTCCTTGAATGTTAGTGACATTATTCAATTTAAACAATTACAAATCTAGGAGCATTCTTCATGTTATCATATACATATACTCAATGCTTATAAATACTTACTTGTCATTGTTCCAATCTCATATCGTGAGCTTGTTCTTCCCTTTGGAACAAATGAGGGTACTTAGATTTCATCATTTCTTCAACTTCCCATGTGACCTCTTCTATTTGCTGATTTTCAAAGTACCTTTACAGAAGCTATGTCTTTATTTCTCAACCTCTTCACTTGTCTATCCAGAATGGCAATAGGTATCTCCTCATAGGTAAGATCCTCCGTAACTTGCACATCTTCAATGGGAGTAAAATGAGATGGATCTCCTATGCACTTTCGAAGCATCGAAACATGAAATACTGGATGAACTGTGGAGAGTTCTTGGGGTAGCGCCAACTCATACGCGACTTGCCCAAATCTTCTAATAATTTCATATGGGCCTATATAACGTGGACTCAATTTTCCTTTCTTTCCGAATTGCATTACCCCTTTCATCAGTGACACCTTCAGAAATACCCAATCACCTATGGCGAATTCAAGTCCTCCTTTTCTAACATCAGCGTAGAACTTGTGTCGACTCTGGGCCATTTTTAATCGCTGTTGAATGACTTTATCTTTTTCCATAGCCTGGTGAACAAGATTTGGCCCAAGTAAAGCAGTTTCACCCACTTCAAACCATCTAATTGGTGATCTACATTTCCTTCTGTACAAAGCTTCATAAGGTGCCATTTTAATACTTGAATGACAGCTATTGTTGTAAGCAAATTCAATGAGAGGCAAGTGGTCATCCCAACTGCCTTGAAAGTCTAACGTGCAAGCTCGTAGCATATCTTCAAGCATCTGGATAGTACGTTCTGCTTGTCCATCAGTCTGAGGATGGAAAGCCGTACTTAGATTCACCTGTGTACCCAAACTTTACTGAAAAGATCTCCAAAAATGCGCAGTAAACTGAGCTCCCCTGTCTGATATAATGGAGATCAAAATCCCATGAAATCGTACTATCTCCTTCACATATAATCTTGCATAATCCTCAGTTGTATAGGTGGTCTTGACTGGTAGAAAATACGCTGGCTTGGTAAGCCTGTCAACTATAACCCATATAGAATCAAATTTCCGCAGTGTACGAGGCAAACCTGTGATGAAATCCATATTAATCATATCCCATTTACAGACTGGAAGATTGATACATTGCATGTAACCTCCTGGTTTCTGATGCTCTACGTTTACTTATTGACAATTCAGGCATTGAACGAAAAATTCCGCAATGTTCTTCTTCATATTTCCCCACCAATACACTTCTTTTAAATCATGGTACATTTTAGTGGCACCCGGGTGAATAGAATAGCGTGAATGATGCGCCTCTGTCATAATTTGTTTCCTCACCTCATCTACATCTAGTACGCATACTCTATCTTGGCATTGAAGCACCCTTTCTTGTGTCAGATCAAATGCCTTTGTCAAATTCTATTGTACATTTTCCTTTAGCTGCAATAACATAGGATCTGTAAACTGCTTCTCTTTCACTTCAGCTATTAGTAAAGATTCAGCCATATTTTGTACAATAACTCCTTCATCTGAGGATTCAAGAAGACGAACTCCTAAACTGGCTAGTTGATGTAAGTCTTTGACTGGGTCTTGCTTTTCCATCAACTGGCCACTAGTGCTTCCTTCTGCTTTACGGCTTAAGGCATCGGCCACCACATTTGCTTTCCCTGGATGATAGAGAATATCCATATCATAGTCTTTCAATAGCTCAAGCCATTCTGTTGCCTCAGATTTAAATCCTTCTGCTTAAAGATGTATTGTAAACTTTTGTGATCAGTGTATATATCAACATGAACCTCATACAAATAATGACGCCATATCTTTAAAGCAAATACCACCGCGGATAATTCAAGATCATGTATGGGATAGTTTCTCTCGTGTGGCCGCAACTGTCGTGAGGCATATGCTATGACATTCTCGTGTTGCATCAATACACATCCTAGGCCAATTTCGGACGCATCACAATATACTGTATAACCTTCGGTGCCTTCCGAAAGTACTAGCACCGGTGTAGAAGTCAATTTATCTTTCAGCTCTTGAAAACTTTTCTCACACGCATCATTCCACTGAAATTTAACTGCCTTGTGTGTAAGCTTTGTTAAAGGTGTAGCAATGGAAGAAAAACCTTCCACAAATCTTCTGTAATAACCTGCTAATCCAAGAAAACTACGAATCTCTGTAGGTGTCGTAGGTCTTGGCCAATTTTTCACCGCTTCAATCTTCTGTGTATCAACTCGAATTCCTTCATCTGACACAATGTGACCCAAGAATGCAACGGATTTTAACCAAAATTCACATTTAGAGAACTTTGCATACAACTTACGCTCACGGAGAATCTGTAACACCTGTCGTAAGTGATTAGCATGGTCCTCCTGTGACTTTGAATAAACCAGGATGTCATCTATAAATACCGTCATAAACACATCTAGAAATGACTTAAACACCCTATTCATCAAATCCATGAACACAGCTGGTGCATTTGTTAGTCCAAATGACATAACTAAAAATTCATAATAGCCATACCGTGTTCGGAACACTGTCTTGGGTACATCTTCTTCTCTAACTCTGACTTGATGGTAACCCGACCTTAAGTCGATCTTTGAAAAACACTTGGCGCCATGTAACTGATCAAACAAATCATCGATTCGAGGGAAGGGATATTTGTTCTTGATCGTTACCTTATTCAATTGCCGATAGTCAATGCACATTCTCAATGTGCCATCTTTCTTTCGTACAAATAATATCGGTGCACCCCACGGAGACATACTAGGCCTGATGAAACCCTTATCCAGCAAGTCTTTCAATTGCTCCTTCAATTCGTACAATTCTGCTGGAGCCATTCGATAAGGGGGAATAGAAATAGGTTGTGTTCCTGGAATCACATCAATGCCAAACTCCACTTCCCATTCTGGAGGTAAACCTGGAAGATCATCAGGAAATACATCGAGAAATTCATTGACCAGTGGTACCGACTGAGGAGTTAATGATTCCAAATCAGTATCTCTCACCCGTACTAGGTGACATAGGTACCCCTTGGCTATCATTTTCCTTGCCTTAAGGTAGGAAATAAATTTACCTCTCGGTGCCCCCACGTTACTAGTCCATTCTAGCACATTTGTTTGTGGAAAATGAAAATGTACTCTCTTGGCTCGGCAATCTACCGTAGCATAACAAGAAGCCAACCAATCCATACCCATTATGACATCAAAATCCACCATGTCCAATTCAATAAGATCAGCCAGTGTATCATGACCACACACAGTTACCACACAATTACGATATACTCTTTTTGCAACAATATAGTCACCAACTGGGGTAGATATTTCAATTGACTTAAGTAATAATTCTGGTGTTCGTTCAAATTTTGCAGCAATCAACGGAGTAACATATGACAATGTAGAACCTGGGTCAATCAATGCATATACATTATACGCAAATATGGATAATGTACCTGTGACGACATCAGGGGAAGCCTCCGAATTCTGCTAGTCCACTAGTGCATAAGTGCAATTCTGGGTTCCACTGGAACTGGCTGCTCCACTAGCACCTCGACCACGCCCTATAGGCTGCACTCCTCTCCTAAGGAAAGGAACTGACGATGATGATGCAATAGTTGATCCCGTCGATCGTACTATACCACTCGTGCCTCTTTGTGGGCACTCTCTCATTATGTGCCCCGTCGTACCACACCAAAAACAAACATTTGTTCCCAGCCGGGATTCACCTAAATGATACCTGCCACAACATTGACACGGAGGATGAGAAAATCCGTAGGTCTGCGAACCCTGCATTCCACTACTCTGCCCAAAGTGATCACCTCTAAACCCTCAAAATTGAGAGTGAGCGCCTGCGGTGGAATAAGAGAATGATGGTCTAGGCGGTCTAGGAAACATCCGAGGCCTAGATCCTCCTTGGGACATCATAGACAGTCCCATAGGTCTAGCCCTTTTGAACTGTCCTCTATCAGATTCATGTGCTCTTCTTCTCTGTCTTTGATCTTCCATTTTCTGGGCGAAGGCCTGTATTCTAGCTATGTCCATATCTTTGTTAAAGGCAGCAATGGTGCAGTCTCTTACCAAATATGGCTCTAATCTGTCCACATAGCGATGGACCCTGTCTGTCATTGTGGCTACCACATTCGGAGCATATCGAGCCAAGGAATTAAAATGCAAACTGTATTCTCTAACGCTCATATTCCCTTGTTGGAGATTTAAGAACTGATCCGCACGGGCCTCTCGGACCTCATAGGGGAGGTAGTGATCAAAGAATGTCGTTTTAAATTTTTCCCAAGTAAGTGGATTTGCATCGATACCACGAGATTTCTTCCAATCTTCATACCACAATATAGCTTCCACTTTCAATCTGTAGGCCGCAAGTTCGACTGTTTTAACCCCAATCACGTGCATAACTTCTAAATCCCTCTGAATTTGATCCACGAAATCCTATGGATATGCTTTCGGATCCGACTCAGTGAATATAGGAGGGTCTAATTTCAAGAAGTCCTGTGTCTCCCGACTAGCTACTCTAGCCGCATCATCCTCACTTGCCATTGGACCAGCTCGTCCCTGTGTTTGTGCAGCCACTATTTGAGTTAACATATGCACTGCATTTCTTAAATCTTGATCAGTAGTATTCACTGGTGTTTCCACAGGTACTTCTTTTCCTCTTGACTCTTCCGACAATGGAAGAGTAGAAGAAGCCTGCGATACCATCTCCGGTTCAGCACTGCCTTGATTAACTGATTCAGGCGGGGCTCTACTAGTTCCTTCTCCCGCAATTCTGTCTATCCTCTTACTTTACCTCGACCTCTTCTTGTCATCGGCATCTTACTATCATATAAGAAAACAATTGCAATGGTCAGAAATAATTCCATCTATAACGTTGGCTCTAATGCACGATCTAGAATTAAAGAAAGGAAACAACTCCTAAATGTACCGTAGCCTCCTACTTATAAATGTGGTGCACAACACATCGATAAGTAAGACTCTACTCAGACACGGCTTTGTAAGACACCCTTAGGACGACCTGCTCTGATACCACTTTTGTCACGCCCCAAACCCCATTGAGGCGGATTGGCACCCATACCCGATAAGGCCCGAGAGAACCAAACTTTGCTTAGGTTCATTCATATGCATGCCACAAGAAACACCACTATCACATAAGAACATAAAATGCTAATAACGGGATTCATGGAATATGTGATATATATGTGAAACTTGGCCGACTGGGCCATCAAGTCAGAATTTACATACACCTCTTACATTCATACACCCACATACGTCTACAAAAGCCTCTAACAGATGCATTTACAAGACTAACTGAAAGCCGGGACAAGTCCCCGCTTTATACAACATGCACAATACCAAAACTCATATACAACTGTGACTCGGAAAGCCCCGAACCAACTGGAGCTCACCAAAGATCTGCAAATAACTGGCAACCTCCTGTGGAGGTCTACTAGCACCTGCGCCTGCAACAAGTAAGGTAAGTCCCACAAGGGACGTCAGTACGAAGAATGTACTGAGTATGTAAGGGTCATATGAAACTACATAAGATACAAATACTTCAATGGAACAAAATGTAAGTGAGTAATCAATGTGGATAAGTCACCATCTTTTATACGTGAGGAGTCATGTACATTACATTCTTTCTTTCTCTTGCTTCTACATTTATTCATCTTTATAGATCTACGCATGCTAGGCTTTTCTGTCGCCCCTGGGATGAGATTTAACCCATGCTGGGTGTTGTAACCCCTGGGATGTAATTAACCCATGCTAGGCTTTTATGTCGCCCCTGGGATGAAACGTGATAACCCATGCTAGGCTTATCGCCCCTGGGATGAAATGTGATAACCCATGCTAGGCTTATCACCCCTGGGATGAAATATGATAACAAACACTTAACCATTACTTCCTCCATTACTTCAATTACTTCTATGAGATTAATACTTGATGAGTACATATTATGGGAACTTTTGGAACATAACATAATTGGAACTTCGAAACATACTTTGGAATATTATCCAATGAACACGAGTCATGTTAATCACAATTGATCAATGAATATGGAACATATGAGTAACAATGATGAATAACCGGAAATAGGATACCTTTGAGCATTTCGGAATAGAACAAGTATAATGACAATATGACACTATGTGCTGCAGAAAAATACAGAAAGAGTAACCTTACATACCTTCATTTCCAAGTATGAATACACAAGCCTATATATGATCACAATAGTCCAGCACGTTCCTTACGTTTCACTCTATAATACAAGTACATAACGGAGCTTACGTTAACCACTAGTTACCGTACAAGTGTACAAGATGACAACAAGCTATATGACTGCCATATAATGTCATCTCTCCCTTTACAACACAATCCGCTGCGTTATCATACCAATAATACCATAACATTCCACACATTGACCAAAACATCATACATCAATATCATTTCACACCAAGTTTACCCTTTATATGTCCACATTAACACTACGTCACAATTACCCTATCAAGTCATCTCAGTACCTTTCGTAACAACAAATGAAAAACAATCCATACTTGATACCATTCAAAATACCTCTGGGATACTCCTTTAAAGTCATTCAAAAGGTACCATAAGTTGATGATTGCATCCATGAAGGGTATAGGGGCTTCAGGGGGCCAAAGGGATGGAAAAACAAGCAATTCGGGGTTCAGGGCTGACCTGCTGAGCCACCTGCGCCCGCAGGTGGCTGAGGTGCGCCCTCAGGTGACCATTGGCAGTAGCCAGAGGCACCTGCGAAGTCACCTGCGCCCGCAGGTGCTTCGCCTGCGAGGGCGGGTGCCCGTTTTGGCCAAAAAGGGTCTCTTTTGGGTCTTTTTATGCAATGAATGGTCCATGATCATAAATAAACTTCTCTTGACATATTTTAGATTATCTTGGATGCCAACAATCAGCCATGGTTTAACAACACACATGAACATCACCAAAACCACACTTTTCCTTCAATACACCACCAAATCTATGCACAATTTTTGCAATAACAATTCCAAACATTATGTACAAGAATAAAACAAGTTAAGGCTATAATAACATCTCACATGCCAATATTGAACCCATAAAGTTAACCTCCTTCAAGACCACAAGTCCATTTTCAAGTTTACAAGGCAAAAACCTTCACCGATTAAGCAAACATAAATTGTTTCACACATAGTGAACTTCTCACACTTCACCAACATAACCAACATGATCTACACCATATTACATGCATATAATATATTAAACCATAAATATGAACACTTACCAAAGCTTACCAAAGAGTGATCTTGCCTCAACAAGTAGTTGCCTTAGGGTTTGTGGGAGAAGAGAGATATTTGGACAATTCTAGAAAATGGCATGAGAGTATTTGTGAATAAAAATCTGATTTTCTTGACTTATATAGTCCCATGAAGTCTCATTATTATCCACATATTAAATGTGTTTACTTGGTCAATGAAAGAATGGGTCAAATTCCATTTTGGGCCATGTCTTTTGATGATTTTTGGGCCTCATTTGGCCCAATGGCACATGATTCACTTCAGCACAACAAATTAAAGCATAATTCACCAACTCTCTTATGTTCAAATAATTCCATGAATGTTACAAAAATTAACTAGGTTAGATTCGGAAACATACAGGGTGTTACACTAGGAGAAGGTTTCTCAATCCCATCCTAAGGCACTAAAAGAGCTAAGGCTAGTTCTAAAGGTAGACCATATACTGACCTAAGGGAAAGCGGGCCCAAATCCTAGGAAAAAAGGACCTTAATCGGCTAAAAATAAGCGTGAGAATGCGGATAATGCATGTATGCCACCACCAGTATCCAAACAAAGCAAACATAAGCGTCGAAACATCTATAAACTTAACCTCAACTCCATTAAAGAATAAAGACCTATCCTGGTGTCCATAGTCTCATAATCAAGGCCTCGGGCCCAACAATGTAATATATAGAATAATAAAAGTATATAGGTATATGTAGAAAGTCAAAAGCGGGATCAACGAGAGGCATCATTCTAACAGGTGAATTTAATTAAGGAATATCATCATAATGGATAAGTACTACTCCAACTCCTACACTAAGGAATACTAGTGTTAGCCTATGGTTGCATACAAAAATAATCAGGATTAACAGTATTCTAAAGCTATAGTGGGTATTGTAGGCTAAGGCCCAATTTATAATTCTATCCTAAATCCCCTACACAGGCCAAATACTAATACAACTAGACCTAACCCTATCTTATAACCCCCACCTAGCATGCAAGCAATACAATACATAGTCTCATAGAGAAGAGTAGATCGAAGCCTACCTCGATGTCGAACCGCAGTCTTAAGTTGTCGATGAACTGATCATCTCCACTCCACGATCTCTGAATAATGTAGCACTATCAAAAGCATAATCTACACGTTACTACAACCAAAATAAAACCCATATTGTAATATAAAGTTTGGGCCAAAAATCAGGTCAAAAATAAGTTTGGGGCCCTCAAATGGAATTTTGAAATTGAATCTATCGGGAGGTCCCTCGAAGGACAAAGGATACATGATTGACAGTTGAGCACAAATGGAGTCTAAATTGGGGCTCAAATCAGCCTCAAGATCTTAGGAAAAACAAGGATGAAATCGAGAATTGAGGCAGAACTTATGGAAAAATGACGGGAAAAAGATCGAGGAACGAGCACCCAATGACCCTAGTCTTCAATGTATCAATCTCCACGTTTTTCCAATCTCAAAGGCTTATCAATAGAGGAAAAAAGGACTTGAAATGGCTGAAATTCTTGAAAATGAGAATATAAAGACCCAACAGTGACTGATTTAGCGGCCACTGAGTCGCATAAGCAACTACCGCTTAAGCGACAACAAAATGCAAAAGAAACGAGTAAGGAGAGATAGGAACTGCTTAAGCGGCACCTTGGTTGCTAAAGCAACGTCCACTTATGTGAGCAAGGATCTCTAAAGCGACGTCTACCCAGTATCCAAGGCCGCTAAGGTGACTCTCTGACCGCTAAAGCGGTTGCACCAGATATCAGCAACCAGCAAAAACTCTAAGTCCTAACAAACTCCGATCGGGTGCTCGGAATTCATTCGGAACCTCGAACGCACAAACGAACTATGCTACTATACCAAATTCGACATTCCAAACTCAACCGAACCATCAATATTTCCAACTAAGGTTGTTTCGATAAAAAGTGGGCCCACACACATAGTTCCATTTTTTACCAAATCTACCCAATAGCCCCAAACAAGTTCGAAAGCCTTAGGACCAAAACCAAAGGTTCCCTTAGCCTAAAATCAGAGTTTCGAAGCTAATTGTACTATCAGAATTCTCATCTGAGGCCGTTTTCTAGGTGTTTTGGTCCAAGACCTATTTCTCAACTTTAAAAGCTCCAAAACAGCGAAATGGGTTTAAAACCCAAACAACTGCCCAAAAACTGAACCGACGGTCTCAAAAAGTCATAAATAACCTGTAGCTATTATGGGAAGGCACAAAACACTAAAAATACATGAAAATCAAGAAAATGACCAGAAGGGTCATTACAATACCTCAAAATCACACCCAACCTTTATGATTCACAAATATTCTTTTGTAATAATTCATCTCATATCACTCATAATAATCACTTAAACTTAAGAAATTTAGCCATCACACAGTAAAATAATAATATAGTCAATGCGATAACAATCCACATAAGAAATACAAGTAGCATTCTACCATAACACAACAAAAATATTTAAGACACAAGTATCTTTTCGGGAAAACATAACCAATCACTTAACGAAAGAGTTATGCTTCACAACTGCACTGAAAACTCCAATATTCCACTTAATAAAACAGTATCCACATAAAAGATGTACGTATCACTCATTCAAAACATAATTCACAATATTAGAATACAAGTCCTATGACTTTTATGGACCTCTACTTCTAATCTTTTGAACATTACCCAGATACCAATTGGGCCCACCTAATACCAATTATGATTATCAAGATACCAATTGGAATCTTCCAGATACCAATTGGACTCAACTTGGGGAGACAACACTAAGATAGCACGATGGGAGAGAAAAAAGTGAGATTGATTTCCTAGATGCCTTGAAGCTTCCTAAAAATTTGATGTGGACGTCAACACACCAATCCGCAGGACTTTACTCGACATTTGGTCTTGTACTGGAAGATTGGTAACCTAGGATCTGATACCAACTTATCATTACCCAAATCATGGATCGTGCTGGTGCCAATCCAACTCTACCCTAGGCAGGAGAACCCTTACTACTTAACCTTTAATCATTGAGGAAAAAACTATTAAAACCTTAAGAATTAGCAAATAATAAACCATTCATTTAAAATAAAACTTATTACAAAGAAATACATTACGAAATTTATTTACACAACTCCCTAGAACCTAGTCTAAACAGGTACAAAAGCACTAAACGAATGAAGAACAACTTAAGACACAACATCCATGTAAGAGTAGAGTGATCGAAGCTGCTAAATAATAATTGCTTCTGCACCTATAGAAACTCTAACTGACCTGCAACATGGTTATATCCCTAAAAAGGAGATATAGTATGTGTAGTATCAGTACAACCATACGTACTGGTAGGTATCATCGACCGACCAAGGTTAGAACAAATAATAACATATAGAAATTAAAGAAAGATCATGACAATAATAAGTACTTAGTTACCTGAACCTTACTAACACATTTCAGTATTTTCTATGCCTCAACCGTACCATCCTTTCTTTTACCTATGATAGCCTTTTTTATCCTTTCCTAGAAACCAAGTAACCACCACTTCATAACGCCCCTAATGTCCATATTATTTACGTACTTACTTCCTTAACCACATCTAATATTTTGGACTCCGAACAAGTTAGAACCGCTACTCTGCTCCCTACTTTACTACCATTAACCAACAGAATTGCAACATCTAAGACAATCAATAAAACATCAACAACTTTGCTAGAAGGAAAACTACAATACACATCACGTATATAACTATACACAAGGGAGAATATGATTTATACACAATCCAGGATATACCTTATATTCACACTTTGTTGCATTGCACAATCACAACCATCAACTTACAAACCACCAGTTATCCTTTCCGTATCATTTCATTACAAGTTAGTCATATCAAATCACTCACACTCAAGCAGTCCAGTCAACAATAGTCAATGAATAATCACATATGCAATGCAATAATGAATGCATATGCAATGCAATAATGAATGCATATGCAATGCAAGGTGTATACACATACTAAGGTCAGTAGGGACCCTTAGTTACGACTTGTAAAGGATGAACTCAGTACATGTACCAGTACCAGTGTGGTACCTGATCTAAATAATAGTGTCAGTATGACATCCAATCTAAATAATAATGTTGACGTGATACCCAATCCAAATAACAGTGTCAGCATGACACCTGATCCTACTATCAAAATGTATGAATGTCATCATCAAATATCAACCATGATAAAATGCAATGCACCAGTTATGCCAGTAAAAACCTTTCTTGACATTTAGTCAAAATCAAGTTCATCATTCCAGGTAAACAACAAATATCCACTAACATATGAAATCATAAGTAAGCTCAAATGCCAATTCATACAGCTTGTAAATAGGCCTTATTAAATAATATTTATTAGTTACAGTGTGTCCAACGACCAATCTATCATTTATTCAAACAAGTATTATCAAACCTAATCATTAATCACGAACATATCCAAAGACCAATCAATCAAGTATCTAATTTAGGAGTGCAAATTCCACCAAAATTGATGTCTACACTCTAATTTAACATACCTATTATATTCACCAATCTAACCCTCTTTTATTTCTATTGAAATTGGTAAATCCAGTTACTAACTAGTAACCCTCATATTCAAGTCATCGCTAAGTTCAAGACACTATTCCTTTAGCTAATTATTCAACCACTCGTCTCTATTCAACTTACAATTCTAGCTTGAGGCACACACCTTTATATATCTTACTTCCTAGTACTTAGCCAAACTTGACTTTAGGTTCTTAAGTTATGACACCATATCCTGTTATCACAATTTATCCTCCTAACTATCCTTCAGCGAGAATATCTCATATTCCATAAACATACAACATCTGATTGACCCTTTTTAAGGTATTAAAGACTAGTTTTATAAATTACAAGTTCACTTAATTCCTTTATTGTTACCAAAATTTACATATTAAACTTGTAAATAATCAAGTAAGTCATACAAATACAAACACCCATCAAGGGATCCACACAAAAGTATAACAATACCCAATTAGATTTTTATTACTTTAATTCCATATTTTATCCATCCAAACTCCATGTCTGTAGGCCTAGACATGAAATCTCCCATCAATTATAGTTATTGTATGCATCTAACTCAAGTCTACTACATATTAAATCATAACCTACCTCAACCAAAGATCTTGGAAAAAGCAAGCCACACCAAGGTTGCTCTTTCATTTTCTTCATGCCTCCATTAGTACAATCATCTAGAAATCAAATAATTATATGCTCTTTGAATAACTACATTGAGAATTCAACCCACTAATTATATCCTAATTCATGGTCTAAAATATCATCCAAGCGTTAATTAACATTAACTAGTTCTATCATACTCAACCCATCTCCATTAATGATTTTTTAAAGCTAAAAATTCCATTTTTGTTAAATTCAAGATTCCCAACAATCAATTTCATGTTTTGAAATAACAAATTCATGTTAGGAATCGTTAGTTAACAATCTAGGAGTAATTCTAGGTGATATTACCGCAACTCATAGGTTTTCCCTAAAATCTCATGAACCTAGGGTTCTAATCCTTAAGAATTTCACCATTAAAGATCATTCTAATGATTTTACAATGTTTTTGGATTGAAAGACGAAGAAGATTACGAAAAAACTTACCTTAACAAAGAATTTCCACCCTAGCACTTGGAAAATCACCCCCTAGGGTTTTGGAATGAAGTTTTTGAGTTAATAACCCAAAAACCATCCAAAATAAGCTTAAGTACTGCCTGTTTATAGCTGCAGCGACCCGATTGTCACTACAATGGCTAACTTTTCAACACAGACGGTCTTCAATAAAATGACCATAACCTTTTACTCAAGAAGCAAATTAATAAATGGTCAGAGGTGTTGAAAAGAAGACTTAAAGATCTTTCATTTGGTGAGTATTGAGATTGATAACTCTTTATATTATAGGAGGAGTACTTGTTTTAAGTTTACCCTAGTTTAAACTTAGCTTAAAACTCAATCGGTAAGAATACTTCTAACTTAACTTTGTGTTAGGGGTATTGTATGACCTTAGTTTATGTATAATACACTCTCATACTAAAGGATTGATCCTATAACCTATTATAAATAAGGTTCTTATGCCCTTGCCGTAGATATTTTTAGTAGCAATGGAAAGGATAGTTACAAGTGTAATGTGATGCATTTAGTTATTAAGGTAAGCTCCAATTCCATGTTGACCCCTTTTGGTTTTCATACTGTATTTTCTACTTACTTTCTTAAATACTTTGTTGTAGTTAAGTGTGGTCTCCACAGAGGCTTTTCCTAAACATATTCAGAGCTATACTACCATCTCGAATCTACAAAATGCAAACATAACATTTGAGTCTGAGTTAGAGGCTCTTAAGGCCTAGAAGAAATTATTTGATTAATAAGCTACTCAAGCCCATGAAGAGTTGAATAAATGGCAGACGGAGTGGGAGGAGTGTAAAGTTTCCTATGAAAAGAAGATGTCTGAGGTACCTGAGCAAACACATAACCTTAAGAATGTAAATTTATAGGAAGAGGATCAATAAGAAAATCTAGTGGAGAAGTTTTCTAATTCAAGAATGAGCTCTATCACTCGAAGGGAAAAGTAAAATCTATAGAAGCTACTCTCAAGGCATTTAAGGTAGAAAAAATATAACTCAATCTAAGCTCACCAAATTATCTTTGAAGTTTGATAAATATAAGATCCATACTAAGCTTAGTTGCAGATGGTATTGTTTTGCATACAGAATGAAGACTTGGAAGATGCTCGCACCGGAATTCCAAATATCAAAGTTTAGATCAAGAAGGATAAGGTAGGAATGAAGAAAGCCTTAGGGGAATGAATTTGCCTTCTTTCGAGGAAACACTAGAGGATGGAATATCTTCAGGATAGCTGGATGAGGATGAAGAAGAAGAGGACACTAAATCATGTCCTACTCTTCTGACCCCTCAAGTTACTCTTCCTCTAGATGTTCCTTCCACTTATGCTAATCTAAACTCCAAATCTCAAAGATCAAACAACCCATAGGGATAGTTTTTCCCTTTTCTTTTTTAATAACTTTGTACAATTTTACTCAAGCATTTAAGTCCTAATTGATGAAAATCTTATTTTACATGTTATTTACATTTTCGCACTTTGTCCATTAAATATTTCATACTTAGAAATATTTACATAGACTTTTCAGACATTTCTGAAGTTAATGTTTCGTTCCAATGCCTTAGTTTTGGTGCTTAGTCATAAGTAGAGTTTAAAAGATGTTTGTTTATTTTTGAAATGAAAGAATATTTTAACCTAGATGTGCAGTATTTGCTTTTAATATATAAATGCATTGTAAAATAGATGTGAGTTTAAGATAGGACCCTTAATGTGTTCGATGCTTATGAAGATGGTGTCTCTTATCTTCATTTAGGCATGCATATATATGATATTTCACATCCTTATTTATTTATATATAATAATATAATAAATAAAAGATGGGATATTTCACCCCTATATTGAAAACAAATTAGTAAACAAAAAAGTTTATTTCATAAAATAGGATAATAAATCCATATAATATTCCTTAACTTTTTTTATGAACTTAGAAGTTTAATTTTACACAAAAGTAAGTAACATATTCTTAAAATAATTTGAGCCTCTTATAAGGGCTTTTTCTGAAACAAGTCACTATTGGACCATTGATGCATGAGTAATGCTTCTCCGGGATGAACTTATCCTAAATGTAGAGCTTGAATTCAATTGTGTTGTTATGCTGATTTTTGTAATGTTTGTGTAGACTGAACAATACGCAATTATAATTGTTGAATTTTGTATAGCAATCCTAGGTGCTATTATTAATATCCCATATAGTAGTCTCCCCAATGTTTGGGTCAGGTATTGTGTTTAAAGATTGAAAACTTGAGCACTGGAATCCTTTCACAATCTTTTCATTCTGACAGCTTGATTTTCTATCTTGCTTAGTTGATCTACCATCGCTATGATTATTGAGAATGAGGAAAAGGGAAATGGAATCTCTTATAGAAGGATGACACTATAGCCTTTATGGTTAAATAGCCTCGATCCTATCTAGGAACACTCGAAGTTCCAAAATTTTGCCAAGGGCCATTATCGTCATCATTTTGGACTTCCATGCCTACCATCTAAAGTTATTAGTGTAAATAATAAAAAATCATTGAATGTTAAAAAGAGAAATCAAACCATCAGGGAATCCCATGGAAGTATTAGCACTTTAGGTGACCGACATTCCAATTTGATTGAAAATTATCTCCATCTTTATATCTTTTGCTTGGTATTCCAGTGACTCTGTACGATCCTTTCTAATTAAGATCAAGATTCTTGGCATTAATCGCTAATGTTCGGGGGAGTACCTTTCAGAATATGTAGTCCTCTATTTTGAAGTAGCAGAGGTTAGCCCTTATATTGAAATATTTTTCTACTCTTTAGTTTGAGAGGCCATCTACATAAGGCCATTTATCAATGCCCTTCTATCAAATTCAACTTGGTCATTAGAGCTTTATTATTTGAATCTTTGGTTGCATGAGAGAATCTCAAACTTGGATCCCCTAGCTCAATTGGGATAAATACTTTTGTACCATACACAAGAAAAAATGGGATTTCATTCGTGCTTTACTTTATTGTCGTCTAGTATGCTCAAAGCAAATTGGGTAGTTCCTTTGGTCACTTTCCTTGGACATTTCCAACCTTTAGCCTATCTAGAAAAGTCATATTCCTTGATTCTACTTGGCCATTTGAACTAGGGTAATACAAAGATATCCTTTTTATGTTTCACACCTTGGAAAATGTTGTCATTATGAACCCAATGAATTGAGGTCCATTATCACGCATGATTTCTTTTGGAACCTCTAAATGTCATATGATGTTTCTCCAAATAAAGTTAGTACCTCCTCCATCTATATTGTTGTAAATGTTTCCACCCACTTAGAGAAATAATCAGTTAAACCAATAAAAAATATATTTCTCGGTGCCTGTGGTAGAGGCCCAACTATATTATTCCCCCATTTAATGAAAGGCCATGGAGAAAAAAGTAGAATGAAGGGACTCTACTAGTTGGTATAGTATATGGGCATAATATTGATATTTATTGCATTTCTTGATGGGAAGTCCTAGTGTCCTATTCCAGCTAGTGTCAATAGTACCCGACTCTAATGAGTTTTTGGGTTAAAGAGGTATTACATTACTGATTTTCACAATGCCCCTCATGAACCTTTGTGTTTAAATACTCTGTCTCGCCTGGTCCTAGGCATTTATCTAGGGACCATTGAAAGTTCTATGATATAGGGTTCCCAAAATAAGATAATATTTGTTGCCCAAACCAGAGTAATCAGACATTTTATTATATTCCAATAATATACTATTTTACAACTAGTATATAAATTTATTATTCTAATCCCAAGTTAAATAAGTTGAGTTTACCTCATATCGGATTTGGATAAGGGAAGACTAGAACAAGTAAACATTGATTTAGTCTCGAATTTAGTAATCTCTATTGTAGATCAGAGGTTGGCTGAACATCCACAATGTTATTTCCTCGAGGTATCAAGGTTATTTTCAATCCCAAAACTAGGATAGCAAGTTCGTGACTTTAGAAAAGTAATTTTTCATCCAAGTTTCTCAAGGTTTATATGTACCTTGGATCTAGTTTGTCATAAAATGGGAGTCACTCTTCAACTCGAAATGCTTTGACTTGAGTCCCCTTACTAGTTCTAGCCCTTCAATCACAATTTCATACTCAACTTCATTGTTAGTCATGAGTAAATATTTAATTGTTTTCCTAACAGTATCCCCCCGAACCCTTTAATATTAGAAGATCCATCCTTATAAAGGATCTAGACTCCAGATATGCTTCCAAAAGCTAGTATTACTTAATTTTACACTTCAGGGGTATAACCTTACTAAATTTATCTAAAAAGTCATTCATGACTTTTGATTTGATGACAATACGAGCTCTATAAGTGATATCATATTCAGTAAGCTCAACTTCGCATTTAGTGAGTCATCCCAAGAGTTTCGACTAATGTAGGCTACTCCATAATCGAAAATTTATTATTACAAAAATAGTATGACATTGAAAATAACACCTAATCTTACAAGGAGATACTATGAGTGCCAATGTCAATTTTTCTTAGTGCGAGTGTACCTGGTTTTTGTGTCTAAGATTGCTTTATTAACATAGTATATAGGAGATTTCGTACCACTATCTTGCCGGACCAGGACCTCACTTAATCCACTTTTGAGATCGAAGAGTAGATGAACAACTTCTCTCCATACTAAAGGTTTGCCTGCAATGTTGGTTTGGTTGGATCACATTTAAGGTTTCTCAGTGTGTTTTGATATTTTAGAGTCTACTTGAAATCGTTCTGCTTCTTGAGCATCGAGAAAAACTTGTGACACCTTTCTAAAACTCTAGCTATGAATCTCTATCTGGCTTGTTAACCTTGGCACTTCTTTTTCTTACTATTTAGTATATTTGGTATCTCCTTCTTAGCTTTAATTTTATTTGGTTTGACTTAAATCCCCTTATTGGAAATGAGAACTTACCCAAGCCTACTCCAAATGCACATTTCTCTCGATTTCATTTCATGTTAAACCTCTAAAGAATGGAAAATGTGTCCCTTAAATGGATTAGGTGATCTTCTAATTGAATAGACTTGACTAGAATATTGTCAATCTAAACCTCCATGGCTTTCCCAATATATTTCTTAAACATTCGATTTATGAACTTTTCATAGTGGCTCGATGTTCTTGAATATGATGCATCACGTTGTACAAGTGGTCCCATACTTAGTGATGAAAAAAGTCTTCTTTTTATCCACAGGGTTCATTCTAATTTGGTTATCCTGGGAGTACACGTTTAAAAAACTTAGTAATTATATCACGACCCAAAATCTACAAGGGTCATAATGGCTACTACACTCTCCCCCAACAATTAAGCTAAACCACCACCCTACTAATTCGAAAGTAAGGACATAAAGCAAAAGTAAGACATTGACAAGTTTAAGACCTTATGCAATCTTTAATAAAAACCAAGTGCAGAAAGTAAAAAAATACAACCCAAGACTCGGTGTCATGTATGTAAGAGAGACTATGAGTATTTGTCAAGACCTGAGACAACCCCCTAGTCGTAACATGGTGCTTAGAGTCACAAGTAACCCCAAGGTAACCCATGGCCTGGCATGACACTAAGAATACTGTATAAAACTAAATAATGTTGTACGGAAGCTAAAGTCGGATGATATATTAATAATCAAAAAGAAATGTCAATGTTTAAAACAACAAAAATCACTGAATATCTACTATATGTCTGAAAACATCTACTAAGATGAATTGCTGGGACAGGACCCCAGCTAACTTTAACTGTCTGAAACTAAAATCAACAAAACAAATGAAATACTGATAACTAGTCCTTGAATGATAAGGACTCACCAAAACACAGCTGATGAAGTGATGCAGGATCAAGCTAACTGCAATCGGGAGCTGAATGTCTGAACCTAAATTATAAGACAACACACAGCAAAGAAAAGTATGCAGTCAGTACTTTGAATGTACTGAGCATGTGAGATATGAACTACACTATATAAGATGAACATGATGAAAGTGACATGATGACCTGAACATGGGACTGAAATCTGTAAACTGATGCCATAAACAAATACTAAACATATGACACTATAAGAAACTGAATAAGCTAAATACAAGGTCAAGCGAGGTCTGCAACTAAATTGTGGGAGGTTTTTATAATCGATATAGACCGTGTGAGCAACATGGAATCCAACCAGTAACCCAAGTTGGGAGGGTGTTCTATACTTTGCCAAGGGTGTGAACCATGATTGGCGTGAATTCACTCATGAGCCCATTAAGGGCAATGGAGATACTCTCAACTGGTGAGGGCCCCTTTTACCTATGGTGGCACGTAGTTCAGGACTTGGATTATCTAGGCCCTTGTCCTCTCGATGCTAAGTACTACGCCCAATTGAAAGTAAACTGGTATACTAAAATACTCAACAATAATGATATTCTTAAATTGAAAGATAAGTGCTTAATCTGAAAACATTCTAAATTATGAAAAATGAATGGCTAAGTATTCAAATGAAAATGCATGATATTCTAGGTCATCGGGTGTTCATAACCCACTATCTTAGAAGAATGCAACTACAAATGGCAATTCTATAAACTGACCTTATTATGGAACTTCATAACTCAAGCCTAAAATCAAGAATTTATCAATATAATGAGAGTTCATAGCCATGAGTATGTAAGGCGACTCAAATTTATGAGAAAACATGTATTCATAGTTTAGTCAGAGCAAGAAACTGAAAACTAAAAGAATCCACACTTTTCATGGAAACCCCAAGCTTGAAAGGTGAATTAAACTTGAGGAATTTAAGTTAACTTTGGGATTGAATGGGTGAAAGGAACCCATTGATGAATCCCACATACCTAAAGGCAAAACCCTTGGTGAAATCCAAAATAGAAGTTGAAGAACCCTAATTCTTGCTTCGAGAAGAAAAATTACCTCTCTAACTTTATTTGGCTAAGTGTCGATTTAATTTCTATCTAATGAGGGGGATTGGGGAGTTTTTGGCTTGTTATTCAGCCTTATTATAGCTTAAATGATGTAGTTTGGGTGTTAAAAGAGTGGGAAAAGACCAAACAACCTCTCTGAAAATGTTATAACATCAATCCCTTAACTGACCGTCACTTGAACTATCACTAAATGACTAAATTTTAGTCTTACTGGTCAATCCTGATGGCTTTCCTTGACGGTTCATCACCTAAGTCGTCACACTCTGGCAGAAAAACACCCTATGGTAAATTAAGCATAAATTTTTGCTTCGATATCGAATTAACAAAAGGTCGATGGCATTGGAAAGAACACTCAATGATATTTCATTTGGTGGGTCTTGAACAATAAAACTCTTTATATTCTTGGAGTTATGATAGTTTGAAGTTGACTATAAAAGTAAGGAAAGTTTCAACTTGGCTATGAGCTAGGAGTTACTTGTGTCCTTAATACTTGTATAAATAACTTATCATACTATCAAAAAATGATGTTAGGTTCTATACGTACTTAAAGCATGGCTTTAATTTTATCTCAATTTTTTGGGTTGTTACAATATCTCCCCTTTGGGGTCATTCGTCCCCGAATGAAAACTAACTAAGCTGAAAGGTTAGGGAAAGAGCTGCAATCCCAATGCTGAATTTCTAAGAGCTGAATACTAACATAATAGCTAAGTTTATAACTATAACACGGACTGAACTAGACTTGTAAATACATGTTATGACATGAGAATGACTGACTGGCATGATATGGAAAGAATTAATTAAGAGGAAACTATTACCTCAAACTGGAACTAAGTTTGAAGAGAAAATATGGGGGTCCTTGGTCATCATATCTGCCTCTGCTTCCCAACTAGCTCCCTCGACTAGCTGATTTTGCCAGAGAACCTTTTCTAAAGCGACCTTCTTATTACTCAACTTATGAACCTGACTTTCAAAGATCTCAACTGGTACCTCCTCATAAGAGAGACTGCCTTTCACACCCATGCTGTCTAAAGGCACAATCGATGCTGGGTCACAAATGCATTTCTTCAACAGAGACACATGAAGAACTGGATGCAATGATGCTAATTCTGCAGGAAAATCTAACTCATATACTACATTGCCAAGCAACCCACAATCTTATAAGGACTAACATAGTGGGGACTGAGTTTTCGTTTCTTACCAAATCTCTTCACCCCTTTTATGGGTGAAACTTTTAAATATACAAAATCACCAATAGCAAACTCAAGTTCCCTTCTCCTCACATCTGTATAGGACTTCTGATGACTTTGGTCTATTTTCAGCCTTTCTCTAATCAACTGAACTTTCTCCATAGCCTCATGAACTGAATTTGGCCCTATCAAAGTAGCTTCACCAACCTCAAACCAAGTAATAGAAGATCTATACCTCCTACCATAGAGTGCTTCAAATAGGGCCATCTGAATACTGGTGTGATAGCTATGGTTATAGACAAACTCAATCAAAGGCAAATGGTCATCCCAACTACCCTTGAAGTCAATTGTGCATGCTCGCAACATGTCCTTTAAATTCTAAATGGTCCACTCTGCCTGAACATCTGTCTGCTGATGAAAAGTTGTACTAAGATGAACTTGAGTACCAAGACCCTTTTGAAAAGTCTTCCAGAATTGGGAGGTAAATTGAGTACCCCTATCTGAAATGATGGTCAAAGGGACTCCATGCAATTTTATCAACTATCCAAGATAGAGTCTAGCATAATCCTCAGCTGAATCTTGAGTGCTAACTG
Source organism: Capsicum rhomboideum (assembly GCA_031232105.1). NCBI lineage: Eukaryota > Viridiplantae > Streptophyta > Magnoliopsida > Solanales > Solanaceae > Capsicum > Capsicum rhomboideum. The sequence goes on from CP124716.1 coordinate 37,852,647, forward strand.
GCAAGAAATGGGCTGACTTAGTCATTTGTTCTGTAATAACCCAAATAAAATCATGATGCCGGCAAGTACGAGGCAACCTTATAATAAAGTCCATATTCACCACTTCCCACTTCCAAGTAGGAATACTAATAACCTGAAGCATACCTCCAGGTCTCTGGTGCTCAACCTTAACTTGCTGGCAATTCGGACACTTAGCCTATTAATTCTGCGATATCCTTTTTCATGCCATTCCACCAATAGACTTCCCATAGATCACAGTACCTATTAGTGGCTCCTAGGTGAATAGAATATAGAGAACTATGAGCTTTTGTTAGTATTCGCTGTCTCAAGTCATCCACATCCAGAACACATAGTCTACCCTGACAATGAAGAACTCTATCTCCCCCTTAGGAGAAAATCTTGACCTTCTGACTCTAGACCTCTTCTTTAAACTTAAGTAAAATAGGATCACTATCTTGCTTTTCCTTTACCTCAGCTATCAATGAAGATTCTGAACCATTCTAAACTAAGATATTACCTTCAACAGAATCAGCTAATCGAACTCCCAATCTAGCAAGTTGGTGAACTTCGCGAACTAACTCTTTCTTCTCATCCTTTATATGAGCAACACTTCCTATGGACAACCTACTAAGAGCGTCAGCCACAACATTGGCCCTACTTGGATGGTAAAAGACACGCGTATCATAATCCTTCAACAACTCTAGCCACCTTCTCTAAAGAAGATTTAGATCCTTCTGGCTAAACATAGACTAATGGCTCTTGTGATCCATGAATACATCCAAATAAACCCCATAGAGATTATGTGTCTAAATATTTAAGGCAAAAACTACTGCTGCCAACTCAAAATCATGAGTCGGGTAATTCTTCTCATGAGGCTTGAGCTGTCTAGAGGCATATGTTATAAACTTGACATGCTACATCAACACACAACCAAGGCCAACTCTGGAAGCATCACAATAAACTAAAAACCCATCTGAACCCTCTAGCAGAGTCAAAACTGGAGTTGAGGTGAGTCGATTCTTTAACTCCTGAAAACTCTTCTCCCAAGAATTGGGCCACTGAAACATGACTTTCTTTTGAGTCAATCTGGACATAAGGGAAGTAATAGAGGAAAATCCGTCAATAAACCACCTATAGAAACTGGCTAAACCTAAGAAACTCTTAATATCTGATAGAGAGATGGGTCTACGCCAATTCCTAACTGCTTTAGTCTTTTGAGGATTAACCTGAATGCCCTCATAAGAAATAATATGACCGAGGAATGCTACTAATTTCAACTAGAATTCATACTTGATAAACTTAGCAAATAACTGTCGATCTTTGAGAGTTTGTGAGATAATCCTCAAATGGTCTGCATATTCATCCTTACTCCAAGAATAAACGAGGATTTCATCAATAAAGACAATGATGAACATGTCCAGGTACTGCTTGAACACCTTGTTCATCAAGTCCATAAAAGCTGCAGGGGCATTCTTTAGTCCAAAATACATAACAACAAATTCAAAGTGACCATAGCGAGTTCTGAAGGCTGTCTTCGAAATGTTACATTCTCTGACTCTATGCTGATAATAGCCGTATTTAAGATCTATCTTAGAAAAACAATTGGCACCCTGAAGTTGGTCGAACAAGTCATCAATCTTGGGAATGGTATACATATTCTTGATTGTGACTTTATTCAGCTGACGGTAGTCGATGTACATTCTTAGAGAACCATCTTTTTTTGCACGAAGAGAACTGGAGCACCCCATAGAGAGATACCGAGCCTGATTAAACATTTGTCTAAAATATCTTTTAACTATTTCTTTAGTTCCTTAAGATCAGCTGGCGCCATTGTGTAAGGCAGAATTGAGATTGGATGGGTATTTGGAAGGAGATCTATTCCGAAGTCAATTTCCCATTTAGGAGGAACTCCGGGCAGATCTTTTAGAAACACTTCTGGAAACTTGTTAACCAGTGAAACTGACTGAAGAGTTGGGGTCTTGAACTTTGAATTTAACCCGAATAAGATGATAGATGCATCCTTTGGAAATCATTTTTCTAGCCTTAAGGTAAGAAACAAACCGACCTATAGGCACTGAGGTACTACTCTATTTCTACAATCAATTGAGGCATAGCAAGTGTGGATCCAATCCATTCCAAGAATGATATCGAAATCCATCATATCTAACTCTACAAGATCAACTGAGGTGAATTTTTGAGAAACTGTGATAGGGTAATTTATGTATACCCGCCTAGCTATAACTGAATCACCAATTGGAGTAGAGACTAAGAAGGGTCCTGAAAGGGTTTCGGGACTGACACCAATGTCTACTGCTATATAGGGAGTCACAAAAGAAAGTATGGCTCTGGGATCTAACAAAGCATAAATATAAATATGAAAGACATGCAACGTACCCGTGACTACATCAGGGAAACCTTCTTGATCTAGTCAAGTCTAAAGAGCATAGAACCTATTCTGACGTTGTCCTCCAGCTGTGCTAAATGAGGCACTCTGCTAAGTTGGGCAACCTGTCGGAGTTGCTGATAAAGCACCCTGAGTACGCCTACCGATATCACCTTACTTGGCTGATGGACAATCTCAAAGTCTATGGCCTAGCTTTCCATAATCAAAACACCCATCCTTACCCATCAAACATTCTCGTAGATGGTTTTCCCACACTTTTTACAAGTTGGGAAAGTACGACCACTGAAAGTACTAAAATGAGACTTATCGCCTGGCGTTCTACCCTTCTAATCTTGCCTGATCCTGGGGGATGGAAGACTGGTAGATGATGGTGATGAGTCTAAAGATCTCTGCTAAAATTAAGAGTAATTACCACCACTAGACTTCTGCTGAGAATAATCAAAGCTCCTTGTTCTAGCTCTCTTGTTCATATTCTCCCTTTCTTTCTCCTTAACCTTTTCTTAATATATTAAGCATGAACCATCAACCTGGAGATATCCATATCCTTGACCAATATTGCAGTCCTACACTCCTTCACCATATCTTCAGAAACACCCGATACAATCTTACTCATATGAGCCTTGGAATCAGCAACCATTTTTGGAGCATACATAGAAAGTTGAGTAAAATTGAGAGAATACTCTTTCACACTCATGTTTCCTGACTTCATATTAATGAACTCCTGAACTTTGGCTTCCCTTAACTCAAGTGGGAAGATCCTGTCCAGAAAGGCAGTAACAAACTCATCAAATTTTACTGAACCCGCACATCCATCTCTATCTTTGTTCCACTGCTTAAACCAAGTGTGAGCTACTCATTTCAAATAATAAGCAGTCAAGTCAGAACTTTCAACTGAAGTGACACCCATGATCTCAGTAACCTTCTGGATATCATCTAGGAACCTATACGGATCCTCCTTAGTCTTAGAACCATGAAACTCGAGAGGATTCATCCTAGTGAAATCTCAGACTCTAGCTGCTGCCGTATTAGTTGTTGGGTTGACTGGTGCTATAGATGGTTGGTTAGTCTGAGTGCTCATGGCATGTTCTAGCACCATGAAAGTAGCCCTGAGCTTAGTATGTGAGACTTGCTCATTTAAAGGGTCTGCGGGAGCTAGTGGTGATTGTTGGTTTTTGTTTCCATTTCTCCTTCTGTGGGTTTTTTTAGGAGATATTTTTTTGTAAACGTGTAGAGCACGAGTTAGAAGAAGGTATTAATAGAGTTCACACTCTATCACACGATATGAACATGAAAGAAGTGAAACTTTTCCTAAAATGTTTCATAGCCTCTCGCTTATAAGTGTGGTGCGCTTCACCCCCATTAACAAGACTCTACTTTACACAGCTTTCAGATACCCTAGGACACTATAAACCTGATGTTCTGATACCAAGATTGTCACGACCCAAGACTACCCCCTAGTCATAATATGATGCTTAGAGTCACAAGTGGCCCCAAGCTAACCCATGTCCTGGCATGAAATTAAGAATACTATATAAAACTTAATAACATTGTGTGGAATCTAAAGTCTGAATGATATATGAATAATCAAAACCAAATGTTAATGTTTAAAACAAAAAGAAAATCACTGAACATAACATAAAACTGAATGTCTATTATCTGTCTGAAAGCCTCTACTAAGATGAGTTGCAGGGACAAGCCCCTAGCTAACTTTAACTGTTAAAAATTGAAATTGAAAAAGCAAATAAAATACTGATAACTAGTCCACGAATGATAAGGGCTCACCAAAACACAGTTGTTGAAGTGATGCTGGATCAACCTAATCGCGATCAGGATGCTGAACGTCCGAACCTATATTATAAGATAATATAGCGCAAAGGAAAGTATGTGATTAGTACTTTGAATGTACTGAGCATGTGAGAAATGCACTACACTATATAAAATGAATATGCTGCAAGTGACGTGATGACCTGAACATGGGATGGAAATCTGTAAACGATACCATAATCAAGTAATAAACATATGACACTATAAGATGCTGAATAAGCTAAATACAAGGTCAAGCAAGGTCTGCAACTAAATTGTGGGAGGTTTCTGTAACCGATATAGACCATGTAAGCAACATGGAATCCAACCTGTAACCCAAGTTGGGAGGGTGTTCTATACCTTACCAACGGTACGAACCATGATTGGCGTGAATTCACTCATGAGCTCATTAAGGGAAAAGGATACACTCTCAACTGGCGAGGACCCTTTTTACCTACGGTGACACGTAGTTTAGGACTTGGGTTATTTGGACCTTTGCCCTCTCGGTGCTAAGTACTACTCCCAACTGAAAGTAAACTGATATACTGAAATTCTCAATAATAATGATATTCTCAAACTAAAAGATAAGTGCTTTATCTAAAAGTATTCTAAATCATGAAAACTAAATGAATGAGCATTCAAATGAAAATGCATGATATCCTAGGTCATCGAGTGTTCATAACCCGCCATCTTAGAAGAATGCAACTACGAATGACAATTCTATAAACTGACCATGATATGGAACTTCATAACTCAAGCCCAAAATCAAGAATTTATCAATATTATGAGAGTTCATAGCCATGAGTATGTAAGGCGACTCAAATTTATGGGAAAACATATATTCATGATTTAGTCAAAGAAAGAAACTGAAAATTAAAGGAATTCACACTTTTCATGGAAACCCCAAGCTTGAAGAGTGAATTAAACTTGAGGAATTTGAGTTAACTTTGGGATTCAACGGGTGAAAGGAATAACAAGGTTTTCAGTGCAGAACAGTCCCGGTTTATTATTCAACCTTAGCATAGTTAAACCGTCAGATTTTTAGGGTGTTACAATATTATACAAATGTTCAAAAACTAATACATTGTTTGAAAGAGAAAGATGTGAGAAAGTAATAATAGAAGGAGTGTGGCATCGCAGATCAGCCAGAGAGCTTACCCAAAATATCTCAAAGTAAAGCCTTAGATTCAAATAAATGTTTGTGGACCACTCATGCTCAAAATATAGTTGCACCAAAAATAGTGCAGCAAGTGTAGTATGAGTATGGGAAGCAAGTGTAGTCAATAGACATCATAGGCCGACAATGCTAAAGTAAGAACAATTATATCATATTAAACATGAAATTTTCTTCAACAAGATCTCTTTAGAATGTACACAGTTCAAGCAAAATAACGTAAAGAAGTTAAGTAATTAGGTATAATCAAGATAGACAATTTATATAAATACAAATAGACAAAATGTTATGCAATGTAATGCAAATTAATTAGCCATAATCAAATGGTATACACATGCTTCCATCGATCGGCTTGTCGGAACTGTTACCCATGAGGGACTCAAAAGGTCTATAGACCCTACCCCGAAACATTTCCCAATGAGTTCCTCTATCCACTTAGAAAACTATATCATTACCATTATATACCCAAAATTATTTCCCATAGGGTACCTTAGTCCATTTGATCTATAATATCATCACTCCTATCAATCCAGTTCTAAACATGACATCATCATACCATATTTGTGTGATCCATCTCTAATCAGTATGAATGAATGATCACAAAAAGCATAATATCTCTATCCAATGCAAAAATAAGCGTATATTATTGCAATAGTCCCTTTTAGGCAACATGATCGTCATAATGGTACGGTAAGTAGACATGCATGAAGTGATGGAAGTAGTGCATAAGTAATTCATATCTTATTCTATCTATAACTAAGTTCCAACCTAGATTTTATATTTTTATGTCATTTTTTCAATATATGTAAATAATAAAGTATCCTTCAAAATACATTGATGCATGTACAAATACTCATTACAATCACAAATAAGGGACCCCCCAACACATCCTAAACCTATCTTATTTAATATAATAAATCATCTCCCAAGCATATTCAAGAAGTGTCACAACCTAACTAATGGATCATGAGGGCACCTACTCTAATTCACCTGGATAGGAGAACCCTTATCACCCAATGAGAAAACATGCAGAAGTCATAAAATAATAACATTAATCTTTTCAAGTAGTATAAAACTTATTACAATTTTGTAAATAAAAATACAATATGAAAGTCCTTTACTGCAAAGATCTAGTCTAGACAGGTACAATAGCTACTACAAGACAAGGAAAATAAATAAGACTCAGCTTCTACAGTAGGAATTAGAGGACGTAAGCTGCTGAAGATCTCTATCCTCATCAAGAAATGAAACCCAAACTGATCCTGCAAATGGCTATACCCCAAAAAGGGTATAGCAAGAGTAGCATCAGTACAACTATACGTATTGATAAGCATCATAGTTCGATCCAAGTTAAATCACGTAAAGCACAACATAAATATCTAAAATTAAACATGCACTTATGAAATAACAATTCAACCTAACCTATACCTCTTAACCACTTTCCAATCACTACTCTTCTCATTCTTTTTCGCTCTTAACTACACATCCCTCACCTACTCAATCTATGAATCATCGTCACATATTTATTTAGAACATCAAGATAATTATCAACCATTCTAGTCTTAAACCATTCATAACAGTAATTGCTCGAGAACTACCTAAATCAGGGGCATCACATTGAATTATTTTAGGCACACTTATTACACAACCCAATGTCTCCCACTACCACTTAACTCATAAGACAAACGTAAGCACATCACTTAATGGAAAAATTCAAACAACATATGTAACAGGAGCAGCCATATAACACTTAGAAATTATACTTTCACTTAGTCCTTTCTTAACCATCAATCAAATAAGACATAAATCATAGAATAAATGTAATAATTCGGCTGAGTCAAATGCTAGGACTTATAAGTAGTTATCTCAACCTTTTCACAATTATCTCTTTATTAACTTCAACAATGTAAATTCTATTCAAGCATATCAACGGCCCAGACCACTCAAGGATCCAAATAACAACGATAATATAACCCGATTTACTTATAGAACCAAAATAACGACCATAACATAACCCGATCCACTCATGAAAGCCTCAAACTCACTAATACCATGTACACTCATGCTATGGGTCTTATAAATGTCCATTAGCCATGATCTGCAGGGGACAAGCTCAGTCCATGTACCAAACACCCAGACATTTAGTGTCTGCCATCCTTATCCCAAACCAGTGTTATACTACCCTTATTCCAATGTCACCACCTTAATACTCCCTAATATCCACCAATTCCGTGATGATGACCTTTACCAATTCATCTCACAGTATCAACCCATGGCATAAAATATACAATCACAATATGAGATAACTTGACCTCGTTTGCACTTTAAAACAAGCCTTTTTACACAATCTCATTTCAGGTGTTCAAACAACTTATAAATTTATCCAATAAGTTAGCATTCAACAACATACATTGCAATGAGTAGACAAATAGGCAGTTAACATGCACATATAAACCAAATTTGAGTTTTTAACTATAATTCTACCATTTCCTACCCTTTTCCACCAACAATCCTATACAGAGCCAATTAACACATAGAAATGAGTAACACATGTTATTTTAGAATAACCTTTGAACTACCGATATTTGGAACACAGATAGCCCCTCTAGTCTACACTTCGTTACTTCCAACCTTCCATATTAGCTCCAAGTACTTTTCAAATCACAAAATCAACTCATTAAACAAGAATTAAGGCTCTCAGTTCGATCTTGCAATCATTATTCAGTGAAATCAACAATACACAAGTATAAACAAACCATTTTCATAAGTTTTTGATTAGTGTGAACCATCATAAAAATCCTCCACTAACAACATAATAGAATTTACCACAAGAATTCCACGATACTAATTTATTCACCTAACTCTTGTTTTTACAAGTTTTATCCATCCAAACTCCTTTCCCCCAAGCCTATGCATGGAATCTCCCATTAATCTATGTTATGCATATATTTTCTAACACAGGTCTTTGCTAGTCAGTTAAACTTAGCCTACCTAGGCGACAAACAGCTGCTACGGAGGCATGGATTTAAACTTCTCATTCCGTTCTAGGTTCTCCGCCTTGAAATCTGTAAGATAACATTAGGTTTTACCCCTTTTAAGCATACTCTCCCTTCTCTATTGCTTCAGAGCCTTCAGGAAACCCTAAGGGTTTTTTAGAATAAATCCTCATTCTGGTTTATAACTGAAAAGAAAAAGGGTAATTAAAACTTGGGTGGACTATTTCTCGGCATCCCGCTATAGCAGTCAGTATGAGACTACCACAGCACAGCTATAGCAGGATAATTAGTGGGATGATGTCAGTCCATCCCTAAAATTTTCTGACTTCAAATTTATTATCTAAGTCTTTTACAAACCCTTTTTAAAGGTGATATAGAAATTCACGTACCCCGTGCCCATTAGATGCTGTGATTTTAGTAACGACAAAATGAGTTGTTATAAGTAGGTAAGCCATAACCTACCTTAAATGCTAAGAAATCATGTCACAAACCCTCAAAGTGTGTCTATCCCTTAGGAATTAGCTTAGAATACTTATAATTTATCAAAAACATACACCACGTGAGTATACTAGTGAACAGATAATCATACTGCTATACTTTCCTCCTGAGCTAAAAAAGCCAACCTCGTGCTCCTATGCCAAAACTAGATTTTTATTTCAAATTAGTTTTCCCATAACACAATGGTCTTACATTTGAAATTTTATCAAAAATCTAGACTGAATCAATCTCCAAATCATCAAAATACAATCTTTTTAATTTTAAATTAGAGTTTTTGTATTTAAATCGAGTTTAAAAATTGTGAAATGAGCTTCATTACTATGGATATCCATGGGATTCATACCCATCATATATGGCAACACTAGTGAAATTAACATGGCAAAGAACCCAGTACATCACAAAAGAACTAAGCACATTGATATTTGTCATCACTTTCTCAAAGATAATATAGAAAAAGGAGAAAATCAGTATGAAGTCATGCAAGACAAAGGACTAGATTACTGATATCTTCACGAAAGCTATAAGGAGAGAACAATTTGAGAAAAATTGCTTGAACTTGGTCTCATCAACCAGCCCTGACAAAAGCATGGAAATTTGGCTAGAAAATTTTATGCATTACATATTTTGAGTTATATTAATAATGAACCAATGATGACCGAGTCTTGTAATATTATAGGTGCATACCCATAACATCTCCAAGAAATTGGAACAAAGATCTAATGATATTACCCTTTGTTGTAAATGTTGGAATTAATTCAATGAACTAAGTTCTTATATAACACAAGGCTCTTTGGAACACACATCCTTTACAATCAAAATATCTTTATTTCATATAATACTACTGTTAATTGAGTGAACCTGGTTCCATCTCTTAAATCCTCGCTCTAAGTTCTCTTAGGCGAGAATGTAAAAAGTGACTCTTAACCCTGCCAAATAATCATTACTTTTCCCTTTTAAAAACCTATAAAATCATCACTTCCTTTCTCTTCTGACGTAACTCAAAACCTCTTCTCTTTAATCGATCATCTTTTTATCTTTCTCCTTCCAAAACACATAAAACTTTATCCACTCTCCAATGGATTTCACATAAGACTCCACTTCTCCACCATTCATCACTCTTTCACTTCCATAAACTTCTCAAAATGTTGATATCAACTCCACCCCCACTATCAAAATATACAAAAACACTAACCATCAAATGAACATCAGCCTAGTCGACTATTTTAATGATGAGGAATCAACCACCAGCTACCACTCAAGTGGAACCTCCACTATAACAACTTATCTCCCCACTCTCTCTTCTCTCAACCTAATAGTTCCCTCTAAACACTATCTCACCAGTCTCTCTTCAATCTCTTTCTCCTCAAACAAACTCCCCTTCGCCTCTAATATCATAACCCTATGTCGATAACCTATTTCTCTTCACCACTATTGAAACCTCTAATTCAATTTTATAACCCTTATCTCCTATCCTTAAATCCTCAAATTATTTTAGATGAGTTAATCATCTTAATAGGGAACAAAACAACCTGCTTATGGCTTTAAGGTCACTAAACCAAACACCCTTCCTCCATTCACTACCTCTCTTGACAATGATGATGACATCCCCTTTAGTACCAAGTTCACAATACTACCTCACATCCAATGCTACTGAATCTAGCAAGTCAAAATCAACTCATACACCCTTCACAAAGAGTAAAAATATTGCTATTATGACCAATGCTGCTGAATCTAGCAAACATCTCAGGAAGATAAAAAAGAAATAAAATTGGGGAGGGCTACAGTACACCTGTGGATATCATTGAATGCTCTAATAAGGACCTGATCCCATATTTTGCTAAAGACTCAGATCACTCTGACCAAGAACCTACTTTTTCTAAGATAAATTAAAATGTTCAAAAATTTCTAACTATGTGGAAGGATAGGTATTTTGGTCTAAGTCTATCCTTAAGGGTAGGGTGGTTGAATCCTCCTATCATTGATATTCCTATTGTCTAAAACTTACTTGAAAAACTGAGTTTCTAAGGGTGGTCCTATTTATTTTTAGATACCTCTATGCTAGTGTATAAGGGAGATGTTATAAAATTTTATTCTAATCTTTTTATGCTTGAGGGTTTAGTAGTAAGTTCAACTGTCAAAGGGCTAGAGATTGTGTCTGGTAGTTCAAAATTAAGAAAGTTTCTACAAGTACCCATAAGTGGGTTATATGAATATATTTGGAAAAAGCATACAGATTGCCAACTGATTAAGAAGTTCACACAAGGGAGAGCCAAAAAGAAGCTTAGAAAAGGTTCTAATAAGAGAGATTCTCATAAGATTTTGTTTGAGGTGGTAAATAAGGAGATTCTACCTAGGAAGAGCGCATACATGAGGCCATTTATAGGAATATGAATGCCTTATATTAGGAGAAGAATATCAACCTTCCTATCCTTATGATCAAACACATGTGAAGGATCATTGACCATACACCTAAGCCTCATGCTCTAGTGTATGGGTTCCCACTCTCATCTATGTTTGCTGCTTTTAGAGTGCCACTGGGTGAAGGAAATATTGTAATCAAGGACATAATTTATAAAAACACCCAGGTGTAATATGATTGCCTTCCTATAAAGAAACTGGTTCCAAAGCCAATAATCCTATTATGCAGATATTGGTTGATTTGGAGTAAACTCAAGGACAAAATGTCATACTTTCAGAAAAGATTATTGGACTTAGAAACCAATAAGATGCATCACATGTTGAGATACTCAACCTCAAGGATGAGATTCTTTAGCAACAACTTGCTTACAATGCTTGTATTGATACAATTTCTCTCATTGTCAAGCAAAACACTGCTCCTTTGGCCCCTTCTTGATTCCCAGTCTTTCATTGCCCCTATTCTCGTGCCTTTTTGTTACCCTTTAAGGATCTAGTTCAACTTATTTTGACAACTTATGTTCGGTATCTGAAAAAGTGTTTCATTTTTTTATTTAAGGCCCAATGACTTAATATTATGCCTACTCTAATCGACTTTCATTACTTCCATGACTTTATTCTCTATATTGTGCTTTGTGATCCTTTAAAAGATGGCTAATATCCTTATATTAATGTTCCTTTTATGATGTATATGTAGTGTAGCCCAAGCGGCCGTGAGTTCACATTGTTGCACTCATTATTGTGTTATTTCTGATTATTTTGTTCATTTCTTTTAATGATGCCAAAAGGGAGAAGATATCCTTTGATAATATTCCTTAATAGTTAAACGGTGAACATAGTTTGTCATGATCAAAAAAGGGGTAATTGTTAGTGTTTTGATGATTAATAAGAGTATAGAAGAACCTGGTGCACCTATACAACTAGCATAGGGTGAGCGATACATATTAATATGGTAAGGAAAAGTACCAAGTACACTGAAGGTAAGAATCCCACAAAAGAATGAAAGAATATTTCAAAGAAGGAAATAATCATACAAGGACTCTAATTTAAGGAAGCAATATCTATGAAGTAGTATAAAATTCTTATTTGAATAGTTCTAGGTTGCATAGGAACAACCTAATTATTTCCCTATATAGGGTAAATTCCTAGGAAAAAGAGAGGCAGTTATTGCACCCATGAATAAGAGTTTTCTCAAAGGCAATATACGACAATGTTGAAGACTAAGGGAGAAACATTAACCAATCCTACAACTTGTGTTTAGATTTTGTCATTGAGTTTTGTAATAGGAGTGCTATGGATTGGTAACTATTCCTATTGTTGAAGTATGAGTGTGAATTTGTGAGGTTTGTAAAACAATAGTATATATTTTCTTGAGAGTAGCATAATAGTTAGAGTGAACTGTAAACTGAACTGGTACTAGAGTTAGTCCCTTAGATTATAGAGTTGTAATCTAAAATCGCTCTTTAAAGTTAGTGAAGTTGGTTGGAAATTCTACACATTGTAGGTCGTGATTTTCACTCCCTTAAGAAAGAAGGTTTTTCATGGTAAATTACTTGTCATTTACTTTAGAGTTTTTAGTTCTTCTTAAGGAGCCTTGTTTGTCATGACCCAAATTAGAGTTTGTGATGGCACCTCTCACACCATCCGGTACATGTAAGGCTATCCCAACCCAACTCAATAATCAAAGTAAATCAGAAGCGGAAGAAGAAGATCTGAAAATTCCAAAGGATATATAAACGAAATACAAGTCTCCAAGATACATCCCAGGTCTGATTGTCACTAGTACAAGCCTCTATTGCAGAATATTATCAATAATCTAAAGTATCTTAAATGCGGATAAAGCATAAGATAAAATAGGAGAGATCCGAGTAAGCTCTGAGATCCATCCTATCACGAATCAATCGGTTATGAGTGGTACCCACCCTAACTCTAACATGGGAGAACCATCTAACCTAACCCTTAACCAACCTCCAAGAACTCACCCAAACCATCTTTATCAATTCACTGCTATTTAGCTTACTAAACACAATATTAATCAAAACCAAAATCAATACTAATTTATTTAATGTCCAAAAACAAGAGAGTGCGGGAGTATCTCTAAATTATTACAATCCCTGGGACCCAAAAGTCATCGTACAAGAACTATAAAGAAATTCAAACCTAAGTTTAAACAATATCCAGAATACGAAAATAAAGAAATGTCTCTGGCCCAAAACAACGGACATAACCAACATAAAGAGGATCCAATAGTTTCCCGGACATGGTGCTCACCCATGAATAAAAATCTGAATCATAAACTAGAGTCGAGGTCTTATCTCAAATACTGGAACACGCTCCACACTCAGCAAAAAAAGAGCATAGGCAGTATCAGTACAACAACTAGGTACTGGTAGGTATTATCAGCCGACACAACTCAACACCACTCAAATAGACAATTTAAATGCAAGTAATAGGAATCAAAACACAACTCATAATTAGTTGATAAGCAAATACAGTTATAACACATTATTCCATTAGAACACAGGTATACAAGTATATCAATTACACTTAGAGAGATTTCCTTCAACAATAGTCGTTATAATTATGAATATCAATGAAATGATGATTGCATGTATGCAAGATGTACACACATACTAGAGTGAGCTGGGACTCTCAGCTATGACTTATAAGGGATGACCTCAATCTATGTAACAGTGTCTGCATAACACCCATTCTAATAACAGTGTCGGTATGACACTTGATCCATATAACAGTGTTGGCATGACACTGATGTGCCATGAATTTACGACACTTGAGACGCTTAAAAGAGGAATAATTATTAGTCGAAGGGTACTTTTTTGTGGATTTAATGTGTTTGTTAAGTGTTTGCAAGCTGTGAAGGACAGAGAAGAAAAAGAGAAAACAGGACCAAAGTGGCATCATACGAGCTTTACCACGATTGTGGAATCTCACCACGATTGTTCCTAGGCTATCGTACATTGAAGCAAAGATGTCAAGTGCAGGTTCATCAGAAGGAGAGGTTGTACGACCGTAAAAAGAAGGCACGATCATATATTATGATTTTACAATGTCAATGAAAATCAACCTGCAAGAGTTAAGTGTGCCATGATCAGACGATGGATCACACGATTGTACAATGTGGTCATGGGATGAATGATCTGAAAAGCAAAAAAAATCCAGTATGAAGGCATGATAGGGAAGGCACAGTCGTATGTTCGACACACGATCGTACAATCCTCTCGTCTAGAGCAACCAATATTAGTTTTCTATTTTAGTTAGGATTTGGATTTCTAAGTCTATAAATACTCTTTTAAGGTTATTCGTACATGTTGGACAATATTGTTATTCTGTTGCATTGTTCTGTGGAATTCCAAGTCAGTTTTATTGGAATTTTACAAGTATTGCTTTTATGATTTTAATTCAAGTAGAGATTTTGGAGTTTATTCATCTTTGCATGATTAAATTTACGTTTTATTCCATGAATTCTTCTTGAGTTCTTGCAATCATGAGTAGCTAAACCCAATAACTAAGGTTGTATGAACCATGAGGAATTAACAAAATGGGTGAAGTGCGAAGCAATTCTGAATCGGTCTGACTGCATGTATTGTTATTTCCTTCATTATAATTGATCTTCTAATGGTTGCAAATGTTAGAAACTCGTCTGTATTCTAGACTCGCTCAAAAGAGAGGTAGAGATTGGGAAAAGGGAATAATAATAAAGATTTGAAGTTATCAACCTTCTTCTAATAACTTGAGCCGTAATAGGAATAGTTATCTGAGATCCAGAATAAGGGTTAGTAGTGCGACACTCGAAGACCGGGAGGAGAAGAGTGAAATTTATCTAACCAAGGTCGAGAGATATTTACATGAACCTATCTTGTTAGATTTTGCATGCAATGCAGTGGGACAGTTTGTCAGCATAAGTAACCAGTGGAGTTAAGGAATTTTGGGGATCACAGTCCTAGTGTATTTCTCATATTGATCACAAATTCGACAATCAACAATTGTTACTGTTACTTTTTGTTTACAAAACCCCCCCTTTTTACTTTTGAATTACTCAGACAAATATTTGACAGACTCATGTCCTATTTCCTGTGGGATCGACCCCAACCTAGTTGGGTTCTATATTTGATACAGCAACTGCGTTATACTTTTCTAGAAGTATAGTTTGGGCGACATCAAATTTTGGTGCCGTTATTGGGGAATACTATTACGGAGTTGATTAGTTTGCTTGTTGGAGTATATTGGTTTTATTTTAATGTACTTTTGAGGGCACACACGGTGTATACCCAACACTAGGAGTCAAGGCAATCCTCTGATTCTACTTGATACTGAGATAGAAAGAACACTGAGAGTAAATCAAAGAATGGTGAACACCAACGGGGTTCAGGATCCCACAGTTGCGGGAAGCATTTATAACCAGCCAACAATTCATTCGGCTGGTCATGAAACTGCGGAGCAAATCACTACTCAATTAATGGCTGAAGAGAATGCAAGACAAGCAGCTCTTAGACAAGCAGATAGAGATCATCAAAGAGTGTGGGAAGCACCACAATGTCTTGCTGCACTTGAAGAGAGACAAAGAAGATTGAGGGTGCAACCACCACCACAAAGACCTTATGTGCTGGTTTATGATAATCTCAAAGAAAATGATGTGGCTGAATTTGAGTCGGTTGAAACTGGTGCTATTATTCCACCAGAGTTACCTCAGAGCACTAAGTTTGACATTACAAGTGCCAAGATCCACCTACTAAACTTTAAAGGCGTAATTGTCGGTCCTCCTACAGATGATTCGAACATGCATGTGATGAACTTTGTGGGGGTCTGCACTTCATATAATTTGCCTGGAGTTGACCAAGAGGCTATTCAATTGAGATTTTTTCCATTCCCTCTAATAGAAGAAGCAACTTTGTGGTTGGCCGAGTTACGATGAGGTTCCATCACTACTTGCCAAGAATTAAGAAATTAATCTCTGGAGAGATTTTTCCCACCCTCCAAGATGTTACAGTTGAAGCATGAGATTTACACTTTCAGACAACTACATTCTGAAGCACTTTATGAGACTTGGTTTTAGTTCAATAAGAAGTTCCAAAATATTCCAAACCATAGGATGAATGATTGAAATTTACTTGAGATCTTCTACAGAGCATTAAATGCCAATACCAAGGCTGTAGCAGATACTATCACTGCCGAAGCATTTATGGGTCTGAGGTGGGAACAAGCCTCAGAGATTTTAGATTGTATCACTAAGACCAACCGATGATGGCATACTTGGGAGGCAGATACACCTGCTAAGATGTATGCTATTGGAGCCTCGGCAGCACAACAGGCTTTGGATAAATCTATAGCTCAAGAGGTCGCACAATTGAGGATAGAAATTGGCTTGCTAGCTAAACAGATTGTGGATATAGGTGCTGAGAAGGTGCATACCGTAGGTTTACAAGGCAAAAAACCTAGGCATGATGATTATGAATCTGATGAGGAGGTCAAGTACTTGGATCGAGAGGTGGCGGGTTTTCAAACCAATGGTCTAATCAAGACTCTTGGAACTCGAGGTAAGGGAATCAAGGTCGGAACTACTATGGAGACAACAACCACAAGTAAGAATATAGATATAGAGAACGAGATCATGACGGTGATTGGAGGCAAAAGGATGATTATAAGGAGAAGAGTGGTGCATATGTTCCACCGGGGAATCGTGACACTGATTATAGAAATTCAAGAATGGAGGCCCTTCTTAATAAATTGTTCAAGGGGTCAGAGAGCCAGGAGAGTTGCTTGAAGGAGATTAGGTCAGGCATTTTGGGAATAAGTCAGAAGGTAGAATCTCATTCGACTGCCATAAAATAGTTGGAGCAACAGTTCAGGCAGATATTTGTGGCATTGAACCAGTGTCAACCAGGCACCCTTCCAAGCAATACCTTCCAAAATCTAAAAAATGATGGTCATTATTTGGCCATTACTACTAGAAGCGAGAAGTGCATGACTAATTCAGCTATGCCTGTGGATAGTGGTAGGAAAGATAAGCCGGTGGTAGTTGATAAAGAGGCTGAAATAGAGACAGAGAATTCAGAGGTTGATGGCAACACATCTCACAAGTCCCAAAATATTGATAGGGAAACTAAGTCTAAAAAAGGAAGAAGAAGGAGGCTACTCAAGTTCCAAAACCTATTCCACGACCTCCTCATCCCTTTCCTCAAAGGTTGAAAAAGAAAGCTGAAGAGGATAGATACCAGAAATTTATTTCAATAATAAAGGAGTTATCGGTAAATATCCCTCTTGTTGAGGCTTTGAAGCAGATACCAGGTTATGCGAAGTTTATGAAAGATTTGGTGATGAAGAAGAGAACTGCCAGTTTTGAGCCGGCAGATAATTTACACCATTATAGTGTAATTGCTTCTCATTCACTTGTTGAGAAAAATAAATATTTGAGAGCTTTCACAATTCCTTGTACTATCGGGTCTTACAACTTTGCAAAGGCACTGTGTGATTTGGGTGCTAGCATTAACTTGATTCCACTAGCCGTGTTTAAACAGTTAGGATTGGGAGCACCAAAATTGACTTCGATGAGACTTCTTATGGCCGATAGAACTGTGAAAAAGTCAGTTTGCATTTTATATGATATTTTGGTAAAGGTGGCATCTTTTGTCTTTCTGGCTGAATTTGTAATTCTAGACTGTGAGGTTGATTTTGAGATTTCCATAATCTTGGGAAGACCATTCCTTTCCACCGGCCTTGCATTAGTTGACATGAAAACTGGGCAGATGAAGTTTGGGTTGAATAATGAGCAGGTTACCTTCAATGTTTACCATTCCATGAATCAACCATGAGACATGCGTGTAATTTCGGTGATTGATACAGCTGAAGAAGCAAATTTGGTGGTTCCTATCGAAGAAAGGCTGGGAGTTCAAGCTCTTACTACCGTGATTATGAACTTTAATAGCAATGGTATTGATGAGTACATTGAGATGGTTGGTGCACTTACTAGTAGGGGATCATACACTTATGCTCCAAAGAAACTTGATCTTGATTTGAAGAATAGGGCCCCACCGGCTCATCCTTCTTTTGAGGAGCCTCCAATTTTGGAGCTTAAGGCTCTATTAGCTCACCTTCGCTATGCATTCTTGGGAGCCAACAACACCTTGCCCATTATTATTTCTACTGAGTTGGTGGAGTGCCAAGTAGAGGCTCTTGCTTTAGTACTAAAAAGGTTTAAGAGGGCCATTGGTTGGTCCATTGCTAATATTATCGGGATTCCACCCGATATTTGCACTCATAAAATCCATCTTGATCCTGAGTGCATACCAAGCATTGAGCATCAACGTCTTCTGAACCCACCTATGCAAGAAGTTATAAAGAAAGAAATTATCAAGGGGTTAGACGCGGGTGTAGTTTTCCCCATTGCTGATAGCAAGTGGGTAAGCCCAGTTTAGTATGTGCCAAAGAAGGAAGAAATCGCTATGGTTCCAAATGATAAAAATGAGTTAATCCCAATGAGGCTGGTTACTGGATGGAGTGTTTGCATGAATTATCGAAAGCTAAATTCTTGGACCAAAAAGGTTCACTTTCTTATGCCTTTCATGGATCAGATGTTAGACTGTCTTGCTGGTAGAGGATGGTATTATTTTCTTGACGGTTATTCGTGGTATAATCAGATTTTCATTGCTCCAGAGGACCAAGAGAAGACCATTTTCACTTGTCCATATGGGACGTCCACGTTCAAAAGGATGCCTTTCAGTTTATTTAATGCACTGACCATTTTTCAGCGTTGCATGATGTCCATTTTCTCAAACATGGTGGAAGACACTATTGAGTTTTTATGGATGATTTCTCTATTGTGGGGGACTCATTTAATGACTGCTTGGCCCACCTTGCTAATGTGTTGCAAAGATGCGAGGAGTGCAACTTGGTGCTAAATTAGGAAAAATATCACTTTATGGTCAACGAGGGTATCGTATTAGGGCATAGAATCTCAAAGAAGGGTATTAAAGTTGAAAAATCCAAGATTGAGGTGATTGAAAATTTACCTCCACCTATTTTAGTGAAAGGGATTCAAAGTTTCTTGGGACATGCAGGGTTCTATAGAAGATTCATTAAGGATTTCTCTAAGATTGTACATACATTATGCAAGCTTTTAGAGAAGGAGGTGAAGTTTGTGTTTGATGAGGCTTGCCTAAAAGTGTTCGAATGTCTGAAAGAGAAGTGGATTTCAGCCCCTATCATTGTTTCGCCAGATTGGATGATGCCATTTGAGGTTATCTATGATGCTAGTGGTGTGGCCTTGGGTACAGTCCTTGGCCAAAGGTGTGAGAAGATTCTACATTCAATTTATTATGCTAGGAAAGCACTTAATCTAGCTCAGAAAAATTACACTGTAACCGAGCAAGAATTGTTGGCAGTAGTCTTTACTTTTGAGAAATTTCAATCTTATTTGATTGGTGCGAAGGTGATTGTGCATACGGACGATGCAGCACTTGGATATCTTATGTCAAAGAAGGACGCCAAGCCAAGACTGATTTGGTGGGTGCTTCTATTGCAAGAATTTGATTTTGAGGTCAAGTACCAAAATAGGACTGAGAATCAGGTTGCAGACCATATTTCACGCCTTGAGGAGGAGGTCATGCAAAAATTAAGGGATGATCTTGATATTGGTGATACCTTTCCATACGAGCAAGTGTTGGCAGTATCACAAGATTTAATCCCTTGATATGCAGATTTTTCCAACTTTTTGGCAAGGTGAGAAAATTCTTCTGGGATGAGCCTTATTTATTTAGGGTGTGTGTAGATGGTATGATTAGAAAGTGTATTCCAGAGGTCGAGATGAAGAGTATTTTGGAAGCATTTCATTCATCTCCAGTTGGTAGTCATCATGGAGGTGTGCGGACTGCTCATAAGATCTTACAATATGGGTATTATAGGCCCACCATCTATAAAGATGATCATGACTATGCTCGGGCTTGTGACCAATGTCAAATACAAGGGAACATCTCGCGCAGACACAAACTTCCTATGACAGCTATTTTTGAGCTCGAGCTATTTGATGTGTGGGGTATTGACTTTATGGGCCCATTTTTGAGCTCGCATGGGATGAAATACATTTTGGTAGTCGTTGACTATGTTTCTAAGTGGGTGAAGGCAATTGCGCTTCCCAATAATAAAGGAAGGCGTGTCACGGCGTTCTTGAAAATGAACATATTTTCACAATTCGGTACATCCCGAGTTATCATTAGTGATGGAGGATCCCACTTTTGTAATCGACTGTTCAAAGCCTTGCTTGAAAAATATGGTGTCAAACATAAGGTGGCAACACCTTACCATCCATAGACGAGCGGGCAAGTTGAAGTGTCGAATCGTGAGATTAAGTCTATTTTGGCGAAGACTGTGAATGCCAATAGGACTGATTTGGCAAGAAGATTATATTATGCATTATGGGCATATCAAACTGCATTCAAAACACCGATTGGTGTATCTCCATATAAGTTGGTGTTTGGTAAATCATTCTATTTGTCTGTCGAACTTGAACATAAGGCATTATGGGAATTGAAGAGGTTGAATCTGGAATGGAGCGAAACGACTAAATTGAGATTAGAGCAGATGAATGAGATAGATGAATTTCATCTCCGAGATTATGAAATTTCAGCGCTGTATAAAGAGAAGATGAAGTTATATGATGATCGGAAGATTGAACGAAGAGAATTTCACTAGGGAGATATGGTATTGCTTTATAACTCTAGACTTCGGTTGTTTCCTAGAAAATTAAGGTCCAAATGGTCGAGACCATTCACTGTGGTTAGGGTGTTCCTACATTGGGCAATTGAGCTGAGAGATGATGACGATGTCCTATTCAAGGTCAATGGTCAGCGTTTGAAG
Organism: Capsicum rhomboideum; assembly: GCA_031232105.1. NCBI lineage: Eukaryota > Viridiplantae > Streptophyta > Magnoliopsida > Solanales > Solanaceae > Capsicum > Capsicum rhomboideum. Next base: position 37,873,807 of record CP124716.1, read on the forward strand.
CACTATGTAGGAACTACGAAAGAAATAAAGACATGAGAGAAGTTTAACCTTGATGAAGTTTGAGTAGTCAAGGGAGCTGGGTCGTGCCGTGAAGTTAAATCAGGCATTTCATGGGAGGTAACCCATAGACTTATTGGTGAAGTCTGAGTAACCAACATAGCCTCGTCGTGCTGCGACATTAAAACAAGCGCATGCTGGGAGGCAACCCAAGTTTTTTTTTATACTTTACTTTTATAGGGTAATGTTTTTTCTGGATATAGGAAGCTACAGGAAAAGAATGATGTTGAACTGAACTCCAGACTAAACCCACGACTGGGATTATACGATCGTACAAACATTGTACGATCATAGGTTTAGTTGTCTGGTTGGAGTCCTGCAAGGTGGAAATCAAGTATTCATCTCATGATTGGGAACCACGATCGTACAGTGATAGTACAATTGTGTCCCCTCATCATCTGATGATACTCCTGCAAACCACCAAAATTGGGCACCACACATACGATACAAAGGCACGATCATGGATGGAACATATGATCGTACCTTCTGATCGTGTGTTCCCAGATAAGTTTACTAGTTTCATTAATGTACGGAAGAATGCACGATCATGCCATCAAACCACTATCGTACAATCCCTTCGTTTGAGAGGATCGACAGTTTTTAAATCGCGACCTAACCAGATTCCCTAAATTTGTCCAAGATCTCTTCACTTCTAATTCATCTAGTAAGTTTGCCAAACTTTGAAACTTAACAAGGATGATTTTTCCTTTATTGTTTAAGTGGGTTTGTTTAACTTTGTGTAAGAGAAGTATGTAATGGGACTATTTGGTTCAACATGCACAGGGGAAGTCTGAGTACCCGATAGTGCTATTTTTTATAAAATTCTTTCTTTTTCGCACAATATATATATATATATATATTCAAAAGTGGGGTCAGAGAAAAGGATTAATTATAGGTCCCAATGTTAATATCTTCAAATCTGATGTGTTTATGAAATTACGACACAACACACGATCGTGGGTTCTACCTACGATCGTAGGTTGGATCATTGTAGGACACTAGATGTTAAGTTTCAGGAGCTCATTAGATGAACACAACCCACGATCATGATATCATTATACAATCGTGGTATGTGATCGTCTGATATGACTAAAAAATGACTGACTTCAGATACATAACCTATTACCCGATGGTACGATCGTACCTTCTTTGCACGATCGTACGTTGTGATCATATGAATGTTATACTGCAAGTCATACTTTAAGAGACCAACCTACGATCAGAAGGTACGATTGTACAGTCATTGCACGATTGTAGGTTGTGATCGCCTGATTGTTTTACCGCACCTGTGCCTATTTTAATTTATACACTAATGTGTTACTAATACAGGTTCAATGGCACCCAAATCTAAGGAAGCTTCTAAGAAGTCTCTCCATGAGAAGATTTCAAAGGAGAAGGCCCCATAAAGTAGCTCGAAGAGTGGGTCTAGTGCTAGCGGGTCAGAGAAAGAGTATGATATTAGCTCTTCTTCCGATCAGGCTACCATAATAGAGACTAGGAACCAAAAGAAGGCCAATGAAGCTGCAATCTCTAAGGCCATTGTTGAGGGTGCTAACCTCGTCCATGTTCCCCAGTCTGAAGAGGGAATGGAGGAGACCCATGAAGGAGGGGGTAAGGATTCTGATGCTTCTTTTTTAGAGGAGGGTGACGAGGAGTCATACTTGGAACCTTCCAACAGTGATGTTCCGACAGAGTCCAGTCAGAGGTGCCTGGTCCAAGGAGGTGGTTTATTTCGAATGCCCAGCAGTATTACTTGGACTGGGTTGCCATCAAGGAAAATGGTAACATGCAAAGGAGCATCCAAGAAGAACCTTGCATTCTGAATGTGTCTTTGGTGAAGATACCTAGGTGGCCTGGGTATTTCAGTAATACCAACTTGGGTGGATGACTAGGCCACTCCGCATATATAGTAGAGAGCTATTGAGGGATTTCTATGCAGATTATGCCGTGACCATAAAGAACATGACTCCTTTCGACGAAGATAGAGACATGAAGAAGCAACCCCATTTGAACATGATCATGGTTCAGGGGATGGCAGTTAATATTTTTGAGGCAGTTATTTCCAGGGTTTTATTTGGGGCTGATTTTAGTCCTCCAGCAGAAATGCCAGAGTTTGATTATCGGATGATCGAGTTGAAAAAAGGTCAAAATGTTGATCGCTGCGGACAAGACCATGCATTTCACTTGGCTGGAAGGTATTATTGCAGAGGATGGTACACATGCTACTTGGGTAAATGGTTCTTATATCACAAAGAAGAGCCTGAAATTCACCGCCAAGGGGTGGTGGTCCATTGTGAGGCACCGTTTAGTACCCACAGCAAATGACAACACATTGAGTGCGATGAATGCATGCTTGGTTGCCTCTTTTCTAGCAGGGTTGGCGATGACTATTCCGTACATTATTATGCAAGAGATACGAGACCGAGCTATTGAGAGTAGCTCCACACGGTTGTTTCCATGAAGATGCAGACGTGCCTCAGATAGTATTAGTGGACAAATTTCTTCATCCCACTAAGACTGCAGACTTGGCCATGATTAAAAATACAAACAACCCAGCAGCGCCAGCTTGAGGATTGGGGATCCTAGAGGTAGGTGGGGATGCCCCAACTAATATACCGGTTGCTTCTGATGCTGGGGCTTCCCAGTGTTCAGCATCATCAGCTATTACTCAGCCTAAACCATTGGTTCCAGCTGGTTATACTTTGATTTCAGCCGCCCAGTCGGCAGACATTATCTAAAACCAAAAATTACACGATGTCTGCATCCAAAATTTAAAGGTAGGGGTCAATCCCACATTGATGATTAGATTCGTGTGGCAGTACGGGCATGGATAGTATGGAGGGTCGGGTCATGGCCCACCTTGATACAGTGCAGGCACCCAACTTAGCACCAATCCGGGCAGGTATTGATAAGCTTAAGGAAGCCATTCAGTCCCTTACTGACAGACTTGATATGGCTCCACCGCCTCCGCCACCATCTATGCCATCAGTGGTATCACCTGGGGAGGACATTGAATCCCTAATTACTCCATTCTATGATCCTTCTATTGAGCAGTCAAAAAAAGTTGATGAGGAAAAGAGAAGAGGTCTTGATCAGAGGAAGAGGCCGAGGGCTAGCGAATTTGGAGAGCCTAGTACAAAGAAATCTAGAAAGAAAAGATGAAAAAGAGAGTGAACAGTTGAGGAGACCCCCATGGCAGTCATTTTGAAGGGTCAAACTACTGGAGGGGGTTTGGAGACAGCCCCCGCTTTTGTTACTATAAGTGCTCTGACCACCGTTGGGGCCAACATTGATTTGAGTGCCCCTGCCACCATTGGGTCCCATGAGAGTTTGAGAACCTCGACTACGATCGAGCTCACTACTGCTGATGTCACTATGGGGGACCCAGGCTTGCCCCCACATGACCCTCCTTCCATCGGTGCCTAGGGAACCCGAGGAATGTCCCTTTCCTCTTAGTTTTCATTGTCTTATATGATTTTGTGTAATAGGGATATTGCATGATTTCATAGTTGGGGTGGGGGTATACCACAGCTGAGGGTTTTTGTTGCCATGTTTCTTTTCCCTCAGCTGCGTTATCATAGTAGAACCGTATGTTTAGGCGTATGTTTTTTTTAGTTGTTTGTTTTGTTTTTGTGTTTTGAAGTATTATAGTTTAACTTGGGGTAATAAAAGAGAACTTGGTGCAGTCTGAGTATTTGAGCATGCTTACCTGTTTTTTTTTTGAAAATGTTTTAAAATAATACCCCTCCGAAAAAAAATAATGATGTTTTTGATGTATTGTGTGCATGTGATGTGCTGAAACCAATGTAGGCTTTAGATATGGCATTAGGGTTGTAAATAGAATAAACTGACTGACCTTGCATGAACTAAATAGGTAGCGACCTAGATGGAAGCCCTGAGCCACGAGTAAGTGAGGTCTTACCTAGTCGGTGTGTGTGTGCAATCTAGAACTTGCCCAGTTAGTCTCGCTAAAAGACGTAGGATTAAGGGTTAGGAAAGGATCATAGGCCGTGTTTTGAATTAAACCCACTTAGCCTAAAATGACCTATCAAATGATCATGTACCTCTTGAACCCAAAAGTTTTGTGCCTTAGACTGTTTCTTGGAACTACCCATAACACCTTCCCAATTTTACAATAAACCTTCATTGGCCTTGGTCCCTCCTTGGACACTGTGTACCTCAACTCAGGCAAATCGCCTAAGTTGAGGGTGGCTATTGTGTAGGAGTGCGTGAAAGTTGGTTATGAAGTTTAAGTAGTGAAAAGAGAGAAGAAAAGAAGTGAGTGTGGTAAAAATAAAAAAATAAAAATAATAATACATATATAATAGAAAAAAATGGTTGTAAATAAACTGCACTCAGATTTTGAAAAGAAAGGGAAATAAATGGAGACAAGGGAGAAAAATACAAGAAAATAAGAAAAGTGGAGCCAAAAAGTAGTGTATTGCCAAGGAGGACTGTACCTAAATGTACTACACATGTCCCCGAGCCTGCATTACAAACCTAGAAAGACCTATAGTGATCCTAACTCGATAATCCGAAAGTTGAAGCAAAGAAAATAAGGGCAAGCCTATGGTATCAAACGCACACAACCAGACCTTTTTTGAGAGTGAGAGATTTGATTCAGTCCCGGTATGAGATTTTATTACGTACATTAAGTAAGTGGTGACTTTTTTGTTGTAAGGGCATAAGGGCAGTAGTCTAGTTGTTGCTTGTTTGAGTAAGTGTATTGGTCAATGAGTCGTATTGTCTAGATACAATGTAATGCCATATCCTAATTCCATTGTGTTTTAGAACTTGTAGAACACATACCCTACATTGGTTGTTTTCGGTAAAATTGGAGGGTTTTGACTGTGTTGAAATGGTTTGCATGCGTGTTTTGAAAAACTGACTATCTTAGTAATCTTGATGTTGCTTTCGGTTAAGCGTCCTAGTTAGGTTAAGTATTTTGTTTGCCCGAGGACATGCAAACATTCTAAGTTGAGGGTGTCAACTCAACACCACTCAAATAGGCAAGTTAAATGCAAGTAATAGGAATCAAAATACAACTCGCAATTAGTTGACAAGCAAATGCAGTTATAACACATTATTCCATTAGAACATAGGTATACAAGTATATTAATTAAACTTAGAGAGATTTCCTTCAACAATAGTCGTTACAATTATGAATATCAATGCAATGATGATTGCATGTATGCAAGATGTACACACATAGTAGAGTGGGCAGGGACTCTCAGCTATGACTTACAAGTAGTGTTATTTCCTTCATTATAATTGATCTTCTAACGGTTGCAAATGTTAGAAACTCGCCTATATTCTAGACTCGCTCGAAAGAGAGGTAGAGATTGGGAAAAGGAAATAACAACAAAGATTTGAAGTTATCAACCTTCTTCTAATAACTTGACCCGTAACAGGAATAGTTATCTGAGATCCAGAATAAGGGTTAGTAGTGCGACACTCGGAGACCGAGAGGAGAAGAGTGAAATTCATCTAACCAAGGTCGAGAGATGTTTACATGAACCTATCTTGTTAGATTTTGCATGCAACGCAGTGGGACAGTTTGTCAGCATAAGTAACCGATGGAGTTAAGGAATTTTGGGGATCACAGTCCTAGTGTATTTCTCATATTGATCACAAATCTGACAATCAACAATTGTTACTGTTACTATTTGTTTACAAAAACCCCGCCTTTTTACTTACTTGTCAATTAATCAGACGAACATTTGACAGAATTTTGTCCTATTCCCTGTGGTATCGATCCCAGCCTAGTTGGGTTCTATATTTGATATAGCAATTGCTTTATACTTTTCTGGAAGTATAGTTTGGGCGACATCAAATTTTGGCACCGTTTCAGTCGACTAAACTAAACACCACTCAAATAGACAAGTTAAATACAAGTAATAGGAATCAAAACATAACTCACAATTAGTTGACAAACCAATGCAGTTATAACACATTATTCCATTATAACACAGGTATACAAGTATATCAATTACTCTTAGAGAGATTTCCTTCAATAATAGTCGTTACAATTATGAATATCAATGAAATGATGATTGAATGTATGCAAGATGTACACACATACTAGAGTGAGTAGGGACTCTTAGCTAATACTTACAGGGATGAGCTCAATCCATGTACTAGTATCGGCATAACACCCATTCCAATAACAATGTCGGTGTGACACTCGATCCATATAAAATGTCAATACCATCTCGACACATATGTTCAATGCATGATACAATCAATAATCACAAGTAATGCCTGAAAACTAATCACAAACACCCAACTTACATATAAGCACAGAGTCAAGCAAGTCTTTACAACTATTAAATCATAACATACCTTGATTCCTTGCCCGAACACATTATATAGCCACAAACTTACCCCTTTTTTTTCTGCCCATTGTTGATCTATAAATAACAAGTACATATACTTTAACACAACAATTTATCATTCCTAATCATTAGGAACTCACATTTATCAAATTTACTCATTAACTTAATCTAGTTCATCACCTTAGGGTTTTCTACCCTTAAACTCATTTGAATTCTTCATAATTTAACTAACAATCATGAATTCTACCATCGGAAGTGTTTTCTAATACCCTATGATAAATAACAATTAATAAAAACATCATTCCCCACTAGCTCATAACTTAGGGCTAAATTCCAATTTTCCACCATGGCTATGATTCTTAAAATCCTAAGAATCTAAAGGAGTAATTTCAAGTTTGAAGGTAAAGGAACCTTACCTCAAGGATGGAAAAAAACCCAGAGTTGAGAAAATCGCTCTTGCAATGCCCTTGAATGTTTTTTTGGAAAAAGTGGGAATGAAAATAGGTTTTTTGTTTTAAAAATTAGAAACTACGCTTTGGCCACTGCAGCGGTACTTTCGTCGCTGCAGCGGAAGATCTGTAGTGACACTCCTGCCGCTGCAACGACACTTTTGTCACTACAGTGGTCCCAAACCAGTAGCTCGAGACTTGGTCCCAGCTTTGTCTATTTCACAACACAATTCTTGAAATGCAACACTACGAACTGGCCCTTTCACAGTAAATGCTATAATTGGAGTTCTACTAACCCGTTTTATGCCTCAAAAGTTTCTACCACTTCCTAAACTCGACATCTAACACATTAATGACTCAAAACCACCAATCAACACACTAATAACTATCAAATTTTCCTATACCATACCATACTCAAAATATACCTACAACTAGGCTAGCCCTGAATTTTGTAATTTTGGTCTAGGGAAGAAATAAGCTGACGTTTTACTCTCTATTTCAGCATAAAGACATCTTGGATAGTTACATTAGATACCAATTTACCCCTCATTCATCCCTGAATAACAACTAACCAAAATGATGCAACAAATGGGTAAAATGAGTACATGAATTAATGAACAAGTGTGGATACCGCTTACGCATATCCACCTCTGTATCCTACGTAGCTTCCTCAACCAAACGGTTTCTCCGTTGAACCTTTACAGATAAAATGACTTTAGTTCTTAGCTTTCTCACATCTCTATCCAAGATAGCAATTGGCTCTACTTTATAAGAGAGCTCCTTGTCAAATAATTATAAATCCCAATGAATGATGTAGTATCCATCTCCGTTGTACTTCTTGAGCATTAACACATGAAACATTGGATGAAATCCTGACAAGCTAGGAGGTAGAGCCAACCTGTAACCCACTGAACCTACCCTATTAAAAACTTTAATGGGTTTAATGTACCTCAAACTCAATTTACCCTTTTTCCAAATCTCATTACACCCTTTATGGGTGACTCTTTTAGCAAAACTTTCACACCTTTCTCAAATTGTACATCCCTTACCTTATTGTCTGTATACTCTTTTTGTCGGCTCTGAGCTACTACCAACTTCTCCTGGATGAACCTCACTTTCTCCATTGACTCCTTAAGCATATCGATGCCCCAAGGTATCACCTCAAAAGCATCAAACCAGCCATCTACATTTTTTTCCATACAAAGCTTCAAAAGGAGCTATGTCAATACTAGAATGGTAGTTGTTGTTGTACGCTAATTCACACAGAGGTAGATATTGGTCCCACTGACCACCAAAGTCCATCACATAAGCTTGGAGCATATCTTTAAGTACCTGGATCATCCAGTCTTACTGCTCGTCAGTCTGCGAATGGAAAGTTGTACTTAGGTCCAACCTAGTACCCAATTCTGAATGAAACTTTTTCCAAAAGTTAGAGTTAAACTACATACCTCTATCTGACACTATGAAAATAGGGACCCCATAAAGTCTGACAATCTCCTTAACATAGATCTTCGCCAACTTAGTTGCATTATAGTCCAGCCTTACCGGAATAAAGCATGCAGACTAGGTCAATCGATTGACGATCACCGATATGGAGTCACACTTCCTTAGAGTCTTAGGAAGATCCACAACAAAGTCCATGGTTATTCTCTCCCACTTTCACACAGAAATGGGCATCCTATGAAAAGTACCACCAGATTTCCAATAGTCATACTTAACCTGCTGACAATTTTGACACTTGGTCACAAAATCCGTAATATCTCGTTGCATTCTGCGCCAATAATAATGTTGCTTCTGGGCCACCAATAATGCTGCCTCAAGTCTCTATACATTTTGGTTGCACCCGGATGTGTAGAGTACTTAGTATTATGAGCTTCAGCAAGGATGATGTGAATCAAGTTGCCCACCTGAGGTAAACACACATGCCCCTGAAGCCATTACACCCCGTCTTCATCAATAATGGCCTCTTTGGCCTCACCTTGTAACAATTTCTCTTAAGGTTGCTCAACTTCTTGTCCTCAAACTGCCTATTCTTAATCTTCTCAAAGAAATTAGACTTAGCCTCAACATGAGCTAACACTCCTCCCACGCTAGTCACCTGCAACCTCATACAACCATTGGTTAAAGTTTCTAGCTCTCTAGCTAATGGGTGCCTCGTCACCTCCAACCATGCCAAACTTCCCATGTTTGTCGACTTCTGGCTCAATGCGTCTGCCACCATATTAGCCTTGTCCAGATGATACAGAATTGAGATGTCATAATCTTTGATCAACTCAATTTACCTTCTCTACTTCAAATTTAGATCCCGCTGAGTAAACACATGTTACAAACTACGGTGTTCTGTGAACACCTCACATTTCACCCTATAGAGGTAATGTCTCTAAATCTTCAAAGCAAAACCACTGCTGCTAATTCCAAATCATGGGTGGGATAGTTCTTCTTATATGGCTTTATCTTCCTCAAAGCATAAGCAATTACATTCTAACCATGCATCAAAACAACACCTAAACCAGTCCGTGAAGCATCACAATACACAATGAAATCCTTACCTTCAATAGGCAAGGTAAGAATAGGAGCTGAAGTTAGCAAGTTCTTGAGCCTTTGAAAGCTCTCTTCACATTTATCATCCCACACAAAAGGTACCTCTTTTTTAGTTAGGCGAGTTATATGTGACGCAATGGAGGCGAACCCCTTAACGAATTGATGATAGTAACTGGCCAACCCTATAAAACTATAAACCTCTATCACATTAGTTGGTCTGTCCTAATTCTTAATAGCTTCCACCTTCTGCAGATATACCATAACCCCTTCCTTAGATACCATATGCCCCAAAAAGGACACTGAAGACAACTAAAATTCATACTTCAGATACATAGCATAAAGTTACTTCTTCTTAAGCAACCCCAATACTGTATGTAAGTGAGCTTCATGCTCCTCCTTACTCTTTGAGTAAACTAGAATATCATTACTGAAACTACTAACAAACGTCCAAAAATGGCTTGAACACTCCATTCATCAAGCTCATAAATACGGCTAAGGCATTGGTCAAACCAAAGGACATAACCAAGAACTCCTAATGTACATAACGTGTCTGAAAGGCAGACTTTGGGATGTCCTCAGCTCAAATCTTAAGTTGATGGTAACCTAAACTCAAATCAAACTTTGAGAACACCACGACTCCCTGAAACTGGTCAAATAGATCATCTATTTTAGGCAAAGGATACTTGTTACGAATAATCACCTTTTTCACAAAAAGTATAGGAGCTCCCCAAGGAGAAACGCTCAAACAAATGAAACCCTTCCTCAACAACTATTGTAACTGAGATTTCAATTCTCTTAACTCTGCTAGTGCCATCCTATAAGGAGGGATAGATATAGGGTGGGTTCCCTGCTCTAGATCTATACAAAAGTCAAATCACAATCGGGTGGCATACCAGGAAGATCATCAGGAAACACTTGTAAGAACTCACACACTACTGAAACCAAATAATTAGGAGGGATTGCCGAACTATCATCCCAAAGATGAGCTAAGAACGCCATGTACCCCTATCTAACTAACTTTTGAGCATGAAAAGCTGACACAATTCTCAAAGGGGTAGGCTTAAGAAAACCTTTCCACTCTAACTTATCCATCCCAAGCACAGGTACAGTGACAGTTTTTGCATAACAATCAAAAATAGCATAATGAGGAGACAACCAACTCATCCCCAAAATAATATCAAACTTATCCATATCTAAGATCACTAAGTCTACCAAAATTCTATACCCCATAAACATCACCTAGACATGCCTGATAAACCTGATCAATATATACGGAAACCCCAACTAGTATATAGATATATACATAGGTGCATCAAGGAATTCACATTTTAAGTCCCAACCTAAGGTAAATTTCACAGGCACATAAGAGAAACTAGATCCAGGATCAAGTAACTCAAAAGCCATACGATCACAGATAAGAATAGTACTAGTAATCACAACATCAAAAGCTTCAGATTCAGGATGGGTCAGAACAATATAAAGATAAGCCTTATCACCACCTTGACTACCACCTCTACCATTCTGAGCGCCACCACGACTAACCTGTCCTCTACCATGGTTGTCTTGGTAACCACCCTTCCTTGCATGGTGACAACCATGCCCACCATATGGATGACCCCTACTATATTCTCCACCACCACGACCTGCTAGAACTAAGGCACTAAAAAGTGGTTGCTGAGTCAATTGTCTTGCAGTTAAGAAGTTAGGACAAAACCTCAGAATATGAACCAATCACCCACAGTCATGGCATTTGATGTCTAGTAAAGGTCGTTGTACTGAAGATGCTGAAGGTGTGTAACTATCTGCCCAAAAGGGCCGATAATTGACCCCTGACAAGCCTCCTATAGACACATGCATAGCTGAATGGAATGGCCAAGAAGAATAACCGTATTAACCATGGCCCCTCGAATAAGTACATCTAAAATGACCCATTTTTTGGGCCTTTTTTTCCTCTGCCTTTATCTCTCCTTGTTTCTTAATCCCTTTCACCTTTTACATAAACTTGACCACTTTCTGAAAAGTCTTTACGGATGTAGCCACTGACAATGCATCCATCTAAAGACCTGAGTTGAAACCTTTGACAAAATACCTGATCCTCTCCACCTCTAAAGTAATTAACTACAATGCATTACGGGATAAGGCATGAAATTTGGCCTCGTAGGATTCCACAAACATATCACCCTTCTCATGTTTCAGGAATTCACCCTTCTTCACATCTATATAGGTATGAGGAACATGCTTCTCAAGGAAATATTCTGAAAATAGGACCAAGTAAGTAAAGGTAAAGCAACACTACACTCAACAAAAGACCTCCACCATTGTTTGGCCTTTCTCTACAACTAAAATGTCAAAAACTCCATACCATACCTCTCCATAATGTCCATCTTATGCAGACGCTTGATCTAAGGTGTATTTATGTGCCTTATTGCCGACTTTAACCCATGTTTACCTTAGTTTTGAGAGCAATAAGTATGTATTTTGTATTGTTTTGATGGAATATGTGATATTGTGCTAAGAAATATGATTAGGCCCTTATAGGTGGAATTTACGACTATTTGGAGCGTTTTTAGCTTGGAAAGTGAGGCTTGGAGGAGCTACGAGCGAAGGACATTGAAGATAAGAGGCAAACCAAGGAGTTGAACTTGAAGAATCCAACCAAATCCGCAAAGAAAAGTAAAAAAAAGGAAGAAAATCAGAATTTAAGTCCCAGGCACGCCAACTGGCGTGCCGAGCCGCTTTTGGCACAATTTCTACTCAAGTGGGCAGCAAGGGGGCGCGCCTAAGGGCGTGCTGGGCCGCTTTTTGGCAAATTTTTGCCCCGAGTTCTTGTCTATAAATAGGGCTTTTAGGTTATTGTATCATAATTCCATCTTCACTAGACTACTTTGGGAATTTTTTGGCATTGAAATTAGGTTTCATTTTTCTTCTTTTCAGTTTTTATTTCTTTTTATGGTATTTTATCACTTTATGATGTCAATTGAAGTTATGAGTGGCTAAAATCCCTCATTCTTGGGGTTGAGGCTATGAACATGAATCTCTTAAGTTAAATTTTATTGGTTTTTGCTGAAGTGTATTATTTATTGGTTATTCTTATATTCTTAACTTTATTATTTTAATGATTGATCACCATTGAAATAAATCCCTTGTCTTGAGGTGAGCTCGAGAGAGAAATTCAGAGATAGAACGTGAGCATGATCTTTACTCGCGAAAGGGATTCCAAGAGATTGATATGCGGTTAGGACAGAGAGGTACCTAATCCGCCACGCTTGTTCAATTATGAGAAGATAGCTTAAATGAATTAGAATTGGTTAAACTTATCACCGCTCAATGATGTAGTTAGGTTTCCAATTTCTAGTAGAGGGTTATAGTTTGGAGACGAATATAATTGTAACATTAACCTCGTGATCAATAACCAAGATAAACGACTCAAATTGCTTAAACCAGTAACAATTACGCTCAAGAGATGACGTTCAAAGTGCCTTGACCCTGGGAATTTACTTTTTATTGACTTTTGAATCATATTTGCAAAAACTGAAGTTACGGTAGCGAAGATAGTAGTTTATAGTCCGCAATCATCTAATTTTTAGTAACAAATCCCTTTTTCTTTTTGCAACACTAGTTTTTAATTACTGTTTGATGTCTGAAATTGACTTCTGTTGACGAAAGTCCCTTGGGTTCGATATCCAGCTCTTTTAAAGGAGCCATTATATTACTTGAACGATCACGTACACTTGCGTGTATAGCTGGGTCGCAACAAATTTTTGGCGTCGTTGTTGGGGACTTTCAAATAGATAGATTTCAATTATTGACGTTTTTACTTTAATTTTCAGCTAAGTGTTGACAACTTGATCTTAGCTGTTCTATTATGCAGGCTAACTTCATCTGAACGCTCGCAAGGAATAAAGATTTGGTAACCCCACAGTTTGAACCTGAAAGATACTTCCATAGATTGAGGAGACAGGCTGCAGATTACCCAATTTCGCAAGTCAAACTGGCTGACGAAGGCATACGGGGTGATGCCGTAAGAATTTAAGAACCAGTTGTGGATAGACGTAAGCCAGTAGTCATGGCAGCTAGAACAATTCGCGATGTGGCAATCCCACAAGCTACTAATGTGACCTCCAGTATTCTAAAACCGGCAGCTGGAGGTAGATTTGAGCTGAAACAGAACATGGTGCAACTCTTGCACTCAAGTGGACAGTTCACAGGTCTTGCTTATGAGGACCCACAGAGGCACATCAGAAATTTTCTGGAGATCAGTGACACATATATTCCTGCGGGTGTGTCTTCAGATTATGTGAGACTAACTTTGTTCCCCTTTTCTCTGTTGGATAAAGCAAGGAGGTGGTTAGATGCAGAGCCGGCTAATTCTATCACTACTTGGGATGATTTTGCTTGAAAATTCTTGATAAGGTTCTTTCCATTTGGAAAGACAGCAAAGCTGAGAAGTGAGATGTTGAGTTTCAGACAGAGAGATGATGAAAATTTGTATCAAGCTTTGAACCGATTCAAATCCATGTTGAGGGATTGTCCCCATCACCACCAAGCTAATGAAGTGTTGGTGCATACTTTTATTGAGGCTCTCGACCCCAACACTAAAATTCTACTTGATTCAGCTGCAGGTGGACAGGCCTTAGAGAAGACTTACGATGAATTATATGCATTGTTGAATCATATTTTGCTGGGAAATCCAGATTGGCATGGTGATAACTCTAGAAATTCTACAAAGAAGGTTAGTGGGAAACTAGATGTGAATGCAGTCACTGCATTATCTGCCCAAATTTCAGCTATGCAAAACATGATGAACAATCACTTCAGCAGTTTGAATTTGGGGCAGCAACAAGCTCCTGTAAATGCAGTACAACAACAGGTTTCTGTGTGGTGTGAAGTATGAGGAAATGGAGACCATACTAGCGAGTTGTGCAGTGCAAATCCGAACTCTGTAAATTTTGTGGGTAATGCCCAAATAGGAGTTGGAGCACAGAATTATGGAAATACTTACAATGCTGGGTGGAAAAATCACCCAAACTTATCTTGGGGAGGTAATCAGAATCAATATAGGCCTCAAGGATATGCACTACAATACAACCAACAGCAGGGTCAAGGTAATCAATTGGATGCTAAGCCTGGAAATATGAGCGTGGAAGATATGTTGAAGAAGATTATGATAGAGCAAGCTAAGCTGGCAGCAGATGTGAGGAACAATCAGTTGGCCACTCAAAATTTGGAGAAGCAAATTGGTCAGTTAGCAAATGCCCAGAATACAAGGCCTCAAGGAGGTCTTCCAGGTGATACCGATCCTATCCCAAAGTAGGTGAATGCTATTGTTACTCGAAGTGGTAAGAAGTTAGAGGATATAGTTCCACCTGCAAAAGAATTAGAGCCGAAAGAAGTTGTGGTTGAAGACGAATAAGTTGAGCCTGGCAAAAGCTCCAAAGATGATAAAGTGATCCATAGTGTAAAGTTTCCTCCTCCTTTTCCCCAGAAGTTCAAGAAGAAGAAGGAAGACTAATGCTTTGGTAAGTTCATTGTACTACTTAAACAAGTACACATTAATTTGCCTCTTGTGGATATCTTGCAGGGTATTCCAAAGTATGCTAAGTTTGTGAAAGATATTGTGGCAAACAAGAGTAAATTGACAGAGTATGCCACAGTTGCATTGACTGAGGAGTGTAGCTCTTGCATTTAAAATCGGTTACCCACCAAGCTGAAGGATCCTGGAAGCTTCACTGTAAAAATTACTCTAGGAGATCGTGTTTGTGCTCATGGGTTTTGCGATTTGGGGGCTAGTATAAATCTGATGCCCACTTCAATTTTCAAGGAGTTGGGTTTGGTTCGTCCTAAACCTACTACTATTATTTTGCATCTTGCAGACCGATCCGTGACTAGACCTGATGGTATTGTTGAGGATGTTCTGGTTCAAGTGGGTTCGTTGATCTTTTCGGTTGATTTTATGGTACTGAATTTTGAGCCTGACTCGGAAGTCCCATTTACTTTAGGGCGTCCATTTCTGGCCACGAGAGGTACGATCATTGATGTAGCAGCAGGGAAACTAACTATGCGAGCTCATGATAAAGTTGAGGTTTTTGATGTGTATAGGGCTTTGAAGCTACCAAAAATTTATGAGAACTTGTCAGCTATTACAGCTATAGATTTGGCGGCGAAAAACATCCACACTTTGTCTACAGACCCTTTGGAAAAAAATTTGATGGGGCAAGATATTTTTGGTGATGCAGAAGCTATTGATATGGTGCAGGTTCTTGATCTTATGGGTATCTATGCTAAAGAGGGTGGATGGGAACCTTTAAATCGTCCACTTGGTCCTCCAACCAAGCCATCAATTGAGGAGGCACCGAAGCTTGAATTGAAAGAACTTCCATCTCATCTTCAATATGCTTTCCTAGGTGATAATGAGACCATTCCTATTATTCTTGCAGCAAATTTATCAAGGGAACAAGTTGATGCAGCATTGGTGATACTCAAAAGAAGAAAGAAGGCTATTGGTTGGCAGATGTCTGACATCCATGGTATTAATCTGGGTTTGTGTATGCATAAAATTTACATGGAGAAAGGGTATAAGCAGAGTGTGAAACACCAACGATGCTTGAATTCGGTAATGAAAGAAGTTGTAAGGAAAGAGGTAATTAAGTGGTTAGATTCGGTCATTGTCTACCCTATCTCTGATAGTACATGGGTGAGTCCAGTACAATGTGTCCCGAAAAAGAGTGGTATGACGGTGATCATGAATGATAATAATGAGCTGATTCCTACAAGAACTGTGACTGGGTGGCGTATTTGCATGGATTACCAAAAACTAAATGATGCTACGAGGAAAGACCATTATCCAATCCCTTTATTGATCAGATATTGGATCGTTTAGCCAGGCAGGAATATTATTGCTTTATTGATGGGTACTCCGGGTACAATCAAATTGCTATTGATCCTCAAGATCAAGAGAAGATTACATTCACATGCCCTTACGATACTTACGCTTTCAAGCGTATGCCCTTTGGATTGTGTAACGCACCGGCTACTTTTCAGCGTTGCATGATGGCTATTTTCTATGACATGGTGGAGGAGTTCGTAGAGATTTTTATGGATGACTTTTCAGTCCTTGGTAACTCTTTCGAGGTATGTTTGCAAAATCTTGTTCTCAATTGGGAAAAGTGTCATTTCCTTGTGACGAAAGGTATAGTTCTTGGACATACAGTGTCAAAGCAGGGGCTCAAAGTTGATAGAGCAAAGATTGAAGTTATCGAGAAATTACCTCCACCTGTGTCGGTGAAAGGGGTGCGTAGTTTCTTGGGACATACTGGGTTTTACAGACGGTTCATTAAATATTTTTCCAAGATTGCACGCCCGATGTGCACGCTCTTAGAAAAGGATGTTAAATTTGTATTTTGTGAGGCATGCGTGAAGGCATTTGAGGTATTGAATAAGAAGTTGGTTGAGGCACCTATCCTTATTGCTCCTGATTGGGCTTTACCATTTGAGCTCATGTGTGACGCAAGTGATATTGCAGTGGGTGCAATTCTTGGGCAGCGGAAGAACAAGATATTTTACTCTATTTATTATGTGAGCAAGACCCTTGATACAGCCCAAGTGAATTATACAGTGACTGAAAAGGAGATGCTAGCTTTGCTATACGCATTTGAAAAATTTAGATAATATTTGGTGGGCACTAGGGTCATTGTATACACAGATCATGCTGTAATACGTTATTTGTTCAATAAAAAAGATGCTAAGCCGCGGTTGATTAGATGGATCTTATTGTTACAAGAGTTTGATTTGGATATTAAAGATAGGAAGGGTTCAGAATATCAGATTGTCGGCCATCTTTCTAGACTTGAAAGCTCGACACATGTGGTTGATGATGGGCATATTTGTGAGGAATTTCCAGATGAGCAATTGTTAGTTTTGGGGGTTGATGAGTTGCTATGGTATGTGGACATTGTGAATCTATTGGTAAGTGGGCTATTTCCTCCTGATTCGAGTCCTCAACAAAAGAAGAAGCTCTCATATGAGGCACATTTTTATATTTGGGATGAGCCTTATTTAGTCAAGCAAGGGCCTGATCAAGTATTACGAAGATGTATTCAGATGCGGAGGTGAAGCAGGTGTTGGAGAGATGCCACGCATCACCTTATGGTGGTCATCATGGTGGTGAACACACAGCCCTAAAAATTCTGCAATTAGGTTTCTTCTGGCCTTCTCTATTTAAAGATGCTCATGCGTTTGTGAAGAGTTGTGACCAATGCCAACGCATGGGGAAGATTTCAAAGCAACATGAGATGTCGTTAACTAATATCCTAGAAGTTGAAATCTTTGATGTATGGGGGATAGATTTTATGGGCCCTTTCTCGAAGTCGAATGGGAATCAATACATACTTGTAGCAGTGGATTATGTGTCTAAGTGGGTAGAGGTTGCTACTCTTCCTACGAATGATTCCAAGGTTGTGGTGAAGTTCCTTCAAAAACATATCTTCACAAGATTCGGAACTCCAAGAGCTATTATTAGCGATGGAGGTTCACACTTTATAAACTATTGGGTGAAGAGTGTGTTGGCTAAATATGATGTTAGACACAAGGTTTCAACAGCGTATCATCCCCAAACAAATGGCCAAGTGGAAGTGTCTAATCGCGACATAAAACAAATCTTGCAAAAGATGGTGAATACTCAGAGAAAAGATTGGTCGCTCAAGCTAAATGATGCTCTTTGGGCCTATCGAACTGCATATAAAACACCTATAGGGGCTTCTCCATATCATCTTGTCTTTGGGAAAGCATGTCACCTCCCAGTTGAGCTTGAGTACCGAGCATATTGGGCGGTGAAAAAGTTGAATCTAGATCCGGAGTTGGCTAGTAACAGGAAGTTGTTGCAACTCCATGAGTTGGAAGGGTTTTGTTTCCATGCATATGAAAATGCAAAGATCTACAAGGAGAAAATGAAGCGATGGCACGACAAGCACATTCTCCACCGCACTTTCGAGCCAGGCCAGTCGGTACTACTGTTTAACTAGAGACTTAGGTTATTTTTCGGAAAGTTAAGATCTAAGTGGAGTGGGCCTTTTGAGGTAAGTCGCACAACTCCTCATGGTGTGGTGGAAATCTTGAATAAAGATGATGGTACGAGATTTCTTGTAAATGGCCAAAGATTGAAGCACTATTTTGGTGAAGAAGAGAAGCAGAAGGAGGACGTGCTTCACCTTGATAATAATTTAGCTGAGTGTGGTCGAGCCGCAACATTAAACCAGGCGCTACATGGGAGGCAACCCATGAATGTATTGTAATAGTTAGGAATTATAAAGTCAAAATACAAAAAGAAGAGTCGTGCCACGACCAAAACTAAGGCGCTTGATGGGAGGCAACCCATCTCTTTTAAAATTTTGTCTTTTCTAACTTAGTTCTAGGATTTATTGTTTATGCAGAGACCCACAGAGTATTTTTCCATGGAAATCCAAGAAAAAAAGGTAATTTGGAGATAGATGATCTTTTGAAGGTGCCGGGAAGGTAGGACATGCTTTGGAGTGAAGTTTTGCATCATGGGACTTGTAAAAGCCCCAAAATTATGTGGAAAATGTGGAAAAACGCCCAGGTATGATTTTAAGTGAGGAGCACGCCAGGCAGTGTGCCAGGCCGCTCCTGGCAAAAATTTTATGTGCCTTGGCAGTGAGCAGGCGCTGCACCTAGCGTGCCAGGCCGCTCCTGCCCAATTTTTGTGTGGCTTTGGTAGTGTGCAGGCATGGCACCTAGCGTGCCAGGCCGCTCCTTCCTTAAGCCTTTGGGCTTCAGGCTGTGTGTAGGCGCGGCACCTAGCGTGCCAGGCCGCCTCTGCCTTAAGTCTTTGGGCTTTAATTTTTTTAAAAAAAGGGTCACTTGACCACCCTACCCACCCCATCCCCTATCCTTTAAATCCTTAATTTTCTCTTTATTTCTCACAAACCTTTTCCAATTCCCCACCAAAGACACGATTTTTCTCCCAAAGCATCAAAAATTTTCTCTTACTTTTCTCTTCTCTTGCCCACACATAGCATAATTTCTCACCTTCTCCTCTTTGGGTTATGATTACAAGACTCCATTCAAGCTATCAAGGTATGTTTCTTTAAGCTTTCTCTCTCTAGATTGCTATGAGCATGTTAAAATTGGGGGATTCTAGCAACTCGAATTTGTGATGCCCCATTTGTCTTGGTAGTTTGACTTGCTTATTATGCTAATGTTGGAAATTATGGGGTGTCCTGAAGATGAACTTGAAGTACAAGTGGACTTGTTCTTATTAATCTTGTTTTTAGTTGAAGAAATTGCAAGTGGGTTTAGCTTATATGGTAGTAATTGAGACTATTGTTTGTTGAAATTACTTGTTATAACCCACATATTGTTGAAAGTGCATGGAACTTGTTTGAATTCTTGAGTAAAACAAGTGAGCCATTATATTGATAATTATGGGAAATTGGAACTTGTGTTGGGAATGTTGAGTTTGGATATGGGTTGGACTTTGTAATTGGGCATTAAGTGATGAGGGAAAGTCTAAGTACCCTTACACCCATATATTTTGACTTGGTGCTAAGCAACTAAGTGTGGGGTGGCCCTTAAAGCCAACGCACATTGAGTTGGTTAGCTATCTTTACGTGGGAAATTGACATACTTATGGAACTTTGTTACAGGTACAATGTCAGAATCTAATGTAGCTTCTTCCAGTTCTCACAAGCGACGACGGTCAGGAAATAAGGTCCCAGCGGCTCCCTCAGTCCCGAAAGGCCAGAAACAAAAGTATAGACTAAATGTTGTATCTAGTGCTGGCAAAAATTGGTATAAAAGTCACCCTGAAGCCAAATACTTTGCGGATGAGTGTATTGATGGCCCAGTCTAGCTCAGACTTACACTAAAATATTGGCTCGAATTGTGCAAGTGGGTATGGGTTTCATCTTCGACAAACCTACGGATTGTAACCTTCATCTTGTGAGGGAATTGTATGCTCATTGGAACCCGATGCACCTACCAGCTTGGTGGTTGTATGAGGTTCAGATGTTATACTTGATTCCCTGGGTTTAAATGGATTATTGGGAGCACACACCCAGGCTAGTTCCCACGACCTACACAAGCTGAATGTTAGGCCTCCCTATGCAGAAATTTGACACACTCTTTGCGGCCAACGTTCGACAGCGAGATGGCTTCGCCATCATAAAAAAGGGTACCACATGAGTCTACCCTATGCTCATTTCAATAAAGAGGCGTGGATTTGGTTGAAGATTGTGTGTTGTTGCTTGATTTCGGGTAGCCACATGACAGAGGTCACTAGGGACCGAGTCTGTTTGGTGTATGCTCTAATGATCGATGTTGAAATTGATGTAGGTTCTGTGGTGCTGTCGGCTATGCACCGAGCTCGTCTACAAGGAGGTCTTCGATATGGTTTTGGCGGTATATTGACTAAATTAATGAGAGCATTCGAAGTGCCCGAAGAAGCATTTGATTATCATCCTCCTTTGGTGTCGACACCTGTGGATGTCACCCAAACCAAGGCACCTGATGCACTCGGCCCCACTCTCACCTTAGCAGAGTTTCATGCTTGAGATGAAGGGATTTTAGCCCGTATGTATGGTTTGGAGATGCTACTGGGGGTAGTCCCTCTACGGTGGAAGAGCTGAGCCAGGTTGAGAGGGATTATCCTCTTAATGAGCATGCCATGGTATTGTTGCGAATTGGTCCTGATTTTGTTGAGCCTGTGGATGATGATGTCCCCACAGATGAGAATGACCGCCAGACCGATTTCGATGATGACGAGGTCGAGGCGGATGATACACCGCTAGCAGTCCATGGGCCGGAGGATGACGATTTCCTTGACTGACCAGGGAGCTCCTTATACCTTACTCTTGCCTTTTTTAATTTTTGTAGCATTGGGTACAGTGCTAATCTTTTAAGTTTGGGGTGGGGTTGTTATGGGACTCCTTTTTAAGTGTGTATATGTGTGTTTCTGTATGTTTCTAGTTGTTTTATTTTGGGTTCCTTAGCCTTTGTTTTCGGTTCTTTTATTAAGGATAGTCCCTTTGAACCGTAGAAAAACACAAAAAGATTTTTTTTTTTTTTTTTTTTTTACTTTGAGTCTCTTTTAGTCATAGAATTAGGAGCTTTGCTCTATGATGGATAGATGACGACCGTCTTAAGAGCAAATTAGTCATGTTATTGGTAGGTGTTCTTGCTTGCTAGACAATGGTGTATACACGTCTGGTATGATGGTGGAACATGCTAAGATATACAATAGCAAGTGTTGAGACATCTAATGCTCACTTAGTCGACTTGATAATTTGCTTAATTTGAACTCGTGCATGACTTTGTATAAATGTTATGGTGAACCTGCTTGAGTTAAACATGTGCCATGTGTGAGTGAGGGTTTTTGATATATTCCATGTGCATAAAGATGTCTAGAACTTGCCCGGTGTGTTTACAAAGAGAAATAAAAGATGTTGAGTTTAGGAGATGATATAGGCATTTCTTTGATAGCCATGTTTTATACCTACTTTATCTACCTTTTTTGCATGATCTTAGCTAGCCTCGTTGAGCCTTTAGCCTATTCTTTGGTAGCCTTATATGTAGCTTAATCCTTTTCTTTCAGTTAACCAATTTGATCCAAAACTCCTAAGTGCTTTAATTGAGAAATTAAGATATTACGGAGTGTAAAAATTGAACAAGGAAAAAGTGAAATTGAAGCCCCAAGTAAATAGCTTTTGGGTGTGTGAAAAAGTTTATGTGTTGTTGGTAGGGAGTAATGTAATGAAAAAAAAAAGAGAATTGAATCATTTGTTGATAGCAGTTACTCCTTGCCTAATATACTTAAGCTAGCTTAAAAAGATGGGATAAAACAAAAGAGAATGGGGAAGACAAAAGTGGTGGAAAATAGGTTGGTTGAAGGTGGTCTTAATGCAATTTGTAGTGTATTAAAGCGCTTAGGGAAGATAGTCACTATTCTTGACCAAATAGTTCCTACCCGTCCCTTAGCCTACATTACAACCCTTAAAGTCCTACTTGATCTTGAGCTTTAACATTTTGACATTAGTGGAGTAGTACACTAAGGGCAAGTTTATGGTTCATCTTGTGTTGTATGTGAATTCTTTTCGAGAGTGAGTGAACTTTTATTCATGCACCCATTTAAGAATTACTTTGTGTGAAATATTAGGTGATTCTCTTATGGTGAGGGCGCATGTTTAGCGAAGTGTGGTGATCTTTTGGGTAACGTGTCATGCATGAATTCGCAACAAGTAAAGTTGTTTTGTGAATATAGGTTGTTTCAATTTGCTATGCAATTTTTGGTGATACTAGCACGTTAGTGCATAATTTGATGAATATGGTTGTGTAGCTATGCAAGAATACCTATTGTGTGTCGGTTGTCTTAAGTTGTCCGGGTTTGAGTGTGGTTATTGTTCGAGGACAAACAAAGGTTCAAGTGTGGGGTGGTGATCTAAGGCGTATTTAAATGCCTTATTGCCGACTTTAACCCATGTTTACCTTAGTTTTGAGAGCAATAAGTATGTATTTTGTATTGTTTTGATGGAATATGTGATATTGTGCTAACAAATGTGATTAGGCCCTTGTAGGTGGAATTTGCGACTATTTCAAGCGTTTTTGGAGTGGAAAGCGAGGCTTGGAGGAGCTACGAGCAAAGGATATTGAACATAAGAGGCAAGCCAAGGAGTTGAACTTGAAGAATCCAACCAAATCCGCAAACAAAAGTCGAAAAAAGAAAGAAAATCAGAACTTAAGTCCCAGGCGTGCCAACTGGTGTGCCCGGCCGCTTTTGGCACAATTTCTACTCAAGGGGGCAGCAAGGGGGCGCGTCCAAGGGCGGGCCGGGCCGCTTTTTGGTAAATTTTTGCCCCGAGTTCTTGTCTATAAATAGGGATTTTGGGTTATTGTATCATAATTCACTAGACTACTTTGGGTGTTTTTTGGCATTGAATTTAGGTTTCATTTTTCTTCTTTTCAGTTTTTATTTCTTTTTATGGTATTTTATCACTTTATGATGTCAATTGAAGTTATGAGTGGCTAAAATCCCTCATTCTTGGGGTTGAGGCTATGAACATGAATCTCTTGAGTTAAATTTTATTGGTTTTTGCTGAAGTGTATTATTTATTGGTTATTCTTATATTTTTAACTTTACTATTTTAATGTTTGATCACCATTGAAATAAATCCCTTGTCTTGAGGTGAGCTCGAGAGAGAAACTAAGAGATAGAACGTGGAATATAAGAAGCGTGATCTTTACTCGCGGAAGGGATTCCATGAGATTGATATGCGGTTAGGACCGAGAGGTACCTAATCCGCCGCGCTTGTTCAATTACGAGAAGATAGCTTGAAGGCATTAGAATTGGTTAAACTTATCACCGCTCAATGATGTAGTTAGGTTTCCAATTTCTAGTAGAGGTTTATAGTTTGGAGACGAATATAATTGTAACATTAACCTCGTGCTCAATAACCAAGATAAACGACTCAAATTGCTTAAACCAGTAACAATTACGCTCAAGAGATGACGTTCGAAGTGCCTTGACCCTGGGAATTTACTTTTTATTGACTTTTGAATCATATTTGCAAAAACTGAAGTTACGGTAGTGAAGATAGTAGTTTATAGTCCGCAATCATCTAATTTTTAGTAACAAATCCCTTTTCCTTTTCGCAACACTAGTTTTTAATTACTGTTTGACGTCTGAAATTGACTTATGTTGACGAAAGTCCCATGGGTTCGATATCCGGCTCTTTTAAAGGAGCCATTATATTACTTGAACGATCACATACACTTGCGTGCATAGCTGGGTTGCAACAACGCTCATGACAATCAATCAAGAACTCAAAAGCATCCTCAAACTAAGTACCCTGAAACAATGGAGGTTTTATCTTCATAAATTTATAGAATAGTCCATGCTCATTATCATCCATTATCAATCGCAATACCTATCTGGGAAACCCTCCTATCTCAGAGTCCTCGTCTATCTGAGGCGCTACAATAGCGGCATGTTGTAAGGCTAGAGATGGGAATACAGAAACTACTAGAGTAGTACCAATGCCATCCAAACTACTCAGAAACCCCAACACCTGCTGAATTAACTCTGCAGACATAGGCACCTAAGCTGCACCATTCTGTACTGGCACCACATTCTCGGGAACTATCACTTCTTCCTCTTCAACCATCACTTATTCATTCTAAACCAAGTTTGGAGCATCCTGTTGTGGGGGAGGGGCGGTGATCTCTGTCTAGTAGATCTTTTAGCCACCCGATCTTCACCCCTGACAGGTGTTTCCCCTTGTCCTCCTACCATTTCTCAGCGCCTAACTCGAGGCCTGCTTTGAACCGCGGGCTCATCAGCCAATACTGGAGTTGCTGCTGTGGTTGCTGCCGCTCTGGTTGAATGAGTGTTCACCATATGCAAAAACAAGAGTGAAGGAAGTTACCAATTTGGATCACCAGATACCAATTGGAATCAAGTACAAGCACGAAAGGAATAAGGAAGTGAAGATTGTTTCCTAAAGCCCTGTAGCCTCTCGAAGAAAAGTACAAAAATCACCGTACCATTCCACAAGACTCTACTAGGCTCGTTCTTGTACAACGAGATCAATAAATCCAGTGCTCTGATACCATCTTTATCACGATCCAGTCGATCATAAGTGGAACCTACCCTAACTCTATAGTGGGAGAACCATCTAACCCAACCCTTAACCAACCACCAAGAACTCACCCAAACCATCTTTATCAATTCACTGCTATTTAGCTTACTAAACACAATATTAATCAAAATGAAAATCAATACTAACTTATTTA
The DNA here is from genome assembly GCA_031232105.1 of Capsicum rhomboideum. NCBI lineage: Eukaryota > Viridiplantae > Streptophyta > Magnoliopsida > Solanales > Solanaceae > Capsicum > Capsicum rhomboideum. Next base: position 37,898,990 of record CP124716.1, read on the forward strand.
ATGTCTAAAAACAAGATAGTGCGGGAGTATCTCTAAGTTATTACAACCCTCAGGACCCAAAAGTTACTGTACAAGAAATATAAAGAAATTAAAAACCAAGTCTAAATAATATCTAGAATACAGAAATGTCTCTGTCCAGAAACAAGGGACATAACCAACATAAAGAGGATCCAATGGTTTCCCAGACATGGTGCCCACCCTTGAATCGAATTCTTAATCACGTACTAGATTTGAGGTCTTGTTTTAAATGTTGGAACACGCTCTACACTCAACAAAAAGAATAGCACGGGTAGTATCAGTACAACTAGGTACTGGTAGGTATTATCGACTGACTCAACTCAACACTATACAAATAAGCAAGTTAAATGCAAGTAACAGCAATCAAAATACAACTCACAATTAGTTGACAAACAAATACAATTATAACACTTTATTATATCAGAACACAGTTATACATGTATATTAATTATACTTAGAGAGATTTCCTTCAATAATAGTCGTTATAATTATGAATATCAATGAAATGATGATTGCATGCATGCTAGATATACACACATACTAGAGTCAGCAAGGACTCTCAGCTATGACCTACAGGGGATGAGCTCAGTCCATGTACTAGTGTGGGCGTAACATCCATTCTAATAACAGTGTCGACGTGACACCCGATCCATATAACAGTGTCGACGTGACACCCGATCTATATAAAATCTCAATACCATCTCGACACTATATGTTCAATGCATGATACATTCAATAATCAAAAGCAATGCCAAGCTAATCACAAATACCCAACTTACATATTAGCATAAAGTCAAGCAAGTCTTTACTACTATTAAACCATAACATACCTTGATTCCTTGACCGAACACACTATGTAGCCACAAACTTGCCCTTTCTTTCAATTTATGCCCGTTCTTGATGTATAAACAACAATTACACAGACTTTAACACAACAATTTGTCATTCCTAAGCATTAGGAACTCACATTTATCAAATTGACTCATTAACTTAACCTAGTTCATCACCTTAGGGTTTTTTTACCCTTAAACTCATTTGAATTCTTTATAATTCAACTAACAAACATGAATTCTATTATAGGAAGTGTTTTCTAACATCCTAGGATCAATAACAATTGATAAAAACATCATTTCCCACCAATTCCCACCAGTTCATATCTTAGGGCTAAATTCTAATTTTCCACCATGGCTATGATTCATAAAATCCTAAGAATCTAAAGGAGTAATTTCAAGTTTGAAGGATAAAAGAACTTTACCTCAAAGATGGGAAAAAAACAGAGTAGAGAAAATCACCCTTATAAAGCCTTTGAACATTTTTTTTGGAAAAAGTGGGAATGAAAACGGGTTTTCTAATTTAAAAACTGGAAACTGATACCCTGCAGCGACACCTAGGCTAATTGGGACTGTCACTGCAGCGACACTCCTACTGCTGCAGCGGCCCCAAACCAGTAGCTCGGGACTTGGTCCCAGCTCTGGCTATATTACAACACACTTCTCATAATTTGACACTATGAACTGACCCTTTTGCCGTAATTGCTATTACCAAAGTTTTACTAACCCCGTTTTATGCCCCGAAAGTTTTTACAACTTCCTAAACTCAACATCTAACACATTAACGACTCAAAACCACCAATCAACACACCAAAAACTACTAAATTTTCCTAGACCATATCACACTCAAAATACGTCTTCAACTAGGCTAGCCCTAAATTTCACAATTTTGGTATAAGAAAGAAATAAGTTGAGGTGTTACTCTCTACTTCAGCATAAGGATATTTTGGGTCGATACACATCCATCGCTACCTCGATCTCTATAATACCAATGACAAGAGAACAAATACTATAATTCACTACTCAAATTAATACCTGCATGAGGCGCAAAAAAAATTAAAGAAAAAGCAAAGGTGAGTACGAAACACATGTACTCATCAAGCATCGCCGCTAACCGATCCTAATCCAAAGTGATGACAAGTACCACAGCCCCAACTATCCAATTTACCCTGAATAAACCTACAACCAGTCAATACGCCACCCCAATCTAACAGGGCAACCCCACCAAAATAGTTAAAGGAATATCAATAAATAGGGTAGGAAAATTACTCTACGTGAATCAACACTTATCATTTTATGATCAGCAAGTAAAGAAAGTCAACTTAAGAGGGAGACTCACCAATACAGTATATTATGATCAATCATCATGACCAGCTAATTATCTAGGATAGGATAGTGAGAGTGTATATTTATATTTATATCATGCGATTAATAGGTGCGACTCACTGATCAAGCTATAACCATACCCCATATATCAAACTCACCCAAGAGATGGTACAATATGATGTAATGTAGTGGAATAAATGCAAAATACACAATATCACATACAAGGTTCAATCGCAAAAATACAATATGAAAGGAAGTAATCAAATGCAATATCAACCATACAAAAGGATGCAATAAAATGCAATAGGATGATAGTGGGATAATGATAATATAAGTCATCACATGGTAGCCATCGTACGGCCTCGTATACACATTTCGAGCTAAAACTTCTAGGATAAGACCCATGGAGGGGAGCAACCCATATACCATATACACCTTTCGAGTGAAAGCTTCCACGACAGGACACCATGGAGGGAGAGACCCATATACTAATACAATCTCATATCTCAATCAACCTTGCTGGTAGAAACTTTGGCCAAGGGTTTTTATAAGGTGATTCATTTTCTTTCAAAATTAGTGTTTCGTAGTGGTACCCAATCTCATGAATATAAATGAATGGAATGAGAATGTATGCTCACAACCAAATTAATATGAAGATAATGAATCAATACAATAATGGTATAAATGAGCTCAAAATCTACTCAACATGTCAATATCTCATAATATAAACTATCACATGGTGCCACTAGAATAATAAGTCATGTAAGACATCAATAATATCAATTCCAGACCCTCTCTCGGGTATTACGATAATGATAAAGATAATTAATGCTCAAAATAAGGACAATAATATCAATTCTAGCCCCCCACTCGAGCATCACGATAATGATAAAGATAATTAATGCTCAAATAAGGACAATAATATGAATTCAAGCCCACACTCGGGCATTACAGTAATAATAAGGCAAATAATATACAAATAAGTCCAAGGATAGCCCCCACATAGGCATCTCAATATAATAATCTCTCAAGTCAATAATAATATTCACATAAGCCCTCCCCCACACGGGAAACACAAAAATAATAACAATTCCAGCAATGCAAATATAGCGAACTTACCCAAAAACTTGCTTGTTTAACACAATAAGTCTCATTTTTCACAAAGATGACACTATTAGACTAGATTACTTAAAGAAGAACTATACTAGGTAACAACATACCCTATGGTTTACCATCATTCGCTTACCCAATAACTAAGCCAAGATTTCCTTTCTTAACAACTTAACTATACTATCATCTATTAAATACTAAGAGATTATTAAATCCCAATAATTGCATCAACTACTACAACCTATTCATACTCTAAGTGTTTACTAAATCCCAATCATTTCATCCAATAACATAATAGCATAATTATACCTTGAATGGTTGCTAAACCCCGATCATCACATCAAAATTCACTAAACATGATCAAGCTCTTAAATAAATACCCACTTTCAATTTACTCAAGATCGATAAGATACCTATCTACAATCTACTCTAAGCATATTTACAAGTAGCTAGAATAAACAAGTATATCACTACAACCCATTAATAGACTCCAGTACCCATGGAGATGCTAGTTATTTTATCTAAGTGGGACCCCTAAACCCTTAGCAATTCACAAAATACAAGCAAATAAGCACATAACACATAAACACCTCAGAAAAGAGTCAAGATACATCTTATCTTGCCTTAAATAATATCCGCAAAGCCAAGTACATTCCTAAACATCAACTAGAAGCTCTACTCCTTTGAACCATCACCAAATACATCCAATCTATTTAACTACGACATCTAGATGTAAATACAAGACCAACAATGCCCATATTGATGTACTTTGGTTCTGGGTCCAAAATCACTTTGAAAATCGACCCCAAAAATAAAAGGGTAAAATTGGTTTTGTAAAGAATCATGTTTCCCATACTTTAAGGGTTCTAAATCTAAAAAGCCAATGAAAATCGAGTAGAAATCACAAAATTATCAGTATTTCACTTTACCGATAAAACTCAAATCTCCATTATCAAACGCAGTTTAAAATGAGAATTTTCTAAAAAATTTTATTAAAATTAGTTTACCCACGATACAAGGACCTTAAATCCCAAAATTCAATGAAAACTCATTCCAAATCAACCTTCAAATCAATAACTTTTATTTCATAACTTTGGATTTTAAATCTCAATATTATGAATCAAAATCACGAAAAATGAGATGGATAATCTTGGAAAATAAATAAAATGAAGATAGAATCACATACTCAATGATTATAAGAGAAAAAACGCATCAAGAACCGCCTCAAACGAAACTTCCTAACTCCCAAAAGTCATTTTTTAGTGAAAGGACGAAGTCTGAAATTTATAATATATTCAAGTGGATTTCCGTCGCTAAAAGTCTATTTTTCTGGTCGCTAAAGGTGTGCACCAACAACTTTTGTTTTCACTAAAAAGGCCACAAATCCCTCATATGATAGCAAAATGCCCCGATTCATTTTCCTGTAATTCCTAAATAATGATACAAACATACTCGTCCAATCAGAACTCAATTTCATGCACGTTTTTCCAGTCAGATATTGTTTTGCTCGTTAAAGAATAATTTTATGTTCCGCAATAAAAACTCGATCTCGAATTATCAAAATTACACGAAACTTTCCAAATCAATACTATAATTCATTCTCAAAATTTCAGAAGTTTCAAAATAATATTTCGATCTTTAAAACTAATAACGAACCTTTTTGTTAACAGATTTTACTTAAACAAGGCCAAAGCACCAAAAATGTTCAAAAACTCACCTGGAACCTCCTGAACACAAACCAAATATGCTAATAGCTTGGAAAAGGTATTCCAGACTCAATGGTACAGTCAGAATTTCCAACAGAGGTTGTTATCAACAAAATACCCCCGAAACCAACTCTAGGCAACTTAAACCCACCTTCTCGTCTAAAGGCCTCGAAACTCAATCCAACCATGCTACTAATCCAAAATTGAAATTTCGGATCAAATGGAATTGATGAAACTCTCATCCCTCGCTCAGGCTACAGAATGTTGACCAAAGTCAACTATACCACTTTAAAGGCTACTCAAAACCACAAACTTACATAAATCACTCCCAAATGCTTTGGGGACCGCGCCAACCATCCCCACAACTCATAATGAAATAAAGCAACTACGAGGAAGGGTAAAATAGTCCAAATGCAGAAAAAAATAAAATACACCATGAGGATTGTTACATTATCCACCACTAAAACACACAATCGTCCTCGAACGTAAAGATAAGGAAGGTACCAAAAATTGACAAGCAACCAAAAATATCACAACAAGCCTCATACAAGCACTCTCAAGTAGAGTCGCATCTGTAGAACTATCGGTCTCACTATAGTAACCAAAAATTCTTCAGACAATGACTCACAAGGTCACATCTCTAGCATCTGAAGCCAAATTTCTCAGTGAAGCCGAGATCCTTTATTTTAGAAATTCCTCAATACCCAAAAACTGAGTCAATTATAATAGAAATTTTGAGTATATTCGATTAACCTGAATCTGTCAAAGACGCTACAAATCACTGACTGCACCACAAAACCAATATCATCTTTGAACCCATAAAATACCAAAGAACATATGGAATTGCATAGAAACTCTCCACAATACTAAATCAACCTACTTAAGGCTAATACCATAACTGTCAGATCAGACATCACTATTTCCTCAAGTTGAAGCAACTAGGCCAGAAATCTATATCATTACCATACAAAACCTCAGAAAGTCACACTTAACCCACTTAGACCACTATTCAATAGTCATATCCTCATGCCCAAACCTTTGAGAAAACTGAGAATCATCATAAAACTCTGCATACCATAGACATGAATGCTCATAATGGAACCCAATTCTCATGCAACCCGTAGAAGGAGTGCAACAATCACCACATCTCACCGATGGTCATCCAAATCATAAATCAAATCTCGAGAAAGTCTCCATTAATCTCCTCATGAGTCAATGATGCCAGGACTTTGAGTTCCTAACTTGAAACCATAGCTAAATTCTGAATATATAGAAAAATTCCTTATGTACAAGTTCCTTATCTTTTCCTTAACTCATTCCCCATTTCGAATTCTTTAACACAAAAACCATAGAATTATAACGCATATTCTTGATTAAAACTAATGAACAAAATATTTCATTAAGCCATTTAACTTCCAAAGTAATAAATACTACAAACCAGGTGCCTTTTCGTTCACAAATCCTTCCACAACAATGAAAAGAATCCTTATAAGCTGAATTCCTTCAAGTCTAACTAAGAAGTATTTCAACACCATAAGTCTTCCTATGCAAGTGATGTGCCATGGTTTCATGTCACTTTCGATGCTTAAAACAAGGAAAATATGCAATAACTTGGGTATGATTGGTTGGTATGAGATGTTTTCTATCCTATCTTGCAGGAAAATAGGTTATGGAGGTAAAATAGAGAAGAAGGGAAGAAGCATACACTAGAATGGAGCATTGGAAAATGAAAGAGCCAAGTTGAAATCGGGGGAGTGACCCACGACAGGGACTCACGTCCCGTGAGTCGACCTACGCCATGTAGGTTGGTACCATGGGGTCAATTCCTGAAAGTTGTAAAATGGCCTGATTTCCATGAGATGGACCCACGTGACATGGGTTGGATCCACGATACCATGTCACAAAACACTGGAATGTTGCCGACTTTTTTCTCCTACTTTGTTTAGGATAGGATTCACCTTGTATCTATAAATACCCCTATGTTGTCCTATGTTTAGAGTTAGTCAATTACATTATTTTGGATTATATTTTCATTATTTTGAGTTCATAAACACATTATTGATTTTGTAATCTTAGAACATCGATTCTAGGGTTTTCATTCATATTTAGATTTTAGAGTTTTCTTCTTATTGTGAGTTTACAATTACGTTTTCATGATTGAATTCCTTTGTGTTCTTACAATCATGAGTAACTAAACCCATCAGCTAGGGTTGTGTTAACCATGAGGAATTAATGAAGCGGGTTAAGCGCAAAGTAATTCTGAACCGATATGAATGTATGTATTGTTATTACCTTCATTATAAGTGATATTATAACGATTGCAAACATTAGAAACTCTCTTGTATTATAGACTTGCTCGAGAGAGAGGTAGAAATTGTGAAAAGGAAATAACAACAGAGATTTAAAGTTATCAACCTTCATCAAATAACTTGAGCCATAACAGAGATAGTTATCTGAGATCCAGGATAAGGGTTAGTAGTGGGACATTTGGAGACCAAGAGGAGAAGAGTGAAATTTGTCTAACCAAGGTCGAGAGATGTTTAGATGAACATAACTTGTTAGATTTTGCATGCAACGCAGAGGGACAGTTTGCCAGCACAAGTAACCGGTGGAGTTAAGGAATCATTGGGGATCACTTTACTAGTGTATTTCTCATATTGATTACAAATCAAAAAATCAACAATCGTTACTGTTACTATTTGCTTACAAAAACCCCTTTTTTACTTATTTGGCAATTACTCAAACAAGCGCTCCACCTAATTTTGTCCTATTCTTTGTGGAATCGACCCCAACCTAGTTGGGTTCTATATTTGATTCAGTGACCGCTTTATACTTTCTTGGAGGTGTAGTTTGGGCGACATCAAATTTTGGCATCGTTGCCAGGGAATATGATTAAGGAGTTGATTACTTTGTTTATTGGAGTTGATTGATTTTATATTTTTACACTTTTAACGGCACATGCCGGTGTATGCCCAACACTAGGAGTCAAGGCAATCCCCTGATTCCACTTGATACTAAGATAGAACGAACACTGAGAGATAATTGAAGAATGGTGAATACCGATGGAGTTCAGGATCCCGCAGTCGCGGGAGATATTCATAACCAGCCAATTCAGCCAGTTGGTCATGAAACTGCGGAACAAATCACAGTTCGATTAATGGATAAGGAAAATGTGAAACAAGTAGCTCTTAGACAAGTGGATAGAGAATATCAAGGAATGCAAGAAGAAGCCCAACGTCTCGCTGCACTTGAAGAGAGACAAAGAAAACTGAGGGTGCAACAACCAGCTCAAAGACCATATATGATGGTTTATGATGATCCCGAAGAAGAGGATGTGGGTTATTTCAAGTCGATTGAGACTAGTGCTATTATTCCACCAGAGTTACCTCAAGTCACTAAGTTTGACATTACAAGTGCCATGATCCACCTTCTAAACTTGAAAGGTGTGTTCGCCGATCTTCCTACAAATGACCCGAACATGCACGTGATGAATTTTGTGAGGCTATGCACTTCATATAATTTGCCTGGAGTTGACCAAGAGGCTATTCGATTGAGATTATTTCCATTCTCTCTAATCGAAGAAGCGACTTTGTGATTGGCCGAGTTACGATGAGGTTCCATCACTACTTGGCAAGAGTTGAGAAATCAATTTCTGGAGAGTTTTTTTCCACCTTCTAAGATTCTACAGTTAAAGGATGAGATTTATACTTTCAGACAGTTACATTTTGAAGCACTTTATAAGACTTGGCTATGATTCAAGAAGAAGTTGCAAAATGTTCCAAACCTTAGGATGAATGGTCAAAATTTACTTGAGATATTCTACAAAGATTTAAATGCCAATTCCAAGGTTGTAGTAGATACTATCACTTGTCAAGCATTTATGAGTTTGAGGTAGGAACAAACTTTAGAGATTTTAGATCGTATCACTAAGACCAACTGAGGATGGCATACTCAGGAGGTATATACACCTGCTGGGACGTATGCTATTAGAGCCTCGGCAGCACAACGGGCTTTAGATAAATCTATAGCTCAAGAGGTCACATAGTTGAGGACAGAAATTGGCTTGCTAGCCAAATAGATTACGGTTGGAAGTACTAAAAAGGTGCATGCCATAGGTGCACAAGGCAGCAAAACACCTAGGCATAATGCTTATGAATCTGCTGGGGAGGCTAAGTACTTGGATCAAGAGGTGGCGGGTTTTCGAGCCAAGGGCTAAGGGTCTAATCAAGACTCTTGGAACTCAAGGCAAGGGAATCAAGGTCGAAACTACTATGGAGACAATTACAACAAGTTAGGATACAGAGATAGAGACCGGGATAGTGACGGTGATTGGAGGCGAAAGGATGATTACAAAGAGAAGAGTGGTGCATATGTTCCACAGGGGAACCACGATTCTGATTATAGAAGTTCAAGAATGGAAGCCCTTCTTAATAAATTGCTCAAAGGTTCAGAGAGCCAGGAGAGTTGCTTGAAGGAGATTAGGTCAGATATATCGGGAAAAAGTCAAAAAGTAGAGTCTTATTCAACTGCCATAAAATAATTGGAGCAACAGTTTGGGTAGATATCAGTGGCATTGAACCAGCGTCAACCAGGAACCCTTCCGAGCAAAACCGTCCAAAATCCAAAGAATGATAGTCATTGTTTGGCCATTACTATAGAAGCGAAAAGAGCACAACGGATCCATCTATACCTATGGATAGTGCTAGAAAAGATGAGCCAGTGGTATTTGATGAAGAGCCTGAAATAGATTCAGAGAATTTAGGGGTTGATAGCAATACAACTTACAAGCCCTAAAATATTGATAAGGAAACTAAATCTGAAACGAGGAAGGAGAAGGAGGTTACTCAAGTGCTGAAACCCATTCCACGACCTCCTCCTTCCTTTTCTCAAAGGTTGAAAAAGAAAGCTGAAGAGCATAAATATCAAAAATTTATCTCAATGCTAAAAGAATTATCGGTGAATATCCCTTTTGTTGAAGCTTTGGAGAAAATGTCGGGTTACACAAAATTTATGAAGGACTTGGTGATGAAGAAAAGGACTGTTAGTTTTGAGCTGACATATAACTTGCATCATTATAGTGCAATTGCTTCTCGTTTATTAGTCATGAAAAAGAAAGACCCGGGAGCTTTCATAATTCCTTATACTATTGGGTCCTACAATTTTGCAAAAGCTCTATGTGACTTGGGTGCTAGCATTAACTTGATGCTCCTAATCCAAACTGCATGAAAACAGCTAGCAGCATCAAGTTAATGCTAGCACCCAAGTCACATAGAGCTCTATCTTTTCGGCTTTTTCACAGTTTGGTGAAGGTTGCATCTTTCATCTTTCCGACTGACTTTGTGATTCTAGATTGTGAAGCTGATTTTGAGGTTATCATCATCTTGGGAATACCATTTCTTGCCACTGGTCGTGCATTAGTTAACATGGAAACTGGGCAGATAAAGTTCAGGTTGAATGATGAACATATCACCTTCAATGTTTGTCGTTCCATGAAGCAACCAAAGGATATACGGGTGATTTTTGTAATAGATACGGTTAATGAGAGTGGCATGGTCATTCCTATTGAAGAAAGGTTGGTGGTAGAAGCTATTACGGTCGTGATTATAAATTTTAATAGCAATGGTATTGAGGAGTACGATGAGATGGTTAGTGTACTCGTTGGTAGGGAATCATACACTTATACTCCATAGAAACTTGATCTTGATTTAAATAATAGGGTGACCCCACCATATCGTCCTTTTATTGAGGATCATCCAGTTTTAGAGCTTAAGGCTCTCCCGTCTCACCTTCGCTATACATTCTTGGGAGCCAATAGCACGTTGTCCGTGATTATTTCTGCTGAGTTGGTGGAGTGGAAAGTAGAGGCTCTTGTTTCAATGTTGAAAAGGTTTAAGAAGGACATTAGTTGGTCCATCACTGACATTATCGATATTCCACCCGATATCTGCTCATAAAATTCAGCTTGATCCTGAGTAAATACTAAGCATTTAGCACCAACATTGTCTGAACCCACCTATACAAGAAGTTGTGAAGAAAGAAATCATCAAGTGATTAGATGTGGGTGTGGTTTACCCCATTACTAATAGCAAGTGTGTGAGCCTAGTTTAGTGTGTGCCAAAGAAGGAAGGAATCACTGTGGTTCCTAACGACAAGAATGAGTTAATCCCAATGAGGTCGGTACTGGATAGAGAGTTTGCATGGATTATCAAAAGTTGAATTCTTGGACCGAAAAGGATCACTTTCTTATGCCCTTCATGGACCAGATGTTAGATCGTCTTGCTGGTAGAGGATGGTATTATTTTATTGATGGTTATTCAGGATATAACCAGATTTTCATTGCTCCCGGGGACCAAGAGAAGACCAATTTTACTTGTCCATATGGGACGTTCACGTTCAAAAGGATGCCCTTCAGTTTATGTAATGCACCGACCACTTTTCAGCATTGCATGATGTCCGTTTTCTTCGATATAGTGGAAGATACTATTGAGGTTTTTATGGATGATTTCTATGTTGTGGGAGACTCATTTGATGACTGCTTGCCCACCTTGCTAATGTGTTGCAAAGATGCGAGAAGTGTAACTTAGTGCTAAATTGGGAAAAATGTCACTTTATGGTTAATGAGAGTATCGTATTGGGGCATCGAATATCAAAGAAGGGTATTAAAGTTGACAAAGCCAAGATTGAGGTGATTGAAAAGTTACCACCACCTATTTCAGTGAAAAGAATTCGAAGTTTCTTGGGACACGCAGGGTTCTATAAAAGATTCATCAAGGATTTCTCTAAGATTGCACATCCATTATGCAAACTTTTAGAGAAGGAGGTAAAGTTTGTGTTTAATAAGGCTTGTCTAAAAGCATTCGAGTGTCTGAAAGAGAAGTTGATTTCAGCCCATATCATTATTTTGCTAGATTGGACGATGTTATTTGAGGTTATGTGTGATGCTAGCGGTGTGGCCTTGGGTACAGTCCTTGGCCAAAGGCCTAAGAAGATTCTACACCCGATTTATTCTGCTAGCAAAGCACTTAATCCAACTTAGAAAAACTATACTGTAATCGAGCAAGAATTGTTGACAATGGTGTTTGCTTTCAAGAAATTTCAATCTTACTTGATTGGTACAAAGGTGATTGTGCATACAGACCACGCAACACTTAGATATCTTATGTCAAAGAAGGATGTTAAGCCAAACTGATTCGGTGGGTGCTTCTATTGCAAGAATTTGATTTTGAGGTCAAGGACCGAAAGGGGATTGAGAATCAGGTTGCAGACCATCTATCATTCCTTGAGGAGGAGGCCATGCTTAAAAAAGCGATGATCTTGATATTGATGATACTTTTCTAGATGAGCAAGTGTTGGCAGCATCACAAGATTTAATCCCTTAGTTTGCAGATTTTGCCAACTTTTTGCCAAGTAATCTAGTCCTGGAAGATATGTCGTATCAGTAAAGAAAGAGATTCATGTATGAGGTGAGAAAATTCTTTTGGGATGAGCCTTATTTATTTAGGGTGTGTGTGGATGGCATAATTCGAAGGTGTATTTCGGAAGTAGAGATGATGAGTATTTTGAAAGCATGTCATTCATCTCCAGTTGGGGGTCATCATGGAGGTGCGCGGACTGCTCATAAGATCTTGCAATGTGGGTATTATTGGCTCGCCATCTAAAAAAATGCTCATGACTATGCTCGGGCTTGTTACCAATGTCAAAGACAAGGGAACATCTCGCACAGACTCGAACTTTCTATGATAACTATTCTTGAGCTCGAATTGTTTGATGTATGGAGAATTGATTTTATGGGCCCATTTGTGAGCTCACATGGGATGAAATACATTTTTGTAGCTGTTGACTATGTTTCTAAGTGGGTAGAGGCAATTGCGCTTCCCAATAATGAATTAAGGAGTGTCACAGAATTCTTAAAAAAGAACATATTTTCATAATTCAGTACACCCCGAGTTATCATTAGTGATAGAGGATCCCACTTTTGTAATCAGCTGTTCAAAGCTCTGCTTGAAAAATATGGTGTCAAACATAAGGTGGTAACACCTAACCATCCTCAGACGAGCAGGCAAGTTGAGGTGTCAAATCGTGAGATTAAGTCTATTTTGGAGAAGATGGTGAATGCCAATAGGACTGATTGGGCAAAAAGATTGGATGATGCATTATAGGCATATCGAACCGCATTCAAGACACCGATTGGTGCATCTCCATATCAGCTGGTGTTTGGTAAATCGTGTCATTTGTCTGTCAAACTTGAACATAAGGCATTATGGGGATTGAAGAGGTTGAATCTGGAACAGAGCGAAGCGGCTAAATTGAGATTAGAGCAGATGAATAAGATGGATGAATTTTATCTCTGAGCTTATGAAAGTTTAGCGCTGTATAAAGAGAAGTTGAAATTATATCATGATCGAAAGATTGAACGATGAGAATTTCACCCGGGAGATTTGGTATTGCTTTATAACTCCATGCTTTGTTTGTTTCCTGGAAAACTGAGGACCAAATGGTTTGGACCATTCACTATGGTTAGGGTGTTCCCACATGGGGTAATTGAGCTAAAAGGTGATAATGATGTCCTTTTCAAGGTCAATGGACAACATGTAAAGCACTATGTGCGAACTATGGAAGAAATAATGACATGTGAGGAGTTTATTCTTGATGAAGTCTCAGTAGTCAAGTGAGTTAGGTCGTGCCGCGACGTTAAATCAGGCGCTTCATGGGAGGCAACCCATGTGTTGGTTGGTGAAGTCTGATTAACCAACCTAGCTACGTTGTGCCATGACGTTAAATCAAACGGTGCTTGGGAGGCAATCCAAAGATTGATACCAGTCGTGAGTTGAAAATAAAATGTGAACTAAAAAGTGTGCAGCTTAAACCACTCCAGGGATCCATGTGACGTAGGTCAACCCACATGATATGGGCTAGTACCGTGGAAATCATACTAAAAGTTCAAATTGTAGAATCCAATCCACGCCAGGTACCCACATGACGTAGGTTGATCCACGTGACGTGGGTCTGTACCGTGGGAATCAGGTGAAATTTTATGTTTTCAGGAACTCAATCTATGCCAGGGAGCTACGTGACTTGGGTCGGTATAGTGAAAATCAGAAAGAAAAAAAAAACTAAACCTGAAAATTCGGCCCGACCCAACCCAAAATTTTGGCATATTTCTTATAAAATCCAACACCACTCGATCTACAACCCTAAACTCGATTTTCCAATCCTCCAAACAGCCGATCCCTTGAACGCAAATTGCTACAAATTAACACTTCAAATCCTAAATTCACTAACTTTCCCAAGTACCCAACACACAAATTCATCTTTATTAACTTTCTAACACCCGAAAATCCTAAATCCCTGAACACCCCAATTTTGAAAACCCTAAATTCAACCCTTACGTTCGACCCATGAACCCAACCTGACCTAACCCAACATAACCCAACCCAATTGAACCAAATGCCTCCAAAAAGAAATCCCAAATGCGGAGATATGGGTTTCTCTTCGCGAATCCGCACCAAGAACCTAGAATTCACAACAAGGCTGTGAGATGAGCCTTCGGAGTCGGAGAAAAGTGGGTTCGAAGAGGATTATGAGATCGCTAGGGATGATTCTGCTCTTTTGCTTCGCGCCACAAGGCAACGAACTAGGGCACAGGCAATAGCCCGGGGCACACCTCAGCCTTCGACACAGCCCCCACCACCTGTTATATCGGTAAATACTATTTAGTTATCTGATTCCTCCCCCCAGTCTGAAGAGGGGGTTGATGCTTCTGCAACTGGTGATACTGGAAATGAGGATGATGCACCTGGGACCGATGAGATTGCTGAAGGTGCAGATGATTCTAAGTCAGGAGGTAGTGGTGACGCTGATGAGACAACATCTATTTCAAGCACTGGTGTTCAGAATTCCATGACTTTCTCACAGAGACAGTTGGTTGCACAGCGGGCCGCAACTATAGCAGAAAGAGAAAATAAGAGGTGGTGTGTTTAGGGTATGGAGGCCATTTATGATAGGGATGCATAGCAGACTGAGTGGGATGCATATAAAAGAAATATCACTGAGGAGATTCGGTATAGAATAGATGAGTTGATGGCACTACCCGAGATTAAGTCAGTGTTTGATCGCTATGGATTTGGGTGGATGAAGAAGCCTTCTGGTAGCTACAGCTCAAAGTTGGTCCAAGAGTTTGATGCATCATATGTTGCTTCTATTGTATTGATCACACCATATGAGCAGTACTATCGAGACCAACTACCATTCACTCACACTTTGGTTTGTGGTACTAGAGTAGATATATCCGAGTAGACTATCCACAAGTTTTTATTTTATGCCGAATGTGAGCTTCCAGCTATTGCTACTAAGTTTGATCACCGCATGAAGACGGTGAAAAATATAAACAAAATGAAGGATGTCGATCAGTGCATAGAGTTACAATAGTGGGTTTCACAGTATATCGCTAAGGATAGCATAGATGTGAGATGGGTAGCTGAGAAGTTGGCTATTAAGAAGTGCTCGCTTTACTTTGAAGGCAGGTTTTGGTGGTCAGATGTATGGCACCTATCGGTCCCACAGGTGCAGATAATTCTCTTACTCTTAATCGGGTTATTCTGGTAGCGAGCATCATTGCCGTAGATGACATCAATATCACCCACTATATTATTGAGGGTATTCATGAGCACGCCTTTAGAAATTTTACCAGCATCCCTTTCCCCTGTCTGATTCAGGGCCAATATAATATTGTTGGCGTGGTTATAATGCCTGCAGTAGATCATGACATTGAGGTGACCCGCATAGCTGATATAGGGTTGATGCAGCAGCGAGGTGCTATCCCGATTTCCCAGAGGAGGTGCCAACCCTCTACTTTGTCAGGCACTACCTTTTTTGAAGGGGAAGTGGATCGAGAGGAATCGGTTAGCACTTCAGCATTAATTAGTGAGCCCGAGGCTGGGAGGTTTCCTACTGAGGGCACGTGCCCCATAATTGATGAGGGGGCAGCAGGCACTACTACACCACCACCACCACCTGGCATGGTTGCAGTTTCATGGGAGTTTCTACAGCAGTTAGTGGATAGGCATACGCAGGCTATTGAGCGACAGGCTCACATAGAGGCCCAGATGGCTGAGTTGGTATCTCAACTTAAGCCATGGGTTAGGAATTTGATAGAGGCTTCTGAGGCGAGAGTTGAGGCTTACATGTCTACTGCTATGAAGAGGTTTATGCATGAGCTGTATGGGCAGATTGACAGTTTTGAGCAGTGAATGGGTAACCGACTGCGGGAGGCCCATATTCTAGACTTGACGAGTTTGACACTAGAGGTGGCTTTTTTGTGGGTATAGGTTGGAGCTTTAGCAGCCAGCCATACTCCTATCATTCCTCCTATGCCCAGACTGGTCCCGACAGGGCCAATTTTTTAGGCTGATTTATTTTATGAGGAGGAGGATTCTATGGAGAGGGGCAAGAGGCTACGGAGTCCCGAGGGCTAGGGTGCGAGTGGAGATGAGTTTGAGAGTGTTCTAAAGAGGGAGACTAAGTACTCCCGAGTAGAGTACCATTCCAGTGAGATTACCCATAAGCAGAGAGCACGGGGTGCATCCTCTAGTCAGTCACCTCTTTCCACCATCTGCACCTAGTGTGGAACCCAGAGAGGTGAAGCCCAAAGAGCATACAGATGATCCTGCTATGGACAGGCCTACATCCGGCACCTAGGGTACCGCAGGTATGTCTTCACTCCTATATACTTATCATATTGTTAGTTGTGTACTGAAGGCAGTGCACCATTTTTTAGTAGGGGGTGGGGGTATACCACCACTTGGGAGTTTTTGTTGCCGTGTTTTTTTTCCCCAAGTGTGCTATCATAGTAGAACCGGCATGTTTAGGTTGTTATTTATATTATTATGTGTTTTTGTGTTTAGTTAGGAGAAAAATAGGGATGATGCTTTTTGATTGTTTAAAGGATACCCCTCCTAAAAATTTTGTTTTGAACTGTGTGTGTAGTATGCTAGTTTTTGACAGTTGTTGGATCTTGTTATGACATTAATATTATAGGCAAAATGACTGTAGCCAGCAATGCATGAACTGGATAGGTAGTAGTCGATAGTGTAACCTTGTGCTATGTGTGTGTGAGGTCATTACCGAGTTAACTTTGTGTGTGCGATCCAGAACTTGCCCGGTTAGTTTTGCCTAGGTTATAGGATAGTGGTTAGGAAAGGATCATAGGTCATTTTTGAATAAGTCCACTTTTAGCCTAAATGCCCGACCAAATAAAATAAATATCCCTTGATCCTGATTTTGAGCCTTAGTTGACCTATTTCTTTCATTAGTCTATTCAACTTCCCATTTTGACTTACAATGAACCTGTCTTGGCCCTGGTCCCTCCTTAGACATTTTGTACCTCAAGTCAGGCAAATCGCCTAAGTTGAGGGTGGCTATTATAGGGGTGTGTAGTTTGAATTGGGTATGAAGAAGGGGTTAGTAAAAAAAAAAAAGAACAGATTTGGGTGTGAAGAAAAAAAAAAGAAAAGAAATGAGTAAAATAAATAGAAATTACAGAAAAAAAGGGAGAGAAAAAGAAAAGGAGCCAAAAATAGTGTAGTGTCAAGGAGGGTTGAGTCACCATATCCATATGTACCACAACCGTCCCCAAGCCTACATTACAAGCCGATGAAAGTCCTATAGTGATCCTAGTCCAACTATCTGAAAAACTATGGCATAGAAAATAAGGGCAAGCCTATTGGTATTTCATGTACCCTGGTTGAACTTCTTTGTGAGAGAGAGTGTTTTGACCCAGTCCCTACTTTGATATTCATTAATATACTGTGACTGTATGGGACTTCTTTGTTGTGAGAGTACATGGGTTACATTGTTAGATGCTATTTGTTCGGATAATATCATTTGCATATATGCTTAGTTGTTTGTTCATAATCTGATGCCATCACTTGATCCCTTCGGTGTCATGATAATATGTTGCATGTATACACACTGTGGTTTTGATTTAAAAATAGGAGGGGTCAAAAAAGTTTTGGTGCCAAAGGCAATAAGTCGACTGTCGTAGGTCTCTTAGGTTTCTCTTAATTAAGCATCGATTGTGTTTATTTTGTTTTGTTTGCCTGCGGACATGCAAACGTTCTAAGTTGAGGGTGTTGATATGTCATGGTTTCATGGCACTTTTGATGCTTAAAACAAGGAAAATATTCAATAACTTGGGTATGATTGGTTGGTACGAGGTGTTTTCTGTCCTATCTTGCAGGGAAATAGGTTATGGAGGCAAAATGGAGAAGAAGGGAAGAAGCATGCACTAGAATGGAGCATTGGAAGATGAAAGAACCAAGTTGAAACACGGGGAGTGACCCACGGCAGGGACTTATGCCCCGTGAGTTGACCTACGCCACGTAGGTTGGTACCGTGGGTCAACTCCTGAAAGTTGTAAAATGGCCTAATTTCCATGAGATGGACCCACGTGACATGGGTTGGGTCCACGATACCAAGTCACGGAACCGTGGAATATTGCTGACTTTTTTCTCCTACTTTGTTTAAGATAGGATTCACCTTGTATCTATAAATACTCCTATGTTTAAAGTTAGTCAATTACATTATTTTGGATTATATTTTCATTATTTTGCGTTCATAAACACATTTTTGATTTTGTAATCTTGGAACATCGATTTTAGGGTTTTCATTTATATTGAGATTTCAGAGTTTTCTTCTTATTGTGAGTTTAAAATTATGTTTTAATCATTGAATTCTTCTTGTATTCTTGCAATCATGAGTAACTAAACCCATCAACTAGGGTTGTGTGAACCATGAGGAATTAAAGAAATGGATTAAGCACAAAGCAATTCTGAACCAGTGTGAATGCATGTATTGTCATTACCTTCATTATAATTGATCTTCTAATGGTTGCAAATGTTAGAAACTCGCTTGTATTCTAGACTTGCTCGAGAGAGAGGTAGAGATTGGGAAAACGAAATAACAACAGAGATTTGACGATATCAACCATCATCTACGATATCAACCATCATCTAATAACTTGAGCCGTAACAGGGATAGTTATCTAAGATCCAGGACAAGGTTTAGTAGTGCGACACTAGAAGACCAAGAGGAGAAGAGTGAAATTCGTCTAACCAAGGTCGAGAGACATTTAGATGAACCTAACTTGTTAGATTTTGCAAGCAACACAACGAGACAGTTTGCCAGCACAAGTAACCGGTGGAGTTAAGGAATCATTGAGGATCACTTTCCTTGTGTATTTCTCATATTGATTACAAATCCGAAAATCAACAATCGTTACTGTTACTATTTGCTTACAAAAACCCCCTTTTTTACTTATTTTCCAATTACTCGGACAAGCACTCGACCTAATTTCGTCCTATTCCCTGTGGGATCGACCCTAACCTAGTTGGGTTCTATATTTGATTCAGCGACCGCTTTATACTTTCTTGGAGGTGTAGTTTGGGCGACATCAGCAAGCAAAGCTAATCACTAAGTAAGTAACAAATCGCAAGGCATGAATGCTTGAAAATCTTTTTTTATCCAGCTAGAACCCTTTACTTGCAATCCTTTCAAGTCAGTCACATCACAAGTCTAATCCATCACAAGGTCTTCTTACCCAAACAGATAAGTATCACTAGAAACCCCACAAATCAGAATATACCAAAACCTACAATCGATCCACCACTATTCCACAACTTAACCATCCAGAAAATCATACCTAAAACACACCAAACTCTATAATACTTAAGGAAATCAATAATAGCACAGCGATATACTCTAAATGAGTCACAACATTGGATCGACACACCCGATCCACTATTAAAGAATCATCTACGTGGTAGCAATATCAAAAGACCTAGCAAGGAACTCACGAATCATATCAAGACCCAATACCGAATAAGTAAATACATAGGAAAATGTATAACCATAGTCAACTACTACCAAGACAGATAAAAGTCGTACTGGAACTATAACTATGACTACTGTACTAAAAGCTCTTGCCTCGAGTCCATTCTGTGGAATATAATACTGAGATCTCTCATCTCCCTGAGCAACAGATGAGGCATCTCTCTGTCTAGGTTATGGTTAATCCCTCTTATGGTGCCCGAGATCTCCACGTATGAAGCAACCCAAAGAAGTAGGAGCCCGCTAAACTGGACCTGAAGAACCTAGACATCCACCATAATTTGACCCTCTCCGAGAATAACCACGAGGCTCTTGGACTCTACCATACATGTCACTATTGTCATCAAGTCTACAGGGTCTCTTGCCCGCAAGTCACTCATGTCTCTACACAAAATACTCTAGAAACTCTCGAGCAAATTGATCCTATGGAAAGGAGGTGACTCAATCGGTCTACTCTTTACAAAAGTCCTCCACCACTGTCTGGCTGGTCCAAACAACTGAAAGGTAGTAAAATCAACCCCATTAGAGCCTACCAAGCCCAACTTGTGCAACCTCTCATGGCAACCAAACACTCATAAGCATCAACACTAGGAGAATCTGTAGTAGTAGCTAATTGTGGATCTGGAGTCTGAAGCCCTAAAGTATCACGCTAAATGAAAACCTGAGCCATCCTCTCTAGAAAACCCAACAACCATACCAAGAAACCCTCAAGCATAGATATAGAATAAAAATGGGTGTGTCTATACTAGGCTCAACCTCTCTGTCTCCACAGACCCATCCACATGAGCAAATCTTGAACTTGAGGTGGCAACCTCAGCCTGACGTCTAACTAGTCTGGATGCTCAAATACGACCACTCTCACTACCTTTATCCTGGCCACGTACCAAGGGCACGGGCTCTAAGTCTCTAGCTAAAGAAGAATGGATCGTCACCATCAGTGAGAGGGTGAATAAGAGATTTTGGAATAACATAAAGCTATGAATGCACGACACAGAATGAAGAAATGGACTTCTCCTAAAGTCATGTAGCCTCTTGAAGATAGGTAACAGACATCTCCACAACGATCGTAAGACTCTACTAGTCCCGACTTGTACTGATGAGACCAATGAACTTGGGGCTCTAATACCAATTTGTCACGACCCAAATTAGAGTTCGTGATGGCACCTGTCACACCCTCTGGTATTGGTAAGCCTATCTTAACCCAACTCAATAATCAAAGTAAATCAGAAGCGAAAAAAGAAGATATAAATATCCCAAAAGATATAGAAATGAAATACAAGTCTCAAAGATATATCCCAGGTCTAGTTGTCACTAAAACAAGCCTCTATTACAGAATAATATCAATAATCTAAAATATCTTAAATGTGGATAAAGCATAAGATAAAATAGGAGAGATTCAAGTAAGCTCTGAGATCCATCCATCGCTACCTCGATCTCCGCAATGCCAATACTGAGAGAACACAAACTATGCTCCGCTACTTGAATCAATACCTACACGAGGTGTAGAAAAAGGAAAGAAAAAATAAGGGTGAGTACGAAACACGTGTACTCAGCAAGCATCATCGATAACCGACCCTAATCTAAAGTGATGGCGAGGACCACTACCTTAACTATCCAATTTACCCCGAATAAACCTACAACCAGTCAATATGCCACCCCAACCTAACAGAGCAACTCGACCAAAACAGTTAAAGGAAGATCAATAAATAGGGTAGGCAAATTACTCCAGGTGAATCAATATTTATCATTTTATGATCAACAAGTAAAGAAAGTCAACTAAGAGGGAGACTTACCAACACAGTATATTATCATCAATCATCATGACTAGCCAATGATCTAGGATAGAATAGTGAGAGTGTATATTTATATGTATATCATGCGACCAATAGGTACGACACAATAGTCCCACTGATCAAGCCATAACCATACCCCACATCTCATAGTATCTCAACCTCCAAATCACCCAAGAGATGGTATAATATGATGTAATGTAGTGAAATGAATGTGAAATACACAATATCACAAACAAGGTTCAATCGGGTAATACAATACGAAAAAAAGTAATCAAATGCAATATCAGACATACAAAGGGATGTAATGCAATGGGATGGGATGATGGTGGGACAATGATAATGTAAGCCACCGCATATCCTCGTATACACCTTCCGAGCTAAAGCTTCTAGGATAGGACCCATGGAGGAGAGCGACCCATATACCACATACACCTTCCTAGCGAAAGCTTCCAGGATAGGACACCATAGAAGGAGCGACCCACATACTAACACAATCTCATATCTCAATCAACCTTGTCGATAGAAACTTTGGTCGAGGGTTTTTATAAGGTATTTCATTTTTTTTCAGAATTAGTGTTTCTCAGTGGTACCTAATCTCATGAATATGAATGAATGAAATGAGTATGAATGCTCACAACCAAATTAATATGAAGATAGTGAATCAATTCAATAATGGTATAAATGAGCTCAAAATCTACTTAACATGTTAATATCTCATGATATAAGTCATCGCATTGCACCACTGGAATAATAAGTGATGTAAGAAATTAATAATATCAATTCAATCCCCTCTCTCGGGCATCACGATAATGATAAAGATAATTAATACTCAAATAAGACCTATAATATCAATTCAAGCCCCCGCTCAGGCATCACGATAATGATAAAGACAATTAATGCTCAAATAAGGCCAATAATATCAATTTAAGCCCCCACTTGGATATTACAATAACAATAAAACAAATAATGCGCAAATAAGTCCAATGATAGCCCCAACATGGGTATCCCAATTTAATAATCTCTCAAGTCAATAATAATATTCACATAAGCTCCCCCCCCCCCACGGGCAACAATAAAATAATAATAATCCCAACAACGCAAATATAGCAAACTTACCCAAAAACTAGCTTGTTCCACACAATTTGTCCCATCTTTTTGAAAGATGACACCATTAGACTAGATTACTAAAAGGATAACTACACTAGTTAACAACATGCCCGATAGTTCACCTTCATTCGCTTACCTAATAGCTAAGCCAAGATTTTCTTTCCTAACTACTTAACTATACTATTATCCGTTAAATCCTAAGAGATTATTAAACCCCAATAATTATATCAACTATTACAACCTATTCATACTCTAAGTATTTACTAAACCTCAATCATTCCATCCAATAACATAATAGCATAATTATACCCTAAATGGTTGCTAAACCCGGATCATCATATCAAAATCCACTAAACATGATTCAAGCTCTTAAATAGATACCCACTATCAATTTACTCAAGATCAATAAGTTACCTATCTACAATTTACTCTAAGCATATTCAGAAGTAGCAAGAGTAAACAAGATAAACAAGTATATCACTACAATACCCACAGAGATGCTCGCCATTTCATCTAAGTCGTACCCCCAAACCCTTAGCGATCACAAAACGCAAGCAAATAAGCACATAACACATAAACACCTCAGAATAAAGTAAAGGTACATCTCAACTTGCCTTAAAGACGATCCGCAAAGTCAAAACACAATCTGAAGCATCAATCGAAAGCTCTACTCCTTGAATCATCACCAAATACATCCAATCTAGTCAAATGTGACATCTAGACGTAAATACAAGACCACAATGCCCATATTGATGTATCCAAAATCACTTTGAAAATCGATCCTAAAAATAAAAGGGTAAAACTGGAATTTTTTATTAAAAAAATTATGTTTTTCATACTTTAAGGGTTCTAAATCTAAAAATCCAATGAAAATCGAGTAGAAATCGCATTGGAAATCACCAAAATATCAATATTACACTTTATTGGTAAAACCCCAAATCTCCATTATCAAATGCGGTTTAAAACGAGAAATTTTGGAAAACTTTTGTTAAAATCAGTTTACCCTCGATACAAGGACCTTAAATCCCAAAAAATCAATTCCAAATCGATCTTTAAATCAAGAACTTTTGATTTTATAACTTTGGGTTTTAAATCTCAATATTATGAATCAAAATTATGAAAAATGAGATGGATAATCTTGAAAAATGAATAAAATGAAGGTAGAATCACATACCCAATGATTATACGAGAAAAATGCATCAAGAATCGCCTCAAACGGAGCTTTCTAGCTCTCAAAAGTCAATTTTGAGTGAAAGTACGAAGTCTGAAATTTATAATATGTTCAGGTGCGATTCCTGTCGCTAAATCCCATTTCCGGTCGCTAAAATTCTATTTTCCTGGTCGCTAAAGGTGTGCACCCAACAACCTTTGTTTTCGCTAAAAAGGTCATAAATTCCTCATACGATAGTGAAATGCCCCGATTCTTTTTCCTAAAATTCCTAAATAATGATACGAACATACTCGTCCAATTGGAACTCAATTTCATGCGCGTTTTCCCAGTCAGATATTTTTTTTGCTTGTTAAAGAATAATTTCATGTTCCGCAGTAAAAACTCGACCTCGACTTATCAAAATTACACCAAACTTTTCAAATCAATCGTATAATTCATGCTCAAAATTTCAGAAGTTTGAAAATAATTTTTCAATCTTTAAAACGAATAACGAACCTTTTTGTCGACAGTATTT
Organism: Capsicum rhomboideum; assembly: GCA_031232105.1. NCBI lineage: Eukaryota > Viridiplantae > Streptophyta > Magnoliopsida > Solanales > Solanaceae > Capsicum > Capsicum rhomboideum. The sequence continues at coordinate 37,923,451 of CP124716.1, forward strand.
ACTTAAACAAGGCCAAAACGCTAAAAATATTCAAAAACGCATCCAAAACTCATCTGGAACCTCCTGAACACAAACCAAATATGCTACTAGCTTGGAAACGACATTCCAGACTCAACGGTGTATTCAGAATTTCCAACAGAGGTCATTATCAACAAAATATCCCCAAAACCAACTCTAGGCAACTTAAACCCAACTTCTCGTCTAAAGACTCAAAATCAAACTGAAAAACTCGAAACCTGAACCAACCATATTGCTAACCCAAATTGACATTCTGGATCTAATGAAACTGAAACTCTCATTTGACGCTCGAATCATAGAATGTTGACCAAAGTCAACTATACCACTTTAAAGGCTACTCAAAACCACAAACTCACATAAATCACTCTCGAATATTTTGGAGACCGTGCCAATCATCCCCACAACTCATAAATGACATAAAGCAACTACGAAAAAAGATAAAATGGTCAAAATGTAGAAAAAAGTAAAAATCACCACGAGAATTGTTACATTGTTTCTCAAGAGTAGTATTAGTTGTTGCCAGTTTATTTTCAAATACCTTATTTGGTACGCTTTTTAACCTATGTATAAAGAATGTGAGTATTAGTTATACATCCTATTTGGTATTATGTTATGTATAATTAATAAATGACAAATCATGATATTTGCAATCTAAGGATTCTTAATGTATGTATAAGCGTGGTTAAAAATACAATGGTCTATCAAAACCTTTTCCATAGTTTTATACAATTATCCATCAAAATCTTTTCTACATTCTTTCTCCCATATTTATAAAGGATATTTTTGTAAATAAATCATTTTAAAAAATAATTATGCAATGCATGTTATTCTTCATACCCCAAACTAAACAATACATGCATAAAAAATAATCTTAGTATAACTAATCTCAGATTGTTAATATACCATATTCAGTATTATTTTTATACACTCTGTCAAATAATTACTTGATGAGATAAGAATGAGTATCTTACCAATCATTTTCCTATCTTCTCTTTATATAAAATTTAGCCACAACGGTGGCTTTATTTAAAAATGGGTCCACTAGGAAAAAGGAGGACGGATGTTCCAAGGAATATCATGATTATTGAACTTTTTTTATGTTTTACAATAATAACCGTGAAAAGAGGATTTGGAGGATGTTTCTTGCCGACTTCATGCATCAAGTGACCATAGGTTGCTTTCAAGATAATTTAATAGGTTGAATAAAGATACCATTTCATTTGAAAACAAAATTCAGGTGGGGTTACGATCTATTTTTGTAGACTATTGAAAGCACCTGCTATTATTCTAGTTCTATGATATATTAAAGATAAAGGAGTGGTAGATACTATAATCTTAAAGAGATTAAAATAATTACCCTGGCTCAACCTGGCCACTAAACAACTCGCATTCGCTATAAATAATGGCCTAAAGAATGATAATCAATCAATCAAAAAGATTTGTTAAATTAATTGGCCATTTAAAAGATATGGATCTATCACAAATCTCACGTCCTTACTTTCCGTTTCATAGTACATGGTATTTTTATTTTTTGACATTTTAATTCAAAATAAAGATAAGATAATTATAAAGAAATTGACAGTTACACATCTAAAGTCTAAACTATGTGAGGATTCTACTTTTCTAAACTTATTTTTTGTGTATTATTTATAATCCTAAACAATGTAAGAGTCTAATTAGCCCCTGAACTATGTGAGGGTCCTGCCCCCCTCCCCCGTCCCCCCGTCGAATTGAATGTTAAAATTGCCCAAACTTTTATATTTAACTTCTTGTGTTTATTAAGATGATACTATTGCACACTTAAGTACACTTTTGCATTGTTTTAGTATCTATGAACTTGTATTACTCGTTTTGATTTCTATAAATTATTTTTAATATGAAGTTGCATCACTCGTATTTATTTTATATATAAAACTTGCAAACTACTTCTTCTTTTTCGAAATATGTAGATTTCTTATCCAAATTAAAAGGACACTTAATATGAAACATATTAAGTACTTAGATAAGCATTAAAATTGTTGCAGTAGTCTAAATGGGTAAAAACATTGTTGTTGCTTTAAGCCGATGATCTAGTTATAGGATGACTATTTAATTTAGGACTTCTTTTGTTTGTTTATTTTTTTTAGGGATAATTCAGATTTTCTCTCCAAAATTGATTTTTATTTCCATATATAAAACAAAATTTCAATACAATCAAAACCACAAAGCAAAAACACCTAAAGAGCACCCAAATCCCTACCACCTTCTAGGAATGGTGCAGGGAACAGTAGCACTCCAAACTAACTACGAATATGCTCAGTAAAATATATACACTTCCTGGCCAATTTTGATTTTATAATTAATACTTATTTCTCTTGTTATTTATTAATAATTTAAAAGGTACTTTTAGGACGAGCTTTGGGGTAGGGCATAGTAAAAATGCACCGAAGTAATTTATGGGGGTGAAAGTATCGCCGGGCCTAAGTCCCATCAATTTTGGCACATCCCTAAGGGGTTGCTTGGTATGTAGACTAAATTATCCCATGTTGGATGGGATAAGATGAGATATCCCAAGACCAAGTTTGATACTAGATTTATATCATGTTTGTTTGATGGTATAAACTAGTCCCTAGATAAATTTATACCATCAACCAAACATGATGTAAATTTAGTTCCAAACTTAACCATAGGATATCACACTTAAAACATAAGCCTAGAAAACCTCAACTTGTTTAAGAAGTTAAAAAAATCAAAATATTATTTGTTCTTAACACTAATTTTTATTCTTTTTTCTTTGTCTTTCATAGGGTAAAAGGAGAAAATGATGAATGTGTAAACTACAAAGAAAAAATGTGTCACGATCTAAATTACGAGATCGTGTGGGCAGCTACTCTATTCTTAACTAGATAGGAGAACTCTTACCACTCAACCAAGTATATGCAGAAATTCAAATTAACAGCCTTTAAATAAAGGGGAAAGGACATAAATGTCACTTTGCTCAAAACTATTTTCACGAAATATCCATTGATTTTGCAATTCCAAAAGGTAGCCATTTAGGCCTTTTTGTTGTTGCTAGTGCCTTCTTCTTCTTCATTTTTGTTTCCAGTTCATATATCATAATGATACAGTCCCCATGCCACATTCATTTAGTTTATACAGAAAAACATATGCATATATAGTTCATATATCATATTGATACAATTTTTATACTATATTGATACAGTCCCTGTACTATATTAATACACTCCTTATACCATATTGATACAACCCATATACCATATTGATGCAATTTCGACTGACCATTTTTGGAATTAGTTTGGGTCGATTGGTCACTCCATGTCCAATAGCCCAAACATGGACAATTTGTTTTTTGATGGGTCATGTGGTGTCCTTTTTCCTTAAATAAATAAACAGTTTAATCTAAATATAAATATTATTATAATACACGAGGCTTTAACAAGTAATGACTTAACAAAAGAACAACTCTCAAGACGTAGTCTAGACACGTACAAGAGCTTGTATATAGAATAAGACAAGAAAAGACACACAACTCCCGCCAGGAAGAGAGGGGCAGAAGTTGATGAATACTTGCCATTCCACATAAGAGACTTCAAGTCAACCTGCAACACATCTACATTCCAAAAAGAATGTAGCAAGAGTAGCATCAATACATCACACGTACTGGTAAGCATTATCAATCTACCAGGATTACATCACACAACATCATATAGAAATCACTAGAACAATCATGTGATTTTTTTAATCAGGGAGGTTAATGTTATTGAAGCAAAATCCAAAGAAAGATCTTTGAAATTGTCCCTTTAATATATTTACCAAATACTTTCTTTGTCCCAATTTATATGACACGCTTTTCTTTTTAGTCAGTTCCAAAAAAAATAACACATTTCTATATTGAGTACTCCAATTTAACCTTAAAATGTTTACTTTACCCTTAATGAAATGATTTATAGCCACACAAATATCTATCATTTATTTTAGACCACTAGTTTCAAAAAACTTCCTTTCTTTCTTAAAACTCCATGCCAAGTCAAAGTACCTCACATAAATTGGGACGGAGGGAGTACAAAATAATTGTGAGCTGTCTACTTTTCCCTTGCTAAATTTATTTTGTAAACATTAGTTTTTATTACTTATTTATCATAATATCCTTAATATTAAATAATAACTACATAAAATTGTATTAGTCAAATTTAAAATTTTAAAATATTATTAATAAGATTAATTAAGTAAAATATATTTTTAATTAATATCTTTTAAGAGGGTGTGTTAAATCAACAAAACAAAAGATAAGTAAAACAAAACGGAGAGAGTAGGGGTGGACGTTCGGTTCTTCGGTTCGATTTTATCAAATTTTGGTTCGATTCTTCGATTTTCGGTTTTGAAAAAGTGTGCACCGAACACCGAACCAAACTAATTCAGTTTGGTTAGGTTTTTTCAATTTCGATTCGGTTTAGTTCGGTATTTTTAAATAGGTTTTTCGATGAAAAATAAGAAATAAAATGAGAGCTGAATCAAAATATAAGACACTAAAAAATTTAAAACATTGTAAATAGACTATCAACTGAGGACAACTTCAAATACATATCATTGTAGTGCTCCATTTTTCATATCACAATACGGTGGTATTATTTGTGTGAAATTTTTTAGGAATTACAGTTAGAAATTAGGAGCATTTGTGTGAATTTTTTTTAGAAATTACAATTAGAAATATAACTATATTAGAAATTAAAATTAAAAATTAGGAAAATGTAAAAGTAATAAGGATGAAAGGTAAATGTTGATGAGGTAATTGAGTATGGGTTTTGAGGCTTGGTCTTGAAAAATTTTGAGTCAAACATGAGCTAAATTAAAAAAAATTTAAAAAACTTGTAATAAAACTTCAGTTCTTCGGTGCACCGAAGAACCGTTACCCCTAAACCTAACACCGAACTGAAGAATCGAACTATCGAAAAGAAAATTCGAAACCGAATTGAAAAATCGAAGAATCAAAACCAAAGAACCGAACTAATTCACTTCAATATGATTTTTTCGAATCCCTAGGAAAAAATATAAATTAGTCAATGCACGGAAGTCGTTTCATGTTTTTTGGGCACGTGATAGAAAAAACATGAACAACTAGTCCACTTGCCTAGTGAGAAACTTCAAAGAAGCATGAAATTATGAATATACCATTCATTAAATAATTGTAGATATTGAAAACATTCATGGCCCCCTTTTCAGGTGCATGTACCTTCTTGCTCCTCTGTTTTGCTATATATACCCCAATCCCTTCTTCTCTTCCAGAATTCAAAACCTTCTCTCTTTAAAATCTTCTATACAAAACGTTCAAAAATTCATAATGTATCAATTATCCAGTTCTACCGAGTTACATCCGACTAGTTTTCCGGCAGAATTCCCTATGTATTGCCGGAGTTCAAGTTTCAGTAGTCTGATGCCTTGTTTAACCGAATCATGGGGTGACTTGCCGTTAAAAGTTAACGATTCCGAAGATATGGTAATTTACGGGCTTCTACAAGACGCCTTAAGTATCGGATGGAAACCGTCAAATTTAACGTCGGCGGAAGTGAAAGCCGAGCCGAGGGAGGAGCTTGAGCCAGCTATGAGTTCTGTTCCTTCTATTGTTCCCGAGTTCGTGGCTCCACCCGCGGAGACTACAGCGGCTCCAGCAGTTGTGCAGCCCAAGGGAAGGCATTACAGGGGCGTCAGACAAAGGCCGTGGGGAAAATTTGCGGCGGAGATAAGAGATCCTGCTAAAAATGGCGCACGGGTGTGGCTTGGAACTTACGAGTCGGCTGAAGAAGCTGCGCTCGCATATGATAAAGCGGCTTATAGGATGCGTGGCTCTAAGGCTCTATTAAATTTCCCGCATAGAATCGGCTTAAATGAGCCGGATCCAGTTAGAGTGATGGTTAAGAGACAATTACCTGAACCGGCTAGCTCATCCGTATCATCGGCTTCAGAAAGTGGCTCACCGAAGAGGAGGAGAAAAGCTGTAGCGGCTAAGCAAGCCGAATTAGAAGTTCAGAGCCGACCAAATGTCATGCAAGTTGGTAGCCAAATGGAACAAATTCCAGTTGGCGAGCAGGTATTGGTCAGTTAAGATATGAGCTAAGAACTCAACGGCAAGGGCTTGTTTGGTTGAAGTGGACCCCAAAGAGCAAATTATTCCACTTGGTTAGAGGTGGGCCAAGGAGGCCATTTGGATTGTGTGTATCTGGCGTGTAAAGTGCACGTTTTTGTTTGTACTTCATGAAATGAAAAAAAAAAAAAAAAACTCATTTGCATATTCTAGCTTTTGATTTATTAAATGGATAATGTTCTCTCTTCCCTCTAATTGAGTTAGGTCGAAAATAATGAAGTTAGTACTGTACAATAACAAGTAATCTGTGGCGGAGTCAGAATATTCACTAAGAAGTGTCAGAATATAAAGAAGTAAATTTACGAAGAAACCAAGGGGTGTCAATATGTAATATATATATATAAATTATATTTTTACCTAGCTACAGAGTATAATTTTCTGACAAAAGGGTGTCGACCAATTATTCCACGAAATATTGCATTCAAACAAGGGAGAGAGAACTTTCCCGGGAGGAGAATATACCTACAATAAGGAACAAAGACAAAGTTATAAAAAAGGACAAGAAAAATCATTGGCCTAAACCAATTTGTGCGTGTGCAAGTTAATGTCTTTTACCAATTTGTGCGTGTGCAAGTTAATGTCTTTTTTCTTATTTGAAAAGGTAAAAATAATTGTGTTATGTAATATGGATGTCATGTGACATATATATATATGTGTGTGTGAATGTCATTAATAAGATATAGGAGTTAGTAGTCAAATTGAACTTGAACAACAAGAGTTACTTAGCCAAATTGGACTTGAACACCAAAGTTACTTGGCCAAGTTACTTAGAGTATTTGTAAATATACCAAGAAGTGAAGAAATAAAATCTCTTACAAGCATCTCTTCTTTACTTTTCTAGCTTTGTTAATTATTATGTTCTTGATATATTATATATTATGTTATAACACGTTATCAGCACGAGACTCTACCATCTCAAGTTAAGGCTAAGGTATGGCTAAGGTATTTTCGATTGAGGTATGATATTGATGGTAATCTTTGCCCATGAAATTTTTTGCTTAGACAAAATTTGAACTTTGGATTTATACTTAGTTGTTCACCTTTATTGATTTAGTTATTGGACATCATGGAAGGTTAGTTTGCAATATATAATTCATATATATATTCCTTCTTGGTTGACATGCCATTGGACAAGCTTAGTTGGTATAGTCTTATTCTTCTTGTTAAAGTTAATCGTGTATAAGTACTGAATTTAATACTATTGAAATCAGTATTATAAGTTTGATTAGAATGGTGAGAAAATGTCTTTCACTATTTTAATGTAAATTATTATCTGCTAAAACAGATGTACGCAAGTGAATCCCAAATGGTTGGTTTTCATGTTTAATTTTCTTTTGGTAATATTTTTTCAAGGCTCAAGAGTGAGTCCTGTTATATTTTGATTTAATATGTATTTATAGGTAAGACGGTGGATTCAAGCTCCATCGCCTCAAAAGGGTAAGACATCGGGTTAGAGTTTCGGTGTACCATGATGATAAGATATTGGGTTCAAGTCTCATTGGTCTATGACCTAAATGACCTTTTATTTTGATAAGACGTTGAGTTTGAATCTCGATGCACCATATTGATGATTTAATGATGACTAAGACAAAATTTTGGTGAAAAGTCATGAAATATGCTCCATTCTCTGAAGTGAATGTGGTAGCAATGCATAATATGTCTGAAAGAAGACATGTGATTGAATTTATGAATATGAATATGGGTGTAGCAAAGGACAAAACCTTTCGATACATTATATGTACGCCTTGATTCGCTCATGAAGGAGCAATATCTTGAAAGAGATTCTAAGCTATTATAATTTGATAGGCTTAAGGCCCATTTATATTCCATTCGTGGGGAATGAGAATTTTGATTGTTGAAACTACAGATCTATTCCCTGGGGTGAATGTGATAGGAGTAACACCTCCAAAAGAGGTAGAATAATTGAAAAATTGAATATCTCCAAGTTACTATGCTACGAAACACGAATGTGAAAAGTTACTCAAGCATGATGAGATCACATGCCATAATAAACTAAGAGTTTATTGTTTATTGATACAAAATTCATATCATAGTAAACATGAAGTTTACTAAAGCAAAAATCATACGTCATGGTAAACTTGGAGTTTTGCTAGTACAAATAAGTTCATAAGTTGGCTTGAACGATTATGACATTCCAAAGATGTGCATTGAGTATTGACATGTAATGAAGAACTGAAAGATTCTTCAATAATTGTCGTATGTTGCTTGTTCTCGTGATAATTTGGTTGGACCAACTAATGTTGGGATTAGATCCCTTAAAATTTGAAAAGTATAAAAGGTGAATATGGGCCCATTCACCTGTTATGTGATATCTTAAATAGATACATCTATAAAATGATCACATGTACGTTTGTTGTCAACCTGCAGTTTGACATTCATAAAGTTGCTTGCTCAATATAAATTGAGTTAAGAGCATAATTTCCAGATTGTGTAATCAAGACAATTCATCTTGATAATGTTGGTTTGACGTTGAATGCCTCCAATTAATAGTTGAATCATTGCTTATGAGAACAAATCTTCATATGATTGGTCTGAAATATGATAATCACACATTATAGCACTTATATGCACCAGAACAATAGATTATGATTAGTTTTCCCCTCTCAATTGGTTCAAGGTCAGGAATCAAATATTACATCTAGTAATTTTTAATATGAGGTATATGAGTAATGAATATACCATGATGCACAAAGATGGATTCCTCAAAGAAGATAGAGGAGGTATGCTAGTTTTCCTAACATAAGGGGGAGATAATAAGCAACTATGAAATATGTTAGAAATTATCATCAGATCCTCATTCAAATGATACTCCCTCCATTTAAAAAAGAATGACCTAGTTTGACTTGGCACGGAGTTTAAGAAAATAAAGAAGACTTTTGAATCTTGTGGTCCTAAATTAAAGTTATGGCAAATGTACCAAAATGCCCTTTAATCTTGTGGCCTCAAACGTGCCATGTGGAAAGTTGGAATTAAAGTGTTGCCAAAAAAGGAAAGGGTCATTTTTTTTGAAACGGACTAAAAAGGAAAGTAAGTCATTCTTTTTGAAACAGAGGGAGTAATTCAAGTTCAAATGCTAGGAGCATTTGTTGACCCAAAATTGATCTCATATTTAGCTGTAAATGCTCCAATTGAATGTTCTTGAAGGACAAAGTCTACTACATGCATGAAGCATGGTAGATCATAATCGGTTCCAAATGAGATAGTCCTTGAAAATGATAAGGAGCAAATGATCATAATAAGGAAAGGATGTGCTTTTGAAGAGCTTACAATATAACACTTCATGAAACCTTATGAGAGGTTCAGGTACCTGAAAATAATGAACTGATGAGATCTCAAAATGTTATGTCACATTGCGAACCAATACAAAATGATATATCGTCGACGATTTCTTTGATACAATATGACGCAATATTGTAAAGGGATTGTGAGGATCTGAATTCTACGTTTATTTAAGCATGCTGACGTAGAAATATTTGTCAAGTGACATGGAAAGATGCATCTTGGTAAGCATAAAACTTATTTGATTTGCAGTTCGAACACCAAAAGATGTCACACATAAAATGATTGACTATTGTCACTTGACAAAATCTATATGAAAATCCCTGAAGGATTCAAAATGCCTGAAGCATATAAAAGTTTCTGGGAAACTTGTTTATAATCCTTATAAGGGGTAAATTAATGATTTGAATACTATTCAAACTCTTGGAGAATTTTCAAAAGTGATAAATTATTTGGTGAAAGAAGTTGAAATGAGAAACATGCAGAATTGAATTGGTCATGAAGTACCATATTTTATGCAATTGATGCATTTATACATCTTGCTATAACTATAAGCATGATATAGTTTTACTCCTACATGGGGATAGTGAAGTAAGATCACTTGTATATTGCAAATGAAAACCCCTGTATGGATGTGTTTATCTTAACGAATATTGTTAAGCTTTTGAATATACAGGATATTCATATGATCGATATAAGAATTCGATATAGACATATTATCTATTGCCATGAAGGGTTACTGTCATACTGTGCTATTTTACATGATAGTCTAATCATGTTGAGATAATAGTTATTCATGAAGCAAGCCGAGAATTATGCATATAGACATATTATCTATTGCCATGAAGGGTTACTGTCATACTATGCTATTTTACATGATAGTCTAATTATGTTGAGATAATAGCTATTCATGAAGCAAGCCGAGAATCATGCATGACCCAACTAAAGAAAAGATTCATAAAAGGAGATAGAATGAAGCACATTTCACCAAAAGCTTTTCTACACACATGAACTTCAATAGAATGGTGATATCAACGTGTTACATATCCGTTCGAGTGATAATATGATTGATTCATTCACAAAGTATCTACCTAATGCAATTTTTGAGAAGATGATGCATAAGATTGAAATGTGAAGATGCAAGTTCTGCATTGATGTTCTCATCAGGGGGACTTAATACGTATTGTACTCTTTTTCCCTTACAAGATTTTGTCCTACTGGGTTTTCCTTGTAAGGTTTTTAATGAGGCAACACTAAGGGCGTATTACAAGATGTGTGTACTCTTTTTTCTTCACTAGGCTTTTTCCACTGAGTTTTCCTAGTAAGGTTTTAATGAGATACATTATCTATTAATGGACATCCAAGGGGGAGTGTTATATAATATGAATGTCATGTGATATATATATGTGTGAATGTCATTAATGAGAGATAAGAGTTAGTAGCCAAATTAAACTTAAACACCAAGAGTTACTTAGCCAAATTGGACTTGAACACCAAAAGTTACTTAGTCAAATTGGACTTGAACACCAAAGTTACTTGGCCAAATTGATATCCAAGTTACATGCTCACAAGCATCTCTTCTCTACTTTTCTACCTTTGTTAATTATTATGTTCTTGGTTTATTATATATTATTTATAACAAATTGGCTTTACATCTCTTTATTTTTCGGACATTTTTATCTGTCACTCCGATACTATAAAAATATTTCAACTTTTTTTTTTTTGCCAAAAAAAAAAGATTCATTTACATGAATTTCTTTTCTGATGATTTATTTTATAGTAAGTAGGGGTGTACAGACCAAACCGCCAAGTCAAATCGAACTGACGAACCAAACCAACTCAAGAAAAAACCCGACTTGTGGTTTGGTTTGATTATTTTGGCGTTAGAAAAAAAAAACCCGACCATTCTTGTTTTGGTTGGGTGTTAACCAAAGAAAAGTCAAACCGAACCTAAACCAACCCGACATAATAAATACATATATTTTTAACATTTTATACATAAAAAATATTAATTATAATCTATTTTCTAAATATTTTTTAAATTAATTTTATTAATTTTTAATATTTAGAAAGTAGATGTAAATATATATTCAAATTTGGGCCTTTAAGTTGTAATATTTATCCAGTAATTGATAACTAAATGATCCAAAGCCCAATATAAACTTAAAACCTAAAACTTTTCACTCTTCAGTCACTTTTCATCTTACTTTTTAGTTTTCGGAGAGTTCTCCGCTCCTCCTTTCCACTTCTCGTTTTCCATAATTGTGGTTTTCCACTAGCACATGAGTGAAAACATACTTGATCTTGTCTACAATCACAATATAATTGTAAAAACTAAAGATTATAAAAAAAATCGAGAAAAACCAAAAAACCAAAAAAACCGACTAAAACCTAAACCAAGAAAACCGATTTTATGTTGGTTTGATTTGGTTTATAGATTTAATAAACCGACATGATTGGTTTGATTTTTTTTTTAGTAAAAAACCAAACCAACCTGACCTATGTACACCCGTAATAGTAAGGTGTGTAATTCCTTGCACTTGTATTTTGCTTTTTGTCACATTGAACCTATAAATTTTCAAGAACGTTTTTCAGTCTCTCACCTGAATATTCTCAAAAATCATTGATAAGAGTTTGGTAGCCTAATCGTCAAACCAGTATAGGAAAATTATTCTTTCATCTGCCCAATTCCATGGCTCCCATCCATAAAACAAATTTGTAAGGGGTCGTTTGGTAGGGTGTATAAGTATAGTGCAAAATATGATGTATAAGTAATGTTAATATTAGTTATGTTGAGATTATTTCTTATGCAATGTTTGGTTTGGGGTGTAAAAATAACCTGCATTACATATTTCTAAAAAAAAGTTATTTACAAAAATATCTTCTACAAATATAATGGAAATGATGTGGAAAAGGCTTTGAGGGGCTATTATGTCTTTATCCATGCTAATGCATGCATTAAAGTCTCTTGCATTTCTAATGTCATGGTTTTTCATGTATTAGTAATGCATAAAATAATAACAAATAGAGTGTATAACTAATGTTATGTTGAAAAAGTGTACCAAACAAGGTATTAACATGAGCTAATGCATGTATTATTTTTTCTAATGCATCCTACCAAACGACCCCTAAATGTGTTTGAATCACGACTGTAGAAGGCTGTACATCAATATATAGTCCATTTAAATTTATCAATAATTTTATTTAAGCGCTCAAATTAATATTTTTTTATTAAGCACATGAACACATGATGAGTTTTTTTTATTAGACATTTACGATTAAAAATTTTAGATATTTTTTTTGGTGAGTGTTCCCAAGCGTCCATTATTTAGATGATTAATCACTTAAAAATGTCACCTCTTTTAATTAAACGTATTAGTTTCAATATAAGTCGTAAGACTAGCAATTTCATTCCAATTAATCTTGATGTATATATTATTAAAAGGAACTACACAAATACTCATCTGAATCTATTTAATTACTTAATTTGGAGGTGGTTAGATAGCACCACCAATCCTATCCTTGGCTTCACCCTCGGCTTTTTCCTTGCCCTTGTCGGCGACCTTAGCAGTCCGTAAGAAAAGCAATAAAGGCAAAGACAAGAACTAGATAGAAGCCGAAGAAGAAACAAAGCATGAGCCTAAAACACGACCATAAAATACAAGAAAGGTGAAAGCAAAAGAATAAAGCTCCTTTTTTTTTGTTGAGAAACATGATGAAGGACAATTGTTGAGAATGAAGAAAAATATGAGCAAGGAAGGAAGGTACTTATAGCAACCCAAGGAGAAATTCTTTAAAGTAAATGATGTCATAAATCTTGGAAAACTAAAAGACAGGAGAAAATGATGGAATGAAAAGATTTAATCGAGATTCTTGGCCCAAAGAACGAGGCTCTAAAGGGAAAAAAAAGAAAAGAAGGAAGGTGAAGATCTTCTGACGATGCTTCAAAAACTTGAACGGCCTTCAAGAATCAATCACACATATACACGTGTCCCAAAAAAAGTTGAACTCGTGACTTCTGTCAGATATATTTATTAAAAAAATAATTTATTTTCTTTCACCAGAAGAAAATCAGGATTCATTATCCAATAAGAAAGAAAAGCAAATAAACATATTCCTAGGACAAAAAGAAAACTTGAGCCTGGAAAATGTGAGGACTATCTATATAGGATTAAAAAAATTTAGGATATGTGATCGTATTAAATCATGACACGTAGTGTAAGGCACAGCTTGACAAGACACAAGGTTGAATCAACTAGTGGCTCATGGAAGATAAAGATAAATAAGGCTAAAACATTATCTCGGATGTCAATAACTCAACCTACACCATGTAGAAGATACCATACCAAAATCCAGGAACGTCCCATAGAAAAGTCAACAAGCCAACACAAGCTGTTTTAGCCTCTATGCAACTGACTCATGAATGAAATCGAGCATTATATCTTTTTCTTTAATTAATCATTTATCATAAATTAATGAGGGGTTAATGCTTAGCAATCAACCTCTGAGAAGTTACTCTTATATAAGCTTTACAATCATCACCTTGTAGATGTTAGTAAATAAAATGCCTATCTATTATGTTTGTCCTAGTTTTTAGGAAGTAGTTCTAAATGTGGTTTGTTATCTAGTTTTAGGAAAAAATCTTATGGGTAGTTCCTAATTTTAGCTTAACTTTTGCTATATAGTTTTGCTTAGAAAAAAGACTACAGTCGCAACATTGTAATCAGTCAGTCAATAAAATTCATTTTCACTTCTACTGTCTCTCTCTTCTCTATCGTCTTTTCAACTACCTATCTTTTTTTTTAATCTTGAATCTATTTTCTTATCAGTGGTACCCATGGCAGGTTAGATTCAAAAAAAAAAAAAAGAACAGAGAGAAATATTGTGAGTTTATGACTTCAGAGATCAATTATGTGCAAGAATCGATCTATTCCACATTTTGATGGTCACTATGACCATTGAAGTATGCTGATGGAAAATTTTTTAAGGTCAAAAGAGTATTGGCGAATTGTCGAGGACAGCATCGGTGCTCGGGCAGAAGCTGAAACCTTGACGAATGCTCAAAAGGCAGAGCTCAAAGCAAGAAAGATGAAAGATTTGAAGGTAAAAAAATTTCTTCAGACTATTGAGAGTCCTATCTTGGAAACTATTCCTTGCAAAAAAACTTCTGAAGATATATGAGACTTCATAATAGATAAATATACTGCCAGAGTGAAGCGCACAACTTCAAATCTTTAGAAGGGATTTTTAGACTTTACAGATGAAGAAAGAAGAGTCGTAATGAGTTACTGTGCTAGAATAATGGAGATCAGCAAAAAATTGCAATTCCATGATGAGAAGATGAATGATGTCACAATTATTGAGAAAATATTGCTCTCTTTGATGCAAAAGTACGATTATGTCATTTTCTTCATTAAGGAGTCAAAATATATAGATGAGTTGTCACTGGACAAATTGCAAAGCTCCTTATTAGTACACAAACAGAAGATGAACCATAATTCAACTTCTGAGGAAAAGACCTTGTAGGCTTCTACTTTTATTTCTTCCAATTCTAAAGAAAGGGGTAGATATAGAGGAAAAGGAATAAGAAGAGGAGATCAAGGAAATGAGGATGGAGGCAACAAAGAAGGCAGTGGTAATGTTAGAGCTAATGACTACGTAATGTGTTGTGGTCTTACGACACTTTCGATGCTTAAATCTAGGGAAATTTGCTAATACAAAGGCATTTTTATGTGGGTATGATATGCGTTTATGATATTTGCAGGTTAAACTAGTCCGGAGAAGTGAAGTACAGATATTGGGACCTAAAGGCATCATACAAAGCCAACCTACGACCATTGGATCTGACAATAGTCATCCCATTTCTATTGTAGGATGAAGCAGATAAGTGATATTCAGGTGGCCTTCAGAAGAATGCATCTCACGATCGTCGTTACATGGAACGATCATTAGATCAATCGTGGAAAAGGAGTCCAGATACAGTGCTTAAAGAGGTTAAATATGAACAGGATCAGATAAAAGGATTCCACGATCATTGTATGAAACAACATATTCATTCTGAAGATCATGGGAAGGTGATCTTGCAAAGTGAATAATCAAAGGTAGAAAGCAGAAGAAGAAGTAACGATTGTTAGAAGATAGGACGAGCTCATGCTGAGCATCGTTCCAGCAAACATTTGCCAATGTTCAAAAGTCAAGCATCCAACAATGAGAATCAAGGATGATCGTGGTATCTACTAGCGATGGTTCCTACCTTTGTCCGAGGCACCGACTCAGCAAATCCCATTGTGTTTAGGATAGGTTTTATTTATGTCTATAAATACTCTTAGTAGGTTTATTGTTTCAGTTTACATTCTTTTGATACTTTTGAGGCATATTGTTGTTCTTTAAAGTATAAACAGCAATTTTTAGGGTTTTAATTCAAAGTGAGATTTGTAGTTTTCATCTTCTTCTTCGTAAGTTCATAATTATGATTTCTTCTCAGATTTATTCTTGTGTGCTTACAATTATAGTAGCTAAATACCAAAAATAGGGTTATGGGAACCATGATGAACTAACAAAGTAGTGGTCAAGGTACAACGTGATTCTCAAAAGGTGTTTGTACATGTATTGTAATTCTTTTCGATTTGATTACTTTCTGATGGTGGCCAATGTTAGAACTCGCCTTATCATTACTCACAATGATAGAAGGTGTAACGGACGGGAAAAGGAAATTAACAACGAGACTTGGAGCTATCAACCTCCACTTAATTAGCTTGAGCCGGTAAATGGTATAGCTAATATGGAATCAATGATAGGGGTTAGTAATGCGAAACTCGGGAGACAATGATACGTTATTGAAGATAGTCATCTAATAATGGCGTAAAGTTGTTTAGAGGAATATAACCTATCAATTCTACATGTTGAGCATCACGAGAGATCACTAGTACAACAAACCTACTAAGTTATAAAGTTATGGAGTTAGGGGAACACAGTCCTAGTGCCTCTCTCACATCGTTTACAAATCCAGCGAAATCAATAACTTGTTACTATTTGAAGTTCTCAAAATCCCCCCATTACTCGAAATTATTTACTAATTATTTAGACAGAAATATTGATAGATATTCAGACCTATTCTTCATAGGATCAACCCCAACCTAGTTGGATTCTGTATTTGATCAACAACCTCTTTATACTTTTATCGGAGGTGTAATTTGGGCGACATCACTACAATAAAAGCAGAGGAAGGTATTTTGATAAATCCAAGGTAGAATATTATCGTTGTCCTAAATTTGGTTATTATCATTCTGAATGTTATACTAGGTTGCCTGATGAGAAAGAAGAAAAGGAAGGAGAAACCATTTAATGGCGGTTCATGCTGAAAACGAGCCTGTGGAGCAAGTTATTTAGTATATGGATACCGACTGCAGTAACCACATGACTGGAAGTAAGTCTTCTTTTACTTATTTTTATGAAAGCTTTCAGTCGACAATTAACTTTTATGATCTCTCAACTGTGAATGTGATGGGAAAGGGTAATATCAATTTTAGAACCAAGAATGGATATATGGAAATCATATATAATATTTTCCATGTTCCTACTTTGAAAAGCAATTTGTTGAGTGCTGGTCAACTATTAGAAAAAGGGTATGTCATCACCTTAAGGAATGATGAATGTGAATTTTTTGATCCTTCTAGAGGAGTTATTTCCATAGTGAAAATAAGTCGAAATAGGTTGTTTCCTTTGAAGATTGAAATATTCACTCTGCTCTATGACAGAAGTGGAAAACCCTTCGTGGTAGTGGCATTTTTGATATGGTCACTTGAACTTTGGTGGCTTGAAGATCCTTCAAAGGAAGAGTATGGTGATGAGGATTCCAGAAATTATTGTTCCCTCTCAAGTTTTTAAAGAATGTGCTGTTGGCAAACAATATCGTTCTCAGTTTTCCACAAGTAAGTCATGGAGAGTCAAGAAGGTATTGAGGCTGGTACACTCAGATATTTGTGGGCCAATAAATCTAATTTCTAATAGAGGTAAAAAAATATTTTATTACCTTTATTGATGATTATTCTAGGGAGACTTAGGTGTATATTCTGCAAGAAAATTCAGAGGCTTTTAATGTATTTAGAAGCTTCAAAGCGCATGTGGAGAATGAGACAGGAAGGACTATTAAGAACCTTCAGATAGATTGCGGGTGAGAATATTTGTCACGACCCAAACACACCGTTAGTGGCACCCACACTACTCACCTTGTGGGAGAACCATCTACCCTAAATACCAACTCATAATCAACACTTAAAGAAATAATTAGAACTAACCTATCAATAAATACCCAAGTCTAAAAGAGAAATCGAAAGTACAACTAATTGCTGAACGTTGTTCTTAACAAAATAAATCCATCCCTGAGAACCAAAAGTCATCCGTACCAAAACATCTAAGATTTTCAAGAAGAGGATGCAACCCCAAAACTGAAAGAAAGTGCATAATGTCCAAAACAAAGGACTATGTCATAAAGGAAAGATCTTAGGGTAGCCCAGATATTCCGCTCACCCTGAAATCTGAAGTCAACCACTGGAATCATTAGTGAGGTCTCGAAGAAGCCGCTGGAATATGCACTGGACTCACAAAAGTAAGAGCAGGTGTAGTATTAGCACACAAGAAAACAACAGTGTACTGATAGGGTCATTTTGCCAACCCAAGATGAGAATATGAACACTTAACTAAAATATAGTACAAGAAGTTAATCCATGCTCAACTAACATACACTTAGCACATAAAAAGTCAAATAATAGTTTAGGACTAAAAACCAACAAGTCAACAAAATATCATCGAGTCACGTTTAGTCAAGCCAAGTCAAGACATATCAGACAAGTAAATAATTACCAAGCATATAAATATATTTCCTGGTTCACTCATAGGACCGTCAAACTCACCTGACCCTCGTACATACAAGCTATCGGTAATACATCTACCCTCTAGCCATGACCTGCAGGGGATAATTTTAGTCCATGTACTAATACCCTAGACACAAGTGTCTGCCAACCTTGTTTCACCAATAACTCGTGATAACGTTCCAAATACCGAAACATTCCATACTTAGAGATAAGGTAGGTCAAAATCATACAACAATGCAAAATACTTGCATTGAACACACCAAACAACATACACTAACAAGACACACTACAAAGTAGTTAGCATGCACATATAACACAAATTGGATTAAACTACAATACCATCACCTACCTCGGACCAAGCTTGCACAACTCCTCTAAGCCAGTGCTTTGCTCTTCCGTTCAATTTCTGTTAGCTCTTGGTCTAGAACATGCATATAAACACATAATTAATGAAATGACCTACCATGTTGGGAATTATAACTCACACCCAACCCCTAAGGCCAAGTTCATGATCATTCCCTTCCCGTTCTAGGGCTTTTCTACCGTAATTCAGCTAAAACTACCAATTCCATAGGTAAATTAGTGAATTAATGGAGTACAATGGTAAAATAACTGTTAATAATCAAGACCCATTAACTTAATACTTAATTTTTTTCCTTGCAACAGAAAACAACCAAAATCAGCCCTAAAACCCTCTCCAAACTTTGTAATTTAGCAATTCTAAGGCATAATTATTAATTATTAGTTAACGGGGATGAATTCCTTACCTTAACAAAGCCAAATGATGATAAACTAGTGAAAATCGCCTTTTCTTTACTCTAAAATGAGTTTTAGAAAAAGAAATTATTTTGGGGAAATAATTTATTAAGTCTGCGACTTTCACCGCTATACCGGCATACGTTGCTATAGAGGCATCGCTGCCACTATAGTGAGCGTTGACAAAGTTTGACCATTGCTATAGCGAGAATTTCTCCTCTATAGCGGCGGTTGCTATAGCGGGAATTTCTTTGCTATAGCGGCGGTTGCTATAGCGGTGTGCCTGCCGCTATAGCGGTATTGATGGGACAGAATGTCCAATTTTGCCCCAAAATCCCAATTTTGACAATACACCTTAAACCTGGGATATTCCAAACTATGTCCTTTAGGCTAAGATCAATTTTGAGAGTTCTACTTACCCAATTTCGATTACGTAAAATTCTACGGGTTTCTTATTGTCTTAGCTAACTAGCAATCAAAACAAACACCACCAAACCTGCCCAAATCATTCTTGGACTTTCTTAGACCATATCTCGCTCCGATTTCATTCAAAACTAGCCTAGCTTAAAATTTATAACTTCAAATTCGGGAAGCATTTTAACATGGGACTTTTAACAGAAAGTTTATACATAACGATGAAAATGTTCGTTATAACAGATACCAATTTACCCATCGTTCATCCTCAAATAATCAAATACAAAAATAAGCTAAAATAAGGAGAGAAGAGAGTACCTGCATCCTCAAATAATTGAGGGTACTGGATCCGCATATCCTTCTCGATTTCCCCAGTGGCTTCCTCAATTGGATGATGCTTCCATTGAACCTTAACCAAATGAATTTACTTCATCCTCAACTTTCGAACATCCCGATCTAGAATTGCTACTGGGTCCTCCTAGTAATCTAAATCCTTATCTAAAAGAACCAAGTCCCACTTAATGATATAGTCTCCATCCCCATGGTACCTTTTGAGCATAGAGACGTGAAATATTGGATGGAATCTCGAAAATCTTGGTGGTAGAGCTAACCTGTAAGTAACTGGACCCACAGCTTCAAGAACCTCGAAGAGACCAATATATCGATGGCTGAGCTTGCCCCTCTTGCCAAAACTCATGATTCCCTTCATGGGAGACACTTTAAGCAAAACTTGCTCACTAACCTTAAAGTCTATGTCTCTTACCTTATGGTCCGCATACTCCTTCTGTCTTCTTTGAGCAAGCAACAACATGGTTTGAATAAACCTTTCTTCCTCTTGAGCCTCCTTCACCAAGTCAGTGCCCAAAGGTTTAACACCACCATTCTTAAACCACCCAATAAGTGCCCTACACTTCCTTCCATAGAGTGCCTCGAATGGTGCCATATCAATGCTGGATAGATAGCTGTTGTAGTATGAAAACTCACACAACAAAAGGATTTGGTACCAATGACCATCCAAATCAATCACACAGGCCCTGGACATGTCCTTTAGCACTTGAATCATTCTCTCCAACTGCCCATCTATTTGAGGATGAAAGGCCATGCTAAATGTGAGCTTGGTGCCCAACTCCTTATGCAACCTGTCCTAAAATTTGGAAGTGTATTTTGTATCTCTATCAGAAATGATGGTAAGAGGCACCCCATGAAGTCTCACAATCTCCTTGACATATATCTTAGCGAACTGTTGAGAGCTGTAGTTTACGCGAACCGACAAGAAGTGAGCTGATTTCATCAACTGATCCACTATTACCCAAATGGAGTCATATTTTCTTAAGGTCTTAGAAAGACCCACCACAAAATCCATGGCAAAATACTCCCATTTCCACATAGGTATAGGCATCCTCTAAAGTAACCCCGTAGGCCTTTAATGTTCATACTTTACTTGCTGACAATTGTGAAACTTAGACATATAATCCACTATGTCCCTCTTCATCCTAGGCCACCAATAAAGCTATCTTAAGTCACGGTATATCTTGGTCGTACCCGAATGAATAGAATAACGCAAACCATAGGCCTCTGAAAGTATATCACGAATAAAATCACCAATCTGAGGAACACATAATCTTCCCTTAAGCCATAACACGCCACTCGTCAAGACTGGCATCCGCCACCTCCTCACGCACCATTTTATTCCTGAGTGCATTCAACTTCTTGTCCTCAAATTGCTTAGCTTTTATCTGGTCTTGAAATGTTGACTTCACCTCAACACTAGCCAACACTCTACCCCTGTCCGAGACCCCAAACTGAATGCTCTGAGATGCTAGAGTTTGAAACTGTCTATCTAACGGTCGTCTGGACACCCTAAAGAATGACAAGCTACCCATACTTACATATTTATGGCTCAATGCGTCTGCCACCACACTGGCCTTACCCGAATGATACTAAATAGTTACATCATACTCCTTTAATAGTTTCATCCATCTCTACTGCCTTAGATTCAAATTCCTTTGAGTAAACATATGTTTCAGGCTACAGTCGTCTGTGAAGACCTCACACTTGACACCATAAAGATAGTGTCTCCAAATCTTTAATGCAAACACTACCGCTGCCAACTCTAAGTCATTGGTTGGGTAGTTCTTTTCATAAGGCTTCAACTGCCTCAAAACATAAGTAATGACATTCCTATCCTACATCAATACAACACCCAAGCCCTAAAGTGAAGCATCACAAAACACTATAAAGTCCTTACCTTTCACTGGTAACGAAAGGGTAGGCATTGTAGTCAAGAGTGTCTTGAGCTTTTGGAATCTCTCTCACATTGATCTGACTAGACAAATGGTACTTTCTTCTAAGTCAACCTTGCCAAGTGCATTGTAATAGATGCAAAGTTATTGACAAACCTGCGGTAATAACTAGCAAGGCCCATAAAGCTCCTTACCTTGGTCACTAAACTAGGCCGAATCCAATTCTTCACTACATTAATCTTCTGGCCATTACCTTTTTTTCAGAACCCACATGCCCCAAGAAGGAAACTAAAGACAACTAGAATTCACATTTTGAAAACTTAGCAAATAGCCATTTTCCCTTAGAATCTCCAAAACTATGCGAAAATGACCTGTATGCTCCTCCTTACTCTTAGAGTAAACTAGAATATCATCAATAAGCACGATAACAAAAAAAATCCAAGAAAGACTTAAAGATACCGTTCATCAAACTCATAAAGGCTGCAAGTGTATTAATTAACTCGAAAGACATCACCAGAAACTCATAATGGCCATACCGAGTTCTAAAAGTTGTCTTTGGTATGTCCTCTGGTCTTATCTTCAACTGATGATAACCCGACCGTAAGTTAATTTTCAAAAACACAGTCGCATCCTGTAACTGGTCAAACAAATCATCTAAGCAAGGCAAGGGATATTTATTTTTGACAGTAAACCTATTCACCTGTCTATAGTCAATGAACATCCTCATACTACCATCCTTCTTCTTAACAAAATGGACCAGAGCACCCCAAGGTGAAGCACTTAGATGAATAAAATCCTTGTCAAGTAGTTCTTGAAATTGAGTTTTGAGTTCTCTCAACTTTGCTGGAGCCATTCGATAGGCAAAAATTGATATAGGGCGAGTGCCCGACTCTAAGTCAATACAAAAATCAATATCTCTATCTGGAGGCATACCCGACAGGTTTGAAGGAAGCACATCCTGGAGTTCAAAAACTAGCAAAACTGACTCTAGAGAAGGGGACCCCGCACCCATATCCCAAAGATGTGCTAAAAACACTACACACCCCTTCCTCACTAACCTTCTGGCCTAGATAAATGATATAATTCTCACAGGTTTGACCTTATAGACCCCCTTCCACTCTAGTTATCTATTCCCAGCATAGCTAGAGTAACTATCTTAACATTACAGTTTAAAATAATGTGATATGTAGATAACCAGGTCATACCCAAAATTATATCAAAATCCAACATATCCAAAATAATCATGTCTACCCAAGTCTGAAACCCCCCAAATAATACAGAATAAGAACGGTAAAAATGGGTTACTACCACAGACTCATCAACCGGACTAGACACATAAACAGGGAAATTAAGTACATCACAAACCAAATTCAGACCCACCACAAACTAAACAGATACATAAGAATAAGTAGGCCCCAGATCAAATAGAATAGAAGCCATCCGATTACAAATAGAAATAGTACCTGTGATCATTGCATCAGAAGCCTCGACATCAGTCTTTCCCAAAAATGCATAACAGTGAGCCCGGTAATTAGTTTTAGCTAACTCTTTCCCCAGCTGCGCTCCCCCCCTGTGCCGCTATTTCCTCAACTACCCCTACCATCTGCCTAATTTTCCTGTCCACCCTGTGGATGACCCCTGCCATTTTCTCCTCCACCTTATGGATGACCCTTGTTATTTCCTCCTCTCCCTTTACCCGCTAGAACTATAGCCTGAGTCTGCTGCTATTCCTGGATGTTTACCTGTCTCACAGGATATTTTCTCTTAGAGTGACCAATAATACCATAATAAAAACACCATCGCTCGAGAGAAGGCCGATTGGTAGAAGAGTAAGAAGCCCCTTGGCCCCTAACAACCTGTGCCTGAGAAGTTACCTTAGCTGGGACCACAGTAGAAGCTGGCAAGGCTGACTGAATTGGGCAAGCTGAATAGGCCTGCTGACTCTGGACCTTAGAATAACACTTACTGAAATTCCCAACATTACAGGACTTCTTGGCTAACATATTAGCTTGACCTACTTGCGTAAACCCCTCTAACTTCTTCACATAATCTGAAACCTCATTGAACCCTTTCCCTGCAGAAGTCATATGAACATTCAAAACCTGAAGATCATAGTTCAAACCCTTGACATAGCACCAAATCCTCTCCTCCTCAGTAGCCAACAACTGAGTAGCATAGCAAGACAAAGCATGGAGCTTAGCCTCATAAGCTACAACTGACATATCGCCTTGTTCCTATGCTTAAAAATCATCCCTCTCATGATCTCAGAGAGCACGAGGAACATACTTCTCTAAAAATAAAGCATGGAACTGTTCCCAAGTCACAAACTCCATGTTGCTGAACAATACCCATCTTGTACAACCTCTCAGAACAATCAATAATGAACTCAAAAGCGTCCTCAGACTCAGTACCCTGGAAAGTAGGTGAAACTTAGTTAGCAGATCATGCTCAGTACCAGTCATAACAGAACCCAAAATTGGATGAGGAAAAGGATCCTGAGAAACTGGCACAATAGGAGTGGCTCCAGTCCAGCCAACCCACTCAGGAAAGCTAATAATTGTTGAACAACCACAACAGACATGGAAGGTAAGGCTATAACCCCAGTTGGTGCTTCTACCTCGGGCTCTATTCCTTGCTCCTCTACTGCTTCCCTCTCCTCAAAATGATCCTGAGATGGGGGAGGGGATACTGACCCTTCATGAGTATGGCCAACAGCTGCTCGAGCTCTACTCCCAGCATGGCTCATCCCCTTATTCTTACCACTCCCTCTCACTTGTCCTCTTCCCCTTACAGCTGGCTCCTCAGTTGGAGTAGCCGGTGTAGGGGCTGCTGCTCGAGTTTCGTTGGACCTAGTATTCACTATTTGCAGACAAAAGAGTGAATAAATTAGATACCAATTTGGATCTCCAGATACCAATTTAAATTAATTTATAGCACTAAAAAAGCAAGAAGAAAAATTTCCTAAAGTCTTATAGCCTCCCAAAGAAAAATACAGATGTCTCTGTGTCGTTTTGTGAGACTCTATTAGACCCATTTTGGTATGACGAGATTGACGAACCTAGAATCTGATACCAACTTTATCACGACCCAAACCTGCCATGAAAGGCACCCACACTACTTACCCGGTGGGAGAACCATCTACCCTAAATACCATCTCATAATCAACACATAAAGAAATAATTAGAACTAACCCATCAATAAATATCCATGTCTAAAAGAGAAACCGAAAGTACAACTAATTGAGGAACATTGTACTTAACAAAATAAAACCATCCCTAAAAAATGAAAGTTGTCTGTACCTAAACATCTAAGATTGTCAAGAGGGGATGCAACACAAAACTGAAAGAAAGTGCATAATGTCCCAAAAAAGGACTATGTCATAAAGGAAAGATCTCATGATAGCCCGAATATGCCGCTCACCCTGAAATCTATAGTCAACCGCTGGAATCACTAGTGAGATCTCGTAGGAGCCACTGAAATATGCGCTGCACTCATAAAAGTAAGAGCAGGTGTAGTATCAGCACACAAAAAAATAACAGTGTACTGGTAGGGTCATTTGGCCAACCCAAGATGAGAATATGAACACTTAACTAAAATATAGTACAACAAGTTAATCCATGCTCAACTAGCATACACTTAGCACATAAAAAGCCAAATAACAGTTTAGAACTATAAACCAACAAGTCAACAAAATATCATCGAGTCACATTTAGTCAATCCAAGTCAAGACATGTCAGAAAAGTAAACAATTACCAAACATATAAATATATTTCTCGGTTCACTCATAGAATCGTCAAACTCACCTGATCCTCGTACATACAAGTTGTGGGTAATACATCCACCCTCTAGACATGAACTACATGGGATAATTTCCGCCCATGTACTAATACCCCAGACAAAAGTGTATGCCAACGTTGTTTCACCAATAACCCATAAGAACGTCCCAAATACCGAACCATTCCACATTTAGAAATAAGATAGGTCAAAATCATACAACAATGCAAAATCCTTGCATTGACCACACCAAACAACATGCACTAATAAGCCACACTACAAAGTAGTTAGCATGCACATATAGCACAAATTGGATTAAACTACAATACAATCACCTACCTCGAACCAAGCTTGCACAACTCCTCTAAGTCGGAGCTTTGCTCTTCCGAGCAGTTTCCACTTGCTCTTGGTCTAAAATACGCATATAAACATATAGTTAATGAAATGACCTACCATGTTGGGAATTATAACTCAAACCTAACCCCTAAGGCCAAGTTCATGATCATTCCCTTCCCATTCTAGGGCTTTTCTACCGTAATTCACGTAAAACTACCAATTTAATGGGTAAATTAGAGAATTAACGGATTACAAGGGTAAAATAACTTTTAATTATTAAAATCCATTAACTTAATACTTAATTTTTCCTCTTGCACCAGAAAACAACCAAAATCAGCCCTAAAACCCTCCCCAAACTCCGTAATTTAGCAATTCTAAGGTATAATTATCAATTACTGGTTAACAGGGATGAATTCCTTACCTTATCGAAGTTGAATGATGAAAAACTGTTGGAAATTGCCCTTCCTTTACCCTAAAATGTGTTTTAGAAAAATAAATTATTTTGGAGAAATAATTAATTAAATCTGCGACTTTCACCGTTATATCGGGCATTGACCAGGTTTGACCGTCGCTGTAGAGGGAATTTCTCCGCTATAGCGGTGGTCTCTATAGTGGTGTGTCTGCCTCTATAGCAGCATCAATGGGACAGAATAACCAATTTTGCCCAAAAATACCAATTTTTACAACACACCTTAAACTCGGGACATTCCAAACAATATCTTTTACGCAAAGATCAATTTAGGGAGTTATACTTACCCAATTTCTATTTCGTAAAGTCCTACGGGTTTCTTATTATCTTAGATAACTAGAAATCAAAACAAACACCACCAAACCTACCCAAATCATTCCTGGATTTTCCTATACCATTCCTTACTCCGATTATATTCGAAACTAGCCTAGCCTGAAATTTGTAACTTCAAATCCGGGAAGTATTTTAACATGGAAATTTTAACAAAAAGTTTATACATAATGATGGAAATGGTCGTTACAATATTGCTCTAAGGTACTTTATGGATTTTGTAAGACTCGTGGCAATTAGAAAGAGCTCATAACAACATATACAACACAACTAAATAGTGGGGCAGAGAGGAAGAATAATACCATTCTTAATATGATTCATAGATTGATGGCTCAAGGAAGATTTCTAAAAGAATTTTGGCCGAAAGTAGTGAATTAGAGCATTCATAACTTGAACAGAAGTCCCACTTTTGCTTTTTGAGATGTGACACCTGAGGAAGCTTGGAGTGGAAGGAAACTGGCAGTAGACCACTTCAAAAGTTTTGAGTCCATTACTTAAGCACATGTTCCTGAAGAAACAAGAAAGAAGCTTGATGATAGAGGTGAGAAATGTATTTTCTTGGTGTTAGTGAGGAATCCAAGGCATACAAGCTATTCAATCCATTGACAAAAAAGGTTGTGACCAACAAAGATATTGTTTTTGATGAAGAGAGCACTTGGGATTGGAACATGCAGTAGTTTACTCCAATTTTAATTGATAATGAAGTAGTTGCAATATACAATATCTGAAATTTCTACTCCAGCAGCTGGTGAAATTTTACCATCAGCTTTGAAGGAAACTGATGCAGTGAATTAGTCTCTTCGCCGTGATCTAAAAAGCCAGCATGGATGATAGATTATACGGTAATAGGAATTGATGTTAACGAAGATGTTTCCACTTTGCATTATTTTCATATAGTGATCCTACATCTTTTTAGAACGTTGTCAAAGAGAGGAATGAAGGAAAGTTGGATGTTGGATGATGGAATTGATGTTATTTAGGGGTATCAAATGGATGGATTGAGTTGAAATTGAAGATATTAAAATAAATTTAATTAGAAATTGGGTTGGGTCATGACCCGCCCAAATTTACTTTGGGTTGAAATGGGTTAAGAGTGGGTTAAGTCTTGACTCGCCGAATTAGATCCGCTTAATCTAAAAACTATTAACATATTAATATTAAAAAAATTTTTTAGGGGTGCGGGAGGGGGAGGGGGAGGGGGTAGGAGGATGGGGTTGGGGGTGGGGGAGGGTAAGAAAAGATTTTTTTTTAAAATTTTTTATTCATTTTAGTGGGGGTAGGGGGTCGGGTAGGGGTGGGGGTTAGGAGGGTGGGTGGGTAAGAAATATTTTTTAAAAGAAATACAAAAAAATATTTTGGAGGGGTGGGGTCGGGGTAGGATGGTGTGGGTAAGAAAATATTTTTTTTAAAAAAAAATTAATTTTTTTATTTTTTTTGTGGGATGGGAGGTCAGGTGGTAGGGGTGGGGGTATGGGGTGGTATAAGTGGTAGGAGACATTATAACTTATTTTTCCTTCTTTAATCAAGGAAATCATTTTATTTATTAAATGGGTTAAAGTGAAGATTGATTGAGTTTAGTTGAAAATCTTTTTAAAATGGGTTGAAGCTTAATGGATTGAGATAAGACCCAATAGTAAATTATCTCGAGTGCAACCCATTAAATTCTGGGCTGGCCAACTTAATTTGGGTTCATTTTGACACCTCTAATGCTATTGAAAGAAATGACACTTGGGAGTTATCAGACCTTGCAAAGGAAAACAAAACTATTAGCGTCAAGTGGGTCTATAACACGAAACTGAAAGAAAATGGTGAAATTAACAAGTATATGGCACGATTGGTGGCTAAAGGATACAAGTAAGATTCGGGTGTGGAATACACTAAAGTTTTTACTCCATTTATAAGGCACGACACCATCGGAATGACAATTACCTTGGCAGCATAAAATTCGTGTCCTATCTTTCAGTTGGATGTCAAATCAGTTTTCCTACATGGATACTTGGAGGAAGAGGTAGTAGTTATTGAACAACCTTCTGGTTATATTAAAATTAGAAATGAACATAAGGTGTACAAGTTTAAGAAGGCTTTTCAGGGACTAAAACAATCTCCGCATGCTTGGTATAGTCACATTGAGGCTTACTTTTTAAAAGTTGGCTTTCTGAAATGTCCATATGAGCACTCTCTATTTGTTAAAATTGGAGAATTTGGAAAAATGCTCATTGTATGTTTATATGTTGATGATCTTATATTTACCAGAAATGTTAGTGCTATATTTTCTGATTTCAAGAGGTCTATGATGGATGAATTCGAGATGTCTAATCTTGATAAGATGTATTATTTTCTTGATTTAGAAGTAGTGCAACCTGATGGTGGAATATTTGTTTCCTAAAAGAAATATGTGTGGAAAATTTTAGACCAATTCAAGATGACGAATTGGCAATCCCGTCACTACTCCAGTTGAGTTTGTCCTGAAGCTAAACAAAGCTGGAAGAGGAGATATGGTAGACAACATACTCTACAGGCAAATTGTAGGTAGTGTGATGTATCTTATTGCCACAAGGCCTGACATCATGTATGTTATGTCTTATAAGTAGATATATGGAAAGCCCCGCTGAAATTCACCTACTAGATGCCAAGAGAATCCTTCGCTACTTACAAGGAACTAAGGATTTTGGTTTGTTCTACAAGAAAGGTGAGAAATTTGATTTGCTTGGTTTTGTTGATAGAGTTTTGTAGGAGATCAATGATGTTGCCTAAAATATACCTTCAGGAAAGTATAATGCGGTCGCTGTATCAAATATAGAACCCAACTAGGTTGGGGTCGATCCCACAGGGAACAGGACGAAATTTTGTAGAATGCTAGTCTGAGTAATTGGCAAGTAAGTAAAAACGGGGGGTTTGTTTTTGTGGATAAGTGGTGACAGTAACAATTGTTGATTGTAGGATTTGTAGAAAATATGAGAAATACACTAGGACTGTGATCCCCAATGGTTCCTTAACTCCACCGGTTACTTGTGCTGGCAAAACTGTCCCGCTACGTTGCATGTAAACTCTAACAAGATATGTTCATCTAAATGTCTCTCGACCTTGGTTAGATAAATTTCACTCTTCTCCTCTCACTGTTCTCCTCTCGGTCTTCAAGTGTCGCACTACTAACCCTTGTCCTGGATCTCAGATAACTATTCCTGCTATGACTCAAGTTATTAGATGAAGGTTGATAACTTCAAATCTCTGTTGTTATTCCCTTTTTCCAATCTCTACCTCTCTCTCGAGCAAGTCTAGAATACAAGCAAGTGTCTAACGTTTGCAACCGTTAGAAGATCAATCACAACGAAGGAAATAACAACACATGCAATCACACTGGTTCAGGATTTGCTTCACACTTCACTCGTTTCATTAATTCCTCATGGTTCACACAACCCAAGTTGATGAGTTTAGCTACTCATGTTTGTAAAAGCACAATAAGAATTCAAGGATGAAAACATAATTGTAAACTCACAGTAAAGAAGAAACTCTAAAATCTCAATTATGAATAAAACCCTAAAATCGATGCTCCGAGATTACAAAACCAATAATATCTTTATCAACTCAAAATAATGGAAATATAACTCAAAACAATATAATGGCTAACTCCTGAACATAGGACAACAAAGGGGTATTTATAGATACAAAACGAATCCTATCTTAATCAAAATTGGAAAACAGAGTCGGCAACCATCCACGGTACCGTGACTTGGTATCGTGGAACCAAGTCACGCCACATAGATCCTATCGTGGAAATCAGGCACATGGGATATCCTCAGAAGTTGACTCACGGCAGCCACTCACGGCACGTGAGTTCTGTCGTGAGTCACCTCTCTGGTGCAGAACTTGACTCTTTCGTCTTCAGATACTTCGTTCTCGAGCATGATTCTTCCTTTTTGTCCATTTTGCCTCCAAAAGCTATTCTCCTGTAATATAGAAAAGAAAAACACGTCATACCAACCAAACATACCCAAGTTATTGCATATTTTCCTTGTTTTAAGCATCAAAAGTGTCGTGAAACCATGACACATCAACACCCTCAACTTAGAACGTTTGCATGTCCTCAGGAAAGCAAAACAAAATAAACACAATGATGTTTAACTAAGAGAAACCTAAGGGACCTACGACAGTCGACTCAGTGCTTTTGACCTCAAAACTTTTCTGACCCCTCCAACTTGTAAATCAAAATTATATTGAGTATATATGCAGCATATTATCATGAAACAGAAGGGATCAAGTGATGGCATGAGATTATGAACAAACAACTAAGCATATATGCAACTGACATTATCCGAACAATTAGCAACTAACAATGCAACCCATGTACTCTCACAATAAAGAAGTCCCATACATTCACAGTATACTAATGAATCTCAAAGTAGGGACTCGGTCAAAACACTCTCTCTCACAAAGAAGTTCAAACAGTGTGCATGAAATACCATAGACTTGCCCTTAGTTTCTATGCCTTAGTTTGTCGGACAGTTGGACTAGGATCACTATTGGACTTTCATCAGCTTGTAATGTAGGCTTGGGACGGGTATGGTACCTATGTATATGGTGAATCAACCCTTCTAGACACTATACTTATTTTTGGCTCCATTTTCCAACCATTCTCATTTTTATTTTCCCTTTTTTTTCTTTATTTATTTTCAGATTTTGGGTGTGATTTCCTTCATACTTTCAAAACACAATTTATTTATATATTTTTTTAATTTTTTTCTCTTCACACCCAAATCTATTCTCCTTTTTTTTTTTTTTTTTTTTTACTAACCCCTTCTTCATACCCAAATCAATCTACGCACCCCTAAAATAGCCACCCTCAACTTAGACGATTTACCTGAGTTGAGGTACACAATGTCCAAAGAGGGACCAGGGCCAAGACAGGTTCATTATAAATCAAAATGGGAAGGTGAATAGGCTATTGAAAGAAATAGGTCAATTAAGACTCAAAATTAGGTTCAAGGGATATTCATTGCATAGTTGGTCAGGCATTTAGGCTAAAAGTGGACTTTTTTCAAAAACGGCCTATGATCCTTTCCTAACCACTATCCTATAACCTAGGCAAGACTAACTGGGCAAGTTCTGAATCGTACACACATAGTGAACTAAGTAATGATCTCACACACACATAGCACAGGGTTAAACTGTCAACTACTACCTATCTAGTTCATGCAATGCTAGCTACAGTCATATTGCCTATAATACTAATGCCATTACATGATCAAACAACTATCATAAACTAACATACTACACACATATTTCAAAACAAAATTCTCAAGAGGGGTGTCATTTACACAATCAAAAAGCATCGTTATCATTCAAAATATGTTCAAAATTGGACTGCACTAAGGTTCCCCTATTTTTCTCCTAATTAATCATGAAAATACAATAACAACCTAAACATGGATACGTGTGATTTATGCCCAAAAGTATTCCCCAGTAGAGTCGCCATTTCTGTTTTATCCTTTTTTTTTGTTACGTGGGATTAGAAGCATGCGCCGCCCGAATCCCCAATTCCCCCCCCCCCCCCCCAAAAAAAAAAATCCTCTCTTCAACCCTTAACCCACGCTCTCTATTTATAGGAAAACCTGGGGCTGTTTTGGGGGGAAGACGGAGGGGTAAATGAGGGAATTTTTTAAAAAGGGTTTTTGAAATTCAAATTGAGGATAAGGAATGGTTTTTTCAGCCATGAATTTGGACCAATTCGAGGTCAAGTTCATTAGATAAAAAGGGGGAAATTCGTAGGGTTTTGGGGGGAAGAAAGGAATTCTTGAGCACCCAATCAAAAAATCACAGCACTGTACCTCTAAGGTACGAATTCGAACGTTGGGAGGATAAGGTGTACTTCCTTTGGAAGCTTCGAGTGAATATCGTTACTTTGACAGAATCCTATGCTGTTTTGACGGAAAATCTTGGGGAACTCACGTCGTTTTGGAGATTAAGGGTGTCATTTGAAGTTGTTGTTGATTGCGTTTTGGTTGACGGAAGTTGTTGTTGCTGTGTACTGGTGTTGTTGTCGTTGTTGGAGAGGAACGAGGAGAGAAAGCGGGGAGAGAGAAAGAGGAGGGAGAAAGGGGCGCGTGTGTGCGTGTGTGAAAGTATATATATGTATAGGTGTGTGTATATTAATCTGATTTTGGGGTTTTAGAGGTTGGGCCGGGTCGGTTGAAAGGAGTTGGGCTGGGGTGATGGTTTAAAGGGAATGGGCCGGTAGAGTTTAGGGATTAAGGTTGCGTAGAAACTAGGTTATTTAAGAGATAACCCAGTTAGATTTCGATTATGATCAAGTTTAATAAATCGGCTAAATTGAATCAAATTCGAAACAAATTAATAATCGATTTAACTTGGAGCTTCTTGATTTAATAAAATCAATTAAATATTTTTTCCAAATAAATTATACCTAAAAGCAAATTATGTTCAAGTCAAGACTTTACCTGTTTGAATTAATTTCAAGATAGGATTTCGATTAGAACTTGAATATCTGATAAAATAATTATTTAAGCGACTGAAATTATACGATCTCCTATCCATGAATACAAAAACATATAATTCGTCACTTAAATGACAAAAACTAACCCAAATAAATATTTTAGGAAGTATTTATCCGGATAAAATAAATATTTTGATTTTATTTAAATAGATGAAACTCAGGATTAAATTTAGTTGGGGAGGGCAAAAATTAGGTATCAACAACTGCCCCCTCCCTTTGGGTAGGGTGAATGCAAGTAACCCTGGGCAAAGGGAGTTTGACGTTCCTAATTTTGTCCGACCACAAATTTGTTTCTAGAAAGCAGTCAGGTTTCGCACGAATTTCAAGGAATTATGGCCGGACCCTGGTATTTGGTTTCCTACATATCTCAGATTTCATGAGAATTCAGGCCACTTGTAGTTCATAAAGCTTGATTTTTAAGCACGATTTTTAAAGAATTTACAAACTATCCTGGTTTTGAATTTTGGTGAAACCAAAAAGCTGGGGAATAAGATGATATGGTGAGAGGTTGGAACGCAGTCGAGTTTTCAATATAGAGCCTAGCCTACATATCCCTGAGATTCAAGGAATCATACTGCTTGTAGTTCGACTCAATCGGTAGAAAAGATAGTCTTTTATTTGAAAACGACCTTTAGCTCGAGATGGGTGACGAACAGTTGAGTTTGGGAAAAAAGGCTTGTAATTATCTAGATTACAAATGTGGGGCCATCACACCTGTAAGTATGAACTATATGGACATAATTCCTAAAGTTCTGGGTATATGGTCACCCGGATTTGAAGAAAATGGAAACTTACTTCCGATGTGAGTTTAGAAGTACCTCGGAAGTGAAACTGAAACCAAAAATTCCAAAATATCCATATGCCTTCTGATAGGGATGCGGCTTGATGGTGGTGGAAGTGTCTTTTAGCTCGCATCCAAAGAGTTTGATATTCCTCTTCGGACTATATCCCAGTTCGCTGCTAAGAAAAAGTTCCACGTTGTGCTGCATCCTTTTTGGAGTCGTCCACACCTGTGGTTTTGGTTTGAGATTTTCACCCTCTCGAATGCTCTCGATAACATCTCAAACAAAAATTATTAGCGATAAACATAATTCACTGAGGGATAGAGTCTTTTTACCGTATTCCTGTGTGAATTATTTCTGATCAATAGTGTTGTCCTTTCCTGACCCTACTTTTGGAAGACAATATTTTCCATAACAGTATGGGTACAACAACCATCTCGGTTGTTGGATATGATGGACTTTTGGCAATTGATTTTTTCTTTAAAATGGGGTGACTCTATTGGCCACCGACGATATTTTGGGTAGAACGGTCCCTGCAACCGTTTGATCTTTTGTTTGATAACCTTCTCGGCTACCGGTATGATTTTGTATATGACCTCAGGTAAGTCCTGCGCATCCTTAGTATCGATACGACTTATAGATATCCCTTGAATCGTCAATCTTTGGGTAATCTTGCGCATCATTCGATGTTGGATATGAGGCGGCTTATAGATATCCTTTGAGTTGCTAGCTTTTAGGTGATTTTGCACATTATTCGACCTTGGATAAGAGATGGCTTATAGATATCCCTCGAATCGCTAGCTTTCAGGCAATCCTGCACATCATCCAACCTTGGATTTGATATGGCTAACAAATATTTCTCAAATTGTTGGTCTTAGGGTAATCCTGCGCATAATCGATCTTGGATATGGAGCGACTTATAGAGAACCTTCAGACCTAACAATTTGGTAATCTCGCATATTCTGCTGTAAGGATTTAGTTGTGACCTATGGATAACCTTCAAACTATTAATCTTTGGGTGATCTTGCATACTATCCGGTTAGGATGTCGTTACGACTTATGAATGACCCATGGACTATCAATTCTAAGGAAATCTCGCACACTGTCTGGTCTCGAATATTGTGACTTATAGATGACCTTCAGATTGTCAATTCCTGGGAAGTCTAGTTTGTCGTCCGTCTTCGGATAACGACTTAAAAATATCCCTTTGGATCATGTACTTCTTCAACTTTGATATGTTGATGCATTCAAATATGGGTTAATGAAGTATTGAAATATCCTCGACGCCGGCTATATTGCCTTTTGCATGGTCAACAGATATAAAATGCTGAGATATCCTCGACGCCATATTATGTTATCTTCGCGTGGTCAACGGATATGGGTGCTCCAAAGCATCTTCCAAAGACAGACCTTATCGTCTGTACATGGTGAGCGGTTGTGGAGACTTGTCTGAATGGTATGATGTCCCTCTCGGCATGGCCCTCTTGGCAATGAAATGCGATGACCCTCTCGGCATGAAATGATATGGCCCTCTCGGCATGGCCCTCTCGGCAATGAAATGAAATGGCCCTCTCGGCATGACCCTCTTGGCATGAAATGAAATGGCCCTCTCGGCATAGCCCTCTTGGCATGGCCCTCTCGATAATGAAATGTCCTGCAATGAGCTGTAAAATGACATATAATGAAACGTAATGAAATGTTATGTGACAAAATATGATGGGGTGCAACATGATAAAATATGATACAATGGAATGCAATGCCATATGGTGCAATAATATGCAATGAGATATAATATGATGCAATGGCATGTGCTGGGATGTATTATGATGCAGTATGGTGCAATGGGATGCAATGAGATGTATTGTGATGCATTGAGATGCCATGGGATGCATCGGGTTAAAAATGAAATGCCATGTGATGTATTGGGATCCATCGGGATGCAATGAGATGCATTGGGATGCAACATGATGCCATGGGACACATTGGGATGCATCAAAATGCCATAGGACGCATCAGGGCACATCGGGATACATCAAGATGCCTTGGGATGCATCGAGATGCAATGAGATGCTTTGGGATGCATCAGAATGCTATGGGAGCCATTGGGATGTAATGCAATACATCAGGATGCCATGGGATGCATCGGGATATAATGGGATGCAATAAGATATCCTTTTTCTACGATCCCCATCATCCTTCTTTGGCATTGACAAGCGTCAGACTTTTTCATCTCTGACATAATGAGATGGCCTCTAGGCTATTCTGTTGATGTACTGACTCTTTTGAATGTACCTGCTCTTAAGGTAAGCAATTAGTAGACACAATGTCGCTTTTACTAGCGACTATAGTCAAATTCTGGGAAAGCTTTAAAAATAGCATGTACAATATAAACGATTTTGTTTGCTTAAACAAAAATCATTTTGGAGAAAAGTAAATAGTTAAACCCATTTTTGGGGACAATTATAAATACCACTTTCGAACGTTATAAGTTCGTTTTGACCCATGAAGGATTGGAGGAGGATGTCCCTATTCTCCTTGTCAGGTGATCTCTTTGATTGTTCCGTTATGCCGACTCTTTCGAGTATACCTGCGCTCAAGGAAACCATTTAGTAGACACAAAGTCGCTTGTACTAACGACTATTATTAAGAAAAGTCTTGAATAAAATCTTCATAACAAGGATAAGACGCTTTTGTTTGACATCCACATCTTTTGAAGCCGGATAGACAAATCAAGAGGCCCTTGATCTTGAATGAGTTATTCAACCCATCCTTGGAACTGTCCAAGAAGACCGTTTTTGAGCATTATGCGCTTTTGGTGCGGTTCTTGATTTTCTCAGGGGATTTGAAAGAGACCCTATTTATGTACGGTGATTCCTGCATCCACAGAAAAATTGTTAGTTTTGGGTGAAACTACTCCGCGTTGACCTTCTTAGATCTCTGGTTTGCTCCTCGCTATTTTTTGGGTACTCCGTCATGTTTGGACTTCCGCCCTGACTCCCCGTTTAAATAGATGTAAGGCAAAACTAGTCAAGAAAATATGTATAGATTTTCAAAAATAATTAGGGTTTTGAAATCATAGATTTGAAAACTTGTGTGAAAGTTTTTTAGAAAAACTCTGTCAGTCATGTCATGTGCTAGCTCAATGAACGTCTTCCACTTGAGGCCTGTCTATGTCTGACATCCAATGAAGGATCCCTGGAAACTCATTGTTGTTGCTGGGGAAGTTTGATAGAGTAGTTTTCCAAAGGCTTGTCATAGCTGGGGATTTAGACCATTTGCACTATATCACAGCTGGTGATTTCTGAGGTTGACTTTAAACTCTCGGTGCTGGGGAATTTGGAATTCATTCTAAAGTATTAGTGGAAATTTTGAGTATTTCCTCAAAATTTCTGCCCCAGTTTAGATACTATTTGAGATAATCTCTCCTTGCATAGATCTCGAGACTTTCTCCCAAAGTCCTTGCTGGTCTTCATTCTCTTTGGAATTTTTGAGATTCCTTCTCAAAAATTCTGCCCCAATTTCCATTTCCTGGGGTGATATGACCGAGCCGTTGGGGCGCCTACATATCCCGTTGAAGCAGGAATTAGTTCAAACGTAGTTCAGGACTACGCTAGGGGGATATAGAAAAATCTAATGGGTTGACCGAAGCCAACATAGGCCTCCTACGTATCTCATTCTTGAGAATTTAGGTCATCATGTAGTTCATACATAAAGGGGAAAGGATAATTTTCCTAAGGGGTTGACCGAAGACGACATAGGCCGCCTACGTATCTCATTCTTGAGAATTCAGGTCATCATGTAGTTCATACATAAAGGGGAAAGGATAATTTTCCTAAGGGGTTGACCGAAGCCGACATAGGCCGCCTACGTATCTCATTCTTGAGAATTCAGGTCAAACGTAGTTCGTACATAAAGGGGAAGGATAAATTTTATGTGATTAAAGATCATTAGTGATTACATTCATAAAAGTGCGATTACAAATAAAGGAAACATAGAGAAAATACTATCTTTAGACGTAGTATCTTTTCACCGCATCGGAGTTGATTGGCTTGGTCCACTCTTGGCCATCCATCTCGGACAGGATTAGGGCTCCACCAGTTAGCACTTTACGTACCGTATATGGCCATTGCCAGTTTGGAGCAAACTTGCCTTTGTATTCTTCTTGATGGGGAAATATGCGTTTGAGAACCAATTGTCCTACTTCAAATGTGCGAGTTCTCACTTTCTTGTTGAAGGAACGCATCATCCGTTGCTGGTATAGCTGACCATGGCATATGGCCTCCATTCACTTTTCATCAATCAACATGAGTTGTTCACATCTAGCATGAACCCATTCTTCGTTACTCAGTTTGGCCTCTTGAATAATCTTCAAGGAAGGTATCTCTACCTCGGCAGGTATCACGACTTCAGTTCCATAAACCAGTAGATATGGAGTTGCCCCAGTCGAAGTTTTGACCATGATACGGTATCCTAACAAAGCATAAGGCAACATCTCGTGCCAAGATCTGTTGTTCTCAATCATTTTCCTCAATATCCTCTTGATGTTTTTGTTAGCGGCTTCTACAGCTCCATTCATTTGCGAACGATACGCGGTCGAATTCCGATGAGTGATTTTGAACTTTTCACAAATTTCTTTCATCAAGTGACTGTTCAGGTTAGCTCCATTATCTGTAATGATTGATTTTGTATTCCAAATCAGTAAATTAAGTTATTCCTGACAAAATCTGTAACGACTTTCTTAGTCACAGCTTTATATGAGATAAC
The DNA here is from genome assembly GCA_031232105.1 of Capsicum rhomboideum. Lineage (NCBI taxonomy): Eukaryota > Viridiplantae > Streptophyta > Magnoliopsida > Solanales > Solanaceae > Capsicum > Capsicum rhomboideum. The sequence continues at coordinate 37,962,160 of CP124716.1, forward strand.
TTCTACCCATTTTGTGAAATAATCAATAGCAACTAAGATGAATCTATGTCCATTCGATGCTGTCAGTTCTATCGGACCAATGACGTCCATACCCCATGCTACGAATGGCCATGGTGAACTCATTGTGTAGAGTTCATGTGGAGGCATCCGAATCAAGTGTCCGTGTATCTGGCACTTCGGGCATTTCTGTACGTACTTATTACAATCACTTTCCATAGTCATCCAAAAGTTAACCCGTCCGCAAGATTTTTCTAGAGAGAGCAAATCCGTTCATATGAGGTCTGCAAACTCCAGCATGTATTTCTTCCAATAACTTCGTGGCTTCTGCGGCATCAACACATCTTAGGAATCCTAAATTTGGGGTCCTCCTAAAAAGGATTTCCCCGCTTGGGAAATAACTCTTTGCCAAACATCGGATTGTCTTTTTCTGAATGTTACTAGAATCTTTGGGGTATGCCCCAGACTCTAAATACCTCTTGATATCGAAGTACCATGGTTTTCCATCGGCCTCTGCTTCAACATGTGCACAGTGTACTGGTTGCTCCCTCAAACTTATTTCCAGGGGATCAATGAAACTTCTATCTGGGTGTTGAATCATGGAGGATATAGTGACCAAAGCATCAGCAAACTCGTTCTGTATTCTCGGGATATGTCGAAATTCAATCTCTTTGAATCTTTTGCATATATCCTGTACTAGCTCTACGTAAGGGGTGATTTTGGAATTCTTCACAGCCCAATCTCCTCGCACTTGGTGAATCAATAGATCTGAATCTCCAATGACTAATAATTCTCGAACACCCATATCAAGTTCTAAATCGAGGCCTAGGATGCAAGCTTCATACTCAGCCATGTTGTTAGTGCAAGAAAAATGTAGTTTGGCGGTTACCGGGTAATGCTGACCTGTTTCTAATACTAGAACCGCTCCAATTCCAGAACCTTTGAAGTTGACCGCTCCATTAAAGAACATCCTCCATCCGGGGTATACTTCAGCTATGTCTTCCCCCACGAACAAAACTTCTTCATCCGGGAAGTAAGTATGGAGTGGCTCATATTCATTGTCAACTGGATTTTTAGCTAGATGATCTGCTAGGGATTGCCCTTTGATTGCCTTTTGGGTTACATACACAATGTCAAACTCACTTAACAACATCTGCCATTTGGCCAAATTCCCTGTAGGCATGGCTTTCTGAAATATATATTTCAAGGGGTCCATTCTGGAAATGAGATATGTTGTATATGAAGATAAGTAATGTCTCAGCTTCTGGGTAACCCAAGTCAAAGCACAACACGTCCTCTCAACCAAAGTGTAGCGAGACTAGTACGGAGTGAACTTCTGACTCAAGTAATAGATTGCCTTCTCTTTCTTGTCGGTTTCATCATGTTGCCCGAGGACGCATCCAAAAGCATTTTCTGAGACTAACAAATATAACAATAATGGACTTCCTTCTCTTGGTGGAACCAAAATGGGCGGAGCGGATAGATAATCTTTGATCCTATCAAAAGCCTTCTGGCACTCTTCTGTCCACTCGTTCAACGCATCCTTCTTCAACATCTTAAGGATTGGCTCGCATATGAGAGTCGACTGGGCAATGAACCTACTAATGTAATTCAAATATCCCAAGAAACTCATGACTTTTTTCTTGGTACTCGGTGGGGGAAACTCCTGAATTGTCTTGATCTTGGAAGGGTCAAGTTCGATGCCCCTCCTACTGACTATAAACCCCAATAATTTTTTGGCTGGCACACCGAAGGCACATTTAGCGAAATTCAGCTTCAAGTTATACTTTCTCAATCGATCAAAGAATTTTCTCAGGTGTGTCAAATGATCCAAACTCTCGTGGGATTTGATGATTATGTCATCCACGTACACCTCAATTTCCTTGTGGATCATAACATGAAAGATCGTTGTCATTGCCCTCATATATGTCGCACCAACATTTTTTAGACCAAACGGCATTACCCTGTAGTGATAAACACCCCAGGGTGTGATGAAAGCCATTTTTTCTGCGTCTTCCTCATCCATTAAGATCTGATGATACCCGGCGAAATAATCCATGAAAGATTGCATTTCATGCTTCGCGCAGTTATCGATGAGAATGTGGATGTTGGGTAGAGGGAAATTATCTTTAGGACTGGCCCTGTTCAAGTCTCTGTAATCAACACAAATTCTGATTTTCCCGTCCTTCTTTGGTACTGGAACAATATTGGCTAGCCACGTTGGATATTTTGTGACCTCCACAACTTTAGACTGAATTTTCTTTGTCACTTCTTATTTAATCCTTATACTTAAATCTGGCTTGAATTTTCGCATTTTTTGCTTTACTGGATCAAACTCTGGATTGATTGGTAACTTATGTGACACGATGTTGGTGCTCAACCCCAGCATGTCATCATAGGACCAAGCAAATACATCGATGTATTCTCTTAACAAGCGGATGAGTTATCTTTTCTGTGCTTCTGTCAGGTGAACACTGATTCTTGTTTCCTTAACTTCATCATGGCCCCCTAGATTGACCACTTCAGTTTCTTCCAGGTTAGGCTTCTTGCGGTTTTCAAATTCTTCCAAATCCTCTGTTAGTTGTTCCTCATCATAGCTTTCCCATTCATTGTCATTCACATCACTGTGTTCATTTAGCTCTTGACATGACATGACATTGGCAGGTTTTAAGTTATTATTACTGAAAGAAACAAACAAACCAAGTCAGATAATAGCAAGATAACACAAAAATAGGGAAATAGGAATAACATAACTCAAAAATAGTTTTCTAGATAAAGGGAGGCCTTTTCATTGAAACTTGGGAAATATTTACAAACTATGGCTGATGACCTACACGAGTACAGTCCCATGCCTTTTTGAAAGCATTAAACATTCAAAAGAGGATTTGAAAGATAAAAGGGTGGATCGCGGGTCCTCCTCTAGATCATCACCGATTTTCAAAAACTAGGAATTTTCCCTTTCATATACCACAGGGGGGGAGGAGTCATGAGCGGAGTGGATGTCCAATTTTGCAAAGTTTCTCCAGGTGCCGCTTTTCTCACTCCACTAGTCTTCGGGAAATCTTCTATTATAGCATTGCAACCTTCAAACAGAATTCCTATCCCATCCCCCAAACCATCATCCATCGATATCTCGCGTACAGGAAATGACTGGTACAGTAGTGGCAATGGCTTGGGCAGACCCATCATTGTCCTTTTCTCATTCTCATCCTCATTTGTCAGCTTATATCCTAGTTCATATTTGAAGGCTCTTTCCAGAATCACGATCGGCTCAATGATACCTTCCAAATTCTTTCCTAGGCCTCGACCAGGTTTGAACCCATTTCTTAGCATCACAATTGCCATTATCTTATATATAGAAGGCATGGGCATCTGGGATGTTGGGTTCTCTTCAGTAGCGTTCACGATTTCCACCGTATAAAAGTTACTGCCCTTTGGAACATCTTCGATCATAGGTACATAACCATTGGGGTGACTTAAGTGACTCCCTTCACCTTGAATGACCACCTCGTGGCCATCCCAGATGAATTTCAATAATTAATGAAGAGGTGATGAAACCGCTTTTGCATCATGGAGCCACGGCCTCCCGAGAAGCAGATTATAACTAGGATTAATATCCATAACATGAAATTTAGTCTTGAACTCGGCGGGTCCTATTTGGATGTACAAATCTACTTCTCCTATAATGTCCCTCTGTCCTCCATCAAAATCTCGCACATTAACATGACTTTGACGAATCTTTCCCAAATCATAACCCATTTGAGTCAATGTGGAAAGGGGACAAATGTTCAGACCAGATCCATCATCTATCAGAACCCGATTAATCACATGGTCACAATAAATAACAAAAATATGCAACGCTTTGTTATGCATTATGCCTTCAAAAGGTAACTCTTCTTCACTGAATGATATGCGATGACTTCCCACAACGTTACCTATCATTGCGGCCAGATTTTCATCCCTCGTACCAACGGGCACATATGCTTCATCTAAGACCTTCAACAACGCTTGTCGGTGCTATTGAGAACTCATTAATAATGCCCACATGGAGATCTGTGCTGGAGTCTTTTCCAGATGCTTAACAATTGAATATTCTTTTGGTTTTATTCGCCTCCAAAACTCTTCGACCTCTCCTTCAGTAATCGGCCTCTTCTGTGAATTCTTTTTGTGAGAGTTGTTGTTTAAATTCTCAGGAATATAGCACCGCCTGGATCGAGTCATCCCATGGGCGGCAGAAGTCTCTACAATAAACTCTTTTCTAGGTAGTGTTGGAACATATGCCTGAGTCGGGGCAGTCATTACCACAAATGGGGGTCTTTCATTGACACTTAAGGCTGCCACGACCTTCTCTATCTTCTCTACCCCTTCCGTCCTCTTAGGCTTTTCTGAATTAACCTTAGCGATAGTCTTACTAACTGCCATTCATCTTCTATTTTGATCATGTTAACCGTAGCCCCTCCGTGGTTAGGCAACAGATTACTGTTGACATTTGGAGCTGGTGTTTGAAGAGTAATGACTTTATGATCAATCAGGTCTTGGATCTTATGTTTCAAATTAATGCAATCTTCGGTACTGTGGCCGACTCCTCCAGAATGATAGGCACAATTTTGATCAGCATGATAAAATTGGGAATTTGTATTAGTGGGCTTTGGTTGGACAGGCTGGAGATAACCGACTGCTCTTAATCTTTCGAAAAGCTGAGTGCTACTTTCAGCTAGCGGTGTGAATTTTTGAGGAGGTTTCTTTTCAAGGTTTGGGCGAGAAAGGTTATTTTGATTAATAGGAGGTGGTACTTAATGATAATTTGGAGTTACGTGGATGTTAGCTTGGTGATTTGGGGTGGTGGTTTGGACATTAGGCTGATAATTTGGCAATGGAGCTTGATATTGTGGTAGGACATTTGGTTGTGGAGCTTGGTATTGAGGTAGGACATTTGGCTGTGGAGTTTGGTATTGAGGTAAGATATTTGGCTGTAGAGCTTGGTATTGGGGTTGAGCGTAGAATACGGATTGAGGACTCGGGGGTGGCGGAGAAGAAAGGGTATTCCTGGGTCTGAATCTCCTTTTCAATTTAGCAATAGAATTAGTGGATACCGTAGTCACGTCTTCTCTTTTCTTCCTAAGGAACCCAGAGGACCCAACTGGTGTTGGAGTCTGGATAATTTTCCCAGTTCGAATCCCTTCTTCGCGTGATTCACCAATCTTTACCAAATCTGCAAAGGTTGCCCGAACTGCAGATACTATTCTAGTATAGAACTCTTCTTCTTGAGCACGGGAAAATACCGCTACTATTTCCTCCTCAGTCATAGGAGGTTGCACCTTAGTGGCTTCTTTTCTCCAGCGATAGGCATAGTCTCAAAAGTATTCGCCGCTCTTTTGCTTGATCCTATTCAGTGAATGTCGGTCCGGAACTATCTCTACATTGTATGCGAACCTGTCGATAAAGTCTTTGGCCAGGGCCTTCCAACCGGACCATTTTCTCAGTTCTTAGGAAGTGAACCAATCCAGAGCTTCGCCGCTTAAACTTCGACTGAATAGACGCATTAGCAACGCTTCATTCCTTCCAATTCCAACCATTTGATCACATTATCTCCTTAAGTGAGCCATGGGATTTTCGGTGCCACCGACTGTTTCAAATTTGGGGACTTTGTATCCTTCTGGTAGGTCTACACCGGGGTGGAAACACAAATCATCGTAACCAAGGCCATCATTATCCCCTGCTCCATGAGACTTTTTGATCCTCATAATCTCTTCCTTCATTGCAAGCAATTCCTTTTCATGCTCGATCCTCTATTTTTTTTTCTTTCTCCTCATAATGGTCTACCTCAGGATTAGGAAAAGGGTTATAGCGATCGGAAGATGTGATGACATGGAAAGTAGTCGGCGGTATAGGTCGGATCTGAGATGGATTTGGGATAGTGGCATAAGGGTTATGGTATGCTGAAGGGTGATTTTGAGGATGAACGGAAGTTGGGTTGTAGGCAGGAGGACATTTTGAGGGTTAAAGGTGTTTTATGGAGTTTGAGAGTGGTTCTGTGGGATTTGAGGATGGATTTGTGGAGTTAGGGCAGGATTTTATGGATGGTAAGCATCTGAGTTATTGTCTTGGTTGGTGTTTTGAATGGGTGGAGGGTGAGTTTGATGAACCGATAGATTATTGATAATTGGGTCTGTGGGAAGTTGAGAGGCGAAAGCGGATGAAATGTTATTTGGATGATTCTCGAGGTCAGGTGTATTGATAGGAGGGATTTAGAGTGGAGGACCGTGCCCTCCTGGGACAGGAGCATTAGTAGTGATGGCTAAATTAGCCAGGTCCCTAGTACGATTCACCTCTTCTTGAAGCATTTCCAGTTTCCTTGCGAGTTCAGCAATCATCTCACTTTGTTCTGCTATTACATTTTCCCTGATGGCCAATGCGTTATCCTCGTCGCTTCCAGTCATTCTTGAATGATGGCTAGGGGATGGGATTTTATGAGCTTTTGATTGGGTGAAGTAAGGATGTTCAGCCATCTTATGACAACACGAAGTAGTTTCTATTATCTGCAAAGTAAAAACAACTCAAAGGCAGATGTGTTAGATCCCGTTAGTAATAAGTAATGCAAGATAATCACATAGGCAAGGAACACATAAAGTTGTTTTCATCGTAAGCAAATTGATCCATGGGATATTGACTCAAAATTTTTAATGAACAGGATTTTGTTCATTGATTTGGGATAAACGAGTTTGTCAGGAAGATTGATTGTGAAACGTCTTCTTCTTCATCATCCTTATGCCTCCTTCCACAAAGTAAGGGGAAACAAAAACTTTTTTGAAGATAGGGGCCGAGCCGGAAGGCTGCCTACGTATCCCACGAAGGGGAAATCAGGCCCTACGTAGTTCAAAAAGTTGAGGGGAATCTTCATTTCATTACACTCTTGTTGGGAATCATTACATTTAGGAAAACATGAAAACAGAACAATATCTAAAGGAAAACTTAACAGCTAGCTTCTAGATAAGTGCGGGTTTTCCCACTTCATTCTACTCCTTTCATCTATTGATCTTCTAAGAATGAAATGGCGGCAATTCCAACTCGACCCTTCCAGCTTCCACCAGGAGTTCCAACTCCATTTTGAAAGCATGACAAGTCTCTAAGTCATGCCCCCCTCTCCCTCCATGATAATGACAAACATCCTTGAATTTCTTCCAAGCCATTGACATCATGTTCTGCTTTTTCTCTATTGGCTCTAAGATCTTGGCATGGATGAGCTTTGAATAAATATCATGATAGGTTTCTTCGAACTTTATAAAGTCATATTTGTAAATCTGCACCTCTTTCGTGATAGGCATGCCTGGATTGACATGGTCACATGCGATAATGGTCTGTGCCCCCCACAGGCTACTTATCTGACCATTCCGGATCATGTTACAAATTTTTTCTTTCAGAGCGACGCATTCATCGGTGGTGTGGCCAAGTTGTTGTGGATGGTATGAGCATTTCTTGTGGGCATCTCTGGGAAGGCATCCAAATCCTTCTGTTTGGTCAGGTTGGAGGATTCCCATATCTCTTAGAGTCTGATAAACTTCCGAGCACGTCATGACCCTGGGGCTCCTAGAGGATCCTCTAAAGTGAGCTCTGAGGATGATCTTTTCACTTCCTGGCCTAATCCTAGTTGGCCAAACAGTGTTCCCTTTTAGCTTAGCCCAATAGTCATCTCTTACTTTTGGAAATAGGACTTGCTCCATGCTTTCTTTCTCATGGCTCTTGGTCGAATCTTCAACTTTGTACTTAGCAGAATCTTTTTCTTGCGCGATCAACTGTTTGACCTTAGCGATTTCCCTGTCAGTCTGATTGATCTTCCTAACCACTCTCTTGATTTCTTCCTTTAGCACCTCTTCCACTAAGGCTAACTCCACTATCTGTCTTTTCAGTTGACTGGCTCTTGAGTCCATGATCAATCTTCCTGAAACAGTAGGAGCGGATCTTAGAAAGTTAATAAAGAATGGTTGAGGTTTTTTCTGGGAAACTTAGGAGACCCAGAGTGTTTGGTCGAACTTTTGTTTAGTGGGTGTATATTTCTGCCTTGAGGGCTCTTATGAAAAATGGGATTGGATCAATTCGCCTTTGATTCAACAACGCACATAAACACGTAAGACAGTTATATCACACAAGCATATTATAATAAGCGCGTATCCTACTTGGGTGACCCTTTTGAGCCAAGGGTTGGCCTAACGAGTTTGAAGAAAGTATATGCCTTTTAAAAACAAATCCATTATCCCCAAAATAACATTTTTATAAATATCCAAAAGGGCATAAATGCCTACAAAGTAGCAAAATGAGGGATACAATCTTTGGGGAAAGGAAAATAACAGTGCAAGAAAAACAGTCCCACGCAGGGGATAATAAATGAAGATACTAGCATCCGGATGATTCCTCATCGGTCTTCGCCTATTTGGCTTTGTCCACCTTATGCCATATGCGATATCGATTGGAGATCAAGTGACTTCCACATAATTATAGTTTCCATGTTGATAAGGGAAGACAAATATCCGATATGCGTTATGAGGATTTTATTTTTTTTGTCTTCTGCACTTATATATTTCCACCAAATCCTTAACCAATAATTCGGCTTGGCCATTAGCTTGAATCTTCTAACTGGGACTGATTGATTCATACCTACACAAAAGCAAACAAGGTAAATCTTTCCCCCACCCCAAATGATAATGGATTAGATTAATCGGCATATATTCCTTCAACACATAAGCATGATTCGTCTGTGATTGACTCGTGGTCAAAAGACGCAGGGTAGGTTTTCTAATGGGCCCAATACCCCCTCAGGTATTGGGTCATCCTAGGCTCATGCCTAAAAAAGTTTTGGTTCTGCTCTATCCTAGGTATCTAGAGTGGGCTTTGACCAGGTTCCCAAGTGGACAACTTGGGTTTGGAAATACGAACAACCATTGGACGCCTAACGTACCAATAAACTATTGTATTTCCAACACTTTCATTTGGAATTGATCAATAGAGGCCGCGCAACCACGAAACCCCAAACAGTTAAATATCAAATGAGAAAGTATGCCATGAATGCAATCGATAGATACAATCACAAGATATTACTAAATCAACACAGTTATTCAAATAAGGCCACATAAATCAGTTCAAATAGTCTAAAATTTGGTTAGACTCTTAATAAAGGTCCCCAGTAGAGTCGCCATTTTTGTTTTATCCCCTTTTTAGGCTAGAAGGGTTGAAGCAACATTGGTTTTGACTTTTCAAACTATTTCAAAACTTTAAAGAAAATTTTGAAATAATTTAAGAAAATACAGAGTCGTCACTTGATTTTTTATAGAAAACATCAAGAAAAACTTGAAGAATTTTAAAGACTCGAAAACAGAAACAAATCTTTAAAATTAGAGAAAATGGGTAAGGATTCTGGTAACGCCTTGAGAAGATTTTTAAGACACTCAAGAAGCGTCCGCGAAAGCGGTTGACCAAAAAACAGTTTGACTGATTTGTAAAAAATGACCAGTTTTAAAAAATGCGGCTAACTTTGTAAAATCTTAAATTTATCGCAAAGCATGACGTTTATTCTATTCAAGTGAAAATGATTTATTTAACTTGGATAATTCTCTCAACAAGAAAATTTAAACTAACTCCAATTTTTTTATCAATTTAAGGGAAAAAACAACTTGTTTTCATGGAAAGGAAAAGAAAGTGATTTTTGCTAAAAAAATATCAATTTTTGAATAATGAAGATTTTTTAAAGAGAATACCAAATTTAAACAAGGTTTAACTATTTATGAAAGGTTTTGATTTCTACAATGAAAATTAATTTTCATGTTGAGGAGAATTATCTTTATCTTAAATAAACCAATTTAACACATGAATGAAATAAAATGCCATTTTTTATTTTTCAAAAGGTTCGAGGGAACATAAAGAAAACTCATTTTTTCATTGATTCAAACATTATACTATGTGACAAGTGATAATTAAAGGAAAATATAAAGATAAAACAAAATAACAACTCGGAGGGGAAATTACTTCGATTAACCAAATTAAGAGTTAAATACACATATTTAAATTTGAATTACATAAACAAAAGGAGGAAAGTTTAGGATTTGGACCCATGATTTGGCCCATTTTTGGCCAGCCTTTGGGCCAAATGTTATGGACTTTAAGCCTATTTTCAGCCTCTGTATAACTGCTGTATATCACAGCTTCTTTTTTTCACGTTTTTTGTTGTATACACATGGTATACCAGTGTATAATCATGTATACTGGCTTTCAAAATCTGCATAATTGCTTCCTTTCCATCTTTCCGGTTCTTGCTCTGTACAGGATACTGGTTCCCATTGTGGGCATTATTGATCTTCCTTCTGGTCCGACTTAAACCCACTCTCAGTAGACAATTCCCCAGGCTCTAGATCAATAGCTCTGACACTTAAAACCACTTCTCCTCACTCCAAAAGCATCAGCATCATCACCCTATTTTGATCCCTATCAAAATCCCGATCCTCTTTCCTAATTCGTTCGTAATCACCAACCTCAAAACCCCTAAATTCATTATAACTGTAACCACCATGTATTAAAGCAGCCATGTAAACGTCGTCTATAAAAAATAAAACCCTAAATTCACCTATTAACCCTAACCCTAATTTTCACAAATAAAATCAGCAAACCCTAGAAATTGAAGAGTAGATGGTAAATTAAGGGTGTTGTACGGTACGTTGTTGCTGAGATCGGAATACTTACCGGTGAACTGAAGCAACCACACACGGCGGCGACCAACCTATTAAAGAGAACGTATGCTTATCAACTCTTTCCCACAACCGTCTGCCCATTAAAAGTGGCACACCTCCACCCCCAACTAAATAATGGTGCACTGCCCTCAGTGTATAGCTATCAATATGGTAAGTAGAAAGGAGTGAAAACATACCTGAGGTACCCTAGGGGCCAGATGTGGGCCCGCCCAATGCATGATCATCATCATGCTCTCTGGGCTCACTGCTAGGTGCGTCCAGTGGAGGAGGTATCTGACTAGAGGATGCACCCCGTGCCCTCTCCTTCTGAGCAATCTGTTGGGCATGGTACTCTACCCTAGAGGCCTTAACCTCTCTCCAAAAATCATCCTCAAACTCATCACCACTATAACCCTGATCCGCCGGACTATGTGCTCTCTTGCCTCTATCAATAGGAGGCTCCTCGTAGGTAAATAAATCCATCTCAAACACCGGACTCAACGGGGCCGAAATAGACATTAGTGGAATAACAGGAGCACAACTCTGTTCCAAAGCTCTAACCCCCTCTCTCAATGCAGCCACCTCCCATGACAATTCAGCTATGTCAGGTATCTGTGCTGAACTCATCCGGGTGGCCATCCGTGCCTCAAAACTATCAATCCTCCCATGCAACCCTCTCATCAACTGATCCATAGCCACAGTCATACGGGCCTCCACTCTAGCCTATGCAGCCTCTACCTTGGTCCTAACCCATGGCTTAAGCTGGGATACCAACTTAGCCATCTGGGTCTCAGTGTGGGCCTACCTCTCGAACATCTGTGTCTGTCTATCAATCAACTGCTACAGGAAGTCCCTCAAAACTGAAACCATACCAGAGGGGGGAAGTGGTACGGTAGGGCCTGCTACTTCATCGTCAATCACCAGGCTTGTAACCTCAGTAGGTATACGAATAGTATCAGGTACACTCACCAGTGGTGGAGAACTAATCGGCTCCTCTCTATCTCCAAGCCCTTCAAAAAGGGCTGCTCCTGATGACCCGGAAGGTTGAGACCTCCGTGGAAAGACTGGGTGAGCTCCCCGCTGCTGCATCAACCCTATATTAGCAATGCGGGTCAACTCAATATGATGGTCTTCCGCAGGTGTCATGAACGTACCAGCACTAACACATAAGCCATGAATCAGACAGGGGAAAGGGATGCTGGTGTAATCTCTAAAGGCTCAGTCATGAATTTTCTAAATGATATAGAGGGTGATATTGATGTCATAGCTGGTAATAATGCTAGCTACCAGAACAACCCGATCAAGAGTAAGTGAATTATCAGCATTTGTGGGACCCAGGTGGTGCCTCACAACAGACCACCAAAATCGGCCCACAAAGTGAAGCGTGGACTTCTTGATGTCCAGCTTCACAGTCACCCAACTAGCATCTACACCATCCTCTGCTATATACCATGTAATCCATCGTAGTAAATCCAACAGCTGATCAATATCCCTCATTTTAGTCCTATTTCTGACAGTCTCCATACGGTGATCAAATTCTGTAATGCTAGTAGGAAATAAACGTTTAGCGCCAAACAAAAACTTATGGATAGTCTGCTCAGTGATATCCACTCTGGTCTCCCGATCCAAAGTGTGAGTCAATGGTGGTTGGTCCCTACATCGCTGCTCATTGGGTGTGATCAATGCAATAGAAACATCATAGAAAGCGTAAAACTCACGGACCAACTCTGAGCTATAGTGCCCAGGAGGCTCCGTCATCCACTCAAACCCATAATAATTAAAGACAACCTTAATCTCAGGCAGTCCTTTTAATTCATCTAGCCGATATCGGGGCTCCTCACTGATACTCCTTCTACACACGCCCCGCTCAGTAAGTTTGGCATCCTTGTCATAAATGGCCCGCATACCCTGAACACACCATCGCTTATTTTCCCTTCTAACTACAACTGCGGCCCGCTGTACAGCAACCTGCCGCTGTGAGAAAGTCGTGGAGTTTTGACCACCTGTGCCAGAAATAGATGCTGTTGCATCAACCGCAGAATCATCCGGACCTTCAGCATTTTCCCCAGACCCAGATACATCAACGTCGGCATCATCCATATCCTTAACATTCTACTTAGATCCAGATACATCAATCTCCCATTCTTCACCAATTTCATCCTAAGCAGTGATTCTGGAAAAGGCACAACTTTCATCCCCTCCACAGACTGGAGGGCAAAATCAGAAGACTGAGCAGGGGCAACCGGTTGAGGGGGCTGTGAAGTAAGCTGTTGGGCAACCTGGGCAGAAGCTTGTGCCCGCATTTATAGCCTCGTTGTATGAGGCACCAGTGCAGTATCATCGGTATCAAGCTTGTATACCTCTTCAGACCCACTTTTATCGGACACCGAAGGTTCATCATGCAATCTAGTTGTAAATTGAGGATTTTTGGTACAAATTCATAAGGAAGAACCCATGTATCCATGTTTAGGGTTTGATTTAGGTGGTATGGGGTCGGGTTTTGGTTTGGGTAGGTCAGGTTTGGGTCGGTTGGGGTCAATTTTGAGTCGGGTAGGTCGGGTTTTGGACTGGGTGGGTCGAATTTTGGGGATTTTGGTGTTTAGGGTTTAAGAATTTTGGATTTAGTTTGGTGAAATATGATGGATTTGGACTATATTTGTGGGAATTTGATGAATCTTGGCAACTAGGGTTTATGTTAGGATTTGGATTTGAGAAGGTTGGGTTTTGATTTGAAATTGGGTCGGATTTGGTATGCCGATATCTATCTATATAGGTAGGGTCGAGTTGGGTTGGGTCGGGTCAAGTCTTGGGTACCACCTACGTGATATGGGTTCACCTACGTCACGTGGGTTGTGCCGTCGAAATTAGAGAAAATATTTTCACTTTCAGAACCTCATTTATCACTTTTCAACCTCATTTATTTTCTTCCTCCTTATTCTCCTTTGCTTTTCTTCAAATTTCGTATGCAGTTTTCTTTATACACGTTCTCCCTTTTTTCCTTTCTTTTTCTTTTGAAAACTTTTATTCATTACTTTTTTTTTCTTACCATACCCAAATCCTTTTTCTTATCTTTTATCAACTTATTCTTCATACCCATTTTATACTACGAACCCCAATGATAGCCACCGTCAACTTAGGCAATTTTCCTGAGTTGAGGTACACAGTGTCCAAAGAGGGACCAGAGCCAAAATAGGTTCATTGTAAGTAGAAATAGGAAGATAAATAGGCTAATGAAAGAAATAGGTCAATTTAGTCTTAAACTCGATATCAAGGGATATTTATTCCATTTGGTCGGGCATTTAGGCTAAGTAGACTATTCAAAAATGGCTGATGATCCTTTCCTAACCAACTATCCTACAACCTAAACAAGACTAACCGAGCAAGTTTGAGATCACACACACACTACTAAACTAGATAAGAATCTCACACGCACATAACACAGACTCACACCATCAACTACTACTTATCCAGTTCATGTATTGCTAAGCTATGGTTATTATGCCTATAAATCTAATGCCATAAAGAGATTCAATAGTAGTTATAGTTAAGCACAAATACAACACACAATCTAAAACAAAATTATAGGAGGGATATCTTTTACATATCAAAATCAAACTCAAAATAGTAAAAACTTGATTGCACTAAGGTTCCCTTATTTTTCTCCTAATCAAACATAACAAAACAAATCAAAAAAAAAAACCTAAATATCCTGGTTCTACTATGATAATACACCCGGGGGGAAAAGAAAAATGGCAAAAAAAAACCCCCGAGTGGTGGTACACCCCCACCCCTAACTTGGAGAACATATAGTATCCTCAATACATGCTCATAGTCCAAAAAAGTAAAAATGAGGGGTAAGGACATACATATGGTGCTCTAGGTATCGGATTTGGCCTCCGTAGCTATTGGGGTCTCAGAAGTCACCCTAGTCTCCTGTGGCCTCAGTTGTGGCTGAAGCACTCAAATCAGTATTGGCACTGGTGGTGGCTGGTACACTCAAAGGTATCAAACCAGTGCGGGAAACTACTTTATCCCTACCCCTATCCATGATATCAACAACAACATCACTCAGGGACTCACAAACTCTAGAGCTCCCTACTCCATGCCCTATTTCATAAATCTTGAACAGATGGTCCTTGGAGGTTTGCTTGCTCGCCTCCACCGCTTTCTTCATATTCTCTTTGTCTCTCTTTCTCTTTTTCCTTCTTTGTTTCAACTTGCACCTCATGATTATGCTTTGGTGGTGCATCTATCAAGTCTCTACCACCGATTAAGGTGATTGCCATAACCTATTTGGGATTCTCTGTATCACTGGGAAAACCCCCTTAAGGTCTTGTATTTTGAGCCTGAGCTATCTAGCTCATCTGTTTCTCTAAAGCCTGAGTGGCAAGTTGCTGATTTTTCAGGTTTGCAGCCATCTTGTCTTGATTTGCAGCAAGCGTTGAATAGCCTACTTGTGTCTATGCTTGGATAGCCATGATTTTCTTCAACATCTTTTTTATGTTATTGGTCTAAGCCTGTTGCTAAAAATTCTGACCCTGTGCCTAATTATTACCCCAAGATGAATTGGGTTGAGTCTGCCAAGTTTGATTGTAGGTGTTACCATAGGCTTGATTACTCTCTGAGCATTGCCTACAAAATTGACTGACTCTGGATTAGCACCGCACAGGTCTGTATAATGATCACTGCTACCACAGAATTGACATCAAATCTAAGGCTACTGAACTTGTTGCACTGGTTGCATAAAATTGGATGGAGCTTAGCCTTGAGCCATACTCAATTTATTCAACTGAATCATATCTGATTTTGAAGGCTAGACACTTGTACAGTCAATGTTGTGATGGCATCGCTTTCTTATGCACTTGAAACATGCTTCACTACTGCTCTCAAAGCATTACTATGGAAATTTGGGTTGCTCTGTGCAAGTCTGTCCAATAAAGTGTAAAGCTCATCATAAGTTTTCTCCAAAGCTTGACCACCTTCAACTGAATCTAGAAATTTTTTAGTATTTGGGTCAAGAATTTCAACAAAAGTGTGAGCTAACACTTAATCAGACTACTAATGATGAGGGCAATCTCTGAGAACACCCTTGAATTGCTTCCAATCTTGGTAAAAATTTTCTTCTGGCTTCTGAGTGAAACCCATGATTTCACTTCTCAATTTCGCAGTCTTACGAGACGGGAAGAATTGGATGAGGATCTTTCTTGCAAGATCATTCCATTATGTGATAGAATTTGCAGGCTCTCCATTTAACCACTTCTTAGCATCTCCCAAAAGTGAGAATGGGAAAAGCATAAGTCTTACATAATCTCTAGAGACCCCTGCAAGAATGAAAGTGTCACTAATCTCGAAGAAATTTTGAAAATGTACCTATGGGTCCTCATGTGGTAGACCAGTGAACTTCCCGCTTGAGTGCAATAATTGCACCATATTCTGTTTAAGTTAAAACACCTCCTACTGCGGGCTTGCGAATAGGAGAGATGTCATTGGTTGTGAGTGGAATTGACACTTTGCAAACAATCCTTGGTATTGCCATAATTTCAGGAACAACCTTGACCTGTTGATCCTTCTCAACCTGTGGTATTGGGTAGAGAAGTGTTGTTTCTTTTCTCAAACGGTGTAAGAGATACTTAGGTTTAGGATCTGGCTGGACCAAATCCTTATCCCTTGCCAGCTTACTAGCTTCACAAACCTGTACCTATAAGATAAGTAGCTAATACCAAGTTGTTAGCACTTATCAAATAAAACAGTAAACTTAAAACTAGAAATTTACTAATCTTAAGTCCACGACAACGATGCCAAAAACTTGTTGTGGCTTCTTCATATGCAAGCGTACGTGGTCAAACAAGTAGTAAAGTGACTCTTTTTGATAATCGGGTTTTCATACCTAAGGGACTTGAAGTTAGTTCAGTTCTAGTTCTAATTATACTTATCAATTTAACAAGTACGAGTTTGCAACAAGATTATGAGATTTGTAATTTTAAAATAAGTAAAAAAAATAAAAATGGTATGAAATTTGGATTGTAAACAATATATAGAGAGTACCAGGGTTGAGGCATCTATTTCACATTCATGTATAACTATGATTTCTAGCCAGTGTTGGAGTTTATCGTGATTGTTGTTCTAAGAGGTTGATAGTATAACTCGGGGATGGACACCCTCTAAGTCGTCTACCCAAATTAGTTTCACAACTACATCATTGAAAAAGGATTTGAGTCTCTAATTTGGATGCACTAAATTATCTTCCCATTTTATTAACCAAGAGGGGCATTTAGGTATATCTCTATCCTAACCGCAAATCTTCCATTTACAAAGTAAAGAAAAGATCCACACTTCTTACGCTCTTCGTTTCATCTCTTGGATTCTGTGGTCAGTTCACCTAAACACTATAGATTTATCCTAAAGTTTGCAACTCTTTAGAATAGTAAAACCAGAATGCAAGAACAATCACATGACATGATAAACATATAAACCAGAATAATAATCCATAATTAAGTAATTATATTGTAGCATAATCCTAGAAATAGGGTGTTTAGCCACTCATAGCCTTATATGAAATTGAAAAAGTGTAATTCAAATATGTAAAGTAAAGAATGGAAAATAAAGAATTAAGAACCCTATTTTCAGCCTCCGCTAGCGTTGTTTGCACCCCATGTCATCCAAGATGACTTTGGAATGGACTAAGTGTCCTATTTGTAGTAGTAGATAAAAGTGTATCCGTAATGGACCTTGGCCGTGCCACTCCTCCAACACGCAGGCCAGCAAGCGTGACACTCCTCCATCCCAAAGCCAGCCAATGTGACACTCCTCCATCTCGGCAATAGTGAGCCGTGATATGCCTTGGAAGCAGATGGATAATGCTTTGGCAGCCCCTACTTTACTCCAACTTGCTTCTTGAGTGTGGCATGCCATGGACACATTGGTATTCTATTTTTGTACCTCTTTCAAGTTCAAATTCACTACTTGCTCCATGCCATGGCCTCAGATACTCCAATGTTCCCCCGTGGAGTGAATTTAACTCCAAATGTACACATTTAGCTTCGTTCGTGTTCCATACTCCATCTGTTAGCATTGATCTTTAATCTTAGATCATTTATCCATCAAATCAAGTTTAATCCGCTAGCAAATCCAACCTACAAAGGACTAATCATATACATTAGATCATGGACACAATTTAATCAAAACACATGAGATTATAATTGAATTAATTCTAGAACTAAGCCTAAATATGGGTAAAAAATGGCACTTGGATGTATAAATATACCCAATATCACCACCCCACACTTAAAGCCTTATTCGTCCTTGAACAACTCTTTTATCTCTCACGCTAAGAGGAAAACTCTAACATCACTAATTTACACAAGATCACTTAAGTTAAGGGTAAAACGACTAACATAAATGACAGGTTATTAGCAAGCATGTTTTATTTAACACATGTAAACTTAAGAACAACTACACTAAGACTTCCTAGCCTCAAGAACGAATTTTACGATGTTAGCAAACTCATGCAAGTTACCCAACCAAGAGATCAAATACATCACCTATCTTTCATCAACTATGTGCCCTCACAACAAGAGAGTTACCCATACTCACTCACCAATATACAATTTATCACAAAAAAGGTATAAGAATCAAATTATGTTCACTCTCACAAAGAATTTTACATACAATATACGATGAACCATAAGCTTGCCCTTAGTGTTCTGCTCCACTAATATAAGAACATCAAAGTTTAAGATCAAATAGGACTTTGTGGGTTGTAATTTAGGCTAAGGGTTGGGTAGGAACTATTCTAGACAGTAATAGTGAATATCTTCCCTAAGAACTTTAATACATCACAACTTTCATTAGGCACCTTCTTCAACCAACTAACTTCTTCCTCTACTCTTCTCATCCATTGACTTTCTTTGCTTCTCCATCTCTCTAAGCAAGTTTACATACCACTAGTAAGGAGTACTTCAGTTTTCAAACATTTTTTCATTTTGTTCTTTTTTCTACTCCCTACCAATAACACATGAATTTTCACTTATACCCTTTTTTGTTTTCTATAGGTTTCCCATATCAACTATCTCCTATTTTTTTTTTTCAATTATCACTCCTCTTGAATCTTATTTTTCACTCAAAGCGTTCAGAAGTTTTAGATCAAATTAAAGTCAAACGAGCCTCATATGTGGTTACCAAAGATTAGACTAAAGGCTCAATAGGGCTAGCTAGGATAATGTTTTAGGGTAGGTCAGCTAGAGGATTAAAACATGTCTAATCAAAGAAATGCCTATATCATCTCATAAACTCAACATTATTCATTTCACTTTGCAAAGACTGGGAAAGTTCTAGACATTAGTATGGAAGCATAGAATAAGACAAAAACCTTACACACATATGGAACGTGTTCAACTCAAGAAGAATCCCTACAGACTCTCAACCAAGTAATTGCAAGAATTCAATTTAAGCTAAAATCAAACAAGAGTCAAACAAATGAACCTAGATGTCTCAAAAATAGTCATTCAAATAAATTTTGTACATGCTTTCACCTTTAAAACACTTGCATCGTGTAGTTATATAGGCTAACAAGAGCACCTATTATCCAATCAGTGAAAGAGTTCAACATATTAAATCCTAATGTCTAATTTTCCCTCAAGATGGTTGTCATCCATCCATCGTCGGGAAAAGTGCCTAAACTATGACTAAAAATTTTATAATTTACTCCTAAAAAAGAAAAAGGATAGTCGATTCAAATGGCATCCCCTCAAAAAAGAACCAAAAAAAACCAAGAGGTAAATGAAGTGTGCTCCTAAAAAAAAGAAAATAAAACTAAAAACTACTAAGAGAAAATCTTTTTGTATTTACAAATTTTTCAACCATATAAGCAAATAATCATAAGTCTCCTATAGCACACTTCACCATAAATATATATCGGAAAATTCCCCACCCCACACTTAAAATCACACATTGTCCCCAAAGTACAATTTAAGAATGAAGAATAGAAATACTCCCTGAGGCATATAGTCTACCTAATATCATCATATCTATCAATGGGTCCGGAGTACCCCTACACTCAACTTTTTCCATGCTTCTTAGCTTATATCTCAGGTACTCAGCCTTCCTTCAATAGGTAAACTTCAAACAAAAACAAACCATATGTGAAACTAAGAAAATGAAAAATAAAAACAAACTACCTTAACTTGGGTTGTCTCCCAAGCGACGCCTGATTTATTATCGCGTCACAACTATCATCCATAGTCTCTCATCTTTTTCCACCCTTTCAGGTCCATCTTCTCTTTCTTTTCTAAACTCTAGAGTGGTCACATTCCAGTTCAATAACTTTTCTCACATTCACCTTTTTAGGATTCCATTCGAGTTTTTCATGCTCAGACTTACTTATCAAATTGGGAAACTATATAAGAGAGTCCAAAGATATAATTAGAATATTACATTCACCACCCCACACTTATCTATTTCCATAACTGAAATCATGCATAGATCTGTGTAGTGTGAGAATAAGTTAAGTGCTTTGTATACTTTGAAAACCACATTTTCATCATTCAGTCTCATCTTGAGTGTGCCCTCTCTAACATCCATCAAAGCTCTATCAGTAGCCAAGAATAAACGTCCTAATATTATTGGTATCCTGTCATCTGCATCATAGTCAAGTACAATAAAGTCAGCAAGAATAATGAACTTATCAACCTTAATGAGAACATTCTCTACAATTTCTTTGGGGAATAATCTAGTTCTATTTGCTATCTGTAGCACAACTGAGGAGGGCCTTGGCTTCCCTAAACCAAGAGTATTAAATATTGAAATGGACATCAAGTTGATGCTTGCCCCCAAATCACTCAGAGCTTGAACAATATCACTTTCACCAATTTGTATTGGGAGGGTGAAACTCCCAAGGTCTTTGAGCTTTTTGGCCATCTTGCTCATAACCACAGAACTGCACTCTTCAGTAAGTGCCATAGTCTCAATATCACCAAGCCTCCTTTTATTTGCTACCACATCCTTTATGTACTTAGAATACTTGGGTATTCCCTACAAATCATCTAATAAAGGAAGGTTAATGTAAAGTTCTCTGAACATGTCAAAGAACTTCTTAAAATAAGTTTTCTCTTTGGCTTTCTTAAGATTTTGAGGGAATGGTGGTGGTAGTCTTTTTTATCCGCTCAGCCTGTTCAGTCTTCTTGTTTTCAACCACTTTCTCCAAAACTTGTTTTTCCATAGGTATTGGTCTTTTCATAGCTGTTTGCACCTCATGATTATGCTTTGGTGGTGCATCTTTCAAGTTTCTACCACTTCTTAAGGTGATTTCCATAACCTATTTGGGATTCTTTATATCACTGGGCAAACCCCCTAGAGGTGTTGTATTTTGAGCCTGAGCTATCTGGCTCATCTATTTTTGTAAAGCCTGAGTGGCAAGTTGCTGATTTTTCAGGTCTGCAGCCATTTAGTCTTAATTTACAGCAAGCGTTGCATAGATTACGTGTGTTTGTGTTTGGCTAGACATGATTTGCTTTAACATCTCCTCTATATTATTGGTCTAAGCCTGTTGCTAAAAATTCTAACCCTGTGCCTGATTATTACCCCTAGATAAATTAGGTTGAGTCTGCCAAGTTCGATTATAGGTGTTACCATATGCTTCATTACCTCTCTGAGTGTTACCTATAAAATTGAGTGACTTTGGATGAGCACCGTACAGGTCTGCATAATGTTCACTGCATCTACAGACTTAACACCAAATCTAAGCCTGCTGAACTTGCTTCACTGGTTGCAAATATTGGATGGAGCTTGGCCTTGAGCCATACTCAATTTATTCAACTGAATCATCATCTAATTTTGCATGCTAGCCATTTGTGCAGTCAATGCTATGATGGCATCACTTTTTGATACATTTGAAACATGCTTCACAACAGCTCTAGAACATTACTATGCCAATTTGGGTTACTCTGCGCAATTCTGTCCATTAAAGTGTAAACCTCATCATAAATTTTCTCCAAAGCTTGACCAACTGCAACTGAATCTAGTAAAATTTTAGTATTTGGGTCAAGACTCTCAACAAAAGTGTGAGCTAATACTTCATTAGACTGTTGATGATGAGGGAAATCTCTGAGAAGACCTTTGAATTGCTCCTAAGCCTGGTACAAATTTTCTTCTGGCTTCTAAGTGAAACCCACAATTTCACTTCTCACTTGTGCAGTCTTACCGGACGAGAAGAATCGAATGAGGTACTTTATTACAAGATCGTTCAATGATGTGATGGAATTTGCAGGCACTCCATTTAACCACTTCTTATTATCTCCTAAAAGTGAGAATGGGAAAAGCCTATCTTACATAATCTGTATAGACCCCTGCAGGAATAAATGTGTCACTACTCTCTAAGAAACTCTAAAGATGGACTTGTGGGTCCTCATATGGTAGACCAGTGAACTGCTCGCTTGAGTGCAACAATTGCACCATATTTTGTTTAAGCTCAAAAACACCACCTACTGTGGGCTTGTGAATAAGGGAGATGACATTGGTTGCGAGTGAGACTGACACTTTGCAAACTATCCTTGGTACTGCCATAATTTTAGGAACAACCTCGACCTATTGATCCTGCTCAACCTATGACATTGGGTAGAGAAGTGTTGCTTCTCTTCTCAACTGGTGTAAGAGATGCTCAGGTACAGGATCTGGTTGGACCAAATCCTTATCCCTTTCCAACTTACTAGCTTCATAAACCTGTATCTGCAAGATGAGTAGCTAATACCAAGTTGTTAGAACTTATCAAATAAAACACTAAACTTAAAACTAGAAATTTAATAATCTTTAGTCCCCAGCAACGACACCAAATTTTTTTTACGACTTCTGCACACGAAAGCGTACATGGTCAAACAAGTAGTAAAGTGACTCTTTTTTGAGAGCTGGGTTGTCGTACCCAAGGGACTTGAAGTTAGTTCAGTTTTAGTTCCAATAGTTTAGTTCTAGTTCCAATTATACTTATCAATTTAACAAGTGCGAGTTTGCAATAAGATTATGAGATTTGTATATATAAACTAAGTTTGCAATAAGATTATGAGATTTGTAATTATAAACTAAGTAACAGAAATAACAACAGTATGAAATTTGGATTGTAAACAATACATGGAGAGTACCAGGGTTGAGGCATCTAGTTCACATTTATGCATAACTATGGTTTCTAGCCAGTGTTGGTGTTTATCGTGATTGGATCTACGAGGTTAATAGTATAACTTGGGGATGGTCACCCTCTAAGTCATCTTCCCAAATTATTCTCACAACTACATTGTTGAGCGGGGATGTGAGTATGAAATTTGGATGCACTAAGTTATCTTTCCATTTTATTAACCAAGTGAGGCATTTAGGTATATCTCTATCCTAATCGCAAATCTTCCCTTAATAAAGTAAAGACCAGATCCATACCCCTTATGCTCTTCGTTCCGTCTCTGGGATTCCTTGTTCAGTTCACTCAAAGACTATAGATTAATCCTAAAGTTTGTGTCTCTTTAGAATAGTAAAGCAATAACACAAGAACAATCACATGACATGATAAACATATAAACCAAATTAATAAACCATAATTAAGAGATCATGTTGTAGCCTCAGCCCTAGAAAGAGTGTGTTTAGCCACTAATAGCCTTACATGAAATTACAAAAGTGTAATTCAAACATGTAAAGTAAAGAATAAAAAATAAAGAATTAAGAACCCTCTTCTTATCCTCCTCTAGCGTTGTTTGCAGCCCCAAGTCGTCCAAGATGATTTTGGAATGGACTAAGCGTCCTATTTATAGTAGTATATAAAAGTGTAGCCACAATGAACCTTGGCCGTGGCACTCCTCCAATGTGGAGGCCACCAAGCATGACGCTCCTCTATCTTGGAGCCAGCCAACATGACACTCCTCTATCCCAGCAACAATAAGCTATGATACGCCTTGGACGTGGATGGCTACTGCTTTGGAAGCCCCTACTTCACTCCAACTTGCTTCTTGAGCGTGGCACACCATGGACACATTGGTATTCTATTTTGGGACCTCTTTTCAAGTTCAAATTCACTTCTTGCTCCATGCCACGACCTCGAATTCTCCAATTCTTCTCCATGGTGAAAATTTAACTCCACATATGGACATTTAGATCCGTTTGTGTCCCATACTCCATCCCTTAGCATTAATCTTTAATCATAGGTCATTTATCCTTCAAATAAAGCTTAATCCACAAGCAAATCCAACCTACAAAGGGCTAATCACATACATTAGATCATGGCCATAATTTAATCAAAACGTATGAGATTATAATCGAATTAATTCTAGAACTAAGCTTAAATATGGGTATAAAATGGCACTTGGATGTATAACTATGATCAAGATCAGTGATTCATTTAAAGATTGCTTGGCCCATCTAGCTAGCGTCTTTAGGAGATATAAAGATTGCAATTTGGTGCTAAATTGGGAGAAGTGTCACTTTATGGTGAAAAAAGGAATAGCACTCGGTCACAAGATTTCTAAGAATCGTATTGAGGTTGACAAGGCAAAGATTGAGGTAATTTTTCCACCTATTTTTGTCAAAGGTATTTGAAGCTTTGTGGGACATGCTGGGTTCTATCATAGATTCATCAAGGATTTGTCTAAAATTGTACATCCATTGTGTAAGTTGTTGGAGTAGGAGGTGAAGTTTGTTTTTGATGATGCATATCGAAAGGCATTTGAGGGTCTAAAAGAGAAGTTAATTTCAGCCTCTATTATTGTTTCACCTGATTAACCCATTCCATTTGAGGTCATGTGTGATGCTAGTGGTATGGAGCTAGGAGTAATCCTAGGCCAAAGACGAGAGAAAATTCTACATCCAATCTATTATGCTAGCAAAGCATTAAAACATCCGATCTATTATGCCAGCAAAGCATTAAATACAACTAAAAAAAATTATACTGTGACTGAACAAGAGTTGCTTGTTATGGTTTTTGCATTCGAGAAATTTCAATGTTATTTGCTTGCCACAAAGGTGGAAATACATACTAACCATGCAGCTCTTAAGTACCTTATGGCTAAGAAGGATGCAAAGTCGAGGTTGATTGATTGGGTACTTTTATTACAAGAATTTGACTTTGAGGTCAAGGATCACAAGGGGACTAAAAATCAAGTGGTTGACCACTTATCATGACTTGAGGAAGAAGCAATGCTGAAACTAAAAGATGAACATGAGATAGATGATACTTTCTAGACAAGCAAGTATTGGCGGCATTGCAAGACTTGATTTCATGGTTTGCAGACTTTGAACATTATTTGGTGAGTGATGTGGCGCCTGAGGATTTATCATTTCAGTAGCAAAAGAAGTTTATACATGATGTGAGGACATTTTCTGGGATGAGCCCTACTTGTTTTGGATTTGTACGGATGGGGTGATTTGTAGATGTATTTTGAAGGTTGAGATGATGACTATTTTAAAGTCATGTCATTCTTCACCAGTTAGGGGTCATCATAGTGGTGGGTGGACTGCTTATAAAATTTTGCAATGTGGGTAGTACTGGTAAACCATTCATAAAGACACACCTGACTATGTAAGATCTTGTGACCAATGCCAAAGATAAGGGAACATCTCACGAAGACAAGAGCTCCTAATGACCCCAATCCTATAGCTTGAACTGTTTGACTTGTAGGGTATTTATTAAATAGGACCATTTGTGAGATCATATGGTATGAAGTACATCTTAGTAGCTGTCGATTACGTTTTGAAGTGGGTGGAAGCGGTTGTGCTTCCAAACATTGAAGGGAAGAGTGTAATAGTACTTTTGAGAAAGAATATATTTTCAGACATTGTATGCCAAGGACAATTATTAGTGATGGGGGTTTGTACTTTTGCAATCATCTATTCAAAGCTTTGCTTGAGAAATATTGTGTGAAGTATAAGAAGGCGACACCTTACCATCCGCAGTCAAGTGGTCAGGTTGAGGTCTCTAATCGAGAGATCAAGTTTATCCTGGTGAAGAATATGAATGTCAATAGAACAGAATATGCTAGAAAGTTAGATGATGCATTATGGGCCTACCAGGCAGGGTTTAAGACTCCTATTGGTGCCTCTCCTTATCAGCTTGTGTTTGGAAAAGCATGCCACTTGCTTGTCAAACTTGAGCATAAGGCATTGTGGGTAATGAAATGGTTAAATCTGGCATGGAGTGATGTGGGCTGAGACTTGAATAGTTGAATAAGATGGATGAATTCCATCTCCTAGCATATGAAAGTCTAGCTTTGTACAATGAGAAGATGAAATTATACCATGACCACAGGATTGATAAAAAAGAGATCATTGTTGGTGATATGGTTATGTTATTTGCTTCCAATCTGAGGTTATTTCCTATCAAGTTGAGCTCAAGATGGAAGGGGCCTTTTTGAATGGTGACGGTGTATCCTTATGGTGCTATTGAGATTGAAAATAATGAGGGCTTAAAGTTTAAAGTGAATGGCCAGAAGGTGAATCATTACCTCGGTGATGTTGATGAGGTCAAAATGATATGAGATGTGGTTCTTGGTGAAGTCTGAGTAACAAATAATACCTAAGTCATGCAGTGATGTTAAATCAGGCGCTTCTTGGGAAGAAACCCAAGGATTTTGTACTTGTTTTTATTTTTTACTTATAGGGTAACATGTGTTTAAGTGTGCAGGGAAAATGAAGAAAAAGACTTGGGAATTTTGAACAAAAAAGAGAAACCAAGGATTAAGCATGAAGACCTGAGATCAATTTTCAGGAGTAGGTCAAATGATTGAGTACTAACAACTGTTCTAGGAAAGAGTGGGTCGTGGAATCCATCATTTGACAAAATTCCTAAAAATCAATTTTCAGGAGTTAGAAATAACGGGCTTAAGTTACAATTGTTGCATCATACAATAATCATCCTTAAGCCTCGTCTGTTCCCCAGGTAATTTTTCTAACGACTCTAAGTAACAAGGGCTAGCAATGATCGTTGGATTAACCAATGATCTAATAGATGAGTCATCTGTTGGGCCAGTTAATTTCTTTTAAGAATTCGACTCAACTCACCCTTTTAATCCTTAATTCATACTCCCTAAGACCTGATACCATTCAAACACCCACAAACTCTCGCAATTCCATGATCAAAGCACAAAGCAAAGCAATAATAGAAAAATTCAGTCCTACTCTTAAGTGATTCATATTGCAAATTTGTGCACACTCTCTCCAACTTGTAAACTTCAAATTCAATCATCCTTAAGCATTCTCACTCTCAGATTCTAGTAAGTATTACTACCTATTTATGAATTGTTAATACTTAACTGATAACATTACTTGAAATAGGTTTACACATACCTTGTGATGACTGTACACTTGCATAAGAGAGTTTATAGAAGAGTTGTATTTTGAATAAATTTCTTTGTTGCTTATCTGTGGTTTTTGCATAGTGGGTATGGTAGGGGTGAAGTCTGAGTAACCTCAAAGTGTCAAAATAGGATTTTAAATGTTGAAGTCAACTGGTTTAAAGTTAGTGCACACTCAACGATACAACCAATGACTGTTGTTTCTATAAAAAATCATTGGTTGGATTGTTGTGGATGCCACTGTTGAGTCTGCAGAAGTTCATATGATGAGGCATTCCAATGATTGTTGGTTCCTCCAATGAGTCATTGGTATATCTCATCTGATTAGAGCAGTCTTAGGAGTTGTAGGACTTTTATCCAATTACCCACATGACGAGTCATTCCTTCTAACAACGAACTGTCCTGAGGGTCGTCTGTAGTAACTGTGCATACTGATCTATCCTATTATTTTGAGAGAATTGGAACTAATCATTTGATCTACAGGTACAATGAAACCTAAAGTAAGCAAGAAGAAAAAGGATGAGGCATCCCTTAAGGAGATAGAAAAAAAATGGGCACTCAAAGATCAACCCTCGACATCAGAGAGGGAGTCCAAGGAATCTAGTAGGTCGAAGGTGGAATACTCCACAAGTGGCACTTATGAACAACATGAACCTTGAACTACTAGGTCCAAGGATGCCAAGTCCAAGCCAATAGTGAATGTGGCCACTCCTATCTTGCCTTCCCAGTTTGAAGAGGGAAGAGATGTTGCAAACTAGAATAAGAGTGAGCTCAAGGTTGAAAAGAGTGATGCTAATGGAGAATCTAAGAGTGACAAGTTGGAGTTTGGTTTTGATAATAATACTCTGGGCCCTCCAACACTACTACTGCCTAGGGTACTTATCCATAGGGCGAAGGAAATATTCGGTGGAGTGTACCCTAATCCCATTCCTACTATAATGATAGGGTTTCTATGAATAGAAGGGAAACTTAAAGAGGTTAATTCAAGAAGAACCCCTCATTATGCTTGGGGATTTGCAAAGGGTTTCAAAACTACATCGGTTGTTCAAAAAATATGGGTTGCATTGGATGGCAAAACTATTGGATAGGTACAGTACTGAGATTGTTCATGAGTTTTATGCCAACTACGCAGTAACATTGGAGAGCATGACTCTGTCTAGGAGACATAAAGACATGTGGAAATAGCCACGGTTAGATAGGATTACAATGAGGGGTGTAGCTATGGATATCTCTAAGAGGACCATTTCTTTGTTCCTCTATGGTATTGATTTTGAGGCACCGACAGCTATACTGAAATTTGACAACCGCATGACTGATCTAAAAAAGGTGAAGCAGTTGATCCCAGAGGATAAGTTGATGCACTATAAATGAATGTCCTGCCACATAGCCAAAGCAAAGGAGGAAGCAGAGTGGGTGCCTACTGGGGACCCAATTTACAAGCACATCTTGTCTTTCCTTACTAAGTCTTGGTGGTCTATAGTCTAACACTGGTTAGCACCCACAAGTAATAGCTTTTAGTGTAGACCATGCGGTAATTGTACCATTTATTTTGGTAGAGTGTGAGTTGAATATCACTCAAATTATTACTACAGAGATTCTAGAGAGATTCGTGTTGTTCAGAACTACTCTTTCTTTTTCGAATCTCATTTTCTAATTATACTGGAAATCTAGGGTACGCCTATTGCCAGATTTAGATAGAATGATCTTGCCAACAAATACTCTTGACATCGCACTAATCAAAGTTTACATGAATATTATTGCTAGAACTAGTGGTCCACGATTAATGGAGGGGGATTCTCATATTAACCATAGTATAGAGATTCCGGCTACTTAAGTCGGTATTATAACAGCAACTCTGACTGACACCCCAACCTTATTTTTGCACTCATCCATAGGGCCTCTTGGTACACTTCAGCCTGTTCCCATAGGTTATGTTCTAATTCCAAAGGATTTCTTAAAGAAAATGTTGAGAAGATTGGCCATTTCAGAAGCAAGAATTGAGAAGCTGGAAATAGGGGTCAAGCTATTTGTGTAGGATGAGATAAAGGGTGATATGTAGGGTATGCAGGCTAGATTTGATAACTTTGAGGCAAGGATAATAGATCTCTTAGAGAGTGTTCAGGCACCTGACTTGAGTGACATCACGACCGAGCTTGACTCCCTTTGAGTAGCAGTAAAGGATCTCACTAAGAGAAAGTTTCAAATTGTGCCTCCTCCTTCTATTTTGATCATTAAGGAGGTATTTGATATAGATGTTCTAAATTTATACACCCAAACCTCAATAGGTGGGGGCAAGGGTAAAGACAAAGATGATATAGTAGAATAAGAACAACCTAGAAAGAAGAAATAAAAGAAAGATAAGAAAGCGATGAAAAAGGTGGTAGCCGAGAGCAAGCAGGCCTCCATGGACCATTTATCAGAGATACATGAGAAGGGTTGAGGAGATAATAAGTCCAGAGAGTCGAGGGCCCTAATATTTGATGATGCTAATGCTACTATCGGAGGTGGGGGCACAATTATCGCCCCACCAGTTCTGTACCTTTGACTTCAATAGCCATTGTCGAGGCCATGAGTGAAGAGTATGAAGGAGGGGTTGCTTCTGTGATCCCAACTGATCAGTCCGAGACAGGTACCTAGTGCGCCATAGGTATGTACCTACCTTAATTTTTACATTCTTTTTTATATTTTTATACATTGGGGACAGTGCATAATTTTCTAGTTGGGGCTGGGGGTATACCAACACTCAAGGGTTTTTGTTACCGTGTTTCTTTTCCCTTGGATTTGCTATCTAGTTAGAATCGGCATGTTTAGGATTTTACTTATGTTTTTTATGTTTTTTGTGTAACTAGGAGAGAAATAGGATAACTTAGCATAGTCAAAATAAAAAAAGCATGACTGTGTTTTTAAATTTTGTATTTAAATGATACCCCTCCTGAAATTTTTATGTTGTGCTGTGTGTTAATTATGAACTGTGACCGCTGTAGATCTCGTTATGGCATTAGGATTATAGGTGTGACAACCAAAGCCTAACTTTGCATGAACTGGCTAGGTAGTAACTTCTAACATAGCCCTAAGCCATGTATGAGTGAGGTACTTACTTAGTTTGACGTGTGTGTATGATTTAGAACTTGCTCGGTTAGTCTCTTCAGGGTTATAAAATAGTTCGTTAGGAAAGGATCATATGTTAATCTTGAATAGTCCACTGAGCCTAAAAGCTCTACCAAACAAAATTTGATTTCCCTTGATCCCAATTTTGAGCCAAAATAGACCTTTTTCTTGAACTAGCCCATTTACCCCTCCCAATTCAATTAAAATGAACCTTCTTTGGCCCTGGTCCCTTCTTGGATATTGTGCACCTTAAATCAAGCAAATCGCCTAAGTTGAGGGTAGCTATCGTATGGATGTATAAATGAAATTAGGTATATATAAGAAGGTTAGTACATAAAAAAGGATTTAGGTGCAGTATTGTGTGAAAACAAATGCATAAAGTTTGAAAAATAAAAGAGAAAATTACAAAAAGAAACCGTACCCAAAGTCAGAAAGTGGAAAGGGAGAAAAGAAATAAATAGGGTTGAAAAGTTGAGCCAAACATAGTATAGTGCCAAGGAGGATTGAGTCACTTAACCCATACTTACCATACCCATCCCCAAACCTACATTACAAGACAATAAAATCCTATAGTGATCCTAATCCAACTGTCCAAAAAACTAAGGCGTAGAAAATAAGGGTAAGCCTATGGTATTTCACGCGCACTGTTGGAACTTTTTTGTGACGGTGAGTGCTTTGAGTTAGTCCTTGTGTTGAGATCCATTGTGTATTGATATCCATTACTTATTTTGAGTGTACAGGACTTTGATGTGAGGGCTTATGGGTTGCAAAAACGGTTGCTATTTGTTTGGGTAGTGTCGTTGGTATATGTGCTAGGTTGTCTGTCGATAATGTAATGCCATTGATTGATCCCTTTTGTGTCATGGTTAATGGTTTTTATACACACAATGATTTTGGTTTTGATTATGTTGGAGAGGGTTGAAAATGGTTAAGGTGCATGCGTGCTAAATCTGATTTTTGATCTTGTGACTGCCTTAGATCCTAAGTTTATCTTAGTTAAGCATCATGTGTTTTATTATTTTGTTTGGTTTTATTTGTTCTCCTGAGGACATGCAAACATTCTAAGTTGAGGATGTTGATGTACAGTGGACTTACAACACTTTTGATGCTTAAAACAAGCGAAATTTACTGGTGTAAAAGCATGTTTTTATGGTAATTGTTGGTTAAACAAGTCTGGAGAAATGAAATGTAGAAATTGGGACTTAAGGTCATCAGACGAGCCATCCAACGACTATTTGATCTGAAAATGGTTGTCCTATGCTATTGTTGGATGAAGCAGAAAGGGTGGGAAAGGAAGAACTACAGATGAGAGGTCCCACGATTATTGGAGGAAACAATAGCCTCGTCCTAAAGATTGTGGGAAGGATATCCTACAAAAGTGAAAATCCAAGGTAGAAATAATGAGAGGATTCAACAATTGTCCCTTGAAACAATGAGCTCGTCCTGAGCATCATCCCAACAAACACTAAAAGTTGGCAAAAAGGCCTTATCCAGCAACGAGCACAAGGAACTATCATGGGATCAAACTATGATTGTCCTATACTTTGTTCAAGGTGCCAACTCTACAAATCATAGTGTGTTTAGGATAGGATTCTTTTATGTCTATAAATGCTCCTAATAGGTTTATTGTTTCAGTTTACGTTCAATTGATACTTTTGAGACATATTATTATTCTTGCAAGTATAAACAATGATTTTTAGGGTTTTAATTCGTCATTGGGATTCGTGGTTGTTCATCTTATTTCTTGCAAGTCATAATTATGCTTTCTTTTTAGAATTATAGTTGTGTTCTTATGATGATGAGTAGCTAAACACCACAACTAGGGTTGTGGGAATCATGACGAATTAACGAAGTAGGATTCAAAGTACAAAGTGATTCTCAAAGGGTGTTTGGGCATGTATTATTGTTCTCTTTGATTTGATTGCTTTCTAACGGACCCATATGTTAGAAATCGCCTTATCTTTACTCTGGATGAAAGGAGGGGTAACAAATGGGAAACAGGAATAAAACAATAGAGACTTGTAGCTATCAACCTTCAATTTATAGCTTGATTCAATAATTTGGGGAAGCTAATCTAGGATCTAAGATAGGG
Organism: Capsicum rhomboideum; assembly: GCA_031232105.1. Classification (NCBI taxonomy): domain Eukaryota; kingdom Viridiplantae; phylum Streptophyta; class Magnoliopsida; order Solanales; family Solanaceae; genus Capsicum; species Capsicum rhomboideum. The sequence goes on from CP124716.1 coordinate 37,994,385, forward strand.
GTTGGTAGTGCAAAAATCAGGAGATAAGAAAACGTACTTGAGTATAGTTACTTAAATAAGTGAAGAAATTCGTTTAGGTGAACATAACCTATCAATTCTACATGTCAATCACTGGGAGAGATCACTAGTACGAAAAACCTATGGAGTTACAAAGTTATGGGGAACACAGTCCTAGTACCTCTCTCATATTAATTACAAACTCAATAAAATCAATAATTGTTACTATTTGAAGTCACAAATCCAACTCCCCCCTCCCATTTTAGGAAATTACCTACTGATTGCTTAGATAGACACTTATGATAGAGATTTCAGCCTATTCCTTGTGGGATCGACCCAAGCTTTGGTTGGGTTCTATATTTGATAGCGAACACTTTAAACTTTATTTAGAGGTGTAATTTGAGAGACATCATCTTGCCTACCACCTACATCTAAAGAAACACCCTACTGTGTTGGACAAACAAAAGGAACTGCTGAAGTAGTAGATTAAGCCTTGTTACCCTCATTTTCACACCCGGCAGAAGGACACTATCTCAACCTGTGGCCCATCTGACCACATCTAAAATAACCCTTCTAGCCAAGATGACACTCACCTGGATGGTTATTACCATACTTAGGACACGCTGGAAAAGTTTGGCTACCTAAAACACTACCCTAAGACTTAGAGCCTGATGCTCAATTCTTCTGATCATGATAAGGCATAGGAAATGGTACACTGGCTAGTTCTGTATTCTCTCTTACTATGGAAAATAAAGTTCATCAAATAGATAGTTCTCTACAACCTTCTCATCTGTTCTGTATCATCATATCTAAGTAGGTTTTATGAGATATACTGCTAATATCATAAGCCAGTAAGAATATCCTATGTGATTTTTGTGCAACACAGTTAACAACACAATTCAAGAACATCTTATTCTTTATATTTGCTGTTGATGTCAAAAAACTTTAAATGGCTTATGTCAGGACTTTGTGGTTAGTTGTGTTAGTGTTTGATGGATAATGATCTTGGCTGCTAAAATTTAGTCAGAAATGCATTTAGGATACATTTTGTAGCATGTGTTAGCTGACATGCTACAAAATAATTGTGAAAAAAATTTCTTCTTTCTAGTGGAAAAATAACAGGTCGTTACAGGTAATATTTCTAAAATAATTTCTATATATGTGACTTCTAGTCACCTTATTAGGATAGCAAAGGTAGGTTGATTAGAGTTTCTCAAAAATTGTAACCACCGTTGTGAAAGCAAGTAAGTTTACCATAATGTTTGTTCACACACTTGTCTATGCATAAGCATGTATATTGATTTTGGTGAAGGTTTTTTTTCACTTCAATTAACTTTTGTTAGGAGGATACTAAGGATCTTGTCTATGGATTTACTTCTGGAAAATGTGGTTAGCTTGGTATAGCTTATGAGAAATAAGAGTGAACCAGCATCAGGTTACTTTGGGGTTTGAAAATGTCAAAATCAAGAGTGTCACTCCAAATGGGGATCATAGTACATCGATATCTGATAAGTTTGTGCGTACTCAATTATATAATCCAATACTGACGATTGCTGGCCAAACATTTATCTAGTCTCGGCATCCATTACAATAGATAGTTTTTACTCTTACTTTGAATCCTAGTATGAAAGAAGTTGATCTACCTCTCTTAATTAAGTTAAAAAGTGAAAATGATGCTGAAAACTCTTGATACATATGGTAATATTGTCGAGAGATAGAATTACCATCTACCACAATGGATGGTTTTTACTCTTACCTTGAATCCTAGTATGAAAGAAGTAAATCTACCTCTTATAATTAAGTTGAATAGTGAAAATGATGCTAAAAACATTTGATACAAATTCTAACATTATCAAGAGATAGAATTTAAAGATGAAACATTACTCTACTTTTTTACCACTTACATAAGATTTGTATCACTCTTCCCTTTTAAGGTTCCCTCCTAAAATCTTTCCACCGAATGGTGAAGAGGCATCTCTTTTTCAAAAGCAGATGAACAAAAAGTCTTAAATAAAGTAGGTGACTTACCTGCATTGTTTTGTATCTGGACATTAGATACATTCGCAAATAAGCTCCAAATGAATCTTTGTCTCAGAATATCACTGAAATCTCAAGGGAACAAACAACTCAATTTCATAAGTTTTAGACTTTCTGAAGTGCAATTTTAATTTTATAAAATCTTGTTAACTAATGTGTTAAGTTGTTAGTATTTATCAGGTCTCTAAAGCCAACACTGGCAAAGAGCGGAGTGCCACAAACATCAAGGATACTTATTGCTGCTAAAAATACTCCTTCTCACGGTACTACTCATATTTATCCTTTGCCGCCGTAATTTACAGTTGTCTACTTATTAGATTTTCCCTCTTTATTTTTTGTTATTCACTGCTATTTGTGTGGAAATATGCCCATGCTATATCCATTTTGTTATCGAGATGTAGCTCTTAGTTTTTGGAGATACAATTCTTATAGAGTTATGGCCTCATATATTAATTTTTCTATGTCTATTTGATCATATCTACCGCAGTATGTCCATCACCTGATAAATTAGTTTGTTTATCTTTGCTTATGTTTTAGCTAAAGTCCTATGTTCAAATTTTAAAATAGAACTTACATCTTGGATATATCCATGTAGTCCAACCTGTAAATATGGTTTACTTGTTTAAGAATCTACATATATATATATATATATATATATTACTTTGCTCTAGCTTAAAATGGAAAATCTAACTGAAATCTCAAGTCAGTAGAGCATAAGTCAAGTTTGCTCTCTGTACTTTGGTTTTAAACTTAAAATGTGCCAAATCAGGAGTCATTATGGTTCTGGTTCCTCTCAATACTTCTCAGGTGTTTTTTGAAGTTCCTCATAGTGCCATTGTTATACTTTTTGCCTATGGATAAACCACTCACTTATCTTCCTCTAAATGACTGTTATTTATTACCTGGTTACATTACCTACAAGTTCTTTAAGAGTCGAGTCCAAATGACTGTCAAAATCCTCCTAAAGTTGTATTGATTCAAGAGATGAACTTCAAAAGGACTTTATACTTTTGCTGGCAAGAGAGATTCCTCTAAACCAAATCATGGATGCATAAAAAACCATCTTATTTTTGATAAATAACTTAATAAGTACTAAATTTTCCTCCTAGATTTCTACAGTTATATCATTTTGCATGATTTTCTATTCACTTTGGATTGATGATGCTAAAAATATTGGTTTATCAATTCATTTTGATGGACATATTTGAAGAATTCAGATTTGTATAACCCAAGACAAATATGCCAATATCTAAGAAATGTAAATTGTGTAGATGTATAGACTTGCGATGTTTTCTTTCAATATATTTCATCTATTGATACAATTGTATTATTATTTCAGGTCATCCATTTTGATGTTCAAAAAAATAGCATTTGGAATATTTCAATATGATGAAGAGTTGCGGAATTATTTGAAGACTATTTTTGTGTTTTTTGATAGGATAGATTATACAATGTCATTAATTATTTAGTTCAAATAATATAAGTTTTTTAATGTGTTACATTAATATTTTGGATTAGTACAATCATTTTTTGTCGGATCTAAAGAGATAGATTGTGATTTTATGAATTACAAGTGATGTATATATATATTTTTTAGCATTTATCAAAGTTAATTGCCACTAAAAGACTCTCTTTTACTAATACTTTATTTAGAATTATTAGAAATCTAGATCATTTTGTTGAAGAATATCGTAGTCTCTATGATTAACGACTAAACAATCACCCCTAAACTTTTTGTCTTTAAGAAGAAATTTAATTAAATTTACCGATCATAAAATTAGGCGCTAAAAAGGAAAATGAAGACATTAGTTGTAGCCATTATAATTGCCACAAATCAATTGTTGTTAAAGAGTATGACTTTTAGAGGCAATTGAATTAAATTTATTGGCCATAAAAATGGACACTAAAGCACATAACTAGCGATTTTCGGATTGAATTTAGCAGCCATCATAATTTCCACTACACAATTGTTGGTAAAGTAAGTGATTTTTAGAGACAATAAAACATACCTTTTCCTGCATTTCGTTTAATGGTCGCTAAAGGATTTAGCGATGCCAATATCACTAACCAAAGTTTAATGGTTGGTAAATATTTTGGCGGCAATATCTAGTATCGCTAAGAGAATTTTCTATTACCACTAAAGACCTTTCTTGTTGTAGTGGATGAAAAGGGTGCTGGAGCTGAATACCTCTACTGAAACTAAGAATGATTACCACCACCCGACCACTGCTGAGCAAAGTTGCCCATTCTAGCTCTCTTATTCTCCCTCTCCTTCTCCTTTATCTTCTCTTCCTCATTTTGTTGAGCATGAGCCATAAATCTAGAGATATCCATATCCCCAAAAAACATAGAGGTCCGGCACTCCTTGACCCCTGACTCTAACACACCTAAAACAAACTTAGTCATTCGATCCCTTGGATCCGCAACCGTCTTTCGAGCATACCTAGAGAGTTTGGTAAACTTCAGAGAATATTCCTTTACTGATATGTTACCCTGCTTCAAGTTGATGAACTCCTCCTGTCCAAAAAAGCAGTCACAAACTCATCCCAATCAACTAGGCCTGCATCCATATGTCTACTCACTTTCTACTATTTGAACCAAGTCTAAAACACTTCTTTCAACTAATAAGCGGGTAAGTTTGCACTCTCAACTGGAGTGATGCTTATAATTTAAGTTATTTTCTAAACGTCATCAATGAAATCCTATAGATCTTCCTCCACCTATGAACCATGGAACTCTAGAGGATTCATCTGAGTGAAGTCCTAGACTCTCATAGCAGCTGCAATCCCATTAGGATTAGCAGGTGCAACAACTTGTTGGTTGCCCTGAGCAAGCACTTGGAAAGTAGTCCTGAATTAGGCATGAGTGACTTACTCATTTAGGGGATCTGCTGGAGATGGTGGGGCTTGCTGGTTTCCATTACCGTTGTCATTCCTTCATCTGTTAGCTCTTCTGGGAGGCATTTTCTGTAAATGTGTAGAGCACAAATTAGAAGGAGGTAAAATAGAGTTTACACTCTATCGCATGATATGACCATGAAAGAAATAAGACTTTCTTAAAACATTACATAACCTCTCCCCCATAAGTGTGGCGCATTTCACACCCGTGAATGAGACTCTACTTAACACAGCTTTCAGACACTATAGGACACTTTAAACATGATTTTCTGATACCAAGTTTGTCACGACCCCATTCTATACCCTGGACGTAGCACGGTGCTTAGAGCTACAAGTGACCCCAAGCTGACCCGTGACCCAGCATAATACTAAGAATACTAAAATAATTAAATAAACTGGTGTGGAAGCTCACTGAATATAAGAATGATTTATCTAAAAGCATTATAAATTTGAATAATCACTAAAACAAATACTGTGTCCGACACAAGATATAAAGCTAAAAATATATAAACTGACTATCTGAAAGCCTCTACTACTGATAAGTTGCTGGGACAGGACCCCAGCTAACTATAAATGTCTGAAACTAAAGTAAATAGTAAAAGAAACAATACTGAAAAATGGTCCTCGAATGATGAGGACTCACCACTATCTGTTGCTGTAAGGGAACTGGATCGCACTACTTACAGGGTTGATGTTGAATGCTGGAACCTATATCATAAGACGATACATCACAAAAGAGAGTATGCAATCAATATTTTAAATGTACTGAGTATGTGAGATATGCATTTGTAAAGTAAGCTGAATATGCTGGAAAATACTGATATGCTGAACTGAAATACAATATTGATTGCAAAGATAAATTTTAGTACAATGACTCTATTTTAAATGGATATAAACTGACATAAATGATAAATATAAGGAATCATAGTTTTAAATGTAATCATAATCTGAACTGAGGGTTATGTACCATTTTTAAGCCCGAATATGTAACATTGGGAGAGCCTATTAACCGGTATAAACCACGTGAGCGAAATATGGAGTCTGATGTATACACCCTATCAAAAGGGCCTAATATACCTTGCCAGGGTATAGAGGAATGGTTGGCATGATCACTAAACTAATGCCTAACTGAAAGGACTAAATAAACCTATTGTGGCATATAGTTCTTAAACTTGGGTGCACTAAACCCCAGTCCAACTTGGTACTAAGTACTACTCCCATTCTAGTTTATTACTGTTAGCTCATAAAACTGATATATTGAAACTGATTCAAAACATACTTTATCTAAAAGTATCCTAAAGTTTGAATAACTGAAAATAAGTTGTGAGTCTCTAAACTGAGACTAGTCAAGCTTGTTCTTGCTAAAATCAACAATAACTAGTATCGTGTGTTCATAACACGCCAATGTTCTAAAAATAGGGCTAATTTATGTAAAACTACTCAATGTCAAGCTTAATATTAAGTCACAAATATCTACTTCTTACAAGATATCAAATCATGAGGAAAATGCATAATCATACTATATAAATTATGAGAGAACTAAATAATTGGAAAATCATGAATTGAATAAAAACCCTAATCTTTGATCTTTAAAAAACTGAGAGATTTTTGAGTTATGTGGGATTCAGTGGGTGAAAGGATACCCATTGATTAAATCCCACATACCTGGTAGTGAATTCTTGCTAAGGGCTTGAAAGATTCTAAACTTATGAAGGAACCCTAGTTTTTTGCTTTTGAGAGAGCTTAGTCACCTTTTTCTTTTGTATACTATGGTTTGGGAGAAGTGAAGGGAATAAATCCCTTAAGAGTTTTTTATTGTCCCCTAGGTAAGTCCCAAAACTACATAGTTTGTGTGTAGGAAATAAGGAAAGGATGAAAACACCCTTTTGAAATCATAACTGATTTATTGTACCAAGTTGTTATGGCTCACATAATGACTCGTCATGTCTAATAATGAGTCATTGTTGGACTCGTTATGACTGGGTAAGTTTTCTTGGGCTTGGCTATGACTGAGATACAATGGCTCATTGTCACTAACAACGAGTCATTATGTGGAGTCGTTGCTTCTGGGCCCTAGTGTTAACTCTCAGGTCTTCTTTAGAATGGTTGACAGGACGAAGCGTCCTAGGTGAATATGACTCATCATCTAAATTCGTCACCACTTGGCTAGATTTTTAACTTTCAGAACTTTGGGTAAAACACTCAGGACGAGTGGTCAGGATGAATGGTTGTGTCTGACAATGACTCATCGTCACTGAATCGTTGTTACTGGGTGGGAAAATAGTCCTTCAATACTTTTGGATTATTCTTAAGTATGGCTCACCCAATGAGTTATTGGTACTAACCACGACTCATTTTCTGAGTCATTCTGTGAAAAATTTTCTGGTTTCCAACTAGTTTTCCATGCTAAGTCTGAGACATGATTTTAGGGACTTTTGTGGTATTACAATAGACCCATACAAATCTACCATGATCATCCACAAATGTGAGAAAGTAGTACTTCTTAGCTATAGTACGAGTCTTATATGGCCCCCAAAGGTCCATGTGAACAATATCAAACACTACAGATGCTCTTGAGTTACTAACAGGAAATGAAAGTCTAGCTTGTTTGGCTAGGACAAACTGGAAAATTATTGAGTATCTTGCTATCATTAATACATTATAGCAAGCCTAGATTCTTCAAAATTTGAGAAGAAGGATGCCCAAGTCTGGAATGCCACATCTTGACATTAGGTACTGCCACATGACCTACAACAATCCTTCTTCAGTTATTGATTTCTTTCTTCAGCTTCTTAGTTCCAAACTCACTCCTGAATATGTACAATACACCATCTTCCTTACCAATCCCCTTCAACCTACCACTGAAGAGGTCCCAAAATACACAAAAGTCAGGATAAAAGGATACAAAATAAGATAATTCCCTTGTGATCTTGGAGATTGATAGCAAATTGAATTTGAAGTCTAGTACATATAGGATATTCTTCACAACTTCATTCACAAATATATATGCTTTACTAATATGAGTGATTTCCACCTTATCTCCTGTAGGTAAATGTATTTGATTTTTTATGACTTGTTCAAGTCATGAATATCTTTCAATATATATTTATTTGATGTTATATGGTGAGAAGCACCAGAATCTACTATCAAATTTTGTGTCAAGACATGTGACACTAGGAAAGTAGTAATACCTAATATATTAACTTACTTAGTCTCCTTTACATCCTGGTTTAACATGCCTAGTCTCTATTTGTACTCATCTTCAGTAAAGGTTGCCCCTTTGCTAAAGTAGCATTATTGGCTTCATGACTAGTTGATGCCATCTGAGTGTGATTATATGGTCCATCAGAAATGTTATTTGCCATGAGGTGTTCTCTAATTCCTTCTTCAACAACATTTCCATGATTATAATATCCATGCCCTGCATTATTACCAAAGTTTGAGTGACCAGCTATGCCTCTAAAATTACCATTTTTGTTACCCGATTTCTTCCTTTGCTTCCAATCCACTAGATAACCTATCAATTTATAGTAGTTTTCCTTGGTGTGACCAGTGAAATGAAAAAATTCACAGTTTCTTTCTTTGTAATATTCTTTTCCTTGGTTTCTATTCTCATTCATGGCAATTAGATCTGGTTTCTCGACTATAGTGGCCATAAATGTTGAATGTTGTATTCCATCCTGTATTACCATTGCATATACTTGATTTATAGATAGAGTGGCTCCTTTTAATAGAATCTGTCTTCGTGCCTGATCATAGGACTCATTCAAGCCACTTAAAAATTGAATCAACCTTATTTTGGATAAATGAACTATATAATCCTTTGATTTTGGGCAGTTATTGTAAGGTGATGGTATAACAACATCATGCTCACTCCATAGTGTTTTCAATTTTATGAAATATTGAGATACATAGTCAGTACCCTGTGAGAGTGTGGTGATTTCTCTATGGAATTGATAGATGCGCATTCGATTTACCTTATCAAACCTTTCCTTCAAATATTCCCATATGCAAAAGCATTCATAGTAAACACGACACCACTGAGACGCTCTTTATTCACTGTTTTCATCAACCATGACAATACAATCACAGTACATATTTCCCACTGCTTGTGTAGGTCACTTCTGTACAACTCCTTTATGCACGCTCCTGTAATAAATTAATATTTTTGTTTGTTCAATAATGCAATTCTCATCGATCTAATTCATATCCCATAGTTCTCAGGGCCAGTCAACTTGATTAGAATTAGTACTGCTCCTGTAACATCCGAGGGATCAATGAACATAGGATCATTTTTATCAATTTTCAAAGGCGCAATTGTTGTAATCTTGAAGCAAAACATTAACAAGCTAGAAGAGATCTAAACTCAGCTGCAGTGTTTCTCTAAACAACCATTATCGACTGCTCTGATACCATAAGAAAATTCTAGTTTACATAATCAAAAACTCCATTTATGAACCTTAGAGAAGTAATAGAATAAGAGTAGACATAGAATTTTACTGGTAACTGCTTAATTGAATTGATACAATGAAGCCTATACACTAGTTTTATAAGCTGTGATACAGAAAATATCTACACTTAAAAATATCTCCTAACTAATTCTAGAAGCTTATTGATAGCTCATCCACTAACTAACCAACCGATCAAGCTAACATTCACAGAATCACTAACTAACTCTATCAATTGATACTAATAAAACAGTAATAGTAATAGTAATTAATGGAACAGTAACTGTGATAGAATGATTTCAATAGATATACTCCTTATCTTTGTGTCTTTCTCTTAGCAATATACTTTTCTTTTTGACAGTTTCTTCCCAAAAAAGGGTTTCTCCTCCATTGTATCTACTCCGATTTGCTATTGTTCCTTTTATTCTAAAATTTCTTCTCATTTTTTCCTCTATTGTAAGCGACCATGCTTAAATTGTGTATGAGATCTAGACCATTCTTTTTCATAGTTTGTTAAGATACAAACTTTACAAAGACAGATTTAGTAACTTTCAAAGATCTTAGATTCCCTATCCTACAATTTAATTTCACAAGGAAAAAATGATGATTAGAAGAATGCGACAAAGATGTAGAGAAGCAAGAAGTTCATGTTCTTTTTGAGTTGTGAACCTACATTTAAACTCATTTCAAGGTTAGATTTTTCTGTTCTTCTAGTTACTCCTCTCTTTTTCTAACAATTAGATACAACTTTTTCGCGTTTATTACTTTTATCATGATATGATAGAGATAGTTAAGGATGGAGAACTGATTTTGCTTCCCCTTTCCAATTTTTTCCTAAATAATTGGAGAAATGAAGGTTGTATATAATGTATATAGAAACTTTATAATTGTTGTATAAGATATATATCTGTATAAGATCTTTGTAGAAACTATATAAAATGTGTATAGAAATTGTATAATTATTGTAAAAAATATGTATCTGTATAATTATTGTAGCTAAAAAGGTTGTATTAGATATGCATAGAAACTATATAATTATTGTATAGAATATGTATCTAAATAATTATTGCAGCTAAAGGTTGTATGCGATGTATATAGAAAATGTATAATTATTGTATAGAATATGTATATGTAGATCATGTGTATAAAAATTGTATAATTATTGTATAAAATATGTATCTGTATCTGGTATCAAAAACACATATATCTGGTATCAAAGATACATGTATGTGATATCAAATAGGCATTGATGCATTCTTTTTTTTATCTTTTGATTGTATCTAAAAAGACACCTTTTTTTTTTATTTAATTGTTAAAAAAAGAGCAATAATTACAATGCTACAAAATTGTATTTGATTGTTAAAAAAAAAAAAGGCAACAACTAGAAGAGATTTATTTATTTATTTTTTTTAAAAAAAGCAACAAAAAATAGAGTTGCAAAAATATTCTATTGGAAAAAATAAGAAAGACTACAAATTTTTATTTGATTATTAAAAAACTAGAAATTAAAATATTAAAAAAAGATTTTAAAAGAAAGGAACATCGAAAAAGAGAAAAAATATAAATAACAACCAAAAATAAAATGAAGATTAGTGTAACGACCCATCATGTTGTTATAACGTCGGTTAGGGTGTAAGTGTCCAGGTCTTTTCCCTAGGATAAAGATTTGTTAAAATCTCAGGCTAGGGTGATTTTTGACAGAATTCACGTGTTGTGTGGTTTAGAGATCGCCTATGTTTTGGGGTGTAGTGTTTGATAATTGTGAAGTTATGACATAATAGATAATAGATATAGTGCTTGAAGAAACTTTTGAAATGGTATTCGGGTTTGTAGAACTTCGGTCTTGGCATTTGCCTTGGTAGGATAAATTTGTATTGTAGCGGTTCCAGTACCGCCGTAGCAGGATCGTCGTAGCGGTTAGCTGACCGACATAGAAATCAACAAGTTTAGTGATGGACCACCATATCAAGCCTCTAGTCTCTTTTACGGGATCACCATAGCGGGCAGGGTACTGCTACAGCGGTCATCGGGTAGTGTTAATTCTGTTTTCTGATTTTTGACGTTATTTTCTCTCAAACATCTAAATTTTTTATCTAAAGCTTGAGAGAGGCAATTTTATTCATACTTGAGCGATTTCTACTGTTTAGGTAAGTTTATTTCACCCTTCTAACATAGGATCTATCCTTTTAATCTGTAAAATCACTAGAACAAAGGGTTAAGATGAAATTCATGGGTTTAAGCCCTAAATTGATGAACTAGTGAGAATTTACTATGGGTAGTCCTAAAATCAATTGATAATGGTTCTAGGTTATTAGATTATATTTTCTAGAGTAGAATTCTTTTCCTTTAACGTGAATATGGGGATTTGGGGTAAATTAATGAGTAAAAAAACCCTAAATTGATGATTTAGGCTATGAACTAGGGTAAATTAGTGGGTTTTAGTCCCTAATGCCTATAATTGAAGAGTAAATTATTAAATACTCTTTTTTTGTTATTTGTTAGATCGAGAAAGATCAAAAGCTGCAAGGAAAGAAAAGGCTCATGCAGATTAGTTGCATTCAGGCATGTGTTTAAGGTAAGTTATGGATTTGTTATAGTTGCAGACTTGATTTAGACTCCATTCCTATTCGTAAGTTGAGTATTTATGAATTGTCCTTCGAGCATACTTGTGATTGGTGAGATTGATTGATATTGTTGTGTATATGAAATAAACGATATGAAAATGACTAAGTCTTTTATGATCATAACTTGTGTACTTGAGTTACTGGTGCACTGTGATACATCTTGAGTGATATTGATTGAATTTCATGATATTATGATATTCAGAGGGTCAGATACCACGTTTGTATGGATTACTCATTTATTGATTTTTCAGAGGGTCAGGTACCATGCTGGTATGATATATAGACAAAGCTAGTTCCCGTCAGGTCATGACTATCAGGCAAGCATAAATCCCCTTAGTATGTATTTATAGATTTGATTTGGTAATGATATGCATTATTTATATACATTGGACTATTTTTTTATTTATATAAAATGCATAGTGTATTATGGTGATCGAGGTAGCATTAGACTACACTTATGAGACAGTTAATGGTGTTGATGATTAAGTGTTGATTTCATACTTATGTATTTATATAGGTATAGTTTCCTTTTTGATGAACTTTGTACTTGTGGTAGTGAATTAGTGGATAGGGTGTGGTGATCTAGTTGAGGATTTGGTTGGTCTTATGTGCCTTAGTTGTGAAGGTTGGTGGCTGAGTGGAGATTACTTGTTATGTCTTTATTGATAATTTACTTATATTTGATTTATGTTTATATGTGGGTTTGAGTTAAGTCAGCTGATGATACCTACCAGTACATAGTGTTTGTACTAATACTACTCTGTGCTCTTTTTTTGTTGAGTGCAGGCTGTGTTCTAGAGTCTAATATGAGACCTCACCTCTAGCGTGTGACAGATAAACTCAATCCAAGGGTGAGCACTTCCTATCTAGGCTTCCATATATCTTCATAGTGGTTCTTGTCTATTTTCAAAAAAAATAGACATCCTTTAGGTTTTGATTAGTTGTTGGATATTTTCATTAGACCTTATTTTTGGTAAGAGATCTAGTAAAATGACTTTCTGTTTCTTGGGAGTTGTAATAGTTAGTTTCAATTAATTCCCCACTTATATTTATCAATTCTCGAGATTTTAATAATTATAATTTTTTTATTGGTTAATTTGTCTTTAAAATGATTAAGGGTTCCGATAAGATGGTTCTCCCATTGGAGGGTTAGTGTGGGTGCCACTCCTTTAACTTGTAATTACTTTTTAATCCTTAGAAGGCATAAATTATAGAGTTTAGAAAGGGTTTTAGGGTGGATTTTGGTATGTTTCCTGGTGCAAGGGTGAAATTTAGCTTTAGGTTAATGGGTTTTGTTTATTAACAATGAAATCGGCCTTGCATTCCGTTAATTCACTAATCATTCCATGAAATTGGTAGTTTTAGGTGAATTATGAGGGAAATAGCCCTAGAATAGTTAATGAATGGTTATGAACTGACCTTAAGGGGTTAGGGGTGGCTTATAACTCCAACCATGTTAGGTCATTTCATTAATGCAATGTTTGTATGCATGTTTTAGACCATGAGCCAGTGAAAAGGGCACAGAAGGGTAAAGCAACAACTTAAGTTATGCAAGCTTGTTCGAGGTAGCTCATGGGGTGTATTTAATCCAACTTGTGTTATATGTGCATATTAACTACTTTGTAGTATGATTGGTTAATCTGTGTGGTGTGCTTGGTTATTACAAGGTCTACTTATTTTATGACTTAGCCTCTTTATATTGTAAATTGTGGAATGTTTCGGCATTTGAGACGTTCTCACAGGTTGTTGGATTAAGGATTACAGACATTCATGTCTGGGTTTTTTAGTACACGGAAGATAATTATCCCCTACAGGTCATATCTAGAGGGTGGGTATATAACCCTTAGCATGTGTGTATGAGTTTCAAGGTACGTACTAGTATGACGGTTCCTTGAGTGAACCGGGGAATTTGTATTGTGGTGCTTGTCCTTGTTTGGTTGTCATGAATTGAGTTGCATATTATTGCCTTCATGACACTTGTTGATGTGTTACCTTGTCTTTGGAATGCTACTTGTACATATATGTTGAATGTTCGATGTGTAAGCATGTGTTAGCTAATTGTACAATATTTTGGTTAAGAGTTCATATTTCCATCTTGGGTTATTCAAATGTTCCTACCAGTACAATATGGTTTATTTGTGTATTGATACTACACTTATATTTACTTTTGTGAGTGCATCCATATTCTAGTGGATTCATCAAGACCTTACTTGTGATTTCAACAGTCGATTCCAGATTTTAGGGTGAGCAGCACGTTCGGGAAACCATGAGATCTTTCTTTTATTTACACATTGTCCTTTGGTTGTACTTATGACTTCTTATAGTTTTGGGGTTGCATCCCCACTTGATATTCTTAGTATGTTTTAGAACAGTGACTTTTAGGTCCTAGGGGATTTTTATTTATTATTTTGTTTCTGTATATTCTTAAGTTGTTAGATTGAATGGTTATTACACTATTTATGGGATAGTTCTCATACTTTTACTTGAGTATTGGTCAATTCTTTCAGGGTTATTAGTTCTTCCACCGGGTGAGTAGTTTAGGAGCCACTCATGATGGGTTTAGGTCGTGAAAAACTTGGTATCAGAGCCTAGGGTTTGTCTATCTAGTTGTACAAAAATGGGTCTTGTAGAGTCTCGCAGAATAATATAAAGACGTTTGTACTTTTCTTTGAGAGGCTATAAGGCTTTAGGAAATTTGTCTTTCTTGCTTCTTTCATGCTATGACTTGATTCCAATTGGTATCTGGTGATCTAAATTGGTATCTGATCTCTTCACTCTTTTGTATACAGATGGTGAATATTAGGTCAAACAAAACTTGAGCAGCAGCCCCAGCACCGGCCACTCCAGTTGAGGAGCTAGCCGTGAGGGGAAGAGGATGAGTGAGAGGGAGAGAAAGGAAAGGATGGGAATAAGCTACACCCACCAGAGGTGGAGCTCACGCAGCTGCTGTTCAGGCTAATGAGAGAGAAGCATCCCCTTCCCCACCCCAAGATCATTTTGAGGAGAAAAAAGCAGTAGAGGAGCAAGAGATGGAGTCCAAGGTGGCAGCACCAGTTAGGGTTGCAGTTCTACCTTCCATATTTGCTAAGGTAATTCAGTAAGTGTTGGCTTTTCTGAGCTGGTTGGATGGGACTAGAGCCACCCCCACTGTTCTGTCTTATCAGGCTCCAGTTGTGCACCTTACTGTTGCTATGGCTCCTAGGATGGATTAGACTTTGGGCATGGATGTTTTTCCTAGTCTGATTTTGGGTTCTGTGATGACTGGTACTGAACATGACTTGCTGATTAAGTTTCTGACAATGAAACCTCCTACTTTTAAGGTATAAAATCTAAGGATGCATTTGAGTTTATTATTGATTGCTATGAGAGGTTGTACATAATGGATATTATGAAGCAACATGGGGTTAAGTTTGTGACCTTTCTACTGGAGAAGGATGCTAAGCAGTAGTGGAGAGCATATGTTAAGTGTCGATCACCTATTTTTCCTCCTTTGACTTGGGAGCAGTTTCATGCTCTATTTTTCGATAAGTATGTACCTCTTCCATTTGTGATAGCAAGAAGGATGAGTTCTTGGCTTTGGAGTAAAGTGATATGTCAGTTGCAGCTTATGAGGCTAAGTTTCTTGCCTTGTCTTGTTATGCCACTCCGTTGTTGACTACGGAGGAAGAAAGGATTTGTCTCTTTGTTAAGGAGTTGAACTATGACCTTCAGGTGTTGACTGTGCAAATGACTTCTGTGGGAAAAAGGTTTAATGATGTGTCAGATTATGTAAAGAAGTTGGAAGGTGTGGCACAGGTGGGACAGGCTAAGATGTTTGCCAAGGAGTCTCAAAATGTTGGGAATTTTAGTGTGGGACAGGCTAAGATGTTTGCCAAGGAGTCTCAAAATGTTAGGAATTTTAGTGGATCCTATTCTAAGGCCAACAGGCCTTTTCAGCTTGCCCTATTTAGTTAGCTATGCCATCTTTTACTGTGATACCGACTAAAGGACCTTCTCAGACTCAAGTTGTTATAGGCCAAGAGGCTTCTTATTCTTTTGTCAGTCGGCCTTCTCTGGAGTGTGGGTGTTATGATTATGGTATTATTGGTCATTTTAAGAGGGAGTGTCCGGTGAGACAGGTGAATGGCCAAACATAGCAGCAGGCTCAGGCAGTGGTTCCAACAGGTAGAGGAAGGGGAAATGGTAGGGGTCATCCATAGGGTGGATGGGGAAATCAGGTAGGCAGTCATGGTAACTATGACTTGGGAGCACAGCTAGGTAAAGAGCTAGCTTAGATTGATGACCGAGTTCATTGTTATGTATTTTCGAGAAAGACTAATGTTGGGGCTTCTGATGCAGTGATCACAGGTACTATTTCTATCTATGACCGGATGGCCTTTGTCTTATTTGATTCGGAGTCCACTTATTCTTATGTGTCTGTTCAGTTTGCTATGGGTCTGAGTCTGTTTTGTGATATTCTCAACTATCATGTACATGTGTCTACTCCGGTTGAAAAGTCTGTGGTAGTTACCCATGTTTATTGGTCTTGTCCTGTTTTGTTTGTGGGTTTCCCGACTTGGGTAGACTAAATTATCTTGGATATAATGGACTTTGATATAATCTTGGGTATGACCTGGTTATCTCTATATCATGTTGTTTTAAATTGTAATGCTAAAATAGTGACTCTAGCTTTGCCTGAGATAAGGGAACTAGAGTGAGAGGGAGTGTATAAGGCTAGACTGGTAAGGATTATATTTTATATCTGGGATAGGAGGCTAGTTGGGAAGGGGTTTTCATTATTTTTAGCTCATCTTTGAGATGTGGGTGCGGGGTCCCCTTCTATTGAGACAGTTTTGGTAGTTTCAGAGTTCCAGGATGTGTTTCCTTTCGATTTACGGGTATGACTTCGGATAGGGATATTGACTTCTAGATTGACTTAGAGACAGGCACTCTCCCCATATCTATTCCACCATATCGAATGGGTCCTACAGATTTGAGAAAACTTAAGGCTCAGTTGTAGAAACTACTTGATAAGGGTTGTATTCGTCTAAGTACTTCCCATTGGGGTGCTCTGGTTCTTTTTGGTAAGAATAAGGATGGTAGTATGAGGAAGTGCATCGATTACAGGCAGTTGAATAAGGTCACTATCTGAAATAAATATGTTTTGCCTTATATAGATGACTTGTTTGATCAGCTACAAGGTGCAACCATTTTTTCAAAGATTGATTTGTGGTTGGGTTATCATTAGATAAAGACTGAAGGATATTCAAAAGACGGCTTTTATAACTCGGTATGTCCATTACGAGTTTCTGGTAATGTCTTTTGGATTGACTAATTCACCTATAGCTTTCATGACTTTGATGAATGGCAACTTTAAATCCTTTTTAGATTCTTTTGTTATTGTGTTCATTGATGATATTCTTGTGTACTCCAAAACTAAGGAAGGGCATGTAGGCCATTTGTGTATAGTTTTGGGAATTCTGAGGGAAAAGCAGTTATTTGCTAAGTTCTCCAAGTGTGACTTCTATCTATCTTCTGTTTCCTTCTTGGGGCACGTGGTTTTGGATAAGGGAGTGATGGTGGACCCTTGAAAAATTAAAGCAGTTAAGAGTTGGATTCAACCTAATTCAGTGACCGAGGTAAGGAGTTTTATGGGTCTTGCCAGTTATTATCGCAGGTTTATCAAGAACTTAGCATCCATTGCAACTCACTTGACAAGGTTGACTCAAAAGGAGGTGTTTGTTTGGTCATATCAGTGTGAAGAGAGCTTCCAAAAGCTCAAGACACTTTTGACTACAACAACTATTCTTTTGCTGCTGGTAGAAGGTATAGATTTCATTGTGTATTGTGATGCTTCACTTTTGGGTATGGGTGTTGTGATGATGCAGGATAAGAATGTTATTGTGTATGCTTTGAGGCATTTGAAGCCTCATGAAAAGAATTACCCAACCCATGATTTAGAGTTAGCAGTGGTGGTATTTGCATTAAAAATTTAGAGACACTATCTTTATGGTGTCAAGTGTGAGGTATTCACTGACCATCTAAGTCTGCAACATGTGTTTACTCAAAGGGATTTGAATTTAAGGCAGAGACAGTGGATGAAATTATTAAAGGACTATGATGTGACCATTCAGTATCATCCGGGTAAGGCCAATGTGGTGGCAGATGTATTGATCCAAAAGTCCATAAGTATGGGCAGCTTGTCATTCTTGAGAGTGTCCAAAAGACCATTAGTTAGAGAGTTTCAGACTCTAGCAACCTTGAGCATGCAGTTTGGGGTCTCGAACAGGGGTGGAATATTGGCTAGTGTCGAGGTAAAATCAAATTTTGTGGAGCAGATTAAGGCTAAGCAGTTCGAGAATAGGAAGTTGAATGCACTCCGAAAGAAGGTAGTAAGCGAAGAGGGTGCAAACTCCACTCTCAATGATGGAGGGATGTTATGGTTTAAAGTAATGTTATGTTTTTCTCGAGTTGATGACTTGATCAGTGATATACTTTCAGAGGCCCATGGCTCACGTTATTCTATTCTTTTGGGCATGAATAAGATGTACCGCAACTTGAGATAGCTTTATTGGTGGCTGGGGATGAAGGGAGACATAGTGGATTATGTGTTCAAGTGTCATAACTGTCAACAGGTAAAGTATGAACATCAAAGGCCTGCGGGCTTACTTCAGAGGTTGCCTATACCTATGTGGAAGTGGGAGCATATTGCCAAGGATTTTGTGGTGGGGCTCCCTAAGACATTGGGATAGTATGACTCTATTTGGGTGAAAGTTGATCGATTAACGAAATCAGCTCACTTCTTGCCAGTTCGGGTAGATTAAATCTCTCAGCAGTTGGAAAAACTATATGTCAAGGAGATCATCAGACTTTATGCGGTGCAACTTTCTATCATTTCAGATAGGGATGCAAAGTTTACTTCTAAATTTTGGGATAGGTTACATGAGGAGTTGGGCACCAAGCTTGCTTTTAGCAATGCCTTACATACTCAAACTGATGGTCAGTCAGAGCGGATAATTCAGGTGCTAGAGAATATGTTGAGAGCATGTATGATTGATTTTGGTGGTCATTGGGACCAGTTCCTTCTGTTGTGTGAGTTTTCATACAATAATAGGTACCAATCCAGCATTGATATGTCTCCATTTGAGGCACTTTATGGGAAAAAGTGTAGGTCACCTATTGGATGGTTTGAGGTAAGAGATGTCAAACCTTTGGGGTCCTTGAGGTTTTTGAGGAAGTGGGTCCAGTTGCCTACAGGTTAACCCTACCATTGCATTTGTTGGGGGTTCATCCAGTATTTTATGTTTTCATGTTGAAACGGTACCATGGAGATGGAACTACATTATTAAGTAGGATTCGATGTTTTTGGATAAGGACTTGACTTACAAGGAGGAACCAATAGTGATACTTGATCGTGATGTTTTTAAGTTGAGGACGAAGGAAATTCGTTCGGTGAAGGTTCAATGGAAGCATCTTCCAACTGAGGAAGCCACTTGGGAAATCGAGAAGGACATCCAGAATAAGTACCCTCAGTTGTTCGAGGATACAGGTACTCTTTTCCTTTCTCATTCTGGCCTAATTTTCTAGTTTGATCATTCAGGGATGAGTGATGGGTAAATTGGTATCTGTTGTAACGACCCTCTTGGTCATTATGTAAAAGTCTTACGTTCCAAATTTCGTGTCTAAATTCCATCCGGTTTGGAAGTTATAAATTTTGGGCAAGGCTAGTTTCATTTTATTTCAGAGCGAGGGGTAGTCTTGGAAAATTTGGGAATGATTTAGACTGGTTTGGCGGGAATGGTGTTGATTCCTAGTTAGCTACGGCCATAAATAACCCGTAGGATTTTACGAAATTGAATTTGGATTAGTAGAACTCTTGAAATTGACCTTAGCTTAAATGGCATTGTTTGGAATGTCCCAAGATCAATGTGTGTTATAAAAAGGGGGATTTTTGGATGAAGACGAACATTTTATCCCATTTATACTACTATAATGGTTGACACACCGCTATAGCGGTGGTCAAAAGCGGTCATGGCAGCTATAGCGGTGGCCTACTGCTATAGCAGTAGAAACCGCAGATTAAAGGGATTAAACCCCAAAATAGTTTATTATTTTATAAACTCATTTTAAGGTAAGAGCAAGGTGATTTAGGGTGAAAATCACCGGTTTATGCCCGTTTAACTTCATTAAGGTAAAAAAATTCACTCCTTTTAACTTGTAATTACTTCTTAATCCTTAGAAGGCATAAATTACGGAGTCCGGGGAGGGTTTTAGGGTGGATTTTGGTATGTTTTCTGGTGCAAGGGTGAAATTAAGCTTTAGGATAATGTGTTTTTCTTATTAACCATGAAATGGCCTTGGATTCCGTTAATTTACTAATCATTCCGTGAAATTGGTAGTTTTAGGTAAATTACAGGGGAAATAGCCCTAGAACGGTTAAGGAATGATTATGAACTGACCTTAAGGGTTGGGGTGTCTTATAACTCCCGCCATGTTAGGTCATTTTGTTAATGTGGTGTTTGTATGCATGTTTTAGACCATGAGCTAGCGGAAAGGGTACGGAAGGGCAAAGCTCCTACTTAGAGTTTTGCAAGCTTAGTTTGAGGTAGGTGATGGGGTGTATTTAATCCAACTTGTGTTATATGTGCATATTAACTACTTTGTAGTGTGATTGGTTAATTTGTGTGGTGTACTTGGTCATTGCAATGTCTACTTGTTTTATGACTTAGCCTCTTTATATTGTAAATTGTGGAATGTTTCGGCATTTGAGACGCTCTCACAGGTTGTTGGATTAAGGATTACCAACATTCATGTCTAGGGTTTTTAGTACATGGATGGTAATTGTCCCCTGCAGGTCATAGCTATAGGGTGGGTATATATCCCTTAGCATGTGTGTACGGGTTTCAAGGTACCAGGGAATTTGTATTATGGTGTTGTCCTTGTTTGGTTGTCTTGAATTGAGTTGCATATTATTTCCTTAATGAAACTTGTTGACGTGTTGCCTTGTCTCTGGAATACTACTTGTACATATATGTTGAATGTTTAATGTGTAAGCATGTGTTAGCTAATTGTACTATATTTTGGTTAAGTGTTCAAATTTCTATCTTGGGTTATTCAAATGATCCTACCAGTACACTGTGGTTTATTTGTGTATTTGTACTACACCTACATTTATTTTTGTGAGTGTAGCACATATTCCAGTAGATTCATCGAGACCTTACTTGTGATTTCAGCAGTCGATTCCGGATTTCAGGGTGAGCAGCACATCCGGGCTATTATGAGATCTTTCTCTTATTTATACACTGTCCTTTGGTTGGACTTTTTAATTCTTACCATTTCAGGGTTACATCCCACTTGATATTCTTAGTATGTTTTGGTACACTAACTTTTGGGTCCTAGGGGATTTCTATTTGGTATTTTATTTCCACACATTCTTAAGTTGTTAGATTGAATAGTTATTACACTATTTATGGGATAGTTCTCATAATTTTACTTGAGTATTGATCAATGCTTTTGGGGTTATTGGTTCTCCCACATGGTGAGTAGTGTGGGTACGACTCACGATGGGTTTGGGTCGTGACAGTTATTGACTTTGATGGTCATTGGGACCAGTTTCTTTCCTTGTGTGAGTTTTCATACAACAAAAGCTATCACTTCAGCATCGATATGGCACCATTTGAGGCACTCTATGGAAGGAAGTATAGGTCACCTATTGGATGGTTTGAGACTGGAGATGTTAAACCTTTGGGCACTAACTTGGTGAAGGAGGCTCAAGAAAAAGTAAGGTTCATTCAAACCAAATTATTGGTTGTTCAGAGTAGACAAAAAGAGTATGCGGACCGTAGGGTAAGAGACATAGATTTCACGATTGGTGAACAAGTGTTGCTTAAAGTGTCTCCCATGAAAGGAGTCATGCAATTCGATTAGAGGGGAAACCTCAGCTTAAAGTTGCATACAGGTTAACTTTACCGTTAGGGTTGTTGAAAGTTCATTTTGTATTTCACGTCTCTATGCTCAAATGATACCATGGGGATGGAGACTATATCATTAAATGGGACTCAGTTCTATTAGATAAGGATTTGGCATACTAGAAAGAACCGGTAGCGATTCTAGCTCAGGATGTTCAAAAGTTGAGGACAAAAGAAATTTGTTCGGTTAAGGTTCAATGGAAGTATTGTCCGATTGAACAAGCCACTTGGGAAATCAAGAAGGATATGCAGGGTAAGTACCCTCAATTGTTTGAGGATATAGGTACTCTCCTTATTTCAGCCTATTCTTTTCTCGTTTGATCATTCAGGGATGAACGATGGGTAAATTGGTATCTATTGTAACAACCCTTTCCATTGCTATGTATAAGTCAGTTATTTAAAATTTCATGCTAAAGTTCTTCCCAGATTTGGAGTTATAAATTTTAGGCTAGGCTAGTGAGGTGTTGTCTAGGGAAATTCAAGAATGAATTGGGTAAGTGTGGTGGTGTTTGACTTGATTTCTAGTTAGCTAAGATGATAAGGGATGCGTAGAATTTTACGGAATTGAATATGGGCAAGTAAAAATCCTAAAATTTATCTTAGCGTAAAGGGTATTGTTTGGGATGTCTTGGATTTGAGGTGTGTTGTGAAAAAGGAGATTTTTGGAGGAAACTAAACTTTCTATCCTATCGATGTTGCTATAGCAATGTGCATAGCGACATGCTTAAAAGTGAGATAATTCCCGTTATGGCAACCAGTCAATACGGACAAGATCTGCTCTAGTGACTATGTCGCTATAGCGATGCTGCTATAGCAACACAAATCGATTTTTTATTTCAAAACCCCCTAAAAATAGTTTATTTTTCCAAGAAATGTTTGGAGCTTCAGCAGTTGCAATTTAGGGTGAAAACCATCAGTTTTTCATCATATTTCGTCGTTAAGGTAAGGAATTCATCCCCAGTAACTAGTAAATTCATAATCTAGCCTTAGAATTACTAGTTTACGTAGTTTAGGAATTCATCATATGTTTCCATGGAATTGGTAGTTTTAGGTGAATTACGATAGAAAAAGCCCTAGAACGGGGAGGGAATGATCATGAACTCGACCTTAGGGGTTGGGTATGAGTTATAATCCCCAACGTGGACGGTCATTTCATTAATTATGTGTTTGTATGTATTTCTAGATAGAGATCAAGTGGAAATCACATGTAAAGACAAGGTTCAAGCTTAGTTGAGTTGTGCAAGCTTGGATTGAGGTAGGTTATGCTATTAAAGTTCATAATCCAATTTGTGCTATATGTGCATGTTAACTAATTCTTAGTATGGCTTGTTAGTGCATGTTGTTTGGTGTGGTCGATTCAATAAATTCATCTTATTGTATAAGTTTGACCTACCTTATTGTTAATGTTGAATGTTGCGGTATTTGAACATTCTCTCGGCCTATTGGTGGAATAAGATTGGCAGACACTTGTGTCTGGGGTTTTGGTACATGGACGGAATTTTTCCTCTATAGGTCATGACTAGAGGGTGGTTATGATACCCACAACGTGTATGTATGAGGTTCAGGTGAGTTTGACGGTTCCATGAGTGAACCACAAAATATATTTATATGTTGATAATTGCATAACATGTCTTGACTTGCTTACTTAACTTGAATGAACTTGACTTGGTTGTAAATGTCTTGACTTATTGCTTATAATCCTAAGCTGCTTATTTGATACTTGTAGTGCTAGGTGTAGGATAGAATGAGCATGGATTAACTTGTTGTACTATGTTTTTGTTATGTGTTCATATTCTCATCTTGGATTGGCCAAATGACCCGACCAGTACACTGTTGTTTTCTTGTGTGCTGATACTACACCTGCTCTTACTTTTGTTGAGGGAGGCACATATTCTAGCGTGTGATTCGGATTTCAGGGTGAGCAGCATTTTCGAGCTACCATGGAATCTCTCTTTTATGATATTGTCCTTTGTTTGGACTTATGCATTCTTCTTAATTTTGGGGGTTACATCCCCATCTTGACATTCTTAGTATGTTTTGGCACACCGACTTTTGGATTCTAGGGATGTTTTTATTTTAGTATTTATTTTTGCGTTTCTTAGTTTGTTAGACTGGATAATCCTTGAACTATTAATGGGATCATTTTCCTTCTTTTCTTTAAGTGATGGTTAATGCTTCCGGGGTTATCGATTCTCCCACCGAAGAATGGAGTGGGTGTCACTCACGTTCATTTGGGTCGTGACATTTAAGTACATAAATAAAATCATTATAAAGTAAAAAAGCATATTTTTAATGTACGTGAGGATTTATTTACAATAAAAATATATGTATATTTAGGAGTATATAAAAAAAGATGTGAAAATTTATTTTATTTGTGAAATTTTAATAGATTGAAACTAAGTGAGGAATAAAGTGTAATTGTAAAGTGTATATGTATAATAAAGTTGAAATAACGTATAAATAGTAACAATAACAAAAAAATATAATAAGAGTGATAAAATATACCTTGTATATGATAGCATAAGTACGTCTATACCTTGCATTTTGGAAACTTTGAAAATCTGAAAACTTGAAATAATGTTAAGAAATAAATATAAAAAAGCAGTAAATATTTAGGCTATATTAAGTTAAATAAAAACCAAGTTTTGATGGGTCAGTTACTTGCAAAACCAAATGGTTTGATTAATTAAAAAAAATTCATTTATAGTAATTTTATTTAACAACTCCAATTAACACGATTAAAATCATTAATTAATATTTTTGAAAAACAAAGACTATTGCTAGCCATTTGAATTGATTTTTTTTAAAAAAAATGTATTTCCATTTAAACTTGAACTTTAAACAATTTTTTTTAATTCCAAAAGGGTTGATTCATAAGTGTAAAGTAAATGGTTAAGTAATATGTCGTTACTACGTCTAAACGTCAAACAGGTAAAAGATTAATCGGAAAAACCAATTCTAGATGTTTAAAGCTTAACAAAAGTAAATAAAATAAGGCTAACCAATTTCAATCAAACCACACAAAATATCTATTCAAAGTAATACAAAGTTAGTAAAATAAACATGAGTAATAAGGTAATGAGGAAGGTAAAGAATAAGATACTATAAATTCCTATCTAAGGAGTTGGCTCCTAGCAATTTAGACCTCGAACGATGACAATCCTACAGCTGTTGACCCGATACATTGGGTTAAAACTGGTTCCAAATGGAACTACAGCTACCGAATGCACATGAAAACAAAGAAAAGAAAAATAAGGATTAGAAACTATTCAAAATAACAAGATAGCGTAAAAATGTAGGTTTAAAGGAAAGTATGCCAAGCATATCGTAGTAAAATGATAGAATAAGTTAAATCCTATTGTAATTATGTAAATGCATATAAATGTGTCCACGCATAATGAAGATCTGAGTGAAGGCAAGGGCAAACCACCTTTATACATTCAAATGGACTAAAGCACTAAGCTTTGGGATTTTAGAAATAGGGAGAACTTTGGTACTTTAACACATAAGTAATAGTATCAACTTCAGCCAACGTTTAACAAACACAACAGACGAATATACCCAAACTCATTTTTTACAGACTTAGAATTTTCCGCTAAGGTGTCTATTCCCCTCAAGTAGTAAATAGGCTTGAGTAAAAGCCACAAACTTAGCTAGTCAACATACTTTCTTAAAAATGGTGAACATGATAACACATCCAAAGATAAATCAGATTTTTAGCCATTAAAGAACATAAAAGAGATGTGCACACAGGGACAACAATAGAGGAAAAAAAGTAGGAAATATAATATCTTACACATCAGTCTCGAAAGCAGAGATATTATTCAAGGCTAAAGAAAAGGGATGTACAAGTACTAGGAAACAATGCATAGACATTTTCTAGTTCACCTATACTTGTTTGATAAGTAGAAAGAGTGACATTTGGGAGCAACACATAGATTATTCAACCATCTTTTACAAAGTTTAAGGGAGTAAAATGACTTAAAGGGTCTAAAATGCAGCCATGTAGTGATAAAAAAAAACTCATGATAGACGTCTATTAGTTGTGAAGAAATTGTACTGCCTCTTTTTATTATATACTGATGTTTATGTTCATGCACTGCTTAAATAGAGAGTCTCCATGTATGCTGGTCGTTAGTATAAATAAATATGCATACATGCTACATATGAGAAAAACAGAGAAACAAATAATGTCAACCTAAGTATGCTCAACCAAATGGCCTAAAGGAAATGCAACTGTTAGGAGGAACTTCTCCTCAAATATCATTTGACATTCAAGAACATTTGGTCTCTTTTGTAAATGAGTAGATAGGAATAGGGTACGCCCTTAAGCTTTAATTGGTACGACCTTAACACATCTAAACAATTAAATAGAGGCAGCAAGCCATATATATGAGCAAAAATCTACAAACGTGAACACATATAAGGCAGAATATCTGGGATTTTAACACTCAGACAAGATAGGAACTTAGCCCCTAGGAACTTTTATTTTTTGAAACTCCGAATCAACTTTAGGTGCAGGTAAAGGCAGAGGGTGAGGTCAAGCTTTAAACCAATTACTCAAACTATACTTAAGAGATAACTAGAACATGGTCATAAAAATAGGCTATCAATTTCCATTCAAACGGGGCAGGCACTTCACGTAAACAGTTAAACAAATTCATGAGAAAACTAGAGAAACACATAGCATTAAAAAAATCTATTATTGAGACATGTAGTTGCAACTATCATGTTGATGAAGAGAGAACAAAGAAAAAAGAACCATGCCTTGCTAATGGGAAGAAATTAGTTACTTGATGTAGTTATTTGAAAAACTCATATGCTAATATGACCAAACATATCAAGAGAGATTGCTACCCAAATTCTAGTTTATAGTTCAATTATGACGCAAGTCTTTGTTGTCCTTTTAAAAGGTGCAGTAACATACATAAGTTCTCTAACTCAAAGTTAAGAAAATTTTTAAAGAAAGATTATTTGAAACATGAATAACAAATCTTTACAACGATAGCTTTCTGTTATGATACCCAAAAACCCTACCCGAGGCTATGATTTTGGCTGAGAACAACATTAACATCAAGGCGAGATGAGAAATTAATAATGACTTTAAGCAAATTCAAAACCCATGCTCATTAGATTCACATTTTCATGGACATATAATGAATGGCAACAAAATGGAGTCAGAGAAGAAAAGTTTTACATGTTTCATATGTTTGAACGCAAGGAAACCATATGTATAGTGATATAGACGAAGGTTAGAACAAAACAATACCCTCCAACTCGATTCGTAAAAACACCAGTAGTACCAGAATAAGATAAACACATATATATATACACATACTTACTATAAACATATTGAACAAAGAAAAATAGGAACAGGCAAATGGGAGAGTTTTTGCATATCTTACATAGACAAACACAAAGAAAAAGAAAATACTTAGGACAAAACCATACTTTTTGAACTCGATTTGGGAAGAACAATCAGAAATACTACAATAAGACTTTGAAACCAAAAACAAATCACATGTTTACAAAATTAGAAAAGGCAGAAAATGAGGGAGACAAAGGTGAAATAAGAGGAATGGTTCGTACTTGAGTTTTTTTTAAAAAAATTTAGAGCCTTTTCATGCTAAAATAATAACTGCTAATGCCTTGTAGACAATCAACTAGACAGAGAAAATCAAGCAGCCATTACCTTATTAAAAGAAAAAAAACCAAGCCGATATAACAACAATCTTATAATAGGCAAGCTAACCGTGCTTAAAATTCCAAACTTGATAGGTTGTATTCGAGATAAATCACAAGGAGCAAACACTTTTGTGGATACAAAACACAGAACCTAATGTAAATAAACCAAAAGTCTAGTGCATAATATAATTAAGACAGGATAAGAATTACCTTATGTTGGGCAGTGATAGAGGCCGTTGAAGTGTTAAGTCTCAAGCTCCGTTACTCCGACTCCTAGTGTGAATAGTTAAAAGTAATGGCGACAGGTTAGTTCAACAAAAGAAAGAAAATAGAGCAAAATAAATGGAGAACTTTGAAGAACAAAGAGGGTGAATTCTTCCTTGTTCTCTTAAACCTTCAACTCTTGCCTTCAAAGGGATAGCCAAAGCCCCCTTTTATAGGCACATTTTGGAGTGTAAAAGATGGCTCCAAATTGAATTCAAAATTTAAATTTCAAAAATTATGGATAGAACAATCCACAGATCTTGAAAAGAGATAGAGTAAGGATAAGGGTTTACCTTTTCAAACTGATTTAAAGGAAATCGAGAGTAGAAAATTAGGTTGTACGAACCTTATCCTAATGATATTTAGATTTTCTCCTCTCCTTCAAGCTAATAGTGGAGAGGGTGAGAATTTTGTGACCTTGAAATTGCAAAGATAGGGGAGGCACAGAGTTAGACTATTAGAGTGTGAAATACGGCTGAATATCGGGACGCAGGAGATGGGTTGTGCAGAGGAGTGGTTAGAGTTTGTGGATGAGTCATGTCTGGATGAGTTTGTGCGTGTGTGTGTGTTTTTTCCTGTTGAAAATGATAGTGTTTAAGGATGTTTAATGGATTTTGGGCTAGGTCAAGATGTTTGGGCTGCAAACTTTGGCTAAAATAAAGTTGATTTGGCTCAAGTTTAGGTAAATAAATTAGTTTATAAAAAATCTGATTTTTTTCAATCCTTTTCACGTAATTAATAGCGATGTTAACTTTAGTCCTAATTAATTTTCTGAAATATATGTATATATACATACATATTCATACACATATATGTACATATATACATACATATATATGCATAACTATACATATACATATATGTGTACCTTAAATAACTCAATACTTGTCACTATAGTTTGTAAATAAATAAATAAAAACACTATAAATTGGGTAATGTAATAATATAGCAAAAGTTATTTAGAGTTCAATATAAAATTTAACACACTAATATTTTGTTTGGAAAATAGTGAAAAAAATAATTATAAAACTATATATTTTTTTGATCAATTTTACAATGATACGATAGTGGTAGTTATTATATATTTATGTATATGTAATAGAAAGTAAGGGAAATAATATTTTAAAAAATCACTATTGGTGCCAAATTTATCAATATTAATTCAAAAATAAGAAAAATATTTTGGCAAAGTCACCGGGACCAATAAGCACAAAAAAATAATTTTAGAAAAAAGGAGAGGCAAAATTGAGTGTCAACAGTTTGCCCCTCTGTGACCAGCTATGATGAAATAATCTTTGGGCGAAGACGTTGACGTTTACCAATTTTGTCTCGACTGGTAAATTAGATTGGTTTTGGAAAAGATGCACTCAGAAGGTGGAATGTGAAACTAGAGTCATCATGATTGTGATTATGAATTCGACCAAACTCTGGTCTCTGAGTTGCCTACATATCTTGGGTTTCACGAGAATCACGCCGATGTAGTTTGAAAGTGCGGTTATGATAAAATTTGGAGAGGTCCTTAAAATTTTTGTCTGAGTATCGGATTTATGATGACACTGGTATTAATTAAAATGGAGATAAGAATACTTTAGCACGAATGGAGTGGGTACGGCCATGTTCAAAATTGAGCTATATAAATATCCCTAATAAATCAGGACGGTTGTAGTTCTTGAATGAAATATTATGGTAAATTTTAAGGCGGTCCTCAAAATTTTGCCCCAGTCCCAGTGTAAGATTTATGGTTGGCACTGGTCTCCTTGGAAAGAACTTCATGGTGCTAAATATAGTTGAACCTTTAGATGACGTAATCCTTTTCAGGATGGGGTATAATTTTTAGCCTCCCGATTATAAATGTGGTGCACAACAGAACCATAAACAGGACTCTACTTAAGTATGTCTCGCATCTCTACAAGATCATAATAGACTGTTGAATGGGGGTTAGGCCCTCAAATGTCTCCAATGAGAACCTGGGTAGGTGGATAAGAAAAGAGTAATGACATTCATAAGAGTAGATGCGCTCTGATTTAGAAGTACGAATGATTGATTACGAGAATCCGAGTTGGAGTTCTAGTCCTGAACTCTAGCTTGTAAGTTTTGTACTTCTCACCAAGCAATGCCTCAATCACTGCTTAGAAGTAGTTCCACATTATAATGTGTTGTCCTGGAAAATAGGTAAAAAGAGTGAAAAGTACCTATTGTGGTTCAAAAATTGTAAATTGAAATTTTAATGTAAGGAGTAGAGTGTAGATATTCAAACTAGTGTTGTAATCTCCATTCTGTAAAGGCCTCCACTGGTGGGGAAACTGTTGGAATGTAAAAGCCTCTGTCAGTGGTGTAATTGCTGAAATTTAAAGCCTCCATCGGCAGAGCAATTGTTGCAGAGTAAAAGCCTTTGATTAGCGGGATAATTGCTTAAAAGTAGAAGCCTCCGACTGGAGGGGCAGTTGCTCAAAAGTAGAAGCTTCCGGCTGGCGGGGCAGTTGGTTAAAAGTAAAATCCTCCTTCTGGAGGGGTAGTTCCTTACATGTAAAAGCCTCTTTCTGGAGAGGTAATTCTTGAAAGTAAAGGCCTCCGTCTGGCAAGGCAATTTTGAATGTGAACTTGGTGATGATGTTTCTATGGGAATCTGATGTTTCTACTATAGTGAACTTCTGATGCTGCTACGATAGTGGATTTTTGGTGCCTTTTTCTATGGTGTGAATCTCTATTTGGTATGTCATTCTTTGCTTGATGAAATACAATTCTTTGATATGGCAGAGTGTTGCTTTGAGTATGTGTATCCTTCGATATGGCAGAGTGTCACTTTGCTCATGTACAACCTCTGATATGGAGAAAAGTCACTTTGCTTACTTACATCCTTCAATATGGTGGAGAGTCACTTTGCTTATGTGCATCCTCCGATATGGCAAAGTGTTGCTTTGCTTGCTTATGTACAATCTTTGAAATGTGGAATTTGATTTTGCTTGCATATGTATAGTCTTCAGAATGCAGGATTTGACTTTTTTTACTTATGTACAATCTTCGAAATACAAGACTTCTCCTTCACTTGCTTATATACAGTCTTCGAGATGCGGAATCTTTGATGAAGTTAAACAACATTCTCTGATTGGAAAAATTATTCGACGAAATTAGACAGTGATTCTTTGATTGGCGAAGTTATTTGACATAGTCAGGTGGTAAGCTTCGGTCGGTGGAGTTTATTTAGAAGAAGTAAAATAGCCTATTTGTCCTATGAGGGTCCTCTATCTTCAATGTCTTGATGAGGATCTTGGACATACCTGTAAAATTTCAAATGAAACGTTTAGAGTTTGTGAGGGTTAGTATAAGATGTTTACAAAAATAGAGTAAGAAGAGAATATTATGGCTCATGTCGTCGCAATAAGGTGTGTGCTGTCTCCAGTTACGTCCATGAGCTTGACTTGATATCGTCCTTCTTGATTTCTATTTTCCTATGCTCAAAGAAAAATTCTTTGTTGGGAGGGGGGCATTGATTTGTGTCGACTTTCAGGTCTTGGCTTTGTTATCATAATCCTTCAATACTTCCTCGGTTGATCGATCTTTCCAATATCGGAGACTTGGTAGGTGGAAAAGTAGGAAAATATTTTGAGAAGTATATATATTTTTTGGCAAATGTGTTATGTATATATTGAATATATATATATATATATATATATATATATATATATATATATATATATATATATATACACACTAATCCTCTATTGTTTTTAGATTATGACATGTTTCAAAATCCATTGAGCCTCTCCATTTATCGATCGTATACACATGTAGATTTTGTGTAGCTTTATCCTTTGAATGACAGCTAAATCTCCTATATTCTGGGGCAATGCTATGAGAAAAGAAGGGTTTTCCTAAGGGTATGATCGAACCTTTTAGGTTGCCTACATATACCCAAATGGGAATCAGGTCTGTATGTAGTTCGAGGGTAGAGAAAGAAATACAAGATGCAATGACCGAGCCTAACTCAGGTTGCCTATGTATCCAAGTGGAATCAGGTCAGAACGTAATTCAAGTAAAAGAGGAAAAACAAAAATATGTAATGCAATGATCGAGCTTGACTCGGGCTGCCTACATATCTAAGTGGAATCAGGTCAGGATGTAGTTCAATACAATAAAAGAGTAAAATATGAAGGGACCGAGTTCGATGAGGATTGCCTAGGTATCCCACCAAGGGAAGTCAGGTCGAGTGTAGTTCTGAATACATGAAAGATGATGTTTTTGTCTTTTCTAAGGGAAACCGAACCCGATGTGGGTTGCCTACGTATCCCGTCATGGAAAGTCAAGCTAATATGTAGTTTTTGCTACATTAGAGAGAATGCAAAAGTACAAGGAAACAACAACTAGTCCTACAGTCTTCAAATGTAGTACTTCTTGCTAGCGTTTGAATTGATCGGCTTTGTGCTCACTATGCCATCTATTTCTACAAGGATTATTGCTCCTCCTGAGAGTACTCAGTGAACCATGTAGGGGCCTTGCCAATTTGGTACAAATTTCCCCTTAGCTTCATCTTGGTGAGTAAATATTTTCTTTAATATTAATTGTACCGGTGCGAATCATCGAGGCTTGACTTTCTTATTGAACGCCTTGATCATTCTGTTTTGATAGAGTTGACTATGATAGAATGCATCCATTCTCTTCTCATCAATGAGCATCAATTTTTCAATCCTGCTATGAATCCATTCAGCGTCATCTAGACCAACCTCTTAGATGATTCTCAAGAAAGGTATTTCCACTTCTATGGGTATCACTGCTTCTGAACCATAAACCAATATGTAAGGAGTTGCCCCAGTGGATATTATGATTGTGGTGCGATAGCTGAGCAAAGCATATGGTTGCTTCTCATGCCATTCTCTGTGACCGTCCACTATTTTCCTCAAGATCCTCTTGATATTCTTTTTTGCTGCCTCAACTGGACCATTTATTTATGGTCGATATGTTATGGAATTTTAGTGAGAGATTTTAAATCTTTCATAAGTCTCTCTCATGAGATCAGTATTGAGATTGACCTCATTATCTATTATGATTGACTCTAGAATCCCAAATCGACATACTATGTTATTGAGAACGATATCTGCTACCAAATTCTTGGTTACTACTTTGTGCGTTGAAGCTTCAACCCATTTTGTGAAATAGTCGATAGCTACCAGGAAGAAACGGTGTCCATTTGATTTGGGAGGCTCTATGGGCCCGATAATATCTATGCCCCAAGAGCAAACGACCAAGGGGAACCCATCACATTGAGCTCATTTGGTGGAACCCATATAAAATCCTTATGAACTTGACACTGATGACATTTCTACACGTATCGGATGCTATCCCTCTCCATGGTCATCCAAAAGTATCGGGCTCTCAAAATCTTTCTTGCTAGCATGAACCTATTCATGTGAGGTCCACAAGTTCCTGTATGTATTTCTTCTAAGAGTCTCATTACTTTGTGGTGTCGACACATCGTAGCAATCCTAAATCCAGATTCCTCCTATGCAGTATTTCTCTATTGAGAAAGAGGTGATTGGCCATCCTTCTCAAAGTTTATATCTGCTTGTCGATGGCGCTTTCTGGATATTTTTCTGCTTCGAGCAACCTTCTAATATCATACTATCAAGACTTTCCATTTAGGTCATTATCTACATGAAAACAGTATGCATTTTGATCGTGTATCTCTACCTTGATAGGATCGATGTAATTTTTATCGGGATGTTGGATCATTGAAGATAGTGCTGCTAGTGTGTCGGCAAACTCATTTTGAATTTGAGGGATATCTTTGAATTCAATATTCATGAACCTTTTGCTCAGCTCCCTCACATATTGCACATAAGGAAGCATCTTGACATTCTTGGTGGTCCATTCTTCTTGTACTTGAAGAACCAACAAATTAGAATGTCCTATCACCAAAAGCTCCTTGATGTTCATGTATACTGCCATCCTAAGTTTAAGAATGCAAGCTTAGTATTTTGCCATGTTGTTCGTGCAATTAAATCTAATCTTTGTTGAGATCAGATAATGTTGACCTATTTCTGAAACCAGGACTGCCCCGATTCCAACTACTTTAAGGTTTGATGCTCCATCAAAGAACATCCTCCATCCATCATACGATGCTAAATTGTCCTCTCCCATGAACAACACTTCTTTATCAGGGAACTATGTCTTGAGTGGCTTGTAATCTTGATCCACTGAATTTTTTATGAGGTGATCAGCCAAAGTTTGTCCTTTAATGGCTTTTTGTGTCATGTACACAATGTCAAACTCGCTCAATAAAATCTTCCATTTTGCCAATTTTCCCGTAGGCATTGGTTTTTGAAAGATGTACTTGAGTGGGTCCATTCTTAAAATCAAGTACGTGATAAATACATATTGGTAATGCTTCAATTTTAGCGTGACCCAAGTCAAAGCGCAACAGGTTTGTTCCATTAATGTATATCTTGCTTCATATGGTGTAAACTTCTTGCTCGGGTATTAAATGGCTCGCTCTTTCTTTCCTATCTCATCATGTTCCCTTAACACACATCCAAATGCACCATCCTTGACAGATAGGTACAATAGCAATGGCTTCCTTGGATCTGGTGGAACCAATACTGGCGGGTTGGACAAGTACTCCTTGATTATTTCAAAATCCTTTTGGCATTTGTCCATCCATCCTATGGCAGCATCCTTCTTTGGTAACTTGAATATGGGTTCAAATTATCATGGATTGTGTTATGAACCAACCTATGTAATTGAGTCTCCCCAAGAAACTCATTACGTCTTTCTTGGTCTTGGGGGTGGTAATTCCTGGATAGCCTTGATCTTGGACGGGTCCAACTCTATAACTCTCCTGCTAACAATAAACCCCAATAATTTTCCTGCGGGAACTCCAAAAGCATATTTGGCTGGATTCAACTTTAGGTTGCATCTTCGTAACCTTTTGAAGAATTTTTGCAAATCATTCAGGTGGTTCAAACTTCTCTTGGACTTGATAACAACATCATCCACATATAACTCAATCTCCTTGTGAATCATATTGTGGAAAAGGGTAGTCATTGCCCTCATGTAAGTTGCGTGCATTTTTGAGTCCAAATGGTAATGATATACTCCCCACGGAGTGATAAAGGTTGTCTTCTCTGCATCATCTTCGTTCATCAAAATTTGATGATATCCCGCAAAGCAATTAACAAATGATTGCAACTCATGTTTTGCACAACTATCAATAAGCATAGGAATGTTTGGAAGAGGAAAATAATCCTTAGGGCTGGCTTTGTTGAGATCTTGATAGTCTACACATATCCTGATCTTCCCATCCTACTTAGGCGCTGTAACAATGTTGGCCAACCATGTGGGGTAGTTTGTGACCTTACGATGTTTGCTTTTATTTTCTTGGTCACCTCTTCCTTGATTGTCAAACTCAAATCAGGTTTGAATTTTCTCGTCTTTTGTTTCATGAGTGGGCAAGCGGGATCAATGGGCAACTGATGCAAGACGATATAGGTGCTTCACCCTGGCATGTCTTCATAAGACCAAGCAAACACATCAACGTATTTCTTGAGCAATTTTATCAATTCTTGCTTTATCTTAGCCTCCAAGTATATGCTGACTCTCATTTCCTTCACTTTTTCTTCATCACCCAAATTAACAACCTCAGTTTCATCTATATTAGGCTTCTTCTAGCTTTCAAGTTGCTCAATCTCATGGGGCAAGTTTAAATGCATCATGCTTTCATCGTATTCCTTATAATCCTGCTCATTGCTTGCATTTTGCTAAGTGGATTGGTTACATGTCATAATGGTTGAACGAGGATTTTTATTACTACTAGAGCTGAAAAGTATAAAAGGTGAGTGAAAAAAATAGAAATTAAAGAAAAATAGGGAAATAACCCTTTTTGAAAATAAAGACTTTTATTTAAAGAAAAGCTCTCGACTTTTAGCAATAAGCGAGTAGCAAAAATAGCTTAGGCGTAATTCAAGCCTCAATTGAACATTCAAAAAAACTTTGAAATCAACTACGATTCCATACTATCAGGACTTCTATCAAAATAGGGATGGGTCGTTGGTCCAATTCTGTAAGACTTCTCCAAGATCGACATCGCCGATGGTCAGCTTTCTAAGATCTACCTCCAGTCCTTCATCGATCATGGCCACAAATAGATTCCATATTCCCTCTATGATGTCCTCATCAGCTGTTTGCTCTGAAACTGGGACTTAGGCTGGCACAAATATTATCTTACCTGATCCTTCACCACAGACTCTTCCCAAAGTGGGCTTATAGCCAAACCCGATGGTACCTCTATGATATTTCAACTGGATTGGATTAATTATACCATTGGCTTTTGGTCCCAGTCCTGTCTTAGGCTGATACCCATATTTCAACATCTCTAACGTAACCATCTTTGCTGCACTCTAAATTTTCACTTCAACCTACTATACTTTCTCATCGCTCCTTACAGCTTGCATGATCTCCAGAGTATAGAAAGCGTCTCCATCTAACTCCTCAGTAACTGGAACAGAATTAACAGAATAAATAGGATGGCTGAGCTCCCTATGAATGGTAACTTTCATACGACCCCACTTGAACTTCACACAATGATAGAGATTGGAGGGAACTACTCTTTCCATATCGACCCATGGCCTCCCTAGCAACAGGTTGTAACTGGACGACACATCCATCACTTGAAATAAGATAGGGAATTTAGATGGCCCTACTTGCAATTTTAGGTAGATTTCTCCAATGACACTCTTTTGCAATCTATCAAAAGCTCTGACCTTCACCCAACTTTCACTTATCTCTCCTATATTCACACCCAAATATCTCAGAGTAGAGAATGGACAAATGTTACAAACTAGAACCATAATCAATCAGAACTTCAGTCATGATCTTGTTACAGTACATGATTGTGATGTGAAGTGCTTTATTATGCCTGGCCCCTCCAATGATAGTTCATCATCATAGAAAGAGATCCTGTTTGCTTCTATTATACATTCAATTATAAAGGCCAAAGTTTCACTTATCTTCTCTTTAGGTATGCTAACCACACTTAACACTTCTATCAAAGCATTCATATGGGCTTCAGAACTTATGATGAAGGACATAATAGATATGTGGGCTGGTGTTTTCTTCAGCTGATCTTCGATCGAATAATCCTTAGGCTGCATCATTTTTCCAAAATTCTACAGCTTCAACATCGATAACATTCCTTTTTGGATTCTTTTCATTTCTGAGAACTCCTCTATTTAGATCCTCTGGGGCATAATACCGTCCCGACCTGGTCATTCCATGAACCACAGCAGCGTCTATCATCTTGCCCTTGGCTTTCACTTGGTAGTCCCATGGGACTGCTTTAGTGTCGTAGTTAGGCTTCACAGTGGCTATAGTAGTTACTACGACTCTTGGAAGGTAGGTATGAATAGTCAAAGGTACCCTTAACAGAATCGTGATAACCGGCTAGGTTGGAGATATAGTGGAAACTTCTTTTGTGTTCCAAACAGGCACAATGGTTCCCTCCAAGTCATAGTCTTTCTCTAGATTAATCATGTTGATTTCTTAATTCTTATGATTTGGAAAAGGGTTGTTATTCACATTTGGAGGAGGAGCGGTGCATTTGATTACTCTTTTTTTGATTAGAGACTTAATCTGGTTCTTCAAACTATAACACTCTTCCGTGTCATGCCCCTGGACACCCTAGTGATAAGTACATCGTGTGTTTTCATCAAAGTTTTGAGAGGTTGGATCAGGGGCTTTTCTTTTGATTGGATTAAACAATCCAACTACTCTTAACCTTTCAAACAATTGAGCCAAAGGTTCAATAATAGGTGTATAGGTACGGGTATTTCTGGCTTAGAGATTTGGACGCGGTCATAGTGCATATGTTGGTCTATTTTGGTGGACTGGAGCTTGGACAGGAGCCTAGGTCTTGGTGGATTTTGGTATGCTGGAGCTCGAGGTGGATTATAGTATGGCTGGGTATTGTATACTGGAACATATGGGGTATGCGCAACAACTTGGGGGTTGTTAGGGTATTAGTAGAAACAACTTTTGGGTTGGTAGTATGGTGTGAAGTCGAGACATATTCCTTCTTCTTTTTGTTACCACCTATAGAACCTGATTGTATGGATTTACATATGGCTTGCAATGCAACCATAGACTGAATCTTCCCTAACTTGATGTCTTCTTCTATGAAATCTTCCATCTTGACCAACTCTGCAAACTTCTGGCCCATCATTGACATCATCTTGTCAAAGTAAACACCTTCATCAGCTTGAATAAAGTACTTGGAGAGCTCACGCTCATCCAGTAGGGGTTGGATCCTAGCAGACTCGGTCCTCCATCACCACACTTATTTCTGAAATAACTCTTATGGTTTCTTTTGTATCTTGGTCAATGAGAACCTCTCTGGGTGATTTTAGTATTAAATCTGTAGCGACTCATGAAATCTTCGGCCATTTCTTACCAATCAGGCCATTTGCGAGGGTCTTGGTGAGTGTACCAAGTCAAAGCTTCTCCTGACAGACTTCGAATGAATAACTTTATCCTCACCTTCTCATTCCTTCCTACACGAACTAGCTTGTTGCAATTGGCTTTTAGGTATGCATGAGGATCACCCTTTCTATCAAATACGTCAAACTTAGGTGGTTTATACCCTACCGATATGTCGATGTCTGGATGGATGTATAGGTTATCATAATCCAAACTCTCGGTTCCTCTGGTGACTTGCATATTTTTTAATGCCCTTGTCAGACTGTTAAGTTGAGTTGCTATCGACTCTTTTACTTTTAATCAGACATCCTTCTCTAAATCCATGTACTGATTGACCTTATACGGGACTTTGACCGCCGCGGATGCTGCAAAAGTAGGACCTTTAGTAGCATATACTAGTGTCACAGGTATCTCATAAGTGACGTGTGCCCCAGGTATGTGTGGCATTATTGGGTGAATGGGAATGGTAAAGTTCTTAGTAGGCACTGGTAAATTAGGTGTGGTGCTGACGTCGGGCAGAGGAACAAGTAGAACTTGAGCATAAATGGGAGCATGTGGGGCTTGTTTAGGTAGGTTTGTTAAGTTGGCGGGAGTGACTAGAGATAGTTCGCCATTTCAGAATTGGAATTGAGCAGGAAAAGTAGAAGCCGTAAACCTAGTCAAGTCCCGTACTTGGCAAAGTTCTTCCTTAAGGATCTCAATTTCTTGTGCCGTGTATCCATCTGCTCATCATTCTGGGTGTCTAGCATCTTTTGAGAACTTTCAACGTCGTATACCAGTATTATCACGACTTTGTTGGATTCTTCTTTGTTAGTCATTTTTTTTGGGATCAGAGGTTGTATTGTGATTTAGCTAGTTTGCGAATTGACACAAATCAACGTTCTTTGGGGGATTAATAATAAATAAAAATAAAAGAAAAGAAATAAACTGGAAACCAAGTTAGTTTGGAAAATATCAAAAGATGTAACACGCATATATGCCAAGTTGGCGACATTCACAAAATGCATCCTAATATGGATGCTCTTTTTGCCTGAGGTAAGCATTAATGATTAATTGATCCAAAAATTTTCAACACGTTCTCAGATTCAGCACAAGTCTAACTTCATTAATATCCAAAGAGGGGATGGAAAACCCTGAGTTACAAAATGAAAATTTGAATTCAAGAAAAATTCTTGATTATGAGATTACATAATAGTTGGCATACCAATACGGAAAACATCAAGGTAGGTCACGCAAGACCTTTAGGAAAACTAAAAGATTAGAAAGAGAAGCGTAAGGCCAAGTTGGGTGATCCTCATTATCGTTATCCAAGTCATAATAGGCCCCAAGGTGGTACTCTGGAGATTTCTTAGGCTACCATCCCTAGTGATCCGCATCCTATTCATTATGAAATCCTATGGGTCCATACTCTGAGTGTGCATC
Source organism: Capsicum rhomboideum (assembly GCA_031232105.1). Taxonomy (NCBI): domain Eukaryota; kingdom Viridiplantae; phylum Streptophyta; class Magnoliopsida; order Solanales; family Solanaceae; genus Capsicum; species Capsicum rhomboideum. The sequence goes on from CP124716.1 coordinate 38,034,170, forward strand.
CTAAATGACTTCACTTCCTTCTGGGTCCAAATGAATTACTCCCCCGCCCCTAGGATCGTAGTCATCAGGATCATGTTCTGACTCTTCTTCTGGATCTTCCTCTATTTCCTCTATTGGTTTCTCTTCTAAATCTTCCTCTATATCTTCTTTTGAATCTTCCTCCATCTCTTTTTCTGGTTCATTGCCAACTAAAGGTATGAGATGGTCAACGGATCCTGGGGTCACCTGCTAGTACATAGCAGTACATATAGGCATGAGGTGCAATAGTTCATCCCTGATTTGGTCCGCCCTATGGATATCGGCGATCCTCTAGAATCCTACGTAACTAGGCCTGGCTAAAATTCCTCCTGCCATATACCACGTATAGTACTCTGGGGTGCACCGTGAATCGATCCTCATGCCTAGGCTGAGAATGTCTCTACATCTTTTTATCAAGTCTCTGATTCTTTATACAGGGATCCTTCCTTCATAATCTTCTTCTGCTAATGCCTTATTGAACCATAATGGCACGTCCTGCCTTATCCCAAACTGTTGGAGAACCCTCAATAGTGCGTAGGGCTGGATTCCTTCTAGCCTGATCAACTTGAGAAAATAATAGTAATTTCTTCTCAACATCACTCGACCGCTGACCCATGGTATCCACCATTGAATGATATTTCCAGTGAGGTAAGTTATGAAAATACGCCACTATTCTTCATTATTTGGGACATCCCACATGTTCATCCTGAGTTCATGGCTTATGATTTTGTTGCGTCCAGCCTTTCCGATGCCATTATCTGCATTCCTTCTATAAAAGTGCTCCAATGCCCATACTTGTAGCATCAATTTACATCCTCTAAAAAAACATACCCCCTAGAGCATGTAGACAATGATCAGAAAATTTCTACTAAGACCATTGGCACAATTGTTATTCTGACTGGCCATCTAAACATATAAAGAACCATTGGTAGCAATTGATGTTGTTTTGCTTTCCTCTCATTAGGGAGATCATGATCCCCAAAGAGGCTACTACGAAAACGATACCCGATATCTTTCCCAAGTGACCCTAGAAAAGAAAAAATCTTTTTGAATTTGATTATAACTTTCTCTCCGGCCGAATCTCTTTAAAAGATACTCTAGGCTGACCTAACCTACCTCGACCTTTCGCAATCCTGGACCAACTCTGATCCCTAAAGAGCAGAGGAAGCCACTTTTGAATGTAGTACACGGGGCCAAAGGTGCCCGTCTGACCAATGGTAAGTCAGTGTTTGGCTCATTTCCTCTAATGTGGGCGTGATTTTAAAGTCTGAGAAACTAAAGTTCACTATAGTTGGATCCCAAAATTCAATCATTAGATGAATGAATAACCTGTTCACCCTCAGCTCCAACAAATCGGTCAGGGATCCTAGATGCACCATGATTTCATCTCCATGAGCTACTCGAATATTTCCCCACCAATGCCTTAGAATCCGGAGGACTTCAGACATCATCTAGATGTTTGGAAAGTTTTGATTGATTTGCATCTGAGTAAAAAAATGAAGAGTAAGCCTAATGTCCTAAATTTATTACGGTTTTAATATTTGGATCAATCAATCATTTTTCACACAAAGAAATACCGTTGGGTTTAATGAAGAACTCGTTGGCGTGAGGACGATTTCCTAAATGCGAGGTTAATGCCAAGGATCGATCCACAATGTTTTCAAATAAATAAGAAACACAAGTTCAGATTTGGCTTGCGTTTTTTGAAATAAAGCCATATATATTTCTAACAGTCTTAACTAAAGCAAATAATGAACTGAAAATAAATAAATATTCTCAAATATTTTCTTTTTTAAAAAAAACTACATCCACTAAGGTCAAAACCTAAGTTAAACATCCCCAGCAGAGTCGTCATTCTATCGCGCCCTTATTTTGAACTGGTCAAAATATGTTTGCAACATCTAGCTCTTCTACCTGGTTTTGAAAGGGTTTAGAGTCGCCACCTAACTTTTAGGAAAAATTAGGAAAAAACATTTTTTGTGATGTAAACCTCTGTTTTCGTCTTTTGAAATCGAGAATTCGGGTAAAGGTTTTGGTAACTCGAGGGGAAGGTGTTAAGCACCCCTCAGAGCCTTTTAAAAGATAGTCCTTAAACTTAGTTTTAGAAAATATTTGAGAAATATTTGCTTCGTTATTTGCTAAAAATAGTGACAAGAAAACTTTTATTATTTTTTGAGAAAAGACTCAAGGTATATAAGATTTGTCGCTATAATATACGAGGATATAATATAGTTATTACAAAATATATATGTATGTTTCAAAATAAGAAAAAATTTGAAGAGAAGAAAATTTAATGGTAACATAATTGCAATAATATATATTGGAAAGTATAAAGTCTTATGTTTTCAAAAAAAATAAATCAAAGGTATATGAACTTAAGTACGTAAATAAAGTCATTATAAAGTAAAAAAGCATATTTTTAATGTACGTGAGGATTTATTTGTGATAAAAATATATTTATATTTAGGAGTATATAAATAAAATATGTGAAAATTTATTTTATTTGTGAAATTTTAATAGATTGAAACTAAGTGAAGAATAAAGTGTAATTGTAAAGTGTATATGTATAATAAAGTTGAAATAACGTATAAATAGTAACAATAACAAAAAAAATATAATAATAGTGATAAAATATACCTTGCGTTTTGGAGACTTTGAAAATGTGAAAACTTGAAATAATGTTAAGAAATAAATATAAAAAGTAGTAAATATTTGGGTTATATTAAGTTAAATAAAAATCAAGTTTTGATGGGTTAGTTACTTGCAAAATAAAATGGTTTGATTAATTAAAAGAAATTCATTTATAGTAATTTTATTTAACAACTCCAATTAAGACGATTAAAACCATTAATTAATATTTTTGAAAAATAAAGACTATTGCTAGCCATTTGAATCGATTTTAAAAAAAAATGTATTTCCTTTTAGACTTGCACTTAAAACATTTTTTTTTAATTCCAAAAGGGTTGATTCATAAGTGTAAAGTAAATGGTTAAGTAATATACTGTTACTACGTCTAAACATCAAAAGGGTAAAAGATTAACCAGGAAAACCAATTCTAGATGTTTTAAAGCTTAACAAAACTAAATAAAATAAGGCTAACCAATTTAAATCAAACCACACAAAATACCTATTCAAAGAAATACAAAGTTAGTGAAATAAATATGAGTAATAAGGTAATGAGGAAGGTAAAGAATAAGATACTATAAATTCCTATCGAAGGAATCGACTCCTAACAATTTAGACCCTGAACGATGACGATCCTATAGATGTTGATCCAATACATTGGGTCAAAATGAGTTCCAAATGGAACTCCACCTCCCGAATGCTCATGAAAATAAAGAAAACAAAAATAAGGATTAAAAACTATTCAAAATAACAAGATAGCATAAAAATGTAGGTTTAAAGGAAAGTATGTCAAGCATATCGTAGTAAAATAGAAGATTAAGTTAAATTCTATTGTAACTATGTAAATGCATATAAATGTGTCTACACATAGTGAAGATCTGATTGAAGCCAAGGACAGACCACCTTTATACGTTTAAATGGACTGAAGCACTAAGCTTTGGGATTTTAGAAACAGGGAGAACTTTGGTACTTTAACACATAAGTAATATTATTAACTTCAGCCAATATTTAACAAACACAACAAACCAATATACCCAAACTCATTTTTTACAGACTTAGACTTTTCCGCTAAGGTGTCTATTTCCCTCAAGTATTAAACAGGCTTGAGTAAACACCACAAACTTAGCTAGTCAAAACACTTTCTTCAAAATGGTGAACATGATAACACATCCAAAGATAAATTAGATTTTTATCCATTAAAGAACATAAAATAGATGTGTACACAGTGACAACAATAGAGAAAAAGCAGCAGGATACATAATATCTTACACATTAATCCCGAAAGTAGAGATATTATTCAAGGCTAAAGAAAAGGGTTGTACAAGTACTAGGAAATAATGCATAGACATTTGCTAGTTTAAATATACTTGTTTGATAAGTAGAAAGAGTGACATTTGGGAGCAACACAGATTATTCAAACATCTTTTACAAAGTTTAAGGGAGTAAAAGTAACTTAAAGGAGTAAAATGACTTGAAGGTTTTCCCCATAAATTCATGAACCTAGGTTTTAATCCACAAGAATTTTACCATAATTCCCCATTCTAATGATTCTAGAAGATAAACGGATCAATCAATGTGAAAAGGGAGTAAAAATCTTACCTCAACGAAGAATTTTCACCCCAACCATGAGCAAATCTCCCCTCTAGGGCGTAGAAATGAAATTTTGGAGTTTATAGATTGAAACCCATCAAAGTAATCTTATAAACTATTATTGTCTCACTATAGTGGGAAAATTCCCACTATAGCGGCCCCACTATAGAGACCTGATCCCGCTACGGCGGCCTCATCTTTTTAGTATAGACAGTCTTTAGTAAAATGGTCATACCTTTTTACTCAGGAAGCATATTAACAAAAAGTTAATTGCATTAGAAATAAGATTCAGAGATATTTAATTTGGAGGGTGCTGGTCCCCCTAACTCCTTATATTCTAGGAGGAGTGCACGTTTGAAGTTGACCCTAGTTGAAAATTAGCCCGAACCTAAATCGGTAAGTACACTATCAATTTAGCTTTATGGTAGGAGTATTGTATGACCTTCATTCATAACTAATACACTCACATACCAAGGAATTGATCCTAACACCTATGAAGAATAAGATTCATATACCTTTACAACAAATATTTTCAGTAACAACGGAATGGGTCATTACAATCGGACTTATGTGTTTACTATTTATGTTAGATCCTTGTATGGACTGGTCTTAAATATTGACTTGTTGTATTGGTTCCTTGAGTGAACCAGGTTTATGAGCTTAACTACTAAAGGTGGTTTCTTTCTGTAAATTATGTTGCATGTTAATTGCCATTGTTGTTATTCTATGGTTCCTTGAGTGATTCGGGCTAATTATAAGTTATGGCATAACTCTTTATTATCTATCTACATGTGTAAATAAGACATTGTTGATTTAAATTATTGATGTCATGGTTGTTGACTTGGAGTCTCATTGGTGGTCATGGTCTTGACTTGACTTGTTATCCATAATCACATGTATTAAACTTGAGTTGTTGTCTATATTATCTCTCATTGGAATAAAATTGGTAACGAAATAGGTAAAGGTTAAGTGTTGGAAATTTGGGGTAAGGCTACCTGGTAGGTATTTATGGTGGTAACTGCGACATGCATAGATTTGGTGGTCACTCGGGTTATTGCATTGAGGCCAGGAAGGCGGGGGTAACTGTCTTATTCTATACTTTGCATAGGCTTAAATGAAACTAGAGATGCTAGGGTGTTAATGTATAACTAGGTTAGTGGATCAAGGCTAAGTATTATGTGAGGGCCTTAAGCGATTCTGGACCTGATAATAAAAAAGGTTTATCTCTATGATAATGTTGGTAATATCTAAAGATGTTAAGGAATTGTTTTAATGAAAGATCTCTGGCTAAATAACTCTCAAGTTGTATGCTTCTTTCTGGATATTTATTTGATGTTTATGTGATTTAATTTGGGTCGACCAATGATACTTACCAGTACATGTTGTTTGTACTGATACTACTCTTGGTATACCTTTTTTGGTGAATAATCTGGTTCCAGGATTAGTAGATGTTTCATGTGTGATACGGTAAATTTCTCCAACAACTTTTGTTATTATTCCTATGGTAGAAGTTGGGTCATGTGTACAGTTTGTATTTCCTCTTAGCGGCTCTTATACCTATTTAGACTAGTTCCTTGGGAAGAGTTTTTCAGCTGTATTTAAGTTTTATAAAATATTGTAATAACTAAGGTATTTTCTTTCTATTTCTTAACTGACTTCCATATGTATTTTGGAATAGGTGGTAAGGGTTCTTCTATTTAGGTGGATTAGAGTAGGTGGGTGCACGCACGATTCGGTTAGTTGGGTCATGACAGTTGGTATCAGAGCCTAATTTACCGGTCTCTCAGTACAAGAGTAAATATCGAGTAGATTCCTACGAATTAGTTTGTTAACATCCATATCTAATCTCTGGGGAACTTTGAGGCATTCTAGGATGTTGTTTCACTTTTTTCTCTCCTTTTATGTGAGGTGTATACCTGCCTGTATGAGTTGAGTCCAATTGGTAACTCTAAATTCCAATTGGTATCTCGACAAAGCAAAGGGATGTCATTTGACTCCATTTGGAATGACACAGGCAAGGGAAATTGGAACTGGGAAGGTTCCAATTGGTATCTGTCCATTGAGGCGGTGTAAACTTATGGATAATTGGCTAATGGTTGTCCATGAGGTGAATTAAGGATAGTAAAAAGGGATTTGTTTAATGATGAAACTTGAGATTGATATTTTTGTGTATTGGTATTGCCTGAAAGATTGTGAATATGTGAAACATGATTGTTTGAATTACTAAAGAATACGTATTTGGTGAAAGGTCATAACTTACTTATGTGGTGATGGTTAAAGGAATTGGTTGCCATGTGGCTTAATTGGAAACTGTAAGCTAAAATGTTGGGCATGGACTTTTATCATTGGTAAAATAGTAAGGGGATAAAAATGGTTTATGACTGTGGGGAAACTCTTGTTTCAGGACAGTCAAAAATTGATTGAGGACCATGGGAAAAAAGGGGCTATTGTTGTATAATAGCAGGATTTGTGTTAATAAAAGTTTCTTCTTGTGATTCGTATTTGATTTAAAGTAATGTGGTGCTAAGTCGTTGTTTTATGCATTGTTGGGTTTGGTCTTGGGTTTATATTAAAGGCCATATTGCAATTTCATACATTAATATTGGAACAAGGAAGGGGAATGAGGGAATTTACATAAAATAGTAAAAATTTTGGGCTTCTGCTGTTGGGACAGCCATAGAAGTACTAACCCGCTACAGTGGGAATCTTTTTGCTATAACGGCATCGCCATAGCGACATGCAAGCCGCTATAGTGGGGTAGGCTGGGCAGAATCCCTGCTCTATTTTCCCCTATTTTGTTTTTCATTCTTGGCTTGTTTTAATTGTTAATTTAAGTTACGAGCCACCGTATGAACTATAGAAATCACATATAAGAAGGGTAAAGCATGCATTCAATATAAAAATTATTAAAACTAGCATCCATGTGCAGAAATAAAAAGGAAAAATAGGGGAGGAATATTATTTGTTACACGCCACAAATGGGGAAACCCAAATCAATAATAAGTATAAAAGGGGGAGGAGACTGAGTTGGCATCCACCAAGGGGCCTAGCTGTATGCCTTGTTACCATCACGAGTTACAGAGCGGGGCCTTCTTCCTCTGCATCAATCAGGAAGGAGAACTCTTATCATATCCTATGGCTCCAGCTAGAGAAGCTCTTGATCTGGAACTGTGCACCTAAACATGACCTTCACGATCTTTCATATCCATGCGAGCATATAATTCTGGGAGCGCCTTTTCCTGTTCTCCTCATTGAACTATTTGTGGAGCACTGCATAGTCCTAGGTAGTGGGAGGTAAGGCTGCGGAGCTGGGAGGGGCGTGCTCCATGTATCTCCTCATCACAACCAAGTCCACCTCTAGGCGACAACTATAAGTTAGGGGCTGAGATGGAGGGGCAGAATGATTATCATCATCATTGGCCTCCTCTGCAGCCCAGCTGCTCTCGGCCTTACCCACCTTTCTCTTCTTCATCCCCTTGGATGAGACCACCTTCACCCTGAGGGGATGAAAAGTGATTTCTATCTCCAGATCAGTGTCAACATCTTCCTCAGGCACCCTAATGTGCTTGCATAGTACGGAGACCAGACCAGTAAGGTAGGGACCCTTGTTGCTACCCCGGTAAAAGTCCTTCCACTCCATCACTATTTATGCCCCCATATTAAGCGATATAACCCGTATAGCACAAGTCACCACCAAAGCCTGAGGGTGGGTCACATCGAAAAGGCTGCCTGACAGATGAATCCTATGAGACACCAGGTTCAGCTAACTCCTAGAGCTGATTGTAGAATTCAGGTGCCTTGTCTTCCACCCTTCTCATCACAAAGGCCCACTCATAATAGAACCCCGTCTTCTGGTACTCTCAGAATCTCTCCCGACAGTTCTCGTCAAAAAATCTCTCTTAGGTTGGAGCATTCTCTTGGTTTTCAGCCATTGGGGTATTTGAGCTGCAAAATCAAGGTAAGAAACAAGATAGAACTTATAACGATGTTAGGAAAATCAAATTTTAGAAAAAGGCCAAGTCCAGGTTTGGACTGGAATGCTACTGCTTGCAGCCTCCTGTTATAGCATTTTGTACCCCGCTATGGTGATGTCGCTATAGCAGGAATTACTCCACAATAGTGGGGTAAGGCTACTATAGCATCCTTCATCATACTGGAGCTCCAAGGGTTGCATCAATGGTGCCCCTTGGAGAAAAGTCTCATTTTTGGCATTCCAACCCCAGATTAGTGTTCATAAAGTACCCTAACACTAGTTTATGCTAAAATTTGGGCATGATAACTCCTAAAACATGCCCAAATCATTAAAACCAAATCAAAAGTAACCCTTTACATTTCTTGCCATTTCAAGCTCATGTTTTTCCATGAACTCCATAATTCTTACGCCCAAAATGTTATACGAGCATTACAAACGTAAGGGAAGTACCCATGCTTCAAAAATTTGGCCAAATCACTCCTAATTTCAAATTTTCAAAAATACCAAAACCAATTCTATTTCTATGAATTCAAGCATAAAATATGCAAAAATGCCAGTAATGAAGTAAAGAGGTGAAGTATCACGATGATTACTAGACCAAACTAGACCTATAATATAAGAAAGGTCTCTCTCTATGATAAGGTTGGTAATATCCAAAGATGTTAAGGAATTGTTTTAATGAAAGATTTCTGGCTATATGACTCTCAAGTTGTATGTTTCTTTCTGGATATTTATATGATGTTTATGTGATTTAATTAGGGTCGACCGATGATGCTTACCAATACATGTTATTTGTACTTATACTACTCTTTTTATACCCTTTTTGGGGTATAGTCTGGTTGCAGGATCAGTAGATGTTTCATGCATGATATGGTAAAGTTCTCCAGCAGCTTCTGTTATTATTCCTACTGTAGAAACTGGGTCATGTGTACAGTTTGTATTTCCTCTTAGCAGCTTTTGTACCTATTTAGACTAGTTCCTTAGGAAGAGGTTTTCAGTTGTATTTAAGTTTTATAAAATGTTGTAATAAATAAGGTATTTTCTTTCTATTTCTTAAATGACTTGCACATGTATTTTGGAATGGGTGGTAAGGATTCTCCTATCTAGATGGATTAGAGTAGGTGCCTGCATGATCCGGTTAGTTGGGTCATGACGACCTGACATCTTTCTTTCTTTCTCGCAGATGGTGAGAACACGGGCTAACAAAGCTAGAGCAGAGGCACCCAAAATAGTCGTTGAAGTTGTGGTTCGTAGATGAACACAATAGCTAAAATGGAAATGAAATCAAAGGATTATCAAGGGAAGAAAGAAATTAGATTGGGGAGAATAAATATTAGAAGAAAGAAAGGTTAATCTAATAATTAAATACACATAATTACTAGATTAAACCAAAGGAGAAGAGAATGAACTCATACAATGGAATTCTTGCCAAGAATCCAAGAAGAGGTTCATAAAGAGATAAAGGAAATAACCCTAAGCTCACAAAGGAGGCACTCAATTTTCAAAATCTATCTAAAGAAAATAAAACCCAGTATCTACTATTTATAATAGTATACAAATTAACCTAAGCTAGTTACAATAATACCCATAAGCTAAAAATAAGAAAAATATGGAAATTATTTAAAATGTAGTCATTTCTTGATTAAATCTTAACTTTAGTACATTGTAGACCTTCCATTCTTCATTCATTAATCTTCTAAGGTCTTCAAAATACTTCATATCTAGTTGACAATCTTTATATCCATAATGGCTAATCCATATTCCATCATTCTCCCCTTCTTGAAAAGAATTCGTTCTCAAATTCAAGCCTTGCAAAACAAAAATGGAAACAACAACTAGACAAAGATTATTATAATTATTCAAAGTAATACAGATCAAACAAGAAATATCACCGGGATCAAACACAAATTTTAATCCCCTAACAACATCAAGTATCAATATAAGTATCCCCAAAAACATCAATAAAAAATCATCATTCAAAAATGAAATCAAATTAAACTCTTTAACTAGACCACGCCAATCTTTAAATGACTTGTCATTACATTTTAAGAAAAAATCATTGGCATAATCCAACAAGAATGGATCTTCAAAAAGGTGAGTAGAATAAGTAAAGAAATTAATACTAAGACTAGCATCAATCAATTCACCTTCATTTGTAGGCTCATCATTTTCTTCCCACATTGCGTCTTATAGTGGATTACCATATACCTTGTAGCCTTCATAATTTGCTACATCATCAACTTCACCAAATATATCACTATGTTCATCATTAGAAGTGAGCATGTTATCTTCAAATAAAATATTATCTTTAAAGAGAGAAAAATTAATATGCAATGAAGAATCAAAGAATTTAAATTCACTCTCAAAAAGACAAATGTCCTCTTTCACAAGATTATCCATGATATGACCTCGATGAATGAAATAAGAGATAGGATCAACAACACTATGCATACTCAAAAAGTCACTTGTTTGGCCTTCAAACTCATCAATTCTCACATCATTAGTGGACGACAATTTAAACTCACAAGAATCGACAAGTTTGGTCTCGCGCTTTAACTCAACTTATGGGGTAAAGTTAAGATGTATAAGTCATCACTACCTTCAACAAGGCACAGATCACCACCAGCATCATGAATTTCATCAAATAAAATCAAAGTAGAATCATGAGTTTCATTTTTATTTTTATCAAACAAAGGTGGAGTGTCATATTCAAAATCTTCATTCTTTTTAAAATAACCGACAACATTTTCAGTACTAACTTGAGGTTCACTAAATAATTCACAAGTCCCCTCAACTAGTGGCATATCAACACAAGCAAGTCATCTATCACAATCAATTTCAAAAGAATCATATTTTGTAAATTCAAGTTTTTCCTGGAGTGACTCCTCAACACCATTATCAACAACAAGAGCATCCTTTTTACATAAGGAATATTCATAATCCACATCACATGTAGTCAAAAATCTCCTTTTAATCCTCCAAATTCATCACAAGTATGAACACTAGTTGCAAACACATTAAACTCAAAAGAATCATCACAATGATTTGCACAAGTAACTTCAACTAGTATTTGACCACAACATCTAACATGATTTTCATCCCAAAGAAAGATTCATTTTGCTCAAAAGAAGAATGAATTTCACTTAAACTAAAATTTTCTTCAAGCTCATTTAAAGAAAATAAATTATTAGATTTAGCCATTTTATCTTAAAATGCTCCTAAAATTCCTTCTTTACCTTTCTGTTTATCATTTAAGCTCACTTAAACACTTAAAAAAGTAGTGGATATCTCGATCAACTCTTGAGTCTTCAATGATGGAAGATTTCCCATTGTTGGATTCTTCATGCCTTCATATTCAAATGTACCTATAAAAGAGACATCACAACTAGGAAAAGAAAAATTAGCTTTAGAGTTAAAACAAGAAGCAAGCCCTCTCAAACTCTTTTTTTCTTCACTTTTCTCAATTTTATTTTCCTCTTTCTTTTCGTTTTTCTCATTTTCACATACTTCTCACCTTTTTTGTGGCAACACACTTACTACCCTCAACTCAATCTCACCTTTTTTCAATGTTGAGTTTCCATTTGTCATTGCCTTACTTCTCTCAATCTTCTCTCTCAAGATCATTTAGCATTGGACAAGGCCCAAGAATTCCCTTTGAAGGATTCGAATGACTCTTCACTTTAACTTTAAAGTTTACATTTTGAGAATCATCAACTTTCCTCTTCATGTTCTTCTCTTTAGCACTGACATATTTTTTATTAAGATTTGTCTTTCTTCTTGTCAATATTAGCAATTCCAAGTACCTATCTTTTACCTTCAAAAGTGTAGATGGCACAAAGAAATACTCTTGACCTCTTAAGTTGACACAATACTTGTTACTTTTTTTTATCAAATGTAGCTTCTTTTTCAATTATCCAAGACCTTCCAAGTAACAAATAACAAGCTTTCATTGGGATAACATCACATAGTACTTCATCATGAAACTTTCCAAGTTGAAACTTCACCAGAATTTGTTTTGTGATCTCTAAAGTTCCTTTATCATTTGACCATGGCAATCCATATGGTTGAGGATGTTTTTTAGTCTTCAACTTTAAGTGCTCAACTATCACGATCCAAACCCATCGTGAGTGGCACCCACACTAACCCTCCAGTGGAAGAACCATTTAACCTAGACTACTCAACCCAACACTTAAATAAAAATCATAATAAGTTAATCACTGCATTTAATAATCCCATGTCTCAAAGTGATCCAATAATAAAAGATGCAGAAATAAAACGAATGTCTAAAGCAACCCCCTAGAATCTGAAAGTCATTGTACCAAAACCACTACAAATGTCCATAAAAGGGATCAACTCAAAAACAACTGAAAATATTCGAGTCCAAAATAATGGACCAGAAACAAAGTAAATGACTCATGGCTGCCCGGAAGATATAGCTCACCCTTGAGTCGGAATGCAATCTGCTCTAAAGATGAGGTCTCGATGTAATCATTGGAAAATGGTCTGCACTCAACAAAAAGAAGAGCACGTATAGTATCAGTACACAAGAAACAACTGTGTACTAGTAGAGTCATCAGCCAACCCAAAATAAGAAATGTGAATGAGCAACCATAACACCTACCAAATAACTTTACCTTAAGTATATGACACTTAGCCTTGTTCAACTACACCACAAAATTTAGTCAAGTACAAGTCAAGATAGACAACAACTCAAGTCAAGACCATGACTACCAGTATCAATCCAAGTCAATAAACCATGACTCAACAACAATATACTATACCTTTTCTCAAATACATAAGTAAACAGACAAATAAGGAGCTATGTCAATCCTTTTCAATTTAGCCCAGACCACTCAAGGATCTATTTCAACAAAAAAAAATGACACTAATCATAATCCGGGTTCACTCAAGGAACATAATATAACAAGTAAATAATTAAACTTGGTTCAGTCAAGAAACCGTCGTACTCACCAATAACTTGTACACACATACTAAGGATCTTATTGTCGCCCACTAGCCATGACCTGCAGGAGACGAGCTCTTGTCCATATACTAAAATCCCAGACATCTAGTGTCTGTCAGCCTTATATCACCAAATTCCGAAAAGATGTCCAAATATCGATACATCCCATAATAATAAATATGATATCACAGAAATCACAACCACAATGAAAACAACAACCACACTTGTACAATCAACAAGCTTCCAATATAACCTCAGTGCATGTGATTAACACTTCAAATATCATTTAACCATTTACTTTATTTGAACATGCATTGTAACAAGTATAAGAAGGAACAGTTAACATGTACATAAAAATCTAGTTGGGTTTCAACTACATTAAACCATCACCTACCTCAATCCAAGCTTACACCACTCTAATGAGCTTGAGTCTTGCCTTTCTGTGTAATTTCTGCTTGGTTGTAGTCTAAAATAATAACATGATCTTAATTCAAACAATGACCTAGTACATTTAAGGATTACAACCTAATCCCTTAATGTCAGGGTCAATATCATGATCATTCCTCCCTTTCTAAAGTTTTCTACCATCATTTAACCGTAATTCTACCAATTTAATGGATATAATGGTGAATTCTAAGCATGCAATCATAAATTAACAACTTTTAACCAAAATCCAAGGGCTTTCCACACAATTTACGTAATTGTACCAAAAAATTTACCTAGGTCAAGTTAAATCCTTCCCAAAATCCAAAAACTAGTGATTCTAAGGATTAATAATTGAAAAACTAGTTAGTGAAAGGGATTAACTTACCTTAATAAGGGAAATTGATGAAAAATAGGTTGAAATCGACCAAAATTGCCTCTCCCAGCCCTTACACAAATATGGAATAAAAATAACATTTTTAGGGTATCTTCTATATTAATCCGCATATATTCCGCTATAGCGGCCCTATATCGCTATAGCGGGATCCGCCCGCTATGGCTAGATTGACCAAAGCTAACTTCCACTATAACGGGAATATTTTTGCTATAGCGGTATAGTGGTAGCACCCTGCCACCTGCTATAGCAAGGTAGGTGAGGTAGAAACTTGAGATTTTTCTCAGTTTTGCCATTTTTACATTACACCCCCAGATTTTGACATTCCGAACCAACCCTTTTATGTCAAATTCGATATCGGGAGTTCTACTCACCCGAATTTACTTTTGAAAATTCCTACGAATTCCTTATCGTCTTAGCTATGATAAAATCATCTCAAATCACTTAACCTTTAACTAATCTACTCTCAAATTACCCTAGACTATACCACACTAGAATTTCATCTAAGACTAGACTAGCCTGAATTTTCTAACTCTCAATTCGGAAAAAACCTTAACCTTAATTTTAGCATGCTAGACTTACCTATAACGAAGGAAAGAGTCATTACATCAACCACGCTTGAACTTGTAATATTTATGAAACTCTTGTTATGTATAATCATGGTTCCAAGTGTCCTTCAATTTTACCATAAACATGAAACATACTCTTTCTTTCTTCCATAAATTGGTCAATGCATGCTTCAGCACACTCATGATGGTCAACACAATGATATCCATTTATCAAAGCATTCAAATCATCATTATACCGATGCATAACCTTTCTACCATAAGTAGTATATCTATTCACATTTTGTCTTAATTTTTTTGTGAAAAATCTACCACTCCCTCCTCCAACAAAACAAACATAAGAACTACTACCATTTTCATGTTTAGAATTAGAATCATAGTAGGAAGATGGGAAACAATATTTTCTACAAGTTTCCTCATTATCATCATCAAGCCCAGTTACTTTCTTCACTATTAGATTCATCACAAGAAGAGTATGTGGAAGAGTCATACCTTGAAGCATCATCATTTTCAAAGTCATTGTTGGAAGCATAAGAATCTCCATTTTCACATTTTTCACCATAAGATCGACAATCTTCATTTTTTCCATAATATTCATCAAAATAATTTTCATTATCCTCATATCCATAATCTTCAAGATCATCTGAAGCTATGGAAGACATGCTTGCAACCAAAAAAAAAAAAGTAGCAACAAAGTCAAAGGACCTCCCAAATTCACTCTCTCACGTGTAGCACTCATCACTTGTATATACACTCAACGTCATGGCTTTTAGACCTCACTCAATTAATATCACCAACTCTTACCTTTTTCATCTCAAGAAAATTTCCTCAAATCTCTTCAAGAACCAACAACCCAATTAACTCAAAGTAAGCATCCAAGTATCGATTCGGAGTAGAGTTTATGGTTAAACAAAAAAGTACAATAAAACTAACGAACTTGAATCAAGAAATTCACAAAGAAAATAAAGAGAAAAGTAAGAAATAATTAGCATGAAATAAATTTAAAGCACAAAATTACTAATACAAAGGATAAGAACAAGTATCCTAAAATATTAGCAAATGATTAGTTATGAATGACGAGTAGAATCTAGAACCAACAAGAAAATCAGTCAAAGTAAGCTTCAAATCTATCAACACCCAATTCAAATTTAGGTTACCCAATCAATATGGAGCATTTCTAAGCGGTAGCCAATAATTTTTAAAGTAATAAATCAACTCAAACTTTAAATTTTCCAAGAAAATTTGCACAAGAAAAATAGCCCATTTTTTGAACTCAAAATTGACCCCAAATTCATTCTAAGATTTCAAAATTGGAACCTAATATAGTTTACTCATTATAAAAACAACTTAGATCCAAAAGATGGTGTCAAAATTTACATTAAAAAGCTCAAAAAAATTTAATTTTTCGCACTTTAAAAAGTGCTGAAATTTCAGCTGCGAAAATTGGGGGAAAATGGGTAAAATCAACTCCAAATCATCTTCAAGTGCTCTCAAATTTAATATTCAAGCACTTTAGCCAATATCCAACAAAACCCAATAATATCCACTAGAAAATCACTTCAATTTTCAGAATCGAATTTTTTTTTTTGATTTCTTTTTTTTTTTTGAATTTTCAAACTACTAGCCAAGTTTAGCCTTCCTTTGATATCAATTGATGTAAAATGATACACCAAAAATGAAAACAATAAGTAAAATAGAAATGAAATCAAAGGATTGTCAAGGGAAGAAAGAAATTAGATTGGGGAGAATAGAAATTAGAAGAAAGAAAGGTTAATCTAACAATTAAATACACATAATTACTAGATTAAACCATGGAAGAAGAGATGAACTTATACAATCGAATTCTTACCAACAATCTAAGAAGAGGTTCATGAAGAGATAAAGAAAATAACCCTAAGCTCACAAAGGAGGCACTCAATTTCCGAAATCTATCTAAAGAAAATAAACTCTAGTATCTACTATTTATAATAGTAGACAAAGTAAACTAAGCTAGTTACAATAATGTCCTTAAGATAAAAACAAGAAAAATAAGGAAATAATTTAAAATATAGTCTTTTTTCTATTAAATCTTCACTTTAGTATATTGTATAGCTTTCATGCTCATTTCATTAATCTTCTAAGGTCTTCAAAATAATTTGCATCTAGATGACGGTCTTTATGTCTATGATGGTTAATTCATATTCCATCAGGATACGGGAGAAGGAGGTAGAGGAAGGAGAGCAGTGCCCGCCAGGGGCATGGCTCGAGCAGCAGGACTGGCTCAAGAGAGGTCAGCATCTCCTCCCCCACCTGAGGATATTTTTGAGATTGCCAAGGATAGAGTGATAACAGTACAATATGAGAAGATTCCAATTCATAATGGGGCAACACCAATTCAGGGAGGTGCATCTCCGATTCAGATATCTTTTGATATGATTCTGCAGGTTCTAAGTTTCTTGAGTGGGTTGGCAGGTGATGGGACCATTTCACCAGTCCCCGCAGTTCAGTATCTTGGAATGCAGCATGTTGCTACCATGGCTCCTTGGATGGATAAGGCGTTAGAGATGGGTAATTTTTTTAGAACGGTATTGGGTCTGGTGTTGATCGGAGATGAGCATAATCTATTTTATAAGTTCATAGAGATAAAGCCTTCTATTTGATATGGCACCGAGTCTGAGGATGTTTATTAGTTTATCATCGATTGTCATGAGAGACTTCACGAAATAGGGATAGTGGAGAGATATGGGGTGGAGTTCATGACTTTCTAGTTTTAGAGAGATGCCAAAATATAATGGAGGGCATATGTAGAGTGTGGGGCTGTAGGTTTACCTCCATTGACATGAACTCAATTTTATTATATGTTTTTAGAGAAGTATATGCCTCGTATCTTGAGGGACAGGAAGAGAGATGAGTTCACTAGTCTTGAGTATGGTAGTATATCGGTTGCAGCCTATAAGGCCAAATTTCATTCTTTGTCTCTATATTTTTCACAACTGCTGAGTATAGAGGAGGGTCAGATTCACCACTTTTTGAAAGGGTTGAATACCAATCTTTAGATTTTTCCTCTACAGATGACATCATCGGGTAAGACCTTCCAGGAAATGGTCAATTTTATTAAGAAGGTAGAGGGTGTGAGGCAATATGGTTATGCCAAGTCAGCAGGGAAGAAGGCCTATAAGATGGGCAGTTTTAGTGGTTCTTATTCTTAGGGTCTGGGTTCGCAAAGATACCCTGCCCACCCCATTCAGTCCACAATGCAAGTTTCTGCTAGGGGTCTGTAAAGGGCTTGCCAGTCGTCTTAAGACTTTGGTGGTTACATCACTTTATCTTTATCAACTCAATAATCTATCCTGGGTCATACATGTTATGAGTGTAGTGGGGTTGGTCACATTTGGAGATTTTGTCCTAATTAGAGGAAGTATGGTCAATCGGGCCAGCAATAGGCTTCCCGAGTCTTAGTTCAAGTAGGTAGGGGAGGTAATGGTAATGGTAGAGGTTTTCCATGGGGTGCGCATGGTGGTCATGAGGTGGGTAAAAATGACAACCAGGCCAACTGAGGTGGTGGGCACACAGATCGAGGTAGTCATTATTCTGGTAGGGGCGATGCAAAAATGGACGATAGAGCCCAATGTTATGCTTTTTAAAGCAGACCTGAAGTGAAGGTATCCGACGTAGTAATCATAGGTATTATTCTTGTCTTTGACCAAATGGCCACTATTTTGTTTGGTACTTCTTCTATATTCTCATATGTGTCTTTTAAATTTGCTATAGGTGTGAACCTGGTTTGTGATATGCTTGATACTTCGATGAATATGTCCACTCTAATTAGGGATTTGATTGTTATTGACCAGGTCTATTATGCTTATTCTATTTGATTCATGGGGTACCAGACTTGGGCAGATTTAGTGATTTTAGACATGGTGGATTTTGACATCATTTTTAGGATGAGTTGGTTATCTCCATACCTGTAATTCTTGACTATCATGCCAAGATAGTAACAGTAGTTATACCAGGGATGGATAAGTTAGAGTGAGCGAGTGACTGTAATCCTTCTCCTATGAGATTTATTTCTTTCATTCGTGCCAAGAAGCTGATTGGAAAGAGGTGTCGGACTTTCTTAGCCCATCTTCGGGACACTAGTGTAGAGGTCCCTCTTATCGAGTCAGGTATGGTAGTGTGTGACTACCTAGAGGTTTTCCTGGTTATTTTTGTAATGACCCTCCAAGTCATTTTCTTGATTTACACGCGACTCTAGTATTTTGAGCCTTCCTATAGTGGCTACAGGTCATTTCTGACTTATCATAACTATCGATGTAGTTATTGAATAGTTTGTTTGGGTTTTAGGCTCATTCTCTTATTTTGGAGTTTTCGATGTTAATGAATTGGTCTGGAACCAAAACTCCTAGTAAACAATGTCATATGGAAATTCTGACAATGCCATCAGCTCTGGAACACCATCATCTCTAGAACATTAATTTTAGGCTAGGGGACCCTTGGTTTAGGTCCCGAGGCTTTCGGACTCATTTTGGGAGATTGGGTAGATTTGATGAGAAATAGAACTATGAGTGTGAGGCCCACATTTAATTGAAACGATCTCGAATGAAAGTTTTGATAGTTCTATTGAGTCTGGAATACCGAATTTGGTATGGTAGCATAATTCATTTGCGTGCATGGAGTTTTGAACGAATCTCGAACACTCGGTTGGAGTTCATTTGGACTTAGCAAAAAATCTGATGCCTGAGATCTGGTGTGACCACTTTAATGGTCAAGGTCCGCTTAAGCTAACGTTGCATTAGCGGAAATTGTCCACTTCAACAGACGTCGCTTAAGTGACCAGAGTGCCACTTTAGCGGCCACTAGCCCTTTCGTACCAGCCGCTTTAGCGGCCAAGTGACCGCTTTAGCGACACCTGGAGGTGTTAAATCCCCTTCTTCACCCATTTTTCTCCCTCATTTCTTAACCTTTTTTCTCTATTTTTGAGAGATTCAAATGAGGGAAAGTGTGGAAAATCATCCATTAAAGTTAAGGTAAGTTAGACCAACACTCCTAGGTCATTTACCATTATTTTTCCCAGTTAAATTCCATCATTTCCATTGTAAATTCTTAAAAATTAGGTCTTTGGTTAATAAACTTTAGGGGCTGATTTGAGCCCCAATTTATGCTCCATTTGTGCTCAAATTTTGTGCACACATTCTTTGTCTTTTGAGAGACCTCGTGATAGATTTAATTTTTGGATTTCATTTGCCGATTTCGTGGGTCCGTTCTTGACCCAAATTTTGATCCGACCTTTGATATAGCAATATGGGTATCATTTTACTCATATTGACGTCTAGATGATTGTTTTGATAGCGTGGTGGTATTTTGGGATTATAGAGTAAGGACGAACGATTCGTGAATGATTCTAGATTCCAATTCGGCATCGAGGTAGGCTTCAGTCTACTTTTCTCTATGAGATGGTTTTATGTATAGATTGCATGCAAGATGGGGATTATAGGATGGGATTATGACTAGTATATCATGACTTAGTCTATTTAGGGAATTTGGGGTAGAAATGTGACCTGAACCTTAGCATTGGATACTTGTTATGGCCATAGAATCCTATTACCCTCGATCATAAGCCTGTTAACCCTAGTTTGATTATTAAGTATCCTTTAGTATAAGTATTTCCATTAGACTTAGTAATTTCGGTAATATGTTCCCCAATTAGATCCTTTAGTGACTTTACGCCCTTATTTATTGTAGTTTCCTGAGTTATGAGGTATTATTATGTTGACTATATATTATTGGGATCGAGGTTAAGGTTACGATGCCAGTTGGAGTCCATATGAGTATTTTATCCTTAAGGAGGACATGATTCTAGTTTATAGATGCTTAGGCACTTATGGTTGTATTGTTTGGATACTGGTGATAGCATGCATACTTTTAAGCGCCTTCATGCTCACTTAGTGGTACGATTCCAATTGAAACTTTGATTTTACTACTGTATTCCAAAAAGGGATTTATTTCCACTTTTTACTTTTAAAATGGGCTCTTTTATGACGGCAATCATACCACCGGATTTAATGAATTTTGAGCTTTTGAAATTAAAAATGATAGTTCGGAAATTAGACCAAGATCAAATCCAATCCATGGTTTACCCACTCTTTTACCACTACTATTTACTTCGATCGACAGAGATTCTGACCTTTTCTACATTATTATAATGATTTAGTCCCAAACTTGATCTCGGGTAATGGCTTATAGATGTACACTCTTTTAGTCACGGTTTGAGCCCGTGCACTTATTATATAATTTACACTATTTTAGTCACAGTTTGAGTCCGTGCACTTATTATATATGTACATATATATATCTCCGAACTGGATGGAGTAGATTGATTATGATGTTTATTTGAAATCCTGGTTTGGGATCGGGCAGTGTATACAAATATCCCAAATCCCCTATGAACCTCTTCATCTGTGAGCCGCAATACTGGAGAAGGATGGTCTCCATAGGTCCTGACTTTGCGAGCTACTGAACTGAAGGAGGTGTATACACTTGTTACGTTATGGCACTTGGATCGTACATGGTACTACTAGTTTATGTTGCATTCATTCATATGCATTGCCTATCACCAGTATGATTGTTTGGCGCTTATATCTATCGGCCTTATGGAGGGTTACATAGGTATAAGCTATGATTGTTGTTTGCTGAGTGCTTCCGTGAACCTTTTGGGCTTATGGGGGGCCAGTAAGGTATTTTTTTGTCAGGACTACCCGATTACTTATTTATTAGTTATTATGGTTAGTTCATGGCAGGATGATTATGGATCGATACCCGAGATTGGAGGTACGTTTCTAATTCCCTTCTTTATTATATTAAATTACATTATTGATAGTTACCTCACAGTTAGACATTATGGTTAGGGACCCTGATTACGCTAGTATTTGCTTCCCTACCTGGTCATGATCCTTGAGATACTAAGTTGGCTCCCTCAGGTATTCACCTTTGAGTTAGTCCTATATGTATGTATGTATATATATATATTTATGGAATTACCGTATATCCCATTTTTTCTTGTCCACTCTAATTATATATGTATTCTTTGGCCTTGTATACTACTATATATACTTCTTTCACTCTTCAGTGGTATATTGACTAGTGATATATGGTAATGTACTTTAGCTTCTGAGCTCCGTTAGAATAGGGTAGTTTACCCTTATTGATTTATTAGCCTCATATGCTTAGCTTTCTTGGATAGTTGTGTAACACCCCGTACCTTCCCAACCCTACTTGATGATGTTGAATAATGGTTGCTTGGGTGTCGAGAGATATAAGTATGTATTTGGTAATGCTAATGACGAAAAAAATTGAAATTTGGCAACGTACATGCGAGTAGACCTTCGTAGGAGGTGTTTTGTGCTTTCGTGGAGCATTTGGGTAATACCCCGTACACACTCTAACCTCATTTGGTGACTTGGAGTCATGTTTACTTGATGATTAAGATCACTAAGTAAGGATTTTGTAGTGTTTGGATAAGGGATTGGACGATACGCAAGTGTTGGAAAAATGGCCGAAAAATTCAGCAAAGCTTCAAAACTTGCGCCACTGCCCTGTTTCAGGGAGTGTGGCGCAAGCCACCTGATTCAGAGGGGCTGCATTTCCTGCGCCACTACCCTGTTTCAGGGGGTGTGGCGCAAGGAACAAATATTAAGCCTTTCCGGACCCGTTTTGTAACGCAATTCTACGACGCTTCTTGGATGGTTTCTTTTGTTCCTTTGGAGTTCTTTGAGCATTGTTAAAGCTTCAAACACTTCAATACACTCCTACATACTCCTACATGATCAAATCATGAAATGTGAATAGTGATCCAAAATGTCGCCAAGGGCGACTAGAATTCCTATTTTTGCGATCGAGGCGACGAATGAGAATCTCGTAGGAGAATATTGTCGTAACATTATGGAATTATGTAAACATGAGATAAATGGTGAATAATACATGAAATTGGATGGGTTACATGGGTATGTGTTATTGGGCCCAAAGTTAGGCCCAAAATGGAATTTACAAGAATTGGCCCAAAGGGGCAAAAAGACCCATTCTTCCACTTTGACCTCATTTAATGCCAAGAGTGGCTAAGCATGACTTCAAAAGTCTATAAAAGGAGCACAAAAATCAGATTTTTAAGACAAAGAACACACATGCTTTTTCTCTCTTTTTTTCTAGACTTTTCAAGAAAGTTTCTTTGGGGGCTCTCAAACCCTAAGCCATAATTGGATCAAGATCACCATCTTTCAAGCCTAGGTAAGTGATTCTTATTATGGATTAACATATTATAAGCATGAGAGATCATGTATATCATGTTGGTTATGATTGGAAATGTTAGATATGGCACTTTTGGTTTTTGTAAAAAGATGTGAAATCCATGGGATTGTAACTTGAATTATGACTTGGGCCTTTGATGAAAAAGCATGGTATGGACAAAATATGAACATGTATGGTGTTATTTTTGGTATTGAACTTGTTCTTGTCTATAAGTGGAAATTTTGGGATTTTGGCCGATATGTGTTATGAGTTGTATTAAGGTTATTTAATGGATTATTTGTGATGTGGTATGGATAAGAAAGTGTAAAGGAGAAGTGTTGTGGTGAAATATATCAATTATCATGTATTGGTCAATGTTGGGAATATTATGGAATTTTTGGAATAATGATTCTATCAATGGTTTTATCAAGGGGAAATGACATGTTTCAAGGCAAACATGTACCTCATTGATGTTATATGCAATTGTAAAGTAGTTGATGGTTAATGTAAATCCCGTTATCTATTGGTGTTGTGTTGTAGAGTGACACATAAAGAAGGAGCGGGACATTGTATGCACATCTAAGGTTGGATAGTCGTATTGAGAATACAAGGTATGCAAGGTTACTTTGTCCGTATCTTTCTACGGCCAATAGTGTTCACATTGACATTTCACTAGTCCTATTCCGAAATGTACTAAGGTATCCCATATGCACTTATCCATGGTCATTGTCATATATTTCCTACTCATTGATCAATTGTGAATCTCATTTCTTATATTCATGGTTAATGTTCCAAAAGCTCAAATCCAATGTTCCAATAGTGATTATACTCATGTCCCTTGTTCATGGATTATTGTCCAATGGTTATAATGGTGTCATGGTGCTAATAATGTTATACTTCTCATGATGTTTATTCACATGTCCTTCACTTATTGAATCATATGAGTATCAAAGTATCAATCTCAAAGTAATGAACAAAGTAATGCAACTGTGGTCAATGATCAAGTATGGGTAGCAAGTCTAGGGGCACTAGCCTAGCTCGACTCGATCCCGAGGCATTGATTTATGGGTGGCAAGTCTAGAGGCGTAAGCCTAGCTCGACTCGATCCCGATGTGGGTGGCAGGTCTGAGGGGCGTAAGCCTAGCTCGACCCGATCCCGAGGCATTGATTTATAGGTGGCAGGTCTTAGGGGCATAAGCCTAGCTCGACCCGATCCCAACATGACGATAAGTCATGCAAAGACCCACTAATCAGTAGGGTCCCGGGTACATTGTTATCATTGAGCATTGAGATAAAGAAGTAATGAACGCAATGAACGCAATGTACGCAATATACATGTTTCCAAATGCTTAACTTTGACTACTCACTTGTGTTTAACTCCAATGAAGTCTTTATGTTATTTACAGTTTCATTTGAGCCTTACATATTCAGTACATTCTTCGTACTGACCCCTCTTGGGGAATTTACCTTATTTGCTGCAGGCGCAGGTACTAGTAGGCCTCCACAGTAGGTTGCCGGTGTTGCGGATCTTTGGTGAGCTCCAGTTAGATCGGAGCTTCGCCGAGTCACAGTTGTACATCTGTTTTGGTATTATATAAAGCGGGGACTTGTCCCGACTTATGGTTCGTTTTGGTCAGTGCTCTTGTTAGAGGCTTTGTAGATGGATGTGGGTGTATAGGTGTAAGAGATATATGTTGTTTCAGCGGAATGGCCTCAACGGCCAAGTTTCATATGTATGTATATGTATGTCCTATGCTTTTGGTTATTCATCTTTCAAGATTTTACATAATGGTGGTGATACTTATGTTATGCATATGATTGATCATAGGCAAAGGTTGGTTCTCTCGGGCCTTATCGGCTACGGGTGCCAATCATGTCCCGATGGGATTCGGGGCGTGACAAGTTGCCTGTAGTTATATCCATGCCTTATATGTTATTTATGCTTGCATTATTTCTAGAGCTCAGTTGGCTGATGCCTACTAAATACTACGTGTTTGGTACTCATACTACACTTTTACAACCTGCAAATCATAGTATAAGTTATCATTGTTGATGTATGTATAGTGCGGAGTAGCTATGGATCAGAGATTGAGGGTGAGCTCCTGATGATTGGAGTGCTCCTACTCTCTCTCTTTTATTGTTAGACTGATCTCTATGTTGTATTCAGAAACATTTTTGTATGTATATCTACCCTGTATTTCATTTGTACTCCTATTGTATTAGAATCTCTTGTACTGGTTTCACCAGGTTTTGGGATTATATTAGCCTTTTTATTATATTTATTCCATAGTTTTCTCTTTTCTTTTGGTAGTTTGTTACTAGCCGTTCCGAACTACGATTTTGCTTTTCTACTGGTGGGTTAGAGTAGGTGCCATCATGACTGGAGAAATTGGGTTGAGATAAATTGATATCAAAGCTTGGGTTTACCAGTGTTGTTGGTACAAGATTTAAGTGTCTAGTAGAGTCCTGCGGATCGGTATGGAGACATCAGTATCCTAACTTTGGGAGGCTATAGGACATTCTTAGGATATTCTATTCTTGACTCCCTATCGTGTGTCTATATTTCTATGAACCTCTAGTACTTTCTTTAATTCCATTCTTTCCCAGATGGATGGCACGAGGTTATAGATAAATGTGAATGGTACTTCTGCACGTGTGACCAGAGTTTTAGTTTAGTGACGGACTAGGGAGTTAAAGATTGGTATCGAGGATCTTCAGCATCAGTCAGAGGGTTTGGGGTCAACCCAGGCTCAGACATAGTTTATGACCACCTCAGCTTATCAAGATACGATGTTGGGGATTCCAATTCTTTTTGTGGATAACTCACAGTCTATGGTAGTGCCCGATACATCGAGTAGTTCTCAGACCAGAGTGGGGTTTGTTGGTGTTCATCAGGGATCTCTATCTGTTTTAGAGTATGAGATTAGGTTTTCAGAGTAGGCCAGACACACTCTCTTGTTATTTTCAATAGAGCATGAGATGGTGCATGGGTTTGTCTGAGGATTGATTTTACCACTCCGCTTGGCATCGAAGAATTTAGTAGCAGTTAGGTCTTCTTTTCCTCAGGTTATTGATTATGAGAGGGCTTATATTGGGATATATAGTAATGATGATAAAAGCTATGTCAGCAGTTCACTATTAGTGATATTTGGTTCGGAGGTAGGAATCTTCCCAGCAGATGTCGCTATCACTTGCCACTTATTAGGCTCGTACAGGTAGCACCTCAGCTTATGGGTCAGGTATATCATGGTGGTCTCAGTAGGTAGAGTTTTAGTCATGCAGTACGGGTTATTCAATCTTGGTTGTCAGGCCGTGGCGGCCATTTTGGGTTATAAGGTATAGTACATCAAAGAGTCCCAGGGGGCATGTTTTAATTACAGTGAGATAGGTCATTAGTCTAGGGAGTTCCCCAGACGTGAGTTGGTCATCCAGTTGGGATTAACTTATGTTTCTCGCCAGGTTAGGGCTTCAGGGGTTTATTATGACTGTAGAGAGACCGGTCATTAGTCCAGAGAGTGTCCCCGGCATAGGATTATTAGTCATTCACCTCATCTAGATCAGTCTCATAGAGATATGGCACCTTTAGTTAAAGGTAGTGCACTAAGTACCTCGGTTGGTGATTTAGACGCTCAGTCTGGGTTTGGGCATGCTCAGATTGGCACTTCTTTGGGCATGTCATGGACTATGACTTCGAATTTCCACCATGATAGGTACGCCTTTGAGTTTCTATCCCTTAGTTTTTATTTGAGTTGAGTTGGGGGTTTTCATACCTATCGATGTTTACATGACTTGACATTTCTATATTGATTGTTGTATATCTTGGTGTAGATGTATGCTTATTTGACTACCCCCCATAGATATTTTCTTTTAGTAGTGGATTGAGTGGGTCAGTATCGTGAGTTCCTTGGGGGTGTAGCATTTGGGTTCGAGTCCCATTTTCTTTGGCATATTGGCCTTTTTATGGCCTTAGAGTGGTACTTTTGTTGATTTTCATTTTTGGTACCACCTGCATCTTATGTTGTTGATATCATAGTCATTGTTTTGACATTTATTGACTCTTATTTGATAGATGGCTAGACTAGTGTTATCTAGTTAGTATTTTTCTCTCCTTGCCATTCTTGCCTGTTAGGCTTAGAACCTAGATTGGTTGTTTTTCCCTCCTGTTAGAGAGGTTAGATCATTTGTGGAAAGAAAGTGAAGGTAAGTTTGGCCTTCTATGGCTTTGTTATGATTTTAGCATTAGCGGTCCTCTTCCATAGCCCATTCCTATTAGTGATATGTTTGGGATTTGATTCTTTTGATCTGGATAGTTCATCGCCCGGCAGTGGTCTTGATCTTGATGTTAATGATTAGTTGGAGTTTGTAATTTAGTTTTGTTGCTCATTTTCAATGTTGAAAGGTCTGAGGCTTACTTTCTGATTTGTTAGGCTTGTCTCCTGGTGATCGTTTAACTCTTAGTATTAGTGTGGAGTTAGATACTCCATTCTTGTTGTGATGTGGTTCATGGTTCAGCTGAGTTAAAGTTGGTGTAAATGAGTGGATTTAGAAATTTCTCATTTTGGTAATTGCGCGGCCTAATATGACTCATGGTATACTTCTACCCGGTGGTATATTCTTGAGTGTCAGTTGTTGGTAATCAAAGTTGGTGTCTTTTTGGATTAAGTATCGTTGCCATGGATTGAGTAATTGTTTGGCCAGATTCAGACGTAGATTATATTTTTTGAGTTGCCCGAGATTCGGCTATCATCACCACTGTTTGTAGCCTTGGTGAGTTCTTGGTTATGCCTTGATGCATTATTCCTTTCAGCAGATGTGAATTTGATTTCTCGCATCTTCAGTCGGTAGTTTTCCTCAATTGTGATTTAGTTCTGCGGCAACATTTTAGTTTCAGCCCTTGTGGAAACCATTGGATATATGTTTAGTCTATAAAGGTGAGATTGATTTGAATATTTGATCATAGTGAAGGCTTGTGGGTTTTGGTTTTGGATTTTGATGCCCTGGAATGGCGACTTGAAGGTTATGATAGATTTTAGAATTTGGATGCATAGTTGTCAATAGGATTGGTTTGGACAGTTGAGATCGAGCGGTTCAGCTTTGGTGTTGAGATCTCAGCTATGAGTTGTAGAGCTTGGTTGCAGCCTCAAGTTCAAAATTTGGTTAGCTGAGACTTTGTTTATAGGCTGACTAAGCCTACTCATTGCCTACCATTTCAGTTTCTTCAGTTCGGATGGGTCATTCTTGATAGATGCTCGGAGGTTGGTCCATTGGCATATGGTATTGGTTGCTACTGCAGTTGGCCTCAATTCTCAGTTTTTGTCAGAAATTTTATAGGGCTACTCAGTGGGGGAAGTGTATTTTAGTTGGACTTAGCATAGTTTCATCCATAGTTGGTGGGGCATTCTGAAGCGGATTGTTTAATTTTGCTGGTTTGTGCTTCGGACTCCTGACTATCCAATTTGAGGGTCATCCAGACCAGTTGTAGCTTTGGCTAGAGATCGTAGGCTTTGGTCATCTCTATTTATGTGTCTAGGTAGCACCGTATGGGCTTATTCTTATGCCAGCCATTATAGATTTATAGTAGATCAGCTTCAGTCTTTCGAGGACAGTGTGATGGGTTTGAGCTGATAGGACTCAGATGATATTTTGTGTGGTTCAGAGTAGATAGCAGGTTTGGAAAGGTAAAAGAAGGTTAGAATTGGAAATTGGAGTTAGTTACATGATTCATGCCTTGGATTGCTTTAGCTTGGTTAAGTTTTTGCTTGGATGTACATGTATTGGTATGTTGTCAGCGTGTTGTGGTTTGGATTTGTGTGCATTAGTTGTTCTTGGTTCAATTGTAAGCCAGTTGTTTACTGAGGTTAAGTTTTGACTTTTTGGAAAGTGAAGTAAGGAAGTTGGTTGAAAAAGAAATACATATAGCAAAATCCTTTGGAAGTATTGTGTCTGCTTAAGGCTTATCTGGGGAGATATGCTTGGGGCATGTGGGCCTAGTACCTCGTCCTTTCAAGCTTTTGGGCTCTTTCCTCCATTGATTTTTACGAATGAAAGTCCTTTTAGTAGTGGATATTGTAATGACCCTCCAGGTTATTTTCTTATTTTTGCATGGCTCTGGCATTTCAAGCCTTCCCATAGCGGCTGCAGGTCATTTATGACTTATCGTAACTATCGGTGCAGTTATCAAACATTTTGTTTAGGTTTTAGGCCCATTTTCCTGTTTTGGAGTTTTCATTCTTAGGGAATATGTCTCGGAACAAAAGTCCTAGTAAATAATCTCAGATGGAAATTCTGGCAGTGCCATCAGCTCTGGAACGTTGATTTTAGGCTAGGGGGACCCTTGGTTCAGGTCCCAAGACTTTTGGACTTATTTTGGGCTATTGGATAGATTTGATGAGAAATAAAACTATGAGTGTGGGGTCCACATTTAATCGAAACAATCTTGGATGAATTTGATGCTTCCATTGAGTTCAAAATGTTAAATTTGATATGGTAGCATAGTTTATTTATGCGAACGGGGTTTCGAACAAATCTCGAACATCCAATCGGAGTCCATTTAGACTTAGCGAAAATCTGATGCCTGATATCTGGTGTGACTGCTTTAGCGGTCAAGGTCCGCTTAAGTGGACGTCGCTTTAGCGGTAGTTGTCTGTTTTAGCATACGTCGCTTAACCGACCAGAGTGCCGATTTAGAGGCCACTCGCCCTTTTGTACCAGCTACTTTAGCGGTCGGTAGCCGTTTTAGCGATGGTCGCTTTAGCGGCATCTGGAGGAGTTAAATCCCCTTCTTCACCCATTTTTCTCCCTCATTTCTTAGCCCTTTTTCTCTGTTTTTGAGAGCTTGGAATGAGGGAAAGTGTGGAAAATCATCCATTGAAGCTAAGGTAAGGTAGCCCAACACTCCTTGGTCGTTTCCTACTATTTTTCCCCGTTAAATTCCATAATTTCCATTGTAAATTCTTAAAAATTAGGTCTTTGGTTCATAAACTTTAGGGGCTGATTTGAGCCCCGATTTACGCTCCGTTTGTGCTCAACTTTTGAGCACACATTTCTTGTCCTTTTGGGACCTCGTGACGGATTCAATTTTTGGATTTTTTTGGTGGGCTCCACAGGCCCATTCTTGACCCAAATTTTGACTTGACATTAGATATAGAAATATGGGTCTTGTTTTACTTGTATTGACATGTAGATGATTGTTTTGATAGTGTAGCGGTATTTCAGAATTATGGAGCAAGGATGAGCGATTCGTGGATGATTCTAGATTTTGATTCGGCATCGAGATAGGCTTCGGTCTACTTTTCTTTATGAGATGGTGTTATGTATAGATTGCATGCAAGATGGGGATTATAGGATGGGATTATGACTAGTATATCATAACTTAGTCTATGTAGGGAATTTGGGGTAGAAATGTGACCTGAACCTTAGCATCAGATACTTGTTATGGCCATAGAATCCTATTACCCTTGATCATAAGCATGTCAACCTTAGTTTGATTATTAAGGATCCTTTAGTATAAGAATTGCCATTTGACTTTGTGATTTGGGTGTTATTTTCCCTAATTATATCCTTTAGTAACTTTACACCCTTATTTACCGTAGTTTACCGAGTTATGAGGCGTTATTATGTTAACTATGTATTACTGGGCTCGAGTTCGAGGTTACGATGGCAGTTGGACTCCAGGTGAGTATTTTATCCTTAAGGAGGACATGATTCTAGTTTATAGACGCTTAGGCACTTATGGTTGTATTGTTAGGATGCTGATGGTGGCATGCATACTTTTAGGCGTATTCATGCTAACTTAGTGGTATGATTCCAACCAAAACCTTGATTTTACTACTGTATTCCAAAAGGAATTTATTCCCACTTTTCACTTTTAAAATAGGCTCTTTTATGATGGGAATCGTACCATCTTATATAATGAATTGTGAGCTTTTGAAACTAAAATGATAAATTGGAAATTATATCAAGATCAAATTCGGTTGGTTTACCTGCTCCTTTACCACTACTATTTACTTTGGTCGATGGAGATTCTGACCCTTTCTACATTATTATGATGATTTAGTCCCAAACTTGAACTCGGGCAATGGCTTATAGATGTACACTCTTTTAGTCACGGTTTGAGCCCATGCACTTATTATATAATTTACACTATTTTAGTCACAGTTTGAGTCCGTGCACTTATTATATATGTACATATATATATATCTCTGGTACTGGAAAAAGTAGATTGATTATGATGGTTATTGGAAGTCCTAGTTCAGGACCAGGCAGTGTATACGAATATCTCGAATCCCCTATGGGCCCCTTCATCTGTAAGTTGCATTGCCGGAGAAGGATGGTCACCGTAGGTCCTGCCATTGCGAGCTACTGAGCTGGAGGAGGTGTATACACTTGTTAAGTTATGGCACTTGGATCGGACATGGTACTACTGGTTTATGTTGCATTCATTCATATGCATTAACCGATCACCAGTATGATTGTTTGGCGTTTATATCTATCGGCCTTTTGGGGGTTGTATAGGTATAAGCTATGATTGTTGTTTGTTAAGTGCTTTCGTGAACCATTTCGGGCTTATGGAGGCCTGATTAGGTATTTGTTTGTCAGGACTAGCCAGTTGCTTAATTATTGGTTATTATGGTTAGTTCATGGCAGGATGATTATGGACTGGTACCGGAGATTGGCGGTACGTTTCTGATTCCCTTCTTTATTATAGTAGATTACATTATTGATAGTTACCTCACGGTTAGACATTATGGTTAGGGACCCTGATTACGCTAGTATTAGCTTCCCTACCTGGTCATGATCTTCGAGTTACTAAGTTGACTCCCTCAAGTATTCCCCTTTGAGTTAGTCCTATATGTATGTATGTATATATATATATATATATATATATATGTAATTATCGTATATCCCTCTCTTTCTTGTCCACTCAAATTGTATATGTATTCTTAGGCCTTGTATACTACTATATATACTTCTTTCACTCTTTATTGGTATATTGATGGTAATGTACTTTAGCTCTTGAGCACCATTAGAATAGGGTAGTTTACCCTTATTGCTTCATTAGCCTTATTATGCTTAGCTTTCCTGGATAGTTGCTTGTAGTTATATTAATGCCTTACATGTTATTTATGCTTGCATTATTTCTGGAGCTCAGTTGGTTGATGCCTATTGAGCACCATGTGTTTGGTACTCATACTGCACTTCTGCAACCTGCATATCATAGTACGAGTTATCGTCGTTGATGTGTGCATCGTGTGGAGCAGCTATGGATCAGAGATTTAGGGTGATCTCCTAACGATTGGAGTGCTCCTACTCTCTCTCTCTCTCTTATTGTTAGACTAATCTCTATGTTGTATTTAGGGACATCTTTGTATATATATATCTACCCTGTATTTCACTTGTACTCCTGTTGTATTAGAAGCTCTTGTACTGGTTTCACCAGGTTTTGGGATTGTATTAGCCTTTTTATTATATTTATTCTACAGTTTCCTCTTTTCTCTTGGTAGTCTATTACTAGCCGTTCCGGTCTACGGGTTGGCTTACCTACTGGTGGGCTAAAGTAGTTGCCATCATAACTTAAGAAATCGGGTCGTGATAATTTTGCTGGTATGTCCTCGGATCATAGAGTTGATTTCAGTATTGATCTAGAGCCAAACACTCATCCCATCTCTATTCCCCCTATAGGATCACACTAGTCTAGTTAAGAGAGTTAAACACCCAGTTGTAGGAACTGCTAGATAAGAGATCCATCCATCCTAGTGCTTCTCTGTGGGGTGCTCCAGTGTTGTTTGCTTAGAAAAAGGATGATAGTCTGTGTATATGTATAGATTATCAGTAGTTGAATAAAGTTATGATTCCTAACAAGTACTCGTCGCCTAGGATAAATGATTTGTTTGATCTGTTACAAGGTGCTTCAGTATTTTCCAAGATTTATTTGAGGTCCGGTTATCATCATTTGAAGATCTGGGCCGAATACATTCCCAAAACTACTTTCCAAAACCATTATGGGCAGTATGAGTTCTTGGTGATATCCTTCGGGCTAACTAATGCCCCGACTTCTTTATGGGATTAATGAACGAGGTATTTAAGCATACTTAGATTCCTTTGTAATTGTTTTCATTAATGATATTCTTGTGTATGAGTAGGGAGGAATATGAGAATCAATTATGTGTTGTGTTGGGTTTGCTTAAGGGGGAACAGTTGTATGCCAAATATTCTAAGTGTGAATTTTGATTGTGTTTGGTGTCCTTTTTGACGCATGTGGTTTTGAAGAAAGGGTTTATGGTAGACTCACAGAAGTTTGAAGCGGTTAAGAATTATACTAAGCCTATCTCCGTGATCGAGGTTCATAGTTTTGTGGGGTTGGCCAGTTACTATTGCAAGTTTGTGAAGGGGTTTGCTTCTATTGCCTCGAATTTGACCCGTCCCGTCTGAATTAGAAAAAAATACCATTTATTTGGTTTGATAAATGTGGGGAGAGCTTTCAATAGATCAAGACTTTGAAGATCACCAACTCTTATTCTTACTTTGCCGGTGGAGGTTAAGGATTTCATTATATATTGTGATGCCTTACGTTATAGTTTAGGTGTTGTTTTAATGCAGGAGCGGAATGTGATTGCTCATGCTTTACGATAGTTGAAGGGGCATGAGAAGAATTATCCTACTCATGACCTAGAGTTGGTTGCTGTGTAGCTGCACTTAAGATATGGAGACACTAATTGTATGGGTTGCGATGTGAAGTGTTCATTGACTATTGTAGTTTGTAACATATCTACACTCAGAAGGAATTAAACTTGAGACAGCGCAGGTGGATGGAGCTGCTCGAAGATTATGATGTGACTATTCTCCATCACCCGGGTAAGGCTAATATGGTAGCCAATTCATTGAGTAGAAAGACAGAAATCATGGGTAGTTTGGCTTTCTTGGAGGTTTTTAGACGTCCGTTGGCTAGGGAAATTCAGTCTCTAACTAACAGTTTCATAAGACTTGAGGTGTCAAATAAAGGTGGGTTCCTAGCCAGTGTAGAAGAGAGGTCTACATTTCTTGATCAAATCAAGGCTAGGCAGTTTGAGGATGCAAAGTTAAGTAAGATTCGTGACAAGATTCTATACGGTGGGGCCAAGGAGGCCATTCTTGATGGTGAGGGTGTGTTGTAGATCAAAGGGAAAGTTTGTGTGTCCCGTATTGATGATTTGATTCCTACTATTCTTGTGGAGGCACATATCTTAAAATATTCCATACATTCTGGTACGACAAAGATGTATCCTAATTTGAGGCAGCACTATTGGTAGGGCCTAATGAAGTGAGATGTAGTTGATTTTGTGTCCAAGTGTTAGAATTGCCAACAAATGAAGTATGAACATCAGAAGCTTGGTGCTACTCTGTAAAGGATGCTTATTCCTAAATATAAATGGGAGAGGATTGTTATGGATTTTATTATTAGACTTCAAAAGAGTTTGGGGAAGTATGATTCGATTTGGGTTATTATGGATAGGTTGACTAAGTCTGCACACTTTATTCTGGTGCACGTTACATATAATGCAGCTAAGTTAGCCAAAATTTATTTCAAGGAGATCGCCAGGTTGCATGGGGTTCCCATTTATATTATTTTTGATAGAGGTACGCAGTTTACCTTTAATTTTTAGAAGAATCTACAAGAAGAGTTAGGTACTAGATTTGATTAAAGTACCGCTTTCCACCTCAGATCGATGGGTAATCTGACTGGACAATCCAGGTATTGGAGACATGCTTCGTGCGTGTGTGATGTATTTTGAAAGTCATTAGGATCAGTTCCTACTGTTATTTGAGTCTGCGCACAACAATAGTCATTCAAGCATTGACATGGCTCCTTTTGAGTTTTTGTATGGGAGAAGGTGTAGATCTCCTATTGGATGGCTTGATGCATTTGAGGTGTGGCCTTGGGGTAGAGATTTTTTGAAGGATTTAATGGATCAGGTAAGATTTATACAGAAGAAACTTGTGGTGGCTTAGAGCCAACAAAAATAGTATACAGTTTGAACGGTAAGAAACATATATTTCATGAAGGTGAGCAAGTGTTGCTCAAGGTTTCACTCATGAAGGGTGTTATATGTTTTGGGAAGCGGGGTAAATTTAGTCCAAGGTATATTAGACCATTTGAAATTCTGAAAGGTATAAGGATGGTGGCTTATAAGTTGGCCTTACCTCCGAGTTTGTCAGGAGTTCATCCTATGTTTCATGTTTTAATGCTCAAAAAGTGTGACTATATTATTTATTGGGATTCTATCTTGTTAGATGAAAACCTCTCTTATAAAGAGAAACTGATTATCATTCTTGATAGAGATGTCTGGAAATTGAGAACTAAGGAGATTCCATCTGTGAAGGTCTAGTGGAAGAGTCGTCCTATTGAGGAGGCCACTTGGGAGACTGAAGTAGATATGCATAGCCAATATCCATAATTGTTTGTTGATTTAGGTAACTTCTTTCTTGTGTCTCCCTCTTTCTTTTGGGTTGTCGTTATTAGTGTAATGACTCATCCCATTATTATAGTGCTGGTTAGGATGTAAGTGCCTGGGTAGAGGTTTTCCTAGGATGAGAGTTGTTAAAATCTCAGGCTATGGTGATTTCTGAAAGAAATCAAGTATTGTATGGTTTAGAGATCGCCTGTGTTTCGGGGTGTAGCAATGGATAATTTTGATGTTATGACATGATAGATAAGAGATATAGTGATCCATAGAAACTTTTAGAATGGTATTCAGTTTTGTAGAACTCTGGTTATGGCATTTACCGCTACAGGATAAATCTGTGTTGTAGAAAAACCAAGAGAGTGTTGTAAAAGTGAGAATGTCTGGGAATTCCCTCGAGCTACTATTTAAGGGTTGCTATGTCGTAGCGGTTGGCAAGTTAGAGTGACAGACTGTCGTAGCGGGCCTCTGGCCATTACAGTGGGATTGCTGTTGTGGGCAGTGTACTGCAACAATGGTCATCGAGCAGTGTTAATGCCTGTTTTCTGGTTTTTGACATTATGTTCTCCCAAATATCCAAATTTTTTACCTAAGGCTTAAGAGAGGCAATTTTCTTCATACTTGGGCAATTTTCTTCATACTTGGGCAATTTCTACTGTTGAGGTACATTTATTTCATCCTTTTAATGTAGAACTAATCCTTTTAATCCGTAAAATCTCTAGAACAAAGAGTTATAGTGAAATTCAAGGGTTTAAGTCCTAAATTGATGAACTAGTGAGAATTGGGTATGGGTAAACCTAAAATTACTTGATAATGGTTCTAGGTTGTTAGATTATATTTCCTAGCATAGAATTCTTTCTCTTTAACGTGGATTATAAGAATTTGGGATAAGTTAATGGGTGAAAACCTCGAATTGATGATTTAGGATATGAACACGGGTAAAATCAGTGGGCTTTAGTCCCTAATGCCTAGAATCAAAGAGTAAATTATTGAATACTCTTTGTTTGTTATTTACTAGACCGAGAACAACCTGAACCTACAAGGAAAGGCAAGGATCGTGCAGATTAGTTGCATTCAGACTTGTGCTTGAGGTAAGTTATGATTTTATTATAGTTGTAGACTTAATTTAGACTCCATGCCTATTCGTAAGTTGAGTATTTGTAAATTGACCTTCCAGCGTCCTTTTGATTGGTGAGCTTAGTTGATATTATTGTATGCATAAGATAAACGGTATAAAACTGACTAAGTTTTTTTTATCATAACTTGTGTACTTGAGTTACTGGTGCACTGTGATACATCTTGAGTGCTATTGACTGCATTTCATGAGATTTGGAAGGTCGGGTACCATGCCAATACGTATTACTTATTTATTGATGTTTCAGAGGATCGGGTACCACGCCGGTATGGTACATGGATGAAGTTGGTCCCCTACAGGTCATGACTATCGGGCAAGCATAAGTCCTCTTAGTATGTATGTACACATTTAATTTGGTAGTTGATATGCATTATTTATATACATTGGACTATTTTTTTGTTCATATAAAATGGATAGTGTGTTGTGGTGATCGATGTAGAATTAGACTACACTTATGAGATGGTTAATAGTATTGATGATTAAGTGTTGATTTCACACTTGTGTATTTATATGGATATAGGTTCCCTTGTGATGAACTTTGTACTTATGGTTGTGAATTAGTGGATAGGGTGAGGGTGGTGATCTAGTTGAGGATTTGGTTGGTCTTACGTGTCCTAGTTATGAAGGTTGATGGTTGAATAGAGATTACTTGTTATGTATTGATTGCTAATTTACTTATATTTGATTTATGTTTATGTGTGGGTCTGAGTTAAGTCGGTCAATGATATCTCCCAGTACATAGTGTTTGTACTGACACTACTTTGTACTCTTCTTTTATTGAGTGCAGGTTATGTTCCGAAGACTACAACGAGACCTCACCTCTAGTGTGTGACAAACAAACTCGATCCAAGGGTGAGCACTTCCTATCTAGGTTGTCATGGCTCTTCACAGTGGTTCTTGTCCATTTTTTGGACGAAGAGACATCGTTTAAATTTTGATTAGTTGTTGGTATTTCCATTAGACCTTGTTTTTTGTTAGATTTCTTGTACAATGACTTTCGAGTCCTTGGGAGTTGTAATAGTTAGTTTGAATTAATTTCGCACTTATATTTATCAGTTCTCAAGATATTTATGATTATCATCATCTTATTGATTAATTTGTCTTAAAATGACTAAGTATTGGGTAAGATTTCGAGTTAGATGGTTCTCCACTGAAGGGTTAGTGTGGGTGCCACTCACGGTCACTTGGGTCGTGACAATTAGAGCAATAAAAAGAAAAATCAGCAAAAAGAAAAAAGCTATAAAGGGCAAAAGTCAACAAAATTGGCTACAAAATGAGAATAACTTTTTAAGGCAATACGCTTGGGATTTGTTTGGCCTGAGAGGCCATTTATGTCCATCCCCTTTAGAGAATTCCTTCTTCTCAATTTTGGCCTGACTTTGCTTGTTCTTTTACAAAAACAAATATGAATATAATTAGACACATTTATTTAATGAATAAATTACCTAAATAACCATATATCCTTACCATAACTACCAAATCTCTCTCTACTTTAAATTAATTACATAATCTCTAACTTCTTAATATTTTCCTACTAGATTAGATGTATCAAGATATGATAAATAATCTCAAAAGTTCTTTTTCTCCTTCCTCTCTTTCCCTCCTCACTGCTATAAGAACCAATTCCCTCTTTTTCATGGCTCCGTTACCGTTAATTCTTCCTCCAGCACCACCACCATCACTGACAGCAGTCTACTTCAAGCAGAATCAATTCCAATCATTGATCTCCGTCTCACGTCGGAGCTCCGGGGCAACCACCACTCCTTAACCCCTTTTGTTTTGTCGTGTTCTTATAGATCTGATAGTCGTCAAGGCATTGCTCCGGCTAACCTCGCCATGGAAGCAATATTTTCTGACCCTCTTTTATTGTATTTTCTTCTCATTTTTGCAGGAGCACCGGATTCGAAGAAATTCACTGAAAATCTCAAACCTGGATAGATTTCATAGTTTTGTGATTTTGTTTTGCTAGCCGAAACTTTGTTCTCCGCCGTATTAATTGCTACTGACTTTTTAAGCTTGGTTTCTTAATATTTTGATCTTTTTAGGTGCCATTGTTGCTTGCACCATTGATTGTTCGATTGAGAAACTCAGATTTACAGATACATGAAAATATACATGAAATTACGAAACGCAAATATTCAAATATATGAAATTATGAAAGTCAGATTCACAGATACATGAAAATATATATGAAATTATGAAACTCAGATACATAAAAATATACATGAAATTATGAAACTTAGATACGTGAAAATATACATAAAATTATGAAACTCAGATACATGAAAATATATATGAAATTATGAAACTTAGATACACAGACACATGAAATTATGAAACTCAAATACATGAAAATACGAAACTCAAATTCACATATACATAAAAATATATACATGAAAATATACATGAAATTATGAAACTCACATATACAAATACGTGAAATTATGAAACACAGACATGGAATTATAAACTCACACATATAGATGAAATTATGAAACTTAGATACATGAATATATATTCGGAAGAATCAGTTTTAGTGGTAAAAAGTATAGTTTGAAAAACTAATATTTGCGAAGTAATTAGCTTCTATACTAGTGTGTTTTCTATTGTTTACTCTTCTTTAATTAACACGAAGTAATTAGCTTCTACACTAGTGAATTTTCTGCTATTTACTCTTCTTTAATTAACACATCAATTTTAGCATCATAAAAATACTTGGCCAAACACATCGCCAGGCACCTAAACTTAGAACGAACTTTTACTTTGGCACCTAAAGTGGACGGTGTAGCCTCTAGCTGTGTCACTTGGCACCTTTTGCCCTGTTGCAAAAAACCCTAGGCGCGTGTAAATAAACACGTCCACGTGGATTTTAAATGCCAATTAACACTCATCACCTCATTTTAACTTTCCATGTCAGCCTAACCTAATCTAAAGGGAGGTGAAGGGAAAAATTGGATTATTTTTCACTTTTGGCAATTTGGAACCCAATGGTAACTCTTGGTAAGGTTTTTGATCATTTGTGCATTTTTCTTTGATTTTCTTTGGATTCATACTGATTACTAACTAATAATCATGTATTTTGCAGGTACAATGCTTGGAATCAAGTTTTGATGTATTTTCCTTGACGGCGGGTTAAAAATATATTTTAAAGTTGACAGAATTGAAGAAATAGGATGTCATACTAAACTTTTCTTTTATTTTTATACACATTCCTTGACTTTTGGGTTGTTTGATGTACCCAATTGAAGTGTTTGGCTGAATTTGCATATTTAGGGTTTTTTGGGTATTTCAGTTCTAAACTTAGTGTTTTTTCGGGTTTTGGGGGATTTATGTGATAAAGTTAGGATTTTGGGGGGGATTTGATTGATAAAGTTAGGGTTATTTTGGCAAGTTTAAAGTTAAGGGCTTTTTGGGTATTTTCTTATTATTGACAATCTTTGGGGGTTGTGAAGGGAATATAATGGATAGCTTTATTTTGACTTGTTTTCATCATGGGGGGGGCTATTGTAGCCGACCCTAACCCTACTTATAAATATGAATTAGATATCTTTATTATTGCTATTGATAAAGACCACTACAGTCTTATTGAGTTTCTTTCCTACACCAAAGATCTTGGGTATTCAAAAGTGAAGGGGTTTTACTGTTAACATATAGATGGTGGTGAGTTAGTTCAAGTTACTTCTGATAGGCCGTTGTTAGACTTGTGAAGGACTTAAAAGATGGTGATGAGCTTGATGTATTTGTTCAACATGACATTGATGATGAGCTTGAGGTTTTGACAAATCTTATCGGTCATTTAGAAGGGCCAGAGTGTAATGACTCTTCTGATAAAGATTGTATAGGCAGTGATGGTAATAAGGATAAGGGGCTTAATCCAGATCTGAATGATAATGAAATAGATCTGCTTAGTAGTGAATCAAATGGAGCTAAAATCCCTAATAAGGATTGTTCAGACATTGATGAAGAGTTGAGAGCCTTTAGGACTGAAAGTAGAAGCAAAAGAAATCCTAGAAGAAAATCAAAAGCACCTGAAGAAATACCAGTAGGTGGAGCTGGTATTGACAGAAGTTTTCAAGACATTGGTAAAAATAAGAAAGAAAGATATGTGGATAGATTAGGAGGTGATGAAGAGTACATTGATAGTTCGGACGATGACAGTATTGATAGCACTGATTTGTTAGATAAGGATGCTATTGTGGGTGTTGATTTACCAAGAAGAAGAAGAAGTAGTAAAATCAGGTATGATGATGATTGTGGTGTTGCTATTTTTGAACTTGGTATGATTTTAATGGTCCTAAGGAATTCAAAAAAGCTTTGAGAAGATATGCAGTAGAAAACAAAG
The DNA here is from genome assembly GCA_031232105.1 of Capsicum rhomboideum. Classification (NCBI taxonomy): domain Eukaryota; kingdom Viridiplantae; phylum Streptophyta; class Magnoliopsida; order Solanales; family Solanaceae; genus Capsicum; species Capsicum rhomboideum. Next base: position 38,074,898 of record CP124716.1, read on the forward strand.
TTCAGATTGTTTTAAAACCTAATGAAGCTCATACGGTGAGGGCTAAATTAAATTCAAGGAAAAATGCAATTGGTTGTGTAATGGTGCACTTGACAAAAATTTTGGTAATTTCTTGATTAAGAACTATAATCCAATGCATAAGTGTGCTACATCAAACAAGAACAAGATGTGTACAACTAAAGTTGTTGCCAAAAGATTTAGGGATGAAATAACTAAACAACCATCTTTGAGGATTTGGGATGCACAAGAATTGTGCAGGGAGAAATTGGGAATGTATGTGGGTAGAACTATTTGTTATAAGGCAAGGTTACAGGTTCTAAGAGAGTCTTTGGGGGATTGGAACATGGAATTTTCAAGATTATGTGATTATGCTGAGATGATAAAATAGACTAATCCTGGTAGTTATGTTTGGATGAGAATGGACAGAGAAACTGTCCCAGGTAAAAATCTATTTGTGTATTTCTATGTGTGTTTGGATGTATTGAAGAAAGGATGGATGGAAGGATGTAGAAGAATTATTGGGTTTGATGGATGTTTCTTAAAGGGTGCTTATAAGGGTGAGCTTCTAGTAGCAATTGGGAAGAATGGAAACAATCAGATGTTTTCTATAGCCTGGGCAGTTGTGGATAAGGAAACTAAGCATAGTTGGAGTTTTTTTTATCAACTATTTGAAAGAGAACCTGTAGTTGGGTATTGGAGCAGGTCTCACTGTGATGGCTGATATGCAAAAGGTATTGTTTAACTATTTTTTTTCTTAACTGTCAATTATTTGAAATATTTCATTTATTTGTCAAGTACTTTAACTGTTTTTTGTTATGTAGGGTTTTCATGCTGCTGTTTTTGAGTTGTTACCAAATGCTAAAGTTAAAAGGTGTGATAGACATATCTGGTCCAACTGGAGTCAAGAGTGGAAGGGAGAAGAGAGGAGAAAATAGTTCTGGAGATGTTCCAAGGCAAGTTTTAAAGTGAAGTTCAAAGAGAAACTTGATTAGATGAGCCAACTTGGTAGGCAAGGTAAGGATATTAATGGTGATTTGTTGCATCATCCTAGGGAGTCATGGGTTAGAGCATACTTTAAAGAAGATTGTAAGTGTGAAGTTGTTGAAAATAACATATGTGAGACCTTTAATTCATGGATCTTAGCCAGTAGACACAAATCTATTATTACCATGTTAGAGGAAATTAGGAGAAAGATCATGACTAGAACAGTGGAGATGATTAGGTTTGCCAAAACTTGGATATGTGATATTGCACCTATGGCTAGACTTATATTGGAGGAGAATAAGGACAGGGCTAGGGCTTGCAAGGTGCTTTGGAATGCTAATGTCGGGTTTGAGATTGGAAAAGAGGGGTATACACATACAGTGAACTTGATTAATAGGGTTTGTAGTTGTATAACTTGGCAGTTGAGATGCATTCCTTACCAACATACTATTTATCCTGGTAGGTGGAATTTGTGATAAATTGGAGCATTTTTGGAGTGGAAAGCAAGGCTTGGAGGACTTACGAGCAAAGGATATTGAAGAGAAGAGGCAAGCCAAAGATTTGAAATTGAATAATCCAACCAAATCCGCAAAGAAAAGTCGAAGAAAGGAAGAAAATTGGAGTTTAAAGGCTAGGCGCGCCTAGGGGCGTGCCGGGCCATTTTGGACCAATATTTTGTTGGGATGGACAGCAGAGGGGCGCGCCTAGGGGCTTGTCAGGCCTCTATTGCCCAAATTTTCTTGGGCAAAAATTTGGCTAAGTGTCAGGCGCGCCCAGGGGCGTGCCGGGCCGCTTTTTGCCAAATTTCTTCTCTGAATTCTAGTCTATAAATAGGGCTCTTGGGTTATTGTATCATTATTCCATGATTGTTAGACTACTTTGGGGCATTTTTAGCATAGAAATTAAGGTTCATACTTCTTATTTTCATCTTTTATTTCTTTTTATTTTTTTTAATCAATTTGTTATGTTAAATCAAGCTATGAGAGGCTAAAATTCCTCATTCTTGGGGTTGAGGCTACGAACATGAATCTCATGAGTTGAATATTATTGGTTTTTGCTGAAGTTTATCAATTTATGGTTATTCTTATATTCTTGTTTATACTATTTTAATTATTGATCACCATTAGAATAAATCACTTGTCTTGAGGTGAGCTCGAGAGAGAAACTGAGAGATAGAATGGGGAATATAAGGAGCGCGATCTTTACTCGAGGAAGAGATTCCAAGAGATTTATATGCGGTTAGGATCGAGAGGTAGCTAATTCTCCGCGCTTGTTCAAATACAGGAAGATAGCTTAAAGGCGTTAGAATTGGTTAAATCTATCCCCGCTCAACGATATAGTTAGGCTCCCAATTTCTAATAGAAGGTTATAGTTTGGATACGAATATAATCATATTATCAACCTCGTGATCAATAACCAGTGGCGTACGCAGGATTTTTCATAAGCGGTGTCGCCATTGTGATGACAACATTATACTAAAAGGTTGCACATTTTGTTAGATTATACTTCAAGCTATCATACTCAATGAACCATTGAGGATCAGAATGTACGACGCAATGACCATAAAAAATATTTTTAAAAAAAAAAAGTGATTTGAGGTTGGAAAGTACCTTTTTTTGAAAATATGATGTAATTATTGCATCACGGTAATTTGAATAATATTTTGAAATGCTAAACTTTTTCGATATCAACTTTTGAGGAATTTCAATGAAACTCATCCAAAGATCGACATTTTTTTTCTTTTAATTTATTCATCCTTTCTTCCAAGCTAGATAAATTTTGAGATGTTAAATTTTATTTTAAAAGTTTGGAAGATACTTTTAAAAAACATTTCTTCCACTAAATTATAAATTAAAAGATTAATTAATATAAATCTTAGGTGCTTTCATAAAATTCAACAAATAAGAAAATAATAGATTTCTTCAAGTTTTTTAAAATTCTAACTGAAAAGAAGAAAAGAAAAAGTAAGAAAACTTATGTGAGAGGTCCACAATACAAGGATTTAAAAATAAAATTAAAACAGGAACCTCAATGGAGAATTGATCCCAAGACCAATAACCTAGAGTAGTCATTCTCTACCACTGCACCAACTGGCTACTGCATGCCAAGCAGTGTCATTAACATAGTTTTGACCTTTATTTTAGTTATTTTGCAAATTTGTATACGTATATTTAATATTTTTTTCGACTAAGCAGTGTCGAGTGATACCCCTTGAGTCAAGGTGGGTCCGCCCCTGTCAATAACCACGATAGACAGCTCAATTTGCTTGAACCATTAATATTCATGCGCTCGAGATGACGTTCGGGATGCCTTGACCCTGGGAATTCAACTTGCAATTATTTATACCCCAAGTTAATCATGTTAGTTTAGTTTATAGTTATTTTACACTTTAAAACCATCATATCTCTATATTCCACCGCTTAAATAAATAATCAAGAAATAGTTTAGTCTAGTAAATAGTTACACGACAAGTCCTTGTGGGTTCGACATCCGACTCGAAAGGGCCACTATATTACTAGCACGACCACGTACACTTGCGTGTGCAGTTGGAACCAACACATTTTTGGCGCCATTACCGGGGACTTCGATTTTAATTGTTTATCTAGATTGAACTTTTTCTTTTTATTTGTTTGAGTTGTGTATAATTTTTTTTTGTACAAAGTTTTATTTTACTTTTCTACCACTCATGTTGATATGTCAACCTGGGATAGATGGTCATTGAATGATTACAATTCGTGTTGTTTTTGTGGAGGACCACACTTGGATGGTAATTGTCATGAAGTTCAAGAGAGAGGGTTGTGCACACCTGCCCAATCTTCTAAATTGAATAGATGTCAGATGTGTGGTGGTCAGGATAGACATTGGAGTGACTGTCCAAACTATTATTCCCCTCCCCTGAACCCCTATTATGATCAGTCTGTTGTTTGTGATGTTGGCAGGGCTAATGGAGCTAATGAGGCAGAACATGAGACTCACTTTATAGATATGTTGAAGCGAATAATGGAGCTGCAGACACAACAAATGGAAGACATGCAGAGAATGAGGAAAGCCACAGAGAAGATGCATTCCCAAGTCACAAAGTTACAAGCTAGGGTTGAAACTTGTGTTAATCAGCAACTTATAGTTTTATCCAACACTCAAGAGGAACCCCAGATTGATAAAGAAAGGGAGGCACTACTAGAAGAAAGTTGTGATGAAGAAGACATAATGTGCCAGGAATGGCTAATACAGGAAGCACAGTAATTAAAAATTCATGAGTATCTCCGGGAGGGTCTCACAACCATGGCAACCCAATTAAAAGGGGGAGAGATAAGCTTATTTCATAGATAGCTCAATTTGGCTTAGATATTCGTGACTTGAATGTTCAGTTGATGAAAAAGATTGAGATGTCTGATGTCCAATCACTAATAGTTATGGAGACTAGCCATTCTATGGAGAAAGAAAAAGAATGTCAATAATTTGACTATCATTCTTTGATTGAGGATGACGTTGAGAGGGAGTATAAATGTAAGAATGTTGTAGCTAGTGCAAGCGGTAAAGTGAGACGTATTGGATCTCATTCAAAGCATTTTTCTACATTATGTTTAGATGATGTCATGTATTTTGAGTCATCTGAACTAGTAGAGGATTGTGCAGATGAGGAACAAGAATCCTACATTCTTAAATTTGCACCAGATAAGCAACAAAACAACAAACCTCACCTCAAGGCCAAGCGATTTAACATGCACCATCTATCACTTTGTCCCTTCATTTGTGCACCACCACCCTATGAGCGAAGCAAAAAGATGAATGGGATGTTGGGGGTGAAATTTATATCCTCAAGGTGGAGGAATAAGTTGATGGGTCATGTCGCGATGTTAAATTAGGCGCTTGTGGGAGGCACCTCAACGTTTAGTAAGTAGTTTGTTTTTTTTACTAGTGTCACCTTTGTTTTTTTTTTTGTTTTGCAGATTATGGGAAGTCTGAGTACCCAAAATCTAAGCTAAGGAGCATTGCAAAATCTAAGTGGTGGCTCCTCCGGACCACTTTTATGGATAAGATGCTACTAGCTAGGCCTAGAGGCCTCAGGGAGTATTTCTCTTTCTTTATTCTTTGAGTTATACATTGGGGACAAAGTATGATTTTAAGTGTGGGGTGGAAAATCTTCCGATTTGGTTAGGGTGGAGTATGCTATATGAGTCTTTTGGTTATTTGCTTTTTGCTTAAGTTGCTGAAAATTTGAAAAATACAAAAAGATTTTTTAGTAATTTTTAGTTTTATTTAGGAGCACACTTCATCCACCCCTCGGTTTTTCTTTTCGGTTCTTTTTCGAGGGGAAGCCCTTTGAACCCAATATCCTTTTCATTTTTAGGAGTAATTTTAAAATTTTAGAGATGCTCTAATTAGATGTTATGCATAATTGCATGATGTAAGTTGGTTTTGAATGCTAAAGCATGTGTAGTGAATTGAATGACTATTGTTGAGACACCTAAGCTCATTTGTTTCTCTTTTGTGATGTTGGATTAATACTGAATTCTTGCTATTGCTTGGTTGAGAGTCTATAGGGATCCATCTTGATTTAGACATATGCCATGTGTGAGTGAGGTTTTTGTGTTATTCCATGTGCATATTGACGTCTAGAACTTGCCCGGTGTGTTTGCAAAGCAAAAATAAAGGGTGTTGAGTTTAGGAGATGATATAGGCATCTTTGATAGCCAAATTTTATACCTACTTTATCTACCCTTTTTTGCATGATCTTAATTAGCCCCGTTGAGCCTTTAGCATATTCTTTGGTAGCCTTATATGTAGCATAATCCTTTTCTTTCAATTAACCATAATTTGATCCAAAAATCCTAAGCGTTTTAATTGATAAATTAAGATGTTAATGAGTGTAAAACTGAAGAAGGAAAAAGTGAAGTTGAAGCCCCAAGTAAATAGATTTTGGTGTGTGAAAAATTTTATGTGTTGTTGGTAGGGAGTAATGTAATGAAAAGAAAAAAATGATCAAAAGAAGTGAATCATGTATTGATAGCAAATACTCCTTGCCTAATATGTGTAAGCAAGCTTAAAGAGATGGGGCAAAACAAAAGAGAGTTGGGAACATAAAAGTGGTGTAAAATAGGTTGATTGGAGGTGATCTTAATGTAAATTGTAGTGTATTAAAGCGCTTAGGGAAGATAGTCACTATTATTGACCAAATAGTTCCTACCCGTCCCCTAGCCTACGTTACAACCCTTAAAGTCCTCATAGATCTTAAGCTTTGACATTCTGATACTAGTGGAGTACTACACTAAGGTCAAGCTTATGGTTCATCTTATGTGACATATGAATTCTTTGTGAGAGTGAGCGGAATTTGATTCTTACACCCATTATTGTGATAAATTGCATATTTGTGAGTGAATGTGGGTGACTCTCTTGTGGTAAGGGCACATGTTTGATGATAGATAGGTGACTTATATGATCACTTTGTTGAGTAATGTGCATGAGTTGGCAAGCTTAGTAGATTCAATTCTTGAGGCTAGGAAGTTTTGAAGTAGTATTCATGTGTTTCAAGTTGTAATATAACATGCCGAATGTAGAGCTTGCTATTCATGTGGTCGTGGTAGTGCTAGCCTGAGTGTCAGATGTGGCAGAATTTTCATTGGTATCTGAGATAAAGGCAAAGCAATATGTAAGTCATATTTTTAGTTCAATTGAAAAGAAAAAAAAAATGTACAGCGAAGTTCGACATAGGTATTTGAGCAAACACAAGGGGGAGTACTTTAACGCCAATATAGATTGTGTGTACCGAGTATAGACGAGTTAAGGAAATGAATTATGACAGAAGAACATCGTTCATGGTATTTTATTCATTCGGGAGTAACCAAAATGTACCATGGTTCAGTAGAGATGTCTTGGTAAGGTTACATGAGAAGCGCATTATAGAACTTATAGCTCAATGTCCTAGCAGTCACCGATTAACAGTACGGCACCAGAAATCTGTATGTTTTATGCAATGTGTTACCCTTCCAGTTTGGAAGTGGAACATGAATAACATGGATTTAACCACAGAGTTGCCTCGTACACTGTGAAGGTTGATTCCATACAGGCTCACTTTATTGCACAGTATTGAAAGTCTTTTCAGTAAAAGCATGGGTGCACAGGAGGATGTAAGTACGGCTTGTCATCCTTAGATGGTTGGACAAACAGAACATATTATATGAACATTGGCGATATGCCACGAGTTTGTACATTGGACTTTAAAGGTAGTTGGGATAAACATCTATCATTTATTGAAATTGCTTACAATAAAAGTATCAAAAGGCACCTTACGAAGCTTTATGTGAAGATGTGAAAAAAATAATAATATAGATCATCAATTGGATGGGTTACAGCTGATGGAATTTGCTTTGCTCGGGTCAGATTTTGTTCATCAAGCTATAGAGAAGGTGAAGGTGCTATACAACAGCTACAAATGGCCCAAAGTCGATATAAATCATATGCCTATATTAGAAGAAGGGAATTAAAATGTGCCATATGTGATTAGGTATTTTAGACAGTATCACCAATGAAGAAAAAATAATGAGAATTCGGAAAGAAATGAAAATTGTCCAAGGATTTGGGCAAATTGCGTAGCTATTAGCAATAGTCCAAGAACTCTTCACAGTTCATTCAGTATTTCATATTTGATGCTTTGAAAGTGTATAGGATATTACCTCGTATTACTCCCAGTGGAGATATACAAGTTACGAAAGATCTCACATGTGACGAGGTACTACTTACTATTCTAGATCGATAAGCGAAAGCAATAAGAAATAAAGAAGTAGCTTCCGTAAAGGCACTATTGGAGAAATTAGCACGTAGAAGAAATCACAAGGGAGACCAAGGGAATAATGAAATCTAAAGTACTTGTAATTGTTGAAAAGGGAGAAAAAGTTCAAGGTACGGAATTGGAGTAGTAACAAGTAAATTTTTACGAGTGTTATGGGTATATGATAACATGAAGGATACACTTAAACTTAAATTTATTTCAATGATATAATGTTCTTAATATTCGAGGACGAATATTTCTAAGGGGGGAGGATGTAACACCCCGTACATCCCCGAACCTAATTTGATGGATTGGTGACCAAGGATGTAGTTATAAACCTTAGCTTCGCAAGCACTAAGTACATGTGTTGCATTGGTGTTGGATGAAACAATTGATATTGTACTGGTCAATGTGTTTAGACTCTCGTATGAGGAGTTGGAAACTTTTTTTTTTTTGGAACATTTTAGGAGCGATAAATGACTCCTAAATAAAGGTTCTTAAAGACAAGAGGCAAGCTAAAGATTAGAACTTGAAGTATCTAACCAAAACCGCAACGAAAAGTCGAAGAAAGAAATTTAAAAAAAAAAATTGGGCCAGGCGTGCCAGGCCGCTCTAGGCTGAAATTTTCAGACCACAGGCAGCAAGGGGTACGCCAGGCAGCGTGCCAGGCCGCCACTGCACACCTTTCAAAAGCTGAAAATTTTCTAAGTCCTTAGAGCGTTCGGGAGCCTACCGGGGTGCTTTTCGCCCGATTTCTTTTGCGATTATTAGTCTATAAAGATGACTCTTGGGTTATTATATAATTATTCCATCTTGGTAGGACTACGCTTGGACGACGTTGGCATCCAAATTATGCTTTTACCCTTTTATGTTCAATTAAGCCATAAGTGGCTAGAATTGCTTATTTGGAAATTGAGGCTACAAATATGAGTCTCGTGAGTTAAATATTGACGTGACACTTACGGAATTATTCAAATATGAGATATATGATGAATTACACCTTGAATTTGGTGGGCTAAGTTGACGTGTGTTATTGGGCTCAATTTAAAGCCCAAAGTGGAAATTAGAATTAAAGACATGGCCCAGTGGGACAAATGACCCATTCTCCCTTGACCAATCAAATATTGACCCAAAGTGGCTAAAGATAACCATTTAATGAAGGCTATATAAAGTCCAAAATCAGATTTTTAGTCAAAAAAATCTCTCATGACATTTCTAGAATTTTCTCTCCATTTCCAAACCCTAGAACAATCAACTCTTGGGCAAGATCATCATCTTCCAAGCTTGGGTAAGTATTTATTCTTATGTTTTCATATATTATGTACATGAGAGAGTATGTATATCATGATGATTATGTTGGCAAGGTGTTGAATAGTGCACTTTGGCTTTTTGCTAATAGATGTGCATCCTTGTGAATTAAACTTGAAAAAGGACTTGTTGTTTTGATGAAAGTGAATGGTGTGGATGATATCTCAACATGTATGGTGTGGTTATGTCCATAACTTGTTATTTTTTTCTATGAGTAAATTGTGGAATTTTGGTTATAAAATGTATTGGAGTGATTTGATGGATTCATGGTGAGGTGGTGTTAATGAGAACATGTAAAGAAGGAACTTGGTGTGAAAAGCTATTGGTTTATGATGTTTTGGTCAATGTATAGAAGGTTATGGTATTGTTGGTATTAAAAGGCCATGAATGGAATTGTAAAGGGTGAAATAATGTTATAGGGCAATCATGCAACTCATGGTCGTCTTATACACTTGGAATATAGCTTGTGGTTAATGTTGGTTCCATTATGTACTTGTGATGTAGAGTGAAACGTAAGGAAGGAGCGGAATTGTTGTACACACATATTGGATTGTGTATTCTTATTGGGAAGATAAGGTATGTAAGGTTACTCTTTCCGTATCCTTCTGCAGCACATAGTGTCACATTGTCATTATACTTGTTCCACTCCGAAATGTTCAAAGGTATCCTATTTTCAGATATTAATCATTGTTGCTCACATGTTCCATATTCATTGGTCGATTATGATTCACATAACTCATATTCATTGATTAATGTTCCAAAATTCCAATCATGTTATAAGTTTCAATAATGTATCAATCTCATGAAAGTAAAGGAATGAAGTAATGTATATATATACGTTCCCAATAATGTTTCAATCACCAATGTATCACTCTCATAACAATGTAAAGGAAATAAGATTGCAAAAAAGTAATGCACACATGGTTACTTTATGTTTCATTGAGTATGGATCACAATCTAAAGGGTATAAGTTCAGATGGAAAAATTCCAAATTATACATTTATTTATTATAGCCCACCAATGGTGGAGGTCCAGTATTATATATCTGATTATATCCCACTGATCAGCTGGATGTTCGGTTTATATTATAGCCCACTCATCAGTTGGATGTCTGGTATTATTATTATATATGACTATAACCCACTGATCAGCTGGATGTCCGATTTATATTATAGCCCACTGATCAGCTGGATGTCCGATATTATATTATAAGCCACCTATAAGGTGATGATCGGTATTATATTATAAGCCACCTATAAGGTGATGATCGGTAAGATATTATAACCCACCTATAAGGTGGATGATCCATAAGATATTATGAACCACTAACTAGTCTGATGAACAGTTATGAAATAGTTGTAAAAGAAATGAGAGCATATCCCTTGCATGAATATATAAACATGAAGGTTATTATAAGAATGATGATAATAAGCATGAATGATCAAGTAATGAAAATAATAGAAGTAATGAACATGGTTCCACATATTCAGAATGGAGGTCTATCCATATTGATTATTCTCTTACGCTTAATTTCTTGGAAGTACTTATGTATCATACAGTTTTATATGGCCTTACATACTCAGTACTTTCTTCGTACTGACCCCTCTTGGGGGACTTACCTTACTTGCTGCAGGCATAGGTATTAGTAGACCTCCATTGTAGGTTGCGGACCATTTGCGGATTGTTGGTGAGCTCCAGTTGATTCGGGACTTTTCGAGTTCATATGTACATTTGCTTTGATATTGTATATGTGTATAGAGCGGGGTGTTTTCCCGACTCTAGGTTGGTTAGGGTTATGTATCTGTAGAGGCTTTGTAGACGTATATGGGAAGATGAATGTAAGAGGCGTATGTCCATGTTGGCTTGATGGTCCTAACGGCCAAGTTTCTTATATGTATATATCACATGTTTCCATGACTTCCGCTATTGACATCTTATATCTCTATGTGATAGTACAGGTCGTTCTAAGGGTGTCTACAAAGCCGTGTCTGAGTAGAGTCTTGCTTATGGATGTGTTGCGCGCCACAATTATAAGTAGGAGGCTACGGGACATTTAGGGGTTGTTTCTTTTCTTCATTTCTAGATCGTGCACTAGAGCCATTGTCATAGGTGGAAATTATATCTGACTATTGTAATTGGTTTTCTTTGATATAGTAAAATGCTGATGACAAGACAAGATAGGGGCAAAGATAAGCAGGTAGATATGCCTGTCGGAGAAGGAACGAGTAAATCACCACCTGACCAAGCTAGTCAAGGTGGGAAAGAAATTGAATTTACATCGAGAGCTTCCCCTACTTTCCAGCTCCAGAAGAGCTGAGAGGGAGAGAACCACCTGCCAATACACCTGTTAATGATACTGAGCAGAATCTAAGAAATGCAGTACAAATGTTAACTCATATAGTTATTAGTATAGTTGATGTATTGAATCAAAGGCAAGTAGGTCCAATGACAATTAGTGATGGTGCGGATAGGGCAGTTAGTCGGAGGACACAGGATTTTCTGAAATTAGACCCTCCCACTTTCACTTGGTCAGATTTGAATGAAGACCCACAGGACTTCGTGGACCAAATTCAAAGGGCTTTAGAGGTTATGCATGTGACCGGTATAGAAACAGTGGAACTTGCGGCCTATAGATTGAAAGGAGAAGCTATATTGTGGTATGAAGATTGGAAACGATCCAGGGGTATCGGTACACCTCCAGCTAGTTTGAAGGAATTCAAAGCGGCATTTCTTGATCACTATCTTTTATATGAGGTCTGATAGGCTCGTGCGGATTAGTTCTTAAATCTTCGTCAAGGAAATATGAGCGTCAGGGAGTACAGTCTTTGGTTTAATTCGTTAGCTAGATATGCTCCTAATAGGGTAGCGACTATGGGCGATAGAGTACATCGGTATATAGACAGATTGGAGCCATACTTGGTAAGGGACTGTACTATTGTTGCGTTAAATAAAGATATGAATATAGCCAGAATACAAGCCTTTGCGCAAAAGATGGAGGATCAAAGGCAAAGAAGAAGGATACAAGAATCTGAGGCAGGGCCGTCAAAGCGGGCTAGACCCATGGGACAGTTCATGGCGTCCCAAGGAGGATTTAGACCTCGGGTTTTCCCTAGACTACCTAGACCATCATTTTCCTACCCTACAGTGGGTACTCCACCTCCATTTTAAGGATCTAGAGGCAGTCAAGTTGGGCAGAGTAGTGGAATACGGGGTTCGCAGACAGCGGGATCTTTTCGTCAACTGTGCCAGCACTGCGGGAAGTTTCATTCAGGTGAATGCTGGTTTGACACGAATGTTTGCTTTTGGTGTAAAAAGCCAGGACACATGAAGAAAGAGTGCCCACAAAGGGCCACAGGTAGTATAACATGACCTACGGGATCAATAGAATTCGGAGGCTTCTCCTGATGTAGACACAGGTACAGCATTCATATTTTTACATAAGGTATATGCATTAATTGACCAATATCCTATATTATCATATGCTACTCCATGGATTGTGAAAAAAAAAAGAATGATGACACGATGAAATGACGAAGGAATGATGATGACAGTCCCAAGACAGCATTACAAACACGGTATGGTTCTTACGAAATCCTCGTATGTCATTTAGGCTAATGAATGCACTAGTAGTTTTTATGATTTGATGAATAGAATGTTCAAACCATTCATAGACATGTTCGTGACAAAGTTTACAGATGTTATTCTGATTTACTCAAGATCCTAAGCGAACCATGCTAACTAGTTACGGCAAATGTTACAGATCCTTCGTGATCGTAAATGATATGCAAAGTTCTCTAAGTGTGAATTTTAGTTAAAATCTGTAGCATTCTTGGGTCACATGGTATCAGATAAACGACTAAGGGTTGATATACCAAAGATAGAAGCCATGAAGAATTGGCTAAAACCTACGATGCCTACAGAGATTCGTATTTTTCTTGGGTTGGCCGGCTATTACAGAAAGTTTGTTGGAAAGTTTTTCTTCCATTCCAACACCCTTAACAAAGCTAACACACATGTAACTAAGTTTCAGTGGAATGATGTATGTGAGAAAAGTTTGCAAGAGATGAAAGATAAATTGACTCCTACACCTGTACTAGTACCTCCCAAAGGCACAAAAGAGTATGCAGTGTATTGTGATGTTTTAAAAGTTGGTGTGGGATGTGTATACATGCAGCATGACAATATGATAGCGCATGCATTAAGACAATTGCATCCACATAAGAGAAATTATTCCCCATATGATTTTGAGTTAACAGTTGTGACAATTGCTTGTAACAGATGGCACCACTACTTGTATAAAAACTTCAAGTGAAAGAATTATAGTGTCAGATGTGGCAGAATTTTCATTGGTATCTAAGATAAAGGCAAAGCAATATGTAAGTCATATTTTTAGTTCAATTGAAAAGAAAAAAAAATGTACAGTGAAGTTCGACATAGGTATTTGAGCAAATACAAGGGGGAGTACTTTAACGCCAATGTAGATTGTGTGTACCGAGTATAGACGAGTTAAGGAGATGAATTATGACAGAAGAACATCGTTCATGGTATTTTATTCATTCGGGAGTAACCAAAATGTACCATGGTTTAGTAGAGATGTCTTGGTAAGGTTACATGAGAAGTGTATTATAGAACTTATAGCTCAATGTCCAAGCAGTCACCGTTTAACAGTACGGCACCAGAAATCTGTATGTTTTATGCAATGTGTTACCCTTCCAGTTTGGAAGTGGAACATGAATAACATGGATTTAACCACAGAGTTGCCTCGTACACTGTGAAGGTTGATTCCATACAGGCTTACCGAGTCAGCGTATTTCCTACCAGTTAGGATTACCGATACAGCTGAACATTATGCAAAGTTGTGTGTAAAAGAGATAGTACGATTACATGGGATTCCACTCACTATTATATCAAACAGGAGAGCTCACTTTATTGCACAATGTTGCAAGTCTTTTAAGTAAATAATGGGTACACAGGCGGATGTAAGTACGGCTTGTCATCCTTAGATGGTTGGACATACAGAACATATTATATGAACATTGGACGATATGCCACGAGTTTGTACATTGGACTTTAAAGGTAGTTGGGATGAACATCTATCGTTTATTGAAATTGCTTACAATAAAAGTATCAAAAGGCACCTTACGAAGCTTTATGTGAAGATGTGAAAAAAATAATCATATAGATCATCAATTGGATGGGTTAAAGCTGATGGAATTTGCTTTGCTCGGGTCAGATTTCGTTCATCAAGCTATAGAGAAGGTGAAGGTGATATAACAGCAACTACAAATGGCCCAAAGTCGATATAAATCATATGCCGATATTAGAAGAAGGGAATTAAAATGTGTCATAGGTGATTATATATTTTTGACAGTATCACCAATGAAGGAAAAATAATGAGAATTCGGAAAGAAATGAAAATTGTCCAAGGATTTGGGCAAATTGCGTATCTATTAGCACAAGTCCAAGAACTCTTCACAGTTCATTCAGTATTTCATATTTGATGCTTTGAAAGTGTATAGGAGATTACCTCGTATTACTCCCAGTGGAGATATACAAGTTACAGAAGATCTCACATGTGAAGAGGTACTACTTACTAGTCTAGATCGATATGCGAAAGCAATAAGAAATAAAGAAGTAGCTTCCGTAAAGGAACTATTGGAGAAATTAGCACGTAGAAGAAATCACAAGGGAGACCAAGGGAATAATGAAATCTAAAGTACTTGTAATTGTTGAAAAGGGAGAAAAAGTTCAAGGTACGGAATTGGAGTAGTAACAAGTAAATTTTTACGAGTGTTATGTGTATATGATAACATGAATGATACACTTAGACTTAAATTTGTTTCAATGAGATGATGTTCTTAACATTAGAGGATGAATGTTTCTAAGGGGGGGAGGATGTAACACCCCGTACATCACCGAACCTAATTTGATGGATTGGTGACCAAGGATATAGTTATAAACCTTAGCTTCGGAAGCACTAAGTACGTGTGTTGCATTGGTGTTGGATGAAACAATTGATATTGTACTGGTCAATGTGTTTAGACTCTAGTATGAGGAGTTGGAAACTTTTTTTTTTTGGAACATTTTAGGAGCGATAAATGATGCTTAAATGAATCCTAAATAAAGGTTCTTAAAGACAAGAGTCAAGCTAAAGATTAGAACTTGAAGTATCTAACCAAAACCGCAACGAAAAGTCGAAGAAAGAAATTTTTAAAAAAAAATTTGGCCAGGCGTGCTCAGGGGCGTGCTAGGCCGCTCTGGGATGAAATTTTCAGCCCACAGGAAGCAAGGGGGTGCTCCAGGCAGCGTGCCAGGCCGCCCCTGCACACCTTTCAAAAGCTAAAAAATTTCTAAGTCCTTAGAGCGTCCGGGAGCGTGCCGGGGTGCTTTTCGCCCGATTTCTTTTGCGATTATTAGTCTATAAAGATGACTCTTGGGTTATTATATAATTATTCCATCTTTGTAGGACTAAGCTTGGACGACGTTGGCATCCAAATTACGCTTTTACCCTTTTATGTTCAATTAAGCCATAAGTGGCTAGAATTGCTTATTTGGAAATTGAGACTACAAATATGAGTCTCGTGAGTTAAATATTGACGTGACACTTACGGAATTATTCAAATATGAGATATATGATGAATTACACCTTGAATTTGGTGGGCTAAGTTGACGTGTGTTATTGGGATCAATTTAAAGCCCAAAGTGGAAATTAGAATTAAAGACATGGCCCAGTGGGTCAAATGACCTATTCTCCCTTGACCAATCAAATATTGACCCAAAGTGGCTAAAGATAACCATTTAATGAAGGCTATATAAGGCCAAAAATCAGATTTTTAGTCAAAAAAATTTGTGATGACGTTTCTAGAATTTTCTCTCCATTTCCAAACCCTAAAACAATCAACTCTTGGGCAAGATCATCATCTTCCAAGCTTGGGTAAGTATTTATTCTTATGTTTTCATATATTATGTACATGAGAGAGTATGTATATCATGATGATTATGTTGGCAAGGTGTTGAATAGTGCACTTTGGCTTTTTGCTAAAAGATGTGCATCCTTGTGAATTAAACTTGAAAAAGGACTTGTTGTTTTGATGAAAGTGAATGGTGTGGATGATATCTCAACATGTATGGTGTGGTTATGTCCATAACTTGTTATTTTTCTCTATGAGTAAATTGTGGAAATTTGGTTATAAAATGTATTGGAGTGATTTGATGGATTAATGGTGAGGTGGTGTTAATGAGAACATGTAAAGAAGGAACTTGGTGTGAAAAGCTATTGGTTTATGATGTTTTGTTCAATGTATAGAAGGTTATGGTATTGTTGGTATGAAAAGGCCATGAATGGAATTGTAAGGGGTGAAATAATGTTATAGGGCAATCATGTAACTCATGGTCGTCTTATACACTTGGAATGTAGCTTGTGGTTAATGTTGGTTCCGTTATGTACTTGTGATGTAGAGTGAAACGTAAGGAAGGAGCGGAATTATTGTACTCACATATTGGATTGTGTATTCTTATTGGGAAGATAAGGTATGTAAGGTTACTCTTTCCATATCCTTCTGCAGCACATAGTGTCACATTGTCATTATACTTGTTCCACTCCGAAATGTTCAAAGGTATCCTATTTTCGGATATTAATCATTGTTACTCACATGTTCCATATTCATTGGTCAATTATGATTCACATAACTCATATTCATTGATTAATGTTCCAAAGTTCCAATCATGTTATAAGTTTCAATAATGTATCAATCTCATGAAAGTAAAAGAATGAAGTAATGTATATATATACGTTCCCAATAATGTTTCAATCACTAATGTATCACTCTCATAACAATGTAAAGGAAATAAGATTGCAAAGAAGTAATGCACACATGGTTACTTTATGTTTCATTGAGTATGGATCACAATATAAAGGGTATAAGTTCATATGGAACAATTCCAATATTATACATTTATATATTATTGCCCACCGATGGTGAAGGTCCGGTATTATATATATGACTATAGCCCACTGATCAGCTGGATGTCCGGTTTATATTATAGCTCACTGATCAGCTGGATGTCTGGTATTATATTATAAGCCAACTAGAAGGTGATGATAGGTATTATATTATAAGCCACCTATAAGATGATGATCGGTAAGATATTATGACCCACCTATAAGGTGGATGATCCATAAGATATTATGAACCACTAACTAGTCGGATGAACAGTTATGAAATAGTTGTAAAAGAAATGAGAGCATATCCCTTGCATGAATATATAAACCTTAAGGTTATTATAAGAATGATGATGATAAGCATGAATGATCAAGTAATGAAAATAATAGAAGTAATGAACATGGTTCCACATATTCAGAACGGAGGTCTATCCATATTGATTATTCTCTTACGCTTAATTTCTTGGAAGTACTTATGTATCATACAGTTTTATATGGCCTTACATACTCAGTACTTTCTTCGTACTGACCCCTCTTGGGGGGACTTACCTTACTTGCTACAGGCACAGGTGTTAGTAGACCTCCATTGTAGGTTGCGGACCATTTTCGGATTGTTGGTGAGCTCTAGTTGATTCGGGGTTTTTCGAGTTCATATGTATATTTGCTTTGATATTGTATATGTGTATAGAGTGGGGTGTTGTCCCAACTCTAGGTTGGTTATGGTTATGTATCTGTAGAGGCTTTGTAGACGTATGTGGGAAGATGAATGTAAGAGAAGTATGTCCATGTTGGTTCGATGGCCCTAACGGCCAAGTTTCTTATATGTATATATCACATGTTTCCATGACTTTCGCTATTGACATCTTATATCTCTTTGTGATAGTACTGATTATTGAGTGACATGCATATGAATAGACATAAGCAAAGATTGGTTCTCTCGGGCCTCATTGGCTTCGGGTGCCATTCCGTCCTGTTGGAATTCGGGGCATGACAAAAAGACCCTTGTAGGTGGAATTGTGTTAAATTGGAGCATTTTTGGAGTGGAAAGCGAGGCTTGGAGGACTTACGAGCAAAGGATATTGAAGAGAAGAGGCAAGCCAAATATTTGAAATTGAATAATCCAACCAAATCCGCAAAGAAAAGTCGAAGAAAGGAAGAAAATTGGAGTTTAATGGCTAGGCGCGCCCAGGGGTGTGCCGGGCCACTTTGGACCAATATTTTGTTGGGATGGACAGCAGAGGGGCATGCCCAGGGGCGTGTCGGGCCGCTATTGCCCAAATTTTCTTTGGTAGAAATTTGGCTAAGTGTCAGGCGCACCCAGGGGCGTGCCGAGCCGCTTTTTGCCAAATTTCTTCTCCGAATTCTAATCTATAAATAGGGATCTTGGGTTATTGTATCATTATTCCATGATTGTTAGACTACTTTGGGGCGTTTTTGGCATTGAAATTAGGGTTCATACTTCTTCTTTTCATCTTTTATTTATTTTTATGTTTTTTTAATCAATTTATTATGTTAAATCAAGCTATGAGAGGCTAAAATCCATCATTCTTGGGGTTGAGGCTACGAACATGAATCTCGTAAGTTGAATATTATTGGTTTTTTCTGAAGTTTATCAATGTATGGTTATTCTTATATTCTTGTTTATACTATTTTAATGATTGATCACCATTAGAATAAATCACTTATCTTGAGGTGAGCTCGAGAGAGAAACTGAGAGATAGAATGGGGAATATAAGGAGCGCGATCTTTACTCGAGGAAGATATTCCAAGAGATTGATATGCGGTTAGTACCGAGAGGTACCTAATTCTCCGCGCTTGTTCAAATACGGGAAGATAGCTTAAAGGCGTTAGAATTGGTTAAATCTATCATCGCTCAATGATATAGTTAGGTTCCCAATTTCTAATAGAAGTTTATAGTTTGGAGACGAATATAATCATATTATCAACCTCGTGATCAATAACCACGATAGACACCTCAATTTGCTTGAACCATTAATATTCATGCGCTCGAGATGACGTTCGGGATGCGTTGACCCTGGGAATTCAACTTGCAATTATTTATACCCCAAGTTAATCATGTTAGTTTAGTTTAAAGTTATTTTACACTTTAAAATCATCATATCTCTATATTCCACCGCTTAAATAAACAATCAAGAAATAGTTTAGTCTAGTGAATAGTTACACGACAAGTCCCTGTGGATTCGACATCCGGCTCGAAAGGGCCACTTTATTACTTGCACGACCACGTATACTTGTGTGTGCAGTTGGAACCAACAAGTCAAGCATGTAGCATTATGGTTACTTTGAGCTCAATATGGAGCATATTTATGAAGTTGTTTTTGGTGTTTATTTGAGCTCAAATTGGAGCATGTTTCTGAAGTTGTTTTTGGTGTTAATTTGAGCTCAGTTTGGAGCATGTTTATGAAGTTGTTTTTCATGTTACTTTGAGCTCAATATGGAGCATGTTTATGAACTTGTTTTTGGTGTTACTTTATTGTGTTGCTTGTCTACTTTGACAGCATCTTTTACTGTAAATCATTGACCACAAAGCTGAGAATATTTAGAGACAGAATAAACATTTCATTTCATCAAATGTAAGGAATGTTATAGGGCCAAGATTACATCAACAAACTACACCTAAATAGAAGCCTAATACATATCAAAACAGTACGCCTAAACCACTATGAAAACAACAATTCTGTAACATCAAACTAGTAGCAATGACACCATGAAAACTTCAACAATTAGGCTTCAATGTCCATATTCCCCACAAAACCAAAGCAGTAGCAATGAGACCAATAATATAGTATCTCCTTGCTCGATTTTGATTCTCTTCAAAGACCTTCACTTTCTTCAACAAACCTCAAATCACCCTATTTGGTTGTGAAGGTGTCGTTCTTCATACCAATCAAAGTAATCACAGCCACCCAATTTCTACAAAATCAATTACAAAATTGATTACAAAATCAGTTGGCCATTACAAAATCAATTACAAAATCATCTAATTAAATAAAAAAAATTACCTTCAAAATTTTACAAGTAAAAAACGTACGATCTGGGTTTTGTTGAGTCCAAGAAGTCTTCAATAATGCTTCATGGACACATTTACAATAGCGACAATCTTTCTCACAAAAAGCCATGGAAGACGAGCTCGACATTGTTCAATTTTGTCAGAAAAGATTAAAAAGAATAAATTTCATTGTAAATCTAAACCAAATACTTAATTGACCAAAAAAATGGATGAAGAAGAAAAGAGAAAAAAAAATTGAATTTGGGAAGTTAGGGTTAAATTTTAGAGTTGGAATGAGGAAGAAGATCCATAAATAAGGCCTATTTTTTTACACTAAAAAACTATTTAAAAATGAAGACCATTTTTAAACGAGCAAGAAATGGTTCTTCTTCCAAGAGCATTAACTAGAACACAATATATTTATCTTCCAATTACATCTTAATTAAGTTGAAAATTCAGAGATTGAATTGCAATTTATTTTCTTGCTCAAAATAAGGATTGTGGGAAAATTTAGTTATCTCAGCGTTTTGGACTATGATCTGTGTGAATTGTTCATCACAGAAGAGGGATGGCCATGAAACTATGGTCTAGAGATGGGTGTGGATTGATTTTTGGTATATACTAAGGACAAAAAAGGTGATGGTAGATTTGAAAAATAATACAATGAAGAAAAAGATCCAAAAGAGAGAAAAATCAATTTAAGAATAGATTTGAATTTAAAAAATCCGACCTCCATTGAAAGAGTTCTTGAGGAAATGATGGAAGCTTGTTTCACATTTCAATGGAGAAGATGATCCTGGAAGGGGGTGTGGTGGGGTTGTTTCTGCAAAAAAATAAAAGAGAGGGTGTGTTGGAGAAGAAGATCTTGGGGGTGGGGGGAGGAGGTGGTGTTTAAAGATTTTAAAATAGTTATTTTTTTAAAATTTAAAATGTCACATGTAATTATTTTATTTGTTGCTTGTCACGTCATCGGAGAGTGTATTACACTCAAATACACTCTCCTTATTTGTTTTGCTCATTGTAAAAAAGGTGTCAAAATGACACAACAGAACACTACTTCGAGTGTTTAAAATGAACAATGCTTAGTTGATGTGTCAAAATGAAAGTTTGTTCCAAGTTTAAGGGGCTGACGATGTATTTGGCCTAGAAACTATTTTGGGTGAGTAGATGTAGGAGAAGCAAATCTCACATAGCCATACTTGCGTTTGTTTTTTTTACTAGAAACAAGCTACAAGTACAAAACATAATATAATCCATATTAGTTGCTGAGTTAGAATTTTTCACTAAAATGAGTCCAAAAATAAAATAATATATATATATATATATATATATATATATATTTACTTAGTGTTAACGGAATTCAGAATATATAATAGTATGTAATCATATATATTAAATTTTTATCTACATAGTGCAATTTTCTCCACGAAGAGATGTAAATTGACTCCTTTCTGGCAAGTGTAGGTTCGCCTCTCTGATAGAAATTGACACTGACAAATATAACATAAGGATTTATCTTTTCGTCATTTTAATATTTGAATATTAAAAATATCAATCGTAAGAATCAATAAATATACACATGATTAAGGTCTGAATATTAATAAATAAATAAAAGCAAATTAAAGAAGGAAGAGTAGGAAAAGAAATAGAAAGAGATAATTATAATGAGCTACAAAATTGGGAAATCAAATACAACTCACAAGAGCATCGGACCCCATTAACCAAGGACCTGCTCTTTAACTAGAGATATAAGTATTCGTGAAGAACAGAAAACAGAGTGGACAAGGGGCTATTATTTCTTTGTGTTTCTGAAAAGGAATGAAGAGAAAAACAAAGGCATAATATATAAAAAGAAACTCAAATTTAGTCTAGGTTGTAAGTAAGCATTCCAACTTTGAGTATGCACATTCGGACACCTCAATTCGGCTTCTCTATGTCATTTGAACACTACAACTTACAAAATGGTCATCTAACCATCTTCAAAATTTATGTGTCACATCAACATCTAGCGTCCATGAGACACAGTGGAGACGAGTTGAAGTGTTTAGTTGTCAGTTGAAACCAAGTTAAGGTGTCTAGATATGCAACTCTCAAAGTTGGAATGTTTACTTATCAACTAAAGGCCAAATTTGAATGTTTGGTTACGTAGAGGATTTCAATTCTCGAACTCAAGTCCGGAGCCTTGGAACTTAATGAGTGTTGTTTGGTTAATGCGATCTTCCATTTCAGTATTCAAGTAATTCTTCCAATCACCAACCATTCCTTTCCTGAAATAACTTCCATTTGGAACTCCATAAATTACAGAGCCGTTTTTATTCACTTCCAAGTTCCTCAATCTCTTCAAGCTACACCTCCACACAACTTTTTCCAAATCCTCTTTCTTCTCAAATGGCTTCCCAAGAAACGTTGCCAATTTCTTCACCTGCTCTTTTGGATCCTTTATCATCTCTTCAAATTTCAAGAACAGTATCTTCTCGGGCCTCTTCTGACTTTCCAACCAATAACCCAACACATTCTCGAAATACGGACCGTATTGATGAAACCCTGTGCAGAACTCCTCAACCGCCCTTTCTAGCGGATAAGGTTCTTGATTTGCCCTGAAAATGGAATTGAAAAAATGTCATAAAGACACCAAAGTGTCCTTTGGGTTCCGGGCTACGCAAACAACTTTGCAGTTTGAATTGTTGATGGAATCAGGAAGAAAATTGAAAGGCAAATGTGTGTGGACAAGTCTTGGAGATGGCGTAGAATACAGATCAGGGGTTGGTTTTGTGGCGTAAATGGAGGATTCAATGGTCTGAACATGAAATTGTGGATTATCTTTAGTTAACAGATCTTTGTTTTCGGGGATGTTATGGTTCTGATGCAATATGCAGAGACAGAGAGCTTTGAGCCAAGTAGTACCTGTCTTTGGAGCTGATGCTAATAAGATGTGATTTCTCGCTTGGAAGCAGGAAGTAAATTTCATGGCAGGTTTAATAAGGCCAGGCTCGAACCAGAAGCCTTGCCATTTTTTAATCTCCATAACATCCCAAAACATAGCACTTGGCAGCGCATTTTTCAGAGCAGTATCCTCTTCCGATGACTGGCAAGCATCGATGACATTGGAGGTTGATTCTTGAGCAGCCATCAGTTGGGAGTTTGAAATTGGTTAATGAAGAACACAGAGAGTTAGATTGATTCTAGTAAGCAATAAATTTATATAGAATTATTGCTGCAAAAATGAAGACTTTGGATTCGCTAAATTAATCTATATGCACCTTTTGCGGACGTATTTTTTTTATTAGCCATAAGCAGAAATTGTTTAGTATTAATTCTGTACGAGTCAATTTGATTTCTAACTGCTGCTTTGAAAACTGTCCTGCGTTCTGTGTCATGAATCCTTTAGCACCTGTCCCAGCAGGTCTATAATTAGCACCCAGCATCTGCGCCGCTTAATGGGGTTAAAGCAAGCAATATAATATACTACTACATCTAAATTTTAACCTTACGTACTGAAGTGACTGTGTAAAGGTTAAGAAAGCATATTAGTGTTACCATTATAACATATCAGTAAATTTTAACTTGTTGGAGAGGTTATGAATCATCATGTTGCATATTAGTGTTACCATTATAATATATCAGTAAATTTTAACTTGTTGGAGAGGTTATGAATCATCATGTTGCACCTCACAAAGAAGGTGATTATAAGTGGGCTTAGCTAACAGTTGCGAACTGTTTTTACTCTATCTATTTTGTTGGATGAAAACATATGTTAGGATGTGAACACCACTTCTTTCAAATCTCTTGAGTTCAAGTCTACGTATAGCCATTGCACCTTTGGTAAGCCCAGGCTCGAACCAAAAGCCTTGCCATTTTCGGATCTCTAACGCATCACAACATAGAGCACTTGGCAGGTGATTTATCATA
Organism: Capsicum rhomboideum; assembly: GCA_031232105.1. NCBI lineage: Eukaryota > Viridiplantae > Streptophyta > Magnoliopsida > Solanales > Solanaceae > Capsicum > Capsicum rhomboideum. The sequence goes on from CP124716.1 coordinate 38,098,820, forward strand.
GCATCTATGATGTTGACTTGCAAGTGTCTATGCTAATGGAGTTTGATTCTGTAAATAACATGGCATGGACACAAATATTTTTTTGGCTTAAGTCATCGACGGACCCTTAAAGTTGTTTGTAAAATTCACTTGGACACCTAAACTAAGACTAGTATCTATTGAACACCTAAATTATTTAAAATATGTACATATTAAGCACAAAACGTTGATGTGGCAAAAAAAGTGTTTCTTACATTCCTTTAGCGCGCGAATAAAGCCAAGATACATTTTTTCTTTTTATTTTCCTGAAAAAAGCTTACATCTTTTTCTCTTTTATTGACACATGGCACTAATACATGACTAAACAATTGTTTTTTATTTTTTATAATCAAAAAAGGAAAATCAACCCCGTCCCCCCCCCCAACCGCGCGCACCCCACCCTCCTCGATCCATTGTTGTCTTCTTCAATTTATTTTTACTCCATTTCCATTCCAAACTTCTTTGCATTTTTTCTGCACCCCTATTTTTTTCCTTTGCTATTTTGTTTTTCCTTCTTATCAAAGAAAAAGATCTTTGAATCAACTAATTTTTCCTCCCTTTCTTCGTCTTTCAAACTTTGTTGTTGTCCTACTACCACTGGATTATTCCATCACCATTATTTCCATTCATGTGATTTGACATTCAGAAAAATAATATTCTTTATTCACGATTTCTATTTAACACTTGAATCTGGAAGAAATATATATAATTATAATCTATTTAAAAAAAAAAAAATGAGATCGATGCCGGAGTTAGAAAGATGGACGCCGGGAAGAAGAAAGAAAGGGTTAAGTGGCTTGACGGGTGGGGGGGGTGTGGAATTGCTGATTATTGATAGGGCTAAAAAATTATTTTATTTTTTTAATTGAAAATTTATTTTTTAATTTGGGCCCATCTGACACATGTCATTGCTTTATTTGTTGTCTTTTTGTGTCACGAGATACACGCATAACAGTTTTAGACTGATTGTCATTTTGTGTTTAATAGGCATAAATTTATTAAGATTAGAGTGTCTGATAGGAACAAAGGACTGTTAAGGTGTCTAAGTGAATTTTTCGAACAACTTTAAGAATCCGTTGATGACTTAGGCTATTTTTTTATTAGACATAAGCAGAATTTTCTTATTATTAACTCTGTACGTCAATTTCATTTCCCAACGCTACATTGAAAGTTGTCTTGCTTTTTTTGTAATGAATCCTTGTGCACCCATTGATGCTAGCATGGAGGGCACACGTCCTTTCACACGGAGTCAAGCAAGGGAACTACAAGGTCTACAAATGATGATTATGCAAAAGGGGACTTGGGAGAAGCCCGAAGATTGTCAATGGAGAATCTACAACGTGTGGAAGAATCAAAGGGGTGAAGCGGATGAAGAAAAGGGGGTCATTGGTGCAAGTGGCTAGATTTTAAATTCAAGAATTCACAACAAGATGACCCAAACAAGGCCCTTGTCTCTCATTAAGGGCATATTTGTAATAACTAGTTGTCTTTATTTCTTTAGTATAAATAGGGTAATTCCTTATTTGGCATGGTAGATTTGGATGAATATTGAACAATATTGTTAAATTTAGTCTTCTACTTAGCATATTCCCTTAAGGAATTAGTGGTTAATTAGTGAGTGTTTAGTTGGTGGAATCTTGAGATTTGGTGTTGAACTTCTTTGGTTTGAATTAATTTGAGGATTACCCATTTGTGGTATTTGGTTTCCTTTCATTTGTTCAAATTAGGGTTTGTGTTTGGGTGTTGGAATCAATTGAGAGGTGAGGGTATCAAGCCCCTTGTTGCCCATAATTTCAATACTTAGATATTAATCCACATATCCTTCTTTTGTTTTCTTTTATTCTTGTTCTTCCCTCTTTAATTGTTATCATTTTGGTATCAGAGCCTAGGTTAAGGTTTGTTTTCACAAATCTTAATCTTGGGATTTTGATTTCTTCAAAAATCCAAAAAACCAAAAAAATTCATTAAAAAAAAAAAAAATCCGAAAATTTTTGTTTTGATTTGTTGTTTTTGACACTAGATCTTGATTCTCTAGTGTTTTGTGAGTCCAAATCTCGAATTTCATTCAAATCGGAGTTGGGAAAGTGAAGTTGCCATTAGAGGATTTTCAAGTTTTTGAGTTTTCAAAACTTGAAAAGTGGTTTTGTTGATTGAGGAGAAATTGAGGCTTAAAACTCATTGGGGTTTGTTCTCTAAGTCGTGGGGAAGCTACTCCTAAATTTTGAGCCAATTCCGAGTTGATTTGGGTGTGCTAGGGTTTGGTGTGTGTTTTTGGTGTTCTTGGTGTTCTTGAACACCTTCATATTGTTCTTGGAGAAGAAGAGAGAAGAAGTACACTTTGATCCAAAATTCCAAGTCAAGTTTGATCAAAGGCGTTTGTGGGTCTACTTGTGGAAATTTAAAAAAAAAAAAAAAAAAAATCCACGTCAACCACCACGTCAGCAGCTGACGTCAGCAAATCAGCACCCAAAACCTGCAGGCGCATGTAAGCCAAATTCAGAGAGCTGAATTTTCAACACTTAGTTTTTTTTAAGGGTCCAAAGTTTTTTTGGACCCAAAAATTTTTCTAAGTGTCCAAACTCCGTGATTCTTTTTTCTACGCTTTCTTCTTTCGATTTCTCAACTATTTAACAAGTAATTAACATCTTTAATCACTTGTTAACTAGTTTTTAAACATCAAATCATCTCCTTGATTCATCAAATTAAGCAACACAAGTAATTTTTCTACTTTTGTTACTTAGTTTTTTTTGAGTCCGTTTTCTTTCGTGCTTCTTTTCTTCAACTTTTCTCATCTTAATTCGTTGATAAACTTCTTGATTCAACTCCTTTTACCTTCAATCGAGTCGTCCTTCTTTCAAGAGTCACAAGAATCCATTCTACCACAAAGGATAGGTGATCTTGAATTGATCAAGCAAAGCTAGAGTTCACTACCAATTTTGAGATGACACTTTAGGAGGTGAGTTGAGAGTTTACATACGAGTGACGTGAGGCTTTTTCTACTAATATTGTTTGTTGAGTTTTGTAGGTACCATGTCGAATGCGAGTCCAAGTGGTGAAGCCTCAAACCCCATCATGGAGGCTCTCACCCACCTCACCAAACAAATTGCGGAAATGAGTGGAAGAATGGGAGGTATGGAGGAAAGGTTGGTACGGGTTGAGAGAGGGAAATCACTTCAAATCGAAAATGAGGAGATGAGGAGGGCGTCGGTGCAATCCACCACCATTATGATGAGTTTGAAAATTTGAGAATGAAGTCTAAACTTGAAGAAAGCTTGGAATGTACGGTGATTCGATTCGTGGCCAATTTGAGGTATGATATTCTAAAGCCTTTGAAACTTAAACACTATGATACTCTTGAAGCGGCCTTTCATGATGCCTCAAAGGTCGAGACGGATTTGAAAGAAGAAAAGTCCTACAAGGCCAAGAATACTTCCACATCCACATGGGACAAGAGTAGAGATAATTGGAAGGCGACATCTTCTAAAGGGCAATTTAAGGGTGTTGGTCAAGATAGTCAAGTCAAGTTTGATTACAAGTCCAAGACAAATGAGAAGCCACAAGGAGGTAACTATGTCAAACCTAACTTTCCTCGACCTTCTACCATTCAATGCTTTAGATGCCAAGGAAGGGGACATGTTGCTAGTGAGTGCCCCAATAGAAGAACAATTGTTGCACTTCGGGATGGGTATAGAACCGAGGATGAGGAAGAGGGTGTTGAAAAGAGTGAGAAGGAAGGAGACAAAAGTGAGTAAGAAGGAGATACTTCGGGGGATGAAGAAGAAAGGTTGGATGAGAGGGTGAATTTTGCTTGCTTCCTTGAAAAGGGAAGGCCTTTACTTGATAGTGATGAAGACTTGAAGGTGAATAACAATCTTTCTTGCGTTGTGAGGCGCATCATGGGAGCCCTTGCCAAAGAAGAACTTGATCAACGGGAGAATTTATTCCATGCTAGGTGCAAAATCCAAGACAAGGTGTGTTCGTTGATTATTGATAGTGGGAGTTGCACCAATGTAGTAAGTAGTTCTTTGGTGGAGCGTATGCAAATTCCAACAAGAAAACACTCCAACCCTTACAAGCTACAATGGCTCAATGAGAGTGGTGAGATGAAAGTCCTCAAACAAGCAAGTATCCGATTTAGTGTGGGAAAGTACAATGAGGAGTTGATTTGTGATGTTGTGCCTATGTTGGCTTGTCATATATTGTTGGGACGGCCGTGGCAATTTGATAGAGATGTTGTGCACCACGAAAGATCCAACAAGTATGCTTTTGAGATTGAAGGTAAGAAGTATGTGCTCGCACCTCTCACTCCATATCAAGTGAATGAGGACTATAGGGCTATGAAGGAACTTCAGGAGAGGATAAGGGTGGATGAGGCAAGGAGTCAGGGTGAAAGCTCCACCAATGTTCCAAAGGAAGGAAGTGACTTAGCTAAGAACAAGAAGAACATGTGTACGATAGCCAAGCCAAGCAAGTGTCTCAAGGGTGTGGATGAGGAACGCTTTCTAGTGTGCCTTGTCAACACCAATCTTTTGTTGCATGCTAATCAAGATACTAGCACTTTGCCTAGTATTGTTTCTTCTCTTTTGCAGGACTATAATGATCTATTTCCGGAGGAGATGCCTAAGGGATTACCACCCTTGAGGGGAATTGAGCACCAAATTGATTTTGTACCGGGATCACAAATTCCAAACCGGCCGGCCTATAGAAGCAATCCGGAAGAAACCAAGGAACTACAAAGGCAAGTGGAAGAACTTCTTGAGAAGGGGTTGATCAAAGAAAGCCTAAGTCCTTGTGCCATACCGGTAATCCTTGTTCCCAAAAAGGATGGCACTTGGAGGATGTGCATTGATTGTAGAGCCGTGAACAAGATTACAATCAAGTATAGGCATCCAATTCCTAGACTTGATGATATGTTAGATGAATTGTGCGGCTCAAGTGTCTTCTCAAAGATTGATCTTCGAAGTGGCTATCATCAAATTCGCATGAAACCGGGTGATGAATGGAAAACGGCTTTCAAGACGAAGTTTGGTTTGTATGAATGGCTTGTCATGCCATTTGGGTTGACAAATGCTCCAAGCACTTTCATGAGGTTGATGAACCATGTTCTCAAACCTTTCATCAACAAGTTTGTGGTGGTATATTTTGATGACATCCTTGTGTATAGTAAGACAATTGAAGAGCATGTGATCCATTTGAGGCAAGTGTTTGATGTTTTGCTACAAGAAAGGCTCTTTGCTAATCTCAAGAAGTGCTCATTTTGTGTTGAGAAAGTCGTCTTTTTAGGTTTTGTGGTTAGTGCAAATGGTATTGAAGTTGATGAAGAAAAGGTAGAATCCATCAAGTCATGGCCAACTCCAACTAATGCAACCGAGGTAAGAAGTTTTCATGGGTTGGCAAGCTTTTACCGGCGATTTGTAAAGGGATTTAGTTCAATTGCTTCTCCTTTGACCGAATTGATCAAAAAAGATGTACCTTTTGTGTGGGGGGATGAGCAAGAGAATTCCTTTCAAGCCTTCAAATTGATGTTGAGTTCCTCACCATTACTTCAACTACCCAACTTTGATAAAGCTTTTGAGATTGAATGTGATGCTTCGGGTGTTGGTATAGGTGGTGTATTGATGCAAGAAGGAAAACCATTAGCTTACTTTAGCGAAAAACTAAAGGGGGCTTCTATTAGGTACTCAACTTATGACAAGGAGTTGTATGCCCTTGTGCGGGTGTTGGCTCATTGGCAACACTACTTGTGGCACAAAGAATTCGTAATAAGGACCGATCATGAGTCCTTAAAACACCTTAAGGGGCGATCCAAGTTGAATAAGCGGCATGCTAAATGGGTTGAGTTTATTGAAACCTTCCCATATGTGATCAACTACAAGCAAGGAAAGGAGAATGTGGTGGCGGATGCTCTATCAAGAAGGTATGTTTTGGTCAATGCTTTAGCTTCTAAGATGATGGGATTTGAAAGCTTGAAGGGATTCTATGCTATGGATTCCGACTTCAAGGAGACTTTTGAAAGTCTTCATCAAGGGAAGCGGGTTGATAGGTTTCAATTGATTGATGGGTTTTTGTTCAAGGATGGGCGGGTTTGTGTACCCATGAGTTCATGGAGAGAGTTGTTCGTCAAAGAGGCACATAGTGGTGGATTGATGGGACACTTTGGGGTACCCAGGACACTTGACATTCTCATGGAGCAATTCTATTGGCCCAAGATGAAGCATGATGTGGAGCGGATTTGTGGACAATGTCTAGATTGCAAGCAAGCCAAATCCACAACTCGGCCTCAAGGTAAGTACACTCCTTTTCCTACTCCTAGTGGTCCATGGATGGACATTTCTATGGATTTTGTATTAGGACTTCCTAGGACTAAGAGAGGACATGATAGCATATTCGTGGTAGTGGATAGATTTTCTAAAATGACTCATTTTATTCCATGCCATAAGTGTGATGATGCATCTCATGTTGCTTCCTTGTTTGTCATTCATGTAATTAAATTGCATGGAGTCCCTCAAACCATTGTGAGTGATAGGGATTCCAAATTTCTTAGCCATTTTTGGAAGAGTCTTTGGGGTACACTTGGTACCAAACTTATGTTTTCTACTTCTTGCCACCCCCAAACGGATGGGCAAACCGAGGTAGTCAACCGGACTCTTGGTAACATGCTTAGGTGTATGGTTAAAGGAACCCCAACTACTTGGGAAGACCGTTTACCCTTGATTGAATTTGCATATAACCGGTCTTTCCATTCCTCTATTGGGATGTCTCTATTTGAAGCTTGTTATGGTTTTAATCCTTTGTTTCCATTAATCATGACTCCTTTGTCTAGTCATGTTGTTGTAAGCCTAGATGCCAAACAAAGGGCAAGAGAGATGATGAACATTCATTCCAAGGTACGAGAGGCCATCGAAAAGAACAATTCCAAAGTGGCCATGAGGAAGAATCGCGGGAGAAAGGAGGTGATCTTCAACCCGGATGATTGGGTATGGGTCCATTTCCGAAAGAAAAGGTTCCCACAAGTCCGAAGAGGGAAGCTAAGTCCAAGGGGAGATGGCCCTTTTAAAGTGCTCAAGCGGATCAATGATAATGCCTACATGGTTGACTTACCGGGTGAGTACAATGTTCATAATGTGTTTAATGTTAGTGATCTATCTCCTTGTGTTGTAGGTGAACCTTTGGATTCGAGGACGAATCCTTTTCAAGAAGGGGAGAATGATGCTATTCAAGAAGGGGAGAATGATGCTAGCATGGAGGGCACATGTCCTTTCACACGGAGTCAAGCAAGGGAACTACAAGGTCTACAAATGATGATTATGCAAAAGGGGACTTGGGAGAAGCCCGAAGATTGTCAATGGAGAATCTACAACGTGTGGAAGAATCAAAGGGGTGAAGCGGATGAAGAAAAGGGGGTCATTGGTGCAAGTGGCTAGATTTTAAATTCAAGAATTCACAACAAGATGACCCAAACAAGGCCCTTGTCTCTCATTAAGGGCATATTTGTAATAACTAGTTGTCTTTATTTCTTTAGTATAAATAGGGTAATTCCTTATTTGGCATGGTAGATTTGGATGAATATTGAACAATATTGTTAAATTTAGTCTTCTACTTAGCATATTCCCTTAAGGAATTAGTGGTTAATTAGTGAGTGTTTAGTTGGTGGAATCTTGAGATTTGGTGTTGAACTTCTTTGGTTTGAATTAATTTGAGGATTACCCATTTGTGGTATTTGGTTTCCTTTCATTTGTTCAAATTAGGGTTTGTGTTTGGGTGTTGGAATCAATTGAGAGGTGAGGGTATCAAGCCCCTTGTTGCCCATAATTTCAATACTTAGATATTAATCCACATATCCTTCTTTTGTTTTCTTTTATTCTTGTTCTTCCCTCTTTGATTGTTATCACCCATACCAGCATGTCTACCCTAAGATATTTCTAATCGTTAGATCCATAAAATAAAAGATAGCGTAAATAACTAGCACCTCCATCTGTGGCACTTCGGTGACAGGGGCGGGACATACAATCTAGAGTTCAACGCGACTTTAGAAATATATACATAATGATATGTCCTGGAAATTAACATGCTTGGAGGAGTAGTACCTGGAGCTTGCAGGAGAGTACATAGAAAGAGTACAAGTTAGTTAGTTAAATTCCCTTTTTGTTGTTCAGTCCCTTAAGTGTGCAGTGGGTTAATTGCACGTTACCCCATTCTTTCTCTTTATTTCCACGTTTAATCCTAGGAAAGGATCACGTTATGTACACCTGCTCTTACTCATTTTGAGGGGTATGAATGATAATATTGCTATTTTCTTAGCTTCTTTTTACTTCTTAGCTGCTAGTTCCCATTTTTCCATAACTTTTGATCCTAGTTCATATCAGTGATATCAAAGCCTGATCCTCGCACTATGGGAAGGTCAGGAATGGCACTAGAAATTTCAGAGGTTTTAAACAAATTGGAGAAGATTGTTGCGGATGTGGCTACGTTCTCTGCGTGGCAAAGTCAGATGGAAGTGGTACATGAGCAATCGTATAAGGAATTGCGAGATTCGATAGACGCTGGTAGACGATCGGAGGGAGACCAATTACCCATTATTCAGGAGGGTGAGGAATCGGAGTTATACTCTCCCACTGATGGGTACACAGTTGGAATTGCAAATAGACCTGCGGGTGAAGGTAAATCCCCAACTTCTACATTCCCAAGTTCATCTAGACCTGCACCCAGACCTCCATTGAACCATCAAACCCAAGTTAATCCCAATCTCATTCCCTTACCAATTCCGACCACTGCTCAAACATCCCATCCAATACCCAATATGGCTAGCCAAACCCCTCAATTTCAATATCAGTACCCAACAAACCCTTACCCATTCAATCAATTTCCTTCCCAACATTTCCCTACTGGAAATATGCACAATTCCCTTCCTTCACATATTTCTTCCCCTCACTTTGGACACCATTCATTGACTAGATATTCGAAGGTCGAGTTCCCTAGATTCAATGGAAAACGGTTCCAGGATTGGTGGTATAAGGTGGAGCAATTTCTTGCCTTGGATAAAGTGCTACCTCATCAGAAGGTATCTGTTGCTTCTCTGCATTTTGATGATCTGGCCATTCAATGGCATCAGGCTTACATGAGAAGTAGGTTGCACCTTCCCCCACCTAGCTGGGAAGAGTATTTGATGGCTTTATCTGATAGGTTTGGATCTGAGTACGATGATCCCATGGGAGAATTATTGAAAATTAAGCAAACTGGTTCTGTAGCTGAGCATCAGGAAAAATTTGACAGAGCCATGACTCAAGTGAACCTTGACCCTAACCATGCTATCAGTGTCTTTCTAGAGAGTCTTAAGCTAGAATTAGGTGATGCAGTTCGAGTTCATAGACCTTACTCCCTTCCTCGGGCCTACCATTTGGCTAAACTCCAGGAATCAATTTTTATGAAGCAAGCAAGAGCTCTCAAAAGCCCTTTGTACTCAAGTCACTCTTATAACAGAACTCATAATCCCACTTCTGCTTACACCCACATCAAACCGACTACCACTCCTGTTATGCCCCTCCCAAAGACCAGCACCATTCCAAATTCCACTCCCAGTGTTGCCCATGATAAGACTAGGAGAAGAAGAATAAGCCCTGCAGAGTTGAGTGAGAAGAGGGCTAGAGGACTATGCTATTTATGTGATGAGAAATATCTACTTGGTCATGTGTGTAAAGCTAGGGCACAACTGTTTTTGTTAGAGATGGAGGAAGAAGAAGAAGACTTTGAATTGGAGGATGAAGAGGTACATGTAAAGGAAGTTGTTCAAACTTGTGAGATTTCCATTCATGTTGTTACTGGAATGAGGGGATATAAAACAATCAGACTAGTGGGGTATTACAATTAAAAACCCTTGAATATTCTGATTGATACATGATCTACTCATAATTTTTTGGACATGGATTTGACAACTAGAATGGGGTGGACGATTCAGAAGTGTAGTTTGTTGGATGCTCAATTAGCTGATGGAAATGCAGTCCAAATTACTGGCATGTGTAAAGGTCTTGAATGGTTGTTGCATGGTACTGTATTCAAAGCTGATTTGTTGGTGTTACCTTTGGGAACTTGTGATATGGTGTTAGGTTTTCAGTGGCTGAGTGAATTAGGGGACATCTTGTTTAATTTTAAGAGGTTAACAATGAAGTTTGTATATCAAGGCAAGAATTTTTCCTTACAAGGAATTTTGCCCAAGGTGCAGGCAGTGGATCATGATGAAATGTATAATTTTAAGGAAGAGCCAGCACAAGTTTTCATGATTAAGGTAATACCAAAGGAGGAAGAAGTCACTTTATCAGACCATGATCAGGCCGAGGAACCAGAAGTGATTCACAGGGTACTGCAAGAGTACAAGGAATTGTTCCAAGAACCAAAGGACTTGCCTCCTGCTAGAGGGTTTTTCGATCATCATATTCCCCTGGTTGAAGGACACAAGGTTGTGAATAACAGACCCTACAGGTATTCACCTAAACAAAAGGATATAATTGAGAAAATAGTGCAGGATTTACTGTCTCAAGGCTCGATTCAGTACAGTTATAGTCTATTTGCATCTCTTGTGATCTTAGTTAGGAAAAAAGATGGTACATGGAGATGTGTATGGACTATAGAGCTTTGAACCAAATTACCATCAAAGACAAGTTCCCTATCCGTATCATTGAAAAGTTGTTGGGGGAGTTGGGAGGTTCCAAGGTGTATTCTAAGATTCATCTCAGATCAGGATATCACCAAATTAGGATGGCTCCAGCTGATGTACACAAGACTGCATTCAGGACTCATTCAGGCCACTTTGAGTATTTGGTTATGCCTTTTGGGCTAACAAATGCCCCTTATAGTTTCCAAGGTCTGATGAATCACATCTTTAAGGACTACTTGAAGAAGTTTATTAGAGTCTTCTTTGATGACATTTTAGTCTTCAGTGGTAGTGTTGATAAACATGTGAGCCACTTGAAGATTACTTTCTCATTGTTGAAACAACAACACCTATATGTGAGATAGTCTAAATATGTATTTGCAGCTTCAAGAATTGAGTACTTAGGTCATTTGATTTCTGTTGATGGTGTGGAGACTGATCCTCAAAAGGTTAAGGCTGTCAGGGATTGGCCTATACCAGTTAATCTCAAGTAGCTTAGAGGATTCTTAGGGTTGACAGGCTACTACAGGAGATTTATTAGGGGTTATGGCAAGATTGCCAAGCCCTTAACTGATTTACTGAAGAAAGAGGCCTTTAAATGGTCTGATCGAGCCACTGGAGTTGTTAATCACTTGAAGAAGACTATGACATCTGCCCCTGTCTTGGCTATGCCAGATTTTTCTCAACCCTTTGTGGTTGAGACTGATGTTTGTGACTTAGGTATTGGGGTTGTATTAATGCAACATGGTCGTCCTATTGCTTACTTGAGTAAAGGTTTAAGAGGAAAGAACTTGGCCTTGTCTGTGTATGACAAGGAACTCTTAGCATTGGTGTATGCAGTAACTAAATGGGAACACTACTTGAGAGGTAGTCATTTTGTTATGAAAAATGGCCAGAAAGCCCTTAAGTTTTTATTAGATCAAACTCTGCATACTGGTTCACAATTAAAGTGAATCACTAAGCTCATGCAGTTTGATTTCATCATTGATTATAAGAAGCGCACGGAAAACAAGGCAGCAAATGCTCTTTCTAGAGTCCCTGCTGTAGAATTGGATGTTTTAGCTCTTTCTTTTGTACAAACTGATCTTCTCCAAAGTATCATGAGTAGTTGGAAGCTTGATCCTAGGCTCCTTGATATCATTCAGAAGTTAGAGACACAAGATGATGAGGTTCCTGGATATACTTATGTAAATCAGCAACTTAGGAGACATGGTAAATTGGTGATTGGTCTGGATAGCTCATTGAAGTCAAACTTGCTGAGGTTGTGGCATGACTTACCTACTGGTGGTCATTCTGGAATGAACCACACCTACAAGAGATTAGTTGCACTATTCTATTGGAAGGGAATGAAGGAGGTAGTAGTGGAATATGTGCAGAAGTGTGTTATTTGTCAAAAAAGCAAGAGTGATTCAGCCGTTTACCCTGGGTTGTTGCAGCCATTGAAGATTCCTGAACTGTCTTGGGGAAGTATCAGTATGGATTTTATAGAAGGGCTACCTAAATCAAAAGGGAAAATTGTCATCTGGGTAATAGTTGATAGATTAACAAAGTATGCCCATTTTGTGGCACTATCTCATCCTTATTCAGCTGCAGATTTGGCTAGAATATTCATGGACCAAATCTATAAACTACATGGGATGCCTGAGGATATAGTAAGTGATAGAGACCCAATCTTTGCTGGCAAATTCTGGCAGGAACTCTTTGCTATTCAGGGGGTAACTCTCAACACTTCCACAGCTTACCATCCTCAGTCTGATGTCTTGAGACTTATTTGAGATGCTATTGTTCTGATTCTCCCTCCGATTGGACCCAATATTTTCCTTATGCAGAGTAGTGGTATAACACTTCTTTTCACTCTTCAATCCAACGTACTCCTTATGAAGCACCTCCCTTACACCTTCCCTATGTACCTGGTGATTCTGAGATTCCTGAGGTGGATAGGAGTATGATCACTCGAGAGTTCAAGTCAGAGCTCAGCAGAGGATGGTTGCTCAAGCTAACAAGAAGAGATCTGATAGGCAGTTTGCAGCGGGAGATTGGGTATTTCTGAAAATTCAGCCTCACAGGCAGATCACCATGACCACTCAGCATTTTAAAAAGCCATCTTCGAAATATTATGGCCCCTACATGATTATTGAGAAGGTGGGAAATGTAGCTTACAAGTTGGCACTTCCTCCTGAACTCCTCTTGCATCCTACCTTCCATGTTTCCTTGTTGAAGCCTTGTTGGTCCATTCCTACTGATATTTCCCACCCTCCTGTGGTCAACCTCTCTAGCCCTTATTGTCCTAAACCAGTGCAGATTTTGGATTGCAGAATGGTCCAAAAAAAGAACAAATTTGTACCTCAAGTGTTGGTAGAATGGGAACACTTGCCTATTGAGGATGCTACTTGGGAAAATTATAATGCCTTATGCCTACGCTTTCCTTCATTTGTTCCTTGAATGCCTTATGCACTTTATACAATGTAGATACATTATTTATAGTGTATAAATACTGTATAATAATGCATAAAGATGTATAAACGTGTTGCCAAAAAATGTTGTATATGTGGGTTGTAACTAAAAATGTGACTATGGTTCTGCAGTAAGTCCGAGGATTGATGGATTCAGGCGGAACCACACCATCCCAAGTCAAATTAACCGTACCTGCTGGGCTGGTCTAATTAAAGACTCCGTCACGGCCAGACATGTTGCTTTGTCCAGATAAAATGAAAATGTTGAAGTACAATCATTTGTTACAATTGTGATGGCCACCCACCGGGAATGTGACAAAAGTATCAACAAAAGGGGATACATTTTTTTTGTAGATCATGAATCAAAACTTGGGAAATCAAAGTTTTCCTTATACACAAGAGAGACTCAATGGAAAGCAGAGGATGTTAAATTGTTAATTAAGCAAGATGATTGCTTCCTGTCAATTAATACAGTATCATTTTTATTCCATTTGCTACTTTTTTGATTTAACATTACTTTATAATCTTCATTCAACTGTTAAATAAGATCACTACAAGACAACTTGTTTAGCTGTGCACGTTTTCAATCGAACCTTTGACTTGCTTACTAGCCTACCCAAAACTTGCTGACTTTTGGGACATTACTGTATCACATGTTATTCTTAATAATCCACTAGCATTTCTATATGCTTTTTGTATATATTTTAAACACTCCCTTGTTTTTAAAGACATAGGATTAAGGAGACTGGCCGAATTCCCACAGTTCTGCTTTCGAAGTAGATAAGAAAAGGACTTGAAAAGGCAGTCATTTAGGGAGCTTTATATGTCTTGCGGACACCGCTTGTGATCGGAGACTCTCTTTGGCACAAATCCCTCTGACATAGTACCTGATAAGATACGATTCTTCTTAGCTATTATGGAGGGAGCTCACTGCTTTACAGGTAAACATCAACCCCAGCATATCTTTCTACCGCTAGTCTAATCGGAAGATAGGTAGGCTCAATAAGTGCCTACAAACAAACATATCTGAGATATGTCACAAGCAAGCAACCCACGCACCGAACTATATAGTTAGCTGTTGCATATGTATCGGTACTAATTAGAAGATTTTATTTACCAAAGTAAGCAATTTGTACAATGTTAATCAAAATGCGACTGGACAGAATGCCCCAGCTTGCACCGAATCAGACTATTAACTACTCACACCTATCATGCAGGGTAGAAATCTAAAGACTTTAGAAGTCTAGCTAGGTGTGGCTGCTTAGCTCCTCTGGAATGGACTTCTTGGACCACTTGTCTGGTGCATATTTATGGTATAACAATTTTTGAAGCGTAGTAGATGTGCTTCCTCATCCAATTTAAAGTACCATTTGTAACTATTCTTCCACTTCCCAATAGGACATCAACGATGTCACAAGAACTCTCACAATCTTTTTTTTTAAATCAAGAATCAATTGGCTTTTGGTTTCTTCACTCTTTTCTTCCACGTTGGAGCCCTTTTCATCATTTTCTTTTCCTTCCACCTCTGAGGGCTTCCTTCCCGTCATCAACTCCAATAATCAGTTCTCTTTTCACGTGGCACTAGCTTTTTCACTTAATTCTTGTTCTTAATTCCAGGATTTGAAAGGTCTGCATGCCACGCTGCTTTGGATAGTAACATATGCAGCATTTCGGGAAAGTGGGGTCAATATTCACAGAAAAAAACTATAATTAATATTTATCAGCAACACTAACACAAAATAAAACCTTGTCTACTTGGTGTAGTTCAGTTTTAGTTAGAAGAGGTCAAGGGTTCTATTCTTGCGAAGCAGGGAGTAAAACCTGACCGCTTGCACCTTGAACTCCATTGTTATTCTGGGTGCCATGCTTAATGTTATACAATTCGTTATACATCTATTGAGAGTTTCAACCGAGTCGTTCGAGTGTCGTGCCACCCCCACCCTTCTTCATAGATCCGCCCCTATATATGTGTGTGTGTGTTTCTCTTCACTTTCCTCACTCATCATCTTTGAAATCTATCTTTCGGTAGGGTGATTAGCTCGGGAAGGTTAGTAGTTTAGTCTTCTAGTTCCTTCTTCAGAAGACCATTGTAGCATCCAATTAGAGCATTTATACAGTCGTTCTCTCTCTCTCTCTCTCTCTCTCTACTTTTATTCAATACAACGGAATCATAACAAAAGGTTTGATCATAACCCCCACACCAACTTCACCAATTCTGATCTCTGGTGAATTTTATCCTAAAAAGCATTCCCTACCTATAGCCTAATCTACAACTTCATCTCAACATGTGATTAAGTTAAACATCCATATTTTGGTCTTACCACACACCAATCTAAGTTAATCTAAAACCTCACTCCAGAATTTAATTTCAAGATCTTGGTGTTCAATATAAATTATAATCCCCTTGAGAAGAAGTATTCCAATTTCTTTGATTCTAGAGTTAATGATCAAAAATACACCTTAACTATCACTTTTTCCCGAGTTTCATACCTTAACTAATTGAGTTGAATAATACTTTAGAAAAAATCTATATTTTCCTTCAAATCCTTCTCTTCTTCACTTTTTCATCATTTCTCATATTTTCTTCCCCTCTTGTCTTTCTTTATATATTTTTCCATGAATCCTATAATTCTATACAACCCTACAATTTTATACAACCTCACAATGCAACAACAACAGCATACCCAATGTAACCCCACAAATTGGGGTCTGAGGAGGGTAAAGAGTACGCAGACCTTACCTCTACCTCACATGTAGAGCACTTGTTTCCGATAGACCCCTGACTCAAGCTAAATACAGTCTAGAAAAAGAAGTAATGGAAATAAAAGAAGCAGAGAGTAGCAAAACAATACTATAACAAAATAACACTATAATCAACCTACACGAAACAACAGATAATAATAAAAATTGAAGAACAAGAAATAAGAGTAATACTACGACTACTAGAATGGGCAACAAGTCAATACACTCCTACCTACTAGTATGGACACACTCCTACCTACTACCCTTCTACCCTAATACATGTCCTTCACATCTTCCTATCTAAGGTCATGTTTCGATGAGCAGCAACTGTGACATGTCCTGTCTAATTACCTCTCCCAGTACTTCTTCGGTCTATCTCTACCTCTCCTGAATCCATAACCAACCTCTCACACCTTCGCACTGGGACACGCATGCATCTCCTCATCACATGCCTGAAGCATCTCAACCTCCACTCCCGCATCTTGTCTTCAATAGGAGTCACTCCCACCTTGTCTACACAACCCTAGAATTTTATAGAACCCTAGATCTTTTCACCAAAATCAAAAGCTAAACAAGAATTCACATTGAAATTGAAGGTTAATGGGGAAAAAATCAAGGGTGAGCAGTTTTACCTATTTAATTATGATTTTACAACCCTTATTTTGATTTTTTTACCCCCTCCCCCTCAACCCCTTAACTTGTACCCATTTAATGAAAATCACTAATAAATGTCTTAATAAGATTAGGGTGGACAACACCACGTGGAGTGCCACACTCAACACTCTTTTTTAACTAAATGGAGCGTGTACCACACGCACCAGCAGCTCAGCATCGAGGTGAATTTTAATACAAAGACAGTGATAGTTTAGGTAGGAAAAGGGAATAATGAGCAGTTGAGGTATGAAACTCGCAAAACAATGATAGTTTAGGTGTGTTCTTAACCATTAACTCTTGATTTTATTAGTTTCAATTTTAATTTGCAAACTTACACATCTCATTTTCACCCTTTTCTTTTGCAGGATTGATTTTATCAACAAGACCCATTCCTCTCCTTCCGTTCCCACTTTTGTCAAACAACTTGATTATGTTAATTAGTAGAAAATTATTTTACAATCAATGGAGTAGATTTTGAAAATGAATGGATGGGGTTGTATTAATTTCCATACACATTATGACAACAAACTAAACCTGTTGTTTCATATTTCATTTTATTAAATCTTCAATTTAAATAAGATACCCAATTCGGCCAATGCTACATAAATTGTATTTTCTTGCTAGGCCTTCCAAATCGCCTATTTAAAGATACTTAAGCAACACTAAAGACATCCATCAGAATTCAGAACCACTCTAAATAGATCTTGTTCATGGCATCTCGTCAAAGCTTCGTCAGATGTGCAACCTTCGTATATCTTACGTTGCGGCTTTGATGACATGGCATGAATAAGAATTTATTTGCAGTAAGGTTTTCGACTCACTTAACAATTCGATCTCATTCCTGACATCTCGATACTTGTGAACAATCTTTGTTAGCATGTTAGTAACGAGAGGTCATGAACAAAGTCAGTTTGTTGGAGTTTATTTCAGGATGCTTATGTCACCAGGCCTCTTTATACCTATAACTGTTCTCCTTATTCAGCTTTTTACTTTTTTCATTCTAATAAGATTCCTGATTGTGAATCCAAAATGATACAAATTTAGGGCAACTAACTAGCATTCTCTCAGACCCATTTTCAACCAGATATGGTGTTTAAGAAATAAAGAGGATTTTTGACAGGTAATCTCAATGAGAAAAAAAAAGTACTTTGTAAGGTCCACAGAAATCATATCAACTCCTTAAAAAACACCTCAATAAGGGCAAAAGTGAAGTAAATGAGAAGTTTATAAGTATAAAAATGTATCAATCTTTATGCGAAGGACAAAAAATAAAAGAAATAGTGCTGAACAAATTGAGATAGATGGAATACCTGTTTTGGTAGCTAATGCTAAAACTACATGGCCAGTGGTTTGCTTGGAGACTGGAGATGTTATTCAAAGTATATAGGCTTTTGGTCATAATCAACTGTTTGAGATCAATACTTTGGACGAGAATATAGTAGATTTGGTCTTTTGGTCTTTTGGCCATTTGACCATGGCAATGCTT
This sequence comes from Capsicum rhomboideum, assembly GCA_031232105.1. NCBI lineage: Eukaryota > Viridiplantae > Streptophyta > Magnoliopsida > Solanales > Solanaceae > Capsicum > Capsicum rhomboideum. The sequence continues at coordinate 38,116,821 of CP124716.1, forward strand.
GCTTCCACTCAGCCTTAGGAGTTTATGGACAAAGAAATACATCACATATCGCAGTTAGAAGTACATACGCATGAAAAGAATCAGCAAACCTATTAAACACGTGTTCGCATAAAGCTCTGGCTGCAGTTTCAAATTCTTAATGTAATTCCACCGGTGAGATACACCAAGTGCAGGGCCATTAACTATCTCATGTAAAGATATATTTCTGAAGTGACGAATCTATGTATGAGCTGCAAGAGTAGATGATGTTTGACGTGAAGTGACGAGTAACAATAGGGATTAATTGCAGGAATGAATCAGAGTTCTCTTCAACGTCCTACCATGGCCATTACAAGATCGCATCTTTACATTGGCCAAACCCAATATCTCTTTGCTGAAACCAATTAGAACTGCTTCTTTATTGAGAACAAGAACATGGTTACATTTAAGGAGTTATTGCTTTTTGACAAAACAATCATGACTTACATTTTTACTCAGTTAGACGAGCCAATTCTTTTTCAAGGAGCAATTGGTTTCTCATTTCCCTAGTAGACACTGAAATTCCTGAACCCATTTCACCAATAATCTCCACAAGAACAAATGCCATCTTTGAAATGATGATAGCGATTGACATCTCTGATAGTGATTTCTCTCTCTGTTAACTTTGAGATAAACTTGATTGCAACATGACAATCCTCGCAAACTCGGAGGTTTTTGGTGATCAACAGCTTTGTTCCTGGGGGTGTACTAATTAGACCAAAAGCAATCGCTAGCCTTTCACTGTGGCTGCACACCATTCTGCTCTTCTCGTCATCTTCCACATCATGGAAAACAGGTGTGATGTTTGGGACATAGCCAGCTTGTACCATTCGTACTCCTAAGTTCTGTAGCTCTGCATAAATCTCGTCAGACATAGGATGAGATGTATCCCCAGAGAGAAATGCATGTACTTTGTTTTTAACTTCAATCCAACTGTACGCGGAGGTTTTCTTTACACCTCTTTCGTTCATTAATTCTCTAAGCTTTGCAACACCTTCCCATCTACCTGCTTGGGCATAAATATTCGATAGGATCACATAATTGCCTGCATCATCAGGCTCAAGCTCAATCAACCTCTCTAATGCCAATTCTGCAAATTCCACATAACCATGGATTTTGCATGAATTAAGAAATGCACCCCAGACACCAGCATCCGGCATAACTTTCATCTGCGTTATAAGTCCATAAGCCTCATCTAAGCAAGCAGAATGACCTAAGAGATCAACCATGCATGTAGTGTGTTGAATGGTCGGTTCAATTCCATAATCTTTTGACATTGAATCAAAATACATCCTCCCTTCACTCAACAGACCTCCATGATTACAAGCTGATAAAACACCTACAAAAGTTATATGATCCGGCTGAGCTTTGACAACCATCTGATTAAACAGATCAAGTGCTGCATTAGCATGACCATGCATTGCATATCCGGTGATCATAGCATTCCAAGAAACAACTCTTTTCTCCTGGAGTCCTTCGAACAAGATCCTAGCAACCTTCACAGACCCACTCTTAGCATACATATCCACAAATGCTGTCTTCACTTTGTCCTGAGAGTCAAAACCTTGTCTCCAACTATACCCATGAAGCTCCCTTCCTTGTCGAAGGGCTGCAACATCAGCAGAAGCAGAAATTGCAGTCACCAAAGTGGCCTCAGTGGGTCTAACGCCTCCACACGCCATTTCACCACATAAAGACAAACAATCCTCAGGATGACCGTTTTGTGAGAAAGCAGCAAGCATTGAGTTCCAAACAACTACATCCCTCTCAACGACATTATCAAACACCTCCCTCGACCTACCAACACAACCACATTTAGAATACATGTCAATAAGAGCAGCACCCACAAAAACATCCTTATCCCACTTTGTTCTCTTCGCATGTTCATGTATATCCTTCCCCACTTCAATCGCTGACAATGCCGAACACGCTTTAAGTACAAACGGAAAGGTAAAATTATCAGGAACATGACCATAATCAAGCATTTGATAATACAGGTTAATTGCACCCTCGTATGGTCCATTCCAAGCATACCCACGAATCAAAACATTCCAAAGAAAAATATTTCCTTTAGGAATTCTATCAAACAGGTGATGGGCATTCGTCAATTTATCACAAACACAGTAAAGATTTACAAGCTTTGTTGCTAAATTGATGTTGTAGCCTAAACCGGTGAGGCATAGATGCGCATGGAGCTGTTTTCCAGGCTTAACTGCTTTTCGGGCGATGCAAGATTGGAGAAGAGAAGCGTAATGTTGAGTTGGATTTTGTGAAAGTAAGTGTTGATGATGGTGATGAATTTGAATAATGCATCCGATGAATGTGTGCTTACGAGCCGACCAACTTGTAATAATTGATATCATTTGTATATGTCTGCTACGATGAAAAAGGAAGGAATTCGACTGTAGTAGTAACAAATAATAAAGGGCGGGAAAGCCCAATCCTCCAAAAATAAACCTCTCCTGGGACTCTGGGAGGTAGAGAGGCCAGCCAAACCTCTCTACGACTATGGAAACTAAATTAGTTCAGCAATTTCAACAGCAAAAAGACAATTACACTAAAAATAAGTGTTTTATTTTACTTGAATACAACAACAACAACAAACCCAGTGTAATCCCACCAAGTGGGGTCTGGGGAGGGTAAGATGTACGCAGTTCATACCACTACCTCAAACGAAGTAGAGAGGCTGTTTCCAATAGACCCCCGGCTCAGGATAAATAACAGTAGAAAACATAACAACAACAAACAAAAAGGGATAACACACTAATAGAAAATAAAAGAAATGGGACGCCCACAGAGTCATGCAGTATACAATCTATCCAGACATCCCCAAACACCACCACAATATCAAGAACAGGGAACTACAAAACACACGCATAACACTACCGTTATACGCACAGAAGCAGACAAAGCACACCTTACTACTAGCCAGAACGCACTCCTACCCACTAACCCTCCACCCTAATCCGCTCCCTCCACACCTTCCTATCTAGGGTCATGTCCTCAGTAAGATGTAACTGCTCCATGTCCTTTCTAATCACCTCCCTCCAATATTTCTTCGGCCTACCTCTACCTCGTCTGAAGCCATCCATAACTAATCTCTCACACCTCCGTACCGGGACATCTGCACACCGCTTCCTCACATGCCCAAACCACCTCAACCGCACTTCCCGCATCTTGTCAACTACCGAGGCCACTCCCACCTTCTCCCGAATACTCTCATTCCGAACCCTATCTCTCCTAGTAAGTCCACACATCCAACGCAACATCTTCATCTCCGCCACCTTTAACCTCTGTATGTGGGATGCCTTGACTGGCCAACACTCCGGGCCATACAACATAGCCGGACGAACTGCCACACTGTAGAATTTGCCTTTCAATTTAGGAGGCACCTTCTTATCGCACAAGACTCCCGAAGCGAGCCTCTATTTCAACCACCCTGCACCAATACGGTGTGTGACATCCTCGTCAATCTCCCCATTCCCCTGAATCATAGATCCAAGGTACTTGAAACTATCTCTCTTCCAAATAGCTTGGGAACCCAGCTCCACTTCCACGTTGGCCTCAAGCGTCAAGTCGCTGAATTTGCACTCCAAGTATTCCATTTTTGTCCTACTCAACCGAAACCCTTTAGCCTCTAGGGTTTGTCTCCAAACTTCCAACTTATCATTAACTCATTTTCGGGTCTCGTCAATTAGAACTACATCATCAGGAAATAACATACCCCAGGGTACCTCCCCTTGAATACGTCGCGTCAAAACATCCATCACCAAGGCAAATAAAAACGGACTAAGCGTCGATCCCTGGTGCAACCCTATCAAAACAGGAAAGTGCTCTGAATCTCCTCCTACAGTCCTCACCCGAGTCTTCGACCCATCGTACATGTCATGGATCGACCTAGTGTACGCCACGGGGACCCCTCTAGCCTCCAAGCACCTCCACAGCACCTCCCTGGGGACTCTGTCGTATGCCTTCTCAAGATCGATAAACACCATGTGCAAATCCTTTCTTCTCTCCCTATACTGCTCCACTAGTCTCCGCACAAGATGAATGGCCTCAGTAGTCTAGCGCCCAGGCATGAAACCAAACTGGTTTTCAGAAATAGTCACGATCCTACTCAACCTCAACTCTACCACCCTTTCCCACACCTTAATAGTGTGGCTCAACAACTTGATGGCCCTATAATTATTACAACTCTGAACATCGCCCTTATTTTTGTATAAAGGGTTCATTGTACTCCATCTCCATGCTTTAGGCATCCTAGCGTCCTAAAAATGATGTTAAATAACTCGATCAGCCACACTATACCCACCCCGCCAGTGCTCTTCCAAAAATCTACCGAAATCTCGTCTGGCCCAGTCACCCTACCCCTACGCATCCTACGAATAGCACCCTTAACCTCTTCGACCTTTATGCGCCTACAATAACCGTAGTCACGACACCTCTCTGAGTACTTCAAGTCCCCCAGCTCCAATTTTAATAAATCAAAAAAAAAAAATTTACCTTTTTTTCATATTAGTCTTTGTCACAGGGGCAGATTATGTCAATCAAACCTGGCAAAGTTTAGCCCACCGTGCGGCAGCAGCCAAGTCTGCCTGCTGCTTGACTCAGCCTGTGTGCAGTCAAGTATGACTGTCTTGCCAAATGTTTCTATTTTGGACTTAGAATAATTTTTCGATGCTAAACTGAAATGAACACAAGCATATAGGAAAATCCCAACCTTTATATTAATATCAAAACAATACAAAGGATCCTCACTCATTATGACAACAAGTCTGCCATAACTTCGACTTTGACTTTGACTTAGGCACAATCACATGTCGATTGCTGCCTTAACACTCTATTGAAACCATTACGTTTCTTCTAGTGTTTTCTTAGTGAATTTCTGACTTAGAATCTCCCTTATTCACTCTCTTCTTAATAATTTTCGTCATAGGCCAAGGCTGCATATTTATAGCACATATGACAGCCTTTGGCTTACAACCAATAGCCTGCCGACACTTTTCAAGATCAGGGGCAATCAAATAAAATGCAGTTGACATCCCCAACTGCATAGGCAATTCAAATTTCGAATTTAAAAGCTACAACAAAGATAAGAAATCAGCAATCATGTGCATGGCATATGACATGTTCTGACTCATTTTTCCACTATGGGCTAATTTTCGTTCCATGCCCATGCTGCTAAGGCATTGTCTATGCCTTGTCTAGCCACTGCTTTGCCACTGCTGCATTTAGCTCAGCTGTCCATGCCACTGCCGACACCACTACCTGTCTTGCTTGCGTCTGCCTTGGTCATGCTAGCTTCATTTTTCCTCAAGCCTTTCTTTATTTTTCTGCTTGTTTAGCTTTGTTTCAACCTATTCTTTTCTTTAGCTCAATTAGATTTGCCCGCACTTGAACTTGACCTTGGCACATGCCATATGTCATCGTGTCCACTATCGACGTCGGCTAGCGCCTATGCCATGCCACAGCACATTGCCTTGTCAACCTTGCCTGTCACCAGCTTGGCAATGCCACCACATTGCCTACATGATTGATTCAACCTGCACCTAGGCCCTTGACAAAGTCATTCATGCCAATCTTTTGCCGCCACCGTGCCATCCGCCGAGTTTAAGAGTCAGGCCTCTTACAAACCACCCCCACCCTTTGAAACTCGACTTCCTCATCGAGGATATCTCTTTAACGAATATACAGGTTAGGATTATGAATATATATCCCATGTCCTACCCCATCTTCAACAACCAATGATAAGGCATTAACTGTTGTTTCCTCTTCATCCTTCCCTTTGTCCAATTCGGCGGCAATCAAAGCATTCACTTTTGATTGTATCGGACAGTCCCTCTTCAAGTGTGGTCTGCCACAAGTAAAGCAGCCACCAAACTTGCCACTCTTCTGTTTTTGAAAAGAAGACTCCCTTTGTTTTGCTTTCCCCACTTCGTCTTTGTCACCGACAGTATGGCCCTTCCTATTTTTATTCCAGTCTTTCCCTTTGTCCTTAGACTTGGAATGCGAAGTTTCCTTTGGGTCATTACCCTCATTGAAGTCAGCCAACTTATCAGCTGCCGCAATAGCCGTTGTGAGAGTTTGAACATTCTGTCTCCTTAACTCTCTTTGTGCCCACGCCTTTAACCCGCTCATAAGATAGTGCAACTTGTTTTCCTCAACCATGTTGTCTATGTTGAGAATCAAGAAAGAAAACTCCTTGATATACGTCCTCACTGTGCCGCTTTATTTCAATCGCCACAGCCCATCTCTTGCAATCCAAGATGAGTTGCTTGGAAGGAATTGGGTTTTTAACTCTTTCTTCAAGACTTCCCACGTTTCAATTCGTGGAAGCCCCACGTTTTCAACTTTTGCAACCCTTGTTCTCCACCAAACTTTGGCATCATCACCCTAATACATAGTTGTGACTGACACCTTAACTTTGGCATCATCACCCAAATACATAGCTGTGACCGACACCTTCTCATTTTCTAGAACCTTGGCTACTTGGAAATAATTTTCCATGTCCCACACAAAATTTTCCAACTCCTTAGAGCTCCTCAAACCATTGTAAGACTTCAGTTCTGGTACCTTCAATTTCGTGTGATTGACATTCCCTTGCAAGGTTCGTCGGAGAAGAAGAACTTCACCACGCAGTTCTTCCTTCTATTGTTGAACAATTTCTATTTCTGCCAGTTCTTGCTCATGCTTAGCAGCTTAGTCTGATTCCAAATTGTTAACTTGTTCAACAAAAGACTCCCGCACCAGCGTCAATTCAGCACTCACCCCTTGAACTTGGGTGATTAAGTCCACCAGATTTTTACCATCATCAGTGACACCAACCAGCGCCTCCAATCGTGCTACCCTTTCCCTTAATTCAGCATTTCCTCCAGCCATCGTCTAAGTCCAGCCTATGCTCTGATACCAGTTGTCACAGGGGCAGATTATATTAATCAAACCTGACAGAAGTTAGCCCACTGATGTCGCCAAAAATATACCTTTAGGAAAGTATAATGCGGTCGTTGTATCAAATATAGAACCCAACTAGGTTGGGGTCGATTCCACAGGGAACAGGACGAAATTATGTAGAATGCTAGTCTAAGTAATTGGTAAGTAAGTAAAACTGGGGGGGGGGGTTGTAAATAAGTGGTAACAGTACCTATTGCTGATTATAGGATTTGTAAACAATATGAGAAAGACACTAGGACTGTGATCCCCGATGATTCCTTAACTCCACTGGTTACTTATGCTGGCAAAACTATCCCGTTGTGTTGCATGCAAAATCTAACAAGATATGTTCATCTAAACGTCTCTCGACCTTGGTTAGACGAATTTCACTCTTCTCCTCTCGGTCTCCGAGTGTCGCACTACTAACCCTTGTTCTAGATCTCAGATAACTATTCCTATTATGGCTCAAGTTATTAGATGAAGGTTGATAGCTTCAAATCTCTGTTGTTATTCCCTTTTCCCAATCTCTACCTCTCTCTCGAGCAAGTCTAGAATACAGGCAAGTTTCTAACGTTTGCAACCGTTAGAAGATCAATCACAATGAAGGAAATAACAATACATGCATTCACACTGGTTCAAAATTGCTTTGCACTTAACCCGTTTCGTTAATTCCTCATGGTTCACACAACCCTAGTTGATGAGTTTAGCTACTCATGTTTGCAAGAGCATAATAAGAATTCGAGGATGAAAACATAATTGTAAACTCACAATAAAGAAGAAATGTTGAAATCTCAATTATGAATAAAACCCTAGAATCGATGTTCCAAGATTACAAAATCCAATAATGTGTTTATGAACTCAAAATAATGAAAAACTGTCTCAAAATAATGTAATGGCTAAATCTTGAACATAGGACAATAAAGGGGTATTTACAGATACAAGACGAATCTTATCCTAATCAAAACAGGAAAACAGAGTCGGCAAACTTCCACAGTACCGTGACTTGGTGTCGTGGAACTAAGTCACGTCACGCGGGTCCTGTCGTGGAAATCAGACGACCATTGAACATCTCTGAAGTTGACTCACGGCAGCCACTCACGGCACATGAGTCCTGTCGTGAGTCACCTCTCCGTTGCAGATCCTGGTTCTTTCATCTTCAGATACTTCGATCTCGAGCGTGATTCTTTATTTTTGTCCATGTTGCCTCGAAAACCTATTCTCCTACAATATAGAACAGAAAACACGTCATACCAACCAAACACACCCAAGTTATCGCATATTTTCCTTATTTTAAGCATCGAAAGTATCATGAAACCATGACACATCACCCACCGTGCGGCAGTCAAGTTTGTCTGCTTGACTCAGCCTGCGTGCAGTCAAGTGTGACTGTCTTGCCCAACGTTTTTGTTTTGGACTTAGAATAATTTTTCGATGCTAAACTGAAATGAACACAAGCTTATACAGGAAAATTCCAACCTTTATATTAATATCAAAACAATACAAAGGACGCTCACTCGATATGACAACAAGTCTGCCACAACTTCGACTTCGACTTAGGCACAATCACATGTCGATTGCTGCCTTAACACTCTATTGAAACCATTACGCTTCTTCTAGTGTTTTCTTAGTGAACTTCTGACTTAGAATCTCTCTTATTCACTCTCTTCTTAATAATTTTCGTCCTAGGCCAAGACTGCATATTTACAGCACATATGACAGCCTTTGGCTTACAACCAATTACCGCCGACACTTGTCAAGATCAGGGAAAATCAAATAAAATGCAGTTGACATTCCCAACTGCATAGGCACTTCAAATTTTGAATTTAAAAGCTACAACAAAGATAAGAAATCAGCAACCAAAAATAATTACAAAAAGTAACCGCCGCATGTGCATGGCATGTGACATGTGCTGACTCATTTTTCCACTATGGTCTAATTTTTGTGCCATGCCCATGTTGCTAAGGCATTGTCTATGCCTTTTCTAGTCACTGCCTTACCACTGCTGCATTTAGCTCAGCTGCCCATGCCACTACCGACACCACAGCCTGCCTTGCCTGCGTCTGCCTTGGTCATGCTAGCTTCATTTTGCCTCATGTCATTCTCCATATTTTTGCTTGTTTAGCTTTGTTTTAACCTATTCTTGCCTTTAACTCCATTAGATTTTCCCGCACTTGAACTTGAACTTGACAAATGTCATATGCGATCTTGCCCACTGCCGACGTCGGCTAACGTCTATGCCATGCCACAGCACCCTGCCTTGTCAACCCTATATGTCACCAGCTTGGAAATGCCACCATATTGCCCACATGATTGATTCAACCTGCACCTAGGCCATTAACAAAGTCATTCATGCCAACCCTTTGCCGCCACCGTGCCATCCGTCGAGTTTAAGAGTCGGGCCTCTTACAGTCTTACTATTAAATAACCATATAAACAGGGGCGAATTCAGGGGGTTGGGTGGGGGTTCCCGGGAATCCAATAACTTTCGTGCAGATCTTCTATTTATATTGAGAAATCTAGTATATATATGAGAATTACAATTTGGGAACCCATAAAAAAAGTGTGTTATTGGTCTAGTGGAGTAGAAAAAACTGTTAAAGTTTTGCGACCTCTTGGTTGTGGGTTCGAATCCCTTTATTTACTTTGGTTTATTTTTGTCTAATGTGGGGAACCCACAAACCTTAAATCCTATATTCGCCTCTGCATATAAAATAGAGAAAAATACACAGCATAACAAACCTAAGCCTTTAATTATGATTCATAACAACACTTTAAAATAATTACCAAGCATGATAAAAATAACAATATTTTAGTGGATTCCTTTGAATACATATAAGAGAATATTCACTCCCACTTTTCACTCCCCACATTTTATTCACTTTGTTTTTTATTTTTACCCCTCTTTCTCTTACTTTACCTTTTTCCCACTTTTCACGCCTCTCTTTTTATCACTTCTTTTTCAGATTTACCTCTCTCCTACTTTACCTTTTTTCCTTCAATTTTTTAGCTTTCAATTTTTTCACGATTTCAAGCTAATGGTGAAGTGGCCAGTCGCCCACTTCACCATTAACCCACCAAGCCGCCGCGTCTCCATACACCATCCACACCATAGCCTCCTTCTCCATTTCAGGCAGTTTTTTTCTCAAAAATTTGTGTGTTCCACAAAATGGAGAAGGAGGTTGTGGCGTGGATGGTGTATGAAGATGTGGCGGTTTGGTGGTTAATGGTGAAGTGGGCGGCTGGCCGGAGTTTGAGGCGGTGGCGATGGTGTGTTTTCCGGTGAAATTGGAATGGGGAAAGTGTATTTGGCCTCTATTTTTACAGTGGAAATTGTGTTTGAGGGAGGTCTTTCTCTATTAATAGAAAAATGGAACTATTAATGGTGGATTTGGGTGATGGTGATGAAGACGGATATGAATAATGAATGTGGTGTTAATGGTTGATTAATTTTCTGTTCAAATAGGTGTTAAAGGTATTTTTCAGTGAGAATTTTAGAATTGTATTGAATGTTAATGGAGAGGTGTATGTGCAGGGTGTATATGGTATAGAAGGAGGAAGAAGGGGACTGTATTTATTTTGTATTTGTAGTTGACTGTATATTGTATTTGTATGTGTAGTTTTATTTATTTTATTCATTTGTATTTGTATTATATTTTCGTTGATGCATTTGTATTTTAAAGAACTGTTTTTTATATTTGCATATATAGTTGACTGCATATTGTATTTTGTATTTGTAGTTTCATTTATTTCATTTTGTATTTGTTTTTCTATTTGTAGTTGACTGCATCATTTATATTTTAAAATAATTGAAAAAGAACGGTTGATTCTATTTCTATGAATACTTGTATTTGTATTCATTAATACAAATTGTATTTTATTGATACAAATTGAACCATACAAAATATGCAATATATCATTTGATACAAATACAAATGACAAATTTGACATATAAATATAAGTGATACATTGTATATTTTTTATATGACAGACTCAAGAAAATAAAAATACAAATGAAAGCTCAAAAAAAAATGAGAAAGAGATAGAAATACAAAAGTCAAAAAAAAATGAGAAAGATTATAGAAGAGAAGGAGAGAGAGAGGCGAGAGATTGAGGAGAGAGAAAAAGAAAAAATCATCAACATTTATCTATGACTTGAATAACCTTTAATGTGACATTATATTTGGTAACATAATTTTTCATTAAAGTCTCATGAGTGATTTTAGCAACAATAAAAGATATGAAATGAAAGGACTATGTTTTTCAAATTTTTTCTTTGGAATTGTAATTTGTTGTTAGCAATTCAGTAATCCTTTTAAGATAGAACAATATTTACTTTTTGGAAGAGTTGTGTGGTGTTGGGAATACATAACTTGTGTGAGTTGTGTCATAGCAATCTCTCTCATGTAATCAAAATTTTGCTTGAGCATTACAAATATACAAGGTCTTGTAGTAAAAAATTATAGTACTCAATGTACATATACTACTCTAAATCTGTATTTTATGTGTTATATTACATAAACTTTTCATATGTATGCAACTATTTTAAAATGTCATATACTTTTTTAAAAAAATACATACGAAAAGTTTGCACGATTTTTCACTTAGATACCTAAGACGCGTTTCAATTACACATTCAACTTATTAAAAAATTGCCTTATTGGACAGTTGACCATCAACAAATAAATAAGGAAAACATCATACATTCGTTGTTGGCATGACAAAACAACGAATTAACTGATTACATATGACATTTTGAGTTAAAAAAAATTGAAAACTATCTAAAATCTAAGTAATAAATAACATAAAAATAATAATTTAAAAAATTTAATTTACACTGAATCTGGAAAAATAATCGCAGATTTTGAAAAGAAAAATCTAAAAGAAATTTCAGGAAAGGAAAAGGAAAAATTATTTTAAAATACATGTAATAAATAAAATAAAAAATATTCTTTAAAAAAAAAAACTTAAAATGAAACTTAAAAACTCGCAGCTTCTGTAAAACTTAAAAATAAAATTGAGGGAAAAAGTTTGGGAAAAAATATGGATTTTTTTTGCAACTTTTAGGTTTTCATTAAAAATCTAGAAAAGAAAACAAAAACAAGTCTGTTTTTTGCCCTTTTCACGAGCATGTTTGATGTGAAAACCACGCAAATTGTCAAATCAACAAAAAGTGTTAAATCGTACACCTGAGCCTTAATACAGGTGTTACGAACCAACAAGGGGATCGTGCGGGCACCTACTCTAATCTATCCAAATAGGAGAATCTTGTATCACCCAACCAAAATATGTGGAAGACAATTGAGTAAAATCGTTAAACATTAAACGTTTCCTCAAAATAATATAAACTTTGAGACGATAAAATAAGAATACAACCTTTACCCAAAACCTAGTCTAGACATGTACAAGAGCTATTAAGGAAAAAAGGAACAACACAAGACTCAGCTTCCACCATAGGATTAGGATGAGCAGAAGCTGTTGGGGATCACTATCCGCATCATATAAGAAACATCAACTGATCCTGCAACCAGACTATACCCCGAAAACGGGTATAGCAAGAGTAGTATCAGTACAACCACACGTACTGGTAGACATCATTGGCCGATCAAGGTCAAATCACATAAACATAATATTGAAGTTCAAGATCAATCATGCATGCTAGTAAAACAATTGAATTCCCTCAATTTCATCCTTCGTATTACCTCTCTCAACTTCAACATAAACCTGGTAACTCGATCTGTTTAAAGTGACTACAAGGACCTATTCCGTTCTTATCACATTTCACTAACGATCACTAGGTTTATGATGCAACAGTTATTAACAAATTACTATTATTCCATGTGCGGACACTAATTTCTAAGTCTGTTGCCCATATCAATATATGGGTGTACATCACCTTACAACCCGATGAAGTCTACACCCAACCACTAGCCAAGAATCTTCTCACGTTTACCTCCCTCTACTCATCACTCTCCAGCTAATTATTCACTAAATTCTATTCACTCAATTCTGCCTAACCCCGCATTAGCCAGTTAATAATTCATTAACACTATTTTATCATAGTTCATTTCCTCTCACTCCTAGCAAAACAAGAATTTGTACAATTGGTTGAGCTTACCATAATAAGAATCACCAAGTTCATTACCACAAAGTCATATCAAGGCAGTTAAAGAGTTGTCCACACAAGCATCCAATCATAATACCAAGAAACGAATTATTAAGAAACTGGACCACACAAGAATCTCAAGTATATCATCAAGTAAATGGACCACACAAGGATCACAATGTATATCAACATAAATAGTTCACTTAAGAACTCCAAAATAATGTATAATATAAACAAACCCGGTCCACTCAAGAAACCGTCAAACTCTCCAAATCACAGTGTACACATATGTTATGGGAACTATGATTGCCCACTAGCCTTGATCTGCAGGGGACGAGCTCAGTCCATGTACCAATCATACTAGACAACTAAGTATCTTGCCACCCTTATTCCAAACAAGTGTTATGTCACCCTTATTCCAACATTCCTACCCTTATACCACCTTAAACCACCAATTCAATCACAGGCTATACATTCAGCTCAATCAATTCACGATAATAACTATGTATTAGTCATAAGTACAATCTCTATAATAAGTTCATTATAAATCAACACTTGCACTTTATAGTCAAGCATTTAGCATCATTTACAAGCATAACTTGAAAACAAGTAAACATTCAGTTAATAAGCATATACACAATCAAACTGAGTTTCAACTCCAATTCAACAACACGTTTCACGAACAAGTCGACAACTTAGTATATTAACTTATCAAACAACCACTCATCAACAACACTCATGTGTGGGAACCAAGCAACAGATAATCAGAAGATACACACGATCAATTGGGTCTAAACTCCTATTTAACAATACACACAGGGCGTTATATACATTTATACAAGTTATTTCACTTGATTACCGCTCAACTCTGACCACAAACTATTATTCATCCACTTCCACACCTATTCTTCTACCACAACCATTCATCATAATCGGAACCCGTTCTACTTCCCAACTCCTAACTTATCCTGGTGTCATAATTAGTCGGTTTATCTCACAACTCTTCATAATTTTCTCGCCTGGAATATTAGCATACATCATTACACATTTTAACACAAAGATTATATCACACATAGCAATCATCAATAATAGATATAATTCAATGACATTAACACCAGATTAATACAAGTTCACCTCCATTTATCACTTTTTACCCAATCATACATCGTTACTCAATTAGCATGAATGGTAAAAAAAACATGTAGGCCTCAATAACAGTTTTACACAATCAATTATATTTACACTAGATTAATTTCATGTTTGCATTAATTACTACATTTAATCCAGCCAAACACTATGCCCGCAGGCCTAAACCTGAAATCTCTCATCAATCTATATAACGAATATGTTTTCTAAATGTAGTCTGCTACTCAATTAAACCTAGCCTACCTGGGTGTCAAGCTGATGTTACGGAGGCATGAACTCTCATTCCCTGGTCGGGTTCTACCAATCCTGACGAAGATTCAACGAATCTACCGCTGAAACATGCCCTCTCGAAGTTGCATCTCCATTAGCTTCGTTCTCACGTTTAGGAACAATCCTATGTTGTTTTTAGGAGGAGGCAACATCATATGTTTTAAGCTGAGAAGGAAAAGAATTTTAAAACGCGGAGCTGACTGCCCGATTCTATAGCGGCACGGTTGCCGCTGCAGCAGGAAGTGTTCCGTTATGGCGGGATGAAGGCAGGCAGTCTCCCCCAAAAATTTTCCCCTTCAAAATTCGACTTCCGAGTTCGTCTACCAAGAATTTTAACAGACACCTTGACAAGTTTAAAAATTACCAACACCCCCGTGCCCTTTGAACGCGATGCTTATAGTAACGACGGGATGGGTCGTTACAATAGGTGTTTTTGTTTAAATAGTACAAAACTTAGTTGGGGTGTCTAATTAAAACTTTATTTCACTTAAGTGTCTCTGTATGTGTTTAGTCTTTTAAAATTAAAGTATCAAAAATTGAATCGTACCGATCTCGAAAAGAAACTGAGATGTTTGTGACCATTTCAAAACATCTAGTTTGGTTATACACGATAGAGTAATCAAATTGATTAGTATGGATACAAATTTCTGAAATATTTTACCTTTTTGCGTTTTTTTCTTTATCTTTAAAGAGATACTGAATGCACATAATTTAGGAGATGATGACGTAGTAAACTACACACAAGCCTCCCAACGAAGCCAACATAATTCTCTATTACTGATTTCAATGTCTTTATTTAGGGAATAATTGATTGTAAGAGAAGGATAAAGACTTTAGCTAAGAAGATCTTCCCGAATATTAGAGCTTGAGGTACTTGATGACACATATGAAGTTAAACCTTCACCAAAATGACATACTTCGCTTCTGAAGACGAGTCTGTGCTCCTCAGTAAATGTACAGAGAGTTAGAAAAAAAGGCTATTCTAAATATAGTCATATCAGTTCATGAATTGGTATTTTTACTCATTTAAATTTGAAACTTAAATGTAAATTAATACTTACATAAAATTGAAATAAGAATTAAAACATCCAATTTTTAATTGGCCTTTTGGTGTGGGACAATGAAAGCTAATACAAAATATCAAAAGGATGCAGTGATTCTTTTGTGAGCGAGGGTCTGATGACAAGAAAGCAATCAACTAAATCGTGGATGAGATCTTTAGATATTTTACTAATTAAATCAATTGTCCAAACCGATATGATCGAATCAGTTTGGGACCTGAGAGGTGGTGGTTTACCCTGCTGTGAATATCAGCAGTTCGAGTTCACTTATGTCCAACTTAGTACTTGGTCGATACAAAGTCTTATGATATCATCCAATTTTTTTGATTCAGTTTTGATCTATGATTTTTATCATTCATGTACGTTGATAAGATCCATCCATGTCGGTGCACTTCTCTTCCTTTTCCTCTAAGTGTGTCGCTGATGCAGTAAAAGCACTCTGGTTATTTCATTTCAACCAGGGATCATGGCTCAATCTTCCAACATATCTATACTCAATGAGGAAGACATGACCTCATCAAATATAATGACGCAAACGAGAAAGGGAAGGCAACAAGTCTGCAGTAGCGATAATGTCGAAGATAATCTACTTCTTGAAGACTGAGTTTGAGTTGGTATCGGAAAAAAACTCGGGAAAATACGTGTTTTAGCAGCTTAGGGAAATTTCCACATCAAGAAATCAATTTTGGCTGGGGAACGTACAAAACTGAGCATACGAAATGGTTTACATAACAGATTAATGGGTAACCAAAGTAAAGGAGTAGACGCATTTGTGTCCCAGAGTGAAAAACATGACCGGGGAGCTTCTTGAATTTGCTACTCCAGTTCCAAGTTTTTAGGGCATCAATATCTCTCTTTTCGCATGTCATCTAGCATTTCGTTGCGACATAAGCTTCTTGCAAACCCGCTTTTGTTGCTGAGTTCTTTCCAGGATTGTAGAATAGTCTTTTATTGATCTCAATGTATGGGATAGCAAACACATGTTCTGGGATGATGGAAAATGCATTTTCTCATGCTACTATAGCACCATTGAGAAATCCAAAACAAGCTTTAACATAGTCGCATCTCAACGGGTGCAAAAGCATATATCAACGTAAATGCTTCCATCATTATACCACCCACTGATTCATTAGCTTATTCCTTTCAATGAATATTTAACATTTTGGTATATAGATTGCGTAGCAGAAGTGAATGGAAACACAAGGGAAACATAGCTGTAAGGAATTGATGTCACTTTCTATAGACAAGCATCATCTCCTAGAGGTGTACAGGGGAAGTCGGAGATTGAAAAAGAATCAGACTGAAGATATAACGAGCCTTTGAACAATGAGAATCGTTGATTTCCAATTTAAGCAGCAGATGCCTCTATATGTCCCCTGTAAAATATTAATTTAGCATATCTAACTCTTAAAAGACAAAAAAAGTCATTTAGCCACAATAACATTAGAAAAACAAATGTTGAAAATTCCGAGATGCAGATCCAGCCACAAAGCTGTATCACCAAATCCATTGCTAGATGGTAACAAATTGTCAAACGGGTATTCAGCTTCTAGTAGAATCATTATCTTGGATTTGGAACTGCTCTAATATTAGGTTACACTTGTTAATTGTACGTGCATCAACAAGGCCATGGTTCCACAGCTTTGTCATGAATAAGCTCCAACACCTGCCATTAAACATTAGACGATACATAAAAGCTACACTAAAGATCAGCAACGTTAAGAGTACATGACAACATGCTACAGTAGATGATGAGCAACGTTAGTGTACATGACAACATGCTCCTGTAGATGGTGAGCAATCATCACGTATTGAAATAAATCCAAATCAGCAATTTGAAGGAAAACTAGTCTATACTATTAAATGTCTAGACGTTTGTTGACAGTACTATTACTGCTTCATCAGATCCGAGAAAACATGTATTTATGTGACAACACCAACAATAAATTTGTTTTCCACTGTGCTATATTGTTAATACACTAAGGGCCTGTTCGGAAAGCCATCTGGGAAATGGATTTGAGTGTAATTGGATGTAATTACATAGTTTTCCCTGTTTGTTTCGTCAGGTAATTACTTAGTTAGCAAGGACAACAACAACAACCCAGTATATTCCCACAAAGTGGGGTTTGGGGTGGGTAAGTGTACGCAGTCCATACCACTACCTCAGAATGAAGTAGAGAGGCTATTTTCGATAGACCCCCGGCTCAAGACAACTTGGTTAGCAAGGAATTGGTTGTAATTGGGAAGGGCTAATTACACTCTCCAATTCTCAGGGAGGTGTGAATTACTTTTTTATTTCTATTACTTTAAATTCTTTTTTATTTTTGCTATTTTAATTTTAAAAAAAATAAATTATTTTACATTATTTATATTTCATTTCTTTACTTCTCATTTCCCAACCTTTACTTCTTGTTAATCCATGCAATTGCTCGTATTATTTGTTTCTTATTTATTTTCTTCCTTTCACATAACTGTGTTAGTATCTAATTTTCAAATCAAGTAGAATTCATTATTGAATGAGGTTATAGACTTATGTTTTTCTTTTTTTTTTTGAGTTATATTTATTTAAGTTATGTTGAAATTTGACATAAGAGTATTATGTTAACTTCTTCTTTTTTTAATTTTTAATTTTGAATTTTGAACTTTCAGTTTCAATTTATTGTTTTAGTAGTATTGACTTGTTATTTCACATTGCATGCCATTCATTTTTCATTTAGAATTGATAGATTCTCTTTTGTCAAATGTTTGAATAATTTTATAACATTATATTTATAATATGAATCTTTTTGACAAACATGCATTTCATAATGTTCTTAAAAATCATGTACTTTTAGTTTTTATGATTAATTCAATTAAAACAAAAAATTTAAAAAATTTATATCAACTATTTTTTATATCATATATTATTAAGTAAGACAAGATTATCTTTTAATACCTATTTAATATCATTTATAAAGACCCTCATTTGTCAAATATTAAATTTTTATTTTTGAGAATTAATTTTTATTTAAAATTTTACTATAACGATGTAATTACACTTGTGCAACCAAACAGTACACTTGTAATTACACTCTAATTACATTGTGGCAAACAAACAGGTCATGGTAACTACTATACTGTGTAATATACTAGGTTGTGTAATTACTACCCTAGTAATTACACCAATTTAAATTACTAGATGGCTTTCCAAACAGACCCTAAGTAAAGATGAATGAGCCACACACAAAAAAAATTAATAAGATATACAACTCAGAAATTCCAAATAAGCACCATGATCGACCAATACTCTAATATATATATTAGTAGCGTTCAACACAAAACAGAGCACTTTCTTTCTGGAAAATATACATGATCATGGATGTACCAATTGGATAGCATCAATAGAAATAACAGATCTTGACGTAGGTAAATAAGAAGATTAATTACCACCGCAAGGTTGGTGCTCGGGCAAACTCCTGACCATGCAGCTTTGAAAAGGCCTCACACGCCCAAGGGATGTGACCATCTGCCAGCACCCTGCCACAGTGACAAGAACATGTTATGCCAAGAAGGGAATTCAGCAACAGAACTTTTCGAACACACATCCCTTTACTATTATTTATCACCAGCATGTATGTAAACCAGTAAGAGAAGATCCACACACGTTGCCCTTTGTTGCATCATTATATAATTGTGTTTTGCTCTATATAGCATGTATCAAATAATCTTACCAGTCTGCTTAAGCATGAAGAGAGAAGAAAGACACAACCCACTTCATAACAATTTACTTTACTGAGGAGTTAGTGTAACTTAATAAGAAGAGAGAGAGCAAGTTATGTGCTTCCCTAAAACCCTTAAATGGCACAACATTTTCCAGCTCTCATGAAATGTTTATTTCAAAGCATCAGATCAAGGACAGCCTTTTCTTTTGCAATGAACTCTTCTTTTGTATTCATTTTTCCTATAAAGGTACAAGGTGATGTCACTCTCGTACTGAAACTAGCAAGCTGGCTCAATTGTAACAAATGACCTCTACTCACCAAATAATACTCCCTCGGTCCAAATTTATGTGAAGGTGTTTGACTTGGCATGGAGTTAAGAATGAAATGAAGATTTTTGAAACTTGAGGTCTAAAATAAGCCTCAGAGTGTCTGGTGCTATTTGAAGGAGTTTCTGAACTACTAGTCCACATTAACTGAAAAGATTCCTGTACCCCATCAATGAGGTGGCAAACATGGAGGTTCTAAATGCAATACTAGGTGGTGAAGTTGGCTCTTTACCAACTACATACCTTGGAAAACCCTTGGGAGCCAGGTCCAAGTCTTCAGGAATTTGGAACAATGTGATTGAGAAGTGTGAAAGGAAACTGACCAGGTAGAAGAGACAGTATATTAACTCTTATCAACTCAATCTTGGATGCCATGCCAACATACATGATGTCTCTATTCCCAATACCAAAAGGAGTCATTAAAAGATTAGACAGCATCAGGAGGAACTTCTTGTGGCAGGGGAACAAAGAAAGAGAAGACTTCCACTTGGTTAAATGGGAGGAAGTGATTGTAGATAAAAAGAATGGGGGACTCGGAATTAAGAACCTAAATAACCATAGCAAGCAAGGCGGACCCACAGAGTCCTCTGGGTGCTTGAGCACCCATTAACCTTGTATCGGACTATAGATATGTATATCGAAATTAAGAAGAATGACATAACACTTGACAGCGAGCACCCACTGAACAAATGGATGGCTGGTGCAGTGGCTCTCGGTGGTGCTTAAGGTCGTTTGATTGCTTCTGTGCCGAGTTCAATTCCCACTCAGCACTTCCTTTTTTTAAAATTTTCAAAACCAACTTTCCTTATTTATTAGTACTGCTGCCCCTTTGCTACTTTTCCTAAAAAAAGAGTTTATACCAAAAAATACTTTTCCTTTATTCAAGATATAATTTTTTGTAGTTTTTCTTATTGATTGTTTTTGCTATCGAGTTCAAATATGATTGCCTTTTTATGACAAGTGTTAAATTTGTACACTTATATTGTGATTGGTAGCTAAGCGGGGGCAGGGGCAGGTAGGTCCGAGGGGTTCAATTGAATCCTCTTCGGCAGAAAATACATATTTATACATAGTTAAAATTATATTTTATGTAAATATAGTAGATGTTGAACACCTTTTAACTTCTTCGTGTATTTACATTTTATATTTTGAACTCCCTTAGTAAAAATTTTGCACTGTTAACTAAGGGAGCACCCACGACCTTAAAATCGTAGATCCGCCACTGATAGCAAGGCTATGAGAATGATGTGGCTTTGGAAGTTTGCAAAAGAAAAACAATTACTGTGAGAAAATGTAATCGAAGCAAAGTATGAAAAAGAGTGTAAATGGATGTCCAAGGAAATTAACACTCCTTATGGGGTCAAACTTATGGAGAGCAATCAGAGGTCTATGGGAGGAGTTTAGGGTGAACACCAAGATCAAAGTGAACAATGGGGGAGATGACTATTTTCTGGAAAGATGATTGGCATGAGGCAGGAACCTGTCGCAACTCTTGGCTGACATCCACAATTTGGTGATGCATATCAACAGAGCACCATAGCAGAGTTGTGGTCTCCTCAAGGTTGGAGTTTCACCTTCAGAAGACAACTAAATAACTGGAAAGTACAAAGAGTGGCTGAGATTTTTTGGTACAATAGATCAGTGGGCTCCAAGATGCAGAGGATGAATTCAAATGGCAGGGTTGTGATGCAGGAAATTTCAAGGTAAAAAAGGTCTATAAAAGGTTGATCAACAACCAGCAGCAAGTCAGATGACCTTGGAACCATCTGGAAAATTAAAATACCCCACAAAGTATCATGCTTTATGTGGTTGCTAGCAAGTCAGGCAGTTTTAACACAGGAAAACTTGATGAGGAGAGGGATAACACTAGTCCCAAGGTGTTACTTCTGTGGGGAAAAAGTTGAGATTGTCAATCTTCTTACACTGCAGGATTACAGGACAACTATGGAGATTATTCATAAGCCTCAAAGGTATAAAGTTGCATTTTGACATATTTTTTCATTCCAAAACAGAATTGTGGGGTTCTTGAGAGCATTTAGGGGCAGCAGCTAGGGTTTGGGACTTCCAAGGTAAGATTTCACCTAATTCTTATTGATTTTTAGCTAGTTCCAAATTCGGATATCGTTGGTAACATCGGGAACTTTTTGTAGTTACGTTTTGGCGAAATTCCGACGTAGTAGCGGTGGTGGGTCCTTCTAACAGCTTGTTTAGCTTGGGATTTCAAGTATCGTTTTTGTTAAATATGATATCATTACTAGATAATTTAGATATGAGAATCTCTAATTAGATAATGTAGATGTGGGAATATCCCCAAATCTCCATAATTAGGCACTTAACATATTGTGTAATATTCTTATTAGTTTCCTTCCTTATTTACATTCTCTGTAACACTATTTAATCCCACTAGCTTGAGGGAATAATCAAGACAAAAATTCTCAAATTCTCAAATTCTCTTCTCTTCTCCCTCTAATTTCTCATGGTATCAGAGCCCTCCTTTCTCTAATTTTCCTTCTTTCTCTCAAAACAGATTCTGCAAAACAGAATTGCAGAAACAGAAAAAAAAAATTCAGCCAAACAGATTCTGCAAAACAAAAACAAAAAAACTCTGCCAGTTTTTTGTTACAGCTGGTTTCTACATCTTTTTGGTGATAAATCATGTCTCCACACGATAATTACCACCCTAGATACACAACAATGTGGCTCATAACAGAAATGGTATTGTGAGATCATCTATATCTATCACTTTAACTGCAGCAGACTATATTGACTACCTACAGTACAAAGCATCAAGACAACAATCATCAACTTCATCAGCTGCTTGCACAATGCAACCTAGTAACTTCTTTGCTTATGTCACACAATCTTCATCTCAGGAACAATGAATTCTTGATTCTGGTGCTTCGGACCATATTTCTGGTAACAAAAATATTCTCTTCTCTTACTACCCCTTCTATCCTCTCTATTCCTCTCTATTGTGACTTTGGCTAATGGATCAAAGACTATAGTAAAAGGGATAAGTATAGCTCACCCTCTGCCTTCCATACCTTTAAAATCAGTTCTTTTTGTACCTGAATGTCCGTATAATCTTATTTCCATTAGCAAATTAACCAAAAAACCAAAAATGTGTTGTAACCTTCCTTGATGATTTTGTTCTTCTGCAGGACCGGAATACGAGACAGATAATTGGGAAAGGACATGAGTCACAGGGATTATACCTGCTATCCACCCCACAACCACATGTTGCTTTCACTTCCACTACTTCCTCTGAATTGCTCCATAATCAACTAGGTCATCCGAGTCTCTTGAAACTACATAAGATGGCTCCCAGGTTATCTAGTCTATCTTTGTTAGAATGTGAGTCGCGTCAGCTTGGGAAGCACACTCGTTCCTCTTTCCCAAAGCGCGTCAATAATAGGGCCACCTCTATGTTTGATATTGTTCATTCTGATATATGGGGTCCAAGTCGTGTCAGTTCTTCCTTAGGTTTTCATTATTTTGTGACTTTCATTGACGATTATTCTCGGTGCACATGGTTATTCTTAATGAAAAATAGATCTGAGCTATTCTCCATCTTTCAGAAATTTTGTGCTGAAATTCGCAATCAATTTGGTACTGCCATTAAGAAGTTAATCAGTGATAATGCCCGAGAATATTTCTCTACCTCTTTCTCTTCTTTTATGTCATCTCATGGCATATTGCATTTGTCTTCTTGTGCACATACTCCTCAACAAAATGGAGTTGTTGAGCGTAAGAATAGACATCTAATTGAAACAACTCGGACATTGCTCATTCACAATCATGTCCCTTTACGTTTTTGGGGTGATGCCGTTATTACTACCTGTTATCAGTGTTATCAAAAGCGAAAAGCGCAAAAAAGCTCAAAGGTTTGTTGGGGCTTAAAGCGCGAAGCGCAAATAAAAGCGTGGGCTTCAATGACAAAAGGCTCAAAGGGAGAAAAAGTACAAATATTTATGTTTAGTCCAAGATTAATAATTATAAGCATGAATGACAAATATATGAACAAAGAAATTGAAAAACAATTACAATAAAGTGAAATATCAATTGTTTAGTGTCGCCTCTTCAGAAGACACTCTTTGGCAAGGAAAAGTATGCCTTAGAAACTTGATGACGACAGTGAAGCGCACATAAAGCGAGGCGAAGCGCTCAACATGTTTTGAGCCTCGCTTTAGGGCTTAAGCGCGCTTAAAGCGCGCCTTTGATAACACTGCCTGTTATTTAATCAATCGTATGCTTTCTTCTGTTTTGCAGTACAAGAGTCCACACTCAATCTTCTATCCGGACCATAATTTGTTTCCCCTTCCTCCATGTGTGTTTGGTTGCACTTGTTTTGTTCATAACCTTACCCCTGGAAAAGACAAACTTCAACACAAGGCTTTTAAATGTATCTTTCTCGAGTATTCCCGTCTGCAAAAAGGTTACAAATGCTTTGATCCCTCTAATAATAAGTACTTGATCTCAGCAGATGTTACCTTCTTTGACTCTTCTCCGTATTTTTCTCCTAATACGAAAAATCAAAAGACCATATCAACAGTCCTTCCAATTCCAACTATTTTACCCCCAGCTTCACCTTTTTCTCTTAAGATCTATTCTCGACCACCCCACCCTCCTCCCGAACCTGCTAATCCAGTAAGTATTTCTAACTCTGATACAGGTACACAAAACATTCTTGTTGACTCATTACCTGCTCGAACAACGTCTCCTGCTCCGGTCGGGCACTCATTAGATGATCTTCCCATTGTTATTCGCAAAGATACTAGAACTACTGCCAATCAAGCTCCTATTTATACTTATTTAAGCTATCATTGTTTGTCACCTTTATATCATGCCTTCATTACTAGCTTATCCACTATCAAAGTTCCTAAGACTATGGCAGAAGCATTGATTAATCCAGGTTGGCGTCAGGCTATGATTGAAGAAATGACTGCTTTGCAAGATAATGGTACTTGGGAGCTTGTTCCTTTATCGAAAGGCAAAACCACGGTTGGTTGTCGTTGGGTATTCATAGTTAAAGTAGGTTCAGATGGAGCTATTGATCGTCTCAAAGCGAGACTGGTTGCTAAGGGATATACTCGGATTTATGGCATTAACTATGGAGATACTTTCTCACCAGTTGCCAAGATGGCTTCAGTTCGTTTTCTCATATCTATGGCAGCAATGAAACATTGGCCTCTTTTCCAACTAAACATAAAAAACGCATTCCTTCACGGAGAACTTGCTGAAGAGGTTTATATGGAGCAACCACCAGGATTTGTTGCTCAGGGAGAGTCTGGACTAGTATGTAGACTTCGCCGATCTCTTTATGGTCTCGAGCAATCTCCTGGAGCATGGTTTGGTCGTTTTCGAGCTGTTGTCCAAGAGTTTGGAATGATTCGAACAGAAGCTGATTACTCCGTATTTTATAGGCATTCATCTCATGGCAAACATATCTTTTTAATTGTTTATGTTGATGATATTGTTATCACAAGTGACGATCATGAAGGTATTTCTCAACTCAAACAACACCTTTCAAGTCACTTTCAGACTAAGGATTTGGGCAAGCTGAAATACTTTCTAGGCATTGAAGTGGCAGTCTGGTAATGGTATTGCTATTATGCAAAGAAAATATGCCTTAGACATTTTGGAAGACTCTGGTATGTTGGATTGCAAACATGTTGTGGACACTCCTATGGATCCAAATACTAAGCTTATTCCAGGACAGGGGGAGCCTCTAAAAGATCCTAGCAGATATCGGAGACTTGTTGGCAAGTTCAACTACCTTACGATCACACGACCAAACATCTCATTTGTTGTTAGTGTAGTTAGCCAGTTTCTGCAATCACCTAGTGATAGTCACTGGAATGCAGTGATTCACATTCTGCGATATATCAAAAGCTCTCCAGGACAAGGTTTATTGTATGAAGATAAGGGACACACCGACATTGTTGGGTATTCTGATGCAGATTGGGCTGGGTCTCCTTCTGATAGGGGGTCCACTTCGGGTTATTGTGTTCTAATGGGAGGTAATCTAATATCCTGGAAAAGTAAAAAGCAAGATGTTGTGGCTAGATCAAGTGCAGAGGCGGAGTATCGAGCTATGGCATTGGGTACGTGTGAGCTTATATGGTTGAGACAACTTCTCCAGGAATTGAAGATGGGAGGAGTTGAACCGATTAAATTGATTTGTGATAACCAAGCTACACTACACATCGCATCTAATGCCGTGTTTCATGAAAAAACAAAGCACATTGAGATAGATTGTCACTTCATTCAAGAGAAGATTGAGTCTGGATATATCTCCAAAAGTTTTGTCAACTCGAAAGATCAACTGGCGGATATTTTCACAAAATCACTCCGAAGATCCAGAATTGACTATACTTGTGGCAAGCTAGGAGCATATGACTTATACGCTCCAGCTTGAGGGGGGGTGGGGGGTGTTGAATATGATATCATTACTAGATAATTTAGATATGAGAATATCTCTATAATTACATACTGTAGATGTGGGAATATCCCCAAATCCCCATAATTAGGCACTTAGAATATTGTGTAATATTCTTATTAGTTTCCTTCCTTATTTACATTCTCTGTAACACTATTTAATCCCACTAGCTTGAGGGAATAATCAAGACACAAATTCTCTAATTCTCTTCTCTTCTCCCTTTGATTTTTCAATTTTTATAGATTTTCGAGCCACGAAGCAGTGTTTTGGATACCGCGGCTCCGGGCAGCCCTTTGTCTCATTAATTTGGGTTATTCTTGCTGTATATTGATGGTGTTAAGGTGTTGGAGAGACTTGGGTGGGGGTGGGGGGTGGGGGGGGTAGGTGTTCTTTTTCAGAGTCG
This sequence comes from Capsicum rhomboideum, assembly GCA_031232105.1. Taxonomy (NCBI): domain Eukaryota; kingdom Viridiplantae; phylum Streptophyta; class Magnoliopsida; order Solanales; family Solanaceae; genus Capsicum; species Capsicum rhomboideum. Next base: position 38,143,218 of record CP124716.1, read on the forward strand.
CGTACGCTGGTTGCCGGATTGAACATCGTGAAGTACACCTGTTATATTGTCTCGGGAGCTCGCCGCTCTTGTGAGATGTTGATAGCTTCTTGTTATTGTTATTAGTTGTTGGTTTGATAGAGATTGTGATGTCGTTCGTTGAGTTAATGTGGGTTGGTCTTAATGACAACCTGAATGACTTATCGATTGGCTATGGCTCGTTCTTGCAGCTTTGTTGATTCTCACATTTGTTGTATTACGGTTGGTTGTTCAAGCTTCATAGCGACACCTTTGAGGCTTCAGTTGAAAGGTATGTTAAGGCTTGCTTTCTGCTTTCTGGCATGACTCTGAAGGCCCAAGCTTGTTATGCGTATATCATCGTTATTCTATATGTAACCTTATACTATTGAGTTGGCTACCACAGTGTGATATACTCCCTATTAAGTGAACTTTTGGATTATGGCACACCCCCTTAAGAAAAACATTTGACATAAATTAAAGACTACTTTCCACAATTACCCTTTTGATTATTCCCAAATTATTCTCCTAGAAAATGTTTAGTTAGGAATCTCATTAGAAGGAAGGGTAAATATGGAAAATGGCCCAATAATTCTTTTGAAATTGAAAAATTCACTTATTTTGAACTATGAAAAAAATTCCAAAAATTCACTTAATATGGACTAGAGGGAGTAGTATCTATCAACAACTCTATTCCTTAGTCGCCTAGAAAAGCATATTATGATTGTATAGAGGTCGCCTGTGATGACTTGCTATTGTTGTAATGCTTTTATCGTCTGGTTGCCGCCTATGTGCTTGTTCTGGCCTCAATAGAGACCGAGCCTATGAGCCAGACAGACTGAGCCTACGGGCAGAGAAGCTATATCGAGCCTACGGGCCGGGCAGACTGTACCTACGGGGCAACAATCATATTGTACCATGAAGCCTAAGAGTTGTATTGATTTACGGCACTTACAAATTCAGACAGTTCAGTTCAGATGATCATTGGGGTCCAGGTACGGGGGACAGTAGGGGTATTTAGCGACTGTTTGTGCTTGTTAGGGCTTATGGTGATTGTGTGTTGATTGTACCTTTCGGGCTTATGCGGGCCAGGTCAAGTTATTGGTTGCTACATGTTTATATGTTATTTATTGCAGGAAGGTAAGGTGTTGTACTTCTGTTTTATTCCTGCACTTTATGTTCATTCCTTATACTGCAATTTCAGTTTTCAGCTTGTCTTACATGCTTGGTACATTATTTCGTACTGACGCTCCATTGCCTGGCACTGCATTCATGCCTGCAGGTCCGGCCGGAGCAATGACTAGATAGACCCGCAGGGTAGCACAACCGGGTTTTCAGTGGATTGGTTGACTCTTTTCAGTCCAGGGGTCGCCAGAGTCTCAGAGGTCTGCCTGTTTTGCTGTTTATAGTTTTTGGGTAGGTCGGTGCCCTGTACCGCCAAGTATTGTAATTCATAGAGGCTTGCAGACTAGTCTGTTGGGTTGCATAGCTATGATGGTGACCATTTTGGCCTTGTATGTTGATTACTTGTAGCCTGTGGTCATTGGGCCTTCTTGTTGTTGTGGATAGTTCAGTGGCTTGTTCGCCTGGCTTATATTGTATATACCTATTTTCAGTTTCTGTAAGAAGATCATGGTGGCCTCGATGGCCCGCACTACGTTTATGCTTTCCTAGATATCATGGTGGCCTCAACGGCCAAAATAGGACTTGTGTGCTACCTATTTATTGCTTTATATGGACTGTTGGGAGTAGCTGTTTTCTTTGTAGAGCTGTTGACAGGGGCCTCGCCGGCCGAAGGCTTATTTTTAAGCCTAGATATACTTTTTGTTTCTTGACTGTGTGTGGCTGCTTTGCGCCATTGACAAATGGTTCAGCAGGGTCGGATCGGGCCTAAGTTTTGGCATCACGTGCCAGTAGCACCCCTCGAGTTTGGGGCGTGACACTTCTCTTTTGTACATTGTTAAAGAAGTAAATGAGATTTACCTTTGTATCGTTCCATGTATTTCCGGAAAAAGTTGGAGAAGCTAATTGCAGAGAGTTGCACTTCTACTACATTCCTAAGTAACCCACCATCTATTACTTCATCAGCCCTCCCTCTTCACCCAACCAAAAATAAGAGCAGGAGATGTATCACAGTAACCTCGCAGTATCCGTAAATCTTAATAATGATATGGAAAACCATATTACAAAATAAAACCAGACACGAAATAGAACAGTACCTTTGCTTTCTAACAAATGAGTTCCACAGATGCATCAACTGCTTCTCATCTTTGGTCACATCCACAAAGTCATCAAGCATCTGTAACATGTCTGAAGTTAGTTGAATGACATCTTCAAATATCTTCGACAATCAAAATCTTGCCCCTTCAATTGACTACATTTTGCGGCAGTTCTGAAGGGGAATTAGTTGGAGGGAACAGCTTGGATCACAACTTTTAGTAGTTCTCAAATGTATTCTTTTAAAACAGCTTAAGGAGTTTCATGGTTCTGCCTAATTTCATGTTGAGACTACACAGTTCCTTTAAGTGTCAAGTAAGTATTCAGTTTAAAAAATTTACCATCAAGTTAGAACCACACATCAGAACACTTTCCCTAGTTGGTTTCCAGTAGTCAATATTCATCCAAACCCTTCAAAGTACCAATTTTGTATGAATAGATAGAAATCTGCAATCTCTTAAAACTGCGACCTTTTTTTTTTTTGAGAATGATGCTTAGACCGATGGGTTGACGCCACAAATTCCACCCCCAAAAACCATATTTTGACTGCGCTTCCACTTTATCAACTGTACTTGAACTGTTAGCTAATATCATCACTGTGCCCATCGCTACTGCAGAATTGTACGTGAGATTTTCACCTCATACGGCTCCTCAGAGGTCACAAATAAATCTAAGGGCCCTTTCCTATTCTTTATCTTGATATGTTTGTCAGATAGAGTCAAAATCTATCCTAAGGTCCCAAATTAGACCAATGGAATTCTGTCTGCTATTTTTAAAACTTATAAATAAGTGCTTCTGAATTGATCTCATGCTTTAGATCAATGAAATTTACCAGTTATCAAAGTGTTTACGCCATTACATGAGATTTTGAATTCAAGCACGCAACTCTTAAGAAAATTAAAACAGCATCAGCAGCAAGTCATATGGACACTACAGCTTGCTTATAACTTTGAACACTCTAGTATACATGGGACAATATAACTCACTGATACAACATAGAGAAATCTAAATACATATGGCCCTCCAGGATGAGCAAATGAAAAGTAAAATGAATACCAAGATATCCAGAGAGACATTTGGTCCTATCATAAGCCTCCACAGAAGAATACACGGTTCTTTTTTCATTTTTGGTAGCCTGTGCTGCCTGCCAAATTAGTTTTTATTTGCATATTTTGGTTTGTTTTCTTTTGGAGGAAGATAAAAATACTGCAGATAAACCTAATACCCTACACCCCCACCCCCACCCCCACCCCCACCACACCACACCCCAAAAAAACAAAATGCTCCTCCATGTAAGTGTGAGAAAAGAATTGCCGCTTTCTCCTCTACCCTTATCCCTTCCCAAGTGTACTTCCTCGTGTCCTAGCCCCTCAATGACAATGACCGTCTCAAGGCCCCCAAACCCCACCAAAAAAAGACCCCGCATTGATCTTCCTTCCCAAACTTACTGATGATGGTCTGCCTCCATTCGCCCCCCCATGACGTTGATCTTCCTCCACCGCCACACAGTGCCAATCTCTAAGTTGCGTGGACTCTTCACTTTTGATGTCGCACCCGTCAGATAAGGATTCTCCTAAAATACACTACTTTTAACCCGACCGGCACAACTGACATTTTTGAAGAGTCCGAGCAACATGGGCCCATCTCCACTTTTTTTCAAAGATCTGGTAAATATTCTGCATTTGATTTCTTCCAGTTTTTCTCCAACTTCTCTTACCAAAAGCAGAGGACAGAGAAGCTTTTGTAGAATACAAGAGAGCTATGACAGAAGCTAAGAAGGCTATTAGTAAAGCCCGAGGGGAAGCTCTAAATGGCTTGTATCAATAGATAGGCACACGAGAAGGAGAGAAAATTGTTTAAACTAGCACGTCTAAGAGAAAAGAAGGGAAAGGACTTAAACCAGGTGAAGTGTATTAAGGACGATTCTCAACAAGTGTTGACGGGAGATAACGAGATCAAGGAGAGACTATTTGAACAATAATTCAACACGAACCAGGAGAATAACATTTTAGATCTACACACGTTAGTGGAAGAAACTTTAGCTATACTCGTAGAATTAGAACGCCAGAGGTAAAGGATGCTATGAAAAAGATACGGATGAGAAAAGTTTGTGGCCCGGATAATATCCCTATAGAGGTTCGGAAGTGCCTTGGAGATGTAGGAGTGGAGGGGCTCACCAAACTATTCAGTGCGATACTAAGAAAAGGTAGGATGCCCAATGAGTGGAGGAAGAGTACCCTGATTCTGATTTATAAGAACAAAGGAGATATTCAAAGTTGTGCAACCTTTCGTGGCATTAAATTCACGAGTCATATATGAAAATCTGGTAAAGTGTGATAGAATGTACACTTAGAAACACAACAAGAGTGAAGGAGAACCAATTTGGATCTAAGCCTGGCAGATCCATAATGGAGGCTATATTCTTACCAAGAAGATTGATGGAAATCTGTCGCGAAACGAAGAAAGACCTACGCATGGTAGTTATTGATCTAGAGGAAGCATATGATAAGAGTACCACGCAAGGTCCTTTGGTGGGTGATAGAGAAGAAAGGAATCCATATTAAGTATATAAATGCCAAAAAGGACATGTATTAAGGAGCCGTCACTAGCGTGAAAACAATGATAGGTGATACGGAGGAGTTTTCCATAATCGTGGGTTAAGTTTACACCAGGGAACGGAATTGAGTTTCTACTTGTTCGCCCTAATTATGGACGACCTAACACACACAATACAAAAGGTCACATGGTGTATGTTATTTTTTGTTGATGAAACTAGCGAGGGTAACTATAGAGAAACACGTTAGAGAGAAAAGGTTTTCAAATAAGTAGAAGTAAGACCGAATCCATGCATCGCAGGTTTAATCGCATGAGAGGAGAGAAATTGAGGTGAGACTAAATGGGATTGCAGTGCCAAAATGCAAAAAAAAAAAATTGTAATCGTGCTTTTGTAGCTCTCTTTCTTTTTCTTTGGACGTACTTGCTGTACCTTTCACCATTTTTACTAAAATCTCTTTCTTCAAATTGTTCATTTCTACATGTTTTCCTGCATTTATCAGAATTATTATACCAACTCTGTTGCTGTAATTTCTTCTTCGCCAATACTGTCTTTGTTGTAAGTTCTTTGTGTTGGACGATTGAATTATTATTGTGTAGGGTTGTGAAGACTGAAGATCAAGGTAGGATGCCCATGGAATTATTAGGAGACACAGGTGCAGCACTTGTGCAATTAAAATATCAACTTGTTGAACAGGGTGTTCCTAGAACTAAATCTGGTTCATTTGTCAACAACATGTTACTGCAAAAGTCCAGAAGCAATCTAGCCATTAGCCTGGTATACAAAAATCAGATGGTAGTCCAGTCAATAATCCCGTCACTGTAATCAAATTATGGTTTCTAAGTCCTGTTTGGTGTTCAAAAAAACCCTTTACAGATTAATCCCACTATCCTCAAGTCTAAACGCACACGACCCAATTTAACAAAATTTGAAAATGAAGAGAGTAATTTTGAATGGCATAATAAATTAATTTAATACAATATTCTTAAAATAGATATTATCATGAATGAAAGTGGGTAAGTTCAATAAGAAGATATAACACTAAGGTGAATATATGGTTACTTCAAATAAGTTAAAAGAAAAAAGTTTTTTTCATTTTTTTGGAGGGTCAAGACAACCAGGACAAACGAACCCAAAAACTCAGCCAATTAATTTGAATGCATAGTAGAATAAAGATCAATTTATATAATCATGCTGCATACCCTTCGATCTTCAAGATCTGCAACATCATCATCAACTTCATCCTCACTGTCTCGGTCTGATAAAACTTGCTCCAGTGCCATGGGCTTCACCCAAATAAAAAATTCATTATAAACATAAGTTAAAAGGACTCTCCATCGCTTCCAACATTTCTAACGCCATATATTCGCTACCTCAGCTCTTCCAAAGACTTTAAGATTCATACAAGTAGACAAACATTTCAAAATCTATTTAACTCCATGTCACATTCAGCAATATAATTCACCTCTAGACCCCAAAGCCTGGGGCAATTTCAAATGGAAATCACCACATACTACAATGGAAACCAATATTGAACTGTCATTACAATAGATCTTCGATTAGTTCAAGTAACATCATAGATTATACACAATCCACGAATGATACCTGAAGCAAGTGAAGAAATCTTATCACATCTCTGTTTAAACAGCAAACATGAAAAGTAAAAGGGGAAAGAATTTTTTGAATTCAATGAACCCTATGTGCCAGTGTATGACTACACATATCAGCAGTAATTTGCAATGGGAAAAGCCTTCAGTGGTAGGGCTTTTGATAATATTGAAACTTAAGAGATCGAAGTCCTAATCATTGAATAATTTAAGTAGCTGAATTATGACCCTCCATTGGTAGATATGCTAGTAATCTAAAAGGCTAACGACTACGACCAAGGGGTGGGATGGATTGAGATCCCCCCACCCTTAACCAAGGTCTCAGGTTCAAGCCCTGGGAATGGATTAACTCTTGTAGGGAGCGCTTGCCACAAATTTGGATTAGTCAGACCAATGGATTCCTGATACGAGGGTTATACCAACAAAAGTACATAAATGAAAGGTTAACAACTTGTTAATGTCTATTGTGCTTCTAATTATCATTCTTCTGCTTGAATGAAAATTTATTTATTTATTTTAAAAAAATAATTAATTAATTTTCTTCCAAGCAGATAAATAAATCAATTTTAATTATTTTTTCATAAATTAAAAAATATATAATAAGTTTAATTTTGAAAATTCTTAAAATCTGTGACATAATTGTCAAGAAATTATTATGAACTAACTATCTGACTGCGTTAGTTTTAAGCTTAAACTTGATTTGAGGCATGTTATGCGGCTACTAATGATTTGCTGCTCTTAAAATATAGTGACAAGTCAAGTTGCTTTCAATTACATTTCGTAAAGTATTTACATTGGTACCATTACGCAATTACTGATTGCATAATAAGAAATTTGAAGTATCCCATTACTTAGACATGAATTCTATGTGCTGATTGCTGAACTAATATTTCATGAGAGTCCATACCAAATATATTTAGATTAAAGACAAAATTAGTAGTTTTCTATAGAATAAGGAGCCAGCTGCTAGCTTCAGAACTTTAGTTACCCATACAAATCCTTCAGTTCCCTCCAAAACACGACATGGAAAAGAAAACCACTTAATCAACACACAGGCAATTTTAACTCAAACATATAAGTTTTCCCATACATGTCGCCAACAATCAAAACAGCACCAAGTATAATCTAAAAATTATGCTCCCTCCATTCACGTTTCACTTCACAGAGTCAACTATATGGACTTTGACCAACATTATAAGATGCCTTCTTCATCATATTAATATGAGAAGAATTCCAAATTATAGTTTTTTCGTATAGTTTTCGAACATCTAAATTTTAGTTTTAAAATATTGAATTAATCAAATATAATTTATCTTCGAAGATTAGTCAAATTGACTCTCGAGAAGCGAAATCTGACAAGAAAGAGTGAACAAAGGATTATTTTCTGATACTATTTGTTTTAAGTGGATATATCTTCTGATACTATTTGAAACATTTAAATGCAATTTCCCAGTATTTCAAGATCACCAAAGGTTCCTGACTTATTTAGCTCCTATATTCAACTCTCGCCCCATTTTTCCCAAAAATGGTTCACCTCAACAAGGCGATGAAAACAATGCAGCAAACTGGAGTCAATTTTTGGATGAAAAGAAATCTCTTTATAAAGAGAAAAATGAATAAATTAAATTAAAGTTCTTTCTTTGGCCTAGTTAAAGATTCGAAGATTTAGCTTGTATGAATAATTATTGATTTGATACCAATAATGGCAGTCATTCCAGTATCTTAAGGATGCATATGCATCCACAATTGATTTTTAAGTGCAACATCCACTCTGTAAGATTTTAAGAAAGTCGTATACATCGAGTAAATACAAAATAATCCTGCTTGTTAAACATTTCACATTCGGTTGGCTTACGAGGAACCAAAAGGAAATTCCAACATCCCCCAGCATAACGTAAGAGATTAATTACCTGGGCCCTATGAGAATGAAAGAATTGCCTTTTTTGCAGGAGTGCACGACTGTATGAGAGAAACAAAATTGTATTAAAAGCCAGATAATCTTAGCTACGAACTATAAAGGTAAACAATAATACAGAAAATTGTGTAGTCAATTTTCTCCCAATTAGTTTCACATCTAAGACATTATGCAAAACAACAAGACATCGAAAATAGATAATACAGAAATGCATCCCTGGACAGTTTCAATATAATCAATGTTACCCTACTTAACCTAGCTACATGGAACCAATCCTAATTTTGTAGGGTATAAGCTCAGAGGTGATTTAACAAGTGTCGGAGAAAGAGAAGGCTTCGTTGCATCATCAAACGGGAAGTAAAGCCAACCAACAAGAAACTCAAAACACAAGTGTACCATCACATTGCAGAAATGATAGTCAAGAATCACCCCATCTGGCACATAGTAAAATAGTGGTTATGGTGAAGGTTTTGATAAAGTTATGATAGAGGCTATTTAGAAGGCAGACAAGAAAGCCACCATAACCAGGCCTTATTTGGCACTAGATCAATGGCCACATTTGAATATGGTGACACTGTTGAATACATTGAAAAACTAGAATGGTTGCATATCTTTCAAGGTATTTCCTATAATTCCAGAAGTCCAAAAAAGAACTTCATAACTGCAGTAGGCCCGAAGTGGACAGAGTGACACTACTGGTCACTAAACTAGAGGGCAAGACAGACTTGAAGGCACCATTGAATTACTGAGAAAAAACTAAAAGGGTGGGCGGGTGGGGGTGGGGTGGGCGTGGGGGTGGGGGGTTAAGAACATCTTCCAGGGGTATTTCCTAAAATTCTCAAAACTACACGCATCAAAACCTCAAATTTACAAAACATGGGAGCAGGTTTACACCCACCTCCCAAAACAAACACCATAACTGCAGTAGGCCCAAAGGGATACAGTCATAAAAAGGAAAAGAATAGCTCCAGATTAGACAGCCAATAATCCACAATGAAGTTCAAGGACTTAATGCCTAATGTAGCCGACAAAATCAGATAATTGATGATTTATTGGACACAGTACTGAAGGTCTGCTGTAGTGAAATCTTTTCCACCCAAAATCATTTGGTAAAGTAAAAATGCTACTTGACATTGTGCAGTTGAACATACTTTCTGGGATCAGAGCGCTCAACTGATAACTTTCTTGACTTGGCAAACTGAAGCAGTGCTGGGGGTGCAAGAGTGCTTCCTGGTACTGACTGAACAGAATCAGGATCGGGATACAAGTGACCAGTTGCAGAGGAAACACCTGCACCATTGGGACTTGATGGATCACACTCTACAGCATCAGCAACACCTGATAAATATTCAACAACAGAAAAATCATTATTAATATTAAAGAAAAACAATGGTGCTTCAATATCAATACCAACAGAATTATATTCCAAGGTTCCAGACAAAAAAGAAATAAAATTTTGATCCGCACTCAAAAGGCTAAAACAACATGTTTCATTTCCCGCTCACCCAGCCCCTAAATCAAAAAGCACTGCTCACAAGAAAGCAAAGTCAGGGAACTGATTTCCTGTGGTTCTGAGTTGGTGGTGGTTTTAGTTTTCTTCTTCTACTGTTATTTTCACTCATCCCAACAATTTTCTCTACTATTCAGATTTTGGTGGATCTGCTGATTTTCTGATTTTGGTTGGCTGGTGATTAGGTGATGCTTTTTTTTAAGATTTCCAGATTGTGGTTAGGCGGACGTTTTAATTTTCAGATTTTGATTTGGTGGTGATTTTTGAGATACTGATTTGGCTGTTGTTTGGTGGTTTTTTGATTTGATTTTTGGTGGCATTCATGATGATTTCCTGTGGATGGTGTGGCAAAACGTGATTGGTGTGTGTCATGCACTTCTTTTCTTCAAACCAGTGCTAGTCACCAAAGGTGATTTATGTACCACTTTAAACGACTACAGAGCCATAGGACCTCCCTCAAAATTTAAGTATCTTTTTGGAATCCAGAAGCTAGTTCAGGGGAACCTTTGTGTATCTTCCCGATATAATTATGTATTACACCATCATAAACGAATTTTCCAATAGGAAGCTAATTCAAAGCACCACCAGTATACATATATCAATATGATATACAAATATTATATAAGCAAATCAATTCCACCAGAAAACGATTAAGCAAATGAATCCCATTATACTATATTCATTCTTTTAAAGAATGTTCCATTCTATTATATTCTTTTTTTTGAAACTGGTAACTTTTCCATTCTATTATATTCTTACACCATCATATACTGACTTTTCTAGTAGGAAGATAATTCGCTCTCAATGCCCCACCAGTATACATATACCAAAAGCAAATCAATCCTACCAGAAAACAATTAAGAAAAAAAAATTCCACTACACTATATTCTTAACCATCATAAAATGATATCTCCAGTAGGTAGCTAATTCTCTATCAAACCCCCATCAGTTTACCTATATCAATGTGATATACTATTTCTATACAAGCAAATCATTTCTACCATAAATCATTAATATATATATATATACCAGTTACTCGTGGCCCGTGCTAAACCCGGACCCAAACTCTATATATAAAAATAATACTAAAGAAGTTTAATTTGTATTATATTCTTTTACTGCATAATTAATAAAACCTAATGACACGTCAAATATGAATTGTACATAAATTTTCATTATTATTAAATTTTGCCAAAAATTTATAATGACATAACATATAAAGAGTAATCTAATTGACTTTCTCATCCATAGTTATAGTATTTTTAGTTTCGACACACTCCTTAAGAAATCATTCTTCTATATCAAACAAAAAGTGATCTTCCTTACTGTTGCCTTAATTGAATACTACCAATTTAATATGACATTTTGGTTATGTAAGAATTCACTTATCTTAAATTTGATTTTTTAAAACAAACTATTAATACTACCATCATTATATAAATATATTTATACAAATTAAGTTTACATGTTAAAATAAAATATAATATAAATTGGAGAAAGTAAAGAGCTAAAAAAATTCATAAAAAATTGCTACTCATTCATCCCAATTTAACTGTCTTGCTTTTTTTTTTTTTGGGTCAGTCCCAAAAAGAGAGTCTCTTTCTATATTTAATAAGTTTTTCAATTTCAACATTCTACATGGCAAGTTTAAGATCACAAGATTTAAAAACTACATAGTCCATCCGTCTAATATTAGTTGTCCATGTTACTAAAAAATTAGCCCCGAATTGTCAATTTACAAAACAAAAGAGAGTTAATTAAAATTTTCTATTTTACCCTGACAAATGAAATTATTTTTGAAACATACGCAAGTTTATAAATTTTTCAAAAAAATTCGTAAGGGTTAAATTAGTAAAACTACCGTTCTAATTTATGATTTCTTAATGGCATATGAAGGGGAAAGTGAACAACTAATACGGGGACAGGAGTAGTACATCTTTAATTTAAAACCACAAAATTCAATATTTTTTTATTTCCTAACAAATTAAAACACTTAAATTGGGATGGAAGGAGTACAATGTCAAATACTCAAAATACACCAATCATGAAGACCCATGTAGAAATAGACTAAAAAGAAAAAGAATTGAGTGCCAAGAAAAACAAGGAGAAGACCAAAAAAAAAAAAAAAAAAAAAAAAAGTAAATGAGTGTAAAGGAAAAAAAAAAAGGAAAAGACAACAAATAGCCACATGGAGCAATATTAAAGAATGAAAAGTTTTGTGAGGACTACCAAAACTTTGTATCCTCCCTTATATATAAGTGTAATATATATATATATATATATAAAAACCAAATCCCCAGTTTGCCACCTTAAAACCAATACCTAGATTCCGTCTCACTTGAAGTCTAGAACAAAAAAAAAAAACGCTGCTTTGTAGCTAAAGCCTATTTTCTCTTCATGATCAGAGGAAGCCAATTCTCCCTCCATAAAATAGAAACTCAGTCAATATATGTGGAGCTATAGGCAAACAGAAGCCTATGGCATTCAACAGTTGGGCTAGCAGAATGACACCAATTTTTCAGATTATACCGTTAGGGGTCGTTTGGTGTGAGGTATAAGGTATAATAGTCCCTAGATAAAATGAAGGATTATTTTATCCTGCATTTGGTTGGAGATATTCGTCAGTCTCGGGATTATTTATACCATAGTGATGGGATAATTTCCCATTTACATGGTGGGATAACTCATCCTGGGATGGCTAATCCCGGGATTAATTATCCCGGGATAACTTGTTCTAAACCAAACCCCCCCTTAGATTATGGCACTCAGTTACTTAGTAAGTTTCTCTACTTCCATCAAGCAATTTTCTAATTAACTTTCAAACGAAATCTGAGTTAGCAAATGAGTGGCCATTACAACGGAAATTGATTTTGCAGATATTCAAACATCTTGCATTTTGGATTATTAATTGTGGGTTTGGGTCCAGGATTACTTAGGACTTTGAAGGGAAATTGAACAGGGACGTGCCCGAGCAATTGAGCCATGAGTCCGACTGTATGCCTCAAGATGATTTCCGTTCACCTTGCACTGTGGCATGCTGCAGTACTGCTTGTTAAAACACTGGAACAAGCAACTCACATTTACATAAATAAACAAAAATTATAACCCTCTTCTACGTTATAAGAGCGTCCATAGGTACATAAAAGATCTCAACTCCCCCGGAAAATACTATTAAGGGAGAGTAGAGGCAGATCTAGGATTTAAAATATTTGGGGTTCTGCAAAGAAAAAATAAGCCCTTTTGAGCTACTGGGTTCTAAATTAATAATATATACACAAAATCATTATAACTAGGATTTTATTTTAAACAAAGAGTCCCCAAGGGCCAGTAGCACGCAAATTCCACCATTATAATTTGCCAAGTCTTCATTGAGTGAGGGGTGTGGCCAAGGAACATCTGCTACCATTTCCCATAATCAAGACAATAATTAATTTTATTGCACAGTATGCAAGGAAAAGATCATCTAGATAGTTCCTTATCTATGACAATCAAACATTGTTGCACTTTTAGACAGCAAGTGTGTACCTTCCAACTTGAGAAAGGAGGATGTTGATGAAACTTTGACAACAACAACATACCCAATGTATTCCCATACAGTGGGGTCTGGGGAGGGTAGAGTGTACGCAGTACGTACCACTACCTCAGAAGTGAGGTAGAGAGGCTGTTTCCGAAAGATCCTAGACTCAAGACAAAATACAATCTAGAAAAAGATGTAATAGAGGTACAAAAGACAATAAGGAGTAACACAACAACAGATAGTAACAGAACAATATTACCACAAAATAATACTACAAGCGATCTACCTAAAACAATGTATATCAACAAGAATCCAGGAACAAAAAACTACAAGCGTAGCACTACAACTACTAATAAGGACAATACTCTTACCTACTAGCATGGACGCACTCTGACCTCCTACCCTTCTACCCTAATAATACGCACTTGCCACACCTTCCTATCTAAGGTCATGTCCTCGGTAAGCTGCAACTGCACCATATCCTATCTAATTACCTCTCCTCAATATTTCTTCAGTTTACCTCTACCCCTTCTGAAACCATCCATAGACAGCCTCTCACACCTCCGCACTGGGGCATCCGCGCATCTCCTCATCACATTCCCGGACCATCTCAACCTCGCTTCCTGCATCTTGTCTCACACAGAAGTCACTCCCACCTTATCTCGGATATCCTCATTTCTAATAGTAAACCCACACATCCATTGCAACATCCTCATCTCCGCCACCTTCATCCTTTGGATGTGAGAATTCTTCACCGGCCAACACTCCGCTCCATACAACATAGCTACGATGGAACATTGACAACTAATATTCATTTATGTGTATCCTTTAAGAAACTATGCTCTACCAAGGAACACACAACTACGTTGAATAAAGAGTTATCCAACCTCTGAAAACTATCAACACATCAAACAATCCTAGGAATGCAATGGGAAAAAGAAGAAAAAAGAGTCAATCATTACCATTAATCTTGTCATTGAGCTCATTCATTGACATAGGGAAATCTGAATCTAAAACAAGTGGGTGCACATGCTTTGAATTTTGTACTAAATCCGGCTGTTTCCTCCGTCTTAGTGGCTTTGAACTGAGCATAAATTACAAATAAAGCAATGGAATATCACAACACACTTCTGAAATAACATCAAATAGCTGCAATACAAAATTGAAGGAGCATGATAGTTACATACCAAAAGAAGAATGTCTGTTGCTTAGGATCCACGCCATCAGCAACAATCTGGAAGATCACTCCAGAAAGCAAGTTAATTTGCACAGAAGAAAAAGTATGACTAGTAAGAGTAGTCAAGCATCAGAAATTAACTAAATAATACAGAACTGACTTTTCAAACCTTTGCCAAATCAAAATTATAGAGGATGTTAGAATCTAACCAGGTATCATGCAAATAAAATACATGACCATATTAAAGATATTCAACATTAAACTACATAGCTTTTCTTTTCATCAAGACCCCAGTAAACCTTCGTAGAAGGTCAACTGCAGGCATGTCTACAAATATACGATTCACCACTAAGTTAAACGAAAATGTGCTGACCTCAGCTCTCCAAATGTCACTTCTCACAGATACATTTACAGCTTGATATTCTTCATTTACCTAAAAATGATACGAGGTTAATTTGACTGCTTAGAGAAATACACAACTAATATTTTATTTGAAGCGTGCTGAAGTTTACCAACCCAAAATTCAAAGTTGAACAGATCGTGGGATGAGCATAAGTGATATCTCAAACCCTAAAAGCAAAAAAGCAAAGATACAAGAAATTAAACTAATTATTTAATTACTGTAAATCAATTTCTCGCCAAAACCATTTCAAACTGGATCCATATAGCTCAGTTTTATTAAAGAAACAAAAGAACATTATCCCAGCCTTTACCTTAAAGCTGGCACATTTTACCAAGCAGAAAGGACAGGTGAAATCCTCTGTCACTGCAAGTTTAGAAAGGAAAAAGAAAAAGCAACTAAGTAGCTTGAACTGCACAAGTAATAGTTGTAAGGAAGGAACTTGATCAAAGAAAAGAACACCGCACATATGGAAGAGCAATGGGAATGTCATCAATTTCACCATTCTAAAAGCTATTAACTGCACTCACACCAAGAGCTGAATACATCTTGATATATGTAGGATGGTGGCGATTCAAACAGATTGGCTTGACATATGAAACACTAAAGTTGTGCCTAACAATTTATTTCAAAAGGATATATGGTGCACTATTTTGCTATATGCCCAGACTCTAGAGCTGCGCCTAACAGATAGTTCTCAAAATTTCAACTTAGCCGCATTTTACATGACCCAACAACCAGTGTTATCAAAGGAGCGCTTAAGCCCTCAAGCAAAGCTCAAAACATGTTCAGCGCTTCGCCTAGCTTAGTGTGCGCTTCAGTGTTGTCATCAAGGTTCTAGGACATACCTTTCCTTTCCAATGAGCCTCTTCTGAAGAGGCAACACTAAACCATTGATATTTCACTTTATCGTATTCTTTTTTTTTCAATTTATTTGTTCATATATTTGTCATCATACTTATAATTATTAGTCTTGGACTAAACATATATATTTGTATTTTTCAAAACTTGTTGAGTGCTTCGCCTCGCTTAATGTGCGCTTCAGTGTCGTCATCAAGGTTCAAAGGCATACTTTTCCTTTCCAATGAGCCTTCTTCTAAAGAGGCGACACTAAATAATTGATATTTCACTTTATCGTAATTCGCATTATTTTTTTCAATTTCTTTGTTCATATATTTGTTATCATGCTTATAATTATAAGTCTTGGACTAAACATATATATATGTATTTTTTTCTCCCTTTACGCCTTTTTTTCGTTAAAACCACGCTTTATTTGAGCTTTGCGCTTAAAGCCCCAACGAACCTTAGAGCTTTTTTGCGCTTTTTGCTTTTGATAACATTGCCAACAACATGAAGCATCCATGTGCAGCAAAGGGAGGGTTTACCAAAGTAAAGTGAGACATCCAAGTAACAAAATACCATATGAATTCAGGACACAGTTTATGTGAGAAGATTTTATTTTCAAGAAAAGAACAAAATCAAGCTGATTCTTTTAACTGGAAAAGAACACCCTGCTTTAATCATTTTAAATCCATCCAAATAACAGAAAACACTTTACGAAACAAAACTAGCCAACATAAAGTCTTACCTCAGTTCAAAAGCAATAGGAACAACCACCCAGAGCAAACCACAGATTTTGGTGGCAATATCATGAAAAATTAAATAAAAGTAGCCAAGTATGACGTCAAACAAGCCACAGCTTTACCATAGAATGAAGAATTAAGTTTACCTTCTGTTCTCTGCAACTTATTGTTATAGTACATATAGTTGAAAACAACATTTCCTGTCCTCAACCTAGAAAGTGCGATAAGTAAAAGGATTAGCTGACATAAATAATTTTGAAGCTAATTAATTTCAGTATCAAGCTAAGTCCACACTTTCAAAACTCTCTTAAAACAAAAGGAAAGAAAAGAAATAAGGAAATGTTGTTTGTTAAAGAGAAAATGAAACTTGAAAGGGGACATGCGGCAGAAAAAACATAAATCAGCATCTTAACTTATCTTTCAAAACCGCTGAGTGCAGTAGAGCAATCGATATTTAGGAGGGTTATAACTTTGAGTTGCATCGTTATATTCACATTGGAAAACGAGATAGACTCACAGGGTTGACCTATTGGGTTGAATATGTTGAATCATTTACAAACACGTGAAGGTAGCAAAGATGGGTAAGACTGACAAGGTCTACCAAACATGCACAAAAACCCGCTGGGAAAATAGGAGGAAGCTAATCTAACAAGCTAGATATATACCAGTATAATTGTGTGGATCTGAGCTCAGCTAAGTTTTACTAGAGCAGTATGCCCCTGAATGCTGACCTGAGTTAGAACGGCAAATCTACCGGGTGGCACGGGCTCAAATGAGCAATAAATTGAATGCTAGTATGTGCAGGGAAGAAGAATTAACACAATGATGGAGGTATTGCTGTCAACAACGATAGTACTGATAATTTCTTGTACAGCTAGGAGAAAAAGCATCGCATAACGACAAACACAAGAAAGGTAATACACACGACAAAATAGAGAAATATGCAGCGCAGAAAATCGGTAGCTTCACCTTATAATTCGAGGCAATGAAGTCGTAGGAATGTCATCATAGGAGAATGAATCATATCGTGTTCTTTCTCTTGCAGCAGCCTCTTCTGAAGCAACTTTGACTTGCAGCTGCTGTATTGTCGCCTTCCATAATCCAATCATTGCAGCATCCAAGGAAATCAATTATATAAGCAAAAAAATTATAAATCTATTATCACAATCTCAAAGACATAAGCACCGAGTACAAGATGAACTACCAGAGCCGCAGAACTGCGGGGATACTGAAAGGAAATACGTCTATCTTTGTCCAAACAGCTCGTCTGCAGATGAAGACATAATAGCTGTCAGAGAAGATGGTTCCTCTTGATTTTCTTTGTTTCTTCCTTTCTTCAACAAGTTAACTGTTCATTAATCGTTATGTCTGACTATGTATCACTATTAATTGTTTCATTATGTGTGAGTGTGACCATGTATAAACACCAGAACAACTTCATGCGCAATTAATCAAAAATCCTTCAGTAATACCCTTCCAGCATCATTTATCCAGAAGAACCAGCCTCTGCACAACATCTGGCAATGGCCCCTATGAACGGATCATGAAACACTAAACGAAAACAGTAATAAATCAGCCTCTACAAAATATGCGAAGGTCCGGCAGGTTGGTTATCAAACCCTTTCCTTATGATTAACAAAAGAGAGGATCAGAAATTCCTTGTTTTCACCTCTGGATTTACTAAATATAACATATAGGAGCAAGTGCAACATGGGCAAGAAGACATATCTGTCTTAACTAACAAAAGACAAATCCAAAATTTAGTAATACTTTGGACAAGGCATCGATTCTAGATTCAACATTGGTATAGAAGATTAGTCATATTTTTAATCCAAGCGAATCAGAAGCTGGTTTAAAATCTACTTCCTCTGATTTTGGATTAAGAAAAGGAAGGCATAATAACATGACTAAGGGCAGTTGCAACACCCCCACCAATGGCAAGACTTCAATTTACTGAGCTGGCGTTTGTTTCCAGAAAGTGTTGCAAATTTTTAATAGAAAAACTTATTTCAATTTTTTTCAAATTATGTCTCAACCAAATGGAAATACAGTAAAGCTAATCAGTTTTTACAAAATCTGAAAAGCACCTCCGAAGTAGTATTTTCAATTTTTTGCAAAAACAACAAAACTTTTTCTATGGGTGTTTTGTTGAAAAAGAGTTCTGAAACCACAAGCTCTTTTGTTAAACTAAGGATGTACATTGAAGCTTAACAAAAAGTAGTGATCAACCTGATAACTCTTCCAGATTGTCAGTGAGATGTTGGATCACAAAGCAATCAACAAAGCAATATCAATCTAGCAATACATATTACTACTAATTTTTTTATTAGAGAAGGGTAGGGGATAGGCCCATTATCCACAGAGTATCAAATCATGCACCACCGGCTATCGGGGTTTTCTCGATCATTAAAAAGGGCAGCCTGGTGCACTAAAGCTCCCGCTATGCGCAGGGTACCGGAAGGGCAAGGGCCCCCACCACAAGGGTGTATTGTACGTAGCCTTACCTTGCATTTTTGCCAGAGGCTGTTTCCAAGGCCTGAACCCGTGACCTCCTGGTCACATGGCAGCAACTTTTACCAGTTTTCTCGATCATTAAAATAAATAAATAAATAAACTAGCAATACATACTTCTATTCAGCAACTTCAGCTAAGGCGTACCTTCATGAAACAAGGGCTCAAGTCAACAGTTGATAACATCTCAGCTCTCTCCGCTAAACTCAAATTGGGGGGCTTTTCCCACAATAAATGAAGTAATTCCATCGGCATTCTGCCCAAGAAACAGTGCCCTTCAAGATTCACTAACACAGTTTTGAAAATAAGATTAGAACAATAAAGATGATGGATCATGAGAAACCTGAAGAAAAGATCAAAAACATAAATCAACTAAATGTGGAGATGTGGAGAAGGAGGTTATCAAACATACTGAAAAATGAAAAAGTACAAAGCAAAAGACAATAAGGCATACAGACAGCCTAACAAGACGTATTGATATAGTTACAACCTCTATGTGCTTTTTCTTTTCATGTGCTAATGAGTGCCTATTCCAACTTCCCCGCGCTGAGGAAAGTCTGTGGACTTCTTTTAGATCCATTTATTGACCACATTCCAGATATAACATTCAAACTTTGTAATTTATTTTATTTTTTTGACAAGCACTTTGTAATGTACATATAAACATGAAACCACAAGGCACAAACATGAATTCATAATGATGGTTAGAATTATGAATTCAATCGTTTTTCAGCTTTCTGTGCACCCATTAGATTGAGATATACAAAGGATCAAGTATTGTTGTTAAGTGTTAAGTATCTGACTGGTTTCAAACAATCCTTGCTTGGTACAAGATACTCCCTGACAGCATTAAAATAAAAGATGTTCATATCTTGTCAGGTCCATAGAGATAGACAGAGAGGAAAGGAACAGTAAAGAGACAGTGTTCGTGGAGGAGAGTGTGAGGAGAATCACTTGTATAAGGGCATAAAGAGATAAGTAGAAGGGAAATTCCGAACTTCGAAATTCTAAACTTCTCTTCCTCAATCAGCTAAACATGTAGAACCAGAAGGAAATGCTTTCTAAAACAAAGAAAGACAAGAATAAGAAAGAATTACCATAGAGACCTCATGTATTGGTTACCATACTGCCAATACTATGTCATTCCCATTATATTCTTTTCCCTTTTAATTCAGGCTTGTGAAATAGGTCACTCACAAATGAAGAAACATGTTTCCAGATGTGGCACATTATAGATGGTTAGACTTTTTTTTAAAAAAAAAGTAAATATTTATTATAGATGGTCAGACTTGAAATATTTAAACAACATATATCTTGCTTAATTTTTTTGTAAACCATCAATACGAATAACAAAAGAGAACAAATGAAAAGTTGCTGTGTTTGAAAAAGCTAGCAACCGTAAGTGCCAGATAAAGTTTATTTGACATCTGTAACTGAACAAACTCAGGATCTTTCCAACGCTACTTACATGGAAATGAAGATGTATCTACACGATCTCTCACAAGTTCGGCTGCAAAGGCAGAAAACAATATATGGTTGGCCTTCATATCAAATCTCGACAAATAAAATTCCAGAAAAATTTTATGCCTACCAAAGCTGACAAACAGGATGACAAGAGAGCCAGCCCTTATTTCAGCAGAGAGTTTATTAATTTCAGGGAGAAAGAATTTTGCTTGAGCTCGATTCATCCCATCAACTCCATTGAATGAGGTTGATATGCATGCGCGCTTAAATTGATAGACAGCAGAATGCTGTAACCAAATGGCATTAGCAAAGTACCCAACAGCATACAAGATTAAAAGTCACTGGATGTATTTGCACAAGATAAGAACTTACTGCCTCAACAGCTGCAGCACTTGATACTGGCTTTGCCAAAATTACACACAAAGGAAATAAATTCTGGACCTGTGATTCATCGTTCACAGTTGCTAGCACAGAAATTGCCAATTGAATCCTAAAAAAATTAGCCAGAGTAATAAATCACCTCCAAAACAATCTAATTGCAAATATACATACGCTGCTATCCTTTTTTGCTTTGAGAAGCGATAGAAGCGAGAGATCATCTCTTCATCACGAAGCCATGCGTTTCAGCGAGGTGTGGGCTTCAAACAATTACACAGATGATCCCAGCAAGAAACAAGTTGATTCTTGAATTTCACCTTTCAGGAGTAGGAATTTTTTTGGACAAGGTATTTATTCAAAAAGATACTTTTTAAACTGAGAAATCCCAAAGGGCTAATGGCTCAAGGTTTGAAACTCAATGGTTATTGGGTCTAGCCATCTACCCTTCTCCACTTAAATACCAAGTTTTTAGTTGCGGCGAGGTATTTGAATATCACATTTATGGAGCTGGAGTTTTTCATAAGTAAAGGTATTTTATATTGGGTGCTGAAATTAGTTATTTTAGTTGAAATTTGCTTATTATAGTACAAATTTCATATATTTTTGCTATTTTTTAATAATATGTAAATTGTGAATTTCACTTAAAAAGTTGTGAGCTTCACTTTGTTTTTCGCTTCAAACCTCGTGGACCTATATGCTTCACTTTTTGAACATTTGATGAATTTGGGGCGGTATAATGAGTAACACTTATAATATTGGTCACTAACTACAGAGTGAACCAAATAGTGTTTCATCAACTATTTCAACCAGTAGTTTGCCTTCAATTTAGACGAACATGCCAGCAGTAACTAGATCTGTCTTTTAAGAAGTTATTTTGCAGCTATAAGGTGAAGCGACCATATCATACAAGCTACTGTACAAGTCTTAAATGTGTAAGTACTAATTAACAAATTTTAAAAGGAAAAATGTTTACCAAAGAGTCGAACTGTAGTGCTACACAGTGTAAACATTGAATCGTACTGTGAAGACATATCTTATCACTAGTAACTTGTTTGATTTAGATCACTGAATCATTTCTTGACTATCTATACAAATTCATTAAATTTAATACAATAATATTGACTGAACAGCCATTTTTAAAAAAAAAAAAAAAACATACCCAGTGTATTCCCACAAAGTGGGGTCTGGGGAGGGTAAAGTGTACGCAGTCCATACCACTACCTCAGATGAAGTAGAGAGGTTGTTTCCGATAGACCCCCCGCTCAGGACAAATAACAATATAACAAGTAGAAAACATAAAAATAAACAACAAATAGGGGTAACACACCACTAGATAATAAAAGAAACAAGACATCCACAGAATAATACTATGAACTATCTATCCGAAATCACAAACATCATTTAAAAAAAAGACTAAACAGCAACTATAATTTCATTTTATTTTTTTTAACCCTCCCTAGGAGCTCCCACCCTTTTTGCTCCCTTAGTGACTCGAACACACAACCTCAGGGTTGGAGTGAGAGGTGCTTACCATCCAAGCAACTCACTCTTGTCAGACTAAACATCAACTATAATTAAGACATATTCAAACAAACACTCCCAATAGAATAAAGTAATGAAAGTCATGTCCCCACATAAATTTAGATTTCACTCCAAAGCAACATAGACAATTTCACATGACAATTAAAAGTACCTCAGAGCATCTAGTGTAGAGTATATGAGACATAACCTTGCATGACGGAAAAATTGGGAGTGAAAGCAATCACAATCAAAATATACCTCCTTTTGTTCTTTGCTTGAATTTTGTACCGTAAACATCTTTGAAGGAAGGAAGGCTGCATGATATTTTACACTCTTGAGAAACA
Organism: Capsicum rhomboideum; assembly: GCA_031232105.1. Taxonomy (NCBI): domain Eukaryota; kingdom Viridiplantae; phylum Streptophyta; class Magnoliopsida; order Solanales; family Solanaceae; genus Capsicum; species Capsicum rhomboideum. The sequence continues at coordinate 38,165,913 of CP124716.1, forward strand.
TCTTATACAAAATGCGGATGATGAATGTATAATTAGCATGTCATAAAAGTGATGAGAACAATCAAACTAAAACTCATAACAATTGGTAACACGCAAAAATCGAAGTCCGGACTTAAAACATCAGCTCAAAAGCATGGGTGAGAGAAAGATAATAATCTTGAGTATGGTTTTATAGAAAATACTTGGAACTGACATAAGATGAATTTATTTAGAATATCATGGCTGAGAAGAACGATAATACTCTCGAGTATTTTACCGCAAAAACTTCAATTGACATTTAAAATGACTGTTTGATGCAGATAAACAAAACCAATAAAATCAACAATATTTATAAGACTATTAACATCAACTAGGAAATTGACACCAAAATCATTAGCCTTGACAATAAATAGGCAAAAAGTGGTCTCCTCACGTAAGTACATTACATTTCTAACAGCACGGCGTTGGAGAATGTTGTAGAGTTCAACAGGTTTGCAATAACTTGAAAGGCTTTCTTCAGCAGCAATCTCCTCCTCTGCAGACAAATGTGTAGCAGAACCTTGCCTGCACATTGAATCCGTAACTGTAGAGTAACTGCAGTAGCAAGTGTAATTCCTGTTACACAAATCATAATATAACAATCAATATTCATGCTTCTGTAAGTGCATTTGATTATCTTATAATGTAATTACCGACAAATACAAATATAACATCTCAAATGCGGGCAGAGGAAATATCTTACGTGATTTCACGAGCCACTAAAGGTATGCCTGGCATCCTTGTCACACAGTATTCAAATGTATATTCATAGTTCTCTCAACTTCACTAAATTCAGAAATTAAAATTGTGTGAGAAAAGAATCATAAAGCACTTGACATAATAGGCAACGAGGAAAGAAAGATAATGGTAAAATCTGATTCAGATTTCTCCTTCAGATTATACATTGAGTCTTATTTTCCTTCTCCTCACTTTTCTTTAGTTGGGTTGGGTTTGGGGGGGGGGGGGGGGGGGGGGGATATCCAGAAATCATTCTCATATCACTTGAAAAAACATAACCATGAAATCTCAGCATACAGTTGTATGGAAATAAATAACCTTGTTACAAAATGCAACCAAACAACCATTTTAAGAAGAAGATACATAAAGAGAATGAGATTACATGTTAGGAACCCTTTTGATAAGCAAAGAACCAATAGAAACTACCAGATGCAAAATGTGAATGGAGCTTAACATGGCAACTCGTGTGCAGCTTCTTCATCAAGCGAAAGGGATTTACTTGTGGCTATAGCATGATAAAAACTTTGTTCTTTGATTTTAGAAAGGAAGGGGAACCACAGCAATATACTGTTGGAACTCATGTACAAATGGTTTAGGAAAAAATACAAGAGTGGTTGAAAAGTAGTATTGAACTGAAGGAAGAATAGGTCGCCCATAATATAGATTAACAGTACTAATTACTCAAAAGAACAGGAATCATAGTCTCCTTAACAATCAAGATTGATTCACAAAAGAGAGAGAGATCCGCAACATTTTTGTCTCTAGCGTAAAATATGAATAAGTGAGTCTCTCATATAGTGACTTGGCCAAAAAAAAAAATTGATTCGCTCATATAGTGATCTGAGAACTACCAGGAAGAAACGAAAATTATGGAGATCACAAAGATGTTCGCGTGATAGTATCTGCTAACCAGTCAAGATTCTTAGTTCTTATCTTCCCAATATCTGCACCCCTAGGCACCACTCCAAATCTCCCCAAATATTCTTCCTACACTAATGCAGAAATGCCCTTCTTCCTATCCCTTGTTTAATCCAAACTAACCCTTCATGAAAGAAGAGTCAGGCAACGACCCCCACCTCCACCTTACACTAGACCAGTTTCTCATCAGTGAGCAATTCCATTTCCTTGAAGCTGAGATAACTACCTCCGCACAAACATAACCCAATGGAATTGTTGATCCAGCATAACTTGATCAATAGCTCATCTAATATATTCATTCCAGCACAAATAATTGCTCAATTTGATCTTGAAAAACTTTAAACAAATTGATCCACAAGTTCGCCTAGTTCAGCCTTCAAAACAAGCGTGGAGGCAGAATATTTTGTCCTTGTTAAATCTGTTCCTGCTAGAGGGCAAACCAGAGCACCTTTGGTAGGTTTGAAAACCTTTCTATGATCTAATAGAACCCACCCACCCACCACCCACCCACATTTCTCAATTAGTTCCTGATTTTAAGGAAGAGTATCTGAATTCACATAACAAAGCTGTGGTTTTCACATCTCACTCAGATGAATTACATAGAGATAATTTTATTATTTATCAATAAAGACTATTTTTTTCAAATTTGCAAAGCAAAAGGGCTATGCAATCGGATAGCGATAATCAGTTTGCAGCCGAAACAGCCAGTGCACTGTTTGTCAGGTTCGAATAAAAAACATAAATTATGAAGGAAAAAAAAATGCTTTCTCACATAAAAACTATCCCTATCTTTAATTTTTTTTATCACATCGGTGGTTCCTGTACCAGCTTGCACACACATACCCAGTAACTCAGCTCACCAAAGCTTAGGAGATGCAAAGAATTCACCTAATACTGTCTTTCCTTGATTGCAGTTGAACGCCTAGGGTCATTCTAGTAGTTCAGTGCTTATTGTCTTTCTATTTTTCCCTCGTGTCATTAGGTAACTCCAAACAACCATTAAAATTCAATACTGATAGACAAATCCCAGCGGAGACAAAAACACTAGGTGATTTCTTGATAGAGTTACCTGGTACCTGTTGCTAGTGGGAGGTAACAGCGTGTATATCGTTCGTGTAAACTGGCTCGAACACCACGATTATCAAAAAAGTAAAAAACGAAACACGGATATATGGAAAGTTAAATTGTTGCAATGTTGACAAGAAGAAGGGTTAGGGATTTTGCCCCACGGGACAGAGAGGGAAAGAATGAAACCTACTACTCGATTTCGCCGGAGAAAACGAGTTGGCAGCTGGTGGTGGATAGTGCTCGTGCTCGTTCTACCGATTAGCCGGAAGAAGAAGCGGTGGCTCGTTTGAAATTGGCGGACCTAAATCGGTTGCAATTTTGGATCCGTATTTGGTTTTTGTTGGAACTTTGACCACTCAACCACAGGCGTTTTCGGGGTTATGGGTCAAACTTATTAACTTGGAACAGGAAACAATTGAACGGGATACTTTTAACTTCGTACAAAGGTCAAATTAGGTACTTCAGAAAAAAATTAATGAATCTGGCCAATTTCCTTGTTAATACCATGTTGATTTTCGTGTTTTGATAATTGAAAATGATGTAATTATTAGATAGTAATTATTAATCTAATAATTATACATATAAATTATCATGACATATTTATTTGTTATAATGTAATTACAGTATAACTAGAAGTGTACTGTATGATTAAATAATAGAAATGAAAAAAATTAAATAGACAAGAAATAAAAATAAAAAGGAAGAAATTAAAAGTAACATTGTAATTACATCATGTAATTATCAGCAAAAACTATATCTATAATTTATTCGAACAAGAATAAATTTAAAAATAAGAATTAATATCTTCTTAATTTTTAAAATATTATTATTTTTGACTAAATTTGTTTGTCTTTAAACGGGAAAAAAGCGGAAATAGCAGAGTGATGCATAGTAGCAGTAGTAATATAGGGTAAAAATAGCCTATACACGTGGACAAATCAGATCATGATATGTGGAAAAAAGATGAACATGACTCAGTGTACAGCTGGACAGAACCAACGACAGATCATGCGTCAGCTTGATGGAGATATTCAAGAGGCACAAGACACACCAGACTCCAATTATGTCGTATATATCGGCGGAATATACCAGTTCAAAAAGAGCAATACGCCCGAAGGGAAGGTCAATGGGTCCTCACTAGCCATTATGTAACTGACACGTGGATGACGTCGGGCGTTATCTCTTCTTTATTCATGTCATTTAATTAGTTATTTATCATATATTATTGACGGTTAATGTGTAATAATCAACTCATGAAGAGTCATCCCCTGCATAAATTATGTGATCATCATCGTATAAAATCATCGAATGTTATCTAATAAAATAATCTTACTTTCTTCACAACTTTGGTATACTTTTGCTTAATCAATATTTGTTGATCACGACGTGGTCACACGAGTCTTCAAGCTCAGGCCAGCTTAGGCTATATCGATCTCTACATTTCAATTACTTTACTTCAATTTTTATTCACAACATTATTCATTCTGATTATTCCGTTATATCTGAAAAATCTAATCCTCTTTTTCTTAAACCTCACGTATAAATTCAATTGTACATTCTTTTATGGTAATCAGTTTGACATCTACTGAGGGGCTAAGGATAATTGCGGTAGTAATTTGGTCTATCTAGAATCTTACTAACAAAATTTTATTTTTCGTAAACGATCCGCTGACTCGGTAACTAGAACTGAAAACCAAATTAATATCAATGCCAAACCTATCGTGGACAATCCCACGAACGATGAGGTTGACCCAATCAAGTGGAAAAAAGGTAGGGAGATTCTCACCAAGGTCAAATCCAACATAATGAAGGCAACAATAACCAAAATGCATCATATTTGCAGAGACAAATTTTACAAAATTCTTTGCCATATTAGATCCTCACCAAAAAACAATAATGACTTTGCAAGATAAGGTCATTATAGACCCAAAGATGCCATACAAGGAGTCACCTCGCCATACTAGAGTTGAGGATCATGGAGAAAATAACACTACAACTCCTAACAATGGGGAATCATCTGAAATCATGAAGTGCTTAATGGGACTGAATAATCGGATAGATTGGAATGAAAAAGAGTTCCACACCTGTATAGATCAAATTGAGGGGATTCACCAATCTTGAAAGGCCCAGACTCAAGGACATACGTGCTATTACATTCCCACCGAGTGCAACCTCAAAATTGATTCTCAAAATGATTTAAAATGTCAGGATTTCTAAAATATGATGAAACAACTAATCCTCAAGAATATGTGACATAATACACATGTGCGATAAAGAGCAATGATAGGACCAAAAATTCTTTCACAAAATAATCCATGTTTTTCTGGTCTATTAGTTTTGTAATGAAAAGTATAGGGTTTTGTATCCTATCCAACTCTCTCTCTATTAGGCAGGATTTTGTGGCCAAAAAACTTATTCGTTGAGGAGAAACTGATCCAATTCAAAGCTCTTAATGTTTATATCGATCAAGAACCAAATGAAATCAAATCGATTTTACTCAAAATGACATGGTATTCTTTAATACTTGAACATCCCATTAAATCTTTTGAACATCTTTTCAGATTCTTTTGTGCAAGCACAAGCCTGAGCGAAAAAGGTGCAAGGAAGGAAAGCTAACATTTTCAAAATTGCTTAAGGAGACGTTGAACTGCTCCAGAAGCTTGTGATACCCTTCCAAAATTAGAGAACGTTGCTGCCTCCAATCCCTAATGATTAGGTGACAAAAACTTTTACCAAAGGACTCAACCTTAGAAACTTAAGTGCACCACTGAAATTGAAAGAAAATATGGGGGAATTCTCGGCAATGACTTGGAATGACGTCTATAACATATATAAATCCAAAATTAGGGCTGAAGATGACCAATCAGCTCCACCAATATACATAGGATCGATCAGTCAGAACTGTCAAAAAAGAAGTATGGACTACGATCTAAAACCTTTAAGGAAAAGGTGTCAACCTTACATATCAATGGAAAGACCTCGTGAGCGGATAGACCGAGAACACCAAGTCCACTACTCCTAGACATCGGAGAAAGAAAAATATGACAAAAGAGGTGATCAGAGCCACAAAAGGAGTCTATTGAACAGAAATGAAGTGAGACTATCAACATCAAACATTAATATCGTAAAAGCTCCATACTTATTCGAGTATTATTTCAACGTGGACGTTGTCGACCTGATAGCAGCTATCAAGTAAATCAACTATGTGAGGTGGCCAAAACCCATTGAACTGAACCCAAAATTGAGGGATTCAGGACTAATATGCGAGTTTTATAGATCTCACGAACATCGCACTGGAGACTGCCACCATTTGCAAGAAGAATTAGCACAGTTTCTGAAGGAAAGTCATCACATGAAATTTTTGCATGAACGAGCCATGAGTAATTACGGAAGAAGCAGGTTCCCTGAAGAACCTATCCAACCGATCACACTAAATCACGTAATCAACATGATTATTGAAATAGATGAATTAAATGGTATTAGATTTACCATGGCCAAGCAGACCAAGGTAACAATAATGAGAGGAACAAGAATGCACGAGGAAGAAACAATAACCTTTGACAATGATGATTTAGAGGGCATTACATAACCTAACAATGACAGTTTGGTACTCAGTGTTAACATGTGTAATTGTCAAATTAAATGCATGTTGGTAAATCCAAGTAGTTCTGCCAACGTGATTTACTAGAAGGTGGTAGAGAATATAAAACTAATAGATAAAATCATTCTTGATGTAAGAGTTCTATCCGAATTTAACATGGCTAGATGATAACAATGAGGTTAGAGAGATTCCAAATTTAAAATTTGAATATTAGAGTGTGTAAGCAAAACTAAAAAAAAATAAGAAAACTAGAAATAAGGATATGGGGAATTCAAAGAAACAATCCAAGATTTTTTAAGGATTTGACGTTCTAAAGCTTTGACAAGATCCAAGTAACAACTTATAGATTTATGGAAGAAATCTAACGCCTTTACTTGAGAAAACAAATCAAATAATAGATTCAGATCTTGACCACTTTATAATTAAATTAAGACAATAATTAGTATGTGAAACTAATCGCCTTCTGAAGAATATCAAAAAGGAATCAACGATATCACACGAAAAAATTACATTATACCTTAAACTAGGAAACAAGTAAAGGATGAAGGATAAATTCTTAAAAAATAAAAGTAACAAAGGTTCAAAAGAACTCTCTCAAATATTATCAATACAATGTATGAAAAGTGCTCCTACTTATAGAGAAAAATAAAGCTGGCTTAGCTTGGTTGACAAGGTAAAAATATTCTAGAACTTAGAGCAATAAAACCTTAGCTTGGTGGCCAAGGTAGAAACTAAAATTCTAACATTTGTGGATGAACTAAGAACTTTTTGGGCTCTGTTGGTCGTGGATTTTGAGCCTTATTTAGGCCTTATTGGGCTGCTGATTTCAGCTCCACTTAAGGGCTGAAATTGGCCCCCTTTTAGGTTGATTAGTGGCTCTTTTGTACACCACTTTGGACCTCTTCAAGGCTGAATTTTAAACCCCAATATTCCTCCTCTTAGACTTCAACTTGGGCCACCAAATACATGTAGCATTTGGATACTGAAAAATAAGAACAAGCATTAGTAAACTGCATCCACTAATCATAATTGAAGAAGGTACGAATAAAATAAGATAGTGATCATGAGTCCACGTAATCCAATTAACCTTGATGGGTATAAATACTCCTCTATAAAATATGTATACATCATCATTCCAATAGAATTTTTTCCATGTAAACAACTACAACAAGATCCACAACTCCCATTCTCACCTTGTCGATTGAAGGTAAGGACTTTACTGTATTTTGTGATGCTTCACACTCTGGTTTGGGTGCTATATTAATGCAGTACAGGAATGTGATTGCATCTGCTTCAAGGAAATTGAACCCTCATGAGAAGAATTATCCAACCCATGTTTTGGAGTTGACAACAGTTATTTTTGCACTTAAGATTTAGAGACACTACCTATATGGTGTCAAATGTGAGGTGTTTACAAACCATCGTAGCTTGCAACATGTTTTCACCCAACGGGATTTAAACTTGAGGTATAGAAGATGGATGGAATTGTTGAAGGATTATAATGTGACTATTCAGTACTATTCGGGTAAGGCCAATATGGTGCAGACACATTATGCTAAAAATCGGTAAGTATGGGTAGTCTGGTTTGCTTGAGGGTGTCAAGGCGATCTTTGGCTAGAGAGATTAAGACACTAGCATCTCATTTCATATAGTTTAGTGATTCTGAAAGGGGTGGAGTGCTGGCTAGTGTTGAGGTAAGGTCGACATTCCTTGATCAAATCAAGGCCAGATAGTTTGAAGATGTGAATTTTAATAAACTTCGGAACAAGGTAGTGAGTGGTGAAGTTTCTGACGCCACACTTGATGTGTGTGCGGTGTTGATAGTTATAGAACACGTGTGCATTCCTTGGGTTGGGGATTTGATTCAGGGTTAGCTTGCAGAAGCTCATGGTTCTCGGTACTCTATTCATCTGGGTGCAACCAAAATGTACCATGACTTGAGACAACTTTATTGATGGCCCGATATGAAAAAAGATATCATGGAGTATGTGTCTAAATGCCACAATTGTCAGCAGGTGAAATACGAACTTCAAAGGTCTGCGGGTTACTTCAGAGGATGCCCATTCCCGAGTGAAAGTGGGAGAGGATAGCCATGGATTTTGTAGTGGGTATTTCTAAGACCTTAGTGTAGCATAACTTCATTTGGGTCATTGTGGACAGGCTGACCCAGTCAGCTCATTTCATCCCAGTTAGGGTGGATTATAGCTTAAAGTAGTTAGCCAAATTTTATATCAAGGAGATATTGAGGCTGCATGGGGTGCCAATTTCCATCATTTCTGAGAGGGATATGCAATTCACCTCTAAGTTTTGGGATAGTTTATATGAAATGTTGGGCAACAAGCTTGATTTCAGCACTGCTTTCCATCCTCAGACCGATGGGCAATCAGAGAGGACTATTCGGGTACTTGAGGATATGTTAAGGGCCTGTGTAATTGACTTTGGTGGTCATTGGGATAAGTTTTTGTCATTGTGTGAGTTTTCATACGACAATAGTTACCATTCTAACATCGATATGGCTCCATTTGAAGCACTTTATGGAAGAAGGTGTAGGTAACCTATAAGATGGTTCGAAGTTGGTGATGTGAAACCTTTGAGCAAGGACTTGGTGAAGCAAGCTCAGGAGAAGGTGAGGTTCATTCAAAACAAGTTGTCAGTAGCCTAGAGTAGGTAAAAAGAGTATGCAGATCGCAAGGTAAGGGATATATCATTTGAACCTGGTGAGCAAGTGTTGTTGAAGGTATCTCCTATGAAAGGAGTTATGTGGTTTGGTAAAAAGGGTAAGCTTAGCCCTTGATATATAGGTCCGTCTGAGGTTTTTGATGATGTGGGCCTGGTAGCTTTCAGGTTGGCGTTGCCACCAAGCCTGTCAGAGGTCCATTCGTTATTCCATGTGTCAATGATTAAGAGATATCATGGAGACGGGGATTATATAATTAAATAGGATTCAATTTTGCTTGATAAGAATCATGCATATAAAGTGGAATTGGTTACAATTCTTGATCAGGATGTTCAAAAATTAAGAACAAAGGAAATTTGGTCTATAAAGGTTTAATAGAAGCATCGTTCTGTTGAGGAAGCTACTTGGGAAACTGAGAGGGACATGCGGGACAAGTACCCTCACTTATTTGGGATACATGTACTCTCTTCCTTCTTACTTGCCTTGTTTTTCTTGTTTTATCATTTGGGGATGAACAATGGTTAATTTGATATCTATTGTAACGACCCTTTCCGTCGTTACAGGTAAGTCTAGCATGCCAAAATTTGGGTTATGCTTTTTCACGGATAGGGAGTTAGAAATTTTATGCTAGACCAGTCTTGGATAAAATTCGAGCATGGTATGGTCTAGAGTAATTCGGGAAAGGATTAACTAAATTTTGTTTGTTTTAAGTTGATTTTATGACAACTAAGATGATAAGTTAACCCCTTCTGTTAACTAGTTTTTCGATTATTAACTGATAGAATCACTAGTTTTTTGGGTTTTGGGGAGGATTTAAATTGATCTAACTGATTTTTCTGGTGCAATTGGGTGAATTGGGTAGGAAACTCTTGGGTTTTGGTTAGAAGTTGTTAAAATACCCTTGCATGATAATAATTCACCATTGTATCAATGAATTTGGTAGGATTAAGGTGGAATGATGATAGAAAACCCTAGAATAGGAGGAAAGATCATGAATTTGGCCTTGGAGTTTTGGGATTAGGTTATAATCCTTGATATTATTAGGTCAGTTGGTTGATTATGTATTATATTATTGTATTTAAACCACAATCACGCCAAAGTTGCAAGAAAAGGCAAGGCTTAAGTTCGTTATAGAATTGCGGGGCTTGGATTGAGGTAGGTGATGGTTTAAATGTAGTTAAAGCTCAACTTGATTTATGTGTGCATGTTAACTATTTTCTCGTATACTTGTTACAATGCATGTTCAAAGTAAGTGAATGGTTAAATGATATCTTAAGTGTTAATCACATGCAATGAGGTTGTACTAAATGACTTGTTGAATGTACAAGTATAGTTGTTGTTTTCATTGTGTTTGTGATTGTTGTGATATCATAATGATTATTGTGAGATGTACTGGTGTTTGAACATCTTTACGGGATTGGTTAGTATAAGGTTGGCAAGAACTTGATGTCTGAAATTTTGGTACATGGACAAGAGCTCGTTCCCTGCAGGTCATGGCTAGTGGGCGATCGTAAGACATTTAGCATGTATGTACAAGGTATTGGCGAGTGTGACGGTTCCTTAAGTGGACCGGGTTTAATTGTTGATTTGTTATATTTGGTTCCTTGAGTGAACCCAGATTATGGTTATTGTTATTGTTGTAGTTGAAATGGATCCCTGGGTGGTCCGGGCTAAAATTACAAATGATTGGCATACCTCTTTAATTGTCTATCTACTTATGAATCTGAGACATGGTTTGCATATTGTTGTTGAGTCATATGTTGTTGACTTGGATTCTTGCTAAGAAGTAATGGTCTTGACTTGAGTTGTTGTCATTTTGACTTGTAATTGACTGAATTCTATGGTAGTTGTTGAACAAGGTTTAGTGTCATAACTTGAGGTAATGTTACACGGTAGGTGTTCATGATTGTTCTTGTAATTTTAATTTTTTAGTAAAAGTCCTCTTGTAATCACTAGAAAAATACTACTATATTTATTATAAAGTTATAATTAATATTTTAGAAAAGTTCATTATTTTCTTATATTGTCATGACCTTAGGAGTGCAGTAAATTTTATTTTCATTTTTTTAAGTTTTTAGTTAAAGACAGTAGACCTTTGTTTAGTATTTTAAAACTTTTAACTAAACTACTTTACACTTATTTTCTACCAATAGGACTTTTGAGAACAAGAATTAATGTATTGTATTTCAACAAATGGATAAAGTTTAATTAACTTGAAATAACCTTTCTCTTATATAATAAGATACTAAATCCCTATTAATAAGTGTGAGTCTCTTGGTCGACCAAAGCGATCTGGGCCGTCCACCTCCCCCTTTGATCCGACGGATCTTATCCGTGCCTCCACCTCTTATCCTAATTAATTATTTTAACTCATTTAGGTATTAGAAAATTAATAATATTTAATTAAAAAAGTAAATAAATACAAAATGATAAATTAAGGGACGAACCCACCTGCTTCAATCCGGTGATTTTACTATATCACCCCTAATTAATTATTATAAGTCGTTTAAGTATTAGAAAATTGATAATATTTAATTAAAAAAAGTAAAATAGACACAAAATGATAAATTACATTACGTTAAAAAGTAATATAATTAACAGCTTCAAATATTTAAATAACATAAAAAATTTGATCGATTCTCGAAATTATATGGGTGTCGCATAAATTGGGACAACGGAAATATATAATATTTTGAAAGACATAAAATTAGTACTATAAATCATAATAATCAACAACTTAAAATATTTTAAAATCACACAAAAGTTTGATCGACTATCTAAATGTCATCTATGCCGCGTAAAATGAATAAATCATCAAATTATGTAAGAAGTATTACAAATAACAATAATTAACAACTTAAAATATTTTAAAACCATATAAAAAATTAATTGATTTACTAAATTTCATTTGTGTCACATAAATTGAGACAGAGAAAATAATATGGGCCCGTGCCTGTGATCTGACGATCCACATTCATTCCTTCGGATTAAATTTGCTAACTTTACTAAGGGTACAATCGTAAATAACTAATTGTCTTTTACAATATCCTTTCAATGCTCTCCATCAGTCACAGTTTTTGGTTTCTACGTATTCCAAAACGTCAGCAAAGTACTACTCCCTTCGTTTAAAAAAGAATGACCTGCTTTCTTTTTTAGTCCGTTTTAAAAAGAATGACCCTTTCCTTTTTGGGCAACACTTTAATTCCAACTTTTCACATGACACTTTAATTTTAGACCACAAGATTCAAAAGTCTTCTTTATTTTCTTAAACTCCGTGCCAAGTCAAAATAGGTAAAAAAAATTTAAACAGAGGGAGAATAGAAAATGAAACAAATTATTGGAAGATTATACTTGATGGATTTCATGTGCTTTTACTATTGACTTTATGTATGTACGTGCTTTTTAATCATATTTTTACTAGATTAGATATTGTAAGAGCTAATTTTCTTTTTACCTTTGTCATACCTCATACTATTTTACCTTCTTCATATATTAATGTGAGATAATTAAAAGTTATTTAGGTAATATTGGACCCGTGTGGAGCACGGGCATCGATATCTAGTCTTTGCATGTAGAACTATAAATTATAAAAGTATAGGAGTGACTAGTTATATAAAAAAATATGTTTTGGGGGCCTTTAACTCATGGGGGCCTAAAGCACACGCTTTAGTGGTTTTACCTTCAAGCCACCCATGATGCCCACAAATAGATACTCCAACTATTATTTAATATCTCTTTTGATTAACTTCTCTAATGGCTCTTGCTTGAGAAATTACTGAACAAAATCCTCTAATAACTTTTGCCAGTACCCTTTCAGTACAAACTAATTGCCACATAATTAGCCTTTTTTTTTTTTAGAGAAAATGTATAGTATCAAAAAATTATTTTACTTGTTGAAATGTGCCAAATTCTAACATCTAGATGATACCTAAAACCCAAGTATTTCCCTACAAAAAAGAAAAAATATTCCTTCCTTTTCGGTAAGAAATTCACCTTGATAGCTGATTTCTACTACATGGATTTAGGTTTTTAGATGAAATTGAAAGTGAGTTTTTCTTTTTGTTATGACTTATTTAGTGAGTTTTTCTTTTTGTTATGACTTATTTACAGCTTTCTACTATTCATAAAAAGTGAACTATTCAGTTTTTTTATTACTCAAAAAAATAGTGTCCATTGTTTTAAGATAAAAAGGTTTTCTGTATGTGTGTATCACCCTCATCAAATTAAATTTAACTTAAAGTATTGCCTATTCATTTAGCGGAAAAATATAGATGAAACAGTAAAGAAATTGGGTGTTGAAGGAATTGAAGTGTTTGGATTTATGTCTTGTAAAATGCTCAACAGAGGTAGAATTGAGTAGAAAGAGAAAACTAAAAATACCAGAGACAATTCTGTATGTTGTGAGTTGTCTTCTGCCTAGGACATGTGCAATGTGTTGTTTGTAGTTTTTTCGTTCGCCAAAGAGAATTCAGGTTATTTCATTACAGTTTCAGCACGACGGAGAGCCACTAGGTACAAGGTGTTAGTTTGGATAAGCATTTGAAGGAAAATTTCTCATCCAAACATATGGTTCTTTTGTTGTATAAAGTTTGTGTTAGAATAGTTTACAATATGCAACTTTTCTGGATGTCAATCTTTGCTTTACAATTTGAATTAATCCATAATTTTCTTTTTCTATATAGTGTGATTTGATCACTGTTTCATTAACAAATGGATTGCTTTGAAATACCCTTAAAGGAATATTACTGTAGCTTTTCATACAAAATGTTGTTCAATAAAGGTGTTAGTCCGTGAAGAGAAGATGGTGCAACAAGCATATTGAATGTTCTGTCAAATGTGAAGTATTAATTTGTCTGGTCTTTTATGGTTTGATATTTAGGTTCCAAATGATCACAGTTCATGCATGTTACATTATTTTGTGATATATAACTTACTATTATTAGGTTACTGAGTTTAGGAGCACAAAGAAGTTTAAAGATAACTCATAAATTCTGTGACAACAATTTTATCTTTCAAAATTGAGTGTTTTACTAGATACGGATGGACAAGTCCTGCAACTTAAGGTCAAAACTTTGTTGTGTATGATATGGCTCAAATTTTATAGATTTAATTATTAGAGAATATCACTTGATGTAATTTGTAGTTCATGGATAATCTTTTTGCTTCTTAGTGATTACTTGTACATATGATTTAAAGCTAACATGATCATTGGTATCTCTCTAGGCTGATGTTAATCTTATTCTCTCATATGCTTCCGAGTATGTCTTTAAGAATCTTGAAATGTAACGACCCATTCTATCGCCATAACAGTGTTGATAAAATTTTAGGCTAGAGTGGTTTCTAATGAAAATCTAGTGTTGTGTGGTGTAGAATTTCTTTGTGTATCGTGGTGTAAAATTTGATGAATTTGAACTTACTATATGATAGTCGAGGACCATAGTTATATGTACTCTGTTGAAACTTTTGGAATGAAATTTGAATGCATTGAACTACGTTTAAAGACATTGGCATGTTGGGATAAATCTATGTTGTCTAGAATTAAGATGTGTATTGCAAAATGGGGGAACCAGTGAAGCTCCCTCAAGTTTCTGTTTAGGGACCACTACCACGGGAAGGCCACTGTGGCGGTTGACCAACCCTCGTAGCGATGTGTGTGAGAAGAGGGGCCACTTAGTTGCCATAGTGGGACCACTGTAGTGGTCAAGTGACCGTTGCAACGGTCATCAGGCAGTTTTATGTCTGATTCCCAATTTTAGACCTTATTTTCTCCCAAAAAATCCAAAGTTCATTCTTAGGCTTGAGAGAGACGATTTACCACTTTCGTGGGCGATTCTCGTCATTGTGGTAAGATCATTACTCCTTTCTAACATTGTTTTATCCATTTAATCATTGGATTGTTAGAACGGGGGGTTTATGATGAAATTCTTGAGTTTAGGCCCTAAGTTCATGAGTTAGTGAGAAGTACCTATGGGTAGTCTCAAATTGGCCTAATAATGATTCTAGGTTGTCAGATTATACTTCCTAGCATAAAATTTCCTCCCTTAAACGTAGATTATGGGAATTTGAGGCAGACATTGGGTGAAAAATCCTTATACTACGGTTTTGGCTATGAACAAGAGTAAAGTCAATTGGGTTTAATCCCTAAGACCTAGAATTAAAGAGTAAGGGATTGTATACTCTTTTATTATTTATTTTAGACCATGATTGATCTAAAGTTTCGAGAAAAGGCAAGCCTCTTGCAGATTAGCTTGCATTTGGATTCTTCGGTTGAGGTATGTTATGGTTAAATTAGAGTTGAGACTTGATTTAGATTTCATGTGTACTCCTAAATTGTGTGTTTGTGGATTGGTCTTTGGATATGCTTGTAATTATGGTTTTGGTTGTTAAAATGTTTGCATGAATAAGCTAAAAGAACAACAAAATTGATTTATTATATTATGATAGTATGCGAACTTGTTGTATTGGTGCACTGTGGTATATCCTGGGTGATAGTGAATTGGATTATCTATTATTACCATTTTGAAGGGTCGGGTCGGTACATATACTTATGTTATTGATATTATAGAGGGTCGGGTACCATGCCAGTATTGTACGTGGACGAAGCTGGTCCCCCGTAGGTTATGACTAGATGGGTATAAATAAGTCCCTTAGCATATGTGTACAAACTAAAGTTTTATACGTTAGTTATAGGCTATATTATGATGATAATTAGACTAATGAACTTAATTTATGAGGTTGAGGGTGGACATAGATCCCTATTTGTTGTGTTATTGAATTTGTGACTTTTTTGATATAGTTGATATCCTTGATGGTTGGGTGCCTTAGTTGTGGGCATTGTTTGGTCTATTGCGAATATATTTGTTGATTGGTTGAGATTACTTGTTATGTGTTGAATGTCTTTTCTACTTTCTATTTTATTTATGTGTATTACATGCTTCTAAGTTGAGTCAGCCTATGATACCTAGCAGTACATAGTGGTTTGTACTAATACTACCCTGTACTCTTCTTTTATTCAGTGCATACTGTGTTTCAAAGGCTCAGACGCGACCTCGCCTATAGCATTGATATTTGATTCCAATCCAAGAGTGAGCACTCCATCTTCAGGTTGCCATGGATCATCTTATTAGTTCTTGTCCTTTTTTCGGACAATGAGACAGTTTATATTATTTTGTTAGCGTTGGATATTTCTCTTAGACATGGTTTTATTTTAGAAGTTCTTGTACGATGACTTTCAGATCTTAGGGATTGTAATAGGTAGTTCATGTTTTTCGTAGTTATTATGTTTTTTGGTTTTTGAGATATTATTCTGTTAAGTTTGAGATTTGTCTTTATTTCTGTCTTAAAAATGGCTAAGTATTTGGGTTAAGGCTTGGGTTAGATGGTTCTCCCACTGTAGGGTTAGTGTGGGTGTCACTCATGGTCATTTGGATCGTGACAAAGTTGGTATCGGAGCCTTAGGTTCGTCGATTTTGTCGTACAAGAACATGTCTAGTAGAGTCTTATGGAGTGATACAGAGACATTTGTACTTTTCTTCGAGATGCTATAGGACACTAGGAAACTTCAATTTTTTTCTTTATTTTGTGCTATCCCTTGATTCCAATTGGTATATGGTGATCTAAATTGGGATCTGACTTCTTTTATTCTTGTTCTCGTAGATGGTGAGCACACGAGCAAACAGAGCTAGAAAAGAGGTACCCGAACCAGCCGTTAGGGCTGTAGTTCATGAATAGGACATGTGAGAGGAGGAAGAGGTAGAACAAAGAGAGCAGCGCCCGCAAGGGGAAAGGCTCGAGCGGCAAGACCGACTCAAGATTGGTTAAAATTTCCTCCCCACTAGAATATATATTCCTGAGATAGTAGAGAATGGGGGTGATACCGGTGCAGGATGAGGAAGTACCGATTTAGAATGAGGCAACACCAGTTCAGAGAGGTGCAACACTAATTCAGATATGGTCTGACATAATTCAGCAGGCTCTGAGCTTCTTGAGTGGGTTATATGTGATTGGAAATACACCCACAGTTCCTGTAGTTCAGCATCTGAGAGTGAAACATGCTACTGTAGTGGCTCACAAAATGGATGAGGTATTACAGACGAGTGTCTTTCAACGATAGGTAGTGGGTCCAGTGATGACAGGAGATGAGCATGATGATCAGTGCGCCAGTATTGAACAGGGGAGTTCATTAGTTGCCTCCTATGAGGCCAGATTTCGCTTACTCTCTCGCTATTTGTTGCAGTTGATAAACACTAAGGATGAACGAATTTGCTATTTAGTTAAAGGGTTGAACACAGGTCTCCAGATTTTAGCTCTACAAATAGTATCCCCAGGTAAGTCTTTTCAGGAGGTAATTGAGTTTGTAAAGAGTGTTGAGGGTGTGAAATAAGAAGGATATGCCAAGATGGCGGGGAAGAAGGCCTGAAAGATGGGAAATTTCAGTGGTTTTTATTCTAGGGGTCGGAGTTCACAGGGGTACCCTGTACGCCACATTTAATCCGTGATGTAGGTGATGGCTGGAGGTCCGTCAGGGGCCAGTCGGCTACTCCAAACTTTAGTGGTCATCTTACTTCATCCGCTCCCACTTAGTGACCCACCTTAGACTGTGTTTGCTATGAGTGTGGTGAGGTGAGGCATATTTGTTGGTTTTGTCCAAGATACAAACAGTCTGGTTAGTTTGGCCAGTAGCAGGCTCCTTGAGCTCTGGCTCCAATAGGTAGGGGAGGTGGTGGTAATAGTAGAGGTCATCCACAGAGTGGGCATGGTGGTCACCATGTAGGTAGATTCAACAACCAAACCAATCTAGGTGGTGGGAATTCAGATCGAGGTAGTACTTAGACTGGCAAGGGCGGCGCACAAACGGGCACTAGGGCCCATTATTATGCTTTCCAAGCAAGCCCAAGGCCGAGGCAATAGATGCGGTTTTGACATGCACTATTATTGTCTGTAACCGTGTCATGACCCCAATCACGGATCATACGGCACCTACCCAACTCTACCCTAGATAGGACAACCCTTACAACCCAACTATTCAATTAATGCGGAAGACATTTAAGGCAACCTCAAGCATACATAATTTAGTAAACCTTTTATTTAAAACACACTTACTACATTAATAATTTGCGGGAAGAAATACAACTCTTTTTAAGAAAACAAGGAGACTCTTTTAATTTTAAAAATCAACTTTTGTTCAGTACCTTTGATAAGTAAGAACAATACGAAAGGTAATAAGCAATGAATTCCCAGAACCTAATCTAAATCGGTACAAGAGCACTAAGCAAGGAATAGGAACATCCAGGACACAGCTTCCATGTAAGAGTGAGAGGACAGGAGTTGTTGGAGAGTGATCACAATCGCTTCTACAGAAACCCCAACTGAACTGCAATATGGCTATACCCCCAAAAGGAAGTATAGTAAGTGTAGTATCAGCACAACCACAAGTACTGGTAGGTATCATCGGCTGATCAGGGTTAGAAACAAATAACAATAATATAAAATAGGAAGGAAATCATGACATTAAGTAAGGTTTCGAATACTAAGTCTTTTATCCATACGATAATTGGCATGTTGCCTTTAGCATTTCTGTGACCTACTTGTACTTTAACATTTTCGTGTATCTTTGTCGTTTGACAATTTTTCCTCCATCTTATATTTCCTAAGTCTTATCTTATCTCTCGTCAATAAATCCTGGAAGTTCACTTCTAACACATTACTGACAATCTTACTGACCTTTCTATTCTAACATACTAAATACTGGACCAAGTGGCCCCATTATCCTTCATAACTCTATGACCTAAAATACAACCAAGTCTAGCCAACACTCTTCACTCCCACATACATTCAATAGTAATTAAGCCAATTACATCAAACAGGTTCCACAGTCAGGTTCACCACAACATTTATATATAGGCACCCCATAAGTACGATAAATGCATGCATGCAATATGTATGTATCATCTCATCATCATTCAATATCATAATCAATGTCATTCTCAACATTATTATCATGATCTCAATATCATCACGTCATCACCTCAACACCTTTATATCATAAATCAACATCATCAACATCACAATATCACCTCCATGCTCTGCTCAATATCGTATGCAGATGTATATGCAGTATACATTTAGAACATCTCAAATAGTACTCGAAAACAATCATGAACACTCAATTCACATATAAGCACACAGTAAAAAAAAACTTTACTACCCTCATAATCCCCATAAGATCAAAGTTATTCAGACCTCGATCTATACATTCGTATGCCCGAAACACCTTTAATCATATACGAGGCCACATAAAACACACCTTACAAACGACACCCAACCACTCATACCCTCAGGTCATCTCTCAAGACCTCACCTGATTCCTCAGCCTAATTGTAACCCTAACTCTTACACCTTTCTTACTTAGCATTCACTATTCCAGATTCTAGTCTCTCTCCCTATAGCTTCTATTCTCACTTATCCCGATCCTAACCATCATACAATCGTCCAACCAATCGTAACTACATAATTATGCTCCCGTGCCCTTTTCAACCAACTAATACAATCCACTATACTTAATCTCACATTAACCTCATTTCCATTCCCGAAATAACTCCACCCAAATTCTAAGAGCTCACAAGTACCTATTCAAATCCCACCCCCCTTACGCTCATCTCACTAGTCGGTCACACTTATCCTATTTCTAAGATACCAACACACTTATAATTCTCTACTATCTCTAATTCATACGAAAGTATACTCTTGGGCAACGTAAAAAGCAAACCAATCCGATAACATATTTATTCAAGGAGTTTAATTTCACTTAAATCGGTTGTTATCGTTCCATCCACCCAAACTCCATGCCCGAATGCCTAAGGCATGAAATCTTCCGACATTACTACTACCATTATAATCTAGCCCCAATCAACTACAATTAACCTTAACCTACCTCGTACATGAATTACGCTGCTATGGACAGGGTATGCTTCAAAATTTCTCTAATAAAGCATGGCCTTCGAAAACTCATTATTCTAGATGTTGGGTTTGCTCTGGGTGTTTTTGGTGGAATGGTATGACCAAATGAGGCCTAAATAAAATAGGGTTTTTAAAATAAACTCGGGTGGCTACTGCCCGAGTATTGCTGCAATGGTAGATCTACCGATGCAGCAGTGGGCAGTTGGCTTGGCCACTTCTTTTAATTTTCCATCCCAATTAATGTGGGGCTCCACTTTTTCCCACGAAATATTTTCTATCAAGTCTGGAAAGAGGATTTTTTTCATTGCAAAGTTTTTTTTTCTGGGATGGTTTTTGACATAATGATGTTTTGGGTCGTTACATTAGATACCAATTTACCTACCGTTCATCCCCGAATGACTACGGAAAGTAGATAACAGGATTCTAGGCATGACTTGAAATTCATATACCCGATGTCTTGAAAGAGAATGATTCTTACTTCTCATTAACTAACCAATATCTCATCGAACTTAATTTTACTTTAAACTCAACGTAAATGTCCAACTTGCTCATTAGAAAGCATTAGAATTTTCTAACCCGACACACAAGTACTTTTATGATCCCAAAAGTAATTACGAATTATATTCTACGGAGTGGGCTATTTTAAAATACCCCATACATCGCAAAATATCGCAATGCGTAAAAAGTCAGAACGGACACAACCCTTGCAGAATTTACCATTGTAACGGCAGAACTACTGCTGTAGCAGTAACTTATCACCACAACGATTTGTGGCAGTTTAAATAGAAACATTTCCCCCCATTTTCACTTCCCCACTCAAAAAACTCTCTCAATTTCCTCCTGTGCAATCCTTTCCATCGATAATTCAAGGTAAATTTTCGTCTCTACTACTTCATTTATATATTTATCATCATAGAATCTAGATTAGAAAAGGGATTTTTCAAATGTTTCATTGGTGCAACTAGAATTTTGAATTTTGGTGGTGTTCTTGCACGAAATGATAAGCACAATAGATTCTCTTACGTCCCCAATGCTCCTACAATATTCTAGACGTAAGATTGACGTAGTTCATGGTGAATTTTGGGCATGGAAAGGGTGGAAGATAAAGGGTCACCCTTTCCAATGATTTTGAGCATTTTGGGCTTGAATTTGGGTGTTTATAACCCCTATTTTAGTGTAGAAAAGTTCATACGAGCTTTACCAAGACTTATCCATGCTTAGAAATCAAAATTATGGAGAAAAGTCAAAAAAATCGCTATGGGAGGGAGGGTGGCTGTTTGGGGACTATGGTACCGCTGCAGCGGCACCTTGTAATGGCTTCAGGTTTTTGATTTTTCTTGAGTTTTTCAATATTCCTTCCCTCCTGTAGTATCCCGACTTGGTTCCTAATAATTGTTTTTCAATGATTGGAGGATTATCATGAAGCACCAACCCTAATACAAAATATTCCCTAACTCTGCTAGTTGTGACCATTAGAAGGAGGGGTTGAGCATGAGGGGCTTCCTTTTCAAGCTGGGTTTCAGTATAAGGGAAGTGGAGGATGAGGCACCTAGTTTCTATGACCGATTGAAGTCCTTCAGATGGGAGATGCTGATAGAACCCGTCCTCGAGTGCAACTTGGAAGCAGTTTGGGAGTTCTATGCTATACTGCCGACCGTCGATTGGTCTGTGCCCCTTACCACCATTCACATTCGGCGAAAATGTACCGGTGGATGCTACCACTATCAACGACATCTTGTGGGTTCTAGACCCCTCTAATGTCGCTTTTAAAGATAAGGTCTTGGAGTCGAACTTAAAATAGGCAGCTAGGGTCTTGGTGCCAGAGGGTAAGGTGAAGTGGTCCAGCCTCAAAGGGACCAAGAGTACTTATTTTTTGGCGAAGGTTCGGGTCTGGTTGCAGCTGGTATCTCGTAGGATCTATCCTTCGGAAAATGTGTCTGATATGACCTTACACCAGGCTATGGTAATGGCCTACACTCTTGCAGGGATTGAATTTAATATAGGTATGCAGGTCATAGACTAGTGGTGACATTTCTACACTAGGGGTATGTCAAGACCCAACCTATCATAATTGGGACCCTCCCTAACCTATGGCGGGAGAACTATGTTAATCTCACCCTTACCGTCTTTGGGTGTTACTCTTGTATTCACTTATATAAATTTTCAGTTTATATTCAAGTGCAAAAAGGAAGTTTATTCAATAAATTTAAACCATTCGTCAACCAACATCAATTTTTAACAGTACAATGCAGAAACCTCTACTTATTACATCTCCGGGATCTGAAGTCACTGTACAAGAACATCTAAGAATAACTAAGTTTGAACCAACAAGAATATCCAAAACACAAATAATAGGAAATCATCTTAGTCCCAAAACAAAGGACATCAACATCAACAAGAAGATCCGAAGGTTGCTAGGTCATGGTGCTCACCTTAAAAATCAAGTCTGAACCACTATCTAGTGCCGAGGTCGCGTGTCAACCACTAGAAGATGTTCTGTACTCAACAAAAAGAAAAGTATAGGTAGCATCAGTAAAACAACAAGTACTAGTAAGCATCATAGGCTGACTATCTTCACAATGTAAAAGTAAGCAAGCCAGACAAGTACAAAAGCAATCATAACAAAACTCATAATCAAAGACATTAACAACTAAATACATCATATAGACATAGTTCACAATTTACTTTCACAAACTTTCAGATTTAGTCACTTTCGTCATCAACTAATCACCACATATAATCGTCATAAAGACACCCAATTCATATGAATGAGTGCATGTATGCAAGATGTGTTTAGCTTCCCTTAATCATCTCATCATCATCAACAACATCATATCGTACCAGCATGGTACCCAATCCTCTATCATAACCAACAACATTATGAACATCATGATTTAAATAATCACATCAAAATTCCTTTCATCACACCTCCACAACACTAAAATGAATAAACATGCAATGTAGTCAATAAATCACAAGTCATGCTAGAAGGCAATCATAGATGTTTGGTTTACAAACAAGCACAAAGCCAAGAAAGTCTAAGTGCTACAACAAAACCATAGCCTACCTCAATTCCTTGTTCAAGTCACCTTTAAGCCACACTTTTGCCCTTTAGTTCTTGTACAATCCGTTCTTGATCTAAAACAACAAGAATTTGTACCCATTTCAATAATTCGTCTCCTTTTTAACTACTAGGGATCAAAACCATTGATTTTAGTTATAAACTTACGCTATTTCATCTTATTAGGGTTTTCTATCTCTTAAACCACATGAATTCTACTCGAATTAGAATGAACAACGGTAATTTCACCCTCATTAGTGTTTTCGAGTACCGTAGGATCATTCTTTATTGAATTTATACACATTCCCACCTCTTTTCATCAATTCTATGATTTAGGGCTAAACCCCAATTTCTACCATGAATTTGTTTCTAAGAATTTTCTAAGGTTATAGGAAATAAATTCAAGTCTAGAATGTAATTACTTACCTCCAAAGATGAAAAAAATCCAAAACCCCTAAAAATATTGCTTTTCTTAGAGCTCCTTTGTGATTTTTAGAAAGTGGGGAATGAAAAATATTTTTTGAGTTTTAAAACTATCAAACACTGCGTATTATCGCTGCATCGGTTAAAGTTCCTTAGAAACCATGTGTCCCAAGAAGGTCACTGAGTAAAGCCAAAATTCACACTTAGAGAATTTCGCTTATAGTCATTTCTCTTTGAGCAGCCCCAATACCGTACACAAATGAGCTTTATGCTCTTCTTCACTTTTTGAGTAGACCAATATTTCATCAATAAAAACAATTACCAATGAGTCTAGAATTGACTTAAAAACTCTGTTCATTAGGCTCATGAAAGCAACTGGGGCATTTGTCAAATTGAAGGACATAACTAGGAACTCATAGTGCGTAAAACAAGTTCTGAAAGTAGTCTTGGGGATATCCTCCTCTCTAATATTGAGTTGATGATAACTTGACTTCAAGTCAATTTTGGAGAATACGACAATCTCTTGCAATTGGTCAAACAAATCTTCTATCCTATTCAAGAGATATTTATTGCGAATAGTTACCTTATTCAACTGGCGGTAGTCTATGCACATCCTCATGATACCACCCTTCTTTTTCGCAAACAAAATCGGTGCTTCCCAAGGAGAAGCACTTAGGTGAATAAAACCATTTTCTAACAACTCTTGCAACTGAGACTTCAACTTTCTCAACTCTGTTGGTGCCTCCCGGTTGCCTGGGCTCCACCCCTAACAGGTGACGCCCTTCATCCTCTCCGTCGGGATCCACCTCTAACTCGAGGCCTGCTCCAAACTGCGGTCCCAAGTTTCTATGCGGGTGCTTCCATGGCTGCTGCTCTAGTAGAATGAGTATTCACCATCTGTGAACAAGAGTTAAAGGATTATATACCAGTTTGAATCTTCAGATACCAACCAAAATCAAGTCATAGAACGAAAGAAGGAAAGGCTTTCATTCCTAAAGTCCTATGGCCTCCCGAAGAAAAGTACAGACATCTCTGTACCATTTCATAGGACTCTACTAGACCTATTCTTGTACGACGAGATCTACAAACTCAGTGCTCTTATACCATCTCTGTCATGACCCAATCGATCATGATTGGCACCCATACTAACCTATGGCCGGAGAACCATGCTAATCTCACCCTTACCGTCTTGAGTGTTACTCTTGTATTCACTCATATAAATGTTCAGTTTGTATTCAAGTGCAAAAATGAAGTTTATTCAATAAATTTATACCACTCGTCAACCAACATTAATTTTTAACAATAGAGTGCGAAAATCTCTACTTATTATATCCCTGGGACCTCAAGTCACCGTACAAGAACATCAAAGAATAACTAAGTCTGAACCAACTAGTATATCCATAACGCAAATAATAGGAAATCATCTTAGTCCCGAAACAAAGGACGTCAACATCAACAAGAAGATCCGAAGGTTGTTCGGTCATAGTGCTCATCCTCAAAATCAAGTCTGAACCACTATCTAGAGTCGAGGTCGTGTGTCAACCACTAAAAGATGTTCTGCACTCAATAAAAAAGAGAGTACAGGTAGCATCAGTACAATAACAAGTACTAGTAAGCATCATAAGACGACTATCTCAATAATGTACAAGTAAGCAGGCCAGACAAGTACAAAAGCGATCATAACAAAACTCATAATCAAAGATATTAACAACTAAATGGATCATGTAGACATAATTCACAATTTACTTTCACAAACTTTCATACTTAGTCACTTTCATCATCAACTCATCACCACATATAATCATCATAAAGACACCCAATGCATATGAATGAGTGCATGTGTGCAAGATATGCGAAACATCCCTTACTCTTCTCATCATTATCAACAACATCATATCGTACCAGTAT
This sequence comes from Capsicum rhomboideum, assembly GCA_031232105.1. NCBI lineage: Eukaryota > Viridiplantae > Streptophyta > Magnoliopsida > Solanales > Solanaceae > Capsicum > Capsicum rhomboideum. The sequence goes on from CP124716.1 coordinate 38,191,284, forward strand.
GGTACCTAATCCTCTATCATAACCAACAACATTATGAACATCATGATTTCAATAATCACATCAAAATTTCTTTCATCATACCTCCACAATACCAAAATGAATAAACATGCAATGTAGTCAATAAATCACAAATCATGCTAGAAAGCAATCATAGATGTTTGGTTTACAAACAAGCATAAATCCAAGAAAGTCTAAGTGCTATAACAAAATCATAGCCTACCTCAATTCCTTGCTCAAGTCAGCTTGAAGCCACACTTTTGCCCTTTCATTTTTGTACAATCTGTTCTTGATCTAAAACAACAATAATTTGTACCCATTTTAATAATTCATCTTCTTTTTAACTACTAGGAATCAAAACCATTGATTTTAGTCATAAACACCCTATTTCATCTTATTAGGGTTTTCTATCTCTTAAACCACATGAATTTTACTCGAATTAGCATGAACAATCGTAATTTCACCCTCATTAATGTTTTTTAGTACCCTAGGATCATTCTTTACTGAATTTATTTACATTCCCACCACTTTTCATCAATTTCTATGATTTAGGGCTAAATTCCAATTTCTACCATGAATTTATTTCTAAGGGTTTTCTAAGGTTATAGGAAGTAAATTCAAGTTAACAATGTAATTACTTACCTCCAAAGATGAAAACCCCCCAAAACCCTCTAAAAATTACTTTACCCAAAGCTCCCTTACATTTTTCAGAAAGTGGGGAATGAAAATCATTTTTTGGGTTTTAAAACTGTCAAACAATGCGTGTTACCGTTGTAGTGGTTCGCGCCTTTAAATGGAGGTGCGCCGCTGCGGTACCTATTATCACTGCAGTGGTACCCCTACAATGGTTGTTTTTTTCGCTGCAGCATTCTGAGGTAGGAACTCTCCTCAAATTTTCTCATTTTACAACACACACCAAGATTCTTAATATTATGAACCAACCCCTCTACGGTAAACTCTATAACCGAAGTTCTATAACTTTGTTTTAGGTACCGGAAGATGCTACGACTCCCTAAACTCGTTATCTATCTAAACATCCCATCAAACATCACTACTAAGCCTTACATTAGTACCAGATTTCGTTTGACTATCATACCCTAAAAAATCATCCAATCCTAGACTAACCCTGAATTTCTCAAAAAATCGTCCAATAGAAGCCTAAGTGCAATTTTTAACCACACTTTCATCGTAACGATGATTTTGGTCTTTACAAGACAGGTCTGCAAGGGATCTTTTATTTCCCTCCCTTATTACCGTGTTATACAAGAGGGTGGACGTGCCCAAGGAGGATCATAATACCATGGAGCAGTGTGATGTGGCGTTCAACCCTCTGAGGGTTAGAGGTGTGCAAAAAGGATGCAAGATGAAGAGGGTGGTTGGGGAAGAGGGCGGGAGTAGTAGGGTCAGAGAGGACGAAGAGTTTGTCACCCCTTCCACTCAGGCTCCTATATCTCTCGGTGGCTGAGAGGCTGACCTTGCTACTGTGCAAGGTTATTTGGTCAGGACTCAGTTGCCTTTACCAAGGATGGCTCCTTCGAGCTCCACTACCCCACTGGACCCGACTTGAGCCTATGCAGATCTCCAAAGAGAGCTAGATGAGGAGAAGAAGAAGCGTCGCTCTCGGGACCACATATTGATTAGGACATGGAAAGCTGTGCAGGAGATGTTAAAGTTTAACTCCCCCACCAAAAAGCTCTCGAAGCTGACAAGGAAAGATGCACAGGATTTCTCATTTCTCAGCGGAATGGAGTAGGGGTTCTTCGATGCCTCGAGCCTCAGAGATAATGGGGCCTCCAACTATACCTTCCCCCACTCTCTTTTATTTTATTGACTGGATTTGTGTTGCCCCCGTTTGGGGTATATATCAAACAATTTCTATTTTTATTTCTCAAAGTTTTAGGACTTATTTCGTTACCTCACCTTTGTTAATAACAAATTAGCTTACTATGAGTATCAAAAGTGATTTCTATTCTTAAAGTCATTTTTGCAATGGATGCAAAATTATCAAATAAGGTAGTTCCCTAGCAGTGTACTGCCTAGGTGCCACTGAAACGGTGAGTTTACTGCTGCAGTGGAAAAAGTAACACTGCAACTGTAAAACTATCTCTGCAACAGTATCTTCTAGTGGCTCTAATTTTCTACCCAGTCCCAGGTCCCTTTCTCACACGATGCTATCCCTTGAACATTTTTGCAGCTTCTATCCTTCACTTCTCAAAACATTCAAGACCCGAACGCTTAAATTTGTAAATCTAAACTATTGTTATTGCGGTACTAATCCCTTAACTTAATTAAATACACCGACAATCCTCCCTTCTACTTATCCCAAGTAATCTAACCCACACAACACTTCCCCAAACTAGGATTTAGAGGAAAATTAAGGAATACTTCATTTCACAGAGAAATGAGTCGTGTCTCAAATCACAGAAATGAAGATACACCCCGAGATCACACTGACCCTTACTATTCCCGAGTATCTTGCTATAATCCATTCCAACTCAAACACACCAGGCATACTTGCACTTAAGAAGTTCAGGAATCACACAATTAAGCAATAATAATAATCCATTTGAATAATATTCACATGAGAAATGCATGTAGTAGGCTGTCATAACATAACCAAATATTTGAAACACAAGTATTTTTTCGATAAGCACAACCGATCAATTAATTAAAAAGTTATGCTTACCTACTGCACCGACAACTACTATATTCACTACACCAAACAACATAACCACCTAAAAGATGCACGTATCACTCATTCAACACATTATTCACAACATTAGAATGCAAGTTCTACGCCTCTTATTGATCTCTACTGGTTAGAATAATACTATTCCAACCTTTCGAATGTTACCAAGATACCAACTATGTCTAACTAATTCTAATTGTGATGGTTGATATACCAGTTGGAATCTACTAGATACTAATTCCTAGATGCCTAGTAGCTTCCTACAGATTCGTTGTAGATGTCAAAACACCAATCTGCAGGACTCTACTCGATATTTGCTCTTGTACTGTGAGACCGATAACTTGGGATCTGTTACGACCCAGCTATAAATGCAAGTGTACGTGATCGTTCAAGTAATATAATGGCTCCTTTAAAAGAGCCGGATATCGAACCCAAGGGACTTTCGTCAACAGAAATCAATTTTAGACGTCAAACAATAATTAAAAATGAGTGTTGCGAAAAGGAAAAGTGATTTGTTACTAAAAATTAAAAGATTACGGACTATGAACTCCTATCTTCGCTATCATAACTTCAGTTTTCGCAAGTATGCTTTAAAAGTCAATAAAAAGTAAATTCCCAGGGTCAAGGCACTCCAAACGTCATCTCTTGAGCATAATTGTTACTGGTTTAAGCAATTTGAGTCGTTTATCTTGGTTATTGATCACGAGGTTAATGTTACAATTATATTCGTCTCCAAACTATAACCTTCTACTAGAAATTGGAAACCTAACTACATCATTGAGCGGTGATACGTTTAACCAATTCTAATGCCTTTAAGCTATTTTCTCATAATTGAACAAGCGCGGTGGATTAGGTACCTCTCGGTCCTAACCACATATCAATCTCTTGGAATCCCTTCCGCGAGTAGAGATCACGCTCCTTATATTCCCCATTCTATCTGTTAGTTTCTCTTTCGAGCTCACCTCAAGACAAGGGATTTATTTCAATGGTGATCAAGCATTAAAATAGTAAAATTAAGAATATAAGAATAACCAATTTATGATAAAATTAAGCAAAAACCAATAAAATCAACTCAAGAGATTCATGTTCATAGCCTCAACCCTAAGAATGAGGGATTTTAGCCACTCATAACGTCAATTAACAACATAAGTTGATAAAATACCATAAAAAGAAATAAAAACTGAAAAGATGAAGAATGAAACCTAATTTCAATGCCCTAAAATGCCCAAAGTAGTCTAGTGAAGATGGAATTATGATACAATAACCCAAAATCCCTATTTATACACAAAATTTTGAGGCAAAAATCTGCCAAAAAGCGGCCCGGCACGCCCTTGGACGCGCCTGATACTTAGGAAAATTTTGCCTCTGAAAAGGTGCTCCCAGGCGGCCTGGTACGCCCTTGGACGCGCCTGCCTGCTGCCCACTTAGGTGGAAATTTCACCAAAAGTGGCCTGGCACGCTCCTTGGCGCGCCGGGCCCTTAAATTCTAATTTTTTTCCTTTCATCTACTTTTCTTTGCGGATTTGGTTGGCTTCTTCAAGTTCAACTCTTTGCCTTGCCTCTTATCTTTAATATCCTTCGCTTGTAGCTCCTCCAAGCCTCGCTTTCCACGCCCAAAATGCTCCAAATAGTCCCACATTCCACCTACAAAGGTCTAATCACATTTGTTAGCACAATATCACATCTTCCATCAAAATCATACAAAATACATACATATTGCTCTCAAAACTAAGGTAAACATGAGTTAAAGCCGACAATAAGGCATATAAATATGCCTTAGATCAGGCTCTAATACCATCTTGTCACGACCCCAATCACAAATCGTGAGGGAAACTACCCAACTCTACCCTAGATAGGAGAACCCTTACCACCCAACCATTTAATTAATGCGGAATACATTTAAGACCGCCTCAAGTATACATAATTAAGTAGACCTTTAGTTTAAATTACACTTATACATTAATACGTTGCAGGAATAGATACAACTCTTTTTAAGAAAATAAGGAGACTCTTTTATTTCTAAAAATCATCTTCTGTTCAGTATATTTGATAAGTAAGAACAATGCAGAAGATAATAAGAAATGAATCCCCAGAACCTAATCTAAACTGGTACAAAAGCACTTAGTAAGGAATAAGAAAATCCAAGACATAGCTTCCATGTAAGAGTGAGAGGACAAGAGCCATTAGAGGGTGATCACCGTCGCTTCTATAGAAATTCCAACTAACCTGCAACATGGCTATACCCCCAAAAGAAAGTATAGTAAGTGTAGTATCATCACAACCACAAGTACTGGTAGGTATCATCGGCCGACTAGGGTTAGAAATAAATAACAATAATAGCAAATAGGAAGGAAACCATGACATTAAGTAAGGATTCGATTACTAAGTCTCCTATCCATAAAATAGGTGGCATGTTGCCTTTAGCATCTTTGTGACCTACCTGTCCTTTAATATTTTCATGTATCTTTGTCCTTTGACAATTTGACCTCTGCCATATATTTCCTAAGTCTTATCTTATCTTTCTTTAATCACTATTGGAAGTTCACTGCTAACACATTACTGATTATCTTACAGACCTTCCTATTCTAACATACTAAAGTACTGGACCAAACGACCCTATTGTCCTTCACAACTCTATGACCCGAAATACAACCAAGTCTAGCTAACACTCTTCACTCCTACATATATTCAGTACTAATTGAGCCAATTACATCAAATAGGCTCCACAATCAGGTTCACCATAACATTCATATATAGGCACCCCATAAGTATGATAAATACATACATGCAATATGTATGTATCATCTCATCATCAATCAATATCATCATCAATATCATTCTCAACATCATCGTCTTCATGATCTCAATATCATCATGTCATCACCTCATCACATTATATTATAAATCAACATCATCAATATCATAATATCATATCCATGCTATGCTCAATGTCGTATGTATATGTATATGCAGTATGCATTCAGAACATCTCAAGTAGTACTCGAAAAACAATCACAAACACTCAATTCACATATAATCACAAACTCAAGCAAAATTTTACTACCATTATAATCCCCATAAGACCGAAGGTTATTCAGACCTCTATTTATACATTGGTATGCCCAAAACACCTATAATCATATACTAGGCCACATCGAACACACCTTTCAAATAACATCCAACCACTCATACCCTCAAGTCATCTCTCAAGCCCTTAACTAACTCCTCAGCCTAATTGTGGTGAGCAACCCTAACTCTTACACTTTTCTTACTTAGCATTCACTATTTCGTACTCTAGTTCTCTCCCTATAGCTCCTATTCTCACTTATCCTAACCCTAACCATCACATTATCGTCCAACCAATCGTAACTACATAAGTATGTCCCCGCGCCCTTTTCAACCAACTAATAAAACCTACTATACTCAAGTCTGGTGTTGTCCTCATTTCCCTTCCCAAAACAACTCCACCCAAATTTTAATAGCACACAAGTACCTATTCAAATTCCCCCCTTACGCTCATCTTACTAGTCGATCACACTTACCCTATTTCTAAGCTACAACCACACTTATAACTCTCCGTTACCTTTTATTCATATGAAAGTATACCCTTGGACAACGTAAAATTCAAACTAATCTGATAAAATATTTATTCAAGGCATTCAATTTCACTTAAATCGATTATTATCATTCCATTCACCCAAACTTTGTGTCTGAACGCTTAAGGCATGAAATCTCCTGATATTACTACTATTATTACATGCATCTAGCCCCAATCTACTATATTTAACCATAATATTCCTCGTAGATGAATTGCACTGTTATGGAGAGTGGAGAGTTATCCAGCATGCACATGGCCTTTTGCCACATTGAAATCTCGTCGGGTATGCCTCAAAATTGCTCTGATGAAGTGTGTCCTTCTAAACCTCATTGTTATAGGTATTAGGTTTGCTCTGGGTGTTTTTGGAAGAAGGGGACAACCTAATCAGGCTGGCTACTGCCCGAGTACCGGTGCAGAGGTGTGCAGCAGAATTGACCCACTTCTTATAATTTTCTAGCCATATTAATGTTGGGCCTCTCTTTTTCCAACGAAATAATTTCTATCAAGTCCGATAAGAGGATTTTTCTTCCTCGCAAATTTTTTTTTCGGGATGATTTTTAACATAACGATGTTTTGGATTGTTACAGATCGTGTGGCCACTGTTTGGTTTGATTCTGCTTTTACTTTTTATATATATCTATTGGATTTGCTATGGGATTTGACATGGTGTGTGATATGCTTAATGCTTTTGTTCCATGTATCCACCCCTATTGGTGAATCTTTTATTATTGATAAAGTGTATCGCTCTTGTTCTATTTTGTTTATGGGATATCAAACTTGGGCGGATTGGGTGATATTGGACATTGTGGACTTTGACATCATTCTGAGTATGAGTTAGTTATTTGCATACCATGCTATTTTAGAATTGTATGCTAAGACAGTAACTATGGCTATGCCGAGGGTGTATACACTAGAGTGGGAGGGTGACTGTAATCCTACTCCTATGAAACTTATCACTTTTATTCATGCCAAGAGGTTAATTAAGAGGGGATGTTTGACATCTTAGCTCATCTTCAAGATACTAGTACAGATATCCCACCCATTGAGTCAGTTCTTGTGGTGTGTGAGCTCCTAGAGGTCTTTCCTGTTAACTTGATTGGCATGCCACCGGATCGTGACATTTATTTCTATATAGACTTAGAGTCGGATGTTTGTCCCATCTCTATTCTCCTTCAAATGATGGCACCAGCTAAGCTAAGGTAGTTGAAATTCTTAATTGCAGGAGTTGCTTATCAACGGATTCATTCGACCGAGTGCCTCCCCGTAGGGTACTGCAGTGTTGTTTTCTAAGAAGAATGATGGTAGCTTATATATGTGCATAGCTATCGACAGTTGAATAAGGTTATGGTCGTAACAAGTACCCAAACAAAGAGACACCCTTTATGTTTTGATTAGTTGTTAGATATTTGTCACAACCCAACTAACTGAATCATGCAGACAGCTTCTCTAATCCACCTACCCATTCAAAACACATCAGAAATTTATAAATAATTTTATTAAAGATTTCAAAATCTGATAAATGATACAGTCTTTTCCAATAATAACATACTCTTTCCCCTAGGACCTAGTCTAGACAATGTACAAGAGCTTCTAATACAATAAAAGACAAAACAAAAGGCATAGCTCCTACCGTAGGAATGGAATGAGTAGAAGTTGTTGGAGATCACAATCCTTGTCACCTACGAAACATCAATTGATCGTGCAACCAGACTATACCCCAAAAAGGGTATAATAAGAGTGATATCAGTATAACCACACGTACTACTAGACATCATCATCCGATCAAGGTTAAAGCACATAACATATAATACATAAATTCAAGATAAATCATGTACATATAATGTGACAGTCTAACTTCCCTCAGTCTACAATTCATATCATCACTTAATGTAAGTAACTTTTATTTTCCACTCAAATATACCATCCTTTAGATATCTGGCCTAGGTCAACTATGAGAGCACACAATTCCATAGCCGAGCTAGGACTACAAGGATTAACTACCCAATAGTTCCTTAACCTTCACTATTCCTAAATCATCACTCTCAAACCATTTGTTCATTCAACCCCACCAACACTCTAGTATCCAATTATTACTTTATTCACATCCTAACAACTTAACCAATTTTATTCATTTATAGCCACCATGTGTTTTTGTACAACTAGTTAGTCTGCCTTTAGGATATCAACACTTTTACCATCATAAAATCATTCAAGTCACTTAACCAAATAAACTGCTTAATTGTCAATTACACAGTTAAGTCTCAATTTATCAATAACAAGCAAAGCTATTATTATCATCTCCACTTACCATATTACAGAAAACAACCATGACATATAATAAGATAATCAACAATAATGTCTGTACTTAGACAAATATACACCTAGCTACAAGTTAACACACAAAACTAATTTACAACCTATTCTAGTTGTTCTTTATTTCATGAAGTCTTGTCCAATATCAAATTACAATTCTTATCATGACAAGGATAATTATAAGCTAAGGAAATCAGTTCACACCAGAAACCCAAGTTCAAATAGCAAGTTGAAATATCAATTCAATAATTTCACATGAGGAGTACCACACACACACACACACATATATATATCATACTAGACCACACAAGGATCCTAAATATCAGTATAATTAACCCGGATAACACAAGGATCCAAATATCATTATCATTAATATGGACCACACAAGGATCCAATTATATGCCAAGAAATCGTACCTCACAAGGATCCAAATATAATAAACAACAATATAATCCAGTTTCACTCATGGTACCAAAATGACAAAACAACAATATAACTCGGTTTACTCAAGGAACCGTGAAACTCTCCAATACCGTATACACACATGCTATAGGTCTTATAAATACCCACTAGCCATGAACTGCAGGGGATGAGCTCAGTCCATGTAACAAATAATCCGAAAAACTAGTGTATGCCACCTTTATCCCAACCAAGTGTTATACCACCTTTATTCCAACGTTTCCATCTTTATACTCCTTGAAATCCACCTATTCTGTGACGATCAACCTTTATCGGTCATCTCATAATATCAACCCATGTCATAACATGTACAATCACATAATGAGATAATTCAACCACACTTGCATCTAAAGACAAGCCATTTTACATAATCTCATTTCAAGTGATCAAAAAACTGGTAAATATATCCAACAAGTTCAATCATCAAGAAAGTTTGTAAATATTATTACTTGCACAACAACACTATCCTTATCCAGAAATATAATTATTTCATTATTCAATAACATTTGTGATAAATCATTTGGAAACTACCTCTTTACTTCATCTGAGGTAGTGGTATGGACTGCATACACTTTACCCTCCCTAGACCTCACCTGGTGGGAATACACTGGGTATGTTGTTGTTGTTGTTGTTGTTGTTGTTGTTGTATTTGTGATAAATCATTTAGCAGGTTCAATAGCTTCTCAAGAAGAATTAAGTATTCATACTTACTAGCATGTAGTGCAACAAATGACCAAGCATTTAGTTAAATATGCTCATTTATAGACAATTAGCCTTGATTTGATTCTCAATAACCATACAATTATGACAATAAAAAAGATAAACTAATTCATCACCCAATTGCTCAATTATGATCATAATCTATAAATTCAACTAAACTTTCCAACCTATTCACTACCATTCGTGCTCCACTATAATCAGCTTACATCAACACCTTCTAATTCCAAAAAACACCATGCTTACTAGCTACTAGTTTCCATAACTTGTAGTCCCATAATCGGACACCGACATATATATATATTCCCATGAATTATCATAAATAACACATAATCTACAAAATCATCAAAGGATTACCCAAAATAAAAATAATATCAATTTAGGGTCAATTTCATATCATATTCTGATTATTACCAACCATTCACCATGCCCGTAGGCCTAAGCATAAATCTTCCATCAAACTATATTACAATCATGTAATTTAACCAAGATCTACTACTTGATAAACTTAGCCTACCTAGGCGCCAAACTGTTACAACAAGTAAGCTATACCACAATTACTCTTCCTTTTTCATCACATTTTCAAATGCTAAATTATCTAATAAACAAGCAATTATAAGAGTAATTAATCAACTACTCTTCAAAAAAATACTTTGGAAATTCAAATCCACTAGTTCTACCCTTATTCATGGTCTACAAGATTACCCAAGGGTTGATTGTTAACTAGTTCTATCATACTCAACCCATCTCCATTAATGGAGTTTTAAAGCTAAATATCCCATGTTTATGGAATTAAAGGTTCCCGACTATCAATATTCATGTTTTAGAATAGCAATTTCAATATAGGAATCGTTAGTTAACAATCTAGAAATAATTCTAGGTGAACATACACATATCCGTAGGTTTTTCCCAAAATCTCATGAACTTATGGTTCTAACCTTCAATTAAACTATTAAAGATCATTCTAATGATTCTAAGATGTTATTGTATTAAATGACAAAGAAGATGACGGAAAAACTTACCTCAACGAAGAATTTTCACCCTAAATCTTGAAAAATCGTCCATCTAGGGCTTTGAAACGAAGTATTTGAGTTCTGGAACTGAAACCCATCAAAAATAGGCATGTATACTTCCCAAACCCCGCTATAGCATCCCATCTATCACGACCTGATCCCATTATAGCAACCTCAGCTTTTCAGCACGAATAATCTTTAGTAAAATATCCATAACTTTTTACTCTGGAAGTAGATTATTAAATGGTTGGTGGCATTGGAAAGAAGACTCAAAGATCTTTAATTTAGTGGGAATTGGATCACATAACTCTTTATATTCATAGGAGGAGTGATTGTTTGAAGTTGACCATAGTTTAAACTTAGCCCGAAACTCTATTGGTAAGGACACTTCCAATTTAACTTTGTGCTAGGGGTATTGTATGACCTTAATTCATATCTAATGCACTCCCATACTAAATAATTGATCCTAGCACCTATGACGAATGAGACTCTTATACGTTCACCACAAATATTTTCAATAATGACAAAACCGATCATTATAATATTTCCATTAAACCTTGTTTGGTTAGAGTTCTTGTACGATGACTTTCGGGAACTTGGGAGTTGTAATAGTTAGTTGAATTAATTCCAAACTTCTATTTATTGGTTTTCTTGAGATTATTATTATTAGTTGTTTTATCGATTAATCTGTCTTAAAAATGGTTAAGTATTGGGTAAGGATTGGGTTAGATGGTTCTCCCACTAGAGGGTTAATGTGGGTGCCACTCATGGATATTGGGGTCATGACATAAATACTCAAAAGGACATGTTGAATTGTTACACAATTTATGAAAGATCTTAGAGAGTCTCATGCGAAAGAAACTTTTCACTTACTAAGACACCTGAAAGATGATCTTACTTCGAAAATTTTTCTGTCCAGTTATATAGGTTGTATGATAAAAGCCTGTTGTGATTCTAGTTAAACAACTAATGTAGAGAGAGATTGCATAATGGTGTTAAGAAACAACCCCATTAGTTGAAAATCAAGAAACATGATATTATATCCCTTTTTTCACCAGTGTGAATTTCTTGAGATTATGAAGCAATTATAATTTGCAAATGAGAATCTATATAACTACTACAGAGAAACAATTTATGTTGAGAGCTTTTTTGCAGATGCCGAATTCTATTTTAAAGGTATGTCACATTTTGAATATTCTTTCTACGGAGAAGGGCCAAATATACCCCTGTACTATTAGAACTAGTTTAAATATATCCTCATTATACTTTTGGTGCAAATATACCCTTTCGTTCTACTTTGAGTCCAAATATACCTCTGTACTATTAGAAAGAGTTTAAATATATCCCTCATTATACTTTTAGTCCAATAATACCCTTTTTGATATACTTTGAATTCAATTATACCCCTCCCATTATATTTTTATGTTGATTTACCCTTGTTTTTAACACCCACCCATTTAAACCATCTCAATTCCTTCCACTTTAGGTTCTTTTCTTTTCTTGTTGTCACTACCAAATGACAGTGAGAGGCACCCACACTAATCCTTTGGTGGGAAAACCATCTAAACCAAGCCTTACCCCAAATAACTAGCCATTTTAAGACTATATAATAACCAAATCAACTAAAATGATAATAATCACCATAAACGAATAAAATAATAAGTGCAGAAATAATCAAATGCTATCTATTCCAATCCCCAAGATCCGAAAGTCATCACACAAGAACTTTAAATCCAAAACCATGTCCAAGATATCCAAAACTAAGAAAAATAAGGAAAAGTTCCATTGTCTGAAAGAAAGACAAGAACCAATACAAAGATCCATGACAACCTGAAGATGTAGTGCTCACTCTTGAATCGAATTAACTGTCTCTGCTAGAGATGAGGTCACGTATGAGTCTCTGAAATACAGTCTGCACTCAACAAAAGAAGAGTACATGTTAGTATCAGTGTAAACCACTATGTACTGGTGGGTATCATAGGTCGACTCAATTCAGAACTAGTATACAACATAAATCAAACAACAAGTAGATAAGAAATTCAATACACAACAACCACAAGTATATTCATATTTGGCTAAATAATATAAACAAATATAAACTTAACTATTTATGCATCAACAATGTCATAATTACAAAAATCTTTGTAATGGAGCAATCAAGACTCAATCAAGGAACTATGTTCACCTCAATCTCAGAATGTAACTCAGTCAATCTTGTTTCATCTCAATATTCCATAGTATCTCATTATCAACTAAATGTGTAAGCACATACTAAGAGACTTATTTCTGCCCAACTAGCGATGACCTGCAGGAGACACACTAGGGTCCGTGTAGAGGAAAACTTATGTGGAGCCGCGAGGGTACACGTGCACCGGATAACTTTGAATTTTTTTTGTATATATTTGTATAGATATCATAAGAAAGGTTAATAAATTTAATTATGCACCCTCAGTCACATAACTCGTCTGGGTGCACTGATCAATTGTTTGCTTTGCTGCACTCTTTAGTGCTATATCACTGGTTCGAATCTTAGTAGGTGCAACACCTTTTTTTCCTTTAATTTCCTTTAATGAATTTTACATTTACATTTTATTATTGTTTGCCACCTCATCTGGCGCCACCACTTGCTTCAGTGATATTTAAAACAAATTTTAAACTACTTTCTTTTATTTAAATTAAAAATAAATGTTAGCTTTTAAAATATAACAAATTAAAAGCCCCAAAGCCCTAACTTTAGTAGAACAATCGAACAAAGCAATTTTCCCCAAATTTCTCCAAAGCTCAATCTTCACAGCAGTGCAACGACCAACACAAGTAATTTTTGACGGCATCGAGACCTATAGGCACTCTGGTTGTCTATCATCGGTGAACCCAAAATAGTTCCTGCTGGCTACTCTGTCTCAAACACACTTTCACTTTTTTTAATTTTATTAACTAAAATAAACCTTACTTATTTGAGTCTTTTTTATTCTATATTTGTTGTTTTATCTTTAACATATTTTATAATATGATATGTATCACAACATCAATGTTTATTTATTTGATGTTAAATAAATAAGGATTGGAGAATACATAAATTTCTTAGTTTATTTTAATAAATAATTTATTATTATAATATCAATATTGAAATTTGACATTAAATAATGATTAATGGGGATCGACGAAGCAGTACTATTGAGTATTGATTTCCATTCAAAAACAAATTTGTAATAGTTTTAGTTGAGGATCTCAATATTTTGTGAATGAAGAACATGATTTTAATATTTTATTTTATTATTTAAATAAATTTACAGGATTTACATATTACAAGATAAGATCATATTACTTTCAATTTTGTTGGGCTGAACAACTCCTTATTTCAAGGTTATCTTTTCACTCGCAAATTGATAAGTTCTTCTATTTTAGGGTGTGAGTCCCATATTGCATTTTTTTTTATTATACTATGAAAGGAGGGATGTGATTCCCCTATTAAAATACTAAGCTTATTTATAATTTTATATTATTTTTATGAGAGGTGCGACTCCTCTGTTACATATTATTTTTGTCTTGTTATGAAAAGAGGGGTGTGATTCCTCCATTACATATTATTCCTATTGTCTTATAAAAGGGTGTGTGTGTGTGTGATTCATCCATTACATATTATTTCTATTGTCTTATGAAAAGAGGGGGTGTGATTCCTCCATTACATATTATTTTTGTTGTTCTACGAAAGGAGGGGGGTGATCTCCTTATTGAAATTGTTCTGTTTACTTATTTGTTTTTGTGAGGGGTGTGATTCTTCTATTCTATTTTATTTCTTTTGTGCTATAGAAGGAGGGGTTTGATTTCCCTATTAAAGATGTTATGTTTAATTATATTCTTGATGAAATATTTATTTTGTAGGAATTTGCTATTGATTCTTGTGAATTAAAATGGACAGATATTTCCAGAAAGTTAATTCTCCTCAACCAAGTTCTAGTTTTAGAAACAATTCTCCCCGTCTTATATATGAGTTTGATTTGCAGTCACTTAAATCCAATCCTGGAGAAAAAAATCAATTATTGAATATAGCTCTACGATACGAGATCAAGTGAGAAGACACTATATCCAATAAGATCCTTGTCTATCGGTTGTTTCGCAATTTCCTCAAACTAGATTCAAAATGAAAATTCATCAATTTAATTCTACATGGTTTGAGGGTTCATATTCTAGGTGGATGAAGTATAGTGTGAAGAAAAATGTTGT
This sequence comes from Capsicum rhomboideum, assembly GCA_031232105.1. Taxonomy (NCBI): domain Eukaryota; kingdom Viridiplantae; phylum Streptophyta; class Magnoliopsida; order Solanales; family Solanaceae; genus Capsicum; species Capsicum rhomboideum. The sequence goes on from CP124716.1 coordinate 38,206,294, forward strand.
ATTTTGTTTGTGTTGCTATTTATTTAAAATGACTATATAAAAGGCATTACATGTAATTTTTTTTCACGAAAACCGATTTTAAGGCTTGGACTCATAGTTTGGAACAATTTGAATTAAATGTTAGTGAAGTAAATTTCATCCACAAAAGGTGTTTCAGTAAGATGCTAGATTTCGGGAATGAATCTCAATCAATTCAAGTTGCTTTGAACACGCAATATGAAAAAACAAGAAGTGAGCACTAGATTCATTTATAGGCTTCAACTAATGTGTCAACGTTCCTCTTGAAATTTGAGTTGTCTTTTTGAGGTCATAATGAAAGTGAATCTTCAAAAATAAATGCCTTTTTTCTAGATCTTTTGAAATGACTAGGGGAAATACTTCCTGATGTGAATAATGTTATTTTAAAACATGCTCCAAAAAATGCTATGATGGCTTCTCCAAAAATAACAAAAGGATATTGTGAGTGCTTATGCACAAGAAACCCTGAAAGCTATAATTGATGACTTGGATGGAGATTCTTTTGGAATTTTAGTTGATATCACACCATGAACAGATGGACTTTGCTTTGAGGTATGTTAACAAAAAGGACAAAGTGAATGAGTGAGTTATTGCTATTGTTCGTGTTGGTGATACATCAACACAAACATTGAAGGAAACAATATGCTCTTTGCTTATTAGACACTCTTTATGTACATCTAAAATAAGTGGACAAGGCTATGATAGAGTTAGTAACAAGCATGGAGAGATGAATGATCTTAAAGCATTGATTTTATAGGAAACTCCATCGTCATATTGCATTCGTTGATTTGCTCACCAATTACAATTGACACTTGTAGCTGTTGCCAAAAAAATAATTTCCTGTGGATATTTCTTTTGCTATTATTTCTAATGTGTTAAATATGGTTGGAGCATCATTTAAGCACAGAGATAAATTTCGGGACCATCAAGCAGAAATGTTGGAGCAACTACTAGAAAGCAGTGAAGTTCAAAGTGGAAAAGGGTTAAATCAAGAGCTAGGGCTTCAAAGGCTAGGTGACACTCACTGGGGATCTCATTTTAGAATATTGGATCATTTTATTATTTTATTTTCATCTATAGATCATGTGCTTAATGTAATTAAATATGGAGGTTCTAATATCTATGATAGATTGCAAGCATGAGCTTTTTTGACTATGATCAATGATTTTGAATTTGTTTTCTTGCTTCACTTGATGTTAAAAATATTGGTGATGTCAAAAGAGCTGAGTGCATCATTATAGAGGACAGAGCAAGATATTGTCAATGCCATTATATTTCTTGATATTACTAAGAAAGTATTGCAATTGTTGAGAGATGATGGATGAGAATCTTTGATGAATGAAGTTTTCATATTTTGTGATAAATATGAAATTTCGATACCTAATATGGATGAATTTTATCTTCCTAAAAAGTCAAAGTGTAGGCCTTCTAGTGTTACTTACTCACATCACTTATGTGTTGAGCTCTTTTATGCTATAATTGACTTGCAAATTCAAGTACTTGATAATCATTTTGATGTTGTGAGTGGTAACTTATTTCTTGGTATGGCAAGCTTGAATCTGGCTAATGCTTTTGCCAATTTTGATAAGGAAAAAATAATGACATTGACCAACCATTATCCAGATGAGTTTGGTGAATCAAAGCTTCAAGAGCTTAGTTACCAACTTTATACTTTCATAATACACATGCGACATTGTGATCCTACATTCTCTGATTTGAAAGAAATTGGTGATTTGGCATAAGCATTGGTTAATGCAAATCTTGTGGAGATTTATTCTCTTGTGTACTTACTTGTGAAGTTGATGTTGATTTTACCATTCGCTACTACAACCGTAGAGCGAGATTTTTCATCCATGAAGCATATCAAGAATGAATGCATAGCAGTATTGGTGATGAAATTTTAAGTGATTGTTTAGTTTATTATATTAAGAAGGACATATTTGTAAATATAAGCAACAATGCTATCATTGACCGTTTTCAGAATATGAAAATATGTTGATGTCTAGTATGAAAGGATGGTCTACTTTTGTTATATTAGTACTAAATTAATGACATTTGATCATTTTGAAGTTTATGCTTTGCTCATAATTTTTCGTAATTTTTAATTTTAAAAGAGCTGTATGCCAAATTTTGTCGATGGTGACTGACATGACTATGTTAAAGGTAATGGTGTACCCCCTATCTTTAAATTCTGGGTTCACATCTTGGTCCATGTACCACACTGTCTTGGTACCCAATTCATAATAATAATATAAATATCTGTATCGGCGTGGTACCCGATCCCTCAACCAATATCAAACTATGGTTTCAAATTATCTATCTCTCAGGATATAACACAGTGCATCAAATCATAACTACACTTTTCAATCATAACATACTACAAATCAATTTCAATACAAAAATTTTTATTCATTCAAGAATTAACAGATCTTAATCATTAACCACAAGTATGTCCGAAGACTAATCAAAAAGTTATTCAATTCAGAAGCACACAAGTACTAAAACAAGTCTCAACTCCAATTAAATTATATATATCAACTGATGTAATGTTTATTTCCATAATTATGGTATTGTCTAACATGCAAAATTTTGGGTTAAGTTTTTTTCGGGGGAAAATTTGAGAATTTCAAGCTAGGCTAGTTTCGAATGAATTTTTGATATTGTATGGTCTAGGTGATTCTGGTGATTGATGGTATAGTGTCTCATAGATTTAATATTTTACTATGGTATCCAAGAGGTTAAGGAATCTATAGAAACTTTAAGGATAGAAATCAGGTTAATAGAACTTTGGTTATATTATTTGACGTAAAAAGATTGAGTCGTTATGTCGAAATTTGGGCAATGTGTTGTTAAATGAACTAGACTTGAAAACTTCCCTAGTTTCTACCTCAATACCATTATAGCATAATTGAGAGCCACTACAGTGATCCTGCTATGGTGGGATGTGGGCCACTGCAGTGGCAACTTGATTTACGTTAAACCGCTATAGCGGGTGGAATCCTACTATAGCACTAACACTGATATGGAAGTGGGATTCTTGATGTTACCAAAATTACAACTCCGATAAAAGTATAAAGCGGTCATTGAACAAATATATAACCCAACTAAGTTGGGGTCAATCCCACGAAGAATAGGTCAAAATATTTATCAATATGTCTGTCTAAATAATTAGTAAACAATGTCCAGTAATGGGGGGATTTGAGAATGTCAAATAGTACGAAGTTGTTGATTTTGTTTGATTTGTGATCAATGTAAGAGAGGCACTAGGACTGTATTACCCATAACTTCATAACTCCGTAGGTTCATTATACTAGTGATCTCTCGTGATACTCATAATGCAGAATTGATAGGTTGTGTTCATCTAAACAACTTTACGCCCCTATTAGATGACTATCCTCAATTAGATATTATCGTCTCCTGAGTTATGCATTACTAACCCCTATCATTGATCCCATATTAGCTTTTCCATTTACCAGCTCAAAATAATCAAATGGAGGTTGATAGCTCCAAGTCTCGTTGTTGATTCCCCTTTCCCATCCGTTACACCTTCTTTCGTTGCAAGTAAGTATAAGGCAAGTTTGAATGTTGGCCACCATCAGACAACAATCAAACCAAAGAGAATCACAATACATGCACAAACACCCTTTGAGAATCACGTCGTACTTTGAACACTAATTTGTTAATCCGTCATGGTTTCCACAACACTAGTTTGGTTTTTAGATACTCATGATTGCAAGCACACAATAATAATTCTAAGAAGAAAACATAAAGATGAACTTACAAGAATAAGATGAAAACCACAAATCTCACTTTGAATTAAAACCGTAATAATCAATGTTTATACTTCAAAGAACAACTATATGCCTCAAAAGTATTAAGAGAATGTAGACTAAAACAATAAACCCCTTAAGAGTATTTATAGACATAATGGAAACCTATCCTAAAAAAATAGAATTGTATGGTTGGCAGTGGCTATTACTTAGGCGACGAGTTGTAGGGTCTGCCTCTGACTCATCGCATGTCTTCAGAAACTCATTTGCTTGTCTTTGATCAACACTGGTGATGACGCATAAAGTCACTCTATGACTCATAGGGTGACTCGTTGCCATTGGGTTTAGTTTTTCAACTTTCAGATCTTTAGTCTATTTTGCTCAGAATGATTATTGGTAACGACTCGTTGCCACTCGTAATGAGTCATAGGGAGCTATCGTTGGCACTGGGGGAACTTTTGTATCTTTTAGGACTTTTCCACGTTTGCTCAAGATGATTCCTCGTGATGACTCGTTACCTGACCCTACGAGTAGTTGCCTCCTATCTCCGTCAGCTTGTACTTCAACTTTCCAAGGCCAAAAATCCCTGGTATCACAACGACTGTGGCTACGAGTCGTATCGTGACCCAATGACTCATAGCCCAGAATCAGTTTCCACACTTGTGCTAATTTTTCATTCTTTTTCCTTCGCTCACCTCCGAACCTTGTTTCCTATAAAACTACGACAAAAACATTATATCCACATAAACATGCCTTTTGACTTAGTGTATTTTCCTTGTTTTGAGCATCAAAAGTATCGTGAAACCATGACACATCAACACCCTCAACTTAGAACGTTTGCATGTCCTCAGGCAAACAAATTAACATAAAATATGGCGCTTAACTAAGATAAACCTAAGGGACCTACAACAACCAATTCACAATATTTTCAACCCCCTCCTTTACTCAGATTTAAAAACCACTGTGCATACATACATTACCCACTATTATGACACAAAGGAATCAAGAGATGGCAGCAGATTATAAACAAACAACCAAGCAATATGTGTAAATGACATTTGACCGAACAAGTAGCAACCAACAATGCTACCCATGTGCCCTCACAACAAAGAGGCCTCGTGCACTCACATTCTTAAAATGTGACTATAACCAAGGACTGAACTCGAAATACTCACTCTCGCAAAGAAGTTCGAACAATGTGCGTGAAATATCATAGTCTTGTCCTTATTTTTGTTGCCTTAGTCTTTCAAATGGTTGGACTAGGATCACTATAGGACTTTTCTTAGCTTGTAATGTAGGCTTGGGTATGGGTATGGTAGATATTGATATAGTGACTCAACTTTCCTTGACACTACACTATTTTTGGCTTCGGTTTTCAACCTTTTTTCTTTTCCTTTCCCTTATTCTCCTTTGTTTTTTTTTTCTTGAATTTCGGATGCGGCTTTTCTTCACACAACTTCTATATTCTCTTTCTTTTTTCAAACTTTATTCAAGCATAATTCTTTTCTCTTTTTTTTCTTTTTTTACTTACCGCACCGAATCCTTTTTCTTTTGTTTTACTAACTTACTTCTTCATACCCAGTTAGTGCTATGAACCCCTATGATAGCCACCCTCAACTTTGGCAATTTTCTTGAGTTGAGGTACATAGTGTCCAAGAAGTGACCAGGGCCCAAACATGTTTATTTTAATAGAAATGGAAAGGTGAATCGGTTAATGAAAGAAATGGTTAAATTTTAGGCTCAAACTTAGGATCAAGGGACATACATTCTGTTTGGTTGGGAATTTAGGCTAAAAGTAGACTAATGCAACAATGGCCTATGATCCTATCCTAATCAACCATCCTACAACCTAGGCAAGACTAACTGGGCATGTTATGGATCACACACACAAAGTGAACTAAGTAAGTATCTTAGACACACATAGCACAAGGTTACACTATCACTTACTACCTAGTCCATTCATACAATGCTAAGATATGTCATTCTGCCTATAATACTAATGTCATAATGAGATCCATAATGGTCATACTATAAACAAAAGACACAGTCAAAATAAAGATTTTAGAGGGGTATCCTTAAAATATTTTCAAAATTATCGGGGTTACTCAGACTTCACCCCGAAATATAAAACATCATTACTTGAATGCATTAAGGTTCCTTTACTTTTCTCCTAATTAAACAAACACACAAAACAAAATAATAAAATATCCTAAACATGTCGGTTCTACTATGATAACACACCCGGGGAAAAAAGAAACACGACAACAAAAATCCTTAAGTAGTGGTACACCCCCACCCTCAACTTTGAGAACATGCAGTGGCCTCACTACATGTATATTAGAAAAAGTAAAAACAAGGGGGAAAGATATACCTATGGCACTCTAGGTATTGTATTTGTTTGCATCCTCTGCTGAGGTCTCATAAGTAACCCTAATCGTAGCAATAGTGGCCTCGGCAGTGACCTAGTACTCAAATTAGCATTGGCACCGGTTATGGCCGGTGCACTCAATGGTATAAAACTAGCAGGGGCAAATATCGTACCCCCACACAACTCAGAAGTCTCAGCAGTCGGGGCCTTATGAACTATGGAGCTCCCGACTCCATGCCCTCTCTATGTATCTTAGATAAATGGTCCTGGGAGGTTTGCTTGCTTAACTCTATCACTTTTTTTAGATCTTTTTTATCTCTCTTTCTCTTTCTTCTTTTGCTCTCCCCCTTACTACCAACTTTGGTAGTCTTTTCCTTTACCTTGGTGCCCCATATATCGTGCACCTCGACCTTATCTATCTTCTTGTTAATGGGTATGGTGCGAGTCGAGAAAGCAGGGTAGGCCTGGCAGCAATCTCCTCAACTATAGCTCGTAAGGCAGCTAACTTCGCTTTCATCTCCTTAAGACTTAGAGTATTAGCACTCTCAACTTTATCAGTAATTCTCTGCTCAAAACTATCAAAATGGGTTTGCATCGCGCTAATTTCTATTCGAATTTATTTCTTTACCCACGGTTGAACCCCTTTCTCAATATTTTCCACTTTTCTCTTAACTGTGGCCAACCTTTCAACACTTGGTTCAAAAATTCATGCGGTACTAAAGCGTACCTACCAGCTGGTGGATGAGGTATGGTGGGTAAAATAAGAACCGATGGTGGTCGAGAAGTGGATGAGGTGGTAGTCTCAGCTATGGCCTAAGGCTCAATCCCCGCAGTCTTAGTCTGGGAAGCAATGTGCATCTCTCCTATATCAGTAAACCCCAGGGTGTCAATATCTATCTGCATCCCTGCCTGGAAAGTACCCTGTAGTAACGCCGCTCTCATCGCAACCTTTGCGCTTAAAACTATGTTTGTTGGGTTGTGAATCAACCCCAAGTCTATAGTATGACGAACCACTATAAAATATTCAGTCTCTGGCAAAATTAGGACTCCACCTTCCAAACACATCCTCATGACTAGGCAAGGGAATGGGATGCTTGTCTCAAAATTCATAGCTCTATCCCGAATTTCTCTGGAAATGATCCTTGCAATGTCGATCTCTTACCCCTCCATAATACTAGCCACCAACGCAGCCCAGTTGGGACTTAGAATGTTATCACCTGATGTTGGCCCTAACCTATGGTGAACCAGGGTCTACCAAGACTTGGCTACAAAATTGATAATGCCCTTGTTGATTTGTGATGAAGTACCAGCAGCCTAAAGAGCATTCTTTCTGCCTGTAGAAATAATGTTTGCCATCCAGCGAAGGTGAACCATCTTGTCTTCATTGGCAATTTGTTTTGGTTTAACCTTTTTCATCTCATCAATGCAAAAATGTATTTCTACAGTGTTAACCGGAGGAACATGATCCTCACTATGCAAGAAGCGCAAAAGTCTACGCCGATACACTCACATTGACCCCTCAAATCAACAATGTCTGGAGGGGGTCGTGAACTTTCCATGATAGGTCTCATAGAGATAACACTTTCAGCTATATTTGGTATGCTGCATAAAATTTCTGAACTAGAGCTGGTCTATATTTACCAGGTTTCGTATCTAGCCACTATAACTTGTACTTTTTGAACAACCTCTCAAAGTCGGACATCTCAGACATACCCATCGTCAACAACCATGGCTCTATGTAGAACCGTCTCTTCAGTCGAATCGTACTTGGGAAAATGGTACTGTCTTTGTCATATAATTCCTGCAAACCTCAAATACCCTATCTATTCACTAGTAGGGCCACTGCAATTTCAATTTGAAGATCAGGCTGGGCTGGAGGTAGAGGTTGAATAGGTGGTAGTATACTATTAGCAGTAGCCTCATCTTTACTCTCAGATGAATCATCTTAGCCAGACCCCGAACCTTCTTCTTTTGATTGACTGCCAGATGTAGCCTCTTCTCCACTTTTGGAGACACTTTCGTCTCCCCTTTCTTCATCCTCTTTAGACTCATTTCTCCCCCCCTTCATGCTAGGAGGAATAGGTGAGTATGGTTATGATGCCCAGATGTTCTTTATGCAGGGCCTTGTTTGGATTCCCCGAGGCAAGCTAGGATGTGGCTGGACTGGTCCCGAGATAAGATATTCTTCTACCGAGCCACTCGACTCCTGCTACACCTTGTCAGGTACATCTTTCAATTGTAAGGTGGAGCGAGCTTATTTCTTGGGAATCGGCTTGCCCCCCTTTTTGTTCCTTTTAGAGTATCATTCTTTGGTGCTATAGTACCTGTGGGAGAGCACACATTAGTAAAATGAATCATCAAAAGAAGTATGTGAAAGTGCAGTAATACAGTCCCTATGAGCCTTGACAATGAGTCGTTGCCTTGGGCTACGACTCGTAGGGTGATTCATAGGGTCTAGTCTCCATCTTATCAAAATTCATTGTCATCCCAATAAATCTACCCTACAAATTGCTGGGTCACCCTATGACTCGTTGGGTGAGTCATTGGGTCAATTTTCTTGCAAGGTGCAATACAGGTCTCTCAGTACCGGTACACCCTACGACTCATTGGGTGACCCTAAAAGTCGTTGGGTGACTCGTTCTAAGAGCAATAATTATTTTCCAGGGACGTGGACTTTTTGAACCAAAGTGCCAGTCACTACGACTCATGCGACAACTCGTTGCCTTTGGGTATGAGTCGTTGCAAGAATCGTAGGGATTGCAAATTGGTAGTCTCTGTATATGCATATTCTCAAACACAATTTTACGCCTACTTCATTAATCAAACCACAATTTCAATCATTAGAGTGGTAAAGAAACCACTACTACTGTGCACATTTAAATCAATTTACTGGGGTTACTCAGACGTTACCCCAGGTTTCAATTTAAACTTATATGTAAACCCATAATCGAGCATCTAATCACAAATACAGTAGTTCTACTCAGGTAAAATATAAAACAATTGATCAAACTTTAAGTTTCTACCCTATTCAACTTTAAGAATTTAAATCTAGGGTTTAATACCCTCATGATTCACTACCAATCATCGAAGCAAAGCAAAAAAAAATTCAACTTACTTGGATGTGAATAATGAAGCTTGAAAGTTGAAAAAAAAAGGCTAGAGACAATCACTTGAGAATTTTGATTTTGTGTGCAAGTAAGAAGTCTACACTACTTTTGTGATTTTATTGAGTGATTAATGCTCAATTAGTGAGGTTATTAGTAAAGGAGGGATGGTTATGGAATATGGAGGGAGTTCTACTTTTTTGAAAAGAAAATAAGATCAGATCGGGTGATCCCGATTTTAAATAGCATTTTGGGTCGGGTCCGATCGCGAAATTTTTAAAATTTAAATCGATATTAGTTCAGTGGCAACAACTCGAACGTACAACTCACTGCCATTGGCTATGAGTCATGGGCTTCCTCCATAGTGTATAAATTAATGTACTTACCTAAGTGGTCATCAACAGTCCCTTCGACTTAAGGTGACGAGTTGTTGTCTAAGGCTACGACTCGTTATTAGAGTAGTTGGGACTCTAGTGAATTTCACTTGAATTTTCTTGTGGTTATGATTCACCATACGAGTCATTGGGTTATCCTACACCTCTTTGGGTGACTCATTGGGCGTGGGCACCAGAAAATTTTTCTGGTTTCTTTTTAGCTCCACAATGCCTTGTACACTTCAACACACGTTACCCTATAAATAAAAATAAAAACAAGTACAAATTCTTGGGTTGCCTCTTAAGCAGCGCTTTATTTAATGTCGCGGCACGACGTGGCTAGCTTGGCTACTTAGACTTCACAAAACTAACCCATGGGTTGCCTCCTATGCAACACCTGATTTAACATTACGACATGACTTGGGTGAGCCTGATTACTCAGGCTGCATCAAGATCCACATCCCATACTACCTTGACCTCTCCAACATCACTGAGATAGTGCTTCACCCTTTGGACATTTACTTTAAATTTCTGGCCCTCACAATTTTCAAGCTCAATTTCACTATATGGAAACACTGTCACCACACGATATGGCCCCCTCCATTTTGACTTCAACTTACCAGGAAACAAGCGAAGCTTCGATTCAAACAACAGAACCATATCACCGCGGTGAACTTTTTTTTTTTTAATCTTTTGGTCATGGCACGACTTCATATTTTCTTTGTACAAAGATGAACTTTCATATGATCTAATATGAAACTCATCCATTTCGTTGAGCTGTTCAAGTCTCAATTTAGCCGTATCGCTCCACTCCAGATTAACTTCTTCAACGCCCACAATGCCTTATGCTCAAATTTGATAGGAAAGTGTCAAGCCTTGCCATACATAAGATGATATGGAGAAGCTCCAATAGGGGTCTTAAATGCTATCAGGTAAGCCCATAATACATCATCCAACTTTCTAGCCCATTCTATTCTATTGGCATTCACAGTCTTCACCAACATGGACTTGATCTCACAATTTGAGACCTCAACTTGCCTGCTTGTCTTAGGATGGTAGGGTGTTTCCACCCAATGTTTCACACCATATTTTCAAGAAAGGCTCTGAACTGACGATTGCAAAAATGTGACATCACTAATGATTGCCCTTGGAGTACAAAATCTATAAAATATGTTCTTCCTCAGAAATGCAGTCACACTCTTCCCTTCATTGTTTGGAAGCGCAACTGCTTCTACCCACTTTAAAACATAATCAATCGTAAATAAAATATACTTTATACCATATGATCTCACAAAAGGGACCATGAAGTCTATGCCCCATACATCAAATAGCTTGAGCTCTAATATTATGGTTATTGGAAGCTCTTGCCTTCACGAGATGTTCCTTTGTCTTTGGCATTGGTCACAAGCCCTCACCTAGTCATGTGCGTCTCTATGAATGGTGCGCCAGTAGTATCCATATTGCAAGATTTTATGAGCAGTCCGTGCACCACTATGATGACCGCTAACTGGTGAAGAGTGACATGCCTCTAGAATACTCGTCATTTCTACCTCAGGAACACAACTCTAAATCAGTCCATCTGCAAATCCGAAACAAGTATGGCTCATCCCAGAAGAATTTCCAAACATCATGCATAAACTTCTATTGCTGCTGAAATGATAGATCCTCAGGCACCACATTGCTTCCCAAATATTTGGCAAAAGCTGCAAACCATGGAATCAAGTCTTGGGATGCAACCAATACGTGCTCATCTAGGAAAGTGTCATTTATCTCAAGCTCATCCTTCAACTTCAATATTGCCTCTTCTTCAAGTCTTAATAAGTGGTCAACCACTTGATTTTCAGTCCCCTTTCGATTCTTGACCTCAAAGTCAAATTTCTGTAATAGAAGTACCTGACGAATTAACCTTGGCTTCACATTCTTCTTCACCATAAGGTATCTAAGAGCTGCGTGATCAGTATGCATATCACATTTGTGCCAAGCAAGTACGATCAAAATTTCTCAAAAGCAAACACTACAATAAACAACTTTTGTGCTGTCACAGTATATATCTTTCGAGCAGGATTAAGTGCTTTATTAGCATAATATCGCCTTGGCCTAGGACTGCTTCCAGCGCCACACCACTAGTATTACACATAAACCTCAAAATGCATAGACCAATCAGGTACACGATAATAGGGGCTAAAATCAACTTCTCTTTTAGACACTCAAATGCTTTAAGTCACTCATCATTAAAAACGAACTTCACCTCCTTCTCCAACAACTTGCACAAGGGATGTGCAATTTTAGAGAAATCCTTGATGAATCTATGATAAAACACAACATGCCCTGAAAAGCTCCAAATACCTTTCACAGAAATTGGTGGAGGCAATTTTTCAATCACCTAAATCTTTACTTTGTCAACCTCAATGCCTTTCTTTGAAATCTTGTGACCAAGCACTATTCCTTCTTTGACCATAAAGTGTCATTTTTCCCAATTCAGCACCAAATTGTTATCCTCACATCTCCTCAATACACTAGCTAGATAAGCCAAGCAGTCTTCAAATGAATCACAACCACCGAGAAGTTATCCATAAATACCTCAATAGTGTCCTCTACCATATCATAAAAGATGAACATCATGCAACGGTGAAAGGTCGTTGGCGCATTACACAAACCAAAAGACAATATCTTAAATACAAACATCCCATATGGACAAGTGAAAGTGGTCTTTTCTTAGTCTTCGTGAGAAATCCAAATCTGATTGTAACCTGAATAACCATCAAGAAAACAATTCTATCCTCTACCAGCAAGACGTTCTAACATCTGATCCATGAAAGACATCAAAAAGTGATATTTTTCAGTCCATGCATTCAGCTTCCTATAGTCCATGCATACTCTCCAACCAGTGACTGGACTTAGAGAAATAAGCTCATTCTTCTCATTTGGAACCACAGTGATTTCATTCTTTTTTGGCACACATTGAACAGGGCCTACATATTTGCTATCGACAATAGGGTAAACCACACCAGTATCTAAACCACTTGATTATCTCCTTCTTAACTACCTCTTGCATAGGTGGATTAAGTCTTCTTTGATGCTCAATACTAGAAACACAATCTGGCTCAAGTTGGATTTGTGTGTGTGAATTCCAATGGACCATCCAATGACCATCTTGAACTTCTGCAAAATAGAGACGAGAGCCTCAACCTACCAATCTACCAAATCAGCTGCAATAATAACTACCAATATATTGTTGGTTCCCAATAATGCATAATGAAGATGAGATGGAAGATCTTTGAGCTCTAAAATAGGAGGCTCCTCAATAGAAGGCCTACTGGTGGGGTCACTCTATTTTTCAAATCAAGATCTAACTTCTTCGGTGCAAAAGTGTAAGAATCCAAACCAACAAGTGCGCTCACCATATCATCATACCCGTTAATATTATCGCCCTCAAAATTCATGATAATTGCTGCAAGTGCTTCAAATCTTAGGTTTTCCTCAATAGGGGCTACCAATGCATCATCATCAACTATTTCAATCACAGAGATCACACAAATTTCCTTTGGCTGCTTCATGGATTGGCATACATTAAATGTCACTTTCTCATGATTTAACTAAAACTTTATCTGCCTAGTCTCTATATCAACCAATGCTTTCCCAGTCTCAAGAAAAGGCCTCCCTAAGATAATAAGAACCTCAAAGTCAACCTCACAATCAAGGATGGAAAAATTAGCTGGAAAATAAAGGAGGCAACCCTCACCAAAACATCACATAAACTTCCCACAGGTTTCTTCACAGTATGATCCTCCATAAGGAGTCTCATCGAAGTCGGTTTGGGCGACCTCAACACCAACTATCTACAAACTACTAGCGGTATTAGATTAATGCTAACACCCAAATCACACAAAGCTTTAGTAAAATTGAAAGACCCAATGGTACATGGAATTGGGAATCTCCAGGATCTTTCTTCTTTTCAACTAGAGACCAGAAAGCTATTGCAATACAATGGTGACCAATATCAACGAGCTCAAAACTCACAGTCCTCTTCTTCGTCACAAATTCCTTCATAAACTTTGTGTAACCTGATATTTGCTCTAGTACCTCAACTAGAGGGATGTTCACCAATAATTCTTTCAATATGGAGATGAACTTGTGATACTTTCCCTCTTCAACCATATTCTTCAATCTTTGTGGAAATAAAAGAGGTGGTCATGAAATGGGAGTTAATAATTGTGGGACCTCATTTTCCTTTCCCTTTGTAGCTCTAGCCTCTTTTCCAGCAACTGGAGGCTTTTCATATCATAAACTAGAGTTTTAGATTCGGCTACTTTCTCATCATCGACAATCACCGACTCCACATCATTTATAATAATCGAGGGAATAGGTGGATCAGTAGTCATCTTACCACTCCTAAAAGTAATCTCCATGTAATGACCATTATTTTTTAGATTTTGGATGATGTTGCTTGGAAATATACCTTATTGACTCTGATTCATTAAGGCTAAAATCTGACCAAACTGCTGCTCAAGCTGCTTTATGGTGGTAGCATGTGACTTGGCTTTCTGACTCATCCCTGAAATATCTGCTCTAAGCTCCTTGAGGCAGTCTTCAGTCTTCTCTACCTCTTTTACCACTTTAGCAAGCATGTCTTCTATCCTCAAGTTACTTAAATCAACATCACGGTTCCCCAGTGGAACATACAGTCCACTTCTATCTTTGTAATCGTCCTTTTTTTTCCAATCACCATCTCTCCCTCTACTCTTTTATCTTTACTAGAACTATTATAGTTATTGTCTTTGTAGTAGTTTCGACCTTGGTTCCTTTGACCAGAGCGTAAATTATCTTGATTAGACCCTTGGCCTTTGGATTGGAAACCAGCCACCTGATCATCTAGATACTTATCCTCCTCTTCAGAATCAAAGTCATCATGTCTAGGTGTCTTACCAATCGTATTTACCTTTTTTGCCCCCGCTGCTACAAACTGCTTAGTGAACACACTGAATTCAGTCCTTAATTGTGCAAACTCTTGGGCTACAGAATCATCAACCATGCATTGTTCTGCGGATGCTCCTATCATATAAGTACCTGCGGGCATGCTTGCCTCTCGTGTGTGCCAACCCCTGTTGAATTTAGTTATTTGACCTAGAATCTCAGAAGCCTGATCCAAGGTTAAACTCATAAATGCTCCACTAGTAACAGTGTTTTCTACTACCTTATTATTTGTATTCAAACCTCTGTAGAAGATATCAAGCAAGGTACGACATGGTATTCTATGATTTAGGACGTTCTGCGATTTCTTCTTAAACCTCAACCAAGTTTCATGCAACCCTTCTGAATGTAACTGCCTGAAATTATAAATCTCATCTTTCAACTACAACATTCTAGAAGGTGGGAAAAACAGCTCCAAAAATTGTGTCTCAACTCTTGCCAATTATTGATCGACCATACAACAGCTCAGTCAACCACAGAGTGGTTTCTCCAGTCAGAGAGAAAGGGAAACAACCGTAGTCTAATAGCATCCTAACTCACACCAAGTAGGTTGTAGGAAGTGAAAATCCCTACAAAATTCATCAGATGAAGATTCATATCAACAGTAGTAAGGCCTGTGAACACTCTCTTCAAGTTTAGCAATTGTATCATAGCACTGGTGATGTCAAACTTTATTCCTGGTGGCAATGCTGGTGGAACAATAGCACCCATTTCTATCTCCTTAATAAAATCTAGCTCATCCTCTACATCATCAAATTGAGGAACATAATGTTGGGGAGGTTGTTTTCCCCTATTTCTCCTTTGTCTATTTTCCTCCTCAAGTGCGGCCAGACAGCCCACTTCTGCTTGTCTAGCCCTTTTTTCCGTGCTGCCTGCTTGTCAACTTCTTGTCTTGCATTCTCTTTTATAACCAATCAAGCAGTGGTCTTCTCCATTGTTTCCTGAAGCCCATGAAGATGCCCTGGCTGATGTAGGACTACCTTATCTTCAACTCCTTTGTTATGAACTCCGTTATTCACTATTCTTCTTCTAGCACTAAGAGTCCTTTCAATTTTTGAATCAAGTGGAATCAGGAAATTACCTTGACTCTGAGTGTTGGGCATGCACTAGTGTGTGCCCTAGAAACAACATAAAAAGTAAAATTAGAAAACAACAACCAACAGCTAGACAAAAAAAATCAACCAACTCCGTAACTGTATACCCCGGCAACGATGCCAAAATTTGATGTCGCCCAAATTACACATTCGATAAAAGTATAAAGCAATCATTGATCAAATATAGAACCCAAATAGGTTAGGGTCAATTCCATGAGGAATAGGTCAGAATATTTATCAATATGTCTATCTAAACAATTAGTAAATAATTTCCAGTGATGGGGTGATTTGAGAACGTCAAATAGTAATAAGTTGTTGATTTCGTTGGATTTGTAATCAATATGAGAGAGGCACTAGGACTTTGTTCCCCCATAACTTCATAACTCTGTAGGTTCTTTGTACTAGTGATCTCTTATGGTGATCGGCATTCAGAATCGATAGGTTATGTTCATCTAAACGACTTTACGCCCCTATTAGATGACTATCCTAAGTCACGCATTATCATCTCCTGAGTTTTGCATTACTAACCCCTATCATAGATCCCATATTATCTATCCCATTTACTGACTCAAGCTAATTAAATAGAGGTTAATAGCTCTAAATCTCATTGTTAATTCCCTTTTCCTATCCGTTACACCTTCTTTCGTTACGAGTAAGGATAAGGCGAGTTCTAACATTGGCCACTATCAGTCAATAATCAAACTAAAGAGAATCACAATACATGCATAAACACCCTTTGAGAATCACATCGTACTTTGAACACTACTTTGTTAATACGTCATAGTTCCCAGAAACCTGGTTGTGGTGTTTAGCTACTCATGATTGCAAGCACATAATAATAATTCAAAGAATAAAACATCATGATGAATTTAAAGGAATAAGATGAAAACCACAAATCTCACTTTGAAGTAAAACCCTAAAAATTGATGTTTATACTTCAAAGAACAACTATATGCCTCAAAAATATCAAGAGAATGTAAACTAAAATAATAAACCCCTTGAGAGTATCTATAGACATAATGGAAACCTATCCTAAACAAAATAGGATTGCAAGGTCGGCAGTAGATACGACTTAGGCGACTAGTCATAGGATCTACCTCTTACTTATTGTGTGTCTTCAGACACTCATTTTCTTGTCTTTGATCATCACTGGTGATGACTCATAAAGTCACCCTATGACTCTTAGGGTGACCCGTTGCCACTGTGTATAGTTTTCCAACTATTAGATCTTCAATCTCTTATGCTCAGAATAATTGTCGATAATGACCCGTTGCCACTCGTAACGAGTTGTAGGGAGCTATCGTTGGCACTGGGGGAACTTTTGCATTTTTAGGACTTTTCAATTTTTTCTAAAGATGAGTCTTCATGACGCCTCATCGCCTGACTCTACAGCTCGTTGCCTTCTATCGTAGTCAGCTTGTACTTCAAATTCCAAGGCTAAAATTCACTGGTATCACAATGACTACGAGTCGTATCGAGACCCATCGACTCGTAGCCCAGTATCAGTTTCCATACTTGTGCTAGTTTTTTATCCTTTTTCCTTCGCTAACCTCCGAATCCTATTTTCCTGCAAAACTACCACAAAATATCATATCCACGTAAACGAGCCTTTGACTTAGCTAATTTTCCTTATTTTAAGCATTGAAAGTATCGTGAAACCATGACACATCACTGCTATGGCGGAACCAATGAAGTAAAAGTTAAAATCTCTGAGTTTAAGTGTATTTTTCATTTCAAATATTCCAAGAGTCAACCTAGGGCAAAAAGAGGCGAATTTCTGCCATTCCAAATTGAATTCTACCATTAAGGTAAGTTATTCTACCAATTCTAACATTATTTACTCCTTTAATCCCACCATTAAGGTAAGTTATTCTACCAATTCTAACATTATTTACTCCTTTAATCCCACCATTAAGGTAAGTTATTCTACCAATTCTAACATTATTTACTCCTTTAATCCCTAGAATCACTATATTATGTTCATGGTGGAGATAGTGAAACTGGCCTAGATTGGATACGTAGAAGCTAATGGTGAATTCAAGACAACTAAATATCCAATTGGTAAATGGAAATGAACATCATGAGAACTTCACGCAGTCCATGTTGTAGAGGGACTCACAAAGCAGTGAGAATATAAGTTATAGTAATCAACAACTCTCTAAGCTACTAAGGCATCTATAGTTCCACAAAATAGCAGTCACTAATTCCAATAAGACAATTTTTTTTTTACTTTAAACTTAAATTGACTAGGGGACCAGATGGGCCAACTTTTCATTTAATTATTTGAATAAGTGTTGGACTTGAAATGACCAAAATTATAAAGAAAATAGATAAAGTTTAATTACTGTCTAATATATGTAAATTTTAAGTACGTTTTTATCTATCGGTTTGGATCGGTTTGGTTTCAATTTTTTTGGTATCATCCTTGGCTGGGCTACTGCCGCCTATCGCTGTAGCTGCTCACCAACCGCTATAGTGATTACCGACCGTCCAGCCCAGTCCATTATTGGGCCTCTTGGCCCAATTCTCTTAGGCCCCTATTTTTCTCATCGATTTAATTTTTTCCAGGTCCATTTTGAGCCTATTATTCATAGTAGATTATTTTTGAAGTATTTTTATACGTAACGACGGTTTGGGTAGTTACAATAAAGGATCAAAAACCCTAGAATGGCGAAATTATCCATGAACATGGGTTAAAATAATAAATTTAGGTTTATAGTGCCCAGGATTGATGAATAAATGGTTGTTATGCTTCATTTGTTGTTTTGGACTGAGATCAGGTCGAGGCTATAAGAAAAGGGAAAGCTTAAGAGAATTAAGGCATTGTGTGGCTTGATTCAAGGTAGGTTATGTTTGAATTAGAGTTTAGACTCGATTTAATTGTATATGTACTCATTCACTGATTGTTTATTTACTTGATTTCAAGTCATGCTTGTGAATGTTGCTAAATGATTGATTATAAAATGCAAGTGCTTGTTAATAATGAACTTACTATTGAATTTGTACAACTTACTATTGAATTTGTACTTGTGACTTGTAGATGGTTATTGGTGTGAATTGATTTATGCTAAATGTATGGCTTGTGATTTAATTGGTGGATTAAGGTAGTATAAGGGTGGGGATGTTGGAATAGGATTGGAATAACACTTGTTTGGGATAAGGGTGGAAAGACACCTAGCTGTTTAAAATGATTGGTACATGGACTGAGCTCATCCTCTATAGGTCATGGCTAGTGGACAACCATAAATCCTATAGCATGTGTGTACATTGTGATTTAGAGAGTTTGACGGTTCCTTAAGCCGACTGGGTTTTGCTTATTATACTTTATTTTGGGTTCCTTGATGAACCATTTATGTTGATATTACCTTAGGTTCCCTGTGTGGACCGCTTCATTGACTTAACATAATTTATTAGTACTTGGTGTGAACTGTTTTCTGAGATTTGACAAGATAATGAGATTTTCATGATGTAAATGTCAAACTGATTTGGTTGTAAGTTGTTCTTGTTTGTTGGCACTGAATTGACCTTTAACATGCATAACTGGGATCACTGCTACTTAATGGGCTCGATTAATATTAGTAGGAATGTTGCTGTAAGCTGGTTTGAATACATGATTTAATTGACATGCTTGCTACTTGTTTACTAATATTTGGTGAAGTGTTCATATCGATTAGGTTGAGTCGGCCTATGATACCTACCAATACGTAGTGGATTGTACTGATACTACCTTGTGCTCTTCTTTTGTTGAGTGTAGAGTGTATTCCAATGACTTCTATGAGACCTCATTTGTAGGTGATAGTACATTCCTGATCCAAGGGTAAGCATTCATTCTGCGGGCTACCATGGATCATTCAGACTTGGTCTTGTCCCTATTTTATGGACATTAAATCTTTATTTATTTATTATTGGTTTTCTGGGTTGTACCCATATATTTAGTTAGAATTCTAGTTTGATAACTTTTAATTTTTAGGGAATGTTTAGACGATGTTATTTTCGCACTAGTATTGAATGTTAAAGTATTAACTTTTATTAATGAATGGTGATTTGTTTTTAAAATTGGATTAGTGAATGATTTTGATTTTGGGTTAGATGGTTCTCCCATCAGAGGGTTAGTGTAGGTGCCACTCATAATAGGTTGGGCCGTGATAAAGTTGGTATTAGAGCCCTAAGTCAAAGTCACCTCCCCCGCCCGAGCATAATTATGAAGAGGTGGTGAATGATGAGGTATGAGTTCATGAGAATGAAACACCAGCCCAGAGAGTTACAACCCCTATTTAGATGTCCTCAGAGTTGATACAACAAGTCTTTGGTTTCTTGAGTGGGCTGGCCGGTACTGGGGCCATGCCTGTAGTTTCTTTTTACCAGTAGCCGGGGATACAACAAGTTGCCATAGTATCCCCCAAGATGGATAAACTCTTGGATATGGATGTTTTTCACCGTCTGATACTGAGTTCGACAATGATCGAAAGTGAACATGAGTGGCTGTGTAAGTTCTTGAAAATGAAGCCTCTAGTCTTTCTTGGTACTGAAACAGAAGATGCTTTTGTGTTCATCATAGATTGTCATAAGCGATTGCATAAAATAGGCATAGTATAGCAGTACAGGGTGGAGTTTGGGACCCTTCAGCTGTAAGGGGATTCAACGCAGTGGTGGAGAGCGTATTTTGAGTGTAGATCTTATTTGTTGACGCCGTTGACTTGGACCCAGTTCTATACCATATTTATGGAGAAGTATGTGCCACGCACTTTACGTGACAACAAGAAAGATGAGTTCCTCACCCTTAAATAGGGTAATATGTCTGTTGTGGCCTATGAGGTCAAGTTTCATGCCCTATCTAGATTTTCTACTCAGATGTTAGATACAGAGAAAGAGTGGATCGGCCACTTTGTGAAAGGTTTGAACGCTAAACTTCAGATTCCAGCACTTCAGATGACTTCCTTGGGTAAGACTTTTTAAGACATGGTAGACTTTGTGAAAATATGGAGGGGGTGATACATGAGGGGTACGCAAACATGGCTTGGAAAAAGTCCCAATATATGGGCAACTTTAGTGGTTCATAATCTAGAGGCCACAGTTCGCAATCTTACCCTACATGTCCTATTCAGTTAGTCTTTCCAGTTTTAATAGAGGGTCTATGAGGGACCATTCAACAGTCTTTAGGTGCGGGTATCAGGTGGGTTCTTACTTTTCTGCGTATCTACTTTCCTTAGATCGCGCATGCTATACTTGCAATGGGATTGGACAATTAAAAAGGAATTGTCCTAGTGTCAGTTAGTTAGGCTTCCAGATTCAACAATAGAATTCCAAAGCCTTAGTTCCTGCTAGTAGAGGGGGTGGAGAAAATGCTAGAGATCATCCACAGGGTAGGTGTGGTAGTTATTAGATTGGTTGAGGTGGCAATGCTGGTAGAGGTGGTGCACAATCGGCTAAGGGAAGCACTCAGATTGATAATAGGGTGCATTGTTATGCCTTCCCAAGAAAATCTAAGGCAAAGGCATTGGATGCAGTTATCATAGGTACCATTCTTGTCTGTGACCGAATAACTTCAGCTTTATTTGATCCAGGTTCTACCTTTTCATATATATATCTGTTAGATTTATTTTGGGGCTGAATATGGCATATGAAATGATTAATACACCTGCTCATGTGTCTATTTCGGTTAGGGATTCTGTTATACTAATCCAGGTTTATCGTGCTTGTATAGTGGTTGGATTGACCTGGTGATATTGGATATGCTAGACTATGATATTATTCTTGGTATGACCTGGTTGTCTCCTCATCATGCTATTTTAGGTTGTAATGCCAAGACTTTAACTTTTAATATGCTAGGAATGGATAGGCTAGAGTGGGAGGGTGATTATAAACCTGCTCCCATAAAACTCATTTCTTTTATTCATGCCAAGAAGTTAGTAGGAAAGGGGTGTTCAACTTTCTTGGCTCATCTTTGGGACACTAGTGTTGAAGTCCCATCTTTTGAGTCAGTTCCTATAGTGTGTGAGTTTCAGGAAGTGTTCCCTACTGATTTACCTGGTATGCCTCCCGATCGAGATATTAATTTCTGTATTTACTTAGAGCTTAGCACTCGTCCTATTTCTATTCCTCCGTATAGGATAGCTTTGGACGAGTTAAGAGAGCTTAAGACTCAATTACAGAAGTTTCTTAATAAAGGTTTTATTCGTCCTATGCTTCACCATAGGGTGCTCTAATTTTATTTGTTAAGAAGAAAGATGGTAGTCTTCGAATGTGCATAGATTATTAGCAACTGAATAAGGTTACCATCAATGATAAGTACCCATTTCTAAGGATAGATGACTTGTTTAATCAGTTGCAGGGTGCTTCGGTATTCTCTAAGATAAATCTAAGGTAGGGGTACCATCAGTTAAAAATTCGGCCTAAAGATATTCCTAAGACAGCCTTTTAGACTCGTTACGGGTATTATGAGTTCTTGGTGATGTCATTTGGATTGACTAATGCACCGAAAACCTTTATGAGTTTGATGAATGGTGTTTTTAAGTCCTTCCTGGATTCCTTGGTTATAGTGTTTGTTGATGATATTTTGGTGTACTCTTAGAGTAAGGAAGAGCATGCATGGATGTACGCATTGTTTTGGATGTGTTAAAAGAGAAGAAACTTTATGTAAAATTCTCTAAGTGTAAATTCTGGATGTCTTTTGTGTCCTTCTTGGGGTATGTTGTTTCTGATAAAGGGGTGATGGTAGATCCTTACAAGATCAAGACGGTTAAGAATTGAGTTAGGCCTACTATAGTGATTGAAGTTCGTAGCTTCGTGGGTTTGGCTAGCTGCTACCACATATCTGTTAAGAGTTTTGTTTTGATTTCTACTCACTCGACAAGGTTGACTTAGAAGGAGGTGCCTTTTGTTTGGTCTGATAAGTGTTAAGAGAGCTTCCAAAAGTTTAAGTCACTTCTGACCACAACTCCTATTTTTGCCTTGCCTGTTGAAGGTAAAGATTTTATAGTATTTTTTTATGCTTCACTTTCTATTTTGGGTACTGCATTGATGCAGGATAAGAACGTGATTGCCTATGCTTCAAGGCAATTGAAAGTTCATAAGAGGAACTATCCTACTCATGACTTAGAGTTGGCAGTTGTGTTCTTTGCACTTAAAATATGGAGGCACTACTTATATGGGGTGAAATCTGAGGTATTCACGGATCATCGCAGCTTGCAGCATGTGTTCTCTCAGAATGACTTGAATCTGAGACAACGACGATGGATGTATTTGTTGAAAGATTATGATGTCACCATCCAGTAACATCCGAGAAAGACCAATGTGGTGGCGGATACATTAAGCAGGAAAATTATAAATATAGGAAGCTTAGGTTATTTGAATATTACAAAGCATCCATTAGCTAGGGAGTTTCAGCTCTAGCAAAGCAGTTTATGTAGTTTGGGGTGTCAGAAAGAGGGGGAATATTGGCTAGTGTTAAAGAAAGGTCAACATTCCTTGATCAAATCAAGGCCAGACAGCTTAAATATGTGAAGTTGAATAAACTTCAAAATAAGGTGGTGCATGGTGAGGTCCAAGAGGCCACTCTTAATGTTGGTGAGGCCCCGTGTTGATGATGTAAGCCTTGCTCTGCTAGCAGAAGCCCATAGCTCAAGGTATTCTATACATCCTAGTGCAACCAAGATGTATCATAACTTAAGCCAACTTTATTGGTTGCCCCGAATGAAGAAAGACATAGTGGATTATGTGGCAAAGTGTCAAAATTGTCAGCAGGTAAAGTATGAACAACAGAAGCCTGAAGGTCTATTTCAGAGAATACCCATTCCTGAGTACAAATGGGAGAGGATAGCCATGGACTTTGTGGTAGGTCTTCTTAAAGCCTTAGGGCAGTATGACTCCATTTGAGGCTCTATATGGGAGGAGATGTAGATCTCCCATAAGTTAGTTTGAGGTGGATGATGTAAAGCCTTTAGGCACTGATTTGTTAAGGGAGTCATAAGAGAAGGTAAGGTTCATTCAAGGGAAGTTATTAGCAGTTCAAAGTTGACAAAAAGAGTATGCAAATTGAAAAGTGAGGGATAACATATTTTCCAAGAAAGGTGAACATGTATTACTTAAGCTTTCACCTATGAAGGGAGTAATACAGTTTGGAAAGTGGGTCAGCTTAGTCCCAGGTACATCGGTCTATTTGAGGTTCTTGAGGAGGTGGCTCCTGTAGCATATATGCTTGCATTACCTCCGAGTTTGTCGGGAACCCATCCGATATTCCATGTTTATATGCTTAAGAAGTACCATGGAGATGGCAACTACATTATTCATTGGGACTCAGTGTTACTAGATAAAAATTTCTACTGTGAGGAAGAACTGGTTGCTATAATTGATCGGGATATTCGAAAGTTGAGAACCAAAGGGATAAAGTCCGTAAAAGATAAGTGGAAGAACCGTCTTGTTGAGGAGGCTACTTGGGAGACTGAAACGGATATGCGTAGCAAGTACCCTCACTTGTTTGATGATTCAGGTATTGCCCTTGTTAGTTTTACTTTTTTCCTCATTGTTGTCATTCAGAGACGAATGGTGGGTAAATCAGTATCTAATGTAAAGACCCTTTCTGTCACTACAATATTATCTAACATGCAAATTTTTGAATTAAGTTTTTCCCAGGCGAAAATTTAGGAATTTCAGGCTAGGCTAATTTAGGATAAATTTCTGGTATTGTGTGGTCTAGTTGATTTTGGTGATTAATATTATAGTATATAATGGATTTAAGATTTTATTATGGTAGCCAAGAGGTTAGGGAATCCATAGAAAATTTTGGAATGGAAATCCGGTTAATAGAACTCTGGTTATAGTGTTTGATGTAAAGAGATTGAGTCGTAATATTGAAATATAGGCAATGTGTTATTAAATGGACCAGAACTGGAAACATACCCTAGTTTCTGCCTCAATGCCGCTATAACGGGATTGAGTACCGCTGCAATGATCCCTCAATGGTAGGATATGGGCAGCTGCAACGGCAGTTTGATTTAAGTCCGACCATTATAGCGCGCAGAATCCCGCCACAGCGTTGTCGTTGCAGCGAAAGCGAGCTGCTATGGCTGGATCAATGCAGTAAAAATCAGTTTCTCCGAGTTTAAGCATATTTTTCACTCCAAATATTCCAAGAGTCGACCTCGGACAAAAGGGGTGAATTTCTGGAGTTCAAAACTAAATTCTACCATCAAGGTAAGTTATTTCACCAATCTAACATTATTTTACTTCATTAATCCTTAGAATCATTAGATTATGTTCATGGTGGAGATAGTGATGTAGACACGTGATTTTTGACCCTCCCCGAGCTTTAACCTATTTTGCATTAAATATTTATTTTACGTCTAATTATTATTTAAGCTTTTATCTCATTTTTATAGGTTTTATTTGTAAAAAAGTTTCAATAAATGAGTCACATTTTAGGATAAGTTTTGCTTCTTTTACTTGTCAAAAGAAAAGAAAATTTTCAAAAATATATTTTTCTTTTAATTTTTAATAAATAATCTAGTGGTTTAAATATTTTCTTCATCAATATTTTAGGACTAGCTATTTAATTTTTCTATACTTTTATTAATTTTAAATAGTTAGCTAATACTACTTTATTTATTTATTTATTTTTTAAAAAAATAAATAAAAAAATAATTTTAAAAAAATCCTAACCTAAATTACCCCTCCCCACCTGCACGCCCCCACTCCCTCACATCCCCCCCACAATCTGCAACACACACACACGTACACAACACACACATGCACACTACTACACACTAACACACACCCTACTACACAAACTATATATATACACACACTATGGAAAAAAAAAGAGAAGACAAAAAAGATAGAGTAAGGGAAAGTTAGAAGAAAAAATAGTGAGAGAGAAACTTAGAGGAGAAAAGGACAGAAAAACAACAACAAAAAAAAACTTAGACAATACTTGGAATAATTGGAGAAAGAAAACAGTGTAAAAATAAATAAATATGTACATAGCAAAACAGAAGCATTTTGGAGGATTGTGATTTGGAGTTGGAGTGTTATAGGTCCTTGTTTCGAGTTTTCGGTGACGACATCTTTGTTTCCATATTCAATTTAGTTTGTCGCACAGGTTCTTATTCAATTCCCTTCTATATCTTTTTATAAGTTTTATTGTGGATCGAAGCATGAATAGATTTGCTTAAATGATTTAATGCATTATTTAGTATGTGTGGTTGATTAATTATGTGTGTCTTTATTCTTGTTGTGAGTTGTATGTTCAAGTTATTGAGTACTTAGAGTTTACACGTTGATTTGGTGTTTAATACACTCTTTTGTTAATTTTAAGTTGTTTAATTTTCTACTACATGAGATAGTGCCTATACTATATGTAGAATGAAAAATAGAAAATTTTAAAAATAGATGTTGAAAAGGAGGAAGGAAATAATAAACTCTCTTTTTCTTTTTTTTATTTGTTTTTTTAAAAAGAAAGAACGAGAGAGGGAAAGAAATTAGAAAAGAAACAGAAGTAGAAATAAAAGAATGGACAGAAGGAAAAACAGATGGATTAGAAAAAGTGGTTGTAAACCTCTTGTTCCTTAGCATTAGAAAATGGTTTGAAAGTTAGAGATAAATATTAGAAGGGTACCGATACTTGGAAGATGATATTTTTAGTCTTAAGGGAACGTATATGTATATTACTATTATGCAACAAAATGGGAGGAGGTTTGTTTACGGTTATTAGAAAACAAATTTAGTCAGCCCTGTTTATTTGGGATATAAAATGTTGTTTTAATATTTTAATGCGAAAAAATAGATTTTAATATGAAGTTCCCAATATGACGAGTAATAATAATAATGAAAGATTAATCACCTAATAAATCAAGATACGTGTGCCTTGAATTTAGGCTGATTCGCTTTCTTAAAACAAATAAAGTTTTATTATGTTTTTTTTTATATTTATAATAAAACAAAAAGAACCCTTCTTAGATCTTAAATTGTATGTTCTGGTTATTTCCTTATTTATGAACTCCAGAATTTTGCTATTCTTATATTAACTTGCTTCATGTGATGTCTCCTTAAGTGTTGATTTTTCTAGTCAAATATTAATTTAGAAGTACTGTGTGTGCAGTAAAAACAATGAAAAGCATTTCTCTTAGTATACTCATTAACGATTTTGGGCCTAAGCAAAAATTTAATACCTAATTAATCAATTCATTAGTATGAAAAAGCAAGTTTGAGTAGCGAATCAACATTGAAAACCCATTATTAAAAGGATTTTCAATTCATAAAGGAATGAGTTTAGGTTCTTAATCTTTAGAAAGTTAAAAGTTTAGTATAAGTGATAATTAAAAATGAGGTCAAAAAGCACTACTCCTGATCAATCGTTATAATAAAAATTAACATACTCCACTATTTTGAAGCCGATCTAAGGGGGACGGATAGATTTTAAACACGTTAGGTACTTATTTAGACTTGAAAAAAATGGGAAGGGTCTATAAATGCTTCAAAGACGCGAAAATAATGAAAGTAAATAATATATAGAGGTTGATCATGTGTGTGGTTATGCTTCTTGATCAATCTCTGTAACTACAAGGCTTTGTGTGTGGTTACGCTCCTCGGCCGAAAACATAAGTCAAAATTTTCTCATAATCCTTAGGTAAATTAACAGGTAACCAAAACCAGTTTATCCAAGAAATTACTTAAGTCAATTATAAGTCAATAAAGCGACCGTGCTAAAACCACGGGACTCGAGGGATGCCTAACCCCTTCCCCTCGGTCAACAGAGTTCCTTATTCGAATTTTTAGTTCGCAGACCAATAATAAGAAGAGTCATTCCTTTTGAATGGGGATTCAATAAGGTGATTTGGAACACCATAACTCAATTCCAAGTGGTGACTCTGTAAATAAAATAATTCCTATTCAATACCATCACTTTAATTGGAAAAACCCTTCAAACCACTCTTTAGGGTGGTGAAAAAAGGGGTGTGACAAGTGAAATTGACCTAGGTTGGATTATCTGGTGCAAGGCAGAATGAATAGGTTTAAATTCCTTAATTTGACTTAGGGCTGTTAAATTATGTCTTCTAGACTAGAATTGAAGCTATCAATCTCAATTTATGGGGAATTTGAGTGGAATGAAGGGTAGAAAATCCTAGAATGGTAAAATTGTCCATGAGTTAAAACAATGAATTTAGGTTTATAATGTCTAATATTGATGAATAAATGGTTGAATTATACTTCATTTGTTGTTTATACCGAGATCAATTCGAGGCTACAAGAAAGGGCAAAGTTCAAGTGAAGTAGGGCATTGCGTGGCTTGATTCGAGGTAGGTTATGGTTAAATTAGAGTTTAGGGTCAGTTTGATTGTATATGTTCTCATTAACTGATTGTTTGTTTACTTGGTTTCAAGTCATGCTTGTGAATGATGCTAAATGATTGATTATGCAAGTGCTGGTTAATAATGAACTTATTATTGAATTTGTACTTGTGACTAGTACATGGTTATTGTTATAAATTGATTGATGCTAAATGTATGACTTTTGATTGAATTGATTAAGGTGGTATAAGGGTGGGGATGTTGGAATAAGAGTGGCATAACACTTGTTTGGGAAAAGAGTGGCAAGACACCTAGTTGTTTAGTATGATTGGTACATGGACTGAGCTCGTTCCCTGCATGTCATGGCTAGTGGACAACCATAAGTCCCATAGCGTATGTGTACATTGTGATATGGAGAGTTTGACGGTTCCTTGAGTGGATCAAGTTTTGCTTATTATACTTTATTTTGGGTTCCTTGAGGGAACCATTTATGTTGATATGACCTTGGGTTCCTTTTTGCACCTGTTCATTGACTTAATATCATTTATTAGTACTTGGTGTGAACTGTTTCCTAAGTTTTGACAAGATAATGAGATTTTTATGATGTAAATGGAAAACTGATTTGGTTTGTAAGTTGTTCTTGTTTGTTGGCACTGAATTAAGCATTAACGTGCATAAAAAGGGTCATTGCTACTTAATTGGCTCAGTTGATATTAAAAGGCATATTGTTGTAAGTTGGTTAGAATACATGATTTAATTGACATGCTTGCTACTTATTTATAAATCTTTAGTTAAGTGTTCATATCGGTTAAGTTGAGTCAGCATATGATACCTAACAGTACATAGTGAATTTTCTGCTACTACCCTGTGCTCTTCTTTTATTGAGTGTCGAACATATTCCAGCAGCTTCTACGAGACCTTATTTGTAGGTGACAACACTTTCCTGATCCGAGGGTGAGCATTCATTCTCTGGGCTGCCATGGATCATTCAAACTTGATCTTGTACCTGTAGATTTGTTTAGTTAGAATTCTGGTATGATGACTTTCAGTTTCTGGAGAATGTTTAGACGATGTTTTTTCCGCACTAGTATTGAATGTTAAAGTATTAACTTTGATTAATGAATATTGATTTGTTTTTAAAATTGGATAAGTGAATGATTTTGATTTTGGTTTAGATAGTTCTCCCACCAGAGAGTTAGTGTGGGTTTCACTCATGACAGGTTGGGTCGTGACAACCGAAGACCTAAATCTAAGCTAGGTTGTAAGTGCCTTGCCTTTCCTCAAAGCTTTGGATTGTTCGCAATCTAAAACAAAAGATGCAAGAGTAATTAATCACTTACTCTTCAATTCTAAGCATTGGGGATTCAAACCCACTAGTTTTACCCTTTTTCATAGTCTAAAACGTTAGCTAAGGTTTTTCATCCAACAATTTGCCCCAAATCCCCTTAGTTAATGTTCAAAGGAAACAATTCTACGGTAGAAAGTGTTAATTAACAACTTAAATCAATCTTTGGTGAAATCACATCTACCCATAGGGTTCCTTACCTGTTCATCAACTCAAGAAATCCACCACAAACCCATATTCTAATGATTCTACAAATCGAATGAATCAAACATTGTTAGAAGGGAGTAACGAACTTACCTTTACAAAGGAATTCACCCTAGCTAGGTGGAAAATCACCTCTCTCAAGTTAGCATGAGCCTTTGGAGTTTTGGGAAATAAAACTCTGAAAAATGGACTTAAGGCATTAAAACTGCTCGATGACCACTACAACAGCTCAGTGACCACTATAGCAACCAAGGGGTACGTCACAGTGGTCCATGCCTTCCTCACCGCTGTTGCTACAGTGGCCCTATTACAGCGGTGATCCTGACCACTGTAGCAGTCCTTAAATAGAAACTCAGGGGAAGTGCAGGATTTTCCCCATTTCACAATACAAACCTTGATTTCCGACATCATAGATTTATCCCAATGCGACAACCACTATAATCGGAGTTCTATGAATCCATTTATCAACTCAAAACTTCCTACAGGACCCAATGACACTCGACTGTCCATTTATGAACACCACACTATCAAATACTACACCACGAGTTACGAATCATCATCTAAGCACATAACATTAGATTTTCATCAAAAACCACCTTAGCTTGAGATTTTAACAACTCTCATCCTAAGAAAAAATCTAATCGGGTACTTACGCCCTAAACAACACTATAACGATGGGATGAGTCGTTACACTTGTCATATTCTCTTTCTTTTTCTTCTCTTTTTTAATGACCCGCTTCTTATTAATCTAAAATCTTTAAAGTCTTTGCTTCACCTGTTTCTAAATCCTTTCCCGTTGACATTAATGATCCGTTTATTATGTATAGGAAATTTTTTCCTGCATTTATATATGGTAATCTTCCTTAGCTGATTATTTCAAGTATAAGTTTTAAAATATGATATTAGACCAAATGATGATGACGGAAAGAAAATAATTTTTTTTATATATCGGAACTCCAAAAATTTCTTGTAAAAAAATTTATCCACTGAGAGGCCAAGGAAAAGTTTAGATGATAGGGGTATAAATTGTGAAAATATGTATTTATTTTTGTATGAATCGAGGGAGTAGGTCAGGAATGGATTAAAGAAGTTATTTTGTAAAGTGAATCACACAAATTTTTACATTGGGTGATGAGTTATTTTTATTTTGAAGCTCATCATGTGTCCGTGTGTGAAAAATAAGGATAAATCACCTTTATAAAAGAGGGGGGGGGGAGGGTTGTTAAATCAACATAAAAGTATAATGATGGGTATATTTGGATTGAAAATATAATGAGAGGGGTATATTTGGACCCACAACATATCATTAGGTATTTTAAAACTATTTCTAATAGTACATGAGTATATTTGGACTCATAGTATAACGAAAAGGATATATTTGGACCGAAAGTATAATGAGAGGTATATTTAAACTATTTCTAATAGTACAAGGGTATATTTGTCCATTCTCCATTCTTTCTAATCCGTTTGGACATGATTTGAAATTAGGTTAATCTGAAATTGATTTAAATTTTTTAAGTTATATTTTTTCTCATAAACGTGAAAAATTCACAATTTGTGAATACTATCAAAAATTCCCCAACTCTTATACAATATTATCAAATTAGTGAATCATTCTTAAGGTGTTGAACATTAATGAATGAAAAATTTCATCTTAATTTTATTAATAAATGTGATTACGTGTTAGAGTAAATTATTTGGGTGGTTAGCGAACTTTGTTCATTACATAAAAGTCATTGTTCTTTGTGTGTTACTCAAAAATCATCTTACTTTGCTCCGATTATCACAAAAATTACTTTGACTAGATTTTATAAAATCTTCCCAGCAACCTTAAGTAGTGCATGTGCTTAATTAAGTATGATTTAGGCGAAATGACTTGGGAGACTCCTATACTTGTTCTCGTTTGTCAGGTACACCCTTCTACTCACTTCTTTACCAACTGAACCCTTAACTTAGTAGAACACAATATTTTAAACCCTTTTTATGACTACTAGTGATGCGTGTAACACAGACACGTACACATAAATTTCCACATCATTTAAACATGCCACATGAGAATTTAAATATTAAAAAATAAATTTAAATCAAATACCTTACCCACTCCCCTCTCTTCTTCTTCCTCAGACCCACCCCTTGGTTCCTCCGTCCCTCTCTTCTTCTTCATAAAAAATTAATCAAGAAACGAATTTAACAGAACCCCACTTCAAAAAAAACCTAAATTTTCACATAATAATCGTTTCTTGATAAAAAAAAATTAACCAAGAAAAGAATTAAAAAGAACCCCCACTTCAAAGAACCCAACTTTGATTCATAAAGATTGTTTCTTGATAACTCGAAGACAGAAAAATGGTACTTTGAAAAAAGTGAAAATTCGGATTCTTTAATAATGTTTGTTTGGTTGCTTGTTTTCTGTCTAATAAATCATATTTCGCGTTTGATATTTTAGTATAAAAATGGAAAATAAGGGTACAAAATGCGCTCCCATTAGATCCTAGATTGATAATGGCAGAAACAAAAAAACATAAATAAGGAAGAAATTTGGAGAAAGTAGATCGTCAAGGCTAAAAGTGTTTGTTTAGTACATTTTTAGAAAACTCTCACTCTCCTAAAGTGAGTGTATCACACACACCGTGACTGCTTATGCCACATAGGATGTCAAATCAAAAAAAGAGTTTAAAATATTATGTCTTAATGAGTTTAGGGGTTCAATTGATAAAGAAGCGAATAGAAGGGTCTAGATTACAAACGGTGACAAGTACAAGGGTCTCCTAGACTATTTCGCCATTAATGTACCAACATTATATCCATAAATTAGAGATACTTAAATCATATCTCTTTTAGCATAAATTCTTTTTTCAACTTTGCATCACATGTATGTGATTTTTATTTATACAATGTTAGATATTAATTAACAATCAATTTTGGGCGAACTCAACACTATCAGTATATTTGTATATGTCAGAAATTTTCTAAATGAAAGAAGACCAAAGCAAAAGTAAGTTTCAAATACTCCTCCATTTCCAAAATAATCATACAACTACATTCAAAAGGGAAAATATATACAACTACATTCAAAAGGGAAAATATATACAACTACATTCAGAAGGGAAAATATAGAGAAATCACGAATGCAAGAGACAATAGTTAATAGACTTTATTTTATATGTTGAATTTGTGTCACTAATTATTACTTGGCCTTTAATATACATTTTGGCAATTTGAATATTCGTATTTTATATTGCAAAGATCCTTTCGTCGTTGCCACCAGAATAATTCTTGGCTCTCAGCCTCTCATGTGTCAAATATTTAGAACTTAGATACATGGGTATCAGTTGCATTTAGTACATTAACCTTATCTAATTAAGTAAATGTACTAATTAAGGTTGCCATATTATTTTTTGTGTGAAAGTTTTATCCGTCTTGAAACTTTTTTCTTTTTAATATGTCCTAAAAGAGTCGCATCTTTTTATATTTAAAAATATTTGAACTTATAATTTTAGTCTTAAAGAGACTATACCATTATACATAGTTTTAAAAATATTTCTATCTATCATTAGATTCTCGATCAAATGATAAAATTTGATGAAATCATGAGCATAATTTTGGAAGGATATTATTTTGACATTATGAAACACAAATAATTATGTCATTCACTCTTTGCCTCTGAATGATTATTGGGCAAACATTTGAGATCTCAATAAATAAATACTTTTATTTCCTTTTTTTCCATATAAATAAACATCAACCAACAATTTAAATAAAAAAAAGTGATGAGTTGTATTGAGTGGGTGATTAGCATGGTTTGTCATTATTGTAAAAACACGTACAAATGGGATCTTCACCAGGCTTTTTCACTACACACTCAGAGCCAACATATTGTTTTTCATAGGCAAATTTACAATATGGCTCACAATCATGTTTCTTATCAGCTCCTTTACATGGTATAGCATCCACTTCTGATGGGCATACGTAGCCATTTGCTTTGAGAACATGGGTCATAATCATCAAGATAGCTGCAAAATCAACAAATTTATATAAATAAAGTTAATTTTGACCAATATAATTAATATAGTGCAAAAAGGAATATCAAACTATAAAAGTAGTGTTATACATACCACAAAGGTAAGCTGTGAGGGAAAGAGTATTGCAACGTGATGCTTTCAACTTTGCCGTTATATTGAAGATGTAAGGTGCAATGCATAAAGTAGTGATTTCCCCCCTAAGGTTTTATAGGAGAATTGAAAGGTTTGTAGTACTTGAGGAAGATTTTAAAATATGCAGTTTCCTTAATTAAGAAATTATATATGGAAAGTAATTTAAGTTTGTAATCAAATTGGGTATATCTATTATTTTGATCAATATTATTTTATATGGAAAGAATATTATTGAAACTTATGGTAGGTTCAAAATTAGATTTTCGCAGTCCAATTTCATGAATCAGATGGTGCATCGGAATTCAATTAAAAGCTATAAACATAACAGACCATTCGAAGATAAACTTTTCATAGTGTAAAGATTTATTTTTTAAAAAAAAATTTATATCCATAAAATTTTGGATAATATTAAAAAATTGAGACATATTATTCAAATAATAATATGTGTTAATATAATTGAATTAATTATTTAAATTTAATTGAATAAATTTGAGTAAAAATCTAATTTTAGTGGGATTAGTCAATTTAGTTGGACTTCAAAGAATAGACCCACACAACTCTTCTCTTCCGCGACATCTAGCTAAACTAGCAGTTTATATTAGTTATATAACTCAAAATAAAATCATTTAATTTTTTTTTTTTGGGGGCAGGGGGGTTTGATATATACATATAATATAGAATTGACATATTTTTAATTCAATATTTTGTTTAGCAACTTAACCCTAAAAATTATGACATAGTGTTGGGTTCTAAGTGTATTGTGAATGGAAAATGGAGGGAAGAAAAATTGGAGGGAAAGTGAAATGTGTAGTTCACTTTTAAGATGTAAAGTTCTCCCACATTGGTGGGAGAAAGAAACATTCTTATGCATATATTGAGATGCATTCCTTCATGTGGATAGAGAGGTAAGAACAATACAAGCCTCGCGTCGTCGTCGTCGTCGCTCGCTCGGCTTCGGATTTGGCAAATGATCGATCGAGGCAAGAACAAGACAAGCCTCGCGCCGTCGTCGTCGCTCGGCTTCGGATTCAGATTTGGATTTGGCAAATGATCGATCGTGAGATTATTTTTTGGACAAAATTCATTTGAAACTTGAAATATAGTGATATGTTAATCCAAAAATCCAATAAGAAATGATTCTTCTCCATTTGCGGACGCACATGGCATGTGCGGACGCATGTCAAAACGCATCTCGAAGGGACGCGTCCATTCGAGTAAGAGACGCACTGGTTGGCCTCTGAAAAGCGACCTGCGGGCTCAGGTGGCACGCAGGCCACAGACAGATTCTGGAAAGTGTCGAACTAAGCACCTGCGGGCGCAGGTGGCCGCGATGGTCTGAAACAGTGCATTTTTTCGTGAACCATTGCTTCTCTTCTGAAGCAACACCTTTTGGCTATAAATACCTAGCTTATTTCTCAGGTATTGGTATGAAATTTGTGAAAGAAAAACATTATCTTCTTCTTGAAACACTCAAGTGTGATCAACAAATCATTGAGTGCGTTCGAAGTTCAGTAGAATTTGAGGTACCACTATTCTACTGAAGTGAATCATTTTATCCTGGGAGGAAAGATTTCATAGCCTCGGGTACTTGAGGGGAATAAATTCCTTAAGGACACACCGTGAATTCGGTGGACTTGATTCTAAATTTTCTGTTTTATTTTCTTTCTTACGGTTTTGCTATTTTCCAGAAAATAGTAGAAACTTCATTTTGATAGTTCATTATTGTTGAACTTGTGTTTGAAGTTGTTGAACTTCTTTATTGTTCTTGAACTTGTTCTTGAACTTAAAGTTGAAGTTCTTGTTGATTAAATACAGATATTTGTACCCGAAAACAACAATCTTAAGGAATTTATATAATTTGTATTTTTGATTTCTGGAGATTAAAACCATTTGGTTTTCTACTCTGTCTGAACTGATAGTGATTTGAAGATATAAAAATTTCATCACTAGTCAAAGATCATTCGGTTGACGATTTGAAGAATATAAAAACTTCATCGTTAAACTAGAAACAAGTTGTTTAAAGTTTAAAAACTTGGTTGTTAGTATTTAAAAGACTAAAGTGGTTGTCTCTTTATGACAACAAAATGACTAGTGAAATTCAAGTCAATGATGGAACGACGAATGTTGCAGCAACAAAAATTGCCACTTCAAGTCGTACGAATGCTGCTCATACCATGGCACCGGCAGAAAAACCAAAAAAATTTTCTGGTGTTGATTTCAAACGTTGGCAGCAAAAGCTGTTCTTTTATCTGACTACCTTGAGTCTGCAAAATTTCATCACAGAAAGTGTTCCTGTATTGCCGGAGGATACTCCGAAAAAGGATCGTTTGTAGTAACTGAAGCTTGGAAGCACTCAGATTTTTTATGTAAGAATTACATATTGAGTGGCCTACAAGATGACCTATACAATGTGTATAGCATGATGAAGACCTCAAAGGACCTCTGGGATGCTTTAGAAAAGAAGGACAAAATAGAGGATGCCAGAATGAAGAAATTCATTGTTGCCAAATTCTTGGACTTTAAGATGGTAGACAGTAAAGTTGTAGTTACCCAAGTCCAAGAGTTGCAAGTCATTATTCACGACCTCCTTGCAGAAGGTATAATTTTAAATAATGTCTTTGTTAAACATTTTAAGAATGTTATTAATGTTCACTTAACCTTCTTTGCGGTTTGATTGTGAATGATGCTTTTCAAGTAGCTGCTATAATCGAAAAGTTACCACCTTTGTGGAAGGACTTTAAAAACTACTTAAAGCATAAGCGAAAGGAGATGTCAGTTGAAGACCTCATTGTGAGGTTGAGGATTGAAGAAGACAATAAGGCAACTGAGAAAAGGTCTCGTGGGTGTCGCGCCCCATTTTTCTCTCGAAAAACGGGATTCGACGTGGCAAACTCTTTTTGGGATTTAAGGAGTGAAGAGTCGCCACCTAACGAATTAAGGTGCGTTAGGGCACCATTCTAGACTAATTAAGATTAATTAATTATTAGCCTATGTCAACCAGAAGTTCGGGTAAGGA
The DNA here is from genome assembly GCA_031232105.1 of Capsicum rhomboideum. Taxonomy (NCBI): domain Eukaryota; kingdom Viridiplantae; phylum Streptophyta; class Magnoliopsida; order Solanales; family Solanaceae; genus Capsicum; species Capsicum rhomboideum. The sequence goes on from CP124716.1 coordinate 38,242,996, forward strand.
TTCAGGTTACCTCGAAAGGAAGGTGTTAGGCACCTTTCGAGGTCCACAAATGTGGGTCCCGGCCGAACTCATATATTACGTGGGGAATTCTATGTGATAAGCAAAAGGTCGATTATTTTTATTAACTTAATAATTATTAAGTGTTAAACAAATATGCTAAACATGCAACTTAGTTATTATTAATTATATAAGTGATAATACATAAACAGATAGTTAATCTGATAAGCGAGAGGATAGAAGAGACACAATGATATAAATTGAAAGATTTATTTAAATAATAACGAACCTAAACTACCCCAAATAAGTGAGCATTCAAAATAAGATAAAGAAAATCGATTTAGAAAAGATTTTATACAAGAAGTTAATTTTAACCTATTCGGATCAGCGCTCGGCTTATTGACGGATGACAATGTCGTATGTTGCATTGTCGAATTTTTCTCGGAGCACCTTACATCATTTCCGATTATTCTACCTACCCCGCCTAATTTGGTTATTAAACCTAAAAGCGTTCTAAAGAAAGCGATAAAACTAGCGTTCCCTAAAATGTCTACCCGTCCCAACTTAATGCCCAAGAGGCGTTGGACGACCTACTTTGGATAGGGATCTAGACGTAAAGAAAGTCTCAGGCTTCCTAGTTAGACTCTGAGTTTACGTCAAACAAAACAAATTAGGACTAACAATTAGCACGTAAAGGTTTCAAATATGCCTCTTATTTAATTAAAATTAACTAGGTGATTAACATGCTCAAAAGATAGCTATTTATTTTACGTGGTTAAAGACTATAAGCATGGTTTCTAGGCGAACGTGCAAATCAGGGTGCCAAAAATTAACTAACCTGCTAGATATTAAATATACTAAAAACCTTGATTAACGGTACTAAAAATTAATTAGTAATTGCAAAAGAAGTTAATTTAGATTGCTAAAAATGATTTAAAGTGTTGAAAATTATTTAAACATATCAGACTAATTTAAATATGCTGGCAATGTCAATTTCTTAATTGCTGAAAAACTGTCAAAATATGCTGAAAAAAAAAAATTAATTTTAAATGCTAGAAATTCAATTTTTAAATACTAAAAACTATTAAAATATGCTGGAAATTATTTTTTTTTGAATGCTGAAAAATAATATAATATGCTGGAATTTATTTTGAGTGCTGAGAAATAATATAGTATGCTGGAATTTATTTTTTCCAGAGTGCTGGAATTGATTTTTTAAAGGCTGAAAAAAAATATTTAGAAATTACTGAAAATTGTTTTAAATTGCTGGAAATTAGATTAACTTGCTGGAAATTAATAACAGGTGCTGAAATTAAATTTCAGATGCTGAAAATTAGTTTATTAAAATACTGAAAATTAATCAATAATTGCTGGAGAATGCTGGAAATTAATTTTAATTTCTGAAAAATAAACTTTAGATGCTGAAAATTAATATTTTAGAAGGCTGAAACTTGACTATTATATGCTAGAAAATCAAATAACTTGCTGAAAATTATTTTAATAAATGCTGAAAAATTATCTAAACTTTGCTGAAAACTATTTTAATAAAATGCTGAAAATTATCATTATTATTACTTTTAGATGCTGAAAATTAGTAAATTTATCAAGAATATGTGAACATGCTGAAAACTAAATAGACATGCTGGAAATTACATAAATATGCTGAAATTAACTTGAATATGCTGAAAATCAATTTTAACATGCCAAAATTAATTAAACACGCTTAAATTAAATTAACACATTCAAAATTAATCTAATACGTCAGAGAGTTAGTTAAAGATCCTGAAACATGATTTCTAAGCGATAAAAGTAATTAATTAGTTATCCTAGATTATTTGCCTAAGTGACAAATTTTTTTTAATTAATTAACATATGGAATCCTATAATAATCCTATAGACATAATTTCTAGGTGAGAAAAAGTCCTAACATAGAATCCCCGCCCCCTAAACAGTCTCCGTAATTTTATTATACAACAAAAGTTTATACAGAACATTATTACAGACCCAGAATAAATAAATAATCTAAAATACAAAAGGGTTGAACTGGAAGTCCCTTAACGGAATCGAAAATCCCGAACCCTGGCAACTCCTCGTCTTCCCTAATCACACACCCTCTACTAGTACCTGTTAAGCACAATCAAAATATCCAAATGCACACGAACATACAACAGCCACGGAGAAACAAAACAAACAAGAAAAGAGCAAGATATCATTTCAATATTAATTATGTAAGCATGCTCTCCAGATTACAAGAAAACTACCACACAAATATTGAAAATTGCGTCGATAGAAACTAACCAGTCAAGAGGCAACTATATAATAATGAAGAGACTTAAGAAGCAACAAGTGAAATAACAAGTTGAAACCAAGAGTTGATCCTTCAAGAGCCAAAGCAAAAATAGAACTTGGAAGTGTAATTTTTGTGTCGAATGAGTATATGTTTTTTGAAGTCTATAATAGTGAAAGTGTGACAGTCTGTTCAAAAAAGAAGTCCCTGAATGGTGAAGAGAAATGTTGTTTATATAGCCAATGAATAGTAATCAATCACAGAGTTAGTAGGAGGAGAAAATATTCAGAGAATTAATAAAAATGATTTTTCTTTCCTTAAGAAAACAAACTGGATCAATTACCTCTATAAAATAATGCTAAATCTACCCTAAATAACCAAGTAACCATCTATCCAAACTAAAGAAAAGAGAGAACCCAATAAACAGATCACAAATCAAGCAAAATTTACCATACATAGGAGAGTAAGAATCTGTTCAAATTGTCAGAGGAGTAATAAGGTAACCAAGGTACTGGATAGTTGGAACTTACCATAAATTGGGATCAACTAATCACATAAGAGTAATCAACTTAAATCCCATTTTACCATAAAAAGTTAGGCGTCAAAATTGTTTGATATTGATAAAGAGTAAAAGTCAAGAAGATCAATACAAACATATTAGTGTTACCAACCCCAACAATTATGTATCGATATTTGCCAGGAGATCAATACTCAAAGCTGTCCGGAATTATAAAACCACTAAAACATCCATTTGTAGAAAAATTGGGGATGAATTTTATCCATAGAATTTGGGGCTTTTTGGATATGATGTTCTAAAGGGTTAAACAAACATGAAATCGAAAGATTCAAACAAAATTCATTAACCAAACATCACCAAATTTCAAGTATGTATCACCGGACAAATCACGAGCACAAAATCAATTTGAATTTAAATCACAAAAGAAATCAAACCCGGGAAATGTTTTTAACCATTTATTGGACTGAAACTGTAGTAATTGGCCGGAGTTCGTGATGGTGAACGGCGTCATCTGGTGGGTTCGGAGGAGAGGGAGCGGCGACTGAGCTGTGGTGGGTTCGGAGGAGAGGGAGCGACGGCGGTGGAGGCCGACTGGTGGTGTCCGTTGTGGGTTCCGTTCATCGGCCAGTGGTGGTGCGGCGCGTGGGGGGTTTTGCCGTCCGGAGGGTGATGGTTCGCCGGTGGTTTGCGAAGAGGAGAGAAACGAGGGGGTCGCCGGTAAGAGGCGGCAGTGGTGGCTATCCCACTAGTGTTGGTAATGCCGCTGTGATGGTGGGATGAGGGAGAAGATGAGAGGAAAGGATGGAGGCTAGGTTGTTCTTCACCGGAGCACCGATCGGTGATGACCGACGATGATGGCGGCGGCGGCGGTGAGAGGAGGGAGACCGGAGATGAGAGAGAGGGTAGATGGGGTGGCGGCTTAGAGGGGTAGAATGAAATTAGGTTAAGGGATTTGGGGGTTTATTTGGTTAAAAGGGAAAGAAAGAGAGATTTGATCTTAGCCGTTGATCACGTGAGATCAATGGCTGTGATTTAAAATTAGAATGGGTCGGATCAGGGTCAAAAAATTGGGTCAGAAATTGGGGATTTCAATTTGGGTCAAAAATTGACACACAATTGGATATAAAATGGCTAGGATTGACATAAATCGGATAGAATTAGGCTAGAAATTAAATAAAATTGGGAAGTTAAATTGAATTAGGTTGCTATTTAGTAGATATAGCAATAACAAAGATAACAATCATTATAAAAAATCTTTATGCTTAAATTGACTATGAATAAATTACGTATATGAAAATCAACGACACATAATATATTATTTAAAGTTGACGGTAAATAATAATTTGAAATAACTAATGTACCTGTAAATTATGAATGCGAACTTTAAAAATGCTATAATAATAATAATTATTATAATAATAATAATAATAGACTACGTATTTATAAATTATGAGAATGCACATTTGCGGAAATAATTTAATAAATATTTACAAAATTATGTAAAAAATATTATATTTAAATTAGTAAATTATAAGAATATAAAATTAAATGCTAAAAATAAATTGCATACCTTAATCATGAATATGAAATGTCAAAATTTATTCGATACCAAAAAAATAATAATTAGAATTTAAAACTAATATTTTTCATAAATAGCAGCCTGGAGGGAATATTGGGAGGTCAAAATTGGGTGTCAACAACTGCCCCTTCGTTGCTTGAGAATGATAGAAGAATTGTCGAGCAACGAAAGTTGACTTAGTATCCAATTTTGTCTGACCGATAGGACGATTTGCTGGAATTGAAAAGCGAGAGAGATTTGTTAAAATGGGGCCGAGAATTGGTTTCAAGTCGCCTACATATCTCAAGTTTACGAGAATCAGGCCGTGTGTAGTTCTAGATTTAGGAATGAACAATATTCCTAAAGAATGCCAATGATGCGGTATACGGGAAACAACAAAGGTAGTATGAGCCGAGTAGGATTCAGAGCGATAGTTGAATGCGAAGTGTGAGAATGAAAGGTAAATGCGTTTCAAGTTGTATTGAGTGACAGAGAGAAAATGGAGTCGTATCTCGGAAATGGGAGTGAGAGTTACTCCCATTTTGACTCGTTCTTTCTTCGTTGCCTGCGTGCTTTCTAGTATCACTAAATAAATTGGTTAGAGCACGTGGATAAAATAAATAATAGGTAATTATTGTAAATATTTATTTAAACATGATGCAATTTCCCTGTTAGACTATGAGCATTTGCTTTGAGACGGCAAGGATGATGTCTCTAAGCCATGATGTCTTAGGGCCATGATAGCGACAAGTAAATCCTAAAGCCATGAAATGATGTTTGCAGGCCATGAAAATGACGCCTTTAGACTATGACGCCTTTGGAGCATGATAGACAGAAAGTAAATCCTTAGGCCATGAAATGATGTCCGTAGGCCATGAAAATGACGCCTTTAGACCATGACGCCTTCGGAGCATGATAAGCAAAAGTAAATCCTTAGGCCATGAAATGATGTTCGAAGACTATGAGGATAGTGCCTTTGAACTATGACGCCTTAGGGTGATTAAATAATGATTAAAGAAAGCGTATCTGGCATAACTTGATGTAGTTTAGCCACTTGATGCAATTTGTCTACTTGATTGCGGATTCTGCAGGTACAATGTAATGTAGATTTCTGTGGATGCGCTGCGGAGTGAACTCTTGCGGGAGCCATGCAATATCGACCCTTGCAGGAGCCGTGTAATGTTCATTTCTGTGGATGCACTGCGGAGTGGACTCTTGCGGGAGCCATGCAATATCGACCCTTGCAGGAGTCGTGTAATGTTCATTTCTGCGGATGCACTGCGGAGTGGACTCTTGTGGGAGTCATGCAAATGTTGACCCTTGCAGGAGCCGTGTAATATTCATTTCTCAGATGCACTGCGGTGTGGACTCTTGCGGGAGCCATGCAATATTTTTTTGGTAAATGTTGATTGGCTCCAACATATGTGCCCTCCTCTAATTGATTTTTTTTTTGCTTGATTATATGTCACAACCTCTATTCGAAATCTTTATGGTAAATATCTGTCTGTATCCCAGCCTAACACCTTGACTGATATTTCATCCTTTTCCCTAATTTAAATATATTCATACTAGCTTAATTATAGAAAACAGTGATTCTTTTTTACACTAATTGACCGAATCTTCCCTTAATTGATTTACTAAATATCTTTTTTCCTTTTATTCTGGTAATTGCTCATAACCTTTGGACTATATAAACAGTCCTTCTCTTTCATTACAGACAAGTTTTGAACTCCCACTCTCTGAACTCAAAAAGATTTCAAAGTTTGGTTTTGGCTTTGACTTTGGAAGAGGTTTTTTGTTCCTTCTTGTTGCTTGTGGCTCATTGCTTTTATTATTATTGCCTCTTTTGTTTCGCCATCAACCGGTAAGTTCCTATCGATGCAATATTCAATATTTATGTGTTAGTTTTCTTGTAGCTTAGAGAACATGCCTGCATAATTAACATTTAAATGATGCCTGCTTTCCCCGTATCTGTCTGTTTCTCTGTGGCTATATGTTTCGCGCCCCATTCGGTGCACCTTTTTTCATGTTAACAGGTTTCCAAGTCAACACATAGACTCCAAAGAGTTTGCTTGGGTTTGCAAAAATTCTAGTGAAGCTGCTCGATCTCAAAGAACGATCTAGAATCCATTTTTTCGTTCTTTAAATTCATGGTCTGTAATAATCATTGTATAAACTCTATATATAAAGTGATATAATGGGGACTGCTTACGGGGGTGGGGATTATGTGATTATGTGATTTGAGTACTTTCGTTATTTAGATGTCATGCCTATAGGATTATCTAATAATTTTTCATGTATTAACTGAATTATCTCATCACCTAGGCAAACCTTCTAGGATCATTAATTGTTTCATCGCTTAGAAATCATGTTGTTTAGGATCATTAACTAACTTTGGTGTATTATATTAATTTTAAATATGTCGACTCGGTTTAAGCATGTTTAGTTAATGTGTGACATAACAAAATTGATTTTTAGCATTTTACTATTTTTAGAGTTGTTTTATTAATCCCTCACTTAGAAACCATGCTTCTAAGTTAATCATTAATTTTCAGCACGTTGAAATAATACTTCTAGCAGTTTTTAATAAATTTTCAGCAAACGTCAAAACAATTTCTGGCAATTTCTGGTAAATTTCAGCAACTTTTTATTAATTTTCAGCAATTTTTTAGCAATTTCCAGCAATTTTAAATTAATTTTTAGCACTGAAAATGAGTTTCCAGCACCTCAATTTTGCTTTCTAGCACCTTTTATTAATTTCCAGCATGTCTAAGCATATTTTAAATTAATGTCAGACAAGTCTAACTAATTTTCGGCATATTGAAAATTATTTTAGCATGTTAATTAATTGTCAGCAATTGCTAAACACTTGTCAAATAATTTGTTAGCATGTTTGAATAATTTCCGATGTGTCTAAATTTAGTTGTAGCATTCTTAAATATTTTTCAGCATGATTGAATCAATTTCTTAGCTTATTTTATTTTTCAGCATATTTAGGCTAATTTTCAATATAGTTAAATCACTTTCCAGTATTTAATAATAATTTTTCAGAATATTAAAATACTTTACAGCACATAATTTTCAATTAAAACGATTTCCAGCAACTTTAAATTAAATTAAGCTTTTGGTATTTAATGTCAAGCACGTTAGTTTAAATTTTTGGCACCTTTAATTAATACGTCTCGCTTAGAAATCATGCCTATAGGTTTAAATGATATAAAATAAATATTTGTCCCTTTTTAAACATGCTAATAATCTCCTAGTTAATCCAGAGGCTTACTTGAAACCTTTTCGTGCTAATTGTTTGTCCTGTTTGTTTGTTTTGTATGACGTGAATTTCGGGTCTAATTAAGCGGCTAAGCTTTTTCTTGTCTAGATCCTTATCCAAAAATAGTAAGTCCAAAGCCTCTTGGACACTAAGTTGGGATGGGTAGGCAATTTAGGGAACGTTAGTTTTTTTATCGCTTTCTTTAGAACGCCTCTAAGACTAATAACCCAACTAGGTGGGGTAGGTAGAAAAATTGGAAATGATGTAAGTCGCCCCGAGCAAAATTCGATAATGCAACATATGACATTGTCATCCGTTAATAAGCTGGGCGCTGATCCGAATAGGGTAAAATTAATCCATTGTCTAAAAGCTTCTCTAAATCGGCTTTTCTTTATCTTAGTTTTGAATGTTTAAATTATTTGGGGTAGTTTAAGTTCGTTATTATTTAAATAAATCATTTGGTTATATAATTATGTCCTTCTCTCTTCTTGCTTATCTTTCTTAATGTGTATCATTTAAGTTTATATTAATTAGATAAATAATTATCTTTTCTGTTTAAATAATTAGTCACTATTAGGTTAATAAATTAATTAATCGACTCTTGCTTATCACATAGAATCCCCACGTAATATACAAGTTCGGTCGGGACCCACATTTGTGGACCTCGAAAGGTGCCTAACACCTTCCTTTCGAGGTAACCTGAACCCTTACCCGAATTTCTGGTTGACATAGGCTAATAATTAATTAATCCTAATTAGTCTAGAATGGTGCCCTAACGCACCTTAATTCGTTAGGTGGCGACTCTTCATCCTTTAAATCCCAAAAAGAGTTTGTCACGTCGAATCCCGCTTTTCGAGAGAAAAAATGGGGCGCGACAGCATGGCGACTCTGCTGGGGATACTTAGGTTCTAACCAATACGAATTTGTATACTACGTGGGATTTTTAAGCTTTATTTGGGTCTATTCATTTATTATTAACTCCTTGTTTTTTTATTTTTTATTTTATTTCTTAATTTTTAATATTTGATCATGCTATATCCTGTTCCTCTTTCCCATTATTTACTCTAATTTAAATTAGTCTCTTCCATGCCAATCCCTTTCGTTACATCCTTTATTTGTTTATATGCAATTTCTATCTCTAAATTATGTATTTATCTTTCTTTTCCTATCTGTTTATTTTTTATATATTGCTCAACATGCTATTATTTGCTACGTGTTACTGCATTATATAATTGACATTCCGTTCATATTTCCCCCACTTGGGAATTTCACACTTTCACTATACTAGGATGTTGTGCCTTCGCACTTCTCCAAATTCTCTTCAAAACCTTGTTATAGAGAGTCGGCTAAGACGTGATTGAGCGGATAGTTTTACTACCGTAAGACCACGTGCCTTCTCGCATAAGATTACCCTAGTTCGTGTCTGTCCAAATCTTAAATTTTTTTCAAGTCATGCATTAACCATTATGTGCTATGTGTTTACTATCCTTATTTAATTATATGTCTTCAACTACCATTCAAATTTCTCTAAGTCTAAATTTTGAACTACGTCTGACCTGATTCTTGTCCAACAAGATACGTAGGCAATCTTTTTATAAGGATGCGGTCCTCCTTTTTCATTCTTTTACAAAATATCCTCATATTTTGAAATATAAAGTAATCTTTATCATTCAAATTTTTTTCTATCAAATCATTCTCCCTTTCTTTCACCTTTCCATAAGGGTGAAATATTTTGGGGTTATTCAAATAATTTTTACAGTTTTTCAAATTGTCAAATGTTTCAAACTAAGTGTCTTAGTTGAGCTAATTCTTCCAAAACCTTTCAAACTAAATGTCTCAATATCTTCAAAAAACCTTTCGAACCTTCAAGTCTCCCATTTTTTCAAAACAAAATGTCTTTAAATACTTTATGTCAGCTTTTAAATATCTTATTATTATTTATTTGTTCATACCATCAGCTTTAGGTATGAGCTTAGTATTTAGGTCTTGCTTAGAGCCTTTTTATACCAATTCACTTCTCAAGTTTAAGTCCTCAGTTCGTGTCTGTTCAAATCTTAGAAGTACTTAAGGCAGTGCCGTATCCACTCCTCGCATTTTAAGTCATGCATGCATCAACCTTAGGTGGTTTGGCCCTTGATGCCAATCCATAAAGTTAATAACCACCCTCTTGTCAAAAGGGTTCCCCACTACCCGAAGACAAACATTCATGTTATGTGCCATGTGATCATGATAAATTAATCCAAGCCAAAATGGACAAATAAGGTTAGGAAAGTCTAATTCCAACTTCTATTGTGTCGAATGCCAAAAACTTGGATTATACTATCATAAATCACATATATTTGTCATCCTAGTCCCACCTCGAGTTTAACGAGGCTCCATGCATTATAGGACGCTTTATCAAATTAATGTGTTTGTTCTTTCACTATATGTCACCTTCACCTTGCTAACTTGATTTTATTTTATTTTATTTTTCCCCGTCCCAAAGGTTGATTAGTGCATTCTCTCGCCTATCACATCGATTTTTAAAAAGGGATCGTTCTCCTTCTCTTAAGCTTAATCACCAAGACAAGGAAATGGGTGACAACAACGGCAGAAGTGATGATCATAATGAGGTGATCTTAAGAATGGAACAAAAAATCATCCAATTACAAGGGGAATTGTCACAAGTTCGTAAATTGACTAATCCATTCCTTGCATTGAGTACTCCTTTCGAGCCACAAATTGAGGCCAACACCACTACCAAATCCCAAGCCATCTTCACAAGCCATCCCTTACCATCACTTCCTATCTCACAACCCCAAAATAATTCAAGTCATATATATACACTTCCTGGAAACAACCAATATCCACATTCTTGTCCGCCATAATGCCATATATACCCAGCTCCACTAAATTCCCAAATAACCTCATATGTCCATAATATACCGCTAATTTTTACCACGAATATGTCTCATCTCATCATACTCATGTCAAAACGACCCCATTCACCCACCACCAATACAATCCTGAACCTCCAGAAAAAGACCCCATGTTGCAATCTGTAGTTGAAAGTCTGGAACAACTTGAATGTAGTAAGGGGTTGAAAGGGCTATGTTACGAGAACCTATGCATGCACCCTAACGTTGAACTGCCGGAGGGGTATAAACCTCCTAAATTTGAATTGTATAATGGGACTGGAGACCCAAAAACACATCTGAAAATATATTGTGATAAGTTAGTAGGGTTCGGTAAAAATGAGCAGATTCGCCTGAAGCTATTCATGAGAAGTCTTACTGGAGACGCTTTGTCATGGTATCTCGCACAGGATGCAAGGAAATGGTCAAAATGGACTGATATGGCCTCTGATTTTATGGAAAGATTTGGGTTTAATATTGAAAATGCGCCTGATTTGTTCTACATTCAGAAGTTAACGAGGGAACCTACAGAATCATTTCGAGAGTATGGAATGAGATGGATGTGTGAAGCTTTTAAAGTGCGCCCTCCTTTAGAAAAAAATCAAATGAAAGAATTTTTTTATGCGAGCCCAAGCGCCATAATATTATGAAAGGATGATGCTCATAGCAGATCGCAAACTTGTTGGCATCATCAAGCTGGGTGAGAGAATCGAAGAAGGCATAAAAAATGGCATGATAATAAATTTGGAGGCATTGCAAGCGATTAGTAAGACTTTGCAAGCTGGTGATATCAGTGAGAATAATGACACAAAAGAAGTGAATGTTGTCTTGACTACACAAGAGCTTAAAATTCCTCTGCTTTACAAAACCTCATTTCCCCCAGTTCAATACCAAACACCCACATATCAAGCACCTCCATATCCATTTCCTCCAGCAAAATACAATTATCCCATATCGTCTTATTACCCTACCATCTATTCCTTTCACAACGCACAACCTGCATACTTTCAAAGTCCTCCACCTACATTCCAACAACCACCAGCTTATCAAAATCCAACAACAAATCAACAATCCAGTCAATCCGCTAAACCTTGAGCTAACTTTCAAAAAAATCCACCCAAACAGTACACTCCTTTGGCTGAGCCCATAGCCCAACTCTATGAGAGATTAAGAGATGCTGGCTATATCACTCCAATTCTCGCAATTGTAATGAACACATGTGCAAAATGGCTCGATCACTCCAAAATTTGTGCTTATCATTCAGGGATGAAAGGACACACCACAGAGGAATGTCGAACTCTGAAAGACAGAATTCAAGCATTGATTGATACCAAGGTGATAAACGTGACAGAGCCAAATCTCAATATTGGTTAATTTCCTAAGCATGACTTGCACCTGTGTGGCATTGATGAATGGGTATCATATTGGGCTCCCAAGCACTTGAAATCACTTTAAGTTTTTGGATAATATGATGGTTCTTTTATGATTTCCTCTTATGTAATCGGAACTACGTTTGACCTGATTCCCGTTTAAGAGGGATACGTAGGCGCTCCTATGGAGTTCGGTCCTATCATAATAAAATTCTCTTATTTCCCCTTATAAGGCTGTAATTGGGGCAGAATTTTTGAGAAGGTCTCAAAAATTCTATGAAAATTACATTTGTGCAAATATGATACTGGGGCAGAATTTTTGAGAGGACCTCAAAAATTCTATTGAGAAGCATTCTACAAGTTCAAGGCTAGCAAGACGCGAAACTGGGGCAAAAATTTTGGAGGGGTCCTCAAAATTTCATCAACGATTGCATCTCAAGACCAAGACAAGTAAAGACACGAATCAACCTTCCCTTTTTAAAAACTTACAATTTTTCTTTGAGTGCAGGATTGACAGGTTCAAATCTATAGTATGTTACACATCATCGAAAGACATACAAGGCTAAACATTGTCCTTTGTATTCCTTCATAATTTTATTTATGGCTAAGCATTGTCTTCTGGAATTCGATAGGGGTTAAACACTACTCTATCAAGGAGCTCTGAGGCTAAGCATTGTCCTTGGAAAAATTAACTGGGTTAAGCACTATCCTCTCTGGAGAAGTTATCTGAAGCTAAGCATTGTCTTTCGGAATTCGATAGGTTAAGCACTATTCTATCAAGAGCTATGAGGCTAAACATTGTTCTTGGGAAAGTTGATCGGGTTAAGCATTACCCTCTCTCTAGAAGTTATTTGAAGCTAAGGATTATCTTTTGAAAGTCGATAGGGTTAAGCACTACTCTATCAAGAAACTATCTGAGGCTAAGCATTGTCCTTGCTGAATTAACTGGGTTAAGCACTGTCCTCTCATGAGAAGTTTTCTAAATCTAAGCATTGTCTTTTGGAATTTGATGGGGTTCAGCAATACTCTATCAAGAAACTGTCTAAGGCAAAGCATTGACCTTGGAAAGTGAAATACTACCCTATTCTTAAAGATCACCGGAGGCTAAGCATTGTCCTTTGGAGGTTGATTGAGTTAAGTACTACCTTATTCTTAAATATTAATTGAGGCTAAGCATTGTCTTTCGAAATTCGATAGGGTTAAGCACTACTCTATCAAGGAGCTCTAAGGCTAAGCAATGTCCTTGGGAAAGTTAATTGGGATAAGTACTACCCTCTCTGGAGAAGTCAACCGAAGCTAAGCATTGTCTTTCGAAATTCTATAGGTTAAGCACTACTCTATCAATGAGCTATGAGGCTAAGCATTGTCCTTGGGAAAGTTAATCGGGTTAAGCACTACCCTCTCTCTAGAAGTTATTCGAAGCTAAGCACTGTCTTTTGGAAGTCGATAGGGTTAAGCACTACTCTATCAAGAAACTATCTGAGACTAAGCATTGTCCGTGGAGAATTAACTAGGTTAAGCACTACCCTCTCATGAGAAGTCTTTCGAATCTAAGCATTGTCTTCTGAAATTTGGTGGGGTTAAGCACTGTTTTATCAAGAAACTGTCTAAGGCTAAGCATTGACCTTGGAAAGTTTAAGCACTACCTTATTCTTAAAGATTACTTGAGGCTAAGCATTACCCTTTGGAAGTTGATTGGGTTAAGCATTACCCAAAGTTGAACATTGTCTTCAGAATACTGAAAAAGCTAAGCACGGCTACCTCAAAGAAATTTAAGGTTAAGCATCTCTTTTTCGGATATCATGTGGGTTAAGCACAACCTCTACAAATCTACACGGGCAAAACATTGCTCTCTCTCATAACAGATATGTTTTCTTATCTCCTCTCGTCATTATTGTTATCTATTACAATTGTTTTCACCACATTATTTAAATGTTCTATATGCTCTAACTATCTTATCTAGTCATGTTGAAAGTGCACAGGTAACGAAGGGAGAACGGGTTACGAATGGGAACAACTTTCACTCAATGCAATATTCTACTTATCCCTCCTTCACCCCAATTCAACTTGAAACACATTTACTTTTTAGTTTCATTCTTCTCCTTATGACGTTGCTTCAAATCCTACCCACTCCAGTCTCCTGACTCATGCTATCATTATTTTTGTCCATGTAGCATATTATTAACTTCTTTTAGGAATCTCATTCATTCCTAAATCTAGAACTACACATGGCCTGATTCTCATAAAACCAGAGATATGTAGGCGATGTAAAATCAAAGTCTCGGCCACATCATTTTAACGACTCCCTTTTGCTTTTTGATTCCAATAAACCGTCCTATCGGTCAGACAAATTGGCTACTACGTCAACGTTCGTTGCTCGACAATTCTTCCATCATTCCCAAGCAACGAAGGGGCAGCTGTTGACACCCAATTTTTGACCTCCCGATATCCTCCCAGACTGCTATTTTATCAAAAAATATTAGTTTTAAATTTTTTATTATTATTTTGATATCAAATAAATTTTTATATTTCGTATTCATGATTTAAAAGTATGCAATTTATTTTTAGCATTTTTTATTTTTAGTTCTTACATAATATATAATTTACTGATTTAAATATAATATTTTATATAATTTTATAAATATTATTACATTATTTCTACAAATATGCATACTCATAATTTACAAACACATGGTCTATTACTATTAATATTTATTAATTATATTATTATCATTATTATTACTATTATAATGTTATTATTAAAATTCGTATTCATAATTTACAAGTACATAACTTATTTCAAATTATTATTTATCGCCAATTCTAAATAATATATTACGTGTCATTATTTTACTTGCGTAATTTATTCATAATGATTTTACTACATTGATCAATTTATTAAATAGCAGTCTAATCCAATTTCCCTAATTTATTTAACTTTTAGCCATTTGTACTCAATTTTAACCCAATTTGATTTTAATTTGACCCAAATTAAAATCCCCAATTTCCTTGACCCAATTTCTGACCCAATTATAACCCATAATCCGACCCATCCTAATTTCAATCGCAGCCGTTGATCTCTTGAGATCAACGGCTGAGATCAAAACATTTTTTCTTCCCTTTTTAATCAAAAACCAAACCCCCCAAACCCTAATCTCACACACTCTCATAACCGCACTCCCCTTTGACTCTCTCTCACCACGAGCTCTCTCTCTCAACCTACCTCTCAACATCGTCGCACCACCGCCGGCAACAACCCCACACCGACGGAAAAACCCATCAGCCGCTCCTCTCTCTCCTCTCCCGATATCCCTCAATTTCCCTCTCATATCAACCAACGTCGCACCACTGCGTCGCCACCCTCCTCACCGGAACTCCACCATCAGTGGGCCGGTGAAATACCTTAACCAGCCACCAAACCCAAACCTCCCTCAAACTCCCACTGTCCATCGGAGAACCATCTCCATCTCCACCCACACCAGCCGCCATCTACACCAGTTGTCCTTCCCTCGTCTCCCTCGTGTCCCTGTCCATGCCGCCATAACTGCTTTGATGAGCCGCCGGACGATGGAGACCTCCATCACCATCTTCTTCGACAAAAACAAGACCCCAAACATATTCGTCAATGATTCACTTGAAGCTAAAATCGAAATGACAATTTGAAATTCATGATGCTTATGGTATAATTTTGTCTTGATTCTTTCACTTCCATGTTTACTTACCCCTTTTTGATTGATATATGTTAAAAGCCCCAAATCTTGCGAACTTTGTTTAACCTTAATTTTCTATGTTTGGTTAGTTCTGAGTTCTGAGTTCTGATTTAGCATGACTATGTTGAAATACTTCACACTAAATTCACAACTGAAAATCTTGTTCTTTCCCTTTGCCTGACATGATTTCGAGACTTGGTTTTTATATTAACTTAGTGTTAGGTTTAATTGAATTCTTCATGCTTATCTGTGCTTGCATCTTGTTCTTGTTTTCTGACTGAGTCGTATGTTTGAGCACCTTGATTATAGTCTCATCCTCAAATTGAGTTACAAGCTTTGGTATGGCTGATTTGATTACTCCCTGTCTTTTTGAATTCAAATTGTGACAGCTTTACGGTTGAATATGGTAACTTGAGAATTTAATGTAATTATGAATTGATTTGTAGTTGCTGATTTCCCTTGCTCCTTATTTCAAACGTGTAGCATCTTAATACTTGATTTTTTTATTTTTTTGGTAAATGTTGATTGGCTCCAACATATGTGCCCTCCTCTAATTGATTTTTTTTTTCTTGATTATATGTCACAACCTCTATTCGAAATCTTAATGGTAAATATCTGTCTGTATCCCAGCCTAACACCTTGACTGATATTTCATCCTTTTCCCTAATTTAAATATATTCATACTAGCTTAATTATAGAAAACAGTGATTCTTTTTTACACTAATTGACCGAATCTTCCCTTAATTGATTTACTAAATATCTTTTTTCCTTTTATTCTGGTAATTGCTCATAACCTTTGGACTATATAAACAGTCCTTCTCTTTTCATTACAGACAAGTTTTGAACTCCCACTCTCTGAACTCAAAAAGATTTCAAAGTTTGGTTTTGGCTTTGACTTTGGAAGAGGTTTTTTGTTCCTTCTTGTTGCTTGTGGCTCATTTCTTTTATTGTTATTGCCTCTTTTGTTTCGCCATCAACCGTTAAGTTCCTATCGATGCAATATTCAATATTTATGTGTTAGTTTTCTTGTAGCTTAGAGAACATGCCTGCATAATTAACATTTAAATAATGCCTGCTTTCCCCGTATCTGTCTGTTTCTCTGTGGCTGTATGTTTCGCGCCCCATTCGGTGCACCTTTTTTCATGTTAACAGGTTTCCAAGTCAACACATAGACTCCAAAGAGTTTGCTTGGGTTTGCAAAAATTCTAGTGAAGCTGCTCGATCTCAAAGAACGATCTAGGATCCATTTTTTCATTCTTTAAATTCCTGGTCTGTAATAATCATTGTATAAACTCTATATATAAAGTGATATAATGGGGACTGCTTACGGGGGTGGGGATTATGTGATTATGTGATTTGAGTACTTTCGTTATTTAGATGTCATGCCTATAGGATTATCTAATAAATTTTCATGTATTAACTGAATTATCTCATCACCTAGGCAAACCTTCTAGGATCATTAATTGTTTCATCGCTTAGAAATCATGTTGTTTAGGATCATTAACTAACTTTGGTGTATTATATTAATTTTGAATATGTCGACTCGGTTTAAGCATGTTTAGTTAATGTGTGACATAACAAAATTGATTTTTAGCATTTTACTATTTTTAGAGTTGTTTTATTAATCCCTCACTTAGAAACCATGCTTCTAAGTTAATCATTAATTTTCAGCACGTTGAAATAATACTTCTAGCAGTTCTTAATAAATTTTCAGCAAACGTCCAGTGGGAACTCTATAATAAATGGAGCAAATATTGTGGAAGAAGATCCCAACAAATCAAAGAAGAGAAAGAAAGCACAAGCACAACAAGGCAATCCTTCTAAGAAGAAATTCAAAGGAAATTGCTTTAACTGTGGCAAAGCTGGCCACAAGTCGGTTGATTATCGGGATCCGAAGAAGGGCAAGAAAAAGGACCAAGCAAACATGGATGAATCCAAGGAAGAAATGGACAATCTGTGTGTTATGCTCTGGGAATGCAATCTTGTTGGAAATCCTAGAGAGTGGTGGATTGATTCAGGTGCCACTCGCCACGTGTGTGCCAACAAAGAACTATTTGCATCATATGCTCCGGCTCAAGATGATGAGAAGATATTTATGGCCAACTCCGCTACGACAAAGATTGAAGGAACAATCAAGGTTTGTTTGAAGATGACATCAGGTAAGGTGGTGACACTAAACAATGTCCTTCATATTCCGGAGTTGCAAAAGAACTTAGTTTCTACTTCACTTCTGACTAAGAATGGATTCAAATGTGTATTTGTTTCCGACAAAGTTGTAATTAGTAAGAATGAAGTGTATATAGGCAAAGGTTACCTCACCAAGGGCCTTTTTAAGATCAATGTAATGACTATTGATATGAATAAAAGTTCTGGTTCTTCTCACTTACTTGAGTCAAACGATTTATGGCATGAACGTTTAGGACGTGTCAATTATAAAACCTTGTGAAAACTGATTAATTAGGAAGTTTTGCCTAACTTTGAGTATAGTAAATCAAAGTGTCAAACATGTGTTGAATCTAAGTATGCTAAGCATCCGTATAAGTCTGTTGAAAGGAATTCCAATCCCTTAGACTTAATTCACACAGACATGATATGAAGTCGACACCATCTCGTAGTGGGAAAAAGTATTTCATAACTTTTATCGACGATTGCACTAGATTTTGTTATGTCTATTTGCTGAATAGTAAGGATGAGGCAATAGATGCATTTAGGCAATATAAAACTGAAGTTGAAAATCAATTGGATAAAAAGATCAAGATGATAAGAAGTGATAGGGGTGGAGAATATGAATCTCCTTTTGCGGAGATATGTTTGGAAAATGGAATTGTCCATCAAACTACGGCCCCGTATTCACCTCAATCAAATGAGATTGCGGAAAGGAAAAACCAAACATTGAAGGAAATGATGAATGCCTTACTAATATGTTCAGGTTTACAGCAAAACTTCTGGGGGGAAGCTATCCTTACAGCAAACTGAATACTCAATCGAGTGCCCCATAGAAAGACACAATCTATTCCATATGAGAAATGGAAAGGAAGGAAATCCAACTTGAAATATTTCAAAGTATGGGGGTGTCTAGCCAAAGTCCAAGTTCCTATACCTAAAAGGTTGAAAATAGGACCAAAGATTGTGGACTGTGTTTTCATCGGATATGCTATAAATAGTAAAACATGTCGATTTTTGGTTCATAAATCCGAACTTTCGGATATCCATGAGAATACGGTAATGGAATTAGATAATGTTGAGTTCCTTGAAACACATTTATCCGTATAAGACAAGACAAGAGCTGTCTAGTGAAGGGTCTAAACGACCTAGGGATAAACCAAGAGAGAATGAACATAATGAAGAAAATCCAAGGTGTAGTACACGTCAAAGAACGTCGACTTCCTTTGGATCAGATTTTGTAACATTTCTTCTTGAAAATGATCCTCTAACGTTTAAAGAAGCGATGTCATCTGCGGACTCATCTTTTTGGAAAGAGGCTGTCAATAGTGAGATTGATTCAATCTTGAGCAACCATAATTGGGAGTTGGTTGATCTTCATCTAGGCAATAAACCTTTAGGGTCTAAATGGATTTTCAAAAGGAAAATGAAAGCTGATGGTACTATTTACAAATACAAGGCAAGACTTGTAGTGAAAGGCTTTAGACAAAAAGAAGGCCTTAACTATTTTGACACATACTCGCCAGTAACAAGGATAAAGTCAATTCGGATGTTAGTTGCATTAGCCGCGATATATGGTCTTGAAATCCATCAAATGGATATGAAAACAACATTCTTAAATGGAGAATTGGAGGAAGAAATTTACATGGAACAACCTGAGGGTTTTGTGGTTCCTGGTAAAGAAAGAAAAGTGTGCAAACTTGTTAAGTCACTTTATGGACTAAAACAAGCACCCAAACAGTGGCATGCAAAGTTTGACCAAACCATATTGGCAAATGGATTCAAAATAAATGAATGTGATAAATGTGTTTACATTAAAGACACTCCAAATCACCAAGTCATTGTTTGTTTGTATGTGGATGACATGTTGATCATCAGTAGAGACATTTCTGACATAAATGCTACGAAACAAATGCTTGAGAACAAGTTTGATATGAAAGACCTTGGAGTTGCGGATGTGATCTTAGGTTCAAAAAGATCAAACAAAGTTATGATTGACGGTTCAACATTGTCAATAAACTCAACCTGTTCTCATGATGAAGACAATGTTCAGGAAACAAGGATAAGACTTATGGTTGAAAGTCTTTTAATGGTTTCTAAGTTTGGCAGATTTGACCAAATAGTTTGATCTATAGGTTTGAAACGTTTAGGAATCACCTATGTGAGAGTGAAGTGGAAGCCGCTTCAAGGAGAATGATAGTAAAGGCCTATTCTCTAAGCTCTCATGAAACCAGGTCGTGTTCATGACTGAAATGAACAAAATCGTGAGAACCATAAATGGTAAAAGGCTGGTTGTGTGACTTGTGTTGTCTAGGTGTACATTAAAGTTCGATGGTTCAAAGATATCACATCTACCGATTGACTGAGTGCATCCGATGCAAGTTCACTATGGAAAGTTCAAAGGAAAACCTACTTATCTAGATGCAATTAGTCTTTGCTTGTTGATCACACACTTGTCCGTATATTTTTTGTTGAAATAGCCATTCCCCATTCATGTGGGGATTGTTGGGTTCTAAGTGTATTGTGAATGGAAAATGGAGGGAAGAAAAATTGGAGGGAAAGTGAAATGTGTAGTTCACTTTTAAGATGTAAAGTTCTCCCACATTGGTGGGAGAAAGAAACATTCTTATGCATATATTGAGATGCATTCCTTCATGTGGATAGTGAGGCAAGAACAATACAAGCCTCGCGCCGTCGTCGTCGTCGTCGCTCGCTCGGCTTCGGATTCGGCTTCGGATTTGGATTTGGATTTGGATTTGGCAAATGATCGATCGAGAGATTATTTTTGGACAAAATTCATTTGAAACTTGAAATATAGTGATATGTTAATCCAAAAATCCAATAAGAAATGATTCTTCTCCATTTGCGGACGCATGTCACAACGCATCTCGAAGGGACGCGTCCATTCGAGTAAGAGACGCACTGGTTGGCCTCTGAAAAGCGACCTGCGCGCGCACCTTGGCTACCTGCGGGCGCAGGTGCCGGCGCAAGTGGCACGCAGGCCACAGACAGATTCTAGAAAGTGTCGAACTAAGCACCTGCGGGCGCAGGTGGCCGCGACGGTCTGAAACAGTGCATTTTTTCGTGAACCATTGCTTCTCTTCTGAAGCAGCACCTTTTGGCTATAAATACCTGACTTATTCTCAGGTATTGGTACGAAATTGTGAAAGAAAAACACTATCTTCTTCTTGAAAAACTCAAGTGTGATCAACAAATCATTGAGTGCGTTTGAAGTTCGGTAGAATTTGAGGTACCACTATTCTACTGAAGTGAATCATTTTATCTTGGGAGGAAAGATCCCATAACCTTGGGTACTTGAGGGGAATAAATTCCTTAAGGACACACCGTAAATTCGGTGGACTTGATTCTAAATTTTCTGTTTCATCTTCTTTCTTACGGTTTTGCTATTTTTCATAAAATAGTAGAAACTTCATTTTGATAGTTCATTATTGTTGAACTTGTGTTTGAAGTTGTTGAACTTCTTTATTGTTCTTGAACTTAAAGTTGAATTTCTTGTTGATTAAATACAAATATTTGTACCCGGAAACAACACATAATCAGTCTTGTATCCAAACCCTAAAATCATTGGTGAATAGAATATTTTACCCCCAAATCATATTGAACAGAATAGTCTCTCTTAAAACCATGTTTAACATATATAATTTTATTTCCCCTAAAATCACGCTCTATTAAGCATTACTTAAAAATAATAGTAACGTAATAATAGGGAGCATAATTCAAAATCTATTCAGTTTTTTTTAATGTATACTAGTTACTAGTGTATAGAAGCGCCAGTGAGCCGACAGCCGACGGTTGTCATGCTTGCTTCCAACTGTCTGCTTCTGGTTGAGGGTATTTTTGTAATTTCATATTTTTTTCATTTTAATTTAATTATTTTTTTTTATTTTTATATATTTAAAAATTATGTAAAAAATATTATAAATTATAATAATTAAAAATTTAAATTATTTCAAGGGACATAAAAAAATTTGGTTAACTCAAAATTCTATCAGTGCAACATAAATTGGGATAAAAGATGTTATATATTATTTGAAAATGACATAAAAAGTAATATAAATTACAATAATTAACAAATTAAAATATTTAAAGGATGTATAAAAAATCGGTTTGACTTTTCAAATTCTATCATTGTCATATAAATTGAGAAATTACGTAGAAAGGCGTATAAATCATAGTAATAATTAACAACTTAAAATATCTAGAAATTTTTTTTATAACAAATTTGATTAACTTTCTCAAATATTCCATCAATGCCACATAAATTGGGATAAAAAGAGTAATATATAGTTCCTGAAAATTATGTAAAAGTACTATAAATTAATAATTAACAACTTAAAATATTTAAAAATTATACAAAAAATTTGATTGACTTTTTAAATTTTATTTGTGCCACATAAATTGAGATAAAAAAAAAAAACATATATTGGGCCCGTGCTGGCACGGGCTCCAAAATCTATTTTCTTTATATATGTGTGCTTCATATATATATCCGAGTTATAGCCTGTTTGGGCCAAGCCTCTTTTTTTTTCCCCTCAAAAGTGATTATTCTTTTTCAAAAGTACTTATTTTTTAAAAAAATGAGGTGTTTGGCCAAGATTTTGAAATTAAATAAGTACTTTTGGAGAGTTGAATAAGCAGTTTTTCATAAGCTAAAAAAGTAGTTTTTTCCTATAAACACTTTTTTGAAAATCACTTTTAAGGAAAATATACTTAAAAACACTTTTAAAAAGTTTGGTCAAACACTAATTCATGCTCAAAAGTATTTTTTAAATTTATTGGTCATACACAAACTGTTTATCACCACCAAAAGTGCCTTTTTGAAAAACACTTCTAAAAAAGGCATATTTCAAAATAAGCTAATTTTAAAAGTTTTGTCAAATAGACTATTATTTAGAACTATATTTTATAAAATAATTTTAGTATGCATTTTGAAAACAAAAGTTTGAATAAATAATTATATATAAATTAATAAGCACAATTTTTTGTGAATGTAGTCAATGTTAATCGTTATTTTGTGACTTGTTTGTTAAAGTTAGATGATTGAATATCTTCTGAATCAATAAAAACGAACAATCAAAGTTTTATTGGATATATATATGATTTGTTTACTTATTTTACTTTTTACAGGGTAATCGCATTCCCCAAAAAAAAATACACACACAAAACATCAGTCAGTGATTTGCTAATGATATACCAACATACAGTAAAAACTCTCTAAATTAATATTGTTGGAACTATGAAATATTATTATTTTGTAGAAGTATTATTTAATCAATAAATTAGTATTTATTAGTTTAAAGAGTATTTTCGAGATTAAATGAAGGTTAATTTTGATTACATCAAAATAATTGTTTCTTACTTATTTATGTATCATATTTATTCAATTAATGTAAAAAATAAATTCATTATACATAAAGTGCATTGTATCGACATTGCAAAATTCGTTTGGGGGATTAAGCCTCAAGGAATTTAAATGAACCCACTTGTGAAAATGACATTCATGAACTTAAAGTCATGATTAATGATCTCGGTTACCACAATAAAATGGATGTCCATAGCTTGTTGGATTACCTGGCCGGGCAAAAATGATACATGTTCAGAGGTCCAGAGCTTAGAAAAAATTATGGATACCATTGGAGAAAACAATGTTGATGATGAAGTTGAAGACGATACAATACCTTTGGAACCATTTACGCGTAAGGAAGCACTTATCGCGTCTAGAACTCTTTATAATTTTTTGGCGCAGTTCGAGAAGACAACACCGGAATTTTTGGATGCAATATGAAAAGTTAGAGATGAGCTTCAACTAGATTTAAATTTTAACAAAAAACAAAAACACTATAATCTATTTCACTAAATTGTCTTAGATATTTTTGTAATTTTAAAGAATTATTAATTTATAATATTAATGGGACCATATATTTATATAGGGGTCTTTCAAAAGTATATTATCTTATTATCTTATCGAAATCGATAATTTTTTCCACTGTCCCAAGTCGGGACCGGAGAAACTTATTATCTTAGAGAGTTTATTAGTTTACCAAGTATTAAATTAGAGAGGTTTTACTGTAAATAAATTAAACAGAAGATCGACTTGCTTTCTTACCTCTTAGGTCATGTTTGAAAAACCACAAGAAAATTGAGATTTGATAATTGAGTGTAATTACACTCTTTGACATGTTTGGTTAACCAAGTAATTATTTGGCAAGAGAGGAATTAGGTGTAATTGAAGGGGAGTAATTACATTCCCTAATTCTCAAGAAAGGATAAGGAATTGTGTGTAATTACACTATGTAATTACATGAAACTTTTTAAAATTCTATCTTTTTACCCTTTTTAATATACTTTTATGTGGAATACCAAAAGGCATTCCTTTCATTTGTTTGAACGTTGTTTTCACTTCTACCTTCATCAACATACGAGCAACTTCACTTCTCCTTCCGAGTAAAATTTCTTTCTTGATTCTTTTTATTTCATTTTTTGATGTCTTGATAGATTATTTATGTATTTGATTTTTGTATTTTCTCCTGTTAGTTCCTGAAAATAAAATTGAATATGAGAATTAAAATTTTCTTTAATTTATGATAATAATAAAGTAAAAATACAGATTATTTTAAGTAGTAAGAAATATAGATTATTTCTTTAAAAAATGCCAAAGTCATAATTGAAATTTTTATTAATAAATTTAAGTAGTAATATTATTTATTTGAAAGATTCATATTATTTATTAAAATAGTTATTTAAATCTAATATTTTAAATTTAACTGTAAAATTTGATTTTTTAAATTTAACTGTGTAATTACATTTGTCCAACCAAACAGGACAATGGGAATTACACTCTGACAAACAAAATTACTAGGTTGTGTAATTACACCAATTTCAATTACTAGGTGGCTTTCCAAACAGACCCTTAATGAAAACATATACTTGTAAAGGTTCATTTATCATTAACGTGAACTAATATCGCTAATTAATGTTGAGCTAATATCATTAGAAAATATACTAAATTGTGCATTTTTTTGACAATAAACTGTAAATATTATTACCACAACCAAAACCAAAGAACCAGTATTTACAAATTATGACACTAACTTCTCATCCTCACTTAGACATAAAGCCTCAAATCAACCTATACAATTCCTGAACCGTTTGGACTCACTATGCATACTCAATCTAGTCCTGACTATAAACTGTATTTGTTGTACTGCTATATCAATAGTCATGTGCTTCTTCTTATACAATTTCAGATTCTGCTATGTATTAGGATTTTTGCCCTGATTTTCTTACCAAATTTGAGTTTTATTTTTCTTGAAAGAAAAATAAAAGTAATACCATAATTACTTTTACTTTTCCTAAAAGGAAAATATAAAACTCTTCCATATTTGGCTAACCTCTTTATTGTAGGAAAGGTTTTGAAACTCTATAAATAGAAGACCCCTCTTCTCATACCATAACACAATAGCATCCACAATGTAGTCATTAAAGAGTCTTGTTTAGGGGGATATTTCTCCCAATAGGTTTTAAGCTTTTTCAATATTAGTTTTTAATATGTAGGTCGTTTGACCAAACCATATTAATAATATGCTTTTTAGTATGTTTTTTTGTCGTCTGAATTATCGCCTCTATGGTTTGCAAATTATATGCTTCCGCATGACGCCCTCTCGATTTCGAACCCAACAAGTGGTATCAGAGCCTACGGTTCAAAGGTCCAATGGTTTGGTGAAACGAGATTAAAAACAGGTTTAAAGTGGTTTCAAATCAAGTTGCAACCAATTTGATGATAATGAAGATTTTGTCCAACTACATGTGGAGAAGAAGTTTCAACCATATTTTCAACATTCCTGCTGTTGCATCTTTAAAAATAAAAATAAAATATTAATTTTTAACCCATTTTTAACCATGATATTTTAAACCTATTTTTAACCATGACAAGCAGCAGTGATGAAGATTATGTGAAGAACAAAGATCATATATGCAAGTAAAGAAGGCGGATCAAGTTTTTCCAAGAAAATCCAGCCAAAAAGGGGAGATTTGTTAGGGTTTTGGCCCTGATTTTCTTACCAAATTTGAGTTTTATTTTTCTTGAAAGAAAAATAAAAGTAATACCATAATTACTTTTACTTTTCCTAAAAGGAAAATATAAAACTCTTCCATATTTGGCTAACCTCTTTATGGTAGGAAAGGTTTTGAAACTCTATAAATATAAGACCCCTCTTCTCATACCATAACACAATAGCATCCACAATGTAGTCATTAAAGAGTCTTGTTTAGGGGGATATTTCTCCCAATAGGTTTTAAGCTTTTTCAATATTAGTTTTTAATATGTAGGTCGTTTGACCAAACCATATTAATAATATGCTTTTTAGTATGTTTTTTTGTCGTCTGAATTATTGCCTCTATGGTTTGCAAATTATATGCTTCCGCATGACGCCCTCTCGATTTCGAACCCAACACTATGCCAAGTAAAATATATCAATGCACCATATATTGCTGCCACCACTTCTTTTTTTAGTCTATACCAATGTTTGCTCTGAATCATCTGCAATGTGCTGGGCATCTCCCTTTGAAGTATTTGTATCCCCACTCATTGTGATAGCTTGTCCCATACCTGTACTGTCCATTCACATGCCACAATAAATGTTTTTTATCTTCAATCTCAGCACTGACACAAACTGCACTCAATATTTTCGCTTTTAATTCCCATGCCTGCCATTCTATCTTTAGTAAGTAGCTTCCTTTGGGTTGCCAACCATAAAATGAACCTATGTCTAGGTTGCATAATTCTGCTCCAAACCATCTTGCTCAAATGGCATCTTTCTCCACTTCCCACAATATCCTGGTAGCTCCTAGTCATGGAGTATTTGCCAGATTTTGTGAGGATATATCTGTTGTTTTCTGGATTTTGAGCAGAACTTTGATACACTACGCACACAGTTATGTTTGTTCTAAGTCCACAGTTATACTGTGTCTCCTTAAAGAATCTAATCCCCTCACTATTGCCCGAGGTATGGATTAATTCTTCCCAGGATAAAATAGAACACTATTCTACAATATCGGCAATGAAAATTGTAGAACTTCGTTGAACTCAAGAACGGAGTATTCACACACACTGACTGACTGTTTTAGAAGAAGAGAGTTTACAGAATTTCGTTTTGTTTGAATTTTTTTTTTCTGAATACCTGATGAAGGAAAACACAGGTATTTATAACCAACTATGCACTGTTTCGAAAGGATGCACTGCTTCGAAAGGATGCACTGTTTTGAAGCACTGTTTCTGAAATATTGCATTTGTTCTGGAACTGATGCATCGTTTCTGGAACGTTGCATGTTTCTGGAATGGTTGCATTGTTCTGGAACGATGCACTGTTTCTTGAACAGTTACAAACATTGCAAAACATTTCGTTGGAACATTGCATCTGGAGGAAAATTTCAGACGAAATTTTTTCTGGATTAAAAAAAATTTGTCCAAAAAGATAGTCTCTCGATCGATCATTTTCCAAAGCCAAAGCCAAAGCCAAAGCCGAAGCCAAAGCCGAGCCGAGCGAGCGACGACGACGACGGCGCGAGGCTTGGTTTCTTCTTGGCTCACTATCCCTTCAAAGGAGTACTTCTTAATATAAAGGACAAATGATTTCTTTCTCCCACCAATGAGGGAGAAACTATTTTTTCCTTCTATAAAGTGACTATTCACCTCCCTTTGTTCCTATTTTGTTCCACCATTTTCCATTCATCTTTCACCAAAACCCAACAATCCCCCACATGAATGGGGAATGGCTATTTCATTTTAGAAAAACGTGTGTGATGTACAAATAAGAATCAGTTGCATCTGGATAAGTAGGTTTCCCTTTGAACTTTCCATAGTAAACATACATCGGGTATCCTCGGTCAATCGGTAGATTTGATATCTTTGAACCGTCTAGCTTTTATGTATACCTAGACAATGTATGTCACACAACTAACCCTTAACCGTTCTTGGTTCTCATTGTTTTGTTCGTTTCAGCCATGAACACGTCCTGGTTTCATGAGTGCGTAGAGAATTGGCCTTTCGATATATTCTCCTTGAAGCGGCTTACACTTCACACTCACATAGGTGATTCCTAAACGTTAAGTCCAATAGACAAAACTATTTGGTCATACCAGCCAAACTTAGGTAATCATTAAAGGCTTCACATCTTAAGCTCTATCCTTGTTCTCTGAACTTTGTCTGCATCATGAGAATGGGTTGAGTTTAGTTGACAATGTTGAACCGTCAGTCACGACTTTGTTTGATCTCTTTGAACCTAGCTCTTGGGATCTCCAGTCTGCTAGGTAGAGTTACCGCCGTGATGACTTGTCCTTGGCCTTAAACCCATTCCCTTTGATGATTTATCAACTGCCTCTCTAGTTAGGCCTTTTGTTAGCGGATCCGACACATTATCTTTTGACTTAACATAGTCAATTGTGATAATTCCACTAGAGAGTAATTGTCTAACGGTGTTGTGTCTTCGTCGCATGTGACGAGACTTTCCATTATACATAACATTTCCAGCTAGTCCTATTGCCGATTGACTGTCACAATGTATACATATAGGAGCAACTGGATTTGGCCATAAAGGAATATCTTCTAGAAAATTCCTTAGCCATTCTGCTTCTTCACCGGCCTTGTCCAGAGCTATAAACTCAGATTCCATTGTAGAACGAGCTATACACGTCTGTTTGGAAGATTTCCAAGACACTGCTCCTCCACCAATGGTGAACACATATCCACTTGTGGATTTTATTTCAGATGATCCGGTGATCCAATTTGCATCACTATATCCTTCTACCACCGCAGGATATTTATTGTAGTGCAATGCATATTCTTGAGTGTATTTTAAATAACCCAACACTTGCTTCATCGCCATCCAATGAGTTTGATCGGGATTACTCATGAATCGACTCAGTTTACTTATGGCGCAAGCTATATCAGGTCTGGTACAATTCATTATGTACATCAAACTTCCTAACACTCGAGCATAGTCCACTTGGGACTTGCTTTGACCTTTGTTCTTTGTAAGAGCAAGATTTACATCAATTGGAGTCTTTGCGACTTTGAAGTTCAGATACTTGAATTTTTCCAATACCATGTTGATGTAGTGAGTCTGAGACAAAGCTAAACCTTGAGGAGTTCTGTGAATTTTAATTCCTAAAATCAGACCTGCAACTCCTAAGTCTTTCATATCAAATTTGCTAGCAAGCATACGCTTAGTAGCATTTATGTCGGAAATGTCCTTACTCATTATCAACATATCATCAACATACAAGCAAACAATGACAACATGATTTGGAGTGTTCTTAATGTAAACACATTTATCACACTCATTGATCTTAAATCCATTTGCCAACATTGTTTGGTCAAATTTTGCATGCCATTGTTTGGGCGCTTGTTTTAGTCCATAAAGTGACTTAACAAGTCGACATACCTTCTTTTCTTTTCCTGGAACTACAAACCCTTCGGGTTGATCCATGTAGATCTCTTCCTCTAATTCTCCATTTAAGAAGGCTGTCTTCACATCCATTTGATGAATTTGAAGACCATATACGGCGGCTAACGCTATCAATACTCGAATTGACGTAATTCTTGTTACCGGCGAGTATGTGTCGAAATAATCAAGACCTTCTCGTTGTCTGAACCCCTTGACAACTAGTCTTGCCTTATATTTATCAATAGTGCCATCATCTTTCATTTTTCTTTTGAAGATCCATTTAGAACCCAATGGTTTGTTTCCTGGAGGAAGATCAACTAATTCCCACGTATGATTATTCAATATGGATTCTATTTCACTATTGATTGCCTCTTTCCAATATTGTGCTTCCGAAGAAGACATAGCTTCCTTAAACGTTTGAGGCTCATTCTCTACTAAGAATGTCAAGAAATCGGGACCAAAGGAAGTTGATGTCTTTTGACGTTTGCTGCGCCTTACACTTTCTTCATTAGGCGTACTTTCCTTTTCTTCTTCCCGAGGTCGTTTAGATTTTTCACTAGACGACTCACATTCATTCTTATACGGGTAAACATTTTCAAAAAATTCAGCATTGTCTGATTCGATTACCGTATTTACATGAATGTCAGGATTATCTGATTTGTGAACCAGAAATCGATACGCCTTGCTATTGGTTCCATATCCAATAAATACACAGTCAATTGTTTTCGGTCCTATTTTAACCCTCTTGGGTTTAGGAACTTGGACTTTTGCCAAACACCCCCACACTTTGAAGTATTTCAAGGTGGGTTTCCTTTCTTTCCATTTCTCATATGGAATTGCCTTTGTTTTGCTATGGGGTACTCGATTGAGTATTCGATTAGCCGTTAAAATAGCTTCCCCCCACAAGTTCTGTGGTAAACCAGAACTTATCAACAAGGCATTCATCATCTCCTTTAATGTTCTATTCTTTCTTTCCGCAATTCCATTGGATTGTGGAGTGTATGGGGCAGTTGTTTGATGAATAATTCCATATTCCAAACATATTTCTTCAAAAGGAGATTCATATTCGCCGCCCCTATCACTTCTGATCATTTTGATTTTCTTATCAAGTTGTGTCTCAACTTCATTCTTGTATTGCTTGAATGCATTAATTGCCTCGTCTTTGCTGTTAAGCAGATAAACATAGCAATATCGAGTGCTATCATCAATGAAAGTTATAAAGTATCTTTTACTACCACGTGATGGTGTTGACTTCATGTCACAAATATCTGTGTGGATTAAGTCTAAGGGATTTGAATTCCTTTCAATTGACTTATACGGATGCTTAACATACTTTGATTCCACACATACTTGACACTTCATAATATTACTTTCAAACTTAGGCAATATTTCCAAGTTAATCATTTTACGCAATGTTTTATAATTAACATGTCCTAAACGCGCATGCCATAAATTATTGGACTCAAGCAAGTAAGAAGAAGTACTTTTATTGATATCAACAGCCATTACATTTAGCTTGAAAAGGCCCTCAGTTAGGTAACCCTTTCCTACAAACATATCATTTTTACTAAGTACAATCTTATCAGACACAAAAACACACTTAAAACCATTCTTGACCAGAAGTGACGTCGAGACCAAATTCTTGCGCATTTTGGGAACATGAAGAACGTTGTTAAGCATCACTATCTTGCCCGAAGTCATTTTCAAACCAACCTTTCCTGTTCCTTCTATCTTTGCGGTTGCAGAATTTGCCATATAAATGGTCTCATCTTTTTCAGACACAGTATAGGAAGAGAACAACTCCCTATTTGAACAAACATGTCGGGTAGCACCCGAATCCATCCACCATTCTTTTGGATTTCCAACCAAGTTGCACTCGGACAGCATTGCGCACAAAAAGTCCATGTCCTCATTCAAGTTTGCTTGGTCTTTCTTTTTCTTGTCCTTCTTAGGAGCACGACACTCCGAAGCCATATGACCATACTTGCCACAATTGTAGCAATTTCCTTTGAACCTCTTCTTGTTTGGTTCATTCTTGTCTTTCATTGGACTTTTTCCTCTTCTTGTTCTTTGGAGGAGTTTCAACATGATTTGCTCCCGGAATTGAAGACTTTGAAGTGGCTTTCTTTTCAGCAGCTTTGTTGTCTTCTTCAATCCGCAAACGAACAATCAAGTCCTCCAACTTCATTTCCTTTCGTTTATGTTTCAAGTAGTTCTTAAAATCCTTCCACAAAGGAGGCAATTTTTCGATAAAGGCTGCCACTTGAAATGCTTAATTTACATCCATTCCTTCAGCAAGTAAATCATGGATTATTACTTGCAATTCTTGGACTTGAGACATGACAGTTTTACTGTCAACCATTTTATATTCCAGAAATTTGGCCACCACAAATTTCTTTAGTCCAGCATCTTCAGTCTTGTATTTCTTGTCTAATGCGTCCCATAATTCTTTAGATGTTTTGCATACGCTATAGACATTATACAAGCTGTCTTCCAACCCATTCAGAATGTAATTTTTGCACAGAAAATCAGAATGATTCCGTGCCTCCATTACTATGAAACGGTCTTTTTCCGGAGTGTCATCCGGGAAGGTTGGAACTTTGTCAGAAATAAATTTCTGCAAACTGAGAGTGGTTAGATAGAACAACATCTTCTGTTGCCACCTCTTAAAGTCAGTACCGGAAAACTTTTCGGGTTTTTCAGTTGCTGTCAGTGCAGGAACAACACGGTTTGAAGAAACTGTATTTGTTTGCACAGAAGCAGAAGTCATTACAGTATCAACAGTTTCTGCCATTTCGTATTAGATTCTTTAAGCTTGTTGTTTTCTGGATTTTGAGCAGAACTTTGATACACTACGCACACAGTTATGTTTGTTCTACGTCCACAGTTATACTGTGTCTCCTTAAAGAATCTAATCCCCTCACTATTGCCCGAGGTATGGATTAACTCTTCCCAGGATAAAATAGAACACTATTCTACAATATCGGCAATGAAAATTGTAGAACTTCGTTGAACTCAAGAACGGAGTATTCACACACACTGACTGACTGTTTTAGAAGAAGAGAGTTTACAGAATTTCGTTTTGTTTGAAATTTTTTTTTTCTGAATACCTGATGAAGGAAAACACAGGTATTTATAGCCAACTATGCACTGTTTCGAAAGGATGCACTGCTTCGAAAGGATGCACTGTTTCGAAGCACTGTTTCTGAAACATTGCATTTGTTCTGGAACTGATGCATCGTTTTTGGAACGTTGCATGTTTCTGGAATGGTTGCATTGTTCTGGAACGATGCACTGTTTCTTGAACAGTCACAAACGTTGCAAAACATTTCGTTGGAACATTGCATCTGGAGGAAAATTTCAGACGAAATTTTTTCTGGATTAAAAAAAATTTGTCCAAAAAGATAGTCTCTCGATCGATCATTTTCCAAAGCCAAAGCCGAAGCAGAGCGAGCGACGACGACGACGGCGCGAGGCTTGGTTTCTTCTTGGCTCACTATCCCTTCAAAGGAGTACTTCTTAATATAAAGGACAAATGATTTCTTTCTCCCACCAATGAGGGAGAAACTATTTTTTCCTTCTATAAAGTGACTATTCACCTCCCTTTGTTCCCATTTTGTTCCACCATTTTCCATTCATCTTTCACCAAAACCCAACAATATCTACCATTCTTATACTAGCTGACCATCCCTAACTTGATCTTATTGAGCTGCTTCCAATACCAGCTACTCTCTGCTGTTGGAACATGCCCCCAACTATCCTCTCCTCCTTTCATATACATCCCATGGACCCACCTAATCCACAACCTTTCCTTGTTTGTAGTCAGCTGCCAAATAAACACTACAATAAAAACAACCTTTAGCGGCAATAAATATGCACTTTAATAAGAGAGTTAAATTTTTTACGGCATTAGTTAAATGCCATTGGATCCAATGTCGCTATAGGTTTTAGGGGCATTTACAAAAAAAACTACAATGTAATTATCACTAGTAAGTGCCACTAAAATACATATTTAGTGGCAATTAAGCTATTGCCGTTAATTAATTGCCGCTAAAGATCATTTTTGGTGTAGTGAAACTTTCCAACAGCAGTCAAATTCCAATGTTGGAAAATATGCAGTTAATATTTGAGTATGATATTTAAGTAGAAAAATATTCAGTTACATTTATCATTAACGTGAATTTTAACTTTTTCTTTTGGTCAATAAGTTTATATTAAGCAAAAATGCTATTGGTTTAATAATATGTGCTACTCATATTTTTTGTGTGTGCACTAAAATTGATGTAATTTAATTATAATATATTATTTAAATGATATTTATTTATAAATTAATATTATAAAAATGACATAATTTAATTTAATATGTTATTTAAATGATATTTATTTGTAAATTAATATTATAAAAATGACATAATTTAATTGAATATGTCATTTAAATGATATTTATTTGTAAATACAATAAGTGAGATTTAAATATTAAGCGATCTTATAATTTTATTGTCAAACATCCTCTTGATTAACTCCTAATATCATTGGAGTAACAAGATCTTATGTTTATGGACAAGATCAATACCAATTATTTAACCATGTATAATGTATTTAATCCTTGTTTAAGGGAAATCTTTACATAAGAAAATTAATGTGTTATTCAAGGTTTATATATGTCTCACTGTCAATTGTTTTATTTTCCTTATTTAAGACCTCTAATTTCAAAATAGTGTTTTTGTTCTTTTTCATGAAATAAATAAGATACACATTGTATAAATGGACAATTAATTAATGAAAAATATTCTTAATTTGATCCACCGGTTATACTTGAAAAAAAATAATTCAATTGTATAAATGAAAAAATTAATTAATGAATGAGGAACGGGAAGAGAACCAATTTAAGTCATTTGCTATCTTATATTTTTACCTTAACGGTAAACCATCTACCATACAAAAGGATAATTTGCACGTGAGAGTAATCGAGCTCTTTAGTGTTGGGCTTAGGCTCTGGACATAGAGCTTCGGTTCGATTCGGCTGGCATATATTTAGCTTGACTTAGCTGGATTAAAGTTTGATTGTGTTGGCCTAGTTGGCTCATTTTGATTAATATTACTTTAAAATTAAAATCTATTTTTTAATCTTGATTAAGTTAGGGTATGTTTGAAAAGTCACATGTGAATTGGATTTGAGCATAATTGAGTGTAATTATATAATTTGACTTGTTTGTTTAGCCAGGTAATTACTTTGTTATCAGTAAATTTAATGTAATTAGGAGGGGAGGGGGTGGGGGTGGGGTGGGGTGAGGGTAATTACACTCCATTTTCAGGGGGAAGGTATTGAGTTACTGGTAATTACATGGTGTAATTACAAGATTACTTTTTAATTTCTTTTCATTTCAATTTATGATTTCTTTCTATTATTTTAAATTCTTTTATTTTTAATTTTAAAATATATTTTATTTTATATTATTTATATTTCATTTCCTTACTTCTCATTTCTCAACTTACTTCTTCTGATTGCATTCAATTGCTCGTATTATTTATTTTTTAATTTTTTGATTCATGTACCTCTCTGAAATGCTCTCAGCATAGGTTAAGTTAACGTGCGCTGACAGTGGCATGGCAGGGAAGAGAGGTCGCGACCGGCCCAGGATGAAGCAATTACAAACTATAGGAAGCTCTGTAAGCTCTCGAATTCAAGTTAATCGAGATGCAGCGGAACAAGGAGGGGAGATTCAACGAGCTGCTGAGGTACCAGGGTCACCAAAGGAACACATTGGGTCTTCAAGCTCTCAGAGGTTCATCAATCCTACTACGATGCATGCTTTTCAACCAGATCTGAGCGCTGTTCCAAATTTAGAGAAAGCCCAATCACCAGAGGGAGGAACTGTTCCATGGATCAATACACTGTTCCATTGAAGGTGGAGACGCCGATATATTTTGAACAATTCCAAGCCTCGAGTAAGGAAGGGGTTAAAAGTGATGCTGAGCAACAAAAGTCAAGTGAGATTCCATGGATTAATTTTCTTGCAGGTAATTGAGTAGCAGGTAATGGTATGTCACTGGATTATATTACACTTGCAATAATAGATGGTAACATAGTGGTGCAACTGGTTAAAGATGAATTGCAGAGAGAAGAAGACAAATGGAAGTGTGCCCTTATCATTTATGTTTTGGGGGAAACTCCAAGGTATAACTTCATGAAGAGATTTTTCAATCATATCTGGTCACAGGTGGCTGCTCCAGTACTTTACTATCATGAGGATAGGTATTACATTACTAAATTTCAGAAGATGGATGATATGAAGGAAGTATTTTATGTTGACCCTTATAGCTTGAATAATAAGCCTCTGATTTTGAATTAATGAACTCTGCAATTTGATGTAACAAAGGAATTTTTGACTGAAATGCCTTTATAGGTCAAGTTGCCTAAATTGCCCATGAACTGCTGGAGCTATGTTTCTCTTAGTCGTATGGCTAGTCTATAGGAATCCCAATGTTTGCAGATTAATGTATTGCCAACTAGACTAGGATTTCTTATGCTCGTATGCTTATTGAAGTTGATGTGACTAAACCTTTACCTAATTCTATTGGGGTAATGGGCTAGTGGAAATATTTTCCAACAACCAGTTGAATATGATCGACGACCTGTGTTTTGTCAAGCTTTCATGAAGGTGGGGCATGATTGTGGCAAAAAGAAGCACCAAGAGCAACCTCAAAGAAGGAAGAATAAAGTTTTCCAAAAATGGCTAGCTCAACCTACAAAGGTGGCAACTGTCCCTGTGATAGATACTGTAGAGGAAGTGGAGCACCCCACTGCTGAAACACCTTCACAGTCACTGGTGCCTATTGATGACACAATGTAAAGTAGTGTGAAGAATGTCATGGAACCAAAGCTGAAGGGAAAAGCTGTAGAATCAAGTCCAACTAAAGTTATGAGTTATGCTCAAGCTATGACCCTTTCTGGGAATAACAGAAATGATGCATCCTCTTCAACTAGTGTTGTGGTGTCTATATTACCACTTAATACATGGGGTGGTTTTTCCATTGCTACTTAATATCTTGGTTAGTATGGAATATTATGGGGATCAATAAAAGGTACAAGCCACGTGAATTATGTACCTACATTAGAAAGAATAAATATAGTTTAGTTGCTTTGGTAGAAACAAGGGTTAAGCATAATAAAGCAGCAGCTATAGTTGGGAAATTAATGCCTAGATGAAAAATATTACATAACTCGTGCTCAATATATACATTGTCAAGTGGTGAGTAGAACTCTTAAATTGGATTACTTCATGACTGTGGTTTATGGTTTCAATACAGTGGAACAAAGAAAACCTCTTTGGCAGAGTTTATATTCTTGGGCTCCTTAGTATACTAAGTCGTGGTTAATTTGGGGAGATTTTAATGAAATGTTAAGTGCCCAAGATAGGCTACATAGTGCCCCTGTGACTGGAATGGAAATTCAAGATTTTAATGCCTATGTGTAAAGTTTGTTTCTACATGAAGTGGCTTGGAAGAAGACTTTTACACCTAGACTAACAAACAACAAGGAGATGATAGGGTATGTAGTCAATTGGATAGAGCTCTAGCAAATAATGAGTGGATGCTACAATATGGACAACTGGTTTTGAAATATAGGTTGCCTTTCATTTTTGATCATTCTCCCATGTCTTTACAAGTCCAAGCTCCTGAGTAAACACCTTTCAGATTCTTCAATATAGCCCAACATGAACTTTATTTGTTCCAGGATACATGTAGGAACATAAGTGATGACAAGATGCATAGTATTTGGCAGAATCAAAAAACTTTGAGACCTAACCGTTCTATAGAAATTCAAGACAAGAAGAAAGCAAGAAAAGGATAACGATCGCTTTGGGCTGAGACAGCTAAATACAATTGAATTTAAAGGGGTTGCAGATAAGATTAGTCACATCAGAACAAAGTTGAAAGTGATTCAAAGACAAATAATTACCCAATACTTAGATAGACTGGCTGCAGTAGAGAAACAATTACTTCAACAGTTGGAGAAATGGAGCATTATTGAGGAAAGTATATTTCAACAAAAGTCTAGGGCTATGTGGATCAGGGTAGGTGATTCCAATACAAAGTACTTCATAGTTGTAATGAAAGATAGAAAACAGAGAAAGAAAATAAAGGAACTCACTGCTTTATCAGGTGAACAATTAGTGGAACATGAAGCAATTAAATATGAGATTGTGAAATTTTATCAATCCTTGTTAGGGACTGCAACTCAGAGTATTGTAGCAGTAAATATGCAGGTAATGAGAGAAGGTCCTGAACTGAGTCATGATTAACAATTAGAACTGCTTGCAAAAGTCATTGATCAGGAAATCTATCAAGGATTGTATTCCATTGGGGATGATAAGGCACCAGGGGTTGATGGATTCTATGCAGTGTTCTATAAAAAAAAGCACGACCACTGATTAAACAAGATATTTATGCAGCAGTATGAGAGTTCTTTGGGTCTGGTAAGTTGTATAGATCAATCAACTGCACTACAATGACCCTATTACCTGAAGTCCCTAGGCCAACCTCAGTAAAGGAATATCGACCTATAACATGCTATGCTGTCCTTTACAAGCTTATACCAAAGGTGTTAGATTTTAGAATTCAAAAAGTAATAGCCACTGTTATCTCAAATACACAAGCTGGATTTATTCCAAGATGAAAAGTAGCTGATAATATAATATTAGCTCATGAACTTGTGAAGGGATACAACAAAAAACACATTTCTTGTCACGACCTAATTTCTCGGGTCATGATGGTACCTACTTTAACACACTAGTAGGTAAGCCAAACCATAGCCTGAAACGACAAGTAATGGAATAATCGGTGGAAGATAAAATAAGCATGAAATACATACTCACAATAGGAGTACTAAGCAGCTATATATATATAAATAAAATCATACGGAACAACAAAGAAAAAGAGTAAAAGTACTAAAGAGTATCCCATGACCTGATAAGGTCGGTAGAAGAGCCACTAAATAAAAAATAAGAGTACTAGATAGTAGAAAATATACAAGTAGTCTCGGAATATGACAAAGACTATCCAAAAATAGCAGAAGGAGAGAGGATCAACTCCGGCTTTGAAAGCTCACCCTATCACTGAAGCAGCAGTAAGCTTGAAAGTAACGTCAGCGACGATGGCTCTTACTCGGATCTACATCAGAAAAAGATGCAGAAGTGTAGTATGAGTACCAAAAACAATGGGTACTCAATAGGCATCATAGGTCGACTGAGCTAAATTACAATAAAAGTATAATAAAAAGTGAGAATCTAAACTAAAGTTAGGAATAAAGGGCTAAATCTGAAATAATACTCCAAATTGGGCTAAAGCGATAAATATGCAGAATAAGTAACTCAAAAGTAAATACAGTCTAACTACAGCCTAACTAGGCCCCCATAAGCCCATAAGGCCCAAACAAGAGAGGAATAACCCAACTGAACCACCCCCATAAGCTCGGTGGGTACAAATAAGGAGGAATACCAATAATAATAAGGTTAAAGTGTGCCAATAAGTGATAACATACCTGGGATTCTATTCGAACCATAAACACCGGACTTGAATTGAAATTGGAGATTAGTATCATCATAATAAAGTACAGCGTACAGATCATGAATGCCTGATGTGAATCAGAACTAGTAAATAAGTCTCGAAGTAATGATAACCCAAAGCCATAACTTCCTTTAAGCCCAAATTAAACTCAAATCCCCTAATTCAATGGTCAAATTTGTAAGAGGAGAGATTTCTAACCACTAAGTCTAAGAATGATGTTTAAAGGTCAATCGTATTCTAATCCGAGCAATAAAGCAAATCGGAATTTGATAAATGGCCTAAGTTGTCCTAAGGCTCAAGTTTTAGTTTAAGGTGATGAATAAAGGCCTCTTAGATCTACAAGGAGCTAATTTAGGCGTTTGACTAAAAAGGAGGGCCGATGAGGCCCGCTACTAGTCCCAAAAATTCATACTAAAGCAAGCATCTACCCAAACCTAAACTAAGGCTTTACAATTCTGTCCCAAGGTACTAAGTAGGTCGAAACTAGTCTTAAGTTATCAATCTGACTCAAAGTGAGGAAGGATGGGCCGAATTCTACCCAAAAGGCTCTCTAATCGTCTAATTTAACCAATAATTACTAAATTATCAACCAAGTAGTAAATACCCACCCAAATCTAGCATAATACTATACTAATACTATAATAAAGCTCAATCTATGAGAAAAGTAAGCCTAGCCTACCTGGACGCCGCCGAAAGCTCACATAGTCCACTACTCCAGAGCTTTTCCTTACCGACAAGCCTCCGAATGCTATCACGTTATCAAAATAATAGTTTACGCATTAAGATGAGAATAATGATATCCACATTACATATAAATGCTCCGGGTCAAAAGTCCAACTAAAATTCCCATGTCGGGCACGCTAAAGGAATCACAAATTTGAAACAATCAACATGTCCCTCTAAGTTTAAGGATCATTTATCCTAAAAAATGGGTAAAATTAGAGCATAAATAAGCCCCAAATTAGCCCCAACAATAATCTAGAGATTTAAGGTTAATCGGAGAATTACCCTGGAAAATTAGCAAAAACTTCCCAAATAAATGATGGGGAAATGATTGTAACAAAGTCTCCAACTCACTCCTAACACCCAATGATTAATTTCCACAATTTCCAAGCTCTATAGGGTTTTAACGGTGTTTGGACTTAGAGAAAATGGATGAAAAATTGGGTGAACCAGCATTGAATACGCCCAGAGGTCCTTCATCGTGAATTCGGGACTCCTACACAAACGCGACCCTTGACCCAGACTGGCCTTGCTAACTCGGCCCGATCTACCATGATCGTGAAGGAGAAGGCCTGGACCGATCGACAACTGACTCTTCGCAAATGCAAAGACCGGCTCACGAATGTGATGACCAATAACCTTGGCCTTCATAAATTTGGCCAAGGCCTCGCGAACGTGAAGGGCAGTTTTAGCCTACACCAGATGCACCAGAAATAACAGTTTTGGCCAAGTATCAAATCTCCGATTAGACCCTCAAAATTCGTTCAGAATCCTATAAATGCAAATAAATTATGCTACCCTACCAAATTGTGCATTCCAAACTTAACAACGCCACCAAAATTCCCATCCGAGGTTGTTTTGATCAAAAGTGGGTCCCACACTCAAAGGGTTGTTTTACCCAATAGCCCAAAACAAGTTCGAAAGACTCGGGACCTGAACCAAAGGTCCCCGTAGCCCAAAATTGACAATCCAGAGCTAAGAAAACTGTCAAAATTGGCATCTAAGGCCATTCACCTTATGTTCAGGCCTGATACCTTTTTCTTAACAACGAAAGCTTCAAAATAAGAAATTGGTTCTAAAAACCAAACTAACTGCTCGATGACTGAACTGTCAGTCCCAGCAAGTCATAAATGACTTAGGAAAGCTATAGGAAAGCTCTAAATATAGAAAAAGAACAAAAACACAGGAAATAACCTGGAGGGTCGTTACAATATCCATTACTAAAAGGACTTTTGTCCACGAAAGTAAAGGATCAAGAAGTTCCTGAAGGCTCGAACAAGTAGGGATACTAGGCCTACTTCTCACTCTTGATCTCCCAATCCTCAACTGGACGGTGTCTCCACTAAATCTTAAACACTGGAATCTCTCTGGAACACAACCATCTGACATCCCTGACTAATATGGAAATTGGCTTATCCACAAAGGTCAACCTCTCATACAACTGCACCAAGTCCCAATGAAGCACGTGGGACTCATCCGAAATATAGCATCGCAACATAGACACATGAAAAATTAGATGGACGGTTGATAAGGCTGGGGGTAAGGCAAACTCATAAGCTACCTCCCCAACTGTTCGAAGTATCTAATATGGCCCAATATACCTGGTGTTGAGCTCTTCCTGAACCTCATCATGCCTTTCATGGGCAACACTCAAAGAAAAATGCGATCACTAACTCCAATCTTCAAAGAACAAAGTCTGCGGTCAATATAACTCTTTTGCCTACTCTGAGCTGCCCGCAGCCTATCCTGAATCACCCAAACTCTATCCAAAGACTCACAAACCAAGTCGGTACCATGGGGCCTAACCTATGAAGTCCTAAACTAACCAAAAGAAGATCGAGAACGCCTACCATACAACACCTAAAATGGTGCCATCTCAATACTTGAATAGTAGTTGTTATTATAAGGAAACTCTGCTAAGGCTAAATGTTGCTCCCACTGACCTCCAAAGTCCATCACATATGCGCAGAGTATATCCTTCAAAACTTAAATTGTCCGCTCTGACTGTTCACCATTCTGGGGGTGGAAAGCAATGTTAAGTTCAACATGAGTACCCAACTCCTCCTGAAATGTCATCCAGAAGATGAAAATGACATAAGATCGTCTATCTAAAATAATAGACACAGGTACTCCATGAAGGCGAACTACCTCTCGAATATAGATGCAAGTCAATCTCTCAGCACTGATTGTAGTCTGAATATGGATGAAATAAGCAGATTTGGTCAACCAATAAATGATGACCCAAATGCTATCGGAACCACAAGAAAAATGAGCCAAACCACCGATGAAGTTCAGAGTAATCTACTCCCACTTGCACTCAAAAATGGGTAGTCTCTGAATCAACCAACCAAGTCTAAGATACAAGCCTTTACCTACTGAAAACACAAATACCGAGCTATAAAGTTCGCTATATATTTCTTCATACCACTCCACTAGTAATGCTATCTTAAATCTCTATATATCTTAGCTATCCCAGGGTGAATAGAGTATCTGGAGCTATGAGACTCCCGTAGAATAAAATGAATCAAGTCTCCAACCCTCGAAATACAAATACAACCGTTGAATCTCAAAATTCCCTCAAAATCTAAGGTAGCCGTTGATGCGCCATGGTCACATGACACTTTCGATGCTTAAAACAAGGAAAATATACAATAA
Organism: Capsicum rhomboideum; assembly: GCA_031232105.1. Classification (NCBI taxonomy): domain Eukaryota; kingdom Viridiplantae; phylum Streptophyta; class Magnoliopsida; order Solanales; family Solanaceae; genus Capsicum; species Capsicum rhomboideum. Next base: position 38,285,173 of record CP124716.1, read on the forward strand.
CTTGGGTGTATTTTGTTGGTATGATGTGGTTTCTGTCCTACTTTGCAGGAAAACAGGTTTTTAAAGGCAAGATGATCAAAAAGGAAGAATCAAGCCCGAGAACGAAGTGTTGGAGGAAGAAAGAACAAGAAACTGCACCAGAGATGGACCCATGACACAAGTCACGTGGCGTGACTGCCACTCACGTGACGTGAGTGGCTGGCGTGAGTCCACTCCAGAGATTCAGGAGAAATTCTGATTTGCACGCCAGCAGTCACGTGACGTGACTGTCAGCCACGTGGCGTGGAAGAGTGCCATAACTCAACTTCTAAAGACATCTGATTGAGCCTGATTCCCACGACACCAACCTACGTGGCGTGACTTGGTTCCACGACACCAAGTCATAATACCGTGGAAGTTGCCGACTCTGTTCTCTTATTTTGTTTTGGATAAAATTAGTTTTGTATCTATAAATACCCCTGTATAGTCCTAGGTGCGGGAGTTAGTCATTCCATTGTTTGGAGAGCTATTTAACATTGTTTTGGAGTTCACAAACATATTCTTGGTTTTGTAGTTACAAACCCTAATTTGAGTTTTATTGATAATTGAGATTTTAGTGTTTCTTCATTGCTGTGAGATCATAATTATGTTTTCATCTCTGAATTCTTCTTGTGTTCTTACAATTATGAGTAGCTAAATCCATCAACTAGGGTTGCGTGAACCATGAGGAATTAACAAAATCGGTTAAGTGTAAGGCAATTCTATACCGCTGTGTATGCATGTATTGTTATTTTCTTCGTTGTGATTGCTCTTCTAACGGTTGCAAACGTTAGAAACTCACCTGTATTCTAGACTTGCTCGAGAGAGAGTAGAGATTGGGAAAAGGAGATCACAATAGAGATTTGAAGTTATCAACCTTCATCTAATAACTTGAGCCTTAGCGGGAATAGTTATCTGACATCCAGGACAAGGGTTAGTAGTGCGACGCTCGGAGACCGAGAGAAGAAGAGTGAAATTCATCTAATGAAGGTCGAGAGACAGTTAGATGAATCTAACTCGTTATATTTTGTATGCGATGCAGTGGGACAGTTTTGTTAGCACAAGTAATCGGTGGAGTTAAGGAATCATCGCGGATCACAGTCCTAGTGTATTGCTCTTATTGTCTACAAACTCGATACAACCAACAATTGTTATTGTCACTTTTTATTCACAAAACCCTCCTATTTTACTTACTTTCCAATTATTCCATCTAGTATTCTAAACAGACTTCTACCTATTCCCTGTGGGATCGACCCCAACCTAGTTGGGTTTTATATTTGACAGTGACCGCATTATACTTTTCTGGAGGTATATTTTGGGCGACATCAAATTTTGGCGCCGTTGCCGGGGACTATGGTTACAGAGTTGATTATTATTGGGTGGAGTTGATTGGTTGTGTTTTTACATACTTTTGAGGGCATACTCCGGTGTATGCCAAATACTAGGAGTCAAGGCAATCCCCTGATTCCACTTCATCTTAAAATCGAAAGGAATCTGAGAGCTAATCGGAGAATGGTAAATACTGAAGGAGTTCAGAATCCCGCAGCTGCGGGAGACATTCATAACCAGCCAATTCATCTGGTTGGTCAGGAAACAACGTATCAAACTACTACTCGATTGACACGAGAAGAGCATGCTGGACAAGCTGCTCTTAGACAAGCAGAGAGAGATAATCAAGCCATGCAGGAAGCAGCACAACCTCTGGCTGATGCTGAAGAGCGACAAAGATGACTAAGAGAACAACCAAGACCATATGTGCCTATTTATGATGATCTTGAAGAAGAAGATGTGGCCTACTTTGAGCCAATAGAGACTGGTGCCATCATCCCACCAGAGTTACCTCCAGGCACTAAGTTTGACATTACTGGTGCCATGATCCATCTGCTAAACTCGAAGGGTGTGTTCGCGGGTCTTCCTAATGATGATCCAAACATACACATAATGAATTTTGTGGGGGTCTGCACGTCGTACAATCTGCCTGGAGTTAACCAAGAGGCTATTCGGTTGAGGTTTTTTCCATTCTCCCTTACAGGAGAAGCTACTTTGTGGTTGGCTAAGCTGCCACGAGGTTCCATCACTACTTGGCAAGAATTGAGAAATAAATTTTTGGAAAGATTTTTTCCACCTTCCAAGATACTGCAGTTGAATGATGAGATTTATAATTTCAGACAGCTTTATTCTGAAGCCATCTATGAGACATGGCTGAGGTTCAAAAAGAAGCTGCAGAATGTGCCAAATCACAGGATGAGTGGTAGGAATTTACTTGAAATCTTCTACAGGGCTTTGAATGTCAACACAAAGGCGATAGCAGATACTATCACTGGTGGAGCATTCATGAGTCTGAGATGGGAACAAACTTCAGAGATATTAGATCATGTCACTAAGACCAACAGAGGATGGCATACTCGGGAGGAAGATACGCCGGTTGGCACATATGCTATTGGAGCTTCAGCAGCTCAAAGGGCTTTGGATGAATCTGTGGCTCAAGAGGTTGCTCAGTTGAGGACAGGAATTGGTCTTCTGGCTAAACAGATAGCGGCCAGAGATGCTGAAAAGGTGCATGCTATAGGTGCACAAGGTAAATCATCTAGACATGATGATAGCGAGTCTGATGAAGAGGCTAAGTACCTAAATCAAGAAGTGGCGGGTTTTCGAGACAAGGACCAAGGGTCTAATCAAGACTCTTAGAACTCAAGGCAAGGGAATCAAGGTCGGAACTATTATGGAGACAACTACAACAAATCAAGATACAGAGATCGAGAACGAGATCGTGATGGTAATTGGAGGCGGAAAGATGATACTAGAGATAAGAATGACCTTTATGTACCACCAGGAAGACGTGATGAGGAGTCTGGAAATTCAAGGATGGAGGCCCTTCTTAATAAACTGGTCAAAGGAGAAGAAAACCAGGAAAATTATTTGAAGGAGATTAGGACTGACATTTCAGGCATAAGTCAGAAAATGGAGTCTCATTCAACTACCATTAAACAGTTGGAGCAATAATTCGGGCAGATTTCATTGGCACTAAATCAACGTCATCCAGGCACCCTTCCAAGCAATACCGTCCAAAATACGAAAAATGATAGTCATTATCTCGCCATTAATACTAGAAGTGGGAAGTGCACGACAGATCCACCTATTCCTGCCGACAGTGGTATGACTAATGAACTAGTGGTTATTAATGTAGAAACTGAGTTAGAGCCGGATAATTCAAAGGGTGACATGGTTCCAAATTATCATGATGATAGCGATAATGCAAAATCTAAAAAGAGGAAGAAAAAAGAGGTACCACAAGTGCTCAAAACTATCCTACAACCTCCTCCTCCATATCCTCAAAGATTGAAGAAGAAGGCTGAGGAAGGAAAATATTAAAAGTTCATCACAATGTTGAAAAATCTGTCAGTAAACATCCCTCTTATAGAGGCATTGGAGCAGATGCCAGGTTATGCAAAGTTCATGAAAGACTTGGTGACAAAGAAGAGAACTGTTAGTTTTGAGCCAGCAGATAACATACATCACTGTAGTGCAGTTGCTTCGCATTCCCTAGTTGAAAAGAAGGAGGATCCAGGAGCTTTCATAATTCCTTGTACTATCGGGTCCTACGACTTTTCTAAAGCACTGTGTGATTTGGGTGCTAGCATCAACCTAATGCCATTAGCCGTTTTCAAATAGTTGGGGTTGGGAGCACCAAAACCAACCTCTATAAGACTTCTCATGGCCGCTAGGACTGTGAAAAAGCCGATGGGCATTTTGTATAATGTTTTGGTGAAGGTTGCATCTTTTATCTTTCCGACTGATTTTGTGATTCTTGATTGTGAAGTTGACTTTGAGGTTCCCATCATATTGGGAAGACCTTTCCTTGCCACTGGTCGTGCATTGGTTGATATGGAAACAGGGCAGCTGAAATTTAGATTGAATGATGAATAGGTTACTTTCAATGTTTGTCGTTCAATGAAGCAGCCAAGAGATAAGCGGGTGATTTCAGTGATAGATGTGGTTGATGATAGTAAGGTTGTTGTATCTCTTGAAAAAAGGTTGGGAGTAGAACCTCTGGCTATCGTGATCATGAATTTTGATGATAATGGTATTGAAGACTATGATGATATGGTGGGTGTACTCGCTGGTAAATGAGCATACACTTATGCTCTAAAGAAACTGGATCTCGATTTTAAGAATAGGTTAACTCCACCAGCTCGTCCGTCTATTGAGGAGCCTCCAGTTTTAGAGCTTAAGGCTCTTTCGGCCCACCTTCGCTACACATTCTTGGGAGCCAACAATATCTTGCTAGTGATTATTTCTACTAAATTGGTAGATTGGCAAGTAGAGGCTTTGGTTTCAGTATTGAGAAGATTTAAGAGCGCCATTGATTGGTCCATTGCTGATATCATAGGTATTCCACCCGATATTTGCACTCATAAGATCCAGCTTGTTCCTGAGTGCATACCTAGTATTGAGCACCAGCATCGTCTGAACCCACCAATGCAAGAGGTTGTGAAGAAAGAGATCATCAAGTGGTTAGATGCAGGAGTGGTTTACCCTATTGCTGATAGTAAGTGGGTGAGCCCAGTTCAGTGTGTGCCGAAAAAGGGAGGAATCACTGTGGTTCCAAACGACAAAAATGAGTTGATTCGAATGAGGCCGGTGACTGGATGGAGAGTTTGTATGGATTATCGAAAGCTGAATTCTTGGATTGAGAAAGATCATTTTCCTATGCCCTTTATGGACCAGATGTTAGACCGTCTTGCTGGTAGAGAATGGTATTGTTTTCTTGATGACTATTCGGGGTATAATCAGATTTTTATTGCCCCCGAAGACCAAGAGAAGACCACTTTCACTTGTCCATACGGGACGTCGCATTCAAGAAAATGCCTTTCGGTTTGTGTAATGCACCGGCCACCTTCCAATGCTGCATGATGTCTATTTTCTCCAACATGATGGAAGACACTATCGAGGTTTTTATGGACGATTTATCTGTTGTGGGAGACTCATTTGATGGTTGTTTGGCACACCTTGCCAATGTGCTACAAAGATGCGAGGAGTGCAACCTAGTGCTGAATTGGGAAAAATGTCACTTTATGGTCAATGAGGGTATCATATTGGGGCATCAAATTTCAAAGAATGGCATTGAGGTGGATAAGGCAAAGATTGAAGTAATTGAGAAGCTACCCCCACCTATTTCTGTAAAAGGTATTCGAAGTTTCTTAGGTCATGCTGGTTTTTATAGAAGATTCATCAAGGATTTCTCCAAGATTGCACATCCCTTGTGCAAACTTTTAGAGAAAGAGGTGAAGTTTGTGTTTGATAAAGCATGTCTTAAAGCATTCGAGTGTCTTAAGGAGAAGTTTGTTTCAGCCCCTATTATTGTGTCACCGGATTGGACTAAGCCTTTTGAGGTTATGTGCGATGCTAGTGGATTGGCTTTGGGTGCAGTCCTTGTCCAAAGACGTGAGAAAATATTACATCCTATTTACTACGCTAGCAAAATGCTTAATCCATCTCAAAAGAATTACACTGTGACTGAGCAGGAATTGTTGGCCGTAGTATTTGCTTTTGAGAAATTCAAATCTTAATTGATAGGTACGAACGTGATTGTGTATACAAACCATGCAGCTCTTCGGTATCTTATGTCAAAAAAGGATGCTAAGCCAAGACTGATTCGGTGGGTACTTCTGTTTCAAGAATTTGACTTTGAAGTCAAAGATCGTAAGGGGACCGAAAATCAAGTGGTTGACCATCTATCATGCCTTGAGAAGGAAGCCATGCTTAAATTGAAGGATGATCTTGAGATTGATGATACTTTTCCAGATGAGCAAGTACTGGCAGCATCCCAAGACTTAATCCCTTGGTTTGCTGATTGTGCCAACTTCTTGGCAAGTGATCTAGTCCCGAAAGATATGTCGTATCAGCAGAGAAGGAAATTCATGCATGAGGTAAGAAAATTCTTCTGGGATGAGCCGTATCTATTCAGGGTGTGTGCTGATGGCATAATTCGAAGATGTGTCCCAGAGGTCGAGATGATGAGTATTTTGGAAGCGTGTCACTCATCTCCAGTTGGGGGTCATCATGGAGGTGTGCGGACTGCCCAAAAAATCTTGCAATGTGGGTACTACTGGCCCAGTATTTACAAAGATGCTCATGATTATGCTCGCGCTTATGACCAATGTCAAAGGTAAGGGAATATTTCACGCAGACACGAACTTCCCATGACAACTATACTTGAGCTTGAATTGTTCGATGTGTGGGGAGTTGACTTTATGGGTCCTTTTGTGAGCTCGCATGGAATGAAATACATCTTGGTAGCCGTTGACTACGTTTCTAAGTGGGTGGAGGCAATTGCGCTTCCTAATAACGAAGGGAGAAGTGTCATAGCTTTCTTGAAAAAGAACATATTCTCACGATTCGGAACACCCTGAGTTATTATTAGTGATGGAGGGTCCCACTTTTGCAATCGTCTGTTCAAGGCCCTGCTTGAAAAATATGGTGTTAAACATAAAGTGGCAACACCTTACCATCCTCAGACAAACGGGCAGGTTGAGGTGTCAAATCGTGAGATCAAGTCTATTTTGGCGAAAGCAGTTAATGCCAATATGACTGATTGGGATCAAAGATTGGATGATGCGTTATGGGCGTATCAGACTGCTTTCAAAACACCAATTGGTGCATCACCATATCAGTTGATTTTTGGAAAATATTGCCATTTGCCCGTTGAACTGGAATATAAGGCTTTGTGGGTGTTGAAAAGGTTGAATTTAAACTGGAGTGAAACGACTCAAGTGAGACTTGAGCAGATGAATGAGATGGATGAATTTCATCTCCGGGCGTATGAAAGTTCGGCATTATATAAAAAGAAGATGAAATTGTATCATGATCGTCGAATTGAGAACCGAGAGTTTCACCCGGGCGATTTGGCGCTACTGTATAATTCCAAACTTCGCGTGTTTGCTGGCAAATTAAAGTCCAAATGGTTCGGCCCATTCACGGTAGTTAGGGTATCCTCACATGGTGCTATTGAGCTAAAAGGAGCAGATAATGTTCTATTCAAAGTCAATGGACAACGTGTTAAGCATTATGTGGGAGTTATGGAAGAGATAGAGACAGTTGAGGAACTTGAGCTTGATGAAGTCTAAGTAGTCAAGCTACCCATGTCGTGCCCCGACCCCCTAACCCAAATCCGATCCAAACCTGACCTTTACACTAAAAAATTCGACCCAAACCCATTACCATGCCTCCCAAGTCAAACCCTAAAAGTGACCATCTTGATTCCTCATCCCGAATTCGCACCAAAAATCTGGATTTACCAACCCGTCTGCGTGATGAACCGACTGAGTCTGATAGAAGTGGGTCCGTGGAGGAGTTTGATGTAAGCCATGATGATACTGCTTTGGTACCTCGGACCACGAGGTTACAGACGTGGGCCCGAGCTGCTTCCCAGGCAGCCCATCAGCCTTCCCCACCCCCTGTCGAGCCGATTATTGCGGATGAGTCCTCTAAGTCTGCACCCCAGTCTGAAGAGGGGGAGGATGATTCTGCGTCAGGCTCGACAGATGATGCTACGGGTCAGGGTACATCTGCGGCGGAGGGTACAACTTCTATTACTGGTTCTGGTGCCCAGAGTGCTCCTATTCCCACGCAGAGTGCGGAGGTTCAGCGTTGGTGTGTGCAGGGCATGCGTGCCTTTTATGATAGAGATGCTGAGTTAACAGAAAGGGGGGGGGGGGGGTCGGAGGAACATTATGGAGGATCCACGATATCGGGTAGAGGAGTTGAGGACACTGTCTGACATTTGGCCTGTCTTTGAGAGATATGGTTTGGGTTGGATGGCGCAGCCTTCTGGTCGTTATAGCTCAGAGTTAGTCCGAGAGTTTTATGCCTCTTATGCTGCGTCGGTTGACTTGAGCACTCTTGTTGGGCAGCGGTACCTTTTGCAGCCATTCTTGACTCACTTCTTGGTTCGTGGTACCCGCGTGGATATTTTGGAGCATACCATTCACCGCTTATTATTTGGGGCTGACCGTCCACTTTCGGCTTCGACTGTTGAGTTTGATCATTGGATGGAAACTGTCAGAGATAGAGTTAGGATGCGAGATGCGGATCAGAAATTAGAGCTTCTTAAATGGATTGCGGGGTACATAGCCGAGGATGGTGTGGCGGATAGTTGGGTGACTGGGAAGCTGGACATCAAAAAGTCCACGCTTCATTTTGCTGGCAGATTCTGGTGGTCCGTTGTTCGGCATCGGTTGGGTCCAACTAATGCTGACAACTCACTTACATTGGAAAGGGTTGTAGTCGTAGCCAGCATCTTGGCTGGCTATGAGATTCACTTTGAGAGATACATCATCCGGGAGATCCATGAGCGGGCCTTCTGAGATCATACGAGTATACCATTTCCATGCCTGATCCAGGGTTTGTGTAACAGGGCGGGTATAGCCAGGATACCTGCCCTCGACCATTATATATGTCACGCCCCGAATCCCATCGAGACATGATTGGCACCCGTAGCCGATAAGGCCCGAGAGAACCAACCTTTGCCTATGTTCATTCGTATGCATGTCCTCGTGTGAACCTTATTAAACCCTATGCAACTATGCGGAAAACATGAATCATGGAAACGTGTGCTAGATGCATATTTAGAAACTTGGCCGTTGGAGCCATCAAGTCAAAACGGACATTTCACTTTCACATTCATAACCCACACATGTCTACAAAAGCCTCTAACAGATGCATTAACAAGACCAACTTACAGTCGGGACAAGTCCCCGCTTTATACAAGTTATATAACATCACAAAAATATACACCTATGACTCAGGGGGCTCCGAACCAACTGGAGCTCACCAAATAGCCGCAAATGATCCCCAGTCTACAGAGGAAGTCTACTAATGCCTGCACCTGCAACATGTAAGGTAATGCCCCCGAGGGGGTCAGTACGAAGAATGTACTGAATATGTAAGGCTCATAAGGAATTCATCATCCATAATAACAACAATAATGGAATCAATATAAGGAAACAGAAATGTGCATAAACTCTCTTTCCGTATGTGGGAAACCATGTATATTATGTTCTTTACTCCTCTTGTCTTCATCTTTTATTCATCTTTATTGGTCTACCCATGCTAGGCTATTCTGTCGCCCCTGGGATGAGATTAACCCATGCTAGGTGCTTTGACCCCTGGGATGTTATGTGAACCCATGCTAGGCTTTCGTGTCGCCCCTGGGATATCATTAACCCATGCTAGGCTTATCGCCCCTGGGATGTTATATTAACCCATGCTAGGCTTTCGTGTCGCCCCTGGGATGTACCATCATAACCCATGCTAGGCTTTTATATCGCCCCTGGGATGTATCGGGATCGACCCATGCTAGGCTTTTCTGTCGCCCCTGGGATTCCACCCGTGTTATTGGGATCGACCCATGCTAGGTATTTTAACCCCTGGGATACCACCCATGATTACTTCTTAATTATACACCTCTTACTTCTCTTGTTATTCTTACTTCCATTCTTAAGAGTGATTGAAATATTGAAGATCATGACATAATAGGAATCACACATATGTATATTACTTCTTCACTCTTGCTTCATGAGATTGACATCTTCACTTATGAGGAATAGATATATTAGCTTGCACATCACCTCTCTTGTTACTCTTATGAAATCTTATGAGATTGGTACTTCTACTTGTGAAAGATTGCTACAAAGATAATCATCATAATTGAGGACTTGAAACATGTCATGATTGGAAAATACTATTCAAGAATAAATAGGTTCTCTTATGTTATTACTCTCTTGAGATCGTTCATTTAGGAATGATAACGTTATGACATTTTTGGAACTTCACTCAATGAACAAGAGATAAAAGAATCATCATGCATTTGAGAATAGGACACATATGAAACAATATACGTCAACCTGAATGTGAGATACTTCAAACCTCTCGGATTTGAAACAAGTCCAATGTCAATGTGAACAACATGTTGCAGAAGGATATGGAAAAAGGAACCTTACATACCTTGTATTCTTAATACGAATACACAATCTTAGATGTGCATACAATATTCCTGCTCCTTCCTTATGTTTCGCTCTACAACACAAGTTTATAATGAAACCAACATTAACCACCAATTACCTTATAATGGCATACAACAACAATAAGTCACATGTTTAGCTTTAACATGTCATTTCCCCTTGACAATACCATTTATGAAATTATCTTACCAAAAATCCCACAATATTCACAACATTGACCAATACATGATAATCAATACATTTCACCACAATACTTCTCCTTTACCCTTTCTTAGCCACACCACATCACAAAGAATCCATTAACTTACCATAATACATCTCATAGCACATATCGGCCAAAATCCCACAATATACACTTATATGAAAATAACAAGTTTAGGACCATAATAACACTATACATGTTGTTATTTTATCCATACCATGCTTTTTCATCAATACCACAAGTCATAATCCAAGTTACAATCCTATGGATTTCACATCTTTTACCAAAACACAAAACACCATATTCAACACTTCCAAGCATAACCAACATGATATACATAATATCTAATGCTCATAAGATGTTAAAGTACAAGAATAATCACTTACTCAAGCTTGGAAAATGGTGATCTTGCTCCAAGAAGTGCCTTAGGGTTTTGGGAGCCAAAGAGGCTTTCTTGAGAATTTTCTAGAAAATGATAGAAAAGGCATGTGTATTCTTCTTGAATAAAATCAGCCCTTTGCCCATTTATATAGGACATTTATTTCCTACTTATCCACTCTTGGCATTTAATGCAATGTGTTGCATTAGTCAATGGAAGAATGGGTCATTTGACCCATTCTTGGCCCATGCTTTCTTGCACAATTTGGGCCCATTTTGAACCCAATGCACTTAACCCAATAAAATTAATAATTTCTCATGTTTAAGTCATATCATATGTATTACAATAATATTCCCACTCATTCGATTCATATTCGTAGCCTCAATCCAAAAACCAAGTGATTCTAGCCACGTTTGGCTTATTTTGACTATAGGGGTAAAATCGTCATTTTGACCCCAAATTCGTTCTCGAGTAATTATATCATACCAATATAATATTTCACTCATTTCATGTATATTCTCATGGTTGTAGAAGAATCGTGGCAAAAATCGGCTCAATACGTCCCCGGGAACCCTTGGGACTTAAACAAAATTTTTAACTTTTGAAAGGTGCGCAGGGGCGGCGTGGCACGCTACCTGGCGCGCCCCTTTACTGCCTCTGGACTGAAAATTTCAGCCCAGAGCAGCGTGGCACGCCCCTGGGCGCGCCCCTCCTTATTTTTTTCCAAAATTTTTGTTTTCGACTTTTCTTCGCGGGTTCGGTTAGATACTTCAAGTCCTATTCTTTAACTCACTTCTTAACCTTAACATACCTTGTTTAGAGTTCCTATTAGCCTCGTTTTGAACCTCACAAATGTTCCACAGAAATTACAAAACACTCCTATGAAGGTTTGCTCACATATACGAGGCCAAATTTCAAGTTTTCTCATAATTCACTTTACCAAATGCATACTCATGGTGTCTCAACACCTAAGTAACCCTCGTTCAATGTCATCGCATAGGGTTGGGAATGTACGGGGTGTTACAATATAGAGGTGACCCGTATTGCGGATATTAGACTGATGCAGCAGCGGGGTTCCCACTCCATTTTTCCATGAAGGTCACAACCGTCTGAGTTGTCGGGCGCAGCCCTAGATGAGCCGAGTAGTGCTCCTATGCCTATTCCCGTACCGATTAGGGTACCTGCGACTATTCCTCTACAGCCTGAGGGCGCTGGCCCTGTTGATGATGCGGTACCCGATACTAGCGCTCCACCGCCTCCTTCTGGTATGGTTTCAGTATCGAGGGAATTTCTACAGCAGTTGATTGACAGGTAGACAAAGATGTTTGAGCGCCAGGCTCACACTAAGACCCAGATGGCTAAGTTGGTATCCCAGCTTAAGCCTTGGGTTAGGACCACTGTAGAGGCTGCGGAGACTAGGGTGGAGGCTCGAATGACTGCAGCGATGGAGCAGTTTATGAGGGGGTTGCATGGGAGGATTGACAGTTTTGAGGCTCGGATGACCTCCCGATTGAGTGCTGCACTAGGTCCTGACATGACCGATTTGTCCCAGGAGGTAGCCGCATTGAGAGAAAAGGTTCGAGCATTTGCATCGAGTAGCACTCCTATTACACCACCTATGCCTGCCTAGGCCTCTGTGCGACCAACATTTGAGGTAGATTTGTTCTCTGACGAGGAGCCTCCGATGGATAGAGGCAAGAGACCCTGCAGTCCGGAGGATCGGGGTGATAGTGATGCTGAGTATGAGAGTGATCTGCGGAGGGCGGTTAAAGCCTCCCGGGTGGAGTAAAATGCGAGCCTGATGGAGGCGGAGCAGAGGGTGCGTGGTGCATCTACTAGTCAGGCTGTCCCTCCATCGGATGCACCTACTACTGAGCAACTTGATGATCCCTCTGTGGGTGGGCCCACTTCTAGCGTCTAGGGCGCCACAGGTATGTCTTCACCCCATGTATGTTATTGATATCGGTGCATTGAGGGCAGTGCACTATGTTTAGTTGGGGGTAGGGGTGTACCACCACTTGGGGGTTTTTGTTGCCGTGTTTTTTTTCCCACGAGTGTCCTATCATAGTAGAACCAGCATGTTTAGGATGTTATTTATAGTGTTTATTTGGTTTTTGCTAAATTAGGAGAAAAATAAGGGAACTGTAATGCAGTCCAGTTTGAAAATTATGCTTTTTGAAGGTTAAGGATACCCCTCTTGAAAATTTTGGTTTTGAATTGTGTGAGTAGCATGTTTATGTGTGACAGTTGTTGGATCTTGTTATGGCACTAGGATTATAGGCAAATAACTGTAGCTAACATTGCATGAACCGGATAGGTAGTAGTTGATAATACAACCCTGTGCTATGTGTGTGTGAGGTCACTACTTAGTTAACTGTGTGTGTGCGATCTAGAGTTAACTGTCCGTCCCTAAGCCTACATTACAAGCCGAGTAAAGTCCTATAGTGATCCTAGTCCGACTGTCCGAAAATTAAGGCAGAGAAAATAAGGGCAAGCCTATGGTATTTCATACACACTATTTTAACTTCTTTGTGAGAGTGAGTGTTTTGACCTCGTCCCTACTTTGATATTCATTAGTATACTTTGAGTGGATAGGTCTTCTTTGATTGTGAGAGCACATGGGTTACATTATTAGTTGCTAGTTGTTTGAAAAATGTCGTTTGCATATACGCTTAGTTGTTTGTACATAATCTGGTGCTATCACTTGATCCCTTCTATGTCATGATACTATGCTGCCTGTATACACATTTTGGTTTTGAGATTGCAAATAGGAGGAGTCGAAAAAGTTTGTGCCAAAGGCAATGAATCGACTGCCATAGGTCTTTCTCTTAGTTAAGCATCACATAGGTCTATTTTTGTTTTGTTCGCCTGAGGACATGCAAACGTTCTAAGTTGAGGGTGTTGATGCGCCATGGTCACATGGAACTTTCGATGCTTAAAACAAGGAAAATATGCAATAACTTGGGTGTATTTTGTTGGTATGATGTGGTTTCTGTCCTACTTTGCAGGAAAATAGGTTTTTAAAGGCAAGGTGATCAAAAAGGAAGAATCAAGCCCTAGAACGAAGTGTCGAAGGAAGAAAGAACAAGAACCTGCACCAGAGATGAACCCATGACACAAGTCACGTGGCGTGACTGCCACTCACGTGACCTGAGTGGCTGGCGTGAGTCCACTCCAGAGATTCAGGAGAAAGTCTGATTTCCACGCCAGCAGTCGCGTGGCGTGATTGTCAGTCACGTGGTGTGGAAGAGTGCCGTAATTCAACTTCTAAAGACATCTGATTGAGCCTGATTCCCACGACACCAACCTACGTGGCGTGACTTGGTTCCACGACACCAAGTCATTATACCGTGGAAGTTGCCGACTCTGTTCTCCTATTTTGTTTTGGATAGGATTAGTTTTGTATCTATAAATACCCCTGTATAGTCCTAGGAGCGGGAGTTAGTCATTCCATTGTTTGGAGAGATATTTTACATTGTTTTGGAGTTCATTAACATATTCTTGGTTTTGTAGTTACAAACCCTAATTTGAGTTTTATTCATAATTGAGATTTTAGTGTTTCTTCATTGTTGTGAGATCATAATTATGTTTTCATCTCTGAATTCTTCTTGTGTTCTTACAATTATGAGTAGCTAAACCCATCAACTAGGGTTGTGTGAACCATGAGGAATTAACGAAACCGGTTAAGTGCAAGGCAATTCTATACCGCTGTGTATGCATGTATTGTTATTTCCTTCGTTGTGATTGCTCTTCTAACGGTTGCAAACGTTAAAAACTCGCCTGTATTCTAGACTTGCTCGAGAGAGAGGTAGAGATTGGGAAAAGGAGATCACAATAGAGATTTGAAGCTATCAACCTTCATCTAATAACTTGAGCCTTAGTGGGAATATTTATCTGAGATCCAGGACAAGGGCTAGTAGTCGACGCTCGGAGACCGAGAGGAGAAGAGTGAAATTTGTCTAATGAAGGTCGAGAGACAGTTAGATGAACCTAACTTGTTAGATTTTGCATGCGACGCAGTGGGACAGTTTTGTTAGCACAAGTAATCGGTGGAGTTAAGGAATCATCAGGGATCACAGTCCTAGTGTATTGCTCTTATTGTCTACAAACTCAATACAACCAACAATTGTTATTGTCACTTTTTATTCACAACCATCCCCCCCCCCCATTTTACTTACTTTCTAATTATTCCATCTAGTATTCTAAACATACTTCTACCTATTCCCTGTGGGATCGACCCCAACCTAGTTGGGTTTTATATTTGACAACGACCGCATTATACTTTTTAGGAGGTATATTTTGGGCGACATCAGCCGTACAGGACGCACCTCTTAACACCTGATCATAAATACCACAAAGTCTACTATCCTTAAACTGACGACTCCGAATCTGCTCGAGCTGGGTAGACCTAGCCTCAACACTAGCAAGAATCCTCCTAAGGTCTGAAATATCAAGACTAATCATTATATTGGCTATGGACTTAATGTCCAAGGCCAACAGTCGCTCTGAAGCTGAAAGAAAGTCCAAGCTACCCATACTCATCACCTTCTGGATCAAGGCATCCGCTACCACCTTCATTTTGCTCAAATGGTATAGATTAGAGATATTGTAGTCCTTCAGTAACTCAATCCACTTGTGTTTTCTCGAATTAAGATCTCTCTGATTCATAATTTACTGAAGACTATGATGTTCAGTAAATATCTCACAGTGAACGCCATACAATTAACGCCTCCAAATCTTAAGTGTGAAAACTACCGCTGCTAACTCCAAATCATGAGTAAGGTAGTTACGCTCGTGCACCTTCAGCTGTCTCGATGCATAAGCAATAACTCTACCCCACTGCATCAAAACATACCCCAAGCCAACACCAGAAGAATCACAATACACTATAAACCCTTCGCCCTCAACTAGAAGAGTCAAAATACGAGCTAAAGTGAGTAAGTCCTGAGCTTCAGAAAACTCGACTTACACTCATTGGACCACTGAAATAGAACCTCCTTCCTAATCAACCTGGTCATAGGCATTGTAATAGCAACAAATCTCTCGATGAACTATATTTAACAGCCTGCCAAACTAATAAAACTATGAACCACGGTCAGAGATGTTGGCCTAACCCAATCACAAATAACTTTAATCTTTGTTGGGTCCACCATAATCCTATCCTTTGACACTATGTGCCCTAGGAATGCCACAGACTCTAGCCAGAACTCACACTTTGAGAATTTGGCAAAAAGCCTATGATCTCTCAAAGTGTGGAGCACATTCCTCAAAGGCTACTTATGCTCCTCCCTACTCCTTGAATAAATAAAGGTATCATCGATGAAAACGATCACAAATGAGTCAAAATAAGGCCTAAAGACATGGTTAATCAAGTCCATGAATGCTGCAGGGGCATTGGTCAACCCGAAAGAAATCACCAGGAACTCAAAATGGCCGTCGCGGGTCCTGAAGGTTGTCGTAGGGATGTCCTCTGCCCAAATCCTCAACTAATGGTAACCAGATCTCAAATCAATCTTAGAAAAAACTGTTGCACCCTGAAACTGGTCAAATAAATCATCTATACGAGGCATAAGATACTTACTCTTCACTGTCACTTTATTCAACTGCCTGTAGTCGATACACTTATGCATAGAACCATCTTTTTTCCTTCACAAACAGAATGTGAGCAGTCTAAGGCGATACACTAGACCTAATGAAACCCTTACCCAGAAGATCCTGAATTTGAGAATTTAGCTCCTTTATCTCGGCAGGAGCCATACAGTAAGGTGCCATAGAAATAAGTGGGGTGCCCAGCTCAAGGTCAATCACATAAACTCAATATCTTGCTCAGGAGGAAGACCAGGTAGGTAAGTGGAAAAATATCGGGAAAGTCACAGACTATAAGAAAAAAAAACCAAGCGAAGGACTCTCCGCAATAACATCATTAACATAAGTAGGATATAACTCACAACCCCTCGATACAAGTCTCCTAGCTCGAACGTAAGAAATAATCCCCATCGGTGCGTAGCTAAAAGAACCCTGCCATATGATTGGGGGTCTGCCAGCCATGGCTAAGGTAACAGTCATGGAAAAATAATCCAAGACTGCATGATAGAGGGATAACCAGTCCATGACCAACATCATATCAAAATCCACCATATCTAGCGCAATAAGGTCAACCTTAGTATCATACTCTTGAATGGTCACAACACATGATCTATAAACCTGATCCACTACTAAAGAATCACCCCCAGGAGTAGATACACATAATGGCACAGATAAAGGTACCTAAGAAAACTCTACCACAGTGCATAATAAGCAAAAACATATGAATAAATGAATCCCGGATCAAATAAAGCAATAGCTTTCTGACGATATACTAAAATCATACCTGTAATAACAGCATTCAAAGACTCCATCTCTGGCCTACCAGGTACAGTATACAACTGACCCCATCTACCTCCGAACTGGGTGCCTGACTAACCACCTATCCTACCTACCTGAAGACCTCTTATAAAACCCTGAGGACCACTCCTGTGACCCCGAGCACCACTTCTAGTTAGAGGAAGCACTGATCTAATCGGCTGAATTCTCTGCACTGCAGGCTCAATCATCCTATGCCGGGGACATTCTCTGGAGAAATGAATGACGACACCATAAACATAGAATGGCCTCGACACTCTGCTCTGTTTAGATAGTTTGGTTGACCTAGAATGGCCACCACGACCTGAAAACCTTGATTGTGCACCCCTTGAGGACTGACCACTGACCTGACCACTGTAGTCACTATAACCAGACTAGCCCCCATCAGTAGTCTGAAGTGATATCTGAACAGGCCTACTAGACTGACCCTAGTACTGATCAAACTGACTCTAAGGGTACCTACCCTAAAAACCTGTGCCCATGAACTGCGAGTCGTTGTGGCTCTCACTGTAACTGCCCTACTGACATGACCTCTTATTGATGCCCCCTTAGTCCTGATCGATCTCATCTATAGTATAGGCATGATCAACAATGTTAGTAAAAGACTTCCCTGAAGTCACCAAACTCTGAGTAGCCCTGCAGAGCGGTAGACTCAGCCCTCTGATGAAACATTTAATCCTCTCATACTTTGTAGGTAAAATCATAGTGGCATGTTTGGATAGCTCGTGGAACCTCACCTTATACTTGACCATCATCATAAAACCCTGTCTCAATAAAGAAAACTCATCCCTCAGGCGCTCACGTATAGTACCAAGCATGTACTTCTCTAAGAAAGCCTTAGAGAACTGAGCCCAAGTCGAAGGAGGAGATCCAGCTGGATTGGAATTAAGATAACCCCTCCGCCACTGTCTCGCTACCCTGTTAAGCTGATATGTCATGTAATCCACTCTGTACAACTCAACCAACCCCAAATTATGAAGCCTCTCTTTGCAACTAGTCAAAAACTCATAATCTCTTGGGGACCTTGCAAACCTAGGTGTATTCAATCTCTGAAATTAGCCTAACATCTTATGCTCCTCGGCAGTCATAACTGGCTGAGCAACTACTGATTGTGTTGATCTGATGGTGTACCACCTACTAAACCCAACAGCTATAGTAAAGCATCTCAAAGGATTTAGAAAGATATAAATCCTGATAGGGCCTGGGTTGTCCTCTGGCCTACCAGTGGATGGGGTGATTGAATCTCTGGAGCTACCTCTGGCTCAGAAGCAATAATGGGATCTGGTGAAGGCTCCCTGTCCTGACCCCTGACTGGTGCCATATCTCTAGCCTGACATCAACTTCTAGGTCAACCTCGGCCTCTAATGGGTGCCCTGGCTGTAGGCTTTGGGTATCTCTCCCCGACCATCATAGCTCACGTCCTAGACCTCAGTGAAAGAGTGAAACAAATAAGAACTCAGAAACTAACACAGACTCCGCCCATGAAATGAACAAAGAAAGTGAGATTTTCCTAAAAATATCATGTAGCCTCTCGAAGATAGGATACGAACATCATCGTACCGATCTGTGGGACTCTACTAAACACTTGATCTTGTACCAACAATACCAGTGAACCTAGGCTCTGATACCAATTTGTCACGACCCAATTTCTCGGGTCATGATGACACCTACTTTAACCCACCAGTAGGTAAGCCAAACCATAGCCCCAAAAAATAAGTAATGGGCTAATCGGCAGAAGATAAAATAAGCATGAAATATAGACTCACAATAGGAGTACTAAGCAGTGATATATATATGAATAAAATCATACAAAACAACCAAAGAAAAGAGTAAAATTACTAAAGAGTATCCCATGACCTGATAAAGTCTGTACAAAAGCCATTAAATAAAAAATAAGAGCACTAGATAGTAGAAAGTATACAAGTAGTCTTGGAATACAGAAAAGTCTATCCAAAGATAGCAGAAGGAGAGAGGATCAACTCCGGCTCTAAAAGTTCACCCTATCTCCAAAGCAGCAGTAAGCCTGAAAGTAACGTCAACGGCTATGGCTCTTACTCAGATCTGCATCAAAAAAAGATGCAGAAGTGCAGTATGTGTACCAAAGAAATGGGTACTCAGTAGGCATCATAGGCCGATTGAGCTAAATTATAATAAAAGTAAAATAAAAAACTAAAAAGTAAACTAAAGTCAGGAATACAGGGCTAATTCTAAAATAATACTCCAAACTAGGTTAAAACGATAAATATGCAGAATAAGTCACTCAAAAGTAAATACACTATAACTACAACCTAACTAGGCCCCCATAAGCCCAGAAGGCACAAACAAGAGAGGAATAACCCAATCGAGCCCCCATAAGCCTGGTGGGTACAAACAATGGGGAATACCAACAACAATAAGGTTAAAGTATGCCAACGAGTGATAACATACCTGGTATTCCATTCGAACCATAAACACCGAACTTGAACCAGAATTGGAGAATAGTATCATTATAATAAAGTACCACGTATCGATCATTGATGTGTTATGATCACATGACACTTTCGACGCTTAAAAAAAGGAAAATATGCAATAACTTGGGTATATCTTGTGGGTATGATGTGTTTTCTATCCTATATTGCAGGAAGATAGGTTTTGGAGGCTAAATGGAGGAAAAGTGAAGAAACATGCACTAGAGTGGAGCATATGAAGAAGAAAAGAGCTAAGTCGAAGATAAAGAGTGACCCACGGCAGGGTCACGTTCCGTGAGTCCACCCACGTCACGTGGGTGGCTGCCGTGAGTCACCCTTTGCTGCCTGGACAAGAGCCTGATTTCCATGACATCCACTCACGTGACGTAAGTCCACCCACGTGACGTGGGTGGGTGATGTGATCCGACCTCAGAGATATGCTATGTTGCCTGATTTCCATGAAACTGATCCACGTGACGTGACTTGTTTCCATGACACCAAGTCACGGTACCGTGGAAAGTTGCCAACTCTGTTGTCCTACTTTGTTTAGGATAGGATTCATCTTGTATCTATAAATGCCCCTGTATTGTCCTATGTGCTGGAGTTAGTCAGTACATTATTTTGAGATAGTTTTTCATTATTTTGAGCTTATAAACACATTATTGGTTTTGTAATCTTGGAATATCGATTCTAGGGTTTTATACATAATTGAGATTTCAGCGTTTCTTCATTATTGTGAGTTTACAATTATGTTTTCATCTTCGAATTCTTATTGTGCTCTTGTGAACATGGGTAGCTAAACTCATCAACTAGGGTTGTGTGAACCATGAGGAATTAACGAAATGGGTTAAGTGCAAAGTAATTATGAACTGGTGTGAATGCATGTATTTTTATTTCCTTCGTTGTGATTGATCTTCTAACGGTTGCAAATGTTAGGAACTCGTCTGTATTCTAGACTTGCTCGAGAGAGAGGTGGAGATTGGGAAAAGGGAATAACAACAGAGATTTGAAGCTATCAACTTCATCTAATAACTTGAGCCTTAGCAGGAATAGTTATCTGAGATCCAGAACAAGGGTTAGTAGTGCGACACTCGGAGACCAAGAGGAGAAGAGTGAAATTCATCTAACCAAGGTCGAGAGACGTTTAGATGAACATATCTTGTCATATTTTGCATGCAACATAGCGGAACAGTTTTGTCAGCACAAGTAACCGGTGGAGTTAAGGAATCATTGGGGATCACAGTCCTAGTGTACTCCTCATATTGAAAACAACTTCAAAGAATCAACACTTGTTACTATCACTACTTGTTTACAACCCCTCCCCCTCCCCCCCCTCCCCCCCTCAAATTTTTACTTACTTACCAGTTACTCAGACCAGCATTCTACATAACTTTAACCTATTCCCTATGGGATCGACCCCAACCTAGTTGGGTTCTATATTTGATACAGCGACAACATTATACTTCTTAGAAGGCATATTTTGGGCGACATCAAATTTTGATGCCGTTGTCGGGGAATACGATTACGGAGTTGATTAGTTTACTTGTTGGAGTTGATTGGTTTTGCTTTTCTATACTTTTAAAGGCACACGTCGGTGTATGCCCAATACTAGGAGTCAAGGCAACCCCCTAATTCCACTTGATCTTGAAATAGAAAGGACTTTGAGAGCTAATCGAAGAATGATGAATACCGATGAAGTTCAGGATCCTGCAGCCATGAGAGACATTCATAATCAACCCATTCAGTCGGTTGGTCATGAAATAGTAGACCAAACTACTGTTAAGTTGACACGGGAAGAGCAAGCTAGACAAGCTGCTCTGAGGCAAGCAGAGAGAGATAATCGAGCTATGCAAGAAGCAACCCAACGACTGATTGAAGCTGAAGAGAGACAAAGAAGACTAAGAGCTCACCAACTACCTCAAAGACCGTATGTACCAGTTTATGATGATCCTGAGGAACAAGATGTGGCCTATTTCGAGCCAATAGAGATTAGTGCCATTATTCCACCAGAGTTACCTCGGGGCACTAAGTTTGACATTACAAGTGCCATGATTCACTTGCTAAACTTGAAGGGTGTGTTCGCCGGTCTTCCTACTGATGATCCAAACATGCATGTGATGAATTTTGTGGGGGTCTGCACCTCATATAATTTGCCTGGAGTTAACTAAGAGGCTATTCGGTTGAGATTGTTTTCGTTCTCTTTAATAGGAGCAACTACTTTGTGGTTGGCTGAGTTACCACGAGGTTCCATCACTACTTGGCAAGAATTGAGAAATCAATTTCTAGAAAAAAAATTTCCACCTTCTAAGATGCTGTAGTTGAAGGATGAGATTTATAATTTCAGACAACTACATTCTAAATCACTATATGAGACATGGCTAAGATTTAAGAAGAGGCTGCAAAATATTCCAACCGAGGATGGCATACTCGGGAGGCAGAAATGCCTGTTGGCACATATGCTATTGGAACCTCAGCAGCACAATGGGATTTGGATGAATCTGTATCTCAAGAGGTCACTCAGCTGAGGAAAGAAATTGGTTTATTGGCTAAACAGATAGCGGCCAGAGATGCTGAGAAGGTGCATGCTGTAGGTGCACAAGGTAAAACACCTAGACATGATGATTATGAATCTGATGAAGAGGCCAAGTATTTGGATCGAGAAGTGGCGGGTTTCTGAGCCAAGGGTCAAGGGTCTAATTAAGACTCTTGGAACTCGAGGCAAGGGAATCAAGGTAGGAACTACTATGGAGAAAATTACAATAAGTTGGGATATAGAGATAGAGAACGAGATCGTGACGGTGATTGGAGGAGGAAGGATGATTATAAAGAGAAGAGTGGGGAATATATTTCACCAGGAAATCGTGATACTGACTCTGGAAATTCAAGAATGGAATCCCTTCTCAATAAACTGGTAAAAGGGTCAGAGAGTCAAGAACAGTGCCTGAAAGAGATTAGGTCAGACATCTCGGGAATAAGTCAGAAAATAGAATCCCATTCGACTGCTATTAAATAGTTGGAGCAACAATTTGGGCAGATATCGGTGGCATTGAACCGTCCAAAACCCGAAGAATGATAGTCACAGTCTGGCCATTACTACTAGAAGTGGGAAATGCACAACGATCCATCTATACCTATGGATAGTAGTAAAACCAATGAGCCGATGATAGTTGATGTAGAAACTAAGTTAAAGCCAGATAATTCAAAGGTCAAAACAGTTCCAAATCCTCGTGATACTGGCGAAAAGGCAAAATCTGAAAAGATGCAGAAAAAGGAGGTCCCACAAATGCTGAAAACTATCCCACGACCTCCTCCTCCCTTTCCTCAAAGATTGAAGAAGAAGGCTGAGGAAGACAAATATCAGAAGTTTATTACAATGTTGAAAGAGCTATCGGTAAACATCCCTCTTATTGAGGCATTGGAATAGATGCCAGGCTATGCGAAATTCATGAAAGACTTGGTGACGAAAAAGAGAACAGTCAGTTTTGAGCCGACAGATAACTTACATCATTATAGTGTAGTTGCTTCGCGTTCCCTAGTTGAAAAGAAGGAGGACCTAGGAGCTTGCACAATTCCTTGTACTATCGGGTCTTATAACTTTGCTAAAGCACTTTGTGATTTGGGCGCTAACATTAACTTAATGTCGTTAGCCATTTTCAAACAGTTGGGTTGGGGGCACCAAAACCAACCTCTATGAGACTTCTTATGGCGGATAGGACTGTCAAAAAGCCGATGCTCATTTTGTATGATATTTTGGTAAAAGTTGCATCTTTCATCTTTTCGGCTGACTTTGTGATCCTAGATTGTGAGGTTGATTTTGAGGTTCCCATCATATTGGGGAGACCATTCCTTGCCACTGGGCATACATTGGTCGACATGGAAATAGGGAAGATGAAATTCAGGTTAAATGATGAACAGTCACTTTCAATGTTTGTCGTTCCATGAAGGAACCGAAAGATATGCGGGTGATTTCGGTAATAGATGCAGTTGAGGATAGTGATATTGTTGTGTCTCTTGAAGAAAGATTGGTGGTAGAAGCTCTTGTGACCGTGATTATGAATTTTGATAGTGACGGTATTGAGGAATACGATGAGATGGTTGGTGCACTCACTACTAAGGGATTCTACACTTATGCTCCAAAGAAACTTGATCTCAATTTGAAGAATAGGGTGACACCACCAGCTCGTCCTTCTATTGAGGAGCCTCCAGTTTTGGAACTTAAGGCTCTTCCGGCTCACCTTCGCTACACATTTTTGGGAGCCAACAACACTTTGCCTGTGATTATTTCTGCTAAATTGGTAGAATGGCAAGTAGAGGCTCTGGTTTCGATATTGAGAAGATTTAAAAGGGTCATTGGTTGGTCCATTACTGATATTATAGGGATTTCACCCGGCATTTGCATTCACAAAATTCAACTTAATTCTGAGTGCATACTAAGCATTGAGCACCAATATCGTCTAAACCCACCAATGCAAGAGGTTGTGAAGAAAGAGATCATCAAGTGGTTAGATGTAGGTGTGGTTTACCCCATTGCTGATAGTAAGTGTGTGAGCCCAGTTCAATGTGTACCAAAGAAGGGAGGAATCACTGTGGTTCCAAATAATAAGAATGAGTTAATCCCAATGAGGCCGGTTACTAGATGGAGAGTTTGCATGGATTATCAAAAGCAGAATTCTTGGATAGAGAAGGACCATTTTCCTATGTCATTCATGGATCAGATGTTGAACCGTCTTGTTGGTAGAGGATGGTATTGTTTTATCGATGGCTATTCAGGGTATAATCAAATTTTCATTGCTCTCGAAGACCAAGAGAAAACCACTTTCACCTGTCCATACGGGACATTCGCATTTAAAAGTATGCCATTCGGTCTATGTAATGCACCGACCACTTTCCAACATTCCATGATGTCTATTTTCTCCGACATGGTGGAAGACACTATTGAGGTTTTTATGGATGATTTTTCTATTGTGGGAGACTCATTTGATGATTGCTTGGCACACCTTGCTAATGAGCTGCAAAGATGAGAGGAGTGCAACTTAGTGCTAAATTGGGGAAAATGCCATTTTATGGTAAATGAGGGTATCGTATTGGGGCATCAGATCTCAAAGAAAGGCATTGAAGTTGATAAAGTAAAGATTGAAGTGATTGAGAAGTTACCTCTACCTATCTCCGTAAAAGGAATTCAAAGTTTCTTGGGACATGCAGGATTTTATAGAAGATTCATCAAAGACTTCTCGAAAATTTCTAACCCGTTATGCAAAATTTTAGAGAAGGAGGTGAAGTTCGTGTTCGATAAAGCATGTCTTAAAGCATTTGAGTGTCTGAAAGAAAAGCTGATTTCAGCCCCTATCATTGTATCACTAGATTGGACAATGCCTTTTGAGGTTATGTGTGATGCTAGCGGGGTGGCTTTGGGTGCAGTCCTTGGCCAAAGACGTGAGAAGATTTTACATCTGATTTAATATGCTAGCAAAGTGCTTAGTCCAGCTCAAAAGAATTACACTGTGACTGAACAGGAATTGTTAGCGGTGGTCTTTGCTTTTGAGAAATTTTGCTCTTATTTGATTGGCACAAAGGTAATTATACATACAGATCATGCAACACTTCAATATCTATGTCGAAGAAGGATGCTAAGCCAAGGTTGATTCGGTGGGTACTTTTATTACAAGAATTTGACTTTGAAGTCAAGGATCAAAAGGGAACCGAGAATCAAGTTGCTGACCAGCTATCACACCTTGAGGAGGAGGCCATGCTTAAATTTAGGGATGATCTTGAGATTGATGATGCATTTACAGATGAGCAAGTACTGGCAGCATCACAAGACTTAATCCCTTGGTTTGCTGATTTTGCCAACTTTTTGGCAAGTGATTTAGTTTCAAAAGATATGTCATATCAGCAGAGAAAGAAATTCATGCATAAGGTGAGAAAATTCTTCTGGGATGAGCCATATTTATTTAGGGTGTGTGCATATGACATGATTTAAAGATGTATTCTGGAAGTCGAGATGATGAATATTTTAGAAGCATGTCATTCATCCCCAGTTGGGGGTCATCATGGAGGTGCACGGACTGCCCATAAAATCTTGCAATATGGGTACTATTGGCCCAGTATTTACAAAGATGCTCATGATTACGCTCGAATTTGTGACCAATGTCAAAGGCAAGGGAATATCTCACGCAGACACGAACTTCCCATGACAACTATACTTGAGCTTGAATTGTTTGATGTATGGGGAATTGACTTTATGTGCCCTTTTGTGAGCTCACATGGGATGAAATACATTTTAGTAGTTGTCGACTATGTTTCTAAGTAGGTGGAGGCAATTGCGCTTCCCAATAATGAAGGAAGAAGTGTCACGGAATTCTTGAAGAAGAACATATTTTCATGGTTTGGTATACCCCGAGTAATCATTAGTGATGGAGGTTCCCACTTCTGTAATCGGCTATTCAAGGCCCTGCTTGAAAAATACGGTGTTAAACATAAGGTGGCAACACCTTACCATCCTCAGACAAGCGGGCAAGTTGAGGTGTCAAATCGTGAGATCAAGTCTAGTTTTGCGAAAATGGTGAATGCCAATAGGACTAATTGGGCTCGAAGATTGGATGATGCATTACGGACATATCGAACTGCTTTCAAGATGCCAATTGGTACATCAACATATCAATTAGTTTTTGGAAAATCTTGTCATTTTCCTGTCGAACTTGAACATAAGGCTTTATGGGCTTTAAAAAGGTTGAATTTAGACTGGAGTGAAACGGTTAATTGAGACTTGAGTAGATGAATGAGATGGAAGAATTTCGTCTCCGGGCTTATGAAAGTTCAGCAATATATAAAGAGAAGATGAAATTATATCATGATCGACACATTGAGAAACGAGAGTTTCACCCGAGAGATTTGGTGCTAATTTATAACTCCAAGCTTCGCTTGTTTGCTGAAAAGTTAAAGTCCAAATGGTCTGGACCATTCACGGTGGTCAGGGTATTCCCACATAGAGCAATTGAGCTAAAAGGAGATGATAATGTTCTATTCAAGGTCAATGGGTAGCGTGTAAAACATTATGTAGGAATCACGGAAGAAATAAGGACATGTGAAGAGCTTGAGCTTGATGAAGTCTAAGTAGTCAAGCTAGCCATGTCGTGCTGTGAAATTAAATCAGGCACTTCATGGGAGGCAACCCATGGGCTGGTTGGGGAAGTCTGAGTATCCAAGTTAGCCATGTCGTGCCGCGACATTAAATCAGGCGCTGCTTGGGAGGCAACCTAAGTTTTTCTTATGTGAGATCTGAGCATTGGCAGATGTGTTCACTGATATTCGCTGTATTGAACTGAGATTTGCCAGTACTGCCTATGGAACAGATTCACGAGACATAAGTTCACTTAAGTAACGTGGACTGGTACCGTAGAAGTCAGAGAAAAATTATCACCTGCGAAAGTTGACCTACGCTAGAGACCCACGTGACATGGGTCAACCCACGTCACGTGGGTAGTTCCATGAAAATTAGAAACTCAAATAATTCGAGACCCGACCCGACCCGACCCTTTTCTTTATATAAATTTCAGTATCCTCCTCAAAACCCGACCGAAATCTGCATCCCCACTCCACTCTCTCAAATTCAAATCCTCTCATAAACCCTATTTTCCCAAATTCACCAATTTCCTTGTACCAATTCCTAAACCACCAAATTTCCCCTTACCAATTTTCAAATTTCTCAAAAGCTTAATCACTTAAATCCCCAAATACCCCAAAATCCAAACCCTACCCAAAAATTCAACTAAATTCGACCCACCCACAACCAAACCCGACCCACAAGACTCAAACCCGACCCACCCGATATCATTCCTCCCAAACCGAACCCCAATGTGACCACCTTGATTCTTCGTCAAGAATTCGAATAAAAAATCCAGAATTTTTGACCCAATTGCGTGATGAGTCGTCCGAGTCAGGGAAAAGTAGGTCTGAGGAGGTTTTTGATATTGGCACTGATGATACTGCACTAGTACCTCATACCACGAGGTTACAAACTCGGGTACAAGCTGCTGCCCGGGCCGCACTTCAGCCCATTCCACAGTCGGTCCAGCCGACTGTTCCTGATCAGTCTTTCGAGTTTGCCCCCCAGTCTGAAGAGGGGGAGGATTATTTGATATCGGGCTCTACGGATAATACTACAGGACAGGGTACCTCTGCGGCAGAGGCTATAACATCTATTTCAGGCACTGATGAACATAGTGCCCTGACTCCCTCACAGAGAAGGGATATCTAACGATGGTATGTTCAGGGCATGTGGGTATTTTATAATAGGGATACCGAGCTTACTGAGCGGGGTGTATATAGAAGAAGTATTATGGAGGAGTCTCGATATCTGCTAGAGGAGTTAAAATCATTGCCTGACATTTGGACTGCGTTTGAGCAGTATGGGTTTGGATAGATGGCGGAACCTCCTAGTCTCTATAGCTCAGAATTGGTCCGAGAATTTTATGCATCCTATGCTACGTCTGTTGATTTGATCATACCTATTGGGCAGCGGTACCGGGACCAACCACTATTGACTCACACTTTGGTTCGAGGGACCAGAGTCGATATATCTGAGCAGACCATCCACCAATTCTTGTTTGGTGCAGACCGTCCATTGGCAGCTACGACTACTTAGTTTGATCACCGTATGGAGACTGTTAGGAATTGGATTAAAATGCGGGATGCTGATCAGAAGTTGGAGTTGCTGAGGTAGATTGCTGGTTATATATCGGAGGATGGTGTTGATGCTAGTTGGGTGACTGGGAAGATGGATATAAAAAAGTCCACACTCCATTTTGCTGGCAGGTTTTGGTGGTCGGTTGTTAGGCATCGGTTGGGACCCACTAATGCTGATAATTTAGTCACCTTGGACCGAGTTGTGGTGGTAGCTAGAATCATTACAGGTTATGATATTCATATCGCCAGGTACATTATTAGGGAGATCCATGAGTGTGCCTTTTGAGACCATCCCAGTATCCCTTTCCCCTGTTTGATTCAGAGCCTGTGTGATAGAGCGGGTGTGGTTAGGCTACCTACCATCGATCACTATATCAAGGTGACTCGCATAGCATATATTGGGTTGATGCAGCAACGGGGATCTAACCCCATTGTTCCATGAAGGTCTCAACCTTCCGGGTCGTCAGGAGCAGCCCTTTTTGAAGGGCTGGGAGATAGCGAAAAGCCGATGTGTACCCCAGCACCAGTGAGTATGCCTGAGATAGTGCATGTACCTGCTGAGGGCACAGGACCGGTGATTGATGATGAGGCTCCAGGCACTACCGTACCACCAATTCCTTCTGGTATGGTTTCAGTTTCGAGGGACTTCCTGCAGCAGCTGGTTGATAGGCAGTCGCAGATGTTTGAGAGAAAGGCCCACACAGAGGCGCAGATGGCTAAGTTGGTATCCCAACTTAAGCCATGGGTTAGGACCACAGTTTAGGCTGCAGAGGCTAGAGTGGAGGCCCGTATATCTGTGTCTATGGATAAATTCATACGAGAGCTGCATGGACAGATTGATAGCTTTGAGGTGCGGATGGCTACCCGGTTGGGTACGACATAAAATCTTGGTATGGCAGCATTGACACAGGAGGTATCTGCATTGCGAGAGGAGGTTTGAGCTTTGACACCGAGTAGCACCCCTATTATCCCACCTATGCCTGTTCAGGATCCGATACGGTCAATTTTTGAGGTGGATTTGTTTGCCGATGAGGAGCCTCCTAGTGACAAAGGCAAATGATAGTGGTGACAAGTATGAGGGTGATCTCCGAAGAGCAGTTAAGGCCTCCCAATTGGAGTACCATACTAGTCAGATCGCCCAGGAGTAGAGGGCATGAGGTGCATCCTCTATTCAGGCACCCCCTCCACCAGATGCACCTAACAGAGAGCCCAAAAAGCATACTGATGATCACGCTATGGGCGGGCCCACTTTTGGCACTTAGGGTGCTGCAGGAATGTCTTCACTCCCTTGCATTTATTATATTGATAGCTGTACACTGAGGGCAGTACACCATTGTTAGTTGGGGGTGGGGGTGTACCACTACTTGGGGGTTTTTGTTGTCGTGTTTCTTTTTCCCCAAGTGTGCTATCATAGTAGAACCGACATATTTAGGTTGTTATTTATATTAGTTATGTGTTTTCATGATTAATTAAGGGAAAAATAGGGGAACCTTAGTGCAGCCAAATTTTGAATGTATTTTGAATGATAAGGATGCTTTAGCTTTTGGATTGTTTAAAGGATACCCTCCTGAAATTTTTGTTTTTAAATGGTGTGTGTAGTAGGTTAGTTTGTGACAGTTGTTGGATCTTGTTATGGCATTAGGATTATAGACAAAATAACGGTAGCTAGCATTGCATGAACCCAGATAGGTAGTAGCTGATAATGTAACCCTGTGCTATGTGTGTGTGAGGTCATTACTTAGTTGACTTTGTGTGTGCGATCCAGCACTTACCCGGTTAGTCTTCCCTAGGTTAGAGGATAGTGGTTAGGAAAGGATCATAGGCCGTTTTTGAATAAGTCAACGCTTAGCCTAAATGCCTGACCAAATGAATTAAGTATCCCTTGATCCCGATTTTGAGCCTTAATTGATCTGTTTCTTTCATTAGCCTATTCACCTTCCCATTTTGACTTATAATGAACCTGTCTTGGCCCTGGTCCCTCCTTGGACATTGTATACCTCAAATCAGGCAAATCGCCTAAGTTGAGGGTGGCTATTATAGGGGTGCATAGATTGATTTGGGTATGAAGAAGGGGTTAGTAAAAGAAAAAGAGAATAGATTTGGGTGTTAAAAAAAAAAAAAAAAAGAGAAAAAAATATAAATAAATTATGTTTTGAAAGTATAAAGGAAATCACACCCAAAAATCTAAAAATAAATGAAGGAGAATAAGGGAGAATAAATAAGCATGGTTGAAAAGTGGAGCCAAAAATAGTATAGTGTCAAGGAGGGTTAAGTCACCATATCCATATGTACCATACCCATCCCCAAGCCTACATTACAAGCCGATTAAAGTCCTATAGTGATCCTAGTCCAACTGTCCGAGAAAATAACTAAGGCATAGAAAATAAGGGCAAGCCTATGGTATTTCATGCACACTGTTTGAACTTCTTTGTGAGAGAGAGTGTTTTGACTGAGTCCCTAATTTGAGATTCTTTAGTATACTGTGAGTGCCTGGGACTTCTTTGCTGTGAGAGTACATGGGTTGTATTGTTAGCTGCTATTTGTTAGGATAATGTCATTTGCATATAAGCTTAGTTGTTTGTTCATAATCTGATGCTATTACTTGATCCCTTCTGTGTCATGATAATATGTTGCATGTATCTACACCATGGTTTTGATTTGTAAGTAGGAGGGGTTAGAAAAGTTTTGAGGGCAAAAGCAATGAGTCGACTGCCGTAGGTCCCTTAGGTTTCTCTTAGTTAAGCATCGTATAAATTTGTTTTGTTTTGTTCGCCTGAGGACATGCAAACGCTCTAAGTTGAGGGTGTTGATGTGTCATGATCACATGACACTTTCGACGCTTAAAACAAGAAAAATATGCAATAACTTGGGATATCTTGTGGGTATGATGTGCTTTCTGTCCTATATTGCAGGAAGATAGGTTTTGAAGGCTAA
This sequence comes from Capsicum rhomboideum, assembly GCA_031232105.1. Lineage (NCBI taxonomy): Eukaryota > Viridiplantae > Streptophyta > Magnoliopsida > Solanales > Solanaceae > Capsicum > Capsicum rhomboideum. The sequence goes on from CP124716.1 coordinate 38,316,262, forward strand.
ATGGAGAAAAAGTGAAGAAGCATGCACTTGAGTGGAGCATATGAAGAATAAAAGAGCCAAGTCGAAGATAAGGAGTGACCCATGGCAGGGACTCACGTGCCGTGAGTCCACCCACGTGATGTGGGTGGTTGCCATGAGTCACCTTCTGTAGCCTGGACAAGAGCCTGATTTCCACGACATCCACTCACGTGACGTGAGTCCACCCACGTGACGTGGGTGGGTGACGTGAGTCGACCTCAGAGATGTGCTATGTTGCCTGATTTCCACGAAACTGATCCACGTGATGTGACTTGTTTCCATGACACCAAGTCACGGTACCGTGGAAAGTTGTCGACTCTGTTGTCCTACTTTGTTTAGGATAGGATTCATCTTGTATCTATAAATGCCCCTGTATTGTCCTATGTGCGGGAGTTAGTCAGTACATTATTTTGAGATAGTTTTTCATTATTTTGAGCTTATAAACACATTATTGGTTTTGTAATCTTGGAATATCGATTCTAGGGTTTTATACATAATTGAGATTTCAGAGTTTCTTCATCATTGTGAGTTTACAATTATGTTTTCATCTTCGAATTCTTATTGTGCTCTTGCGAACATGGGTAGCTAAACTTATCAACTAGGGTTGTGTGAACCATGAGGAATTAACGAAATGGGTTAAGTGCAAAGCAATTCTGAACTGGTGTGAATGCATGTATTTTTATTTCCTTCGTTGTGATTGATCTTCTAACGATTGCAAACGTTAGGAAATCGCCTGTATTCTAGACTTGCTCGAGAGAGAGGTAGAGATTGGGAAAAGGGAATAACAACAGATATTTGAAGCTATCAACTTCATCTAATAACTTGAGCCTTAGCAGGAATAGTTATCTGAGATCCAGGACAAGGGTTAGTAGTGCGACACTCGGAGACCAAGAGGAGAAGAGTGAAATTCGTCTAACCAAGGTCGAGAGACATTTAGATGAACATATCTTGTCATATTTTGCATGCAACATAGCGGAACAGTTTTGTCAGCACAAGTAACCGGTGGAGTTAAGAAATCATTGGGGATCACAGTTCTAGTGTACTCCTCATATTGAAACAACTTCAAAGAATCAACACTTGTTACTATCACTACTTGTTTACAAAAATCCCCCATTTTTACCTACTTACCAGTTACTCAGACTAGCATTCTACATAACTTCGACCTACTCCCTGTGGGATCGACCCCAACCTAGTTGGGTTCTATATTTGATACAACGACCACATTATAATTCTTAAGAGGCATATTTTGGATGATATCAATCATGAATGTCGAACTTGAACTGAAACTAGTAAATAAGTCTCAAAGTATTAATAACCCAAATTCATAACTTTCTTTAAGCCCAAATTAATCTGAAACCCCCAAATTCAATGGTCAAATCTATAAGAGGAGCGAGTTCTAACCTTTAAGTCTAAGAATGATGTTTAAAGGTCAATCATGTTCTAATCTGAGTAATAAAGCTAGCCAGAATTAGATAAATGACCTAAGTTGTCCTAAGGCTTAAATTTTAGTTTAAGGTGATGAATAAAGGCCTCTTCGATCTACAAGGAGCTAATTTAGGCATTTGACTAAAAGGGAGGGCCGACGGGGCCTGCTACTTGTCTCAAAAATTCATACTAAGGTAAAAACCTACCTAAACCTAAACTAAGGCTTTACAATTCTATCCCAAGGTACTAAGTAGGCCAAAACTAGCTTTAAGGTACCAATCTGACTCAAAGTGAGGAAGGATGGGTCGAATTCTACCCAAAAGGCTCTCTAATCGGCTAATTTAACCAATAATTACTAAATTATCAACCAAGTCATAAATACCCACCCAAATATAGCATAATACTATAATAATACCATAATAAAACTCAATCTATAAGGAAAGTAAGCCTAGCTTACCTGGACACCACCGAAAGCTCGCATAGTCCACTACTCCGGAGTTTTTCCTTTCCAACAAACCTCCGAATGCTACCACACTATCAAAATAATATTCTACACATTAAGATGAGAATAATGATATCCACATTGCATATAAATGCTCTGGGTCAAAAGTCAAACCAAAAATCCTACGTGGGATTCGCTAGCGGAATCATGAATTTGAAACTGTCAACATGTCTCTCTAAGCTCAAGGATCAATTATCCTAAAAAATGGGTGGAATCCAAGCACAAATAGGCCCCAAATTACCCCCAATAATAATCTAGGGATTTAAGGTTAACTGAAGCATTGAACTAGAAATTAGCGGAAAATTATGAAATAAATGACGGGGAAATGATTGTAAACAAGTATCCAACTCACTCCTAACATCCAATAATTAATCTCCACATTTTCCAAGCTCCTTTGGGTTTTAATGGTGTTTGGACTTAGAGAAAATGGCTGAAAAATTGGGTGAACCAACATTATATACGCCCAGGGGTCCTTCATCGCTAATGCGGGACCCCTGCATGAACCCAACCCATGACCCGGACTAGCCTTTGCTAACACCAAGGCCATTTACCTGAAGTTCAGGCTCGATACCCTTTCCTTAATAACGAAAGCTCTAAAATAGGAAATTGGTTTTAAAAACCAAACAAACTGCCCGGTGACCAAACTGTTAGTTCCAGCAAGTTATAAATGACTTGGTGCAACTATATGAAAGCACTAAACACAATAAAAGTACAAAATGTAAGAAATGACCTAGAGGGTCATTACATTTTCCTATGATGTATGATCAAAGTGGACATCCAGAAAGCTTATGATACTGTTGATTTGAGATATTTGGAGCAGGTTCTTGAGGGTTTAGGGTTTCCAACAAAGTTCAAGAGGAGAATACTTGCATGTGTCATAATAGTAAATTATTCTATACTGGTTAATGAAGAATTCACAAAACTATTTGATGCTGCAAAGGGGCTCAGACAAGGTGATCCCATGTCACCTTTTCTATTTTCTATTATAATGGAGTATTTGAGTAGAACTCTAAAAACTCTTAAATAAGATAGACAATTTAAATATCATCCCAAGTGTGCTAGGTTGGACATAACTCATTTGAGCTTTGCTGATAACTTGTTATTATTTGCAAGGGGAGATACTCAATCAGTGACACTTCTTCATAAGAAATTTCTTATTTTCACTGCTGCATCTAGTCTTCAAGATAATTTAACTAAGAGTTCTATATATTATGGTGGAGTTGCAAGTAATATAAGAGATCTAATCCAACAGAGTTTGGGCTAGAGTACTGGTGATTTACCTGTCAGATATCTTGGAATCCCTTTGGAAACTAAGAAGCCAAGCATATTATAGTGGCAACCACTAATTAAAAAGATAGTGGCAAAAATTTCTTCATGGACAGCTAAGAAGCTATCATATGCAGGTAGAATTCAATTTGTCCAGTCAGTGATATTCGAGGTGCAGGCATATTGGTCTCAATTATTCATTATCCCTAAAAAAGTGATGAAAGCCATTGAGGCTCACTATAGGAGTTTTATATAGTCTGACACCAACACTATCACTAAGTGAGCTTTAATCTCTTGGGATAGAATGTGCACACCTAAGTCAGCAGGGAGTTTGAACCTAACTAATCTTAAAGTATGGAATAAGACAGCTATCATGAGCACTTGCTAGGCTGTAGCTAACAAACAATATAAACTTTGGATTAGGTAGATTCATAGTTACTATGTGAAGGGGCAGACATGGGAAGATTTTAGAGTGCCTTTACAGTCCAGCTAAATGATGAGAAAAATCATAGGGGCTAAAGATCAATCGCCTCACCTTCAACTGAGTATGCCAAATAAGAAAAGCCTGATTAGACAGATTTATTTGCAGCTGATTGGGACTTATCTAAAGATAGAATGGAACTTGATGTTTCATAATATGGCTAGGCCTCAAGCAATTTTCAGAATGTGGTTACAGCTCCACAGTCGAATGCTCACTATGGATAGACTACTTAAATGGGGAATGACGATTGATCCTTCTTATGTGTTGTGTAAACAAACACCCGAAACCAGAGATCATTTGTTTGATGAATGCACTTACTTCAATGGTTATAAATCCAATAATCCTACCAGCCAAATTGGTTATTGCAGTATCAGTGGATAGTCCATAGGACCAAAGAAAAGACTTCACTGGCTAGAGAGTTGAAGATGTGTATGAAGAGTTCATTCACCCTATTTAGAGGGAAAAGAATACAGGGTATATGAGCACAAAGAGAAGGAAGAGGATATTATAGCTAGAGTCATAATATGCAACAACTCTATAAGAGCAGTCAGTTTGTAAGCAATATATAGACAGATGCATGTTTTGATTTAGTGTGTAGCTGAGCAGGCTTTGCCAGTAAGAATGAGGGTATTGCTGGATGTGTGATCTAGCTAGTTTTGTAATTTGCACAATTGGTGGTGAAGAAAATTTTAATTATAAAAAAAAAAAATATTAGCATTCTAATTTTTGAGTTAAAGTAGAATTTATTGTTGAATGAGGTTATATACTTATGTTTTTCTTTTTTTTTGAATTATATTTATTTAAGTTATGTTGAAATTTGACATAAGAGTATCATATTATTTTTTTAAAATTTTGATTTATGTTATATTTTTCAGTTGCAATTTATTTGCTTTAGTAATGTTGACTTGTTATTTCACATTGCATGTCATTTATTTTTAGTTAGAATTAATAGATTATTTTTTTTTGTCAAAAGTTTGAATAATTTTATAATATTATATTTATAATTTTGTCAAACATACATCTTATGATATTCTTAAAAATTATTAACTTTTAGTTTTATGATTATTGAAATTAAAATATACTAATTTGAAAATTATAGATCATTTACTTTTTATAATTTAAGTTAAAATGTATGTTTATTAATTAATATATTTTCAAGAGACAATATATATCTTAAATACTTGATTGAATATTATCAAATATTGATCTTTAATTTTTGATAATTAACTTTTATTTGAAAATTTTAATATAACTATGTAATTATACTTGTGTAGCCAAACAGTATACTTGTAATAACTGTAACAACCCTCATGTTTTTTCTTATTTTCTGTGCATTTTGACTGTTTTACTCCTCCACATAGTTGTTTTATGATATTTGCGTTCTTCGTATGTGGTTGAAATATCCATTCCCCATTCATGTAGGGGATTGCTAGGTTCTAGTGATGAAAGTGAATGGAAAACAGAGGAAAGCAAAATAGAAGGAAAGTGAAATGTGTATTCACTTTATGAAAAGAGTGTTCTCCCATATTGGTGGGAGAGGGAAATATTTTTATGCTTAAATATAGAAGCATTACTCCATGTGGATAGTGAGGCAAGAAGAAGACAAGCCTCATGTTGTCGTAGTTGTAACTCGCTCGACTCGGCTTAAGATTCAGCTTTGGATATGAATTTTTCAAATGATCGATTGAGAGATTATCTTTTTAGATAAAATTTATTTGACACTTGAGATTTAATGATTTTTTAATTCAAAAATCCGATACAAAAATATTTACCATTTGCGAACGCACACGAGCATGTGCGGACACATGTCACAACGCACAAAATGAAATTGGGACGCGCAGACGCACTTGGCCATCTGTGAATGTAGAAGCCAACACATGTTGCTTTTCAGGTCAAACAAAACATTATATTTTATGAAAAGCCAGACATGTGGCCGCATGTGGACCATGTGCGGATGCATGTGGGTCCGCATGTGAGCGACGAATCTAAAACAGTGTGATTTTATATGAACCATTACTTTTTTTTTGAAGCAACCTTTGGCTATGAATATCTTATTTTTTTTCTAAGGTACAGGTACGAAATTTTAAAGTGAAAAAACTATTCTTTTTCCTAAAAACTCAAGTGTGACTTGCAAATTGTTGAGTGCATTCGTAGTTCGATAGAAATTGAGGTACCGCAATTATGTTGAAGTGATTCATGTTATCCTGGGAGGATATATTTCATAACCTCGGGTACTTGAGGGGAATAATTTCCTTAAGGACACACCGTGGATTCGGTGGACTTGAATCTTCAAATCTTTATCTATTTTCTAAATGTTTGATTTTGTTATTTTTCAGAAAATAGTTTGAACTTCATTTTTGTTGTTCATAAGTTGGGTTGAACTTATTGTTGAAGTTCAAAGTTTTGAATATAGAGTTAAAATATCATTTGGTTGTTCAAATTTTAGATTGAACATATTGTTGAAGTTCATTGATTGCAGATTTTGTACCCGAAACACAATAGTAACAAACAGATTTAGTCAATATTAACCGCACAACATGTATATATACACACATTAAATGAACCATATTATGGTTAATGCAGATACTCGAGTTCGGGATCTCCACCGAATATCCTAATCCAAATGCATCTACGTGGTTAATGCAAGAAGTGGTGGTGTCAGGGAAAAAGGGGTTTATCTGAATTTCATTTTGCCGAAAATCACACCTAACTGCTTAATTAATTGCATATACAAGTTTAAATTTTCTTTTAATGTATGTATAATAAATATTGGACCCCTTTGTGAAAATTCTGTCTCTATCAATTTGGTGGAGGAGGAGTCATAATTCATGCTTCAGGCAAAAATTTTCAACCATGGATGTGTGCACATTTAGTATTGTGAAGGTGATGTTTCTAATTACTAGTTGTATAATAAATAAGCAAATTAATAGCATTGAGTCACTCTAGGATCATCTGTTTTGTTTTCAAGCACAAAAATGTTTTTACATTCGTACTAGTATATACTAGAATTGAAGCAGCTTGTCCAAACCATCATGACAGTGAACTAGATAGCACAAGTATAAATACCAATGAGGCTTCATTAATGCTAATCATAATTTCCAATTTGCTTCTAGTAATTTTGAGATATGGATGATGACAATGAAAGCTCAAACTCATTTTCAATTGGTAAAAGTGCACAAGAGAAAGGGTTGTCATATGTGCCTAAGTGTTACATGATGCCACCTTCACAAAGGCCTAGTTTGAAGTCCGAGTTTGCAAATGTACCTGTGGTTGATTTGTCTGATATGCATGATGATAATTCCCTAGAGAGCAATTATCATCCATGATATTGCTAAGGTTTGTCGCCGCAATGTTTCTTTCAAGTAAGTGTTGCAATGACCTCAAATTTGGTATGAAGTCATCTTGATCATCAGTAAAAGAATTTTTCTCTGTCAGTATAACCTGTCTTATTTTTCTGGCTACACGTGTTATACTTATATTAAATATATAGGTTGTTACTTGTTAGGTGACCTAATAATGCAAAAGTTATTTCACATTATATATCAACGTACAGAAGTTAAACTTATTTGTAATTAATGTTTGTGCTTATTCATTTCCTTATATGAAGGTTGTCAACCATGGAATATCCCAGTCTATATTAGATGGAGCACTTTTGGCCGCCTTTGGTTTCTTCGAGCTACCGACTGAGGACAAAGAAAAATTTATGTCGAATGACATGTACAAGCCTGTTCGTTATGGCACGGGCTTGAAGGATGGTGAAGACAAGGTTCAGTTCTGGAGGGTCTTCCTCAAGCACTATGCAAATCCTCTCAATGATTGGATTAAATAGTGTCCTGAAAATCCACAGGACTACAGGTCCACCTAGTTAAATTCTAGCTCAAATTATTGTGTGTTTACTTTTTGGGTAAACAACATATCCCGACAGTTTGGTGCCTAATTATAGAAAATCTCAATATTTTGTATATTTACAGAAAATCTCATTTTTTGGGCTGTCGAGATACATAATTTATTCTTGTTACATTCCGTTGAGATACATAATTACCCACACTGTAATCATTCAAAGATACATAGTGTATATATCTTTTAAACAAAACTCACACTGATATACATAGAGATACATAATCCGTTCGCGATACATTCCATTGAGATACATAACTGATAGTTGGGATTTTTGTAATTATTTTGTAAGGGTGGGAATTTGTGTAAATATGGTAAGTTAAGGTGTATATTTATGTTATTTTTCCTTACTTTTTTTTAAATAATAGCGGTGTTGGGATAGCTTGCATGCATTTCTCCTATCTAAATTATGACGGGCTCATGTTTTATATTCTAAATGTCAAAATGTCAGCATTCAGTAGATGCATCTGTATCATTTTATTAGTCAATTGTTGAAATCATGCGACCAATGTTTTCAAGCACTTGAGAAAAAAATAAAATGAAAAGGTCATGTGTCCGTTTGTACTCTTACAAAATAAATACTACTCCACATGGGCATAAATTTGAATGTAGTACCAGTTGAGTTTGCAAAATTAGAAAATGAATAGTGAAATTGTCCGCTATGCTAGACATCACGTATACTGAGATTATTGAAATTTTACATTCTATATACGTCCCTTTCATTCTTTTAATGTCCTTTACATGCTTGTTTCAAAACAATTTAAGGATTAATTCTTGTTTAGGGGTGGATCCCGCATAGTGGCGTATTCAAACTTTATGAGTTTGGAAACGTATATTCAATTCTATTAATGCTTGTATTTTCTGCCAAATCTATCAGCCCATGTTTAAATTTGCCACTCGTCTCTCACCAAATTCTTATGCTAACTCTAAATATTGAATGACAGGGAAAAAATGGAAAAATATGCAGAGGAAGTATAAAAGTTAGCCATCAAAATCATGGGCATGATCACTGAAGGCCTAGGACTTGATCCAACATATCTAAGCCAAAATGTGAAGGATGGGATAAATGTAATTGTTGTTAATTGTTATCCTCCATGCCCACAACCAGGCCTTGCACTTGGGCTGCCACCACATTCAGACTACAGTATCCTTACAATTACCCTTCAGAGCTCTGTTAGACTAGAAATTTTAGACACACAAGAAAATGAATGGAGGGCAGTCCAAGACCTTCATGGCACCTTACAAGCAGAGGCGGATCCAAGATTTGATGACTACGGGTGCCATCATTACTAAAAAATTGCATTTTTTAAGAGATTATATATGTCATCGATTTACTGTTTTGTTAAGGTAACTAACAGACATTAACAAAAAAATTAATGAAACTATTTGTTTTAATTTTTCTTAATAAAATCAACCAATCGAACAGACGAAATTTTGTCAATTAATTTTGCGCAAACATGCGTGAAATATAAATTTTTAGCTAATACTATGAAGATTATCAAAAAACAAAATCAAGGAAATTCATTTTTTTTTTATCTGAGATGATAATTCTCCATAAATAACTAGTTGCTGATTTTGTCCCTCGGAAAAGGGCGTGTTCTTAATACTTATGTTTATATGAAAACTTACCATTAATTAATATAATTGGATTAAGGGATCAACATTCAGCCAGTTCAATCTATTTTGAATTAGCGCAGTTTAATTTGATCCATTTTGAATTAATTAAGTTTGCTTTAAAGCTTTTGGTGCATATATATAAAAATGTGATCACAAAATCGAATCAGTTTTGTTTAATTAGACTAGTTTTCTCGTTACTATTAAATTAGGTGATTAAAAGTATAAAAAGAGATAAAACTTTCAACAAGCACATACACCGCTTCAATACATGTAGCTAAATTAATATTATGTCTCGACACAATCACTCAAACAATTTTGAAAATTATGAAAGAGTAACATAAGATAGTTAAACAGAAAAAAATGATTAAAATTATTTCTTAAGATTCAGAAAAGAAAATGAAGCAAACACATAACTAAAATAAAATAATAAAATAACCTTGTGAAAGAGAAAAGTCAATGAAAAAAATAAAATTAAAAAGAGACCTGAAACGGGAGGGAGGGCCAGAAAGAAAAATGGGAAAAACTAAGATTAGTGAGATTCAATCTCACAATCAGCCACCCACAATTGGCGCCTCAGCCACCATGCCAACAGCCACCTTGTGACTCTGGGTGCCACTTTTTTTTAATGTTATATTTCTGTATAAAATATCAGTATATATATTAAATTTTTTTCGAGCGTGCGGGTGCCGTGGCACCCCCAACGCACTAAGCAATGGCTTGTACAAAAGTGTGGTACACAGGGTGACACTGAATTCTCATAAAATAAGAATATCAGTTTCTAGTTTGCATAGCTTGGGAATGGATGAGAAAATGAAGACAGATAAAGAGATAGTGGATGTTGAACATCCAAAGAGGTATAAAGAAAGCGGCTTCTCAGATTTTCTCAAATTTCTGCATGAGAATGACATTGGACAAGGTAGTAGCTTCCTCATGACACTTAAGGAAAACTAGTATGTTGGAACTAAATATGGTATAAAAAGGAAACAGAGCAATGACATATAAGGATTTAGTTTTTCTTTCACTAGCTACTTTAAATTCCTTGTCTCTATTATGTCAAGATTATCTTTTCTTTTCTTTTTTCCCCTTTTTTTTTACCAATGGCCTTGTTAGTTTCAGTGGCTGTATACTATCTATTTCTACGATTACTCAGGCATTTTTTGTTTCTTGTGCTTTGAATCTACGGTGCCGCTCAAGGCCGGCTCAACCATAAACCACTAAAGCAATGGTTTGGGATCCTATTTTCCTATTTTTAAGCTAGAAGATAGTTCACAATGGTAGTATACTCACACATATATTTAACGATAATATCCATGTAAATCTAAAATATTTTTATTAATTGACGACAAGAAGCACGTATGACGCACAAAATGCACATAAAATGCACGTACGCCGCATGAGATGAACGTGTGATGCACACAAAAGCTAAGTTTATTGAATATATTTAAAACTTTTATTAAGATATGACTTTAGGCCACCAAATTTGTTGAGCCGCCCCTGCTTCTTTTGTAGAGTGAACACTCTAAAAGTGTTAGGATTGAAAATCTAATCCTTAAATTGATTCCATCCATAAATGAAGATAGTAGTTAAAAACAAAAAGATGTAGGAATTAACATGGCAAGTATGTGCAAGGATAAGTTATTTTATTCTTTTCTTGTAGTATAAACACTCTAAAAGTGCAAGGATTGAAAATTGAATCCTCAAATTGATTTCATCCCTAAATAAAGATAGTGGTTAAAAAAAAGCTGTAGGAATTAATATGACAAGTATGTGCAAGGATAAACTATTTGTTCTTCTCTTGTAGTGTGAACACTCTAAAAGTGTTAGGATTGGAAATTCTTAAATTGATTCTGTCCCAAAATAAAGATAGTGTTTACAAAAAAGATGTAGAAATTCACATGACAAGTATGTGCAAGGATAATTTTTTTTGTTTCTTTTCTTGTAGTGTGATCACTCTAAAAGTGTTAGGATTGGAAATTGAATCTTTAAATTGATTTTGTCCCTAAATGAAGATAGTGGTTTAAAAAAAAGATGTAGGAATTAACATGACAACTTGGCAAGTTTGTGCAAGGATAAATTTTTTTGTTTCTTCTCGTGTAGTATGAACTTTCTTGAGGTGTTAGGATTGAAAATTGAATCCTTAAATTGATTCCGTCCCTAAATGAAGATAGTGATTAAAAAAAGATGTAGAAATTCATATGGCAAGTATGTGCAAGGATAAATTTTTTTGTTTCTTCTCTTGTGGTGTGAACACTCTAAAAGTGTTAGGATTGGAAAATGAATCCTCAAATTGATTCTGCCCCTAAATGAAGATAGTGGTTAAAAAAAAGATGTAGGAATTCACATGTCAAGTATGCGCAAAGATAAAATTTTTTGTTTCTTCTCTTGTAGTGTGAACACTCCAAAAGTGTTAAGATTGAAAATTGAACCGTTAAATTGATTCCGTCCCCAAATGACAATATTATGTAAGGATAAAACTTTTTATTTCTTCTCAACACTCTAAAAGTGTTAGAATTGAAAATTGAATCCTTAAACTGATTCTGCCCCTAAATGAAGATAGTGATTAAAAAAATATGTAGGAATTCACAGGTCAAGTATGTACAAGGATAAATTTTTTGTTTCTTCTCTTGTAGTGTGAACACTCTAAAAGTGCTAGGACTGAATCCTTAAATTGATTCCATCCCTAAATGAAGATAGTGGTTTAAAAAAGATGTAGGAATTAACATGGCATGTATGTGCAAGGATAATTTTTTTTGTTCTTCTCTTCAGGGCTGGCTCAACCATAAAGCAACTAAAACAATGACTTGGGGCCCCAACTTTTTTGAAACCCCATTTTAAGCTAGAAGATAGTTCACAATGGTAGTATACTCACACACACATTTAATGATAATATCTATGCAATTCTAAAATATTTTTATTAATTGACAACAGAATGCATGTATGGCGCACGAAATGCACAGGTGATGCACACAAAAGCTAATTTTTATTGAATATATTTGAAACCTTTTATTAAGATTTGGCTTTAGACCACAAACTTGTTGAGCCTCCCCTGGTGCCTTTGGCCATGAACATTTTTTACTTTACTTCGAAGAACTATTTCACTTTATTGAAAATCACTGTTTGACCATAAAATTCCAAAATCAACTTGTAACCGTGATGGAGGAATCTTCAAGTGTTACTTGTGAGTTTCAATAAGCTGTAAAACTTACTAGTTTATGGGTGTGTTCTGTATGAAGGAAAATGTTTTCTGAAAAATATTTTCCTATTTTCTCATGTTCGTTTTGCTAAAAGTTTTGGAAAATATTTCCCCTAGGAAAACAAGTTCCTTCAAACTAAGGAAACTGACTTTCTTAATCAAAGTGGGGAAACCAGTTGCAATGTTCATTTCACTCGCAAAATCACCCACCCCACCCCAAAATAAAAACTTTTTACCCACCCCCACTCCCACCCTCTACTACCCCCCTCTAAAATTCTATTTAAAAAGAATTTAAAAAAATTTCTTACCCCACCCCCACCCCCCAAATTTTTTTAAAAAATAAATTATAAGAATAAGGGGGATATTCAGAGTTGCAACAACTATAGGGGTATCAAGTTGTTGAGTCATACTATGAAGGTTTGGAAAAGGTGGTAGAGTTGAGGCTGAGGAGGATCGTGACTATTTTTGAGAATCAATTTGATTTTATGTCAGGTCGCTCGACTATTGAGGCCATTCACCTCGTGAGGAGGTTAGTGGAGCATTTTTAGGGAAAGGAGGAAGGACTTGCACATGGTGTTCATCAATCTCGAGAAGGTGTACAATCAAGTCCCCAGGGAGATTCTTTGGAGGTGCTTGGAGTTTAGAAGTTTGCCCGTGGCGTACACTAGGCCAATTCAGGACATGTACGACAGAGCGAAGACTCATACGAGAACGGTAGGAGGAGATTCAGAGCACTTTTCTGTTTTGACAGGGTTGCGTCAGGGATCGTCTCTTAGCCCATTTTTATTTGCCTTGAAGATGGATATTTTGACGCGGCGTATTCAAGGGGAGGTGCCTTGGTGTATGTTATTTGTTGATGATGTTGTACTAATTGGCGAGACCTAAGGAGGAGTTAGTGATAAGTTGGTGTTACGGTCGTTTTTGAAAAGTCAAAAACTTCATAACTTCGTGGCAAAAAAGTCTATTGAATTTTCTTTAAAAAAATAATTTAGAGTCGCCACTTAATTTTTAGGAAAATTAAGAAACCATTTAAAAGAGTAATTTTGAAAACCAGAGTCTAGGTAAGGGTTCAAGTAAATTCGAAAGAAGGTGTTAGGCACTTTCGAAAATCCACAAAATGTGGTTCCCGACGAATTCAACTTATTTGGCTAAATTTTGAAAAAAGAAATTTTGAGTTGTAAAAATCTCATAGATAAAACTTGTTTGAAAAAAAATTTTATTTAAAGAATAGAATTTATTCAATATTCGTCTATTTACTTATTTCGACTTGCGAAAGAAATGAAATATCAAAGTTTCGAAATAATTTTAACTTAACCATTTTATCCGAGTCAAGCTTTTGAGTTAAATAGTTAACCCAATTACTAAACGTGAGTTTAAGCTACTTAATAACTATGAAGGGCTATAGAAAATTCCCCAAGTTATTCTACGAGCTTAAGTTTGCATAAATAGAGCAAATTTAAAAATATTAAATGACCAAAATAAAATGAATATTTTCAATATAAACTTGCTCCCCGAGGATTCATCTAGATTAAGTAAATTAAATTACAAATAAATAATCAAATAAATACAAAGAGATAGAACAAAGAGAAAGTTGAGATTTGGGCCTCTTTTGGCCCATTTTCAAAGCAGTCCAAGTTTGGACTTTGGTCCATTTTCCTGCATATTTACCATCTGTATACTGCCTGCGTATTGACCTCTTTTTCTCCGAATTTTTGGTTGTATACGATGTATACTAGTGTGCAAACCTGTATATTAGCTTCTAAAATCTGCATACTTTCTTTCCTTTCCTATATTTCACTGTATATCACTGGTATGCTGCTGTATATCACTGTGAATCAGTCCCGGATGCACTTAATGAGACGCTTGGACTCGAGATTTGTGCCTATTAGGCCCATTGGGAAATGCAGGGGATGGGGAGTCCAAATGGACTCATCTCGGGAGTTCATACATCAAAAATAAAAGGCAAGGATTAGGAACAAATTCAATTCCAAGTAGATTCAAATAATAAGACAATTTAATTCAAGAGCACAATTTCTGCAACTAAAGTTGGACATTGACCATATACCATGTAATATTTTACTGTTAAAGGCATCATATAAATGTGAAGCAGAATATGAGAGGAAATTTAAACTAAAACATTCTCATAAAATGATAATCTAAGACGCGTAAATGCAGGTAAGAGAAAATAAGGAAAACTAATTTAACATGAACTTATCCTGACATGTTTGAATCAAAATATGATAAAGAAAGGACCAAACATGAACATCAATTATACCAGGGTTACACCAAAGCAGATTCATTCTTTTTTCGTTTATAAATGTTAGACAGTACTACAACCATAGAAACATCATCAAGACAATCGCACATCGGAGTTTTACAACAGCGCACTAACAAATCCAAACTTAAATTCTCGAATCCTGAGAAGCTCACGACATCAAACACACATATTTCCAGACAAGACCAAATCTTAACTTTCAACAGCACATTAATCTCAAACAAAACTAGTCCCAAACTCACTGATACAATAAGACTTCTCATTACGACGTCCAATCATAGCAAGAATCGTTAAAGGGATGAAGTTTTTATTAATGAAATTCTTCTGTTTTCTAACAGCAAGACGCATCAAGGAGATTTTGCAGGCTATCTTTTCTAAGGAAAGCAGCACGCTATCAATCTCTCAATAATTCAGTCTTGAATCCTCTCTTAAACAACAAAAGGAATCAAGTTTTACACGATTAACACAACAACGACTAAACTGAGATGGGCAATGACGAAACTGAAATGGACATGCTTTTTGTTAAGCGAAACAGATTTATAAACTAGGAATAAAAATATAAGCAAGTCATAAATAACCCAATGAAAAACAAGAACCTTAGGCTCAAATCACACAAAACTGAAGAAATTAAACTTTAGCCGAAAACAAACAAGTGATTTTCAACACTATCAAAACAAAAATGCTACTATAATAATGCTTAAATACTTCAGCAACAAACCACACTTACAATCTAAAGTGAGATTCACTACCATTACTTCTAAAAGAAAAGACTCAACACTACCAAAAAATAACAAAAACAGAAACTAATCGAAAATAAGAGAAACGAGGAGGTTACCTCCTTCGGAGCAGCAAACCGGACTATGAGCTTTCGTCGGAATACTTGCCACCACCGAAAACAAACCAGCCTATTTATAAACCGGAATCCAAAGCTCAAACCAGTCTTATATGGATTCTAGCCTAGAAATTTTGAACTCGGCGAAATCCCTTTCAATTGGGGTTCTCAGCTAATTCGTCCCTCCAACCTCTAGACCTCTCTCATGTAGAAATAATAGGGTATTTATAGGAACGAAATTGGGGCTTTGGGGATGAAAATTTTGATGTGGGAATTGGATTTTCAGGGGTAAACTGGGAATTTCTCAAAGGAAATTTCGAATTTGAGATGATGATAAGATCGAATGAGCTTTATTCGGTACGAAATAGTACCATTCTTCCCTTGAATCGCGAGATTTTGAACGTTACGGAGCCACCTGGGCATGTTCTAGAAGCTACGAGGTACGGTCTCCTTGTGATAGCCACATGCCCTTGGTACGAATTTGAGAGGGAAAGGGGAGTGAGCGGGTAAAGGGAAAAAGGGGATTTTTCCGGGTTGAAGTTGTTGGTGTTGTGTTGCTGCCGATATTGTTTGTGCTGTGAAAGAGAAAGAGGAGTATAAAGGGTGTTATAAGGTTATTGGGCCGGGTCGCGGGTCATGAGGTGTTGGGCCTTGATTGTGGGTTGCTGTTTGGGGGTTGATGGGCTGTTGTGGGTTAGTTTTGATAGGTTAGGAATTAGGTTGTTTGGGTAGGAACAAGCCATATAATAAATAGCCAAATTGGTATAAGAATTAGTCAATTTTATTAAGAATCTAGCCAAATCAAAAGTCAATGGACCAATTGCATTGCAATTGTAACCATTTTGACTTCAATTAAGGCCTAATCTCGATAAATTGACCAAATTGAGTCAAAACTTAGACGAATTAATGTCTAATTTAATTACGAACTTCTTGATTTAATAAAATCAAATAAATATTTTAAGAACAATTATTTTTAAATCAAGATTTTATCCATTTGAATTTATTCTTACGATAGTTCTTGATCAAAAATTAATTTTTGACACAATAATTATTTAAGCAACCAAAATTATACGATTTCGTATACATGAGTACGGAAATGTATAATTCGTCACTTAAATAACAAATTTAACTCAAATAAATATTTTAGAAAGCATTTATCCGAATAAAATAAATATTTTGATTTTATTTAAAATCAAAGAAACTCAGGATTAAATTTAGTCGGGGAGGGCAAAAATTAGGTGTCAACAACTGCCCCCTCCCTTTGGGTAGGGTGAATGCAAGTAACCCTAGGCAAACGGAGTTTGACGTTCCTAATTTTGTCCGACCACAAATTCGTTTCTCAAAGAGGTTGGTTTTCGCACGAATTTCAAAGAATTCACAAGCTATCCCGATTTTGAATTTTAAGGAGTTCGAAAAGCTGGGGAATGGGATTGGGGGGTTGTAATGCAGTCGAGTTATCAATCGCAGAGTACAACCTACATATCCCAATATTTCGAGAATCAGACTGGCTGTAGTTCGACTCGATCGCTAGAAAAGGTAGACTTTAATTTTTAGACAACCTTTGGTTTGGGATGAGTGACAAAATGACACGAGCTACGGAAAATAGGCTTGTAATTATATCAATTATGGATGTGGGGCCCCCTTACGCCCATAACTAAGATCTTCATTAGCATAATTTCTAAAGCTCTTGGCTTGTTGTCACCAGGATTTGAAAAAAGAGGAAAGTTACCTCCGATGCGTGTTTAGAAATGCCCCGGAGATGAAACTGAAACTAAAATTGTCCCAAAAATACCCATATGCCTTCTAATAGGGGTGTGGTTTGATGGCGGTGGAAGTCATCCTTCAGCTCGCGTCCAAAGAGTTTGATATTCCTCTTCAGACTACATCCCAGTTTGCTTCTAAGAAAACTTTCCACGTTGTGCTGCGTCCTTTTTTGGAGTCGTCCACATCTGTGGTTTTGATTTGAGAATTTCATCCTTTCGGATGCTCTCGACGATATCTCAAATAAAATGGTTAGTTGTAAATGCAACATGACACAAATATAAGTTAGTGTAAACCTGTTTGAACATGTCACTCTGAGAGAGTTGACGATCCAATTTGCACAACCTGTTTTGAAAATATCACGCCACTTTGAACGGGGTGACAGCCCAACGTGTCTCATTGAAAGGCGGACAACCTATCTTGAATGTATAATGCCATTTTGAACGGGGTGATGGCCCAAAGTGTCTCATTGAAAGGTGGACGCCCTATCTTGAATGTATTATGCTACTTTGAACGGAGTAACAGCCCAACGTGTCTCATTGAAAGGCGGATGACCTATCTTGAATGTATTATGCCACTTTGAACGGGGTGACGGCCCAACGTGTCTCATTGAAAGGTGGACGACCTATCTTGAATGTATAATGTCACTTTGAATAGGGTGACAACCCAACGTGTCTCATTGAAAGGTGGATGCCCTATCTTGAATGTATAATGCCACTTTGAACGGGGTGACAGCCCAACATGTCTTATAATCACCTGCACTAAACTTATTAGTAGCAAATGCAATATAAGGAAACTATGAATAATGCATACCTTATGCAACATGTCACTTTGAACGGGGTGGCTTCCCAACATGTCTCGTTGAACGGCGAACGACCTTATTTTAATATGTCACTCTGAAGGAGGTGACGGTTGACAATATAATAACATGCCACTCTGAAGGAGGTGACGGTCCATAACGTAATAATGTGTCACTATGAAGGAGGTGACGACCCATAACGTGTCACTTTGAAGGAGGTGACGGTCCATAACGTGTCACTTTGAAGGAGGTGACGGTCCATAACGTAATAACATGTCACCCCAAAGAAGGTGACAATCCATAATAATATATCACACTGAAGGAGGTGACAATCCATAATAACATATCACCTTAAATAAAGTGACGGTCTGATGTATCTTCTTAAATGGCAGAAAACCCAAATATAATAAGATATGTCACCTCGGACGAGGTGATAGTCTGGTATATCCTCTTGAAAGGGCGGATGACCCAAATATAATAAGATATGTCACCTCGAACGAGGTGACAGTCCGATATGTCCTCTTGAAAGGGTGGACGACCCAAATATAATAAAATTTATCACAAAAAATGGGGTGACAATCTGGTAGGTTTTCTTGGAGGGTGAAAAACCCTAATAAAATAAGATTCGCCAACTTCAAATGAAGCGACAATCCGCCTCATCTCTTTTTAACGTGAGCAAACCTACCTCATTTTCCTCTGAGGGTATGGAGTTTGAAATAGTGGAAAGACTGAATCCTTATGTAGGATTGCCTACGTATCTTGCTGGAACAAGAATCAGGTCAGACGTAGTTCGGGAATCTTTGAAAGGATTTAGGCATGTCCTGATCTTCTGGATTAAGTCCTCAAACTTTAAGAGGATGCATTAGCATTTGCATTATTTCGTGGAGGTGATCTTGTATAACGTCACCTGCATAACTCAAATATAATCATAATAATCTTGTTGCAAAAGATAAAATTGGAGATAAAGTTAAATGACTTGGAGATAGTGATTTGGACAATATCTCCACGTCTTAGTCATTATGCCCGACGATTTCTCTACAAAAATCAAAGGAAGTGTTAGAGATCAAAATGGAGTAATAGAGATATAAATCAAGAGAAAAAAGGAGAAGAAAAGTTGTCTGGATTATTATGGCAAGGCCATGGTGGGTCTGGTAATGCCCTTTGTCGTGCTTAACATTGTCAACTTTGTAACTTCATTGTTCCTGTATCCAAAGAAAAATTCTTAGTTTTGAGAGACTGATTGTGTTGGCTTTGCCTTGCTCTCTTGTGTATTTCTCCTTATGCTTGGATTTGCAAACTCACTTGGTCTTGAGATGCCATCTTGGTGGAATTTTTTGAGGACCTTCCTCAAAAATTCTGCCCCAGTATAACACATAGGACCTCTTATAATTTTGATGTTACTCCTTGTAGAATTTTGAGGTCCCTCCTCAAAATTCTGCCCCAGTTTCACACTTTGATGAAGTCTTTAGGCTTGATCTGTAAGAGAGATATTATCTTGTAGAATTTTTGAGATCCTTCTCAAAAATTCTGCCCCAGTTTCCATTTCCTGGGGTGATATGACCGAGCCGTTGTGGCGCCTACGTATCCCATTGGATTAGGAATCAGGTCAAATGTAGTTCTAACGTAAAATGGAAAGATAAATTCTCTAAGGGGTTGACCGAAGCCAATATAGGCCGCCTACGTATCCCATTATTGGGAATTCAGGTCAAACGTAGTTCATACAAAGTAAAAGGATAATGATATTTTGATAACGTGACCGAAGCCAATATAGGCCGCCTACGTATTCCACTAGGGAAATCAGGTCGAACGTAGTTCATTATAACTAAAAGTGCGATTACAAGGAAATCAAACCATAAAGTGACAGAGTGCGACTACAAGGAAATAAAAATGACAAAGTACGATTACAAGGAAAGAAAACGACAACTTCAAAATGCTAGATAGAAGGACGCCAAAAGTGCGCCTTTGAGGAAATTTCACTCTTCTTTGCGATTGATGATGCCCATGACTACTTCTTGTGATTGGGTAATGGATTGTTGTTCACATTTGCTGGAGCTTCTGCAAGTGTAATCACCTTTTTGTTCATTAGATCTTGAATTTTGTGCTTGAGAGTAATACACTTCTCAGTATCATGACCAACAACTCCAGAGTGGTAAGCGCAACGCTTGTTTGGATCATACCAATTAGTAAAAATGTTCACAGGCTTTGCCTTCACTGGACGAAGTATCCCTGCTTCTATCAACCTTTCATAGAGTTGAGTCAATGGTTCAGCAAGCGGTGTGAAGACCCTAGGTGGTTTTCTTTCATGGTTGGCATAAGGTACATTGTTTTGGTAGTTTTGTGGTGGAGGTTGAGCATGATATGTTGCCTGCACATTGTAGATCGGATACGGAGCATGCTGAGCATTGGGCGGGTATCGTGGAGATCTCTTGTAGTGAGAGGTACCTCCTTGAGTCATTACTCCCATAGCTTTTTTCTTTTTTTTTCTTTGCATTTCCGAAAGAGCTGGTATGAAAGCCCTTATGTGTGGATTGCAGCTCTGTCAAATTTATTATCCTCCCTGTCTTGAGTCCATCCTCAATCATTTCTCCAGTTTTGACAATTTCAGCAAATGTTTTTCCAGCCATCATCACCATTCGATCAAAATATTCTTGATTTAGGGTATGGATAAAGTAACTGATCATTTCAACTTCCTCCATAGGAGGGTGTACCCTGGTTGCCTCTTCTCTCCATCGTATGGCGTATTCACAAAAACCCTCATTTGATTTCTGCCTTAGCTTTGTGATAGAGATTCTGTTAGGAATAATCTCGACATGAAGCTTGTAGTGATCCACAAAAGCATTTGCCAAGTTATCCCAAGTGCGCCATTTGGTCACATCCTGTTTAGCATACCATTCTAAAGCCTTTCCACTCAAGCTTTGACTAAAAGTTTGACCCTTATTCCTTCGTTTTTGCCCACACCAATCAACTTTTCACAATAAGTTTTCAGATGAAAGAAGGGATTCCCCGACCCATTGAATTTCTCAAACTTAGGGATTTGGTAACCAAAAGGCAACTCAATTTCGGGAAATGCACACAACTCTTCATATTTCACACTTTGGTTACTTCCGATCCCCCAGAGGTTTATCATAGCATCCTCTAAGATCTTGATCTTTCTATTCACCATATCATCATTGCACACCTTTGGATCATTCTCAGTTTCAACATAATGATCAACATCTAGGCGGTAGAGACCTTGAATCTGTGTCGCTGGCGGGGTGGTAGTGTAAGTGTAGACTGGCGTAGCATGGTGTGACAGTGATATGTTTTGAACCTTTGGAGGTGCAAACGTGTACACAAAAGGAGCATTCTGGGAAGCATGAGCATTTTGAGAAGTGGTGAAATGATCTCCCTGATCAGCTCCTTCTGATGTTGGAAACATAGGCCTTTTTTGTCGAGCATCAGGAGGCAGGGTCATGTTTGGGGGAGTCTGAGAAGGTGTTTTGTTCTGCATCACCATGAGCCTTAGTTTGGCAATTTGTTGTTCCAGGCCAGCAATGAACTCTGGGGTTATTTCTCTTTCTATCGAGGCACCAGGATCCAATGCAACAGACAAGGTGGGAACTGATTCAGATGAAGTATTTGTGAAGATCAAATTAGGATCCATAGTGGAACGAATCTTTTTGTTAGCCCAAGTAAGAACTGATGAGCCTGTAGCTTCTTTCTTGACCTTAGACCGGGTGAAATACTGATGTTCTGCCAGCGATTTGCTTTTAGTCTTTGTGAAGCGAGCAAGTTTGATTACCAACACAAATCAGCCTCTCTCTAAAAGGAAAGAAAAACACTCAAAAGGTGAAAGAGTTAGTTTATGACTCGTAATAATTAATCAAAGTAATATATGAAACAAATAACATATATTTGACTCGAAACAGACTAGCCCAGAATTCGAGGAATAGAACACTTTTTGAAAGTGACTGAATGATCAGAAATTTGACCATTTGACGGACTTTGAATTTTGATGGAGAAACAGAAATTTGAATTAAGTGATTTGAAGAAATTGGGTGTTTGCAAATAAACATCCTAAAAAGATTTATTGGGAAAGTTCGTTTGAAAATAACGGAGTCTTACCATTAATAGAATATTTAGGTAACCCTAGCTATAATTAAGTGCGACAAAAGCAATTTATATGAGTAACGTGATCAATGTGAATTTGTACACTGACCTGATTGATTTTGAATGAAACTTTGGCAAATTGGAAAGGATTTTGTCGATGGACTTTGAAGAGTACTTTAGAAAGAGTTGGATTTTAATTTTGTATGCCTAATGGTTCTCTAAGACTTCGAAAAAGAATAATGGACAAGTCTTGTTTAAAGCTAAACATATGTTAGTTAAACACACAAGTCAAACAAACACGGACAAAGCAAATAATGGCACACTTAGCACATAAATGAGTTTTAACGCGTCCTAGCATACATGTGACCTTTTAAGCCAAAGGTAAGCCGAGCGATTGAAGGATATACATGTCGTTTGTAAGACGTTCCATTGCCCCCAAAATATATTATACAAACTTTATGGATAAATCAAATGGGGATACAAAATGAGGGAAAGGGGCAATAAATGATATCAATCCCACGCAGGGGAACAAACCTAAACTAAACTGCTTTGGAGGTCCTTCGATCTTGAACTTCTTGAAATTTTTGAACACCTTTCGGATGAAGATCTTCTTTTGATTACAATAAAATAAACTATCTAAATAAAACCGTCAGCCCCAAGGGACAATGGTCCATACAATCCGACATTATATCCTTCAATTTAAACACGTAAGGGATGATCGTCTGTTATTGACTCGTGGCCAATAAACGCAAGGTAGTCTTCTAATAGGCCCGATACCCCTGGGGTACCGGGTCTCATAGGTCAAAATGCCTATTCACAGGATTTGGTTTCGCTCTAACCTAGTTGACTAGAGTGGTTTGTTCAAATTGACTGGGAACCCAAAATGGACTTTTCGGGGTAACACACCAAGTGACTGTTGACCGACTCGAATCAACTACTCACTTGGCTGTTCAAAGAAAGTTAAGGTATTATACGGAAGGGCGGGTGTAGATACCCGCATAACCGCCCTTTTTCCTAATGCCTAATTTGCCAGGAATGGCGGAAAAAATGCCATGAAATGCAACAGTTTATAATTACGAAAAGTAACAATTAATACAAATATCAACCAAACAAATAAAATTCTTATGGTTAGAACCTAGATGAATCCCCAGCAGAGTCGTCATTCTATTACGATCGTTTTTGAAAAGTCAAAAACTTCATAACTTCGTGGCAAAAAAGTCTATTGAATTTTCTTTAAAAAAATAATTTAGAGTCGCCACTTAATTTTTAGGAAAATTAAGAAACCATTTAAAAGAGTAATTTTGAAAACCAGAGTCTAGGTAAGGGTTCAAGTAAATTCGAAAGAAGGTGTTAGGCACTTTCGAAAATCCACAAAATGTGGTTCCCGACGAATTCAACTTATTTGGCTAAATTTTGAAAAAATTCTTTTAAGTTGTAAAAATCTCATAGATAAAACTTGTTTGAAAAAAAAAAAAATATTTAAAGAATAGAATTTATTCAATACTCATCTATTTACTTATTTCGACTTGCGAAAGAAATGAAATATCAAAGTTTCGAAATAATTTTAACTTAACCATTTTATCCGAGTCAAGCTTTTGAGTTAAATAGTTAACCCAATTACTAAACGTGAGTTTAAGCTACTTAATAACTATGAAGGGCTATAGAAAATTCCCCAAGTTATTCTACGAGCTTAAGTTTGCATAAATAGAGCAAATTTAAAAATATTAAATGACCAAAATAAAATGAATATTTTCAATATAAACTTGCTCCCCGAGGATTCATCTAGATTAACTAAATTAAATTACAAATAAATAATCAAATAAATACAAAGAGATAGAACAAAGGGAAAGTTGAGATTTGGGCCTCTTTTGGCCCATTTTCAAAGCAGTTCAAGTTTGGACTTTGGTCCATTTTTCTGCATGTATACCATCTGTATACTGCCTGCGTATTGACCTCTTTTTCTCCGAATTTTTGGTTGTATACGATGTATACTAGTGTGCAAACCTGTATATTAGCTTCTAAAATCTGCATACTTTCTTTCCTTTCCTATATTTCACTGTATATCACTGGTATGCTGCTGTATATCACTGCGAATCAGTCCCGAATGCACTTAATGAGACGCTTGGACTCGAGATTTGTGCCTATTAGGCCCACTGGGAAATGTAGGGGATGGGAAGTCCAAATGGACTCATCTCGGGAGTTCATACATCAAAAATAAAAGGCAAGGATTAGGAACAAATTCAATTCCAAGTAGATTCAAATAATAAGACAATTTAATTCAAGAGCACAATTTCTGCAACTAAAGTTGGACATTGACCATATACCATGTAATATTTTACTGTTAAAGGCATCATATAAATGTGAAGCAGAATATGAGAGGAAATTTAAACCAAAACATTCTCATAAAATGATAATCTAAGACACGTAAATGTAGGTAAGGGAAAATAAGGAAAACTAATTTAACAAGAACTTATCCTGACACGTTTGAATCAAAATATGATAAAGAAAGGACCAAACATGAACATCAACTATACCAGGGTTACACCAAAGCAGATTCATTCTTTTTTCATTTATAAATGTTAGACAGTACTACAACCATAGAAACATCATCAAGACAATCGCACATCGGAGTTTTACAACAGCACACTAACAAATCCAAACTTAAATTCTCGAATCCTGAGAAGCTCACGACATCAAACACACATAGTTCCAGACAAGACCAAATCTTAACTTTCAACAGCACATTAGTCTCAAACAAAACCAGTCCCAAACTCACTGATACAATAAGACTTCTCATTACGACGTCCAATCATAGCAAGAATCGTTAAAGGGATGAAGTTTTTATTAATGAAATTCTTCTGTTTTCTAACAGCAAGACGCATCAAGGAGATTTTGCAGACTATCTTTTCTAAGGAAAGCAGCACGCTATCAATCTCTCAATAATTCAGTCTTGAATCCTCTCTTAAACAACAAAAGGAATCAAGTTTTACACGATTAACACAACAACGACTAAACTGAGATGGGCAATGACGAAACTGAAATGGACATGCTTTTTGTTAAGCGAAACAGATTTATAAACTAGGAATAAAAATATAAGCAAGTCATAAATAACCCAACGAAAAACAAGAACCTTAGGCTCAAATCACACAAAACTGAAGAAATTAAATTATAGCCGAAAACAAACAAGTGATTTTCAACACTATCAAAACAAAAATGCTACTATAATAATACCTAAATACTTCAGCAACAAACCACACTTACAATCTAACGTGAGATTCACTACCATTACTTCTAAAAGAAAAGACTCAACACTACCAAAAAATAACGAAAACAGAAACTAATAGGAAATAAGAGAAATGAGGAGGTTACCTCTTTTGGAGCAGCAAACCGGACTATGAGCTTTCGTCGGAATACTTGCCACCACCAAAAACAAACCAGCCTATTTATAAACCGGAATCCAAAGCTCAAACCAGTCTTATATGGATTCTAGCCTAGAAATTTTGAACTCGGCGAAATCCCTTTCAATTGGGGTTCTCAGCTAATTCGTCCCTCCAACCTCTAGACCTCTCTCATGTAGAAATAATAGGGTATTTATAGGAACGAAATTGGGGCTTTGGGGATGAAAATTTTGATGTGGGAATTGGATTTTCAGGGGTAAACTGGGAATTTCTCAAAGGAAATTTCGAATTTGAGATGATGATAAGATCGAATGAGCTTTATTCGGTACGAAATAGTACCATTCTTCCCTTGAATCGCGAGATTTTGAACGTTACGGAGCCACCTGGGCATGTTCTAGAAGCTACGAGGTACGGTCTCCTTGTGATAGCCACATGCCCTTGGTACGAATTTGAGAGGGAAAGGGGAGTGAGCGGGTAAAGGGAAAAAGGGGATTTTTCCGGGTTGAAGTTGTTGGTGTTGTGTTGCTGCCGATATTGTTTGTGCTGTGAAAGAGAAAGAGGAGTATAAAGGGTGTTATAAGGTTATTGGGCCGGGTCGCGGGTCGTGAGGTGTTGGGCCTTGATTGTGGGTTGCTGTTTGGGGGTTGATGGGCTGTTGTGGGTTAGTTTTGATTGGTTAGGAATTAGGTTGTTTGGGTAGGAACAAGCCATATAATAAATAGCCAAATTGGTATAAGAATTAGTCAATTTTATTAAGAATCTAGCCAAATCAAAAGTCAATGGACCAATTGCATTGCAATTGTAACCATTTTGACTTCAATTAAGGCCTAATCTCGATAAATTGACCAAATTGAGTCAAAACTTAGACGAATTAATGTCTAATTTAATTACGAACTTCTTGATTTAATAAAATCAAATAAATATTTTAAGAACAATTATTTTTAAATCAAGATTTTATCCATTTGAATTTATTCTTACGATAGTTCTTGATCAAAAATTGATTTTTGACACAATAATTATTTAAGCAACCAAAATTATACGATCTCGTATACATGAGTATGGAAATGTATAATTTGTCACTTAAATAAAAAATGTAACTCAAATAAATATTTTAGAAAGCATTTATCCGAATAAAATAAATATTTTGATTTTATTTAAAATCAAAGAAACTTGGGATTAAATTTAGTCAGGGAGGGCAAAAATTAGGTGTCAACAGTTGGCAATTTGGAGACAGACCCTAGAGTCTAAAGGGTTTAGGTTGAGCAGGACCAAGACAGAGTACTTGGAATGTAAGTTCAGTGATTTGACACAGGAGGTTGACGTCGTAGTGGAGCTCGATTCTCAGGTCATTCGAAAGAGGGATAGTTTCAAGTATCTTAGGTATATGACTCAGGGGAATGAAGAGATTGACGAGGATGTCATGCACAATATTGGTACAGCGTGGTTGAAGTTGAGGCTCTCTTTGGGAGTCTTGTGTGATAAGAAGGTGCCTCCTAAGCTTAAAGGTAAGTTCTACAGAGTGGCAGTCCGACCGGCTATATTGTATGAAGCGAAGAGTTGACCAGTTAAGAACTCCCACATCTAAAAGTTGAAGGTGGCAGAGATAAGGATGTTGAGATAGATGTGTGGACTTACTAGGAGAGATAAGGTTAGAATGAGGTTATTCGAGAGAAGTTAGGAATGGCTTCGGTGGAAGACAAGATGCGGGAAGTAAGGTTGTGATGGTACGGGCATGTGATGAGGAGGTGCACAAATTAAGATGGTTTTAGGAAAGGTAGAGGTAGGCCGAAGAAATATTGAAGGGAGGTGATTAGACATGACATGGAGCAGTTACAGCTTACGGAGGACATGATCCTTGATAGAAAGGCGTGGAGGATGCGAATTAGGCTAGAGGATTAGTGGGTAGGAGTGCATCCGTAATAGTAGGGAGGAGTGTTTTTTTGTATTTGTGCCTGTAGTTTCTCGTAGTTTCTTGTTCGTAGTGTTTAATGATGTTTGTAATTTCGAATAGATAGTTTATAGAATTACTCTGTGGATGTTTTATTTCTTTTATTATCTAGCAGTGTGTTATCACATTTTGTTGTTTATTTTTATGTTTTTTGTGTGTTATACTGTTACTTGTCCTAAGCCGGGGGTCTATCTGAGAAAGCCTCTTTACTTCATCTGAGGTATTGGTAAGGACTGCGTACAATTTACCCTCCCCAGATCCCACTTTGTGGGATTACACTGAGTATGTTGTTGTTGTTTTACAAAAATTCTTACCCTACCCCCCACCCCTACCAGCCTCCCCCTCCAAAATATTTTTTTTTTAAAAGAAAATTTGTTTTTAGAAAATTTCAAAATTTTTATCTTACCCTACCCCTACCTTTCACCCCGACCCCAGCCCCTACAATACTCCCCCCCCCCCCCCCCCCCAAAAAAAAGAATTTTTTTTTGAAACTTCCAAAATCCCAAGTTGTCTCCCCTCTCCTCTAAGGCCGATCACATCCACTTTTGGAGCCCCTCGCCTTTGAGTACGACAATAACTCAAACTTAGATCGAATTACGGGCCTAAATTCTTGAGTAGATTGCCTATGAAAAGGAGCTTACTCCCCCTCTCTCTTTTAATTTGTTTTTTACAAAAAATTCAGAAAAGAATTCTTACCCCACCCCTTACCAGCCCACCCCACCCCACCCTACTAAGCCCCAAAAAAATTTAAAATTTGTTTTTTAAAAAAAAATTCAAATTTCTTTTCTTACCCCACCCCGCTAACCCTATTCGTTCTCATTGTATTGTGTCAAATATATACAAATATTTTTAGAAAATATTTTTCCTACTTGCGTAATGAACACAAAAAAATAAGTAAGAAACAACTTGTTTTACTAGAAAATATTTTCTTGAAAAATATTTTTCATGGAAAACATTTTCCTCCGTATTGAACACACCCTTAATGATCATATTTTCATGCGATGGAGGAAGCTATTTACTAGTGTTGTTTATTTTTTGTATTAATGAATCTTGGTAATAGTATTAAAAAATTTCCAAAGTGTAATAGTATGTAATAGTTTGTGTATGAGATTTAAGCTATGACATATCCTATTTTTTATGAGATATTATTCTTTTCGACCAGATTTGGTGGTATGTTTTAGGTTAGTTAAGTTGGGTAAATTTGCTAATTTTTAGAAATTGGGAGTGTAAATCATATTTCAAAGAAGTACATCCGAATTTCAATTTTTTTGTTTTGCAAAAACTATGGTCAAACACAACTCCAACTCCTACTTCTAAAATTCTAAATAAAGTGTTTTTTTTTTATTTTCATGGTCAAAAGCCTACTAAGTTTGATCAAACAAGTTATAAATATTATATATATTTTTTTTTTAAAAAGTCTGTTGTAATTGAAATGGGATATACGTACAAAGCTCAAGTGAAAAGGTTAGTTGATTTTCTTATCCTTAAAAAAAATCACATTAGATAAAAATATCATCTAATTAATTATTTTCTTAGTAAGTACTTAGTACTTTGAAATTAACTAACTTTAATTCCTATTATTTTGGAATACACAATTAATGCCTCATTTATTTTCATTAAGACGTTATTGATGGTGATGGCTGAAGAATGTGTAGTGGTTGACGATGTGGGCGGTGCTAGTTGTGGTGGAGGTGGTTGGCGGTAGGAATTGACCGCAATAGAGGTAGAGGGTGATTATGGTGGTGGACCTGACAGTGGCGATGAAAACAACAGTGGTGGAATCTGAAGAATGTGTGGTGGTTAATGATGTGTTGTGGTAGTTGACAGTAGTGTTAGTTGTGATGGTGGAATTGATGGGTAGTAGGAATTGTTGTAGTGATGGTACTACTTGATAGTGTTGATAGAGGTGGCAGCGACAGTGATGCTAACAATAGATATAATTATAATGATGGAGGTGGTTGAGATTCTAGATCATTTGGTTCGCAAGTTGAGAACCATGAAAGCAGCTTCAGTTAAGGTAATATAAAGGAATCAATTTGTTGAAGAGTGTAACACCTCAGGTGCTACGATCATTTTCAAAAAAAAAAAAAAAAAAAAATCGAATCACGACACCAGTCACGTGGCGTGAGTGGGTGTCGTGAGTGGACTTCAGAACGTTGAAAAAATGGTCTGATTTTCACGGCACGAGTCACGGGGCATGAATCACAGTCACGGGACGTGAGTGGTGCCGTGGATGAGCTTCAGAAACTTGGTCGAGTCGTCTGAGTTTCACGACAGGTCACCTACGTGCCGTGACTCGACCCACGACATGAGTCACGATATCGTGACATTTTGCCGGCTTTGTTGATCTAGTTTTGACTAGATGCAATATTTGAGTGTGGGACCCATTAAAGGTATTGGGCTGGATATATATGTTGTATTTGAGGCCCAAAATCATGTAAGAAGACATGGGCCTCAATAAATAAAAGAAAGACCCATTCAACATGAAGCAAACTTGTGGCCAAGAATTAACTTGACTTGAGGGGCTATATAAAGGCCAAAATCAGATTTTTATCCATTAGAACTCTCATCTCTTTCTAGATATTTCTCCAAGTCTTTCTTATCTCATAAAAACCCTAAGGCAACACTACTTGTTGGAGACAAGATCATCTCTTTGCAATTAGTGGTAAGTGTCTATTCTTATGGATTAATTCATTATAGGCTTAACATGATATTTATAGCATGATGGTTATGTTAGCAAGGTGTTGATTAGTGCACCTTTAGTTTTGCTAAACGATGTGTCATGTTTATGACTTACACTTGAAGGAAGCTTGAGATCTTGAAGGAAGGATTGGCTTGTTATCTCACATATAGGACTTAAGTAGAAGGTTGAGATATGTAAGGTTTCTCTTTTCCATATTTCTTTGACCACGCCTATTGTTCACCTATTGACCAAACTTGTTCCCGTTCCGTAAGGTTATAACATATCTCTTTATTGTTGATCCTATGCCGTTTATTCATTGCCTATGATTCATAAGTGTCCATAATGTCACAACCACCAAATGTATCATTCTCATAATGAAAGAATTAAATTAATGCATATAAGTGTTTCTTGAGTACGGGTGGTAGCTCAAAGGGGCGAAAGCCTAGCTAGAGTTGATTCCGATTGATTATTGGACACAGGGGGTATCCCAAAGGGGTGAAAACCTAGCTAGGGACGAACCTGCTTTATTGATTATGGGTGGTAGCTCAAAGGGGCATAAGCCTAGCTAGAGACGATCCCAATGTTATGACCTACTGATCAGTTGGGGCCCGGGTACGATATGAGTTATTGATGATAATGAACGTAAAGGCAAGGTAATGAATGTAATGTACATGTTTTTCCAACATACAGAATGGTGGTTCTCCATATTGTTTATTTGTTGATATTTGATTCCATTTGAGTTCTTATTTGTCATACAGTTTCTTATCGCCTTACATACTCAGTACATTCTTTCGTACTGACCCCTTATGGGATTTACCTTGCTGCAGGCGCAGGTGCTAGTAGACCCCCACAGTAGGATTCGGACTTTCTGCGTATAGTTGGTGAGCTCCAGGCTGATTCGGGGCTTTCCGGGTCATATGTACATGTTGATTTTGATGTTATGTACATGTTTGTGTAAAGCGGGGACTTGTCTCGATTATATATTTGGTTTGATTTCTGCTAAAGGCTTTGTAGACGTTGTACAGTAAACGAAGGGGATATCTTCTCATTTTGACTTTGCGGCCCTACCGGCCGAGTTTCTTATGTATATAAATGTCTTTCCACGCTTTCAGTTTCACGATGTTGTGTCCATATGCATACATATTATGTTCCATTCGAATGTATAGGTTGGTTCTCTCGGGCCTCAACCGCTTTGGGTGCCATGTCCGCCCCGTTGGAACTCGAAGCATGACAAAGAGGCTACATGGGAGGCCGATAGATAGATAGATAAAGATAGGTATCTCATCTATTCACTCCTTAAGAGGGAAATGTCTAAGGTAATAGTCCCACTCTTGAAATAGATCCTAAAACTTATGTCTCATTGTCTTTTGTGTTATTACTCCCATGTTTTTACTCGTGCATATGTGTCTTCGGTAGTTATTTGTAAACCTTGATATTAGTACAATTCAATCATGTTAATGAGTATAGTTTCAAACCTATAATATTAGTTTAGTTCATACGTTTCATTTTAACTTCGAACATCATTCGAGGATGAATGATTCTAATGGAGAGATATTGTAACACTTCGAATTTTAAACCTACATTTACACAATACTTATCCTAGATCAGACCAGACCCAAGGGGTTCATGACCGCTTGTATGGATCGTACAACTAGGTCACGGTCCCTGAAGCAAACTGTGAAAGCTAACCAAAAGAAGTTCTCTTACCAGGTTACCACGGTTAGGGTCCCGGTCCGCGAACCTGGTCCATGATCCCTGCACCAAATAGTGAAAATGATCTATAGATTTAAAAGTCCCATCGAGTTTCGATGTACAAGGTCACCATCCGTGAACTGAGCCGTGCAAACTGTCCAGGGAATTTGAAGTTTCACCTAATTTCGACAAATTTGGTCCATGGTTCATGAACCTGGTCCAGGGTTCGTGGAACAGACCATACGTCAAAAAAATTTGGACTTTAAAAGATGCATTGGATTTTTTTCCACTTTTTAATCTCCAGATCATCCCTATCTGTTCTAGAGCTTGCTTCCACCCTCTTAAGGCTAGTTAAATCTTCTACATCATTCCTTAAATTACTTTAATAAATTCTACCCCTAAATTTGGAATTTCTAGCAAGATTCTTTACCATAAAAATCTTATGGTTCTTCAAAAAAATTTCCCCAAGTCCCAAAGATGAAAATGCAAACCCCCCTTCAAGGTTTGGAGCGTTCAAGGTATGTAAGACTAACCTTCATTCTAGGAACCCTATTCTTCCCCACAAATATGTTTCAATTTCAGTTTAGCTCTCGAATCAAAGCTAGGGTTTCTAATATAATTACATGATATAGTTTTCCTTGTCTCTTAATGACAATCCTTGTGTTCTCCATGAAAGTTAGTGGAAATCTCAAATTCTAAGCCTATCTCTTGATTCTTTATATCTCATTCATGCTCATGGCTTCAAGTATGATTGATAAGTCATCTCATATTTTACAGAACTATCTCAAATTTTTAAGTAACTAGTTATGAATTTGAAAGTTACTTTGTAAAATGTCTACATATTTCACATTGCATATTGATATGTTTTGAAACGAATAATGTTTCTACATTGAAAACTTAGTTAGCATGATTCTTAAAAAATTTAGAGCACCAGGCTCAACCAGCAGTAATTTCATATATTTTTAGCACCACGCTCACCAGTAATAGTTTCACACGATTTTTGAGCAAAAGTCACCAGCATGTTATAGTACAGTGTAAGCATATATATTATTTTTCAAGGACTATTTAGTACCGAGAGGGTATGAAATTTAGATAAAACGTACCCCAGAACTACGTATGCCAACATAGGATAGGATCATTTCGCAAGTTCATATGAATCTTCTTATAGTCTAAAAGTCTTAGTATGGATTCATAGTTTAGTTAGCTTCTACACCCCAGCAAGGTATAGGATAACTCTTTCAATGTGGGTAAGACGCCGGACATCATGAGCTTATATGGTATATGTCGGTTGTAAGAAACTACCCATGTAGAAAACTTTGTATTTTCTTTAGTGACATATTGTTTATGAAATTCACATTTATCTTAATTATGAGAGTATTTCATATACCCAGTTTTTAGCTCATGATTCAGGTTTAAAGACATTCAGTGTTTTTTTTATGATTTTAGCGGTTCAGATTTCCAGTTTAATAGGTTGTTTTATACTTCCAGTTTATTGAAGATTTAAATAGCCCATGTGTCACATGTCAACTCTTGATCTCTTGTTTTGAGTTATTATGTATCTTACTTATGTTCAGTTCATAACCTATCAGATATCCTATTCAATTATATTCAGTTTCCTTACTTTATTTACCATACATTCTATGTATTGGTGCTAGTTGGCGTTTCATTATTTCATGGTGTAGATTGAGGTACTCAGGCCCACAACAAAATGCTCTATTAGACTTTTCACTCTCGCCTTATGGTGAGTCTTTTTCACATTCGGAGGACCTAATTATGTCTTGAATAGCTCAATAGTCCAGTTTATTTCAAATAAAGGTAGCCCGGGCCCTGTACCGATAGACATATTTAATTCAGTTGTTTTAGAAGATTCATTAGATGATTAATTGGTTTCAGGTGATGGTATTGGTTTTTCAGCTGACTTTCAGATTCTAATTACTAAAGTTATCTTACTTTATTTCAGAAGTTCATCTCAATGAAGCTATCAATTTAAGCTCTAAAATTATCATCAACTTTTTCACTTCATGTTTTCAAAATAGGCACAATGATAATGACTTTGGTTGGTACTCATAATTAGTCAACAAGCATGTGAGTCTTAATCAAGCAACTCCCTTAATTTCAAACTCACTTTCAAAGATACAATGAAATTTCAAGAATGATCAAGTAACAACAACCAATTCTCAAGAAGTGACTCACAATCAATAGTCAATCGAAGATTCTCCTTTGCCTCATTTTTAGAATTTATCACTTCACCAATCTATTCAAGTTCACATGCCCTCACACGAAAGAAAGTCCTAAAATTCACAATATTTACAACACTTATACAAGGGAAAAATGCAAAAACACTCACATTCAACAAAGAATTTTTAATGCAAATAGGTATCATACCATAGGCTTGCCCTTATTTTCAATCGCCACTAACTCAAAAGCATCGGTTGGAGATCTCGAAGGACTTTTTCTAGCTTGTAGCGTAGGCTTATGGAAGGGTAGGATAAACATTTAGGATAAAAGTAACTACACCCTCCTTGAACTCTACACAACATTTTACCATGCAAACTTTGATCATTTTCCTCTCCTTTTCTATACAACACAAAGCGCCATTCTTTTTCATTCTAGTTTACCCACTTATTGAAAACTCTTTCTTTTCTTTTCTCATTTTCTTTTCTTTTCTCTTCAACCATTGATTTATTATTAAGGCACTCACTTACAAAATCACGGTACATGATCACCTCTTCCAAGTTCCACCACCCCCAACTTAGGCTTCTAGCCTTAAGTTGGAATTTTTATTTTCAAGAAGGGTAGAGTTCAAGAGAGGGAAAAATTTCAAAAAGGTTCAAGGCTTGCAATGTGGTTGCTAAAGAAAGGGTAATAGGCTCAGATGGGATAACTAGTGATAGAATTTGTGCAGGGGTAGGCTTTTAAGGCTAAAGAGGTGTTACGATCCAATTTCTCAGGTCATGACGGCACCTACTATAGCTCACCAGTAGGTAAGCCAACCCGTAGTTCGGAACAGCTAG
The DNA here is from genome assembly GCA_031232105.1 of Capsicum rhomboideum. NCBI lineage: Eukaryota > Viridiplantae > Streptophyta > Magnoliopsida > Solanales > Solanaceae > Capsicum > Capsicum rhomboideum. The sequence goes on from CP124716.1 coordinate 38,351,152, forward strand.
CAACGAACTATCAATAGGAATAAGGGAAACAACGGAATAAATATAATAACAAGGCTAATATAACCCCAAAACCTAGTAGAGCCAGTACAAGAGCTTCTAATACAACATGAGTACAAATGAAATATAGGAAAAGTGTATATATACAAGCTGTCTCTGACACAACATAGAGAACAGTCTAACGATAAGAGGAAGGGTATGGATTCTCCAAAACGTTAGGAGCTCACCCCAAATCTCGGATCCATAGCTGCTCCACACGATACACACACCAACGACGATAACTCGTACTATAACCTGCAGGCTGCATAAGTGTAATATGAGACCAAACACGTGGTACTCAGTAGGCAACGACCGACTGAGCTCCAGAAAAAATGCAAGCATAAATAACACGTAAGGCATGAATATAAACAACGGGCAACTATCCAAGAACTAAGCATAATAATGCTAATGGGGAAAGCAGGATCAACTATCCTATTCTGACAACAACCAGGGCCTAAGGTGGAATACCGTATATCACTAGCAAATATGCAAATGAACAGTGGAAGAAAGATATATTATAGCATACAATGCCAAAGAATACGTATACGATATGAATAGGCAAAGAAAAAAGGGATATAAGGTAACACCATTTATATATATATATATATAGGACTAGCTCAGTGGTAACAACCTGAGGGAATCACCCTAACATCTCAAGGCCCATAATCAAGTGGGGACGTTAACTCTAGTATAACCAGGATCCCTAACCAGGCATGACTAATTATAAGATAACCAAACCATAATGTAACTCACTATATATATATATAGTACTAGCTCAGTGGTAACAACCTGAGGGAATCACCCTAACATCTCAAGGCCCATAATCAAGTAGGGACGTTAACTCTAGTATAACCAGGATCCCTAACTAGGCATGACTAATTATAAGATAACCAAACGATAATGTAACTCACTGCAAGAGTAAAGTATTCAGAAACGTACCTTCAACTCGGTTACCAATCCACAACCAACCTGCCACGAACTAACCATAATAACCAATAATAACGTAACCGGCTAGTCTGGGCAAACAAGTATATAACCAGACCCCTATAAGCCTGAAAGGATCACAAAAACACTCAACATACAGAAACCATAACCTGTACCTATACAGCCCCCCCATAAGACCGATAGATACAGGCGCCAAACAACTGTATTGGTAATAGGCAATGCATATGAAAGGATGAATGCAACATAAACTGAAATGCCAAAACCATATCGGGGACACCAGACTCGAACTGGTTTCGCAATCTCAAACCATACCGTACCAAGTGTATACACCCTCTCCAGCTCACCTAGCTGACAAAGGTAGGACCTACGGCGACCAAGCTTCTCCGGCTCGCGAACGAAGGGGCCTCTTAGGGGATTAAGGAGATCCATATACACTGCCTGGTCCCGATCCAGGACTTCGAATAACCATCATAATCAATCAACTCCATCCAATATCGGAGAGAGGTATATATAAAATCAGTGCACAGACTTGAACCACGACTAAAAGGATATAAATTCGTAAATCCATTGCTCGAGGTCATGCTCGGGACCAAATCATTATAATCATGTACAAAGGGTCGGAATATCCCTCGATCGAAGTAAATAGTAGTGGTAAAATGAGTGGATAAATAATGGACCAAAATTATCCTCGATCGAAGTTCTGAAACATCATTTTTAGTTCCTAAGCTCATAATCTAGTGAATAAGGCGGTACGATTCTTGTTATAAAATAACCCTTTTTAAAGTGAAAAGTGGGAATAAATCCCTTTTTTGGAAATAGTAGTAAAATCAAGGTTTTGGTCAGAATCATACCACTAAATAAGCATGAATACGCCAGATAGTAGGCATGCCATCACCAGTATCCAAATAATATAAAAATAAGTGCCTAAGTGTCTATAAATGATAATCATACCCTTGCTAAGGGTAGAATACTCAACTAGAGTCCAACTAGTCTCATAATTATGGTCTCGGGTCCAATAACATATACCCAATATAGCAAGGTCTCAAAACCCGAGCAATCACAATAATCAAGGGCATAAAGCTACCATAAGGATCTAATCGGGGAAAAACTTCTCGAATCGCTAAGTTAAATGGTAAGTCTCATACCAAAGGATCCTTAATCATCAACTGTAGTTAACATGCTTATATTCAAGGTAATAGGACCCTATGGACATAACAAGTATTTATACTAGGGTTCGGCTCACATCTCTACCCTAAATTCCATACAATAGGCTAAGTCATGCTACACTAGCCATACTCACATCCTATAATTCCTTCCTAGCATGCAATATATACTATACACAATCTCATAGAGAAAAGTAGACCGAAGCCTACCTCGATGCCGAACTGCAATTCTTGAAGTGTCCATAAATAGCTCGACCTTGCTCCACGATCCCAAATCGATGTCACACTATAAAAATAGTAACCTATACGTCAACACGAGTAAAATGACACCCATATTGCAATATAATATAATACTCCGGGCCTAGAATCGGGTCAATAATGGGCCCATGGGGCCCACTAATGGAATTCCAAAATTGAATCCGTCACGAGGTCCCCTAAAGGACAGGGAATGTGTGCTCAAAAGTCGAGAACAAATGGGACACAAATAGGAGCCCAAATCTGTCCCCAAAGATTAGGATTTCAAAGACCTAATTTCTAAGATTTACAATGAAATGGGACGGAATTCAATGGGTAAAATGATGAATAATGACCAAGGAGTGATGATATAACTTACCTTAGCTTCAATGGGTGAATCCCCACTCTTTCTCATTCCTTATGCTCTCAATAATGGGGGGAAAAGGGTTGAGAAAATGAGAGAGAATCGGGTGAAGAAGGGGATTTATCATCCCTCAAATGCCGCTAAAACAGACATCTAACCGCTAAAGCAGCTACAGCTAAAGGGACTCCTAGACCGCTTTAGCAGTCACACCAGATATCAACTACCAGATTTTAGCTGAGTCAAAAATAGACTCCGATCGAGTGCTCAGGATTCATTCGAAACCCTGTGCGTGCAAATGAGCTATGCTACCATCTTAAATTCGACATTCCAGACTCAACAGAACTTTCAAAATTTTCATCCGAGGTCGTTGTGATTAAATATGGCGTCCACACCTATAATTCCATTTTTCACCAAATTTATCCAATAGCCCAAAATGATTCTGAAAGCCTGGGACCCCAACCAAGGGTCCCTCTAGCCTAAAATCAACTTTCTGGAGCTGATGACACTGTCAGAATTTCCATTTGAGATCATCTACTAGGAGATTTGGTCATAAACCAAATCCTTAACAGCGAAAGCTCCAAATTAGGGAAATGAGTCTAAAACCCAAATGAACTATCCGATAACCGAATCGACAGTTCCAGTAAGTCACAAATAACCTGTTGCCATTGTGGGAAGGCTCAAAATGCTGGAATGTATGAAAATTGAGAAAATGGCCATTACAAGAGGTTTCCAAAAATCACAACGAAGTCCTAAGATCATTTCTCCAACCAACGCAATAAATACTAGCATTGAAAGACCAACCGGGTAAGTTCTTGTTGACACAAGTAAGCACAAAAATTATTCAACAAGAACTCACCACACATGGCATGCAAACTATTCAAGATGGATCAATTTCATTTCCTAAACAAGAACAAAAGGAGTCATTTTCCACATAATGGGTAAGGAGTCACAAAAAGAGTCAAAGTATTATCACAAACATCATTTACATCCATGCACTTGTTTTCACAAAATTTTCGGAGGGGTATGCTCATTTCAATATTTCACCATGTATGACTAACTCTATTAGTACCAAACATGCCACAATACCACATTTTGACTCTAACAAGGGTAATAATGTCATGACTACTCAAATTTTACCATAGCAATTGGTCACTCAGACTTCACCAAACAACAATCACAACTCCAATTCACGATAGCTATGGGTACTCAAACTTCCCCTGCACAATTGATACTAACACCCAATGAAGCGACTATTTCCCTTAAGAAGTTCGTCACTCAATCTATCATCGAGAACAGTCACTCAAAACTAATACAAAGGAAAAAACAACAAGAAGCTAGGTTTAAAATGAAAAATAAATAAAAATGACTAATCCAATAAAATCATCAATCAAAAGCAAGCCCAACAAGGGTGCACAATCTCCATAACCACAAAGAAAATCCCAACAAGGGTACAATCAAAGTCAAGCCCAGCGAGAGCACACAATAAAGCATAAAATAATAATCTAGCCCGAATAGGGCACAAAAGTCTCAAAATGGAACAAAATACAAACTAAATAAGTCAAGAACAACAAGGGCACAAATCAAGCATAAAAATAGAGTATCACATCCCCAACTAAAATAGTGTAGTGTCCTCACAGCATGATATCAAAACAATATAATAAAGAAGTCACCAAAATAGTTTGAGAGGCTCCCTTAGGTAGACTAATCCAAACCGGAGGTGGAGGAGAATATTAGCTAAGCATCCACATCATCATCTGAAGCACTCAAAAATACCTCAACTTGCTCATCATATTGTTCAGGAATTTGGTCTTCTTCTTTTCATGGTCTTTGAACTTGCATTACCATTTTTTAATCTTGCATTGCCTGCGACTTATCTATTCTAATCTGTTGTTTATGAATTTTTGATCGGCGACTACCTTTACAAGGAAAGGTGGAGAACCAGTGCCTGTGGGTGGGGTAGTCTTAGTGGTGCTAGCCCTAGGTGGGTCAGTAGGAAGGCCAGCTATCAGTTGCTGTATATGTGCACTCATACCATAAATCTGACTAGATAGGTGGCGCATGAGATAAGGGCCAGACTGTAGTGGTCCTATGGAATCCTGGATCCCAACAGCAGCAACAGAAGAATCTATGGTCCTAGAAGTAGACCCTGTGAATTGCTCAAAGGTGGTAGACTCGACATTAATCTTTCTCTTTTTGCTCTTGTCCTTTGGCCCTCTTTTCTTCAATGGATAGAATAGTATAGCTAGATCCCTCTTAACATCAGTTGGGTGATACCCCAGCATCATAGCATAGTAAAGTAATCAATGATGGGAATAATAGGCTCCTTGACCTCCCACTTGCTACCACTTCAATCATGTGGGCAATGTGTTGCCCCAAATTCACATCTATGTCCATGATCGCTGCAATCATCAAGGCTCTATCCAGTGTCATATCTGTGTCGTATAGGGTATGACTCTAGCACATATAATAGAAAGCCATGTCTTGGCTTCAGCTGTAAAGTCATGCAAATCAACCCCCTTTTTCAATGTTAGCCAATCCAGAATTACCCAATCATGAAACTTGTCACCAACCATTGATTTTCTTATGATACTGGTTTATCTTTATAAACCTAATTGTCTACATTAGGAAGGTCATAGACTCTATTTATTTCCTCTAAGCTAAAGTTTACTTGCACACCCCTAACGGTAGTAACCAAGGTATCTCCAAAGTTAGTTATTGAAGCATTGGCATAGAACTTCATGACCACCGTGTGGTTGGACATCATTGGCTTGTCATCAAAGCAAATCCACTTACTCTCTACCAACCTCCTATTGAAATCCGGCATCTTACTTTCAGCTTTCTCCATGTGGATGGATTTTTCTTTAACAATTATTCTCAATAGGAGTTCGTCATATTTATGCTCACAAGATGTAGACAAGAACCTATCCCAATCAAAATATTCTTCATCATCAACCTTTAGGGTAATTTCATGCTCAATTTCCATGTCATTAGAAGCCATTTTATGCCCACAAACACCTACAAATAAGCCAACATGTTAAAAGTTCTTATATGCACTTAAAATAATGTATTAGGAAGTATTTAAGTCAAAGAAATGGGTGAAAAAAGTCCCGATCTAAGCTGTGTGAAGATATTATTTTTGGGACTGCTATATTTTGGCCTTCGCGTTTGCGTCCTGTTGACCACATTCGTGAAGGTCACAAAAATTACTGTTTTCATTCAAAATCAAAAGACTGCATTTATGAAGGAAAATAAAATTTCTCTTTGTGTTGGCAACCAGTTGGCGGCATTCGCGAAGGCTTAAGAATTTTTAGAAAAAATGTTGTTATTCACGTTTGCAGTCGAAGGACCGCTTTCGCAAAGAACCTCTTCTTGGCCTAGCCCAGGTTTTTCAGATGCATTTTATCAAACAATAGGGGGTGATAATTTTCTTTTAATTTTTTCAACCAGTTTCGGCCCCCATTAATATCAAAACTTTAAACTCATGACATCCCCAAGATCTCACCCAGCGAACACCAAATACATATACAAAACTTCCACCAGTTCAAAGAACAAAATTAAAACCAACTATGAAGGAATGACCCTCCTCTACTGTTATAGTATAAAGAAAAAGAAAAAGAAAGATAGTGGGAACGAACATACCTCAGAGATTTCAAGATTATGATGCTAAGATATTGAAGAAATTCAGACCTTTTGATGTGAAGAATGGTCATCAACTTTTTTTGTTTAAGAAAAATGAGTGCTACGCTTCAGTTTTAGGCCTTTTACTTTGCCTGAAATTGTTTTAATTACCCGTGTTCACAGACGGTTGGCCGCATTCACAAGGGTTTATTTGATTTGACCTTCGCATTTACAATCGATTGGCCACGTTCGCGAAGGTTTATGAACTTTCCATCGGGTTTGCAAACTTACTCCGTGTTCGTGAAGAAGGAATGAGCTGCCAGACCGGGGCAGCTACTTCCTATTTTGGCGATAGGCCCACCCACTTTTATGATATGCCAACAACTTTGGTGAATTCGAACACTCCGAAAAAGTGTTTCAAGTCGCATTTTCAAGGTAGTACAACCCCGAACTTCATTCCAATCAAGTTTTTGCATCCAAACCTGTTCAAATCACTTCCAAGAACCCTAAAATTTTGTGGATTAGTTAAAAAAATAAAATCCTAAGCTATTCTAAAAAATTAAAATTTATAAAGTAAACCAAAATTTTTTAGAACGATGGGTTGCCTCCCATCAAGCGCTTGATGTAACGTCGCAGCAAGACGCAAGCAACCTTACCATTTATCTCTCCACTTTGAGGATTTGAATCTTCGACCTAACTTTAAATCAAACTCTCGTTGAGGCTCGAGGAACAAAAGTAAGGAAGCCCTGAGACCAACTCTATCTCTTGATTTGGAAGACTTGAATTCTTTACCCAACTTCACATCAAAATTCCATTTAGACTTGTTGGAAATTGATGAGAAGATTAATAGACCACTTGTTAAACATCGCATTTTGCACTTGTCGGCCTTCAAATGATAAACGTTATTTTTCTCTAAAGGAATGACAAAATCAAAAATATAAAGACTTTGTCCCTCATCTCCAAAATTCTCCATTTGCTTGATTATTTTGTTTCCATCATATCCATCAAGCACAATGTTGAAAATAGTTGGAATGAGGTTTAAGCCTTTGCATTTCCCAATTTGAATCTTTTTGACATTTTCACCCCGAATTGAACTAGAGTCTTCACAAAGGATTTGATTGGCTTTTTCTTGCAACTCTAGTATCATTTCATCAATTTCGACATCTTGCTTTATTTTTTACTCGATTGGTTGGAAAATCACCATGAATTCTTCAACAACAATCTTGACCACATCTTCATTGGAAACCATCTTATCACAATTTTTTACAACCATTTGACATTGAACATCACATGCCTTAATTTTTGCAATCAATTCGGTTTCTAATTTGTGGGTAGTCATTTCAATTTGAATTACCACTTGACATCGCTCAACATTCACTTTGAGGATTCATCCATCATTAGTAAAATTCTATCAAGTTGATCCTCATGACTTCAAGTTGTTGAGCTCAATTCAATAGCCACTCTTGGCTCACAATTTCATCCTTGTCAAGTTTTTCTTCTTCTTGGGACTTTTCATTATGGTCATCACAAATTTTTGGCTCAACCACATGGCTTGAAATCTCTTCTTCGACAACTTCATTTTGAAGATTAGGCAAATCCATGGCATTTGAGAGATTGTCATCTTCACAAGTTTTTTTTTTTTTACATTCCTTTCCACATGCCGCCATGGATTGGTGTAAGAGATGTATATCCTTACCAACGTTAGTCACCCAGTCCAAGATAGTTTGAAGCATTTCTTCAATACCTTTGTGTCCGGCATGTTGTTCTTCCTTTGCCACATCATGATTCTTATCAAACTCAAAAGAACAACTAGCATTTTCATTAGCATAACTAGGGGAGGGGGCAAAATAATTGGTACAATACCTCTAATATCTATATTAACCACCACACAGGTAACAATCATACTCCCTATAGGATCGAGATGATGCACACATCTCTCTCGGGAGCATTCCTATAATCTTGCCAAAACTGGGGTCCTCCACAATACGGACACGAGTCATCAAAATAAGATTTGCAACCACCAAACTCATTCTCATTCCATGATGCCATAGTAACAAGTATAACAAAACAAAAATCTAACTAACACAAGAAACAAAAGAAAATTACATACACGTATTCACAAGTTCGAATCAAAGCAAGTAAACTAAAATTCCAAACTAACTCAATATGCCAAATTGTTTCCCTGCAACGATGTCATTTTTGATAATGCTCAAATACACACTAGCAATATATTTACCCAACTTAGATTCGGGGTCGATCTCACAAGAAACAAGGTGACTAGCGATCGAGAAAGTAAGGAATAAAAGCAACTCACTATAATCCAAACAAAAGATACAAATGTTTTGGAGGTTTTTAATATAAAAACGTAACACGAATAGAATCAATAGTAATATGAACAAGTCGATCAATGGCTTTCACAAATGATGGAGACAAGGAAAATGATAATGGGAAATCAATTCTATCAACAGTCTATTGTATTTAACTAATTTACTCATGAATTAATCACGGATTAGCAAGTTAGCCTTGGAACCTCAAGTATCCGCCACGTCTTTCGATGGATTGATGAATATTTCTTGGCTAAATTCTATTGAATATTAGCCAAGTCTCAACACAAATAGTCGCAATCTATGGATACACTAGGATTTGACTATGTCTAGTAACAAATCCATTAGATGAGTCATACGTCCCAAATCATGCTAAATTAATCTTTTCCAATATCAATTAGCTCTTTTAAGCATTGATCGAAGTAAATGGGCAATTCCCATTCTAATATCCTCTTTCAAGCTCAACTAAAGTAGAAATCTATAAAGCATGAGATTAATTTAAAAAAGCAAAACCCATTTATAAATAAAGAGTATTCAATCAATACAAATCCAAATCAAACATAACATTGCATTATGTCTAACAACAATATCCAAGTATAAATTTATCTACACCAAAATATTCAATACAAAGCAAGGAAATAAAGAAAGGATTGAGAATTAGTCACTACAAAACTTCCAAATCTTCACTCCAAGGGTGTTGGGTCAAGAACCCTACCCTCCAAGGTTGAGAAATATGCCAAAGATAGTCTTGAAATAGTTGAGGATTGAGTTTTGTATGGATTAGGGTTGAAACCTTGAGATACAAGAACTGCCCTGACGCCTGGTATTTTTTCTTCTCCGTATTCACAGTCAGGGCATTGTGTTCGTGATGTTTACTCAAGTTTGAATCTCTCGTTCACGGTTGGTTGGCCGCGTTTGGGAAGGCTTGATGACTCAGACCCTAGCGTTTGTGACTAGACCTCCGCGTTCGCGAAGTACAGATGCACTGCCAGCTCATTTTTTTCGTTTAACCTCGATTTCACTTCTTTTCATCATAACTCCCTATACACCTCAAATTACCTGGAATCAACACCTTTTAAGTGATAATTAGCCTCATATTATGAATTAAGGATACAAAATCATAAGAAGGAGACACAAATATGTGGCAAAATCGCCACTTATCAAGGACCTAGTTATGTCTTGAATAGTTCAATAGTCTAGTTTATTTCAAATAAAGGTATCCCGATGCCTTATACCGATAGACTTATTTAGTTCAACTTTTTTAGAAGATTCATTAGATGATTAGTTGGTTTTCAGATGATGATATTTGTTTTTCACTTGACTTTCAGATTATAAGTATTAAAGTTATCTTACTTTATTACAGATGTTCAGCTTATGCTTATTATTTCTTAGCTTCTACATATTTCAGTATTCAGTCTTCGTAGTGAGCCAGTCAAGGGTCCACTCGGATCAGTAGTGATTTCGGGAACCGGCCACGTCTTGGGTAGACTAGAGGCATGACACACCTGGACAGATTTAAAATTTTCATTTTCGACTCCAAATCCCATAACTCACTTTTTGAAGCTTGAGACTCATTTTTGAGAGATTCAAAAGGTGTTTTTCAATAATTCTTCTTTGAGTAAGATTCTTACACCATGTTTACACATTACCCAATAGTTATTTCATGATTTAATCTTCAAATCTTAGTTTTTCAACTTGATATTTTGGTGGGTTTTGGGTAAAGTTAAGAAATGATATTTTGGTGATTTCAAGGTTGATTTTAACTCTGTTTTCGATGAAATTTCATATTTGAACTCCTTAAGTTATGAAAAACTTGATTTTAAAATTAAATTTTAGTTTTACACTTGGAGGCTTGGGGTTGACTTTTGAATTGACTTTTTGGACCCAAAATAAAAGTATAGCAATATGGGTATCAATGTACTCGTATTCATGTGTAGAACTTGTTCTTAATAGATTGAGAGAATTCTAAAACCATTCAAAAGGGTAAAGATAGTTAGTGATTGTTAGTGACTTACGGTTCGGCTTCAAGGTAAATTATGACTTATTTTTCTTCACTTAAATTGGATGGAAACTTATCATGTAAAGCATGCTAGGAGTTGGGTAAATTAGTGAATTATAGTATAAAATGAGATAGGTTGATGTTGTGATGCCCGAATTAGGACTTATACCTTTATAGTGATGTAAGGTTTGGATTTCTAGCTTGAGATTGAGGCTTGTAGCATGTGCTCATGAGATTATTGTTATTTTGAGATTTTGGACATATATGTTGTATCTGGATTCATTTTATCATCATGAATATTCATTCATTTCATGAATCATAAAAATGGTTGAAAGAAATAATTGAGTTTAGTCACGGTTTGAGTTTGGGCAAGACTTGTTGAAAATCAGGTTCAAGTCTGGATAATTGATATTGAGTTTAGTTCCGGTTCATGTCCATACATGATATATGGATTTCACAAATCCCCCATGGATCCAGTCTCGCAACATACCACTATGGAGGAGGTGTATATCAGTAGGCATTGGCCATTGCATATCATTGCATTACATCATTGTTTAATTATTATTGTGTATTGAGGATATATTTAGTGATTATTGATATTAAACTGCTGGGAATTTTTTGCGTGCAGGATTATCTGTATTCTTTACTCGTTATAGTATCTGCTTGAGGTCAATTGGCCTATGATGCCTACTGAGTACTAGTGGTACTCACCCTTACTTTTTTGCATCCTTCTGATGCAGATCATAGTGCAATTTGTTAGCGTGGCTCTTGATCGTGCAGAGTAGTTGTCTTCGAAGCTGTGGTGAGCTCCTATGTTCGGAGACTGTCCTGACTTCCTCTATCCTTACCTCTGTCTTCTTTATTTTCTTAGACAGTTTTGTATCTGCAGTTATAACATCCTGTAGTAGAGTCGCTCTTGTACTTTGTGGAAGCTGGTCTTGGGATATTTCAGAATGTATTGTTTTGTCTTTCATTTAAGGATGTTTAGAGTTATTATTAGCTATTTGTATGGATATTATGTTGTTTATCCCTATCTTGAATGAACTGTGTTTGTTGAGTTTGACTTACCTACCATGTTTGGTTTGGGATGAGTGCCATCACAACAATGTGTTTTTGGGTCATGACAAATATTGACCATGGTCAACACTAAACCTTAAGAAAACTAAAATTCCATCCAAGGGTCCAAATCACTCCTGTGTGCCTCGAGACCCTTGCAAGCCACCAAAACTGTAAAACCTCTTCGAAACACATCCAACCACCTCGAAAATTGAGCCAAACATCCCCACAAGTCACAAACAACTAACAAAAGCTATGTGGAAGGCCAAATAGGGGAAAAGAGGTAGTAATTACAAAACGACTATGAGGGTCATTACATCATTTCAATGCACGTGTCCTTAAACCACGTATACAAATTCAACTTTATCAATTTATGAGTAAACAGTGAGATTTGAATCTTGCATAGTTATAACCAATATGCAGTACTCCCAGTCTTCTTCTAGTTTATTTATATGTATATCTATTCGTGGTGCTGGCCAAATCCATTTGTTTGCTATCAGACTTGACGTATTAAGTTCAAGATTCCTGTATAATTAGTCCACCCTTCCATTTTTTGGTTTACCAGATAAGACTCTCATTTCGAAAGTGAAAAGAGAGAGAGAGAAAGAATTTGGAGTCAACAAGCGTTAAAATAGTGTAAGCTACTAATATTTTATCTTCTAAACAAGGACACTTTAGCTCCACCACCCAACCAACATAACAATTTAAAATAGTTTCTCTTTGTCCATAATCTCAACAAACGTTGTGTCCTCCTCTGCCTAGTTTTTGGAAAGCTAAAGAAATCTGCAGATGTAGTATAATTCCCTTATGTAAGCTACTAAAATTTTATCTAATAAAGTTAGGTAATCTAATCACAAAGTTCCCAATCTTGCGTGACACAAACTTAATATACATATATATGCATTGTTTCTTTCTTCAAAGCAATTCCAATTATGGAAAAGCTTCTACTGGTATATGTCATGGTAATTATTACTCTTGCATACTCAGTTTCAGCCACTAACTACATGGTGGGTGATAATTCTGGCTGGGATATTAGTACTGATCTTGATACATGGTTACTAGGCAAACGATTTGTCGTTGGCGATGTTCTTCGTAAGTATATCATCTTATCTCTAAATACACATTTATAGATGAAGACTTAAAATTTCCTCAAATCCTTACTTACATCGACTGACTCATCTTGTTTTGCAGTGTTCCAATTTTCAACGTATCATAGTGTGTATGAGGTAAGAAAGGAGAATTTCGATAGGTGCAACATAACCAATGCAGTAAAATCGAGCAGTAAAGGCAATACAAGTTTCCCATTAACAGAGCAAGGGGGCAGTTATTTCATTTGTGGAAACAGGTTACATTGCCTTGGAGGGATGAAACTTCATGTAAATGTAGAAGATAATAACAGGGTTGCTTCCCCAGCTGCCGCACCAGCACCTCAGGCCGGGGCCTCTAATTTTCCAACACATTCTTCTAAGAGCAATAATCCTTCAACTATTGTTCCTAAGTCGACTAATTTGTCCAACCATGTTGGTTTAAATTCTATACTTAAGGCAACAGCTGGGTTCCTGCCCTTGGTGTTTTGGTTAATGTAAATTTGAGGATCTTCACATTTTAATTAAGGGAGTGTGTTGGACTGTTCATTTTATTGGGTTTTATTTACTCGTCTAAGAAGTTGGAGTTGATCTCATCATTTATCAACTGTACTTATCTTCTTCAATGCAGTACCTCTGTTTTTTTTTTGTCATATGACAAAGATGAAACTATGGATAGCAAAGGACAACAACGAGACGTTTTATACCTTTCTGCTATCCTTCGTTTCTTGAGGCACACATACTTTGAGGGTGCTCGTGCGTTTTCTAATCATGAAGCGTATGCGGTCCAACCGTCCAACTTACATTGCACCTGTTGCCATTGAAAATAACAGGATTTCACGTGAAAGCTAAAAAAAATAAACTTGGTACAAGTTAATATTACCATTTGGGACTTGTTTAAGGAATTCGAATGAGTCAAGGGGTTCCGGTGGGTTTTGGAATTACAAAATGGCTATGATTACCGGGTTTAATCATGGTTGATGTCATGATGTGATAGTGTTGTTATGGTGAGATTGCTGCGCGAGATAATAATTGGGCACCAGATGGGGTGTGTGATTAAAGATTGGAAATTTAACGTGACTCATGATTAATATCTACTTTTTGATGATTTACTTGAGTTGTTAGTGCATATCTTTGATATCATATCTGTGAAAATGATTTGCTAAGTAGATTACATTGTAAATGGTGTATTCCTCTTCGTTTCTTTTTTATTAAACTGCATTGGTTACTAGAATCAATTGCTATTAACGTAGCACTCGCCACTACTCTATTTGGGAACGATCTATGATACTTGATGAATACTTTCCTACCTATCCCACTCCCTTTTGTAGGTGTGGAAATTTTGACCCCAGCACGAGTGAGAGCTTTGGAGGTTGCTTGTGTACCTATGGTGAGCTACCATCGTTGTTTCTAGTAGCCAACACTTCTATCTTATTGTTGATTCATATTTTATCAAACTCTGTATTGAGACAATTATAGTATTTATTTCTACTCTTAAATACTTATGATTAGTATGTCAGTCTTCCGGAATTTTATATTGAAATGCTTCCGCGATGTAATAGATAAATATCTGCGTTGTGGCATATTTTTACTTTTAGAATCTATTTTTTGAGATAGTTTGAAATTCATTGGATTTACAATCTTGGTTCACCTAACACAGGAGAATTGAGCCAGGACATCCACAATAAGAGATTTTCAGGTCTTTCAAATATGATCCTAAATAATTTGGTTTTTAATAAATCAAGAAGGTATTAGGTTTTCTTTTTCAAATTTACCTTGACTAATAAATTATCTTTATTAATTTCTAATATTCTTTCAACAATTTTCAACATTTTTCTACGAGCAATCAGTGGATTGGGTAATGGAAGCTGGATCGCATTTCTTTTTCTCCTTTGATTATCATTATGCCCAAGATTTAGAACTTATTATACTCGTGGCTATACATACTCTCTACAACAAGGCAATTTAACTACTGTATAATTATGTGGATTGAAGATTAACAAGATTGAAAAATGCGCCTCGCTTATCCTTAAGGTGAGCATAAGTTCCTTTCTCCAAAACCTTCCCCTCGGAAATAAAAGCAATGGAGTCTAAATTCCTGATGATATTAAGGCGGTGCGCGACAACCACTGTCGTTCTTCCAACCATCAGTTGATCCAATGCTGCCTGCACAAGTTGCTCCGACTGAACATCCAGAGCACTCGTTGCTTCGTCTAAAAGTAGTATAGTTGGGTTCCGTATTATTGCCCGTGCTATCGCAATTCTTTGCTTTTGCCCTCCTGAAATTGTCACACCTCTATCCCCACATTCTGTCTCGTATCCATTTTTAAGTGACCTATATATATATGGTTTAGTTAGTATACTCAACAATTACTTACTGAAAGCTCGCGAGCATAATTAATTAAAAAGCATACTTACGAAATAAATTCATGTGCATTGGCAGCTCTTGCAGCTTCCACCACCTCATTTTCAGATGCATTAAGTTTGCCAAACAAAATATTTTCACGTATGGTGCCTGAATATATCACTGGTTCTTGGCTCACAAGCGCCATCTGCCTTCTATACCATCCTATATCGAGTAATCGAATGTCTACCCCATCAATTTTCAGTGATCCCTTATCTGCATCGTAAAATCTTTGAATCAAGGCAATTACTGTTGATTTTCCACATCCACTTTTCCCCACCAGTCCAATGCTAGAGCCTGCTTTCACCTCCAGGCTGAATTCGTGCAACACTAGCCTGTCAGGCCGACTTGGATATACAAAGTCAACCTTTTTCATCTCTATTCGACCGGTCATTTTGGTCCCGATGCTGTTATTCTTTGCCTAATTTGTAAAATATACTACAATATTAGCTCAAATAATATTAATTGAAGTGAACATAGAAAAGTATTAGAAGGCCATTTGTCTTACCTCATTCGATCCTTGAATCAATGATTTTCGATCAAGAATGGAAAAAATAGAAGCAACTACAGTTGAGCCCTTGGCTAGATCAGAAGTCATGCTTCCAGCTTCAGCTATTACCTTTCCAGTGCTGACTAATATAAAGAAAGTCTTGAAGACATCAGCAGCTGATATTTCTCCAGCATTAACTAGCTTTCCACCATACCAAAAATCCAGGGCCCAACAAATGAAAGTTAGGCCTTGGGCCGATCCTATGCCAATACCAGCTAACCAAGATTTCTTCCTAGCCTCCTTCCTTGGCTCATCCTGTGCCTTATCAAAGATGTCAAGAACCTTGTTTATGCTCCCAAACGAAGTCACAATCCTATGATTATAAACAGCCTCTGCAGCAATCTGAGTGCTACGATATTGTGCCTTCACAAATTTAGCTGTCATAGCAGATAGCAAGACTTTTCGTGTGTAAAAGCATAGAATCGTGAGTGGTTGGACAACAATCATAACTAGTGCAAGTTTCCAAGCCACAACTAGCCCCATTACCATGGCAACAGTGACAGCTGAAGTGCTTTGGACCGAGAGTGAAACTCTATCAGCAACCAGGGATTTTACCATGGCTGCTTCATTGCTCAATCGACAACATAATGCTCCACTTGAGTTCTGTTCCTCATCAAACCAGGCTGCTTCAAAGCTCAAAATTTTCTCAAGCATTCGCAATCTTATTCTTCTGGTCAGGCGTTCACCCATGTAAGCAAAATTGTAATGTTGGAATAGATTGAGAACAATTGAGACGAGGCAAAGGATGATGAAAATCATACAATATTTCTGAATTCTAGACTGCATTTCCTCATGACTTGGCGAGTAAAAAGCTGAAATCATGCCACCTATGGTTAGTGCATAGACAGGTTGCACTGAACCAAATGCAATGGCTGATAAGATTCCGATAATTCCTTGCTTCCATTCAGGTAAGTTTAATGAAAGGAGCCGAGAGAAGGAAGGAGGAGGATGAGGTGAAGCTTGGACGGGGCTGTCCTCAATGAGCAAAGGTGAGGTGATTACAGCTGGACTTGATCTCATTCCTGCACTGCTCCTTGCTACCGAAGAAATACGAGGTTCAGCGCTTTGTTCTTGATCGATAGAGCTGAATTGCCTTTGAAGTTTTGCTAGTCTTGCATACTGCCCATGTTTCTCCATAAGCTCATTGTGTGCCCCTAGTTCACTGATGCAACCGTTACTTACTACTGCAATGAGGTCTGCGTTTCTGACTGTTGATAGCTTGTGGGCAACAACCTGATCATCAAATTGTTGAAAGGGACCTCATTATATATCTCTCTACAATTCTTTTTACTTTAAACAGCTAATAGATGTGTTGAAGACCAACTTATTATTGAAAGTAAGAGAAAGATTTACCAGTGTAGTTCTTCCAACGATGGCTTGATCCAAGGCATTTTGAACAAGTGTTTCTGATTCAGAATCAAGTGCACTTGTGGCTTCATCAAGTAGAAGAATCACGGGATTCTTGATGATGGCTCGAGCAATTGCAATTCTCTGTTTTTGACCACCTGATAAAAGTGCTCCTCTTTCACCAATCTGTCACAATTAATCATGTTAGAACCGTGCTGTGATGATCACATCACAAACATCTACACAAAATCATGAACTGACCTTGGTCTCATATCCATCTGGAAGTTGCGTGATGAAATTATGAGCATTTGCAGTCATTGCTGCAGCCACAACTTCATCCATGGTTGCATCAACTTTCCCGAACATTATATTCTCCTTAATAGATGTTCCAAATAGTGCGTTTTCTTGACTGACTAATCCCATTTGCCCTCTCAACCACTTCAACTGCAACGACTTTATTTCTACAGTATCAAAACATATAGCACCTACATTAATGTCATAAAACCTTTGAATCAGGGCAATGACAGTGGATTTTCCACTTCCACTTGCTCCAACCAAGGCCACTGTTTTTCCTGCTTCAATTTTAAGATTGAAGTCCTTGAGGACAACAGTATCTGGGCGAGAAGGATATATAAAGTTGACATTCCTGAATTCCACCTCCCCTCTAATATTTTCTAGCACTAGTCCCCTTGTGTCTTCGCTATCAATTTCTGGAACGCGATCAATTCTATCAAATATTCTTGATGCAGCAACAGAAGCTTCTGTGAAGTATTTCACCTCAGGCAGAGCCATCCCAAGTGATCTATATAACATTTACCAGGTATTTTTTATTATGAAATTGAATTAAAGAAAAATAATTAAGATATCTCATGTCTTGAAGCACAACAAAGGTGAAACAAAATTCCTACTTGACAAAGAACTAACGGCTACATCAATTTATTAGTTGACAAATCAATTTCAGATGCCCAAATCAAACTCATTTTCAGTTTTTACATGTGGTGGTTTTAGCTTCATGAAGATTCATCAATATGAGCATTTCACGAGTAAATTTCATGAGCGGAATTTCCAGAATCGTATGAATTTATAATCAATAACTCAAAAAAGATACATAGTTTCTAGTATTTCATGTAACCTATCTATTACTCGGATATTAGAGTTTACAAATTCCACGGGATATATATATTATATAGTTCGCCCTTCGTGAAATATTTGCATATTTGCAACCTTTAGATTAAAAATCAAAGTTAAGATTCCATCTATATTGAATGTAGTAAATCATATAAGTCTCTGAATATAGAAAATGCACCCATATATGTTTAAACAAATAAAAGCAGTTGGTAAGACATTGTTAGATAGTCAAATTTATGAGTGAGATCAAAATTCTGTTGATCCAATCATTCATGACATTCTACTTTAGATTATGTAACAAAAACAAATAGTGCTAGTATGGTTAGTCCAATTTTCACATTTCAACAAAACACACTCATATAATATGACACTTAAATGAAAGTACAGAAGCTTTGGGAGCTCCATCGGATTCAACATACAAGAGAAATGCAAGACCAATTCAGCCCATAAATGGAAGACAAATTCAGATTCTAGAAGCCAAGCAAATTAAACCTTGAATAAAATATTTCATAGTTCAACAAAACACTCAAATGGACAAATAACACATCAAAACTAATTTATACCTTATATTACATTGGTGAATAAGTAAGGTGTAGCCTGTATAAAATTCGATTTCACAATATGAGTTGGGAGAAATTGACAAGGTTTAATAGTTTCCCATTTCTTTTTTCTTACGCTCATAATTCCATTATTGTAATATTATATTGTGGAATGGGAACCAATGTTTGGTTGCTATAATTACCAATACCAAGATTTTATATGTCGAACCAGGCTTCTTATAATTTCTCAGCACCAAAAAAAAAAAAAAGAAAAAAATTCTAGTACAGGCTGTATAAAACGGTAGGGTACCAAATGACACATATCTATGTGGATGTAGACCATCATTTCTATAGACAAATGGGTGATTTGCAAGTGCATGGGCAAGTACTTATTATTTCTTGGATTGTAATTGTTATCTTATTAGCTTTAGCCACTAAAGTTGTTTGGAACCCACAAATCATCATTCCGATCAGTGATCAGAATTTCTTTGAATATGTTGTTGAATTCGGATGTGAGTAAAACGCAAATTAGAGAAAAATATGGGCCTTGGATTTCTTTTATTGACACGTTATTTTTATTTCTAATTGATCAGGAGCATTTTTACCTTGGAAAATCATAATAAAGTATATGCCAAGTGTTACATGAAGCTAAGGGCATGTGTTATTAGCAAAATTATGATATGAAAAAATTGAATTAGAAGAATTAATAGGCACTTACAGTCCACCCAAGACAAAAGAAACTCCAGCTGCATAAATTCTGCCACCAGTTTCTCCATTATGCATAATCAAATGGCTTCCATACCATGCAAGTAAAGCCCATATTGCAAAAGATAATCCTGAGCTTCCAACAGCAAGACCTTTTGCAATTCCTTGCTTCATTCCCAACTTTATGGTTCCATCAAGAATCAAAGAGTACCTTTCAATCACACTTTTCTCAGCAGTAAATGAATATATGGTTTTAATGGAGCTAAGTGCCTGCTCTACAATTGCATTTGCTTTGCTGTATTCCTTGAACGACTTTCCGGACAAATAGAGTAGATATTTCCCATAGATTAAACCAGGGATTATGAGGAGGAATATTGTTGGTAAGGCAACTATAGCCAACCTCCATGAGAAGTAGGCTGAAAATACAACTCCTGAGATGAAAACTGTTGTATGCATCAAAAATATGGGTACCTGCAGCACATTAAAAAAACATGATAGAGTTAATTAGAAATAATTATGACTTCAAAAGTTACCAAATTAGTGTCTTTTTATTTTCTCAAATGGTAACTCAAATAATAGTTTTTAACTCAGAAAGTTACCTTTTCTTCTTGAATTCAAGTTTCTTAAATAAAGAAAATAATTTTCTGAGATAATAATTATTAATTGAATGACCATCAAAGAAATCAACTTTTATTCTTGTGACCATAAGTCGCCATTTCTTCAGTAGAAATTTTTTTGAACAAAGCAATGTGAATAAATGTATACCTTTTCACTAAGAACTTCTTGGATGAGAGAAGTATCTTTTGAAATGCTGTTAGTGATTTCAGAAGTGGTAGCTTCTTGAGAATCAAAGAAACCAACTTCTTGCCTAAGAATGGCTTCCAAATACTTGTACCGAATTTTTAGCACTTGCCGCTCGCTCGTTTTGCTCCAGCAGTAACCTTCTGCAAAAATTAATTATATATGTTGATACAGTATCTCTGTTGTTCTTTTAGAACTACTTTGAACTGTTTTTTTCTCCGGTCGAGGATCTATTGAAAACAGTCTCTTTACCTCCGAGGTTAATTAGGTTGGGGTAAGGTCTGCGTACACCTACCCTTCTCGAGACCCCACTTTGTGGGATTATACTAAATATGTTAGTTGTTGTTACAATATCTCTAGTGTTCTTCATTGGGATTTTAGGGTTTGTTGAAATATGTGTTAGGGTTTGACCTAATTTTCTTGTCATTTTTGAATTTTACCTATTCTTGAAGGGCAAAAAGTATACCCTAATCATTTTCTTTTATCTTTCATACTCCTACTTAGTAACTCTTTTCTTAGAAAAAAAGTTTTAAACTAGTATAAATGAAGATCCTTTGCTTTTCACACTACACAATAGTGTATTCGACATTATGATTTCTCTTTGTTTTTTGATTTATCATGTTCAATGTTTGCAACTGTTATTTTCTGTGTAACGCCATATTATTTTGATCCAACAGAATATTCTTCAAGGTATTTTTAGAAGCTGGTAAAGGCTACTTCTTGTTAAATGAAGAATAGACACCGTTGTAGGAAAAACATATAGCAACCAAAGAAGTGGAGTAGATAGACATTTACCCATAAAGGCCACAACCATGACTGCCAATCCCAAGAGAACAAAATACAAACTGCACTGTAGAGAATATTGCCAGCAGAAAGCAAAGATATTAGAAAGAGAAAACAAGAAATGTAGAGAAAAATGGGTGCATATGTGTACTCATTAATGGGTTTAAAGGCTAACCTTTTCAATTTCTTCCATGAAATTGTGATTGTTTTGTTGAGTCTTACCATAACCCAAGCTATTAAAGAGCTGGCTAACATATACCAGCAAACAATTTGTTGATATCCCATCTCCAATGGCTCCAATTGCTCCCAAACACATCAATAAAATGTCTTTTCCATCAGCATATCTGAAAATAATAGCTATTGAATTCCTGTTTTTATTTCCTAACGCCTTTTCAGATAAAGAACTCATTCTTTTTCTCGGCAAAAATGCTAGCTCAATGGTCTGTTTCTGCAACCAAAAACAAAAAAGTTAGCAGCTCTGTTACTCCTTTATGACCATGAAAGAAATACTAACCTACACTAGTTATAATAAGGTGGCATGAATTGATTTCCGTGGACCCCGATTTCCTAATTCGTGATATCTACTTAAATAATGTAACGAAATAATAAGGTGGCTCTCTTATTCCTAATTTGTTGCATGAAAATCTTTAATTGAAAATGACACAATCCACCATAACACTTTATAGTGTTCCAACAAAGATGACTCTGACTAGCTAATAGTGTCCTTAATTATTAATTGTTTTACCAACATGGGTTGTGGTGGAGTGGTGGGACTGTTCCACCCTTAACCAGAGGTCTCGGGATGGAGAAAATTCTGTGGGAGCGTCACCCCTAAAATGGGCCCTGCAGTGCGCAATCCGGATTAGTCCGGGCTCCAATGCGGGTACCAAACACCGGATGGGAAACAAAAAAAAAATAATTATTAATTGCTTTTATATGGTTCATGATGTTTCTTGATTTTTTTCTACTCTTTATTTGATCTTTTGATTTGATTTGGTAATAGTTATCATAGCGCTAGGCTGGTCACTTTTCTTTTCCGACCCTATTGTTGCTATAATACAATTATTTATTTAACAAGAAGGGCCATAAATAATTAGCTTTGCAAAAGGGAAGTAGAATAAAGAAGAAAATTTAAAGAAAAAGTAATTAGAGTAAATCGGGGAGAAGCATGCAAAACAATTAGATCTATTATTCGGTTTCTATCGTTTGCGTTAAACGCTTTTATGGCCATCTTGGAGCAAGTTGCAACATGAATTGTCCTTGTTTTTGTCCGCTTGTTGTCCAATCTGCAGTAACCCGTCCAAGTTTGAATTAATTATTGACACACACATTTATTAGCCCAGTCTATTTCAGGCCATGTTGAGCTAATCTATAGTCTAAATTGACTCATGATAAATCTTGTCAAAATATTTTTAAAAAATAATTTATTTTATTTGATATGTTATATATAGCCATAGTAAAAAAAAAATTATATAAGGTACTAAAAAATGTAAAAGAATAAATAAATTAAGCAATTAGAACTTAGCAAGAGTTGAACGGGTAGAATTGCATCCCACAGTTTAGCCTGTTTCAGCCAGGGGCAGTGCAACATAATTGAAGGCCTAAAGTAAAATTTTAATAAGAGGTCTAAAATCAAAATCAAATTCATATATATTTTCTTTGAAGTTTATTTCTAACTCTTTTTAGATGCAAAATTATTACTACTTAATATATATTTTTTAATGATTGATTTCTTCGAATAACTTTTTTTCCAATTGTTAATTTTAGGTAAATTTTATGGATTTCAATGTTGAAAAACATTTTTTCACTGAGACACTCATTACATGAACTGTTAATATTATTCTATAAGTAATAAGTTGATAAATTTTAGATAAAATTAGTAGAGTTAGAAAGGTAGAATCTGATTCAAGCAGTTGATAACTTGGTATACACCATTTTAATATGCTTGCTACAATGTTTATAAATTTAAGAAGAAAAAAAAGAGTTTGTAATATTGTTTAACACTTTTCGACCATTAACCCTTATTTTTGACAAAGTATTACTCTTAACTTATTAGAACTTTGAAGAAAGAGAGTACAAAAGGAGTTAATTAAGGAGAATAAAATACTGAGTTAGCAAACAAAATGTAATGATTCAAAATAATATTTTTGTGATTTCTTCTATTTGAAAAAGTTAAAGAGCTAAAGAGAATAGTATAATATAAATTTGTAAAAAAATATTATACTTTTTATCATAAATAATTACTATTGCTTTCAAGAAAAAATTGACGCTGAATTAATTCGTGGAATAATTTAAGGTCCCCAATGCGTATTACTATGTCTTATTGGCCTAGCATAGAGCTGGCACTCATTTCAGCCCAACTCATTTCAGTCTAAGTAATTTTTGAGTGAGTCAATAACCCACTAATTTATTAGCTCAACCCATTTTAACCCGCCTAAAAGTATCTACACCTAAGACAACTCTGATAATTAACATGGACAAACACGCGAAGCCAAATTGCAACTCGTCAGTATCGCATATGTCATCCCTTTTTATATCTTCTTTTATAACTAGATCATTGAAGGACATTTCATAAAGTAGCAATATAAGTGATAAAAATAGCAGAAGAAGTGAAGAAGTGAATTGGATTGATGAGAAAGTTTTCATTCAATAGTCAGAGTAACATCCTTTCGTATTGAACAGCGATGGTTGTTTTGCTTTGGGGTTGCTAAGAGTTTTCTTAAATAGGGTGTGTTTTTCTTTTTCTAAAGTATGATAATTAGGTTTTTAAGATTAGAAGGGTATTAAAGTAATTTAGCTTTTGAATTTGGAGTTCCCTATTTCGATAATAATATGTTTTAGTTGTCCCAATTTATGTGGCACAGTTGTAATTTCGAGATTCAAACTTCGAAACTTTGACTGTGAATTCGGACATAGAAGTTTCAAATTTTTTAAGGTAAAATTTATATATTTCAAAATTACTATAAATCATAATAAACAACTTAAAATATATTAAAGACATATAAAGAAACATTGGTCAAAGTAAAACTTGATTAACTCTCGAAATTTCAACGGTGCCACGGAAATTAGGACTAATATATTACTATATATCTTCCCGCTCACTTTGAATTAATTATATGAAACTTTAAGGTGGTCCTTTTTCTTTCTTCTTTTATGTTGGTATGCTAATTTTAAGAAATTGTTGCTAATTACTTAAGAGGTCTTTATTGTATGTTATTCGTAAAGAAATTGATAAGTTTCTTCATTCAAAAGCTCATGAAATGAATACCACCTGAATTTTACCAAGAACTTGTTCTAACCCTTGAAATGAAAGGATAGCGTGAACTATGTTTTCTATCAGAACATTAATCACATAATAATCCGGTTGCTCCAGTAATTTACGGCACAAAATTCTTAGCAGCATAATAAATATTGAATTCTAATTCATATTTTATTCGTTTTTTATTTTGATATAGATTTATTTATTGTTCTGACTTACCGAATCTGTTGCACAAGTTGATTTTGCAAACTATTTGTATTGCCATCAGTTGGGTAATTTAGAAGAGTAGATGTGTAAGGGAAAAATATTTCTAAATAACGGCAATGCAAATTACGGAACTCTAGTGATCTCAAATGATGGAGCAAAACACACTGACCCTTATGTTTTTGCTTTTGAAAACTGATGCAGAGTACAGACGGGGGGTTGATAGAATTTGTATATTAGAGCTTCAGCTCAAACACCATTGACGGCCATTGAAGCTGAGCTTGAGCTAAGAAGAAGAGAGAATAGAAAGAATCTTATTGTTCAATGAAGAATGAAAATTGATAACTGCTTTGTCCTCATCGCAGTACATTTATACTACTCTGTACACAGCTGTCATCTACAAAATATCTATAACTAACTTGTACACGTGGCTAACTAACTCTATTTACTGCATAACTAAAAATATCTAATCTAGTCAGCTGCTCCATGTGCTCATAGTCACGTTATGCCTATTTCATCATTCCCCCTCAAGCTGGTAGGTATGAAAATGTTCAGCATACCAAGCTTGTTCACCAGGTATTCATGTTGACATCTTGTCAATCCTTTAGTCAACACATCTGCTATTTGATCTCTTGAACCAACATGTACTGTCTTGATCAGTTTCTAAAATGACAGTCGATTTCAATATGTTTAGTTCTTTCATGGAACACTGGATTTGCTGCAATTTGTAATGCAGCTTTGCTATCACTGTAGACAACTACAGGACAACTACAGGTGTAGCAACTTCATTATGCAGTTCTTTCAGCAAAGTTGTTAGCCATACAACCTCTGAGACTGCATTTGCCATACTTCTGTATTCAGCTTCTGCTGAGCTTTTGGACACTACATTCTGCTTCTTAGACTTCCAAGAAACTAGTAAGTTTCCATGCTTAATAGCAAAACCTGATACTGATCTTCTGGTATTTGGACATGAAGCCCAATCTGCATCACAATAAACTGATAACGTACTAGAAGTATCACTGCTTAGCAAGATCCCTAAAGCTGGTTCTCTTTTCACATACTTCATAACTCTGACTGCTGCATCCCAATGTGATCTCTTAGGGTGCTGTAGGAATTGGCTAAGAGTCTGTACTGAGTAAGCAATGTCAGGTCTAGTTAGTGTCAAATACAACATCTTACCAACTAATCTTTGGTATTGTGTCTTGTCCTCCAATGTCTCATCACTTGTTGTTTGTGTTAGTGCATCCAGCTCTTGTGTTGTTAACTTTGAGTTGACTTCAAGAGGTGTCATAGCAGGTTTAGCTGAACCAATTCCTAGGTCTGAAATGATCTCAAGTGTATATTTCCTCTGATTCACCAAGATACCCTTAGCAGATCTGCTGAATTCCATCCCAAGAAAGAATTTAAGTGCTCCTAGATCTTTTATCTTGAAAGCCTTCTGCAATAAGGATTTGGTGTCTTCAATAAGACCAAGATTGCTACCTGTTACCAACATGTCATCCACATAGATCAATATAATGACAATATCAGTGCCTTTTTTCTTGATAAATAGGGAATGATCCAGACCACTTTGAATAAATCCTGAAGTGAGTAGTGCTTCAGAAAGTTTCAAGTTCCACTGCCTACTAGCTTGTTTCAACCCATAAAGGGACTTAGTAAGTCTACAAACCAAACCAGACTCCCCCTGACTTGGTAAGCCCTGAGGAAGATGCATATAAACCTCATCATGCAAATCACCCTGAAGAAAAGCATTGTAGACATCAAGCTGATGTACATGCCAATTATGCTGAGAAACTAAAAATAAAACAACCCTCACAGTAGCAATCTTAACCACAGGAGAAAAGGTTTCATTGTAGTCAAGGCCTTCCTGTTGATTGTAGCCTTTGGCCACAAGTCTAGCCTTGAACCTCTCAATCTCCCCTGAAGCTTTAAGCTTGACCTTATAAACCCATCTACAACCAATGGCAGTCTTCCCATAAGGCAATGGGACTAGATCCCAAGTGTGATTGTCCTGAAGAGCTTGCAAATCTGAATTCATAGCATCAATCCACCTACGATCTTGAATTGCCTCTTGATAGGAAGCAGGTTCATGAACATGGGATAAAGCACCAAGAAAAACTTGATGACGAGGAGAAAGGTGTGCATACGACAAACAAGCATGAATAGGATAAAGAACATGAGCAGCCTTCTTCTTAGTAACAAAGTCAACATGCCAAAGAGGTTGCTTAGATGTCCTGTGAGACCTTCTAAGTGTCACAGGAGCAAGAGGTGAAGTAGATTCAGAAAGAGGTGAGGGAGAAACTGTTGAGGGAACACTAGGAACAGATGGTAAATCATCAGGAGATGGTAGTGGTGCAGAAGAAACTGAAGGGTCAGGTAAAGGCAGTGAAGGCTCAATAAAAGGATCAGAAAAAATGTCAGAATCAGACGACCAAGAAAACTGAGTAGGTTGAGGAGAGGAGACAGTAGAGTTCTTGAAGGGGAAAACATGCTCCCTGAAAATAACATCTCTGTTAAGAAAAAACTTCTCCTTGGCAAGATCAAACAAAATGTAACCTTTAGTGACTGTAGAATAACCCATAAAAACAGAAGGAACAGCTCTTGAAGCGAACTTATCTATTCGGGGCAAAACACTTGCATAACATAGACAACCAAAAACTCTCATATGAACAAGAGAAGGTTTCTTCCCAAAAAATAGCTCATAAGGTGATTTTCCTCCAAGAACCACTGAGGGGAGCCTGTTAATGACATAGGTTGCAGTACATATACAATGACCCCAGAATTTCAAAGGTATATAACCTTGAAACCTCAAAGCTCTGGCCACTTCAAGAAGGTGCCTATGTTTCCTCTCAGCAACACTATTTTCCTGAGGGGTGTAGGCACAAGTTCTCTGATGAACAATACCAAAACTCTTAAAGAGATCCTGCAAATGAGTACTAGTGAATTCTCCCCCATTGTCCGTCCTAATCACCTTTACTACTGCATTAAATTGTGTTTGTACCATTTTAAGAAATGTACCTAACACAGATAACACATCACTCTTAAACTTTAGTAGAAAGATCCAAGTGATATGAGAATAATCATCTACCACAGTCAAGAAGAATTTATTCCCATCAAAAGTGTTAGCATGATAAGGTCCCCATACATCGAGGTGTATCAGATCAAAAGACTTAAGAGAGATACTGGTGCTAAGAGAAAATAACTGTCTAGTATGCTTAGCAAGAGGACATACTTCACAATCAGATAAAACTGACTTACAGACATCCATATTGTATCCAAAAATTAATTTCATAGAATTGCTAGAAGGGTGACCCAGTCTCTTATGCCACAGGAAAATATCAGCATTCTTCTTTACTGCAGTATGTGTTACAACAGCTGAAACAGCAGAAGGACAATCGCCTTTATGTGTGTTGATAGTCAGTAAGTACAATCCATCAGTTTCTTTACCAATCCCCTTCAACATCCCAGTAGCAAGGTCCTGGAATAAGCAGAAACCAGGATAGAAAGAAACAAAACAACTAAGTTCCCTGGTTATCTTTGAGACTGATAGAAGGTTATACTTAAATTCAGGTATGTATAACACATTTTCAATTTCTCCTGTAGATCCAATTCTGCATTTGCCTGTGTGTGAGACCAGTGTGACACTACCATTTGGTAAATAAATTCTCTGTTTAGATGGTGTAGTCACTTTCTCTATGGCACTTATGACATCTAAACTAGCAGCCATGTGATTGGTTGCCCCTGTGTCAATGATCCATCTTACTTGCTCTACTGTGGACAAAGTATTAAAATCAGTACCTGTCATATTTGCCATACTAGTCTGTAATCCATTCTTATCAAGCATCATCATGATCTTGCCATGTTGATCCTCTGTAAGATGTGGTGCCCTGGGGAAATCCTGTGTGACAGCTGAGCAACTAGTAGAGCATCCAGCTTGAAAATCCCCTGCATACAACTGTGAATTAGTGTTGTCAGGTGGAGCATTATAAGCTACGTTGCCTTTGTTCATCGGAGCATGAAAAATGTTAATAGCTGCATGATGAGCAGTAGGTCCACCAGGAATCCCTTCCTTCTTCTTCCCCTTGTAACCAGGTGGATAACCAACTAAACGATAACAAATATCCATTGTATGACCTTTGAGTTTGCAGAAATCACATTGTAGATGCCAGTTTTTTTGTGGCTTATGATAAGAGGTTCCCTTTCCAGCCATCATAGCCCCTAAGTCTATCCTTTCTCCAGAAGTGGATGAACTAGCTATAGATCTTTGACTTTCCCTCTCGATCAACATAGAATAAGTTTTGTTAATGTTAGGAGTAGGGCTAGTCATTAAGATTTGGCTTCGTGCTTGCTCATAATTCTCATTGAGGCCCATAAGGAACTGCAAAACCTTCAAGCCTTCCATATGTTGCAGAAAACCTTTAGACTTGGCACAATCACAAAGAGGAGGAATCATGCTATCAAATTCTGCCCAGAGATGCCTTAATTTGGAGAAATATATGGAAATACTATCAGATCCTTGAACCAGAGTCGCAATCTCTTGATGCAGTTGAAAAGCTCTAGATGTATTGACTTTGTCAAACCTCTCTTGCAGATCATCCCAAATCACTTTTGCACTTGGTGCATAGAGAATACTAGTGTGCAGTTCCTGCGACACTGAGCCTAAAATCCAACCAATAACAACAGCATCGCATCTGTCCCATTGATGAGCTAAATCAGCAGAAAAATCCCCCTTCTTCCAGGTTCCATCAACGATTCCCAGCTTATTCTTACCAAGCAACTGGATACGCATGGACCTGCTCCAGGTAGAATAATTCTCAGATCCAGTCAATTGAATGGGTACAATTGGACCTCCAACTGTATCAGAAGGATGAAGAAAAAGTGGATGAATAGGATCGATTTTAGTGTTTGCCATTGCTACGATAATGAAGCAAAAACAGTGAACGTCCTAATACAATTATCGCCTTGTCAGATCGATTAAACTGAAGCCACAAATGTGGTCAATAGCTTTGATACCATGATAGAATTTGTATATTAGAGCTTCAGCTCAAACACCATTGACGGCCATTGAAGCTGAGCTTGAGCTAAGAAGAAGAGAGAATAGAAAGAATCTTATTGATCAATGAAGAATGAAAATTGATAACTGCTTTGTCTTCATCGCAGTACATTTATACTACTCTGTACACAGCTGTCATCTACAAAATATCTATAACTAACTTGTACACGTGGCTAACTAACTCTATTTACTGCATAACTAAAAATATCTAATCTAGTCAGCTGCTCCATGTGCTCATAGTCACGTTATGCCTATTTCATCAGGGGGGGGGGGGAATGTTAGCTTATATTCGATAGTGAAAAACTGAGGCGAAGCCTTAAAATTTATAGTCACAAGTTTGGGTATCAGCAGGTCTGGAAATGCACGTTCATGAAAGGCAGAGTTGGTTGGAATTACCGTTTAGGAATTTGAAAAAGACCACAAATTTTCAATAAAAAATTTGCTATCGAAATATCAGAAATAGTAAATAAATTTGGTCCAAAAAATTTATCAATCCAAAACCAAACCGAGTGACAACAACGACGCCAGAGCAGACCCTCTTCGCAACTCTTTAAGAGTTAGAAGTATTACTATATATACGTAGGCGGTACGCTAATCTTGCTTTCTGTCCATTTTCAAATTCTCACAGCACCTCATGTTTTAACTCTTTAAGCCCAACAGACACATCAAATATTCTGGTTCCTTAAAGCTGCTTTGGCTACCAAATTCTCTAGTACTATCGACCTGAGCAATCCTTGGTTCAAAATCTGTGAGAGAGGTTTAAAGTCCTATGATCTTAAGTCTACCGAATATTACTGTGACCTCTTTTGCGTGTACATTATGTTTTTGCAATTTCTCTTTTTACAGCTATTTGCTAATTGTACTAAGCATTATGTGTTAGGGTTTTTACCCTGATTTTCTTACCAAATTTAAGTTTTACTTTTCTTGAAAGAAAAATAAAAGTAATACCATAATTACAAAAGGAAAATATAAAACTCTTTCATATTTGACTAACCTCTTTATTGTAGGAAAGGTTTTGAAACTCTATAAATAGAAGACCCCTCTTCTCATACCAAGACACAATAGCATCCACAATGTAGTCATCAAAGAGTCTTGTTTAGGGGGAGATTTCTCCCAATAGATTTTTATGTTTTTTTCAATGTTAGGTTTTCATATGTAGGTCAATTGGCCAAACTCTATCAATAATATATTTTTAGTATGTTTTTATTTGTCATCCGATTTATCATCTACATGGTTTGCAACTATATATAAGCTTCCGCATGACGCCCTCTTGATTTCGAACCCAACAAGTGGTATCAGAGCCTACGGTTCAATGATCCGATGGTTCAGATTGAAGACATGTTATGATGAAAGTTGCAACCAATTTGATAATAATGAAGATATATGTCCAAAAAAACTACATGTGGAGATAATTGTCAATCATATTTTCAACAAACCTGCGGTAACATATTTGAAAATAAAGCTCACTTTTAACACTGTAAAGGGCTCCAATATTTTTAACCCAAAAGGGATCATATATTTTTAACCCCAAAAGCTCCATTTTTAAGCATGCCAAGCAGCAGTGATGAAGACTATGTGAAGAACAAAGATCATATATGCAAATGAAGAAGGCGGATCAAGTTTTGCCAAGAAAATCCAGCCAAAAAGGGGAGATTTGTTAGGGTTTTTACCCTGATTTTCTTACCAAATTTAAGTTTTACTTTTCTTGGAAGGAAAATAAAAGTAATACCATAATTACTTTTACTTTTCCTAAAAGGAAAATATAAAACTCTTCCATATTTGACTAACCTCTTTATTGTAGGAAAAGTTTTGAAACTCTATAAATAGAAGACCCCTCTTCTCATACCAAGACACAATAGCATCCACAATGTAGTCATCAAAGAATCTTGTTTAGGGGGAGATTTCTCCCAATAGATTTTTTTCAATGTTAGGTTTTCATATGTAGGCTAATTGGCTAAACTCTATCAATAATATATTTTTAGTATGTTTTTATTTGTCATCCGATTTATCGTCTACATGGTTTGCAACTATATATAAGCTTCCGCATGACGCCCTCTCGATTTCGAACCCAACATTATGTACAATCTGCATGAGTGAGGTACAAATTTTACCATCCTATGTATAAAGTTTTCACCACATGACGATTCTTGAGTGAATTTCATAAATGATCACATAAATATGGTTATAAAATTGACTCTATAGGAAAAAACTTACCCACATGAGCCGGTGTTTATATCAAGCCAATACATGTATGTCATATGTTTGAATGTTGAATTCATTCCTTTTACTTATAAATACTTAGGGTCTGTTTGGAAAGCCACCTAGTAATTGGAATTGGTATAATTACTAGGGTAGTAATTACCAGCCTAGTAATTACGCCGATCTGTTTGTAATTACAGTGTAATTACAAGTGTACTGTTTGGTTGCACAAATGTAATTACATGGTTATATTCAATTTTTAAAATAAAAGTTAATTGTCAAAAACTAAAATCTATATTAGACAAATAAGTGCCTATATAAATGATATTAAATTAAATATATATATATATAATTAATATTAATTAATAGACATATGTTGTTATAAAAAAATAATGGATTTATATTTTTCAAACTAGTATATTTTAATTAAATTAATCATAAAAACATAAAGTACATGATTTTTAAGAACATCATGAAATGCATGTTTGACAAAAGGATTAATATTATAAATATAATGTCATAAAATTATTACAACATTTGACAAAAAGATAATCTATCAATTCTAACTAAAAAATGAATGGCTTACAATGTGAAACATCATGTCAATACTAGTAAAGCAAAAAAATTGAACGTGAAAATATAACATAAGTTCAAAATTCAAAATAAAATAAACTAATACTCGTATGTCAAATTTCAACATAACGTAAATATGATTCAAAAGAAAAGAAAAACCTAAGTCTATAACCTTATTCAACAATGAATTTTACTTAATTTAAAAATTAGAATACTGACTAAATTATGCTAAATGAAAAAAATAAACATAAAATAAATTTAAAAAAAATAGATAATATGAAAAATTGCATGGAATCACAAGAAGTAAAGGTTGGGAAATGAGAAGGAAATGAAATATAAATAATATAAAATAAAAAATATTTTTTAAAAAAATATTAGAATAATAAAAATAGAAAGAATTTAAAACAATAGAAATTTAAAATAAATTAAAACCAAAAAAAATAAAAATAGAAATAAAAGAAATAAATTAAAAAGTAATCAGTTTGTAATTACACTATGTAATTACTAGCAATTCACAGCTCTCCCCTGTGAATTGGAGAGTGTAATTATCCCTCTAAATTACACCCAATTACCTGCAGACTAAGTAATTACCTGGCCAACAAACATGTCAGACAATGTAATTACACCCAATTACATCAAATCTAATTATCAGGGTGGCTTTCCAAACAGGCCTTTAATTAACATGTATTTTACTTCATTAAATCACTTGACCATGACAAATCACATTAGTTTGATATAAACACCGGGTGTGGATGAGTTTTTACCATATTTATAAGATTAAAAATAAAAAAAGGTTAACATGTAGAGTAGGAAATTATCACTAATTGGAGTGTTGGGTATTTAATTTCAGCAATTATGGTTTTTGTATTAATAGGTAAAAGTGGTGTGAATTTTATGTTTGAAAATATAGCTATAAATTTTCATAAAAAAACAAAAACTATTATAGTTATATGACTATTTATAAAATTTACCGTCGATCCTTTGGCTCCGAGCAAACATTGGAAGCCAAGTTTTCTTGGCAAATAGGCTTCTTTTTTTTTCTGGTGTATGGCAAAGAGGCTTATGCCTATATATGAGTATGGACCCTAGATGCATATGATCGTTTTCAAGAATGAAAGAAAATATAAAATATACAGAATACTACTCACAACTAAATCTAGATTATTATATACAAGACAATGGGACAATGGTAAAGATAAATCACAAGCCAAATCATATTGGAAGTAAAACGAATGAAGTGCGAAAAGCTGGTAAAGTAATTTATAAAAATCTGACCTGGACGTTGTTTCATGCACAAAATTATTCAAGATGCTAAATAAAACTTCTTAAGTTTGTAGGCTCACTTGAATCTCTTCTTAATGATATATATGTAGTGGCCAGTCTACTAAGTGTAGTTATAACTACTTATATAGAAAGAGAATTGCAAGTGTTTAATTCATCACATGGCTATATAACTAAAGTTGGAACAAAAAAATAGTATTACAGTATTAGGAATCGACCAGCACGAGCAAATTTCGTAAAAGATAAGCTTAATTAAAGAATTCTTAATTTTAGATCATCGAATCATTTCCTATTCTTCACATAACGCGTTTTTATACTCTACCTTCAACACGACTTTTTTTTGGCCTATAATTATGTATCATAGAATCATTATATTTCCCATTCTTCAGATAACGTAATCTCTTTAAATTTTTTACTATCCTTTCAACAGACTTTTGAAAACGTAGGTATTATATTTGAAAGAAATTAACAATTGTAGCTTATACTCCCTCCCTCGTCTCATTTTAGCTGTCCACATTAATAAAAATAGTTGTTCCATATTAATTGTCCACCTTACTAAATCAAGAGAGATTAATTAAATTTTTTTCATATTATCCTTCCAATTAATTCTTTTGAAAGTGTGAACACTTGTTTGTAAAGTCCCAAAAAGTTTCTTAAAGGGTGAATTTGTAAAACTATTTTTTTATCTATAATTTCTTAATATGCGTGTAGAAGAGAAAGTAGACAACTAAAATGGGACTAAGGGAGTAGTAAATTAGTTCTATGTTTGTTTCCAAAACCTGAATTAATATACCCGTATCAAAACCAAAAGCACTCTCGAAATGGAAAACCGCACTCAAATTTGAGAGCGTATAATTATAAAGTGTAAACACACTTTAACATTTAAAAATACATGCTCTAATCATATCAAAGACAATTAAGCTTGTAATTAATGAGCTTTTTTTAGTATTAGCAATAGATAATAATAATGTCACAATATTGATTAAAGTATTAAGTGATAAAGTAAATATTTGTAAACAAAAATGACATCGGCTCATAACTGAGAAATTCCCTTCTGGTTGAAACGTTTTTCTTGAAAAATATATATAGTTAATTAGCAAAGAAAATATATCTGGTCATTAGCAAAGAAATCACGACTTCGTCATAAATATATTTTTTTGTTTTAATTTTTTTTTTCTCAAAAACATATTTTTACGCATACAGAACACTGCAGCAAATTGCCAGCTTTTAGTTTTATTCCACTTAAAACATTTTTTATGTTACTTATTATCATCTTTATAACTCTAATATAGTCATATTTTTGGGGGCAAATTTAGTTCACTGTCTTCTTTTGTTTTTTGGTGGAGGTTAGTGGAGATAGTAAAGACCTAGTGAAAACTGAACAATGTTCCACACATGCGCCAAAAAAGTAATAGTAACGATTTACCAATGTTGAAGTAAATTACTAATTAAATTCAGGTTAAGCGCAATATAAAGAGAAAATAAGGACAATTATCTCACCAAGTGGAGCCCACTAAATTAATGTGTTAGAGCAGTCTGATTTAATTTTAGGTATACACACAAAGCTAGAATAATTTATAAGGGATTTCTGTCTTTTGCGTGTTTTCAGCAATAATAAAATATATATTTTCCAAAGCTCCTTTCTTAAAAGTAGTCAAAAGTAGTCCACCATCCAAAAAGAATAATGAAGCACCATAGCAGTGCTATCTTTTTGGTTATTAAACTAATGTACGTGCTAATAAGCCATAAATTATCTTCTTAAAAACGCATCTTTAACATGTGCTCAAGGGATTAACTACAATAAATATGATATGCAGGTACACTAAATAACTAGCTAAGGCCAAAAACTGTCATTAATTATTTATTTTTCATGACAAAAAATTACACTTTATATTTAAATATACATGCAATGCCCATATTTTTAATTACGAAACACAAAAGCTTAAAGTAAAGCATTGTCCGCTAAAATTTCTAATTAAAAAAATAAATTAAAGTCATTTATTGAATATTATTTGCCACGAATTTAAAGTTATTGGTGATATATTATTTTAGCATTAATGATATATACTCAATATTTTTGACAAATTAATTTTTATCCTAAATTTAATTAAATTTTGGACATGAAAAACTTTCGTCATCACAAAAAGAATCTTGATACCACAGCGATTCAGAATATGTAGTTGTTAACCATTGGAAACTTTAACCAGTAATTTTTTTTTAATTGTAACATTAATTTTCATCACTAATAGAAGAAACAATCTGTGACAATTGTTTTATTGTCTCTATTTAATTTATAATTTAATCATAATGCAACTTTGTCACAAAAAAATGTATTTTTTAAATGATTAGAACTTAAATTTCGTAGTGAAATAGTATAATTATTGATTATAAAACATTTGTAGTTATAAACGAAAACCCATAAATGATCAACACATTTTAATATAAACATAATAAAAACTAGAGTTAATTCCATCAATTAATATGCAAGCATAACTTTCTCTAAAATTTATTAGACTATATTGTTGATAAGCAATATAATCATAACATGTAATAAAAGAGAAATGCCTAAGCAATCAAGATATTTGAATAAAAAATGTTACAAATAAAGTTCCTAAAATCATGCATTAAGAATCTCAAGATTTGCAAATATTTTATCATATAGAATGGCCAACAAAAAGCATCGAATAGAAGATGCTCAATCAAGTCATATGTTTTTTCTAAATGTAAACTTTCAATGCAATGAATTCAACTGTGTTTCACTGTGGAGAGGATAAAATCAGTAACCGAATGAAACCAAGTAGCTTGGAGGAGCTCTTAAGCCGGATGGGTTAAAATCAATATAGATGGATATTTTTTTGCACAATTTAGAAAAATAAAAATTGGAAGAATGATTAAAGATTAACATGACTTTTTATTAATCTTTGATTTTGCTTCACCAGTTAACTGTGAAAGTAATAGTATTACAGAATCTAAAGCTGCTCTTTTTGAAGTAAAATAGTGCATTGCAAATGGTTATAAGCAGATAGTGCATTACGAAAACGAGATACGGAGACAAAACTAGATAACACTAGTATGAAATAATACTAATTGTAATCTAGCTAAGAAATACAAGAAAGGAATAAGAAAAAACAAGCTGAAAAGGGTATATTTTAAATGAAATTTAAAAGCATTTATTAAGAAAATTGACCATGTCTGAAAGTTATAGCTATTTTTGCAAATCTAGAAAAAGGGAAGCCACTGCTCATCTTCTTCGTTTAACTTGCAGCAGAATTTCAACAGAAGAAAAACTACCTGAAATCTCACTCAAATAATTTCAAATTTTAGATATGAATTTCTCACTATATTTCAGAGCTTTTGAGATATCACCCACTCGAAACAGTACTCGTATCCGACAAACCTAATTATCAAAGTTAAAGTTTTAAACTTCAACAATGGCGTCTTCAATTTTGTAAAACAGAGTAGTTCACAACTTGTACTTTAGATTTCAAACAATCTGATTATCATCAACAAATTTATTCGACACTTTTGACTTTTCAAATCATAGATTTTAAACTCAAGAACCTTGCAATGAGGATTTGAATTCCTTCCTCCAATCAGTTTGATCAGTTTAAGTGATTTATCTCTTAAAAAATTTCAAAACACTAGAATTAAATCCACTCCAGTAATACACGGCTTCGTCCAATTGCAACCAAAGAGTAATTGCAGAATAGCTTTTAGGATTAATTCTTCAGCTCAATCACAAATTCCCAGTCCAAATCCAACACTAATGTCAACACACATAAGTTCAAAATTTGCATAATCAAAAGGAACCGAAACAATGATACTAGAAGCGAGAAACACATAATGAAATTGTTTTTCTTAACGTTCCAATTTTTGACTTTTTTGGTTCAAAATAAATAAAACAATTGAGTATTAAAATATTTAATTATTTCAAACTCTCTGATACCAATTAATGTAAAATAAAATACAAGATAAAGGGATTCAAGAGATAATTAAGAAATTGAGGAGAGATAGAGGAGAAAGAAAGAACAATCCCACAATTCAATTAAATTAGAGACCAACAAATATGAATATACAAATATCTAATTTGAACAAACAATTACATGATTAAATTCAAAAGAGAGAAACTGGACTTATAAATGAATAATTTTACGACAAGATATTCAAGGGAAATCCAATGTAGAGACAAAGGGATAAAACTTATCAAACTCACTTAGAGTATTCACCTAAAAATATGTTTACCTAAATAATCCTCATCATTTTCTGTTTATACTACTCGGGTTAGCTAATATAAGAAAAGATATAAATGTCCTTAATTACATGTACATCATATTATGATCAAAGGGACTCTAAAATATAATGTTAATTTTTTCTTGTATTGGTTCTTTGATTTTAATACTCTCTTGAAACACTCCAAATTCTTGATGTCAAATTGAAATTCTTTCATGCAATAAATATTTTTCGAAATTGCATTATTTATGCTCCATCGCATTATCTAAATTCGGTTGCTAAGTCATTTCAAATCTTCCTTGTAGTTTTGCAATTATAAACAGATTCAGTAATATATCCTGATAGTGAACTGAGGATCCAAGAGATAATCATGTCATTATATCTTGTTCATGATTTATATTGTTCACCAATAAAATAGGCTCATGTGAGATGCATGTCATCTATCACGTCAAGTTTTTTTTTTTAATAGACCAACCTATAATTATAATCCTACTTCATTCAGCAAAATCCTTTCCATCGAAGGATGAGTTTACCAACTACATTCTAAGTAAATTAGAGAGATGCATGTAGTCTGGGTTAGGAAGATCAAGTCCTAGGTTATTCATAGCCTAGAGAGATGATAATCCATCAATAATTTAAAATATGATGAATATTTGAGATTCTAAATGAAAAAAGAGATTGATGATCGGAGAAAAATTTTTCTAAGGCTCTGATACCATATATGAAAAATAAATTGAGAAGATGTAGAAAATAAAAATCTTTCTTGTATATTTTCATTGTACAAAGACTCTTATATATACAAATTAACAAAATGAAAAGGATTGTTCTATTCTTTAACTGACTACACAATTGATATCTATAATTAGCGAACATATTCTAAGATTATTCTTTATAATTAGGGTAACAAATACTGCACAAATCCATTTGACTCACTCAACTCATTCAATTTTTAATGGGTAAGGCATGAGCTATATTATAAATGGGTTAGTTTGGGTACTACTCATCTTAACCTACAATAAAAACTAGTCCAAACTCAACTCATGAAGCAGCCTAAACTCAACTCATTATTATCCACTCTTCAATCCCAATAATTTGATTTTTTTTGTAGCCAATTTCACTCAATTGAAAAAATATAAAATATTTCAAAATTAAAATAAAAAACATTCACACTAATGCTGAGTGAAAATAATTGCAGGTCTATGCGAATTCAAATAAAATTAAAAATCAAATACCTTATTGATTTTAAAAAAAAAACTGAATAACTCAGTAGTTTTAAAGTAGATGAAAAAATTGGAAATAAAAAAGAAATTGAAAAAATATCTGCATAGATTTTTTGGGTTTTTTTAAGCTAAACGCAATTAATGTTAATTTTTGGGTAGTACTTCTTCTATTGTCATGACTTTATTTCAAATTAGAAAATTCAATATTTTCTTCTTCTTTTTTTGTTTCATATTAGCTTATTGGATTCAAGAATAATTTGTCCTAAATTTATTCTCGTTCAATTTTATTTAGTGAAAACTGCAAATTACGTTAAATTTCATATATTCTGCTTTGACATATCTATTATTGATCTTAGCTTAAAGTATCATTTTATATGATATTACGTTATAATCTACAGTAAATGCAAGAATATAATCTCACTATTAAATAGTACTCCCTCTGTCCCAATTTATATGACACACTTTCCTTTTTAGTCAGTCCCAAAAAGAATGACACATTTATATATTTGGTAACTATTTAACTTTAAATTACCCACTTTACCCTTAATGAAATGATTTACAACCACACAAATATCTATGACTCATTTTAGACCACAAGTTTCAAAAGTCTTTCTTTCTTTCTTAAACTTCATACCAAGTCAAAGTACATCACATAAATTGGGACGGAGGGAGTATTATTATAGTATATATGTATAGTTATATTTATTATCCATAGATTTAAGTTAGTTTTGACCAAGAAAGATACTCTAACATTTCTCTAAAATTCATAGCCTCTTTTCAGTAACACTATGTCAGCTCAACCATCCTTACCACATTTTAATACAGACCAAATTTCTCGAAAATCCCCAGATCCCTCAAAACAATACACTCGTTGAAACATTCAAAACAAAGCTATTGGCCTCTGAACAACTAGTTGACCTACAGATGGAGGATTGTGTGGATTTAAATGATTTACATTATACACAACAATCTCATGATGATATTGGAGAAGTAGCCAATGACATAAAAACTATCTTTCTCTCCAAAGAAGAAAATGAGAGACTCTTTTTACCTTGAAAACATTTGCTCATCATTAGGCTTTTGGGAGAAAAAATTACCCACCAATACCTCCGAGAAAAGCTAGTCATGCTATGAAAAGTTGTAGAGCATTTTCCACTTATCTATTTGGGTCTCGATTTTTATATCGTCAAGTTCACAAAATCAGAAAGTTTTTATCAAGTTCTTCAAAATGGTCCTTGGTTCATTATATGGCCAGTACTTATCTATTAAAAAGTGAGAGCCAAATTTTATCCCTGAAAAAGAAAAGTTAATCCTCTATGTGATTTGGCTGTGTCTTTCAGAACTCCCAACTGAGTTTTACGATGAAATTATACTCAAAAAAATTGGAAACGCAATTGGTAAGTTATTAAAAGTGGATGCCTGCACAAGCTCTACTTTAAGAGGTAGATATGCCCGTTTTTGTGTACAAATACCTATGGATGAGCCTGTTCTAAACTATATTCAAATTGGTGCTTCTAAACAAGCTATCTTGTATGAGGATAAGGGTTTCCTCTATACTAAGTGTGGTCAGTTTGGACACATAAAAGAAAAATATCAATATTACCCAACCCAAACTACACCGAATCAAACAATACAAGATTGTTCTTCATCGAAAGTACCAGTACACATACACCAGACCCACAGAAAGAATGGAAAATAGTCAAATTTATGTCAAAGCGCAAGCCTTTTACAGGTAAGAAGAAGGTGATGCCACAAACAATGAACATAACGCCCCAATCAAATTCTAAATCTCCAAGTACTGAGGTAACAAATAGTAGTAATAAATCTGGTAAGCTTAATAATCCATTTATTTTCTCCTCGAATACTAGTAGTTTTTCTAAAAGTCTCCATGAAT
The DNA here is from genome assembly GCA_031232105.1 of Capsicum rhomboideum. NCBI lineage: Eukaryota > Viridiplantae > Streptophyta > Magnoliopsida > Solanales > Solanaceae > Capsicum > Capsicum rhomboideum. The sequence continues at coordinate 38,392,146 of CP124716.1, forward strand.
CTACTGTTAAAAGGAGCAATCTTTATATTTCTAAGAAAAAATTTTGCCCGACCAATAAACTTGCTAGAAATTACACAGAAAACCATGCTAATAAATTTGAAGATTTGAAGAAGGATCTGTCCATATCTCCTACTGTTAATTTCTCTGACAATAACACAAAAGATACGGGCCCTTCTCTTGCAAAAGATGTTGTACTCAGAAAAAATAAAATTAGACCCCTTTGTTACAAATGAAGAAAAGCTATTTTGACACCCCTCTTTTTGTCAACTACGTGGCTTCTCCAAATACAAACCTTAACTATAACACTACTACTAGCTTTAATAATTCCCGGCGACTAGTCTCTCTATGGTTGAACTGTCCATGGAAATTATATCCCTACCTCTTATTGACAACTCATCTGACCACTTGTCTTTTTCTTCAGAACACTTGGCGGTAGGAGGTTACATGCAACAAAATTTTACTCCAAATCTCCCAATAAATCCTACTACCCTTGTTGTTATTAATACCTCTTTACCATTACTTCACACAAACCATCCATCATTACCCAACTTTTTACACTCTAATTCACGCTATTTAACTCCCACTACTCCTCAGTTAGACAGTGAGCAAAGTTGTTCTCTCCATTCACCAAAAAATTTGCCTTTCTGTAATTCGATGTCCCATGAACTATCAAAATATGAACAACCCTCCACAAATTCCCCAGGCTAGTCAAAGTCCACTTCTTTATGCCACTCAATATGTCCATCCTCTCCAAAATCCTCAAACATAGATAGAGAAGGCACTACAGGGCCATGCATCCCTATTTTTAATGGATCAAAATAGTGTGGAGACAATGATAATTCTCCAAAATCAGAACTTCTTTGCTCAACTGATTTTTGAGGGCATAAAATATCAATAGAATCCTTTGTGAACCAAATATGGCTCACCAACATAATGTATCCTTTATACCCATTAGTCATTCCCCAGTTTATTCATACCATGCAAACCCTGTGGAACTTTTCCTATCTTCTAAATCAGTACCTGAATATGAATGCAGTAGCTCAAACCCCTTTCTTCACTTCGTAAGAAATGATCAATGCCAACCCTCTCTTCTTCCCATGGAACCCTCTATCGATTCAACATGGACACTTTGTCATCTTAGAACCACCTTCGATAGCCCCTGCACAAAAAGAAATAGAATTAATGACGAGGAGGAGGACTTCCTTCATAAAAATTTCAAGCTTAAAAAATGCGGCCCTCATGATTTTCCCAGAAGACGGGTGTAATGACCCTCCAGGTTATTTCCTTTATTTTCATATATTTTCAATGTCTAGAGCTTTCCTGCAGCAGCACCAAGTCATTTATGACTTGTTGGGACTGATAGTTCGGTCACCGGGCAGTTCATTTAGATTTTTAGAGCCAATTTCTGATTTTGGAGCTTTTACTATTAAGAAATAGGTATCGAACCTAAATTTCAGTCACAAGATCCTGGATATAAATTCTAACAGTTTTGTTAGCTCCGAAACGTCAATTTTAGGCTAAGGGGACCCTTGGTTCGAGTCTCGAGGCTTTCGAACTTATTTTGAGCTATTGGGTGGAATTTGGTTAAAACAACCCTTTGGGTGTGGGACCCACATTTGATCGAAACGACCTCGAATGGAAACTTTAATGGTGTCGTTGAGTTTGAAATATCAAATTTGATAAGGTAGCATACATTGTTTGGGTTCACGAGATTTCGAACTAGTCCCGAGGGGTCGATAGGAGTCTTGGCATATTGGCCAAGTACTGGTGCATGTTGATGTTGGTGTCGTCTCCTTCGTGATGCCTTGGCCTCCTAGGCGATGTCTTCTTGGCTTGCCTTGGGTCGCCTAGGCGAGTAGGCTGCCTTGGCATGCCATCGCCCAAGCGACGCCCTTGGCCGCCTAGGCGAAGCCGCTTTAGCGATAGGCTGCCTTGGCATGCCATCGTCCAAGCGAGGCCCTTGGCCGCCATGACGAAGCCTAGTGCCGCCTAGGCAATGGGGCTAGTCTTTTTAAGGCTTAAGTCCCATGATTTTTAGGGCATTTTCTTGAGAGAAAAACCCCATTAAAGGCCTTGGGAGCTTATTATTATGAGGGTTCAATTGTCTAGTGTCAGGGTTGATCTAAAGGTGAGGTTGTGACTGTTCCCTTGACTTTATTCCCGTAAGTTTCATCTGAATTCTCGTTTAATTTTACGATAACTCTTAGTTTGAATAATGTTGCGGGCTGATTTGGGGCCCATTTGAGCTTTGATTTTATCCAAGCTTTGGGGTAAATGATCTTTGAGCTATGATGGATGCGTTGACGGTTTCAATTTAGCGATTTTGCAAGCAGGCCCTACATGGGAATTTTTGTTCGGTTCTTGACCCGGGGCATTTATATGCAATATGGGTATCATTATTCTCATTGTAATACGTAGATTATTATTTTGATATCTTGGCAGTATACGGAGGCTTCTCGAAAGGTAAAAGCTCCGGAGTAGGGACTATCTCGAGCTTTTGACGACGTCCAGGTAGGCTAGGTTTACTTTTTTCATAGATTGAGCTTTATTATGGTATTAGTGTAGTATTATGCTAGCGATGGGTAAGTATTGACGACTTGGTTGCTAGTTTGGTATTTTATGGGTTAAAGTTAGTCGGTTTGGGCACTTACTTGTAGAAATTGCCTTGTCTTCCCTATTAATGGTTAGAATAATACCTTAGGGCTAGTGTTGGGATATTCAAAATCTTGGGATGGAATTTTAGGATGTTAGCCTAGTTTTTGGGTAGATGCTTACCTTAGTTGGGATTTTTGGGACTAGTAGCGGGTCCCACCGGCCCTCTCTTAGGTCAAAGGACTAAATTAGCTCCTTGAAGGACTAAGAGTTTCTTATGCATCCCCTTAGACTAAACCTTGAGCCTTAGGATGACTTAGACCATCCTATGAACTTAAGATAGTCTTACTACCCCGGATAAAGTATCATTTCGGCTCCTAGATCCATATAATTAGATTGTATGATAAATATTAATTCCCTTATTAATTTGACCGTATGGCTTGGGAGTCTATATACTAAATGGATTTTAAGGAAAATTATGACCTTGGAATATTTGAACACTTGGCTTATTTATAAAGTTTTGGTTCAAGTTCGGGGAATAGTTGCTCTCTTATTATTCATTATGTTGAGCTTATTTATGACCTATTTACCTCATGGTACACAATTATTAGTTCCGATTCAAGTTCGACATTTATGGTCTATATACGGTACTTTATTATGATGTTGTTATTCTCAATTTTGATTTATGTCTGGTATTTATGGTACAAAGGGAGTTCTAGGTATGCTATCACTTGCGGGTATATTTTTACTTCTTATTATTGGTGTTTCCTCCTTGTTTGCATCCATCGAGATTATGGGGGCTCGGTTGGGTTATTCCTCATGTGTTTGTACCTTTTGGGCTTATGTGGGTTCAGTTAGGTCATAGTTAGACTGTATTTATCTTGATTTATCTACTCTTGGATATTTCTCATTTTATCCTGATTTGGAGTATTATTTCAAATTTTGTCTTATCCATGACTTTAGTTTACTTTCTCGCATTTTATTATACTTTATTATGATTTAGCTCAGTCGATCAATGATGTCTACTGAGTACCCGTTGATTTTTGTACTCATACTACATTTCTGCATCTTTTTCTAATGCAGATCCGAGTACGAGTTACCGCTATTGACACTTACTAGGGCTTGCTTTGGGGATTCGAAGATAGGGTGAGCTTTTAAAGCCGGAGTCGATTCTCTCTCATTCTGCTATTTTTGGACAGTCTTTATATTTTTGAGACTACCTATATATTTTATACTGCTTAGTACTCTATTTTGTTTTAGTGGCTCTTGTACCGACCTTATTAGGTCATGGGCTACTCTTTTGTACTTTTCCTCCTTTCCAGCACTATGATATTTATGTTTTCGGCTGCTTGTTATTCTTATTGCATGTTTACATTCTATATTTCTTTATTTTCCATCATCTATCCCATTACTTATCATTTTGGACTATGACTTGGATTACCTACTGGTGGGTTAAAGTAGATGTCATCATGGCTTGAGAAATTGGGTCGTGACAAATTGGTATTAGAGCCTAGGTTCACTGGTAAGAGCAAGTGTCTAGTAGAGTCTCGCGGATTGATGCGATGACGTCTGTATCGTATCTTTGGGAGGCTACATGGTTTTTTTTAGGAAAAACCTCATCTTTTTTATTCATTTTCGTGTATCGAGTCTATGCTGATTTCTAAAATTCTCATTGTTTCACTCTTTAGTAGATGTTTAGGACGTGAGCTACGATGAATGGAGATGATGACCTCGAGTCTGCAGCCAGAGCGCCCATTAGGGGTCGTGGTCGACCCAAAGGTCGAGGCCAGGCTTGAGCTGCAGCACTAGCTAGAGGTCATCACGGGAGCCCTTGCCAAACCCTATTGTTGCTATCGAGCCAGAGGTAGCTCTAGAGGTTCCGCCACCCCAGCCATTGGTGGGCAAGGAGGCAGCCTAGACCCCACCAGGATTTATTTCTTCTTCAGTGCTCAAAGATGCCTTTATTCAGTTACTGGGGTTAGTAGGTGGTGCACCGTCTGATGGTGCTTAGTCAGCAGACCAGAGTGATACTGATGTAGGGGAACAACTCCCAGAGTTGAGATTCCTCCAGCATTGGTAGTTTCACAGCCAACAGTTGCTGATCCAGTTATGACAGTCGAGGAGCAAAAGATGTTAGGCCGATTCCTAAGATTGACTCTACCTAGGTTTACAGGGGCCCCAGGAGAGGATACATTTCAGTTTCTAACTAGTTGCGAGGAAAGGCTCCATAATTTAGGCCTAGTAGAGTCACATGATATGGACTACACCACCTTTCAGTCTGATTGGGCCGCCAGACAATGGTAGAGAGGTTATATGGATTCTAGGCCAACTGGATATCCACCTATGACATGGACTCAGTTCTCCAAGGCTTTCTTGGAGAACTATATACCTCGCAGCCTACGCAAGGGTCTGAGGGATTAATTTACCAGTTTAGAGCAGGGTTTTATGATGATTGTTGAGTATGAGGTGAGATTCCATGAGTTAGCCAGACATGCTCCTGTCATCTTACCTACCAAGTATGAGCGGATTCAGTGTTTTGTTAGAGGGCTGAGACTTTCTCTTCGCATAGCTACTCAGAGTTTAGTTGCTGGTGGTAGATCCTTTATTTATATTTCTAATTATGCCCAGACTATGGAGGAGATGCATCATGAGGCCCAAGAGGGTGGCGATAAGAGGCCGCGTCAGTAAGGTAGTTATAGTGGGAGCCATAACAGCTCGTAGTTTAGAGGCAGAGGTTCTCAGGGTAGGTGCCCTCCATATCAGTGTTATCAGCACCAGGGTCAGTCTAGTAGGCCCCTTCAGGCAGCGCTTCAGATCACAGATAGGGGTCCATCTGTTTATAGTAACTTCAGTGGCCAAGGTAGTGGTTAGTCTTCTAGGGGTGCACAGTCAGGGTCTTCAGGTGGAGGTGGATAGAGAAAATTTCTCTGGGCTTGCTATGATTGTGGGGTCATCGATCATTTCTCTAAAGAGTGTCCCCGATATGGGATAGTTGTACCTGTAGTGTAGATTGTTCAATCTATCAGATCAGTGTCGTCTCCAGCTAGAGGTGGTGCTCAGGGTCATAGGGGTGGTCCCTAGGGTTCTAGAAGAGGTCCTCGGGCAGGTAGAACAGGTGGTCGATCAGGTACCTAGTTCGAGGAGGGACGGGGTCAATTGTATGTTGTACTGGGTAGGATGGAGGTAGAGTCTTTGAATGCTGTTATTACATGTTTAATTTCAGTATGTCATCAGCCAGCTATTGCTTTATATGATTCAGAATCCACTTATTCATATGTTTCTGCTTATTATGCACCGCGGTTAGAGTTGTCTTGGGAGCCTTTATCTGTGCCATTACATGTACCTACTCCTGTGGGTGATTTTTTAGTAGTAGATTGGGTTTATATATCATATATTGTCACTGTTCGAGAACTTGATACTTAGGCTGACCTTAATGTGCTAGATATAGTGGATTTTGATGCCATTCTGGGCATAAACTGGTTATCCCCCTATCATGCGGTCTTGGATTTCTTTTCCAAGATAGTTACCTTAGCCATGCCTGGCATACCCTTGGTTGTGTGGCAATGTTCTTTTAGTCGCACACCAACAAGGATTATTTCCTATGTTTGGGCTAGGATATTGGTGTCGAGAGATTGCGAGTCTTATCTTGCTTATGTTTATGATATTAGTGCGAATAGAGTACTTTTCTCAATTTTTTTCCTAATGTTCATGACTTTCCTGATGTTTTCCCTACCAACCTACCTGGCCTTTCTTCTGAGCGTGATATTGAGTTTGTTATTGATCTTAAGTCAGGCACCTTACCTATTTCCATAGCACCTTACCGTATGGCTCCTGCTGAGCTTAGAGAGATGAACTCTCAACTTCAGGATCTTTTGGGTAAAGGTTTTCCTAGGCTGAGTATATCGCCTTGTTCGTGAAGAAAAAGGATGGTTCCATATGTATATGTATCGATTACAAGTAGCTGAATAAGGTGACAGTGAAGAATAGGTATCATATGCCTCATATTAATGATTTATTTGACCATCTTTAGGGTGTGATAGTGTTTTCTAAGATTTACTTGAGATCCAGTTACCATCAGTTGAGGATTCGGGCTGAGGACATCCCTAAGACAGCCTTCAGGATGTGCTATAACCACTATGAGTTCCTGGTGATGTCTTTTGGGTTGACTAATGCCCCCGCAGCATTCCTGGACTTGATAAACCACATTTTTATGCCCTATTTGAACTCTTTCATGATTGTATTCATTGATGATATCAGTGTCTATTCGAGAGGTAGATAGGAGCATGAGCAGCATATGAGGATTGTGCTCCATACTTTGAGAGATCATAGGCTTTTTGCCAAATTCTCAAAGTGTGAGTTCTGGTCAGAGTCTGTGACATTCCTAGGACAAATGGTATCTAAGGATGGGATTATGGTGGATCCAGTGAAGATTGAGACTATTTGTGATTGGGCCAGACTTACATGTCCGATCGAGATTTGTAATTTTATTGGTTTGGCGGGCTACTATAGGCTGTTTGTTGAGAGATTTGCTACTATTGTGACACTTAGGACCAGATTAACCAGGAAAGTGATTCCTTTTCAATGGTCTGCTGAGTGCGAGTTGATCTTTCAAAAGCTCAAGGACTTGCTCACTTTCGCTCCTATTTTGACTCTTCCAGTTGAGGACGAGGGGTTTACTGTGTATTGTGATGCTTCTGGTGTTAGTTTGGGTTGTGTTTTGATACAGCAGGGTTGAGTTATTGCTTATGCATCAAGGCAGTTGAAGGTGCACCAGCACAACTACCCACTCGTAACTTGGAGTTGGCGGTGATAGTTTTTACGCTTAAGATTTAGAGGCATTACTTGTATGGTGTTTGTTGTGAGATATTTACTATCCATCGTAGTCTTCAGTAAATTATGACCCAGTGGGATCTTAATTCGTGACAGCACAAGTGTATTGAGTTGCTGAAGGACTATGATATCTCTAATCAAAGTGAGTGTGGTAGCGGACGCCTTGAGCCGAAAAGCGGTGAGTATGGGTAGCTTGGCCTTCCTTTCAGTTTCAGAGCGGGCGTTGGCTTTGGAATTTCAGTCCTTAGCCATCTTGATGGTTAGACTTGATATTTCAGACCCCAGGAGGACTCTTGCCAGTGTTGAGGCTAGTTATACCTTATTTGACCAGATTCTAAGTTATCAATTTGAGGATAGTAGACTTTGTGGCATTTGAGATCAGGTACTGAGAGGTGAGTCTAGTCGGGCTACCTTAGACTCTGAGGGTATTCTGAGATTTGATGGTCGTATTTGTGTTACGAGGGTTGGTGACTTGATTTAGTTGATATTACGCGAGGCTCATAGCTCCAAATATTCTATTCACTCTGGGACAGCTAAGATGTATTAAGATTTGAGGTAACATTACTGGTGGAGTGGCATGAAGAAGGATGTAGCAGACTTTGTAACTCTGTGTTTGTGTTGTCAGCAGGTAAAGGCCGAGCATTAAAGACTGGGTGGATTACTCCAAAGACTACCCATTCCTGAATGGAAGTAGGAGTGAATTACTATGGACTTCATGAGTGGTTTTCCTAGTACTTCCCATGGTTTCGACAGTATTTGGGTCATTGTAGATCGGTTAAACAAATTGGCTCATTTCATCCTGATGCAAATTTCCTTCAGTGCTGCGAGGTTAGCCCATGTTTATGTTAGAGAGATAGTTCACCTTCATGGTAGGCGTTTTCGATCTCCGATTGGTTGGTTTGAGACTTCTGAGGCTAGTCCCTGTGATATTAACCTGCTCTGTGAGTATTTGGATAGGGTTTGGGTGATTCAGGTAGGCTACGGGCAGCTCAAAGTATGCAGAAGAGTTATACTAACCGTAAACTTCGGGCGTTGAAGTTTGGAGTTGCTGATCAAGTTTTCCTTCGAGTGTCGCCCATAAAGGACGTGATAAGGTTTGGGAAGATGGGCAAGCTTAGGCCCCAGTATATCTGGCCATTTGAGATACTTCGGACAGGTGGAGAAGTGACTTATGAGTTGGATTTGCCCTCAGTCTTTTTAGCTGTTCACCCAGTGTTTCATGTATCCATGTTGCGGTGCTACATTTTGAATGAGTCTCACGAGCTTCATTGGGACTCGATTCAATTGGATAAGAGGTCGACCTTCGTGGAGGAGCCAGTTTTCGTATTAGCCAAGCATATCAGACTGTTGCGCTCTAGAGAGATTCCAGTAGTTAAGATTCAGTGAAGACACTGTCCCGTTGAGGTGGCCACCTGGGAGATAGAGAGTTAGATGCGGTCCCAGTATCCCCACCTATTTAAGCCCTCAGGTACATCTTGATCCTTTACTTTTACGGATGAAATTCCTTTTAGTAGTGGATTTTGTAATGACCCTTCAGGTCATTTCCTTCATTTTCGTGCTTTTTTGAGGTTTAGAGCTTTCCCACATGTAACACCCCGTACCTTCCCAACCCTACTTGACGACATTGAATAATGGTTACTTAGGTGTCGAGAGCTATAAGTATGTGTTTGGTAATGTTAATGATGAGAAAATTGAAATTTGGCCTCATACATGTGATTAACCCTTCGTAGAAGGTGTTTTTTGATTTTCATGGAGCATTTTTGGGGTTCAAAATAAGGCTAAGAGGACCTCCAAACAAAGGATATTAAGGGTAATAAGTAAGTTAAAGAATAGGACTTGAAGTATCTAACCAAACCCGCGAAGAAAAGTCAAAAAATGAAATTTTCAAAAAAGTTAAGATTGGGGTGCGCTAGAGGGCGTGCCACGCCGCTCTGGGCTAAAATTTTTAGTCCAAAGGCAGCAAGCTGGCGCACCCAAGGGCGTGCCACGCTAGTTTTGCCACTTTTTCAAAGTTGAAAATTTTCTTAAGTTCCAAGGGTGTCCGGGGTCGTACCGAGCCGATTTTTGCCACGTTTCTTCTACAACCGTGAGTATATACATGAAATGAGTAAAGTATTATATTGGTATGATAAAATTACTCGATAACGAATTTGGCATCAAAATGACGATTTTACCCTTATGGTCAAAATAGGTCATACGTGGCTAGAATCACTTGTTTTTGGGATTGAGGCTACGAATATGAATCACATGAGTGGGAATATTATCGTAACACGTATGAAATGAGTTAAACATGAGAAATTATTGATTTTATTGGGTTGAGTGAATTGGGCTCAATAAAAGGCCCAAAAATGGAAACAAGACATGGGCTAAGATGGTTCAAATGACCCATTCTTCACCCTTTGACCCTTGTACATGGCATTTAATGCCAAGGAGACTTGAGGGACTATAAATACATGAAAATCTGATTTTTATTCAAAGGCTTACACTACACTTTTCTAGAAATTTCCCAAAATTGCTCTCAACTCTCAAGAACCCTAAGCCAACTCCTTGGAGCAAAATCATCAATTTCCAAGCTTCGGTAAGTAATTATTCTTATGGAATAATATATTTTATGCATGGGAGAGTATGTAAATCATGTTGGTTACTCTTGGAAGTGTTGAATAGGGCACTTTGTGTTTTTGTTAAAAGATGTGAATCCATGGAATTGTAACTTGAAGTATGACTTGTGACTTTGATGAAAGAGCATGGTATGGATGAAATATGAACTTGTATGCTGTGATTTTGTTATTAAACTTGTTGTTTCCATATAAGTGTAAATTATGGGATTTTGGCCGATATGTGCTATGAGGTGTATTAAGGTAATTTGGTGGATTATTTGTGATGTGGTGTGGATGAGAAAGTGTAAAGGGGAAGTGTTGTGGTGAAATGTATTGATTATCATGTATTGGTCAATGTTGGGAATATTGTGGGATTTTTGGAATAATAATTTCACCAATGGTTTTGTCAAGGGGAAATGGCATGTTTAAAGGCAAACATGTAACTCATTGACGTTATGTGCATTTGAAGGATAGTTGGTGGTTAATGTAAATTTCGTTATGTATTTGTGTTGTAGAGTGAAACATAAGGAAGGAGCGGGACGTTGTATGTACAACTAAGGTTGTATAGTCGTATTGAGAACACAAGGTATGTAAGGTTACTCTTTCCGTATCTTTCTGCAGCATATAGTGAACACCTTGTTGTGGTACTTAATCATTTCCGAAATGTCCTAAGGCATCTCGTTTCAGGTTATCATCTATTGTTAATCACATATACGTTACTCTTGGTCTATTGTCATTCATGAATAACATAATTATGAACATGGTTCCAAGTTCCAATAATGTTGTCACTACTAAAGGAAACTGTTTCAAGGAAAGTGACGACGTAAGGAGAATCTATTCATTCTTATGTCACATACTCCTCATTCTTTAGTCATTGTTGTTCATGAGTTACATAATTATGGACATGCTCCAAAACTCCCAATAATGTTGTGTTCATAAGCTTCCAATAATGTTGGGGCCTTATCTATATACATTAACCTCTCATAATTGATTGTATCAATCTCTCATAAGTGGATGAATCAATCTCTCGCAAGTAAAGGTTTCAACCTCAAATATAAAGAATGAGGTAATGCATATATGTCTCTCATAAGGGTTAAAGAATGAAGTAAGGTATAATTTTGAGTGTATCCATGGGGTGAAATAAACACCTTCATGATGACGATCCTAAAATTATGAGTGTATCCATGGGGTGAAATAAACACCTTCATGATGATATCCATGGGGTGAAAGAACACACCTTCATGATGACTATCCCAACATTTTGGGTGTATCCATGGGGTGGCATGAACACCTTCATGATGGTATTATTTTTCCCACTGATCAGTTGGGCTCGGGCAATATATAATTAATGACTGGCAAGCAAGTAAGAAGAGGTACAAAAATGAAGTAAGTATCGAAAGTAATGCACGCAGTTCCAAATATATAGATTGATGGTTTATCTATAATGGGCATATCCCTTGTGATTATTTTTCCATGAAAGTTCTTATATACTAATTCAGTTTCATACAGCCTTACATACTCAGTACATTCTTTGTACTGACCCCTCTTGGGGAATTCACCTTACTTGCTGCAGGCGCAGGTACTAGTAGACCTCCACTGTAGGTTGCGGATCTTTTGCGGACTTTTGGTGAACTCCAGTTGGTTCGGGGCTTCCTGAGTTGCTATGTACATTTATTTTGGTATTGTCTATGAGTATAGAGCGGGGTGTTGTCCCAACTCTAAGTTTGTCATAGTTATGTATTTCAGCTAGAGGCTTTTGTAGACATATGTGGGTATGTGTATGATGGTGAAAGAAAGAGATGTATGTCCTTTTGACTTGAGGGCCCCAACGGCCAAGTTTCTTTAATGTATATATAATGTTCCATGATATTTGCACTTAGCATTTTATGTCTTTATGAGGTGGTGATGAATCTTATGGCGTGCATATGATTGGGCATGAGTAAAGATTGGTCTCTTGGGCCTTATCGGCTTCGGGTGCCAGTTCGGCCCGAATGGGATTTCGGGTTGTGACACCACAGCTACACCAAGTCATTTTTGACTTGCTGGGACTGACAGTTCATTCACCGGGCAGTTTGTTTGGTTTTTTAGAGCCAATTCCTATTTTGGAGTTTTCGCTGTTAAAAAATAGGTATCAGACCTAAACTTCAATCAAACGTTCCTGGATACAAATTCCTACAGTTTCATTACCTCTGAAACATTGATTTTAGGCTAAAGAGACCCTTGGTTTGGGTCCTGAGGCTTCCGGACTCGTTTTAGGCTATTGGGTGGAATTTGGTAAAAATGGTTGTTTGGGTATGAGACCTACATTTGATCGAAACGACCTCGGATGGGAATTTTGATGGCGCCTTTGAGTCCAAAATGTCAAATTTGATAGGGTAGCATAATTCATTTGCATTCATGGGATTCTGAATGAGTCCCGAGGGGTCAATCGGAGACTTAGAATCTTGGCCAAGTGTTGGTGCATGTTGATGCCGGTGTGATCGCCTTGACGATGACTTGGACGCCTAGGCAAAGTTGTCTTGGTTTACCTTGGGTCACCTAGGAAATTAGGTTTCCTTGGCATTCCAAGCAACACCCTTGGCCACATAGGCGAGGCCACCTTGGCGAAGCCTAGTGCCGCCTAGGCGAAGGAGCTCGTCTTTTTAAGGCTTAAGTCCTACAATTTTTTGGGAATTTTATAGAGATAAAAACCCCATTAAAGGTCTTTGGATCTTATTTATTGTGAGGGTTCAGTTGGCTAGTGTCGGGGTTGATCTAAAGGCGAGGTTGTGACCGTTCCCTTGACTTTATTCCCGTCAGTTTCATCTAAATTCTCATTTAAATTTCCAATTAACTTTTAGTTTTGAATAATGTTACGGGCTAATTTGGGTCCCATTTGAGCTTGGATTTCACCCAATCTTTGGGGTAAATGATGCTTGAGCTATGAGAGATGCGTTGACGGTTTTGATTTCGTGATTCTGCAAGCGAACCCCACATGGGATTTTTGGTTTGATTCTTGACCGAGGACATTTATATTCAATATGGGTATCATTTTTCTTGTTGTAATACATAGATTATTATTTTTATAGCATGACAGAGTGCAGAGGCTTCTCGGAAGGCAAAAGCTCCAGAGTAATGGACTTTCTCGAGCTTTCGGTGGCGTCCAGGTAGACTAGGGTTACTTTATTCATAGATTGAGCTTTATTATTGTATTAATGTAGTACTATGCTAGCGATGGGTAGGTATTGACGACTAGGTTACTAGTTTGGTATTTTATGGGTTAAAGTTAGCCGGTTTGGGCCCTTTTTAGTAGAAAGTGGTCCTGTCTTCCCTAGTAATGATTAGAATAATACCTTAGGGATAGTTTTGGATATTCAAAACCTTGGGATGGAATTTTAGAATGTTAGCCTAGTTTTGGGGTAGATGCTTACCTTAGTTGGGATTTTTGAGAGTAGTAGCGGGCCCCGTCTGCCCTCTCTTAGGTCAAAGGACTAAATTAGCTCCTTGAAGGATTAAGAGTTCCCTATGCAGCCCCTTAGACTAAACCTTGAGCCTTAGGATGAGTTAGACCATCCTATGAACTTAGGTTAGTCTTACTACCCCAGATGAAGTATCATTTCGGCTCCTAGATTCATATAATTAGATTGTATGACAAATATTACTTCCCTTATTAATTTGACCATATGACTTGGGAGTCTATATACCAAATGGATGTTAAGGAAAGTTATGACTTTGGAATATTTGGACACTTGGCTTATTTATGAAGTTCTGGTACAAGTTCGGCGAATAATTGCTCTCTTATTGTTCATTATGTTGAGCTTATTTATGACCTATTTACCTCATGGTACACAATTATTAGTTCCAGTTCAAGGCCTGTATTCATGGTCTATATAAAGTACTTTATTATGATGATACTATTCTCAATTCCGGTTCAAGTCCAATATTTATGGTACAAAGGGAGTTCCAGGTATGTTATCACTTGTGGGTATATTTTTACTTCTTACCTTGTTTGCATCTATTGGGCTTATGAGGGCTCGATTGGGTTATTCCTCATATGTTTGTACCTTCTGGGCTTATGGGGATCCATTTAGGTCGTAGTTAGACTATATTTATCTTGATTTATCTACTCTTGCATATTTATCGCTTTATCCTGATTTGGAGCATTATTTCAGATTTTGCCTTATCCATGACTTTAGTTTACTTTTTCGCATTTTATTATACTTTTATTATGATTTTGCTCAGTCGGTCGATGATATCTACTGAGTATCCATTATTTTTGGTACTCATATTACACTTCTGCATCTTTTTTTGATGCAGATCCGAGTACGAATTACCGGCATTGACGCTTACTCGGGCTTGCTTTGGCGATTCAGAGATAGGGTGAGCTTTCAGAGCTGGAGTTGATTCTTTCTCCTTCTGCTATTTTTGGACAGTCTTTACATTTTCGAGACTACCTGTATATTTGATATTGTTTAGTACTCTATTTTGATTTAGTGGCTCTTATATCGACCTTACTAGGTCATAGGATACTCTTTTGTACTTTTCCTCCTTTCCAGCAATATGATATTTATGTTTTCGCTGGTTGTTATTCTTATTGTATATTCATATTCTGTATCTCTTTATTTTCCGTTGTCTAGCCCATTACTTGTCGTTCCGAGCTATAGCTTGGCTTACCTACTGGTGGGTTAAAGTAGGTGCAATCATGACTTGAGAAATCGGGTCATGACAATGAGGACAAGAGTTATATCCATCAATATCCAGTGTCTCTACTCAAGAGCTCTTTCGACTTGAAACCGTCCATAAACAATATGCTAGCGAAATACTCAGTAGTCATGGCATTGACCCTTAGACATAGTCAATTTCCTGTTGGGGGCAGTTCACTCTCTCACTCTACCTAATTTTCCCCCCACGAGTCAAGCTACAAGTTTTATCGTGTGGAATACTAGGGGAATACTAGAGGGTGCATCATGATAATTTCAGGCTTAAGTTTAGGGAACTTCTCAATACCCACAACCCGAGTCTTGTTGCTCTGAATGAAACAAAGTCGCATGACTATTTGGATCTCATGCAAGCATTTGGCTTTGACGACTACTAATAAATTCATGTGCAGGATAGGTATGGAGTAATTGTACTTCTCGAGAATACTAACTATGTTAGTGTTACTCGTAAAGGATAAACTAAGCAGGAACTCCATGCTATGATTGAAGTATTTCCTGATAATTTCTCTTGGTTGTTGTCTGTTATATATGCTAGTACTGATTTTTCTTCTCGTACAACTCTTTGGAATAATCTTGTAGATATTTCGAATACAATAGATTGTCCTTGGATGATTGCGGGTGATTTTAATGAAGTTCTGACCCAAACTGATAAATGGGGTGGGAGAGGCATAAATAATTACAGATGTTCGGAATCTTGGTCTTGCATTAATAATTACCAGTTATTAGACCTAGGTTTTAAAGGATCTAGATACACTTGGTCTAATTATAGAAAGAATAGTAAGGGTTTTATTCTATAAAGACTAGACCGTGATTTTGCTAATAACAAGTAGATCGATAAGTGGTCGAATGCTCAAATTACCCACCTCCCTAAAACTCACTCAGACCATAACCCCCTTCTCATTTCGCTTAATAATAGATATGTCAGTAGTAATAGTAAACACTTTAGGCTGGAAAAGTATTGGATGGATCATCCGGATTTCAAAAATATTATTATCGCTAGTTGGAAAAATAGGCACATTCTTGACGCTTTACCCATCTTTAGGCGGGCTATTTTAGACTAGAATAAAAAAACTTTTGTTAATGTCCTTAGAAAAAAAGCATATTTTGGCTAGATTAGAAGGTATACAGAGTTCCCCTGCTTACCTTAGTAGTAATTTCCATCAGACCCTAGTAAAGAGACTTGTGATTGATTATAATGAAATTCTCAAAATAGAAGAGGATTTTTGGCGTATGAGATCCCGTATTAATTGTCTAAATCATGGTGATGCTAACACAAAAAAAATTCACATTTCGGTTATTAGTAGAAGAAGAAGAAATTAAATTTCTTATTTTAAGGATGCTCAAGATAATTGTATTATGGATCCTATTAGGATTGATGATTATACTTTTGATTATTTTGCTAGATGTTTCACTACTAGTCATTCTTCCTCTAATTCGGATCGGATTAAAAACTCCCCCATTAGTTTTCATAATTATGACCTTATCATTCTAGACAGTCCCCTTAGGGATATCGAAATTACTCAAGTCATCTTTTCCTTCAAACCATTCAAAGCTCTGGGACCGGATGGTCTTCATCCCCACTTCTTCTAATCACAATGGAAAACGGTACGAAATTTTGTCATGGGTTTGTGTCACCATGTTTTTGACACTCAAAGGCTTCCTAAATCCATAAATGATACCTTATTATGTCTCATTCCTAAATTCCCCAATGAATCAGTTAGAGAATTATCGTCCGATTAGTTTGTGCAATACTGCGAATAAAATTACAACCAAAATTATTGCCAACCGAATTAAGCCTCACCTAGCAAATCTTATTGGGCCTTACCAAACAATCTTTCTCAAAGGTCATAGAGCCTGCAATAATGCGATTCCTTTTCAAGAAATTATGACTTACCTTAAAAACACTAACAATAAAAAAGGTAGTCTTAAGCTTAAATTAGATCTAGAAAAGGCCTTCGACCGTCTTGAATGGTTGTTTGTACCGTACTCTTTTGTACTTTAAATTTCCTCCTAAAATCATTGCTCTTATTATGAATTGTATCTCTACTTGAAATATAACCATCTTGTTCAATGGTTCTCAAACAAACTTTTTCTCACCTTCAAGAGGTATCCGTCAATGGGATTCCATGTCTTTGTATATTTTTATCCTGTCTATGGAGCTTTTATCTACCTACATAAGCCATCAAGTAGATATTATTCAATGGGATCCCATCACTTTAAGTACCAACGGACCCCCATCATCTCACCTTTTCTTTGCAGACAATTTAACTCTCATCTCTAGAGCTAATCACAAGTCCATCCATATAATCTTCAACTGCAAGAAGTATTTTTGCATGTTGTGGGGGAAAAACATCAATGCCTCCAAATCCAAGGTTGTTTACTTCAAGTTGTGCCCATTTCTATTCTTGATCTTATTAAAGATTTCTTCAATATTTCTCCCTTGGATAACTTTGGTAAGTACTTGGGTTTTTCAATCCTTAACCATAAACCCAAAAGTAAGGACTTGCAGTTTCTCTTAGACAATATGAAAAAAAAAAAAAAAAAATTCCTGGAAAATAATTTTTTTATCTCAAGCAGGTAGATTGGTGCCTGCAAAGTCTACCCTCAATGCTATCCCGGCATATACCATGCAATATTTTAAACTTCCCAAAAAATTTGCAACTCCATCGACCAAATCCTAAGGGACTTTATTTGGGGTTCTACTACTCAAAAAAGAAAATTTCACTATGTTGCATGGGACAAAATTACCTCGCGAAAGGACAGTGGGAGTCTTGGCCTTCAAAGTTGTGAAAATAAGAATAAATTTATTCTAACTAGCCTTTCTTGGAGGCTATTCACCAACTATTCCTTTCTTTGTGCTCGCATCTTAATTTCTAAGTATAATGGTCGACGTGTAGCCTCCTCCCGCTCTTTCACTTGAAAAAATATCCTGTTGGGTGGTGCTATTTGTAATAAAGCCACGCATCGGCTATGGGGAAAACTATTAATATTTGGACGTATCATGGGGTTTTGGATATCCCTCCCTTAATACACATTCTTTGTGGACCTCTTCATCAAAAAAAGGGAAATCCGTGCTTATCCGATATTTGGAATGGGACTTGCTAGGAATGGAGTAAAGTTTCCTTTGAAATTTCTCATGATATTATCCTAAAAGCAACTATTATCCGCCCTAATAACTCCATTGGTAGCTGGGATAAGCCTTATTAGGTTTATAATAAGAATAGGTTATTCTCCACTAAATCAGTTTATACTTCCCTCACCAACCAAAAAATCGCTACTTATGAATTTTCTTAGATATGGAAGTTTTGTACGTTGGAGAAATTAGGCTTTTTCTTTGTCTTTGCTAGCACAGAAAAATCTCTACTTCTGCATATCTTCATTATATAGGCTTAGCTTCTAATCCCCATTGTTCTAGCCATAATTTGGAACCGTAAACTGCTTCTCATGTCTTTATTCATTGTCATATAGCTAAGAAGTTTTGATTGGACATGGGTATTAACTTTTCTTACATTAACACGAATCACCTTCACTGGCTTCAGGCTCTAAAGAATTTAAATCCCCCTTTCCATGAGGATTCTCCGGATTGGCTTGATATCCTTCCATTTGTTCTTTGAAACATTTGGTTAAATCGAAACCAAAATATTTTCAACAACAAAAATAGTTTTCCTAATGCAAGATTGGTTCGTAGAAAAATCATTGAATACATCACACATAACCCGTAAGCCTAGTAATCAACTAAGTAGTACCATCATCAACATAAAATGGTTTTCCCCTAAACCCGAGTCCTTTAAATTAAATGTTGATGGTTCTTTCTCAAATTCTCATGATTGTAACAAAATAGGTGGTATAATTCGAGATACCAATGGTAAATGGATTATTGGATTCTATAATAAAAGTAATGCCCATTGTCATGTAATGGTAGAATTGGAAGCCCTTCATGAAGGTTTGCAAATGGCCCATAATCATAATCTTTGTCCTATATAGATTGAAACAGACTCAGTAAAGGCTATTCACTTCCTTCAATAGCATGTCTCCCCTTATATTAACATTGTGAATTCTTGCAGGTCAATGTTGAGGAGCTTGGGGAATCCAACGGTACTGCATAATTTCAGACAAGCAAATGGAGTGGCGGATAGTCTATCCAGATTAGGTTCTCAACTAACAAGGATCAGTTCTAATCACATTTTGTTATCTCCACCCGATGATGTTGAAGCACAACTGAAGCAAGATCGTGATGGAGTCTTATATAGTAAACTAGCTTCTTGGTGATCATGTAATAAGTTAGTTTGCTTAGGGAATCAATTTGTAATATATAATGCTAGTAGCAATGACTTTATTTTGTCGGTCTCTCTTATGAGCCAAATAGTAGTTCTATTTTGTTAATGCATGGTATCAGCAACAGTACTTCTGCTATCCCTTGTAATCCTTTTTAATTTCTATATATATAATATGTCTGTTTCTACAAAAAAAAAAAATATTATACAGTGAATATAATATCAACTACTCAACCTGCTATTTGGTAATCTTTCAATTATACAAGTTAGAAGTATGGCTAAATAAACCAAAAACTATATTACTATGACTTTATTATTAATTCCTGCACAAGTATTATATTCAATAATAATGGGTCAAGTTGGACGGATTAGGTTATGACTCATTGTTTAGCCTATCTTGACCCAGCCCATTTAGCCCAAGCAAGTTTTGGATAGGGTTGGACATTAACCCCTCTATTGACTCTCATTGACCCGCTCAACTTTAGCCCAAACAGTCAATTTGCCACACTACTTATAATGACAAGAGGATATAATGAGAAAATTAGGTGCTAAGTGCATAAGGCTTTTTCTGTATCTACAGTTTAGATTCGTTCTTCACTTTTAGGCCAAGCTAAGAAATGATATTAGGTTGTCCTTAGGCCTATTACATTAATAATATATTATATAGCTTTATTTATGAATTATAGCACATCCGTTACTTTACAGATCATAGCTTTACTTTTCTTACCAAATATAGTTAAATACATATATAATACATTTCTAATATAGTTTTAATATCGTAATACATAAACTTATTTGAATAGTATTTGAATGCTTGAAATTCAGGTATAATACGTTTTAACATCATTATTAAAGAGAGAAAAAATAAAGAACAATTATAATACATTTTGAATTTAATATATTATACGTATTATAGACATGTTCCAATGCACGTAGTGAATATATAACTAAAATATTTTTAATACAAATGTATTATAAGTATTATATGTGAATTTCAAACATTCTAGTACAATTTAAATTAGTTTACGTTATTAGAAATGCATTATATTTGTTATGAAATAAAAATAATTGAACACATAACAATGTAAAATATTGAATTTGAATTGTATTACAACTATTAGTTATATTCAATACAGATTTAATACAACTTTAATACAATCTTTAAATTTTCAGGTTGAGCAAAAAAATCAAAAGAGTTTTATTCTCTCTCCTTTTTTACTTCTATCACCCTTTTTTCGGTCACCACTGCGTCGGAGGCTGATGAAAACGAACCAACATAATTAATAATAATAACAACACAACAGTGACCCACCGAAAAACCATCCTTTGTTGTTAATACATTCTCTGACGTTAATACTGATAGAACATATATATCATACACAAGGAAAGTATGAACATGGATCACTTAAACTTACAAAATATCGAGATAACATAACCAAAACGAAATTGAGAAAGTACTGACCAGTTGAAGCTTTCACAAATATCGTCTAAACCCAAGCAAACAAATCAATCCAGCTCCGTAATCTTCTACTAATTCCAAACTAATCTATTCAATGATCATTTGTGTAGGCAAGTGAATATTTTTTCTGTGAAAAGGATAGTTTCAAAGCTGAAAACTAACCCCATTTATAATCACGTTTCTCAACTGTAGTGGCCAAACATGAAGGAGGTTTTTTCTTTGAAGTCAAACACACATTTTATTCTTTCAGTTGGATGATTTATCCATTCAAAAAAACATGTGTTATATTTATTCCACTAACCACTTCGAAACGTAGTCAACCACAACCAAAATGTACTATATGCCATATGAGCTCACAAAGGGGCCCATGAAATCAATGCCCCAAACATCAAATAACTCAAGCTCTAGTATTGTGGTCATTGGAAGTTCTTGTCTTCATGAGATGTTTCCTTGTCCTTGGCATTGGTCACAAGCCCTTGCATAATCATGTGCATCTTTATGAATGTAGGCCAGTAGTACCCACATTGTAAGATCTTAATGCGCAGTACGTACACCACTACGATGACCCCCAACCGGTGAAGAGTGACATGCCTTTAGAATACTCATAATCTTTACCTCAGAAACACATCTCTTAATTAGTCCATCTGTACAAATGTGGAAAAAATATGCCTCATCCTAGAAGAACTACCTCACATCATGCATAAACTTCTTACGCTACTGAAATGATAGGTCCTCAGGCACCACATCACTCATAAAATAATTGGTAAGATCTGCAAACCATGGAATCAAGTCTTGAAATGCGGCCAATACCTGCTCTTCTGTAAAAGCATTATCAATCTTAATCTCATCCTTCAGTTTCAACATTGCCTCTTATTTAAGGCGTGATAAGTGGTCAGCCACTTGATTTTCAGTCCCCTTTCAATCCTTGACCCCAAATTCAAACTCTTACAACAGAAGTACACAATGCTTCGCATCCTTCTTTGCTATAAAGTACCTAAGAGCTGCATGGTCAATATGCACAATTACTTTCATGCCAAGCAAATAAGATCAAAATTTTGCGAACACAAAAACTACCGCAACCAACTCTTATTTAGTCACCAGTATAATTTTTCTAAGCATGATTAAGTGTTTTGCTAGCACAATAGATCAGATGTAAAATATTCTTTCGCCATTGGCCTAGGACTGCTCCTAGCTCCACACCACTAGCATCACACATAACCTTAAATGGTATGGACCAATTGGGTGACACAATGATAGGGGTTGAAATTAACTTCTCTTTCAGACACTCAAACACCTTCAGACACGCATCATCAAACACAAACTTCACCTCCTTCTCTAATAACTTGCACAAGGGATGTGCAATTTCAGAAAAATTCTTGATGAATCTACGATAAAATACAGCATGACCCAAACATCTACGAATATCTTTCACAAAAATTAGTGGAAGAAATTTTTCAATCACCTCAATTTTCGCCTTGTCAACCTCAATCCCCTTCTTCAAAAGCTTATGACCAAGCATTATTCCTTCTTTGACCATGAAGTGACACTTCTCCCAATTTAGCATCAAGTTGCAATCCTCACATCTCCTCAAGACACTAGCAAGATGAGCCAAAATATCTTCAAATGAGTCACCAAAAATTGAGAAGTCATCCATAAATACCTCAATAGTGCCCTCCAGCATGTCAAAAAAAATGAACATCATACAACGCTAAAAGATCGTCGGTGCATTACACAGACTCAAAGGCATTCTCTTGAATACGAAAGTTCCACATGGACAAGTGAAAGTGGTCTTCACTTGGTCCTCGAGAGAAATCAAAATCTAATTGTAACCCAAGTATCCATCAAGAAAATAATGCCATACTCTACCAGCAAGACGGTTTGACATCTGATCCATGAAAGGCATCAAAAAATGATCCTTTTTAGTCCATGCATTCAGCTTCCAATAGTCCATGCATACACGCCAATCTGTGTCCGACCTCATAGGACTAATCTCATTCTTCTCATTTGGACCACGGTGATTCTATCCTTTTTAGGCACATATTGGATCGGACTCACCCATTTGTTGTCGACAATAGAGTAAACCACACCCGTATCCAATCACTTGATAATATCCTTCTTAACTACCTCTTGCATAGGTAGATTAAGTATTCATTGATGCTCAATACTAGGAACACAATCCAACTCAAGTTGGATTTTGTGTGTGCATATTCCAGGAAGAATCCCAATGATATCAGCAATGGACCATCAAATGGCCCTTTTGAACTTCTGCAACACAGATACTAGAGCCTCAACTTACCAATCTTCCAAATCAACTACAATAATAACCATCAAAGTATTGTTGGCTCCCAAAAATGTGTATCGAAGATCGGATGGAAGAGCCTTGAGCTCCAAAACCAGAGGCTCTTCAGTAAAAGGCTTAACCTACAAGGTCACTCTTTTCTTCAAATCAAGATTTATCTTCTTTGGTGCAAATTTGTATGAACCCCTACCAATAAGTGTACTCACCATCTCATCATAGACATTAATGCCATCACCCTCAAAATTTATAATGACCACTGCAAGTGCTTCAAATCCAGGCCTCTTCTTAATAGGAACTATCAATACATCCTCATTGATTGTATCAATCACCAAAATCACACGCATATCCTTTGGTTGCTTCATGGATTGGCATATATTAAAAGTCACATTTTTTTCAATTCAATCGAAACTTTATCTACCTTTCCATATCAACCAACGCACTTTTAGTCCCAATGAATGGTCTCCCTAAGATAATAGGAACCTCAAAGTCAACCTCACAGTCAAGAATGATAAAATCAGCAAGAAAAATAAAGGATGCAACCCTCACTAAAACATCACATAAGATTCTCACAGGCTTCTTCACAGTTCGATCTGCCATAAGTAGTCTCATCAAAGTCGGTTTGGTGAACCCAACCCCAACTGTCTATAAACTACTAACGTCATCAAATTAATGCTAGCACCCAAGTCACACAAAGCTTTAGCAAAATTTGAAGGCCCAATAGTACTTGGAATCGTGAAAACTCTAGGATCTTCCTTTTTCTCAACTACAGATCGAAAAGTGATTGCACTACAATGGTGCACATTGTCAACGGGCTTAAAACTCACATTGTCCTCTTCTTTGTCACCAAATCCTTCATAAACTTTGCATAACCTGGCATTTGTTCAAGAGCCTCAACTAGATGGATGCTCACTGACGATTCTTTCAACATGGAGATGAACTTGTGATACTTTCCCTCTTCAACCTACTTTATTCTTTGTGGAAAAAGAGGAAGAGGTCATGTAACGGGAGTTATTATTTATGGGACCTCCTTTTCCTTCCCTTTTTTTGCCTTAGCAACTTTTTCAGCAACTAGAAGATTTTCATATGCATTCTCCTCAATAACTAGATTTTCAGACTCGGCCATTTTCTCATCATTGACAATTACCGCCTCGACCTCATTATCAACAACCATGGGCATAGGTGGATCATCCGTCATCTTACCACTCCTTATAGTAATAGCCAAGCAATGACCATCATTCTTAGGATTTTGGATGGTGTTGCTCAGAAGTGTACCTTGTTGACACTGATTCAATGCGGCGGACATCTGACCAAACTATTGCTCAAGATTCTTAATAGCAATAGCATGTGATTTGACCTTTTGAATCATCCCTGAAATATCTGCTCTAAGCTCCTTAGGGCAATCTTCAATCTTCTCTATCCCTTTCAACACTTTCACAAGCATGTCTTCCATCCTCGAATTGCTTGAATCAGCATTATGGCTCCCCGGTGGAACATATAGGCCACTTCGATCCTTATAGTCATCCTTTCGCTTCCAATCACCATAGCTTCCCCTACTCATATCTCTATACCTAGACCTATTGTAGTTGTTATCTCTGTAGTAGTTTTGACCTTGATTCTCTTGACCAGGGTTTCAATTATCTGAATTAGATCCTTGGCCATTGGCTCAAAAACCCGATACCTAATACTCTAGATACATAGTCTCTTTCTCAGAATCAGATTCATCATGCCTAGGTGCCATACCTTGTGAACTAACTATATTCACTTTTGTTGCTCCCGCTTCTACTAATTGCATAGCAAATAAGCTAAGCTCGGTCCTCAACTGAGCTACCCCTTGAGTGACTAAGTCATTATTTAGGTGTCTTCGGGTACGTCCTCATCACGAGTATGCCAACCTTGATTGGTTTTAGTGATTCGATCTAGAATCTCAGAAGCCTGATCCCAATGTAACCTCATGAATGCCCCACTTGTCATAGGGTCTGCTACAACCTTGGTGTTAGAATTCAAAGCTCTGTAGAAGATGTCAAGCAAATTAAGGCCCGACATTCTATAATTTGGAACATTCTGCAGCTTCTTCTTAAACTTTAACCAGGTCACACACAACACATTTGAATTTAACTTCTTGAAGTTATAAATCTCGTCTTTCAACTGTAACATTCTGGATGGTGGGAAAAATCTCTCCAAGAACTGAGTCCTCAACTCATTCTAAGAAGTGATCGATTATGTGGAAACTCTATCAACCATAATTTAGCCTCCCTTATCAGAGAGAAAGAAAACAACCACACTCTAATTGTGTCTTAGCTCACTCCAGGTAGATTATAGGAATTGCAAATCCCTACAAAGTTCATCACATGAAGTATGCATCAGCAATAGGAAGGTTTATGAACACCCCCTTTAAGTTCAACAACTATATCATAGCACTGGTGATGTTAAACGTAGTTCTTGGAGGCAATAGTTGTGGAATAATAGCACTTGTCTCAATCGGCTCTAGAAAATCTATCTTGTCTTCTACATCATCAAACTGAGGAAGATATTGTTGTAGAGGTTATTGCCTCTATTCCTACTCTACCTTTCTCATTCCTCAAGTATGGCTAGACGGTCTACTTCAGCTTGTCTAGCCCTTTCTTGTCTTGCTGCCTGCCTGGCAACTTCTTGTCTAGCATTCTCTTCAGCCACCAATAGAGTAGTGGTTTTGCTCTATAGTTTTTTGAAGCCCATGAAGATGTACTGGCTAATTCAAGACTCTCTTATCTAGAACTACCTCATTATAAACTCCTTGATTTTGAACTCCATCATTCACCATCCTTCTTCAAGCTCTCAGAGTTCTTTCAATTTTTGTATCAAGTGGAATCAGGGGATTGCCTTGACTCATAGTGTTGGGGATGCACTGATGTGCGCCCCAAAAACAATAGAAAAAGTGAAATTAGGAAACAAAAACCAATGGCCCGACAAATACAATCAATCAACTCCGCAACCATATTTCCCGGCAACGGGGCCAAAATTTGATATCGCCCAAAGTATACCTCTGATAAAAGTATAAAATGGTCATTGATCAAATATAGAACCAAACTAGGTTGGGGTTGATCCCACGAGGAATAGGTTGAAATATCTATCAAGTGCTTATATAGGCAATCAGTAAATAAATTCCAGTAAAAATCTGGGTTTGCAAATTAGAATTCCAATAGTAACAATTGCTGATTTCATTGGATATATAATCAAGATGTGAGAAGCACTAGCATCTATGTACGACCGTTGGATGCATTCGTCTGATGCCTTCAATTCTAAAATCCTGCACTTTACTTCTCCGGACCTGTTTCACCTGCAAATACCATAAAAACATATCATACCCATAAAAAAAATGCCTTTGAACTAGCTATTTCTTTTGTTTTAAGTGTCGTAAGTCCATGGCACATCAACACCCTCAACTTAGAACATTTCCATATCCTCAGGAAAATAAAACAAAACTAAACAAAACATAATCTAAATGATGCTTAACCAAGAGAAATCTAAGAGTACTATAGCAGTCATATTTGTCAAAATCAATTTAAGCACGCATGAATAAAAGACAAGTTCATCCCTCCTCCAAACATCATCGAATCCAAAATTGTTGTGTGTACAAAAATCACTTACCATGACACTGGGATCAAGCAATGGCATTATATTATCAACAGATAGCCTAGCACGTAAACCATTGACACTACCTAAACAAACAGCAACTACTAAGCAACCCCTATACCCTCACATCAAAGAAATCCCTAACAATCAAAATACAAAGTGAACATCAGGACAGGGACTGAATCAAAGCACTCACTCTCACAAAGAAGTCAGACAGTGTGCATGAGATACCATAGGCTTGCCCTTATTTTCTACACCTTAGTTCTTCGGACAGTAAGATTAGGATCATTA
Source organism: Capsicum rhomboideum (assembly GCA_031232105.1). Lineage (NCBI taxonomy): Eukaryota > Viridiplantae > Streptophyta > Magnoliopsida > Solanales > Solanaceae > Capsicum > Capsicum rhomboideum. The sequence goes on from CP124716.1 coordinate 38,418,797, forward strand.
TAGGACTTTTATTAGCTTGTTTTGTAGGTTTAGGGATAGGTATGGTACATATGTATAAAGTGACTATTCCTCCTAGGTACTACACTATTTTTACTCCACTTTCCTACTCCTTTAATTTTCTCCCTTTTGTTTTTCTTTTCAGACCTCGGGTGCGGTTTTCTTTTCACAACTTCTTCTCTTTTTTTTTTTTTTTTTTTTCTTTTCCATCTTTTCTTTATCATTTTTTTTCTCTTTTGCAAAAGATAGCACCCAAATCCCTTTCTTATTCACTAACTTCTTTTACATACCCATTCTATTCTTTTATACACCCCTACAATAGCCACCCTCAACTAAGACGATTTGCTTGAGTTGAGGTGCACAGTGTCCAAGGAGGGACTAGAGGCAAAGCAGGTTCATTGTACAAATTGGGAAGGTGATTGGGCTAGTTCAATGAAAAAGTCCATTTAGGCTCAAATTCGATATCAAAGGATATTATTTTTAATTTGGTAGGATTTTAGGCTGACAATGGACTATTCAAGAATGACCTATGATCCTGTCCTAACCGACTATCCTAAAACTATGGAGACACTAACCGAGCAAGTTCTATATCGCACACGCATGCCGACTAGGTAAGTACCTTTGAACACACACGACTCAGGGCAACACACACAGTTACTACCTATCTGGTTCATGCATAGTTAGGATATGGTTATTATGTTCATAATCCTAAAGCCATGCCGAGATCTACCTTGGTCACAGTTCACAATAAGCACATAACACAGTAAAAATATTAAAAAATGTATGGAGGGGTATCATTTAAACACATTAAAAATACAGATTGCATGCTCTTTATTTTGACTGCACCAAAGTTTTCTATTTCTTTCTTGATTACACAAACACACAAAAATAACACACACAGAGAAAATAAAACTCCTAAACATGCCGATTCTAACTACATAACGCATTCGGGGGAAAAGAAATACAGCAACAAAAACCCTCAGATGTGGTACACCCCCACCCCCAACTGAGAAATCATGGAATGTCCTTATTGCACGAAAACATAAAAACAATGTAAAACCAAGGTAGGAATAAACCTATGACGCACTAGAAGCCTGTCGTGGACTGATCCATTGAGGTCACAGATACAACCCCTCCATGCTCACCTTCTTCAGTGGCCTTGGTAGTGGCATGTCTCTCTTACTCAAGTTGGCACGGGTGGTGGATGGTGCTCAAAAATAACATCGTGAGAGCAATCTCCGTGCCCCCTTCACTCTCAGTAACAACATCAAAATCGACAATCTTATCAACAACATCAACAGTAGTGGGACCTCACTCCACTCTGACATCTGCACCTCGGAGGTCCTCTCGCTCTCTTTATCTCTCTTTCTCTCTTTTCTTCTTCCCATCCTTATCCTTCTTTTTTCTCTTTTTACGGGGCTGATTATCATCCCTCTTCTCCTCTACCACCTCATCTACCTCTTTACCCTTGCCCTCATTTGTCGAGGCCTGGGTATAAAAGTTTGGTACCACCATATCAACATCAAAATACTCTATAATGAGAAGTGGTGGAGGATGAATAATCAAGAACTGCCTCTTAGAAAGCTCCTTCACCGCTATCTTTAGTGCGACCAACTCATATATGACAGAGTACAGACCCAGAGCCTGGATACTCTCTAACTTAGCCATCATTCGGCTCTCAAAGTTGTTAAAATAGGTCTGTATACCCCATACTGCTGACTTAATCTCATCTTATACGTAGGGCTTCACCCTTACCTCCAACTTCTTAATCCTTGCATCAAGAACAGTCTGATTTTTCATCAACTTCTCTATAAAGGTTGTGGGTACCAATGAGTAGCCTCTAGGTACAAACTAAAGTATACTCGAGGGAGTAGTGGGTTGTTGTGATGATGACAAAGTAAAACTAGCCTCAAAAACTGGAATATCAATAGTATCGGCAGCCCCCTCTGTTGCTTGCAAAGGTAAATCTGGCAAAGAACCTTGAACTCGGGCCACTATGTTCAAAGTGTCCTTGATCAAGGCTATATCCATGGTCATGGTCGATCAAATAAATCTATCAACCGTTGGAATGGATGGCATAATCAATTTCCAGCACAACAAGGTGAATGGGTTGGGGTAAGGCAAGGTGGTGTGAAATAGCAATACCCACTCCCTAATCTCATCCACAATGATCCGTGGAATGTTCATCTCTAACTCAGCTTTAAAGGTTGCTACCATCCCCTCCTTGTTAGCACTCAACATGTTGTCATTTTCTGTGGGTGCTATGCGGTACCTGACAATAGACCACCAAGGCTTGGCAGTAAAGCTTAGTGTGTGTTTGTAAATGGTTGCACCATTTACTCATTCCGCTCCTTCCTTAGCTTTTGTAATGTGGCACGCCAACCATTTGTAGTGCATTAGCTTATCATCGATACTCAACATTTTCACCTTCTTTAAATCAGACATCCAGAAATCATACTTTGGAGTCTCAACTGGTGGCTCAAAATCATCACCAAAGAAGGCTTTTAAAAATAGCCTTCACTGAAATATTAATCTCTTTACCCGCACTATCACCATGTCGAGTCTGGGTTGCTTTCTTATATCCTTCTCCTTCCCAGAAGGAGTCATTTTTTCAATCATCGCTGCATAGTGGCATAATATTCTCTCACCAACTCAGCCCCAAAATTGCCCACCTATTCAGTCATCCAGTTCAGCTGGTATTTTTGGAACACCCGATTCAGTTCTGGAACCCTCTATAGTGCCCCGAGTAGCATGCAAGTCCCTTCTTAAATGCTTCTTTTTTGGTTCCCTTTGTTGTTTAGGTACACCCCATCAATATAGTAGTCCCGAGATATTAAGATACCCCATTGCCTTAGGTCTGCTCCCCTTTAAGGTGGATGTGCAGCAGAAGCTCCTTCGAAGCATTTTGGAATAGTACTACCGGAACCATCCGCAGATTCCTCATTGTCAGATGCTCCTGCTTCACCAGCTTCTTCAGCTACAGGTTCATTCCCAGTGGATTTGTAGCTTGCCCTCCCTCTTCAAACTGGGAGGCTTAATGGGAATGGCCACGGGCACTAATGTTGTGGAAGGTGTTGCCTTGGCCTTAGCAGATCTCAACATAGTGGTTCAAAGTTCATGCTATTCATCATCACTTCTTTTGTAGTATTCAACCGCCTAACCACTAAACTCTTCTAACTCTATCTCTGAGGCTGAAGGCATGTCTTTTGGCGCCCTTTTCTTAGCTATGTCCTTGCGTAAAGCCTACTCCAACTTCTTCTTGTTCAACTTTAGTGCCATAGTACCTGTAAGAAAAATCGTTAGTCTCAAAATAAAATAGACACATGTACTCAGTATTTAGTGCAGATGAATCCGTGTACGATCATGGTAGGAAGGAACGATCGTAGGAAGCCTCTTCCAAAAATTTCCAGGGGGTTTGTCATATCAGACGACGACTGCTTATGATCATACCATGATACAACAATTGTAGGAAGCTGTCGTCTGATGAACTCCTGCAACCTTACACTTTGGGACCCATAATGATCCAACCAACGATCGTACCAAGAAATAACAATCGTTGGTTGGGTCGCGGAGTTTGCACTAACATTAGACCAGTTTAAAATCAAGTTATTGACCCAATTTGAATCATTAAGGGGTACTCAAACTTCCCTCTTCACCATACCCATCATTCAAATACCATACCCAAATTTCACAATGCATATTATTCAATTTTAGTGATGAAACTCCCTCGAAACTCACTTTGGTATACACTTTGCACTCTAAAAGGTATGTATTAGCTCATCGTCTTCATTCATTTTAATCATAATTCGTAATTTTAGAACATGAGAAGAAACTTACTGTTTTACAGATTGCAAATACTTCAACTATAAAAGAGTTCATAAAACTGAGGGATTATACACTTGGGAGCAGTTGAATCCTCAAAATTCAAAGTTAAAATCGAATTTATGCTCTCTTTTTGCTTTGTTTGATCATTATTTTGATGTGCTTGTGAAATTGGAAGGAAAATGAGGGTGTATTGGTATTAGGGTCAAAGGAATAGGGGAATTAAAATGAGTTGGGTCGAGTTGGATCAGGTTATTTTAAAAAGTTTAACAGCCAACAGATGACTCATATCTACAATCGTGGGACCATACAACAATCGTTGTATGTCCTGGTACTAAGAGGGTGAAGAAAACATACCTTGGAACCCATGAAACTTAAGGACGATCGTTGTATCCAACAACGATCGTTCCTTAAAATTGTAGGTTCCATCACCTGGAAGTTGATTCACAGAATATTAGTCAAATGATGGATTCTAGGATCGTGCTTTTGTGGTACGATCATGGATGCTTAATCGAAGGACCAACTCTTGGAAATTAATTCTCTGGAGTTCATGCAGACGACAGAACCCACGATCATTGAAACTTCCAACAAACGTACAATGCTTTCATGGGTTCTGTTTTTGTTCCAGTTCCTTGGTTTCTTTTCTGCATTGTTCCTGCACACATAGCACACCTTATCCTAGAAATGAAATAAGTACAAAATCCTTGGGTTGCCTCCCAAGTAGCTCTTGATTTAACATTGCGGCATGACATAGTTAGTTTGGCTACTTAGAGTTTACCAAACTAACCCATGGGTTACCTCCCATGAAGCACCTGATTTAACATCGCGGTATGACTCTAGTGAACCTGACTACTCAGGCTCCATCAAGATCCACATCACATACCACCTTGAACTCTTCAACATAACCAAGATAGTGTTTCACACTTTGGCCATTCATATTAAACTTCTGGCCCTCGCTATTTTCAAGCTCAATTGCGCAATAGGGAAACACTGTCATCACTCTATACGGTCTTCTCCATTTTGATTTTAACTTGCCAGCAAACAAGCAATGCTTGGATTTTAACAATAAAACCTTATCACCAGCATTGAACTCTCTTCTTTCTATCTTTCGATCATGGTATGCTATCATTTTCTCTTAGTACAACGCTGAACTTTCATATGCTCTAAGATGGAATTTATCCATCTCATTCAATTGCTCAAGTCTCAGCTTCGCCGCATCACTCCACTCTAGATTCAACCTCTTTAGTGCCTACAATACCTTATGCTCAAGTTTGACAGGCAAGAGAGAATAATATGTGGAAGCACTAATAGGGGTCTTGAATGTTGTCCGGTAAGCCCACAGAGCATCATCCAAATTTCTAGCGCAGTCTGTTCTATTGGCATTCATAGTTTTCATATAAATGGACTTGATCTCTCGATTGGAGACCTGAACTTGCCCATTTGCTTGAGGATGGTAAGGTGTTGCCACTTTATGTTTCACACCATATTTTTCAAGCAGGGTTCTGAATAGACGATTGCAAAAATGTGAGCCTCCATCACTAATAATTGCCTTTGGTGTCCCAAATCTGGAAAAAAATATTCTTCCTAAAAAATGTGGCCACACTCTTCCTTTCATTTTTTGGAAGTACAACTGCTTCCACCTATGTCAAAATGTAGTCAGCCACAACCAGAATGTACTTCATACAATATGAGCTCATTAAAGGGGCCCATGAAAATCAATGCCCCAAACATCAAATAGATCAAGCTCTAGTATTGTGATCATTGGAAGTTCTTGCCTTCACGAGATATTTTCTTGTCTTTGGCGTTGGTCACAAGCCCTTGCATAATCATGTGCATCTTTATGAATGGAGGGCCAGTAGTACCAATATTACAAGATCTTATACACAGTCCGTACACCACTATAATGAACCCCAACTGGTGAAAAGAGGCATGCCTCTAGAACACTCATCATCATTACTATAGAACACATCTCCAAATTAGTCCATATACACAAATGTGGAACAAATATAGCTCATTTCAGAAGAAATTCCTCACAACATGCATAAACTTCTTACGCTACTAAAATTATATGTCCTTAAGTGCCACATCACTCACTAAATAATTGGCAAAATCTGCAAACCATGGAATCAAGTCTTGCAATACGGCCAATACCTGCTCGTCTAGAAAAGCATCATCAATCTTAAGCTCATCTTTCAAATTCAGCATTGATTCTTCTTCAAGGCGTAATAAGTGGTTAGCCACTTGATTTTTAGTCCCCTTTCCATCATTGACCTTAAAGTCAAATTCCTGCAACATAAGTAACCAATGAATCAACCATGACTTTACATCATTCTTCTCCGTAAGATACCTAAGAGTTGCGTGGTCAATATGAATAATCACTTTTGTGCCACGCAAATAAGATCGAAATTTATCAAAAGCAAAAACCACAGCAAGTAACTCTTATTCAATCACAGTATAATTTTTCTGAGCAGGATTAAGTGTTTTGCTAGCATAATAGTTAGGATATAAAATCTTCTCTCGCCTTTGGCCTAGGACGGCTCCTAGCGCCACATCGCTAGCATCTCGCATAACCTCAAAAGGATGGACCAATTCGGTGACACAATGATTGGGGCTAAAATGAACTTCTCTTTCAAGCACTCAAATGCATTTAGACACGCATCATCAAACTCAAACTTCACCTTATTCTCAACCAACTTGCACAAAGGATGTGCAACTTTAGAAAAATCCATGATAAAATCCAGCATGACCCAAAAAGCTCAGGATACCTTTCATAGAAATCGGTGGAGGCAATTTTTCAATCACCTTAATCTTCGCCTTGTCAACCTCAATCCCCTTCTTCAAAATCATTTGACCAAACACTATTCCTTCTTTGACCATAAAGTGGTACTTCTCCCAATTTAGCACCAAGTTGCAATCCTTACATCTCCTCAAGACACTAGCAAGATAAGCCAAACAATCTTCAAACGAGTCACCAAAAATTGAGAAGTCATCCATAAAAACCTCAATAGTTCTCTCCGCCATGTCAAAAAAGATAGACATCATGCAACGCTAAAAGGTCTTCGGTGCATTACATAGACCGAAAGGCATTCTCTTGAATACAAAAGTTCCACATGGACAAGTGAAAGTGGTCTTTACTTGGTCCTCGAGAGAAATCAAAATCTAATTGTAACCCAAGTATCCATCAAGAAAGCAATACCATCCTCTACCACCAAGACGGTTTAACATCTGATCCATGAAAGACATCAAAAAGTGATCCTTCCTAGTCCATTTATTCAGCTTCCTATAGTCCATGCATACATGCCAACCAGTGATCGGCCTCATAGGAATAAGCTAATTCTTCTTATTTGGAACCACAGTGATTCAACCCTCTTTATGCACATATTAGACCCGGCTCACTAATTTATTATTGGCAATAGGATAAACCACACCCACATCCAACCACTTGATAATCTCCTTCTTAACCACCTCTTGCTTAGGTGGATTAAGTCTTCATTGATGCTCAATATTAGAAACACAATCTAGCTTAAGTTGGATTTTGTGTGCAAATTCCAGGCGAAATCCCAATGATATCAGTAATGGACCATCTAATGGCCCTTTTGAACTTATGCAACACAGCCACTAGAGCCTCAACTTGCCAATCCACCAAATTAGCTATAATAATAACCAGCAAAGTATTGTTGGCTACCAAAAATGTGTATCAAAGATGGGATGAAAGAGCCTTGAGCTCCAAGACTGGAGGCTCTTCAATAAAAGGCTTAGCTCGCAGGGTAACTCTATTCTTCAAATCAAGATCTAGATTCTTTGGTGAAAATTTGTATGAACCCCTAATAATAAGTGCGCTCACCATCTCATCATAGCCATCAATGTCATCACCCTCGAAATTCATAATGACTGTTAAAAGTGCTTCAAATCCAAGTCACTCCTCAATAGGAACTACCAATGTATCCTCATCGACTGTGTCAATCACCAAAATCACATGCATATCTTTTGGTTGCTTCATAGATTGGCATACATTAAAAGTCACATGTTCATCATTCAATCGAAACTTTATTTATCCCGTCTCTATATCAACCAACATATGTCCAGTCCCAAAGAATGTCTCCCCAAAATAATGGGAACCTTAAATTCAACCTCACAGTCAAGAATGGCAAAATTAGCTAGAAAAATTAAGAATGCAACCCTCACCAAAATGTCATATAAGATTCTCACAGGCTTTTTTATAGTGCGATCCACCATAAGAAGTCTTATCGAAGTCAGTTTGGGCGACCCAAACCCCAACTGCTTATAAAATACTAGCGTTATCAAGATAATTCTAACACCCAAGTCAGACAAAGCTTTAACTAAATTTGAAGACCCAATGGTACATGAAATCGTGAAAGCTCCGGATCTTTCTTCTTCTCAAATAGAGACCGAGAATCGATTGCACTACAATGGTGCACATTATTAACGGGATCAAAACTCATAGTCCTCTTCTTTGTCACTAATTCCTTCATAAACATTGCATAACCTGACATTTGTTCAACAGTCTCAATGAGAGAGATGTTCACTAATAATTCTTTCAACATGGAGATGAACTTGCGATACTTTCCCTCTTCGTTTGCTTCTTTATTCCTTATGGAAAAGGAGGAGGAGGCCATGAAATGGGAGTAAATATTTGTGGGACCTCCTTTTTCTTTCCTTTTTTTTGTCTTAGCATTTTTTCAGCAACTAGTGGATTTTCAGATGCATTCTCCTCAACAACGAAATTTTTAGACTTGGCCATTTTCTCATCATTGACAATCACTTACTTGACCTTATTATCAACACCCACGAGCAAAGGTGGATCAACGTTCATCATACCACTCCTCGTGGTTATAGCCAAGCAATGGCCAACATTCTTAGGATTTTGTATGGTGTTGCTCGGAAGTGTACCTGGTTGACGTTGATTCAATGCGATGGACATCTGACCAAACTATTGCTCAAGCTTCTTAATAGCGGTAGCATATGATTCTATCTTTTGACTCATTCTTGAAATATCTGCTCTAAGCTCCTTAAGGTAGTCTTTAGTGTTCTCTACTTCTTTTAGTACTTTTGCAAGCAAGTCTTCCACTTCGAATTGCTTGAATTAGCATCACGGCTCCCCGGTGGAACATATAGGCCACTTTTATCCTTATAGTCATCATTTCTCTTCCAATCACCATCTCTTTCCCAACTTTTACCTTTATATCTAGACCTGTTGTAGTTGTTATCTCTGTAGTAGTTCCAACCTTGATTCCTTTGCCCAGAGTTCCAATTGTCTTGACTAGACCCTTGGTCCTAGGCTCAGAAACTCACCACCTAATTGCCTAGACACTTAACCTCCTCCTCAAAATCAAATTCATCATGCCTAGGTTCCTTGCCTTGTGAACTAACTGCATTCACCTTCAGTCTAGAACACTTTGTTCTGCGGATGCCCTTATCATATAAGTGCCTACGGGCACGTCTGCATCATGAGTATGCCAACCCTAATTAGTTTTAGTGATCCAAACGAGTATGCCAACCCTAATTGGTTTTAGTTATCCAATCTAGAATCTCAGAAGCCTGATCCTAATGTAACCTCATGAATGCCCTACCTGTGACAGTGTCTACTATAACCTTGGTTTTAGAATTCAAAGCTCTATAGAAGATCTCCAGTAAATTACAGCCTGATATTCTGTGATTTGCAACATCCTGCAGCTTCTTCTTAAACCAAAACCAGGTCCTATACAACACCTCCGAATGTAACTGCCTGAAGTAATAAAACTAATCTTTCAACTACAACATTCCGAAAGGTGGGAAAAATCTCTCCAAGAAATGAGTCCTCAACTCATTCCAAGTAGTGATCGATCCACATGGCAACTCTATAAACCATAATATAGCATCCCTCATTAGAGAGAAAGGAAACAACCACAGTCTAATTATGTCTTGGCTCACTGTGGTAGATTATAGGAATTGCAAATCCCTACAAAGCTCATCGCATGAAGGTTTGCATCAGCAGTATCAAGGCCTATGAACACCCCCTTTAAATTTAGCAATATATTATAGCATTGGTGATGTCAAAGTTAGTTTCTGAAGGCAATGACGGGGGAATAATAACACCAGTATCAACTGGCTCTAGAAAATCTAGCTCGTCTTCTGCATCATCAAACTAAGGAAGATATTGTTGTAGAGGTTATTCCCCCTTATTCCTTCTCTGCCTTTCTTATTCCTCAAGTGTGGCTAGACGATCAGCTTTAGCTTCTCTAGACCTTTCTTCCCTTATTGCCTGCCTGGCACCTTATTTTCTAGCCTCCACAGCCATCAGTTGAGTAGTGATTTGCTTAGTAGTTTTATGAAGCCCATGAAGATGTCCTGGCTGATTCAGGACTGCTTCATCTAGAACTCCCTCATTATGAACTCCTTAGTTTTGAACTCTGTCGTTCGCCATCCTTCTTTTAGCTCTCAGAGTCCTTTTAATTTTCGTATCAAGTGGAATTATGGGAATGTCTTGACTCCGAGTGTTGGGTATGCACTAGTGTGCGCCCTAGAAATAACAGAAAAAGTGAAATCAAGAAACAGAAACCAACCGCTCGACAAACACAATCAATCAACTTCGTAACCGTACCCCAGCAGCAGCACCAAAATTAAATGTCACCCAAATTACACCTTTTATAAAAGTATAAAGCGATCATTGATTAAATATAGAACCCAACTAGGTTGGGGTCGATCCCACGAGGATTAGGTCAAAATATCTATCAAGTATCTATCTAGGCAATCAGAAAATAATCTCCAGTAAAAAGGGGGGTTTTATAAATCAAAATTCAACTAGTAACAATTGTTGATTTCGTTGGATTTGTAATCAAGATGTGAGAAGCACTAGGATTGTGTTCCCCAATAACTTTATAACTCCATAGTTTCTTCGCACTAGTAATCGCTCGTGATGCTCGACATACAGAATTGATAGGTTATGTTCATCTAAATGACTTTACGCCCCTATTAGATGACTATCCACAATCATAAATTAATGTCTCATGGGTTTTACATTACTAACCTCTATCATTAATCCCATATTAGTCTATCCCATTTACCAGCTCAAGTCTAATTAAATGGAGGTTGATAGCTCCAAGTCTCGTTGTTAATTTCCTATTCCCATCTGTTACATCTTTTAGTGTTGCGAGTAAGGATAAGGCGAGTTCTAACATTGACCACCGTCAGAAAGCAATCAAACCGAAGAGAATCACAATACATGCACAAATACCCTTTGTGAATCATGTAGTACTTTTAACACTACTTCGTTAATCTATCATGGTTCCCACAACCCTAGTTGTGGTGTTTAGCTACTCATAATTGCAAGTATATTATAATAATTCTGAGAAAAAATCATAAATATGAACTTACGAAGAAGAAGATGAAAACCACAAATCACTCTTTGAATTAAAACCCTAAAAATCAATGTTAATTCTCCAAAGAATAATAATATGCCTCAAAAGTATCAGAAGAATGTAAACTAAAATAATAAACCTAATGGGAGTATTTATAAACATCAATAAAGCCTATTCTAAACACAATAACATTTGCTTAGTCGGCGCCTCAGACGAAGGAAGGTGCGATCGTGGGTAGATACCACGATTGTCCTTAGTACTCTTATGTTAGTACTTGACTTTTTCACATTGGCAGGTGTTTGCAGGCACGATGCTCAGTACGAGCTTATTGTTTCATTGCATGCTAGTAACATCCTCTCATGGGTTCTACCTCTGATTTTCACTTTGCATATCAATCCTCCTATGGTTTTCAGTACAGGCTGGTGGTATCATCCCTCGACCATGGGATCTTCTTGTCTAACCCTCTTCACACTTAACATCTGCAAGTCTTGTTCATGGACTTTCTTCCTACGATCAATCATATGATCATGGCATCTATATACGATCGTGGTATGCATTCGTTTGATGCCTTCAAGTCTAAAATCCTGCACTTCACTTCTCCAAACCTGTTTCACCAGAAAATACCACAAAAACATATCATACCCACAAAAACATGCCTTTAAACTAGCAATTTACTTTGTTTTAAGCATCAAAAGTGTCGTAATTCCATGACACATCAGTCATCTATCTGAAGACCGAGACATGGTTCTATCAACTAACTATTATTTTACTAATATGGTTTGTTATCATCCAATCTATCAGGAACGTGTCGACCCATAATAGAGTCTCACCTTTTGATAAATCATAATAATAAATCAAATCACACTGATCATAACAATTATATTATGATTAAGAGTATAAGTACATGTAATGGTCTAGAAAAGTTATTTTATAACTATTCAAAACATAAACAAGCATCTCTACTTTGTCCGTTCAATACACATGAAATGTACAAGAAAAAGAAGTTGGAATGTGACCACTTCCATAATCAAGATAAAATTATATTTAATCTTGTGCTACAATCATCAAGATGTTTGTCCTACTTCATCTTTGATTGTGAACATTAATTTATAACTTATAAGAAACGACAATTTTAATCTTTTGTGCATGAGCTAAAAAAAACTTCATACACAAAATTATGTACTATTTAAGTAAAGGACACATATGACAATGATCTATTCAAATTAAACTTTATTAAATCGAATATAATTTTATTAATTGAATAAATAAAATCATTAGTCTTACATAGGATTAAAACATAAACCACATGATTAATAGCATATCCTAACAATCTCCCATTTAGACTCATAACCATGCACTCACAACTCTAATGCTTATTCAGCTTATCAAAAGCCTTCTGTATTAAACTCTTTATAAACGGGGTCGCCAAATTGTTCTTCAACTCAATTTTCAATACTTTCATATCACCTCTTTGAGTTATGTCCCGAATCAAGTGATATTTTCTCTCAATATGTTTTCTTATTTTATGGCTTCGTGGTTCATTTGAGTTTGCAACCACACCACTATTGTCACAATAAAGTGTGAGTGGTGCTTGAACATAAGGAACCACTCCAAGCTCTTTTAGAAAATTTCCGATCCAAACAACCTCTTTAGCAATATCAGAGGCAGCTACATATTCGGCCTTCATGGTGGAATCAACAACACATGATTGCTTGATGCTTCTCCAAACTATGACTCCACCCCCTAAAGTAAACACATATCCTGAGGTAGATTTTCTAGAATCTTTATCTAATTGGAAATTTGAATTTGTATACCTAATAGGTACAAGATTGCCGGAGTGAAATACAAGCATGTAATCCCTAGTCTTTTTCAGGTACTTGATTATATGCTTAACTGCAGTCTAGTGTTCTTGCCCAAAATTAGACTGAAATCTGATTACGATATGTACAACAAAGCAACTATCAGGTTTGGTGCACAACATTAAATACATGAAACTCCATACAGCAGAAGCATAAGGGAACGTTTTCATTCTCTCTATCTCATCATTCATTTTGGGTGGCTGATTTTTTTATAGAGAAATTCCATGCTTAAAAGGAAGAAATCCCTTTTTGGAATTGTGTATGCTAAACCTTGGAAGAATAGTGTCAATATAAAGTGCTTGAGATAAGCCCAATATCCTTTGTTTGCAATCTCACATGAGCTTGGTCCCAAGGATATGAGTCGCTTCACCCAAGTCTTTCATATCAAAATGCGAGGACAACCACTCCTTGATAGAATTCAACATGCTCACATTGTTTCTTATGAGCAAGATGTCATCTACGTACAAAATCAAAAATGTTACTCTATCTCCATCCTATTTCTTGTAAATGCATGACTCGTTTTCACACTAATCAAAACCAAAAGTCTTAATCAAATTATCGAAACAAGTATTCCATGCCCTAGATACTTGTTTCAATCCATAAATGAATTTCTTAAGTTACACAACATATGTTCATTGCCTTTCTATGAAACCCTCTGGTTGTGCCATATAGATACACTCATCAAGGCTCCCATTTAGAAAAGTCATCCTGACATCTATTTGTCAAATCTTCTAATCATAATGAGCAGCAACGAACAAGAGAATCCTAATGGATTTATGCATGGCTACTGACAAAAAGATTTCCTCATAATTAATTCCTTTTTTTAGTGAACTCTTTCACAACAAGCCTAGCCTTAAAAATTTGCACTTTTCCATCCAATCCTCTCTTTTTATTATAGATCCATCTACAGCCAATTGGTTTGACTCCCATAGGTGGTTCTACAAGATCTCAGACTTGATATGAGTACGTAGACTCCATTTTAAATTTTATAGCAACAATTCATATTTCAGCATCTTTGTTATGTAATGCTTCAGCGTAATTAAGGGGTTTTTGTATTAGGCTCCACATGGATTCATTCGTATGATTCTCCCAAGAGCATAAACCATACAGGTTTTCTAATAACTCTCCCACTACAATGACTAGTCACTACAGGATCTGCTACTTCTGGAACTAAACTTTGAACACTCTGAACATCTTCCTCTACAATTACAGGTTGCTCGACATTAGTCCAAATACTTTGAGGTAGCAAAATGTTAGGCTTTTGTTCTTGTGTAACTTGTTGTCTTTCGATATTTCTCCACTAATTGGGCACAGTGGTATGTCAATAACAGTTTGGAGAATTCATTCTTGTAATTCATTATTCGTTATGCTATTGTTCAATTCCTGTAAAATAAGTTTACTTCTAGGAATATGGTTCATTAAATAATCCACTTCAAGAAACCTAGCATTTGTTGAGACAATTATCTTTTGTTCCTTAGGACAATAAAATAAACCACCTTTTGTTCCTTTTGGATATTCAATAAAAATGCACACTTCTATTCTAGATTCCAATTTGTCAGTCTTTCCTTTTAGCATGTGTGCTGGACATCCCCAAACTCGAATATGCCACAGACTAGGCTTACACCCACTCCACAATTCAAATGGGGTTAAAGGCACTGACTTTGAAGGAACCATGTTCAGAATATAATTGGTTGCTTCTAATGCTTACTCCTAAAAGGAAAAAGGCAAATCTGTATAACTTAACATTGATCGAACCATGTCCATAAGAGTTTGATTTCTTCACTTCACCATTTTGTTTTGGTGTTCCCAAGGCAAAATATTGAGAGGTAATTCCTAATTCTGATAAGTATCTTATGAATTCTCCAGAAAAGATATTTGACACCACGATCAGATCGTAATGTTTTGATATTTTTATTATGTCGCCTTTTCATTTCTATCTTAAATTCTTTAAATTTTTCAAAACATTTTGATTTATGGTGCAACAAATAAATATATCCATATTTTGAGTAATCATCTGTGAAAATAACAAAATACTCAAAACCATATCTTGTTTGTATATTCATAGGACCACACAAATTAGAATGAATTAATTCTAACTTATCACCGGCTCTATTTCCTTTGGAAGAAAAATGTCTCTTGGTAATTTTTCCTTTTAAACAGGATTCACAGATTGGAAGTGACTCCACTTTAAATAAACTCAAAGGTCCATCACTAACCAACCTTAAAATCCTATTTATGTTAATATGACCTAGACGTAAGTGTCATAAGTAGGTTTCACTCAATCTTGAAATACTTTTTCTCTTATCTAATTGATCAACGTTATTAAATTCTATTGAATTTAGAATATTATAAGACACATCAAATACAAATAGATCATGTTTTCTAGAAGCAGAAATTATAAAATGCTTATTATACTTAATAATGGCACAATTATTAGTAAAATAAATGTTATATCCAGCATCCATTATTTGGGAAACAGAAAGCAAATTTATTCTTAAAGAAGGTACAAAGATAACATCTTTCAAAACCAAAATCCTAGAACTACTGAACAAAAAGGAAATATTTCATATAGTTAAGGCTGGTGCTGACTCCCCATTTGCTTGAAACATGCTAACTTCGTTCTTACTTAGGCGTCGTATTTCTTGAAACCCCTACAAAGAAGTATAGATATGATTGGTGGCTCTCAAATCTATAGCCCAAAATTGGGTAGAAACAGCCGCTAAAAAAGTTTCAACGACATTTAAATAAGAAGTACCTTGTTTGTTCAGCTTGGCTAGGTAGTCGGGGCTTTTTTTTTTCTTGTGGTAACCAGGCTGTTTGCAATGATAGTACTTGCCCTTAGGCTTAGCCACACTACCATTAGCACCATTTGCAACCTTGCGAGGCTTTTTTTTCTGTCCGCCTCTCGGCTAAAAGAAAATGAAGGTTTGTTGTCAATCATGAATGTTGTAGGGGGAGCTTGCTGCTTGATTATAATCTCAGTCGATATCAGTTCATTCAGCAGTTTTGTAATGGATAAATCCATCTTGTTCCTATTATAGTTTAAGCAAAACTGCCGATAACAGTCCGGCAGAGTCTGCAGGATCATCTCTACTTGAGACTCCTTGTCAATCTGAGAACCAAAAATTTTTAGGTCGTTTAAAAGACTCATCATCTTAAGAACATGCTCTCTGACCGACGAACCTTCAGCCATTTTTGTATTTAAGAGAACTTTCATGGCCATCTATTTTGCTGCACGATTTTGCTCTTCGAACATCTCTTTGAGATATTCTAGCATATCGAAAGCAGACACCATAGATTGATGTTGATGTTGCAAGACATTTGCCATTGAGGAAAGTATGTAACATATTGTCATCTCATCAGCCTTAGCCCACTTATCACAGGCTTTGATCTATTAATCAATAGCATTTTATAGCTTTTCAGGGCATTCTTCCACCAACACAAATTTGAAACCTTCAGCAGTAAGAACAATATCCAAATTTCATTTCCAATCTATATAGTTAGGTTCTTCTAGTTTATTTTGATTTAGGATAGCAGTGGGGAGAGTAAAAGAAGACATGGTCAATCTCATAGATATTTAAAGACAAATCATTAGACATGTTGCAAGAATTATAAAATTCATAAAAACACATAACACATATAATCATGCACATAAATAGGTAGATTTGTTAGGGAAACTTAACTATTCAAGTAAATATATGAGTCATGTTGGATATATTACCACTTAAATAAAAACAGGTCCAACTCAGTTAGAGAGTAATCTGTTAATTTTAGTTAGGTAAATATCATACTTCACATATAATTTCTTGTTTGATTCAACATGTAACATAGTTAGAAAGTTAATACAAGTTATCAAAACAAGACTAAAAAACAGTAATATACTATACAAGTTTATCCGATGGAAAAGATGACCTATATCAACATGTAAACTTATATAATATACTGTAATTAACCATTGGAAACCATAAGGAATTAACTCTACCACCACTGGTTGGCAAAAAACAAAATTTTCAAAATCTTTAATTTTTCAGAAAACATAAAAATACCCCAAAACAAGTCAAAATGACGTAGATAACAACATAGCAGATTGTATTGTTCAGTGGGTTGTTTTGATGAACCTTCCAAATTTTAGGCCAATCGGAGTTCGTCAAAATTTGAAAAACTCCAAAACCGACTAAATTGACATTCATCGGCAAGACTGCTTGCGAAGGTCAGCAGGGCTGCCTGCGTGGCTCGGCCTTGCCACTGCATGACTCTTCAGGGAATGTGTCGGTGGTTGGGCACATTCAAGACGTTTTTGGGTTTTTTCTCATTACGAAAATTCAATTTTCAGGAGTTTTAGAAAATCACTAAAACTCATTTTGGATTTCTTCAATTAATGAATGAAAAACTTTGATTTTTCAGAAATCAATAAACTACTAATATTCATCAACAACATGATCTACAAACATAAACCAAACAGTTATACTCCCTCCCTCTCATATTAGTAGGTCATTTTTCTAAAAATAATTGTCCCATATTAGTTGGTCACCATACCAAATCAAGAAAGCATTAATTAAATTTTTCTTATATTATCCTTGCAATTAATTCTTTTTGAAAATATTCACACTTGTTTGTAAAGTTTTCAAGAAGTTTTAAAGGGGTGAATTAGTAAAAATTACCTTCTTATTTAAGATTTCTTATCATGCGTGTAAAAAGTAAAATGACCAACTAATATGGGACGGAGGGAGTATGAAACATGGATTTTCTTTTTACATCATCTAGTATATGTAAGAAGGTTCGTGATACTAATTGATAGAACATATATATCAAACACAGTGGAAGCATGAACATGGATCATTTAAACTTACAAAATATCTAGATAACATAACCAAAAAGAAATTGAGAAAGTACTGACCTGTTGAATCTTTCATAAAATCGTCTAAACCCAAGCAACCAAAGCAATCTAGCTCTGCGATCTTATACTAATTCCTGACTAATCTATTCAATGATCACTTGTGTGGGCAAGTGATTTTTTTTCTTCCTATGAAAAGGATTGTTTCAACGCTGAAAATCAATCCCCTTTATAACCACGTTTCCCAAATATAATGGCCAAACGTGAAGGAGGTTTCTCTGAAATCAAACACACATTTTATTCTTTCAGTTGGATGATTTATCCATCCTAAAAAATATGTGTTATATTTATTCTAGGAGATTAGTAAATCTAGAATATTCCTTTTCAATTCAAAAACTCATTAATTAAATCAGGTATAGTAGGGACCACGTATTTATTAATTTGAGACTTTCAATTATGACATTAATTCGGAATTGATTGAATTAATTCTATCATAATAAATTACAGAATATTCCACTAAAAATCCATAATTGCACTGCTCAATTTAATTTTGAAATCTACCATTAAATCTTATTTAACTCCCCATGTTAGAATTATCGACACCAATCAATTAAATTTAATCTCTGAAAATTTAATCCATTGATTAATTTAATCCTTTATTATTATGCTTAAACTTATTTCACATTACGGCTATAAAATTCACCTGCAGAATTTTCACATGAAAACTTATAAGCAACCATAAAGGGGTGTCATCTATCTCAAGGCCGAGACATGGTTCTATCAACTAATTATTATTTCACTAATGTGATTTGTTATCATCCAATCTATCACGAATGTGTTGATCCATAATAGAGTCTCACCTTTTGATAAATCAAAATAATAAATCAAATCACATTGATCATAACAATTATATCAAGATTAAGAGTATAAGTACATGTAATGGTCTAGAGAAGCTGTTTTATAACTATTCAGAACATAAACAATCATCTCTACTTTGTCAGTTCAATACACACGAAATGTACTAGCACAAGAAGTTGGAATGTGACCACTCCCATAATCAAGATCAAATTATATTTAATCTTGTGCTACAATTATCAAGATGTTTTGTTCTACCACATTTTTTATTGTGAACATTAATTTATAACTTATAAGAATCGACAATTTTAATCTTCCGTGCATGAGCTAATAAAAACTCCATACACAAAATTATCTACTATATAAGTAAAGGACACACATGACAATGATCTCAAATAAAACTTTATTAAATCGAATATAATTTTATTAAATAGAATAAATAAAATCAGTAGTCTTTACATAGGATGAAAACATAAACCATATGGTTAATAGTATATCCTAACAAATACATCACAACTTATTAATAATACATCACCCTTAATACATCCTCCGCCATTAATACAATGTCCACCATTAATACATCACAAATAATAATAATACATCATCCGCCTTAGGTCCCATAATGATCCACCGAAAAACCACGACAGTTGATTTGGTTGCTCTATTACGTCTAAATTTACCTATGTTAGACACTTACAGTCAAATATGGACATTTATTTATACTGTCATCATAATATATTTATATACTGTCATGATATAAATATACTGTCATAGTATCATTGATAGTTACTTCAATCCTTCAATGAGACCTTCATGATACTATCACAATATATTTATATACTATCATGGTATTGTTGATGTCTGCTCTAATAATTCAGTCCTTTAGTGAGACCTCCATGATACTATGATAATATATCTATATACAGTCATGGTATCATTGATGTCTGCTTCAACCCTTCAGTGAGACCTCCATGATACCATCATAGTATATATATATATACTGACATGGTATCATTGAGGTTTGCTTCAGTCCGTAATGATACCATCATATTGTATCCATATATTGTCATGATATCATTGATATCTGTTTTAGTCCTTCAGTAAGACCTCCATGATACTATCACAATTTACTTAATACTGACATGGTATTATTGAGGTATGCTTCAATCCTTTAATAGACCACAGAATTCAAAAGTTTTCTTTACTTTCTTAAACTCTATGGCAAGTTAAAGCATGACAAACAAGTAGAAATGGAGGGATTTTATGTTTTGTTTTCATTTGTAAAAGCAGAAAGAAAGTATACAAATATATATATATATATATATATTTCATTAATTTAGATTTTAATAAACAAGCTAGTGGACTTTAGTATTTTTCTTATTTATTTATTTATTTATTATTACAGTCTAGTTATTTAATCATTTTATTTTTATTAATCTAAAAGTAGTTAGTTAATATTTTATCTTTGTATTTTATTTTATTCTTTTTAAGAAAAGGAAAAAATCTAGAAAGAGACAAAAAATTAAAAAGAAAATAAACAGCTGCCTCCGTCCAATAATACTTGTCCACTATTGACTTGACACACATATTAAGAAACAATACATAATAGGGCTAATTTTACTATATTATCCTTTGAATATAATAATTTAATGCCTTGAAAAATGCATTGAGTGATAAATAGTATTTAATAACAAGGATAAAATAGGTAGAAAAAGGTAAATTATCCCTTGGTTTTCCAAATTGGATAAGTATTATTGGATATCTATTTTTAGTAGAGTAGATAAGTATTGTTGGACAGATGGAGTAATAAAAAAGAGAAAAGTTAACTAATGATTTTAATATTTTTATTGATTATTTCTTCTTGTAGTTTATTATTGTTTTACTTTTATTAATCTAAGAAATAGTTAACTAAGGGAAAGTAAATAGTCTATAATTAGGAGAAAGAAATCAATAATTTTAATTTTAAGCCATGTATGTGGCAGAAAAGGAAAATAGCAGCTTAAGTGGGAAGGAAATGGGGCAGATGCATGTAAATCAATATAATTATATATATATATATATATATAAAGAAAGGTTAGAAATTTGCTTATGTGGCATACTTCTAAGGCCACCATTCTATTTTATTTTTTATTTTATTTTTTGGCAATTTTTCCTACATTTCTATTTATTTATTTATTTATTATTGTACAAAAATAAATATATTAATTAGTACTCTCTCCATTTATTTCTATTATTTATTGTAAAAACTTAAATATTTTAAAATTTATCACTCCACTCCTATTCTTTATTAAGAAATTTGAATGGGTGCAAGTCTTTTATTTTTTAATTTAATTGTGCATTGGTTATACAATAAAGAAGAACAATAATCTATATATAATAATAATAATAAAGGAGAATTGAGAAGAGGTGATATGGCACCTCTCAATGACCTCCAAAGGTTAGAAATTTGCTTATGTGGCATACTTCTAAGGCCACTATTCTACTTTATTTTTTATTTTATTTTTTGGCAATTTTTCCTACATTTCTATTTATTTATTATTGTACAAAAATAAATATATTAATTAATACTCTCTCCATTTATTTCTATTATTTATTGTAAAAACTTAAATGTTTTAAAATTTATTACTCCACTCTTATTCTTTATTAAGAACTTGATATTTTAGGTATATATATATATATATATATATATATATATATATATATATATAAAGGAAGGTTAGAAATTTGCTTATGTGGCATACTTCTAAGGCCACCATTCTACTTTATTTTTTATTTTATTTTTTGGCAATTTTTC
This sequence comes from Capsicum rhomboideum, assembly GCA_031232105.1. Taxonomy (NCBI): domain Eukaryota; kingdom Viridiplantae; phylum Streptophyta; class Magnoliopsida; order Solanales; family Solanaceae; genus Capsicum; species Capsicum rhomboideum. Next base: position 38,440,316 of record CP124716.1, read on the forward strand.
CTACATTTCTATTTATTTATTATTGTACAAAAATAAATATATTAATTAGTACTCTCTCCATTTATTTCTATTATTTATTGTAAAAACTTAAATGTTTTAAAATTTATTACTCCACTCCTATTCTTTATTAAGAAATTTGAATGGGTGCAAGTCTTTTATTTTTTAATTTAATTGTGCATTGGTTATACAATAAAGAAGAACAATAATCTATATATAATAATAAAGGAGAATTGAGAAGAGGTGATGTGACACCTCTCAATGATCTCCAAAGGTTAGAAATTTGCTTATGTGGCATACTTCTAAGGCCACCATTATACTTTATTTTTTATTTTATTTTTTGGCAATTTTTCCTACATTTCTATTTATTTATTATTGTACAAAAATAAATATATTAATTAGTACCCTCTCCATTTATTTCTATTATTTATTGTAAAAACTTAAATGTTTTAAAATTTATTACTCCACTCCTATTCTTTATTAAGAAATTTGAATGGGTGCAAGTCTTTTATTTTTTTAATTTAATTGTGCATTGGTTATACAATAAAGAAGAACAATAATCTGCTTTCAATTTTTCAAATCTATATATAATAATAAAGGAGAATTAAGAAGAGGTGATGTGGCACCTCTCAATGACCTCCAATTGCATTTATCTTTTTTCTCCTTTTTTTGGTTTTTTCTTCAAATTTTTATACATAATCATCTAATATCTAAATGGCAAAAAAAGCCACACAAAATAACTAATGTGATAAAGCTCACGTATCACACTAATCAATTCTGATATTTAACTCTTGAATCTTTCCAATAACCTCCGGCACACGTTCATGAACTTAATACCAATTGAATGGGAATTAAATTCTAATAGTAATTACTCCATCATTTCTTATGATTTCAATTTACGTTTATTTCCCCACTAACTCTCAGTTATATAAGATGTATGTGAAGTTTTGTCTTTGTAGCATAGGGATGAGGAGAAATGAGTAAATATTGATCCACCATCATGGTTGCTTTCACAGATGACAATCATGGTTGGAGAAGCTGGAAAAAAAAAACACGCTAGAAATTGCTTTCACAAAAGTTGTGTTTGATTTGATGTACCCAGCACAATATGTTTCTTTAATATCTTATTTATATGTTTCTTTAATATCTTATTTATTTATGCAGGCTATTTACTAGGAATTCTATTGTTTTTTATGTAGCGCTTTCAATTTTTCAAATCTATATATAATAATAAAGGAGAATTGAGAAGAGGTGATGTGGCACCTCTCAATGACCTCCAATTGCATTTATCTTTTTTCTCCTTTTTTGGGTTTTTTCTTCAAATTTTTATACATAATCATCTAATATCTAAATGGCAAAAAAAGCCACACAAAATAACTAATGTGATAAAGCTCACGTATCACACTAATCAATTCTGATATTTAACTCTTGAATCTTTCCAATAACCTCCGGCACATGTTCATGAACTTAATACCAATTGAATGGGAATTAAATTCTAATAGTAATTACTCCATCATTTCTTATGATTTCAATTTACGTTTATTTCCCCACTAACTCTCAGTTATATAAGATGTATGTGAAGTTTTGTCTTTGTAGCATAGGGATGAGGAGAAATGAGTAAATATTGATCCACCATCATGGTTGCTTTCACAGATGACAATCATGGTTGGAGAAGCTGGAAAAAAAAACACGCTAGAAATTGCTTTCACAAAAGTTGTGTTTGATTTGATGTACCCAGCACAATATGTTTCTTTAATATCTTATTTATATGTTTCTTTAATATCTTATTTATTTATGCAGGCTATTTACTAGGAATTCTATTGTTTTTTATGTAGCGCTTTCAATTTTGATTAATTTGAGTGATTATCCCATATGTGTATCCTTTTTTCCAAATTGTTTGACAAGTACCAATTAAGCTGAGGGTCTATTAAAGGTAGATGTGAGGTTCGCATACATTCTACCCTCCTCAGAATCCACTTATGAGATGTTGTTGTAGACTAATACCGAGGAGCACTCGGTACTTCAGCGAGGAAGTTCAGCATATCAAAACCATTATTGTATCAATAAAGGTATGATTAGTTATATGCAATATATGAGACATATTTTCTCATGTTTTTTAACCTTTAAATTCTAGGCTACATAAAATGTAGTATTCAGATAGTTGGTAGGGTTATGCGAGAACGAATTATGTCAAGATCAGTTCCAAGGAAGATTCATTCCAAACAAAAAGTTCCGAACTTGTACAACATATTTTGTCTTCTTTTTTCTCCTTTATATCTTTAGTTCAAATAAGATTTATAAAACCTAATAGTAGTGTTCATAGGTGAAACATTTTAAAGATTGAGATAGATCTGAATGAGATAGTACACACAAGCAAATAGCAAATGGCAAAAATTCAAGCTTCATAACCATATAATCAAGCGGATAGCAAAACTGAAGCAGAGGAAGACATAAGGGTACGTAGAGTTGAGCAAATTCCAAAAAGATAGTAGTAAATTGTATACTATTAAAGTAGTTTTATCTTCTTTTTTCTCAATTAAATAAGGAACTGTTGTACATAGTTCCATGTTTTTTATATGTTAAGTTGTAGTTGACCCTTATGTTGTTTTTGGCTATAAAAATGATGTTGCTTGTGTAAGATTCTTCAAAAAATACATTACTTTTAAAAATTTTGACACACATCTATCGACATATTTAGAGAGTCATAAATATTTGTCATCTTAATTTTTTGCTTCTACTTTAGATTTTTGTTTACATGTGAAAATAATTAAAATGCATATTAATAAAGAATCACATATTTTAGTTCTCATAGAGCAAGTTTTCTCTTAGGATGCTGGAAATCCATTTTCCTCCCTTCATGATTAGCATATATAGAAAAGATTATCCACTCAATTTGGTACAACAATCTCAAATTAAAAATAACCAACAACCATAACAAATAAACAATCATTAAACTTTCACATCACTGCATCATTAAAAGATTAAGTCTATTACTCCCTCCATCTCATATTAGTTGTCAGACTTTCTCCTTTCTATGTTCCTTAAGAAATTATAATTAAAAGGATAATTTTACTAATTTACTCCTTAAGAAACTTTTTGGAACCTTCGAAATTTGTTTGCACTTTAAAAAAAAAATTAATTAAAATAAATAATTTAAGATAACTATTTTTAATAATATAGACAACTAATATGTATTAAAGCCCAGGGGTACTCTCTTCGGACTCTTCCTCTTCTTTCTCTCCTCATTTCCGTTGAATTAAACGTATTTTTATTATTAATTTTGAGTGCTACATCATAATTTATAGGGAAGTGAGTAAAATTTTCAATTTATTTTAGTAATCACAAGAAAACGAGAGTAAATGGAAAGTAGAAAGAAAAAATGGCACATAAAAAAGTCGTTCTTACTAAAAATAAATTATTTAAAATAATTGTCATTTAAAAAATAAAATATAATTAAGTATATGATCTTTCCATTTTATCCTTCATAATAATTATTCTTTAAAATAAATTAAGTAATTACCATAGTAAATCTAAGTGAAAATCACATATACATATTCAAATAGTCAAATATTGTGATTGCTTAGATTATTTTTTTAAATTTTATTGAAAAGAGATTAAAGAGAGAATATATATTAAAGAGATATTAACATTTTAAATTATTAAAATAATAAATAAGAATATGATAATTAAAACACATAGTAGTTTAAGGAGCGTGTAAATAAAAAATGTAACAAGTAAAATGTTTGGAGAGAGCAGCTTATTTAGAAAAATTGACAGAGAGATTAAGGAATAAAAAAGAATAATAAATAAGAATATGATAATTAAAATACGAGTTTAATTTTTTACACAATCAAGGTCTTTTTTAGGCTTGCAATTGGTATCAATTTTTAATATTTAAATCAATAATAAATTAAAGTAAATAGTAAGGTAACTTGGACTTCAAACATATTTATTGTACCTAAAAAAAGTTTTGTAAATTTTAATGAGATATAATATGATCGCGCGAAGCGCGACCAAGTTCACTAGTTATTAATACACATGGGATCCATTTGGATATTGTAATTAACCAAGAGATTCACTAATCTCATCGCTCATCACAAATATGGATAGTCGGGTAATAATTAATTGTCGAAGGGGTATATGGTGTAATTAGATTCAATGGGGGCAAACACGGGTAAATATTTAATATTTATGGGTATTTTGTGTACTTTTCCCTTAAATTTTTGTATTTAAATTTTCACAATGAACCCATTATCTTTTGGATCTAAACACTTGACACCTCCAAAGTCGTAAGTTGGGCAGCCTTTGGGCCTCTTAATAGGGTGTCGGGTTCTCCCAACTCAAAGGGCGGTGTTTGTTTTTGGACCTAAAAGGGGGAGACGCCGTTGACACTGTAGTTTTTCTGAGAAGAGGGAAGCAAATTATGGGGGAGATGGCAGAAAATGAGGAGTTTTACCTGAGATATTACGTTGGTCACAAAGGAAAATTTGGGCACGAGTTCTTAGAGTTCGAGTTTAGGCCTGATGGGAAGCTTCGTTATGCTAACAATTCCAACTACAAGAACGATACTATGATTCGTAAGGAAGTGTTTCTTACCCCTTCTGTTCTCAAAGAATGCCGCCGCATTGTTGCCGATAGCGAGGTTTTTATTCTTTTCCTTTCTATTCGATTGCATTCTATTTGTTTTGACTCACAATAGGGTTCGGGTTAAACTCAGTATTAGGGTTTACCGTTTTCTCCCTTTGTGCTCTCTCCTTTCAATTTGGTGTTTAGGGTTTTAGTTTTTTTTGGTTTTGGTTTACATAACGTTTGAAATTAATTTACGGCTGAGTTTTGCTATATAGTGTGGCCGAGCCAGAATTTTCACTAGGGGTTTAAAATATGTAAAAGTAAACATACGAAGAAGCCAAAGGAGGTTTAGCATCGACAATATGTATATATATAAAATATAATTTTAACCATGTATAAACGGTGTAATCTTCCCTCGAAGGGCTTCCTGGCTTTATATTATTTATGGGTGTTAACTTTGCCTAGTGCAATGCATCATCAGTTCAAAGCTAGTTTAAAGGACGAGCAGTTTTAACTATGATGTGGAGGATTAACTTATCAAAAAGACTAAAATGTGGGAAATTTGAGTCATAGTTGATTGATTGATTGGTTGATTTTTTTTATGGGATTTCAAGTTGCTGGCCATTAGCTTTTGGTTGTTACCTATGTCCTGATTGTGCCAAAATCAAAGTTATTTAAAGATTAGTGATTGTGGAAGGCCAATGAAAAGAGGAGAATACCTCTTAGAGCCATTTGGATCTAATAATGTTAGTGAAGAAGCAAAATTTGGAGTAATTTTGGGGGTAACGTTCATTGTAAAGAAGCAAAATTATCATTTTAATAACATGACAACTAGATATAAATTTCTAGTTATCAAATTGGTGAAAAGGAGATTTTTTTGTTGTATTCATTTGGATCGTTTTCCTAGGAAGAGTTCCTTTAACGAGGGGAGGGAGGTATGGTGGAGGGTTGGGGTTTGTTTTATTTGGGCTGATGTAATGTGTGTTTTGTACAACTCCGACTTTATACCCCTTCCACCTCCTTACTTCCTCTGTATTATTACTTGACTATTTTTCTGGTTCCAAAATGAAAGCAGTAAAAGATTTTGGGTTTGTTTGTTGTAGATCATGAAGGAAGATGATAACAACTGGCCTGAACCAGATAGAGTGGGGAGACAGGAGCTTGAAATTGTGATGGGAAATGAACACATATCTTTCACTACATCTAAGATTGGTTCATTAATGGATGTGACTGTCAGTAACGATCCCGAGGGACTTCGTATCTTCTATTATCTTGTTCAGGTTTGATCTACAAGATTTTTTTTTTTAACTTCTTTATGTGAATATATCAAAAGCTTCTTGAAATAAGTTGCAATATTGTACGTATTAGTTAGTGAAAATGGAATATAAATAGCTCATATAGAAATGCAAACATCATTCTGGCTATTGACATCCATATTTTGTTAAATATACATTTGCCCAGGGAGATGCATCCTCCAAAAAAAGAAAAGAGAAAACTACAATTGTGGGCTCATTTTATCTAGCAGAGTATATTATAGGGGATCCTGTTTCTTCTTACAAATGGTCTAGATGTATGATATTGGTAGTTGATTTTCTGTTAGATTTAATGTTATTCTGTTTCACTTTTATTGGAGTTCTACAAGCGATATGGCAGTAGTCTTCATTGGCTAGATAATGGAATGCTTGATGCTCTTTAAATTTGTATTCCATTCTTCAGATACAAGGAATGATCTAATCTTGCAGCATTTGTGTGTCTATCCCCTTTTCGCCATGTGTAATTTCCCCCTGCCAAATCCATAGCCACCAATTCCATATCCTCAATGAATTCCGAGAAATCTGTCATAGATTGCTGATGCTATTACAATTTTTCTTCTCGGATGGAAATCTCAGAGTGTTAAAATCCCCACAAAGGACCCAAGGCTCTGGAATTAATCCCCTAGCTGCACCTAGTTCCCACCAAGTTTCCTCTCTTTCCACCCTATTGTTCGGGGCATAAACCCCTGTAATCTGCCAATTAAAATCCCGGTCGATCCCAGTCAGAGTGCATGACGCTGAATAAGCCCCAACACTGCTCAATTCCCCTCTCCACATTCTCTTATCCCACATGATCACGACTCCTCCCCTAGTCCCGCTTGCTTCAAGTTGTACAAAATCAACCCATCTGCTCCCCCAAACCTCTTTGACAAGGTTTGAGATGTCCTCCTCTATCTTTGTTTCCTGTAGACATACCACATCCGCTTTCCACGATTGTAGCAAATTCCCTATCATACTTCTTTTCCTAATACAGCTCATCCCCCTCACATTCCAAGATACTAAGCTCAACTTCATTGATCTTTGATTGCTAGGTAGCCTCCCCTACTTCTAGTTCCATTACTCAAAAATTGATGCCCAGTTTCAGAGTCTTCAGTTCATTTGACCCCTTTCTCTTCACTGTTTTCTGCTTTGTTTCGCCTTCTCTGTTTGTTTGTTTGTTGCTGTCAATTTTCAGAAATAATTCTGTAACTCTCTCCTCACACCCATTAAAATTCACCCCAAATTCCTTGCTCAACCTAATTATATTCTGCTGAATCCACATAACAGTGTCTATCTTTTCATTTTCCTCTTCTGGGAGCTGGATTCCCAAAGGAGTAACCTCTTCTGTGATTTTTTCCTGGATTATCATGATGTTCCTCAAGCTGCAGTGCAACGGTTCTGTCTACTTCTTCGCGAACAATGATGTCTCTAACTCCGCCGTCATCTCTCTTTTCACATCGAATGACCTGAGTCTCGACTTCTCCATCGGCAATTTTCCATTGAACCTGGTTGTCTCGAATACTCGCCTCATTGGCTTGTATTTCGACACCATCTAAGTCAATGGAAGCTGTCGTTTCATTTTAGTTATCGGGCTTCCCTATTATTAATGGGTCCGAATATCGGCCCAATTTACTCCTGTTTTGACCCACCTGATAACTTAATTTTTTCCTTCTCTTTTGGCCCCAGTGCACGTGTCCCTCTTTTTAAATTTCCACCTGCCACTGATGTGCCCACGTGCCCTTCCTTGATTACTGTTGGTTCCAGACCTGATAAAGTATCTGTTGGTCTATAGCCATTGTTGTCTTCTTCCTCAGCTTTTCTCACTGTGACCGGAATTTCACTCCAAATCGGAATCGTGAAAGTGAAGCCGTCATTCGTCACCTCGACTGACTTCGGAAACCTGCTTCTGTCTCCTTTTATCTTGATTCTTGCCCAATGTAGGTGATTTTTGAGAGTCTCCGTCTCAATTAAACCCCCACATAGATCTCCGATCTTCCTGAAGATTTCATTGGACCATAAGCTCCGCGGAAGACCGAGAATCCGTATCCATACCCAGTCTCTTGCTATTTCTGCTGGCCAGCACCTTGTGGTTGGTTTCCACCACTCTAGCTCCAGTTACATCTTCTTCCAAGACCACTGACCTGCAAGAACGTGTTCTGCCATCGTTCTTGATGGAAGTTCAAATAGAAACTAGCCATCGTTCATAGCATAGACACTTACTCCTAGAGCAGATTTCCAATTGTTGCAGGCCCATCTTCTAACATCATTTAGATTTGGGACTTCATTCAGATGAGTGCGGAATTTGCCAACAATACATCGACGCAGAAGGTCCTTGTCTGGGCTCGAGGACCCTCCTGAAATCTTGATAGTATTTTTAGAAGTCTGAATTTGCACCTGTTTCGTGACTCCGGTCGTCCATCTACTTCTGTTGAAAGCTTCCTTGTACGATCCACCTGCCTGCTTCTGTTTGAAGCTCTGAGGGTTCTGCCCCAACTCCGGTTCATAGATGAACCTCGCTCTTTTATGTGAAATGTGCCCCCATCCTCCATAAAATGTAGACTCTGGTGTAATAATGACAAATTTGTTCTCTCCTTGAATAGCAATGAAACTGATGTATCTACCGCTGTCATTGTATTTAAGAATACAGAAGAACTCATAAAAATGATCCTTCACTTTCCATTTCTTTACTGTCTGCCTCTGTATCTTTGAAGCTTCAATAAATGTCGCTACCAACCATTTTAGGACTTTAATGCTTACTTTAACTCTCCTCATAAGTTTCTGCTGCGTTCAACAACCAGCTTTCTTCGTAGTCCTTGCATCTAATGATTTCATAAGATTGAACCCTGCATTCTAATGAATTTTATCCTCCCCCAATGACTGAATTCCGGCCTTGATACCGACTAATCCACTGGAGAAACTGAAATTAACAGAACTGAATCTGGAAAAGTTGAGAATTTGACTGAAGAGTGTCACGCGCCGGCGCGTAAAGCGCGTGGCATCAGTGACTGGTAGACTTTGGTGGCGCGTGCATGCGCGTGGTAGACTTTCTGGTGGTGGGTTTTCTGGGGTTGGGTCGCTTGGGGTTGGTGGTGGCTATGATGAAGAAAGATTGAGAGAAAAAGAAAGGAAAAAAGGGATTCTGGTGATCAGAAGGACCACCAGTGGGGTTTTGGCTGAGAAGTGTGTTTAAAAAATTATATTGGGATTAGTGCCTGCGAGAGACAGTCTAACTATTAAATTTTTTCGCAAGTTCTCCTTCACACAGAAAGATATTGTATCATCTGAAGCAGAATATAGTAAACTACGAGCAGAGTTTTTTTCCCTTTTTTCTTGGGGGTGGGGGCCCACTAAGAGTCTGGATAAGGCGAAAAGAGTACTTTTCGACATGCATTTATATGTTCTGTGAGTTGCCAAAGATTCCTATGAGATTTACTCATTTCATAGAATCAAACTATAGTTCGTCTCCTGAGCTAAAGAAGGGAAGAAAGTAAACTCCCACTTGGTTTCTTGCTCTAATTAGTTGTTAATTGAAATCTTGCTGCAAGTCTGCAACAGTTGACGTGTTATTATATTTTAAAGCAGAGTATCGTTGATGCATTTCTTTAAGTTTGTTTCAGCACCATGTGACACTAGTTTTTCATTGCAGGATTTGAAGTGTTTTGTGTTCTCTCTCATCTCACTCCATTTCAAGATCAAACCCATTTAACTCGTCTGTATGGCATGCTAAAAGTTAGCTGGATGTGCTTGGCTTCATGTTTTGATTATGTTGAATCGTGTATCCTAAGAGATAGCGCCGTTTGGTGGTGTTCTGTTTTTTTTTTCTCTGAATTAATGTATGGACAATTTTTTAAGACGTTGTGTAAGTGAAGATAACTTCTCAGTGCCCTTTACCATTTGTTTGCTTATTTTTTCCCTCTTTATTCATCTTTGCCATTTCTGTCGCTGTATGTATATTTGGTCAGTTCTGCAGCAAAACGGGAGACACGAGTTTTTTCGTCATGTAATGTCTTGTTTGTTTTTGGTATTAACATTGTTTGGCATGATAAACCAATAGTATGTGGCATGAAAAGGTCGTTATCCTAAACATCATCACGACGTCTGTAAGCAATCTAATCCATTTCATCGAGTCCTTTTTAAGTAGCCGTGGTGTTTGGGTTAGTTTATGCACACCTCGACTAATTTTATGGATACATGTCAACTCCCACCAGCAAGCAAGTACCACGGAATTTTGTCCACCAAGACAGACTAGAACAGATTGAAAGAAAGCAATTGACCACTAGGCCACACCTTGGCTCCATCGCACTAACAATCTTTCTAGTACCTTTGCTTTGTTTATCCTTCCAGATGCTTCTCACCATTTGCAGCTCAAGAAAAAAGATTAAAAAAATATAGAACAAGAATCAGGTTTCTCTGGCCCTTCTTCATTGTCTACGAGCGGTGGAGCGAATTCTGCGTATGCTTCGATTTTCTGCATACTGTCCATATTTTAATAAAATTTGATTTTTTTTATTTATATGTCCTTTAAATATTTTAAACTATTAATTCTTGTGACTTAATCCCTCTTTTTTAAATACTTGTCTATCATTTTTGTTTGCACTCCCTTAAGAAAAATATTAATTAGAGGTTAATTTGATAAAATTATCCTTATTTATTACTCCTCTCTATTTAATATATCTCTCTCTTGTATCATATTAATATCTCTCCATATTTATGACTAATAATAGAGATAGAAAAAAAACAAATAATTATGTCTTGATTTTTTAAAATGACAAGTATTATGAAATATCTATTTTTAGTAAGTACGATACATATTTAGGAACAAAAGCAGTATAATACATTTTATGTAGTTTCTTAATATAAAAATTATCATTTCAAAATTTTTAAAACGGAAAAGGGACAAATATACTCCCGAACTATCATAAATGGTACACATATATCCTTCGTTATATTTTGGGTACGGATATACCCCTGCCGTCTATGTTTAGGTCTGTATATGCCCTTGACCCTAGCGGAGGGACACGTGTCATGATCTCCAGACATCTACCCAATTTTAATTTATTTTATTTTATACCCAAAATTAAAACCCCCACCTAACTATCCACTACCCTACTTGAATTAAAACCCGACCTAAATTAAAAATTGCCCCGAACAAAACAACATCTCAATGTAATCAATTGTTCAAACAATCCCCGAATGGAGAAATCTCTTATTCATAGCGGTCTTTACAAATCTCTTCGAACAAATCTTCGACGACCCAATGGTGTAGTGATTTGTAATGGTCAGTATACAATACCTAGAGTTGCAAGTATTCCAGGTAAGAGATCAGATTAACTAATCTTTTGTTTGAACAATTGATTACCACCCAAACACAATTTAAATACTCGTGATCGAAGCTCGCTGGTGGTCTAGTTCTACCGGAGTGGTGACAGAAAATGGATAGGTGGGGCCGACGCTGATGGTCACTAGTTGTTTGACGGAGATGGGTTTCGTTGTTCTTGGGATAGGTTCGATCGATTTTGTATTGTTGTTGGGTGTTGGTTGATACTGGTTTTTTTCGGTCATTTGGTGGTGGTGGTGGTGTTTGGCTCTTCACCGGAGATGGTGTTTGGCTCTTCACCGGAGTTTGCGATGCGGATTGCTACTTGGAATTTGTTGTTTTGTTTTGCGATGCGGATTGCTAATTGGAATTTGTTATTTTGTTTCGCTCGCGTCACCGGTGGTATGAACGGAGAAGAGAAAGGGAGGTGCCCGCAATGATGGTCGATTCAAGGTTGAAGATGGTGAAAAAAATGGTCCCTATATTAGTGGGCGAACCTAGTGTAAAAAAAAAAATCGGATTCGGGTATAAATTGGGTTTGGGTAATGGATAGTTGGGTGGGGTTTTTAATTTTGGATATAAAATAAAATAAATTTAAAATTGGGCAGATGCCTCGAGATTATGCCATGTGTCCCTCCGTTAGGGTCAAGGGCATATACAGACCTAAACATAGACGGCAGGGGTATATCCGTACCCAAAGTATAACGGAGGGTATATGTATACCATTTATGATAGTTCGGAGATATATTTATTCCTTTTCCCTTTTTAAAATAGTATATCTGAATACACGATCAAATAAAACATTTTAACTCTCGAAATTCAAACTATCCTACATATAATAAATTGAGATGACAGGATTATAGATTTTCGAAATTTTTATAGGAATATGAATATATATACTGTAATTTGAATGAAACAGGAGAAATATGAAAGGGAATAAATAAAGCATTAGTATAAGGAAATTCTCACGTCATTCATTCCCCCAAATACTTATCCAAGCAAAACTTAACTACTATAGATAGATCCAAAATGCTCCTCAAGACTTGCCTGCCCTCCACCATAACCACCACCACCACCACAACATCTCCACTCATTTCCTTGTCCCAAAACCTCCACAAAAAACTTTCTTCACCCTTTCCACACACTTCCAAAACCCCATCTCTTTACTCTTCTTCACCAAAGATGAGTAGTTGGCTCAACAAATTGGGTTTAGGTTTTGGTGCTAGTACTGATGCTACACCCATGGACTCTTCTTCTTCTTCTTCCTCTGCAATTCCACAAGGACCTGATGATGACATCCCAGCACCAGGTCAACAATTTGCTCAATTTGGAGCTGGTTGTTTTTGGGGTGTTGAATTGGCGTTTCAGAGAGTGCCTGGTGTTACAAAGACTGAGGTTGGATATTCACAAGGGTATTTGCATAATCCTTCATATGAAGATATTTGCTCTGGGAGTACGTTTCATTCTGAGGTTGTTAGAGTTCAGTATGATCCTAAAGAGTGCAACTTTGATACCTTACTTGATCTGTTTTGGGATCGTCATGACCCAACCACCCTCAATAGACAGGTGGGTTTCTCAAATTTTCTGGTTTATTTTATTTCTGGTTGTCAACATGGATGACTCTTTGGTTGAATTGTACTCCGTTTCAATTTGTTTGTCCTATTTTTAATCCGTTTCAAAAAGAATTCCTTTTAAGTTCCAACTATCTATATGACATTTTGGTACATTTGAAATATCTTTGATTTAAGACCACAAGATTCAGAAGTCTTTTAACTTTCTTAAAACTCCGTGCCAAGTAACGGAGGGAGTATTGTTTTGTTTTGGTTGGAATCGTGTCATTTTCTTAATCCCAATTTGGAGATTAATGTTTTAATTTGTTTATTTTTATTTTATGTAACTATTAGGTTGAATTTTGGTAGAGAAATTGACGTTAGAATCTTGAACTTCCATGCTCTGCTAATGTGATTGATTTGTAAGTAGTTAAGAGGTTATTACCTGTATTGGGTAGCTGTATTTGGTCACTTTTGCTAGGCTTGTTGCCCTACTTGAGTCTTTGGGTAGTGGCACATCAAGGATTTTTACCAAGGGAATTCGAAAAATAAAAATGTGGTGCTTGGAATTTAAACTTGGAACCTCAAGGTGAATGTTGAAACCCCTAAACCACTGAGTTAGCCTCTAGTCTTGTGTTCAAGAGATTCAAAATCCATCTATATATGTACATAAAAAATTTAAAAAAATTATCTTATATATACAATGTAAATTTTCCGAGGCTCCCCTGTTTGGGGGCATTGAATAGTATGCATAGTTTGGGTGCTCATAACCAAAGTCAGGTCTATATTGGCTGCAAAGCACTAGAAGCATGTTTAGCATAGTTTTGTATTCATGGGAGTGCCCACTTACCCAACTACCCTTTTTTTCTAAATCAGTAAAATGTCATTACTTACATCATCAAAATGCTGCATTCTATGCCTTTTGAAGATGTTTAAAGATCATGTCTTTTGAAGATCTTCAACGATCGTGTTTTGCTTAAAGATTTTGTCTTATGATTCTAGTTGAGGATCTGGAATCCAATTCTCTTTTAAGGGGCAACCACTGTGATTTTGGTTTGTTTTTTGATGTTCTAGAAGAGGAGTGTTATAAAATTTGGAGTCCTTTCTATTGAGTTCCACTTAAGCCAACATTAACAACATACCCAGCAGTGTTGTGAATGGCGCTCGCCACGTCGCCAATGGTGAATGGCGAGGCGAGCCTATGTCGCCATCTGCCTTCGTGGCGATGACACCTTAAAAAGGCGACGCCATGGCGAGAAAGGCGACAAGGCGACAATGGCGAGAAAGGCGACATCTTTTGTTTTTTTTTTAAAAAATTAGGTCTTTAAAGGATAAAAGGTAATTTTAGGGTTTATTTCCATATTTGCTTTTGGATGCCTACCACTGCCAACTCCAGGGACTGCACGACTCCGGCAACTCTGTTTAAGCCTTTAGGTGCGTAACTCGTTTTTTTTTTTCTTTTTCTACTTTCTTCTGCTGATTTTCTCCTCTGATTTCTTCTTCAAATCAGTTCCCTTCTTAGTTCACATCTTCCTCTGATTTTTTGTACTTCTTCCCAGTGTTTTTTTCCCTCACAGTAACAGTAGTTAGTACTTACTGTTTCTGATTTCTTCGTTCAAGTTTAGTACTTTAGTTATAACTTATATAATATACTAATTAACATCGTAATTGTTTTAGTATTGCTTGTTTTATGGATAGTTGAGTCATTCAAGTTCGACTTTTAGTATCTACTATCTATTTTAAGTTTTTGAATTGAAATATTTACTAATATATTATTGCTATTGAGATTTTGATTATTTATATATGCAATTAAATATTTTAATTTTTTGGTATTAATTGTCGCCGCACCTCAAAAAGGCGAGCGCCTCGCTGCTCGCCTCGCCGCGTGGCGAGGCAGAGCCTTGTGTTGCCTTTCGCCGTCCAAAACACTAATACCCAGTATATTTCCACAAAGTGAGGTCTGGAGAGGGTGGAGTGTATGCAGACCTTACCCTTACCTCAGAGGTAGAGAGGTTGTTTCAGAAAAAACAGTCCAAAGCAACCCAGGAAAAGAAATAATGGAAGTACAAGAAACAACGTATAGTAATGGAACAGTACTAGAACAAAATAATATGATATTTGAAGTACCAGAAACAACAACAGATAGTATATAAATGGCTAAATAAATGGGCATCTATGTTCCACTTATGCCATGAAATATAATATAGGAAGCTTACTTTGTCTCTTGTGACATTAAGTACTTAGATGGGTAAATAAATGGGAAGCTCTGCATTAGCTTCGGGTTTTGTTGATTAGCATAGGGTATTTTGTTAGTGGCCAATCATTCTGACATTACAAGTTCTGTCTGAAGCACACTTACTTTATGGGCTTCCTTTCGTAGGTATAAAACGAGATAAATGCTAACAGTAATTTGGACACTTCTTTTTAGCTTCCTATCCTGTTGGCCAAGCTTCAAGTTCCTTTGGTTATTTTCTCAAAAAAGATACTTCTTTTTTAAAGAGTTCTCAGGTGTTTGAGCAAGCTTCTAGAAAAAAATAAGTGATATTAAGCAGTAGCAGAAGCTGTTTTTTGCCGCAGGGAAGAAGTAGAAATTGTAGTTCGTAGCAGGAGCTGTTTTTTGCCGCAGGGAAGAAGTAGAAATTGTAGTTTCTCGTAGAATTAGAAGCAGAGTAGAAAAATTACTTTTTCGAGGAAAAAATACCTTACCGGAAATTTTTACTAACTATTCCTCCTTAATTTAGACTCATATATCTCTCAACTATAAACAGAATTATACAATATATAGTGGTCGATTGTGTTATTATAGTTTTTTCCAGATCCCCCTTGTGGGACTACACTGGGTATGATGTTATTGTTGTTTTCATATAAAAATAAAGTCATTAGTCCCCGTTTGGCCATGAGAAATTTCACTTTTTTCCGGATTTTTTTTTTCACTTTATTCAAAAAATGATGTTTGGCCATAAAATCTCCAAATACAACCTCAAGTTGTATTTCGTAAAGTGAAAACAGGTCTCAACCTGTTTCACTTTTTTCACTCCCACTTCACTCACAAAAATTCAAAAACAACTCCAATTTCATGGCCTAACACAACTCCAACTCCTACTCCAAATTTTTTTAGTTTTCATGGCCAAACGCCTACTATGTATAATTTTTAATTTTATAATTTCGATTTAGTTATACTTATATTGATTAAAAAAATAAAATGAGTTGCGTGATTTTTTTTTTTTTTTGCGTTTTGATGAAACAAAATTAGAAAACTTAATTAGACAAAATCTTATATGTCCTTTTGGCAATTTAGCACTTAAAAGCACTTTTTGAAATAGTGGCCAAATACAAACAACTTCTTTAATACTGTTAAATGAATTCGCCAAACACATGTTGCTATTCTTCCAAAGCACTTCTCTGAAAATCGTCTTTAACAAAAGTGGTTTCCAAAATAAGTAGGTTTTGGAAGCTTGGCAAAATGGACCCTTAAACCTTCTCTATCTCTCCTTTGGCAAGTTTTCTTAGTCCTATATGGGGACTAGCTCTGGTGGTCTTCGATACCTCTTACTGTGAAACTTTTGCTAACCAAAAACTGGTACTTTGGTAAAGCGTAGCTGATACATATTTTTTTCGTGATACTTTATCATCAAGCTTTACTGTTACAGAGACTGCCAGGTTGTTGGTAATGATGAAATATATGACTCCGGATATAGCTTTTTACAGACAGGTTGGTGTTCAGCAGTGTTGGTAGAATTTATCTAACAGTTTGCTTTTGCTGTTTGTAGGGTAATGATGTTGGCACCCAATATAGGTCTGGAATTTACTTCTATACACCTGAGCAAGAGAAGGCAGCACTAGAATCGCGGGACAGACAGCAAAAGATATTGAACAGGAATATTGTTACTGAGATCTTGCCTGCTAAGAAATTTTACAGAGCTGAGGAGTATCATCAGCAGTACCTCGCAAAGGGGGGTCGCTTTGGTTTCAGACAGTCTACTGAGAAAGGCTGCAATGATCCCATCCGATGCTATGGTTAAGGCCGCTCTGTTTGCACAAGAAAAATGAATGGATTCCCTGTTTGTTCTTGTAAGCTATGTTTGTTTATAGGCTTGAAATTGTGATTTTATACTAGTATATTTATTTGATCAACCTGTTATATAATTTACAAAAAAAGCAAATAGTATATTATTGCAGTTTCAGGTTATTTCATCTTTCTTTGTGTCATTTCAAGAGAGTTCTCATATCAGACCTGCATTAAATATTGTAGATATTTGGAAGATTTTCAAGACTTTTAATTGCATAAGGGCCACCATAGATTGTAAAGACTAGTTACTAAGTGGCTATCGCGCTACCTTCAACACAGCAAGACATGGTCATTTGTCATCTCTATTTCTCTGTCTCTCCGCTCACAGACTTCCACCGATGCCGACTGGGCTGGCAATATTGATGACCGCAAGGCCATGGGTGGATTAGCTATTTTCCTTGGCTATAATCGCATCTCTTGGGCCTCCAAGAAGCAGTAGTCCGTTTGTCAAGGGAGTCAGGGATGCGCAAAGCTTTGGCGGATGTGGCAGCAGAATTAACATGGACTCGGTTTCTTCTTTTTGAACTTGGTATTCACCCTCCTCATACTCCGACTCTTTGGTGTGACAATATTGGTGCAACCTTTCTCTTAATCCTATTTTTCATTCTAGACAAAGAGTCACGTTCATCCTTAGGACTTGTAATCTCAATTACTATTACTGTACTATGATCACGTCTATATATATATTTCACGTAAAATAAGCCGCTTGAAGCCCCACCCGTTTTTTCTATATAGCCGCATAACCATAGCAAGTTTCTCTAATGCCATACCAAACCAAAACCTTTCCTTGAATATATTTAAAGTCTGCTGCTTTTGACCACTCGGCCAAAGGCTGGAACTAAGCAAAGTCACGAAGCTGGCTGACTATCCTCGAGCAGAGCACAGACCCGGAGGTGGTGGCTAAACTCACTGCATAGTTCAGGAGCGGAAAGCCACTTGACTGTAAGGAAAGGAGCGATCTAGACTATCTTGGTGAATGCAAACTTTTGCCTACTCCTGGTGCCTAAAGGCAAAGAGCTTCTTCAATGGCCAAGTCGAGCAATCAAGCAGCAGGTTGAAGTTTTTGGCTTCACAAGTTCTACTCTCAAGTAAAAGGCTAGGAGCGCATTCCATTAATAGAATCTCTTCCTTATGCTAGCACTTTCAGCTATCTTTCTTAACCTGCTTCTATCAAAGCAGTTTGTAAACTTCGACCATCATCTTGAATCCTGAACCTTGAACCCTAATAGAACTAGTAATGTCAATACTAACTATTAAGATATAGAGAACTTGAAAGACCACCTTAACCCCTCCCCCGACGTAGGGTTATGCTTAATGATTTTTCTTATTGGTTATCGGATTTTAAGTGTACTAATCCGCTAGCCAACCGATAAGATAACGATTGGTTCGGTATCGGATTAGCAAATAAAGGATGGCTATCGGGCGGTGTCTTGGATAAATCTAAGAGACAATGAAATATCAAGCAATTATCCATATGTTATTCATTTCTTCACTGACTAAGTTGTTTGTATATACTGTAATTCATCTATTTATCAATCTTTTTGGCTTGTTGAGTTTTGTTTATACAATTTTTTTAAATAGATTATAACATAGAATCAAATGAGAATTTTCTTCTAGACCTAAAACATATGTAAGATTTTTTTTTTTTACTGGATAGATAGAAAAATCAATCTTCGATATGATTTGGAATTTTTCTATTTTATATCAAACTTTGTGAAGGATACAGTGAGTTGTTTCATTTTTATTGCGGTCCCTCGTATTATCAAAAATAATGTGTCTTTTGATTTAAGAATTACTCCATTTCAAGTTTCGTTTATGTTTTAGAGAGACCAATTGCGCTTTATGGTTATAAGTCACAAGAAGTGACTCATTATTTTTTAAGCTAAGAGGTGAATAGAATAATGATTGGAGTTTTAGTTTTTGGGTTTACAAAAGATACTTTATATATATTTTAGAGGTAAAAATATAAATATGATAATTCTTAACGGGTTAACGATTTACTCGATGAGAAAATTGAGTAATCCACTCCCACATCAATAAGCCATTAATTATAAAATTTTAATATGCTCCCCAACCGTTAATCCGATAACCCATTACCAATAAGACAATAAACTAATTTTGCGGTTGGGTTATCGATTACGATCCGATTTTGAATAACCCTACCCAGAGACGGACCCACATACATTGGTGGGGGTGCACGTGCACCCGTTAACTTCGGAAAAAATCATGTGTATATATACTGAAGAATTCGTATATACTTTATAGTGCACCCATAAAAGAATGGAAGTGCACTTTGGGCTGTTGGTTGAAGCTATAGCTTCCACCCACACAACCAGGGATCGATTCCCAGTAGCACAATTTTTTTCCACTACTGTTTTTAAAATACTTTTGATTTAAAGGCTTATTATAAGTTTATAACATAAAAACTATTGGTCAGGGAAATCGAGCCCGCGACCATCCTGTATGGTAAACCCACCTTGACCATTAAGCTATAAAACTCGTTAGTAGAAAAAAGTTAGTCAAGATATTACCTTAAACTCATTATAAGAAAGTAAAGTTTAAGTAGGCTTTGGCCATGAAAATCAAAAACTTTATTTGAGATTTTTGGAGTTGGGATTGTGTTTGGCCATACCTTTTTTAAAAGACTTTTTAGAGGTTGTTTGGTTGGGAACAAGTTATCCCACCATGTATATGGGATAACTTATCCCATCACTATTGTATAAATAGTGGGATAAATAATCCCGGGACTAATTAATACCTCCAACCAAACTCCGGATATAATAATCCTGAATTTTATCCCGAATTATTATACTATATACCTCACACCAAATGACTCCTAAGTGTACTTAAAAATAACTAAAAGGTGAAAAAGTGAAACGAAGAAAAGAGAAAACACATAGTGAGTTGTTTTCACTTTTCCAAATATAACTTCAAGTTATATTTGGAATTTTTATGGCCAAACAATAATTTTTGAATAAAGTGAAATAATTTCTGAGAAAAAGTAAAATTTATTATGGCCAAACAAGCCCTAGTATTAGCTTAGAATTCGCAAGGGAAAGTATATCTTAGAGCCTTGATGACTGTACTAAAGCGCATATTAAGCGAGGTGAAGAGCTCAACACATTTTGAACCTCGCTTCAGGGCTTAAGCGCGCTTTGACAACACTGATGCACCCACAGACTTCAAATCCTGGGTTCGCCTCTGACCCTACCTAGATGGAATATATTAGTCCAATAATTATAATCTCATATTACTCCAATAATTATAATCTCAAGACTATAATTCCAAAATAATTTAGTTCGCATAACAAACAACCCCCTAACAAATAATTGTAGGCTACACTAAATTTATATAGAATTGTAGAAAAAAAAGTCTAGAAAACAATAGCTGCAAAACAAATGCTGGCAAAAAAGCTGTTGCTTTTCTTTTGAGTTTTCTTATAATGCTGGATGCACGAAATAAAGAACCGAAAGTAAAAGCTGTCCAAACTTTGCAAAATACAGGAAGACAAAAATCTAGTTGAAAAAAAGGTGGTGCACTAAAGTTCCTGCTATGCGCAGGGTCCGGGGAAGGGTCTACTGTACGCAGCCTTACATTTCTGCTGGAGGCTGTTTTCAAGGCTTGAACCCGTGACCTCCTGATCACATGGTAGCAACTTTACCAGTTACTCCAAGGCTCCGCTTCAATCCAAAAATCTAGTTACAAAGAATATTTGAGTTCAATAATCAACAACAAGAGCTAAGCTGAACTCCATGAAACCTGAACTAGATAAATTCAGTTCCTTAATACAACCATGTGACAGGCTGGTATTCATGCTACTCGTGCACCGAAATTTCGTCCGCTGATAAGTTGTCGAAATTTCAGGCTGTAGA
This sequence comes from Capsicum rhomboideum, assembly GCA_031232105.1. Taxonomy (NCBI): domain Eukaryota; kingdom Viridiplantae; phylum Streptophyta; class Magnoliopsida; order Solanales; family Solanaceae; genus Capsicum; species Capsicum rhomboideum. The sequence goes on from CP124716.1 coordinate 38,460,982, forward strand.
ATCAAGATTAAACAAATCACTCAATTGATTCACACAACCAACATCATACATGACAGAAACTGTAGAGAATCAGCAAAAAAGCATCAACTAAACAATCATATCGTTGATTCAATGAAGAATGTTACTCATGAATTGCAATGGTGAAAGAGTGCAATGTTGCAATCCTGTACAAAGTTCACTACTTGATAGGAAAATAGACATTTGCAGTTTATACAAATGTTTCTTTTAAGGATTTTGGTCAAGGGCGATAAGTAGCCTATTTCAGCAAGTCTAAAACTAAGTGGCCAATTAAGTGTTAACTCCCTCGTGTAGTTATACAACCATTTAAGTTATTCCATTATAGCGTTCAAGACCAAACAAAAGTCATAAAAGGTAGGAAATAAAGCATAATGATTGGTGTTGCAAGAGACAAAGTGCGCACAGTTAAATGTAAATGGAATAACAAGGGGATTAAACAGTTGAAATGACAAGTGCACAAACATTATAAAAATTATACTTCAAATATCATGTCAAGAGGAATAGAGATGTCCTTGGGTGGTCAGAAAATTTGGATAACTATTGTGGTCAGCATGTAAATTTTACTGTGAGAGGGATTATACAGATCTGTTCCTGAAACTTGCTCATTCTCTTCAAGAGTATCCGACCAGGAACAAACCTTTGAATCCATAAATGAAGAGCCTCCCATCATCATCATCATACCCAGTGTATTCCCACCAGGTGGGGTCTGAGGGGTAAAGTGTACGCAGTCCATACCACTACCTCAGGTGAAGTAGAGAGGCTGTTTCCGATAGACCCCCGGCTCAGAACCGATAACAATAACAAACAAAAATCATTAAAAATAAATCATAAATCAGAAATCATAAAAAATCATAAAACAATCATAAAAATCATAAATCAAAATCATAAGAATCATACAAATCCTAAGAGTCGTAAAAATCATAAAAACCAACAGGAAAAGGGGTAACACAATGCTAGCAACTCGACGAAGCAAGGCACTCACATATCAACACTATAGGCTAGTTAATCAGGATCACAAATAACACCAAAGCAGCGCGAACAAGATTCTGCCTAAGAAACAACAGTCAAAGATACAAGCAAACACTCTTCCCTGCTAAAAACGGACACCTTCCTACCCACTACCCCTCTACCCTAATCCGCGTCCTCCACTTCCATCTCAATAATAATTTAATTGAAGATGCCATTAAAGTTATAGAGTGCAGATTCTTTACAGATTATACAACACCAAACTTATATATGAGTCATCTTTGTGTATTTATTAATTATGACATCTCCTTTTGTCATTTCATAATCATAATTGTATAATTTAGTATGCAAAAAAAAATAAAAAATAAAATAAAAAAATAAAATAAAAAAATAAAAGTGGAATAGTCTTACATGAGTAGTTCTTTAGTACATTCTCCCCTCGCACTTCCGGGAGCCACATCTACAATTCTTTCTCTTCATATTGCCATTTTTATCATAAACATGGTCAATCTGGTAGTTGTAGTGATAAGTAAGCTCCTCTAATGGAGCAATACTCTCAGAAGCAAAAAACATTATGTGAGGTACTCTCTTATCACCATGGTAATATATGACATTTTGAGCATAAAGGTTTGGTGAGCAACTATGGTTGATAAATCTTCCAACATTCCCATATCTTAATGCATCAAGGGTAAAGCCATCTTCATCCTTCCTCTTCAAAGAATTTGACCCAACTTTGAGGTTATTATTACGCGCAACATTCCTTTTGGGGATTTCTTCATCATAGTTGCCAACATCAAACAAGTACTCATCATGATCTATTCTATTTTCAGCTTCCTTTTCATCAAGCAACTCCCCAACATACTCACATATAAAACTTCCACATGAGATATAATCTCGTGACCTCAAACCCCATCCTCTTGATTCGGTCTTGAAAACCTCCAAATGGTACCGTGGACCATGTTGGCTAACTCTATTTTTGCAAGAAGGGGGACATTTGCAAGATGGACCACACTCATAAACAAGAGGTTTTGCTCTAAGAATAGAGCCTCTTGTATTGAATGGAATCTCACCTCCGTTTCTAGAAGCACAAGAGCATTGCTCAGAATCCGAGCATCCACTTGTGCAATTGCAACCTTGAGGTTTAGAGATATAATACCAATCTGGATATTGCATGTTGGTAATGTAATTGAATGGTGGGGGTCTCTCATCATCTATTGTATTGACAACAGGGATCGGTATCTTCTCTTTTCCTTGCGAGACATCATAGTCAACAACAAACTCTGACTGCATAATCGACTTTGTTTCCTTGTTAACATTTTCAGGAAAATGATTTACCTTCACTAAATTTGCTGGCCGTGACACTAGTTCACGAGTAAGTTTTGGTTGGCCAAGATTTCTTTTCAGTTCAAACTTGAAAACATATTTTCCAGTTGGAGCTCTTTCTTGCCAACACTTAGTCACAGTGTAGAGCCCATCGTAAATGTATCTTACATCACTCTTTTCGCCATTCACTCTTCGTCGACTACAAATAACCCTCACGGGATATCCCAAGTCCATGGAGTTCTTCAAGGCAAGATTACCCCCTTCAAGCTTTTGATCTTCCACTCTTGCGTTAAAAGATACTTTTGGATTCCCACCTTGACCTACATAAATGAATGTTTCAGAAGAAATGGCTTCGTTCTCATACCGACCAGAATCAACAATGCTAGTTGCGACACGCTTCCTGTTAATATTCACATAATTGATACCCTTAATAAATTGGTGATGTAGTCCAATTGTAACAAGTTCTGCCCTGAACCGGAATTGATCCCCAATTTCAACTCCAGGAACATGTCCAAAGGTCCACTCACAATTTACCCACTTTTTCTGATTTTTCAAAGTCATTGCTGCCTCTATATGGATTCTTCTTTTAGATGGTCCTTCATGTTTGTCTGCTTTATCTTCTACCAGAAGTTTAGTATATACGTCATCAAAAAGTTTCAGAGTCTCTCTAACTTCTTTCACTTTCTGAATATGTTCATGTTTATATTCCGTTAACAATCCATGACCAGAAACACCACGCATGACAGCAGAATTCCCTAAATCTTCTTGAGAAACTCCGAGATCTATTTGCTTCTTCATGACCACAGATTCATGATGATCCCAATCCTTATAGACAAAATCCTGGCCTTTGTTCAGTTCATTGTGCTGCTCAGAACGTACAGTATCCGGCATTGGCTCAAAACAAACTGCATCCTCAATAATAACCTTGCACGTGTGTAGGGGTTCTGGAGACCTAACTGTTTCTGCCGGCACAATCTCATCCTTGCCACCTTTCTTACCAGCACTTCGGGTCTTGAGACTCGATTTTAGTGAGTTCCACTCGGAACAGGATAAAATGCAAATTTCATCATCATCTACCCCATCACTGTTGGATTCATCGTCAGAAACTTTTTCTTGATGAACTCTCTTGCTTGTTTCCTTACTAGGTTCATTTTGACCATCAATTAGATTTTCTTCTGGTCCATTTTCAATAGCCTCGACTTTTATAAACCTATCACACATATATCCTGTATCAGTTGATGGCTTTTGGAAAACCTCATTAACCAATACTTCATGCTGTTGAGTAGACTCATCATACATACGATTTTTTTCTTTCATCTTCAAAGGTTCACATGAGGTACTCAAATGTGCTTCTTTTCGACGCACACCAGTTGCAACCAAATCATCCTTTTTAACCTGCCTAGGTTGCATATCTTTTGCCTCAAAATTACCTGGGACAAAAACACTTAAAGGCTCAACTGACTCAATCACATTCATAACAACTTCAGAACAACTTTTAATGATCTGAGCATCAGCGGAGCATTGACTATCGCTTCCATTCTTCTCTTGAGGAATACACGGGCCACATTTCTTAGGAAAATTCCTCATAGTGTCGACTTTTACACGCTTGCTTCCATTCTTTTCACGAACAAATGGACCACAATTTTGAGGAAAAGTGCGGGTAGCATCAACGCTCTGATGAAGCCTCTTCCCTAACATCTTTGAGGGACTTGTTTCCGCTAACACAGACATCTACAATTTATAAAGTAGACACTACTTAAAATCCTTTCTAAAAACGCCAGTTTTACTGGTGACAGTATAGCAAAAAAATTTACGATAAAACAAACACATTACATGATTATTAACAACTAACAAGACAAGGCAGATACTTAGAAGAAGAGTAGCGAAACTCACATTAGAGATAAAGGAGAGCAGAATTCTGAAATTCTTTGAAAAAGGCAGTTGTTAACTTGCATTGGGGAGGGAAATTAGTGCCGTACAAAGAGGCGAACTAGAAGCATTTAACTAATGGGTCGTTATGATTGAATTTTTTCTGCAGAAAATAGTGTTGTTGGGGAGCAAAATTAGTCATGAAATCATAACTCGTTCAACCCGCTCAAATTTAATCTAATTAATGACCCATTCATTTATTAGGGCATCTCCAATTCTTATTCCATTTTTTGCAGCAAATCAACTCCAATCCACTACTTAAAATTTTTACTCCAAAAAAAAATATTCTTGTTTTATTTTTCTCTCTCTTCAATATTATATTATTATTTTATTTCATTTATATATTCTTATTTCATAAAATAAATCCTTTTTTTTTTACATAATCACCCTATATAATTCATATTCTTTCTTATATAATAATTTAATATAAAATTATTTTATACCCTAAATTTTTAAAGTTACAGTTTTTATTTTTGTGATGGTTATATTTTTTTGTGCAATTATAAATTATAATAAAATTAACTTATATTTTTTAAAAAATATTACATACGAAAATTAATTTACAAAAATTATAAATTATAAATTAATGTAAATTTAAATTTAATATAATAAAGATATTACACAAAAAAATAATTACAAATACTACGGACTTAATTAATAGTCTTACAATTTATAGTATATTAGATTAAAAGTGTTATATAATTAAAATAATAATAAAATATTTAAAAAGTAATTTGGAGTTGATGAATAGTGTCACCTCAAATTTGGGGTAAAAAAGGAGTAGGGTTGGAGTGCAATTCTCCATTTTTTGCTTCAAATTTGGCATTTAAAGCAAAAAATGTAGTGTTGGAGATGGTCTTACCTCAGCCCAATCCATCAAAATTTGGATGGATATCTAGCCTAAATTGATCCATGAGAAATCGTATTAAAATATTTCCGAGAAGACATTTTTCTAATTTGATATGTTATATATAGTCATCATAAAGAAAAATAATAGTGATAGTTTTCTGTACCCACAAAAAAAATAAAAATAAATTAAAATAATTAAAGCGTAGTAAAATTTAGATGGGTTGGATTTTGACCCGCATTTCAATCCATTTCAACCCTAGTAACTATTAAGCGGATGAATAACCCGTCCATTTATTATTATTATTATTGGGTAAACAACAAAAAACCTACTAATATAGGAGCTAATTACTCCCTTAACCACTAGTTTTCAATATTACATATTGTACCACTAAAATAGAAGTTGAATACATGATTAAGGCGACCAGATATATACATGGTTAGGGAATCCGGATGCATGGTTAAGGCGTTCGGATACATATTTCAGTTGCAGTAGATCCATGTATCTCAGATACATATGCATGTATCTGGGGGTTACGATTAAGTCTCATGTTTCCGCATGTATCAGAGGAGGGGAGGGGGGGGGGGATTGTTAAGAAAATATGGTCAAAGAGACTAAGTAGATATGATAAGAATGTTTGGTTATTTAGAAGAAGTAGTTATTTATTAATTGAATCCGTCTTGACCCGCCCAAGTTCAACCTAACCGGCCCATTTACACCTACAAACTGACAGACGAACAATTTTTACTAAAGGGAGAAGAAAAACTGTTAGCGTTAATTCTGCTAATAATTACCAAATGGATGGCCTATTGTCGCAAAGTTACAAAATTAGATTCTCGGTTGAATACGAACAACTACATTAAATTTCATTTAGATACTTGCGCCATGATCTGTTTCAATTGAATAGCTTAGCATATGATAAAGTGTTTCTATTAGACATTTCCTCCTCGCACCAAGGGTGTGGCCTAGTGGTTAATGGAGTGGTTGAGAACATGAGGTTTCAGGTTCAAATTCCATCAGAGAAAAAAACACTAGGTGATTCTTTCCATCTGTCTTAGCCTTGAACAGAGTTACTTGATATCTGTTGCTGATGAGAGGTAGCAGGTATCCCGTGGATTTAGTTGAGGTACGTGAAAGTTGGCTCGGACACCACTGTTATAAAAAAAATTAGACATTTCCGCCTCAAATTTAGGAATTTTTTGCGCACATGTTGTTAAACGCCTCCGTAGTCATATAAACTATGTCATATCCTTTAATTGTATACATCAACATCAATTGGAGACTACTTAAAGTTTTAGGGTTTTTTGAGGCTAATATATAAAATTAACAAAGTGACATATTTAATTGATTAACTTATTTGTGTAATGGCTGCTTGAAAACATGCACATAAACTTTTCCAGATCAAAAGTACTCTCTATAGAAAAACTTTTTCATGTGTTCAAGTACTCAATCAAAATATGACACAGTTCGAGTGTTTAAATAAAATTTATTAATAAGTTTATTGGACTATTTGATGTATTCGAGCTAGATTTTCTAACAAAAAGATACATTTGGTTTGGGCACAGAGTTTAAGAATGAAAGAAAGATTTTTGAAACTTGTAGTCTAAAATAAATAATAGATATTTGTGTGACGATAAATCAACTCATTAAAGGTAAAATGAGAAGTTTAAAGTTTAGTGAAAGGTGACCGATATTTCGTGAAATTAGTCGAGATGTAAGTAAGTTGACTCGGACGCCATAGTTATAAAAAAACAAGAAATTTTAAGTCAAATTGTTACTAATTAAATTTAAAAAAATGTCATTCTTTCTAGTATTGACTAAAAAGAAAAGACGTTATACAGAGGTAGTAATGGCAAAAAGATAGATGGGAGAGTCAATTTTAACCTATGCTTTGTAAAATGATTTTGATTTATCCTTCATTCATTGGTAGCTGGGTTTACTTGTATCCTTATCGTTGCCCAAATGGGCGAAAATTACCTTATTAACAAAGGCAAAAGCTTTCAAACACATGAAATAGGTCAAATTTGTCCTTCACTTATACAATATATACAAAAAGATTAATAATTTTGCTCCTAAACTCTGAAGAACAGGGTCACTATTCTAGGGTCGCATTGCACAAATCCCCCAGCAACCATATCTTTATCCCTCAAACTCAAATTAACCACCTTCAAGTTTCAAATAATTTTAAAATAGTCCTCAAAGTCATGCCACCAAGTTCAATTCCCACCACTAAGGGTGTACATAGGTCGGGTTGATTTGGTTTTTTACTTAAAAAAATTCAAACCAATCATATTGGTTTATTAAATCTATAAACCAAATCAAACCAATATAAAATCGATTTTTTCGGTTTACGTTTTAGTCGATTTTTTCGGTTTTTCTCGATTTTTTTTTAAAATCATTATTTTTTACAATTATATTGTGATTGTAGATAAGATCAAGTATGTTTTCACTCATGTGCTAGTGGAAAACCACAATTATGGAAAACGAGGAGCGGAAAAGAGGAGCGGAGAACTCTCCGAAAACTAAAAAGGAAGATGAAAAATGACTGAAGAGTGAAAAGTTTTAGGTTTTAAGTTTATATTGGGCTTCGGATCATTTAGTTATCAATTAATGAATAAATATTACAACTTAAAGGCCCAAATCTAAATATATATATCTACAACTACTTTCTAAATATTAAAAATTAATTTAAAAAGTATTTAGAAAATAGATTATAATTAATATTTTTTATGTATAAAAAGTTAAAATTATATATATATTATGTCGGGTTGGTTTGGATTCGGTTTGACTTTTCTTTAGTTAACACCAAACCAAACCAAGAATGGTCGCTTGTTTTTTCATAACGCCAAACCAATCAAATCAAACCACAAGTCATTTTTTTTTCTCGGTTTGGTTTGGTTCATCGGTTCGGTTTGACTTGACGATTAGGTCTGTACAACCCTACCCACCACTATAAGAGCTCCATACAACTCAATCACCAAGACTTCTTAGATTATCAATAGCATTGCCATAGTCCCAAATTAGTCTTCTAATGCTACAACAAATACAAGTATGGAGAATTCAACTCCTAAATCGTATTGGGCAGTATAGTAACAGTAAAGGTGGATTTATTAGGGTTGAGATTCGGTGGTTTTCTAGCAAAAATAAAATGGTAAGTGAAAAAGTGATAAAGATGGCTCGATCTATTCTAGACGTCTCTTTTTACATTAATGACATCAGCTGGAGTTTGCACTGAATTGCTTATATGCTGAACTCATTTAATTCAACCCTGCACAAGTACCAATGTTTCTTTCCCTTTCACCTCTAGGAAAAACTTCTAGAGTGAGTCCTTTTACTCGTAATTTTTATATTAGAGGAAAAATTCTCGATCCCACACTCAGCTTCGATCAAGGCTTTGAGAAGATGGTTCTAATGTGGTGATTTTCGTGTGAAATTTTTAAAGTAATGTGAGAGTGAGATGTGGTAGTAGAGTAATGGTAGTCTTCAAATTGAGTTTTTGAGATCCGAGAGAATCAAATTAATATTATTGATCTAGAAAGATCAGATGGAGGCAGAGAAAATGGTCAAATATGGACAATTTCACCATGTTAATGGGAAATCGTTATTTTTGTAAGAATAGCGATAAATATGACCCTAATTTGGATAGAATTGAATCGAGCACTACGATCAAGGGTTAATTTCAAAACTAGTTATCTAACTTAGAACTTATTGCAGCATAGTTATAAAATTAAATTTGAAACTAAAAAATATATCATTATTTTTATATTTCAAATCAAATAAAAATAATCGAGAATTAAAATAAAAGTAAGCTACCATACATGATAAAACTTACAATCAGCACCGACAAGCCAAGTTTCAACAGATTTTACGGTATGGATAGTTGTTAAAGTGCACCCATATAATTGCACATATGTAAATATAACAAATATTGAGAAATAGGGACATAAAACATACCTTTAAAAACACAGTTGATAATGCTCTTAACCTTATGCTTTTGTCCAATTGAGAAAACTCCTATGATTTTGCGTCGTTGACTGAAAATAATATGAAAAAGTGAAGGATAAATTGTGTGGAGTAGAAAACATCAAGTCATAATTATCGGGCGTGGCTAATACTTAAAATAATTATCATTTTACAGCTAAGTTTTAGATTAAATAGCTAAATATGCATTTCTTTTGTATTTGTATATTTTGGAGCTCATATATAAATTTCTAATTTATTTTTGGGTGGGGGCGGGGGAATGGGGGGCTCTAATTTCGTGGCTCATATACATGTATTGTATACAAAATAAATTTCAGGACTCATACAAATCTCTAAAGGTTTGTATTTATATACAAAACGAATTTTGGGGCTCATATACAACTCTCTAAAGCGAAATTGTATTTGTATATACACTCTCTAATTTGTATCTTTAGCTACTAAATTATAACTACGTCGTGTAATTAGATCAACTTTAGCTATAACACCTCATTCATTGCTTAATAGTAGCTATTTCTGAAATTTTGTCTAAAGGAAAGTACATTAAGATTAGAGAAGATAAAAAAAGAACCTAGCACTATAATCAAATGCATTACACCTTTCAATATTGAATAATTACACTTCTAGGATGCAATTAAATTTCAAATAACTAAAAAAAAGGGCAGTTCGGTGCACTAAACTACCGCTATGCGCGGTGTCCGGGAAAGGGTCCCACCACAAGGGTGTATTGTACACAACCTTACCTTGCATTTCTACCAGAGGCTGTTTCCAAGACTTGAACCCGTGGCCTCCTGGTCACATGACATAACTAAAAAAATATTTTTAATCCTAAAGAAACATGTATATGTAATATAATCCCATTATTATGGGTTTCAAACATGTAAATATATAATCAAGAACTAACACTTGCCTCAATAATTAATCTATAATATAAGTACTCAATTTAATAATTATTATGAAGTGGAGTCTTGGAGTAACTGGTAAAGTTGCTGCCATGTTCCTTGTGATCGGGCCTTTTCCTGGACCCTATGCATAGCGAGAGCTTTAGGGATCTTTTGGTAGGGTGTATAAGAATAGTGCAAAATATGATGTAGTAGTAATGCTAGCATTAGTAATGCTAGTATTAGTTATGCTTGCATTAGTTATGCTGAAATTATTTCTTATGCAGTGTTTGGTTTGATGTGTTAAAAGTAATTTGCATTGCATATTTTTAAATAAAAAAATTTATTTATAAAAATATCCTCCACAAATATAATGAGAATGATGTGGAAAAGTTTTTGAGGGGCTATTGTGTCTTTACCCATGCTAATGCATGTATTAAAGTCACTTGCATTACTAATACCAAGGGTTTCCCATGTATTAGTTATGCATAACATAATACACAATAGAGTGTATAACTACTGCTTGCATTAGTTATACATAGGTTGAAAAAGTATACCAAACAAGATATTAGTAATACACAGAGCTATTGCATTATTTTTTCTAATGCATCCTACCAAACGACCCCTTAGTGCACCGGACTGCCCTTTTTAATTGAATAATTATTTGGATATACAAAGATTGAATAAGGACAATGAATCAGTCGGTTAATTTTTTTATCTAATTCAATTAGGTTTTTATTTACAAATAGAAAGATAAAACTCTAGGCACTCAAGGTGTAATCTAGTGGTTAATGACGTGGTTGAGTACCATGATGTCTCAGATTCAATTTTCAGTTGAGACAAAAATACTAGGTAATTTTTTCTCATCTGTTCTAGCTTTGGTGGACAAATTACGTGAAATTGGTCGAGGTGCGTGAAAGCTAGCCCAGACACCATAATTGTCAAATAAAAAAAAAGGTAAAAAAAACATTCAAGTTTGCGCCTTGATTTAAATTACATTCTTGAACAAAATTGAAGAAAAATCATGAAAGAGCACCCCACCCAGTTAGAAATTTGCTAAAAAGTAGCTTAATTATGGTATATTTTCTATTTGATTGTATTAATTTACCTTAATTATCTTTGGATATATTTTTCTATATTAATTATTGAGTTATATGACGATTATTTTCAAGCAAAAAGGTGAGATTTTTATTATATCAAAATTTTCACAGACATCGGGTGTGGTATCCCTATCACGTAAGGTTAACCCTTTGATCATGCAAGGTAAACCTAAAGATTAAACCCGTCAAATTAATCTGGCTACACCAAAATGTCTCCAGACACAACACTATGGCACCCGAGACTTATTTGTGTATTCTGGGTGCCACTTGAACTACATGTCAAAATTTTCACAGACATCTGGTGTGGTATCCCTATCACGCAAGGTAAGACTAAAGATTAAACCTGAAAAATTAAAATTTTGATTACACCTTACTCCTCCGCGTGCCTCACGGAGTCTCTCAAGCACCTCACCTAGGTGCAAAATTAACCAACATTGGCGTTTCTCATGCGCCTCCGGCCTCACCCAAGGGGAAGCCAACATTGTGGTTACAAGTTCGACTTTACCTAACCTATAACTTAGGCTCAAATCCTATATTTATATTATTTTTTTTTAATATGTAAAAATAATCTGTCAAATATAGAAAACCCAAGAAAATAATAATTCAAAATCCAAAAGAGATTAAACTAAGGAATTTCAAAACATCAAGAAAAGAAACAACTTACGTGAAGTATGATCATCAAGTGTTGGCTTCATAAGATCAACACACTTTTTAAAACCAAAAACCCCACAATATAAAAGGTTGCCATGGACCAAAAATTATTAGTAACTGCGAGAGGCAGATAAAGCAAGGTATGCCAATACCAAGCTTCTATTTATACTAATAAAGTGGACGTAAAATAAGGTATGCATTTGAATCCTATTGAAATTGGGCTTCTTTAAACTAACGAGTTTCCATAGCAAACACCGTATGTCATATATAAAATTGCCATAATTACTAATCCTAATTTAAGTAAACCTCTCAAGTCGGCGTAGTTTTTGTTTCCACTTCCCTTTTGCTCTTTTCCTCTTTCATTTTCTCTTTTTCGATTAAAATTCGTAAAAACGGAGTTCCTATTATACGTGTTTGGTTCCACAAGGAATACAAGTTGCAATAAGTAATAACATCACTTATTTACACTTCCCAAGTTCTCTTCGATTTCTATACTCACTAGTTAAGTTACATGTTTTGAACGTGGCGTATCACGCTAATTAATATTAAATATGTATAAAAAAAAGAAGAGAAATTTGACTATTATTTTATATTAAGTAATTACCTTTTACCAAATCGTGAGAATTTTTTTGGGAAGATTTGATTTTGTAGCCCTTTACAAATTAATTAATTTATGTGATTAAAGTAAGTCAAATTACCAGTAGAAGAATGATTCTTGTATGTGATGCAATGTAGTGGTGCGTAAAATTCAAATGAATTTAGAACTTCAGTCTTCAAATGAAAGAATGATTGGTAAAAGTACATAAAATTTATATAATTAGTGTAAATTATGTGTATACATTTGCAAACTGATATAAGTGTGGAATCTAAATAACTAATAATATCAATATACTAAATAAAGATTACTGACTTAGACGGTCAAAAGCAGAGGGGGGCATTAGATTTTGTAACACCCCACATTTTCGGGCTATATTTTGGACCGTTCTTCATAAGTGTGTAGACCCGAACCCAATGATTTCCAATTATATATAAGTGCCAATACAAACTCCTTAGTGTGGGAACATCTATGGAGATGAATTGAGGTCATACAAATCTCCTAGTTCAAAGTTGAGTTGAGAATTTTTCCTACCGATTGAGTTTTAGTAGACGTTCCTACTTGAGTCAATTCCTAACGACCATTACTCTTAGAATATGATGAATTAGGTGTCGTAGGACCTACCAAATTAAAGGCTTTTGAGTTTTCTTTCCAACACCACTGATCGTTCGTCAATCCGAGTTTGGAGTAAAAAATTATGGGCATTTTAGTGAGGCACTATCCTAGGTGCGCGTTGGGCAGTGCGGGGCGAAGCGGTGAGTATGAAATCACTAGAAAGCCTCCGCGTTGGGCTGCGCGGAACGGAGCTTCCTCCCCAACATAAAAATACATTTTTCTCTTATTAAATCAAGGGCAAACTAGTCCTTTCACCCTATGTAACTTCCCCAATCCGTTTTAATCCCCAAAATCGTCCTAAACTATGGAAATCACTCTCAAATCCCTAATTTCTCTTCTCTCCATAAACCTCAAATTTCCAATCCTAAAGCTTTAATAAGGGTCAAAGATTATAGTTTCTTCTCAATGTTTTCTCATCAAACTCGTCATCAAGGGTATGTGGGATGAATTCAAGTCATGTAATCCTGCATATCAATTTCAAGCTTCAAGACCAAGAATTCAAACTTTCTCAAATTCCTTCCGTCAAAAAAGCATGTTTGAACACTCCTTATTTCAATTACTATTTCAATACGTGATTTTAATTATTATTATGTATACTTGTTGATATTTTGAAATTGGGGTTAGTGATTAATTCATGAAAAGCCTGATAATTGGTTTTCCCTCTTGCTATAGTTATTTTCTAATTACTAATGGAGGGTTTGAGTCATAAAAATGCTATTTGAAAGGGGGGGAGTCCCATTACATGGATTTACAAAGTTGAATACTATAAATAATGAAAATTGTGACTTTCAATCCCTTTCACAAGTTTGTTTTCAATGGGGAATTATGATGTTTATCCATCTTTTGAGTATTATATGGCATGAAATGATGAAAGGTCTTTATGAATCTTATGAAAATCTCATGATGGTTATGTTTATGAATTTAAAGATGGAACTTAGAGTCTATAATGTTTTATGATAATAATTTGGCATAATATGGATGACTTGCAAGTCTTAGTACGACGGTACTAAAATGTGAACGCCATAATGAAAGACTCCATGGATAAGGATTTATGAAAATGGTTTTAATGGGGCGTACTTAGGGATTATATGATTCACCGAGAAGGTGTAGTCCTTGTGACCAACGTCGGAAACCTATGTTTACCGACATAGGTATGGTTCGCTCTTAAAGGAGGCGACCTTGACACGTACCTCTATGAGGGCAGTATGTTATGATGGCCACACTATGTTCATCTCAATTCATGTGATAAACATGGATTGGGTCCCGGTCGATTGGGCGAATACCGAACCCATATCAGCTCGTGGATTACCTAAGGTTGGTGAAACAACATAGTCCATGAAGTAAAGTTTTAAGGATGATTATATTTTATTTCTAAATGTTTTATTTTAGGATTTTTACACATGTGATTTACATTGTGTATCTTATGGGTTATAAATGTTTACCTCTGATTTTCTTTACTGACCTGCTGATATAAATGTTTTGGAAATCTTATATTATTATTATTATTATGTAAACTGCTTTGGTCCCTTTTCCTTAGATCGCATGCCAATACTCATCGTAGTGACTGTCCCCGGACACTACATCTTTTCATGATGTAGGTTTTGAAGTCTTTACATTCGACCTGACCTAGCATTAGGATTCATGCAGGACAGCAGTTCGCAAGTGGTGAGCCATCCATCTTTCGGAAGACATTCTGTTTTATTTTTCTTGGACCTCTACTTGGTTTTATGGTATTACTGGGGCCATGTTCCGGCTTAGGATTTCATTCGCATTTGTTAGAGGCTTCGTATACTAAGTTGGATAATGTTTCATGTCTTATTTCAAGACTTGAATTTGAATTACCATTTTAAGTTAAACTTCAAAATCATGGGTCTATTTTCCGCACTTTTTTAATGACTATGCTTATGATGTTATGCTAAGGGGTCTTCTAGGTCTGGAGAGGCCCTTCACGGCCAGGGCCTGGGTTCGAGTCGAGACAAACTTGGCATCAGAGCAAGGTTCAGGGTCCCAGGGTATTTACAAAGCCGTCTAGTAGAGTCTTGCTTATAGGTGTGTTGTGCACCACACTTATAATCAGAAGGCTACAGGATATTTAGGATATGTTTCCCATTTTATCATACTCCAGATCGTTAAATAGTGTTGTCTATAAGAAAGTTATCCATATTTTTGCCCGACTCTAATTCTGTTGGCTATGTCTCATTATCGAGGTAATACAAGTGCAAATACTCAGATTCCTAATGATGTGATCCTTTTCGATTGAGTCATCAAAAAGATTACAAAGTTGCAGAAGGACTTGAGAGGAGTCCACTAGTGCATCAAAGTCTGTTTATTTGAAGTGTATACCCCTATCTTCATGAATCGTGCGATTGATTCAAGGTGAGACGTGTATTTAGACCTTTTCAAGAACCTTATTATAGATGACTTGCTTAAGGAGGAAGGTAGGCAACTTAATGTTGGGGTAATATTTCCACCCAAGAGATAGTGTAAATTAGGGTGTTATAATAAGATACGAGCAGTAAGATGATCCCAAAGTTAGAAATATAGAGCCATAAATTTATAAGCCATAAAGTGGGGTGGTAATTGATCAAAGAACGTAGTTAGAATCTACCCATTAAGTAAGTGTTGGGGTGGTATGCTTTTATGGTGATTAGCTAAGGTTATAGCAAGATTTGAAGGTTTTATGGTAGTCAGTAAAGGAAGTGATTAGTTATGATGATTTAGAATTTATTTGAAATAGGGAAGGAGCTCATGATGGCTAGTTATTATAGTAGTAAAATCATTTATAGGTTGGGAATGGAAGGATAGAGTGACTGATAAATTACAGATTTAGACTTCAATTGGGAAAATCTTAGAAAGTGGGACTCAGTGGTGTTTATAGAATTTTGAAGGTAGCTTAAATGTATGCCTGGGTAAGTAAATGTGATGGGAGGAAGGAGAATGTATTAATCGACCGTAATGGGTTATATTATAAGGTTAAGATCGATTATCCTTATTATGTGGTTTTACCCCTTGATTTTTATCTAGTAGTTATAAACTAGTATAATATGTGAGAAGATATGTAATGAATATTAAGGTATAGGAGTAACATTGTGAAGAACAATATGCTTGCAAGCCACAATTAAGTAGAAGAAGAAATTAAGGTTGATTAATTTGTCAAATATTTTGATGGACTAGTATAGAATGTGGGGTGTTTCATTGGTAGTCCATGATTGGTACTAGATACTAAGTTTGAAATTCAGTTACTGACTGTAGTGAAAAAAGTGGTAGCTCGAGGATAGTGATGCAAACTTTGTGGAAAGTAAGTTTAGTAGGGTTGATATGATGTGTGTAAGAGCTTAGGTGGATAACTTATAACAAATTTGAGCGAGCGATTATGATATATACATGAGGACTAGTGTTGAAGCGGTGAATTATGGCTAAATCATTAGATGGATAAGAGCCTTAAGTTATAAAAATAAGGTGTACTCGGTCTTGAGTTATGAGTTCCATGTGTACCTAGTTCATGTTCTTGAATTTCTTAGCATGGAGAAGTCTAGGTAGTTTTTACATGGTGTTTTTTAGAGCTGAATTAAGGGAATTATAGATAGACGATGTGATCCCTTGGTGTAGTATTAAAAATTTCGCTAAACTGTGAGGTTATGCGAATAGAGGTTTAATGCTAGTATACTAAGAAGTGGAGAATGGATTGTTATATGTTAGAGAATGTGGATGTGTATGCCCATGAGAGTGTAAATCATAGAGTGATGACTATAAAGGCTAGCAAAAGTTAAGTTTAGTATCCCTGAAAGGGATGTCCTAGAAAGAATTTGGTATCTTTATGTTATAGTTTATCAGGGTGAGTTTAGCGTTCATGTGTATAGTGATACCCCCATTGTGCTGAGTGTTTTGCTTATAGATTTAATGAGAGGATATGTTCGCAAGTCTAGGATAGCAACCTTTGAGCTAAAGGGGAGATGATGAACTAAGGCAGACCTTGAATTTTCTCATGATGATGAGTTTCAAGGAAGAGTCATGATGAGATTTATTCTTATTCGAGCAAATTCCTCCTACTTAAGTTTAAGAGGATGTTCTAACAATGTATTATGTATTCAAGTCATACCTATTCCTAAGGTCCAAGTTCTCTATGCAACTTATGTCCATGCTTCGACCCTTGAACTAGAAGCAATAAAGTTTCTCAGCGATCCAATTTTTTTTTCTAAGCTCCCAAGTATTCAAGTTCTATATTACGACGCTCATGATCCATAAACCCATGTCTTATGTTATGCTTAGTTCTAAGATACTATACTTTCTATACGTTACCGACTCATTTTATGTCATGTATAAGCCCAAAGTGGTACTCTCTATGCAAACTCTTGACCATTTATAGTTCCCAAAATGAGAAGCAATAGCTTCAAGCAACGATCCTAGTCATATTTCTTAAATTTATTAATCCAGCCATATGTTAAATAACTCATGATATATGCACTCATGCTCTCAGTATGCCCAGTCCTAAGAACTCATATCATGTTATGTCTATGTCAGAACAATCATCTATCCATCCTCTATGCATTTTAAATATGAAGTATTTGTGCCTAATGTACTGTATCTTACTCCCATCTTGAGTAGTGCAAAAATATGAGTCATAAATTGAGTAGCATCAATCCTATTCCTGAAGCTCGTACTATAGCACCTTACCGATCCTCCTTATGTTATGGTATGACAGTGGTGTTTAAAGCAGTTGTGTAATGATGTTGATGGGATAAAGTAGATGCTCTTTGTTGTGAAAATTAGTGGTGTAATTTCTCCATCCAAAGAAATTATAAATGTGGGTGACCAGTTGCATAAGGTATAGTTGGATGGGGAATAATGATGTGACTTCATTAGAAGTGATTGAATTGATAATTCTAGGTATGGAAGACCCTAAAATACGTGTATTAGTAGGCTTGGATGACTTGGTTGATTTATAAGAGGGACACATGGTGTAAAACCCTGTGAAAGAGATGAAAGTTGCTAATATTTGGTGTAAAGGTCTATAAAGTGGGTGTAGTAATGATAAGCCTAAATATTATGATTGATAGATATGATGACCATTGTGCTATGGGGCTAGTACTCCTTGATTAAGATTTGAGGTTGTTTGATTATAGTGATAAGATGGATTCTTAGATGGATGTAAAGCATAGAGCCCTGTAGCTTAGGCTAGTACCTTTTTACTCTGGATTAGACTTTAACATGGAAGCATTATGCAGTTAGACTCAGGCTCTTGTAGTTATGAGTTTAGCGGGGAAATTGTAAATTGGAAATGCCTGAGTGTGGTTTTTGTATTAGAAAGAATAGTTGAGAAGTGTCGCTAAATTTAAATACTATTAGACGTACCATTTAAGGGGGAGAATGCTTCTATCCTTATGTCCCACGAAAATCTTATTTAATGTCTTGTATATATCTTAGTCAGGCTGATGATTTTTGAAAAATTCATGTCTTACGTTGTTATCATCATGTTTCATAGAACTCATGTCCGAGATCATGTCTATGTCAAGTCTTATTATCTCATGATTTGTGCTTACACGATTTGCTTATTATTGTCATGAAGCTCCTTTTGATGCCTATGTATGTTTTGTTGAGGGAGAATTCCTAATATGAAGTTACATCCTTTATTCCATACTTTTATAGCTTCAATAAGTTCCTATCCATCATTCGAGGACGAATAATCCCAAGGGGGAGATAATGTACTCCCCACACTTTAGGGCTAGAATTTGGTCCATTCTTCATAAGTGTATAGGCTCGAACCCAATGATTTCCAATTAGATATAAGTACCAATAAAAACTCCTTTGTGTGGGAACATCTATGGAGATGAGTTGAGGTCATACAAAACTCCTATTTCAAAGTTGAGTTGAGAACTTTTCTACCGATTGAGTTTTAGTAGACGTTCTTACTTGGGTCAATTTATAACGACCATTACTCATAGAATATAATGAATTAGGTGGCCTAGTACCTACCAATTTAAAGATTGTTGAGTCTTCTTTCTAATGCCGCCTACCGTTCGCCAATCCGAAGTTGGAGTAAAAAGTTATGGGCATTTTAGTAAGGCACTATCCTAGGTAAGCGTTAGGCAGCGCGGGCGGAGCTGGTGAGTAGGAAATCACTGAAAAGCCTCCGCGTTGGGCTGCGAGGCGTGGAGCTTCCTCCCCGACATAAAAAATACATTTTTCTCTTATTCAATCAAGGGCAAACTAGTCCCTTCACCCCATGTAACTTTCCCAATCCGTTTTTAATCCCCAAAATCGTCCTAAACTATGGAAATCACTCTCAAATCCCTAATTTCTCTTCTCTCCAAAAACCTCAAATTTCCAATCCTAAAGCTTTAATAAGGGTCAAGATTATAGTTTCTTCTCAATGTTTTCTCACCAAACTCGTCATCAAGGGTATGTGGGATGAATTTAAGTCATGTAATCCTTCATATCGATTTCAAGCTAGGGTTCAAGCTTCAAGACCAAGAATTCAAACTTTCTCAAATTCCTTCCGTCAAAAAGGCATGTTTGAACACTCCTTATTTCCATTACTATTTCAATACGTGATTTTAATTATTATTATGTATACTTGTTGATATTTTGAAATTGGGGTGGGGTTAGTGATTAATTCATGAAAAGCTTGATAATTGGTTTTCCCTCTTGCTATAGATTATTTTCTAATTACTAATGGAGGGTTGAGTCTTGAAAATACTATTTGAAAGAGAGGGGTCCCGTTACACAGATTTACAAGGTTGAATACTATGAATAATGAAAATTGTGACTTTCAATCCCTTTCACAAGTTTGTTTCCAATGGGAAATTATGATGTTTATTCCGTCTTTTGAGTATTATATGGTATGAAATGATGAAAGGTCTTTATGAATCTTATGAAAATCTCATGATGGTTATGTTTATCAATTTAAATACGAAACTTAGAGTCTATAATGTTTTATGATAATGATTTGACATAATATGGATGACTTGCAAGTCTTAGTACGACGGTACTAAAATGTGAATGTCATAATGAAAGACTCTATGAATAAGGATTTATGAAAATGGTTTTAATGTGGCGTACTTGGGGATTATGTGGTTCACTGAGAAAGTGTAGTCCTCGTGACCAACACCAGAAACCTATGTTTGCTGACATAGGGATGGTTCGCTCTTAAAAGAGACGACCTTTACACGCACCTCTATGAGGACGGTATGTTATAATGGCTACACTATGTTCATCTCAATTCATACAACAAACATGGATTGAGGCCCCGCCGTTTGGGCGAATATCAGACCTATATCATCTCGTGGGTTACCTAAGATCGGTGAGACTACATAGTCCATGAAGTAAAGTTTTAAGGATGATTATGTTTTATTTCTAAATGTTTTATTTTAGGATTTTTACACATGTGAGTTACATTGTGTATCTTATGGGTTATAAATGTTTACCTCTGATTTTATATAAACTGCTTAGGTCCCTTTTCCTTGTGTTGCATGCCAGTACTCATCGTACTGACTGTATCCGGACTCTACATCTATTTATGATGTAGGTTTCGAAGCCTTTACTCGCGACCCGGTTCAACATTAGGATTCATGCAGGACAACAGTTCGCAAGTGGTGAGCCATCCATCTTCCGGAAGGCATTCTGTTTTATTTTTCTTAGACCTCTACTTTGGTTTTATGGTATTTTCGGGGCCATGTTATGTCTTAGTATTTCATTCGCATTTGTTAGAGGCTTCTAGACTAAGTTGGATAATGTTTCATGTCTTATTTCAAGACTTGAATTTGATTTACCATTTTTAGTTGAACTTAAAAATCATAGGTCTACTTTCCGCACTTTATTTATTACTATGCTTATGATGTTATGCTAAGAGGTCTTCTCGAGCCTTCATTGGTCTGGGGAGGCCCATCACGGCCAGGGCCTGGATTCGGGTCGTGACAGATTTAGAACTGGGAAAAAAAAAGCAACATAAAAGATTCAAAAAGAAAAATAAAATGTTGATTTTACTTACTTTTGTCTTCACTTTTTTTTATTAAGAAGTAAAACAAATTGCATTAGAATTGAAGAAGAATTGTAACAATTTAATAGAAAATAAATGTCAAGCAAAAATAATTTATCATAAAAGAAGCACTATGGGAGACCAAAACCAGGTAATTACACATAGTGTCCCCAAAAATGCTCGATCTTGAATTTTTGTCCCCCAAAGTGTGTGGTCTTAAATTTCGGTCCCTATTCTAACGTTTGCTTATAAGGCAGAACTTCAGATCAATAGTACAAGTTCATCTGCCTTATGGGCAAGAGTTAGAAAGTCTGCTTATAGACAACATATCCATGTCAAAACTTCTGGTGAATTGTACAGGTTCATTGTCTTGAAATGTCATGAACGTCTGTCTTATAGGCAAGAGTTAGAACGTCTATCTTATGGACAAAACTTTATTAGGCGGTGCCAAAAAATCAAGACCACCCCTTATGGACGCCATTTTTGTAACTCTCTTTATGGGGGACAAAATATCAAGACCAGCCCATTTTGGGACCATTTCTGAACTTAACCTGGCCAAAACTTGAATACAAATTTAATATGTGTATATGTGTGTGTGTGTGTGTGTATATATATATGAAAGCCATTTTTGTAAGACATTTTTTATGGAGGACAAAATATCAAAACCAACCCATTTTAGGATAATTTCTGAACTTAACCCAACCAAAACCTGAATACAAGTTTAATATAAAGGGAAAATAATAGAGACTAACAAACTTAAGTCTATACTTAAGCTAAATAGAAATACTTTAAAAAATTAAGTGGGATAGCAAAAATAGCATTATTTTTGTTGACACCCAATTTTGGCTCATCTTTTTCCTTTAATTATTTTTTCTATGCTTCTCGGTCCTAAACGATTTTCTAAAATAAATTCGTATTTTAGTTTCTATGAATTTTAAATGGATGGGAAAGAAGGTATATTTTTCCATAGCATGTTTTTTTCAACATTTTAATTAAGTATAATATTAAAAATCAAAAAAAAATTATTTCAAAAACTCGCCTTTGCATTTTTCTCTTATAATCATATTTTCATACTATATCATTATTAATATATATATATATATATATATATATATATATATATTTAAATTATAAAATTATCAAATTTAAATAATTTATATTATTTATATACATATATATTATTAAAAGATTCAATTAGGACAAAAGAAGCATTTTTAAAATTAATTTTAGTGAAAAAGAAAGTGTTTGGGCCAAATTTAATCCAATCACAATTCTTTTTACGTAAAACTTACATAAATCCCAACAAGTTTACCCCTAATTACTCTTTATCCCTACTTTTAACAATATTACGTATAATCCCTGATTTTATTTTTTCGGATATATAATTTGACACCCGATACATCCTAACAGATACATCCTAAAATGAAGTTAATGTGCGTTAAAAAAGGAAAAAAACCCATAAATCTTCTTAATTGATGAGCAAATCATGCACATCAGTTGTAATGTGATTTCAAAATCTCCAGAAAAACATAATTAGTTAAAATTTTGGTATTCAAAAGACAAGGAGCGTCGCGTCATTCTTCTTATAGAAATAAGTATGTCCTCTCTTATCTTTTTGTTGCAGCTCTTTAAAATCTTCTAGAATTTTAGCCTTGCAAAAACTGTCAAACCTTAACGGATGTGGTGGAACTTCTTTGACAACGTAACGTATACCCTGCATTAAGATGGATGCATAAAAAAAAGAGAGCAGTTAGTAATCAACTTAGTTAGTAGTCATATTGACTAAGATACATTCATATTTTGAAGTTATTAGATGGAGATACATAATTTTGTTCAATATTAAAGAGAGATACATATATAAAATTATGTCTCATGCATGAAAATGATGTTAATTATGTATCTAACATCAAAATTTATCACAGAGAAACATCCATTTTTAATATATTTGATCGATATACAGAACATAGTAATTAGACTATAGAGAGATACATAATTAAAATTATGTGTCATGCATGAAAATAATGTCATTTATGTATCTCAACAGCAAAAATTATGTATCTCACGAATTTTTTAATCCGATACATATGGAAAATACCTTTTGGAGTGTCTCTTTTGATTTTTTCAACAACTTTGTGTTTTGAAGGACCACCTTTCCCTTTTGAAGAATCAAAACACCATTTTTTTCTTTCATTTAACAGATGGTTATGAATCACAATCCATTAGAAAATATAAATTTGAGTTAAAAAAAGAAAATCTAACAGATATTGGCTCACAATTTCGAACAAATCAATTTTTTAAAAATCATGTTCAGAAAAAAAAATTTCAAAAGAATTAAGAAGAAACTTAAATGGAGATTTGAGAGAAGTGTGTAAACCTTGAAAGTGAGAAATTGAAGATGAAGTTAGGGGGGAAATATAATGTCGAGTTGTTATGTTGATTGTTGTTGTATTGCAGAATTCTCCTTTAATGGAGAAACTAAAGATGAAGAAGAGGAGGAAGGGGGGCGGGGGGGGGGGGGGGGGGGGGAGGTGCAGTTCTTCAGCCGAGAAAAAGGGAGTTTGGATTTAGGTTTAGTGATGTATCCAATGATTTTAGAGAGAGAATGTAAATCAGGGATTTAAGTAATTAATTAAAAGAGTAGGGATTTTAAATAGTTTAAATAGGTTAAGTTGTGGTATTAGGTAATTTTTCCTTCTATTTATTGAAACCCAATTTTATTTACCCTTCTAAGACCAAAGAGGCCCAAAATTTGGGCCAAAACCCGGTCCAATCCACTTCCAACTCATCCACCTCATCAATCCACACCATACTTTATCCACCAATTATATGCTGCCACATCAGCAAGACCAAGAAGCACAAATTCATCCGGTCCGTTAATTCTTTTCAATTCAAGGGCCAGTAATTTTCAGTATTTTTAATATATATATATATATATATATATATATATATTCATTACATTCTATCAAATCTGAATCGTTTGATCAAACGATCGGATGGTCCAAATGTCGGTCAAAATCCCAAGCCCCCAAAATGCGTGAAAAAGGGAGAGAATCATCCTCTATATTTTCCCACACCATTGACATCTCCCTTTCCCATATTTCCCAAAATCAACAGAAAACCAACCTGGGTGACCAGTCAGCGCCTTGCCCGGTGGCGGGCAAAGTCATTTGTTTGTTGTAACTAGTAGACCAAAGACAAAGTCTTTGGATGCTGTTATTATAGGTACGATTTTAGTGTACCGTCAACCAGCTAATTCCTTATTTTGGTAGATAAGATAGACTTTGATGTGATTCTGGGAATGGACAGATTATCCCCCTATCATGCGTTCTTAGATTGCTTTGCCAAGATCGTTACCTTATCCATGCCTGGAATACCGTTGGTTATAAGGTAGGATTCTTTAAGTCGCGCATTGATGGGAATTATTTCTTATGTTAAGGCTAGGAGATTGGTGTCGAGGGGTTGCGAGTCTTACCTTATTTATGTTTGTGATGCTAGTACAAAGAGTCCCTCTCTTGATTTTGTTCCTTTTGTCTATGAGTTTTCTGATGTTTTCCCTACCGACCTGTTTGGCCTTCCTCGTAAGCGTTATATTGAGTTTACTATTAATCTTTAGTCGGGCACCTGACCTATTTCAATGACACCTTACCGTATGGCACCTACCGAGCTTAAGGAGCTGAATTCTCTGCTTTAGGATCTTTTGGGTAAGGGTTTCATTAGGCTGAGTGTGTCACCTTGGGGTACTCCTGTCTTGATCTTGAAGAAAAAGGACAGTTTTATATGTATGTGTATCGACTACATGCAACTACATAAGTTGACAGTGAAGAATAAGTATCCTATGCCTCGTATTGATGATTTATTTGACCAATTTCAGGGTGCAGCAGTGTTCTTTATGAATGAATTGAGATTCAATTACCATCAGTTTAGGATTCGAGCTGCGGACATCCCTAAGATAACCTTCAGAACTCGCTATGTTCATTATGAGTTCTTGGTGATGTCTTTTGGGTTGACTATTGCCCCAGCAACATTTATGAATTTGATGAATTATGTTTTTAGGTCGTATCTTGATTCCTTTGCGATTGTCTTTATTGATAACATCCTTGTGTATTCGAGGAGCAGGGAGGAGCACGCGCAACATTTGAAGATTGTGTTCCAAACTTTGAGAGATCATAGGCTTTTTGCCAAATTCTCAAAGTGTGAGTTTTGGCTCAATTCGGTTACATTCCTAGGGCATGTGGAAACTAAGGATGGGATTATGGTGGGTCCATCAAAGATTGAGGCTATGTGTTATTAGGACAGACCTACATCTCTGACTAATGTTTGTAGCTTTATTGGTTTGGCAGGTTACTACAGGCGGTTTGTTGAGTTTTTTGCTTTTATTGCAGCATCTTTGACCAGATTGACCAGGAAAGAGGTTCCATTTCAGTGGTCCATTGAGTGCGATTTAAGTTTTTTGAAGCTCAAAGATTTGCTTACTTCAGCTCCTATATTGACCCTTCCAGTTGAAGGTGAGGGGTTTACAGTTTATTGTGAGGCTTCTAGTGTTGGTTTAGGTTGTGTTCTGATACCGCAGAGTCAAGTTATTACTTATGCGTCGAGGCAACTGAAGGTTCATGAGCGTAACTAGCCCACCCATGATTTGGAGTTGGCGGCGACAGTTTTTATGCTTAAGATATAGAGGTATTACTTGTATGGTGTTCATCACGAGATCTACAATAATCATCTAGGTCTTCAGTACATTATGACTTAGAGAGAGCTTAATTCAAGATAGCGCAGATGGATTGAGTTGCTGAAGGACTATGATATCTCTATTCTATACCATCCGAGTAGGTGAATGTGGTAGTAGACGGCATATGCTGGATGGTGGTGAGTATGGGTAATATGACTATGATTTCAGTTTTGAAGTAACCATTGGGATTGGACGTCCTATCCTTACCCAACTTGATGGTTCGAATTAATATTTCAGACTCTAGGAGGATTCTTACTAGCGTTGAAGCTAGGTCTACCTTATTTGAGTAGATTCAAAGTCGCCAGCTTGAGAATAGTAGCCTTTGTGACAACTGTGATCAGGTGTTGAGGGGTGAGTCCAGTCGAGCTACCTTAGATCCAGACGGTATTCCGAGATTTAATGGTCGCATTTTTCTTCAGATGGTTAGAGACTTGATTCAATCGATATTGTAGGAGGCTCATAGCTCTAGATATTATATACACCCTGGGACAGCTAAGATGTATAGAGATTTGAGGCAGTATTACTAGTGGAGTGGTATGAAGAGAGATATTGCAGATTTTGTAGCTCATTGCCTATGTTGTCAAAAGGTAAAGGCCGAGCATTAGAGTCCCAGTGGCTTAATTCAGAGATTACCCATCCCCGAGTTGAAGTGGGAGCAGGTTACCATGGACTTTGTGAGTGGTTTACCTTGTACCTCACATGGTTCCAACAACATTTGGGTTGTTGTAGATCGATTGACCAAATCGGCCCATTTTCTCCCTATTTAGATGTCTTTCAGTGTCGAGAGGTTCGCCCGTATCTATGTTTATGAGATATTTTTCCTGTATGGAGTACCCATATGTATTATTTCAGACAGAGGCTCGGTGTTTACTTCTAGCTACTGGAAGGCATTTCAGAAAGAGTTGGGTACTCAGGTTGATCTTTGCACCGCATTCAGCTTTTAGAGGAAATGCTCTGTGCATGTGTGATGGACCATGGAGGTCAGTAGGAGCAGTACTTAGCCTTAGCGGAGTTCACTTATAATAATAGCTATCATTCGAGTATTAAGATGGCACCATTTGAGGCATTATATGGTAGGCGTTGTCGATCTTCGATTAGCTAGTTTAAGACTTATGAGGTTAGTCCCTTTGGTACTTACTTGCTTAGTGATTCCCTGGATAGGGTACGGGTGATTCAGGATAGGTTAAGGGAAGCTCAGAGTAGGCAGAAGAGTTACGCTGATCATAGACTTTGTGCCTTGAAGTTTGGAGTTGATGACCGAGTCTTCCTTCGAGTATTGCCTATGAAGGGCATGATGATGTTCGATAGGAGGGGAAAGCTCAGCCTTAGGTATATTAGGCCATTTGAGATACTTTGGACTATTAGAGAGATAGTTTATGAGTTAGCCTTGCCCCCAGATTTTTTAGCTGTCCACCCAATTTTCCATGCATCCATATTTCGGAGCTACATTTCAGATGAATCACACGTGTTTCGGTGAGACTCAGTTCAATTGGACAAGTGGTTGACCTTTGTGGAGGAGCCAGTGCTTATACTGGCTAGGAATGTGAGACTGTTGAACTCTAGTGAGATTAGAGTGGTTAAGTTTTAATGGAGGCACTGTCCAGTTGAGTAGGCTACCTGGGAAATTGAGAGTGAGATACGGTCCTAGTATCCCAACCAGTTTGAGCCTTCAGGTACATCTTGATCCTTTACTTTTGCAGACAAAAGTCCTTTTAGTAGTGGATATTGTAATGACCCTTCAGGTCATTTTTTGCATTTCCACACTATTTTGACATTTAGAGCTTTCCCATAGCTTCCCCAAATCATTTATGACTTGCTGGAGCCGATAATTCGGTTATCGGGCAGCTTGTTTGGTTTATAGAGCCAATTCCCTGTTTAGAAGTCTTTGCTATTTAATTTTGGGTATCGGACCTAAACCTTCTGTAAACGGCCTTGTAAGACAATTTTGATAGTTTCAACAGCTCTGGAATATTGATTTTAGGCTAGGGGTACCTTTGGTTCTGGTCCCAAGGCTCTCGGACTCATTTTGGGCTATTGGGTAGAAATTGGTGAAAATGGCCATTGGGTGTGGGACCCCCATTTCATCGAAATGACCTCGGATGGAAATTTCAATAGCATGGTTTATTTCAAAATGTAGAATTTGGTTGGGTAACATAGTTTGTTTGCATTCACGGGATTTCAAACGAATCCCAAGGGTCCAATCAAAACTTAGCAAAATTTGTTAAGTGCTGGTTCCTGAACTCAGCTGGTACAGCCGCTTAAGCTGACCTTTGGTCGTTTAAGCGTAGGGTGCTTTAGTGACCAATGGATTGCTTTAGCGACTAGCCCTAGGCTCCTCCCTGGTCGCTTAAGTGGAGTGCTTGCCACTTTGGCAGAGGTCTCTTAATCGACACTCATCCGCTTTATTGAAGGCCAACCTTTAGGCTTGGCCGCTTAAGCGATAGTTTGTTGCTTTAGAGACGACAACTTAAGTGTCAAGTGGTTTCTAAAGTGGTCATCGCTGGTGCATTAATGTCCCTCCTTATTCGATTTTGGTCCATTATATTCATTTCCAAGTCCCTCAAAACCCTAAATAGCTTAGAGAGGGTAGAATACAATCTTTGAGTGTTTGTGGTAAATTGGAGGGTTCTTTGGGGGCATTTTCTCATCAAAATTTCCATAATTTTTTGTCTAATTCATTGATTTATTCTCCGATTTAACTTTAAATCCTTAGTTCACTTTATGGGCTGATTTTGGGTTCAATTGTGCTCAAAATTTACCCATTTTTAGGGTAAATGATCCTTGCGCTTATAGGAATGTTTTGACAATTTCAAAGTTGTGATTTCATAAGCGGCCCCCACATGGGATTTTTAGCTCAATTTTGGATCCGAAGCATTTATATGCAATATGGTTATTGTTATTCTCGTATTAATGTGTAGATCATTATTTTGATAGCATGGCATCGTGAGGAGGCTTCTCGAAAGGGAAAAGCTCCGATTTAGTGGAATTTCTTGGGCATTCATCGGTGTCCAGGTAGGCTACGGTTACTTTTCACATAAATAGAGCTCTATTCTGGTATTAGTATAGTATTATGCTAGAGTTGGGTTGAAATTTATGGATTGCTTACATGCTAGTGAAATATGGAATATTTAGCTGATTAGAGAGCCATTTTTAGGTAGAATTGACCCATTTGTCTCCCCCTTGAATTAAATTGTTGCCTGAAGGATTGTTTAGACTTTTCTAATACCTTAAGATGGAACTTTGAAGTCTTAGTCTAATTTCTGGTAGAAATTGCCTTACTATAGACTTTTGGGGTTAGTATCGGGCCCCGCTGGAGAAGTTGGCCCTCTTTTAAGTCAATTATACTAATTAGCTCCTTGTAGAACTTGGACGCCTTATTTCATAATCTTGAGTGTCTTCTTAGTATTTATTATGACTTAGGCATATTTCTAGCGTCCGACTAGACTTGTAACCTTGTATTTACTTTAAAAATCAGTTCAAGTCCGGCAACTGATTGGCATATGGTACTATATTCCAGTTCGAGTCTGACATACATAAAAGTAGATTCCAGTTTGAGTATGGTAATTGTTGGTCACTTATGATATTAAATACCGATTCGAGTCCCGCATTTATGGTTTATTTAGGATGCTAAGAGACTGGTTTGAGTCTGAAAATTATGGTATGGGACGATTCGAATATGATTTCGATTGTTGATCAATTCATACTTATTATTATTGGTGGGTTGGCTCGTGATTACATCCATCGTGTGTATTGGGGTTCGTTTGGGTTAATCTTCTCTTGTTTACTCCTTCTGGGCTTATAGGGGCCCAGTTAGGCTATAGTTAGCTTGCCTTCCTTTCAATATTATTTATACTATTAATTATTATATGTCAGCTGGAGCATTATTTTAGGTTTTCCCCTTATTCCTTGACTTAGTTTACATTCTCGCATTCTATTATCCTTTTATTATGATTTATCTCAGTCGACCGATGATGTCTACTAAGTACCTGTTATTTTGTTACTCATTCTGCACTTCTATATCTTTTTCTGATGCAGATTCGAGTATTAGTTTTCGTCGCTGATTTTCTATCTAGTTGCTCTCAGGAATCAGAGATAGGGTGAGCTTTCAGTCCCGGAGCTGATCCCCCCACCTTCCTTTACTTTTGGACAGTCTTTAGTTATCAAGACTTTCTGTACATTGATACTATTCAGTACCCTCATTTTGTGTTTAGTGGCTCTTGTACCAGCTTTACTAGGTCGTGGGATATTTATTTTGTTCTTCCTCTATTCCATTTGACATTGATAATGTCGTATTTTTATTTATATTGCTTAAAAGCTTATTGTATGCTTATTTTCCTATATTTACTTTACCTTCTACCAATAAGCCCATTACTTTTCGTTCCAGGCTACAGTTTGATTTACCTACTGGATTGTTAAAGTAGGTGCCATCATGACTCAAAATTGGGTCATGAGAAATTGGTGTCAGAGCTTAGGTTCACTGGTATTGTGGGTACAAGAGCAAGTATCTAGTATAGTCCCATGGATCAGAACGATGGCATCTATATCCTATATTCGGGAAGCTAAAGGACATTCTTAGAATGACTTCACTTTCTTCATTCATTTCACTCATTTAGTCTGTATTGGTTTCTAAGGTTCTCATTGTTTCACTCTTTTGCAGATGGTTAGTAAGCTTGCTACTATGACCGATGATGAGGATCTCGAGTCTCTGACTAAAGCACCATCCAGAGGCCGTGGACAACCCAGAGGTCGATGTCAGGCTAGAGTTGAAGACCCATCTAGGGGTCAGGATAAGGCGCATTCACTAGATCTTATTATTGCTCTTGAGATAGAGGTAGCTCCACAGGTTCGGTCACCCCTGCCATTGGTGGGCCAGGGGGCAACCCAGTCTCTATCGGGGTTTATTTTTTCCTCATTACTCACAGATACCTTGGCCCAGTTATTGGGATTAGTTAGTGGTACACCATATGATTGTGGTTAGTCTGCGGATCAGAGTGGTACAGATATAGGGGCGCAGCCTGTAATTACGGCTTATAGAGTTGTGGTCCCCCCCCCCCCCAGCCAACTATGTCTTTTGAGGAACAGAAGACGTTGGGAAAATTTCTGAGATTGACTCTACCTAGGTTTTCTGGGGCTCTAGGTGAGAATGCATTTGAGTTCTTGACAGCTTGCGAGGATAGGCTCCATAATTTAGGCCTAGTTGAGGCTCGTGGGGTTGACTATACCATTTTTCAGTTGGATTTGGCAGCTAGACATTGGTGGAGAGGTTATCTTGATTCTAGGCCAACTAGACCTCCCCCTATGACATGGACTCAGTTCTCTGAGGCTTTCTTGGAGAAGTATATGGCTTGTAGTCTTCTTAAGCACTTGAGAGATCAATTTATTGGCTTCCAGCAGGGTTCTATGTCAGTGGTTGAGTATGAGTCACAGTTTTATGAATTGGCCAGACATTCTACTGCGATCTGGCCTATCGAGTATGAGCGGATTTTGTGTTATGTTAGAGGCATGAGACTTTCTCTATGCATTGCTACTCAGAGTTTGGTTGCAGATCGTAGGTTTTTTTTTGAGGTTTCTGATTATGCTCAGACTATAAAAGAAATGCATCATAAGGCCCAAGGGGAAGCGATAAGAAACCACGTCATCAAGGTTGTTTTAGTGAGAGACGTAGGGGCTCACAATTTAGAGGTGGAGGTTCTTAGGTTAGGTACCCTCCGTGTCAATCTTATTTGCATTAGGTATAGTCTAGTGGGCCAGTTGAGGCAGTACTTCAAATTACTTAATGAGGTCATTCCATCTATAGTGATTACCATGGCCCGAGCAGTGGCCAGTGTTTGAGAGGTGTACATTCTGAGTCTTCTAGCTGAGGTGGCTATTTTGAGTTAGTCAGATCTTCTGGATAGAGCAGAGAGTCTGAGGCTTGCTATTATTACGGGTTTATTAGTCATTACTCTAGAGAGTGTCTCCAGTGTGAGACGATTCAGCCTGCTACATAGAGTGTTCAGCCGATCAAATCAGTGCCACCTCCAGCTAAAGGTGGTGCTCAGGATAGCAAGGGTGATCCCCAGGGTTCTCGAGAAGGTTCTTAGGCAGGTAGGATAGGTGGTCGATCAGCGCCTAGCTAGGTGGAAGGCAAGGTCATTTGTATGTTGTACCTGGTAGACCAGAGGTAGAGTCTTCGGATGCTGCTATTATAGGTATGGTTCAAGTGTGCCATAAGCCAGCTATTGCCTTATTTGATCAAGGATCCACTTATTCATATGTTTCTTCTTATTATACAACAAGGTTAGAGTTGTCTTGGAGGCCTTTATCAGTGTCATTATGCGTATCTACTCCCGTGGGTGATTCTTTAGTAGTGGATCAAATTTATAGATCATATGTTGTGACCGTTTGAGAGTTTGCTACTCGAGCTGACCTTATTGTGCATTATATGGTAGACTTTGATGTGATTCTGGGAATGGACTAGTTATCCCCCTGTCATTCATTCTAGGATTGCTTTGCCAAGATCGTTACCTTAGTCATGCCTGGCATACCCTCGATTTTGTGGCAGGGTTCTTTTAGTCGCGCACTAACGGGGATTATTTTTTATGTTAGGGCTAGGAGATTGGTGTCGAGGGGTTGCGAGTCTTATATTGCTTATGTTTGTGATGCTAGTACGAAGAGTCCCTTGCTTGATTTTGTTCCTATTGTCCGTGAGTTTTCTAATGTTTTCCCTACAGGACTGCCTGGCCTTCCTCCTGAGCGGGATATTGAGTTTGCTATTGATCTTGAGCCGGGCACTCGACCTACTTCCATGGCACCTTGCCGTATGGCTCCTACTTAACTTAACGAGCTGAATTCTCTGCTTCAGGATCTTTTGGATAAGGTTTTCATTAGGATGAGTGTGTCACCTTGGGGTGATCCTATCTTGTTCATGAAGAAAAATGACGGTTCTATGTATAAGTGTATCAACTACAGGCAGTTGAATAAGGTGACATTGAAGAATAAGTATCTTATGCCCCGTATTAATGATTTATTTGATGAGTTTCTGGGTGTGGCAGTGTTCTCTAGATTGACTTGAGATTCGGTTGCCATCAATTGAGGATTCGAGTTGCGGACATCGCTAAGGTAGCCTTCAGGACTCGCTATGGCCATTATGAGTTTTTGGTGATGTCTTTTAGGTTGACTAATGCCCCAACAACATTTATGGATTTGATAAATCGTGTTTTTAGGTCGTATCTGGATGCCTTAGTGATTGTCTTCATTGATGACATCCTTGTGTATTCTAGGAGTAGGGAGAAGCACAAGCAGCATTTGAGGATTGTACTCCAAACTTTGAGAGATCATAGGCTTTTTGCCAAATTCTCAAAGTGTGAGTTTTGGCTCAATTCTGTTACATTTCTAGGGCATGTGGTATCTAAGGATGGGATTATGGTGGATCCAGCTAAAGATTGAGGCAATTCGTTATTAGGCCAGACCTACATCTCTGACTAAGGTTTGTAGCTTCATTGGTATGGTAGGTTATTACAGGTGGTTTGTTGAGGGTTTTCTTCTATTGCAGCACCTTTGACCAGATTGACCAGGAAAGTGGTTCCATTTTAGTGGTCCTTAGAGTGCGATTCAAGCTTTTGGAAGCTAAAGGATTTGCTCACTTCAGCTCCTAGATTGAACCTTCTAGTTCAGGGCGAGGGGTATATAGTTTATTGTGAGGCTTTTGATGTTAGTTTGGGTTTGTGTTCTGATGCAGCAGGGTTGAGTTATTTCTTAGGCGTCAAGGCAGCTGAAGGTTCATGAGCAAAACTACCCCACCCATGATTTGGAGTTGGTGACGATAGTTTTTACGCTTAAGATTGGGAGGTATTACTCGTATGGTGTTTGGTGTGAGATCTACACTGACCATCGTAGTCTTCAGAACATTATGACTTAGTGGGAGCTTAATTCGAGACAAGACATATGGTTTGAGTTGCTGAAGGACTATGATATCTCTATACTATACCATCCTGGCAAGACAAATGTGGTAGCAGGCACCTTGAGCAGGAAGGCGGTGAGTATGGGTAGCTTGGCTTCTTTTTCAGTTTCAGAGTGTCCTTTGGCATTGGACATCCGGTCCTTAGAAAATGTGGCAATTTGACTTGATATTTCAGACTCTAGTAGGATTTTGCATGCGTTAAGGCTAGATCTACCTTATTTAAGTAGATTCGGAGTCGACAATTTGAGAATGGTAGCCTTTGTGGCAACCATGATAAGGTGTTGAGGGATGAGTCCAGTCGGGATACCTTAGATCCAGAATGTATTCTGAGATATGATGGTCGTATTTATGTTTCGAGGGTTGGAGACTTGATTCAATCGATATTATAAGAGGCTCATTGCTCCAGATATTCTATACACCTTGGGACAACTAAGTTTTATAAAGATTTGAGGCTGCGTTACTAGTGGAGTGGTATGAAGAGAGATGTTGTAAACTTTGTAGCTCATTGCCTATGTTGTCAATAGGTAAAGATGGAGCATCAGATTACTCTGGTGGCTTGATTCAGAAATTACCCATCCTCTAGTGGAAGTAGGAGCAGATTATCATGGACTTTGGGTCATTGTCTTTCAGTCCATTTTCCCCTATTCAGATGCCTTTCAGTGCCGAGAGGTTCGCCCATATCTATGTTTGTAAGATAATTTGCCTGCATGGGGTAACCATATCTATTATTTCAGAAAGAGGCTCAGTGTTCAGTTCTAGTTTCTAGAGGGCATTTTAGGAGGAGTTGGGTACTCAGGTAGATCTTGACACCGGATTCCACCCCCAGACTGACGATCATTCTGAGCGCACTATTTAGGTTTCGGAGTATATGCTCTCTGCCGTACTGACTTGCTTCGTGAGTCCTTGGCTAGGGTGCGGGTGATTCAGGATAGGTTGAGGACAACTCAAAATAGGTAGAAGAGTTACACTGATTGTAAACTTCGTGCCTTAAAGTTTGGAGTTGGTGACTGAGTCTTCCTTCGAGTATTGTCGATAAACGGTGTGACAAGGTTCGGGAGGAGGGACAAGGTCAGCCCCAGGTGTATTAGGCCATTTGAGATACTTTGGACCATTAAAGAGGTAGCTTATGAGTTAGCCTTACGCCCAGATTTGTCAGCTGCCCACCTAGATTTCTATGTATCCATGTTGTGGTGCAATATTCCGGATGAGTCACACGTGTTTTGGTGGGACTCAGTTCAGTTGGACGGGTGGTTAACCTTTGTGGAGGATCCAGTGCTTACACTGGCCAGGATGTAAGATGGATGAACTCTAGAGAAATTCTAGTGGTTAAGGATCTGTGGAGGCACCGTCCAGTTAAGGATTCTACTGCAATATCGAGAGTGAGATGCAGGCCCCGTATCCCCACCAGCTTGAGCCTTTAGGTACATCTTGATCCTTTACTTTTGCAAATGAAAGTACTTTTAGCAATGGATATTATAATGACCCTCCAAGTCATTTTCTATATTTTTGTATTATTTTAACATTGAAATCTTTCCCATAGTTTCCCCAAGTCATTTATGACTTATTGGATCCGACAGTTTGATTATCGGGCAGTTCATTTGGTTTTAGAGCCAATTCCCTGTTTGGAAGTCTTCACTATTCAAATTTGGGTATCTTGGCTAAACCTCAAGTAAAAGGCTTCGTATACCAATTCTGACAGCTCCAGCAGCTCCAGAACATCGAATTTAGGCTAGGGGGACCTTTGGTTTGGGTCCAAAGGCTTCCAGACTCATTTTGGGCTATTGGGTGGAAATTGGTAAAAATGGCCATTGGGTGTGGGACTCATATTTCATCAAAATGACTTCGGATAAAAATTTCAATAGCACCGTTGAGTTCGGATTATCAAATTTGGTAGGGTATCATAGTTTTTTTTGTATTCACGGGATCCCGAATGAATCCCGAGGGTCCGATCGAAACTTAGCAAAATTACTAAGTGTTGGTGCCTGAACTCTGCTAGTACAACTGCTTAAGTAGAGCGCGCTTTAGCGACCAATGGATAGCTTTAGCAAGAAACCCTGGGTTCCCGTCTGGTCGCTTAAGCGGAGGCCTTGACGTTTTGGCAAAGGTCGCTTAAGCGACACTCGTCCGCTTTAGCGAAGGCTAGCCTTTAGGCTTGGCCGCTTAAGCGATGGTTTGTCGCTTTAGCTACAACCTCTTAAGCAGTCAAGTGGCTACTAAAGCGGTCATCGCTGGTGCATGAATGTCCCTTCTTATCCAATTTTGGTCCATTATTTTCATTTCCAAGTCCCTGAAAATCCTAGAGAGCTTAGAGAGGGTAGAGTGTGGTCTGTGGGTGTTCGTGGTAAGTTGGAGGGTTCGTTGGGGGAGTTTTCTCATCAAAATTTTTGTAATTTTTTGTCTAATTCATTGATTTATTCTCCAATTTAACTTTAAATCCCTAGGTCACGTTACGGGCTGATTTTGGGTTCGTTTGTGCTCGAAATTTACCCATTTTTTGGGGTAACTTGAGCTTAGAGGGACGTTTTGACAATTTCAAAGTTGTGATTCTGTAAGCGGTCCCCATATGAGATTTTTAGCTCGATTTTGAACTCGAAGTATTTATATGCAATATGGGTGTTGCTATTCTCGCATTAATATGTAGATCATTATTTTGATAGTGTGGCATAGTGAGAAGGCTTCTTGAAAGGGAAAAGCTTCGATTTAGTGGAATTTCTCCGGTATTCATCAGTGTCCAGGTAGGCTAGGCTTACTTTTCTCATAGATTGAGCTCTATTATGGTATTAGTATAGTATTATGCTAGAGTTTGGTAGGAATATATGGTTTGGTTGCATGCTAGTGAAATTTGGAATATTTAGCTGATTAGAGAGCCAGTTTTAGGTAGAATTGGCCCATTCATATTCCCCTTGAATTAAATTGTTGACTTAGTACTTGTTTAGACTTATCTAATCCCTTAAGATAGAACTTTGAAGCCTTAGTCTAATTTCTGGTAGAAATTGCCTTACTATGGACTTTTGGGGTTAGTAGCAGGCCCCGCCGGAGAAGCTGACCCTCTTTTATGTCAATTATCCTAATTAGCGCCTTGTAGACCTAGGAGGCCTTCTTACATCATCTTGCGTCTCTTCTTAGAATTTATTGTGACATGGACATCTTTTCGACTTTCGACTAGACTTGTAACTTTGTATTTACTTTAAATACCGGTTCGAGTCCGACAACTACTACTGGCATATGGTACTATATTTCCAGTTTGAGTCTGGTATACGTGATAGTAGAGTCCGGTTTATGTTTGTAAATTATTGGTCACTTATGATATTAAAGACCGGTTCGAGTCTGACATTTGTGGTTTATTTAGGATGCTAAGAGTTCAGTTCGAGTATGGCAATTGTGGTATAGGAAGATTCAAATATAATTTCGATTGTTGGTCACTTTATACTTATTATTATTGATGTTTATGCTCTTGATTGCATCCATCGGGTTAATGGGGGTTCATTTGGGTTAATCTTCTCTTGTTTACGCCTTCTGGGCTTATGGGGATTCGTTTGGGTTAATCTTCTCTTGTTTATGCCTTCTGGGCTTATCTGTCAGCTGGAGCATTATTTCAGGTTTTTGCCTTATTCCTTGAATTAGTTTACCTTAATCTTCTCTTGTTTATGCCTTCTGGGCTTATCTGTCAGCTGGAGCATTATTTCAGGTTTTTGCCTTATTCCTTGAATTAGTTTACCTTCTCACATTCTATTTTACTTTTATTATAATTTAGCTCAGTCGGTCGATGATGTCTACTGTGTACCCGTTGTTTTGGTACTCATGCTACACTTCTACACATTTTTCTGATATAGATCCGAGTACTAGTAGTTGTCACTGATGTTCTATCTGACTGCACTCAGGATTCAGAGATAAGGTGAGCTTTCAGAGCCAGAGCTGATTCCCTCTGCTTTCTTTACTTTTGGACAGTCTTTAATTCTCGAGACTTTCTGTATATTGATACTATTCAGTACTCTCATTTTGTATTTAGTGGTTTATGTACCAGCTTTACTAGGTCGTGGGATATTTCTTTTGTTCTTCCTCCATTCCATTTGACATTGATATTGAAGTATTCTTATTTATATTGCATATAAGCTTATCGTATGCTTATTTTCTGGTATTTACTTTACCTTCCACCAATTAGCCCATTACTTATCGTTTCAGGTTATGGTTTGGCTTACCTGTTGGAGGCTTAAAATATGTGCCATCATGACACAAAAATTGGGTCGTGACAAATTGGTATCAGAGCCTAGGTTCACTGGTATTGTGGGTACAAGGGCAAATTTCTAGTAGAGCCCTGCAGATCAGAACGATGATATATGTATCCTATCTTTGGGAGGCTATAATACATTTTTAGGATGACTTCACTTTTTTTATTAATTTAGTGCATCGAGTCTTTATTGGTTTCTAAGTTTCTCATTGTTTCACTCTTTTCCAGATGCTCAGGACGCGCTTTACTACGACCGCAATGAGGATCCTGAGTCTACGGGTATAGCACCTTCCATAGGTCATGGCCAACACAGAGGTTGATGTCAGGCTAGAGCTGCAGCCTTAGCTAGGGGGCAGGATATGGAGCCCTCACAGAGATCCTATCATTACTCCCGAGGTAGAGGTTGCTCTATAGGTTTGGCCACCCAAGCAATTGGTGGGTCAGGGGGAAGCCCAGGCTCTACCGGGGTTTATTTCTTCCTCATTTCTCAGAGATGCCTTGGTCCAGTTATTAGGATTAGTTGGTGGTGCACCATATTATGGTGCTCAGTCTATGGATCAGAGTGGTATAGATGTAGGGGCGCAGTCTGTAACTGCGGCTCCTAGAGTTATGGTCCCTCCAGTGCCGGTAGTTGCTCAGCCGACAGCCGCCTAGCCTGCTATGTCTGTTAAGGAGCAGAAGATGCCGAGAAATTTTTTGAGAATGACTCCACCTAGGTTTTT
The DNA here is from genome assembly GCA_031232105.1 of Capsicum rhomboideum. Taxonomy (NCBI): domain Eukaryota; kingdom Viridiplantae; phylum Streptophyta; class Magnoliopsida; order Solanales; family Solanaceae; genus Capsicum; species Capsicum rhomboideum. The sequence continues at coordinate 38,499,478 of CP124716.1, forward strand.
TGGAACTCCGGGTGAGGATTCCTTTGAGTTCTTGACTGCTTACAAGGATAGGCTCTTTAATTTGGGCCTAGTTGAGGCTCGTGGGGTTGACTACACCACTTTTCAGTTGGATTTGACAGCTAGACATTGGTGGAGAGGTTATCTTGATTCCAAGCCAACTGGATCTCCCCCAATGACATGGACACAGTTCTCTAAGGCTTTCTTAGAGAAGTATATGCCTCGTAGTTTTCGTAAGTACCTAAGCGATCATTTTAGCAACTTACAACAGGCTTCTATGTTGGTGGTTGAGTTTGAGGCATAGTTCAATTAGTTGGGGCCAGACATTCTACTGCGATCTTGCCTGCCGAGTATGAGCGGATTCGTTTTTATGTTAGAGGACTGAGACTTTCTCTCCGCATGGCTACTCAGAGTTTGGTTGCAGCTGGTAGGTATTTTGTTGAGGTTTTTGATTATGCCCAGACTATATAGGAGATGCATCGTGAGGCCCATAGGGTAGTGAGATGAGACCATGTCATCAGGGTAGTTTTAGTGGGAGCTATAGTGGCTCATAATTTAGAGATAGAGGTAATCAGGGTATGTACCCTCCACGTCAGTCTTATCAGCATCAAGGATAGTCTAGTAGGCCCATTCAGGCAACACTTCAAATTACTAAAGAAGGTCAGTCCAGCTACAGTGATTACAATAGCCTGAGCATTGGCCAGTCTTTGAGAGGTGGACATTCTGAGTCTTCAAGCCGATATGGCTATTTCAGGTTAAACGGATCTTCTAGATAGAGTAGAGTGTCTGAGGTTTGCTATAGTTGTGGGGTTATTGGTCATTACTTCAGAGAGTGTCCCAGTGTAGGACGATTCAACCTACTGCACAAAGTATTCAGCCAAACATATCAGTCCGCCTCTAGCTAGAGGTGGGGCTCAGGATTGTAGGGGTGGTCCCTAGGGTTCTCAAAGAGGTTCTCAGGCAGATAGGACGGGTGGTAGGTCAGCACCCAGCCAGGTGTGGGACAAGGTTATTTCTATGTTGTACCTGGTAGACCAGAGGCAGAGTCTTTGGATACTGTTATTACAGGTATGATTTCAGTTTGCCGTCAGCTAACTATTGCCTTATTTGATCTGGGATCTATTTATTTATATGTTTCTGCTTATTATACACCACGGTTAGAGTTGTCTTGGGAGTCTTTATCCGTGTTATTGCGTGTATCTACTCTGGTGGGTGATTCTTTAGTAGTGGATTAGATTTATAGATTATGTGTTGTGACCGTTTGAGAGTTTGATACTCGGGTTGACCTTATTGGGCTAGATATGGTAGACTTTGATGTGATTCTGGGAATGGACTAGCTATCCCTCTATTATGCTTTCTTGGATTGCTTTGCCAAGATAGTTACCTTAGCCATGCCTGGCATACCTTCGATTGTGTGGCAGGGTTCTTTTAGTCGTGCATCAACGGGGATTATTTCTTATGTTCGGGCTAGAATATTGTTGTCTAGAGGTTGCGAGTCTTACCTTGCTTGTGTTTGTGATGTTAATACGAAGAGTCTCTTGCTTGATTTTATTCCTATTATCCATGAGTTTTTTGATGTTTTCCCTATCGACCTGTCTGGCCTTCCTCCTGAACGTGATATTAAGTTTGCTATCGTTCTTGAGCCGGGCACCCAACCCATTTCTATGGCACCTTACGGTATAGCTCTTGTTGAGCTTAAGGAGCTGAATTCTCAGCTTCAGTATCTTTTAATTAAGGGTTTCATTAGGCTGAGTGTGTTACCTTGGGGTGTTTCTATCTTGTTCGTGAAGAAAAAGTATGGTTCTATGCGTATGTGTATCGACCATAGGTAGCTGAATAAGGTGATTATGAAGAATAAGTATCTTATGCCTTATATTGAAGATTTATTTGACAAGCTTCAGGGTATGGCAGTGTTCTCTAAGATTCACTTGAGATTCGGTTACTATCAGTTGAGGATTCGGGCTGCGGACATCCCTAAGACAGCCTTCAAGACTCGTTATAGCCATTATGAGTTCTTTGTGATGTCTTTTGGGTTGACTAATGCCTCAGCAACATTTATTGATTTGATAAACCATGTTTTTAGGCCGTATCTAGATTTCTTTATGATTGTCCTCATTAATGACATCCTTATGTATTCAAGAAGCAGGAAGGAGCACGAGCGGCATTTGAGGATTGTGCTCCAAACTTTGAGAGATCATATATTTTTTGCCAAATTTTTAAAGTGTGAGTTTTGACTCAATTGTGTTACGTTCCTAGAGCATGTGGTATCTAAGGATAGGATTATAGTGGATCCATCAAAGATTGAGGCTATTGGTTATTAGGCCAGACCTGTATCGCCGATTGAGGTTTGTAGCTTTGTTGGTTTGGCAGGTTACTACAGGCGATTTGTTGTGGGTTTTTTCTTCTATTACAACACCTATGACCAGATTGCCTAGGAAAGAGAATCCATTTTAGTGGTCGGGTTGAGTACGAGTTGAGCTTTTGAAAGCTCAAGGATTTTCTCACTTCAGCTCATATATTGACCTTTCCAGTTGAGGGCGAGGCGTTTACAGTTTATTGTGAGGCCTCTGGTGTTGGTTTGGGTAGTGTTCTAACGAAGTAGGGTCGAGTTATTGCTTATGCGTCAAAGCAGCTGAAGGTTTAAGAGCGCAACTAACCCACCAATGATTTGGAGTTGGCGTGGTAGTTTTTGTACTTATGATTTGGAGGCATTACTTGTATGGTGCTCATTGTGAGATCTACACTGACCATCGTAGTCTTCAGTGCATTATGACTCAAAGTGTGCTTAATTCGAGACAACGTTGATCGATTGAGTTGCTGAAGGACTATGATATCTTTATTCTATACCATCTGGGCAAGGAGAATACGACAGTAGACACCTTGAATCGAAAGGCGGTGAGTATGGGTCGCTTGGCTTATATTTTAGTTTCAGAGTGATTGTTGGCATTAGACATTCGGTCATTAGCCAACTTGATGGTTCGACTTGATATTTCTTACTCCAGGAGGATTTTTGCTAGTGTTGAGGCTAGGTCTACCTTATTTGAACAGATTCAGAGCCGCCAGTTTAAGGATAGTAGCCTTTGTGGCATTCATGATCAGGTGTTGAGGGGTGAGTCCAGTCGGGCAACCTTAGATCCAAAGGGTATTCTGAGATATAATGGTCATATTTGTGTTTCGAGGGTTGGAGACTTGACTCAGTCAATATTATATGAGGCTCATAGCTCTAGCTATTCTATACTCCCTGGACAACTAAGATGTATAGATATTTGATCTTAGCCCCACATTCCACCCCTAGACTGACGGTCAGTCAGAGCGAACTATTCAAGTTTTGGAGGAAATGCTCTGTGCATGTGTGATGGACTTTGGAGGTCAGTAGGAGCAGTACTTAGCCTTAGCGGAGTTCGCTTATAATAATAGCTACCATTCGAGTATTGAGATGGTACCATTTGTGGTATTGTATGGTAAGCATTTTCAATCTCCGATTAGCTAGTTTGAGACTTCTGAGGTCAGTCCCCATGGTACTGACTTGCTTCGTGAGTCCTTGGATAGGGAGTGGGTGATTCAGGATAGATTGAGGGTAGCTCAGAGTAGGCAGAAGAGTTAAGCTGATCGTAGACTTTATACCTTGAAGTTTGGAGTTGGTGATTGATTTTTTCTTCGAGTATTGCCCATGAAGGGTGTGATGAGGTTCAGGAGGAGGGGCAAGCTCAGCCCCAGGTGTATTAGGCCATTTGAGATACTTTGGACTGATAGAGAGGTAGCTTATGAGTTATCCTTGTCCCTAGATTTTTCAAGTGTCCACCCAGGTTTCCATGTATCCATGTTGGGGTACGATATTCCAGATGAGTCACACATGCTTTGGTGGGACTCAGTTCAGTTGGACTACTGATTGACCTTCCTAGAGGAGCCAGTGCTTATACTGGCCAGAGATGTGAGACAGTTGCACTCGAGAGAGATTCCAGTGGTTAAGGTTCAATAGAGGCACTGTTCAATTGAGGAGGTTACTTGGTAGATTGAGAGTGAGATGCTGGCCCAGTATCCCTACTTGTTTGAGCCTTCAGGTACATCTTGATCCTTCACTTTCGCAGACAAAAATCCTTTTAATAGTGGATATTATAATGACCCTCCTGGTCATTTTTTGTATTTCCGCACTATTTTTACATTTAGAGCTTTCCCATAGCTGTCCCAAGTCATTTATGACTTATTGGAGTCAACAGCTCGGTTACTAGGCAGTTCGTTTGCTTTTTAGAGGCAATTCCATGTTTAGAAGTCTTCACTGTTCAAAGTTGGGTATCAGGCCTAAACCTTATGTAAACAACCTTGTATACTAATTCAGACAGTTCTAGCAGCTTTGGAACGTCAATTTTAGGCTATGGGGCTTTAGTTCAGGTCCCAAGGCTCCCAGACTCATTTTGGGCTAATCGGTGGAAATTGGTTAAAATGGCCATTGGGTGTGGGACCTACATATCATTGAAATAACCTCAGATGGAAATTTCGATGGTGTCATTGTGTCTGGAATGTCGAATTTCATAGAGTAGTGTAGTTCGTTTGCATTCATGGGATTCTGAACGAATATTAAAGGTACGATCGAAACATCGCAAAATTTGCTAAATGTTGGTGCCTAAACTCAGCTGGTGCAGCCGCTTAAGCGGACCTTTGGTCGCTTAACCAGAGGTCACTTTAGCAACCAATGGATATCTTCAGCGACCAGCCCTGGGTTCCCGCCTGGTCACTTAAGTGGAGGCCTTGCTGCTTTGGCAGAGGTCGCTAAAGTGACACTCGTCCACTTTAGTGAAGGCCAGCCTTTTGGCTTGGCTGCTTAAGCGATGGTTTGTCGCTTTAGCGGTTTAGTGGCCACTAAAGCAGTCATCACTGGTGCGTTAAAGTCCCTCCTTATCCAATTTTGGTCCATTATTTTCATTTCCAAGTCCCTTAAAACCCTAGAGAGCTTAAAGAGTGCAGATTGTGATCTTTGGTTGTTCGTGGTAAGTTGAAGGGTTCGTTGGGGGTGTTTTCTCATAAAAATTTCTGTAAGTTTTCATCTAATTCATTGATTTATTCTTCGATTTAACTTTAAATCCTTAGTTCACTTTACGGGCTGATTTTGGGTTTGTTTGTGCTCGGAATTTACCCATATTTAAGGGTCAATGATCCTTGATCTTAGAGGGATGTTTCGACAATTTTGAAGTTATGATTCCGTAAGCTGGACCCACATGGGATTTTTAGCTTGATTTTGGGCCCAGAGCATTTATATGCAATATGGGTATTGTTATTCTCGTATTAATATGTAGATCATTATTTTGATAGTGTCGCATCGTGAGGAGGCTTCTCAGAAGGGAAAAACTCCTATTTAGTGAACTTTCTCAAGCATTCGTCGTTGTCCAGGTTGGCTAGGCTTACTTTTCTCATTCATTAAGCTCTGTTATGGTATTAGTATAGTATTATGCTAGAGTTGGGTTGGAATTTACGGTTTGGTTGCATGCTAGTGAAATTTTGAATATTTAGCCAATTAGAGAACCGTTTTTAGGTAGAATTGACCCATTCTTCTCCCCCCTGAATTAAATTATTGCCTTAGGACTTGTTTAGACTTATCTAATACCTTAAGATGGAACTTTGAAGCCTTAGTCTAATTTTGGGTAGATATTTCCTTAGTATGGACTTTTGGGGTTAGTAGCGGGCTCGGTCAGCCTCTTTTAGGGCAATTATCTTTATTAGATCCTGGTAGTCCTAGGAGGCCTGATTTCATCATCTTACGTGTCTTCTTAGAATTTATTGTGACTTGGACATCTTTCCAACTTCTGATTACACGTGTAAACTTGTATTTACTTTAAAGACCGGTTCAATTCCAGCAACTACTATTGGCATATGGTACTATATTCTTGATTCGAGTCTAGTATAAATGATACTAGAATCCGGTTTGAGTCCAGCATTTGTTGGTCACTTATGATATTAAAGACCCGTTCGATCTGGTATTTATGGTTTATTTAGGATGCTAAGAGTTTGGTTCGAGTCCGACAATTATGGTATGGGAAGATTCGAATATGATTTCTGTTGTTGGTCACTTCATACTTATTATTATTGATGGTTCTGCTCTTGATTGCATCCATCGGGCTTATGGGGGCTCGTTTGGGTTAATCTTCTCTTGTTTACGCTTTCTTGGCTTATGGCCCAGTTAGATTGTAGTTAGCTTGCCGTCCTTTCGATATTATTTATACTATTATTTATTACCTATCAGCTGGAGCATTATTTTAGGTTTTCCCCTTATTCTTTGACTTAGTTTACATTCTTGCATTCTATTATACTTTATTATAATTTAACTCGGTCGGTCGATGATGTCTACTGAGTACCCGTTGTTTTGGTACTCATACTACACTTCTGCACCTTTTTTGATGAAGATCTGTGTACTAGTTACCCCCCGCTGACGTTCTATCTAGCTACTCTCAGGATTCTGAGATACGGTGAGCTTTCAAAATCGGAGTTGATCCCCTCTCCTTCCTTTACTTTTGGATAGTCTTTAGTTATTGAGACTTTCTATATATTGATACTATTCAGTACTCTCATTTTGTATTTAGAGGCTCTTATACCGGTTTTACTAAGTCGTGGGATATTTCTTTTGTTCTTCCTCCATTTCATTTGACATTGATATTGTCGTATTCTTATTTATATTGCTTACAAGTTTGTTGTATGCTTATTTTATGGTATTTACTTTACTTTCCACCAATTAGTCTATTACTTGTCATTTCAGACTACGATTTGGCTTACCTACTGGTAGGTTGAAGTAGGTGCCATCATGATTCCAAAATTGGGTTGTGACATTTATTAACCCTTGGGTATTCTTATACACCATAAATAAGGGTAGAATAGTGGATTTGAGTTTCCAAAGTATTTATTTGAAGAGTAAATGATTAATTACTCTTTTAATTGTTGTTTATTAGATGATTTAGCATTAGGAAATGTGAAGAAGAAGGAAGATCATCCATGATGCAGCTTACTTGTTGCAGCAGCTTGGCGATCAGGTAGGTTATGCTTTCATGTGTAGTAGACTTGGTTTAGATGTATGTAATAAATGTAGTGGACAGGAGATTTGGTCCTGCGAGCACGAAGTTGGGATGGATAAAACATGGAAATAGTGTAATAATTATTCAATTGTTTGTTATTGTGTTTGGTATGAATCCCTTGATGGGCGTTTGTAATTGCTCGAATTACTTGATGATTTTATAGAGTTTAATATGTGAATGTGAACGATAAAAGAAGGATTAAGTGACCTTCTAATCTATAGAGCTAGTCTTTAATACCATCACAAGGGTGAACCCGATATTATGTATATTTGGAGTATAAGATATTCTTGCTAGAAGATAGTTAGGAGGATTGATTATGATAAGAGGATGTGATAACTTAATAAACTAAAGTCAAGTTTGACTAAGTGCTTGAAGTAAAAGGTGTAAAGGTGGATGACTCTAGCTAGAATTGTAAGTTGAATGGAGTTGAGTGGTTAAGTAACCAGTTAAAGGGGATAGTGTCTTGAACTTAGTGATGACTTGAGTGTAAGGGTTACTAGTTAGTAACTGAATTTACCTATTGTAATAGGAATAAAAGAGAGTTAGATTGGTGAATGAAATAGGATGAAGATTTAGAGTGTAGATATTAACCTTGGTGGAATGTGAATTCCTAAATGGATACTCGATTGATTGGTCTTCAGACCCATTATGATTGATGATTGGAGATAATGTTCGATTGAATAAGTGGTAACTTGGCCTTAGGGCATACTTGTGATTTCATGTGTTAGTGGATATTCATTGTTATCTAGAATGGTGAACATTGATTATTTACTGCATTTACTTGGTTTTCATTAATTAGAAATTTTGTTTCGATCGTTGATGCTTGCATCTGATTTCAATTGAGTGTTTGTGACTTGCCTTCAAGCAGTACTCATAATTGTTGATTTCATCCTGCATTTGCATATTAATACATATTGATGATGATGAGTTAATGTTAATGATTATGATATTGAGATCGTGGTGTTCATGATATTATTTATGATGATGAGTTGATGAGAATGATGTTGATGAGACTGAGAAGAGAAAGAGATGATGCGCACATCTTGCATTTATGCATTCATTCATATGTATTTGAATGTATATTTATATTTATGTGTGGTTGATGGTTCCTTGAGTGGACCGAGTTATGTTGATGATATGTCATGGTTCTTTGTGTGGACTTGTTGTTTGATGAGATTCTGTGGTTCCTTGAGTAGACCGGTTATGTTTGATGGATGTGATTTTGCATTGCAGTAAAGTTTGAATATTAGGTACGTCCTGAATTATGTATAAATATTGCTCTCATGTATATAGGGTTATAAGCTTGATGTATATTATACTGTCCCTTCTTGCAAAGTTGTTGATGCTATTAATTGCCTTGGTTATCGCAACCCTAATGGTTAATGGTAGTATAATAGGGAGCGAGTATTATCCAATAAGAGGATCAATGAGAAAGAGAGAAAGAGAGAAGTATACAGAGTTGTTGTAATAAGGTAAGTGCATAAGAATTATGGATTAGATTAATTCACAGAATATAGTTAGTTAATCATGCCCTAAGGGTAAAGTAATATTACTTAAATAAAAGAAAGACGGTAAGTTTAGAAGTTAAAAGTAAGTATATTCAGTTATTAAATCTATATGCTTGGTATGATTTCTTCTTGTTGCTATATGTTATTATATGTTTTTAACCCTGGTCAGCCGATGATACCTACTAGTACGTGTGGTTTGTACTGATACTACACTCACTATATCTACTTCCAGGGATATAGCCATGTTTCAGGTCAGTTAGAGTCTCTATAGCAGTGACAGTGATCATTATCTAATAGCTCCTTCCCTCTCGATCTTACATGGATGTTGTGTCATGGATTTTTCTACTTCCTGTCTAGTGCTCTTGTACCGGTTTAGGCTAGTTTTTGGAGATTCAATTTTGGTTATTTTTCACATTACTGTTACTTATCAATGTATTAAACTGGGATTGTAGGGTGAGTCAACTGGATAGATGTTTTGAACCAAAGATGGCTATTTACATGACTGGTTTATTTGGTTAACTTAAGAACTGTTTATACTTCCGCATTAATTGAATGGTTGGGTATTAAGGGTTCTCCTATCTAGGATAGAGTTGGTAGGTGCCCGACATAATCCGTGATTTGGGTCGTGACACATGTTCTATAGAGTGGTGGTTAGACCGGCTGTGTTGTATGGGACAGAGTGTTGTCCAGTCAAGAAATCTCACATCCAAAAGATGAAGGAGGTGGAGATGGGAATGATATGGTAGATGTGTGGGTGTACTAGGAAAGATATGACTAGAAATGAAGTTATTCGAGATAAGGTGGGAGTGGCGCCAGTAGAAGCCAAGATGTGGGAAGTGAGGTTAAGATGGTTTGTATATGATAAGGAGTGGTACGAATGCCCCAATACGAATGTGTGACAGGTTGTCTAGGGTTAGATTCAGGCAAGGTAGAGGTAGACCGAAGAAATATTGGAGGAAGCTAATTAGACATGACATGGAGCAGCTTAAGCTTATGGAGGACATGACCCTAGATAGGAAGGCGTGGAGGAGGCAGATTGGTCTTGAAGGATAGTAGAAAAGGTGCATCATTGTTAGTAGGTAGGAGGTCTTTGTTTTGTTATCCATGCTTGTAGCTATAGTACTAGTATTATTTCAGAGTGTGTTATCATTTGTTGTATTACTTAGTGAGTCTCATTTATGTTATTTTTGGGTGTGGTAATTCCTATTGTTTCTTGTCCCTTTACTATTTTTTCTAAACTATTTTATCTTGAGCCGGGGTCTATCAGAAATAGCTTCTCTATTTCACCTCTGAGGTAGTGGTATGGACTGCGTACACTTACCCTCCGCAAATCCCACTTGGTGGGAATATACTAGGTATGTTGTTGTTGTTGTATGAATCGATAAAGCTAGATGTCCTAAAAATTAAAAAAAAGAGATTATTTGTTACATGCTCCAAACGGGGGCAACCTAAAACTAGAAACAGTAATAAACTGAAGGGGGGATAACATCATGTGCACTAAGGGCGGTATATAGCTGATGGCCTCATCATCTCCGAGGCTTGAGGGGTCGGAGCCCTCCTCCTCCACTCTACTAAGGAAGGAGAACTCATTCGCATCTTTCTTCGTCATCACGGGAGCTTCTCATTAGGGACTGCTCACTTGAACATGACCCTCACTACCTTCTGCATCCTTGCTAGCATGCGGTCCCAGTATCATCTCTTCTTATTCTCTTCATCTACCTCCCTTTAGAGCTTTGCATAGTCCAAAGATGAGTCTAGTGGAGCGGTGGAGCTTGTGGGAGCCAAACTTGGGGGGAGGCATATGGGACAGCTCCAAGTAACTTTGTACGCAGCAAGCTCTGCCTCTCAGCCCCCAAGGGATTCAAGAGTTTATATGGGAGGAGTGTTAGGCTCTTCGCCTTCTCCGGCCCTGCTGCTCTCCCATTTCTCCCCTGACTTCCTCTTCTTCTTGGCCCCTTCCTATGAACCCTTCACCTTAAGTGTATTAAAGGGCATGTCGCACTCCTTCAAGGAGTCATCGTCCTCCTTTGGCACATTTACCCTCTGGCAAAGCTCAATGATCAAGAAAGGCACAAAGAAATCCCTTGATAGAAATTTTGTTACCCGTCAATAAACTGCATCTCTATATTCATATCTATCCCCAACAAAGAACAGGCCACCACCATAGCTCAATGGAAGGTCACATCCATAACATTTCCCAAAGGAAGAATCCTCTAAGATTCCAAGTTAAGCCACCTCCGAGCCTCCATGGTGAAAGGGGTGATTTTGGTCCCCCTAACACTAGTCCACTTCACTTTGTTCTCCTGCCCCTCCACCACCAAAGTTCTCGCCACCCATTTTGGATCCACCTCATTGACCTTAGCCTCAAAAGTTGTATTAGAGGGGTTCGGCACCCCCAAGATGTCATTGATAATAGCAACATCAGCCCAAAAATTCTTCCCTTGAATGCAGATAGTCTGTTGGGGCACAGACCACTCAACGGTCGGGAATATGGCATACAAATCTCGAATGATCTTCAAGTTTCATACGGGGACGGACTCAATCAACATCTCCCACCCAAAAGCCCACAACTAATTATAGAAGTCGGGTGCCTCCTCAGCCAGATCCCTAGTCATAAACCACTTTTCATGAATAGAGCCCCTCGTGCTCAACCCCTCCTCATAGCAGCCACAACAAGCAGTGTTTGGGAATATTTGGTATGCGTGTTGGTTAGACATAATAGTTAGTCCTACAAAATCATATCATAAGATTTAGAAAGTAATTTGGGATGCTTCAAAAAGGAAAGGAAAATCAAAATCAGGATTGAAAATTTCTGGAAGGCTACTGTCGACTGTCACTGCAGTGATGTTTTTGTCGCTGTCGTGGCATTGCTGCAGTGAAAGAAGCCTTGTTGCAGTGGTTCCACTACAGCGACAAATCTTCCGCTGCAGTGCTGCCTTCTTCCCTAACCAGTCCTGACCCCTCCCATGGCAGATTTTCAAAATTCTCCTTAAATTTTTGAATTCTAAGCATAGATCAGGCTTGGTATTGTACTTGTGAACTCTTTTACACTATAATGGGGGTAATTAATGCCCAAACTCAAGTCTAAATTGTTCTAAACCATTGAAGAAGATGAATCTTCATCTCCCACCCATTCAAGCCCAAAAACCACCATGAAAATTATGAATCTTACGCCTAGAACACACTGGGAGTGTTAGGGATGTAAGATAATCTAGCATGTTATGTAAACTAATGCAAAGAAGCAACAAAAATTCAAATTCCAAGTTTCACCAAACCCAATTCGAAAATCCATGCTCAATCCTAATTTCTACAATTCTATGATGTTAAATGCATAAGTAAAATAGTGAAGACAAAAAATTACCTTAGTAATAACGCCGGAAAGAAGTTTGCTCGAGGGAATTTGCCACGACCCAAACGGTCATGATTGGCACCCACCCTATCCTATGGCGGGAGAACCATACTAATCTCACTCTTACACACTTAATTGTCACTCTCTCATACAAATCTTCGTGCATTAGATTAGTTCAAAAGGGTTTCATTTAAATAACATCATATCCAACAATGTCATCATCCATAAAAATGAATAAAGTATGGAAACCGCTATTTATTACAATTCTCAAGACCTGAAGTCATCGTACAAAAACATCTAAAAGAACAACTAAGTCTAAAACTAATACGAATATCCAAAAACATAATAAAAGAGGAAATTGTATTAGTCCTGGATCAAAGGACATAACATCGTAGGAGATCTAAAGATTGCTCGGACATGGTGCTCACCCTTAAAATCAGGACTGGATCACTATCTAGAGTCAAGGTCGTGTATCAACCGCTGGAATATGTTCTGCACTCAACCAAAAGAAGAGTACAGGTAGCATCAGTACATCAACAAGTACTGGTAAGCATCATAGGTCGACTAACTTAACAATATACAAGTAAGCAAGTCAAATAAGATTAAAAGCAATCATAACAATATTCATAATCATTGATATCAGTCAAATAACACATCATGAATCAACATATAATTACACTCATAAGTTCACTTTTACAGGCTTTTACACTTATTTAATTTCATCAACCCTGCATCATCATATTTATTCATCAAATAGCACCCAATGCAAGTAAATGAGTGCATGTATGCAAGATGTGCGCATCCTGTCTTACCCTTCTCATCCTCCTCATCACATCATAACGTACCAGCATGGTTCCCAACCCATTATCATATCATATCATATTGTACCAGCGTGGTACTCGACCCATTATTATAACATATCATGTTGAACCGGCGTGATACTGTACCCATCATCTCAACACCTTATCACAATGTAATGAAAATGCAATGTTGTCATCAAATCACAAACCATGCTAGAAGGCAATCATGGATGTTCAAATTACAAACAAGCATAAAGCCAAGAAAGTCTAAGTGCTACACAAAATCATAGCCTACCTCAACTCCTTTGCTTAAAGTTATCTTTAAGCCACACTTTTTCCTTTTCATTCTCATTCAATTCTTTCTTGATCTACACAACCACAAGAGCATACACACATTTCAATAATCCACCCCTTTTTCACCACTAGGGATCAAAATCACTGAATTTACCCATAATTTTACCCTATTTTATCATCTTAGTGTTTTTCTTATCATTTTAACTTCATGAAAACTACTTGAATTAACATAATAGTCAAAATTCTAGTCCCATTAGTGCTTTCTAACACCCTAAGATCATTACATACCATATTTATAAGCAATCCCATCATTTTTCATAAACTAGGGTTTAACCCCCAAACCTACTATTAATCCATTTTCTAGTGATTTTCTAAGGTTAAAAAAAGTGAATTCAAGCTTAGAACGTAATTACTTACCTCCAAAGTTGAACAACCTAGAAATTTCTTTGAAAACCGCCTATCACCAGTGCCCTATTACGTTTTTCAAATAGTGGGAAATGAAAATATTTTCTGGGTTTTAAAAACTGACATTATGCTGTGTGTTACCACTGCACTGAGGTTTCCCTGACCGCTGCCGCGGTACTGCTACAGTGGTTAATTTTTTTGCTACATTAGTTTGAGGCATAAACTCAGGACCCCTTCTCATTTTTTCCTCATTTTAAAACACACACTACGAATCTTGACAACGCGAACCAATCCCTCCACGGTAAACACTATAACTGGAGTTTTATAACTCCGTTTCAGGTATCAAAAGTTTCTATGACTTCCTCTATACTTGTTGGATTTCCAATCATTACATCAAACCTAACTAGTAATGATCATATCAATATCAATTCTTGTGTCATTTTCACCCTCCCCCCTCCAAAAAAAAGACACTCCAAGTGAACCCTATGCTTAAAATGATAAGGGTTTAGAGTCCAAGCAACAAGAGGGAAATTTTTGAAGCATTCCTGGCGGGATTTCCATGCATTGATCAAGAGTTGGGCATGCAAAGAACAACTCTTCTCTCTCTGTAATAGTATAACTCATCTACGAGGTAGGTTATGGTTAATTATAGTATACTTGGGCTAGATGCATGTAATAATGGTATTCATGTCAGGAGATTTCATAGTTTAGGCTTACAGACATGGAGTTTGGATGGATAAAATGATAACCGAAACTAAGATAATGAATTTATGATGTTACTTGTTGAGTTATTGAACTGTATCACTTTTAACATTATTGAAAGGTATGAGGCTTGCATGAATAAGAGGTAGGTTGGTATATGGGAGTGTTTTGTGAGTAAGATAAAGGGTTAGGTCAATAATGAGTATGATGAGCATGGAGTAAGGGCATAGATTGTGCTTTTCGGTGGGACTATGAAAATTAGTAGAGTCTAAACTGAGATTGGAAAGATGTGGTCAGTAAGTGGAAATTATTAGTGTAACACCCCGTAAATTTCCGAACCTAGTTAATTATCGTAACATTCATGGAATTATTTAAACATGAGATTGTTGGTGAATTATGCATTAATTTGTTGGGCTGAATTAACATGTGCTAATAGGCTCAATTTAAGGCCCAAAATTAAGCAAAAGGCATGGCCCAAATGGAAAATGACCCATTCTTGTGTTGACCAAGTAAACACACATTAATTATGCCCAAATATATGGCTAAGGATGACCAAAAAGGGACAATATAAGAGGAAAAAAATCACATTTTTTATCACAAAAGTACACATGCCATTTCTAGATTTTTCCAAAATATTTCTCTTCTCCCACAAACCCTAAGGCAACTATCTCTTTGGAAAAGATCACTCTTTTGCAAGCCTTGGTAAGTGTTTAATCTTATGGTGTAATATATTATATGCATGAGAGGGTGTATAAATCATATTTATTATGTTGGCAAAGTGTTGGACAGTTCACTATGTGTAAAACAGTCTACTTTTGGTTAATCGATAAAGGGTTTTGCCTTATAAACGTGCAAGTGGACTTGTGGTCTTGAAGGAAGTGAAATTGATGGATTAAATATCAACATATAAGATGTGGTTATGTCCTTAAATTTCTTTCTCTATGTGTATAACTTGTGGGATTGTTGGTATGAAATTGATCATGGAATTGGTGACGTATTGAAAGGAAAATGTAATTTTGGTGAATTTCATGTGTGTTGTGAAACCATGGTTGTTATTTGGCATACAATTTGACTTAAAACATGTAAATATAAGCTTATTTATGGCCATGGACCATTTATTACAAAAAAAAGGACCCTAAAATGACCCCTGGAGGCTGAAACGGGCATCCGCCCTCGCGTCTGGAGCACCTGCGTCCACAGATGCCAACGCGGGTGGATATGGACAAGGACATAGGGGAACCTGCGGCCATACCTTATCCACCTACGGGTGCAGGTGGATCCATAGCCCAGTCCATAATTTTATTTTGCATGTTTTTGTCTCTCTTTGATCCTCGAAGCCCCCTATACCCTTCTTGGATGTAGTTATCAACTTATGGTACCTTTTGAATGGCTTTAAGGGGTTGTTTGGAGGCATGTTGGATTATATCAATTATGGATTGTTGTTAATATGTTGTTATGAAAGGTATTGAGGTGACTTGATGGAGTAATTGTGACGTAGTGTTAATGAGGAAGCGTAAAGGATAAACTTGGTGTGAAATGCTATTGGTTTATGATGTGTTGGTCAATGTGTGGAATGTTGTGGTGTTGTTGGTATGGTAATCCAGTGTATTGTATTGCAAAGGGTGAAATGACGTTATATGGCAGTCATGTAGCTCATTGTCGTTTTGTGCACTTGTAAGGTAGTTAGTTGTTAACGTGAGCTCCGTTATATACTTGTGTTGTAGAGTAAAATGTAAGGAAGGAGATGGCTTATTGTATTCACATATAGGACTGTGTATTTATATTGGGAAGATAAGGTATGTAAGGTTACTCTTTTCGTATCCTTCTGCAGCACATAGTGTTCACATTGTCATTGTACTTGTTCCATTCCGAAATGTTCTATGGTATCTCATTTCAGGTTATCATCTATTGCTAATCACATGTTTCTTATTCATTGATCAATTGTTATTCATGTGTCACATAATTGTGGACATGGTTCCAAAGGTCCAATAATGTTACGTTCTAAAGTTCCAATAATGTTATGACTACCAATGTATCAATCTCTCAAAAGTAAAGAAATTAAGTAATGCATAGTTGTGTGAATATGGGAGGCAACTCTGGAGGCATAAGCCGAGCTCGAGCTGATCCTGAAATTATTGGATCAGGGGGCAGCTTTGGTGGCGGAAGCCTAGCTCGAGCCGAACCTAACAGGGGGCAACTCTGGTGGTAAGAACCTACCTCAGATCGAACCTGATATATTGGTTTATGGGTGGAAGCTCTGGAGGCATAAGCCTAGCTCGGTCTGATCCAAATGTTATGTTATGTTATGCAATGACCCACTGGTCAGTTGGGGCCCGAGTACGATATAATACAAATGAAGATGAATGAGAGTAAAAGCAAAGAAAATAAAGAAAGCAATGTACATGGTTCCACATATACCTTACAGTGGTTTATTCACATTGTTTACTCACTTGTATTTTATTTCATTGAAGTTCTTATATATGATGCAGTTTCTTATAGCCTTACATACTCAGTACATTCTTCGTACTAACGTCCCTTAGGGGACTTACCTTACTTGCTGTAGGCGCAGGTGCTAGTAGACCTCCACAGTAGGTTGCGGGTCATTTGCAGATCATTGGTGAGCTCCAGTTGGTTTGGGGCTTTTTGAGTCACATGTGTACATTGGTTTTGGTACTATGTAAATGTTGTATAAAGTGGGGACTTGTCCCGACTTTAGGATGGTTATGTACAGGTATCTGTTAGAGTTTTTGTATTCGTACGTTGGAAGATGAATGAAAGAATGTATACTTTTGACATGGTGGCCCCAACGGCCAAGTTTCATATATATCATATTTTTTCCATGACTTCCGCCCTTGGTATCTTGTACTTACATGGGAGAGAATGTTGTTTATCTAGTGACATGCATATGAGTATACATGAATGAAGATTTTTTCTCTCGGGCCTTAACGACTTCAGGTGCCAGTCCGCCCCGTTGGAATTCGAGGTGTGACAAAAGTGGTATCAGAGCAGGTCATCCTAAGGGTGTCTACAAAGCCATGTCTGAGTAGAGTCTTACTTATGTATGTGTTGTGCACCATATTTTTAAGTAGGAGGCTACGGGACATTTAGAAGTTGTTTCTTTTCCTCATTTCTAGATCGTGCAATAGAGCCAATGTTGTAGGTGGAATCATATCTGACCATTGTAATTGGTTTTCTTTGTGATGGTAAAATGCCGATAACAAGATGAGGTAGGGGCAAAGGTAAGCAGGTAGATATGCTTGTCGGAGAAGGAATGAGTAAATCACCACCTGACCAAGCTAGTCAAGGTGGCGCTAAACAGGAGTTTGCATCGCGGGCTTCTTCTACTCTTCCATTTTCGAAAGAGCCAAGAAGTAGAGAAGTACCTGCAGAACCGCCTATGAATGCCACTGAATAGGATTTAAGAAATGCAGTGCATATGTTAACTCAGATAGTTGCTGTACATACTCAGGGAAAAGTTGGTCCAATGACAAGTGAGGATGGCGCTGCTAGAGTAGCTAGTCCGCAGACACAAGATTTTCTGAAATTAGACCCTTCCACATTTACCGGGTCAGATCCAAAGGCAGACCCACAAGACTTCGTGGACCAAATCCAAAGGGCTCTAGATGTTATGCACGTGACTGGGGTAGAAACAATTGAGCTTGCAGCCTATAGGTTGAAAGGAGAAGCTATATTGTGGTATGAAGATTGGAAACGATCTAGGGGTATTGGTGCACTTCCAACTAGTTGGGAAGACTTTTAAATGGCCTTTCTTGATCACTAGCTTCCATATGAGATTTGAGAGGCTCGTACGAATCAGTTCTTAAATCTCCGTCAAGGGAATATGAGTGTCAGAGAATACAGTCTTCGGTTTAATTCTTTGGATCGATATGCTCCGAATATAGTGGCCACAATGGAAGACAGAGTCGATCGATATATGGACAGATTAGTTCCATATTTGGTGAGGGACTGTACCATTGCTGCTTTGAACAGAGATATGGATATAGCCAGAATACAGGCTTTTGCACAGAAGATAGAGGATCAGAGGCAAAGAAGGAGGGTGCACGAATTTTAAAGAGGTCCATCAAAAAGGGCTAGACCTATGGGACAGTCTATGGCATCCCAAGGAGAATCTAGGCCTCGAGTTTTCCCTAGACCGCCTAGACCATCATTCTCTTACTCCACAGCAGGCACTCAATCTCAATTCTGAGGGTTTAGAGGCAGTCAAGCTGGACAGAGTAGTGGGCTTCAGGGTTCACAGGCAGCAGGATTTCCTCGTCAGCTGTGTCAGCACTGCGAATGGACTCATTCAGGTACGTCCCGGTTAGGGATGACTGCTTGCTTTTGGTCTGGTATTTCGGGGCACATGATAAGAGAGTGTCCACAGAGGGGCGCAGGTGGTATAGGATGATCTACGGGATCAACCATTGCATCATCATCATCAGTTCTTTCCCTAGGTAGAGGAGTGTAGCCTATTGGTCGTGGTAGAGGTGCTAGAGGAGTAGCTAGTTCCAGTGGATCCCAGAATCGCACCTATGCTCTAGTGGACCGGTAGAATTCGGAGGCTTCTCCTGATGTAGTCACAGGTACATTATCCATATTTTCGCATAATGCATACGCATTGATTGACCCGGGTTATACATTGTCATATGTTACTCCATTGATTGCTGCGAAATTTGAAAGAACACCAAAATTATTAATTAAGTCAATTGAAGTATCTACATCAGTTGGTGAATCTATTGTTGCAAAAAGAGTATATCATAATTGTGTAGTAACTGTGTGTGATCATGATACGTTGGCTGATCTTATTGAACTGGAAATGGTGGATTTTGATGTCATAATGGGTATGGATTGGTTGGTATCTTGTTATGCTACGATAGATTGTCGAGCTAAGAAAGTACATTTTTATTTTCCACAAACGAATGTTCTTGAATGGAAGGGTAATATAGGGGCATCGAGAGGAAAATTTATTTCCTATCTTAAAGCAAGGAAAATCATAGCCAAGGAGTACATATGTCACTTAGTAAGAGTAAAAGATACTGATGTGGAACCACTAACTCCTCAGTCGGTTCCAGTAGTAAATGAATTCCTTGATGTATTTCCTGAAGATCTTCCAGGTTTACCTCCAGAATGGGAAGTAGAGTTTGGTATTGATGTAATTCCAGGCACTCAGCCTATCTCCATTCCCCCGTATAGAATGGCTCCAGCAGAATTGCGAGAACTGCAGGAGCAATTAAAAGACTTGCTGGACAAAGGATTCATAAGTCCTAGTATGTCCCCGTGGGGTGCACCAGTATTATTTGTACAAAAGAAAGATGGCACATTGAGAATGTGTATTGACTATCGGCAATTGAATAAGGTAACGATCAAGGACAAATATCCCCTCCCCAGAATTGACGATTTGTTTGATCAGTTACAGGGTGCCAAATGTTTTTCAAAGATTGACTTAACATCAGATTACCATCAAGTTAGGGTAAGAGAAAAAGATATACCCAAGACAGCTTTTCGAGCACGGTATGGCCATTATGAATTTTTAGTTATGTCGTTTGGACTAACAAATACACCGGTTGTTTTCATGGATTTGATGAATAGGGTGTTTAAGCCATTTTATTGATGTGTTCGTACCGGTGTTTATAGATGACATCCTGGTTTATTCAAGATCACAAGAGGACCATGCCAATCACTTACGGCAGGTGGTACAGATTCTTCGTGAGCATAAGTTGTATGCAAAGTTCTCTAAATGTGAATTTTGGTTAAAATCTGTAGCATTCTTGGGTCACATTGTGTTCGATGAAGGAATAAGGGTTGATACGCAAAAGATTGAAGCGCTGAAAAATTGGCCAAGGCCTATGACGCCTATGGAAATTCGTAGTTTTCTTGGGTTGGCAGGTTATTATCGAAGGTTTGTTGAAGGGTTTTCTTCCATTTCTGCACCTTTAATGAAGCTAACACATAAGGCAATTAAGTTTTAGTGGAATGACGCATGTGAGAAAAGTTTCCAAGAGCTGAAAGATAAATTGACTTCCATACCCGTATTAGTACTTCCCGAAGGCACAGAAGG
This sequence comes from Capsicum rhomboideum, assembly GCA_031232105.1. Classification (NCBI taxonomy): domain Eukaryota; kingdom Viridiplantae; phylum Streptophyta; class Magnoliopsida; order Solanales; family Solanaceae; genus Capsicum; species Capsicum rhomboideum. The sequence continues at coordinate 38,519,649 of CP124716.1, forward strand.
GTATGTAGTATATTGTGATGCATCCGGAGTTGGCCTAGGATGTGTATTGATGCAGTACGGTAATGTAATAGCATATACCTCATAACAGTTGCGGCCACATGAGAGAAACTATCCCACACATGATCTTGAGCTAGCAGCTGTGATATTTGCCTTAAAGATATGGCGCCATTATTTGTATGGAGTTCATGTTGACATCTACACTGATCATAAAAGTTTGCAATATATCTTTAAGTAGAAAGACTTAAATCTGAGGCAGTGGAGATGGCTCGAACTCTTGAAGGATTATGACATTGATATCTTATACCATCTGGGAAAAGCGAATGTGGTAGACGATAAATTAAGCCGCAAACCAGTAGGAAGTACTAGTGGCCAGTTGATGGAAAATCATGATATAGTCAAGGATCTACATCAACTAGCCATCTTGGGAGTTCGTCTTCTTGAATCTCCAGACGAAGGGGTTATTGTACAACATGCAGCAAAATCTTTATTAGTAGCTGAGGTGAAAGAGAAGCAGCATGCGGATCCTATGTTATTTCAGCTGAAAGAAAATGTACAACAGGGTTTGACAAAGACATTTGATCTTACGCAAGAAAGAGTACTTCAATGCCAAGGTAGAGTATGTGTACCGGATGTAGATGAGCTAAGGATACGAATTATGACAGAGGCGCATCATTCACGATATTCTATTCATCCGGGAGCTACCAAAATGTATCATGATTTGAAAGAAATGTATTGGTGGCAAAACATGAAGAAGAACATTGCAGAATTTATAGCTCAATGCCTAAATTGTCAACAAGTAAAAGTAGAGCATCAGAAACCTGAAGGTTACATGCAATGTATCAATCTTCCAGTCTGGAAATGGGACATGATTAACATGGATTTCATCACAGGTTTGCCTCGTACACTGCGGAAATATGATTCCATATGGGTAATAGTTGACAGGCTTACTAAGTCAACACATTTCCTACCAGTCAAGACCACTTATACAGCTGAAGATTATGCAAGGTTGTATGTTAAAGAGATAGTGCGATTACACGGGATTCCAATCTCTATTATATCAGATAGGGGAGCTCAATTTACTGCACATTTTTAGAGATCTTTTCAGAGGTGTTTGGGAACCCAAGTGAGTTTGAGTACGACTTTTCATCCTCAGACAGATGGACAAGCAGAACGTATTATCCAAACACTTGAAGATATGCTAGGAGTGTGCACGTTGGACTTTAAAGGTAGTTGGGATGATCATCTACGTCTTATTGAATTTGCCTACAATAATAGCTATCATTCAAGTATCAAAATAGCACCATATGAAGCTTTATACGGGAGGAAGTGTAGATCACCAATTGGATGCTTTGAAGTGGGTGAAACTGCTTTACTTGGGCCAGATCTTGTTCACCAAGCTATGGATAAAGTTAAAGTGATCCAACAGCGGCTACAAACGGCCCAAATTCGACACAAGTCATATGCTGATGTTAGAAAAAGAGGGCTCGAATTTACAATAGGTGATTGGGTATTCTTGAAGGTGTCACCGATGAAAGGGGTAATGAGATTTGGAAAGAAAGGAAAGTTGAGTCCATGATATATAGGGCCATATGAAATTGTCCGAAGATTTGGGCAAGTTGTGTATGAATTGGAACTACCCCAAGAACTCTCCACAGTTCATCCAGTGTTTCATGTTTCAATGCTTCGAAAGTGCATAGGAGATCCATCTAGTATTGCTCCCATTGAAGATGTACAAGTTATGGAGGATCTCACCTATGAAGAGATACCTATTGCTATTCTGGATCGACAAGTGAAGAGGTTAAGAAATAAAGAAGTAGCTTCCGTAAAAGTGCTTTGGAGAAATCAGCAGGTAGAAGAGATCACATGGGAAGCTGAAGAAATGATGAAGTATAAATACCCTCATTTGTTTCAAATGGAGGAGAAAGTTCAAGATGCGAGATCGGAGAAATAAAAAGTAAGTATCTATAAGCATTATGTATATATGTGGTAACATGAGGAATGATTCTAGACTTGAATTTGTTTAAATTGGATAATGTCACGAACATTCAAGGACAGATGTTTCTAAGGGGGGAAGGATGTAACACCCCGTAAATTTCCGAACCTAGTTAATTATCGTAACATTCATGAAATTATTTAAACATGAGATTGTTGGTGAATTATGCATTAATTTGTTGGGCTGAATTAACATGTGCTAATGGGCTCAATTTAAGGCCCAAAATTAAGCAAAAGGCATGGCCCAAATGGAAAATGACCCATTCTTGTGTTGACCAAGTAAACACACATTAATTATGCCCAAATATATGGCTAAGGATGACCAAAAAGGGACTATATAAGGGGGAAAATCAGATTTTTAATCACAAAATCACACATGTCATTTCTAGATTTTTCGCAAATATTTCTCGTCTCCCACAAACCCTAAGCAACTATCTCTTTGGACAAGATCACTCTTTTGCAAGCCTTGGTAAGTGTTTAATCTTATGGTGTAATATATTATATGCATGAGAGGTTGAATAAATCATGTTGGTTATGTTGGCGAAGTGTTGGACAGTTCACTATGTGTAAAACAATCTACTTTTGGTTAATCGATAAAGGGTTTTGCCTTATAAACGTGCAAGTGGACTTGTGGTCTTGAAGAAGTGAACTTGATGGATTAACTATCAACATGTAAGATGTGGTTATGTTCTTAACTTTATTTCTCTATGTGTATAACTTGTGGGATTGTTGGTATGAAATTGATCATGGAATTGGTGACGTATTGAAAGGAAAATGTAATTTTGGTGATGTTCATGTGTGTTGTGAAACCATGGTTGTTCGTTGGTATCCAAGTTGACCTAAAACATGTAAATAGAAGCTTATTTATGGCCATGGATCATTTATTACAAAAAATGACCCCTAGAGGCTGAAACGGGCATCCGCCCTCAAGTCTGGAGCACCTGCGGGCGCAGATGCCAAGGCAGGTGGCTCTAGACAAGGCCAGAGGGGCACCTGCGGACGCACCTCATCCACCTGCGGGCGCATGTGGCTCCATAGCCCAGTCCAGAATTTTGTTTTGCATGTTTTTGTCTCTTTTTGATCCCCGAAGCCCCCTATACCCTTCTTGGATGTAATTATCAACTTATGGTACCTTTTGAATGGCTTTAAAGGGTAGTTCGAAGGCATGTTGGATTATATCAATTATCGATTGTTGTTAATATGTTATTAAAGGTATTGAGGTGACTTGATGGAGTAATTGTGACGTAGTATTAATGAGGAAGCGTAAAGGATAAACTTGGTGTGAAATGCTATTGGTTTATGATGTGTTGGTCAATGTGTGGAATGTTGTGGTGTTGTTGGTATGGTAATGTAGTGTATTGTATTGTAAAGGGTGAAATGACGTTATATGGCAGTCATGTAGCTCATTGTCGTTTTGTGCACTTGTAAGGTAGTTAGTTGTTAACGTAAGCTCCGTTATGTACTTATGTTGTAGAGTAAAATGTAAGGAAGGAGTTAGATTATTGTATTCACATATAGGACTGTGTATTCATATTGGGAAGATAAGGTATGTAAGGTTACTCTTTTCGTATCTTTCTGCAACACATAGTGTTCACATTGTCATTGTACCTGTTCCATTCCAAAATGTTCTAAGGTATCTCATTTCATGTTATAATCTATCGTTAATCACATGTTTCTTATTCATTGATCAATTGTTATTCATGTGTCACATAATTGTGGACATGGTTCCAAAGGTCCAATAATGTTATGTTCTAACCTACCTCAGACCGAACCTGATATATTGGTTTATAGGTGGTAGCTCAGACCGAACCTGATATATTGGTTTATAGGTGGTAGCTCTGGAGGCATAATCCTAGCTCGGGTGATCCCAATGTTATGTTATGTTATGCAATGACCCACTGATCAGTTGGGGCCCAGGTACGATATGATACAAATGATGATGAATGAGCGTAAAAGTAAATAATGTAATGAAAGCAATGTACAGGGTTCCACATATACCATACGGTGGTTTATTCACATTGTTTACTCACTTGTATTTGATTTCATTGAAGTTCTTATGTATGATGCAGTTTCTTATAGCCTTACATACTCAGTACATTCTTCGTACTGACGTCCCTTGGGGGACTTACCTTACTTGTTGCAGGCGCAGGTGCTAGTAGACCTCCACAGTAGGTTGCGGGTCATTTGAAGATCATTGGTGAGCTTCAGTTGGTTCGGGGCTTTCCGAGTCACATGTGTACATTGGTTTTGGTACTATGTAAATATTGTAAAAGCCGGGACTTGTCCCAACTTTAGGATGGTTATGTACATGTATCTGTTAGAGGCTTTGTAGACAGACGTACGTGGGAAGATGAATGAAAGAATGTATGTTTTTGACATGGTGGCCCCAACGGCCAAGTTTCATATATATCATATATTTTCCATAACTTCCACCATTGGTATCTTGTACTTACATGGGAGAGAATGTTGTTCATCTAGTGGCATGCATATGAGTGTACATGAATGAAGATTGGTTCTCTCGGACCTTAACGACTTTGGGTGCCAGTCCGCCCCGTTGGAATTCGAGGCGTGACAAGTAGAGTCTAAACTGAGAGTGGAAAGATGTGTTCAGTAAGTGCCTAGATGTCCTTGGTAAGTTTGAGATGAGTCGGAAGAGGTTGTAGTGGAAGTGAACTATGTTGAGGGTAGTTGCTCGTAGTAGAATAGGTATAGGTGTAGTAGGAAGGAAAGAAAGGAAGAGGTAGAGTATAGTGTCCTTGATTATAGTTGTTAGTCGGTATAAATACAGACAGTGTCCAGTGGGTATGACCATTGTGTTGGGTAAGTATAAGTCGTCCAAGTGTGATGTTGAATTGAGTGACTCTTTGCTCTTTTATATATATATAATTTGAATGTTGTGACCAGCCTTCGGGCACTACTTGAGAATATTGAATTATGATTATGTATTGATCATTGAACTTAAATTATGTATATTGAGGTGACATTATTGGATCTGGTGTCACGCCGATATTGTTATTGGATCGGGTGTCATATCGATACTATTATTGGATTAGATACCACACCGGTACTGGTACATGGACTGAGCTCGTCCCCTACAGGTCATAGCATAGAGTCCCTGCTAACTTTAGCATGTGTGTACTCTTTGCATGCATGCATTCATATCATCCAATTGTTGTGCTTATATATTTATCGAAGTGCTTGTTGTGTATATTACTTGCCTTGATTTGAGTACATATATTAACTTTAGTGTACAAAGTTTTTACATACATATATATATATATATATATATATATATATATATATATATATATGGGGGGTACTAGGTGATCTGGTCTACTAGTGGCCTTGTTAGTATAATTCAGAGGTGGAATAGTGGGTCATAATTGTGTTGGGCATAGAATCGTAGGGCTGTTAGAGAATAAGGTAAGGTAAGAGTTAGGTAACTTAAAGAAGTACTTGGGAAGGTTTAGTTATCCAGAGTATTAATTGTTGCCATGATTTTCCTCTCTATTTTCTATGGTTGTTATTTGTTTCTAACCCTAATCTGCCAATGATACCTACCAATACATGTGGTTGTAATGATACTACACTTACTATATCTCCACTTGGGGGTATGGCCATATTGTAGGTCAATTGGAGTTTCTATAGGTATGATGTAGGTTATTCTTTTGCAGCTCATGTCATCTCATTCTTACATGGATGTTGTGTCTCGAGTTTTCTTCTTTATTTTTTAGTGCTCTTGTACTAATTTAAATTAGGTTTTGGTAAATTGTTAGTTAATTTTGCAGTGTAATTATGTGATAAATGTATTTGAGCGGGAGATCTGTCTTTCATTTAAAGGATTGTTCTTTTAAAAAATTGTTTAATATATCTTCCACACTTAATTGTATGGTTGGGTGGTAAGGGTTTTCCTAGCTAGGTTAGAGTTGGGTAGGTGCCCACATGATCCATGATTTAGATCATGACACCTAATATATGTCTATATATATATGTGTGTGTGTGTGTGTGTGTGTGTGTTTGTTTGTTTGTGTGTATCTATCTATCTATCTATTTATATATATATGTATGTATGTTCTTGATGTAAATCTAATGAACCATATATACTTCTTTATTTCAGATTTGATCAATTTTTTGTTTTCAAAGAATGCATTAATGGATAACATTATTAAAAGCCTGATCGAGTTAATAAAAAATGAGTAATTAAGCAATATTTAACGGGATAGACTATTAGTTCTAGAAAATATTTTACAAAATTGACACAAAGTCTCGTGTACCAAATCAAAGTTCTATTAGAATTTATTTATTCAGCCGTGATAAACTTAACTTCTAGGAATTTATATAATTTTAAGTTATAATTTTACTAGGAGAAAGTTTTATTATAAATAAAGCAGATGATTCAAACGATGCTTTTCTATGTATTAAAAATAATCTCTATGTAATTACATGTTATGCATCTCTATGTAGTAAAGTCCAATCTATATTTAGTCTAAGTTAAGTTGGTTGATATACATTTATTAGTTTCCAAATGTCTATTGGATGCATGTCATGCAACCATAATAAGCAGAAACCTCTCTTCCTTTCTCCCATCTATATTATCGACTCACTTTTACATCTTTTCCCCTCACCGCTAGTTATATCCCCATCATTTGCTCTTTCTTCCTTCAATCATTTTTCCTTTTTCTAATATATGGCTTCCAATAACAAACATTTTGCTGTGAAGTATTTAGAGAGTCTCTCTCTCTCCCCCTCTCTCTCTCTCTCTATGTGTGTGTGTGTGTGTATATACTTTCAACTTTGATCTCAATATGATACTATCAAAGACCTTAGATTATACCGGTAGATAACATATCAATTAGTTTTTTTTGTCATTTTTGTTAGAGAATCTGTCATATAAGTTTCACTAAAATCCACAAATTCATATATTAATTCATAAATATTTTTACCCAAAATCATTTCTGAAAAATAGAAGTAAATTTCAGATTATCCTCTATATTTTGAAGAGATGTATGATGACGTAAAATATTTAAGTTTGTTTTCTTATGTCCTAACATGAACGTTCTACTTGCTACTTTCATAAATAATGAAAAAGGAGTTAAATATATCTCTAACCATTTTATTTTCAAGCTCAATAATGAAAATTATATTCATTCAATCCCAACAACCAGAGAAACTAGAATATATATATATATAAAGAATAAGGCACGCATGTGAGGGAGTGTGAAAGTATAATTAAGTAAATGAAAAATGTGTCTTTCTAATAGCTTAAACTTTCAAATGAGATGTTCACTCATTTCACTATGGTATCAAAGTAGGTATAAGTTGGTCATGAATAAAGAATGAGTAAATAATACCTAAATTAAAGAATAAAAGTTTTTTTCTCAAATATATTTACACAAATCAATAAATACAAGAAAGTCATCTATTTAATCTTTTTATATCATCTAACCATTATGAATTATTATGGATGTAGAATCTAATTTGTTACTTTTAAATTAAGTTATTTAAATCAATATAAATATCAAAGTATTTTCTTACAATAAAAGAGTCATATTGTAACGACCCTTTCCCTCTTTATGGTTTAGTCTAGTATGCAAAAATTTGGGTTAAGATTCTCCCTAAATAAAAGTTAGAAAATTTAGACTAGGCTAGTCTTGGATGAAATCCGAGTGTGGTATTTTCTAGAATAATCCTAGTAATTATAGGTTGGTGTTTGAATGATTTGAGACCATTTTGTGATAGCTAATACATTAAGGAACCAGTAGAAACTTTTGAAGTAAATTGGGGTTAGTAGAACTCTTGATATCGCGATTGACGTAAAGGGGTTAGTTTGGGATGACAATATTTAGAAGTGTATTGTAAAATAGGCAATTTTTTGGAGTTGTCAGACACTTTGTGTCCACCTAGGCCACTATAGCGTGTTGCATCCCGCTACCACTAACCCGAATATTCCTGTTATAGTGGGAGTTAGAGTTGGTCAATCTCGCCATAGCAAGCGAATCCCGCTATAGCGATCATGCTATAGTGGGACAAATGTTGTTTAATGCATAAAATAGACCAAAAAAAAATTTTTCATTCCAAATACGTTCAAGAGCTGGGAGAGGTGATTTTGGGCGATTTCGACCTATTTTCCACCAAAATCCTTCATTTAGCTAAGTAATTATACCCTTGTAACTAGCTTTTTGAAGAATTATTCTTAGAATTACTAGTTTTTTAGTATGGGTGCGGATTTGACTTGACCTAGATGGAATTTCTAGTGTAATTTAGTGATTATTGGGTGAAACCCTTGAATTTTGGTTAAAGGTAGATGAACTTAGGTTGCATGCTTAGAATTCATCTTTGTAAACTCGAAATTAGTAGAATTAGGGGGAATTGAAGGTAGAAAAACCCTAGAAGAAGGGAATAATCATGATTTTGCCTTGGGGTTGGGATTAGGATATAATTCTTGATATTTATTAGGTCATTTGTTGAATGTGTGTTGTATTGTTATTTGTAGACTGGAATCAAGCTGAAATTGCAAGAAAAGGCAAAACTCAAGTTTGTTAGAGCAAGGGAAAGCTTAAATTGAGGTAGGTGATGGTTAAATGTAGTTGAAAACTCAATTTAGTTTATGTGTTCATGTTAACTGTCTCTTTGTGTAGTTGTTACAGTGCATGCTTAAAGGGTTGAATTGTTGAATGATACTCTAAATGTCTAATCACATCTAATGAGGTCATATGAAAGACTTGTTTTTCATACAAATGTGGGTGTGTTATTCTCATTTGTGATTGTACTTGTTGGAATTGGGTTGTTATTATAAGACACACTGATAAAGGGCATCGTCACAGAATTCTTAAAACTTCAGGAGTATAAGGGTGGGGACATTGTAATAAGGGTGGCATAACATTGGTTTGGGATAAGGGTGGCAGACACTAGATGTCTAGGATATTTGGTACATGGACTGAGCTCTTCCCATAGAGGTCATGGCTAGTGGGCAACCATAAGACCCTTAGCATCTTTGTACACGGTATTTGTGAGTTTGATGGTCCCTTGAGTGGACCGGGTTTTATTGTTGTTGATATATTAGGTTCCTTGAGTGAACCGTTGACATTATTATAGTTATTCGGATCCCTGAGTGGTCCCAGATATAGGCATAATTGAATTGCATAATTTTTATTAAGGTCTATTAAAAGTGCAATTGTAACAAGGTTGAACTTAATGTTGTTGGTCACTATGTTGTTGGCTTGGTTTATTATTGTTAATCATGGTTTTGACTTGGTAAATTGTCTATATTGACTTATCCTTGTCTGTATTTATTAGGTATTATTGTGAAAGGTTTGTTGAGGTCTAATTGAGGCAAAAGTAATTGACAAGTGTTTCATGGTTGTTCTTGTTCATAAGGTGTTAGTTATTTGTACAAATTTATTATTTTGGGTTGGCTGATGACCCTACCAGTACATAGTGACTTTGCATTAAAACTACTTGTACTTTTCTTTTTGTTGAGTGTAGAGCATCTTCTAGAAGCTACATCGAGACCTCAACTTTAGTACGTTATTCGCTTTGATTCAAAGGTGAGCTACATCTTCCAGGTAGCCGTGAGTCATCTTACTTTTAGTTTTTGTCCACTTGTTCCAGACATAAACACTTTACTATTTTGTTTTTCAGGTTGAACCCGTAGTTGACATTATAGATGTTTTTGTACAATGACTTTCAGTTCTTGGGGCTATCTTAGATATTTCGTATATTTCCATAATTCCTATTATTATTATTAGAACATTTTGAGAGATTGGTTATTAATGGAATTGTTTGTTTCTTTTGAATTTTATTAAGTGGAATGGATGGGTATTTGGGGTAAATGGTTCTCCCACCGGAGGGATAGTGTGCATACCACGGGTTTGGGTTATGACAAGATTGGTATCCGAGCCATAGGTTCGTGATCACATTGTACCAAAATGAGTCTAGTAGAGTCTTGCGGAATAGTACGAACTTGTGTGTACTTTTCTTTGAGAGTCTATGGGACTTTAGGAAATTATCGCTTTCTTTCTCCTTTCATTCTATAACTTGATTTCAATTGGTATCTGGCGATCGAAATTGGTATCTAACCTTTTTACTTTTTTATCTGCATATGGTGAATATGAGATCCAATAGAGCGAGAGCAGCAGCTCCAACTGTGAAACCAGCAGTCCAAGGCAGGGGAAGGGGTAGGGGAAGAGGGAGACGTAGAGCAAACCTCGCCAAGGGTGGAGCTCAGACTGCAACAAATTTGGCTAGACAGAGATTTGAGACACCTCTCCCACCCTAGGATCAACATAATGATTTGAGAATATAGAAGTTTTAGAACATGAGGTGACAATACTAGTTCTAGCAGGTGCAGCTCTTCCATCGTTGTCGTCAAAGGTGATTCAGTAGGTACTTGCTTTTCTGAGTAGGCTGGCAGGTACAGGAGCCACGCGTACAGTACCCTCTTACCAATTTCTAGGAGTACTGCCTGCTGCTACTCTTACTCCTAGGATAGATAAGGTCTATGGGGTGGAGGTTTTCCCTTGTTTGGTGTTAGGTCTTGTCATGACTGGGACTGAACATGAGATGTTGACTAAGTTTTTGAAGATGAAACCTCCTACCTTTGTGGGTTCTAATACTGAGGATGTGTTTGAGTTCATAGTTGATTGTTAAGAGAGGCTGCATAAAGTAGGTATTGTGGAGCATCATGGTGTTGAGTTTTAAGCCTTCCAACTACAAGGTGATTCAAAGCGGTGGTGCAGGTCTTATGTAGAATCTAGGTCCCCAACTTTACCTTCATTGACATGGACTCTAAATTCCATACTCTATTTTTGGAGAAGTATGTACCGCATACTCTTCATAATCATAAGAAAGATGAGTTTCTGGCCCTTGAGCAGGGCAATATGTCTGTTGCAGCCTACGAGGCTAAGTTTCATGCATTGTCCCATTATGCTACTCAATTACTTGGTACTGAAGAGGAGAGGATCTAACTTTTTGAGAAAGGTTTGAATACTGACTTGTAGCTGTTTGTTATACAGGTGACTTTTGTTGGAATGACCTTTAATGATATTATTGATTATGTGAAGAAGGTAGAAGGAGTCAAACAAGTTGGGCAAGCCAAGTTGTTATCAAAGAAATCTTGGAAGATAGGTAACTTCAGTAGTTCTTACTCCAGGGGTTATGGTCATCAGGCTTATCTAGCTTGCCCTATACAGTCAGTTCTGCCAGCCTCTATTCAGGGACCACTCAAGAGTCCTCAGTTGTGAGAAGCCAAGGGGATTTGTATTCTTCTTCTAGCAATCCCACCCTAGACCGAACTTGCTATGCTTGTGGTATTGTGTGGAACTTCAAGACGGATTGTCCTAATGATAGGTATACTGGTTTCCAGGGTCATCAGCAGACTAGAGTTATGGTCAAGTTAGTAGAGATGGAGGTAGTAATGGTAGAGGTCATTCATGGGATGGGTGTGGTAATCATCAAAGTGGTTGTGGTAGAAATTAAGGTAGTGGTAATGCAAGGAGAGACGGTGCTCAGCCTATCGGAGAGGTTACTCGGATCAATAATAGAGCTTATTACTATGCCTTCCCAGGAAAATCCAAGGTAGAGGCTTCTGATGTTATCATTACAATTAATATTCTCATCTGTGACCGGATGGCTACGGTTTTGTTTTATTCGGGTTCCACTTATTCTTATGTATCTATTAAATTTGCCTTGAGTTTAGACATGGTTTGTGATATACTTGACTCACTTGTGTACGTATCTACTCTGAGTGGAGACTCTGTGGTGGTGACTCAATTTTATCATGCTTGTTTTATTATATTTATGGGTTTTTGGACTTAGGTAGATTTGGTAATTCTAGATATGCTTGATTTTGATATCATCTTGAGCATGACTTGGTTAACCCCGTATCATGTTATCCCGAACTATAATGCAAAAATTTTTACTTTAGAGATGCCTGGGATGGATAAGTTAGAATGGGAAGGTGTATATAACTCTGGACCTATGAAAATTATTTTTTTATTTGAGCTAAGAAGCTTATTGGGAAGGGGTGTTTGGCCTTTCTGGAACATTCTTGGGATGTTAATGCAGAGGTCCCTTCTATTGAGTCAGTTCCTATAGTGTCAAAGTTTCAGGAGGTTTTTCCAGCTGATTTTCTTGGTATGCCTCTAGATTGGGAGATTGAATTTTGCATTGATTTCGAGTCGGGCACTCGCCCAATTTCTATTCCTCCCTATCGAATTGCTCCAGCTGAGTTGAGAGAACTCAAGACTCAGTTGCAGAAGTTACTTAATAATGAATTCATTCATCCTAGTGCTTCTCCTTAGGGTGCTCTAGTGTTTTCATTAAGAAGAAAGATGGTAGCATGAGAATGTCTATAGACTACAGGCATTTGAATTAGGTTACCATCAGGAATAAGTACCATTTTCCCCAAATAGATAATCTTTTTTACCAGCTATAGGGTGCTTCAATTTTCTCTAAGATAGACTTGAGGTCAGGGTATAACCAGTTAAAGATTCAGCCAGAGGATATACCCAAGAAAGCTTTCAGGACTCGGTATGGGCATTACAAATTCTTAGTGATGTCCTTTGGGTTAACTAATATGGCAGCAACATTTATGAGTTTGATGAATGGTATTTTTCAAGTCTTTCTTGGATTCGTTTGTGATTTTTTTTTTTTTGATGACATTTTGGTTTACTCTAAGAGTAAGGCGGAATATGAAGGTCATTTTCGTATAGTCTTGGGGATTTTAAAGGAGAAGCAACTTTATGCTAAGTTCTCTGAATATGAGTTTTGGAGGTCTTTTGTGGCCTTTTTAGGGCATCTGGTTTCAGAAAAGGGGGTGATGGTAGATCCCCAGAAGATTGAGGCTACCAAGACTTAGGTTCGGCCTAGCTTTATGATTAGGGTTTGAAGTTTTGTGGGTCTTTCTATCTACTATCGCAGGTTTGTCAAGAACTTTGCCTCCAATGCTACTCATTTGATAAGACTGACACAGAAGGAGGTACCATTTTTTTGGTCTGACAAAAGTGAAGAGAGCTTTCAAAAGCTCAAGTCTCTTTTAACCACAACTCCAATCGTTGCTTTTCCAGAGGAAGGTAAGGATTTTATTGTTATTTGTGATGCTTTACGCTCTGGTTTGGTGATGTATTGATGTAGGATAGGAGTGTGATTGCTTACTTTTTAAGAAAGTTGAAGCCTCATGAGAATAATTATCCAACCCATGACTTGGAGTTGGCAGCGGTGGTTTTCACACTTAAGATATGGAGACACTACCTTTATGGTGTCAAGTGTGAGCTGTTTAATGAACCATCGTAGTTTACAACATGTTTTCACCTAAAGGGATTTGAACTTGAGGCAGAGGCGGTAGATGGAATTGGTGAAAGATTATGATGTGACCATCCAATATCATCCAAGCAAGGTCAATGTGATGGCAGATGCATTAAGCCAGAAATCTATAAGTATGGATAGTTTGGCTTGTTTGGGAGTATCAAGGTGACCTTTGTCTAGAGAAATCCAAACTCTAGTAATGTGGTTCATGCAATTTGGAGTGTCTGAAAAGGGTGGAGTGTTGGCTAGTATGGAAGTAAGCTCAACATTCCTTGATCAAATCCAGGCTAGGCAATTTGAGGATACAAAATTGAACAAGATTCGGAACAAAGTGGTGTGTGGTGAAGCTCAAGATGCTACACTGGATACGTGTCGAGTGTTGAGGGTGAGAAGACACATGTGTGTACCTCATATTGATGATGTGATTTTGAGTTTTCTTGTAGAATCTCATGGTTCCCTATACTTTAATCATTCGGGTTCAACCAAGATGTACCGTGACTTGAAATAGTTTATTAGTGGCATGATGGAAAGAGATATAGTGGATTATGTAGCCAATTTCCACAACTTTCAGCAGGTGAAGTATGAACACCATAGGCCCGCAGGTTTTCTTTATAGAATGCCCATTCATGAGTAGAAGTAGGAGAGGATAGCTATGAATTTTGTGATGGGTCTTCCTAAGACCTTGGGGCACCATGACTCAATTTAGGTCATAGTGGATAGGCTAACCAAGTTTGCTTATTTCATTAAGTGAACTACCATTTGGAGTAGTTAGCTAAGATCTATGGCAAAGAAATTTTGAGATAGCATGGGGTGCCAATTTCCATTATATCTGATAGAGCTATATAGTTCACCTCTAAATTTTGGCACAAGTAACATGAAGAGTTGGGCACCAAAATTGATCTTAGTACTCCATTTCATCCTTAGACTAACGGACAATCTGAAAGGACTATTCAGATGCTTGAGGATATGTTATGGGCATGTGTGGCTGATTTTGGTGGTCAATGGGATAAGTTCCTTCAGTTGTGTGAGTTCTCATACAACAACTACATTCTAGTATTGACATGACTCCATTTAAGGCACTCCATAGGAAGAGGTGTAGATCACCTATAGATTGGTCTGAGGTTAGTGATGTGAAGCCTTTGGGCATAGACTTAGCAAAGGAAGCTCAAGAGAAAGTAAGGTTCATTCAAGACAAGTTGTTGCCCAAAGTAGACAAAAGAAGTATGTGTATCACAAGGTGAGGGATATATATTTCAAACTAGGTGACCATGTGCTACTAAAGGTGTCTCCTATAAAGAGAGTTTTGCAATTTGGCAATAAGGGTAAGCTTAGCCCTTGTTACATCGGTCTATTTGAGGTTCTTGATGACATTGGACCAGTAGTGTACAAGTTGGTGTTGGCACCAAGCCTTTTAGTAGTCCATCCGGTATTTCATTTTCCATGATCAAGAAATATCATAGGGATGATGACTATATTATTAAGTGGGACTCTACTTTGTTTGAGAAAAACCTTTTGTATAAGGAGGAATCAATAGTGCTTCTTGATTGAGATGTTCAGAAGTTGAGAAACGGAAATCTGACCAATGAAAGTCCTGTGGAAACACCATCCTGTTTAGGAGGCCACTTAGTAAATCAAGAAGGATATGTGTGACAAGAACCCTCACTTATTTGAGGATTTAGGTACTTTTCTTACTTTCTTCTTACCATGCTTTCTTAAATGATCATTCGGGGATGAATGATGGGTTAATTTGTATCTATTGTAATGACCCTTTCCATCATTATGGTTTAGTCTAGCGTGTCAAAATTTAGGTAAAGATTCTCCTGAATATAGAGTTAGAAATTTCATGCTAGGCTCGACTTGGATGAAATCCGAGTATGGTATGGTCTATAATAATTTGGGTAAGGATAGGTTGGTGTTTGAATGATTTGAGACCATTTTATATTTTCTAAGATGTTAAAGAACTCGTAGAAACTTTCGAAAGTGAATACGGGTTAGTAGAACTCTAGATATCGCGATTGATATAAAAAAACTAGTTTGGGATGTCAATAATTAGAAGTATGTTGTAAAATAGACAAATTTCTATAGTGGTCAGACATTCTGCCTCCTCCAAGGTCGCTATAGCGGGCTACATCCCACTACCACTGGCCCGCTATAGCGGGAGTTAGAGTTGGTCAATCTCGCCGTAGTGGGTGAATCCCGTAATAGAGATGCTGCTATAGTGGAAATCATTCTACTATAGTGGGATAGACGTTGTTTAATGCAAAAAATATCCCAAAAATATATTTTTCATTCCAAATACGTTCAAGGTCTTGGAGAGGTGATTTTGGGCGATTATCTACAAAATCCTTCATTGAAGTATTTCTACCCTTTTAGATAGTTTTTTGAAGAATTATCCTTAGAATCACTAGTTTTTTAGCATGGAGGAGAATTTGACTTGACCTAGGTGGAATTTCTAGTGTAATTTAGTGATTACGGGATGAAACCCTCGAGTTTTGGTTAAAGGTAGATGAATTGAGGTGACATGCTTAGAATTCATCTTTCTAAACTCGAAATTGGTAGAATTAGGGTGGATTGAAGGTAGAAAAACCCTAGAAGAAGGGAATGATCATGATTTTTGGCCTTGGGGTTGGAATCAGGTTATAATCCTTGATATTATTAGGTCATTTGTTGAATGTGTGTTGTATTATTATTTTTAGATCACAATCAAGCTGAAATTGCAAGAAAGGGCAAAGCTCAAGTTCGTTAGAGCAAGGAAAAGCTTGGATTGAGGTAGGTGATAGTTAAATGTAATTGAAAATTCAATTTAGTTTATGTGTGCATATTAATTATCTCTTTGTGTACTTGTTATAATGCATTCTTAAAGGGGTGAATTATTGAATGATATTTTAAGTCTCTAATCATATCTAATGAGGTTGTATAAAAGACTTGCTTGTTTTTAAAGTGTGGGTGTGTTATTCTCATTTGTGATTGTACTTGTTGGAATTGAGTTGTTATTGTGAGATGCATCGGTAAATGGAATTGTCACAGAATTGGTGAAACTCCTGGAGTATAAGGGTGGGGACATTGTTATAAGAGTGGCATAACATTAATTTAGGATAAAGGTGGAAGACACTAGATGTCTGGGATATTTGGTTCATGGACTGAGCTCGTCCCCTACAGGTCATGGCTAGTAGGCAACTATACGACCCTTCGCATGTGTGTGCACTGCATTGGTGAGTTTGACGGTTCCTTGAGTGGATTAGATTTTATTGTTTTTGATAAATTGGGTTTATTAAGTGAACCGGTTGACATTATTATTGTTATTTGGTTGCCTAAGTGGTCCGGGCTATTGGCATAATTGAATTGTATAATCTCTGTTGAGTCTATTAAAAGAGCAACTGTGACAAAGTTGAACTTATTGTTGTTGGTCATGGTTTTGTAGACTTGGTTTATTATTGTTGTTGGTCATGGTTTTGTAGACTTGGTTTATTATTGTTGTTGGTCATGGTTTTGTAGACTTGGTTTATTATTGTCAGTCATGGTCTTGACTTGGTGAATTATCTATATTGACATATATTTTTCTGTATTTATTGGGTTTTGTTGTGAAAGGTTAGTTGAAGGTCTAATTAAGGTAAAAGTAAATTGACAAGTGTTTCATGGTTGTTCTTGTTCACAAGGTGTTAGTTATTTGTACACATTTATTATTTTGGATTCGCCGATGACCCTACCAATACATAGTTGCTTTGTAGTGATACTACATGTACTCTTCGTTTTGTTGAGTAAAGAGCATCTTCCAGTGGCTACATCGAGTCCTCGTCTTTAGTACGTGATTTGCTTCAACTCAAGGGTGAGCTACATATTCCGGGCAGCCATGAGTCATCTCACTTTTAGTTCTTGTCCACTTGTTCCGGACATAGACACTTTCCTATTTTGTTTTCCGAGTTGAACCCATAGTTAACATTATTAGATGTTTTGGTACAAGACTTTTAGTTATTGGGGTATTTTAGATATTTCATATATTTCCGCAATTGCTATTATTATTCTTAGAATATTTTGAGAGATTGGTTTGTTAATGGAATTGTTAGTTTCTTTTGAATTCTGTTAAGTGGAATGGATGGGTATTTGGGGTAAATGGTTCTCCCACCAGAGGGATAGTGTGGTTGCCACTCGCAACGGGTTTTGGTCGTGACACATATGTGAAATATAGTTTCACCTATAATTTGCTAAATCATTAGAAGATACATGAGTAGAAATACAGGAGTATGTCTTTTATGAGATAAGAATTTACCCGTATCAATTATTTACATTAAATAGATAAAGAGATGTGTAACATATAATTGCATAGGGATTTTTTTTTCTTCTAATCATGATTAATTAATATATATGCATACCTGCTATTTAAATTACTATTAACAACATATATCTTTTCAACGTCTTGTAAAGATATTTTTAGTCAAGGATAATTTTAAAAAAGAAACCCTCTAGTTGATATATAGTCTCATCATTAAATTATGCCAAACAGAAAATTGAATGAGTTGTTGACAACAAGCAAAATGTTTGTCACACACATTATTAAAGGAAGGCCAAACACAAAGCAAAAAACAATGCAAAATGCCTCAACTCATAAATCTTTTGCCTTCAATCCCTATTAGTGTGTATATTTTACCTAAAATCAAGAAAGTGGCAAACAACTCAACCTCAAATTCAATTGATAAAATGGTGATAAAATATGGTGTGTGCCTAAAAATTCATGCTACAAAGTTTGGTCACTTTGCAGTTGATGGATGTCGTGAATTTGTGAAGAGTGATGATGACGGAACTAAAGACGCATATATTTGTGCTAATTGTGGGTGCATTAATAATCCATTATTGCAGCATTATCATACAATCAGGCTTCGCTTCTTTAACCGTGATGTTATTCTAAATGTTGGAAATGTGCCTATTTTTCATCCTTTCTTGAGAGGAATTGTGTCAGCTAGTACATCACAAGTCTCATTTTCTACTTCTTTGCCTGATTCGATAACATCTCTTGTTCAAGAAAATGTTCTTCGTGATATGACAACTCCTATGTAAACCTTATTGTCGTTATCTTCTAAGGATGAAATGAGTATTCTCAAAGGAAAATAAGACATGAACATGAATTGAGAAGTTAATCTTTGTTTTAATTAGCATAAGTTAAGTGTAAACTAGGGCCAACTTCAAATGAGCATATCTACTAGAATATAAAAATTTATGGGGCCCAATACCCACCAAATAAAAGATCTCTGAGTCTTGTTTTCAACAAATCCAACCATTCATCAATCCACTTTCGGAGTAAAAAGTTATGATCATTTTACTGAACACTATCGGGGTTGAAAAATCGGTCGCTGCAGCGGTAACTTTGCCACTGCATCAGTAACTGGGCAATATTTAATGTCAGTTTTGACGTTTTTGGGGTTTTTAATTCAAAAAATTTGTCCCAAATCCCTAGGGGACAATTTTCTAAGTATCTGGGTGAAAATTCTTCATTGAGGTAAGTTCTTCCGTCATCTTCTTCGTCTTTCAATCCAATAACATCCTAGAATCAGTAGAATGAGCTTTAATGGTGAAATTCTTGGGGATTAGAACCTAAGTGTATGAGATTTTAGGAAAAACCCATGGGTTGGGGTAATGTCACCTAGAATTAATTCTAGATTATTAACTAACTATTCCTAGCATGAATTAATGAGTCTAAAACATGAAATTGGTTGTTAGGGATCTTGAATTCTTAAAATTGGAATTTTTAGCTTTGAAACTCCATTAATGTAGATGGGTTAAGTATGATAGAACTAGTTAATGGTTAATTGACCCTTAGATAGTGTTTTAGACCCTGAATAAGGATAGAATTATTGGGTTGAATTCCTAAAGTAGTTTTTCAAAGAGTAGTTACTTGATTACTCCTGTAATTGTTTGATTTCTAGATGATTGGGATAATGGAGGCATAAAGGAAAGGAAAGAGCAACCTGTATGTGGCTTGCTTATTTCAAGATCTTTGGTCGAGGTAGGTTATGGTTTAATGTGTAGTAGACTTGGATTAGTTACATGTAATACCAATAGTTGATGGGAGATTTCATATCTAGGCCTACGGACATGGAGTTTGGATGGATAAAACATGGAATTAATGTAATAATGATATAATTGTGTGTTCTTGTGTTTTGTATAGATCTGTTGACGGGTGTGTGTATTTACGTGACTTACTTGATGATTTACAAAGTTTAATGTGTGAATATGGATAATAATAGAAGGAGTAAGAGAACTTGTAATCCATAGAACTAGTCTTTAATACCTTAAAGGGGTTCACCCGATATTGTGTATGTTTGTAGTATGAGATATTCTTGCTAGAAGATAATTAGGAGGATCGATTGTGATAAGAGGAGGTGATATTGTAACTTAAGAACCTAAAGTCAAGTTTGGCTAAGTGCTAGGAAGTAAGATGTGTAAATGTATATGACTCTAGCTAGAATTGTAAGTTGAATAGAGCCGAGTGATTGAATGATCGACTAAAGGGGATAGTGTCGTGAACTTAGTGATGACTTGAGTGTAAGGGTTATTAGTTAGTAACTGAATTTATCGTCTTCAATATGAATAAAAAGAGGGTTAGATTGGTGAACAAAATAGTATGATGAATTAGAGTGTAGGTATCAATCTTGGTGGAATGTGCACTCCTAAAATGGATACTTAATTGATTGGTCTTCGGACATGTTTGTGAATGATGATTAGGTTTGATAATGCTCATTTGAATAAGTGGTGAATTGACCCTCCGGCATACTTGTGATTTCATATGTTAGTGGATATTTGTTGTTTACTTGAAATGATGAACTTGTTGACTTTAGACTACATTTACTTGGTTGTCATTAATTGTAAGCTCTGTTTTGATCGTTGTTACTTGTATCTGATTTGAATTGGGTGTTTGTAATTTGCTTTTGGGCATTCCTTGTAATTATTGACTACATCCTGCATTTACATTTATATTGATATTGATGATGAATATTATGATGGTGTGGAGATGAGTTGATGATATTGATGATGTTATTGAGATCATGATGATAATGATGTTGACAATGATATTGATAATGATGTTAAGATGATATTGATGATGATATTGAGATCATGATGAAAAGATAGATGATGTTGATGTTGAGATCAAAAGAGATGATACGTACTGTCACGACCCAATTTCTCAAGTCATGATGGCACCTACTCTAACCCGCCAGTAGGTAAGCCTACCCATAGTCTGGAACAGCTAGTAATGGACTACCAGGAGAAAAGAAGAAGCTGCAGAATAAATATAACAAAAAGGCTATTATAATCCCAAAACCTGATAGAGCCAGTATAAGTGTTTCTAGTACAACAAGAGTACAAGTGAAATATAGGATAAATATATATACAAAAATGTCTCTGGATACAAAATAGAGATCAGTCTGACAGTTAGAGAGAGAGTAGGAATAACTCCGAACGTCAGGAGCTCACCCAAAATCTCTGATCCATAGCAGCTCCGCACAATGTACACGTCAACGGTGATAACTCGTACTATGATCTGCAGGCTACAGAAGTATAGAATGAGTACCAAACACATGGTACTCATTAAGCATCGGCCGACTGAGCTCTAGAAATAATGAATGCATAAATAACATGTAAAGCAAAAAAAATAAACTACAGGAAACTATTCGAGAAACTAAACATGATAATGCTATCAGGGGAAACAAGGATAAACTATCCTATTCTAACAGTATTCCAGAACTAAAGTGCAATACCGTATATCACCAGACAATATTCAATTGAAGATTGAAAGAAGGATATATAGTAATAATACTAGGCCAAAGGATACATATACAATATGAATAGATAAGGAAAGAGAGGGACATATGGTAATACCATATATATATATATATATAGAGAGAGAGAGAGACATACATATAGGACTATATCACAGGTAACATCATGAAGGAGTCCACCTAACATCTCAAGGATAAAAACCAAGTAGGGAAACTAATACTAGCATAATCAGGGTACCTAACCATAATGTCTAACTATCAGGTAACTATCAATAATGTAATTTACCATAATAAAGAAAGAATCAGAAGCGTACTATCAATCGCGTATACCAGTCCATAATCATCTTGTCACGAACTAACCATAACAATCAGTAAATAAGTAACCGACTAGCTCGTACAACCAATAACCTAATCGGGCCACCATAAGCCCTGAAGTTTCATGGAAAACTCAGCAAACAACAATCATAACCAGTACCTATACAGCCCCTATAGGACTGATAGATACAAGCACCAAACAATCATACTGGTGATAGGCGATGCATATAAATGAATGAATGCAACATAACCATAAATACCATGTCTGATCTAAGTTCCATAATGTAATAAGCGTATATACCTCCTCCAGCTCAATAGCTCGCAAAGGCAGGACCTACGGCGACCATCCTTCTCCGGCACTTTGGCTCTCGGACGAAGAAGCCCTTAAGGGACTCGATATATTCGTATACACTGCCTGGTCCCGAACCAAGACTTCTAGTGACCATCATAATCAATCTACTTCATCCAGTACTAGATAAATATATAAATATAATAAGTGTACGGACTCGAACCATGACTAAAATAGTGTAAGTTTGTAAATCCATTGCCCGAGATCAAGTTCGAGACTAAATCGATGTAATAATATAGAAAGGGTCGGAACCTCTCTCAACCAAAGTAAATAGTAGTGGTAAAAGAATGGATAAACCACCGACCGGAATCAATCTCGATCTAATTTCCAAAATACCATATTTAACTCCAAAAGCTCATATTTCATTAAATAAGGTGGTACGATTCCCATCATAAAAGAACCTATTTTAAAAGTGAAAAGTGGGAATAAATCCCTTTTTAGAAAACAGTAGTAAAATCAAGCATTTGGTTAGAATCGTACCACTAAGTGAGCATGAATGCGCCTAAAATGTTTGTATCCCATCACCAGTATCCAAACAATATACCTATAAGCGCTTAATCGTCTATAAACTAGAATCATGTCCTCTTTAAGGATAAATTATTCACTTGGAGTCCAACTAGTTCTGTAACCACAGCCTCGGGCCCAACAATACATAATGAACCTAATAGCACCCCATAACTCGGGAAACCACGATATATAAGGGCGTAATATCACTAAAGGACCTAGTTGGAGAAATACCCCCCAAATCACTAAGTCAAATGGTAAATCTTATACTAAAGGATCCTTAATCATCAAACTATTGTTAACATGCGTATAATCAAGGGTAGCAGGATTCTGTGGGCATAACAAGTATCCTATGCTAAGGTTTGGGTCACATTCCTTCCCCAAATTTCCTAAATAGACTAAGTCATGATATACTAGTCATAATCCCATCCTATAATTCCTACCTAGAATGCAACCTATACTATACAAAATCTCATAGAGAAAACTAGATCAAAGCCTACCTCAATGACAAACAATAATTCTTGAATCGTCCACAAATTGCTAGTCCTTGCTCCACAATCCCAAAATGTCATCACGTTATCACAATAATAATCTACACGTCAATACAAGTAAAATGAGACCTATATTTGTTATATAAAAGGTCGGGTCAAAATTTGGGTCAAGAACGGGCCTGCAAATGAAATCTAAAATTGAATCTGTCACGAGGTCCCTCGAAGGACAAGGAATGTGTGCTCAAAAGTTGAGCACAAATGGGACATATATTGGGGTTCAAATCAGCCTACAAAGTTTAGGAATCAAGACCTAATTTCTAAGAATTTACAATGAAAATGAGAGAATTTAACGGGTATAAAATAATGGGAAACAACCAAGGAGCATTAGATTAACTTACCTTAGCCTCAAGGATGATTCCCCACACTTTCCTACGTCCCAAGCTCTCAAAAATAGTGAAATGGCGCTTGAAAATGAAGAAGAAATTGGGGAAGAAACATATATACTGCTCAGGGCATTACCTTTTGTGAATGCGGGACCCCACCTCGAACGTGGGACCAAACCAGAAAGACCCTTCGAGAACGCGATAGGTCTACCGCGAATACAAAAAGTAAGGCTGAGTTGGTCAAGTTAGCTTACCCTTTATGAACGTGATGCTGGCTCACTAACGTGAAGGCCAGAAATCTTTCCTATCTTGAATGTGGCCAATGCCAGGTGAATGCGAAGGCCAAATTGGCATGCACCAGAAGCTGGAAAAACCATCAAACACTTAAGTCCTCACGGACTCCAACCGGGGACTCTATATTTGTTCAGAACCCCTTGCCCAGAAATGAACTATGCTACTATACCAAATTTGACATTCCAGGCTCAACAGAACCATCACAATTTCCAACGGATGTCGTTTCGATTAAATATGGGTCCCACACCTATAGTTCTATTTTCATCAAATCTACCCAATAGCCCAAAACAAGTCTGGAAGCCTTGGGACATGGACCAAAGTCCCCCTAACCTAAAATCAACGTTCAGGAGCTGATGGCATAGTCAGAATTCTCATCCGAGGCCATTAACTAAGAGTGTTGATTCGAGACCGATTCCTTAATATCAAAAGCTCTAAAATAGGAAAATGAGCCTAAAACCCAAACGAACTACCAGATAACCAAACCAACAGTTCTAGTAAGTCATAAATGACTTGTAGCCACTGTGGGAAGGCTCGAAACACAAAAAACATATGAAAATTGAGAAAATGAGCTGAAGGGTCATTACAATATCCACTACTAAAAGAACTTTCATCCATAAAAGTCAATAGATAGAAAGAGCTTGAAAGATTGAAAGGATGAAGTACAGGGCCTGCATGCTTCGAGCAAGACTCCCAAGATAATCCTCCAATCAGAAACAACACTTCTAAGGGATTTTGCTATAGGTATCCCTTTTTCAACCAACTTCCTTACTTCACTTTCCAAAAAGCCAAAACTTATCCTCAGCAGCCAACTGACCTCCAACTGAACCGAGAACGACTGATGCATGCAAATCCAAACCACAACACGCTGACAACACACCGATACAAGCACATCCAATAAAAACTCAACCAAGCTAAAGGCAATCCAAGGCATGAATCATGTAACCAACTCTAATTTCCAAATCTAACCTTCTTTTGCCTTTCCAAACCTGCTACCTACTCTGAACTACACAAAACATCATCTGAGTCCTATCTGCGTAATCCCATAACACTATCCTCGAAAGACTAAAACTGATCCACTGAAAACTCATAATGCCAAGCATAAGAATAAGCCTATAAGGTGCTACCTGGACACACCAATGGAGACGATCAAAGCCTGCAATCTCTAGCCCAAAATACAATTAGTCCAAATGACCCTCAAAACTAATAGTCATAAATCCCAAGCACAATCTCTCGAAGCTGAATTCCACTCCAGGATACCCCATTGACTGTGGGAGAAACCATGCTAAGTCCAACTAAAATACACTTCCCCCACTGAGTAGGCATACAAAATTTTTAACAAAAACTAAGAATCAAGGGAAACAGCAGTAGCAACAAATACTATGTGCCGATGGACCAACCTCTTAGTATCTATCAAGAATGACCCATTCAAACTGGAGGAAACTAAACTGGTAGGCAATGAGTAGGCCAAGTCAGCCTATAAACAAAGCCTCAGCTAACTAAATTTCAAATTGGAGGCTGCCACCAAGCTCTAGACCCCATAGCCAAAATCTCAACAACGAAGTTGAACTACTCGATCTCAACTATCCAAATGATCCTGTTGACGAGCAAGTGTCCATAACTTGAAAACTACCACAACCTCCAAGCCATCCTTCAATAGAGAGCCAAATCTAATACTTGAGCCGAAAAATCCTTTACTAAGGTTGAATGCCCAAATCATCTCACTATCAGTAATCAAGTGTCTAAATGATGATCCTTGCAATGGTTGAAACTGAGACGTTGCCAAGGAACAATATCACAATTGACGAAACCACCAGCAAAAGATATAAGCAACCAAATCTATATCCGCTGAGGGTATATCACATCAAGGCATATCCAAGAACTCACCAAGGTTGTAAATAATGCTGATGATAGCTGAATCTTGGGAAACTCAAAGAATGCAATTTAGGCCCGAATATGGCCAAACAATTACTCAATCCACGGTAACTAATACTTAATCCCAAAAGACACCCGCTTCGATTACCTGCAACTGACACCCAAGAATATACCACCGGGTAGAAGTATACCACGAGTCATATTAGGCCAAACAAATACCAAAATGAGAAACTTCTGAATCCATCTATTTACACCAACTTTAACTCGACTGAAACATGAACCACATCGTAGTAAGAACGGAGTATCCAACTCCACACCAATACCAAGATCAAAACGATCACCAGGAGATGAACTTAACAAATCAGAAAGTAAGCCTTAGACTTTTCAACATCAGAAATGGGCAACAGAACAAAATTACCAACTCTAACTTAACATTAACATCAAGATCAAGACCACTACTAGGCGATGAACTATCCATATCAGAAGAATCAAATCCCAAATATATCACCAATAGGAACGGGCAATGGAAGAAAACCGCCAATGCTAAAATCACAATAAAGCCATAAAAGGCAAAGCTTACCTTCACTTCCTCTCCGCAACTGATCTAACCTCGCTAACAGAAGGGAAAAACAACCAACCTAAGTTCTAAGCCAAATGGGCAAGAATCGTAAAGAAAGGGAAGCACTAACTAGATAATGCTAGTCTAGACATCTATCAAATAAGAATTAATAAATGTCAAAACAATGACAACCATAACATCAGTATAAGGTTCCAGTGGCACAAAAATAAAAACACAACCAACACCATTCTAATACCATAACAAGGCCAATATACCAAAGAAAAGGGACTTTAACCCAAATGCTACACCCCATGGAAAACATGATACCGATCCACTCAATCTACTACTAAAAGAAAATATCCACGGGGGTATTCAAATAAGTATAAATCTACACCAAGACATACAATAATCATTATACAAATGTCAAGGCATGTATACACCGATGGGTATGAAAACCCCCAACTCAACTCAAATAGAAACTAAAGGAAAGAAAATCAAAGGTGGTGCCTATCACTATGAAAATCCAAAGTCATAGTCCCTAACATACCCTAAGAAGTGGGAATCTAAGCATGCCTAAACCCGAACTGAGCGTCTGAATCACCAATCGGGGCACTAAGTGTACTACCTCTAACTGAAGGTGCCACATCTCTATAAGACTGGTCTGGATGAGCTGAACTAATAATCCCATACCTAGGACACCCTCTGGACCAGTGACCAATCTCTCTATAGTTGTAACAAACCCCTAAAGCCCTAACATGGTAAGAAACATGAGTTGTCTCCAACTGGATGACAAACTCATGCCTGGAACACTCTCCACTGAAATGATCATCCTTCCTACAATCATAACATGCCTTAGGAGCTCTAGGCTTGCGAGGAACATATGATGACCTTGTTTGGAAAACCAACCCGTGCTTGAGTCATTCCCTAGACCAATGACCAACCTCTCTACTGTTAAAGCATGCCCTTGGAACTCTCAGATGCACTACACCTGCTGAGCCAGAATAACCACCACGGCCTGAATATCTATACCAAATACCCTACAATGTCTGACTAGAACTTTGCCCATTGTGACCATCATGGCTGATCTGAGACCCACTAATAGTCTGAGATGCTACCTGTACAAAGCTAACAGGCTACAAGTAATGCTGATCCCTGTCAGGAGGATCCCTACTCCTAGATGAAACACCAATAACACTGAACTGATGACATGGTCTCTTATCACCACCTTCATATATATCTATACATGCATATCTGTAGTCTTAGCATGATCAACAACCTGAGGGAAAGTAGACCCAGTTGTTATCAAATGCTTCGATGCCAAATTGAGTTGTAAAGTCAATTCTCTGATAAATTCATGTGTCATCTCATATTCTGTAGAAAATAACATAGAAGTATGCTTGGCCCACTTGAGAAACCCAATCTCATACTCTGAAACTGATACCTATTGAATACTAGCAAACCTAATTCTGGCCTGAGAACCACTCGATGTACCGGGCACCAACATGAGGAACAGACTCAGAATCTCCGACACTGTATCCTGAAAAACTAAGGTGGTCATAAACTTTGTCGGAGCTTGGTCTGACCCCAAACCCTTTGGCTAATGCTGAAGATCATCGATATCAATCTCTAACTCACTAGTCCAACGCTGAGCTAAAACTCTGGTAAGATACACAGAAGTACCATCCGCATCTATTGACATCCTCTTGCTATCTATCTGGGAAAGAGTAGAGTCAAACAAAGTATTAGGGGATCATAGAAGTACAGACACATGACAAGGAGTCAAGAATATAATTTTCTAAGAATGCCCAATAGCCTCCTGAAGATAGGATACATATGTCTCTGTACCAATCCACAGAACACTACTAGACACTTAGCTATTGTACCATCAATATCAGTAAACATATGCTCTGATACCAATTTGTCACAACCCAATTTCTTAGGTCATGATGACACCTACTCTAACCCGCCAGTAGGTAAGCCAACTTGTAGTCTAAAACAGCTAGTAACAGACTACCAAGAGAAAAGAAAAAGCTGCAGAATAAATATAATAAAAAGTCTACTATAATCCCAAAACATGGTGGAGCCAGTACAAGAGCTTCTAATACAACAGGAGTACAAGTGAAATATAGGATAAATATATATACAAAGATGACTTTGGATACAAAATAAAGATCATTCTAATAATAAGAGAGAGAGTAGGAATAACTCCAAACGTCAGGAGCTTACCCCAAAATCGACGATCCATAGTTGCTCTGTATGATGCACACATCAGCGGTGATATCTCGTACTATGATCTGTAGGCTGCAGAAGTGTAGTATGAGTACCAAACATATGGTACTCAATAAGCATCGGTTGACTAAGCTCCAAAATAATGCAGGCTTAAATAATATGTAAAGCAAAAAAATAAACTAAAGGCAACTATTCAAGAAACTAAACATGATAATTCTATCAGGGTAACAAGGATAAACTATCCTATTCTAACAGAATTCCATAACTAAAGTGCAATACCATATATCACCAGACAATATACAAATGAAGAGTGAAAATATATAGTAAAAATACTAGGCCAAAGGATACATATACAATATGAATAGATAAGGAAAAAAAGGGATATATGATAATACCATATATATATATATATATATATGCATATAGGACTAAATCACAGGTAACATCCTGAGGGAGTCCACCTAACATCTCAAGGATCATAACCAAGTAGGGAAGCTAATACTAGCATAATTAGGGTCCCTAACCATTATGTCTAACTGTGAGGTAACTATCAATAATGTAATTTACTATAATAAAGAAGAGAATCAGAAACATACCGCCAATCTCGAGTACCAGTCCATAATCATCTTAATAATTACTAAATAAGTAACCGGCTAGCCTGGACAACCAATAACCTAATTGGGGCCCCATATGCCTGGAAGGTTCACGGAAACACTCAGTAAACAGCAATCATAACCCATACATATACAACCCCGCTTAAGACCAATAGATATAGGCGCCAAACATTCATACTAGTGATAAGCGATGCATATAAATGAATGAATGCAACATAACCATAAATACCATGTCCGATCAAAGTGCCATAATGTAATAAGTGCGTACACCTCCTCCAGCTCAATAGAAAGCAAAAGCAGGACCTACGGTAACCATCCTTCTCCGGTACTTTGGCTTACGGATGAAGGAGCCCCTAAGGGACTCGAGATATCTGTATACACTACCTGGTCCCAAACCAGGACTTCCAATGACCATCATAATCAATCAAATCCATCCAGTACCAGAGAAATATATAATTATAATAAGTGTACAGACTCAAACCATGACTAAAATTGTGTAAGTCTGTAAAACCATTGCCTGAGATAAAGTTTGAGACTAAATTGATGTAACAATATAGAAAGGGTCGGAATCTCTCTCGACCAAAGTAAATAGTAGTAGTAAAAGAGTGAATAAACCACATAACAGAATCAATCTCGATCTAATTTCCAAAATATCATATTTAGTTCCAAAAGCTCATATTTCATTAAATAAGGTGGTACGATTCCCATCATAAAAGAACCCGTTTTAAAAGTGAAAAGTGGGAATAGATCCCTTTTTAGAAAATAGTAGTTAAATCAAGGATTTGGTTTGAATCGTACTGCTAAGTGAGTATGAATGTGCCTAAAATGTATGCATGCCATCACCAGTATCCAAACAATACACCCATAAGCGCCTAAGCATCTATAAACTAGAATCATGTCCACTTTAAGGATAAACTACTCACCTGGAGTCCAACTGGCATCGTAACCATGGCCTCGGGCCCAATAATATATAATGAACCTAATAGAATCCCATAACTCAGTAAACCATGATACATGAGGGTGTAATATCACTAAAGGACCTAGTTGGGGAAATACCCCCCAAATCACTAACTCAAATGGTAAATCTTATACTAAAGGATCCTTAATTATCAAACTATTGTTTACATGCTTATAATCAAGGGTAGACGGATTCTGTGCCCATAACAAGTATCCTATGCTAAGGTTCGGGTAAATTTCCTACCCCAAATTCCCTAAATAGGCTAAGTTATGATAAACTAGTCATAATCCTATTCTATAATTCTGACCTAGCATGCAATCTATACTATACACAATCTCATAGATAAAAGTAGACTGAAGCCTTCCTCGATGTAGAACCGTAATTCTTAAATCATCCACAAATCACTAGTCCTTGCTCCACGATCCCGAAATGTTACCATGCTATCGCAATAATAATCTACACATAAATATGAGTAAAATGAGACCTATATTTGTTTTATAAAAGGTTGGTTCAAGAATGGGCCCGCAAATGAAATTAAAGACCGCAAAGTTTAGAAATTAAAGACCTAATTTCTAAGAATTTATAATTAAAATGATGGAATTTAATGGGGAAAAATAATGGGAAACAACCAAGGAGCATTAGATTAACTTACCTTTTCCTCAAGGATGATTCCCCACACTTTCCCACGTCCAAGCTCTTAAAAATGGTGAAATGGGGATTAAAAATGAA
Organism: Capsicum rhomboideum; assembly: GCA_031232105.1. Classification (NCBI taxonomy): domain Eukaryota; kingdom Viridiplantae; phylum Streptophyta; class Magnoliopsida; order Solanales; family Solanaceae; genus Capsicum; species Capsicum rhomboideum. The sequence continues at coordinate 38,550,014 of CP124716.1, forward strand.
GAAGAAATTAGGGAAGAAACATATATACTACCTAACACATTGTTCTTCGTGAATGTGGGATCCCACCACAAATATGGGATCGGACCAAAATAACCCTTCGCGAATGTGACGGCTGGCTTGCAAATGCGAAGGCTAGAAATATTGCATATCATGCACGCAGCCAATGCCACGCGAACGCCAAGGCTAAATTGGCCAGCACCAAAAGCTTGAAAAACCAGCAAACACTTAAGTCCTCACAGACTACGACTGGGGCTCAAGATTAATTTAAAACCCCGTGCGCACAAACGAACTATACTAACATACCAAATTCAATATTTCAGACTCAATAGAACCACTGAAATTTCCAACGGAGGTTGTTTCAATTAAACATGGGTCCCACACTCATAGTTTCATTTTCACCAAATCTACCCAATAGCCTAAAATGAGTTCGGAAATCTTAGGACCCGGATCAAGGGTAATCCTATCCTAAAATCAATATTATGGAGCTAATGGTGCAGTCAAAATTCTCATCCAAGGATGACTACTAGAATTTTTTATCGGAGACCAATTCCTTAACAACAAAAGCTCTAAAACAGGAAAATGAGCCTAAAACCCAAACAAACTAGCAGATAACTAAACCGACAGTTCCAGCAAATCATAAATAACTTGTATCCACTGTGGGAAGACTTGAAATACCAAAAATGTGCCAAATAATGAAAATGACCTGGAGGGTCATTACACGTACATCTTGCATAAATATATTCATCATATTCATTTGAATTTACATTTATGTGTGTATATATATATATATATATATATGTGTGTGTGTGTGTGTGTGTGTGTGTGTGTGTGTGTGTGTTATGGTGAACCTTGTTAAAAAATCTACCTAAGCATAATTAGTTCCTTATATGGACTAGTTGTTTGATGAGATGTTATGGTTCCTTAAGTGGACCAATTATGTTGATGGTTGTGATTGTGCAATGCAACAAAGTGTGAATATATGGTATGTTCTAGATTTTGTATAAATCTTAGCCCCCTATGTATATAGTTATATACGTGATTTATATTGTAGTGTTCCTTTTTGTAAAGTTATTAATGTGATTAATTATATTGGTTATTACAATCCCGATAGTTAATGATAGTATAATAGGGAGCAAGGGTTGTCACAAAAGAGGATTAATGAGTGAGAGAGATAGAAGTATATTATATAAGTGCATAAGAATTGTGGGTTAGATTAATTCATGGAATATAGTCACTTAGTCACGTCCTGAGGGTAAATTAATATTGCTTAAATAAAGGAAAGGGGATAAGGTTGCAAGTTGAAGTAAGTTTAGTGTGTTTAGATACTAAGTTTGTATGTCTGTCATGATTTCTTATTGTTTGCTATATGTTATTATATGTCTCTAACCTTGGTCGGCTGATGATATTAACCAGTACATGTAGTGGTATTGATAATATACTTATTATATCTCTATTTGGGGATATAGCCATATTGCAGGTCAGTTGAAATTTATATAGGTACAACAATGATTATTCTTTAGCAGCTCCTATCATCCTACTCATACATGGATGTTGTGTCTCGATTCATCCTTCCAATTATTTAGTACTCTTGTGCAGGTTTAGACTAGGTTCTGGAGAATTGTATAATTTACTTCTGCAATGTATTAATGTAGTAAGTGTGTTTTAAACAAAAGGTTTATTTAATTATTTATACTTGAGGCTCTATTAAATGTCTTCTGCGTTAATTGAATGGTTGGGTGGTAAAGTTTCTCCTAGCTAGGATAGAGTTGGTAGTCGTCTGCACGATTCTTGATTTGGGTCGTGACATTTATTTGTTTTTCCTTCTTTTTTTTTTTTTTTGCATTTTTCCTAGCAACATTTTTTATGCTTTAATTTTGGTGTCATTGTAGTCGCATTTTTAACTTGGTATTTGTCTAATCTTGCACCTTCTTCTTAATATATAGTTTTGCGTTGTGGGTTTCTAGGTTTTGAAAAATTTTGGAAGCCAACTCTTAGAAGTATATTGATTCAAGGCTAAAAACCACATTATTTTACCGTCTTTCACCTTACATTTGTTCTCTTTTTGGTGTGGTCTTGAGCTTAAATGATGTAATTTATACTTGTGTTTCATGATTTGCTTATATAGGAGTGTATTGAGTTATTTGGAGCTTAAATAAGAAGAAAAAGAGCATCAAGGAACCAAAAGGAACCAAGGAAGGATCAACGTCGCAACACGTAGCAAAACAAGTAAAAAATGGCCAAGGGGAAGGTGCCTTGCCCCATTACTGCATAGCAAGCAATGGTGCAAAATTGTGAAGGCTATAGGATAGCTCGCGCTACTCCCCTAAAGCAAGGAGCGGCATAAGAAAAAACACCTTTCTGAATTTTAGCTTGTTCCTTCGCGAGACGGGACTTTTCCTCACCCTATTGGGATTGGTTTTTGACACTCTAAGGGTTCCTAAACTCTATATAAACCCCCTCCACATGTTTTTTATCATGCACAACTGATTTGGGGAAACCAAAATCTAGGTAAAAGCTCAAAAACAAGGTTTAGTTTATTTATTTTATTTTATTTTTGATTTCTACCTTGTAAACTCATGAAATCTCTTCTTCCAAAGAGATTCATGAGTAACTAAACCTTTTAATTTCTAGGGTTGTGGTTGAGCATGAAAGTTGTAACTTGAATATCATAATATCTATTTTGATTTCCATATATTGAGTTATTTATTTGTTTTTGCTTTCAATTATTTGTTTGATTAATCACCTTGCGAATATTATCTAAGGCTTGTTTGTTGGACTTGAAAAAGGGAACGACAAGTGTAAAAAGAGGAAATAGGGCTAATTCAAGAATCTTATAGGGAAAGGGAATTGATTCATCACTAAGGATAGAAATATACCATGTGACCTAGCTTAGTTTATACAGATGACATCTTTATGCACTTCACTATTAACCAACAACCATAGAAATATAGGCATTAGGAATAGTCAAGTAGGCTTAGAGTTGCTAGATAAATGCTCAATATAGCTAAAATTAACCTGCAACTAGTAGCTTAGGAATTCAAATTAGGTGTATGATTGGATAGCTCAACTGGATTGTCAAAATACCGTAACCCTAGATATTTTCTCAAATCAAAATTGCAACATAACTAATCCACAACTTGTCTACAGTTGTTTATTTACATTCAAAACATATAAATCACTCTTTATTATTGGTCACGTACTCAATAGCTCACTTAAGAATTCAAAGTAGAACCTCAATTCATCAAATCCCTATGGGTACAGTATCGAAACTTACATCCTTTATTACTTGTACGACTACGTACACTTGCATGTGCGAAAGGACGCAACAAGTTTTTGGCACTGTTGCCAGGGGTTTGTTAGAATTGATAATATTTTGAGTTTTTATTGAATTATTCAGCTTTTACTTTTGTTTGTTATTTTTTGTTTCTTTTAGGGCATAGGTTAGTTTATGCTAAACACCCAAAGTCAGGGCAATCTCTCGATTCCAATTGACAACGAGCTTGAACGTACTTTTAGAGGGTTGAGAGTGATGGGTTATAACTTGAACAACCAAAATAACCCATATGATGCAGAGGATTGAGCTGCAGTCTAGCCCCCTCCTGCACTACATGTTTCGGTGTTAAATTTTGTGAGGCCAAATCAGCAAAATGCCTCTAGAGCTATTGTGAAGCCAAATATAACTAGAAATTTTGAGCTTAAAGAGGGCACGGTGCGACTAGTGAAGAACTCTTGTCAATATGAGGGTAAACCACATGAAAACCCACACAAGCACCTGCTAGAGTTTACTGAGTCGATTGACAACTTCCACTACCAAAATATTTTAGATAAATATGTGAAGTTGATAATGTTCCCCTTCTCAGTGATTGGTGAAGCCAAGCAATGGTTGAAGAATGAACCAGCAGGATCTATCATATCTTGGGATACTTTATCTGAAAAGTTTCTCAACAGATTTTTCTCATCTGGAAGAACGAAAGAGCTCAAAGGTAGGATTTTTGGATTTTTCAAAGATGTCGAATCTTTTCCTTAAGCTTGGGAGAGATACAAGGGATAATGAGAGATTTACCACACCACCAGCATCCCAAGGAGATTATTAGGCATAATTTTATTGAAGGATTGAGGCCAGACTCTAAGTCTTTAATAGATTCTACAGCTTAAGGGCAAATTTTGTCTAAAAGATATGATGAAATAGAAGCATTACTCAATCTTATGTCTGTAGGTCACCGAGAATATTCAGAGCCTAGCAAAATGCTCACTTTAACACAAAAAATGTTGGGTAAGTTAGAGCTGGATGATGTGTTAGCCATTCAGGCTGATATTGGGTAGTTATGTGCCTTAATGAAGCAAAGTTTATTAGCTTCAAGTGCAGGTCAAGTTCAACAGGTACAATAGGTTCAGGCAGCTGCTTTGTTTTATGAGAAGTGTGGTGAAAATCATACCTACTCTAGATGCCCTTTAAATCCAGAATCTATATATTATGTTGGGCAGCAAAAATATAGAAACCACCCAAACTTCTCTTAGGGTGTAGTTAGCAAGCCCAAAGACAATAGTATATGTAGCAAGCTCCATAGGTAAGTAATTCTTTAAAGGAAACAATGAAGCAATTTATGGGATAACAGACTCAGATTGTGGCCGACTGCAAAAGTTCATTCATGAACTTGAGAGTCAAGTGTGACAACTAGCCTCATCACAAAATTCAATACCTATAGGTGCCCTACTGAGTCATACAGAGAATAATCCAAAGTAGGTAACGACAATTACATTAAGAAATGGAAGGGAGTTGGTTGAAGAGGCTCCTAAATAGAAAGTTCAAGAGGCAAGTGTAGATTTTCCAAATGTAGAGCCTCCAAAAAGGAGAGTAATTAACTAGGACAACTACAGCATCCACCTCATTTCCCACAAAGGTTGAAACCAACACCAAGTTCGGAGATAGAGCCCGTGCGAGAAGAAAAAAAAGAAAAGGAGGGTGTTTAGCAACATGAGATTGTAATATATAGACCTCCACCACCATTCACACTGAGATTCCAAAAAAGCAAGGAGGATGTCAATTTCAAAAAGTTCCTTGATATCTTCAAGCAGTTTCACATAATATTCCATTGATTGATGCTCTAAGGGACATGCCCAAATATGCAAAATACCGGAGAGAAGTTGTGGCTGGAAAGAGAAGACATGTAGAATTTGAGACGGTTGCACTCACTGGAGAATGTTGTTCTAGGATATTCTGCAAGTTCCCAAAAAAGCTTAAAGATCCTGGGAGTTCACCCTCCCCATACAAATTGGTGAAGATAAGGTTGAGAATACATTTTGTGATCTTTGGTAAAGTACAAACTTAATGCCCTTATCTATATTCTAGACACTTGGTTTGGAAAGCCACGCTCAACTACTATCACTCTATAATTGATAGACCGCTCTCGTGTGCAACCGGATGGAGTAATTAAATATATACTCATTAAGGTAGATATGTTTGTGATTCTAGCTGACTTTATTATTTTAGATTTGAATTAGATGAGTAGGTACTAATTATTTTAGGATGCCCATTCTTAGCAACTAGTGGAGCCTTGATTGATGTGCAAAAAGGGGAGCTTAAGCTAAGGGTCCATGATGAGGAGGCGACATTTAAATTTTATAAGTAGCTCTCCACTCCTTCACACTATAAAGACTTATGTATGATCACAAAGGTGGTTATTGATAAGTGTGGGCCCAAAAAAATGGAAGATCAGAAGACAACAAGAGTTAATGATTATTGTGTCCTCCCAGAGTAAAGAAGAGGCCAAAGTTGCATCATATAGGGAGGAAAATATTGAGAAAAATTGGTTGGTCTATGACTTGAATCGTGTCGCGATGTTAAATCAAGCGTTGCTTAGGAGGCAAGCCAAGTTGTAATAGTGTAGTGCTATATTTATAGTGTCACTTTTGGTTTTTGGTTTTTGGTTTTTAGTTTTTGCAGATTTGAGGAAGTCTGAGTACCCAGATTTTGAAGCTAAGAGGCATGGATAAAGCATAAATGTGGGTTCATTCACCCCTTTGATGAAATATTAAGAGAAAATATGCTACTAGCTAGACCCTAGAGGGCCTCAGGGAGTATTTCTAACCACTGTTTTATTTTGTTTAAAGCTTTGGGACAAAGTATGACTTTAAGTGTGGGGTGAGATTCTTTCAATAGTTGCTAAGGGTGAAGTATGTTGTAGGATTTGCTTTGTTTTAGTTACTTGCTTTAGATGAGAAATTGTGAAAAAGAAAATTAAAAAATCCAAAAACACAAAAAGATTTTTTTTTGCCTTTCTAGATTATAATAGTTTGTGTCTGTTTTTAGATTTTTAGTTCTTTAGTAAAGCATACTTCTCCCACCCCTTGATTTTTATTTTTGGTTCTTTTCCAAGGGGAGGCCTTTTGAACTGACTATCCTTTTTATTTTTAGAATAGTTTTTGTTTTATTATTAGGTAGAATGACATTTCCTGATGATGGATGGTTGACGACCGTCTTAAGGGAAGAGTTAGTCATTAGGAGTAAGAGAGTCTTTAGGATCAATTGAATGTGAGGTGATCATCTAGGTGCTACACATGAACTGAATGATGCAAGTTGGTTTTAAATTCGAGCATACTATGAAGAAAAATGAATGACTTCTTTTAAGACACCTAGGCTCTTTTACTTGACTTGTATGTGATTTTTAGCTTAAATTTGAACTCTTGTTATTTTCTTGAATAAGAGTCTGTATGGATCCATCTTGAGTTGAACATGTGTCATGTGTGTTAGGTGTTTGTTGATATTACATGCTTTCATGTTGATGTCTAGAACTTGCTCGGTCTATTTGCAAATCGAAATGAAGAATGTTAAGTTTAGGAGATGACATAGGCGTTCTTTGATTAGCCTATTTTTATCCTTTGATTTTACCTACCCATAATGGATGACACTAGTTAGCCCTGTTGATCCTTTATCCTATTCTTTGGTAGCCACATATGAAGCTTAACCTTATCTTTAAATATACCTTTAACTTGATCCAAAACTCCTAAGCACTTTAATTGAAAAATAAGAGTTAAAAGGAGTGAAAATTGAGAAAAGAGAGATGGTTGAGGTGTGAAGTCTGTAGAAAAGTTTAATGGTGCAAGTGATTAAAAAATTCATATGCTATCGGTAAGGAGTAGAAAAAGAACAAAAGAAAAAAAAGTTTGATAATTGTGTATTCCTTACTAGAGGTATGTGAACTCACTTAAAGGGTTGGGAGAACAAAGAAATCTATGAGTGAAAAAAGTAAAAGAAAGAGTTAGCCGATTAAAGAGCGTGCAAACGATGAAAAATTTGTGATGTATTAAAGTGCTTAGGAAAGTTAGTAACCATTTGAGCCAGAATTGTTCCTACCCGTCCCTTAGCCTACGTTACAACCCAAAAAGTTTTACTTGATCTTAAATTTTGATGTTCTTATATTAGTGGAGTAGTACTCTAAAGGAAAGCTTATGGTTCATCATATATTGCATGCAAAATTCTTTGTGAGAGTGAGTAAAATCTTATTCATATACCCATTCTTGCATTAATTTGTATACTTATGAGTGAATACGGATAACTCTTTTGTTGTGAGGAAACATGGTTGATGAAAGATAGGTGAAGCATTTGATATCTTAGTTGTGTGAATTGTATGAGTTTGCAAATATCATAGAGTCGGTTCTTGAGGCTAGGATATCTTAGAGTAGTTGTTTAAATATATGGTATGAATGAAGCATGTTTAATAAGAACTTGCCATCTACTATAGTCGTTGTAGTCTGAGCTTGATTAATCTTGTTTCAATTGGTGTAGTTGTAGTAGAGTTTGATTCATATGTTTATATCTTACTCAAAAATGGTAAAGGGTTTAAGTGATGGGTGTTGATGCGAGGCTAAAAACCACTCTATTTTACCGTCTTTCGCCTCACATTTGCTCTATTTTGGTGTCGTCTTGAGCTTAAATAATTTGATTTACACTTGTGTTTCATGATTTTTTTTTATATAAGAGTGTATTAAGGTATTTGGAGCTTAAACAAGAAGAAAAATAGCACCAAGGAACCAAGAGGAACCAAGGAAGAATCAACGTCGCAACACGTAGAAAAATAAGTGGAAAATGCCAAAGGGAAGTGCCTTGTGCCACTGCTACAAAGCAGTGGCCTGGAATTGTGAAGGCTATAGGATAGCTCGTGCCACGTCCCCAAAGTAAGGAGTAGCGCAAGAAACACCACCTTGCTAAATTTTAGTTTGTTCCTTGTGCCACAGCTCCGCTTTTGGGCTATGGCACGAGCCGGGACTTCTCTTAACCCAATTTGGATTGGTTTTTGACATTCTAAGAGTTCCTAAAATCTATATAATCCCCCTCCACACATTTTTTATCATGAACAACTAATTTGGGGAAGCCAAAAGCTAGGGTAAAGCTCAAGAACAGGGTTTAAGTTACTTCTTTTATTTTATTTTCGATTTCTGCCTTGTAAACTCATGAAATCTCTTCTTCCAAATAGATTCATGAGTAGCTAAACCTTTTAATTTCTAGGTTTGTGGTTGAACATGAAAGTTGTGGCTTTAATATCATATTATCTATTTTGATTTCCATATATTGAGTTATTTATTTGTTCTTACTTTTAATTATTCGTTTGATTGATGACCTTGTGAATATTATCTAGGGCTTATTTCTTGGACTTGCAAAAGGGAACGACAAGTGTAAAAAGAGGAAATAGGGCTAATTCATGAACCTTATAGGAAAAGGGAATTGATTCGTCACTAAGGATAGAAATATACCATGTGACCTAGCTTAGTTTATACAGATGAAATCTTCATGCACTTCGCTATTAACCAACAACCATAGAAACTTAGGCATTATGGATAGTTGAGTAGGCTTAGAGTTGTTGGAAAATCGCTCAATATAGCTAAAATTAACCTGCAACTAGTAGCTCAGGAAATCAAATTAGGTGTACGATTGGATAGCTCAACTGGATTGTCAAAATACCAATCCTAGATCTTTTCTCAAATCTGAATTGCAACACAACTAATCCACAACTTGTCTACAATTGTTTATTTACATTCAAAACATATAAATCACTATTTATTAGTGGTCACGTACTCAATAGATCACATAAGAATTCAAAGTAGAACCTCAATTCGTCAAATCCCTGTGGGTACGATATTCAAACTTACATCCTTTATTACTTGTACGACTACGTATACTTATGTGTGCAAAAGTACGCAACATATATCTATTGGTAATAAATATAACTTTCATGTATTTATGTTCCTCATAATTCATTCGTTCACTATTTGCTTGTGGTGTTTCCTAATGGGACTTCTGTAGCGTGAGTATGGATTAGTCAGACTCTATTGCGGGTATCGTAAAAAAAACTAAATTAATAATCTCGACATTGTGAGTCATAAAATCATATCATGACAATAGAAGATGGCTTTGTAAAGTTCTTAAAACGAGGTAAGCATCCTTATTAAAAGTATGTATTTGTAAAAGAAAAGTGTTCGGATTTTATAGGTATTTTGTACTATTACCGTTTCTTTGCTTTGAATAGTGGTGTTAATGTTGGTGGTTTATGGTTTTCCACTAGCTGCAAGAGTCCCAACAAAAAGTCAAAATTGTTTGTTTTTGTTTTTTTTGGAAAAAAAAATGACTTATTTTTGAAAAATAAAAGATTACAGTTGTTATTTTTTAAAACTAAACATTCAATTCAATTAAGAACCATTGAATTATATAAATTTTACCATATGTTTCCTCCTCTCCACTCAATAGTAGTTCGTAGGTTTTTGAAAGCCAACATTCCAAACACATAGTTTAGTAAGTTTTTAATTTCTTTGGACTTCTGAATTTGGTTAAATTTCTTGATTCCTTCACGTGATTTTATTTTTCTTTCTGTCATCGTGATACATTATTTTTATTGGTGAGTTGGAGACTAGAGAAAAATCCAAATTGATTGTTAGATATAATTTTCTTATGATTTCAAGTTGAGCATGTGTTGTATTTAGGTTTGATGTTTAACTACTTCCTCCGTCCTAATTTATGTGGCATCTTTTTAATTTCATGATTCTAACAAGTTTATCTTCTATTATAATTTTTTCATATATTATTTAAATATTTTGAATTGTTAATTATTGTGACTTATTGTACTTCAAAATTTATTATTTGCGTTACAAAATTTAAGAGTATTAAGTATTTAGAAATAAAAGTGCAACGCACGTTCCCATAGACTAGTTAACCATAAAAACATGAAATTGAATGGAAAATTGAGAAATTTTGACCTAATCCCAAATTGAGTAACTTGGGGATTTAACTAAGTAATTGAGCTCCAAATGACAATTTAATTATGGATTTGAACTCCTGAACTAATGGGTAATTGGATTCTACAATTTGTTGAGGGGATTGACAAATTTGGCTCAAAAGTTTACTTTTGATTGACTCTTCCGTTGACTTTGATTAGGCTTAATCTAAAAATATGGGAACATCCCTAATTGGTATAGCTGATAATCTAACATCATTTATCGATATTTTACCTAGATTGAGATGATTGGAGGTTGAATTGGATGTTTCAGGTCAAGAAACTTTGTTGGTTTCAAGGTAAGTGATACTTTAATAGTCAAATTGCTTTCTTTGATTGGCTTTGTTAGTTCTACATAACTGTGTTTAAATGAGATGTGTATGATTGATTTCCTTGAGTTACTGAAGCAAGATTGTGAATTCTTCTTCCTTTGAATGAATAAGTAATTTCTCCTACATCAAGTAATCTAGAATGAAACTTGGTATCACAAATGTTAGATAAAAGGCAACAGATGGGATCTCTTTTGACTTGTATTTTGTGATATTTTTAGATAGATTAAGAATGTTTCTTTGTTCACTTTGTAGTATAAGAATGTACTCTATATTTGGGCTATGGTTTAGGAATGATTACAGCCAAAACTACTTTATTTAAGAGTGCTTAATGTTATGCCATCAATGACAGATAAAATGACACGGGTCAAGAAAATAAAATACTTTTACTAATACAAAAAGTTATGCGAGGTAGTGAAAAAAACTTAATAAATTTGGGAGGCCTCATAGAAGCATAAAATGAAAATGGAAGGTCATGGAATTTATGGTAGGAGGGAAAGTGTTGCTCAAGGTTTCTCCTATGAAGGATGAGGTGAGGTTTGGTAAGCGAGGCAAGCTCAGTTTGTGATTCATTGAGCCATTTGAAATTATTAAGTTTGTGGGGGAATTAGCCTATGAATCGACTTAGCCTTTAGGTTTGTTGAGAGTTCACACAGTGTTTCTTGTTTCTTTGTTGAAGAAATATCATGGTGATGGAAATTATAGTATACGCTGGGATTCGATCCTGTTTAATAAGAATTTGTTGTTTGAAGAGGAACCTATGGTTATCTAAGGTAGAGAGGTACACAAATTGAGATCAAAAGAGATTGTATCTGTGAAGGTACAGTGGAAGAACTGTCCTATTGAAGAGGCCACTTGGGAGGCCAAACTAGACATACACAACAATTTTCCCCAGCTTTTCAATGAGTCAGGTAATCTTCCCTTATTTTCTTTCTTGTTTATTCGAGAATGAACAATTGTTTAATTGGCATCCGATGCAACTACCCTCCCACTCGTTATAGAGTGGTTAGAGCCTAAATACCCTATTAGCGTTCCCCTAGTGAGTTGAGCTAATAAAATATCAAGGTGGGGTGGTTTAAAACTGAAAAGTTATGTTGTGTTTATTCATGATGAATTATGATTTCCAGTGTTGTGTTTTAGGGTGTCGAGTTCCATTAGGGGTGACCTAGTGATCTAGACCTCTGTAGGAAATTATAAGACTACGAGTGAATTCGTAGAGTGTGATTTTAGTGGTTGCCACATTGGGATTTCTTCTTTATGTCTTAAGTATAAAATTTGTGTTGTGAAATGGGGCTAGAGTTTAATTTTTCCGAGCTACTGGTTAAGGGCCACTGCAGCTGTGGGATTTCCGCTGCAGTGAGACCGTCCGAACTATTAAAGGCTTGCCGTAGTGAAGCTAGACAACTTGCCAAGGCTCTCCACAGTGAGTCGTATTTTGCCATAGCGGATCTACCGTAGAAATAAAAGATTTGCTGCAACGGATGATGCTAGGTAGAATACTTGTTTAAGTCACTTATTTTGAGTTTTATATCATAAACATCAAAACATCGTTTCAAATCTCTAAAAAGGTGATTTTCCCAAGGCTAGGGTGGATTTTCTTGTTGAGGTAAGTTATTCCATCAATCTCTTTGTTAGGTAATCCATTAACATGATAGAACCACTAGGGAGATTGTAATGGTGGAATTATGGGGTAGAATCCTAGGTTCATGATAAATATGGAAAAACATAGGAATAGATGTAATAATCATCTAGAATGCTTCTAGGTTCTAAATTAACACATCCTAGCATGAAATTATTGCCCTTAAATATGAATAAAGGTGACTGGGAACCTCGAGTTTAATAAAAAGGGATCTTTAGCATAAAAACTCCTTAAAATGGGGTAATTGGAGTAGAAACTCCATGAATTAAGATAATGTGCGTATTGTGGAACTAGTTGAGTGACCCTTGGGTAATGTTATAGACCATGAATAAGGGTAGAATTTGTCACGCCCCGAATCCCAACGAGGCGTGATTGGCACCCGAAGCCGATAAGGCCCGAGAGAACCAATATTTGCTCATGTACTTTCGCATACATAACCTCATATGAATCTTATTACACCTTATGCAACTATGCGGAAGTCATAGACATGAAAACATATGTCATAGCTATATATGTAAAACTTGGCCGTTTGAGCCATCAAGTCAAAACGACATGTACCTTCACATTTAGACACCCACATCCGTCTACAAAAGCCTCTAACAAATGCATTGACCAAAATGAACTAAAAGTCGGGACAGGTCCCCGCTTTATACAACGTATACAAAATCAAAACACATGTACAACAGTGACTCGGAGAAGCCCCGAACTAACTGGAGCTCACCAAAGATCTGCAACACTGACAATCTACTGTGGAGGCCTACTAGTGCCTGCACCTGCAACATGTAAGGTGGTCAGTACGAAGAATGTACTGAGTATGCAAGGCCATAAGAAAACTGCATTAATATATAAGAACTTCAATGGAAATAATTATAGGAGAAAGCTCTATACGTGGAACCATGTACCTTTCTTTTATTATTATCACTCTTTTTGATCTCTCAATCATAGCCTTATCATTAATATGATACCTTTGTTCAATGGATTCCCCCTTTGGTTAACACTCATTATCATTGTTATTAGTCATTCAACATACATCCACTCTTTCGGTGGGTTAACATACATCCACTCTATGGTGGGCAATGACATACATCCACTCTTTCGGTGGGCAATGACATACATCCACTCTTTGGTGGGCAATGACATACATCTACCCCATGGGTAGGCCAACATGCATCCACGCTATGGTGGGTTAATAACATACAGCTACTCCATGGGTAGGGTTAACATTACATAACATTGCTTCCTTTACTTATATTATTCTCTACTTCATTTCTCTTTCTTTCATACTATGAGAGGTACTTTGATGATAGAAACATTCTTGAAACTTGAAACACAAATATACATTACTTCACATCTTTACTCTTGTAAGATTGATATCTCTACTTGTGAGGGATAGATACATTAACTTGCACATTACTTTCTCATTACTTTTGAGAGATTGGTACATTTACTTGTGAGAGATTGATTCATTTACTTGTGAGAGATTGGTATATTCACTTGCTATACCATAACATTATATGAACATAACATCTTGGAACCATTGGAACAATAGTCAATGCATAAGAGACATATGTATAACTTCTATTGGAACTTTGGATCATGACACTAATTGAAACACACCAATATGCTTTACCTTACTCTTATACTTCATGAGATTAACACCTTAACTAAGCACGCACTTATATGCACATCTCACTTTACTCCTTTACCTCATGAGATTGACAATTTCACTTATGAGGAATAATTATACTAATTTGCACATCACCTCTCTTATTACTCTTATGAGATTGGTACTCTTATTTATGAACAATTGGCACAAGGATACTCATTATACTATAGGACTTTGGAACAAGACATGATCGGAATAATGCTATTAAAACTAAACAAGCTCTCTTTACCTCATTACTCTCGTTGGGATAGTTCCCTTAGAATTTACAACGTTATGACATCTTTGCAACTTCCATCAACGACTAAGAGATAAGTGAATCATCGTTCATCTAAGAATAGGACACGTATGAATCACAATATAGGTCAACCTGAATTGATATACTTTAAGCCTCTCGAAATTGAAACAATCCCAATGTCAATAAGAACAATATCTTGTAGAAGGATACAAAAAGAGTAACCTTACATACCTTATCTTCCCAATGTAAGTACACAATCAAATATGTGATCGCAACAAGTCCGCTCCTTCTTTACGTTTCACTCTACATCACAAGTACATAATGGAACCAACATTAACCACCAACTACCTTATAAATGCATACAATAACAATAAGTCACATGTTTGGCTTTAACATGTTATTTCTTTCTCTACAATACCATTTACGGCATGGTCATATCAATAATACCACAACATGCCCAACATTGACCATATGTCACCCCAAGTTCATACCTTCCACTCTCCACCATCACAACATCATAATTATACCATCAATTACTTTACAAATGCATATAATATCAATGAGTTACATGTTTGCTTTTAAACATTCCATTTCCCCTTGACAAAACCATTGATGAAATTATTATTCCAAAAATTCCATAATATTCCCAACATTGACCAATACATGATACTTGATACATTTCACCACAACACTTCTCCTTTACACTTTCTTATCCATACCACATCACACATAATCCATCAAATTACCTTAACACAACTCATAACACATATCGGCCAAAATCCCAAAATTTCCACTTATAGACAAGAACAAGTTTAATACCAAAAATAACACCATACATTTTCATATTTTGTCCATACCATGCTATTTCATCAAAGGCACAAGTCCTAATTCAAGTTCAAATCACCAAGATAGCACATCTTTTACCAAAAGCAAAAATACCCTATTCACCACCTTGCCAACATAACTATCATAATATACATAAGTTCCCATGCATATAATATGGTAATTCATAAGAATAAATACTTACCAATTCTTGGTATAGGATGATCTTCACCAAAGAAAAGGCTTAGGGTTCTTAGGGTTTGAGAGAACCAAAAAGAAAATGTCCCTTAATTCTCAAAATGTGTCGTGTGTTTTTAAGAATAAAAATATGATTTTGGGTCCCTTATATAGTGCTCAAGTCATCCTTAGCCATATTGGGAGCAATAATTGAGTAGTAATGGCAAGAATGGGTCATTTGACCCATTTGGGCCAAGTCTTTTATTCCATTTTGGGCCTAATTTTAGGCCCAATAACACATATCCATTTCACCCTTCAACTTTCATGTATAATTCACCATATATCTTATGTTTAAATAATTCCATAATGTCACGACAATATTCTCTTACGAGATTCTCATTCGTCGTCTCAATCGCAAAAATAGGAATTCTAGTCGTCCATGGCTTCCTTAGACATTTTGGATCACTATTACTTTTTCATGATTTGATCATGTAGGAGTGTATTGAAGTGTTTGAAGCTTTAACAATGCTCAAGGAACTCCAAAGAACCAAAAGAAACCATCCAAGAATCGTCGTAGAGTTGCGTTTCAAAACGAGTCCCGAAGGGCACATTTTTTGTGCCTTACGCCACTGCTGAAAAGCAAGGCAGTGGCGCAAGAAATCACTGCCCTATGAATCAGTGGCTTGCACCACACCCCCTGAAACAGGGTAGTGGCGCAAGTTTTCATGCTTTGCTGAATTTTTTGGCCATTTTTCCAACACTTGCGTATCGTCCAATATCTTATCCAAACACTACAAAATACTTACTTAGTGATCTTAATCATCAAGTAAACATAAATCCAAGTCACCAAATGAGGTTAGAATGTGTACGTGGTATTACACAAATGCTCCACGAAATCACAAAACCCTTCCTATGAAAGTCTAATTGCATGTACGTGGCCAAATTTCAATTTTCTCATCATTAGCATTACCAACTACATACTTATATCTCTTGACACCTAAGTAAACATTAGTCAATGTCATCACGTAGGGTTGGTAAGGTACGGGGTGTTACAGAATTAGTGGGTTTGAATTCCCAAATCATATATTTTAAGAGTAGATGAAGAATTTATCACTATCCAAAAGTTAAGGTCATTATGGTACCTACCTCGGCCTAGCCTTAGTAGGTAAGCCAAATCCCACACAATAAAGCAAATCTGATAAAGGAAAGGAAACTCACAAAATGCAAGACTTCTAGAATGAAGTCAGGC
Organism: Capsicum rhomboideum; assembly: GCA_031232105.1. Taxonomy (NCBI): domain Eukaryota; kingdom Viridiplantae; phylum Streptophyta; class Magnoliopsida; order Solanales; family Solanaceae; genus Capsicum; species Capsicum rhomboideum. Next base: position 38,566,396 of record CP124716.1, read on the forward strand.
CACAAATATAGGAATTTAAGAGAAAGTCTGAATAAAATACCATAAACCCCAAGAGATAGTGTTACAAGTGTAAGAGCATTTAAATACAACATCCGAATACTGAAAAATACATAAATCTATCTTTGAAAGAAAACTAAGATAGGATGAGATTTGGAATCTAACTCAAACTCTGAAGCACACCAGTACGTCAAAAATCTAACAATCCCTCATGAACTCAACTGACGCGTCTCATACTCGAGCTGGGATCTGCACCAAAAGGGCACAGTAGGGGTGAGTACGGTCCACTTGTACTTAGTAGGTATTATAGGCTGACTGAGCAAAGGAAAAAATAATACAATTAAAAGATACTATGAGCACATCACCTGCAAACAGAAAAGTTCCCAAATGGTAGCTCACACCGTCTTTACTAACAAATCTACAATATAAGATTAATACTGGAACAACTAAACACGATAGATATATGAAAACAAAGTACACATCAAGGGTACATAAAAGAAGCATGGAAATTCATATACAATGCACTGCAATAATGATAGGATCTTGATGAATGATTGAAAGTCATCGCATGACTTCCTATATATACCTACAAAGCCTCAGCGCTTCCAAGATAGGACCCATGGGGGGTTCACAACCCGTACATGTAACAACCCAAACAGTTGTTACATGTGAAAATACCCTAAAAATAATTTACTATAAATAATAGGCTCAAAACGGATTCGGAAAAATTAATCGAAAACAAAAAATGAGGCCCAATAGAAATGGGCCAAAAGGCCCGAAAAGAGGTTGGGCTAGACTGTCGATAACTGCTACAGTGGTAAGGTAACCGTTGCAGCGGTAGATACCAATAACCCAACAAAGGAATTTTTAAAAACCCTCTTTCTCTTTATTTCCCTAGGTCGCCCCTTTCCTCCAAAGACACTCTAAAAAGCTCTATCTCTCCAACCATGAGATTTCAAAGGTCAGGGTTCATAAGAACGGTTTTGAGGTACACCCAAAGGGAACCCGACATGGGAATATGCTTAGCATGCACGGGACAGCTCACTCCTCTCTTTAGCAGTATAATCCATCTAAAAGGTAAGTTATGGTTTACTTTGTAGCAACTAGACTAAGGTTAGATGCATCTAATGTTAATAGTGATGTCATGAGTATCATGCATTAGCCCTTCGGGCATGGAGTTAGATGGATGGAATGCTTTAAATCTGAATAGGCTCGAATATATTGTATTACTGTATATTATATTAATGTTTTAATTGTGCTAAGGGATGGATAGAATGGTATAGCAAATATATGTAGCTCAATATCTTCCAGCACCTTTGAGATTAGTGGAAAGTTAGATTAGTGGAAAGTTAGAAGATACAATGAAGGATAGTAGGAGGAAATTAAGGTAACTCGATTAAAACGTAAATATCATAAATGTTTGAATTGTATTAAGGGAAGTGGCTAAAGGGTGAGCCATAGTAAGTCGAGATTAGTAATTAGCATAATCAAATCACGTGACTAACGAGTGGACATAAATGAGTAAATATTGTAAAGTAAAGAATAGGATTTCCCATTAGAAGTAGTTAGGGAAGTTTAGAGGATAATGTGAAAAAGTGAAGTTGGGATGTGGACAAAGAGAAGTGTGTGATAGAGTGAAATTGGGCTACGGCAGCCCCGTAGGGGTGTACAGTAGCTGATGGTTATGATTACATGTGTACAGATTAAGGTTAGTGATCGAAATAAGTTAGACAATAGATGTAACATTTAGACTGGTTTGGTCTGTGTTGGTTTGTGAACTGAACACTTGGGATTGTCTTTTTGCATGATTTATGGCTTATTGATTACATGCACACATTCATATGCATTGTGATGATATTATGTGATGATGGGTCAGGTACAATACCAGTATGGATATAATTTATTGAGACATGGGTCGGGTACCACACTGGTACAGATATGCTATACTGTGATATGGGTTGGGTATTATGTCGGTACAAATATGATATGTTGGGATATGGGTCGAGTACCATACCGGTACGATATGATGTTGATGAGAATAATAAGAAGGGATAAGGAGAGATGATGCACATATCTTAATGAATGCTTGTGCAGACCAGGTTGGTGATGAGAATCTACTGTTCTCTGAGAGAACCGATTATCGTAGAATATAATTAGGTAGAATTATAATTTCATAGTGGTGTGGCATAGTGATGTCTGAGATAGTGAGTACAGAGAGAATTTGGGGGTAGAGGTAGATTAAGAATTTTAGGTACCATAAGAATAAGTCAGTATAGGAGGAAGAGGTATAGGCTTGAATGGTTAGTCAAAGGACAAAGATATACGAAAATATTAAATGACAAGTAGATCACAGAAACGCTAAAGTGGGGTGCTAGGGATTCTATAATTGGGGGATTAGAACTGGAACTTTACTTGATGTTATGATCTCTCCGTATTTATTATTAATGTTATTTGTTTCTAATGCTAGTCGGCCAATGATGCTTACCACTATGTTGGTTGTACTGATGCTACAGTTACTATACCTCCACTCGAGGTATAGCCATGGTGCAGGTCAGTTAGAGTTTCTATAGCAGCTATGTCGATCACTCAACAGCAACTCCTACTATTTTTGTCCTACAGGCATGTTGTGTCGTGGATGTCCCTACTCCTTGTCTAGTGATCTTATAACGGTTTAGCCTAGGTTCTGGGGAGTCACTTGTAGTTATTTTTTGCATTTACTTTACATATCAAATGTATTAAAACAAGCTATGGAACGAATTAATTGAGTAATCATAGTTCAACTGTTGATTAGTTATTCATATGGTAGACATAAATTGATTAAGTGAATATTGTAGTAATTTCCACATTTATTGAATGGTGGGTTACTCAGGGTTCTCCTATCTGGGGTAGGTATAGGTAGGTTCCTAGCACGATCCTGTGGGTCAGGTCATGACAAATATGGTATCAGAGCCCAGGTTACCGATCTCCCAGTACAAGAGCAAATGTCTAATAGAGTCCCGCGGATCAGTGTGTTGAATCCAATTGGTATTTGGTAGATTCCAATTGGTATCTTAACCATCACAATTGAGAATGGTTGGTCCCAATTGGTATCTCTTAACATGAAAAGGTCAAACCTAAATGTTCAACTAATAAAGGTCGATAAGAAACATAGAAATGGCTTGTTATGACCGGTTAAAATCGGCATTAGATACTTTTGGATATGTAATGATGCTTTACAATTTGTTATGTGTGTAATTGTCATTGTTAATATATGATAACTTGCTTGAGATGCTTTAATTTTTGGATATGCTTGATTGGAGGTATATGTGTGGTTTTATGGGGTAGAAAAAGGGTTTGGTACTGAGTATGAAAATGAAAAGAGGATCTACTTGTCATGACCCAAACTAACGGACCGTGCGGGCACCTACGCTATCCTAAGTAGCTAGGAGAACCCTTATTACCCAACCAAAAATATGCGGAAGACTTTTGTTTTTAAGAGAATACTGAATTAAATATAACAAAGTAAATTAAATACTAATAAATAAATTTTTCAAAAACTTCTTACAACTGTCCTTCACTACCCCAAGACTTGGTCAGACATGTACAAGAGCTACCTATTACAGAATAGACTGACAATAAAATAAATAACACAAAGACTCTAACATTTGCCAGGAAGGAAGTGCAGAAGTTAGTGCTGAATATCGCCATTGATCTAGTAACTGCAAACTAACCTACATCCAGTCTACACCCCAAAAAGAGATGTAGAAGAGTAGGGTCAGTACAAATACACGTACTGGTTGGCATCATCGGCCTACCAGTGTTAGTCCACATAATCATAAAGTAGAATCAAAGAAAACAAATCATGACATCTTAAATAGAGTATAATTCAACTAAGGCTATAATATCATTATAAAACTTTGCCTATAATTTACAATTCTCCAACTCTATTAACAAGATTATATTCACCACTAGCATAGTATAACCTTATTAATTCATACCATCAACCACAATCCAACACTAAACCATCACTATCACCCCTTTATTCACATTGTCGCTTCCATTACCCACATCTATAGGATTAACCCAGTAATCATAGACAACTCACACTAAACTCGTGGGCTAACAACCAAACACTCTCTTATAATATTAAAGAATAATAACTAGCCAATCAGATAAGCCACAATTACACCAAGTATAAATAAAGTAAGTCGACCAACATATAGCAAGTAAGAACAGAGTTTCACTTTTCCAAGTACATGTCACACAATCAATCTCAAGGATACAATCAAATAGGGAATACAAATCAACTCACATCTCAGTAAAACACACAAGAGAACTCAAGTTTCATTCGCAAACCTTATAGATACTCTTGGAGAAGGATTAATTCAATTATTGAAACTTTGGGATAGTTTCTTTGAGATTATTCATTGGATTCATCACTTTAGATCACTTCATTATCAATTCCTTTATTATTAATATTACCATGCCGGCTCGTGGCACCCGATCCAATCACGTCTTACAACAATACCGAAATTTAACATCGACCACATTGCTACTAACAATCTTTCCACTTTTCTATTCTTAATAAATATTCATCATTCACTTTTCAACCTGTATGAAGGTATATCACAAGTCTTCTTTACTCAAGGCATTCTTTTCAATCACATTATCATTATGAATCAAGATTTTTCATTTATCAACAATAGTCTGTACACACATACTAAGGGACTTATTTCTGCCCAACTAGTCATGACCCGCAGGGGACAATCTAAGTCCATGTACCGTACTGGCGTGGTACCCGATCCTCCATGAATAAGTAATATCAACATCCATATCTGTACCGGCGTGGTACCCGATCCTCCATAACCATATTATGTATATTTTATCAACTTCATACTATCTCTCAGGATACAACACAGCGTTCTAAATTTACAAGTACACTTATAATCATAAGGCAATTCGATCAAGTTTGATTTTTCATAATTATTCATATAAGTATCAATAATCCAAATATCATCAATTCAAGTATGTCCGAAGACCAATCAACAAACATTTAATTTAGGATCATACACACAATTAAATTGAGTCTAAACTCCAATTAAATCATAACCTACCCAAATACCACAACTTGGGTTCTAACATCACCCCCCATAACTAGCACATTTAACCTTATCATTATTCTCTACCTCTCTCCACATAATACAATGCACACAATGATTCAAGTCATCTATCCCTTAGGCCTCACCATTATCATGACACAATATGAACTTATACCTTTATAACTCAATTAGGTTCATCACTAGAACAACTAAGAAACATCATGTCCATATACTTCATTCACAACAATCCCCTTTCGGGCACATAACGCATAATATCCTAAATATCACATAATCAATCAATAACATAGTTTTCGGGATTAAAGTAAAGTTCTTATATCTTTATCCACCTCAACTCCCTGTCCGCAGGCCTAGACATGCTTTCTCCCATCAATTATAAATTATTAAAATATGAAATAACACAGTCTTCTACTCATTAACCTAGCCTACCTGGACGCCAAGCTTTTTGAAGAAACAAGTCATATCAAGGATGCTCCTTCCCTTTCTTCATGGTTCGGAATGATCAATCATCTAAATATCAAACAATCATAAGAGTAATTAATTAATTACTCTTTAAATAAATATCTTTGGGAATTCAAAACCCACTAATTCTACCCTAATTCAAGGTCTATTTCATTCTCCAAGGTCAATTAATCATTAACTAGTTCTTTCAAGCTTAGCCCATCTCCATTAATGGAGTTTTTAAAGCTAAAGGTCTCAACTTTGTGGAATTCAAGATTTCCAACCAACAAAATACATAATCTAGTTTACCAAGTTCATACTAGGAATCATTAATTTATAATCTAGAATTAGTTCTAGGTGATATAAAGAACACCCATAAGTTTTTCCCAAAAATCCACCATTAAGGGTCCTCCTAAGGATTCTAAGATGTTAATGGATTAAAAGACGAAGAAGATGATGGAAAAACTTACCTCAATGAAGAAATTTCACTCTAAACCTTAGGAAATCACCTCTCTAGGGTTGGAGAATGAAGTTTTGGGGGTTTGGATCTGAAAATTGCCTAAATATGATTTAAATACCACCAGATTTTTCGCTACAGCGAAATTCCCGTTTCAGCCCGGACAGTGTTTGGTAAAACGATCATAACACTTTACTCTAAACTCGGATTGATGAATGGTTTATTGCGTTGGAAAGAGGACTTAGAGATATTTGATTTGGTAGGTATTGGAATCCCTAAATCCTTATATTATAGGAGATATAGTCGTTTGAAGTTGGCCCTAATAGAAACCCATATCGAAACTCTATCGGTTAAAAATGTTTTCAACTTAACTTGTGCTAGGGATATTGTACGACCTTAATTCATATCTAAAGAACTTCCAAATTAAAGGATTGATATTAGTACTCATGAATAATCAACTTCATCCGGCTTGAGTCTATCCAGACACATCGAAAGGCTAAAATCTTCGCCGAAAAACTTGAGGTGACACAATGAACAAAATGATGGTTATTTTGGACTCAAGTTAATATTGAGGAATGGATAATTTAGTAACGACAAAATGGGTCGTTACAATTATATACCAATTTACCATCCGTTCGTCCTTGAACGGGCATTCGGTGGAGAGAAGCACGATATTGAAATTAGAGAGACATTACTAACAGAGTTTCTTATATTGCACCATATCTCACTCACTTGATATCATCAATAATTAACCTACATTCTATACTCAATCGTTCTATCAAGGCTTTTCAAAACACGAAGAGGCCGAGCCAAACATTTACGTACGAATCACTTATTCTCCTTACAACGGTCCAAGTCTCAAACTTGAGTGTTATGAGTCAAAGCAAGATAAAGAGGGTTAAAAGATTCACCTTGAAGAAGACAATCACCCAAAATCACCTCTTTTTCATCCTAGGTTCGTTCTCTTTTCTTACAACGGAAGAATGGGGAATGAACTCCGAAGAACGAAATAAAAATTGAAAAATTGCATTCTTTACCGCTGTTGCGGTGCGATTGTAGTTGCAGTGCTAAACGCCATAGAAGACCCACGGTGCTAATTCCCTTGACCAAACCAGTGAGCTCCGCCTAGCTCACAGATGATTCTATTTTACAACACAAAATCAATATTTGGACATAAAATTGCAAGCCTATCATGATAATTATCATTATCAGAGTTCTAGAGCCTCGAATTCAATTCTGAAAAGTGCTACGGGATGCTACATGAGTCTACTACTCGAATTTCAATACCAGACAAGTCACATCTAATCCACCCAATACACAGGCTCACCCTGAGACACCCGAGTAAGTTTCTAGCCAAGACTACCCCTGGAAAATCTACATCTTGATCATATTTAAGTCACCACTCCATTTACAAGTCACATAACTTAGATACTCGTATGCGCCTAATCAAGACTACTAGATTCATTCTATAAAGCTATCTTCAACATCTCACAACCACTATTCTTTTCACCTCAAGATCACCTACGGTTCAAGCTAACGGTTTACTACTATAAATGGGTGACAACACAACCTCTCACTCATTACACAGACTTACAACTATTAGCCATAGAGATCCTACAGAATTAGAGACTACAATACATTCTCCTCCATAACATCGCTAATACTCATCTAATCATCATACTTTAATCACTTAATAAGTAATATCCACCAAGTATTACCCAAGGAAAAATCAATCATGTCATTTAATAATTCGCTTATATTCTCCCATTTAGGATCATTCTTAATTATTCTATGGGTGTAACTAAGTCATTTAATTCTGCATTAACACCATCATGGGTATTACTACCATCTAAAATTATCATCTATCAGTCAATTCTATAGGACGTTAATCACACAATTCAATCACAAGACCAAGTCAATAATCAACTTATCTTCTCAAGGCCTCCCTTAATGCACCAATCCACAACTAAAACTTATGCCCAGGCAATCACGAACTTCAATACTTATCACACGACAAAACCTCCATTGTCAAGCCCAATTACCCTTCTATCACCAACACCAAGCTAAGGTATACAATGTCATTCTTATTTCTACCTTACAATATTTTTAGTATATGCTTCACTAACTCTTAACCATTTCGAGATTGATCCCTATATAATAAGCATGCTAGCAAGGTGAAACAACATCACCGATTATAGGTCATTAACAGTCTCATTACCAATATCATATTCCATACAAGTTATCAATCAAATTCCTTAGGTATCAACAACCTCCACTAGTTTTTGCCACTTTTATTTAAACTCATTATTTTATCAAACCTTAAAAGTCAGTTCATACAAGAAACTCAAGATAATATCACTTAGTCAATCCTCACAAGGAACTAATTAAAATTTCAAATAATAGGACTGCAAAAGAATTCAAATAAAGTCTCAATAACCGGACAACATAAGGATCCACATATAATATCAAATAACTGGACCACACAAGGATCCATTCACAATATCAAATAACTGGACCACACAAGAATTCATTCACAATATCAATTGCAAGAGCCCGTCATTAAGGGAAACACATATCACTAAGTCTTTTGTTCATGTCTTTTTCATTATCTTCCTTGACATCATGTCCTGATATCATCCTCTCAATTCTCATATCATCAATTTCATCAGCATAACAATAGTATCAAGAACAAGGAAGCACCAAAGAATTTATTAATTTCACAACAACAAGATTGCATAGTTCCATTACAATTTTCAACAAAAGCAACTTAATCAATTTATTTCACCACAATTCAAACAAAATAATTCACAACAATCATACAGTTTAACAATTCAAGTTCAGCCAAATATCAAACAACAGGCAACTAACTAAGTTCACAACTTTCATACATCTTCATATTATGAAATTAACCCTTAGCCATTATTAACAGATACCAATTGGAATCTCCTAGATTCCAAAGCAAACTCACTAAGATACCAATTGGAATCAACTGGATTCTAATTGATCTTTGTTGAGATACCAATTGGATCCAAACCAGTACTCAAAGAATAGTACGCCATGATGGAGAGGAAAAAAAAAAAGGAAACGACTTCAACATGCCTTATAGCCTTCCAAAGATTAGGTGTGGGGCCCTACACACCAATCTACGGAACTCTACTTGACATTGCTCTTGTACTTGTGGGACCGGTGATCCTAATGCTCTGATACCAACTGTCACGAACCAAACTAACGTAACGTGCGGGCACCTACACTATCCTAAGTATCTAGGAGAACCCTTATTACCCAACCAAAAATATGCGAAAGACTTTTGTTTTTAAGAGAACACTGAATTAATAATAACAAATTAAATTAAATACTAATAAATAAACTTTTCAAAAACTTCTTACAATTGTCCTTCACTACCCAAGACTTGGTCAGACATGTACAAGAGCTACCTATTACAGAATAGACTGACAATAAAATAAATAACATAAAGACTCTAACATCTGCCAGGAAGGAAGTGCAGAAGTTAGTGCTGAATATCGCTATTGATCTAGTAATTGCAAACTCACCTGCATCCAGTCTACACCCCAAGAAGAGATGTAGAAGAGTAGGGTCAGTACAAACACACGTACTGGTTGGCATCATCGGCCGACCAGTGTTAGTCCACATAATCATAAAGTAGAATCAAGGAAAACAATCATGACATCTTAAATAAAGTATAATTCAACTAAGGCTATAATATCATTATAAAACTTTGCCTATATAATTTACAATTCTCCAACTCTATTAACAAGATTATATTCACCACTAGCATAGTCTAACCTCATTAATTCATACCATCAACCACAATCCAACACTAAACCATCACTATCACCCTTTATTCACATTGTTGCTTCCATTCCCCACATCTATAGGATCAACCCAGTAATCATAGACAATTCACACTAAACTCGCGGGCTAACAACCAAACACTCTCTTATAATATTAAAGAATAATAACTAGCCAATCAGATAAGCCACGATTACACCAAATATAAATAAAGCAAGTCGACCAACATATAGCAAGTAAGCACAGAGTTTCACTTTTTCAAGTACATGTCACACAATCAATCTCAAGGATACAATCATATAGGGAATACAAATCAACTCACATCTCAGTAAACACACAAAAGAACTCAAGTTTCATTAGCAAACCTTATAGATACTCTTGGAGAAGGATTAATTCAATTATTGAAACTTTGGGATAGTTTCTTTGAGATTATTCATTGGATTCATCACTTTAGATCACTTCATTATCAATTCCTTTATTATTAATATTACCATGCCAGCTCGTGGCACCCGATCCAATCATGTCTTACAGCAATACCAAAATTTAACATCGGCCACATTGCTACTAACAATCTTTCCACTTTTCTGTTCTTAATAAATATTCATCATTCACTTTTCAACCTGTTCTTTACTCAAGGCATTCTTTTAAATCACATTATCATTATGAATCAAGATTTTTCATTTATCAACAATAGTCTGTACACACATGCTAAGGGACTTATTTCTGCCCAACTAGTCATGACCTGCAGGGGACAATCTAAGTCCATGTACCGTACCGGCGTGGTACCCGATCCTCCATAAATAAGTAATATCAACATCCATATCCGTACCGGCGTGGTACCCGATCCTCCATAACCATATTATGTATATTTTATCAACTTCATACTATCTCTCAGGATACAACACGGCGTACTAAATTTACAAATACACTTATAATCATAAGGCAATTCGATCAAGTTTGATTTTTCATAATTATTCATAAAAGTATCAATAATCCAAATATCATCAATTCAAGTATGTCCGAAGACCAATCAACAAACATTCAATTTAGGATCATACACACAATTAAATTGAGTCTAAACTCCAAATAAATCATAACCTACCCAATTACCACAACTTGGGTTCTAACATCACCCCCCATAACTAGCACATTCAACCTTATCATTATTCTCTACCTCTCTCCACATAATACAATGCACACAATGATTCAAGTCATCTATCCCTTAGGCCTTACCATTATCATGGCACAATATGCAACTTATACCTTTATAACTCAATTAGGTTCACCACTAGAACAACTAAGAAACATCATGTGCACATACTTTATTCACAACAATCCCATTTCGGGCACATAACGCATAATATCCTAAATATCACATAATCAATCAATAACATAGTTTTTGGGATTAAAGTAAAGTTCTTATGTCTTTATCCACCTCAACTCCCTGTCCGCAGGCCTAGACATGCTTTCTCCCATCAATTATAAATTATTAAAATATGAAATAACACAGTCTTCTACTCATTAAGCTAGCCTACTGGACGCCAAGCTTTTTGAAGAAACAAGTTATATCAAGGATGCTCCTTCCCTTTCTTCATGGTTCGGAATGATCAATCATCTAAATATCAAACAATCATAAGAGTAATTAATTAATTACTCTTTAAATAAATATCTTTGGGAATTCAAAACCCACTAATTCTACCCTAATTCAAGGTCTATGTCATTCTCCAAGGTCAATTAATCATTAACTAGTTCTTTGAAGCTTAACCCATCTCCATTAATGGAGTTTTTAAAGCTAAAGGTCTCATCTTTGTGGAATTCAAGATTTCCAACCAACAAAATACATAATCTAGTTTACCAAGTTCATACTAGGAATCATTAATTTATAATCTAGAATTAGTTCTAGGTGATATAAAGAACACCCATAAGTTTTTCCCAAAAATCCACCATTAAGGGTCCTCCTAAGGATTCTAAGATGTTAATGGATTAAAAGACGAAGAAGATGATGGAAAAACTTACCTCAATGAAGAAATTTCACTCTAAACCTTGGAAAATCACCTCTCTAGGGTTGGAGAATGAAGTTTTAGGGTTTTGGATCTGAAAATCGGCTAAATATGATTTAAATACCACCAGATTTTTCGCTACAGCGAAATTCCCGTTTCAGCCCGCACAGTGTTTGGTAAAACGATCATAACGTTTTACTCTGAACTCGGATTGATGAATGGTTTATTGTGTTGGAAAGAAGACTCAGAGATCTTTGATTTGGTAGGTATTGGGATCCTTAAATTCTTATATTCTAGGATATATGATCATTTGAAGTCGGCCCTAATAGAAACCCATATCAAAACTCTATCGGTTAAAAATGTTTTCAACTTAACTTGTGCTAGGGATATTGTACGACCTTAATTCATATCTAAAGAACTTCCAAATTAAAGGATTGATATTAGTACTAATGAATAATTAAATTCATCCGGCTTGAGTCTATCCAGACACATCGAAAGGCTAAAATCTTCGCCGAAAAACTTGAGGTGACACAATGAACAAAATGATGGTTATTTTGGACTCAAGTTAATATTGAGGAATGGATAATTTAGTAACGACAAAATGGGTCATTACACTACTGGAGGCTACTGCTGCAACGGTTCTTTTACCTCTCCATCGGTAAGATTAACCACTATAGTGGCTCCAAGCAGAGTCCTAACAGGCATTCCCATGTTTTTGTGATTTTGTAATTTTTGCAAAACAGCGTTATTTCAAAGTAATACAATGACAATAATCAATTCGACATGTTGAATAAACTAGAACAAGTATAATAGAAAATACGCAAAAGATAAATGTCTTAAAAGAACGAGAAAATAAAAAGAGCAATTATTTAATACATGCCCCAAATGGGGGCAACCCAAATCCAAAAGTACTTAAAACGTAAAAAGGAGGAAGAAAAACATGTAGTTGGAGGGGGCGTCTCCAAGGCTTAAGGCATCCAAGCCCTCCTCATCAACACCGCTGAGGAAAAAGAACTCCTAGGCATCTGCCTTAGTCAGCTTAGAGAGATTCTTATTTGGGAAGGTGAACGAGAACATGACCCGCTCGGCCTTCCATATCCTCGCTTGTATACGGTCCTGAGAGTGGTGTTTCTTCTTCTCCTCATCTATCTCCCTTTGAAGCTCAGTGTAACCATGGGATGGATCCGCTGGGGTAGTCTAGATTAAAGGATCCATACCTGGTTAAGGCATCTGAGTCTTCTCTATATAACCCCACATAGCAGTAAGGTCAGCCACCCAATCGCTAGGAGGAGCAGTTTTCTGAGCCCCGCTCCCTCCAAGCCTGCTGCTCTCATCCTCCTGCCCCGCCTTCCTCTTCTTCTTACCTCCACCTCGGGTACTCCTGCCTCTTAGAGGATTATACGGCATGTCGCACTCCTCCAAGGAATTATGGTCCTCATTGGGGACATCTACTCGCTTGCACAGCTACATAATTAGGAAAGAAAAGAACAAACACCTTGATAACCACTCCCCAGCGTAGAATTACTACCACTAGTCCATGATCTATGCCCCCATGTTCACCTCGATCCCTGCCATAATGCATGCCACCACCATATCTCGGTGGAACACCACATCCATAACATTTATCGAAGGAAGAATCCTCCTAGACACTAGCTATAACCAGATCTAGGCCTCGGTTGAGAAGTATACACTCTTGGTCCCCCTCTACTTGGACCACTTCACCTTGATAGAATTACCCTCTGGCGTCAAATATCGAATCTCCCACCTCAAGTCTGACTCTCAAATCTTTGCCTCGAAGGTTGTATTAGAGGGGTTAGGAACCCCCAAGACCTCATTGATGGTGGTAGCATCTATGGGCATATTCTTTCCCCAAATCTGCATAGTAGAGAGGGGTACTGACCACTCCACTCTAGGGAGTATAGCATAAAATTTGGAAACCCAAGCCAGGTTATAGTCCAGAACTAGCTCAGTCAGAATCTCCTACCCAAAAACTTTCAGCTGATCACTGAATTCAAGCAACCCGTCTACCACGTCATCCATCATGAAGCCTCTCTCATGAAGAAAGCTCATATTGTGACGTCCCTTCTCATACTAGTTGTGGCTAGCATCGTCAGGAGTTTGGTAGAGGGGTTGTTGTTAGTCTAGGATGAACCTGAAAAACACCACAAAACTAGGTTAGAAACTAAGATGGGATATTGAGGGAGAGAAAACAAATTCAAAAATGCAAAAAAAATGAAAAACTGGGAAGCTACTGCCCAGTACCACAGTAGCGGTTAATTAATTGCTACAGTGGTACTGCTGTGGTAGAATCTATCATTGCGGTAATACCACTGTAATGGAAAAAGTTAACTCTACAGTAGTTCATCGTCTTCAATCGCCAACCTCCCCTCCCATCGTGGATTTTTAACTTTTCTTCATAATTTTGAAAATTTAGTATAGATCGGGCTTTGTGAAGTGTGTATGAAGCTTTTTACACTAAAATTGAGGTGTGGAACACCTAAAATCAAACCCAAATCAACGAAAATTACTAGAGAAGATGACCTTTCATCTTTCACCCCTCCCAGAGTTGAAATCTACTATGAACTACGTTAATCTTACGCTTCAAATGTTGTAGGAGTATTAAAAACATAAGAAAACCTAACATATTTAACATTATGTCCAAGAACACCACTAAAATTAAGTTCAAAAGTTGCACCAAAAACCTAATTGAAAACCCCCATTTTAATGAAATTCCTACGGTCTACAATAAGAAATACATAGAGTAGGTAGAAGAGATAAATAAAATACCTTGAATTCGTCGTCGGAGAGGCATTTCATAGAGGGAGTTGAGAGAATTTGAAAAGAATAGAGTGAAAATGGGGGAAAATAACTGACACAAATCGTTGCGGCAATTGACTACCACTGCAGCGATAATTAACTGCTACAACAGTAAAACTTTTCTAAAACCAAATTTTGTCCCGACATTTCATTCATTGTGGTGGTGTACCGTGTTGAGGTAATTATAGTAGGAAATTATCTCGTGAATTAATTATGTACATCAACTCGGGCAAAACATGGGAATAACCGTCAAGTCTAGATTAGCAGTACATTGGCAATTGCTCATTTTGGATCAGGAACATGTAATGAGCTAGCGTATAATAAAATAATTCTCCTCATAGCTTATTGTAGTAGAAATCCATTGAGCACTCGTGTAAATATCCAGACCTCACCCTTAGAACCACTCTGGAACAAACGGTGGGTAAATTAGTATCTAATGTAATGACCCAAACCATCGTTACGTGTGACAAAGCCCCAAAAATAATTTACTATAAATAATAGGCTCAAAAAGGACCAGGGGAAAATTAAATCGGGAAGGAAAAATGAGGCCTAAAGGAATTGGGCCAAAAGGCTAAAAAAGGAATTGGGCTGGACTACCGATAACCACTATATCTGTCGAGTAACCGTTGCAGCGGTACCATTGCAGTGGTACCATTGCAGCAGTAAAAGGAACTACTGCAGCGGTAGATAGCAGTAACCCAATCCAGGAATTTTTAAAAATTCTCTTTCTCTTTATTTCCCTAGGTCACCCTTTTCCTCCAAAAAAATACTCTGAAAAACCCTCTCTTCAATCATGAAATTTCAAAATCCAAGGTACATGAGAGCGGTTTTGAGGCATACTCGAAGGGAACCCGACATGGGAATATGCTTAGCACGTATGGGACAGCTCACTCCACTCCATAGCAGCATGTTCCATCTAAAAGGTAAGTTATGGTTTACTTTGTAGCAACTGGACTTGGTCTAAATGCATCTAACATTAATAGTGATGTCGGGAGTATCATGCATTAGTCCTTTGGGCACAGAGTTGGATGGATGGACATGTGTTAAATTTGGTTAGGCTCGGATATGTTGTATTACAATATATTATATTAATGTTTTGATTGTGATGAGGGACAGATAGAATGATGGAGCTAATGTGTGTAGCTTAATATCTTCCCAAACCTTTGAGATTAGAGGAAAGTTAAATGACACAGTGAAGGATAATAGGAGGAAATTAAGGTAACTCGATTAAAACGTAAATATCATAAATGTTTAAATTGTACTAAGGAAAGTGGCTAAAGGTGAGGCATGGTAAGTCGAGATTAATAATTAGCATAATCAAATCACATTACTGACAAGTGGAAATAAACGAGTAAATGTTGTAAAGTAAAGAATAGGATTTCCCGTTAGAAGTAGTTAGGAAAGTTTAGAGGATAATGTGAAAAAAGTGAAGTTGGGATATGGACAAAGAGAAGTGTGTGATAGCATGAAATTAGGTTACGGCATCCTCGTAGGGGTTTACAAGTTGATGGTTATGATTAAATGTGTACAATTCAAGGTCACTGATCGAAATAAGTTAGACGATTGATGTAATATTTAGACTAGTTTGGTCTGTGTTGGTTTGTGAACTGAACACTTGGGATTGTCTTTTTGCATGATTTATGGCTTATTGATTGCATACACACATTCATATACATTGTGATGCTATCGTGTGATGATGGATTGGGTACCACGTCGGTACAGATATGATTTATTATGATATGGGTTAGGTACCACACCAGTATGGATATGATATATTGTGATATGAGTTGGGTACCATAAAGATACGGACATGATATGTTGGGCTATGAGTCGGGTACCACGCCTGTATAATATGATGTTGATGATGTTGATGAGAATGATAAGAAGGGATAAGGAGAGATGATGCACAAATCTTACATACTTGCATTTATTTATATACCTTGTGTGTGATTTTATTTTATATATTTTTGCACATGTTTATGTAGTGGCAAATTTTGAATAAGGGTTACATAAATATGTTGGCCCTGAGTGTGGATCGGGTCAGTAATGAGAATCTATGGTTCCCTAAGAGAATTAGTTATCATAAAATATGATTAGGTACAATTCTAATTTCATAGAGGTATGTCATAGTGATGTCTGAGATAGTGAGTACAGAGAGAATTGGGGGTTGGACGTAGATTAAGAATTGTAGGTACCATAAGAATAAGTCGGTATAGAAGGAAGAGGAATAGGCTGGAATGGATAGTCAAAGGACAAAGATATACGAAAATATTAAATGACAAGTAGATCACAGAGACGCTAAAGTGGGGTGCTAGGGATTCTATAATTGGGGGTTTAGAACTAGAACTTTACTTGATGTTATGATCTCTCCGTATTTATTATTAATGTTATTTGTTTCTAATGCTAGGCGGCCAAAGATGCTTACCAGTACATTTGTTGTACTGATGCTACACTTACTATACCTCTAATCGAGGGTATAGCCATGGTGCAGGTCTGTTCTGCATGGATTTTATGTCGTGGATGTCCCTACTCCTTGTCTAGTGCTCTTGTATCGATTTAGTCTAGGTTCTAGGGAGTCACTTGTAGTTATTTTTCGCATTTACTTTACGTATCAGATGTATTAAAACAAGTTATGGAACGAATTGATTGAGTAATCATATTTTAACTATTGATTAGTTATTCATATGGCAGACATAAATTGAGTAAGCGAATATTGTAGTAATTTCTGCATTGATTGAATGGTGGACTACTCACGGTTCTCCTGTCTGGGGTAGGTGTAGGTAGGTTCTCGGCACGATCCAATGGGTTGGATCATGATAAATATGGTATCAGAAACTAGGTTACCGGTATCCCAGTACAAGAGTAAATATCGATTAGCGTTCAGCGGATTGGTGTGTTGACGTCCACGTCAATTTTGTAGGAGACTACAAGGCATTTAGGAATTAGCTTCATTTTCTTCTCTCCTTTCATCAGATATCAGTGTTGTCTCCCCGAGTTGAGTCCAATTGGTATCTGGTTGATTCTAATTGGTATCTTAACCATCGCAATTGGGACTAGTTGGTCCCAATTGGTATCTTTTAACATGGAAATGTCGAACCTAAATGTTCAACGTATAGAGGCCGCTAAGAAAAGTAGAAGTGGCTTGTTATGACCTGTTAAAAATAGAAATAAGTACTTGTGGTGATGTAATGATGCATTACAATATGTTATGTGTTTAATTGTCATTGTTAATGTATTATAACTTGCTTGAGATGGTTTAATTTTGGATATGCTTGATTGGAGGTATGTTTGTGGTTGTACAGTGTGTAGCCAAGTAGACCGGTGGACGTAAGGACTGGGTGTGATCTGGAGAGTGTCTTCATTTTTGTTATTTGAGCAATCGGTTATCTCTACGTGATTTGGAATACTGCTTGACTTCTCTCAGACCTCGTATGATCCACCCAGGTGTCTGGCTGTTTGTGGGCACACTTTTGGAGTATAGTGCATTAGGTAAGCAAGAAGATTGATGGAAGTATAGCACAGTTTAGTTTGATAGATGGAAATTGTGTTGGTTTTAATTAGAAAGCAATAGAAATGAGAATTCAACTTATATTACGCATAAAAAAGAGGTCATTACATTATTGGAGCGTGCATAAAAAGAGCATTGTATAGAAAAAGGGTCTGGTACTTGGTAAGAAAATGAAAAAAAGGAGTTGCTGGTGGCTACCATTGCAGTGGTTCTTTTACCTCTATAGCGGTAAGATTAACTACTACAGCGGCTCCAGGCAGTGTCCTGCTAGGCATTTCCTTTTTTTGTGATTTTGCAATTTTTGCAAAATAGCCCTATTTCAAATTAATACAATGACAAAAAATTAATTCAACATGTTGTTTAAACTAGAACCAGTATTATAGAAAATGTGCAAATGATAAATGCCTTAAAAGAATGAGAAAATAAAATGAGCAATTGTTTAATACATGCCCCAAACAGGGGCAACCCAAATCCAAAAGTACTTAAAACGTAAAAAGGGGGGAAAGAAACATCTAGTTGGCGGCTATGTCTCCACGGCTTGCGGTATCCGAGCCCTCCTCATCTATACCTCTGAGAAAGTAGAACTCCTCAGCATTATCCTTAGTCAGCTTTGAGAGCTCCTTATTGGGAAGGTACACACAAACATGACCCGCATGACCTTCCATATCCTCACCAGCATTCAGTCCCGAGGGTGGCGTTTCTTCTTCTCCTTGTCCAGCTCCCTTTGGAGCTCAGCGTAAGCACGGGCCGAGTCCACTGGGGAAATTGAGCTTGAAGGAGCCATACCAAGTTGGGGCATTTGATTCCTCTCCATGTAACCCCGTATAGCAGCAAGGTCAGCCACGCAATCGCTAGAAGGAGCAGTTGCCTGAGCCCCGCTCCCTCCAGCCTTGCTGCTCTCACCCTCTTCCCCCACCTTCCTCTTCTTCTTACCTTTTCCCCGAGTACTCCTAACTCTTAGAGGATTACACGGCATGTTTCACTCCTCTAAGGTATTATGGCCCTCCTTGGGGACATCCACTCGCTTGCACAGCTCCATGATCAGGGAAGGCAAGAAAAAACACCTTGTTGACCCCTCCCCAATGTAAAAGTACTACCACTTGTCCATGATCTGTGCCCCCACGTTCACATCGATCCCTACCATAATGCATGCCACCACCATAGCTTGGTGGAATACCACGTCTGTAATAATTACTGAAGGACGAATCCTCTGAGACACCAGCTTTAACCAGATCTTGGACTCGACTGAGAAGTATGCACTCTTGGTCCCCCTATGATTGTACCACTTCACCTTATTAGCCTTACCCTCTAGCGCCAAATACCGAGCCGCCCACCTTAAATTTGTATCTCAAATCTTTACCTCGAAGGTTGCATTGGAGGGGTTGGAAACCCCCAAGACCTCATTAATGGTAGTGGCATCCACGGGCACATTCTTTCCCTAAATACGAGTGGTAGGGAGAGGTACTGACCACTCCACCATAGGGAGTATAGCATAAAATTCACGAACCCAGGTTAGGTTGCAGTCAGCATCGTTCACCCAAAAATATTTATTTAATTACTGAATTCAGGTAACCCATCCACCACGTCATCCATCATAAAGCCTCTCTCACGAAGAAATCTCCTATTGTGATGCCCCTCCTCATACCGGTTGTGGCTAGCATCACCAGGAGACCTTCGGTAGTGGGGTTGTTGTCAGGCCATTATGAACCTTAAAAATACCACAAAACCAGGTTAGAAACTAAGACAGGATATTGAGGAAGGGAAAGGAAATTCAAAAATGCAAAAAAATGAAAAACTGGGAAGCTATTGCCCAGTACCGCAACAGTGGTACCACTACAGTGGAATCTAACATTGTGGAAATACTGCTACAGTGGAAAAGGTTAACACTACAGTAGTTCATCTTTTCAATCGCCAACCTCTCCTCCCATGGTGGATTTTTAACTTTTCTCCATAATTTTGAAAATTTAGTATAGATCAGGCTTAGTGAAGTGTGTATGAACCTTTTTACACTAAAATCAAGGTGTGGAGCACCCAAAATCAAACCCAAATCAATGGAAATTGTTGGAGAAGATGACCCTTCATCTTTCACCCCTCCCACGGTTGAAATCTACTACGAACTACATTAATCTTACATTCCAAACATTGTAGGAGCATTGAAAATGTAAGAGAACCTAACATGTTTAACATTATGTCCAGGAATACCACCAAAATTAAGTTCAAAAGTTGCACCCAAAAACCCAATTGAAAACCCCCATTTCAATAAAATTCCTACGGTCTACAACAAAAAATACAAAGAGTAAGTAGAAGAGATGAAGAAAGTACCTTGAATTCGTCATCAGAGAGGGATTTTGCAGAGGGAGTTGAAAGAATTTGGAGAGAATAGAGTGAAAAATGGGGGGAAACGCAATTTCCCCCTACTTATCTGACACAAATAATTATTGTGGTTGGCTACCGCTGCAGCAGTAAAAATTTTCCAAAACTAATTTTTTCCTGACATTTCATATGTTGCGGTGTTGTAAATTGTTGAGGTAATCATAGTAGGAAATTATCCCGTGAAATAATTGTGTACATAGACTCAGGGAAAATATGGGAATAACCATCAGGCCTAGATTAGTAGAACATTGGCAGTTGCATATTTTGGAGTAGCAACATGTAATGAGTTAGCATATGATAAAATAATTCTCCTAATAGCCTATTGTAGACAAAATTTGTCGAGCACTCATGCAAATATCCAAACCTCACCCTTAGGACTATTTGGGGATGAACGATCAGTAAATTAGTATCTAATGTAACGATCCAAACCATCGTTACATGTGAAAAAGCCCTAAAAAAAATTTACTATAAATAATAGTCCCAAAATGGACCTGGGAAAAATTAAATCGGGAAGGAAAAAGGAGGCCCAAAGGAATTAGGCCAAAAGTACAAAAAATGGGTTGGGATGGACTGCCAATAACCACTACATCTATTGAGTAACCGCTGCAGCATTACCACTGCAGCATTAAAAGGATCTATTGAAGTGGAAGATAGCAGTAACCCAATCGAGGAATTTTTAAAAATCCTTTTTCTCTTTATTTCCCTAGGTCACCCCTTTCCTCCAAAAAATACTTTAAAAAATCCTATCTCTCCAACCATAAGATTTCAAAGGCCATGGTGCATGAGAGAGGTTTCGAGGCACACTAAGAGGGAACCTGACATGGGAAGATGCTTAACATGCATGGACAACTCACTCCTCTACATAGTTGCATGGTCCATCTAAAAGGTAAGTTATAATTTACTTTCTAGCAACTAGACTTGGGCTAGATGCATCTAAGGTTAATAGTGGTGTCAGGAGTATCATGCATTAGGCCTTTGGGTACAGAGTTGGATAGATGGACACGTTTTAAATCTTGTTAGGCTTGAATATGTTGTATTACTATATATTATATTAATGTTTTGATTGTGATAAGGGACGGATGGAATGGTGGAGCAAATGTACGTAGCTTAATACCTTTGAGGAACTTTGAGATTAGTGGAAAGTTAGACGATACAGTGAAGGATAGTAGGAGGAAATTAAGGTAACTCGATTAAAATGTAAATATCATAAATGTTTGAATTGTAATAAGGGAAGTGGCTAAAGGGTGAGGCATGGTAAGTCGAAATTAGTAATTAGTATAATCAAATCTCTTGATTGAGGAGTGGACAAAAAAAAGTAAATGTTGTAAAGTAAAGAATAGGATTTCCCGTTAGAAGTAGTTAGGGAAGTTTAGAGGTTAATGTGAAAAATGTGAAGTTGTGATGTGGACAAAGAGAAGTGTGTGATTGCTTGAACTTGGGTTACGGCATCCTCGTAGGGTATGCAGTAGCTGATAGTTGTGATTACATGTGTACAAATTAAGGTCACTAATCGAAATAAGTCAGAAAATTGATGTAGCATTTAGACTGGTTTGGTCTGTGTTGGTTTGTAAAGTGAACATTTGGGATTGTCTTTTTGCATGATTTATGGCTTATTGATTGCATGCACACATTCTTATGCATTGTGATTATATCATGTGATGATGGGTCGGGTACCATACTGGTACGGATATGATATATTGTGATATAGGTCGGGTACCATGCCGATACGGACATGATATATTGGAATATGGGTTGGGTACCACGCCAGTATGATATGACGTTGATGATTCTGATAAGAATGATAAGAAGGGATAAGGAGAGATGATGTTCACATCTTGCATACTTGCATTCATTCATATGCCTTGTACGTGATTCTATTTTATATATTCTTGTATATGTTTATGTAGTGGTAACTTTTTAATAAGGGTTACGGAAGTATGTTAGCCCTTTGTGTGGATTGGGTTGGTAATGAGAATCTACGGTTCCCTGAGAGAATCGGTTATCATAGAATATGATTAGGTAGAATTCAAATTTCATAGTGGAGTGTCATAGTGATGTCTGAGATAGTGAGTACAGAGAGAATTTAGGGGCAGAGGAAGATTAAGATTTGTAGGTACCATAAGAATAATTCAGTATAGGAGGAAGTGGAATAGGCTGGAATGGTTAGTCAAAGGACAAAGAAATACAAAAATGTTAAATGGCAGGTAGGTTATAGAGATGCTAAAGTGGGGTGTCAGAGATTCTATAATTGAGGTTTTAGAACTGGAACTTTACTTGATCTTATGATCTCTCCGTATTTATTATTTGTATTATTTGTTTCTAACCCTAGTTTGCTGATGAAGCTTACCAGTACGTGTGGTTGTGGTGATGCTACAGTTACTATACCTCCACCCGGGGGTATAGCCATGATGCAGGTCAGTTGGAGTTTCTATAGCAGCAATGTCAATCACTCAAAAGCAGCTCCTACTATTTATATTTCGCATGGATGTTGTGTCGTAGATGTCCCTACTCCTTGTCTAGTGCTTTTGTATAGGTTTTGGCTAGGTTCTGAGGGGTCACTTGTAGTTATTTTCCATATTTACTTTACATATCAGATGTATTAAGACAAGTTATGGAACAAATTGATGGAGTAATCCTATTTCAACTGTGGATTAGTTATTCATATCGATAATATTTAAGTTGGGTCCAAAAATAGTTTGCAAAACGGGTTCAAAAATGAAAGGGGTGAAACCGAAATTTTATTTTAGAAATATGTTCCCCAAGATTATAGGAGTCTACAGTTGAAAACCCAATCAAAACTAGTTAAAAATGAGATTTAAATAGAAGTATAAACCATTTTAAAGCTTTACCAACAAAAAGCCCAAAAACCTATTTTAAAATCAAGATTTGAGAGTGTTTTTGAAAATATAATCAATAAGAAATGATGGGAAGATGAATTAGAATCTTATCTAAGCAAGAATGGTGAGAAAAAACCTTAGAAATCGCCTACTCCCAAAGTTTAAAGGCCCCAAAATAGGGCAAAATCGAGAAAATAGACAATTTATATTGTTCTATGAATAGTACCTCATGATTGTGAACCCCACCTCTTGATCGTGAGAGTCAATGTTAACTGGCAATTAAGTTGGTCATCGCGATCGCGGGAGGAAGGCCTCGCAATCACGATGGTCAACCCGACCCAGTCCATCGATTAACCCATCACAATTGTGTTACCACCACCACACAATTGAGATAAAGTATATCATCGAGGCTTGCAATCACGACACATGTCTACATGACCGCGATGAACGGCCTAATGCACCAGATATCAGTTGTTGCACCAGCTGAAACTACAACTCTAAAGTCTTTGAATGGATCCTCAGGATTCGTGCGGGACCCTACTAAACTAAACCATATATGCTACTAGGCTATTTTAAAAGTTCTGGACTCAATGGCAACATTGGATTTTTGAAAACAAGTCGTTTTCAACAAATTAACCCGCGGAACCCCATGTAGGCATTTTTTTCACTAGTTTTCGGAATGAGCGTCAAAATACAAAATAAAGGTTTTGAACCCAAACCAACCCTGCGACTATCCCAAAATCGACATTCTAGATCTAATAGAACTTTCCAAATTTCGATTCGGCACCCAAATCACAGAATGTTGAGCAAAGTCAAACTAATAGCTTTTAAGCCTCTAAAAGTCTTAAACTCTCTCAAATCACTCTCGAAAACCTCAGAAAAAGTACCAACCATACTCACACCTCAAAATCAACATGTAACAACATGGGGAAAGGTAAAATTGTCAAAACACTTAAAAAGGAAAATTTCACATTACAGGTTGTTACATTATCCACCACTAAAACACTAGTTCATCCTCGAACTAAAAGCAAATGAAGTACCTGAAGCGGTGAAAAGCTTGGGTATCTATGAAGCATATCGGACTCGACCTCCCAAGTAGCCTCCTCAATAGGGCGATGTCTCTACTGGACCTTTACTGACTCTATACTCTGAGACCTCAGTTTCCTGGTCTGCCTGTCTAGGATAGTAATAGGTTCCTCCTCAAAGGACAAATCAGGGTCTAATACAAAAGAATCCCATCGAATCACATGTGAATCATCAGGACGGTACCTATTCAACATGGAGACATGAAAAATAGGATGAACAGCCGATTGATATGGAGGCAAAACTATCTTATACGCCACATCACCATAATTCTCATGGATATCGAAAGGGCCAATGAACCTCGAACTGAGCTTTCCTTTCTTCCCAAATCTCATCACACACTTCATGGGTGAAACTTTCAACAAAAATCGATCTCCAATTGTGTATGATACATAGAGGCCTCGATGGTCGGCGTAACTCTTCTGCCTTGGGCAACCAATAGCTTCTGCCGAATTAGTCTCACACGTTCTATTGAATCCCTAAACAAATTTGTACCCCAAGGTCTCACCTCAAATGAGTCGAACCATCCCACGAGGGATTTACACCTCCATCCATATAAAGCCTTAAAATATGCCATCTGAATATTGGAATGATAACTATTATTGTAGGTAAACTTCGCTAGGGGCAAGTACTGGTCCCAATGACCTCTAA
The DNA here is from genome assembly GCA_031232105.1 of Capsicum rhomboideum. Taxonomy (NCBI): domain Eukaryota; kingdom Viridiplantae; phylum Streptophyta; class Magnoliopsida; order Solanales; family Solanaceae; genus Capsicum; species Capsicum rhomboideum. The sequence goes on from CP124716.1 coordinate 38,591,466, forward strand.
AGTCCATGACACATGCTCATAGCATATCCTCTAGCACCTGAATAGCCCTCTCAGACTGACCATCCACCTGAGAATAAAAAACTGTGCTTAAATCAAGCTGAGTACCCAACTCACTCTAAATAGTCCTTCAAAAACCTGAGGTAAACACTGTACCTCTATCTGACATAATGGAAACAAGGACACCATGCAATCAAACAATCTCTCAAATGTAGATCTTGGATAACTTCTCTGCATTAGAACGCGCCCTCACAGGAATGAAATGCACTGACTTGGTCAATAGATCCACAATCACCCAAATAGAATCAAATTTCCCCAAAGTCGGGAAGTAGACCAGCTATGAAATCTATCGTGATCTGCTCCCACTTCTACTTGGGAATGGGCATCCTCTACATCGTACCACGTAGTCACTGATGGTCATACTTCACCTACTGGCAATTCAAACACTTAGCCACGAACTCCATAATATCTTTCTCCATACCACCCCATCAATAATGTTTCTTCAGATCATGATACATTTTGGCCGCCCCTGGGTGAATGGAATATCTAGAACAATGAGCCTCCTCCAAAATCAATCTTACCCATCCATCAAATCTAGGCACACAAATTCGGCCACTAATCCTCAAAATACCATAAGAATCAAGAGATGCCTCCTTGGCCTCGCCACTCAATATCTTATCACGAATGACCCTCAACCTATCATCATTAAACTGATAAGCTCGAATTTGCTCCATCAAAGAAGATCTAGCCTCAACAAAGGCTAACACATACCCGGGTGTCAAAATATCAAGCCTAACCAACTGGTTAGATCAGGACTAAACCTCCACGGCCAAAGGTGGATCCTCAGTCAAGAGATGAGCGAGACTCCCCATACTGGTCAACTTCTGACTCAAGACATCTACAACCAGGTTTGCCTTGCCCGAATGATAAAGAATAATGATATCATAATCCTTAAGCAACTCAAGTCAGCGTTGCTGTCTCATATTAATATCCCACTGGGTGAATAAGTACTACAAGCTATGTTGATCCGAGAAAATCTCATAATGGACTCCATACAAGTAATGTCACCACAACTTCAATACAAATATGACTGCTACCAACTGTAAGTCATAGGTAGGGTAATTTCTCTCATAGGGCTTCAACTGACGAGAAGCATAAGTAATCACCTTACCCTTTTGCATACACAAAGCACCCAATCCAACTCTGAAAGCATCATAAAATATTGTAAATCACACACACTTCATGGGCAAAGTAAAGATAGGAGCCAAAGTTAATAACTCTTTGAGCTTTTAAAAGGTCACCTCATAAGCACTCGAACACTGAAACACCACCTTTTTCTGAGTTAACTTGGTCAAAAGAGCCACAATAAAAGAGAAACCATCTACAAAACATCGGCAATAACCCACTAAATCAACAAAAATCCAAATCTCGATAGGGGAAGTAGGTCTAACCCAATCACGAATCACCGCTATCTTGGCCGAATCAACCATAATGCCATCTTGGTCACCACATGACCTAATAAAGAAATAGATTCCAACCAGAACTCTATCACAACCTGAATCCCATTCGGGCCGGACTGGCACCCGAAGTCGATAAGGCCCGAGAGAACCAATCTTCGCTCATGTACTCTCATATGCCTGTTTACGTATGAATATCATTCTATCCCATGTAATTAAATATCAATGGCGGAAGTCATGGCAACATGAGAAATATATGAAACTTGGCCGTTAGGGCCATCTCGTCAAAATGAACGTACATATCTTACATTCAGTTTCCCACATAAGTCTACAAAGTCTCTACAGATACATAACTATGATAAACCTAGAGTCGGGACAACCACCTGCTCTATACTCATATACAGGATCAAATAAATGTGCATAATAACTCGAAAAAGCACCGAACCAACTGGAGCTCACCAACAATCTGTGGATATCTCGTAGCCTACTGAGGAGGTCTACTAGTACCTGTGCCTACATCAAGTAAGGTAAGTTTCCCCTAAGGGGGTCAGTACGAGAGAATGTACTGAGTATGTAAGGCTATAAGAAATTGCATGATGTATAAGCACTTTACTGGAATCATAACAAGTGAGTAATCATTATTGATAATTCTCCGTTCTGTATATGTGGAACCATGTACATTACATTCATTACTTTTATTGACTAATCATTCCTTCTTATCATCATCAGTCATATAACAATACCATTCACATAATACCGGACATCCAGCTGATCAGTGGGCTATAATATAACCGAACATCCAGCTGATTAGTGGGCCATAATAAATAAATATATAATACCGGACCTCCACCATTGGTGGGCTATAATATATAAATGTATAATACCGGACCTCCACCATTGGTGAGCTATAATATAATAACATAGCATAATATTGGGATTGTTCCATCTGAACTTATACCCTTTAGATTTGATCCATACTCAATGAAACATAAAGTAACCATATAAGCATTACTTCTTTGCAATCTTATTTCCTTTACATTTGGTCTGAAAGTGATACCTTGGTGATTGAAACATTATTGGGAACACATATACACATTACTTCATTCTTTTACTTTCATGAGATTGAGACATTAGTAGTCATAACATCTTCATTCCTTTACTTATGAGAGATTGTGAGAAATTGGTACATTAGTTATAACAGTGTTGGAACTTTAAAACATAACATTATTGGGACTTTAGAACGTAACAATTTTGGAACCTTGGAACAATACCCAAAGAGCATGAGTCATGTGAATCACAGTTGATGTAGGAATAAGGAACATGTGAGTAACAATAATTAATAAACGGAAATGGGATACCTTTGAACATTTCGGAATAGGATAGGTACAATGTCAATGTGACTAATATGTGCTGCAGAATGATACGGAAAGAGTAACCTTACATACCTTATCTTCCCAATATGTATACATAATCTAATATGTGAGTACAACAATTCCGCTCCTTCCTTACATTTCACTCTACATCACAAGTACATAACGGAACCAACATTAACCACAAGCTACATTCCAAGTGTATAAGACGACCATGAGTTACATGATTTCCCTATAACATTATTTCACCCTTTACAATACCATCCATGGCCTTTTCATACCAACAATACCATAACATGCTATACATTGTCCAAGACATCATAACCAATAGCTTTTCAGACCAAGTTCCTCCTTTACATGTTCTCATTAACACCACATCACAATGAATCCATCAAATCACTCCGTAATTTGGACGCTAACTCCGTCCCGGTGTAGTCTTAACAATATGGAACAATTATATAATAACCCAAGAATCGCATTTATAGGCTTGTGGTTACCGAAAACAATTTGGCAAAAAGCACCCCGGCACGGCCCCGGGCGCCCCTTGGACTTAGAAAAATTTCCAACATTTGAAGGGTGTGCAGGGGCGGCCTGGCACGCTGAATGGCGTGCCCCCTTTCTGCCTGTGGGCTGAAAATTTCAGCCCAGAGCGGCCTGGCACGCCACTGGGCGCGCCTGGCCCAAAAATTTTAAAAAATGTTCTTTCTTCGACTTTTCGTTGCGGATTTGGTTAGATACTTCAAGTTCTAATATTTAGCTTGCCTCTTGCCTTTAAGAACCTTTATTTAGGAGTCATTCAAGCTTCATTTATCGCTCTTAAAATGTTCCAAAAAGTTTCCAACTCCTCATACAAGAGTCTAAACACATTGAATAGTACAATATCAATTGTCTCATCCTAAACCAATGCAAAATACGTACTTAGCACTCCCGAAGCTAAGGTTTATAACTACACCCTAGGTCACCAATCAATCAAGTTAGGGTCGGGAATGTACAGGGTGTTACAAACTCGCACTTGGAAAACATAGCATATAGATTCTCATCACGCAACATCTAAAGTAGAGCCCTAAAGTGTCTCATATAATCGGCCTTATTCTTGGAATAAACAAAGATATCATCTATAAATACAATCACAAAGGAATTGAGATATGGTTGGAATACCTAGTTCATTAACTCCCTAAACGCTGCAGGGGCATTGGTCAATTCAAAAAATATGACCAAGAACTCTTAATGACTATATCGAGTCTAAAAAGCTATCTTCGAAACATCCAAAGCTTTAATCCTCAACAGGTGATACCCGAATCTCAAGTCAATCTTGGAAAACACCGAAGCAACCTGAAGTTGGTCAAATAGATCATCAATGCAAGGAAGAGGATACTTGTTCTTGACTGTCACCTTATTCAACTGCTGACAGTCAATACACATGCGCATAGAACTATCCTTCTTCTTCACAAATAAAACAGAAGCACCCCAAGGAGATACACTAGGTCAAATAAAACCCTTACTCTATAAATCCTGTAATTGCTTCTTCAATTCTATCAACTCATTCGGGGCCATCCTATAGGGAGGAATAGAAATGGACTTGGTGCCTGTCTTAACATTAATAGCAAAATTAATATCAGGGTACAGAGGCATACCAGGAAAATCCATAGAAAACACGTCTATGAACTCGAAAATAATCCAAATGGATTCCAAAGGAGGCGGTGAGGCAACGCTAGTGGCACGAATATAGGCCAAATGAGAAAGATACCCATTCTCTACCATAAGATGATCATGTAGAAATGATATAACTCCCTTCGGTCTCAAATGAAGAGTACCCTTACCTGATAACCTTGACACACCCGATGAAGCTAAGGTCACAGTCTTGGCATAACAATCCAAAATAACATGATAGGGAGCTAACCAATCCATACTGAAGATAACATCAAAATCAACCATATCTAGGATAATTAAGTATACCCAAGTCTCACGCCCTACAAATGTAACAACACAAAATTGATACACTTGATCCACCACTAGAGATCTCCTATGGGGGTAAAAACATGAAGAGACACAGCAAGGGACTCATATGAAGCATCAAAACCAGTAGCAAAATATGTAGACACATAAGAGAATGTAGACCTAGGGTCAAATAACACAAAAGCAGATCGATATAAAATTAGGACGGTACCTATAATGACTGCATCAGAGGCCTCTGCCTTGGGTCTCCCTGGTATAGCATAATACTGTCCATGTATGCTCTCAGACTGAGCAACCCTGTATCTACCACTATGAGCACCCCTAGATCTACCTCACACATCTCTAGTACCACCTCTACCACTATGTAAACCAGCTCTAACTACAGAAATAGGAGTAGGGCAAAGCTGAAGTTGAGAACTCTGTTGGGCAGGACCGAACATTCACCGAGGATAGTCCTTGGCCAAATAACAAACCTCATGACAAACATAACATGCTCTATTTCCTGACTCAAGTTGTGGGGGCTCAGAAGATTTAGAACGATCGCCCTAGCCCAATGAACTGAAACTGGAACCTCCACCAGCATGACCAAATACCTGGCTACCTGGAGCTACAAAAACTGAAGGTCTACTACCTAATCCATGTAAAGCGGCCTGAACTGGCCTACTATGATAACCACAAGAACCTTACCGGAGAAATCCCTACCTTGGGAGATATGTCCACTAAACTCACCTTGTCGGTGCACCTTCTTGGTGCCTCCCTGAGTAGCCTGAGTAATTGACCCAATCAACTTAGCAAGCTCTGCAATACTCTAAAAAAAATCTCCTGACACTACCATCTGGGTTGTAGCCAACTGATAAAAACCATCCAATCCCTTAACAAACTTCCTGATCCTCTCTGACTCAGTGGAGATACTGGAGGTGGGAAATCTAGATAAAGTATAAAATCGTACCTCATACTCAGCAATGGTCATAGAGTCCTACTCCAGATGAACAAACTTATCTCTCATCTGACCCCTCAAACTATAAGGCACGAACCTCTCCAGAAAAGCCTTAGAAAACTAGGTCCATGTCATAGCAGGCGAACCCCATGGTTTACAACTATAAAAAGACCTCCACCATTGTCTGTCCACATTGGTCAACTGATAAGTCATATAAGCAACACCGTGAGACTTAAGGGATCCGAGGTTATGCAACCTCTCCTGGCAGTCAGTCAGATACTCATATGTATTCCCTCTAATTGAACCAGTAAACTTGATAGGAGCCAAGTGAATAAACCTTTCAAACCTCTTCTAATCATCAGAGGACATCACAAGACCCGAAGCAATTAGGGAAACAGTAAGTCTAGTAGGCAGTGAATCCACATGGGGGGGTACCATAAAAAATGGTAGTACGCCTGAAGTCGGAATACCATAAGCAGAAACAGACACTGAACCCAGAAAACCACTTAAAGTCTGAGGAATACCCGGCACACTCAAAAGAGCACCATCTAAATGGCTCAAAAGATAAATCAATAGATCCTGTAACACTGGGGTGTCAGTCAAACCCTATGAGCTGAGCTAGCCCCGCCACCCCCTAACTTATAGACATCCTCAGCATACTCAACCTCAAGCTAGAAAGAGGCCTCCTTAACACATCCTCGGACTGGGAAGCTCCTCGTGCCCATTCTCTACCTCTGGGTCAGCCACGACCCCTACCTCTCCTCCTGACTGGGCTCTAAAATTAGGTGCCAACTAAGCATCCCTGGCATCTCTGGACCTAGTCCTCACCATCTGCATAGAAAATAATGGAATGCAAGTTTAGAATATAGGGTATGAATAACAGCATGATAAGAAATCAAATTAGAGTGGTTTTTCCTAAAGATGTCTTATAGGCTCTCAAAGATAAATATGAACGTCTACATACCGATCCACAAGACTCTACTAAACATCATGTTCTTACACATATGAGATCAGTGAACCTAACACTCTATACCAATTTGTCACGACCCAAAAGTTGAGGTCATGATGGCACCTACCTCAGCCTATCCTTAGTAGGTAAGCCCAATCCCACACAATAAAGGAAATCTAATAAAGGAAAGTAAACTCACAAAATACTTCTAGATCGAAGTTAGGCCATAAATTCAGCTATTTAACCAAAAGTTGAATAAAATACCATAAACCCCAAGAGATAGTGTCACAAGTGTAAGAGCATCTAAATACAACATCAGAATAATGAAAAATACATAAATTTGTCTCTGAAAGGTAAATAGAGACAACAAAGAAAGGATGAGATCTGGAATATGCCCCGAACTCTGAAGAACACCAGTACCTCAGAAATTAGACAATCCCGCATACTGTCAAGTACGATCTATTTGTACTCAGTAGGTATCATAGGCCGACTGAGCAAAGAAAAAAATAACACAAGTAAAAGATACTATGAGCATGTCACCTGCAAATAGAAAAGTTCCCAAATGATAGCTCACACCGTCTCTACTAACAGTTCTACAATATAAGATCAATACAGGAACAACTAAATACAATAGATATATGGAAACTAAGTACACATCCAGGGTACATAAAAGAAGCACAGAAATGCATATGCAATGCAATACAATGATAATAGGATCATGATGAATGATTGAAAGTCATCGCATGACTTTCTGTATACACATACCGAGCCTCAGCGCTCCCAAGATAGGACTCATAGGGGGTTCGCAACCTGTGTACTACCTCCAATCTTAAATCACCTCTTCGGCTAGTGTTCACGGATCAAGGTTTTTATAAAGTGTCACATTCACCTATCTGGCTATTGTTCACGGATCAATGGTTTTGAAAAAATGTCTCATTTTCTTTTAAATCAGTGTTTCTCAATTTTTCCAATGTCACATGAAATAAGGATGTAATGCTCACAACCAATCAGTATAAAGATAATAATTCATTTAATACATGAATAAGTGAACTCAGAATCAACCCAATGTGTTAACAATTCATGATATCAGTTCTCACTTGGCCCCACCAAAATGAATAGTCATGTAAGACGTCAATAATATCCTTTCAACCATATACTCGGGTATATTCTATCATGATAGAGGCAAAAATGCTCAAATAAGGCCTATAATATCTATTCAATCCCCTGCACGAGTATCACATCAATAATAATAGCATTCAATGCACAAATAAGGCTTATGATGTCAAATAAAGCCCCCATACGGGCATCACGCAAAATATGATATCTCAAGTTAACAGCAATAAGCATATAAGCCCCCACATGGGCACACAACATTAATGAAAATCTTGAAATAAAACTTTTGTGGCTAATTTTCCCAACCCATAGCATGATTTACTCGTTTATTAACTACTCAGACCAGTTTGAAGAAAGTTAATCCATAACCTACCTCGAAGTGCCAAAATCCGAGCCTAGAACCTTCAACACGGAACCTTCCCCTTCTGAATAGTCTTAGAGTGAGCAAAAACATTCAAATATAGAATTTACGCGTTAAAAGGAAGCTAATGATACCCATATCGACTATATTTAAGTCGGGTCCAAAATGAGTTCAAAAACAAATGGGCTAAAAATGGAATTTTATTTTAGAAATAAGTTTTCCAAGATTATAGGAGTCTACAATTGAAAACCCAAGCAAAAAAGAGTTAAGAACGAGGTTTAAATCGAAGAAAAACTATTTTAAAGCTTTACCGGCAAAAAACCCAAAAACCCACTTTGAAATCAAGATTAGAGAGTGTTTTGATGATATAATCAATAGGAAATGATGGAAAGATGAATTAGAACCTTACCCAAGCAAGAATGGTGAGAAAAACCCTAGAAATTGCCTATTTCCGAAGCTTCAAAGTCCAAAAATGGTGTAAAATCGTGCAAATGGATAATTTATACTGTTTTGTAAATAGTACCTTGTGATCGTGGACCCCACTTCATGATCACGAGAGTCCACATTGACTGGAAATTAAGTTGGTCATCGCAATCGCTGGAAGAAGGCCTCGCGACCGTGATGGTCAACCAGACCCGATCCTCTAAGTAACCCATCGCGATCGCGATGAAAACTATCATTGAGCCTCGCAATTACAACATGTGTCCATACAATTGCAATAAAACGCCTGATGAACCAGATATCAACTGTTATACCAGCTGAAAATACAACTCCAAAGTCTCCGAACGACCTCGAGATTCATTCAGGACCCCACCGAACTAAACCATATAAGCTACTAGGCTATTTTTGATGTTTCAGACTCAATGAAAATGTCGGATTTTTGAAAAAAAAGTCATTTTCAATAAATTAACCTCTGGTATCCCATTTAGGTATTTTTAAAACTAGTTTTCAAAATGAGGGTCGGAATGCAAAATAAAGGTTCCAAACCTGAACCTACCCTGCTACTTACCCAAAATTGACGTTTTAAATCTAATGGAACTGTCCAAATTTCCATCCGTCACTCGAATCACGAAATGTTGACCAAAGTCAAACTAATGGCTTTTAAAGCCTCTAAAAGTCTCAAACACTCTCAAATCACTCCCAAAAATTTTGAAAAGCATGCCAACCATTCCCACACCTCAAAATCAACACATAACAACTACAGAGAAGGGAAAATGATCAAAATACTTAAAAATGAAAATTTCACATAACATGTTGTTACATAATTACTCTTATAATTATTTATTTTAGACTTTGAACATTCTGAGGCATTGAGAAAAAAAAAGCTCATGTGATTTACCTTGCTTGATTTGAATTCTTTGATTGAGTTAGGTTAAAATTTATATGGATTTAGACTTAATTTAGTCTTTTGTTTGTGTTTGAATGGATAAGCATGTTGTTTGGTCTTCGGACATAAACTGTGGTTGATAATTTATTTAGCTTGACAATATTTGCATGAATAAGCTTATAACTGTTGAAGCATATCTTGAAATGACTTGTGAGAATGATGTACACTTATTAAACTTATTATGTACTTGCTGATAATATCCTGAGAGATAGCTAAGTATGAGAACATACTAAGATATGTTGAAAGAGATTGACAATATACATACTATTCTGTTGTTGAGTGGCTCGAGTCTGATGGCGCTTTTGGACGAGCGGTTATGTGATGGATGGGGTACCACACTGGTATGATACATAGATCCTAGGTTGTCCCCTGCATGTCATGACTAGTAAGGTAAAAATAAAATCCTTTAGCATGTGTGTAAAGATGAATGATTCTTGTGAGTTCTTATATGGTACATAGTGAGACTAATGAGATACAGAAACTATACAGTTGTAAGATTAGTATGGACGCGAATCTATGTTTGTGATGTGACTACATTATATTTGTAGAGTTTGTAGTGATTTATTATATTTGTTGGGTGACTTATATGTCCTTTAGTTGTTGATATTGATGTGTCTAGATTTGGGTGATTTACCTGGCTGATGTAACTACTTGACTATGTGTTAATGTACATGTCTACTTGCCTTACTTGATTAGTGAGATATACTTGCTACTATTTTGAGTCAACCTGTGATACCTACTGGTACATAGTGTTTGTACTGATACTACTCTTGGACTTTTTTTGAGTATAAACTGTGTTCTAGAGACTTCGACATGACCTTGCATCTTCAGTTGACCGATTTGAGGGTAAGCTACTCTCATTCTGGTTGCTACAGATTTTCTTAGTTACATATGTCTCTTTCTTGGGACAATATTTATTTATTAGTGATTTTGTACTACTCTTAGATATTATATTGTTAGCGTCCTTTATACGATGACTTTCGAATCTTGGGGATGTAACAGTTAGATTTTCACATGTTATTTTATTAAGTTTGAGATTTCGATTAATATGTCTTGCAAATTGTCTTATTTTTTTTAATTTATTTGGTTAAGACTTGGGTTAGATGGTAATATATGATTCGCCCATCAGAGGATTAGTGTGGGTGCTGCTCACGGCCATTTAAGTCGTGACACTTAAGTTCCAAAAATAAATGAAAACCCATCACAAATCGATCCTGAAACCAATAAATTTTGATTTCTTTATCTTTGGGGTTTCAAATATCAACCTTTTATGAATCTAAACGTGAAAACATAATGGATATTCTTGGGAAATAAATAAAATAAAGATAGAAACATGTAACCAACGTTTATATGAGAAAAATACATCGTGAATCGCTTCAATCGAAGTTTCCTAACTCCCAAAATATCAAAAAAATTAAAATCCTAAAACCTTCTTTTTAAAACATTGTTTCATGCACTTCCTTCAGTGGTATTACACCTTTCTAGTGCAATCACACACGTATCAAAACTCAGCACCAGCTGTTCGCACTAAAATAGTCATATCTCCCTCATATAAATTAAAAATGTGATGATTCTTTTTGCTATGGTTCCAAAAATTCGATATGAATCTAATGGTTCAATCTAAATATCCTTTGGAGTTCATTTATTTCAGGTGGTACTATTATAGCTCCACGAAGTCAGCACCAAACTCTAAACTACCACTTGAGACTCGTTCGAGACCCTCCGGGCACAAACTAAAATTGCAAATCAATGATAAAATATGTTATGAGCCTATTGGAATCATCAAATCACCCATCTGATGTCGTCTTGACCGAATGATGACCATTTTCAACTCTAAGCTTTCTTAAATCTAAAAAATCCAACCTAAGGCTCAAAACACTTTCGAACACCTCGGGGCTTGTACTAACCATCCAACTAAGTCAAAAATTACCTTTCGGATATAACTAAATTGTCAAAACTCAGAATCAACCTCGTTAACTCAAAATGTTGACTTTGGTCAAACTTCTCAAATTTTTAACTTTCAAAGCTAAAAATCTCCATCAAACCTCATCTGATCACCTCGAAAATCATGTCACCCATTCTCGTATGTCTCACACAATATAATGAAGATGCAAGAAGGCTCAAACTAGGGAAATGCATTCAAAAAAACAAAATGATCATGCGGATCGTTACACAAATATCAAGATTAAAAGATAGCTATTATAATAATATAAAAAGGTATTATATAGATGGTGACTGAAAATGTCAAAGATAAAATAAACATTGAATAGGGTAAATGGGGGATGTTTATTGTTCAAAGTTGAGGTAGAGGGAGGGAGTTTGATTTTTAAAGCAAAGTTGGTGGATGAAAATGATTTTTTTTTCAAATTTTACCCATTTGAATATATAGTTCATTTACTTAATTGTTAATCATGACTAATTAACATGTATTTTTTACTTTATTAAATTACTTAACCATAATAAATCATATTGGTTTGATGCAGACACTCTGTGTGATTATATTTTTGGGAGAAAAACACAAATAGCCACCCACATAATAGTCATACTTTATTTTGACAGCCCCATTATAATCAACTTCCACATGTTGTTTACTTTTATTAGACAGTTTACATAGTTTGATTAATTGTAGAATTTTGATTCTAATCAAGTATTTGTAGGGGATAAGGATAGGTACAAATCTTATTTCTAATCAGGTATTTGTAGGGGTAAATATAGGTACAAATCTTATTTATATTTATATTCCTTTAAGCAAGGTAAACTAAATGGTTATAGGCCTATATATTTAGTATATAATTAATGTATAAGGTATACATATAGATTATACATAGATTATGTAGTGATTATTTGTCAATTATACACTATATATCTATGCATAATGTTTACAACTAACATCGATACATTAAGTATACACTTATTATATACACTAAGTATAGGCCTATAACTATTTAATTTATCTTTCTAAAGGGTTATAAATATAAATAACATTTTTATCTATCCTTAACCCTACAAAGACGTGGATAAAATCAAAAACCTACAATTAGTCAAACTATTAGACTGACAAATAAAAGTGAACAACATGTTGAAGTTGGTTATAATTGGCTTGTCAAAATAAAGTATGACTATTTTGAGTTTAAAATTTATATGAGCGGTAATATTAGTTAATTTTTCTATACTTTTTCCAATAGCTATTTTCTCTATAGAAATCAGAGAGAAGTTGGGAGTGTAAATTAATGATGTTTTAGTCATACTTATTGCACTCGTTGGTAATCCTAGGAGATCAAGTCAGTTGTTGAACCAGTGATTCAATAGGAAAGGCATTTTTTGCGAATCCTAATTCAAAGAGGGAAATAAAAGAGAAAAAGAGCAAAAGGGAAGTGGAAATGAAATTCACTCCGACTTAAGAGTTTTACCTTAATTAGGATTAGTAATCAATTGCATAACTTATTTTACCTCCACTTTTATTATGTGTTACTTTGTAATTGGATTACCTTGTTTGATATGGGAACTACATCAACACAATTTGAATAAAAATCAATTGCATACCTTATTTCACTTCACTTTTATTACGTGTAACTTTTAAATTACCTTTCATTGTTTGATATGGGAATTTGTTAATGTAAAAGCCCAATATGAATAGTAATCAATTGCATATATCATTTTACCTTTTCTCTTATTATGGTAACTTTGAAATCGACTTTTCATGTTTGATATGCATATATTATTTTACTTTTCTTTTATTATGGTAACTTGGAAATTGACTTTCCATGTTTGATATGGAAATTTGTTAATGTAAAGACCCAATATGGGTACTAATCAATTGCATATCTTATTTTACCTTCATTTTTGTTATGTATAATAACTTTGCAATTGAGTTACCTTGTTTGATATGGAAACTTATTAATGTAAATACCCAATTTGAATAGAGATCAATTGCATATCTTATTTTATTTTTACTTTTATTATGGTAACTTTGTAATTGACTTACTTGTTTGATATGCAAACTTATTGATTTAAATAAATCCAATTTACCTTCACTTTTATTCTATTAAAATTGTAATTGATTACCTTGTTTGATATGGGAATCTATTGATGTAAAGAAACATAATCAGAATAAAAGTCAATTGCATACTTTATTTTACCTCACTTTTATTAGTATAAATAGGAGTTTGGTATTGGGCATACCTTTATTCAATGTTCTCAAATATTTGGGCTATAGCAATCTTTTGCCTTGTGGGTGGTTTTGGTTTTTAAAAAAAATTTGGATCTTAGGAAGCCAACACTTGAATTCATACTTCAAGTAAGTTTTTTTTTTCTTGATGTTTTGTAGTTTTTTAATTTAATTTCACTGATATAATTTTCTTTTTTCCTTGTGGTGCATTCAATGGTTCACTAAGGAATCAGATGCATATAATAATGTATGCAAACATAAAGATGTTCCTTCTGTTTTCCTACAACTCGTTTCAACTATTTCTACGTATGACTTGTTTGATCTAAATCCTTGTTGAAAAACAGTGTTATTCTCTTTGTATTGATTGGTGAATTCTAAAATTATAAAAATTCAATATTGAAAGATGTAATGTATTTTACCATAGTACTAACATTTTTTTAAAATCTTATTCTAATCTTTGATATTTTTTTTTTATTTTTTTGCAGTATTATCAGTCAACCGGGCAAAATCACAAGAGTTCTATCAATTGGGCAAAAAGCGTAAGTATAAGAGCATTATAAATGATTATGACAAAATGCTTTGAGTATCACTTTAAATTAATTTGAGGTTGGTTAATTTGAATTTGGGGTAGATACTGGTTGTACAAAGCATTTTTGGAACATAGACCAACACAAATTGTTATTCTCCAAAAATACTTTTTTTTAAAAAAGAAACAGCTCTGACAAAATTTCAAAATCTTTTCTTTTCCTTTTTGTTCTTAAATTTCTGGTTCAGTCAAAACAGTCTCAACCCTTTTTCTTCTTCCCTAAGAAAAATTGTTCCTTTGCTCCAACATCCAAAGACTATTTTCTGCAGCATAGTTATAATTATAACGAACCGTAAGTTTAATAGGGAGTGTTAAATGTATTTTGGTGTCATTCTAGGGTGTGTTTGTATGGAGTCAAACATTTTTCAGATTTTTTTTTCATATTGGTTGGATTAAATTATTGAAAAATATTTCCCAGAAAAACAACTAAATGACTTCTTTAATGGAGATAGAAAAATAATTTCTACCAGTAACATTCTATGTTTATCGCAACCTTCCACCCACCCAATGCCCCAACCCTTACCCCTTTGACCATCACAACCTGAGGCCCCACACCCCACCTCTCCTATCTCTGCAATTTTTTGCTAGATTACATACTATAAATATTTTCGAGATGATTTTTTTTGTTTATTTATCAACCACTAGAAAATAAATACAATCAACTTAAGGACCCGTTTGGCCATGAATTGTATTCACTTTATTTTGAAATCCTTGTTTGGCTATAAAAATATTAAATACTACTTGAAGTTGTATTTGAAATTTTGGAAAAGATCTCAAGAGATGTTTTCACTTTATTTGGTTTCACTTTTTTCACCTTTTAATTTTGTTTTTGTTTTTTTTAAAAAAATTTAAATTTTTTATTTTCATAAATTAACTCCATTTAAATTATATTTCATGTTCTAATCATATTTTATATATTTTTTTAAAATACATTTGAATTCTAAATATTAATTCTAAATTATTGGAAAATATTTTCTTCTACCAAACACACCCCTAGTAAATGCTTCTTTTTGCCTCTTTATATGGCACTCAATTTCCCTCCCCAATTCAAGTTAACAACTGCCGTTTTCAAAGGGTTTCAGAATTCTGCTCTCCTTTAGCCCTAATGTGAGTATGTTTACTCTTTTTCGTTGCTTGTTATGCTCTATTCTTCTAACTATCTGCTTCTGTATTCATGATTTTTTGTTTCTTTTTGTTTTGCTGTAACGTTTTCCTTTTTTTGGTTGATAATCATAATGCCTTGTCTTGTTAGTTGTCGTTTTCCTTTTTTTGGTTAATAATCATAATGCCTTGTCTTGTTAGTTGTTAATAATCATGTAATGCGTTTGTGTTATCATAAAATTGTTCGCTATTATAATGTCATCGGCAAAAATGGGGCTTTTTCTTGGAAGTGTTTTATGTTGTGCCTTTATAAATTGTAGATATGTCTATGTTAGTGGAAACAAGTCCCTTAAAGATGTTAGGGAAGAAGAGAGTTCATCAGATGGTTGATACTAGATCTCATTCTACATTTAAGCGCCTAAAAGTTGAAATGGAAAATCGTGGACCATTTGTTCGTCAAAATAACGGAAGCAGAGCTCAACAACGTCAAGTCTTGGTTAATCGTAGAGGAAATAGATGTGCTGGGTTTGAAAATGGTGGGCGTGAATTGCCCGCTATTACTGGTCATGGATTGTTGTTAACTGAATATGAACATATTCAGAAATTGAAACAAGTTAGAGAAACTCGGAAACTTTTTGATGATCTCTATACTAAACTTTCGCGAGAAGTCAAAGCCGAGAAGCAGGAAGGACGGTCTAAAAGAACAATCTATATAGAGGCAGCATGGATTTTGCGAAATCAGGCGAAGTGGGTAAATTGTGAGTGGGCATTTGGGCATGTTCCGGGAGTTGAAATTGGGGATCAATTCCGGTTCAGGGCAGAACTTGCTATGGTCGGTCTACATCAACAATTTTTTAGGGGTATCAATTATGTGAAATTTAAAGGAAGAAATGTTGCAATTAGCATTGTTGATTCTGGTCGATACGAGAACGAGACCGTATCTTCTCAAACACTCATCTACGTTGGTCAAGGTGGGAATCCCAGAGTATCCGCTAATGCAAAAGTGGAAGATCAAAAACTTGAAAGGGATAATCGCGCCTTGAAAAACTCTATGGAGTTGGGATGTTGGGTGAGGGTTACTCGGCGCCGACAAATTGTGAATGGTGGAAAGAGAGATATGAAATATATATACGATGGATTGTACACTGTGAGTAAGTGTTGGCAAGAAAGAGGTTCGACAGGAAAATACGTTTTCAAGTTTGAACTAAAACGAAATCTTGGCCAACCAAACTTACTCAGTAAGCCAAGGTCAATAATTTCGTCTAGCAAGGAAACAAAATCTATTGTGCAGTGGGAGTTGCTATGGACTATGATTTCGCGCACGGAAAGGAGAAGATATCGGTCCCTGTTGTCAATGCAATAGATGATGAGGCCCCCCGACCATTCGCTCAACGTGCAATGTTCAAATTGGTATTTTATCTCTAGTCATCGAGGTTGCAGCTGCACAAGCTAGGATTAATCAATGCTCTTATGATACTAGGAACGGAGGTGAAATTCCATTCAACACAATAGGCTCTATTATTAAAGCAAAGCCTCTTGTTCACTAGTGTGGTCCATCTTGCAAATGTCCCCCTTCTTGCAAAAATAAAGTTATCCAACATGGTCCTCGGTACCATTTGAAGGTTTTCAAGAACAAATCAAGAGGATGGAGTTTGAGGTCGCCAGATTATGTCTCATTCGGAAGTTTTATATGTGAATATGTTGGGGGGTTGCCTGATCAAAAGGAAGCCAAAAATAGAATAGATCATGATGAGTACTTGTTTGATGTTGGAAACTATGACAAATATATCCCAAAAGGAACATTGCGGGGAATAAAGTTGAGTCAAATACTTTTAAGAGGAAGGATGAAGATGGTGTTACCATTGATGCGACAAGATATGTGAATGTTGGAATATTTATCAACCATAGCCGCTTACCGAACCTTTTTGCTCAAAATGTCATGTATGACCATGGTGATAAGAGAGTAGTACCTCACATAATGATTTTTGCTCCCAAGAGTATTTCTCTATTAGAGGAACTTACTTATCACTATAACCATCGAATTGACCATGTTTATGATACAAATGGCAATTTGAAGAGAAAGAATCATAGATGTGGCTCTCGTAAGTGCGAGGGGAGAATGTACTAAATTACTACTCATGTAATACTATTCATCTGCACTTGATATTTGAAGTATGATTTTATAATCTATGTGCACTTTTCGTGTTCAACTTTTTGATTACTTGTTACTCCATTTACGTTTAATTGTGCAAACTTTGATCTCTTATAACTTGTATTGTGATTAATTTCCTACCTTTTATGACTTTTTTGGTCTTGAAAGCTATAATAGAATAACTTAGACGATTGTATAGCCACACGATGGACTTAACACTTATTCATCCTCTTGGTTTTAGACTTATCAAGGCTTAATTAGGCCTCATTTGTTATTAAGATTAAGACGCCAGAATCTGAATGCAAATCTGAATATTAAGATGTGCATCAAGATTTAGATATCTGAATGTGAATACACATCTATGATATATGTTGTGTTAAATTTGAATACTAAATAATTAACATCGTTTATATAGTTTGTGGTGGTAGTGATTACTAATGATGATGATTGTGGGTGCCGATTGGGATTGGTGTTGGCTAATGGTGGTGGTGTGAGTAGTAATTAGTGGTTATGATGATTGGCAAGGGTGGGTGGTTGATGGTGGTGGCAGCTGATAGGTGTGATGGTCTGATGGATGATTGAGATAATCAATGGTGGTGGTGACTAATGACGATGATTGGCCATATATATTGATGATTGATAGTAGTAAATGTTGGTAGTTGTGATAATAGTGATTGATTCTAAATGGCTGCTTGAGGTGGTGACAACTTATTGTAGTGGTTGACAATGGTAATGGTTGTGGCGAATGATGTGGTTATGGGCGGTGATAGTTGATAATCGTGGGCGACTACGACAGTAGTTGCGAATGGTGGGCGATGATGGTAGCGGTAAATGGATGGAATCGATGAACTGTTATCTTTATAGAAATCTTTGAATGTCTATCTCTATTTTTTTTTTTTTTTTTAAAACCATGGTGTCTGGCCAGCTTGCGCGCAACTCGACTTATTTCACGGGATACCTGCCACCTCCCATCAGCAATAGGTACTGCGTAACTCTGTTCACCAAGACTAGAACATATGGAAAGAAATCACCTAGTGTTTGTTTATATTGGGAATTGAACCTGAGACCTCACGATGCTCAACCCACTTCATTGAATGTCTATCTAATGATGTTAAGACTTTGTTATAGATCTTAATCATTCAAATCAATTCAGACCCATTTAGTGATTGTAACAATTGAGATATTTGGCACATGAAGCCACTATCTGATAGATATGCATCGAAATCTACAATCTACCTCATATAATATAGAAAAACCAATGCACAAAATGGTTAAGATATGAATGATTAAGACTCAGGCCTGAAAAAAAAACAGACTTAATTGAGATCTGAATGGTTGCAACATTGAATCTTTTACCATTGCAATTAACGTGACATGATTGTTCAGTTAATGTTTTTTTGCTGATTCTCTCCACTTTCTGTCATATATGCTGATGGTTGTGTGAATCAGTCGAGTGATCTAAGTTTATTTTATTGGTTTCTAAAACTAGAAATTTCAAACTACTTATTGGCGGATGAATTTTTCGAGCACTAGCAGCCATGAATTTATCTAGTTTGTATTGGTTTAACTTACTGTATTTTTACAAGTTTTGGACAGCTTTTACTTTTGGTTCTGAATTTCGTGGATCCAGCACTACAAGAAAATTTGAAAGGAAAGTGCTTTGTAGCTATTGTTTTCTAGACATTTTTTCTAGTAATTCCGATATAAATTTGTTCAAATTTTCAGTACTATACATAACATGTTTAGATGTTCAGTACCCAATTCTGATGTACCAAATCCATGTCTCTTTATTGGAAGATGACTCAATTTGGTCAGATTTTCAGTACTATAAATTACATGTTGAATTAATCCCTTTGTATAAATAAGGCTGTTATCGATTTTTTTAGTACAGTGAATGTGCTGCTGCACTAGTGCTAGATTTAGGCTTGGTTGAGGTTGATACGTTTGTATTCTTTTAGTTGCCAAGTATCCAAAAGAAAGGGCACAGACATACAGATCAAATATACAAACATCGTTTATCAAAAACTTGTGGTGACTTTTGAACTTTCCTGCAAAATAAAGATATTCAGGTTTAGTGCCATATTTTTTAGCTCGGAGCTGGCCAATTAAATCATGGTATATATTAATGATGACAAAAAAAAATGGTGTAAACTTTAATTTATAGTACTTGCATCTCAGGTTAAATTTCGGTCATGCGTATATGTCTGGAATACCATCTTGGATTGGTTAGGGTAGTTTGGGTTAGGACTCGATGTGCTTAGTTGTGTTTGAACACTATTTTGGAACAAGCTGGAAAGTGCATAAAGTTGCAGCTTGCACTCTGGTGAATGTAGTATGCGGCATACTGTATGCCCATCACATGGGCCCTTAGCGTGCGTTGGTGGCGCGCGACATAGGCCATGGCATATGTTCAAATTTTAAAAAGTATAAATAGACTAGCAAAGAAATTTCAGACTCAGTTTTTGCTATTTAATTTGGAAAAGGAGAAGCTTGTGAGTGGAACTCCAATTGTGATATTTCAACCCAACTCATTGACGCAATGATTCCACAACATCCTTCAATTATAATATTTAATATTAGTGAGATATTAACCATCAAAACATGAGATTGAATGGGAAAATTGAGAAATTTTGACCTAATCTCAAATTGAATAACTTGGAGATTTGACTAAGTAATTGGGCTCCAAATGGGTAATTGGATTCTACAATTTTGTTGTGGGGATTGACAGATTTGCCTCAATGATTGACTTTTCCGTTGACTTTGATTAGGCTTATAATCTAAAAATATGGGCATGTCCTCAATTGATATAACCGACAATCTGACATCATTTATCGATATTTTACATAGATTGAGATGATTGGAGGTTGAATTGGATGTTTCAGGTCAAGAAAATTTGATGGTTTCAAGGTAAGTGATAAACAGTCAGATTGCTTGCTTTGACTGCCTTTGTTAGTTCTACGTAATTGTACTTAAATGAGATTTATATGATTGATTTCCTTGAGTTACTAAAACAAGGTTATGAATGCTTCTTCCTCTGAATTAACAAGTAATTTCTCCTGCATCAAGGAATCTAGAATCAAACTTGGTATCACAAAGGTTAGATAAAGGGAAACAGATGGGATCTCTTTCGACTTGTATTTTGTGATATTTTATAGATAGTTAAAGATTTATTTATTTTTTTGTTCACTTTGTAGCATAAGATGTACTTTAAATTTGGGCTACAGTTTAGTAATGATTATAGCCAATCTACTTTATTTAACGAACAAGACATTGAGTTGTTTCATTTAAAGAGATCGAAAGAATATGTACCTACAATTGTTGGTCGCTGCTCCGCATCACAATCGCTGTGAGTCTTGTGACTCGGCAACGATAGTCGTCGACCGCTCAGTTCAAATGTGAAATTCTGAGTGTGAGCCGTGATAGGGATGGCAATGGGGCGGGGCTGGTTGAGCCTTAACCTGCAAAACTTTTAACCCGCCCCACCCCGCCTTAATCTGCAAAACTTTTAACCCGACCCACACCGCCCCGCATCAATCCGCCCCGCCCTGCCCCGGAATCTGATGAAGATAGATACTCAATGTCGTGTCAACAGTGAGAGTTCTTTTTTACTATAGATAATTGAAGTACCAATTTTTAAATCAAAAATAGCTTTTAGTTTAAAACAAAAAATAGTGATTGGTTTTGATTGCCAGTGCTTGGATAAATGTAAAGGGGAAACAATTCTGCTTATTATTTGATGCAAAGTCGACAACCACAGTAAAATGGAAAAGAAAAAGTTGCTGTACCCCAACCCGTCCCGCCCCCGCATTGACCTTCTAAAACTGTCACCTGCCCCACCCCACAAAAGAGCTTCACTCGCCCTGCCCCGCATAAGCAAAACCCCGCCCCTCCCCACCAATTGCCATCCCTAGCCGTGAGGCGAGGCAGTGGGACTTCAGAGTTCAGCGGGATAGGGTTGTGAAAATATGAAATGTGAGAATTGAATTGAACTATGAAATGTTAATGAGTTAAAAAATTAGGGAATAGGCTTGCGTTGAAACTTACCTAGCCTGCTGAAAAATGAAAATCACTGAATAACAACTGATAATGAATATTTAATTGTTGAAAGTTTTAACATTGAGACTTCGGTACTTTGGTACTTCGAAAGAACCGAAATTATAATATTGAGAATTGACTAATATGATGGAGTTCGAGTTGTGGAAGCATCTAATAATGGACAGACCATTCTTCACCCGCCCTGCCCCGCATAAGCAAAACCCTGCCCCGCCCCATCCATTGCCATCCCTAGCCGTGAGACGAGGCAGTGGGACTTCAGAGTTCAGCGGGACAGGATTGTGAAAATATGAAATGTGAGAATTGAATTGAACTATGAAATGTTAATGAATTAAAAAATTAGGGAATAGGCTTGCGTTGAAACTTACCTAGCCTGCTGAAAAATTAAAATCACTGAATAACAACTGATAATGAATATTTAATTGTTGAAAGTTTTAATATTGAGACTTCGGTACTTTGGTACTACGAAAGAACCGAAATTATAATATCGAGAATTGACTAATATGATAGAGTTCGAGTTGTGGAAGCATCTAATAATGGACAGACCGTTTACATCACACCCAAAAGGGTAAAACTCTTTCCTTTATCCTGCGTAAATGTGGGATGCTTTGTGTACCAAACTGTCATTTTGATGAAACTCGAGTCAAGTTTCTTTTTAATTTTTAATTTGGCATGAAAGAAACAATAGACCGTTGAAACAAATAGTTGAGGCAAATCATCATTGCACTTAAAGAACAAATTATAAAAATGCCAAGTTAGGGTAAAAATTGCATTATATATTACGCTGAAGCAAGACGAAATACACAAATTGAAATTTATTAGTATGTGATGATTAACAATTGAAAAGCAGCATACTTTGGGAGCTCATTTTTTTTATTTTTTTCCATCCCCACAAACCTTAAAAGAAATTGTAGCCACTCTCTTTGCCAGATCGTAATCAAGACTATTGATAATTTAAAAGATACTTGAATAAAATGTGTTAAGTTTAAGGATCTTTAGATATTTTGTCTAATCCAAGGGTGTAGCCTAGTGGTCCAATGAAGTTGGATTGAGCACCATGAGGTCTCAGGTTCAATTCCCAATAGAGATAAACACTCCTGTTGCTGGTGGGAGGTGGCATGTATCTCGTCGACTTAGTCGAGGTACGCGCAAGCTGGCTCGAACACCACCGCTACCAAAAAAATTTAAAATTTAAAATTAAAATAAAATTGTCATCGGGCACAACTTGGAAGCCTAAATTAGGGATGTTATACTTGCACTTGTATTCCTTGTTGAACACGTATAATAGGAAAGGTATTTTGCGAATTTTAATCCAAAAGCGAAAATAAAAGGGGAAAAAAGCTAAAGGGAATTTTGGGGAATAAACTACACCGACTTAAGAGTTAAACCTAAATTAGGATTATTAATTATCTACGGAAAATATTGGTTTAAAGAAACCCAATTTGAATAGGAATCAAATTCATACCTTATTGTACGTTCACTTTATTATTATAAATAGGACCTTGGTATTGTCTTTCCCTTGCTCCATACTAATATTTTTTGTCCATGGCAACCTTTTGTGTTGTGGGGTTTTTGGTTTAAAAAAGCGTTTTGATATTATGAAGCCAGAACTTGAAAACATATTTCAATTAAGTTGTTTCTTTTCTTGGTGTTTTGAAATTCTTAGTTTAATCTCCTAGGGCGTAATTTTCTTTTCTTTTTCGTAGCCAATTTTTTTGTTTATTGGTTTTGAATTACAACCTTTTTTGCTTTTTGAACTCTATATAAATTATTTGTACATATTAAAAAATTGATATAAATATAGAGCTTGAGCCTAAGTTACAGATTTTGTTGAAAGCAAACCTGTAACCACATTGTTATCCTGAGAAACGCCACGAGGCACGAACCTATAACCACAATGTTGGTTAATTTCGTAGCCTGAATTTTACGATAATTTTAATTAACTTTAAGATTTATATAGAGAGAGATAATTTTTTAGGAAGGTTTTTTTAAGTTGTGCATACTTTATAATTTATAGATGTCGGTGTTAGTTGAAACAAGTCCCTCAAAGATGTTAGGGAAGAGACTTCATGAGAGTGTTGATACTAAATCTCCCTCCACATTTAAGCTCCTAAAAGTTGATAGTACTCGCAATTTTCCTCAAAATTGTGGTCCATTTGTTCGTGAAAACAACGGAAGCAGAGTTCAACAACATGCTGTCGCTAAGATCTACCCGGAATTTCCATCCACTACTACTAAGCATGTGAAAGTAGACGCTATTAGGAATTTTCCTGAGAAATGTGGCCCGTATATTCCTCAAGAGAAGAATGGAAGCGATACTCAATGCTCCGCTGATACGAATGTGATCGAGTCAGCTGAGCCCTTAAGTGTCTCTGTGCCAAGCAATTTTGAGGCAAAAGATATGCAACCTGGGCAGGTTAAAAAGGATGATTTGGTTGCAACTGATGTGCCTCCAGAAGAGGCTGGTGATTCAAGTCATTTGAATACTTCATGTCGACCTACTAATGGGAATCAACCTTTGAAGATGAAAGAAAAAAATCTTATTTATGATGAGTCTACTCAACAGCAGGAAGTATTGGTTAATGAGGTTCTCCAAAAGCCATCAACTGATAAAGGAAATACATGTGATTGGTTTATAAAAGGCGAGGCCGTTGAAAATGGACCAGAATTGCCTGCTATTGGTTCACAAGAAAGTCTAATTGAAGGTCGAAAACCTAGTAAGGAAACAAGCAAGGTTATTATTGAAGATGCAGTCAATTTCGTTCCAATGCCCGACAGTGTACATCCTGAGCAGCACGATGAACTGAACAAAGGCCATGATTTTGTCTATAAGGATTGGGGTCAATATACTCAAGAATATTTAAGGAATTCTGGTGTCATGAGTAATGTTTCTGGTCATGGATTGTTGTTAACTGAATATGAACATATTCAGAAAGTGAAAGAAGTTAGAGAGACTCTGAAACTTTTTGATGACGTATATACTAAACTTCTGGTAGAAGATAAAGCAGAGAAACATGAAGGACCATCTAAAAGAAGAATCCATATAGAGGCAGCAATGACTTTGAAAAGTCAGAAAAAGTGGGTAAATTGTGAGTGGACCTTTGGACATGTTCCTGGAGTTGAAATTGGGGATCAATTTCGATTCAGGGCAGAACTTGTTACGATTGGACTACATCACCAATTTATTAGGGGTATCAATTATGTGAATATTAATAGAAAGGATGTTGCAAATAGCATTGTTGATTCTGGTCGGTATGAGAACGAGGCGATTTCTTCTGAAACATTCATTTATGTAGGTCAAGGTGGGAATCCAAAAGTATCTTTTAATGCGAGAGTGGAAGATCAAAAGCTTGAAGGGGGTAATCTTGCCTTGAAGAACTCCATGGACTTGGGATATCCGGTGAGGGTTATTTGTGCTCGACGAAGAGTGAATGATGAAAAGAGTAATGTAAGATACATTTACGATGGACTCTACACTGTGACCAAGTGTTGGCAAGAAAGAGCTCCAACTGGAAAATATGTTTTCAAGTATGAACTGAAAAGAAAGCTTGGCCAACCAAACCTTACTCGTGAACTAGTGTCACGGTCTGCAAATTTAGTCAAGGTAAATCATTTTTCTGAAAATGTTAACAAAGCAACAAAATCGATTATGCAGTCAAAATTTGTTGTAGACTATGATGTCTCGCAATGAAAAGAGAAGATACCGATCCCTGCTGTCAATGCAATAGATGATGAGAGACCCCCACCATTCACTTACATTACCAGCATGCAATATCCAGATTGGTATTATATCTCTAGGCCTCAAGGTTGTGGTTGCACAAGTGGATGCTCGGATTCTGAGCAATGCTCTTGTGCTTCTAGAAACGGAGGTGAGATTCCATTCAATACAAGAGGCTCTATTCTTAGAGCAAAGCCTCTTGTTTACGAGTGTGGTCCATCTTGCAAATGTCCCCCTTCTTGCAAAAATAGAGTTAGCCAACATGGTCCTCGGTACCATTTGGAAGTTTTCAAGACCAGATCAAGAGGATGGGGTTTGAGGTCACGTGATTATGTCTCATCCGGAAGTTTTATATGTGAATATGTTGGGGAGTTGCTTGATGAAAAGGAAGCTGAAAATAGAATAAATCATGATGAGTACTTGTTTGATGTTGGCAACTATGATGAAGAAATCCCCAAAAGGAATGTTGCGCGTGATAAAAATCTCAAAGTTGAGTCAAATTCTTTGCAGAGGAAGGATGAAGATGGCTTTACACTTGATGCATTAAGATATGGGAATGTTGGAAGATTTATCAACCATAGTTGCTCACCAAACCTTTATGCTCAAAATGTCATGTATTACCATGGTGATAAGAGAGTACCTCACATAATGTTTTTCACTTCTAACAGTATTGCTCCATTAGAGGAGCTTACTTATCACTACAACTACCACATTGACCATGTTTATGATAAAAATGGCAATATGAAGAGAAAGAATTGTAGATGTGGCTCCCGGAAGTGCGAGGGGAGAATGTACTAAAGAATTACTCATGTAAGATATTCCTCTTGACACGATATTTGAAGTATAATTTTTTATTATCTTTGTGCACTTGTCATTTCAACTTTTTTGATCCCTTGTTATTCCATTTACGTTTAATTGTGCAAACTTTGATCTCTTGTAACATGTATTATGCTTATAGCCTGTTTGGCCAATCTTCTAAAATCAGCTTATTTTCAGAAGTGCTTTTTTCAAAAGTGTTTTTCAAAAAAACACTTTTGGTGAGAAGCAGTTTGTGTTTGGCCAATACAACTAAAAAAGCACTTTTGAGCAGCAATTAGTGTTTGGCCAAACTTTTAAAAGTATTTTTAAGTATATTTTTCTCATAAATGCTTTTTTCGAAAGTGCTTTTAGAGAGAAGCTACTTTTTTTAGCTTATGAAAAACTGCTTTTTTTACTCCCTAGAAGCACTTATTTTCTTCCATAAGCTAGGCCAAACACCTCAATTTTTTAAAATAAGCACTTTTGAGAAAAAATAAGCACTTTTGGAAAAAAATAAGCTTGGCCAAACAGGCTATTAATCTCCTACCTTTTATGACTTTCGTTTGGTCTTTTAAATGGTTGTATAACCACATGAGGGAGTTAACACTTATTCGGCCTCTTAATTTTAGACTTGCCGAAATAAGGCTTACTTACCACCCTGCACTCTTTTTCTTCTTTTGATAAATGTGGTGGCCGGGCTTGCTTGTGTGCACCTCGACTATTTCTATGGGATACCTGTCACCTCCTACCAGCAACAATATTTAGTTAACTCTGTTCACCAAGGATAGAACATATGGGATGAAATCTCCTAGTGTTTTGTCTCTGTTAGGAATTGAACCTGAGAGCTCATGATGCTCAACCCACGTCATTGACCACACCCTTGGGTGCGCAACATTGCACTCTTTCGCTATTGCAATTCACAAGTAAAATTGTTCTTTGAACCAACACGATATGATTGTTCAGTTAATGTTTTTTTGCTGATTCTCTTCAGTTTCTGTTATGTATGCTTATGGTTGTGTGAATCAATTGAGTGGTGTTTTATCTTGTTTCTACAGCTTGAAACTTTGAACTACTTGTCAGCGGATAAATTTTCCATGCACGAGTAGCAATTAATACCAGCTTGTCGCATGATTATTGAACTCAGTTTTTCTTTGTAACCAGATTTTTGTCTTACTGTATTTTGGAAACTTTGGACAGCTTTTACTTTCGGTTCTTTATTTCTTTTGTCAGCATTTGCTTTGCAGCTATTATTTTCTGGACGTTTTTTCCCTAGCAATTCTATAGAAATTTAGTGTGGCTTACAATTATTCGTTATGGGTTGAGGGGTTGAATGGTGCGCAAACTAAATTATTCCGAGATTATAGTCTCGGATTATAATAGTCAGGATTAAGTTTGGGATTAGATTTATATTGTTTTTGGTTGACGGATAAATTTATACCCTTAATCAAACGCAGTATCCCATCAAAGTATTTATCTTATTTAATGTTCCATCTTAATCTTAAACAAATTAAGTGCTCCGTTGGCTTCAGAGGCGGATCTAGGATTTTAACCTTGTGGGTTCCCTAATGCAGTGACTTTTATAAAAAACAAGCACTCACTAAGGGTCGATCCCACGTGCTGCTGGACAGTGAAACTTCAGGGTGCTTTCCTAGCCATTGAGCCATCTACCTATTTGGTTGTGGATTCCCATCGCAGAATACTTATTTGTCTTAATATAGTTTTCAATATAATTACAGGTTCTACCATAGCGGGTGTGGGTTCCCTGAAATCCCCACCCGCTACTATAGATCCGCCCTTGCTCATGCTCATCTTTTAAGTTCTTTATATGGTAATAGTCAGTTTTGACGTTACTAGTTCTATTGTATTCATATGTGAAATATATATAGACGTGATCACCATACAGTAATAGTAATTGAGATCACAAGTCCTAACTGTGCAAGGATAGAAAATACATTGAGATAGTAAGGGACAAGAACTAGGCTTGAGCCGTGTCACGTGAAAATTGCAACTAAGCCAAAGCCAAAGGCTTTTCTAGATACTTCATTCGAGAATGAAAAAATATGATTAAGAGATAGATAGGCTACACCAATATTGTCACACCAAAGAGTCAGAGCATGAGGAGGGTGACCACCAAGTTAAAAAAAAAGAGACCGAGTCCATGTTAATTTTGCTGCCACATAAGCCAAAGCTCTGTATTCCGACTACCTTTACGAACGGACTACTGCTTCTTGGAGGCCCAAGAGATGTGATTATTGCCCAGGAAAATAGCAAATCCACCCATGCCCTTGCAGTCATTAACATTACCAGCCTAGTCAAGATCGGTGAAAGTCTATAAGAGGAGAGATAGAGAAATAGAGATGATAAATAGCCATGTTTTGGTGTGTTGAAGGTAGACCAATATTCATTTTACATCAAATCAATAATTAATTGTTGGAATGTGCATGAACTGGCACACTTTGTTCACTGAAAATAAAATGTTCGACCTCATCAAAGTGAGATATTAAACAGCTCCAATAACATGCTGATATAGTGTAGGATCATGGAATACCAGACTATCCCTTTGATAGAGCTTCGCATTGGTCTCCATTGGCATGAGAAGTCTTCCAAGTGCGCATTCCTGCTTCGTCCAAATAATTGCACACATTTTGAGCTTGAGAGAGCTCCAATCCCGAGGAGGAGAACTTCACTTGAATGTCAAGGAAGAAGGTGAGATCACCCATATCTCAAAGAGAGAAAGCACGATCCATTTCGTCTATTATGTAAGTGATAAACTTAGTTGAGTTCCCTGTCATAATAATGTCATCAACATATGCAAGAAGATAAGTAATAATACCACTTGAGTTGTAGATAAATAATGAAACATTTGTCTTAGAAGGAAAAATTCTAGGGGACAGCAAAAATTAAAGAAGCTTGATATACCAGGGCCTCAAAGCTTGCTTGAGGTCGTATAATGATTTGTGGAGTGTGCAGACATAATGAGGTAATTGTAGATGAGAAAACCTTTGAGGTTGAGCCGTGAACACATCTTCAACGTGATCGATCTCAATCCTACCCACAGGATTAGTCTTTATAACCACCCACCAATTAGCCTTATCTTTATGCAAAGGATATGGAGCATAATCACCTGCATAACATTTTGTGCAATGATAAAAGGATCATAATAATCATATTGTCTCGTGTGCTTAACTTCAATTATATTACATATGCGATAGATCAAACCACTTGCGCTAAAATAATACTATCTTTTTTCTCAGGCATCTAGGATGCCTAACTTCTAGAATCTCTTGTATCACACTATAATAATCAATAGTTTGGTCATGACCGTCGACCTCAGCTTTAATGCACACTCCACTATTATTAATTTTCTTATACTAAAAAATTTCTTCTGTTTGAAACTTGAAACCATTCACACAGTACTTATTCATTGACTTGATTTGACTGTCAGACCCACGTGCAATATCTCTCACCAATTGTAAATGTGCAACAATACTATTTTCATCATGAACCTATATAGTTTTAAACAAAAATATAGCCTTTCAACAAATGAGTGCATTGTACTTATATATTCAACTAGTGGGGTCAGCCCGGGTGTTGCCCGGGCCCAACATGAAGGAGCCAATATATACAATGTCGACAAATGAAGTTGTTATAATTCGAAAACAGAAAGTTAAAGACTGTTGCAAATATTCCTAAGAACTCAACGATGACAACTTGGAAAATCATGGTGGATACAATAAGTACTTGATAGTACATAAATGTGTTGAAAATGAAAGTACTGAGCACTATTGTGGCGTCTGAACCTTAAGAGTCCCAGAATCTGATTTCTGTTGAAGTTGAAAACTAAAAGTATAGCTAGTTGGAAGATACTTTGTGAGATTATATTTCTCCACATAGTCTTGGAAATCAAACTCAGTTTGCTTCCAACAGGAGGCCTGCTCATTAGTCCTTCATGAGGTGGTTCAGTGGCTAAGGTAATTGTACCGAAAGTGTCCATGATAAGGGTGACCCACAACAGCTGAATTGTGGTAAAAGGAGTGGATTGTGTTATGTTATAGCAACATATAAATATCTGTTCTCACTTATGAAGAACTCTTACAGCACATTGAATACCTGAAATGCATGTGGAGATAACATTGATCATCAGAGCCAAAACACAGACTGTCAGCTGGAACTTCACAAACTTTCGAATATTTATATATACAGAAGGACCCCATTTAGCTACATTCACAGATATGCTAAAGTTGTTGTCAAGCACTACAACATCAGCACTTTAAAAAAAATTGAACCTTTAGGCTATTGGTGGTTTCCATCTGTTCAAGTGAATATAATGGAAGACTGACTTTTCCATGCTTTACATCCTCTTTCACTGCAAGGAAATCAAAGTCCTAGCTGTTTAATTTACTCAATCAAAGTAGGATAAATAGGCAGTCTCAGCATATCATATATGTGAAAAAACAAAAGAAAACTATAGATGAGATTAAATATACATGTCTCAACCCACTCTCTCTAACTCAAAACTCACAATGACGGCTAAAACATAAGGATTCATCTAATTAATTACCTTCATTTCTGGTTGATAATAAGAAACGAGAAGAGGATGCTTTTGTAAGGAAAACAAAGAGGAAGATTAGAAATACAAGAAAACATGATATGCTTAATTGCTTCATGAGTACTGGTACTACAACTTCAAGGCTTAAAAGTTAATTTTTTAGGTTTGACAATTTGAGAAATATGTGGAAGAGAAAGATATGGAGTAGAAGTTGAGGGGTTGTGGAGAGGAAACGTGTCTTGTATATATAACATGCAAAGAAGGGCGCACTGCTATTTCTTTTTTGAGTTTCATGGAATTGATGAGAATTAGAAGAACTGGACACTTACCAGGGCAACCTGACTCTTCAATTTTCTCCATCTTCTCTTTTCTACAAAGAAAAAACAAAATTAAACTCAAAGAAAACCATCTAAAATAGCAATCCAGCCAGTGGAAGTTATTCATTACTACATTACACATTTCAAGTTCCACCAACATCTGCATCCTAACAAGGAGAACAGTAGATTTCTCTTTTTTTTTATTTTGATAAGGAGAAGAATTGTTTGCTTTTTGAATGAAATTGAAAGTCAATGCTAAAAAACTACTGAAGATAAGCACATTAAATATAACTGCTAGATGGTATTGCAAAGGAGCTAAATTTTACAAGATAGTTATGTACATTTTATTTACATGGTAACAAAATGCGATGCATCTTGTCGAAGGTCAGCTGAGGTGCAATCTTAATTGTTGTGACCTTTTGACCATAAGATTGAGACCTGTTACATAATGTAGAAAAGGAAAGTAATTGATATTCATAAAAATATAAGATTAAGAAAAGGATTGAATCAAGATCTATGTACTGCAAAATATATTTCAGTATCCTGAGTAAGCTACCAAACCGGATATGAAATTTAAAGTAAAAATTGGTACCTGTGTGACCTTCCAATCTGGTTACAGCTATGTTGATTTTGGCAGATTTTTAATGCAGAAGTGGGCTAAGATGGAGTAGTAGCATGCAAGGGATGACAGCTTGACAATAATTATCACTTTTAAGGGGATACTACAAATTACTAGGCAAGAAACACCTAGATAGATTGGATTAGATGAAAACTTTGTAGTAAGGTGGAAGGAGATGTCTGTGAATGGTTCTAACAAAAATTTCCTTTTCTGGAGTTTGTTTTGTGTGAGAAGTGAAGTGCCACATTCAGATCTCAACTACCGAAGACCAGCTATAATGTGCTTAGTGTCCTATACATTGAATGAACTTTGCACACATTTTTTCTTTTTATACTACCTTTTAGTGAATTTTAAGTGTTAATAAAACCAGTGTGCTAAAACGGCAAAGTTCTTTAATTCTCTGTTTCTTGCCTTCGGATATCTGCATGGATCTATCATGCAAAATCTGAAGTGGTGTCGAACATGTGATTCAGTTATTTAGGCCTCTGTTTTTCCTGATATAAAGATTGAATCTCCAATCAATACTAACATGTTAATTTATGAGGTCAGGTTGGGAAGCTGTACAGAAAATGAGAAGACGCAACAATCCTAAAATTGGATTTGTGTTATAGCACAAGTGAAATTGCTTTTTTAACATATGCTAAGCTGCAATTGTCGGGGAATCAGTTTATCAAAGTGAACATGAACAATCTAACTCTTTTCTTTTTGATCTTTCTCATAACTCATAAAATAGTAATCAACACAAAAAAGAAACATGTGGAAACAAAATGCCTCAAACATAGAGAGGCAAAATAGACTTATCAGGTACCTTTTTTTGTCAAAACACACTATAGAGGAATGGGCAAAATCTCCTAAGGTTAGTATAATGCGCAAACTACTGAACACACCTAGCAGTATGTTAGCCGATAAGCCATCCTTTAATTTGATAGATAAGCACTAACAGATTATTAAGTCGAGATATGTCTAAGAGAAAAGATGGTCATCTATATTGATTAAACCTGTATGCACAATTACATATTTTGAATGTCTAAGAGAAAAGATGGTCATCTATATTGATTAAACCTGTATGCATAATTGTATATTTTGAACAAACCATTGTTGTTGTTGTACTCATAATTACCAACACATTTTGATGCTAGGAGGTTCAGCTTAATGCAAAACAAATTAGAATAATAACAAGAAAAATACAAACAGAAAGGATTAAGAAACACTCAGCAGGAAGGGAAATACAATAACATCAAACACCTACTACTACTACTATATTTCAGTCCCAAACAGATTGGGGTCAGTTATATTAATTCTCATATTCGTGTTACTCAAAAAGGAAAACACAATACTCAGGATACACATTCAATTTATTGACAAAGAGAGAAAATTCATTTTGGGAATATCAAAATGCAAGCAAAGTTCATCAAGCTAAACCCAAGAACCTGTATTAATGGAGAAATAAAATTCAATGAGGATATGGCTCATGCGACACGTACTGCTATGAAGAAGAATTCTTGAAGGATATCCATGAGGGGTTGGTTTTTGTGTTGTCAGTGCTCACTAAAGTAGCAGGATCATCAAATTTTCATTTTTCATAGGTGATGCTACTTCTCGAACAACATCTACTACGAATAAAATTAAAGTAAGAAAAAGAAAAGTAATTAGTCATGTTAAATTTTCTGGAGATAAAGTTGAAAGTTGTTAGTCTCAATGGCAAAAGCAAATATGACAAGGAGGATATGGCAGATGAATTTAAAAAAGAAAACGCACCAATAAGATCGATGTAACATGTAGAATGAGGGAATGGGATAATGTACAGCAAAAATATTATGAGATAGCCTTCTGAATGATTTCATCATATACTATGTTAAATGTAGAATGATCATCTTGGCTAGTTGGTGTAGATGGTCGAATGAGTAATTTGACACAATTTGAACTCTTTGCTCTGGATAAAACAACATAGAGCTGACCATGTGAAAATACAGGTTCTCGAAGATAAATTCCAATAAAATCCAAAGTTTGACCTTGTGCTTTATTTATAGTCATAGCAAAACACAATCTAATGGGAAATTGCGTTCTTTTAAATTGAACAGGTAGGTTTTCATCTTGTGATGACAATAATGGTATTCTTGGAATAAACACGTGTGTATTTTTGAAATCTCCTGTGGCAATTTTAGCACTAATAACATGAGTTTTAAAATCACAGCAAGTCAATCGCGTGCCATTACATAAACCTTCAGATGGATTTAAATTTCGTAATAATATAATTGGACAATTCTCTTTCAAGCGTAATATATAAGGAGGCAAACCTGGAGGATTTAGAGTGTGCAGTAGATCTTCAAATTGTGTTTGATTATTAAAATCAAGAGCTTCATCGGTGGCAACAAATGTTTTTTCTTTTCCTGTGAATCGATTGATAAGCATGTCATTTATTTCATCAACAAAATCATTTTTGGTTGTCAAGATCACATGGGAATCTATAGGAGATGAATTAGAACATGATGAATTCAAATTTGAGTATGTCACTGCGAATAATTTATCTAAAGATTCTTTTTCAGTTGTGTAAGGGATAATCAAAGAGTTTGGTATTTCAATTTTATTTGTGGAATTGACTGGTTCCTGTCCATTTCTACTCTTAGAAGATAATTACAAAATGCAGGATCCGTTTTTGCTCACATATTCTCAAATAATTGTAATTTTTCAAGTTTATTCCAAATGGTAGAATATAGCAAGCTTTCGCTAATAAAATCTTCTTTCTTTCCATATCATACAACAGGGAGAGTTTGTCTGAAATCACCTCCTAAAACTACAACTTTTCCACCAAATAATGCATTTGTATGCATTAGATCTTGTAACAATAGATCAAAAACTTCCAACATTTTTCTTTTAGCCATAGATACCTCATCCTAGACAATTAATTTTGCATCTTTAATTAAACCTGCAAGCGAGCTTTCCTTATTAATGTTACAACTCTTATGTTCATCAAGGTTGATAGGAATTTTAAAACGGGAATGTGCAATGCGTCCACCTAGGAGAATAGAAGCAGCAACACCAGAGGTAGCTGTTGCTAAAGCTATATATCCCATAGATCGTATGGTTGCTAATAAGGCACGGTATAAAAATGTTTTCCCTGTACCTCCTGGACCATCTATAAAAAATGCGCCTGCTTTGTTTGAAAATATTCTGTCTACAATGATATTATAGGCAATCATTTGATTTTGGTTTAATCTCTTATGCAAGAGTACATCGTCCTCACTGACAATAATAGATCTTTCGTATTGGGCATCTTTTGTTTCTCTTGGTGCTGCAGAAGATATGATAGTTTCTGAAATGAGTTCATATTCATTGACATCATGGCCCATAGAATGTAAAATGTCATTGATATGGTTTAAAGCTTGATACTGAATGTGTTTTTTCTCAGTAGTTTGTAACCCTTTATAGTCTTCGATCATTGAATCCTCAAATTGTTCCCATAATTTTCTTGGGTTGGCAGGAGAACAATATACCAATAATGTAGCAAATAAACGTCTCAAACTATGTGGCATCTGATAAGTTGCGGCTTCAGACATACAGCCTATGAAATTGTTATCACAATGTAACAATCCTCTTTTCTCCGCAGATTCTCTAAAAGTACTACAAGGCTCTCCATCCATAGTTAGAAGATCTTTATAATATTTTGGCCCTCGTACATGTGTCAGTAGTAATCTAAGATAATATCTTTCTCCTTCTACTGGATGACATGTTACAATGCGTCCAACGGCAGAACGTTTTTGTCTTGGTGCCCAAAATTTATCAGTGGATGACCACACAAAGTATGTAGGAAAGTCTTTGTATAATAAATTAAGCTCCATAACGTATTCATTAGTTTTGTTCATATAGAAGAATTCTGTTAACATTGTTTTTTTGATCATCGAATTATTTGTAATTGTATTTATATCTTTATTGCTCTTATAAGAAACAAATTGTTGGCCTTCAAGATGTAGTTGAAGGCGACAAACACTGGGAGACATTTCACTTATAGCAAAACCAAAGAGACGCCATACAGCTTCTGGAGGGGATATCCATCTAGCAGACCGATATTCTTTAACTTCATCTATCTCTATGGTTGTATCGTTATTTTGTACACAAAATGCAATCTTGTCATGACCTTTACAAATGTATTTGTAGAGATATTTGACGACCTTGATGTCGGAACAAACTTCAACATTTATGTGACAATTAAATTTTCCAAGTAAATATGGATTGTATGGAACCACCCAAGAGTTATCTAAATATTGTTCTCTTACTTTCACAACTTCTCCTGTATTTCGTCTTCTATAAATTGGATAAGAATCGGTTCCCTTTGATGTTTGATGAGCAAACCTTTTTGGATATTTGAATTTGCAGTAACCCTTTTTTTTGGTACAAGAATTTGTTGGATTTAAACTACCACAAGGACCGTGCATCATATGTTTAATGAGAAGCTTGCGTAAATCAGGTTCTATATTGTCATCCGGTAATTCGGTGCTAATTATATCATCATATGATTCTACTGTCAATAGTTTGTGCTCATTACATAATATAATAAGAAAGGGTGCATGGGGTAAACCTCGTTTCTGAAATTCCACAGTATACATAAAAGCAACAACTTTTCCAAAAATATTTTGTTTTAATATATCCGTCTTTAGCTCTTCTATTTTAGCCTTGAACACTCGGCTAATCAAATCAGGTCTATTTTGTGCCTCATCACTTGATAGTAGATGTTCTTTTATTTCTGGCCAAGATGGGTTGCATGTTATAGTTATGAATAAATCGGGTTTTCCAAAATGTTGCACTAATGCAATAGCATCCATATAACGTTGGCGCATATCTCTAGGTCCCCCTGTAAAGGAATTTGGTAGAAATATTTGTTTTCCAACTTTAGAAGTATCTCGTTCACCAAGTCTCAAAATGTCAAGAAGTCCTTGTAGTATACTCATTCTGAACAAATCTTGATTGAATGAAACAAAGTTTAATCTTTGTGTCTCCAATTTTATGTATTCATCAACCGAATATTGTTTTAATAATCTTCCTGTATGTAAAATTTCATCTTCATCATCATTTCTTATCTGAAGTTTATAACAATAATATTCTCGAACCGACACTGCATTTCTTTTGCGTTTTCCTTTTTCCAAATTCTCAGTTTCCATATCAAGGAATCCATCAACAGTGGCAAAATTTTTCATGTTAGGCAATTGTTCAAAGTCAAACAAAGCATATTTTCTAGAAGTGATTTTTTCACCTCGAAACTTTTTAATACCACAATGCCATCCACCTTATCCGTATGGAAACAGTAATGGGTACTGCAAAGGATCATAGCAACCAAAATAATAGTTTATCCTTTGTGTTCTATCACAGTGAGTATAAATTTGAGCATGCAGTGCATGAACAGCACAACCATCATTTTCATCAATCCATATTGTTGCAATCTCAGTAGTAGTAGGTAGATTATACACTCGCTGATCCAATCCAGCATCACAATTTAGTGCTATATGAAAATTTTGCAGGTTTGGTATGTTAGCTAAAGAGCGGAGAAATATTGAGTGTGGATTATTTTTTAGTATATACATTAGTTGAATCACTATTGATTCGTGTAGTTTGTCAGAGTAGGCCATTCGATTTTCAAGCTCATTTGTGTTGTCATAAAAGTACAGTTGCAAATTTCTTGGACTTTCTTCTTTGGGATATAAAGCAGCTATTGAATGATACATTTGTCCTTGAACTTTGAATGTGTAGATACCATGATCTCTCCGGGCTAAATTTTTATCGTAATTAACACCAACCGATGTAAACGCAAACAAATTGTTATATGTTCTGATATATGTTTGGAAATGCTTGGATTCTGCATCATTTCTCAAATATAAACTTCTTAGATTAGTTGGAATTCTATGAGAGGTTAACTTGATCGTACCTTTGCCACAACAAAATCCGGGGGCTTCATATTGAAATTTTTTTGTGCCGCAAAACTTACAATCTGGAACTGCTTGTAAGTGAGCATAATCAGAACGTAGCCGGCTAATACTGGTGATAGATTTTTTATTCTTTGGAAGGCCTGCATATTGGAAACAACTCTAAGCAAGGAAAATAGAGGAAATGATAAAATGAGGGAGGAGCCATATTAACTGCTAGTTCTAATTGTGCCAAAGGTGGGAGTACAGGAATTGTTTGTGGTACCTGATGTTGAGCCTGATTGATAATATTATTGATAGATTAATATTTATAGCAGAAGATAAAGTGAAATACAATACGTTTCGAGGCTTACCTTTTTAAAAAACAGTAAAATAAAAATTAATTGTACTGGAAAGGGGAAAAATATTACTTTTGTTGTGGTATTCATTCATGTCATTTAATATAAAGGCAAAGTTACCTGTTTCGTGAATCACAAAGGGACTACATATATCTTTTACTTTTTTTGGATTATGGCTCGATGTAGGCACATGTAATTGAGGGCGGTCAGCTGGTACAAAGAACACATACGATATTTTAATAGGTGCAAAATAGCACACCCATGAAACAAAATAATATTAACAGATCTTATTTTTACGAAGACTAAAAGCGTAAGGTACTACACATAAGCGGAGATCAAGTGTTAGTAGGTGTAAAATAGGGAGAAGGAGATTATTAATAGATTTCACTTTCCCTAAGATTAAAAGGTAAGATACTTCACATGTTAATCGATAGGCGAATATTGCTATCATAACATCACCTGTTTCAGGAAGTGGAGTCGGTTCTTTTATGGTAAGTGCAGTTTGTTTCGGGACTCCTGGTTTGCAGCAAGATGATTTTGGTTGACTGGATGTGCTCCCTTGCATGAAAATAGTCATACATTACAATAAATCGCACAATATATCACAGTTGGAAGATATATGAGTCTGTTGGAGAGACAATCTGAAGTATGTTGGTGCAATTGAGTTTAATATTGAGGACAACACACAGGTGTAAATGGAAGAATGATTAAGTGATTTCGAGTTATTTATATTGATTAGAATCTATTGAAATAATAATTTTGACCATTCATATGAAGGATAAGAAAGATTAACGAACGTACTTTTTTCAGAAATTTGGAAAGAAGGAACCACATTTTTCCTCTCTTGAAGCATGGGTGATGCTATAAGGATGTCGCATTCAGTGACAACTATGAGAAAGTACATATAAATAGAAAGACATATATAGGGAGAACAAAAAATAGTTAATTTGACGTCCTAACCTATTGTTGAAGGAGAAGAAGAACATCTAACATCAAAATTGTGTTGGTAAACATATGTTGATTCAGTAGGATTTAAAGAGTCTACATTTTCAAGAATACGATTAGTTGTTGCCTCTTTTTTTTTGAGGCGCCGTTGGAGCAGAAGCGCCTTTTTTGCAGTTGTGGGCATATTGCGGTAAAACTGGCGTTGTTTGGTGTTCTTATCATAAGCCTTTGTTGTGTCGCTAGGACGCTTCCTTGTTTGTTGAGGTTCCATCGGTAAAAAAACCTGATGTCGAGAAGTGCTAGTGTTTCAATCACTTTAAGAACCTATAGTGTAGCACCAAAAGACAGCATAAAGAAACACTATCTACATGGAAAACTAAAAAGAGCACCGATAAGTTTGTAGGTATGTATTTCATATTCGTTACAGGCCAATTGGGTCTAAAGAAGGTCCAACAACGCGTGATAAATGGATTTGATTTACCCCAGTAATGAGAGGATTGGTCCTCTCATACCAGTGAACTGGGTCACCATTTAAGGAAAAACATTTCCTTGTTTGTTTGGGAGGCAAATGCAATCAACGAAAAAAATATTATATATAAAACATAGAATATACACGTATGATCATTATGGCTAAACAAAATTATCCTGCTACATCTCTTAGAAAGAAAAGGACTTGAATACTTAATAACATGATAATACATTCATATAAAACTCTACTTCAAGCACATATATTGGAATCATTAAATTTGTTAAAAGTAACAAGATTTTAAATTGTTTTTCTCATCATTTGTAGTACATAATAATATTCTGTTCCAACTTGGTTTAATATATGTATTACAACAACAACACAACATACCCAATAAAATCTCACAAGGTTTAGTATATGTATTAAGGGCTAAAATTTAATTGGAAAAGAATGAGAAAATAAAAGGGAAGTCACTATTGTTTACGTAGAAACAGATAATTAGATTTTTTAAGGAGTGTGATATAAAGGTCACAAAATAACATAGTGCATGAATTATGTCAGTGGCATGGCATAATTCTCTTCCAAATGTGTTAGCTTGCTGCATGAGCAGTGTTCTTCTCAATATATCCTTTTGTATCTTAATTAAAGCTTTAAAAATAAAGAATAAGAATAATTTGATAATAGACAAGCCATACCAACCAGTTGAAAATCCTTGAGTGTCGTAGTTGAACTTCTGAATTACCAAATATACAACTCTTCACCTATAATAATCCGGCAGATCACAACCCTGAGCAATTAAGCACACAGTAAAAAAAACAACCCACAATAACAAAAAAAGCACAATCTTTTGCCAATATTTTCACAATTCGAAACTAACTT
This sequence comes from Capsicum rhomboideum, assembly GCA_031232105.1. Taxonomy (NCBI): domain Eukaryota; kingdom Viridiplantae; phylum Streptophyta; class Magnoliopsida; order Solanales; family Solanaceae; genus Capsicum; species Capsicum rhomboideum. The sequence continues at coordinate 38,631,597 of CP124716.1, forward strand.
TAGGATATCAAGAATTAATTTCGATAACTATTAATTTCGTTGTGTACTGCGCTGCCATATTCCTACAATTTGGTGCGAAAAATGCACAATTAGCCTAGCACTATTAAGCTTAGTGACTTGTGTGTACAGATTAATAGCTTTTGAATACTTGTGCCCTGAAACACATTGAAATCAGAAATAAACTTACTATTTAGGAATATGCAGAAACGCTGAGCAGTGAAATATGTTGCAACCAAGTCTCAAGATTACGACTCTTTGAGTAACAATTAACAAATTGCAAAAAGCTCAGGGGAAAAAGAGGCCACTTTCAGTTTCTAACCTTACAACAACAACAACAATAACAACATACCCAGTGTATTCCCACAATTGGATTTTGGGGAGGGTAAAGTGTACGTAGACCTTACTTCTACCTCAGTGAGATAGGCAGACTGTTTCCCAAAGACCCTCGATCTAAAGTGTAGCAAATCAAAGTATATACTCATGTTCTAACCCTAGAAGAAACCATTAAGAAAATTAACTCCAGGTGAGCCTATATAACCTCCACCACCATCTCCCCCGTCTCTTATTACTCAAAATTATCAATCAATCAACTACGCCTCAATCTCAAATTACACTACGCAATTCCTCTATAGCATCCACAATATTCAATTCCATTTCATAACAAACACTAAAGAATTCCCGTTTTCAAGACAAATTAGGATCTATTGAACTAAAAATCCACACAAGGAATACAACTTTCTCCAATAACGAAGGAATCACTGTGTTCCAAAAATCGATACCTAAGTATGAATTTTCCCGTCAATGTGGGCATTACAGTTCAAATTCAAAGTAAAGTTACTGATATCAAAAGGTTATAGCGGAAGTTTTGAACTGTAACCATGGTTATCGGAGCTTCGGCGTTGGCAGGGTCGGGACTCAACAGAGGTTTCTGGCTCTGTTTGGAATTTGGGTGTGTGATAGTTTGCTTGTAGAGAAGGGCAAATGCCCACCCAAGAATTAAATTTTATACTCACCTTATTCTATAATCATCTCAAAGATTGTAAGTGAAAGTGATGTTAATCTTCCATGGGAAGATTCAAAGCAGCAGCGGAGAACATTTTTCAAATTAAAAAACTAAAGCAACCTTAAAAAAGGAAAAATAGTGGGAGATCTTACTTGATAGATGTAGAAGCAGCAGATCTAAGCTCAAAATCAAAGCAAAACACCTAGGAGAAGATGATGATGAATAGAGGAGGAGCACAGAGACGAAGTGAGGAGGAGGTGAGATAGACACCAAGTAAATAGTAGTAGACAATTAAAGTGAAGTTCCAGAAATACCCTCGGCTGACCCCAAGCTCCTCTCTCATTCACTCTTATTATATAGAGTAATATGAGGTGTCACACTTACGTAGTCTTTCAGCCAATTGAAAAATCTCATATATACGACATCATTGCTCACATGCTTACGAAGTAACTGTCCAATACATTGAGATCTTTCATTAGTTTAACTCTTAGTATTTAAAATCCATATAATTCAATAACACAATTCAACACTTATTTAAGATATAGCTGAATCTTGGGGCTATTGAGCAAAACATGTGTCACAGGTGATTGCATCTCCATGCTACTTAAACCTCATCTTGTGCGTTTTTTAAAACCTTGACCTGGTTGATTAAAAATCAAATTCGATGGATGGTGAATATCATTATCACCATTATCATTGTAATTGAGCCTATTTCTCATACTTAGCACTTGCTCCCCAATGTAGTAAGAACAAAAATGAGTAGTTTCCCTTGCAAGATAAGCTTCACAAATAGGTTCTTCAATCTTAGACCTCTGTTTAACAGTTTTTTGCACTTGCCAATAGTCATGAATAATTTCATGTTAGTAATAATTTTAGAAAACATAACTTAATCAGTTAGGGATATTAAGTTAGTATCAGTACGGCCTCTCGAATGGATAATCCAATTGTATTAAAACTGGTCCCCCAAGACGTGCCTCTTACGTAAATTTAAAGATGTTCTATCACATCAAAGAAGCCACATGGAATGATCTTCTCCAACTTAGTTGTAATGAAAGGAATATTCTGATCCATCCTTGCTAAGTTACCCTCCCATAAAGTGTTAGAACACAATTCTTTGAAGAACAAACTTACCTCTATGATTGGTTTTCATATACTTTTAGGTAGGTGGCTAGATGCAATAGGAATCAAAGTTTCAGTGAAAACATGAAAATCATGGCTTTTCATACTATTATCTCCCAACTCACAGCAAATGTACATGGTCTCAAGTAATATAATGATTGTAAGTAATGGGATATTATCGATCCCTCGTGGACTTAGTTGCTAACAAGATAAACAGTCTACTATTATGGTTGTGAAAACAAGTGTCATTCGTCTAAAGAGTTTGTTTGGTTGTTTTATTCTACTACTAAGAAAACAATAAGATTCAAAAGTTTAGAAGTTTGATCACAGTCATTAAGACCTAGATTTATGAGGCTTTCCCGTCATAATTTATATATATTGTTTAAGCATAATTAAGATATCCACTGAATTTTTGAATCACAGAGTTGATATTATAGTCATGGTTCTCGCAACCTAACTGTCTACCCGAATTAGCCTTGTAACTACATCATTGAGTAGGGATAGTCGAACTAATTTAAATGCATTTGATTTATCTTCCGTGTATGTGACCCAAAATAGGGTGATCTAGCTATGTTTTCGTCCTAACCACTAATCCATTCGCAGACGAACCCTACTCCCCTTAATCCACGTTCTATTTCTAGTCTTTATCTCTCAAGTTCCTCTAGTAAGTATCCATTTATCCTATTGATAGCCAAACAATATATATTAAGAATAAGATTAAGAACAAAATATAATGGTAGATTCAGTAGAAACAATTAATAGATAAACTATGATTTTCATACTATGGCCACAACCCTAGATTTAGGGCTTTAATTCTAACCATGCATAATATAATTACAAAATAATAATAATGTATAAATAATAAATTATTCTAAGTAAAAGAGCATAAGAAATAGGGATAATTACATAAAAGTACAACTAGCAAATATACTTTATATTTAAGTAGCCGAAAATATACTTTACACTTTATAGCTCAAAATCTGATTTGGTCATTCATTGTAAACTAACTTTTCTTTCTAGTTATATAGGGAACAACATTTATCATACCAAATTCTCAGCTTCTTCTTCACGATTTTTACTTCAATTCTCTCCCAAAAATACTTCAAACAAATTAGTGAAAAATTCAGCATTGTTTCAAATTTTTTTCCACAATTCGAGGTTCCAATGTTTTCGTAAATAAGCTCTGTTTCGAGTGAGTATAGTTATAAAAGATCGGTTATGTATTGAGGAGTGCAAATATGAAATTTTGGATGATTTGGTGTAGTTTTGAGGTGTTTTTGAATGAACTTGATGCTTGGATTCGAGGAAGAAGACGAAATCTGTTTTTGGGTACAACAATGTATATATTTGTATAATGTATTGTATATATTTGTATATTGTTGTATATACAATACAGTCTTTTTGTTTCGATGATTTTCTTTTTATACACACTTATACAATGTAAATACATCGTTTAAACATTATATATACATATGCATATATTTGTATAATTATGTATATTATTATATAATTGTATATATACACCTAATATTTCAGCTTTCTTTTTCCTTGAGCCCTAAATGTATTACAGTATAATTGAATCATCATAGTCATGACTATATGCCCTTTTGAATAGATTGGGTGTGCAAAATCTGAAAAGAAAAAAAAAAAACTTGGAATATGTCTCTCTTGTTTCCCCTTGCCATAATCAGCTCACACCGTGAGCTGCCTCCACTCGCCCTGAGACAAATAATTAATAAACAAATTAATTTATGTAGAGATAAAGGAAATGGAAGGACGTTTTGCTTTCTTGCACTCATAACCCGTTTGGTGGAAAATGATCAAATAGGCATTCCTAGAGATGTATGGAGAAATCCGCCTAAATCTCATATTACGTTAGCTTTCTGGGCCAATTTGCAGAAGTTATTGGTCCATTGAGAAGGTCTGAGATCATCGCAGGACAAGAGCATGCAGTAGTCGAACACGTAAAAGATGTAGAATAAGAACATGTAGTAGTCGTACAAAAAGAAATTGGCATTGGCCAACAACAGGAAGGCATGGTGAATTTAGACCCACAACAATCAAGAAGGGGACGAAGAAGTTGAGAAGAAGGTATTAACCAGCTTGAGGAACAAATGAAAATGATTTTGGCACACCAGGAACATATGATGGCTAACTAGTGGCAAATGCAATAAAAAAAATTATTGGGATAGAAACATGCAAGAAAACAGCTTCACATTTTCAAGTTCAATGATGTTTTCAATAAAAGTACTAACGGAAAAGCTTGCACATATTTTGTACCTTTATAATGCACTAATTGTCTATCCTTACCACATGAATGCCCAGGATGGAATACCCCCACCACCGAATATACCGCCATCCCCGATGGATATACCCATGTGAGTAGCTAAAGTAATCTACAGGGCAAGCCATATAGAAAGAGCTGACCCAGTCATGGGACAATACACTTTTGGAGATCTTTCTATGGTGGCTGGATCAACAATTTATGAAACTGATACTACGTCAGAATCTACTGCACCATTTTTGTGGTACGGACGAGATGGATGTTGTGGAGGAACACTTGGAATACTACATGTAGGGTAGTAATGATGGATGATTCCTCGAAAAAAAAAACGAGAAAATTTTTCCTCTCCTAGACCAAGTTTTACTTAGGACGAGTAAAATCTTGAGTTTGGGTGAGGTTTTGGTAGCTCTCTCTCTCCCCCTCTTTTTTTTTCTTGTTATGCTTCTTCTTTACTGTTGCTTCATTTGGTGAATTTTGAAAGGATGTTTTGGTAATGTTTGAAAAAAATATTAATACTATTATATGGTATAAGATAAGGAAAGATATTTTAATTGTATATAGCTTTCCTTATCTGGCAAGTAACTTAGAGTTAGTATGTAGTATGTGATAAGGAAAGGCATTTTGATTGTACATAAGTTTTGCTTAATATTAATATTCATATGAAGTATGCTTATTACAACAATGGGCATGTCGTCTTAAATATTACCTTTTGATTCAACGAGCCAACTACCAGTAAAGTGGATCATCAATCTCTTTTCTCCTAAGATTTTTCTTGCTCTTGTCCACATGGGATAAGAATTTATCTTGCAATTCGGTGAGCGAATTTGGAAATCCAACAACTTCATGCTTGTTTAATTGTACATGCTCATAGTTTCAAAGTTGACTAGCAAGAAGTAATGTTGAGAATTTTATCACTCTAAAGTAGCATATTTTAAGAGAGTTCTACCATTTGACTTGAACATAGGAAAGACGACATTTTTATTTTTGGCATATGTCACAATCACGGGATGAAGATACTTTATCATACGTAAAATTTAACTTTCAAAAACTAGAACTTGCCCGATTTTATTTTTTCAATTTAGTATAGCACTGATTGAAAAAAAGGAATTATGCTTTCTTTGAACCCATTTTATCCTAACATGTGAATCACTGTATTATCATACAACTAATCCTTAATTACTCTGTGCCTGAAAGATTTATTTTTTCTCTTAAATCCGTTCCGCACTTGAAATTACCAAGGCATCTTAAATTTTGTGCAGAAAATCCTACAAAAAAAGTGTATACACACTACAGAGAGAGAAGATTTGATTGTGAAAGACATATTACTGGATAATTCAAGGGTAAAGCTAAAGCGTGTGAACTATATAAGTTCTCAATAACATCAATTAGTTGATTAAATATATATTAAACTAAAGCATAAAGTAAAGGATATATATATATATATATATATATATATATAGAGAGAGAGAGAGAGAGAGAGAGAGAGTGTATCAACCACAAGGAAAATCAGACCAAATAATTATAAAACAGAATAATACTATAATACTCTTATTATTAGAATTAAATAAGAATCTAGAAAAAATAGTCAAAAATATAACTTCCTATATAACAGATTTTACATTTTACTCTTCTATTTTTATCTAGATACCATTTACAAATAAAACACTGATATACATACGTACATACATATATATATATATATATACCTATTACCCTCCAAGAAGGTGGTAGCAAAGGAAAAATACTTAACATAACAGCTCATGATCCACAAGTGTGGAATACAGTTATAGATTTATGGAAAGGTATAGTAGTAGCAGATTATATTAAAACTTATAATGAAACAGATCCAGAAACAATATATAGATACATGGAAACATTTTTAGGAGAATCAACCAAAGGTTTATGGGAAAGTTTTAAAAGAGAATTTCCTAACGAATTTAAAGAATTAGTAGAGATGGGAGCTAACCCGTATAACTTTACAAATAAAATACATAGCTTAATAACAGGAGAAGATTCAAATAGTGGATTACTAGTATTACAACGTAAATCCTTAATAAAATTAGAACAGTTAAGCATAAGTAGTTGGTACCATATTAAACCATTTCTTTTAGACTATTTCTATTATGCAAGTATAAGTGGTAATGCTTTTGACCAAAGCTTAGGTAAAAAATTATTTAATAAATTACCAGGTGCCTTAGGTAGAGAAATAGAAGAAAGATGGGAAAAACGAGACGGTGTAATACAGAATCCTAATGTCAGATGGTCAATAGGACATAAAATACAACATATAATAGACATATTACAAGAAAAATGTACAAATATACAAATACAGAAACAATTAAAGAAAGGTGAAACAAATTTCTGTAAGACAATTTATACTACACAAAGCTATGATGACAAATATAACAAGAAGAATAAGTATACTAAAAAATATAAAAAGCCTTATAAAAGAAATGATTATAGAAAGAAAATTATTATTTAAGAAAATCTTCAGCAAAAAAACCTTATTTAAATAAAAATAAACATGTAAGAAAGTATAAAGATGACCGAAGTTATAAAAATACTCTAGAATGTTTTACATGTGGTAATACAGACCACTTAGCTAACACTTGCCCCAAAAGAAATAACACTAGGACAAGAAATTCACAGCTAATAGAAGACTTTAATAAAACTTTAATAAATGTAGACGAACATATGTCAGAGACAGAAAGTATATATTCAATTGTCAGCATAGATTATGATAAAGATCTAGACTCTTCAGACTCCGAAGAAGATATTGGATTAGAAAATCTAAATGAAGCAATAACTAGTTTTGCTTTAGTAAATATCAAAGAAGAAAAATGTTTGCATGAATTTGAAAGACATAAAGGAGTAGATAGTAATCAATGTTATATTTGTAAATGGTATCCTAGTAGACAAAGACGCGCAAAATGTAAAAATTGTTATATAGAAAGATGTATACCATGCTTCGAAAAGACTATAGGAAAATAGGCAATACAGTCAATACAACAGTCAATACAAATACAACCAGTAGAACACAAATAGACTGTCATAATTACAGAAGACAACGCGGTAGAAACTAGAATAAGTAATCTAGAAATTAAAATAAATGAATTAGAAGATAGAATAAAATATTTAGAAAAAGGAAAGAGAATTTCTCAACAATCAAAAGGAGTTATTATAGAAGACCTAGAAGAAACATAATTATTAAATCAATCTCTTGAAGGATTAGTATGTAACGAAGACAAAAAATTAAGCGTTATTAAGGTAATGACAAAAATAATAATACAAGATTACGAAATAGAAACTTTAGGTAAAATAGATTCTGGATGTACACAATGTCGGAGCCTTGGCCCGTGACTCACAATGTAGGCTATGAATCTTCGCTCCGAAATCGGATTTTGACACTGGAAAATGAAAATAGCCCTTTTCTGCTCTCTAAAGAGAGGGGGGAGTATTGGGCAGAAGTAAAGACGCAACTCAACAATTGTCCCTCTCAACGGGAATATAACCGATTACTCGAGTTCGAGAATAGGGATCTCCAGATCCGGAAGCTGCGACACTCTTGTTATTCTCAATTTCAGCGACTTTTTACGGATCATCCTGCCTTGGCAGAAAATGCCGATTCCAACCCCCAAGAAGCCTATAATAAATCAAAATATATTACCAAAACATCTTATACATAATTTTACAGAACCCCAGATAGCCATGCAAATGGATGGAACTCAAAATACATATAGACATTATGTAAGAAATGCTATAGTCAGCTTTAATAATATTTGTTCAAATTACAAGACCAGGTATAAATTAGGATACATGTTAACACGAGATCTAAACATTAAAGCAGATTTTGTAATAGGACTAGATTTTATGGTTAAAAATAATGGAGGATGTTTTATTACTAGAGACGGAGTAATTTTTACAAAGAATATTACAATAACACCATCATTCTTTGGAAGAAATGTACAAAGAAATACAAAGGTAATACAAGATTCACGACATAAACAAATAACTCCAGACACCGTTTGCGATAAAGGAACGGATTGTACCTACAAAGTAAAAGAAAATTTACTATCAGAAATAATAGATACAGAATGGATAGACGAAGAAATCGAAAAGAGTTATAACTTAATCGATACTAGTATAGAAAGTTACAATCTACGAAAAAATTTAAAACATGTAGGAATTATTAAGAACCAAGAAGACCTACAAAAGATAATAAAAAAGTTAGACAAGTTAGAAATAATAGGAGAAAAACCTCTAGAACATTGGGTAGAAAATCAATTAGAATGTAAATTAGAAATAATAAATCTAGAATACTTAGTTAAAACTGCAGCAATAGAAGCAACTAATGAAGATCTAAAAGACTTTGAAATACAAATAAAAGAATTATTAAACTTAGGAGTAGTTAGAAGATCTACATCAAGACATAGATCGGCAGCATTTATGGTAAGAAATCATAGCGAAATAATTAGAGGAAAAGCAAGAATGGTAATAAACTACAAAAGACTTAATGAAAATACTGTAATGGATGCATATAAATTACCAGACAAGATAGGATTAATAAATAGGATACAAGGAAGAACAATGTTTAGTAAATTAGATTGTAAATCGGGATACTGGCAGGTTAGAATGCATAAAGACAATATAGAATGGACAACATTTACTTGTCCAGAAGGCCACTTCGAATGGCTAGTAATGCCATTTGGACTAAAGACAGCCCCTCCAATTTTCCAACGAAAAATGGATAATATATTTAGTAAATATAAACATTTTGTGTTAGTTTATATAGATGATATTTTAGTATTCAGCAACAACATGAAAGAACATTTAGAACATTTTCAAATAGTATTCCAATTATTCACAGACAATGGTTTAATTATTAGTAAAAAGAAAATGGAATTGTGTAAGCCATATATTAACTTCTTAGGAATAACTATAAGAGAAGGAAAGATAAAACTCCAGCCTCATATAGCAACAAAGGTTTTAGATATGCCTGACAAACTAAATAAAACAAAAGATTTACAAAAGTTCTTAGGAATTTTGAATTATGCAAGACCATTTATCAAGGATTTAGGAAAAGTTGCCGGACCACTATATGGAAAGACTGGTTCTAAAGGACAAAAAACTTTTAATACAGAAGATATTAAATTAGTCCAAAAACTCACAGAAATGGTTAGACAAATTCCAGACCTTACTTTACCATTAGAAACAGATTATTTAATAATAGAGACAGACGGTAGTGTCGAAGGATGGGGAGCTATCCTTAAAGCTAGAAAGAACAAATATAGTTCTAAGAAAGAAGAAATAATTTGCGCCTATCAAAGCGGAGTTTATAAAGAAAGAGGTAATATGAGTAGTATAGATATGGAAATTTTGGCAGTCATTTACGGTTTAAATAGTTTCAAAATATATATTCTGAATAAACCAGAAGTATTAATTCGAACAGACTGTGAAGCTATTGTTAAATTCCATGAAAGAAAAAATGAAAAGACTAGTAGTAAACGACAATTGTTAAATTTTATAGACGCCACTTCCATTTATACTCTTAAATTTGAACATGTTAAAGGCAAAGATAATGGATTAGCAGATAATTTAAGTCGTTTAATGATACGAACTACTAACTAAATTCTTTTGCAGCATGAATACAGACAAAGGGAAAGCTAAAGCTTCCACCTCAGACTCCAATGCAGACAATTATTTAAAGACTTTATTAAACAATACTCATTTTAGGCCACAGACTATGTTAAATACTTCTCAGACATCTATTGATCAGACAATAGAAAGAATACATTTTGAAAGACAAAATTTAATTTATTATCCATAATCAAATTTCAGCTTCAAGACAAGGCCCGAAGCACGGGTAGACAAAAATCAGAAGTGCTTGTTAGACAAATTATGAATTTCTTAAAATAAGACTTCAAGGGATGTCAGCTATTTCTTAGTTGTTATGAATGCCCTGGCATAATATTTTGTAGACAAAAATTTAACTAACAAGTTTAAATTTTAGGTGATTGTACAGGGAAAGACACCAGGCATATATCAAACATGGATACATGTAATAGACACCATTAAAGGTTTTAAAGACCCTTTATATAAAGGTTTTAATAATTTCAATGAAGCTTTAGACTATGCTAGAGGAAATTTAGGACCAAACTTTTTTATAGTCCCAGAACTCAGAAATCAGACAAATTTTCCTCAATATAATATTCAAAAAGACTCAAATAAAATTATTTTTTGCGATCATTGCAGCTCAATGACTGAAGGTTTCAAAAGACTAAATCATAAAAATGAACTTTTAGAAAAAGAAAGGGACCATTTACTCAGACAAAATATGATATTACAAGACTATATTAGAAATTTAGAATTAAATCAGCAACAAAATACTGTTAAATCTTTTAAAAACTCCACCACACAAACTGATTTTCAGACACAAATGAGTTCTCCAACTCCACAAAAATGGATCAGATGGGTGTACATTCCCCAATAAATGTAGAAAGACCTATTGTATCAGGTAAAGGTACAGCTAGTCCGGTTCAAATGGCAATCCGTAAAGACTCATCAAGCCCGTTGATGGCTGACACTTTGCCAAAAAGTGTAAGAAGACTCCCTGCAAGTTTTAATTTAGAAGCTTCAAGTTCAAAGATAAGGACGACTAAAATCAAAAGACAGAGTAAGACCAGTACAAAGACAATTGAAAACATTATTGTACAAACATTAATGAGACTTTTAAAGGATGTTACACCTAATGTTGCCAAAGAAGAAACTAAAGACATGATTAAAACAGAACCCGAGGAAGAAGACTCAGACGTTCCAAATTCAGACCCAGACTATGATCCAACAATGGAACAGTTCGCACAAGACCCCAATGCCAGTGATGATTCAGGAATGGAATTTGATTCCGAGGCTTTGCACAATTTAGACACTGTTTGTTAAAAACATCAGCAATGACATCAGCTATTTCAGACTCTACTAACAGACGTAAGCAGTGACGATTTACAGCAGACAAGCAGCCTCAAATTTCAAAAAGAAAAAGAAGAAAGCGACAACCATTTCAATTATTTTCAGAAAATTCAACAGACGCACAGTAAACATGGGATCCACGACAGTGACCCAAGCTCAATAATTCAGATTCCTTCAGCAAATTGAAAGAGATCAGCAGGCAGGTATTTACTTTTCTGATACCTTCACGTCTTGTTGTCAAACCAACAACTCTTAGTATTATTCTTTCTCTCACTTGCACATATAATTGGGTTCATTTTGAAGTCCGCCTCTTACTTTCTCCTCTATATATACCTTCATTTCATTTCGAAAGAGTAAGAATCGATCGAGGCAATCGACCATTAGCAAGCTTGAATATCAGAATATTCAACTACTATTATAAATGTGAGCTATTGTAAAATAAAATTAAAAAAAAAAAGAGTGTGAGTGTTTGTAAGTAAGAGTGTTGTGAGTATATAATTTCCAGTTCAGCTAGGAGCACCTCGGGGACTCCCGAAAGGGAACCCTCTCTCCTCTACATTATGTAAGTAGGTTATGGTTTTCTTAGAACTAGGTATTTTCCCCTTATGCATGTAAATTAGTTTTATATGAATGTACAACATGATGAATTATGTTAATATATTATCATGTTGAATTATGTTACTATCATGTTGATATCATGTTTTTAAGTTATGATCTGTCATAAGCATACCCATAGTATATGGTTAGCTTCTTAAATGCTTAAACAACTCCCATGGATTAATTTGTAAATTCCTAGGATGATCCATTACTACCCTTAGTATATGGTTATTCTCTTAAATGCTTAATGAATCCCGATGGATTAACCGGTAACACCTAGGATGTTGAAGTCCATTATGGCCAGAGAGCTGCAGGACAGTGTTTTCCAGGGTGAGGTTAAAGAGACAACCCCATTACAAATCAATCAACTCCATCCTTGAAATTGAAATAACCCATCCATCTAAGTGTTAAAATATATTGGTATCAGAGCAAGAAGTTTCTAGGACTTAGTACATGAAAAAGACAAAATTAGCTAAATACATAAAAGCTCTTAGATCCTTTCTAATCGACAACAAAATAATTTTACAAGATTTAGAAAAACAATATATAGACCAACCAACCATGGACCTTAGTGCTCAAAAAAAATTTAGACAAACAGTAATAAAAAAGCTAAAAAGAAAAATTAATTACTACCCTTTAGGATAGTTAATATGTGTGTGTATATATATATATATATATATATATATATAATATACACACACACACATATATATATATATATGTATGTATATATATGTATATATCACTCACCTCAAAGTAAAACAGATCAAATAATAATAAAATAAAATATATAAGACCATTATACTTTTATTGTTAAAATTAAACGAAAACTTAGATAGATTAATAAAAGAAAAGAATCCGCAGAATAATCAAGAAGAATTAAAACAACATATAGAAAAGCTTATAAAAATAAAATATCCACCAGTTCTGGAAGACACTTTTAACGAATTAGTAGATAAGCTAAAAAGAGTAGAAGTAACCCCAAACAAAGACAAAGAACCAATAATTAGAAAATAGAAAACGTGGACCTTTTTTCAGGTAGGAGAATAGACCAAGACATAGTTACACCCAAAATAGACTAGGAAATAATATAATGACCTCAATAATGAATTCTTCAAGAAAAAATTCTACTCAACAGTTAGATGAAATAATTGATATAGATAAAGACATTCAGATTTTTCAACAGAATAAATTAAAATTATTAAATCCCAGAGTATTATATAGTGCAGGAATTTTCTCACAAAAGGCTCAATTATATAGACATTATAGAGAAGAACAATTATGCGTTACCGGAGAAAATAAAAGTAACATTACCTTAATAAGTTCAGAATCTTTAAATGAAATAAAAAAAACAAATATGAATTTAATGCATATGGGTTTAATAATAATAGGATTAAAAGGATTAACTAGAAAAAACTTAGGAACTAAAGTATTAATAACAATTTACGATGATAGATGCTCAGACCCAAAAAGATCCCTTATAGGATTAACAAAAGTAGATATGACTAATAATGGCGGAATTTTTTTATTGTAGTCCAGATTTTATGATTAATTCATCAGAATTTGGAAAATACATAAAGATAGGTATTCAGACTAAAGGATACGAAGACATGAATGATGGTAATAATCTTTTAGTATGTGTAGGATTTATAGTTAAATTAGATAATAACAGTAGCACTAAATTTAAGTTAAAAGTTGAAGACGTCGTAGGATTAATGGGAAATAAAGGAATCAAATTAATGAAACCCTTAAAGATAGACTCGAAACAATATGAAGGTTTAGAATGGAATATAGACAATTCTAAAAAACAAGAGACATTAAAACCAACAGACCATTTGATGTATACAAATAAAAAAGGACAGACTTCAATAAGATTTATAGATTACGAGACCATAAATCAAAAAGAATTAGAAGAAGAAATTCAAGAAGTAGAAACAACTAAACTTATGAATGAAGAGATATATTTAGAAGAATTTGAAGTAGATAAAACAATACAGAAGGCTAGAGAAATACATAGAAATGATAATAAAAGACGGTTTAGATGTATCGGATGTAAATTAGGAAATTTAGATATTTTTTAAGTAGACGAACATTTTAGACAGTGTGAATTAAGAGCTGATAATATAAGATATAGAGAAATTTACAATCCTGAAGAAGATAATTTTGAAGAAGAAACCACGAGAAGTGTAAAAGAATTTATGGAATCAGCCTCAACAAGCTCGAGACCGTTCCAAAAAACTTCTCAAATGCACACAGTAGAAACCAATACAGGAAATTTACCTAGACATAGAGTATATAGAATTAATCCAGAGACAGAAATGGATAGTGTTAGACCGATAGGAAAAAAAATGTCAATAGAAGAACCAGTTACCCTTTAAGAAGGAGGAAGTAAAGGAAAAATATTAAATATATCAGCACATGATCCTCAAATGTAGAATACTGTTATAGACTTAACGAAAGGTATAGTAGTTGCAGACTATATTAAAACATATAACGAAACAAACGCAGAAACAATGTATCGATACATGGAGACATTTTTAGGAGAATCGGTTAAAGGATTATGGGAAGCTTATAAATCAAAATTCCCACAAGAATTTAAAGTGTTAGTAGATATGGGACCAAACCCATATAATTTTACAAATAAAATACATAGCTTAATAACTGGAGAAGATCCAAATAGTGGATTATTAGTGTTACAAAGAAAATCTTTAATTAAGTTAGAACAACTAAGTTTAAAAAGTTGGTATCATATAAAGCCTTTTCTATTAGACTATTTTTGTCTTGAAACTAAAGTTGATTCCGGATAACAAACTAAATTTTGTCTCTCAAAATAAATTCTTTCAATAGTCTGATTTGTCGATATATGAGATATGTTCAACATCATCTAAGGTCTAAAATGAGTATTTCTTAATAAAGTCTGGAGATAATTGTCTGCACTCGAATCTGAGGTGGAAGCCTTAGCTTTCCCTTTGTCTGTACTCAGTTAGTAGTTTGCGAAATTAATTTACTAAGTTTATCTGCAAGACCATTCTCTTTACCTTTGATATGTTCTAGTTTAATGGTTTAGATGGAAGTAGCATCAATGAAATTTAACCATCTTCTTTTACTACAATTCTTTTCACTTATTCTTTCATGAAATTTAACTATAGCTTCACAGTCTGTTCTTACTAAAATTTCTGGTTTATTTAAGATATATAGCTTAAAACTATTTAAACTATATATTACTGTGAATATTTCCATGTCTATAATACTCATATTTCCTTTCTCTCTATATGTTCCACTTTGATATGCACAAATTCTCTCATCTTTTTTAGTACTATATTTATTTTTTCTTGCTTTTAATATGGCTCCCCATCCTTCTGAGCTACCATCTGTTTCTATGATTAAATAATCTATCTCTAGTGGTAAAGCTAAGTCTGGGATTTGCCTAACCATTTCTTTTAGCTTTTGTACTAGTTTAATGTCTTCGGTGTTGAAAAATTTTTGTCCTTGTGAACCAGTCTTACCATATAATGGTCCGACCACTTTTTCTAAGTCTTTTATAAATGGTCTGGCATAATTTAAAATTCCCAAAAAAAATTGTAAGTCTTTTATCTTATCTAATTTATCTGGCATTTCTAAGGCTTTTTTGGCTATGTGGGGTTGTAATTTTATTTTACCCTCCCCTATGGTTATTCCTAAAAAATTAATGTATTGTTTACATAGTTCCATTTTCTTTTTACTAATTATTAAACCATTGTCTATAAAAAGCTGGAAAACTATTTGTAAGTGTTCTAAATGTTCTTTCATATTATTACTAAATACTAGAATATCATCTATGTAAACCAACACAAAATATTTATATCTACCAAATATATTGTCCATTTTTCTTTGAAACATTAGAGAGGCGGTTTTTAAACCAAATGGCATTACTAGTCATTCAAAATGCCCTTCTGGATATGTAAAGGTTGTCCATTCAATACTGTCTTTATACATCTTGACTTGCCAATATCCTGACATACAATCAAATATACTGAAAATTGTTCTACTTTGAATTCTATTTATTAGTCATGTTTTGTCTAGTAGTTTATATGCATCCATTAGTGTTTTGTCATTAAGTCTTTTATAATTTATTACCATTCTAGCTTTCCCTCTAACTATTTCGCTATGATTTCTTACCATAAACGTTGTTGATCTATGTCTAGATGTAGATCTTCTAATTACTCCTAGATTCAATAATTCATTGATCTGAATTTCAAAGTCTTTTTAAGTCTTCGTTTGTTGCTTCTATTGCTGTAGTTTTTACTAAATATTCAGGATTTATAATTTCTAATTTACATTCTAATTGATTTGATCCCCAATGTTCTAGGGGGTTTTCTCCTATTATTTTCAATTCATCTAATTTTTGTATTATTTTCTATAGATCTTCTTGATTCTTTATGGTTCCTATGTGTTTTAAACTTTTTCTAAGATTATAATTCTCTATGCTAGTATCAATTAAATTATAATTCTTTTCTATTTCTTCATCTATGTCTATCCATTCTTCGTCGTCTAATATTTCTGAAAATAAATTTTCTTTGCAGGTACAATCTGTGCCTTTGTCACAAATGTCTTCTACTTTTAGGGGGGTTTCTCTAGAGTCTTTTATTACTTTTGTATTTCTTTGTACATTTCTTCCGAAAAATGCCGGGGTTATTGTAATAATTTTTGTAAAAATTACTCCGTCTCTAGTTATAAAACATCCTCCATTATTTCTTACCATGAAATCTAAGCCTATTACAAAATTTGGTTTTATGTTTAGTTCTCTGGTTAACATTATTCCTAACTTATATACTGTTTTATATTTAGAACATGTATTACTAAAACTAATTACTGCATTCTTTACAAAATTTTTGTAAGTATTATGGGTTCCATCCATTTGCATGGATATCTGAGGTTCTTTAAAATTATTTATAAGATGTTTTGGCAAAAGTCTTTGGTTTATTATGCATTGTGTACATCCTGAGTCTACCACTCCTAGTGTTTCTATTTCATAGTCTTGTATTCTTATCTTAGTCATTATTTTTATCGCACTTAATTTCTTGTCTTCATTACATACTAAACCGTCAAAGGCTTCGTTCATCAATTCTGTGTCTCCTATATCTTCTATTGTAATTCCTTTTCGTTCTTGTATGGCAATCCCTTTGCCTTTTTCCAAGCTTTTTATCCTATCTTCTAAATCTCTTATTTTATTTTCTAATCTATTAATTCTATTTCCTAAATCAATTTCTTCTATATTCATACTAACTTGCTGTTTTTCTTCTGATTGTATTACATGTCTTCCTATAGAATTTTCTATACAAGGAATGCATCCTTCTATATAACATTTTTTACATTTTGCTCTTCTTGTCTTACTAGGGTACCAATTACATATATAACATTGTATATTATCTAATCCTTTTTGTCTTTCAAATTCATGTAAACAATCTTCTTTTATATTTACTAAGGAAAAACGTGTTATTGCTTCATTTAGATTGTCTAATCCTATATCTTCTTCGGAGTCTGAAGAGTTTTGTACTTGATCATTAGTAATACTAACAATAGAATATATACTTTCGTTATCTGACATATATCCGTCTACATTTATTAATGTTTCATTAAAGTCTTCAATTAATTGTGAATTTCTAGTCCTGATATTATTTCTTTTGGGACAAGTATTAGCTAAATGATTTGTACTACCGCATGTAAAACATTCTAGAGTATTTCTATAGCTTTTATCATTTTTATATTTTCTTACATGTTTTTTTTAATTTAAATAAGGTTTTCTGGCTGAAGATTTTCTCAGATAATAACTTTTCTTTCTATAATCATTTCTTTTGTATGGTTTCTTGTATTTTTTCTTATATCTATTTTTCTTTGATAATTATCATCATAACTTTGGGTAGTATATATAGTTTTACAGAAATTAGTTTCTCCTTTCTTTAATTGTTGTTGTATCTGTATATTAGTACATTTTCTTGTAATATGTCAATTATATGTTGTATTTTATGTCCTATTGACCATTTTGCATCGGGGTTTTTGTCACGACCCAATATTTGAGTTATGATGGCGCCTACCGTAACCCACTAATAGGCAAGCCAAACCTTAGCCCGGAGCAACAAACAACAGGCTAACAGGCGGAATCTCAAAAACTAGAGATGAAGTGGAAGTAATCATACTATAAACATACTAGAAATATAAAGACAAATAGAACCAAAATAAACCCATACCGAGACTGAGAAGGAAGAGGACAATATATATATAGTCAAGAACCCCTCCCAAGACCTGATGAGGTCGGTACAAGAGCCACTATTAAAAGTGTCCAAAATACAAACAGAAACCAAATATATATAACAAGTACAACAGTCTTGAGTGCAAAAGACTATACAGTAGAGATGGAGTAGGATCTGCCTCGAACGTCAGTAAGCTCACCCTGCTCCAGAGTCAGTGCTGAGAAGAGTGTCACGTCAAAATCATCGGTTAGTGCCCGGATCTGCATCGGGGAAAAAGATGCAGAAGTGCAGTATGAGTACCGGGGCAACGGGTACTCAGTAGGCATCATCGACCGACTGAGCTCAAGGTAATATAAGCAAGCTAAAATGAGAGGGTGCATGCTAAGTCTGGGGTATAAGTAATAAATACATAAGTAACTGCCGAGGCGTATAGATATGGTCAGGAGATAAATAAATATGATACCGAAGAATTAGTAAATAAATGCGTAAGTAAACACACAAGTCAAACATAACCTATCTGGGCCCCCATAAACCCGATAGGCACACGAAAGAAAACAATAACCCAGCCTGGCCCCCATAAACAGGCGGGACACACAAGAATAGTAAATGCATAGTCACCAGTGTCTCGAAGTTGTATCAGTGTCCAGTAACCACAATAACCAACAAGAGTGCACCGGACTTGAACTGGCACCAATGGGTAATAACAAGATGCCAGACGCCGGAGTCGAACCGGGAACAAGGGGTAATAACAATAGGCCACATATATATCATATCTGTCGTACTCAAACCAAAACTCAGAGAACAACAGTATCATGATCACGGTACCCAGTACCAGAGCTCATAGTGTACCTCAATCCGGGGCAGGACTCGAACCGGAACACCCGATAGTCAATAATCAAAATCATCATATCAGAATTAGTAGCCGGACTCGACCTAAAACTCATTATAGCCAGTAACCAGAACAGAATCAAATGTCATATCATATCAGATAAACGGGGAACGCCCTAGTCCCAAGTCAATACTAGTATATAGGTACAGAAGCTAACCCCACAACATGCTACAAGTTAATCTCGGGGTCCTTCTAGGTCAAATATCTACTATAAGCAATATGTATATACAATTATGGGTATACATTATAAGTCATGTAAAGGTAGGTCCGTATTCTAAATCAAACTAGCCGATCCCGGTCAAATACAGTGCTATTAGGGACTAACAAGGCTAAACAGGCCAACCGGGTATAATCGGGGTAACTCAATCCCGTCACAACCCTAACAGGTCATAGAGGGCTTAACTAAACCCAAAGATGTCAAAGTTCTGACAAGTCGACCAAAAGGGTAACGAGGCCCGCTAACGGGTCTCGAAAACCAAGTCTAGTTATACCTGTCTATGTCTGGGCTAAGTCTGCCTAAACCTGGTCTAAGTTCCAACAATAACATTCCCCAACTAGAAATCAACATAACAATACTATCCGACCCCAAATAGGTCATCTGTGGTGTACCTCGAGGATAACGGGCCTGGAATGTATCCGAATAGCCCTATCCGGCCTAGAAGGCCTAAATCACAGCAAAACACCACCACCAATTTTATCATACCAGCCCACAACACCAGCATAATAGCATAAATATATCACACATAAGCTCAATCTAAGTGTAAAGGAAGGTAACCTAGCCTACCTAGACGCCGCCGAACGCCTGCTAAAGCCAGTTAAATAGGAGCCTTTCCCTTTTGAGAGGCCTCTGACTGCTGCCAAGCTATCAAAATATTAAACTACATTTCAAAACATGACTATTGATACCCATATTGCATTAGTTTGAAAAAATGTCCGAACAGTCCACGTGGGGCCCGCTTGCAGAATCGCAAAACCAAAACCGTCACAGCGTCCCAAATCACCCCATGATCAATAGTCACAACTTGTACCGCACAATTTGAGCTCAAAATGTAGCTCAAGCATCAATACCAATCCCAAAATGTACCATCGTAAACAAAAATTATCGTAAAAATAAGAAAACGTACCGTAGAAATGACGAGAACGAGTCCACGAACTCAAATATATAAACTCCTAAGCTCAAACCTCAATTAATTAGATCAATATTGAGCTAAAATAGTGAGGGAGTACAGTGGAAACAGTGAGCAAATGTAATGTTATACATTTTATTCAAAATGTATAGCATGCCAACGTGTTCCCACATGCTAAGTGGCAACTTTTACCTAGCAACAGTCACCATGGTGTGCACCTCCCCACTTTCCACGTGGTGGTGGAGGTGGCCTATCAGTGCAATTTTTATCCCATTATATATATATATTTGGGTATTACATAGGCTCGTGGTAAAATAAATATAACATTTTGAATATACTATAATTAATAGAAAATTATTTCTAACAAAACCTCTATAAAATAAAAATATTATTTTAACATATTTAAATTCACTATCTCCGCTTAAATTATGAATAAATTATAAAACTATTATAAAATAGTATAGATATATCATAACTAAAGAATTTTATAAATTTTAAAAACATTTTCGAAAGGTAATTAACTATGTCATTTTACCAAATTCAAATTTAATTTAATATTTTACAACGTGCTCGGTCTAAATAATATTCTCAAACGAACTGCCTGGGAACCAAACTGTCAGTCCCAGCAAGTCATAAATAACTTGGGGCAGTTATAGAAAAGCTCTAAACACTGAGAACGCACGAAAATGAGGAAAATGACCGGGAAGGTCATTACAGTTTTGTATTACTCCATCTCTTTTTCTCCATCTTTCTTTTATTTCTCTTCCTAGTGCTCCTAGTAGCTTATTAAATAATTTCTTTCCTAGAGTCTGATCAAAAGCATTACCACTTATGCTACTATAGTAAAAATAGTCTAATAGAATAGGCTTTACATGATACCAACTTTTTAAACTTAGTTGTTCTAACTTAATTAAAGATTTTCTTTGTAACACTAATAATCCACTATTTGGATCTTCTCCAGTTATTAAGCTATGTATTTTATTTATAAAATTATATGGGTTTGGTCCCATATCTACTAACACTTTAAATTCTTGTGGGAATTTTGATTTATAAGCTTCCCATAATCCTTTAACCGATTCTCCTAAAAATGTCTCCATGTATCGATACATTGTTTCTGCGTTTGTTTCGTTATATGTTTTAATATAGTCTGCTACTACTATACCTTTCGTTAAGTCTATAACAGTATTCTACATTTGAGGATCATGTGCTGATATATTTAATATTTTTCCTTTACTTCCTCCTTCTTAAAGGGTAACTGGTTCTTCTATTGACATTCTTTTTCCTATCGGTCTAACACTATCCATTTCTGTCTCTGGATTAATTCTATATACTCTATGTCTAGGTAAATTTCCTGTATTGGTTTCTACTGTGTGCATTTGAGAAGTTTTTTGGAACGGTCTCGAGCTTGTTGAGGCTGATTCCATAAATTCTTTTACACTTCTCGTGGTTTCTTCTTCAAAATTATCTTCTTCAGGATTGTAAATTTCTCTATATCTTATATTATCAGCTCTTAATTCACACTGTCTAAAATGTTCGTCTACTTAAAAAATATCTAAATTTCCTAATTTACATCCGATACATCTAAACCGTCTTTTATTATCATTTCTATGTATTTCTCTAGCCTTCTGTATTGTTTTATCTACTTCAAATTCTTCTAAATATATTTCTTCATTCATAAGTTTAGTTGTTTCTACTTCTTGAATTTCTTCTTCTAATTCTTTTTGATTTATGGTCTCGTAATCTATAAATCTTATTGAAGTCTGTCCTTTTTTATTTGTATACATCAAATGGTCTGTTGGTTTTAATGTCTCTTGTTTTTTAGAATTGTCTATATTCCATTCTAAACCTTCATATTGTTTCGAGTCTATCTTTAAGGGTTTCATTAATTTGATTCCTTTATTTCCCATTAATCCTACGACGTCTTCAACTTTTAACTTAAATTTAGTGCTACTGTTATTATCTAATTTAACTATAAATCCTACACATACTAAAAGATTATTACCATCATTCATGTCTTCGTATCCTTTAGTCTGAATACCTATCTTTATGTATTTTCCAAATTCTGATGAATTAATCATAAAATCTGGACTACAATAAAAAAATTCCGCCATTATTAGTCATATCTACTTTTGTTAATCCTATAAGGGATCTTTTTGGGTCTGAGCATCTATCATCGTAAATTGTTATTAATACTTTAGTTCCTAAGTTTTTTCTAGTTAATCCTTTTAATCCTATTATTATTAAACCCATATGCATTAAATTCATATTTGTTTTTTTTATTTCATTTAAAGATTCTGAACTTATTAAGGTAATGTTACTTTTATTTTCTCCGGTAACGCATAATTGTTCTTCTCTATAATGTCTATATAATTGAGCCTTTTGTGAGAAAATTCCTGCACTATATAATACTCTGGGATTTAATAATTTTAATTTATTCTGTTGAAAAATCTGAATGTCTTTATCTATATCAATTATTTCATCTAACTGTTGAGTAGAATTTTTTCTTGAAGAATTCATTATTGAGGTCATTATATTATTTCCTAGTCTATTTTGGGTGTAACTATGTCTTGGTCTATTCTCCTACCTGAAAAAAGGTCCACGTTTTCTATTTTCTAATTATTGGTTCTTTGTCTTTGTTTGGGGTTACTTCTACTCTTTTTAGCTTATCTGCTAATTCGTTAAAAGTGTCTTCCAGAACTGGTGGATATTTTATTTTTATAAGCTTTTCTATATGTTGTTTTAATTCTTCTTGATTATTCTGCGGATTCTTTTCTTTTATTAATCTATCTAAGTTTTCGTTTAATTTTAACAATAAAAGTATAATGGTATTATTTTGTTTTATTATTATTTGATATGTTTTACTTTGAGGTGAGTGATCGCTTAGTCCTTCTGGGTTAGGGCTAATTACTTCTTTATAAAAGGGGTAGTTCATGAAAGAATTGTAGTCTTAATTTGTTTTGTACTTGTTTTTCATTCACGTAGTTCTTTATGAATTATCTTAATATTTTCTGGAGCTTCTCTAATATAGATTTGTCTTTTTCTATTTCTGATTGTTGTATTTTTAAGAAGTCTAAATTTTCCTCTATGTGTTTAGAAAGTCTTATTTGCTTAACTTGTAATTCTCTAATTATTTCTATTATTATTGTGTTGTCCTTATAAATACTATTTCCTAAGTTGAATAATAAATCTACTATACTATTGAACTGAGAGTCTTCACTATGTAAACTATGCTCTCCGTTACTAAAATTACACCTAATTAATGTGTTGTCTTTTAACCGTTTATATTTCTTTTCTGGTATTAATTGTAGTGTCACGACCCGATTTTTCAAGTCATGATGGAACCTACCGTAACCCACCAATAGGCAAGCCAAACCCTAGCCCGGAGCGACAAGCGACAGACTAACGGGCGGAATCTCAGAAAATAGAGATGAAGTGGAAGTAATCATACTAATAAACATGCTAGAAATATAAAAACAAAATCAAAATATATATTCATACCAAGACTAAGAAGGAAGAGGACAATATATAAAGTCAAGAACCCCTCCCAAGACCTGGTGATGTCGGTGCAAGAGCCACTACTAGACATGTCCAGAATACAAGACAGAAACCAAATATATACAACAAGTACTACAGTCTCGAGAGCAAAAGACTATACAGTAGAGATGGAGTAGGATCTGCCTCGGACGTCAGTAAGCTCACCCTGCTCCGGAGTCATCGCTGAGAAGAGAGTCACGTCAAAACCGTCGGCTAGTGCCTGGATCTGCATCGGGGAAAAAGATGCAGAAGTGCAGTATGAGTACCGGAGCAACGGGTACTCAGTAGGCCTCATCGGCCGACCGAGCTCAATACAATCTAAGCAAGCTAAAATGCGAGGGTGCATGCTAGGTCCGGGGTATAAATAATAAGTACATAAGTAACTGCCGAGGCATATAGATATGCTCAGGAGAGAATAAGTGCGATACAGAATAACGAGTAAATAAACGCGTAACACACAAATCAAACAAAACCTATCTGGGCCCCCATAAACTCGATAGGCACACGAAAGAAAATAATAACCCAGTCTGGCCCCGATAAACCAGCGGGACATACAAGAAAAGTAAATGTATAGTCACCAGTGTCTCGAGGCTGTATCAGTATCCAGTAACCACAATAACCAACAAGGGTGTGCACCGGACTTGAACCGGCACCAATGGGTAATAACAAGAGGCCAAACGCCGGAATCGAACAGGACATAGTGGATAATAACAATAGGCCATATATATATCATAACCGCCAGACTCGAATCGGAACTCAGAGAACAACAGTACCTATCATATCTGAATCAGTGGCCGGACTCGAACCGAAACTCATAATAATCAGTACCCATCATATCTTAATCAGTGGCCGAACTCGAACCAGAACTCATAATAATCAGTAATCAAGTGACAGAGTAGTGCCAGAATCCACACAAACACAAGTAAACGGGGACATACCGGCCCTAGAACGAACCCAAAACATAAATAAGGAGCTAACCCACCACGTACTATAAGTCAATCTAAGGATCCTTCAAGGTCAACTATCTACTATAAATGATATGTATATACAAGTTGGGGTATACATTATAAGTCATGGCAAGGCGGGTCCGCATTCTAAATCAAACTAGGAGACCCCGGTCAAATACGGTGCTATTAGGGACTGACAAGGCTAGACAGGTCAAAAGGGCATAACTAGGGTAATTCAATACAAATTTTATTGTAAAAGATCATCTCAGGGCTTAACTAAGCCTAACAATGTTTAAAGCTAACTATACCGACTGTGAAGAGTAGCGGGGCTCACTAGGGGGTCCCGAAACCAAGTCTGGGCTAAGGTTCCCCAAACCCCTACTAACAGTAGTACAACATTAACCAACCAACCAACCCTATAAAGGTAATCTCTGGCACACCACGAGGATAACGGGCCCAAAACATATCTGAACAAGGCCCTAACAGGCTCAAAAGGCCTAATCATAGCAAGCCAATGCCAATGTACAACTACCAGCCCAAACACTAGCATAATAGTATGCAAAATACTATAAATAAACTCAGTCTAGGTATATGGTAAGCCTAGCCTAACTGGACGCCGCCAAATATCTGCCAAAGCTTGCTAAATAGGAGCCTTCCCCTTCCGCGAGACCTCAGATTTCTGCCACGCTAGCAAAATAATAAACTACATGTCAAAAAATAAATATTGATACCTATATTGCATTAGTTCGAAAAAAATATCCGAATGGTCCATGTGGGGCCCACTTGCGAAATCGCAAAACCGAAATCGTCACAGAGTCTCAACTCACCCCGTGACCAATAGTCACAACTAACACCGCTCAATTTGAGCTCAATATATAGCTCAAACATCAACACCAATCCCAACAACCACCGTAACTAAAACTACCGTAAAAATAAGAAAACGTACTGTAGAAACGACGAGAACGAGTCCACGAACTCAAATCTACCAACCTCTAACCTTAAACCTCAAGGGAATTGCTCAAATATAAGTTTAAATTAATTAAAAATAGGGAAATATGGAGAGAGAAATGTTGGAAATGTTTTAAAAGAAAAGGTAGGGTTATGTGTGTATATATATATATATATTGATATAATTAAAGAAATTTCAACCAACCTTAACCAAATATATATACATATATATTACTTAAATAATAGGCTAAGTGTCAAAATAATAAGCCTAATTAATATAATAATAAACTTTAGAACTTTTATAAATATCAAAAATATTTTAGAAAGGTAATTAACTATATATATATATATATACATATTTTTTTCCGAGTTCTAAATGCCGAGAACGCGCAAAAATGAGGAAATTGACCGGGAGGGTCATTACAACATCCACTACTAAAAGGACTTTCATCCGCGAAAGTCAACAGTAAGTGCATATCTTAAGATGTGAACAAGTGGGGATACTGGGCTCGCATTTCACGCTCAAGTTCCCAAGTGGCCTCCTCAACCGAACGGTGACGCCACTGAACCTTAACTACTGGAATGTACCGGGAGCGTAACCGTTTGATATCTCTAGCTAAAATGGACACAGGCTCCTCCACAAATGATAACTTCCCGTCTAACTGAACCGAGTCCCACTGAAGCACATGCGACTCATCCGAAATATACTGTCGTAGCATAGAAACATGAAATACAGGGTGAATAGCTAAAAAGGCCGGAGGTAAAGCCAACACATATGCTACCTCTCCAACTGTCCGCAGAATCTAAAAGGGTCCAATATATCTAGGGCTAAGCTTACCCTTCCTACCAAACCGCATCACGCCCTTCATGGGCGATACTCGTAAGAAGACCCTATCACCCACTCTGAATTTCAACGGACGATGTCTACGGTCAGTATAATTCCTCTGTCTACTCTGAGCTGTCCGCAGCCTATCCTGAATTACCCGAACTCGGTCCAAAGACTCTCGGCGTAAATCTGTGCCACGAGGACTAATCTCTGAAGTCTCAAACCAACCAACTGGAGAACAACATTGTCTACCATACAAAGCCTCAAACGGAGCCATCTGAATGCTTGAGTGGAAGCTATTGTTATACACGAACTATGCTAAAGGCAAGAACTGATCCCATTGGCCCCCAAAGTCAAGTACACAAGCGCGGAGCATATCATCCAATACCTGAATCGTCCGCTCCGACTGCCCGTCGGTCTAAGGATGAAATGCAGTACTGAGGTCCACTGGAGTACCCAACTCCTCCTGGAAAGTCTACCAGAAACTGGAGGTAAACTGAGACCCTCGATCTGAGATAATAGATACTGGCACTCCATGTAAGCGAACTACCTCCTGAATATACACACGAGCTAACTTCTCAGCACTGTAGGAAACTCGAATAGGGATAAAGTGCGCGTACTTAGTCAACCGATCTATAACAACCCAAATACTATCAAAGCCACGAGAGGTGCGAGGTAACCTACCAACGAAATCCATCCTGATCCTCTCCCACTTCCACTCGGGAATGGGTAATTGCTGAAGTAGACCATTGGGTCTCTAGTGCTCGGCCTTTACCTGCTGACAACAGAGGCATCGAGCTACAAACCCTTCTATGTCTCATCGCATACCACACCACCAATAGTGTTATCTCAGATCTCTATATATCTTAGCTGTCCCGGGGTGAATAGAATTTCTAGAACTGTGCGCCTCGCGCAGAATCAACTGAGTCAAGTCCCCAACCCTCGAAATAAAAATACGGCCATCAAACCTCATAACACCATTCGAATCCAAGGTATCCCTCTCGGACTCACCCCATAACACCTGATCTCGAAGGCTACGAAAACCACTATCCTCAAACTGACAACGCTGAATCTGCTCCAGCAAAGTAGATCTGGCCTCAACGCAAGCAACAATCCTCCTGGGGTCAGAAATATCCAATCAAACCATCGAGTTAGCTAAGGACTTAATGTCCAAAGCCCATGGCCGCTGAGAGACTGGAATAAAGGCTAAGCTACCCATGCTCACTGCCTTCCGGCTCAAGGCGTCCGCTACCACATTTGCCTTGCCCGGATGATAGAGAATAGAGATATCATAGTCCTTCAACAACTCAATCCACATGCACTGTCTCGAATTAAGATCCCTTTGAGTCATAATATGCTGAAGACTGCGGTGGTCTGTAAAGATCTCACAATGAAAATCATATAGATAATGCCTCCAAATCCGCAGTGCAAACACTACCACTGCTAATTCCAAGTCATGAGTAGGGTAATTACGTTCGTGCACCTTCAACTGCCTCGACGCATATGCAATAACACGAACCCGCTGCATCAGAACATATCCCAAACCGATACTAGATGCATCACAATACACGGTGAAACCCTCACCCTCAACTGGAAGAGTCAACACAGGGGCAGAAGTAAGTCAATCCTTGAGCTTCAGGAAGCTTGCCTCACAATCCTCTAACCACTGAAATGGAACCTCCTTTATGGTCAGTCGGGTCATAGGAGATGCAATAGATGAGAAGTCCTCAACAAACCGTCTGTAATAACCTGCCAACCCAACAAAACTGCGAACCTCGGTAGGCGATGTGGGCCTAGCCCAACCTTGAATAGACTCAATCTTCGTTGGGTCTACCATGATACCGTGTCTGGATACAACATGACCCAAGAAAGCTACAGACTCAAGCCAGAACTCACACTTTGAGAACTTGGCATATAGCCGATGATCTCTCAAAGTGTGGAGCACAATCCTTAAATGCTGCTCGTGCTCTTCACTACTCCTCGAATAAACTAAGATGTCGTCATTAAACACAATCACAAAGGAGTCTAAGTATGGCCTAAATACACGATTCATTAAATCCATGAAGGCTGCTGGGGCATTAGTCAACCCAAAAGACATCACCAGGAACTCATAGTGGCCGTACCGAGTCCTGAAGGCTGTCTTTGGGATGTCCTCAGCCCTAACTCTCAGTTGATGGTATCCAGATCTCAAATCTATTTTTGAGAACACTGCGACACCCTGAGGCTGATCAAATAAATTGTCAATATGAGGCATATGATACTTATTCTTTCACTGTCACCTTATTTAGCTGTCTATAGTCGATACACATACGCATGGAGACATCTTTCTTCTTTACAAACAGAATTGGAGCACCCCACGGCGACACACTCGGCCTGATAAAACCCTTTCCCAAAAGATCCTCAAATTGACTACTTAACTCTCTCAACTCAGCAGGAGCCATATGATAAAGAGCCACAGAAATAGGTCGAGTACCCGGCTCGAGGTCATAATAAACTCTATATCACACTCAGGAGGAAGGCCAGGTAGGTCACTAGGGAATACATCAGGAAACTCACAAACAATCGGGACGGAGTCAAGTGACGGACTCTCAATGCAAGCATCCCGAACGTAAGCAAGAAATAAATCACATCCACTGGCCATTAATCTATGAGCCCGAACATATGAAATAATCCCCGTCGGGGTGCGGCTAACAGAACCCTGCCACACCACTGGGGGTACATCGGGCATGGATAAGGTAATGGTCTTGACAAAGCAATCCAAGACTGCACGATAAAAGGACAACCAGTCCATGCACAGAATCATATCAAAGTCTACCATGGCCAATACAATAAAATCAACCTGAGTCTCAAACTCCTGAATAATCACCATACATGATCTATATACCCGATCCACTACTAAAGAATCACCAACGGGGGTAGATACACGTAAGGGCACAGATAATAACTCAGAACATGAACCCAACCTTGGTGTAAAATAAGTAGATACATAAGAAAATGTGGATCCGAGATCAAATAATGCAAAAGCTGGCTGATGGCATATGGAAATCATACTTGTAATCACCGCATCTGAAGCCTCAGCCTCCGGTCTAGCCAGCACGACATACAACTGACGCAGGATACTACTAGTCTAAGCACCAACCTGACTACCAGTCCAACCTCCATGCTCTCCACCTCGGGAACCCTGGGGACCACCCCGATGACCCTGTACACCACCTCTGCCCACTGGAGGTATAGATCTGATAGGCTGTGCCGTCTGAACTGAAGGCTCAATCGCCCTGCACTGAGGACACACACGCGTGAAGTGACCGACAAACACAAGTATAACATACTCCTAGATCCCTGCTCGGATTAGAAGATCTGGTATGACCACCTCTAGTTGATGAACTAGACTGACCACGTTCCTGAGCCTGACTAACAAAACCACTATAGGCGGGCTGACCCCTATCAGATATCTGTAAGGCTGACTGTACGGGCCTACTGGGCTGAACCTGTCGCTAAAAAGACTATTGTTGCTGCTGAGGGTACCTAGCCTGAAACTGGAAACCACGACCTCTGAACTGCGAACCACTATGGCTCCCATTGAAACTACCCTGGACACGAGGTCTCTTATCACTGCCCCCTTGGGCCTCGCGATCCATCTCCTCAATAGAGTATACATGCTCAGTAATCTCTTTGCGAATGACTTCCCTGAAGTCACTAAACTTTGGGTAGCCCTGCGGAGTGGCAATCTCAGTCCCCTGACAAAACATCTAACTCCCTCATACTCATCAGGCAAAATAGAAGTAGCGTGCCTAGCAAGATCATGAAACCTCACCTCATACTCGGCGACAGATAATGAACCCCGAGTCAATCTGTAGAACTCATCCCTGAGCCACTCCCGCATAGTACGGTGCATATACTTTCCCAAGAAAATCTCAGAGAGCTGGGTCCACGTAACCGGCGGAGATCCCGCTGGCCTGGAATCAAGATATCCCCTCCACCATCTCCTCGTTGCAGTATCAAACTGATATTCCACGAAATCAACACCACGAGACTGTACCAATCCCAAATTCCTCAGTCTATCCTCGCAGCTGGACAAGAACTCATATGCATCTTCACTCGGAGTACCAGCAAATCTCGGTGGAGTCAACCTCAAGAAATTCCCCAATATCTTCTACTCATCGACAAACATAACTGGCTGATCTGTAACCGGCTGTGGAGCTACCGATTCTGGCCGAACAGTAACTCGGGGTGCTACAGCTTCTGCCTGCGCCCCCATATCAGCACCTCTGCTGTAGGCTGACCTCCAACTATCCCCAACAACTGAAGCAATGTACCTCGGAGCAAAGAAGAATCAATAAAATCGGGTGGTGCCTGGGCTGCTCCCTGGCCCACCGACTGCTGTGGAGGCGGAACATCTAGAACTATAACGGGATCGGGTGACTGATCCCTAGCACGATCTAGGCCTGGGGCTGCTACTCTGCCCTGCCTTCGACCTGTAGGTCGACCTCGGCCCCAACCAGGAGCCTCGCTGCAGGTTTGAGATTTTGACCCCTGGCTCTCGTATTATGCATCCTAACCATCTGCGTAAAGAGTGAACCAAATAGAAATTAGAAACCAACATAAAAACCAACGCACGGAGGTGAATCAAAGAAATAAGATTTACCCTAAACATGCTCTGTAGCCTCCCGAAGATAGGATACGGACATCTCCGTACCGATCTATGAGACTCTACTAAACATCGGCTCATGCACCAACAATACCAGTGAAACATAGGCTCTGATACCAAGCTATCACGATCAAATTTTCCAAGTTATGATGGCATCTACCGTAACCCACCAATAGGCAAGCCAAACCCTAGCCCGGAGCGACAAGCGATATGCTAACGGGAGGAATCTCAGAAAATTGAGATGAAGTGGAAGTAATCATACTAATAAACATGCTAGAAATGTAAAAACAAAATCAAAATATATATTCATACCAAGACTGAGAAGGAAAAAGACAATATATAAAGTCAAGAACCC
Organism: Capsicum rhomboideum; assembly: GCA_031232105.1. NCBI lineage: Eukaryota > Viridiplantae > Streptophyta > Magnoliopsida > Solanales > Solanaceae > Capsicum > Capsicum rhomboideum. The sequence continues at coordinate 38,663,067 of CP124716.1, forward strand.
CTCCCAAGACCTGGTGATGTCGGTGCAAGAGCCACTACTAGACATGTCCAGAATACAAGACAGAAACCAAATATATACAATAAGTACTACAGTCTCGAGAGCAAAAGACTATACAGTAGAGATGGAGTAGGATCTGCCTCGGACGTCAGTAAGCTCACCTTGCTCTGGAGTCATCGCTGAGAAGAGAGTCACGTCAAAACCGTCGGCTAGTGCCTGGATCTGCATTGGGGAAAAGATGCAAAAGTGCAGTATGAGTACCGGAGCAACGGGTACTCAGTAGGCATCATCGGCCGACCGAGCTCAATACAATCTAAGCAAGCTAAAATTCGAGGGTGCATGCTTGGTTCGGGGTATAAATAATAAGTACATAAGTAATTACCGAGGCGTATAGATATGCTCAGGAGAGAATAAGTTCAATACATAATAACGAGTAAATAAATGCGTAAGTAAACACACAAATCAAATATAACCTATTTGGGCCCCCATAAACCCGATAGGCACACGAAAGAAAATAATAACCCAGTCTGGCCCCCATAAACCAGCGGGATGCAAAAGAAAAGTAAATGCATAGTCACCAGTGTCTCGAAGCTATATCAATATCCAGTAACCACAATAATCAACAAGGGTGTGCACCGGGCTTGAACCGACACCAATGGGTAATAACAAGAGGCCAAACGCCGGAATCAAATCGAACATAGTGGATAATAACAACAGGCCACATATATATCATAACCGCCGGACTCGAACTGGAATTCAGAGAATAACAGTACCCATCATATCTGAATCAGTGGCCGGACTCGAACCGAAACTCATAATAATCAGTACCCATCATATCTGAATCAGTGTCCAGAATCGAACCGAAACTCATAATAATCAGTAACCAAGTGACAGAGTAGTGCCAGAATCCACACAAACACAAGTAAACGGGGACATACCGACCCTAGAACGAACCCAAAATATAAATAAGGAGCTAACCCACCACGTACTACAAGTCAATCTAGGGATCCTTCAAGGTCAACTATCTACTATAAATAATATATATATACAAGTCTGGGTATACATTATAAGTCATGGCAAGGAGGGTCCGCATTCTAAATCAAACAAGCTGACCCCGATCAAATACGGTGCTATTAGGGACTGACAAGGCTAAACAGGTTAAAAGGGCATAACTAGGGTAATTCAACACAAATTTTATCGTAAAAGATCATCTCAGGGCTTAACTAAGCCTAACAATGTTTAAAGCTAACTATACCTACTGTGAATAGTAGCGGGGCCCACTACGGGGTCCCGAACCAAGTCTGGGCTAAGGTTCCCCAAACCCCTACTAACAGTAGTACAACATTAACCAACCCTATAAAGGTAATCTCTGGCACACCACGAGGATAACGGGCCCGAAACATATCCGAACAAGGCCCTAACCGGCCCAAAAGGCCTAATCATAGCAAGCCAATGCCAATCTACAACTATCAGCCCAAACACTAGCATAATAGTATGCAAATTCTATAAATATAGGTATATGGTAAGCCTAGCCTACCTGGACGCTGCCGAATATCTGCCAAAGCTTGCTAAATAGGAGTCTTTCCCTTCCGCGAGACCTCAGATTTCTGCCATGCTAGCAAAATAAGAAACTACATGTCAAAACATGAATATTGATACCCATATTGCATTAGTTTGGAAAAAATATCCGAACGGTCCATGTGGGGCCCACTTGCAGAATCGCAAAATCGAAATCGTCACAGCATCCCAAATCACCCTGTGACCAATAGTCACAACTAACACCGCTCAATTTGAACTCAATATATAGCTCAAACATCAACACCAATCCCAACAACCATCGTAACTAAAACTACCGTAAAAATAAGAAAACGTACCGTAGAAACGACTAGAACGAGTCCACGAACTCAAATCTACCAACCTCTAACCTTAAACCTCAAGGGAATTGCTCAAATATAAGCTTAAATTGATCAAAAATGGGGAAATATGGAGAGAGAAATGTTGGAAATGTTTTAGAAGAAAAGATAGGGTTATGTATATATATATATATATATATATATATATATATATTGATATAATTAAAGAAGTTTCAGCCAACCTTGACCAAATATATCTACATATATATTACTTAAATAATAGGCTAAGTGTCAAAATAATAAGCCTTATTAATATAATAATAAACTTTAGAACTTTATAAATATCAAAAATATTTTAGAAAGGTAATTAACTGTATATATATTTTACCGAGTTCTAAATGCCGAGAACGCGCGAAAATGAGGAAAATGACCATGAGGGTCATTACATGTAGGCCTAAATATTCTAATTTTTTAAGATTAGTTACTTTATCTATCCTAGTGCAATCCAGATTGGTCTATTTTTATACCACTTTAACCAATTTTCGTAATCTTCAATATCAAGTTCTAATCCTCGTAATTCCCAAGTGTCTTGTTTATTATTTTTATTTAATTCTATAGATTTATTTTTTTGCTTGTATTAGTCTTAATATTTGTATATTGTATATCCAATTATTAGCTTGTATTTGTCTTCCTAATGGATGTGTTCTCATTAAGTATTTAGCCTAAAGGGTAATATTTTATTTGATTTTGTAAACACTGTCTATCACTTATTATGTGTTGTATTTCGTTAGACATAAGTAGTTGTTTATTTAGAATCTTAATTCTTTGACTTAATCTTTGACGATATTTTTCTACTGAGATATTTCTATATTTTGTATTTGTGAGTTTATCAAATTGTATTAATTCTAATTCTAGAATACTTCTTTGCTTTTTAAGTCTTTTAATTTCCGAGTAAGAGCTGCTGATTAGATTATAATGAAATCTTAGGTAGTTACAGTATGGGTCGTTTCTTTTCATATACTACTCTATAGGTATTTTATTAAGGGAAATTAAAATTACTTTTATTAAATATTCTTGGGCTTGGATTTCTTCTTTAACTTGTCTAATTTCTTGTTCTATATACTTATAATAAGCATTTATTTGATTAATTAAATGGATTTCAATTTCTAGTTCTAAATACATTTTGAATCTTACTATAACTTCTACTAATTTTTGTTCTAGAAAATGAATATAATTTTGTCCTTGTTGAATAATTTCTTGTCTTAAACAAATTTCTTTATAGGTTTTTCTGTATCTTTTCCCTATTTTATTTTGTCTCATATATTTATCCTAAAGGCAGGTCTTTAACTCTATCTTTTAATTACTGTATATATTTTATTATGCTACTAATTTCTTTATGTATTTGTATGTATTGTTTTGTATTTTTAGGTCTTCTAGATTTTAGTATTTTTAAGTCTTTCAGAAAGCTATGTATTTGTTTATGATGATATGAGATGTATTTAGAGTAAAATTTTTGTTTCATATACTTTAGAATCCGGTGTTGTATATAGTTCTTGAAATAATATGATTTCTTAATCTTTTCTCAGTTTTACGGATTTCTAATATACAATAAGGTATTCTACCGTTTTCTATATCAAGAGTATAATATAATCTTTGTAATTCAGAGTATAAGATTTTTATATTTTTTCTACAATTCTTATAGTCTAAAGTGTTCTTATAAGGTCTTCTCATAAATTTCTTTATCCTAGTGGAATATTGCTAAGTCTTTCTAAGTAGTAGTTTATGTAGTATTTTTGGGTAATAATTTCTTGTTTAATTCTTTCTAATTCTGAGATTATATATTCTTTTAATTCAAATATTTGTGGAGCTAGTAAAAATTCTATGTCTAACTTATATTGTTTATCAAAATTATTTAATTTATCTGTTAAATATTTCTTGTGAGTAATATATTTACTTAATAATTTTTGTCTATGTCTGATTTTGGTATAAGTTTTTCGATATGTCTTAGCAAATCTATGTTGTCTCATAAAATTTAGCCTAGAGAAAAATACTTAATTCTAATTTTAAATTATTTTATTTTTCTTTCTTGATATTTTATACGGTTCTTAGGTTCCCAAATACTTCTAATCATAAAATATATAACTTGTACAGCAGGTAAGTCCTTTTGTGCTATCTGGTCCTTAAATATTTCTTGATAATAATTATACCTTACTAATAATTCTAACTTATATTGTTCTAAAGCTCTTAATATGTCTTTCCTAACTGCTAATTGATTATGTAACAATTTTAATTGATTGGCTAAATGAGATTTTTTCATAAACTAATCCTAGAAACTTAATGCTCTGATACCAAAAATATGGACACTTAGATAATTGGGGATGATTTCTTATGAGGGGTGATTTACTTAAGAGGGGTGATTCAATATGTTGTAAAATCCTACTCAGTACTTCCTCTTCTGGATTGTACTTCAGTAATATAGGTTTGATTAATTACTAGTTTCTAAATATTTTCTAAATATATATATATATATATATATATATATATTATGGACAAAATATGGACACTTAGATAATTGGGGTTGATTTCTTATGAGGGGTGATTCACTTAAGAGGGGTGATTATATAAGTTGAGAGGGGTGATTCAATATGTTGTAAAATTCTACTCGGTACTTCCTTTTCCGAATTCTACTTCTGTAATATAGGTTTGATTAATTACTAGTTTCTAAGTATTTTCTCTCAAAATTAATTTTTTTTTTTTTTAATACCTAACATCTTTTTTTTTTTTAATTAATACCTAAGACCTTATCCTATTTAGCCCATCGGTGGTCTTACCCTGTTCGTCTCTTTCTCTTAACCTTTTATACCTAAGAACTATTTCTTCAACCCCACCCTGGACAAACACAAGTCCTTCGGCTCTCAGGCCCTGGCGGACTTTAAACATCCTAGGAATTTACAGATTGATCATTAGAATTCTTAAGCAGTTTAAAAGACTAACCACATACTAAGTGTAGATATGGACGACTAAAAATAGTTACGGAGCTTACATATTATATAAAGATAACTATGAACATGCTTTTATAAACATATGAACATGCTTTAACATATAAACATAAACATGCTATACAAACATGGGAGAAAATTACCTAGGTCTAGTAAGTAACATAACCTACTTACATGGTGTAGAGCGGAGAGAGTTTTCTCTTTCGGGAGTCCCCGAGCTGCTCCGAAATTAAAAAAAAATCACCCTCTATACAAACACTCTTTTTTACAAGAACTCTTTTTTTTTCATTTTTTTTTATAATATTCTCACCCACACTTACAAATATTAGTTGAATACTCTGGTACTCAAGCTCTAAGGTCGATTTCTCGATGATCTTTCTTTCTTACAAATGAAAGGTATTTATAGGCAGAGGCGGACTTCAAACTGCAATTGAATTTATTGAAGGAATTTGAATTATTGTTGTTGGGTCTTTGTCATGGGTCCCCTGGGTCCCACCATTATTTCTTCTTTTGAAATTTTGCCTGCAACTGCAACATGTTTTCTTATTTACGTCGCTTTCACCATTACTTCATGTCATTTTCTTCTTTTTCTTTTATGACTTTTGAGACGTCTAAATTTGTAGTGTCTTCGTCTGATGTCATTCCTTACGAATATTAAGCCTGCTGAGGTCACTGCTTGCCTCATTAACATATAGTGTCTAAATTGTGTAAAGCATATGAATCAAAACTCATACCGAAATCATCATCGACGTTCGGGTCTTGGGCAAATTGATCCATAGTTGGGTCATAATCTGAATCTAAATTTGATACTTCTTTTTTTGGTTCTGATTTTATCATGTCTTTAGTCTCTTCCTTAGTTGTATTAGATGTAGATTCTATTAACAGTCTCATCAGCGTGTCTCCAACAATGATTTCTATTCTTTTAGCATTTATCTTCTGTCTGCTCTGTCTTTTAATTTTTGTTGTCTTTGAGCTTGAGGCTCATTCTAAATTAAAACTAGCCGGAAGTCTCCTTACACTTTTTGACAAAGTGTCAGCCATTAACGGACTTGATAGGTCTTTACCGGTTGTTGTTTGAACCAGACTAGCTACACCTTTACCTGATGTAGTAGGTCTGTCTGCATTCTTTGGGGAATGCACACCCGTCTGATCTATTTTAGATAAAGATGGAGAGCTTTGTTGTGGAGTCTGAAAATTTGTCTGAGAGCAAGAATTTTTAAAGGGCTGTTTTGGACTTTGTTTTTGGTTTAATGCTAAATGAAGGTCTTTTATATGGTTCTGTAGTATTTGGTTATGTTTAATCAACTCATCACACTCCTTTTCTAACAATTCATTTTTCTGATTTAAACATTTAAAACCGTCGGTCATGGAGCTGCAATGGTCACAAAAAATAATTTTATTGGTGTCTTTTTGGATATTATACTGAGGATAATTTACTGGATTTTGTAATTCTGGGGTAATATAAAAATTAGTTCCTAATTTACCTCGAGCATAGTCTAATGCTTCTGTAAAATTGTTAAATCCCTTGTATAGGAGGTCTCTAAATTCTTTAATAGAGTCTATTACTTGTATCCAAGTCTAAAAAATTCCTGGCATTCATCCCTATATTACCACATAAAATTTAAACTTGTTACTCAAATTTTTTTCTGTAAAATACTGGTTTAGGGCGTTCATAACAGCTAAAAAATAGCTGACATCCCTTGGAGTCTTGTTATACGCAATCCATAAATTGTCTAATAAACATTTCTGATTTTTATCAACTCTTGCTTCAGGTTTTGTCTTGAAACTGAAGTTTGATTCTGGATAACAAACTAAATTTTGTCTCCCAAAATAAATTCTTTTAATAGTCTGATTTGTCGATGTCTGAGATATGTTCAACATCGTCTGAGGTCTGAAATGAGTATTTCTTAATAAAGTCTGGAGATAATTGTCTGCACTCAAATCTGAGGTGGAAGCCTTAGCTTTCCCTTTGTCTGTACTCATGCTGCAAAGGAATTTAGTTAGTAGTTTGCGAAATTAATCTACTAAGTTTATCTGCAAGATCATTCTCTTTACCTTTGATATGTTCTAGTTTAATGGTATAGATGGAAGTAGCATCAATGAAATTTAACCATGTTCTTTTACTACTATTCTTTTCACTTATTCTTTCATGGAATTTAACTATAGCTTCACAGTCTGTTCTTACTAAAATTTCTGGTTTATTTAAGATATATATCTTAAAACTATTTAAACCATATATTACTGCTAATATTTCCATGTCTATACTACTCATATTTCCTTTCTCTCTATATGTTCCACTTTGATATTGTCACGACCCAATTTCATAGGTCATGATGGCACCTACTATAACCCACCAGTAGGTAAGTCAACCCATAGTCCGAAACAGCTAGTAACGGACTACTGAAGAAATAAAGGTAAGCAAAGGAATAAGTATAATAATAAGGCTAATATAATTCCAAAACCTGGTGGAGCCAATAAAAGAGCTACTAGTACGTCAGGAGTACAAGTGAAATACAGGAAGAATGTATGTATACAAGCCGTCTCTGACACAACATAGAGAACAGTCTAACCATAAGAGGGAGAGTAGGGATACTCCAAAACGTCGGGAGCTCACACCATATCTCCGATCCATAGCTGCTCCGCACGATATACACACATCAATGGTGATAACTCACACTATGACCTGCAGGCTGCAGAAGTGTAGTATGAGTACCAAACATATGGTACTCAGTAGGCAACGGCCGACTGAGCTCCAGAAATAATGCAAGCATAAATAACATGAAGGAATGAAAGTAACCACACCAAGCTAGGCATAACGATATTCTGGGGCTATGGGAACTAAAGTGCAATACCGTATATCACTGGTCAATATTCAAATGAAAAATAAAAGAAGGATATATAATGGTAGTACAAGGCCAAAGGATGCATATACTACGTAAATAGATAAGGAAAGAGAGGGATATACGGTGATACCATACATATAAGTATACATATAGGTCTAACTTAAAGGTAACTACCTGAGGGAGTCAACCTATCATATCAAGGTCCATATCCAAGTAAAAGAGCCAACACTAGCCTCATCAAGCCTATAACCAAAGGGTGACAAATCCTGGGATAAACCAACCATAATATAATCTATTGGAAGGATAAAGGAATTAGAAACGTACCTCTAATCTCAAGTACCAGTCCACAACCAACCTGCCACGAACTAACCATAATAAAGTAACCGGCTAGTTCGGGCAAACAAGTACCTAACCGAGCCCCCATAAGCCCGGAAGGTTCACAGAAACACTCATCAAACAACAACCATAACCCATACCTATACAGCCTCCCATACGACCGATAGATACAGGCGCCAAATAACTATACTGGTGATAGGCAATGCATATGAATGGATGAATGCAATATAAACCATGTAGGGGGCACCAGACTCGAACCGGTTCCACAATCTCAAAGCATACCGTACCAAGTGTATATACCTCCTCCAGCTCACCTAGCTTGCAAAGGCAGGACCTACGGCTACCAAGCTTCTCCGGCTCAATGGCTCTCGGACAAAGGGGCCCCATAGGGGACTCGAGAAAATCCATATACACTGCCTGGTCCCGATCCAGGACTTCCAATAACCATCATGATCCATCCACTCCGTCCAGTACCGGAGGGAGATATATATATATATAATCAGTGCACGGACTCGAACCGTGTCTAAAAGGACATAAATCAGTAAGTCCATTGCCCGAGATCATTCTCGGGACTAAATCATGTACAAAGGGTCGGAATATCCCTAGATCGAAGTAAATAGTAGTGGTAAAATAAGTGAATAAATAATGGACCGGAATCATCCTCGATCAGAGTTCTAAAACATCATTTTCAATTCCAAAAGCTCATTATCTAGTAAAATAAGATGGTACGATTTTCGTTATAAAATAATCCTTTTAAAAGTGAAAAGTGGGAATAAAACCCTTTTTTGGAAACAGTAGTAAAATCAAGGTTTGGTTAGAATTGTATGACTAAATGAGCATGAATACACTATATAGTATGCATGCCATCACCAGTATCCAATCAACATAACCATAAGCGCCTAAGCGTTTATAACTGATAATCTTTCCCTTGCTAAGGGCAGAATACTCACCAAAGTCCAACTAGCCTCATAATCACGGTCTCAGGCCCAATAGCATGTAACCAATCTAGTAAGGTCTCATGACCTGGGTAACCACAATAATCAAGGCATAAAGCCACCATAAGGATCTAATCGGGGAAAAACCTCCCGAATCTCTAAGTCAAATGGTAAAACTCATACCAAAGGATCATTAATCTCCAACTGTGGTTAACATGCTTATATTCAAGGGCAATGGGGCTCTATGGAGATAACAAATATTTATGCTAGGGTTCGGGTCACATCTTCTACCCCAAATTCCATAACATAGGCTAATTCATACTATTCAAGCCATAATCATATCTTATATTCTTTACCTAGCATGCATTCCATACTATACACAATCTCATAGAGAAAAGTAGACTGAAGCCTACCTCGATGCCGAACCGCAATTCTTGAAGAGTCCACAAATCGCTCAATCTTGCTCCACGATCCCAAATCATCGTCACACTATCAAAATAATAACCTACACGTCATTATGAGTAAAACGATACCCATATTGTGATATAAAACTCTAGGCCCAAATCGGGTCAATAATGGGACCGTGGGGCCTGCTAACGGAATACCAAAATTGAATCCGCCACGAGGTCCCTTGAAGTACAAGAAGTGTGTTCTCAAATGTTGAGCACAAATTGAGGTCCAAATCAGCCCCCAAAGTTATGAATTTCCAAGATCTAAATTCTAAGAATTAACAAGGAAAAGAGCGGAATTCTATGAGAAAAAATAATGGGAATGATCAAGGGACGTTAAAACAACTTACCTTAGTCTCAATAATGATTCCCCACACTTCCCCACGCTCCAAGCTCCAACAATGGTGGAGAAAGAGTTTTTGAATCGAAACTTTAATCGGAGATTATGAATAACAAAAAATGTATATTTCCTGAAAATGGGATAATTAAAGGTAAAATAACATATAAAATGATCATACGAGACCAAAGCATCAAGAATCTCCTAAAACGGAGCTTCTTAGCTCCCGGAATGTCAAAAATACGAAATGGGTTCGGTTTGGGTCTTATAATCAGCGATGGCCGCTAAAGTGGCACTTTGACCGCTAAAGCGGCCTGATCAGAGGGTAAAATTACCTCTAAAGTGGTCAAATGGTCGCTTTAGCAGTCGGTCAAATGGTCAACGGCCGCTAAAGCGGCCACACCAGTACCAGCAACTTCCAAAACTTGTTTTTGACCCTCGGAACTCATCCGGAGCCCTATGAACATGAATCAATAGTGCAAATTGATCATAAAATTCATTTAGAATCCAATGGAATCATCGTAATTTCTATACGAGGTCGTTTCAATTAAATCTGGGTCTCACACCTATGGTTCCATTTTAACCAATTTCCAACCAATAGCCCAAAATGAGTCCGGAAGCCTTGGGACCTGAACCAAGGGTCCCCCTAGCCTAAAATCAACGTTCTCGAGCTGATGGAGCTGTAATAATTTCCATCTGAGATCTTCTACTAGGATTTTTGGTCTGAGACCAAATCCTGAACAGCGAAGGTTCCAAAACAGGGAAATGAGCCTAAAATCCAAACGGACTGTCCAATAATCGAACCGATAGTTCCGGCAAGTCATAAATGAAATGTAGCCACTGTAGGAAGGCTCGAAATGTTAGAACGCATGAAAATTGAGAAAATGACCTGGAGGGTCATTACAGATATGCACAAATTCTCTCATCTTTTTTAGTACTATATTTATTTTTTCTTGATTTTAATATGGATCCCCATCCTTCTGAGCTACCATCTGTTTCTATGATTAAATAATCTGTCTCTAGTGGTAAAGCTAAGTCTGGGATTTGTCTAACCATTTCTTTTAGCTTTGATACTAGTTTAATGTCTTCGGTGTTGAAAGATTTTTGTCCTTTTGAACCAGTCTTACCATATAATGGTCCGGCCACTTTTCCTAAGTCTTTTATAAATGGTCTGGCATAATTTAAAATTCCTAAAAAAAATTGTAAGTCTTTTTTCTTATCTAATTTATCTGACATTTCTAAGGCTTTTTTGGCTATGTGGGGTTGTAATTTTATTTTACCCTCCCCTATGGTTATTCCTAAAAATTAATGTACTGTTTACATAGTTCCATTTTCTTTTTACTAATTATTAAACCATTGTCTATAAAAAGCTGGAAAACTATTTGTGAGTGTTCTAAATGTTCTTTCATATTATTACTAAATACTAGAACATCATCTATGTAAACCAACACAAATTGTTTATATCTACCAAATATATTGTCCATTTTTCTTTGAAAAATGGCATTACTAGCCATCCAAAATGTCCTTATGGATATGTAAAGGTTGTCCATTCAATAATGTCTTTATGCATCTTGACTTGCCAATATCCTGACTTACAATCAAATTTAATGAAAACTGTTCTACCTTGAATTCTATTTATTAATCCTGTTTTGTCTGGTAGTTTATATGCATCCATTACTTTGTTGTCATTAAGTCTTTTATAATTTATTACCATTCTAGCTTTCCCTCTAACTATTTCGCTATGATTTCTTACCATAAACGCTGCTGATCTATTTCTAGATGTAGATCTTCTAATTACTCCTAGATTCAATAATTCTTTGATCTGAATTTCAAAGTCTTTTAAGTCATCGTTTGTTGCTTCTATTGATGTTGTTTTTACTAAATATTCAGGATTTATAATTTCTAATTTACATTCTAATTGATTTGATCCCCAATGTTCTAGGGGTTTTTCTCCAATTATTTCCAATTCATCCAATTTATGTATTATTTTCTGTAGATCTTCTTGATTCTTTATGGTTCCTATGTGTTTTAAAATTTTTCTAAGATTATAATTTTCTATGCTAGTATCAATTAAATTATAATTCTTTTCTATTTCTTCATCTATGTCTATCCATTCTTCGTCGTCTAATATTTCTGAAAATAAATTTTCTTTGCAGGTACAATCTGTGCCTTTGTCACAGATGTCTTCTACTTTTAGTGGAGGTTCTCTAGAGTCTTTTATTACTTTTGTATTTATTTGTACATTTCTTCCAAAAATTGTCGAGGTTATTGTAATATTTTTTGTAAAAATTACTCCGTCTCTAGTTGTAAAACATCCTCCATTATTTCTTACCATGAAATCTAAGCCTATTACAAAATCTGCTTTTATGTTTAGTTCTCTGGTTAACATTATTCCTAACTTATATACTGTTTTATATTTAGAACATGTATTACTAAAACTAATTACTGCATTCTTTACAAAATATTTGTAAGTATTATGGGTTCCATCCATTTGCATGGATATCTGAGGTTCTTTAAAATTATTTATAAGATGTTTTGGCAAAAGTCTTTGGTTTATTATGCATTGTTTACATCTTGAGTCTACTACTCCTAGTGTTTATATTTCATAGTCTTGTATTCTTATCTTAGTCATTATTATTATCGCACTTAATTTCTTGTCTTCATTACATACTAAACCGTCAAAGACTTCGTTCATCAATTCTGTGTCTCCTATGTCTTCTATTATAATTCCTTTCGTTCTTGTATGGCAATCCCTTTGTCTTTTTCCAAGCTTTTTATCCTATCTTCTAAATCTCTTATTTTATTTTCTAGTCTATTAATTCTATTTCCTAAATCTATTTCTTCTATATTCATACTAACTTGCCGTTTTTCTTTTGATTGTATTACATGTCTTCCTATAGAATTTTCTATACAAGGAATGCATCCTTCTATATAACATTTTTTACATTTTGCTCTTCTTGTCTTACTAGGGTACCAATTACATATATAACATTGTATATTATCTAATCCTTTTTGTCTTTCAAATTCATGTAAACAATCTTCTTTTATATTTACTAAGGAAAAATTTGTTATTGCTTCATTTAGATTGTCTAATCCTATATTTTCTTCTGATTCCGAAGAGTTTGATTCTTTGTTGTAATTGTACTCTATACTTACTATCGAATATATACTTTCTGTATCCGACATATATTCATCTACATTTATTAACGTTTCATTAAAATCTTCTATTAATTGTGAATTTCTAGTCCTAGTATTATTTCTTTTGGGACACGTATTAGCTAAATGATCTGTACTACCGCATGTAAAACATTCTAATGTATTTTTGTAGCTTTTATCTTTTTATATTTTCTTACATGTTTATCTTTATTTAAATAAGGTTTTCTGGCTGAAGATTTTCTTAGATAATAACTTTTCTTTCTATAATCATTTCTTTTGTATGGTTTCTTGTATTTTTTTCTTATATCTATTTTTCTTTTGATAATTATCATCATAACTTTGGGTAGTCTATATAGTTTTATAGAAATTAGTTTCTCCTTTCTTTAATTGTTGTTGTATCTGTATATTAGTGCATTTTTCTTGTAGTATATCTATTATATGTTGTATTTTATGTCCTATTGACCATTTTGCGTCGGGATTTTGTATCACTCCATCTCTTTTTCCCTATCTTTCTTCTATTTCTCTTTCTAGTGCTCCTGGTAGCTTATTAAATAACTTATTTCCTAGAGTCTGATCAAAAGCATTACCACTTATGCTACTATAGTAAAAATAGTCTAATAGAAATGGCTTTAGATGATGCCAACTTTTTAAACTTAGTTGTTCTAACTTAATTAAAGATTTTCTTTGTAACACTAATAATCCACTATTTGGATCTTCTCCAGTTATTAAGCTATGTATTTTATTTGTAAAATTATATGGGTTTGGTCCCATATCTACTAACACTTTAAATTCTTGTGGGAATTTTGATTTATAAGCTTCCAATAATCCTTTAGCCGATTCTCCTAAAAATGTCTCCATGTATCGCTACATTGTTTCTGCGTCTGTTTCGTTATATGTTTTAATATAGTCTGCTACTACTATACCTTTCCATAAGTCTATAACAGTATTCCACATTTGAGGATCATGTGCTAATATATTTAATATTTTTCCTTTACTTCCTCCTTCTTGAAGGGTAACTGGTTCTTCTATTGACATTCTTTTTCCTATAGGTCTAACACTATCCATTTCTGTCTCTGTATTAATTCTATATACTCTATGTCTAGGTACATTTTCTGTATTGATTTCTACTGTGTGCATTTGAGAAGTTCTTTGGAACGGACTCGAGTTTGTTGAGGCTGATTTCATAAATTCTTTTACACTTCTCGTGATTTCTTCTTCAAAATTATCTTCTTCAGGATTGTAAATTTCTCTATATCTTATATTATCAGCTCTTAATTCACACTGTCTAAAATGTTTTTCTACTTCAAAAATATCTAAATTTCCTAATTTACATCTGGTACATCTAAACCGTCTTTTATTATCATTTCTATGTATTTCTCTAGCCTTCTGTATTGTTTTATCTACTTCAAATTCTTCTAAATATATTTCTTCATTCATAAGTTTAGTTCTTTCTACTTCTTGAATTTCTTCTTCTAATTCTTTTTGATTTATGGTCTCGTAATCTATAAATCTTATTGAAGTCTGTCCTTTTTTATTTGTACACATCAAATGGTCTGTTGGTTTTAATGTCTCTTGTTTTTTAGAATTTTCTAGATTCCATTCTAAACCTTCATATTATTCCGAGTCTATCTTTAAGGGTTTCATTAATTTGATTCCTTTATTTCCCATTAATCCTACGACGTTTTCAACTTTTAACTTAAATTTAGTGCTACTGTTATTATCTAATTTAACTATAAATCCTACACATACTAAAAGATTATTACCATCATTCATGTCTTCGTATCCTTTAGTCTGAATACCTATCTTTATGTATTTTCCAAATTCTGATGAATTAATCATAAAATCTGGAATACAATAAAAAATTCGGCCATTATTAGTCATATCTACTTCTGTTAATCCTATAAGGCATCTTTTTGGGTCTAACCATCTATCGTCGTAAATTGTTATTAATACTTTAGTCCCTAAGTTTTTTCTAGTTAATCCTCTTAATCCTATTATTATTGAACCCATATGCATTAAATTCATATTTGTTCTTTTTATTTCATTTAAAGATTCTGAACTTATTAAGGTAATGTTACTTTTATTTTCTCCGATAACACATAATTGTTCTTCTCTATAATGTCTATATAATTGAGCCTTTTGTGAGAAAATTCCTACGCTATATAATACTTTAGGATTTAATAATTTTAATCTATTCTGTTGAAAAATATGAATGTCTTTATCTATACCAATTATTTCATCTAACTGTTGAGTAGAATTTTGTCTTGAAGAATTCATTATTGAGGTCATTATATTATTTCCTAGTCTATTTTGGGTGTAACTATGTCTTGGTCTGTTCTCCTACCTGAAAAAAAGTTCATGTTTTCTATTTTTTAATTATTGGTGTTTTGTCTTTATTTGGGGTTACTTCTACTCTTTTTAGCTGATCTACTAATTCGTTAAAAGTGTCTTTCGGAACAGGTGGATATTTTATTTTTATAAGCTTTTCTATATGTTGTTTTAATTCTTCTTGATTATTCTGCGGATTCTTTTCTTTTTTTTAATCTATCTAAGTTTTCATTTAATTTTAACAATAAAAGTATAATGGTATTATTTTATTTTATTATTATTTGATCTGTTTTACTTTATTTTTTATACCTAAGAAAATATAATTTCTTATTTCACAGTGAAATATCTAAAAAAAAAAAAAAAAAAATTAAAAATAACAAAATTGTGGTCGGAAGGTTAGAGTAACCAAAGTCATTGGAATTTTGATTTTATTTGGAATTTTGATTTTATACATTGAAAAGATTTGTTTTGTTATTAATAGACTAGGAAGGGGGAAAAGAATAACTTAAAGAAAGGCAATCAATTAGTAGATTTGATTGTGAAAGACCTATTACTGGATAATTAATGGGTAGAGCCAAAGCGTGTGAACTATACAAGTTGCCAAACATCAATTAGTTGATTAAATATATATTACATTAAAGTATAAAGTAAAGGCTCTGATGCATAGAGAAGACCTCACCATTTAAGAAGTAACCATAGAAACGAAGGAACGCACTATTTCTTTTTTTATTTTTTTTATTTACTACATTTTTGATACCTAGGAAAATACAATTTCTTATTTCTTTCATAATTCGCAGTGAAATACCTAAAAAAAAAATAACAAAATCGTGGTCGGGAAGGTTAGAGTAGCCAAAGCCATTGGAATTTTGAATTTATACATTGGAAAAATCCGTTTTATTATTAATAGACTAGGAAGGAGGAAAAGAATAACTGAAAAAAAAACAATCAATTAGTTATTCGTCAAAATTTCATTTATTCAATGACCAGAAGGGATAGAGAGAGAGAGAATAACAAATTTTTCGATTCTGCTATTGATATGGCAGGATTGATTAGAGCATGAGTTTGAACTTTGAAGAATATATTTTTAAGAGTCACAATGAAAAGCAGAACAATTTCATTTGGCAAGAAAATTGACGAAAGATGAGCCACAAGTTCTGAGAATGTAAATACATGGTAAACACTCTAGCCACTCAAGAAAATCCAATATCTTACAAAGCACGTAGCCTACATTGCAAGCCTACAAAAGTGCTAAAGATTCTAAATTCGTTGCTAGTTACATTAGTGGAGACTAACAAATAGGGCAAGTTTATGGTCAATAATTTAGACAAGAGAGTGATATAACTTTATTAATTTCTGAAGATTGATGCATGTTTTGGAACAATTTCTCATGGGAAAAGAAGATGCTTTGATTGCACAATAATTCATTGAAATTGTTTCTTTTTTGTGATACAACTACTTTTTCACTCATTATAATTGCTGAATGTCACAAAGAACGAGCACAAAACAATTGCAATATGGCACGAGGTGGATGAACTATCTATGAAGAGCTAACTTCATTACAGAAATAGTTTTATTGTTCGAGGATAGACAAAATCTTACGTTTGGGAGAATTTGATAGCACATAAATAAAGTTAAATGTTAAAACGTTTTATTATAATTTTCTTTAATTCACTTTTCAATTTTCAGATAAATACACAAATATTAAGCAAGTTAAGAGAAACACAAGAAAATTAATAAATTTCACCAAGGAAATATATCGGTTTAAGAAAATAACATGGACTCATTAAAATTGACAATGGTATTGAGCAACATTTCAAGTTGCAATATCATAGTTTTCTATTAAAAGAGCAGATGCTCTCATTAGAAAAGGCATCCAGTAGCATTCGATTGGCCATGTCTTTTGGTAAAACTGTGGCTAACAGTTTCCTTCTCTGTTTCCTCTGTTTTCTTTATTTCAAAAGGCCATATCGTTTGGCTTGTTTTGTTATTGTTTGCACAATAAAAAAATTCATAATAGCATTATTCAAAATTTTCATTTTTAATTAAATAGAGAAAATTATTCACCTTAAATATTTTTTTTGATTTCTTATTTGGTGAAAAAGAACAATTCTTGTGGTTGTAATTACTTGATTATGGAGTAAATTCTCTTGTATTGGGATAACTGACGAAATTTGATATTTTATTATAAGAGTAGTAAAAATTTTACTTGCTTGATCTGAAACTATTTATGCGGCATTTGCTTCAGTAGTCAACGGCATTTAACTTTAGCACATTTATATATTCAATATCATGAATTTACTCTTGTTAATCCTGCAATCGAAGGAGCAAGAGGAAGTCACACAATTGAGTTTTGTGTTAATATTTATTGTCTAAATTTTATTTACCACTTCATGTATAACATTGGTTATATTGAAAAATTATATTCACAAGAGCATTCCTAATATTTAATCAGCTATAATAAATGAGCCAATCGAAAGAGGCTCACAAAAAAAAAAGCATGTTTCAGTGTAAGCATATATTTTTGTCTCTTGGATATTAGTTATGTTGATCAATTTAAGTAATAATATGAAAATGTTAATCACAAAAGACATGTATTGATTTGCAAGACATAGAGATTGAAGAATAAATAAATCTACTTTATAATTTATAATTGAAATATCAAGTGAATTTACTATCCCGACACTTCTTCATCATATTAGTGAAAGAAACAAAATATTAATTCTCTCTACTGTTTTGTTTACAAATCATTAGTTATTCATTTCACCACCTTATTCTTCTACTTTTTTCTCAATTAGTAACTTCTTGTGGGTCGACATCTTTTTATATTACAAACTTTGGCAAAATACAAGTAAAAAACCTTTCATACACATCTTTCTCGCCACACTCTCTTTTAGGGCAGCTTATCGGGCGGATCGGTTCAATAATTATGCTTAACAATTTGGCTTATAGGCTATCGACTTTTAAATGTACTAATCCGCTAGCCAACTGATAAGATAACGGTTGGTTCGGTATCGGAGTTGTAAATAGCGGACGGTTATTGGGTGGTGTAACGGCTAAATCTAAGAGACAATAAAATATCTAGTGGTTATTGGTAGATCCTCCATTTTTCACCGATTAAGTTGTTTCTATATACTATGATTCATCTATTTATCAATCTTTTAGGCTTGTTGAGTTTTGTTCGTATAATTTTTTAAATAGGATAAATCATATAATCAAATAAGAATTTTCTTCTACACCTAAAACATATATAAAAATATGTTAGATTATTGCATCGACAGAAAAATCAAAACTTTAATATGATTAATTTGAAATTTTTATGTTTTACATCAAACTATGTGAAGGACACATTGAGGTTGTTTTAATTTATGTTATCAAGAATAATTTGTATTTTAGTTTAAGAATTAATTTCAAGTTTTGTTTAGGTTTTAGGGAGATTGACAGCGCTTTATGGCTAGATATCACAAGAAGTGACTTGTTATTTCTAAGCTAAGAAGTGAATAAAATAATGAATGGAGTTTTAGTTTTTGAGTTTACAAAAGATACTTGACATATGTAGGGGTAAAAATATAAATATGATAATTCCTAACAGATTAACGGCTTACCCAATAAGAAAATTGAGTAATCTGGCCCCCACACCAATAAGTCATTAACTATAAAATTTTAATCCGTTCTCCAACCGTTAATCCGATAACCTATTACCAATTAGCCAATAAACTAATTTTGCGGTTGGGTTATCGGTTACGGTTCTCTCTTTGCTTCATCAGTATTCAGAGAATAAAGATTAGTTTAGGAGGTAATTACGACTATAATTTAGGAAAAAATTGAGCAGAACACATCAAGTCTAGGATTTTTAGGTATTCTGTCAAAATAAAATTGTCTGGCTTGATGTAAATCAATCACGTATTATCTAAATCTATACTATATTAAAAGAATGAAGCTCCTTCGAAATGTTAATTGAACTTTTTCTCCTTCATTAAAAGACTCTATAATAGAAAAAATAGTCATTTACTACTTTTCTTAAATAATTAATCTTTAATTATTTCCCTAACAATTAGGAAAAAGTTTCGAAATGGCAAACTTGACCCTTTAACTAAGACAGTCGTACCAACAAGTTGCTAATTACCCGAAATAGTGACTTGTATTTGTATTTGAGGATGTTTTTTACTGACGACATACATAAATAAATAGCTGAATATCCTAACAACTTGAGTTTAAAAGGAAAAAGAATATCAGCTCCCTTAAATCATGTTCAATTGAAGATTTTAAAGATTCCATTTCCAAATAGAAAGTTTTTTTTAATGAATTTCAAAAAATAAGATTTTCTCCCTCTTCTATCTCTAGCCTCTCTTTCTCTCTTCATGTTATATATATATATATATATATATTCTCAGTTCTCTCCCTCTTTGTATTTTATATTTTCATCACTCTCTCTTTTTCTTGTATTTTTTTTGTATTTTATTTTTTATATTTTCGCATCTCTCACCCTCTTTGTATTTTATATTTTCTCTTTCTTTTTTTTTTATTTTATATTTTTTGTATTTCATATTTTTTTTGTATCAAACAATACACTTTATATAAATTATTTGTATTTGTATGTCAAATTTATCATTTGTATTTGTATTAAATAAGTATGATTTGTATCTGTATGATTAAACATTGCCCTTATTCTTTGAAATAATTATACAAACACATTTATTTGTTATGAAATGCATATACAACTGCAAAGTCAGGTCTTATTCACATACAAATACATAACTATTTTTATGACCTCAAATACATATACAACACATAGACATTTTAAACAGTGTCATCATTTTTTGAAATACATATACAAATTCATTTATTTGTTTTGAAATACGTATACAACTACAAATCTCAGGTCTTATTCACATACAAAATATATAACTGTTTTTATAACATCAAATACATATACAACACATAGAAACATTAGAAACACTATCATCATTCTTTGAAATACACATACAGATTCATTTATTTGTTATGAAATACATATGCAACTGTAAATTCAGTCTTTATTGACATCAAATACGTATACAACTACAAATCTCAGGCCTTATTCAAATGCAAAATACATAACTGCTTTTATTACATCAATACATATACAACACGTAGACCCATTAAAAACATTGTCATCATTCTTTGAAATACACATACAAATTCATTTGTTTGTTATGAAATACATATACAACTACAAATTCAGACTTTTTTGACATCAAACACATATAAAACACCACTAAACAACCTCCAATCTTCCCCCATTTTTTCTAATGACTTCCACCTCCATAAGAACCTATTTTTTAATCATCCTCTTTTCTTGAGAACCGCCATTAATGTTGAAGCTCCGAGTTTCGACCAAACAGATTTTATTTTCTTTTTCGGTGAAATCCAACCCACCAACGAGGCTTCAACTCCACTAGAACGTCTCCGAATCCGACGGATAGCAAACCCATGAACTTCGACGAACAACTACAACAACCACGAACCAACAATAACCTTTTTGTCAAACCAGCAGCGATGTCCTCTGATGACAACTCTGGTGATTTCAAGATCTAGCCGGAACATAATTGAAATTGAAAAAATTAGATGAAATCAAATGAAGAGTGAAAGAAAAGTAACGTGAAAAATATTGTAGAATTTGAAATCTAAAAAATAGGAGAAAAATTAGGAAATTAAGAAAGAGGTAAAATCAAAAAAAGGAATGGAATAAATGCTAAGTCGTGAAAAGAGCAGGAGTTACACCTGGTAACTATAAAACGTTGTTGTGGCTTGGCCCCCACTGAAAATTGTCGCTCCTTATTCGAACCGATCGAAACAACACACAACGTGTGGTGGTCGTTGTGACTCACTGGTTTTGAAAATTTATTTTTTAGAGTCGCCACCTAAATTTTAGGAAAAACTTAGGAAAACCAATTTTTATTTAAAACTCTGTTTTTGGTCTTTCGAAAATGTGTGAGATTCTGAGTAAGGGTTTTGGTCACTCGAGGGGAAGGTGTTAGGCACCCCTCAGAGTCTATCCGAAGATAGTCCTTAAATTCAGTTTAGGAAAAATATTTGGAAAATATTCGTTTTATTACTTTCTAAAATAGTGATAACTATAGAAATTTATCAAATTTAAAAATCAAAGAAAAACATACAAGGTATATAAATATACACTTACGATATACGAAAAAATGTAACGTAATTTATTGTAACATATAGATGCATGTTTCAAAAATATGAAAATAAAGAGTAAAGTTAACATTAATATTCTGTTAAATATGTCTATTAAAAGAAATCTAAAGATCTATAATTTCACAAGATATAATGTATAAATTAAAATATATAAACGAAATTTTGTGTGAAATAAAGGAAAATATAATTTTGAAAACATGTGACGAGTTAAAAAAAAAAGAAAAAAAAAGGACATGTATAGGAAGAAAATACGAAACTTATTTAATTTGAAAATGAGTTTATAACAATATGTTTATCGCAAAATAAAGATATTTATAAAAATGTCAAAATGCGGTAATATGTTAGTTCTTGAGTAAAATAGACTTGCGTATATTTAAGATATAAAAATCATGCTAATATTTATTTATTTGTAAAGATTATGAAAGTAATGGTTTAAAGTAAATAAAATAAATGTAATAGTAAGAATACACATATAAATATATGGTTGAAATAAAGTGTAAATAATAATAACAATCATTCTGTTAAAAATAAATAAATAGATAAGAATAGTGATGAAAATATTTTGTATATGGTAGTGTATATACAAAGACCTTGCATTTTGAACTTTTTAAAGTTTAGAAATCTTGAAATAAATGTTGAGGAAAACGAGTGAAAGTAAAGTAAAACATGTTGGTATATTTTAATTTATCAAAAATAAGTTGGGATTGATGATTTAACTTCTTTTAAAGAAAAACTTAAGTTTTAGCTATTCGCAAAATAATATTAAAATTCTCTTTTGTTTTTTTAAGAAAATGTTAAGGTTGCGACTTTGTTCATTCTTATTAAAATAATACTTTTGATGCGAGTAATTTGTTTTACAAAAAAAAAAAAGTTAGCCGAATATCGAAGTTGCTAAACTCCACTTTTTATTTCATAAAAATCCATTTAACGAGTTTAAAAAAAAGTCATATGTCAATGGCGAAAAGGTGAGAAGGCTAACTTAATTGAAAGAAAATTCGCAAGTATTAAAGGTATTTCAAACACAACTAAATAAATAATACCCTTCCAAAAAAGGGGATAACAATTATTTGCTATTTCAAGAGACTAACATTATAACATGAATAATAAATAAAGAGAAGAGACTAAGGGATACTATACTCCTAATGGAGTTTGAGCTTCTAGTTTTCGAGGCTCCGAGGGCTCTGCGATCATCCTATAGCGGTTGACCTATGTTTGGGTCAAAATGGAGTTTCAATTGAAACTCCAACTCCCGGGTTCACATGAGACAAGAGAAGATAAGGATTAGTAACTAATAAAATAAAAGAACTACGCGCGAATTCAGGGAGAGCATGCTTTGGATAAGAGTATTTTATAAAAAATAAACATATTTTCAACATTATGAGATAGTGCTTTGGAAAAGGGTCAGAGCTTTCGGCTAAGGCAAAACAAGAACGCAATTAACTAGAACATTTTGTTACTCGTAGTAACATAGGAAAAGTCTAGCAGTAATACATCTAGTGTTAGATAAATTCAAACTCAAGCCTTAAATGGATTACAAAGTTTGTAATAATTAAAAAAAAAAGGGAAAATCAGCCAAGTATTGGTACAAAACTGAAGCAAGAGCAGTAGTAACAAAAAACGGGATAGCCAAATTTGGTCGTGCTTGCAATCGGGGAACAAGTTTTCACGGGAACGAATCACAAGTACAACTAGTTATTCTCTCTATAGTTGTCACGCCTCAAATTCCATTGAGGCGGACTGGCACCCGAAGCCGTTAAGGCCTGAGAGAACCAACCTTCATTCATACGCACGTCGCTAAATGAACCACATTCTGTCCGATAGATACAATATGTCAAAGACTAACGTTATGGAAAGATAGTCATATAGATATGAAACTTGGTCGTTAGGGCCATCACGTCAAAAGCATACATTCCTTACATTCCTTCATTTGTCCCACTACTTCTACAAAGCCTCTAACAGATACAGACCCAAGCCTAAAGTTGGAACAAGTCCCCGCTTGTGCCAAAATAAATGAACACATATGACTTGGAAAGCCCCGAATCGACCTGGAGCTCACCAACAGTCTGCAGATGACCTGTATCCTACCGTGGAGGTCTACTAGTACCTTTGCCTGCAGCCAGTAAGGTAAGTCCCCCAAGGGACGTCAGTACGAAAGAATGTGCTGAGTATGTAAGGCTATGAGCAACTGCATGAAATATAAGAACTTCCATGGAATCAAATACAAGTGAATAAACCTTATGGATAAACCACCGTTCTGTATGTGTGGAACCATGTACATTACATTCATTACTTTCTTTGCTTTTATGTTTGTTCATTATCATCATCATTCATTCGTTCATATATTGCCTGGGCCCCAAGTTGATCAGTGGGAAAAACTAACATAACATAACATAACATTGGGATCATCTCTAGCTAGGCTTATGTGCCCCTTTGAGCTATCACCCATAAATCAATAAAGCAGGTTCGGCCCTAGCTAGGTTTTTACCCCTTTGGGATACCCCCTGTCAGGTTTGGCATCGAGCTAGGCTTTTTCCCCACTGAGCTTCCCCCTTGATCCAATAATCTCGGGATCGTCTCTAGATAGGCTTTCGCCCCTTTGAGCTACCACCCATAAATCAATGAAGCAGGTTAGGCATCGAGCTAGGCTTTTGCCCCACTGAGCTTCCCCCCTGATCCAATAATCTCGGGATCGTCCCTAGCTAGGATCGTCCCTAGCTAGGATCGTCCTTGTCAAACCTTGTTGTACATTCTCTTTCAGCTGCAATAAAATAGGGTCCGCATACTTTTTTCCTTCACTTTAACTATTAACGAAGATTCTGCCGCATCTTGCACAATAACCCCTTCGTCTGGAGATTCAAGAAGGAGAACTCCCAAACTGGCTAGTTGATGCAGATCCTTGACTATACCTTATTTCTCCGTCAACTGACCACTAGTGCCTCCTATTGCCCCGCGGCTTAATGCATCGGCTACCACATTTGCTTTTCTCGGATGATATAAGATATCAATATCATAATCTCTTAATAGTTCAAGCCACCTCCGCTGCCTCAGATTTAAGTCTTTCTGCTTAAAGATATATTGCAAACTCTTATGATCAGTGTATATATCAACATGAATCCCATACAAATAGTGGCGCCATATCTTTAAAGCAAATATCATAGCTGCTAGCTTAAGATCATGTGTTAGATAATTTCTCTCATGTGGCCGCAACTGTCGTGAGGCATAAGCTATTACATTACCGTGCTGCATCAATACACATCCTAAGCCGACTCCTGAGGCATCACAATATACCGCATACCCTTTTGTGCCTTCTGGAAGTACCGATACTGGTGTAGAAGTCAATTTATCCTTCAACTCTTGAAAACTCTTTTCACATGCATTGTTCCATTGAAACTTAGTTGCCTTATGTGTTAGCTTTGTCAAAGGTGCCGAAATAGAAGAAATCCCTTCAACAAATCTTCTATAATAACCTGCTAAATCGAGAAAGCTACGAATCTCTGTAGGCATCGTAGGTCTTGGCCAATTCTTCACCGCTTCTATCTTTTGAGTATCAACCCTAATTCCTTCATCCGACACAATATGACCCAAGAATGCTACAGATTTTAACCAAAATTCACACTTAGAGAACTTCGTATATAACTTACGATCATGAAGAATTTGTAACACCTGTTGTAAGTGATTAGTATGGTCCTCGTGTGACCTTGAATAAACCAGAATATCATCTATAAACACGGTCACGAACACATCTAAAAATGTCTTGAACACCCTATTCATCAAATCCATAAAAAATGCTGGTGCGTTTGTTAGCCCAAATGACATAACCAAAAATTCATAATGACCATACCGTGTTCAAAAAGCTATCTTGGGTATATCTTTTTCTCTAACCCTTACTTGATGATAACCCGATCTCAAGTCAATCTTTGAGAAGCATTTGGCACCCTGTAATTGGTCAAACAAATCATCAATTCTGGGGAGGGGATATTTATTCTTAACTGTCACTTTATTCAGTTACCGATAATCAATACACATTCTCAATGTGCCATCCTTCTTTCATACAAATAACATTGGTGCTCCCCAAGGGGACATACTAGGCCTTATGAATCCCTTTTCCAGTAAGTCTTTTAATTGCTCCTTCAACTCCCGTAGCTCCTCTGGGGCCATTCTATACGAAGGAATAGAGATAGCCTGAGTGCCTGGAATCACATCAATACCAAAATCTATTTTCCTTTTTGGAGGTAAACCTGGAAGATCTTTAGGAAATACATCAAGAAATTCATTAACCACCGAAATCGATTGAAGAGTCAGTGGCTTCACATCGGTATCTTGCACTCTTACTAAGTGGTATATGTACCCCTTGGATATCATTTTCCTTGCCTTAAGATAAGAAATAAATTTACCTCTCGGTGCTCCAACATTACCCCTCTATTCAAGGACGGTCTTTTGTGGGAAATAAAAATGTACCTTCTTAGCTCGGCAATCGACCGTGGCATAACAAGAAGCCAACTAGTCCATACCCATTGTAACATCAAAATCTACCATTTCCAGATCAATAAGATCAACCAACGTATCATGACCACACACAGTTACTATACAATCACGATAGACTCTTTTAGCTACAATAGATTCACCAACTGGTGTAGATACTTCAAATGGCTTAACTAGTAATTCCAGTATTCTTTCAAATTGGTTTTTCAGCAATCAATGGAGTAACATATGATAGTGTGAAGCCCGGTTCAATCAATGCATATACATTATGTGAAAATACGGATAATGTACCTGTAACTACATTAGGAGAAGCCTCTAAATTCTGTCGATCCGCTAAGGCATAGGTATGGTTCTATGCCCCACTAGAAGTAGTTTCTCCTGTAGCACCTCTAGCACATCTACCACTCCCCGTAGGCTGTACACCCAACGAGGATGATGCAACGGTTGATCCCGTAGGTCGCGTCATGCTACCCATGCCCCTTTGTGGGCATTCTCTCATCCTGTGCCCCGTCATACCACACCAAAAACAAACATTCGTCCCAAACCAGCATTCACCTAAATAAATCTTCCTACAGTGCTGACAAGAACATCCCACCGTCTGTGAACCTCGAATCCCACTATTTTGCCCAAAATGGCTACCTCTAAACCCAACAAAATAGCTACCTCTAAACCCTTGGAATTGGGATGGAGTACTTGCTGTAGGGTAAGAAAATAATGGTCTAGGTGATCTAGTAAAAACCCGAGGCCTAAATTCTCCTTGGGACTCCATGAACTGTCCCATAGGTCTAGCCCTCTTTGACGTCCTTCTTTCAAATTCTCGTGCTCTTCTCCTGTGCCTTTGATCCTCCATCTTTTATGAAAAAGATGGACCAACTTGTCCTTGATTTTGTGCAGCGACTATTTGAGTCAGCATGTGCACCGCATTCCGTAAATCCTGATCAGTATCATTCACAGGTGGTTCTGGGATTCTTCTCTCCTTTGTGGTCCCCCTAGAACTGGGAGAGGAGAAAAAAGCCACGATGCAAACTCAGTTTCAGCCCCACCTTGACTAGCTTGGTCAGGTGGTGATTTACCACCCGGCAAGCATGTCTACCATCTTACCTTTGCCCCTACCTCGTCTTGTAATCGACATTTTACTATAACAAAGAAAACCAATTTTAATGGTCAGATATGATTCCACCTACAACTTTGGCTCTATTGCACGATCTAGGAAATAAAGAAAAGAAACAACTCCTAAATGCCCCATAGCCTCCTGCTTATAAATGTGGTGCACAACACATCCATAAGCAAGACTATATTCAGACATGGCTTTGTAGACACCCTAGGACGACCCGCTCTGATACCACTTTTGTCACCCCCCAAATCCCATTGAGGCGGAGTGGCACCTGAAGCTGTTAAGGCCCAAGAGAACCAACCTTTATTGATACACACGTCACTAAATGAACCACATTCTGTTCGACAGATACAAGATGACGAACGTTATGGAAAGATAGTCATATAGATATGAAACTTGGTCGTTAGGTCCATCACGTCAAAAGCATACATTCCTTACATTCCTTCATTTGTCCCACTACTTCTACAAAGCCTCTAACAGATACAGACCCAATCCTAAAGTCGGGACAAGTCCCTGCTTTATACAACCCGTATACAGTGCAAAAATAAATGAACACATATGACTCGGAAAGCCCCGAATCGACTTGGAGCTCACCAACAGTCTGCAGATGACCTGTATCCTACCGTGGAGGTCTACTAGCACCTTTGCCTACAGCCAGTAAGGTAAGTCCCCCAAGGGACGTCGGTAAGAAATAATGTATCGAGTATGTAAGGCTATGAGCAAGTGCATGAAATATAAGAACTTCCATGGAATCAAATACAAGTGAATAAACCTTATGGATAAACCACCGTTCTGTATGTGTGGAACCATGTACATTACATTCATTACTTTTTTTGCTTTTACGTTCGTTCATTATCATCATCATTCATTCGTTCATATATTGCACCGGCCCCAAGCTGATTAGTGGGAAAAAATAACATAACATTGGGATCATCTCTAGCTAGGCTTATGTGCCCCTTTGAGTTGTCACCCATAAATCAATAAAGAAGGTTCGGCCCTAGCTAGGTTTTCACCCCTTCGGGCTACCCCTTGTCAGGTTTGGCATCGAGCTAGGCTTTTTCCCCACTGAGCTTCCCCCCCTGATCCAATAATCTCGGGATTGTCTCTAGCTAGGTTTTCGTCCCTTTGAGCTACCACCCATAAATCAATGAAGCAGGTTAGGCATCGAGCTAGGCTTTTGCCCCACTAAGGTTCCCCCCTGATCCAATAATCTTGGTATCATCTCTAGCTAGGCTTTTCCCCCTTTGAGCTACCACCCGGTCTCAAAGAACCATAAAGTAACCATATATGCATTACTTCTTTCCTTTACTTTTGTGAGATTTATACATTGGTGTTCATAACATTATTGGATCTTTGGAACAAAAGTCAATGAATAAGAGACATGTGAATAACGATTTATAACAAACCTAAAATGAGATACTTTAGAACATTTTGGAATGGAAACCAGTTTGGTAACAATGAGAACAATAGGAGCTGCCAAAGAATATGGAAAAGAGAAACCTTACATACCTTATCTTCCCAATACGAATACAACAATCCAATATGTAAATACAATAGTTAAGCTCCTTCCTTACGTGTTACTCTATAACACAAGTACATAACGGAACTCACGTTAACAACTAACTACATTACAAGTGCACAAGACGATAATGAGCTACGTAACTACCATATAACGTCATTTCACCCTCTTACAATACCATTTACTGCATCACCATACCAACAACACCAAAACATGCCACACATCAACCAAGACATCATAAACCGATAGCATTTCACACCAAGTTTATACTTTACACTTCCCCTTCAACACAACATCACATTTACTCCATCAAGTCACTTAAATACCTTTCACAATAACGCATTAAAATCAATACACAAGTGATACAATTCAAAATTGTAATGACCTTCCCGGTCATTTCCCTCGTTTTCGTGTGTTTTCAGCGTTTAGAGCTTTTCTATAACTGCCCTAAGTTATTTATGACTTGCTGGGACTGACAGTTCGGTTCCCGGGCAGTTCGTTTGAGAATATTATTTAGACCGAGCACGTTGCAAAATATTAAATTAAATTTGAATTTGGTAAAATGACATAGGTAATTACCTTTCGAAAATATTTTTGAAATTTATAAAAATTTTTAGTTATGATATATCTATACTATTTTATAATAGTTTTATAATTTATTAATAATTTACGTGGAGATAGTGAATTTAAATATGTTAAAATAATATTATTATTTTATGGAGGTTTAATTCAGAATAATTTTCTATTAATTATGGTATATTTAAAATATTGTATTTATTTTATCACGAGCCTATGCAATACCCGAATACATATATATATTGGGATCAGACCACATGAGGTGCCACCTCCACCACCACGTGGACAGTGGGGAGGTGCACACCTAGGGACTTACCAAATTGGCATATATGTTCATATATATATTTTGGAAGGTACAGAACATTACATTTCTTTCTTTTCTTTCTTTCTTTCCACTGTTTCATCTACGTCCCTTTCTGTCATATAAGCTCAAATATTGAGTTGATTCATTAAGTTTTGAGCTTAGGGGTTTATATATATTGAGTCCGTGGACTCGCTCTTATCATTTCTACGGTACGTTTTCTTGTTTTTACGATAATTTTCGATTACGATGGTATATTTTGGGATTGGTATTGATGTTTGAGCTATAGTTTGGGCTCAAATTAAGCGGTGCTAGTTGTGACTATTGATTATGGGGTGATTTGGGACGCTGTGATGGTTTTGGTTTTGCGATTTCGCAAGCGGGCCCTACGTGAACTGTTCGGACATTTTTCGAACTAATGAAATATGGGTATCAATAGTCATGTTTTGACATGTAGTTTATTATTTTGGTAGCTTGGCAGCAGTCAGAGTCCTCTCGAAAGGGGAAGACTCCTATTTAACTGGCTTTAGCAGGCATTCGACGGCGTCCAGTTAGGCTAGGTTTACCTTCCCTTGCACTTAGATTGGGCTTATGTGTGATATATGTTTGCTATTGTGCTAGTGTTGTGGGCTGGTGTTATAAACTTGGTGGTGGTGTTTTGCTGTGATTTAGGCCTTCTAGGCCGGATAGGGCTATTCGGATATATTCCAGGCCCGTTATCCTCGAGGTACACCACAGATGACCTATTTGGGGTCGGATAGTATTGTTGTGTTGATTTCTAGTTGGGGAACGTTATTGTTGGACCTTAGTCCAGGCTTAGGCAGACTTAGCCCAGACTTAGACAGGTATAACTAAGCTTGGTTTTCGGGACCTGTTAGTGGGCCCCGTTACCCTTTTGGTCGACTTTTCAGAACTTTGACATCTTTGGGTTTAGTTAAGCCTCTATGACCTGTTATTGTTATTATCCACTATGTCCGGTTCGATTCCAGCGTCTGGCCTCTTGTTATTACCCATTGGTGCCGGTTCAAGCCCGGTGCACTCTTGTTGGTTATTATGGTTACTGGATACTGATACAGCTTCGAGACACTGGTGACTATGCATTTACTATTTTTGTGTGTCCCGCCGATTTATGGGGGCCAGACTGGGTTATTGTTTTCTTTCGTGTGCCTATTGGGTTTATGGGGGCCCAGATAGGTTATGTTTGACTTGTGTGTTTACATACGCATTTATTTACTCAATTATTCAGTATCACATTTATTTATTTCCTAAGCATATCTACACGCCTCGGCAATTACTTATGTATTTGTTACTTATACCCCAGACTTAGCATGCACCCTCACATTTTAGCTTGCTTATATTACTTGGAGCTCAGTCGGCCGATGATGCCTACTGAGTACCCGTTGCCCCGGTACTCATACTGCACTTCTGCATCTTTTTCACCGATGCAGATCCAGGCACTAGTCAACGGTATTGACGTGACTCTTTTCTCAGCATTGACTCCGGAGCAGGGTGAGCTTACTGACGTCCGAGGCAGATCCTACTCCATCTTCTACTGTATAGTCTTTTGCTCTTGAGAATGTTGCACTTGTTATATATATTTGGTTTCTGTATTGTATTCTTGATATGTCTAGTAGTGACTCTTGTACCGACCTCACCAGGTCTTGAGAAGGGTTCTTGACTATATATACTCTCCTCTTCCTTCTCAGTCTTGGCATATATACATATTTTGATTCTTTCTTTAGCGTTATATCATGTTTATAAAAATGGTTACTTCTACTTCTTCTCTATTTTATGAGATTCCGCCTGTTAGCCCGTTGCTTGTAGCTCCGGGATAGGGTTTGGCTTACCTATTGGTGGGTTACGATAGGCGCAATCATGACTCAAATATTGGGCCGTGACAGCTTGGTATCAGAACCTAGGCTTACGGGTAGTGTTGGTACATTAGCCAGTGTGTAGTAGAGTCCTGCGGATCAGTGCAGGGACACCTGTATCCTATCCTCGGGAGGCTACGGAGCATTTTTAAGGGAGTCTCTCATTTTCTTGACTCATGTGCGTGCGTTAAGTCTATGATGGTTTCTGATTTTCATTTGGTTCACTCTTTATGCAGATGGTTAGGACGCATGGTACGAGAGCCGAGGATCAGGACCCCGAGCCTACAACAAGGGCTCCTTAGGGTCCGAGGTCGACTCAGAGCAGCACCAGGCCGAGATCATGCTAGGGATCAGTTACCCGATCCCGTTATAGCTCCAGATGTTCCGCCTCCATAGCGCCGGTGGGCCAGGGAGCAGCCCAGGCTCCACCTGGATTTATAGATGCTTCTTTGCTCCGAGGTACATTACTTCAGTTGTTGGGGATAGTCGGAGGTCCGTCAGCCGAGGGAACCCAACCAGCAGTACAGGGAGTTGGTGTTGGGGTACAGCCTGCTGCTGCAGTACCCAGAGTTGAGATTCCTCCAGCGCCAGTAGCTCCACAGCCAGTTATAGATCAGCCTGCTATGTCTGTCGATGAGCAGAAGATGTTGGGGTGTTTCTTGAGGTTGACTCCACCGATATTTGCTGGTACTCCGGGTGAGGATGCATATTAGTTCTTGTCCAACTGCGAGGATAGATTGAGGAATTTGGGATTGGTACAGTCTCGTGGTGTTGAATTCGTGGCATATCAGTTTGATAC
The DNA here is from genome assembly GCA_031232105.1 of Capsicum rhomboideum. Lineage (NCBI taxonomy): Eukaryota > Viridiplantae > Streptophyta > Magnoliopsida > Solanales > Solanaceae > Capsicum > Capsicum rhomboideum. The sequence goes on from CP124716.1 coordinate 38,695,154, forward strand.
TGCAGCGAGGAGATGGTGAAGGGGATATCTTGATTCCAGGCCAGCAGGATCTCTGCCGGTTACCTGGACCCAGTTCTCTGAGATTTTCTTGGGAAAGTATATGCCTCTTACTATGCGGGAGCGACTCAGGGATGAGTTCTCCAGATTGACTCAGGGTTCATTATCTGTCGCCGAGTATGAGGCGAGGTTTCATGATCTTGCTAGGCATGCTACTTCTATTTTGCCTGATAAGTATGAGAGAGTTAGATGTTTTGTCAGGGGACTGAGATTGCCACTCCGCAGGGCTACCCAGAGTTTAGTGACTTCAGGAAAGTCATTCACAGAGATTATTGAGCATGTATACTCTATTGAGGAGATGGATCGCGAGGCCCAAGGGGGCAGTGATAAGAGACTTTATGTCCAGGGTAGTTTTAATGGGAGCCATAGTGGTTCGTAGTTCAGAGGTCGTGGTTTCCAGTTTCAGGGTAGGTACCCACAGCAGCAACAACAGTCTTTTTAGAGACAGGGTCAACCCAGTAGGCCCGTACAGTCAGCTTTGCAAATATCTGATAGAGGTCAGCCCGCTTATAGTGGTTCTGTTAGACAGCCTCAGGGACGTGGTTAGTCCAGTTCATCGACTAGAGCGGGTCATACCGAATCAACCGGATCTTTTAGGCCGAGCAGGGAGCCAGGAGCATGCTATACTTGTGGGGTTGTCGGTCATTTTGCGCGTGAGTGTCCTCAGCGCATGGCGATTAAGCCTTCAGTTCAGACAGCATATCCTCTCTAATCTATACCACCAGCAGGTAGAGGTAGTGTACAGGGTCGTCGGGGTGGTCTCCAGGGTTCCCGAGGTAGAGCGCGGGGGGGTCAAACAGGTAGTCAGGTCGGTGCTCAGACTAGTGGTAGCCAACATCAGTTGTATGCCGTGCCGGCTAGGCCAGAGGCTGAGGCTTTGGATGCGGTGATTATAGGTACAATTTCTGTATGCCATCATCCAGTTTCTGTATTATTTGATCCTGGATCCACGTTTTCTTATGTATCTACCTATTATGCACCACGGTTGGGTTTATGTTCTGAGTTATTATCTATACCCTTACGTGTATCTACCCTCGTTGGTGATTCCTTAGTAGTGGATCGGGTATATAGATCTTGTCTGGTGACTGTTCGGGAGTTTGAGACTCGGGTTGATTTTATTGTATTGGCCATGGTAGACTTTGATGCGATTCTGGGCATGGACTGGTTGTCTTTCCATCATGTAGTCTTGGATTGCTTTGCCAAGACCGTGACCTTAGCCATGCCTGGCGTACCCCCAGTGGTGTGGCAGGGTTCTATTAGCCGCACACCGACAGGGATTATTTCATATGTTCGTGCTCGTAGATTGATGTCGAGGGGATGTGATTCATTCCTTGCGTATGTTCGGGATGCTAGCATTGAGAGTCTGTCACTTGACTCCGTCTCGATTGTTCGTGAGTTTCCTGATGTATTCCCAACTGACCTACTCGGCCTTCCTCCCGAGAGTGATATAGAGTTCATTGTTGACCTCGAGCCAGGCACCCGACCTATTTCTATGGCTCCTTATCGTATGGCTCCTGCTGAGTTGTGAGAATTGAGTAGCCAGCTTAAGGATCTTTTGGGGAAAGGTTTTATCAGGCCCAGTGTGTCGCCATGGGGTGCTCCAGTTCTGTTTGTAAAAAAGAAGGATGGGTCTATGCGAATGTGTATTGATTACAGACATTTGAATAAGGTAACTATGAAGAATAAGTATCCTATGCCTCGTATCGATGATTTGTTTGATCAACTTCAGGGTGTAGCGGTATTCTCAAAAATAGTTAGAGATCTGGATACCATCAGTTGAGAGTTAGGGCTGAGGACATCCAAAGACAGCCTTCAGGACTCGATACGGCCATTATGAGTTTCTGGTGATGTCTTTTGGGTTGACTAATGCCCCAACAACTTTCATGGATCTGATGAATTGTGTATTCAGGCCATACTTGGACTCCTTTGTGATTGTTTTTATTGACAACATCTTGGTTTATTCGAGGAGTAACGAGGAGCACGAGCAGCATTTAAGGATTGTACTCCACACTTTGAGAGATCATCGGTTGTATGCCAAGTTCTCAAAGTGTGAGTTCTGGATTGAGTTTGTAGCTTTCTTGGGCCATGTTGTGTCCAGACACGGTATCATGGTAGACCCAGCGAAGATTGAGGCTATTCGAGGTTGGGTTAGGCCTACGTTACCTACCGAGGTTCGCAGTTTTGTTGGGTTGGCAGGGTACTATAGGCGATTTGTCGAGGGCTTCTCGTCTATTGCATCTCCTATGACCAGACTAACCAGGAAGGAGGTTCCATTTCAATGGTCTGAGGATTGCGAGGTGAGCTTTCTGAAGCTCAAGGATCGACTTACTTCTGCCCCTGTGTTGACTCTTCTAGTTGAGGGCGAGGGTTTTACCGTGTATTGTGATGCGTCTGGTATTGGTTTGGGATGTATTCTAATGCAACAGGGTTGTGTCATTGCTTATGCATCGAGGCAGCTGAAGGTGCACGAGCGTAATTATCCCACTCATGATTTGGAGTTAGCAGCAGTTGTGTTTGCACTACGAATTCGGAGACATTATCTCTACGGTGTTCATTGGGAGATCTTTACAGACCACCGCAGTCTTCAGCATATTATGACTCAGAGGGATCTTAATTCGAGGTAGCGCAGGTGGATTGAGTTGCTAAAGGACCATGGTATCTCTATTCTCTATCATCCGGGCAAGGCGAATGTGGTAGCGGACGCCTTGAGTCGGAAGACAGTGAGTATGGGTAGCTTAGCCTTTATTACTGTCTCTCAGAGACCGTTGGCTTTGGACATTCAGTCCTTAGCTAACTCGATGGTACGTTTGGATATTTCTGACCCTGGAAGGGTTATCGCTTGTGTTGGTGAGAGATCTACTTTGCTGGAGCAGATTCAGAGTCGTCAGTTTGAGGATAGTGGTTTTCGTAGCATTCGAGATCAGGTATTGAAGGGTAAGTTTGAGAGAGCTACCTTGGGTTCTGATGGTGTTTTGAGGTTTGATGACCGTATTTGTGTTCCGAGGGTTGGAGATTTGATTTAGTTGATTTTGCACGAGGCGCACATCTCCAGGTATTCTATTCATCCGGGAACAACTAAGATGTATCGGGATCTGAGGCAGCACTATTGGTGGAGCAGTATGCGGAGAGATATAGCAGGGTTTGTAGCGCGATGCCTTTGTTGTCAGCAGGTAAAGGCTGAGCACCAGAGACCTGGTGGATTGCTTCCGCAGTTGCCCATTCCCGAGTGGAAGTGGGAGCGGGTCACTATGGATTTCATTGTTGGATTACCTCGCACCTCCCATGGTTTTGATAGTATTTGGGTTATTGTAGATCGGTTGACTAAGTCCACAAACTTTATCCCTGTTTGAGTCTCCTATAGTGCTGAGAGATTAGCTCGTGTATATATTCAGGAGGTGGTGCGCCTACATGGAGTGCCAATATCTATTATCTCAGACCGAGGGTCTCAGCTTACCTTCAGTTTCTGGCAGAATTTCCAGGAAGAGTTGGGTACCCAAGTGGGCCTCAGCATATATGTTCATATATATATTTTGGAAGGTACAGAACATTACATTTCTTTCTTTTCTTTCTTTCTTTCCACTGCTTCATCTACGTCCCTTTCTGTCATATAAGATCAAATATTGAGCTGATTCATTAAGTTTTGAGCTTAGGGGTTTATATATATTGAGTCCATGGACTCGCTCTCGTCATTTCTACGATACGTTTTCTTGTTTTTACGATAATTTTTGGTTACGATGGTATATTTTGGGATTGGTATTGATATTTGAGCTATATTTTGGGCTCAAATTAAGCGGTGCTAGTTGTGACTATTGATCATGGGGTGATTTGGGACGCTGTGACGATTTTGATTTTGCGATTCCGCAAGCGGGCCCCACGTGAACTGGTCGGACATTTTTCGAACTAATGAAATATGGGTATCAATAGTCATGTTTTGACATGTAGTTTATTATTTTGGTAGCTTGGGAGCAGTCAGAGGCCTCTCGAAAGGGGAAGACTCCTATTTAACTGGCTTTAGCAGGCATTCGGCGGCGTCCAGGTAGGCTAGGTTTACCTTCCTTTGCACTTAGATTGGGCTTATGTGTGATATATGTTTGCTATTGTGCTAGTGTTGTGGGATGGTGTTATAAACTTGGTGGTGGTGTTTTGCTGTGATTAGGCCTTCTAGGCCGGATAGGGCTATTCAGATATATTCCAGGCCCGTTATCCTCGAGGTACACCACAGATGACCTATTTGGGGTCGGATAGTATTGTTGTGTTGATTTCTGGTTGGGGAACATTATTGTTGGACCTTAGTCTAGGCTTAGGCAGACTTAGCCCAGACATAGACAGGTATAACTAGACTTGGTTTTCAGGACTCGTTAGTGGGCCCCGTTACCCTTTTGGTCGACTTGTCAGAAATTTGACATCTTTGGGTTTAGTTAAGCCTCTATGACCTGTTAGGGTTCTGATGGGATTGAGTCACCCCGATTATACCCGGTTGGCCTGTATTAGTCCCTAATAGCACCGTATTTGACCGGGATCGGCTAGTTTGATTTAGAATACAGACCTACCTTTCCATGACTTATAATGTATACCCAGACTTGTATATACATATTGCTTATAGTAGATATTTGACCTAGAAGGACCTCGAGATTGACTTGTAGCATGTTGTGGAGTTAGCTTCTGTACCTATATACAAGTATTGACTTGGGACTAGGGCGTTCCCCATTTATTTGATATGATATGACATTTGATTCTATTCTGGTTACTGGCTATAATGAGTTCTGGTTCGAGTCCGGCTACTGATTCAGGTATGTTGATTTTGGTTATTGACTATTGGGTGTTCCGTTTCAAGTTCGGCCCCGGATTGTGATACACTATGAGTTCCGATTCGAGTCTGGCCACTAATTATTATGAGTTTTGGTTCGAGTCCGACATCTGGTTATGATACGATTGGAGAGTTTTGGTACTGGGTACCGTGGTTACGATGTTGTTGTTCTCTGAGTTTCGGTTCGAGTCCGGCGGTTATGATATATATGTGGCTTATTGTTATTATCCATTATGTACGGTTCGGTTCCGGCGTCTGGCCTCTTAGTATTACCCATTGGTGCCGGTTCAAGCCCGGTGTACTCTTGTTGGTTATTGTGGTTACTGGATACTGATATAGCTTTGAGACACTGGTGACTATACATTTACTATTTTTGTGTGTCCCGTCGATTTATGGGTGCCAGGCTGGGTTATTGTTTTCTTCCGTGTGCCTATCGGGTTTATGGGGGCCCAGATAGGTTATGTTTGACTTGTGTGTTTACATACGTATTTATTTACTCAATTATTCGGTATCACATTTATTTATTTCCTAAGCATATCTACACGCCTCAGCAGTTACTTATGTATTTGTTACTTATACCCCGGACTTAGCATGCACCCTCGCATTTTAGCTTGCTTATATTACTTGGAGCTCAGTCGGCCGATGATGCCTACTGAGTACCCGTTGCCCCGGTACTCATACTGCACTTCTGCATCTTTTTCACCGATGCAAATCCAGGCACTAGTCGACGGTATTGACGTGACTCTTTTCTCAGCATTGACTCCGGAGTAGGGTGAGCTTACTGACGTCCGAGGCAGATCATACTCCATCTTCTACTGTATAGTCTTTTGCTCTCGAGACTGTTGTAATTGTTATATATATTTGGTTTCTGTCTTGTATTCTTGATATGTCTAGTAGTGGCTCTTGTACCGACCTCACCAGGTCTTGGGAAGGGTTCTTGACTATATATACTGTTCTCTTCCTTCTCAGTCTTGGCATATATACATATTTTGATTCTGTCTTTAGCGTTATAGCATGTTTATAAAAATGGTTACTTCTACTTCTTCTCTGTTTTATGAGATTTCGCCCGTTAGCCTGTTGCTTGTCGCTCCGGGCTAGGGTTTGGTTTGCCTATTGGTGGGTTACGGTAGGCGCCATCATGACTCAAATATTGGGTCGTGACAAAAATGACTCCGTACTACCTCTTAGGGCCATCCAAATGGTACTATAAGTTGATGATTGCATCCAAGAAGGGTATAGGGGCCTTGGGGGGGTCAAAGAGAAGCAAAAACAATCAAAACGGAATTCTGGAGGGACCTGAGAAGCCACCTGCGCCCGCAGGTGGGTGAGGTGCGGCCACAGGTGCCCATCTGGCCTTTTCCAGGGCCACCTGCATTGGCATCTGTGCCCACAAGTGCCCCATCTGCGAAGGCGGATGCCCGACTCGGCCAAAATGGGTCTCTTTTGGGTCTATCTGTGTAATAAATGGTCCATGGACAAAAGTAAGCTTCTCTTTTCATATTTTAGGTTAGCTTGGATGCCAACGAACAATCATGGTTTCACAACGCACATGAACATCACAAAACTACATTTTGCTTCTAATACACCACCAATTCCATGCACAATTTCACAACAACAATTCCAAATGTTATACACAAAGAGGAAGCAAGTTAGGGACATAAAAACATCATACATGTTGACATTTAATCCATCAAATTCACTTCCTTCAAGTTCACAAGTATCCTTTCAAGTTTATCAGGCAAAACCTTTTACCGATTAAGCAAAAGTAGACTGTTTCACACATAGTGGACTGCTCAACACTTTGTCAACATAACCAACATGATTTACACACCATATTATACATATAATATACTAAACCATGAGAGTAAACACTTACCAAAGCTTGCAAAGAGATGATCTCTTCTAAAGGGATTAGTAGCTTAGGGTTTGAGAGAGAAAATATCTTGTGAAAAATTCTAGAATGAGACATGTGTGCTTTGTTGAATAAAATCTGATTTGTTTGCCTTATATAGTCCCTTTAAATCTCATCCTTAGCCACACTTTGGTCAATCATTGAGGTGTTTACTTGGTCAAAGATGGAATGGGTCATTTTCCATTTTGGGCCATGTCTTTTGCTAAATTTTTGGGCCTCATTTGAGCCCATAATCACAAGACTAATTCAGCCCACTAAAATTAATGTGTAATACACCAACCATCTCATGTTTAACTAATTCCATAAAGGTTACGGTAATCAATTAGGTTCGGAAATGTGCGGGGTGTTACAATAGCTTAGACTTACCTTACTCTCTCTAAATAGATCGGAACAAAGAAAATTAATCCAAGGGCCTCGTTATAGATTTTATCGTCGTTTTACAGAGAGGCGTTATTATGAACTAAACGTATAACTTTAATAACACTACCATAGTGACAAACTTGCAAATAAAAAGTGACAATCTAACAGACCATAGTCCTTCTATATATATATATATATTTATTTATTTTTTTAGAGAAATTGTGAATATAAACTTAACCTTATTATCCTCAACCAAGAATAAAAAATACAAAAGTTTATAAATGACTTTTCGAAAGGAACACATGAAGGGGTTGGGGCAAGGAAGATTCATAAGTTCTTTAAGGATAAAGAGATGGATATAGAATGATGAACACCAAAGGATGCTCTGTAACACCCCATACATTTCTGAACCTATTTAATTACCGTAAAATTTATGAAATTATTTAACTTGAGTTGGTTGGTGTATTATGCATTAACAATATTGGGCTAAATTAATCTTGTGTCTTTGGGCTCAAATGGGGCCCAAAATGTACCAAAAGACATGGCCCAAAAAGGGGGAAAATGACCCATTCTACATGGACCAAGTAAGCATGTCATTATTGACCAAAAGTATTGGCTAAGTATGACTTTAAATGGGTTATATAAAGTGGGAAAAATCAGATTTTATTCCTCAAAAGACACATGCCTCATTCTAGATTTTTCCACAATATTCTCTCCTCTTCCAAACCCTAAGCTATCATCCTCTTTGGGGAAGATCACTCCTTTGAAAGCTTTGATAAGTGTATACTCTCATGGTTTAATATATTATATGCTTAATATGGTGTATAAATCATGTTGTTTATGTCGACAAAGTGGTGAGAAGTTCACTACGTGTGAAATAGTCTATGTTTGCTTAATCGGTAAAGAGTTTTGCCTTATAAACTTGAAAGTGGATTTGTGGTCTTGAAGGAAGTGAATTTGATGGATTAAATATCAACATGTAAGATGTTTTTTCCCCTTAAATTGATTCCTTTTTGTGTATCACATTTGGAATTGTTGTTGTGAAATTGTACATGGAACCGGTGGCGTATTGAAGGTAGAAATGTAGTTTTGTGATGTTTATGTGCGTTGTGAAACCATGGCTGTTGTTTGGAATATAATATGACTTAAAATATGAAAATAGAAGATTAATTATGATCATGAACCATTCATTGTGGAAAAGGACCCAAAAGAGACACATTTTGGCCGAAACGGGCACCCGCCCTCTCGGGTGGGGCACCTTCGCGTGCATATGCCAACGCAGGTGGACCTGGAAACTGCCAATGGGAACCTGCGACGCACCTTACCCACCTACAGGCGCAGGTGGCTTCGCAGGTCAGCCCAGAACTTCGTTTAGTATGTTTTTGCATCTCTTTGACCCCCCGAAACCCCTATACCCTTCATGGATGCAATTATCAACTTATGGTACCTATTGAATGACTTTAAAGGAGTATCCCAGAGGTATATTGAATGGTATCAATTATGTATTGTTGTTCATTTGTTTTTGTGAAAGGTATTGAGATGACTTGATGGAGTAATTATGACGTAGTGTTAATGAGGAAGTGTAAAGGATAAACTTGGTGTGAAATGATATTGGTTTATGATGTCTTGGTCAATGTGTGGAATGTTATGGTATTGTTGGTATGGTGATGCAATAAATGGTATGATAAGAGGGAAAAATGACGTTAGCTGGCAGTCACGTAATTCATAATCGTTTTATGCACTTGTAATGTAGTTGGTTGTTAACATGAGCTTCGTTATGTACTTGTGTTGTAGAGTAACACGTAGAAAGGAGATGAATTGTTGTATTCACATAGTGATTGGATTGTTATAGTTATACATTGGGAAGATAAGGTATGTAAGGTTACTCTTTCCGTACCCTTCTGCAGCACATATTGTTCACATTAACATTGTACTTGTTCCATTCCGAAGTGTTCTAAAGTATTCCTAGCTCAGGTTGACATATATTGTTATTCACATGTTTCTTATTCTTCAACCAATTGTGATTCACATGTCTCTTATCTATTGACTGAAGTTCCTAAGCTCTCATAATGTTGTAACTACTAAAAGAAACCATCTCAAGGGAAGTGATGGTGTAAGGAGAATCTATTCATTCTCGAGTAGCATATCCCATAATGTCATGCTCCAAAGTTCCAATAATGCTATGGACGCAAATGTATCAATCTCTTACAAGAAAATGTATCAATCTCTCACAAGAAAATGTATCAATCTCGCAAAAGTAAAGGAATAAAGTAATGCATATATGGTTTATTGTTTGAGAACCGGGACGACACAATGGGGTACATAAGCCTAGCTCAAGCGGACCCTAAATACTATATTATGACCCACTGATAAAGTGGATGACTACCCACCGATAAAGTGGATGATTATTTTATGACCCACCGATAAAGTGGATGACTACCCACTGATAAAGTGGATGACTACCCACCGATAAGGTGGATGACTATTTTATGACCCACCGATAAGGTGGATGACTAATAATGATGATGAAAGTAAAAGCAAGGAAAATAATGAATGTAAAATACATGGTTCCACACATGCAGAACGGTGGTTTATTCATAATGTTTATTCACTCGTATTTTGTTCCATTTGAATTCCATATCTCATGCAGTTGCTTTTAGGCTTACATACTCAGTACATTCTTCGTACTGACCCCCTTGGGGGACTTACCTTACTTGCTGCAGGCACAGGTGCTAGTAGACCTCCACAGTAGGTTGCGGGTAATTTGCAAACCATTGGTGAGCTCCAGTTGGTTCGGGGCTTTCCGAGTCTCATGTGTACATTGATTTCGGCTTTATGTAAATGTTGTATAAAGAGGGGACTTGTCCCGACTTTAGGTTGGTTATGTATATGTATCTGTAGAGGCTTTGTAGATGTATGTGGGAAGATGAATGTAAGAGATGTATGTCCGTTTTTGACTTGGTGGCCCTAACGGCCAAGTTTCATATATATATATATATAGCATATTTTTCCATGACTTCCGCATAGTTGCATGAGATATAACGATGTTCATACGGAGACATGCATATGAATTTACATGAGCAAAGATTGGTTCTCTTGGGCCTCAACGGCTTCGGGTGCCAATCCGCCTCGTTGGAATTCGGGGCGTGACATGCTCACCTTCCCATCTTTAATGCACATGTTTGCATTCTCTCTACCTTGAACTTGATAAACTCCAACACCAAATTAGTAAGGTAAAACGGAAAGAATTTTCAGCTCCATCGAGGTTGAATTTTTGAGGTAGAAGGAAAAATATTTTCAGCTTATACAAAAAATAGGTTGGCATAGTATTTAGAAAATTCAAGATCATTTTTTTTTGTTTTTCAAACAAAATTAAAAGATTCCTCTAAAAGAAAATCCACACCCAATATGACAAATAGCACGATTTTACAGAAGTTATACAAAATGACAGCTATCACAAATATACAAAGCTGTAAAACACGCATATACACATATTTACGGAACTTAGCCGAACAGGATAATAAAGGAAATAGGATGATTTTTACACTATTTTGCTTCCCACAGTCTCAAATCCAAATTTGAAGGAAAAAATCTTGAATCCAATTTTCAAATAACGAACAACAACGCGACCATAACCAAATATGAAGCCAAAAAAAAAAAAAATCACATATTCACTTGGTTAAAGACTTATATTTTCATACCCAAAATAACGTCACTAAAATCACAATTATATTTTATCCACAAAGGCGACGAAAGGTAACATCAACACAATTAAACATTTGAAAATAAAACACATATTTACAAACTGAAATAAGACGAAAGAAACGAAGATGGAGATGAATAAAGAGGGGCAGATTCACACCTTTTTTGGGACAGTGACACTGAGGCTTTTCCGTCAAGATTTCGATGATAAAACTCAAACTCCGGGACTCTAACTTAAACCGAAATCAAGAAGAAAACCAAGCAATTTTTCGTGACCCCTTGCTTGTGAAATTTTGCAAGTGTTTTCTGATTTTTTTTCCGGGTATTCGACTCAGATATTTTGAACCTTCACTCCATTTTTTTTCGAATTTTGCTTTCCCTTTTTTTGGGATTTTCAGCTTATTCCCTCTCTTGGGATTTTTCCACTTATTCCCCCCGAAAACCTCTTCTTGAGAGGGTGAAAATGCCTCTATTTATAGGCAAAATCCAGAATTGAAAGTCCTGATTTGAAACAAGAAATTTTGTAAAAACATGGGTATTGAGAGTGAATTTGAAATTTGAATTCAAATCCATGATAAGTCTTGCCTCTACCTTCATGATTTAATGCTAATTTGAACTCAAAATCGAGTATTTTCACTAATTCGGGACTGAACTTTTCTGCCCAAAGGGATTCACGGGCTGAAGGAGATAAAATGGTGCTAATCTCACGCTGAGATGGCAGAGATTCGGCAGCTTAATCGATAAAGGGTTTTGCCTTATAAACTTGAAAGTGGATTTGTGGTCTTGAAGGAAGTGAATTTGATGTATTAAATATCAACATGTAATATATGTTTATTCCCTTAACTTGATTCCTCTTTGTGTGTCACATTTGGAATTGTTGTTGTGAAATTGTACATGAAACCGATGGCGTATTGAAATAAAAAAATGTAGTTTTTTGATGTTTATTTGCATTGTGAAACCATGGATGTTCATTGTCATATAAGATGACTTAAAATATGAAAATAGAAGATTAGTTATGATCATGGACCATTCATCGTGAAAAAGGACCCAAAAGAGACCCATTTTGGCCGAAACGGGCACCCGCCCTCGCGGGTGGGGCACCTGCCGGCGCAGATGCCCTGGACACTATAAATGGGAACCTTAGGATGCACCTTACCCACCTACTTGTGCAGGTGGCTTCGCAGGTCATCCCAGAACTCCGTTTCACATGTTTTTGCATCTCTTTGACCCCCCGAAACCCCTATACCCTTCATGGATGCAATTATCAACTTATGGTACCTTTTGAATGAATTTAAGAGTATCCCAGAGGTATTTTGAATGGTATCAATTATGGATTGTTGTTCATGTGTTGTTGTGAAAGGTATTGAGATGACTTGATAGAGTAATTATGACGTAGTGTTAATGGGGAAGTGTAAAGGATAAACTTGGTGTGAAATGATATTGGTTTATGATGTCTTGGTCAATGTGTGGAATATTATGGTATTGTTGGTATGGTGATGCAATAAATGGTATGATAAGAGGGCGAAATGACGTTAGCTGGCAGTCACGTAATTCATTATCATTTTATGCACTTGTAATGTAGTTGGTTGTTAACATGAGCTTCGTTATGTACTTGTGCTGTAGAGTAACATGTAAGGAAGGAGATGAATTGTTGTATTCACATATTGACTGGATTGTTATAGTCATACTTTGGGAATATAAGGTATGTAAGGTTACTCTTTTCGTACCCTTCTGCAACACATATTGTTCACATTAACATTGTACTTGTTCCATTCCGAAGTGTTCTAAAGTATTCCTAGATCAGGTTGACATATATTGTTATTCACATGTTTCTTATTCTTCGACCAATTGTGATTCACATGTCTCTTATCCATTGACTGAAGTTCCTAAGCTCTCATAATGTTGTAACTACTAAAAGAAACTATCTCAAAGGAAGTGATAATGTAAGTAGAATCTATTCATTCTTGAGTAGCATATCCCATAATGTCATGCTCCAAAGTTCCAATAATGCTATGGCCGTAAATGTATCAATCTCTCACAAGAAAATGTATCAATCTCACAAAAGTAAAGGAATAAAGTAATGCATATATAGGTTATTGTTTGAGAATCGAGACGACTCAATGGGGAACATAAGCCTAGCTCGAGCAGACCCTAATACTATATTATGACCCACTGATAAAGTAGATGTCTACCCACCGATAAAGTGGATGACTACCCACCGATAAGGTGGATGACTATTTTATGATCCACCGATAAGGTGGATGACTACCCACTGATAAGGTGGATGACTACCCACTAATAAAGTGGATGACTACCCACCAATAAGGTGGATGACTATTTTATGACCCACCGATAAGGTGGATGACTAATAATGATGATGAAAGTAAAAGGAAGGAAAATAATGAATGTAAAATACATGGTTCCACACATGCAGAACGGTGGTTTATTCATAATGTTTATTCACTCGTATTTGGTTCCATTTGTATTCCTACATCTCATGTAGTTGCTTTTAGCCTTACATACTCAGTACATTCTTCGTACTGACCCCCTTGGGGGACTTACCTTAGTTGCTGCAGGAACAGGTGCTAGTAGACCTCCACAGTAGGTTGCGGGTCGTTTGCAAACCATTGGTGAGCTCCAGTTGGTTCGGGGCTTTCCGAGTCTCATGTGTACATTGATTTCAGATTTATGTAAATGTTGTATAAAGCGGGGACTTGTCCCGACTTTAGGTTGGTTATGTATATGTATCTGTAGAGGTTTTGTAGACGTATGTGGAAAGATGAATGTAAGAGATGTATGTCCATTTTTGACCTGGTGGCCCTAACGGCCAAGTTTCATATATATATATATATATATATAGCATATTTTTCCATGACTTCCGCATAGTTTCATGAGATATAACGATGTTCATACGGAGACATGCATATGAATGTACATGAGCAAAGATTGGTTCTCTCGGGCCTCAACGGCTTCGGGTGCCAGTCCGCCTTGTTGGAATTCAGGGCGTGACAAAAGTGGCATCAGAGCAAGTCGTCCTAAGGGTGTCTACAAACCCGTGTCTAAGTAGAGTCTTGCTTATGGATGTGTTGTGCACCACATTTATAAGAAAGAGGCTATGGGGCATTTAGGAGTCATTTCTTTTCTTCATTTTTAGATCGTGCAGTAGAGTCAATGTTGTAGGTGGAATCATATCTGACCATTGTATTTGGTTTTCTTTGTTATAGTAAAATGCCAATTACGAGATGAGGTAGAGGCAGAGGTAAGCAGGTAGATATGCCTACCGGAGAAGGAATGAGTAAATCACCACCTGACCAAGCTAGTCAAGGTAGGGCTGACACTGAAATTGCATCGCGATCTTCTCCTACTCTTCCATTTCCTGAAGAGTTGAGGGGTAGAGAAGTACCGGCAGAACCTCCTCTAAATGCGACTGATCAGGATTTAAGAAATGCAGTACATATGTTGACTCAGATAGTTGCTGTACAAACTCAGGGACGAGTTGGTCCAACGACAAGTGAGGATGTCGCGGCTAGAGTAGTTAGTCGTCGGACACAGGATTTTCTGAAATTAGACCCTCCCATATTCACTGGGTCAGATCCAAAAGTAGATCCACAGGAATTTGTAGACCAAATTCAAAGGGCTCTAGAAGTTATGCATGTGACTGGTGTAGAAACAGTTGAACTTGCGGCTTATAGATTGAAAGGTGAAGCGATATTATGGTATGAAGACTAGAAAAGATCGAGGGGTATTGATTTACTTCCAGCTGGTTGGGAGGAATTCAAAACGGCCTTTCTTGATCACTACCTCCCATATGAGATCCGACAGGCCTGTGCAAACCAATTTCTAAATCTTCGCCAAGGGAATATGAGTGTTAGAGAATACAACCTGCAATTTAACTCTTTGGCTCGATATGCTCCGAATGTAGTAGCCACAATGGAAGACAGTGTCCATCGATATATTGATAGATTAGAGCCATACTTGGTAAGGGACTGTACCATTGCTGCTTTGAACAAAGATATGAATATAGCCAGAATACATGCCTTTGCACAAAAGATGGAGGATTAGAGGCAACAGAGAAGGATACAAGGATTTGAAAGAGGGACGTCGAAGAGGGCTAGATCCACGGGACAGGTCATGGCATCCCAAGGAGGGTTTAGGCCTCGGATTTTTAATAGACCGCCTAGACCATCATTTTCTTATTCCTCAACAGGTACTGCATCTCAGTTTCGAGGGTCTAAAGGTAGTCATGCTGGGCAAAGCAGTGTGGTTCGACGTTCACAAACCGTAAGATTTTCTCGTCAGCTATGCCGGCACTACCGGAAGTGTTATTCAGGTGAATGCCGGTATGGACCAAATGTTTGCTTGTGGTTTGGTATGCCGGGGCATCAGATGAGAGAGTGTCTACAAGGGGTCACGGGTATTATGGCGCGACCTACGGGATCAGCCGTTGTGTCATCATCATCAGGTGTACAACCTGCTAATCATGGTAGAGGTACTAGAGGAGCAGTTAGTTTTAGTGGAATTCAGAACCGTACCTATGCCGTAGCGGATCGGCAGAATTTAGAGGCTTCTCCTGATGTAGGTACAAGTACATTATCCGTCTTTTCATATAATGAATTTGCATTGATTTATCTAGGTTCTACCCTATCACATGTTACTCTATTGATTGCGAAAAAATTTAAAAGAACACCGGAGTATTAGTTAAGTCAATTGAAGTATCTACACCTGTTGGTGAATTTATTATAGCTAAAAGAGTATATCGCAATTGTATAGTAACTGTTTGTGATCATGATACATTGGTTGATCTTATTGAGATGGAAATGGTGGATTTTAATGTTTTAATGGGTATGAAATTGTTGGCTTCTTGTTGTGTCACGTAGATTGCCAAAGCTAAAAAGTTATATTCTCATTTTTTTCACAAAAGACCGTCCTTGAATGGAAAGGTAATGTTGGAGCACCGAGAGTTAAATTTTTTTTTTTTCCATTTAAGGCAAGGAAAACGTTATTCAATGGATTTATAAGACCTATTATGTCCCCCTCGGGGTGCACCGGTGTTATTGTTACGGAAGAAAAATGGTACACTGAGAATGTGTATTGATTGTCAGCAACTGTATAAAGTAACGGTTGAGAACAAACATCTCCTCCCTAGAATGGATAATTTATTTAATCAGTTACAGGGTGCCAAATGTTTTTTTTCAGAGATTGACTTGAGATCGGGTTACCATCAAGTTAGGGTTAGAGAAAAAGATATACTAAAACAACTTTTCACACACGATATGGCCATTATGCATTTTTAGTTATGTCATTTGGACTAACCAATGCACCAGCAGTTGTTAGGGATTTGATGAAAGGGTGTTCAAGCCATTTTTAAATGTGTATGTGACCATGTTTGGAGATGATATTCAAGATCACAAGAGGACCCTGCTAATCACTTGTAGCAGGTGTTACAAAAGTTTTCTAAATGTGAATTTTGGTTACAATCCGTAGCATTCATGGGTCACATTTTATATGATGAAGGAATAAGGGTCGATACACAAAAGATAGAAGCGGTGAAAAATTGGCTAAGGCCTACGACGCTTACAGAGATTCATCATTTTCTTGGGTTGGTTTGTTATTATAGGAGATTTGTTGAAAATTTTTCATCCCTACACCTTTAACAAAGCTAACACACAAGGCAACCAAGTTTCAGTGGAATGATGCATGTGAGAAGAGTTTCCAAGAGTTGAAAGATAAATTGACTTCTACACCTGTATTAGTACTTCTCGAAGGTATAGAAGGGTATGCAGTATATTGTGATGCTTCAGGAGTCGACTTAGGATGAGTATTGATGTAACATGGTAATGTGATAGCTTATGCTTCAAGATAATTGCATCCATATGAATAAAGAAATTATCTCACAAATGATCTTGAGTTAGCAGCCGTGATAATTGCTTTAAAAAAAAAATAGATGGTTCCACTATTTGTAAGGGGTTCACGTTGAGATACATACCAATCATAGGACGTTCATAGTATATTTATAAGCAGAAGGACCTAAACTGGAGACAGTGAAGGTGGCTGGAATTACTCAAGGATTATGATAGTAACATCTTATACTATCTGTGAAATGCAAACGTGGTAGTCGATGCATTAAGCCGCAAAGCAGTAGAAAGCACGAGTGGTCAGTTGACGGAACAGAAAAAAATATAGTCAAGGATCTACATAGATTAGACATCGAGGGAATTCGTCTTCTTGAAACTCCAGATGAAAGAATTATAGTATAAAAGGCAGCAGAGTCTTCACTTGTAGCTGAGGTAAAGAAAAAGCAATATGCAAACCCTATTTTATTTCAGTTGAAAAAGAATGTACAACAAAGATCTACAAAGGTAGTGGAGCTTACATAAGGGGGGAGTACTTCAACCCATATATATATATGAGCTAAGGAAATGAATTATGACAAAAGCACATCATTTACGGTATTCTATTCATTCGGGAGCAACCAAAATGTACCATGGTTTGGAAAAGATGTATTGGTAAGGTTACATCATTGCAGAATTTGTGGTTCATTGTTCGGATTGTCAATAAGTGAAAGTAGATCATCGGAAACCAGGAGGTTATATTCAATGTATGGGTTTTCCAGTTGGAAATAGGACATGGTTAACATGAATCTCATTGCAAATTTTCCTCATACACATAAGTTTGTTTCATACACTTTGGAAATTTGATTCCATGTGAGTGATAGTTGACAAGTTACCAAACTAGCACACTTGTTGCCTGTCAAGACCACCTACACAGCTGAAAAATATGTGAGGTTGTATATTGAAGAGATAGTACGACTACACGAAGTCCCAATCTCCATTACATCAGACAGGGGAGCTCAATTTACTGTACATTTTTGTTTGGAAGTTTTTTTCCAGAAGAGTTTGAGAACCCAAGTAAATTTAAGTATGGCTTTCATCCTCAGACATATGGGCAAGCCGAATGTATTATGCAAACACCTGAAGATATGCTACGAGCTTGTACAAGTGATGGGTATTTGTGAAAGTGTCACCAATGAAAAGGGTAATGAGATTTGGAAAGTGAAGAGGTTAAAGAAATAGCTTCCGTGAAAGTACTTTGGAGGAATCAGCAAATAGAAGAGATCACATGGGAAGCCGAGAAATGATAAAGTCTAAGTACCTTCATTTGTTTCAAACGGAAGAGAAAGTTCAAAATGTGGGATTGGACCAATAACAAATAAGTATTTATACGTATTATGTGTATATGATAACGTGAAGGATAAATTTAAACTTAAATTTGTGTAAAGGGACAATGTCGCTAACATTCGAGGACGAATGTTTCTAATGGGGGAAGAATGTAACACCCCGTACATTTCTGAACCTATTTAATTACCATAACATTTATGGAATTATTTAACTTGAGTTGGTTGGTGTATTATGCATTAACAATATTGGGCTAAATTAATCTTGTGCCTTTGGGCTCAAATGGGGCCCAAAATGTACCAAAAGACATGGCCCAAAAAGGGGGAAAATGACCTATTCTACATGGACCAAGTAAGCATGTCATTATTGACCAAAAGTATTGGCTAAGGATGACTTTAAATGGGTTATATAAAGTGGTAAAAATCAGATTTTATTCCTCAAAAGACACATGCCTCATTCTAGATTTTTCCACAATATTCTCTCCTCTTCTAAACCCTAAGCTATCATCCTCTTTGGGGAAGATCACTCCTTTGAAAGCTTTGATAAGTGTATAATCTCATGGTTTAATATATTATATGCTTAATATGGTGTATAAATCATGTTGGTTATGTCGACAAAGTGGTGAGAAGTTCACTACGTGTGAAATAGTCTATGTTTGCTTAATCGGTAAAGGGTTTTGCCTTATAAACTTGAAAGTGGATTTGTGGTCTTGAAGGAAGTGAATTTGATGGATTAAATATCAACATGTAAGATGTTTTTTCCCCTTAAATTGATTCCTTTTTGTGTATCACATTTGGAATTGTTGTTGTGAAATTGTACATGGAATCGGTGGCGTATTGAAGGAAAAAATGTAGTTTTGTGATGTTTATGTGTGTTGTGAAACCATGGATGTTTATTGGAATATAATATGACTTAAAATATGAAAATATAAGATTAATTATGATCATGGACCATTCATTGTGAAAAAGGACCCAAAAGAGACCCATTTTGGCCGAAACGGGCACCCGCCCTCGCGGGTAGGGCACCTGCGGGCGCAGATGCCAATGCAGGTGGACCTGGACACTGACAATGGGAACCTGCGGATGTAAATTACCCACCTACAGGAACATGTGGCTTCGCAGGTCAGTCTAGAACTCCGTTTCGCATGTTTTTGCATCTCTTTGACCCCCCAAAACCCCTATACCCTTCATGGATGCAATTATCAACTTATGGTACCTTTTGAATGACTTTAAGAGTATCCCGGAGGTATTTTGAATGGTATCAATTATGGATTGTTGTTCATGTTTTGTTGTGAAAGGTATTGAGACGACTTGATGGAGTAATTATGACGTAGTGTTAATGGGGAAATGTAAAGGATAAACTTGGTTCTGAAATGATATTGGTTTATGATGTCTTGGTCAATGTGTGGAATGTTATGGTATTGTTGGTATGGTGATGCAATAAATGGTATGATAAGAGGGAGAAATGACGTTAGCTGGCAGTCACGTAATTCATTATCATTTTATGCACTTGTAATGTAGTTGGTTGTTAACATGAGCTTCGTTATGTACTTGTGTTGTAGAGTAACACGTAAGGAAGGAGCTGAATTGTTGTATTCACATATTGATTGGATTGTTACAGTCATACGTTGGGAAGATAAGGTATCTAAGGTTACTCTTTCCGTACCCTTCTGCAACACATATTGTTCACATTAACATTGTACTTGTTCCATTCTGAAGTGTTCTAAAGTATTCCTAGCTCAGGTTGACATATATTGTTATTCACATGTTTCTTATTCTTCGACCAATTGTGATTCACATGTCTCTTATCCATTGACTGAAGTTCCTAAGCTCTCATAATGTTGTAACTACTAAAAGAAACCATCTCAAGGGAAGTGATGGTGTAAGGAGAATCTATTCATTCTTGGGTAGCATATCCCATAATGTCATGCTCCAAAGTTCCAATAATGATATGGCCGCAAATGTATCAATCTCTTACAAGAAAATGTATCAATCTCTCACAAGAAAATGTATCAATCTCGCAAAAGTAAAGGAATAAAGTAATGCATATATGGGTTATTGTTTGAGAACCGAGATGACTCAATGGGGCACATAAGCCTAGCTTGAGCGGACCCTAATACTATATTATGACCCACTGATAAAGTGGATGACAACCCACAAATATAATGGATGAATGCCCACCGATAAGGTGGATGACTACCCACTGATAAGGTGGATGACTACCCACTGATAAAGTGGATGACTACCCATCGATAAGGTGGATGACTATTTTATGACCCACCGATAAGGTGGATGACTAATAATGATGATGAAAGTAAAAGCAAGGAAAATAATGAATGTAAAATACATGGTTCCACACATGCAGAACGGTGGTTTATTCATAATGTTTATTCACTCGTATTTGGTTCCATTTGAATTCCTATATCTCATGCAGTTGCTTTTAGCCTTACATACTCAGTACATTCTTCGTACTGACCCCCTTGGGGGACTTACTTTACTTGCTGCAGGAATAGGTTCTAGTAGACCTCCACAGTAGGCTGCGGGTCGTTTGCAAACCATTGGTGAGCTCCAGTTGGTTTGGGGCTTTCCGAGTCTCATGTGTACATTGATTTTGGCTTTATGTAGATGTTGAATAAAGCGGGGAATTGTCCCGACTTTAGGTTGGTTATGTATATGTATCTGTAGAGGTTTTGTAGACGTATGTGGGAAGATGAATGTAAGAGATGTATGTCCATTTATAACTTGGTGGCCCTAACGGCCAAGTTTCATATATATATATAGATATAGCATATGTTTCCATGACTTCCGTATAGTTGTATGAGATATAAGGATGCTCATACAAAGAAATGCATATGAATGTACATGAGCAAAGATTGGTTATCTCGTGCCTCAACGGCTTCGGGTGCCAGTCTGCCTCGTTGGAATTTGGGGAGTGACAAAACTGGTATCAGAGCAGGTCGTCCTAAGGGTGTATACAAAGCCGTGTTTGAGTAGAGTCTTGCTTATGGATGTGTTGTGCACCACATTTATTAGCAGGAGGCTACGGGGCATTTAGGAGTCATCGTGCAGTAGAGCCAATATTGTAGGTGGAATCATATCTGACCATTGTATTTGGTTTTCTTTGTTATAGTAAAATGCCAATTACGAGAAGAGGTAGAGGAAAAGGTAAGCATGTAGATATGCCTTCCGGAGAAGGAATGAGTAAATCACCACCATAACAAGCTAGTCAAGGTGGGGCTGACACTGAAATTGCATCGTGGTCTTCTCCTACTCTTCCATTTCCTAAAGAGTTGAGGGGTAGAGAAGTACAAGCAGAACCTCCTGTAAATGCGACTGATCAGGATTTAAGAAATGCAGTACATATGTTGACTCAAATAGTTGCTATACAAACTCAGGGACGAGTTGGTTCAACGACAAGTTAGGATGATGTGGCTAGAGTAGCTAGTCGTCGGACACAGGATTTTCTGAAATTAGACCCTCTCATATTCACTGGGTTAGATCCGAAAGTAGATCCACAGGACTTTGTAGACCAAATTCAAAGGGCTCTAGAAGTTATGCACGTGACTGGTGTAGAAACAGTTGAACTTGCGGCTTATAGATTGAAAGGTGAAGCGATATTATGGTATGAAGACTAGAAAAGATCGAGGGGTACTGATGTACTTCCAGCTGGTTGGGAGGAATTCAAAACGGCCTTTCTTGATCACTACCTCCCATATGAGATCCGACAGGCCCGTGCAAACCAATATCTAAATCTTCGCCAAGGGAATATGAGTGTTAGAGAATACAGCCTGCAATTTAACTCTTTGGCTCGATATGCTCCGAATGTAGTAGCCACAATGGAAGACAGAGTCCATCGATATATGGATAGATTAGAGCCATACTTGGTAAGGTACTGTACCATTGCTGCTTTGAACAAAGATATGGATATAGCCAGAATACAGGCCTTTGCACAAAAGATGGAGGATTAGAGGCAACGGAGAAGGATACAAGGATTTGAAGGAGGGACGTCGAAGAGGGCTAGATCCATGGGACAGGTCATGGCATCCCAAGGAGGGTTTAGGCCTAGGATTTTTAATAGACCGCCTAGACCATCATTTTCTTATTCCACAGCAGGTACTCCACCTCAGTTCCGAGGGTCTAAAGGCAATCATGCTGGGCAAAGCAGTGTGGTTCAAGGTTCACAGACAGTAAGATTTTCTCGTCTGTTGTGCCAGCACTGCGGGAATTTTCATTCAGATGAATGTTGGTATGGACCGAATGTTTGCTTGTGGTTCGGTATACCGGGGCATCAGATGAGAGAGTGTCTACAAGGGGGCACGGGTAGTATGGCGCGACCTACGAGATCAGCCATTGTGTCATCATCGTCAGGTGTACAACCTGCTGATCATGGCAGAGGTGCTAGAAGAGCAGTTAGTTTTAGTGGAATTCAGAACCGTACCTATGCCGTAGCGGATTGACAGAATTTGGAGGCTTCTCCTGATGTAGTGACAGGTACATTATCCGTCTTTTCATATAATGAATTTGTATTGATTTATTTGGGTTCTACCCTATCACATGTTACTCTATTGATTGCGACAAAATTTAAAAGAACACCGGAGTATTAGTTAAGTCAATTGAAGTATCTACACCTGTTGGTGAATTTATTATAGCTAAAAGAGTATATCGCAATTGTATAGTAACTGTTTGTGATCATGATACATTGGTTGATCTTATTGAGATGGAAATAATGGATTTTAATGTTATAATGGGTATGAAATTGTTGGCTTCTTGTTGTGTCACGTAGATTGCCAAAGCTAAAAAGTTATATTTTCATTTTTTCACAAAAGACCGTCCTTGAATGGAAAGGTAATGTTGGAGCACCAAGAGTTAAATTTTTTTTTTCCATTTAAGGCAAGGAAAATGTTATTCAATGGATTTATAAGACCTATTATGTCCCCTTTGGGGTGCACCAGTGTTATTGTTACGGAAGAAAAATGGTACACTGAGAATGTGTATTGATTGTCAGCAACTGTATAAAGTAACGGTTGAGAACAAACATCTCCTCCCTAGAATGGATAATTTATTTAATCAGTTACAGGGTGCCAAATGTTTTTTTCCAGAGATTGACTTGAGATCGGGTTACCATCAAGTCAGGGTTAGAGAAAAAGATATACTAAAACAACTTTTCACACACGATATGGTCATTATGCATTTTTAGTTATGTCATTTGGACTAACCAATGCACCAGCAGTTGTTAGGGATTTGATGAAAGGGTGTTCAAGCCATTTTTAAATGTGTATGTGACCATGTTTGGAGATGATATTCAAGATCACAAGAGGACCCTGCTAATCACTTGTAGCAGGTGTTACAGAAGTTTTCTAAATGTGAATTTTGATTACAATCCGTAGCATTCATGGGTCACATTTTATATGATGAAGGAATGAGGGTCGATACACAAAAGATAGAAGCGGTGAAAAATTGGCTAAGGCCTACGACGCTTACAGAGATTCATCATTTTCTTGGGTTGGTTGGTTATTATAGGAGATTTGTTGAAAATTTTTATATCCCTACACCTTTAACAAAGCTAACACACAAGGCAACTAAGTTTCAGTGGAATGATGCATGTGAGAAGAGTTTCCAAGAGCTGAAAGATAAATTGACTTCTACACCTGTATTAGTACTTCTTGAAGGTATAGAAGGGTATGCAGTATATTGTTATGCTTCAGGAGTCGGCTTAGGATGAGTATTGATATAACACGGTAATGTGACAGCTTATGCTTCAAGACAATTGCATCCATATGAATAAAGAAATTATCTCACAAATGATCTTGAGTTAGCAGCCGTGATAATTGCTTTAAAAAAAAATAGATGGTGCCACTATTTGTATGGGGTTCACGTTAAGATACATACCAATCATAGGACGTTCGTAGTATATTTATAAGCAGAGGACCTAAACTGGAGACAGTGAAGGTGGCTGGAATTACTCAAGGATTATGATATTAACATCTTATACCATCCGTGAAACGCAAACGTGGTAGCCGATGCATTAAGCCACAAAGCAGTAGAAAGAACGAGTGGTCAGTTGATGGAACAGAAAAAAATATAGTCAAGGATCTACATCGATTAGATAGCTAGGGAATTCATCTTATTGAAACTCCAGATGAAAGAATTATAGTATAAAAGGCAGCAGAGTCTTCACTTGTAGCTGAGGTAAAGAAAAAGTAATATGCAAACCCTATTTTATTTCAGTTGAAAAAGAATGTACAACAAAGATCGACAAAGGTAGTGGAGCTTACATAAGGGGGGAGTACTTCAATGCCAAGGTAGCTTTTGTGTACCATATATATATATATGAGCTAAGGAAATGAATTATGACAAAAGCACATCATTCACGGTATTCTATTCATTCGGGAGTAACCAAAATGTACCATGGTTTGGAAAAGATGTATTGGTAAGGTTACATCATTGCAGAATTTGTGGTTCATTGTTCGTATTTTCAACAAGTGAAAGTAGAGCATCAGAAACCAGGAGGTTATATGCAATGTATGGATTTTCCAGTTGGAAATGGGACATGGTTAACATGAATCTCATTGCAAATTTACCTCATACACATAAGCTTTTTTCATACACTTTGGAAATTTGATTCCATGTGAGTGATAGTTGACAAGTTACCAAACCAGCACACTTGTTGCCTGACAGGACCACCTACACAGCTGAAAAATATGTGAGGTTGTATATTGAAGAGATAGTACGACTACACGAAGTCCCAATCTCCATTACATCAGACAGGGGAGCTCAATTTACTGCACATTTTTGTTTGGAAGTTTTTTTCCAGAAGAGTTTGAGAACCCAAGTAAATTTAAGTATGGCTTTCATCCTCAGACATATGGGCAAGCCGAATGTATTATGCAAACACCTAAAGATATGCTACGAGCTTGTACAAGTGATGGGTATTTGTGAAAGTGTCACCAATGAAAAGGGTAATGAGATTTGGAAAGTGAAGAGGTTAAAGAAATAGCTTCCGTGAAAGTACTTTGGAGGAATCAGCAAATAGAAGAGATCACATGGGAAGCCGAGAAATGATAAAGTTTAAGTACCTTCATTTGTTTCAAACGGAAGAGAAAGTTCAAAATGTGGGATTGGACCAATAACAAATATGTATTTATACGTATTATGTGTATATGATAACGTGAAGGATAAATTTAAACTTAAATTTGTGTAAAGGGACAATGTCGCTAACATTCGAGGACGAATGTTTCTAATGGGGGAAGAATGTAACACCCCGTACATTTCTGAACCTATTTAATTACCGTAACATTTATGGAATTATTTAACTTGAGTTGGTTGGTGTATTATGCATTAACAATATTGGGCTAAATTAATCTTGTGTCTTTGGGCTCAAATGAGGCCCAAAATGAACCAAAAGACATGGCCCAAAAAAGGGAAAAATGACCCATTCTACATGGACCAAGTAAGCATTTCATTATTGACCAAAAGTATTGGATAAGGATGACTTAAAAGGGGTTATATAAAGTGGGAAAATCAGATTTTATTCCTCAAAAGACATATGCCTCATTCTAGATTTTTCCACAATATTCTCTCCTCTTCTAAACCCTAAGCTATCATCCTCTTTGGGGAAGATCACTCCTTTGAAAGCTTTGGTAAGTGTATAATCTCATGGTTTAATATATTATATGCTTAATATGGTGTATAAATCATGTTGGTTATGTCGACAAAGTGG
Source organism: Capsicum rhomboideum (assembly GCA_031232105.1). Taxonomy (NCBI): domain Eukaryota; kingdom Viridiplantae; phylum Streptophyta; class Magnoliopsida; order Solanales; family Solanaceae; genus Capsicum; species Capsicum rhomboideum. The sequence continues at coordinate 38,720,886 of CP124716.1, forward strand.
TGAGAAGTTCACTACGTGTGAAATAGTCTATGTTTGCTTAATCGGTAAAGGGTTTTGCCTTATAAACTTGAAAGTGGATTTGTGGTCTTGAAGGAAGTGAATTTGATGTATTAAATATCAAAATGTAATATATGTTTATTCCCTTAACTTGATTCCTCTTTGTGTGTCACATTTGGAATTGTTGTTGTGAAATTGTACATGAAACCGATGGCGTATTGAAGGAAAAAAATGTAGTTTTGTGATGTTTATTTGCATTGTGAAACCATGGATGTTCATTGGCATATAATATGACTTAAAATATGAAAATAGAAGATTAGTTATGATCATGGACCATTCATCGTGAAAAAGGACCCAAAAGAGACCCATTTTGGCCGAAACGGGCACCCGCCCTCGCGGGTGGGGAACCTGCCGGCGCAGATGCCCTGTACACTGTAAATGGGAACCTTAGGATGCAAATTACCCACCTACTTGTGCAGGTGGCTTCACAGGTCATCCCATAACTCCGTTTCGCATGTTTTTGCATCTCTTTGACCCCCCCCCCCCAAAAACCCCTATACCCTTTATGGATGCAATTATCAACTTATGGTACCTTTTGAATGAATTTAAGAGTATCTCATAGGTATTTTGAATGGTATCAATTATGGATTGTTGTTCATGTGTTGTTGTGAAAGGTATTGAGATGACTTGATGGAGTAATTATGACGTAGTGTTAATGGGGAAGTGTAAAGGATAAACTTGGTGTGAAATGATATTGGTTTATGATGTCTTGGTCAATGTGTGGAATATTATGGTATTGTTGGTATGGTGATGCAATAAATGGTATAATAAGAGGGCGAAATGACGTTAGCTGGTAGTCACGTAATTCATTATCATTTTATGCACTTGTAATGTAGTTGGTTGTTAACATGAGCTTCGTTATGTACTTGTGCTGTAGAGTAACACGTAAGGAAGGAGATGAATTGTTGTATTCACATATTGACTAGATTATTATAGTCATACGTTGGGAATATAAGGTATGTAAGGTTACTCTTTCCGTACCCTTCTACAACACATATTGTTCACATTAACATTGTACTTGTTCCATTCCGAAGTGTTCTAAAGTATTCCTAGCTCAGGTTGACATATATTGTTATTCACATGTTTCTTATTCTTCGACCAATTGTGATTCACATGTCTCTTATCCATTGACTGAAGTTCCTAAGCTCTCATAATGTTGTAACTACTAAAAGAAACTATCTCAAAGGAAGTAATAATGTAAGTAGAATCTATTCATTCTTGAGTAGCATATCCCATAATGTCATGCTCCAAAGTTCCAATAATGCTATGGCCGTAAATGTATCAATCTCTCACAAGAAAATGTATCAATCTCACAAAAGTAAAGGAATAAAGTAATGCATATATAGGTTATTGTTTGAGAATCGAGACGACTCAATGGGGAACATAAGCCTAGCTTGAGCAGACCCTAATACTATATTATGACCCACTAATAAAGTGGATGTCTACCCACCGATAAAGTGGATGACTACCCACCGATAAGGTGGATGACTATTTTATGACCCACCGATAAGGTGGATGACTACCCACTGATAAGGTGGATGACTACCCACTAATAAAGTGGATGACTACCCACCGATAAGGTGGATGACTATTTTATGACCCACCGATAAGGTGGATGACTAATAATGATGATGAAAGTAAAGGCAAGGAAAATAATGAATGTAAAATACATGGCTCCACACATGCAGAATGGTGGTTTATTCATAATGTTTATTCACTCGTATTTGGTTCCATTTGTATTTCTATATCTCATGTAGTTGCTTTTAGCCTTACATACTCAGTACATTCTTTGTACTGACCCCCTTGGGGGACTTACCTTACTTGTTGCAGGAACAGGTGCTAGTAGACCTCCACAGTAGGTTGCGGGTCGTTTGCAAACCATTGGTGAGCTCCAGTTGGTTCGGGGCTTTTCGAGTCTCATGTGTACATTGATTTCGGATTTATGTAAATGTTGTATAAAGCGGGGACTTGTCCCGACTTTAGGTTGGTTATGTATATGTATCTGTAGAGGTTTTGTAGACGTATGTGGGAAGATGAATGTAAGAGATGTATGTCCATTTTTGACCTGGTGGCCCTAACGGCCAAGTTTCATATATATATATAGCATATGTTTCCATGACTTCCGCATAGTTTCATGAGATATAACGACGTTCATACGGAGACATGCATATGAATGTACATGAGCAAAGATTGGTTCTCTCGGGCCTCAACGGCTTCGGGTGCCAGTCCGCCTTGTTGGAATTCAGGGCGTGACAAAAGTGGCATCAGAGCAGGTCATCCTAAGGGTGTCTACAAACCCGTGTCTGAGTAGAGTCTTGCTTATGGATGTGTTGTGCACCACATTTATAAGAAAGAGGCTATGGGGCATTTAGGAGTCATTTCTTTTCTTCATTTTTAGATCGTGCAGTAGAGTCAATGTTGTAGGTGGAATCATATCTGACCATTGTATTTGGTTTTCTTTGTTATAGTAAAATGCCAATTACGAGACGAGGTAGAGGCAGAGGTAAGCAGGTAGATATGCCTACCGGAGAAGGAATGAGTAAATCACCACCTGACCAAGCTAGTCAAGGTGGGGCTGACACTGAAATTGCATCGCGATCTTCTCCTACTCTTCCATTTCCTGAAGAGTTGAGTGGTAGAGAAGTACAGGCAAAACCTCCTCTAAATGCGAATGATCAGGATTTAAGAAATGCAGTACATATGTTGACTCAAATAGTTGCTGTACAAACTCAGGGATGAGTTGGTCCAACGACAAGTGAGGATGTCGCGGCTAGAGTAGTTAGTCGTCGGACACAGGATTTTCTGAAATTAGACCCTCCCATATTCACTGGGTCAGATCCAAAAGTAGATCCACAGGAATTTGTAGACCAAATTCAAAGGGCTCTAGAAGTTATGCATGTGACTGGTGTAGAAACAATTGAACTTGCGGCTTATAGATTGAAAGGTGAAGCGATATTATGGTATGAAGACTAGAAAAGATCGAGGGGTATTGATTTACTTCCAGCTGGTTGGGAGGAATTCAAAACGGCCTTTCTTGATCACTACCTCCCATATGAGATCCGACAGGCCCGTGCAAACCAATTTCTAAATCTTCGCCAAGGGAATATGAGTGTTAGAGAATACAGCCTGCAATTTAATTCTTTGGCTCGATATGCTCCGAATGTTGTAGCCACAATGGAAGAAAGCGTCCATCGATATGTTGATAGATTAGAGCCATACTTGGTAAGGGACTGTACCATTGCTGCTTTGAACAAAGATATGAATATAGCCAGAATACATGCCTTTGCACAAAAGATGGAGGATTAGAGGCAACAGAGAAGGATACAAGGATTTGAAAGAGGGACGTTGAAGAGGGCTAGATCCACGGGACAGGTCATGGCATCCCAAGGAGGGTTTAGGCCTCGGATTTTTAATAGACCGCCTAGACCATCATTTTCTTATTCCACAACAGGTACTCCATCTCAGTTTCGAGGGTCTAAAGGTAGTCATGCTGGGCAAAGCAGTGTGGTTCGACGTTCACAGACAGTAAGATTTTCTCGTCAGCTATGCCAGCACTACCGGAAGTTTCATTCAGGTGAATGCCGGTATGGACCAAATGTTTGCTTGTGGTTTGGTATGCCGGGGCATCAGATGAGAGAGTGTCTACAAGGGGTCACGGGTAGTATGGCGCGACCTACAGGATCAGCCGTTGTGTCATCATCGTCAGGTGTACAACCTGCTAATCATTTTAGAGGTGCTAGAGGAGCAGTTAGTTTTAGTGGAATTCAGAACCGTACCTATGCCGTAGCGGATCGGCAGAATTTAGAGGCTTCTCCTGATGTAGGTACAAGTACATTATCCGTCTTTTCATATAATGAATTTGCATTGATTTATCTAGGTTCTACTCTATCACATGTTACTCTATTGATTGCGAAAGAATTTAAAAGAACACCGGAGTATTAGTTAAGTCAATTGAAGTATCTACACCTGTTGGTGAATTTATTATAGCTAAAAGAGTATATCGCAATTGTATAGTAACTGTTTGTGATCATGATACATTGGTTGATCTTATTGAGATGGAAATGGTGGATTTTAATGTTTTAATGGGTATGAAATTGTTGGCTTCTTGTTGTGTCACGTAGATTGCCAAAGCTAAAAAGTTATATTCTCATTTTTTTCACAAAAGACCGTCCTTGAATGGAAAAGTAATGTTGGAGCACCGAGAGTTAAATTTTTTTTTTTCCATTTAAGGCAAGGAAAATGTTATTCAATGGATTTATAAGACCTATTATGTCCCCCTCGGGGTGCACCGGTGTTATTGTTACGGAAGAAAAATGGTACACTGAGAATGTGTATTGATTGTCAGCAACTGTATAAAGTAACGGTTGAGAACAAACATCTCCTCCCTAAAATTGATAATTTATTTAATCAGTTACAGGGTGCCAAATGTTTTTTTTCAGAGATTGACTTGAGATCGGGTTACCATCAAGTCAGGGTTAGAGAAAAAGATATACTAAAACAACTTTTCACACACGATATGGCCATTATGCATTTTTAGTTATGTCATTTGGACTAACCAATGCACCAGCAGTTGTTAGGGATTTGATGAAAGGGTGTTCAAGCCATTTTTAAATGTGTATGTGACCATGTTTGGAGATGATATTCAAGATCACAAGAGGACCCTGCTAATCACTTATAGCAGGTGTTACAGAAGTTTTCTAAATGTGAATTTTGGTTACAATCCGTAGAATTCATGGGTCACATTTTATATGATGAAGGAATGAGGGTCGATACACAAAAGATAGAAGCGGTGAAAAATTGGCTAAGGCCTACGACGCTTACAGAGATTCATCATTTTCTTGGGTTGGTTTGTTATTATAGGAGATTTGTTGAAAATTTTTCATCCCTACACCTTTAACAAAGCTAACACACAAGGCAACTAAGTTTCAGTGGAATGATGCATGTGAGAAGAGTTTCCAAGAGCTGAAAGATAAATTGACTTCTACACCTGTATTAGTACTTCTCGAAGGTATAGAAGGGTATGCAGTATATTGTGATGCTTCAGGAGTCGGCTTAGGATGAGTATTGATGTAACACGGTAATGTGATAACTTATGCTTCAAGATAATTGCATCTATATGAATAAAGAAATTATCTCACACATGATCTTGAGTTAGCAGCTGTGATAATTGCTTTAAAAAAAAATAGATGGTGCCACTATTTGTAAGGGGTTCACGTTGAGATACATACCAATCATAGGACGTTCGTAGTATATTTATAAGTAGAAGGACCTAAACTGGAGACAGTGAAGGTGGCTGGAATTACTAAAGGATTATGATAGTAACATCTTATACCATCCCTGAAATGCAAATGTGGTAGTCGATGCATTAAGCCGCAAAGCAGTAGAAAGCACGAGTGGTCAGTTGACGGAACAGAAAAAAATATAGTCAAGGATCTACATAGATTAGACATCTAGGGAATTCGTCTTCTTGAAACTCCAGATGAAAGAATTATAGTATAAAAGGCAGCAGAGTCTTCACTTGTAGCTGAGGTAAAGAAAAAGCAATATGCAAACCCTATTTTATTTCAGTTGAAAAAGAATGTACAACAAAGATCTACAAAGGTAGTGGAGCTTACATAAGGGGGGAGTACTTCAACCCATATATATATATGAGCTAAGGAAATGAATTATGACAAAAGCACATCATTTACGGTATTCTATTCATTCGGGAGCAACCAAAATGTACCATGGTTTGGAAAAGATGTATTGGTAAGGTTACATCATTGCAGAATTTGTGGTTCATTGTTCGTATTTTCAACAAGTGAAAGTAGAGCATCAGAAACCAGGAGGTTATATGCAATGTATGGGTTTTCCAATTGGAAATGGGACATGGTTAACATGAATCTCATTGCAAATTTACCTCATACACATAAGTTTGTTTCATACACTTTGGAAATTTGATTCCATGTGAGTGATAGTTGACAAGTTACCAAACCAGCACACTTGTTGCCTGTCAAGACCACCTACACAGCTGAAAAATATGTGAGGTTGTATATTGAAGAGATAGTACGACTACACGAAGTCCCAATCTCCATTACATCAGACAGGGGAGCTCAATTTACTGCACATTTTTGTTTGGAAGTTTTTTTCCAGAAGAGTTTGAGAACCCAAGTAAATTTAAGTATGGCTTTCATCCTCAGACATATGGGCAAGCCGAATGTATTATGCAAACACCTAAAGATATGCTACGAGCTTGTACAAGTGATGGGTATTTGTGAAAGTGTCAGCAATGAAAAGGGTAATGAGATTTGGAAAGTGAAGAGGTTAAAGAAATAGCTTCTGTGAAAGTACTTTGGAGGAATCAGCAAATAGAAGAGATCACATGGGAAGCCGAGAAATGATAAAGTCTAAGTACCTTCATTTGTTTCAAACGAAAGAGAAAGTTCAAAATGTGGGATTGGACCAATAAAAAATAAGTATTTATACGTATTATGTGTATATGATAACGTGAAGGATAAATTTAAACTTAAATTTGTGTAAAGGGACAATGTCGCTAACATTCGAGGACGAATGTTTCTAATGGGGAAAGAATGTAACACCCCGTACATTTCTGAACCTATTTAATTACCGTAACATTTATGGAATTATTTAACTTGAGTTGGTTGGTGTATTATGCATTAACAATATTGGGCTAAATTAATCTTGTGTCTTTGGGCTCAAATGAGGCCCAAAATGAACCAAAAGACATGGCCCAAAAAGTGGAAAAATGACCCATTCTACATGGACCAAGTAAGCATGTCATTATTGACCAAAAGTATTGGCTAAGGATGACTTTAAAGGGGTTATATAAAGTGGGAAAAATCAGATTTTATTCCTCAAAAGACACATGCCTCATTCTAGAGTTTTCCACAATATTCTCTCCTCTTCCAAACCCTAAGCTATCATCCTCTTTGGGGAAGATCACTCCTTTGAAAGATTTGGTAAGTGTATAATCTTATGGTTTAATATATTATATGCTTAATATGGTGTATAAATCATGTTGGTTATGTCGACAAAGTGGTGAGAAGTTCACTACGTGTGAAATAGTCTATGTTTGCTTAATCGGTAAAGGGTTTTGCCTTATAAACTTGAAAGTGGATTTGTGGTCTTGAAGGAAGTGAATTTGATGGATTAAATATCAACATTTAAGATATGTTTATGCCCTTAAATTTATTCCTCTTTGTGTATCACATTTGGAATTGTTGTTGTGAAATTGTACATGGAATCGGTGGCGTATTGAATTAATTATGATCATGTACCATTCATTGTGAAAAAGGATCCAAGAGAGACCCATTTTGGCCGAAACGGGCACCCGCCCTCGCGGGTAGGGCACCTGCGGGCGCAGATGCCAATGCAGGTGGCCCTGGACACTGACAATGGGAACCTGCGGATGTAAATTACCCACCTACAGGAACATGTGGCTTCGCAGGTCAGTCTAGAACTCCGTTTCGCATGTTTTTGCATCTCTTTGACCCCCCGAAACCCCTATACCCTTCATGGATGCAATTATCAACTTATGGTACCTTTTGAATGACTTTAAGAGTATCCCGGAGGTATTTTGAATGGTATCAATTATGGATTGTTGTTCATGTTTTGTTTTGAAAGGTATTGAGACGACTTGATGGAGTAATTATGACGTAGTGTTAATGGGGAAATGTAAAGGATAAACTTGGTTCTGAAATGATATTGGTTTATGATGTCTTGGTCAATGTGTGGAATGTTATGGTATTATTGGTATGGTGATGCAATAAATGGTATGATAAGAGGGAGAAATGACGTTAGCTGGCAGTCACGTAATTCATAATCATTTTATGCACTTGTAATGTAGTTCGTTATTAACATGAGCTTCGTTATGTACTTGTGTTGTAGAGTAACACGTAAGGAAGGAGATGAATTGTTGTATTCACATATTGATTGGATTGTTACAGTCATACATTGGGAAGATAAGGTATCTAAGGTTACTCTTTCTGTACCCTTCTGCAACACATATTGTTCACATTAACATTGTACTTGTTCCATTCTGAAGTGTTCTAAAGTATTCCTGGCTCAGGTTGACATATATTGTTATTCACATGTTTCTTATTCTTCGACCAATTGTGATTCACATGTCTCTTATCCATTGACTGAAGTTCCTAAGCTCTCATAATGTTGTAACTACTAAAAGAAACCATCTCAAGGGAAGTGATGGTGTAAGGAGAATCTATTCATTCTTGAGTAGCATATCCCATAATGTCATGCTCCAAAGTTCCAATAATGATATGGCCACAAATGTATCAATCTCTTACAAGAAAATGTATCAATCTCTCACAAGAAAATGTATCAATCTCGCAAAAGTAAAGGAATAAAGTAATGCATATATGGTTTATTGTTTGAGAACCGGGACGACACAATGGGGTACATAAGCCTAGCTCAAGCGGACCCTAAATACTATATTATGACCCACTGATAAAGTGGATGACTACACACCGATAAGGTGGATGACTACCCACTGATAAGGTGGATGACTACCCACTGATAAAGTGGATGACTACCCACCGATAAGGTGGATGACTATTTTATGACCCACCGATAAGGTGGATGACTAATAATGATGATGAAAGTAAAAGCAAGGAAAATAATGAATGTAAAATACATGGTTCCACACATGCAGAACGGTAGTTTATTCATAATGTTTATTCACTCGTATTTTGTTCCATTTGAATTCCATATCTCATGCAGTTGCTTTTAGGCTTACATACTCAGTACATTCTTCGTACTGACCCCCTTGGGGGACTTACCTTACTTGCTGCAGGCACAGGTGCTAGTAGACCTCCACAGTAGGTTGCGGGTCATTTGCAAACCATTGGTGAGCTCCAGTTGGTTCGGGGCTTTCCGAGTCTCATGTGTACATTGATTTCGGCTTTATGTAAATGTTGTATAAAGAGGGGACTTGTCCCGACTTTAGGTTGGTTATGTATATGTATCTGTAGAGGCTTTGTAGATGTATGTGGGAAGATGAATGTAAGAGATGTATGTCCGTTTTTGACTTGGTGGCCCTAACGGCCAAGTTTCATATATATATATATATATAGCATATTTTTCCATGACTTCCGCATAGTTGCATGAGATATAACGATGTTCATACGGAGACATGCATATGAATTTACATGAGCAAAGATTGGTTCTCTTGGGCCTCAACGGCTTCGGGTGCCAATCCGCCTCGTTGGAATTCGGGGCGTGACATGCTCACCTTCCCATCTTTAATGCACATGTTTGCATTCTCTCTACCTTGAACTTGATAAACTCCAACACCAAATTAGTAAGGTAAAACGGAAAGAATTTTCAGCTCCATCGAAGTTGAATTTTTGAGGTAGAAGGAAAAATATTTTCAGCTTATACAAAAAATAGGTTGGCATAGTATTTAGAAAATTCAAGATCATTTTTTTTGTTTTTCGAACAAAATTAAAAGATTCCTCTAAAAGAAAATCCACACCCAATATGACAAATAGCACGATTTTACAGAAGTTATACAAAATGACAGCTATCACAAATATACAAAGCTGTAAAACACGCATATACACATATTTACGGAACTTAGACGAACAGGATAATAAAGGAAATAGGATGATTTTTACACTATTTTGCTTCCCACAGTCTCAAATCCAAATTTGAAGGAAACAATCTTGAATCCGATTTTCAAATAACGAACAACAACGCGACCATAACCAAATATGAAGCCAAAAAAAAAATAAATCACATATTCACTTGGTTAAAGACTTATATTTTCATACCCAAAATAACGTCACTAAAATCACAATTATATTTTATCCACAAAGGCGACGAAAGGTAACATCAACACAATTAAACATTTGAAAATAAAACACATATTTACAAACTGAAATAAGACGAAAGAAACGAAGATGGAGATGAATAAAGAGGGGCAGATTCACACCTTTTTTGGGACAGTGACACCGAGGCTTTTCCGTCAAGATTTCGGTGATAAAACTCAAACTCCGGGACTCTAACTTAAACTGAAATCAAGAAGAAAACCAAACAATTTTTCGTGACCCCTTGCTTGTGAAATTTTGCAAGTGTTTTCTGATTTTTTTTCCGGGTATTCGACTCAGATATTTTGAACCTTCACTCCATTTTTTTTCGAATTTTGCTTTCCCTTTTTTTTGGATTTTCAGCTTATTCCCTCTCTTGGGATTTTTCAACTTATTCCCCGGAAAACCTCTTCTTGAGAGGGTGAAAATGCTTCTATTTATAGGCAAAATCCAGAATTGAAAGTCCTGATTTGAAACAAGAAATTTTGTAAAAACATGGGTATTGAGAGTGAATTTGAAATTTGAATTCAAATCCATGATAAGTCTTGCCTTTACCTTCATGATTTAATGCTAATTTGAACTCAAAATCGAGTATTTTCACTAATTCGGGACTGAACTTTTCTGCCCAAAGGGATTCACGGGCTGAAGGAGATAAAATGGTGCTAATCTCGCGCTGAGATGGCAGAGATTCGGCAGCTATGCACAGCTAGGGTCGACGGATTCGGGCATGGTGAAGGAAAGGTAAAGGAGAGAAAAAGATTGGGGGGGGGGTTGCCTGAGAACCTACCAGAGAATACTGGGGACCACCCCTGTGATCATGAGCACCACCTTTAGTAGGAGGCGACACTGATCTGATCGGCTGAACATTTGCCCAACATGCTGAATCATCCCACACTAGGGACATTCTCTAAAGTAATGACCAGTAACCCCGCAACTATAGCAAGCCCCAGATACTCTACTCTGTCCAGAAGATTCAGCTGACCTGAAATAGCCACCTCGGCTAGAAGACTCAGAATTTGCATCTCTCAAAGACTGGCCACTGTTCGGGCCATGGTAATCACTGTAGCTGGACTGACCTCCATTAGTAATCTGAAGTGCTGCTTGAACGGGCCTACTAGACTTTCCCTGATGCTGATAAGAATGATGTGGACGGTACCTACCCTGAGAAATTTTCCTCTAAACTTCGAGCCACTACGGCTCTCACTAAAACTACCCTGATGACTTGGTCTCTTATAGTTGCACCTTGGGCCTCACGATGCAACTCCTCTATAGTCTGGGCATAATTAGAAACCTTAACAAAAGACATACCCGCTGTAATCAAACTTTGAGTATTCATGTAAAGAGAATGTCTCAACCCTCTAACATAACACCGAATCCGCTCATGCTCGGTAGGCAAGATCGTAGTAGAATGTCTGGACAACTCATAGAACATTGCCTCATACTCACCACCAACATAGAACCCCACTGTAAGTTGGTAAACTGATCTCTCAGGTACTCACGAAGACTACGCGGCATATACTCTCCAAGAAAGCCTCAAAGAACTGAGTCCATGTCATAGAGGAAGATCCAGCTAGCCTGGAATCAAGATAACCTCTCCACCAATGTCTAGCTGCCAAATCCTAATGAAAAGTGGTGTAGTTAACCCCACGAACCTCAGCTAGGCCTAAATTACGGAGCCTATCCTCGAAAGCAGTCAAGAACTGAAATGCATCCTCACCTAGAGCCCCTAAAAACCTAGGTGGAGTTAATCTCAGTAATTCGTCCAGTATCTTCTGCTCCTTAATAAACATACTGGCTGGGCGACTATTGGCTGAGCAACTCCTGGAGATGGAGGTACCACAACTATGGGAGCCGCAGCTATAGGTTGCGCCCCTACATCAATACCACTTTGATCCACAGACTCAGCACCATCATATGGTGCACCACCAACTAATCCTAATAACTGGACCAAGGAATCTCTGAGCAATGAGAAAGAAATTAACCTCGATAGAGCCTGGGCTACCCCTGGCCCACCAATGGCTGGGGTAGCGGAACCTGTGTAGCTACCTCTACCTCGGGAGCAATAATAAGATCTGGTGAAGGCTCCCTATCCTGACCCCTAGCTGGGGCTGTAGCTCTAGCCTGACATCGACCTCTAGGTTGGCCACGACCTCTGGAAGGTGCTCTAGCCACAGACTCGAGATCCTCATCTTCGTTCGTAGTATCGCACATCTTGACCATCTCTGATAGAGCGAAACAATGAGAACCTTAGAAACTAATACAAACTCGACACATGAAATGAATGAATAAAGTGCAGTCATCCTAAGAATGTCCTATAGCCTCCTGACGATAGGATGCAGATGTCCTCGTTCCAATTCATGGGACTCTACTAGACACTTGTTCTTGTACCCACAATACCAGTGAACCTAGGCTCTGAAACCAATTTGTCACGGCCTAATTTTCGAGTCATGAAGGCACCTACTTTAATCCTCTAGTAGGTAAGCCAAACCATAGCCTGGAATGACAAGTAATGGGCTAATTGGTGGAAGGTAAAGTAAATATCGGAAAATAAGCATACAATAAGCTTGTAAGCAATATAAATAAGAATACGACAATATCAGTGTCAAATGGAATGGAGGAAGAACAGAAGAAATATCCCACGACCTAGTAAAGCCGGTACAAGAGCCACTAAAAACAAAATGAGAGTACTGAATAGTATCAATATATAGAAAGTATCGATAACTAAAGATTGTCCAAAAGAAAAGGAAGGAGAGGGGATTAGCTTCAGCTCTGAAAGCTCGCCCTATCTATGAATCCTGAGAGCAGCTAGAAAGAACATCAGCGATGACAACTAGTACTCGGATCTGCATCAAAAAAAGATGAAGAAGTGTTGCTTGAGTAACAAAACAACGGGTACTCAGTAGACATCATCAGTCGACTAAGTTAAATCATAATTGAAGTATAATAGAATGCGAGAATTTAAACTATGTCAAGGAATAAGAGGAAAACCTGAAATAATGCTCCAGCTGACAGATAATAAATAATAGTATAAATAATATCTAAAGGAAGGCAAGCTAACTACTGTCTAACTGGGCCTCCATAAGCCCAGAAGGCACAAATAAGAGAAAATTAACCCAAACGAGCCCCCATAAGCCCTATGGATGCAATCAAGAGTAGAGCTATCAATAATAATAGGTATGAAGTGACCAACAAATGAAATCATAGTTGAATCTTCCCATACCATTATTGTCGGACTCGAACCAAACTCTTAGCATCCTAAATAAACCATAAATACTGGACTCTAACTGGTATTTAATATCATAAGTGACCAACAAATTTCGGACTCAAACTGAACTCTAGTATCATGTATGCCGGACTCGAACTGGGAATATAGTACCATATGCCAATAGTAGTTGCCGGACTCGAACCAGTCTTTAAAGTAAATACAAGGTTACAAGTGTAGTTGGAAGTTAGAAAGATGTCCAAGTCACAAGAAATTCTAAGAAGACACTCAAGATAATGGAATAAGGCCTCCTAGGTCTACAAGGAGCTAATTAGGATAATTGACCTAAAAGAGGGACGACAGGGGCCGCTACTAACCCCAAAAGTCCATACTAAGGCAATTTCTACCCGAAATTAGACTAATGCTTCAAAGTTCCATATTAAGGTATTAGATAATTCCAAACAAGTCCTAAGGAAACAATTTAATTCAAGGGGGATATGAATAGGTCAATTCTACTTAAAAATGGCTCTCTAATTGGCTAAATATTCCAAATTTCACTAGCATGCAACCAAATCATAAATTCCAACCCAATTCTAGCATAATAATATACTAATACCATAATAGACCTCAATCTGTAAAAAAAGTAAGCCTAGCCTACTTGGATGCTGATGAATGCCTGAGAAAGTCCACTAAATTGGAGCTTTTCCCTTTTGAGAAGCCTCCTCACGATGTCATGCTATCAAAATAAAGATCTAAACATTAATACGAGAATAACAATACCCATATTGCATATAAATGTTCCAGCTCCAAAATCGAGCTAAAAAACCCATGTGGGGCCTGTTTATGAAATCACAACTTTGATATCGTCAAAACGTCCCTCTAATATCAAGGATCATTACCTTAAAAAATGGGTTAATTTTGAGCACAAATGAACCCAAAATCAACCCGTAAAGTGAACTAGAGATTTAAACTTAAATCGGAGAATAAATTAATAAATTAGACAAAAACTTATGAAAATTTTGATGAGAAAATGCCCCCAACGAACCTTCCAACTTACCACAAAAACCCAAAGATCACACTCTACCCTCTCTAAGCTCTCTAGGGTTTTGAGGGACCTAGAAATGAAAATAATGGACCAAAATCGGATAAGGAGGGACATTAATGCACCACCGATGACTATTTTAGCAGCCACATGACTGATTAAGTGGTCATTGCTAAAGCAACAAACCATCGCTTCAGCAGCCAAGCCTAAAGGCTGGCCTTCCCTAAAGCGGACGAGTGTCTCTTAAGCGACCTCTGCCAAAGTGGCAAGGTCTCCGCATAAGCGACCAAGCGGGAACCCTGGGTTGGTCGCTAAAGTGATCTATTGGTTGCTAAAGTGACCTCCGTTTAAGCGGCTGCACCAGCTGAGTTCCGACACCAACACTTAGCAAACTTTGCTAAGTTTCTACCTTAGGGATTCATTTAGAATCCCATGAATGTAAACAAACTATGCTACCCTACCAAATTCAAGATTCTGGACTCAATGACCTCATCAAAATTTCCATCCGAGGGTGTTTCGATGAAATATGGGTCCCACACCCAATTGTCGTTTTAACTAATTTCCATCTAATAACCCAAAATGAGTCCGAGAGTCTTGGGACCCGAACCAAAGGTCCACCTAGGGTAGACTCGACGTTCTGAAGCTACTGGAACTATTAGAATTGGTATACGAGGTTGTTAACATGAGGCTTAGGTTCGATACCCAAATTTGAACAATGAAGTCTTCTAAGCAGGGAATTTACTATAAAAACTAAACAAACTACCCGATAACCGAATTGTCGGCTCCAGCAAGTCATAAATGACTTAGGGCAGCTATGGGAAAGCTCTAAACATCAAAATAATATGGAAATACTGAAAATGACCTAGAGGTTCATTATAATTAGCCACTGACTAGCTCTATCATGCTCAACCTATCTCCATTAATAGAGTTTTGAAGCTAAAGAACCCACCTTTATTGAACTTAAGATCTCCAACCATCAAAGTTCATGTTTGTGAACCATAATTTCATACTAGAAAGATTTAAATTACAATCTAAAATCAGCACTAGGTGAAAATAATTATACCCATAGGTTTTCCCTATGATTTCATGAACCTAGGGTTTCAAACCACAAGAATTTCACCATATTTTCCCATTTTAATGATTGTAGAAGATGAACAGATTAATCAATGTTAAAAAGGAGTAAAACTCTTACCTCAACGAAGGATTTCCACCCCAACCATAAGAAATTCTTCCCTTTAGAGATTAGGAATAAAATATTTGAGTTTTGGGGCTGAAACCTGTCAAAATCAGCCTTAAGTACTATCCCGTTACTGCTGCGGCAGTTAACTTCTCAGTGAGGATAGTGTTAAGTAAAATGGTCATAAAATTTTACTCTAAAGGCGGATTAACTTACGTTTGGATGCGTTGGAAAGAAGACTCAAAGATATTTCATTTATGGTATTTGAACCCATAACTCTCTATATTCTAGGAGATATGCTCGTTTGAAGTTGACTCTAGTTTAAACTTAGCTCGAAACTCAATCCGTAAGAACTCTTTCAATTTATCTTTGTGCTAGGGGTATTGTATGACCTTAATACATGTCCAATGCACTCCCATACTAAAGAATTAGTCCTATAACTTACGATGATAGAGGTTATTATGATTGTTCCACATATATTTTCTATAACGATGAAATGGGTCGGTACATTAGATACCAATTTACCCACCGTTAGTTCCTAAATGGTCATTGGTAGAAATGAGAGATTTTAGCACGATTCTCGGAGTTCAGCATGCACAATGGTTAAGAAACTAATGCAACCTCCCATAAACTTCTAACACAATTCGATAACACTTACTAAACCACCATCTAATAATATTGCCAACTAGCCTACACACCACAGATCACTAAGCTCTAGGCACAAAGAACGACCACTATAAATCAAGGAATACGATTCGTAATAAAATTTATGTAATTGGTCATCTACAATATCCAGATTACCATACAAAATTACAGCGCATGAACATTTAGGATGACAACGGAGATAACAGGGGGGATAAAACTGTCTACCGCTGCAGCGACACTTTTATCGTTGCAGTGGTACCACTACAATGGTGAATTTTCCGCTGTAATGGCTCAAAAAAGTAACTTGGGACTTGGTCCTAGTTCAGGCCATTTCACAACACACTTCTGGGAATTCACCATTGCGAATTAACCTTTTCAATACAATCACTCTAAATGGAGTTCTACCAACTCGTTTTATGCACCAAAAGTTTCTACGAGTTCCTAAACTTGTCCTCTAACCTATTAACCAATAAAATCCACTAATCAACACACAATAATCCACCATTAAACACTAATCCACACAATGCCAGATTCTTAACCAAAGTCATAATACTCTGCTAGTGTCATTCCTATACTAGGAACAAGTTTAGTAGGGTACTTATTCCCTAACCAATGTTATAACTAACACAACACCACCAACAAATCACTATGAGTTTCCACTATCACATATATTCTCCACCACAACTCATATTAGTCTATTTGACCCTACAACATACCTCAACCACTCAAGGGGCAATACGAACCAAATGTTATCATGTAACAACAAGAGGGATATGAATATGCCAAAACTCATCTAATAACTCTACTCTCTTGATCAACCCTGCAACTAAAGATTATCAACTAAAATCAAACAAAATTTTACCAAACTTATTAACTCAACTACAATACATTTGAGGGATACTATTCACCAATAATTATTCCTATACACTAAGAATTTATGCAATATCAATCCATAATCAGCCAACTAAAAGGTAAGTTTAGTAGCCCTGCCTCCTCACTAAGTCTATGAACACTATTTAACTATCACGTCATTTTCATCGTTAAAACTTAACCCACTATATTTATTCATACCCACCATGGGTTTTGTACAACAGGTTAGTCTACCTTTAGGACATCGATGCCCTTATCTTCATAAGATCATTCCAGTCACTTAACCAAATAAGCTATATAATTGTCAATCACACAATAAAGGTTCAACTTACCCATAATAAGTAAAACCATTATTACCACTTCCCCTTATCATATTACAAGAAGAAACTAGTTTTATATATCTAGTCCATTTACCTTGCATTATTGACATAAACTACATAATTCACCTTACGTTAAAGTCACCAATGTTGTGTATGACAACTAAATTCATCTTAGTTCAACCAATCACTTATTATGGAATCATTAACAAGTTAACTCATTATCTAGATTATTCATACAAGGATGATCCAATAGCACTTCAGGCTCTAATATAATCATCAAAGATCAAACCACACAAGGATTCCCAGTATCATTATCATTAATCAAACTACAAGAGGATCCTAAATATAATCATTGTTAATCAAACCATATAAGGACCCTAGATATTTTTAGTAACGACAAAATGGGACATTACAACTTGTTTTTAAGTGTAGTAGGCACCTTCTTGTCACACAAGATTCCAAAAATGAGCCTCCATTTGATCCACCTTACCCTAATCTGATGAGTGACATACTCGCCAATCTCTCTATTCCCCTAAATCATAGACCCAAGATACTTGAAACTATCTCTCTTCTGGATGGCATAAGTATCAGGCTTTACAACCACATTAGCCTTATGCGACACCTCGCTGAACTTATACTCTAAATATTCCATCTTGGACCCACTCAACCTAAACTCTTTAGAATCTTGGGTTTACCTCCAAACCTCTAACTTAGCATTAACTCCACCATGGGTCTCATCAATCACGCCTACATCATCTGCAAATAGAAAACACCAAGGCATCTTGCCTTGAATTTGCAATGTCAAAACATCCATCACCAAGGTAAATAAAAATAGGCTAAGAATTGATCCTTAGTGTAACCCCATCAAGATAGAAAGTGCTCCGAGTCCCCTCTCATAGTCCTAACCTAAGTCTTGGCTCCATCGTACATATCCTTAGTCGTCCTAGCATACACCATCGGTATACCACTGGCCTCCAAGCACCTCCATAAAACCTTCCTTGGGACTCTATTATATGCCTTCTCCAAGTCTATTTATCGAATCCTAACTAAATAATTTATTAGTTTGCTATTTATGATAGCTATTTATATCCATAATTATTATGAACACAGGGTTATTTTTGCAAAAAATAAAAAAATCACAAAATAGAGGAAGGCCTTGGTAGCCTATTGCTCGGGCGTAGCTGCAACAATGAATTTTCCGCTACATCAATGTCGTTGTCCTGACAAAAGTGTCTATACCGTGGTGCCATGAAGCGGCAAGGAGCCATTGCAGCGATGTTGCTGCAATTGCTGCAGCAATACCAAATAGTGACTCTGAGTTTAAACCATTTTTAGGTCTTTTCTAATACGATGCTATCCTATAAACACTTTATTACTCCTATCACCCCATGTTTTAGTAGATTTTAACCAGTATACTTATTTTTTTAATTCTAAGACTATTTTTCATGTGGTTTTCACATCCCTCGACTTATTTACGCAGCAACAATGTCTGAAAATACCTTTATTCTTAAGTGATTTCTTACCATGATTACTTAGACTTATCTAACAAGGGTATCCAATTATTTTGTCAGGACCCAGATGGAAATTAAGGTATATTTTAAATCATGGTAAATTAAGACGTGTCTAGAGTCTTGGAAATGAAGATATACCTTAAAATCACACGTGTCTAGAATCTTGGAAATGAAGATATACCTTAAATCACACCTAGCCCTTATGATTCCCAAACTTCCCAATGAAACCACTCACCTTATGATGCTTCTAAACATCACTTACACTTGAGAAATATTGTTCCTCTCACAGTAAGGAAATAATACAGTCAAACAACAATAGTCCATATAATGAATACACGTAGCATTCTATCATAACACAACAAAAATAGTTAAAACACAAGTATCTTTTCAGTAGACATAACCAATCAACTAAAAAAGAGTTATGCTTACCAATTACACTAAAAACTCCATTACTTACTATGTCAAATAATATAACCACCTAAAAGATGCACATATCACTCATTCAAAACATAATTCACAACAATAGCATACAAGTCATATGCCTCTTATTGACCTCTACCGATTATAGTAAAACTATTTTGACCTTCTGAAAATTATCGAGAAACCAATTGGGACCAACTAATCCCAATTGAGATTTTTGAAATACAAATTAGAATCTGCCAGATACCAATTGGACTCAACTTGGGGAGGGAATACTGAACTAGCATGATAGGAGAGAAGAAAGTGACAATAATTCCTAGATGCCTTGTAGCTCCCTACAAATTTGATATGGATGTCAACACACCAATCCATATGACTCTACTCGATATTTGCTTTTGTACTGGTAGACTGGTAACCTGGGCTCTGATAGCATCTTGTCACAACCTAAATCACAAATCAAGCGGGAACATACCCAACTCTAACCTAGCTAGGAGAACCCTTACCACTAAACCATTCAATTAAGTGCAGAAGATATGTTAAATAGTTTTTGAAAAGAACAATCCTTCTAACAAAAGAAAGATCTGCTTAAAATACATTTATTACATAATAATATTATAGAATTAACTATTAATTTCCCAGAACCTAATCTAAACTGGTACAAGAACACTAAACAATAAAAAAAAATACCTGATACACAACATCTATGTAAGAGTAAGATGACAGAAACTGTTGAAGAATAACCACCGTCGTACCTATAGAAACTCCAAATGACATACAATATCACCATACCCCTAAGTAAAGATATAGTAAGTGTAGTATCAGTACAACCATGCATACTGGTAGGTATTATCAGCTGACAAGGGTTAGAAACAAATAACAATAATAGAAAATAGAGAGAAAAATAATGGCAACAATTAATACTCAAGATAACCAAACCTTCCCAAGCCCATCTTAAAGTTCTGTAACTCTTGCCTTACCTCCTTCTCTAATAACCCTATGATTCTATGCCCAAAACAATTATGACCCACTATTCCACCTCTGAATTATATCGACAAGGGCCACTAGTCTGACTCTCTAGGATACCTTTATGGACTAGAACATATCACCCAATACGCTACATGTATATATATATGTATAAACTCTACATACTAAAGTTAAGATATATACTCAAATCAAGGCATACCTTACACCCACAAGCCAAATACACAACAACCACTTCGATAAATATATAAGCACAGTAATCAGATGATATGAATGCATGCATGCAAATTGTACACACATACTAGAGTCAGCAGGGACTCTCATCTATGACCTGTAGGGGATAAGCATGGTACCCAACCTAATAATAGGGTCAGCGTAACACCTAATCCAATAATGTCACCTTAATATATATAATCTCAATCCAATGATCAATTCATAATGTTAATTCAATATTCTCAAATAGTGCCCAAAGGCTTGTCATAACATTCAACTTATATGTATAAAAGCACAAAGTCACTCAATTCAACATCATACTTGAACGACTCATACTTACCCAACCCAACAGTTCCACCCACTGATCACTTCCTAAACTTATACTGACTAACAACTCTAATTAAGGATACTATACTTTACCTCTTCCTTCCCTTCCTTCCTACTACACCTATACCCATTCTACTACAAGTAACTTCTCCTAACACGGTTCATTTCCTCCACATACTCTTTTGAATCCTCTCTAACTTAATAAGGACATCTGTGTACTTACCGAACACATATTTCCACTCTTAGTTTAGACTCTACCAGTTCCTCCCGACCCATCAGAAAGCATATCTGGACCCTAACCCTATAGTCATCTTACTTATTGTCGACCTAACCCTTTATCTAACTTGCAAAACACTTCCATTTACCAACCTACCTATAGTTCATGAAATCCTTATACCTTTTCGACCATTAAAGAAGTAATAGAGTTTAATAACTCAATATGTAACATCATCAATTCATTATCTTTGTTCTTGCTATCATTTTATCTATCCAAACTCTGTGTGCATAGGCCTAAAACATAAAATCTCCTAAAATGACTATCGTTATTACATGCATATAGCCCAAGTCTACTATAATTAAACATAACCTACCTCATATATGAGTTCTACTGCTATGGAGAGCGATAAGTTATTCTTTGTATGCCCATTCTTTGACTAGTGCATAGAAATCCCGATGGGAATGCTTTGGAAATTACCATCTCGAAGCTTGCCCTCTAAACTCTTGTTTTTTCTATGCATAGGGTTCACTTAGGATTTTTTTAGTGAGGGGCCAAAAAAGGCACAAGAAGCCGTCAACTGAGTGAGGGTTTTAAATAATCCTCGAGCAGCTTACTGCCCGACTACCGCTAAAGCTACGAAAGGGTCTATGCAGTGGTAGACCTATCGTTTCATAAATAGGTCAGCAGGCTTAGCCCAATTTTTTGAATTTTTGACCCAAAATTATTTTGGCCACGACTTTTCCTATGAAATAATTCCTAGAAGGCCCGAAATGAAGATTTCTTTGTCGAAATGTTTTTTTGAGATTTTTCTATCATAACAATGATTTGGTTCATTACATTAGGACTAAATTTCAAATATGTATGTAACACATGCTTAATATAAAATTAAAATATCTTGTTGTAACGATCCAATATATCCTTACTAAAATTGCCTTGTCTTAAGGGTACGAGGTATGTGAATTTCGTTAATACCTCTAAAATAGGTGCATAAAAGACATAATTAATAAATTCTAAGAAGAAATTTTTGGGTGGATGACGTCACCCTGCTATAGTTGTAATTTTCCTACTATAGCGCCACCGCGGTAGCAACATGTAGGCTGCTATAGCGGGACACCGAGAAATAGAAATAGTCCACCCAAATTTTTAATTAACCTTTTCCTTTAAGTTGTAAATGAAAATGAGGATTCATTCTAAAAATCTCTTAGAGTTGCCTCAAGGTTTTGGAGCAATAGATAAGAAGGGGTATGCTCAGACGGGGTAAAACCAAACTTTTCCTTGTGGATTTCACAATGATAATCACTAGAATGGAGCTGGAGGTTCAAGTTAATGTCTTCGTATAAGATTCTTAGTGCCTAGGTAGGCTAGGTTTAATTGAGTAACAAAGTCTTGTGTTAGAAAATGTATGCATAACATAGATTGATGGGATTCTATGCATAGGATTGTAGGCACAGAGTTTGGATGGATAAAACCAATAGGTTAGGGATATGTGAATAAAATATTTATTCTTGAATGAGTTTGTGACATTATTGATGCTTCACTGTCATTCCTTGTGCATAATTAATTGGTTAGTGAGTTAAAATATTTGGTATCATACTGTGGTGTGGTTAAATTGTTAAGTGTCGGTATGTTAGATATGAAGGCCTTAATCTTAGTTAAATGGATTAATTGTGTGACTTGGGGGAGGAATTAGAGTAAGATGGAAGGATGGGAGTAATGAAGCATAAAATAGAATGGGTGTATATGTATTCTTAATATTGATAGTTTAATGTTAATTCTAAGGCAATGTGTGTGTTCCTTGCTTTATGTGTCACTAGGCCCCGTATATTACTATTGGTTGGAAGGGTTAGGTGATCTTTGAATTATAATTGAGACTCAATTTGGTTAATAAGTGCATATTAATTATCGCTTTGTTTACTTATTGCAATGCATGATGTGAAAGTGTACTTGTTGAATAAAATTACAAGTGGTTTAATCCCCTAAAATGAGATTATGTAAAAAGACTTATTTGAAGTGCAAGTGGGGTTGTGTTATCTCATATTGTGATTGTATATATTGTGACATGGATTCTTATTATGATATGAATTGGTAAAGGTCATCATCATTAAATTGGTGGAATTTAGGGAGTATAACGGCAGGGATATGGAATAAGGGAGGAATAACACTTGGTTTGGCATAAGGGTTGATTGTGGGAATTTATAAAACCCATAGCATGTGTGTAAAAGGTATTGGTAATTTTGATAGTTCCATAAGTGGACTGGGTTGTATTGTTGTTATTTGGGTTCCTTGAGTGAACCGATTAATAATACTATTGTTGTACGGATCCATGAGTGGTCCAGGCTATTGATATACATGGATTGAGTAATTATTTATTAAAGTTCCATGAATAGGAAATTATGGTGAGGTTGATGTTAAATGTTACGAGTCATGGTATTGATCTGGTCAAATAATTATACTTATTTCATGCTTTCCAATTTTACTTGATTTGATTGTATGAAGGTAGCTGCGATTTGGTGCTATAAGCTTTAGATATTACTTTATCCTTAATTGATTATTAATATGTGTGTGAAGGTGAATATGTGTGTTGTCCCTAATTAGTAGGTATCCCCACAGATATGATCATAAATGAGTTGAAATTGACTAGTTACTTGTGGCTTGGCAATTTGTAGTGTTTATATGCTATTAAAGTCATAAATTGGGGAAGTGGTAAATGCATATCAAGAGGTGACATGAAGTGTTGAGAGGTAATGCATTTGATTTAAATGTTGCTTGGTGGTTGACTCGTGGACTAGTGTAGGCTAATTTGAGGTAAGTAAGGATCCAATGAAGAGACTATAAATCAAGAGGGTGCTGAATGAAAGTATGAGAGTTCAATTTGACTTACTTATTTAATTAAGTGCATGTTGTATTTTCTATATTTATGTTGTGTTTCTGTGATAACTTAGGTCATCTGGTGATGCTTATCAATACATATAGTTGTACTGATGCTACTCTAACTCTACCCTTTTTGTGGTATAGCCTGTTGCATGATCAATTCAGGTTTCATTGCTTGGTGTGTAGATAGAGATTCTTCAGCAGCTTCTGTCTTTTTATTCCTATAGTGAAAGTTGGTTGATGGTTATTAATCTTAACTTATAGTAGCTCTTGTACTTGTTTAGACTAGATCTTTAGGGTAGAGTATTTCTATATGTCTTGAATAATTGTAACAAGTTGAAATGTTTAATGAATTTCCTTTATGACTTTCGTCTACTTATCACTGGGTGGTAAGGGTTCTCCTATCTAGGTGGATTAGAGTAGGTTCCCTCATGACCCAGTTAATTGGGTTATAACCGTTGGTGTCAGAGCCTAGGTTACCGGTCTCCCAATATAAGAACAAATATTGGGTACAGTCTTGTGGATTGGTGTTTGACATCCACATCTAATCTTCAAGAAAATATGAGACATTCTAGGAATTATTCCCTTCTTTATTTCCTATCGCGCTGTCTTAGATGATTATTTGTATGGGTTGAGTCCAATTAGTATCTCTTGATTCCAATTACTATCTTAATTGAAACAAATGGAGGTCTTAGGACTTTATTTTGAATAAACAAGCACCAAGATTGGGACCTAGATCTGGTCGTAAAGGCTATGTTTAAATAATTAGAAGATCAATTACTATTTTTCGAAGATGTGAGTTGGATGATCTATTTATAGGAACAAGAACGATTGCTAAAATTTGATTAATTAGTGAAATTATTCGAACTGATATGGTGTGATCTTTGATAAGTGAAGTATTGCAAGTTGTCCATGTGTTGTCTATTGAGAATTTGCATGATATGTGATTAAGTGAATAGTTGATGCTTGAATATGAATCATTATGGAAGGTACATGTAAATGTAGTAGATGATATTGCTAAATTGTTGCAGTTTTCCTTGCTCTTAAGTCATTGTATGTGAAAAGCATGAGCATGACGAGTGTTAAAATAATTGGGAAATGCCTAGTATGTTCATTGATGTTGAATAAGCAATATATAACTAAGGTATGAGAATTGTGTTTCGATTAGTTGTTAACCTTTTCAAATTGAAAGGTTTCAATCTTGTATTTGTGGTTTATCTGTTGTATGGATTAGCACTAAAGTGTTGTGAAGGGGAATAGGGATAAGGGGACTATAGGAACTGGGAAACTTTTCTGGGCCTCTATAGTGGGCACTGGCCCACTACTGCGACTCCGCTATAATGAGAATATTCCTACTATGGCGGTGTCGTGGTAGCGGCATGCAAGCCGCTATAGAGGGATGGGCATGGACAGAATCCCTGCCCTATTTTCCCCTATTTTGCATTTCATTCCCTACCTGTCCAAAACACATTTATAAACTGCTATCTGTCACATGATTGGTGTAACACATTTAGTATAAGATAATATTTATGCATTCATTACTAGTCTAATAAAAACAAGCATCCAATGTGCAAAATAGAAGGAAATTATTTGTTACATGCCCCAAATGGAGGCAACCCAAATCCAGAATTTAGAAATAAAATAGGGGGAGGGGAGATAGGCTAACATGTACTTAGGGATCTAGATGGAGGTCCCCTCATCTCTATGGATTGAAAAGCCAAAGCCCTCTCCTTGCAGGCTACTTAGGAAGGAGAACTCCTGCATATTATCACTCTCTATCTTGGGGAGCAGCTTATCAGGGATGACACACTTGAACATGAACTTAATGGTCGTCCATATACGGGCCAACATGCGATCCTGGTAGCACCTCTTTTTCTTCTCTTGATCTATCTCCCTCTGAAGCTCTACATAGTCTTGAGAAGTGGCGGGCTTGGATTTGGAATAAAAAGGGGCTAAATCCTGTAAAAGAAAGTGAGCCTGCTCTAGGAAGCTCCTTATGGAAGCCAGATCGTACTCTAGTCCCCTGTAGGAAATCAGGGGCTAGGTGGGAGGGGCATCCTCCTCCTCCTCCTCCTCTACTACTCTATTTATCTTTCCTTGATGGACATCTTCCTTTTCTTTTATACTCCCCCAATGTACCTCTTCACACCTGCATAACTCAAAAATTAGCCTTAGAAGGTAGGGAGCTTTTTTGTTTCCCCGATAGAAGTCCTTTCAATCCATCACAATCTGTGCCCCCACATTCAGCTGAATCCCCTACATAGAGTAAGCCACTAATAGAGCTCGAGGGTAAGTCACATCAAGAGTGATACCCAAAATATGAATCCTTGGGGTCACCAAATTTAGCCATATTCAAGCATCAACAGTGAAGTGCGTTCTCCTGATCCCCTCAGGACAAGTTCAGTAGACTTTGTCCTAATTAGCCTCGGCTACCGCATATCCATCTCCTTGGCTTTGGCCAGGTAATCAATATTGGGGAAATCAAGTACCCCCAGAACCTCATTGATTATAGTCGTGTACGTGGAGATATGTACTTCCCGAATGTTAATAGTGGGGTAGGGGTCATCCCAAAGAATGGTTAGAAGGATAGCATAGAACTTGCTGACCCTGCCCAAGACCCCATCTCGAGGAGACTCCACCAACGTCATCCAATCAAATACCTAGAGACGATTGTAGAACTCTAGAACCACCTCCACCACACCCCTCATGAGGAACCCCTTCTCATAGCAAAATCCCATCTTTTGGTAGTCTCAAAATCTATCTTGACAATTTTGGTCATGGAATCTTTGGAAAGGAGAGAGAGTGTTGTCTTGTTTTTTTGTCATCAATTTGTAATCTTGCAAAAATCATGCAAAATGTAAGTTAGAATCCATTGAGGTACTCAAATAATTACAAATTTTAGAAAGATCTAAGTCATAAAATTTCAGGAATATTCCCGCTATAGCAGGGCCGCCATAGTGAGATGGGGCTGCAATAACATCCTTCATCTTCCCCAAACTTAAACCAACACATCAATAGCGTATTTTGCAAAGATTATCCATTTTCAACTTTTTAAGCGCACATCAGGGTTAGGGAAGTGTCATGGCACTATTATATACTAATATAAAGGTGTTTAAACCTCTCTACAAGCCCCTATTGTCAAAAAATTATAGAAAAATACCCCTTCACATTCTACTCTTATTCAAGACCCAAATCGGTCATGAACTCCATGAATCTTACGCCTAGAATGCCATGGGGGCATTGTAAATGTAAGAGAAGTAAACATGCTTCGAAAATTCACCAAATTCAAGTGAAATTTCAATTTCAAAAACCAATTCTAAACCCACATGTTTTCAATGATTTCAAGTGCATAAATGACTCTATTGTGAGTAAAAGAGTAAGTAGGCAAAGTTAGAACAAAATTTACTTTGTGTAATGACCCTTTCCATTGTTGCGGTACAGTCTAGCATGCCAAAATTTGGGTTAAGATTCCGAACAAAGAGGTAGAAATTTTAGGCTAGGCTAGTCTTAGATGAAATCCAAGTGTGGTATGGTCTAGAGTAATCCGGCAATGGACAGGTTGGTGCTTATGTGATTTGAGACCATTTTAAGATAGCTAAGACGTTAAAGAATCTGTAGAAACTTTTGAAAGTGAATTTGGTCAGTAGAACTCTGGATATCGCGATTGACGTAAAAAGGTTAGTTGGGATATTAATATCTACAAGTGTGCTGTAAAATAGGCAAATTTTTAGGGTGGTCAGACTTTCTACCTTAGCATAGGTCCTTATAGCGGGAGGCAAGCCGCTACCACTGGCCCTTTACAGCAGAAATATTCCAGCTATAGTGGGAGTCAGAGTCGGTCAATCTCGCTATAACAATGCTGCTATAGCGAGACAAGTGATGTTTAATGCAAAAAAAAGACCAAAAATGTTATTTTCATTCCATATTTATCCAAGGGTTGGGGAGGCGATTTTGGGCAATTAACCTAATTTTCTCCAAAATTCTTCATTGAGGTAAGTAACTCCACCCCTTTAACTTATTTTTCAAACAATGATCCTTAGAATCACTATGTTTTATATATATGGGGGGATTTTACTTGACCTAAGTTGAATTTCTGGTGTAATTTAGTGAATATAGGGTTAAACCCTTGGGTTTTGATTAAATATAGATGAATGTTGCATGCTTAGAATTCATCCTTATAATCATGAATTTGGTAGAATTAAGGTGCAAAGAAAGTATAAAAACCCTAGAATGAGGGAATGATCATGATTTTGGCTTTGGGGTTTCAGACTTAGGTTATAATCCTCATAATTTTCTGGTCATTATTTGAATGCTGCTTATATTGTTGTTTTTTGACCACAACCAAGTGGAAATTGCGAAAAAAGGCAAGGCTAAATTTCGTTAGAGCAAGTGCAAGACTTGAATGGAGGTAGGTAATGGTTGAATTGTAGTTGAAAACTCAATTTAGTGTATATGAGCCTGCTAACTGCCTCTTTGTGTACTTGTTACAATGCATGCTGTAAATGTTGACTTGTTAGATGATGTTACAACTGTTTAACCATATATAATGAGATCGTATAAAAATACTTTTTGAAATGCAAGTGTGATTGTGTTATTTCACTTTGTGATTATACCTGTTGTGATATTGTGAGATGAATTGATAAAGGTTGAGCGACACCGAATAGGTTGATTTTATAGAGTATAAGGGTAGGGATGTGTAATAAGGGTGGTATAACACCGTGGGAGATAAGAGGGGGTATAACACTAGTTTGGGATAAGGCTGGCGACACCTAGATGTTAGTTATTATTTGCTGGCACTATATGCTAGTTGTGATTTGGTAGATGGACAGATCTCGTCCTCTGTAGGTCGTGTCTAGTGGGCAACCATAAGACCCATAGCATATGTGTACACGATACTGGTGAGTTTGATGGTTACTTGAGTGGATTGCGATATGTTGTTGTTGATTTATTGAGTTCCTGTAATAAACTGGTTGATATTATTGTTGTTATTTGGATCCTTGAGTAGTCTGAGCTATTGATATATTTGAATTGTATAATTAATTGTTAAAAGCTATTGAAAGGAGTAATTATGGTAAGATTGAGTTTATTATTGTTAGTCATGGTATTGACTCTGCGGGTTTTCTGTATTATCTCATAAATTTGTCTGAATTGTCTGACATTGTTGATCACGATTAGGTGAAGAAATAAATGCTCAGTGTCACATGGTTGTACTTGTTTACAAAGTGTTAGTTTTGTTTACATATATATTACTTCGAGTTGGTTGATGACCTTCTTGTTGAGTGTAGAGCATATTCCAGTGGCTTGGTGGAGACCTCAGATTTAACAAGCGATCGTTTCAACTCAAGGGTGAGCTACATCTTCCTATCAACCATGAGTCATCTTATTATAGTTATTGTCCACTTGTTTCGAACACAGACATTTCTTCTATTTTAGTTTTTCGGGTTCTACCCATAGTTTGACATTATTAGATGTTTTGGTACAATGACTTTCAGTTTTTGGGGGTAATTTAGACATTTAGTATTTATTTGCATTTTTTGAAATATTAGAATATTCGAGATATTAGGTTGATTAATAGAACTTCTATTTCCCTTTGTAAAATTTGTTAAGTATTGGTGTTGAGTTTGTAGGGGTTAAAATGTTCTCCCACCGGAGGGGTAGTGTAGGTGTCATTCGGAATGGGTTTGGCTCATAACAAAATTGGTATCAGAGGCCTAGGTTCATTGATCACATTGTACCAAAAAGAGTCTAGTAGAGTCTGGCAGAACGGTACGAAGACGTCTATACTTTTATTTGAGAGACTATAGGACTTTAGGAAATTATCACTTTCTATCTTCTTTCGTGCTATACCTTGATTCCAATTGGTATCTAATGATACAAATTGCTTTATGACCTCTTCACTTTTATGTTCTACAGATGGTAAATACAAAAGCTAACAAAGCCAGAGCAGCTGTCACGACCGAACTAACTGGATCGTGAGGGCACCTACTCTAATCCACCTAGATAGGAGAACCTTTTCCATCCATTTCAAAATACATACAGAAGGTAGAAGAAATTCCATTAAGTCAATATAGACAATATACCAAGTAAAGATCATGACTACCAATAATAGACTCAATCAACATACTATGACTAACCACAATAAGCTGAGTCAACAGAACCATGACTCACAACAATAACTTACACCTTGTAGTAAATACACTAGTAAGTAGACAATAACAAAATATATACCATTCTTTTATGTCCTTAGCTCGGACCACTCAAGGATCCAATATAATTAATAAGTCAGTAATCATAATTCCCAGTTCACTCAAAAATCCAAATTTAGAAAGTTAACACATAAACCCGATCCACTCAAGGAAACAAATATAATATCAAATAACACATAAATCCGGTTCACTCAAGGAACAATATATTATATCAAATTACACATAAACTCGGTTCACTTAAGGAACCAAATATAATATCAGATAACATATAAAACCGATTCACTCAAGGAAGCAAATATAATATCAGATAACATATAAACCCAATTCATTCAAGGAACCAAATATAATATCAGATAACACATAAATCCAGTTCACTCAAGGAACCAAATATAATATTAGATGACACATAAACCCAGTTCACTCAAGGAACCAAATATAATATCAGATAACACATAAACCCCGTTCACCAAAGGAACCGTCACACTCACCAATACCTTGTACACACATGCTAAGGGTCTTATTGTTGCCCACTAGCCATGACCTACAGGGGATGAGCTCTTGTCCATGTACTAAAAGTTCCAGACATCTAGTGTCTATCAATCTTATATCAACCAATCCCGTGAAGATATCCAAATACCAATACGTCCCACAATAATAATTATAAATCCCGTGAATATGTCCAAATTCTGGTACATCCCATGATAATACATATAAATCCCGTGAAGATGTACAGACATCGGTACATCCCTAATAGAAATAGATATCACAACAATCACAACCACAATGAGAATAAGCAATCATACTTGTACAGTCAACAAATCTTTAATATAACCTCATTATATGTGATTAACACTTAGGATATCATTCAAAAATTTACTTTCTTGACCATACATTGCAACAAGTAGACAAGCACTCTAAACACTTGGTCGAACTCAAGTTAGTCATTTCATGTAAACAGTAATTAATCTTTAACACACGAAATTATAAGTATGCCTGAAGGCCAGTAGACAACTTATAATTCAGGCCTTATCAATTCATATTCATTAATAACAACATGCCCAAGACTAATCCACGGCTTATTCAAGTAAGCATTATAAAGCCACATTCATCAAATTTAAGTATTCATTTTGGGAGTGCACATTCAACCAAATGGAGTCTAAACTCTAGTTCAACATTCATAAATTCATTCACTAACCCAATCCTCCTTTATTTCTATCGAGACTGGTAATTTTGCTATTATATAGCAACTCTTACATACAAGTCATTACTAGGTTCAATACCCTACCCCATTAGCCAATTATTTCACTATTCAACTCTATTAAACTTACAATTCAAGTTTTAGTCATACACCTTTACACATCTTACTTCCTAACCCTTAGCCTAACTTGACTTTAGGCACTGAAGTCATGATACCGCATTTTCTATGTAGAAACAAGACTCCTAATAATTTAACAATAGGAATACCACACATTCAAGACATGTCCAACCTCAAATTCACCCTTTTATGCCATTTAGGCCGAATCACTAGATTATAAGCTCCCATAATCTCCTTATCATCATATACAGTCACATAAATCACATTACAATCCACCATGGTGTCATATAAACACAAAACACTGATTAAGGATTCATACATTAACATAACAACATATAATTAGGTCTTTATTGCATTAATTCCATGTTTTATCCATCTAAACTCCATGCTCACAGGCCTAAGCATGATTTCTCCCATCAAATCTATATTATGAATATGATTTCTAACCATAGTCTACTACCCATAAACCATATCCTCCCTAGGTTCCAAGTTGTGGCAACAAGTAAGCTATTCCACGGATGATCTTCCTTCTTTTTAACATTTTCGAAGGCTAAATCATCTAACAAACAGAAATTATAAGAGTAATTAATCAGCTACTCTTCAAACAAATACTTTGGGAATTCATACCCACTAGTTCTACCCTTCAATCAACTCAAAATCTCTATATTTTGGAATGGTTAGATCAATTTCTAGTCCTGAGGGCATAATCTATCAATACTAACTCAAACTCAAGGGATTTCAACCTATTAATTCACTTTACACTAGAAAATTCCACCTAAGCTAAATTTCTACTGCCACTATGATCAATCAAATGTTATTCTAAGGATTTTAGAATCAAGCGAGCGCTAGATTGATGAAAAAACATACCATGAGGGAGGAAATCAATTGAAAACTGTAGAAATCTCATCTCTTAGGTTGGAGAATGATAATTTTGAGTTCTAGAATTCAAACCTGTCATAAATAGGCTTATATACTGCCACCATCCCACTATAGAGGCCTGATCCTGCTACTTCAACTTTTTAGCATGGACAGTCTTCAGTAGAATGGTCATAACTTTTTACTTAGGAAATGGATTAATAAACGATCAGTTGTGTTAGTAAGAAGACTCAGAGTTATTTAATTTGGTGGGTATTGGGCCCCATAAATCCTTATATTCTAGGATGAGTGCTCGTTTGAAGTTTACCCTTTTTTAAACTTATCCTGAAACTTAATCAGTAAGGACAGTTCCAACTTAACTTTGTGTTAGTGGTATTGTATGACCTTAATTCTTATCTAATGCACTCACATACCAAGAAATTGCTCCTAAAACCTATAAAGAATGAGATTCGTATGCCTTTACTACAGATATTTTAAGTAACGATGGAATAAATGGAATAAGTTGTTACATCAGATAACAATTTACCATCAGTTCATCCCCGATCAAACATTAGTGAAGAGAAATACAAGGTCAGAATTAGAAAGACCCTACTTTTAGAGTTGATTATGATTCACCTTACTTACCCACTCGCCATCGTTTATCAACTAAACCACCTTTTATACTCGACCTCTCTATCGAGGATTTTCAAGACAAGAAGATGCGGAGCCAAACATCTATGCACAAATTAGTTATTTCTTTCACAGCAGTCTAAGAATGAAACCTTGAGAGTTCATGACGAGACAAAATCTTGACACAGAGAAATTAAACAAATATTGCCTCTGACCATTATTGACTCCCATTATAGCAGCCCCACGATAATGGCTAGCCTCCTGCTATAGTAGCATAGGCGAGGCAGTAACTCCGGGTAGTATTAATTTTGGCCAATTTTACAACACACTCTCATAGTTCGACATCCTGAACTAACCCCTTTACGTCAAATGCCATATCTGGAGTTCGACTAACTTGAAGTCCATTCCAAAAGTTTCTATGGGATAATATATCCCTTACATATCATGATATCACTTTAATTTCATCAAACTCTACACCTCAAGACACCAAATATCTCTAAACCACACAACAACAAATTTTATTTGAACCCATCCTAGACTAAAATTTTTATCAACTCTCATCCTAGGGAAAACTCTACTCTGGCACTTACACCCTAACTAATGTTATAATGAACACATCACTACCAAACACTTACACCATGTTTTACCCTTGGGACATCTACTTTAAGACTCTTTTTCACCCTTACATGATCAGCGCATAAAAATAAATCATCTAGAGTACAATCACCAACCAACACACCACAGTAGGTTTCGTTATCACATAAATTCTCCACCACAACTCACATTAGTATAATTGACCCTCAACAATCAATAGTTTATAAACAACCAGCTTTTTAGTTATCACCTGAAGACAAGGTATACTTATTTAGCCTCAAAACTAGCTTACGACTTGTCAAATTAACTACTCAACATACCTCAACCACTCAAGGAGCAATACTAATCAAGTATTATCGTGCAATAATGAGATGGATATGAATATTCAAGAACACATCTAATAACAAGACCACAATGCCTTTACTTACTTTATTTCCATCAATATCAACAAATCAAATAGGTATAATTCAATACAGAAATCCACCAAGGCAACACCCTAACCAATGACAAAACCAATAAACAGCAAGTATAAGTTATGACAAATAATTCATCAAGTCAAGAACAAGACTAACAATAATAGAACAAGTAAATAGTTCATGACTAACGATAATAAGTTCCATCTTGCCTCAATTGTTCTTTAAATAGGCATCAATAGAAATTATACCTTCCAATTATATCAATAGCTTGGATTACTCATGGATCCAATTAACAATAACAAAAACCACCAGGTCAAATAAAGGCTGACATTTAAATATGTCTGTCACCTCAAACAGAAAACAACGCCCACATCAGATATCTAACCTTCAAGTTATCAAAAAATTCAAAACCAAAACAAATTCCCTTTAAACAACTAATTCAAACAACGCTTTTATTAACCATACCAGTTACTACCATCAAGCCAAGCAACAATTGCAATCACATCTTATAATACACCAACAAGTTACAACTAAGTAATTTCATCATAATTTATACGACAATCATAAGTTCCATCTCTTATAGACAGATACCAATAGGAAACAACTAGGTTCCAATTGCGAACTACTTAAGATACCAATTAGAATTGACTAAATTCCAATCATGATTGTAGAGATACCAATTGGAATAGACTAGATTCCAATTGGGCTCAACCTAGATAGACAGAAACTAAGATAGCACGATAGGAAACAAGAAATATAAATAATTCCTAAAGTGCCTTATAGCATCCTGAGGATTTGATGTGGATGTCTACATACATAATCGTAGGACTCTACTCAATATTTGCTCTTGTACTTGTAAGACCAGTAACCTAGTGCTCTGATACCAACTGTCAGGACCCAACTACTAGGATTATGAGGGCACCTACTCTAATCCACCTAGATAGGAGAACCCCTACCACCCATTTAAAAATACATGCAAAAGTTATAAGAAATTATATCAAGGATTTTAAAATATGATAAATGATAAAATCTTTTACAATAAAATTATAAATGAAAACACTTTCCCCAAGGACCTAGTCTAGACAATGTACACGAACTTCTAACATAGTAAAAGAAAGAATAAATGACACTGCTCCCACTGTAGGAATAAATGAGTAGAAGCTGCTGGAGATCACTTCCATGTCACCTCAGAAACATAAACTGATCCTATAACCAGGCTATACGGGTATAACAAGAGTAGTATTAGTATAAATAACATGTATCGATAGGTATCATCAGTCGACCAGGGTTAGATCACATAAACATCATATAGAAATCACAAAAATAAGTATGACAACTTATATTACAATTTAATCCACACCACTTTCATCCACTTATGCTAACTTTATACTTCGTATTACCTATGAGTATTTCCATCTTTATTCTCACTGACTTAGTTGTATCCAATTCATTACTAGCAGTCAACATGCACCATTGACATTCCCCTTATACCATTCACACTTAATCTCACTAATCAAGCATCATTTTCACATCAAATGTCATCCATCATAACTATCACTTATTTAATCCCAATAGTTATTATAAGACAATCTGTTCACTTACACCTCAATTAACCTCAATAATAAATGAGAACAATTAGCCATAATCTTGTAAACAAGTACAACAATGAACACTTAAAAATTAATTTAGTTATGTTACCACTTAGCCTTTCATAACAACACCAAGAATTTAGTCAAGTGTAAGTCAATATAGACAATACCAAGTCAAGATCATGACTACCAACAGTATACCCAATCAACAACTATGACTAACCATAATAAGCCAAGTCAATAGAACCATAACTCAGAATAATAAGTTACACCTTGTATCAAATACACCAGTAAGTAGACAATAACAAAATATATGCCATTCTTTTATGTCCTTAGCCTGGACCACTCAGAGATCCAATAAAATAAATAAGCCAATAATCATAATTCTCAATTCACTCAAGAACCCAAATATAACAAGTCAACACATAAACCCGATCCACTTAACGAACCAAATATAATGCAAAATAACAGATAAAACCAGTTCACTCAAGGAACCAAATATAATATCAGATAACACATAAACCCGATTCACTCATGGAACCATCACATTCACTAATACTTTATACAAACATGCTAAGGGTGTTATGGCTACCCACTAGCCATGATCTGTAGGGGACGAGCTCTTGTCCATGTACCAAAAATCCTATATAACTAATATCTACCAACCTTATATCAACCAATCTCAGAAATATGTCCAAATACCGGCATATCCCACAATAATAAATATAAATCTCAGGAAGTTATCCAAAAATAGGTACATCCCATAATAATAAATATAAATCCTATGAACATGTCCAAATACCGATGCATCCAATAATAACAACAAATATAACAATAATCACAACCACAATAAGAATACACAATCATACATGCACAGTCAACAAGCCTTTAACATAAACTCATTATATGTGACTAACATTTAGGATATCATTCAACAATTTACTTTCTTGAATATGCATTGCAACAAGTAGACAAGTACTCCAAACACTTGGTCAAACTCAAGTTAGTCATTTCACGTAAACAACAATTATTCTTTAACACATAAAATTACAAGTATGCCCGAAGGCCAATGAAAAACTTATAATTCAGGCCTTATCAATTCATATTCATCAATTACAGCATGCCCAAGACCAATCCACGACTTATTCAAGTAAGCATTATAAATCCATATTCATCAAATTCAAGTATTCATTTTAGGAGTGCACTTTCAACCAAATGTAGTCTAAACTCCAGTTCAATATTCATAAATTCATTCACTAACCCAATCCTCTTTTATTTCTGTCTAGATCGATAATTCTGCTGTTATCTAGCAACCTTTATATTCAAGTCATTACTACATTCAAGACCCTACTCCATTAGCCAATTATTCCACCATTCAACTATATTCAACTTATAATTCTAGCTTTAGTCATACACCTTTACACATCTTGCTTCCTAACCCTTAGCCTAATTTGTCTTTAGGCTTTGAAATCATGATACTGCATTTTCCACATAGAAACAAGACTCCTAATAATATAACAAAAGGAATACCACACATTCAAGACATGTCCAACCTCAATTCACCCTTTTATAGTATTTAGGTAGAATCACTAGATTATAAGCTCTCACAATCTCCTTATCATCATCTATATTCACAGAAATCACATTACAATCAACCATGGCGACAAATAAGGGCAAAAAACTTAGTAAGGATTCATACATTGATATAACAACATATAATTAGGTCTTTATTGCATTAATTCCATGTTTTATCTATCCAAACTCCATGCTCGCAAGCCTAAGCATGATTTCTCCCATCAAATCTATCTAATGAATATGATTTCTAACCACAGTCTACTACTTATAAACAATAACCTACTTGGATGCCAAGCTACTGCAACAAGTAAGCTATACCACAGATGATCTTCCTTCTTCTTCACATTTTCTAAGGCTAAATCATCTGATAAACAATAATTATAAGATTAATTTATCAACTAATCTTCAACCAAATACTTTGGGAACTCATACCCACTAGTTCTATGCTTCAATCAACTCAAAATCTCTATATTTTTGAATGGTTAGATCATTTTATAATCTCATGGACATAATCTATCAATAATAACTCAAATTAAAGGGATTTCAACCTATTAATTAACTTTACACAAGAAATTTTTGTGTAGGTTAAATTTCTACCACCATAATGATAAATCTAATGTATTCAATTTAAACAAGCATTAGATTGAATGAAAAACAAACCTTGAAGGAGGAAATCAATGGAAAACTGAAGAAATTGCCTCTCTAGGGTTGGGGAATGATAATTTTGAGTTCTAGATCTAAAACCCTTTAAAAATAGGCTTATATACTGCCACCATCTTGCTATAGCAGCCCCACTATAGCTGCCTGATCCTGCTATAGCGGCCTTATCTTTTCAGCATGGATATTCATCAGTAAGATGGTCATAACTTTTTATTCAAAAAGTAGATTAACAAACGTTCAGTTGCATTAGAAGGAAGACTCAGAGATATTTAATTTGGTAGCTATTGGTCCCCATATTTCCTTATATTCTAGGAGGAGTACTCATTTGAAGTTGACCCTAGTTTAAACTTAGCCCAAAACTCAATCGGTAAGGACACTTCCAACGTAACTTTATGCTAAGGGTATTGTATATCCTTAATTCATAAATAATGCACTCATATTACAAGGAATTGATCCTAACACCTATGATGAATGAGATTCTTATGCCTTTACCATAGATATTTTTAGTAATAATAAAATGGGTCATTACAACAGAAGCGCCTACACTAACAGTTCCATCTGCAGACCTAGTTGTTCAAGGAGAACAAAGGGTAGAAAAAGAGGTAGAGGTAGAGCAACAATCGATAGGGGTGGATTTCAAGTTTCACCTAATCTATCCCAGCAGAGATCTGAGACACCTCCTCCATCCAAGGATTAACATGATGAGGTTGTAAACGAGAAGGTTTTAGAACATGAGAAGGTGGTACCAGTCACAATAGGTACAAATACACTATCGATATCATTTGAGGTGATTTAGTAAGTACTTGCTTTCCTAAGTGGGTTGGCAGGTATAAGAGCCACACCTACAACACCTGTTTTTTAGTTTCCTGGGGTGCAGCTTGCTGCTACATTTGCTTTTTGGATGAATAAAATCTCAGGGATGAAGGTTTTCCCTCATTTGGTGTTAGGTCCTATCACACTGGGACTAAGCACGATATGTTGACTAATATTTTAAGTATGAAACCTCCCACCTTTTTTGGTTCTAAATCAGAGGATACTTTGAGTTTATAGTTGATTGTTATGAGAGGCTGCATGAAATGGGCATTATGGTGCAACATGGTGTTGAATTTGTAACCTTCCAACTATAGGGTGATGTATGGCAGTGTTGTAGGGTTTATGTGGAATACTGGTATCCATTTTTACCTTTATTGACATGGAATCAGTTCTATACTCTATTCTTATAGAAGTATGTACCCCGTACTCTTCATAATTGTAAGAAGGATGAGTTTTTTGCCCTTAAACAGGGTAGTATAGCTGTTGCAGCCTATAAGGAAAGTTTTATTCTATGTCCCCATATGCTACTTAGTTGCTTGGTACTGAGGAGGAGAGGATCGACCTCTTTATAAAAGTTTTGAATAGTGACTTATAGGTTTTCGCTGTACTGATAACTTCTACTGGAATGACTTTTAATAATGTGTTCATTATGTAAAGAATTTGGAATGAGTCAAATAGGTTGGCCAGGCCAAGGTAGTAGCAAAAAAACTTGGAATACGGGTAACTTTAGTTGCTCTTACTATAGGGGTTATAGACATTAGGCTCATCCAACTCACCCTATACAGTCAACTCTACAGCATCTACAAGGGGTCCATTAGGGACCACTCAGTAGTCTTCTATTGTTAGAAGCCAAGGGGCTTCATATTCTTTTGCTAGTAGGCCCTCACTAGATCGAGCTTTTTTTACTTGTGATGGTGTTGGGAACTTCAGGAGAGACTATTCTAATGGTAGGAAAACTGGTTCACAGGGTCAGTAACTGTCTAGAGCTGTGGTTCCAGTTGGTAGAGGTGGATGTGGTAATGGTAGAGGTCATCCATAGGATGGGCGTGGTAATTATCAGGGTGGTCATGTTGGAAATTGAGGTGGTGGTAATATAGGGAGATGTGGTACCCATCCTGCTAGAGAGGTTGATTAGGTCGATGATAGAGCTCATTGTTATGTCTTTCCAAGTAAGTCTGAGGTAGATGCGTTATATGCCATCATTACAGGTACTATTCTTGTTTTTGATCAAATGGCTACAGTCTTATTTGATCTAAGTTCCACTTATTCTAATGCATCTATTCGATTTTCCTTGGGTTTATGCATGGTTTGTGATACGTTTGACTTACATATGTATGTATGTACTCCTATTGAAAACTCTGTGTAGTGACTCAAGTGTATCGTGTCTGCTCTATTAGGTTTATGGGTTTTTAGACTTGCATAGGTTTGGTGATTTTGGATATTCTTAATTTTGATATCATCCTGGGTATGACTTGGTTATCCCCGTATGATAATGTTCTGAACTATATTTTTAAAACTGTGAACTTAGACATGCGTGTGATGGATAAGTTAGAATAGGAAGGCGTGTATAAGTCTGGACCTATGAAAATAATTTCCTTTATTCGAGCTAAGAAGCTAGTTGGGAAGGAGTGTTTGGCCTTTTTGTCACAAATTTGGAATGTTAATGTAGAGGTCCCTTTTATTGAGTTAGTCCCTATAGTGTCAGAGTTTTAGTAGGTGTTTTCTACTAATTTTCTAGGCATGCCTCTGGTTTGGGACATTGAATTTTACATTTATTTGAAGTCGGGCATTCACCCAATTTCTATTCCTCCCTATCATATGGATCCAGTTGAGTTGAGAGATCTCAAGACTCAGTTGTAGGAGTTACTTGATAAGGGATTTATTTGTCCTAGCGCTTCACCTTGGGGTGTTCTAGTTTTGTTCGTTATTAAAAAGAACAGTAGCATGAAAATGTGTATAGACAACAAACAATCGAATAAGGTTACCATTAGGAATAAGTACCCTTTTCCCCGAATAGATGATATTTTTTACCAATAGCAGGTTGCTTCAGTTTTCTCTAAGATAGAATTAAGGTCAAGGTATTACCAGTTAAAGATTTGGTCTGAGGATATACCTAAGATAGCTTTTCGGAATCATTATGTACATTCCAAGTTCTTAGTGATGTCCTTTGGGTTAACCAATACTCTGACAACATTCATGATTTTGATTAATGGTATTTTCAAATCTTTCTTGAATTTGCTTGTGATTGTTTTTATTGATGACAATTTGGTTTACTCCAAAAGTAAGGAGGAATATGCAGGTCACCTTTGTATAGTCTTGGGAATTGTTAAAAATGAGTAGCTTTATGCTAAGTTCTCCAAATGTGAGTTTTAGATGTCTTTTGTAGCCTTGTTGGGGAATGTGGTTTCTGAGAACTGGTTGATGATAGATCCCCATAATATTGAGGCTGTCAAGAGTTGGGTTCGGCCTAGCTCTGTGACTGAAGTTAGTAGTTTTATGGGTGTTGGTAGCTATTACCCAAGGTATGTCAAGAACTTTGCTTCCGTTGCTACTCAGTTAACAAGACTGACACGGAAGGGTATCCCATTGTTTAGTCTGACAAGTGCAAAGAGAGCTTTCAAAAGCTTAAGTCTCTTTTGATCACAACTTACATCCTTGATTTTCCAGTTGTGAGCAAGGATTTTATTGTGTTTTATGACACTTCACGCTCTGGTTTGGATTATATGTTGATGTAGGATAGGAATGTGATTGTCTATGCTTCAAGGAAATTAAAGCCTTATGCGAAAAACTACCCAACTCATGATTTGAAGTTGGCAGTGGTGGTTTTTGCACTTAAGATATAGAGAAATTATCTATACGGTGTTAAGTTTGAGGAGTTCACAGATCATCATAGCTTACAACATGTTTTCACTCAAAAGCACTTGAATTTAAGTCAAAGATAGAGGATGGAATTATTGAAAGATTATGAGGTGACCATCCAATACCATCCAGTAAAGGCACATATCGTAGTAGGCGCATTGAGCAAAAAAGTTGTATGGCCAGTTTGGCTTATTTTAAGAGTGTCAAGGCAACCTTTGACTAGAGAGATCCAAACTCTAGTGATGAGGTTTATGCAGTTTGGAGTGTCTAAAAGGAGTGGAGTATTGGATAGTATGGATATAAGGCCAACATTTCTTGATCAAATCAAGGTTAAACAAATTGAGAATGTAAAGTTTAATAGGATTCAGAACAAAGTGGAGTGTAGTGAAGCTCAAGATGCCACATTGGATATGTATAGAATGTTGAGAGTGAGTTAGCGTGTGTGTATGCCCCATATTGGTGAATTGATTCCAAGTTTACTTGCAGAAGCTCATGGTTCCCAATACTCTATACATCCTGGTGCAACAAAGATGTACCATGTCTTGAGAAAGCTCGATTGGTGGCCCTGAATGAAGAAATATATAGTAGAGTATGTGGCTAATTGCCATAACTTTTAGTATGTGAAGTATGAACACCAAAGGCCTGTAGGTTTGCTTCAGAAAATGCCCATTCCTGAGTTAAAGTGGGAGAGGATAGTTATGGATTTCTTGGTGGGTCTTCCTAAGACCTTAGGGTAGCATGACTTGATTTGGGTCATAGTGGACAGGATAACCAAGTATGCTCATTTTATTTTGATTAAGGTGAACTACAATTCAGAGCAGTTAGTCAATATCTATGCCAGAGTAGTGTTGAGATTGAATGGGGTTCCTATATCCATCATATCTGATAGAAATACTCAGTTTACCTCCAAATTTTGGCATAAGTTACATGAGGATTTGAGTACCATGCTTGATCTTAGTACTGTATTTCATCATCAGACTGATGGGCAATTTGAGAGGACTATTCAGGTGCTTGAGTATATGCTATAGGCACGTGTGGCTAATTGTAGAGGTTATTGGGATAAATTTCACCATGCAGTGAGATCTCATACAACAACAATTATCATTCTAGTATAGACATGGATTCATTTAAACCACTCTATGGGAAAAGGTGTAGATCAATGATAGGTTGGTCGAAGTTGTTGATGTAAAGCCTTTAGCCATATACTTGGTGAAGGAAGCTCAAGAGAAAGTGAGGTTCATTCAGGAAAAGATATTAGCAACCCAAAGTAGACAAAAAGAATACGCGGACTGTAAGGTAAGATATGCTTTTCAAATCGATTGACCATGTGTTATTGAAGGTGTCTCCCATAAAGGGAGTTACACATTTTAGTAAAAAAGAAAATCTTAGCCCTAGGTACATTAGTCCATTTGAGGTTCTTGATAATGTTTTTCTAGTAGATTATAGGTTGGCATTGCTTCCAATCCTGGGAGGAGTCCATATGGTATTTCATGTTTTTATTCTCAAGAAATACCATGGCGATGGTGACTACATCATTAAGTGGGACTTTGTTTTGATTGAAAAAAACCTTTCGTATGAGGAGGAGCCGATATTCTTGATTGAGATGTTCAGAAGTTGAGTACTAAGGAAATCTAATCAGTGAAAGTCCAGTGGAAACACCATCCTATTGAGGAGGCCACTTGGGAGACTGAGAAGGATATGTGCGACAAGTACCCTCACTTGATTGAGGATTAAGGTACTTTTCTTACTTCTTTTACCGTGTTTTCTTGATTAATTGTTTGAAGAAGAATGATGGGTAAATTGGTATCAGTTGTAATGACCCTTTTCGTCATTATGGTATAGACTAGCATGCCAAAATTATGGTTAAGATTCTCTCTAAATAAAGAGTTAAAAATTTTAGGCTAGGCTAGTCTTGGATGAAATCCAAGTATGGTATGGTCTAGAGTAATTTGGGAATGGATAAGTTTGTCCTTAAATGATTTTTCACCATTTTATGATAGCTAAGATAGTAAGGAATCCATAGAAACTTTCAAATGTGAATTCGGGTTAGTAGAAATCCAGATATTGTGATTGACGTAAAAGGGTTAGTTTGGGAGGTCAATATCTGTAAGTGTTATGTAAAATGAGCAAATTAATGGGGTGGTCAGACTTCTATCTCTACTTAGGCTGCTATAGTAGGAGGCTGGCCTCTACCACTAGCCCACTATGGCGGAAATATTTCTACTATAGCAAAAGTCAGAGTTGGTCAATCCCACCATAGCAGGCAAATCCCACTATAACGGGAATCGTCCCACTATAGTGGGACAAACACTGTTTAATGTAGAAAATAGACCAAAAATGTTATTTTCTTCCATATTCGTCCATGTGCTGGGAGAGGCGATTTTGGTCAATTTCAACCTAATTTCTACCTAAATTCTTTGTTGAGGTAAGTAATTCCACCAGTTTAACTAGTTTTTTGAAGAATGATCCTTAGAATCATTAAATTTTGTGTATAGGGGGATTTGACTTGAACTAAGTTGAATTTGTGGTGTAATTTAGTGAATATAGGGTGAAACCCTTGGGTTTTTAATAAAGATAGATGAATGTTGCATGCTTAGAACTGTCACAACCCAACTAATCAGATCGTGAGGGCACCTACTCTAATCTACCTATCTAGGATAACCCTTACCACCAAATTATGAAATGCAGAAGTCACAATGAAATATCATGAAACTTTTCACAACACTATAAAAACTTATTACAAACTCCTTTTTAAATACATGGGAGAAAACATCCTTCTCCGAGGAC
Organism: Capsicum rhomboideum; assembly: GCA_031232105.1. Taxonomy (NCBI): domain Eukaryota; kingdom Viridiplantae; phylum Streptophyta; class Magnoliopsida; order Solanales; family Solanaceae; genus Capsicum; species Capsicum rhomboideum. The sequence continues at coordinate 38,764,862 of CP124716.1, forward strand.
TTAATCTAGATAATGTACAAGAGCTTTAATAAGTAAATGACAACACAAAGGACACATCTCCCACCATAGGAATGAGAAAAGTAGAAGTTGTTGGATATCACTATCTACATCACTTGAGAAACATCAACTGACCCTGCACCCGGATTATGCCCTAAAAAGGGTATAACAAGTGTAGCATTAGTACAAACAACACGTACTGGTAGGCATCATTGTCGACTGAGGTTAAATCACATAACATATAATACATAAATTCAAGATAAATAACGTACATATAATGTGACAATTTAACTTTCCTCAATCTATAGTTCATATCATCACTTATTATGAGTAAATTCCACTTTACTTTTAAATATATCAACCTTTTTATCTCTGACCTAGACTAAATATGAGAGCACAACACTTCATTAAGGACTCAATGACAATGACCATGGAGAATCTTAGCCCTTAGTACCGATTCAATGACCTCAACAATTATCGTGTTTCTTGGTAATACCTACCTGTAGCGGAACCTATGCATAAAAGAAACACATAACCATCTAATAACAAGTCAACAACACCTTTACGTTACTTTATTTTCATTAATATCAACAAATCAAAAAAGTATAATTCAAGATATAAATCTACCAAGGCAACATCCTAACCAATGACAACAACTAATAACTAGGCAAGTATAAGTTATGATAGATAATTCATCAAGTCAATTACACAACTAAGAACAATAGACCATGTCAATAGTTCATAACTAACAACAAGAGGTTTCACCTTGCCTAAAATATTCTTTAAATAGACATCAATATAAATTATACCTTCTAATTATGCCAATAGCTCGAACCACAAAAAGATCAAATATAACACCAATAATATCCACCGGTCCATTAAAGGAACAAAATATAAAAAAGTAAACAAATAAACTATAAGGACCCTTTCCATCGTTATGGGTGAGTTAATCATGCAAAAAGTTAGGTTAAGTATTTCCCTCGAATTGAAAGTTAAAAATTTCAGGCTAGGCTAGTTTCAAATGAAATTTGAGCTAGGTATAGTCTAGGGGAATCCATGAATATATTGGAAAAATTTCATAAATTTTAGCTTGATTTTATGTTACCTAAGATGATAAGGAACCCATAGGACTTTTCAAAAGTGAATTCGGGTGAGTAGAACTCCCAAAATCTAACTTGACGCAAAGGGGTTAGTCCAAGACAACATAGTTTGAGGGGGTGTTATAAAAAGGCAAAACTGGGAGATTTTTCAAGTTTCTAGCTTGCCGCACCCACTATAGAGGGTGGTAGGCTGCTATGGGGTAGCCACTATAGCGGAAAAAATCCTACTATAGCGGGAGTTAAAGTCGGTCAATCCCGCCATAGATGGTGGATTCCGCTATAGCGGGATCGGATCTCTATAGTGGGGCAAATCATTGTTTATGTAGAAATTTCCCTAAAAATGATTTATTATTTCTGAACACATTTTGGGGAGGGATCAGGTGATTTTGGGCGATTTTCACCTATTTTCCACTAGAATTCTTCTTAAAGGTAAGTTATTTATCCTCATTAACTAGTTTTTTGATTCCTTAACTTTAGAATCACTAGTTTATGGGTCTTGGGGAGGGTTTACTTGACCTAGCTGAATTTTCTGGTGCAAGAGGGTAAATTACGTGTAAAACCTTTGGGTTTTAGTTATAGATTGATTATTTACTCTTGCATGACTATAATTCACTGTTGTAAGCATGAAATTGGTCGTTGTAAAGTGAACTTAAGGTGGAAAAGCTCTAAAGAGTGTGTGGGTGGGTGGGTGGGTGGGGGGAGGTTATCATGAATTGGCCTTGGGGTATGGGATTAGGTTGTAAATCCTTGACATTGTAGGTTATTTGATTGATCAAGTGTTATAATCCTATTTTTTGACCACAATCAAGCAAAAGTTATACGGAAAGGCAAAACTCAAGTTTAATAGAGTGGTACAAACTTGGATTAAGGTAGATGATGGTTTTAATGTAGTTGAAGTCCAATTTATGTTTGTGCATGATAATTATTTCTTAGTATTATTTGTACAATGCATGTTCAAGGAAAGTAAATGAGTATTTGATATCCTAAGTGTTAATTGCATGCAATGAACTCATATGAAAGCTTATTGGTTTTTACAAGAGTTATTTTTGTTATTATTGTGGTTGTGATTATCGTAATATCTGTCATTATTATGAAATATACCAGTATTTGAACATCTCCATGGGATTAGTTGATATAAGTTTGGTAGGCATTTAATGTCAGGAATTTTAGTACATAGACAAGAGCTCGTCCACTGCAGGTCATGACTAGTAGGTGGACATACGAACCTTAGCATGTATATACAAGGTACAAGTGAGTGTGATGATTCCTTGAGTAAATCGGGGATTATGTGTTTTCTTGATTGTATTGGTTCCTTGAGTGAACCGGGCTTAAGTTTTGTTATTATGTGTTGGTTCCCTAAGTGAACCAGGTTTATGTGCTTAATTTCTAAAAGTGGTTTCTTTATGTAAGCCGAAATGCATGATATTTTCCATTGTTGTTGTTTTTATGAATCCTTGAGTGGTCGAGGTTTAGTGCAAGTTGTGACATAACTCTATGTTGTCTATTACTTGTGTAATTGGGATATGAACTATATGATAGTTGCGTCATGGGTGTTGACTTGGAGTCTTGTTGGTGGTCATAGTTTGATTTGACTTGTTATCCTTGTTGACTCATATTGACTAAAGTTCATGCTCTACTTGTTACAAGATTAAGTGTAATGAACTTGAGATAGAGTTGCATGATTGGGTTCTTGGTTGTCTTGTTGTACTATATTTTGGTTATGTGTCCATATTTGTCATTTTGGGTTGGCCGATGACCCTACCGATACACCTTGTTTCTTATTTTCTTATACTACACTTGCTCTTCTTTTTGTTGAGTGCAGATCATATTCCTGTGACTTTTCTGAGACCTTAGCTATGATTTGGACGACATTTGAACTCAAGGGTGAGCTGCATCTTCCGGGATACCATGAGTTCTTCACTTACTTTTCTGGTTCGTTGTTCGGACTTAGATATTTCTTTGATTTTTGGGGTTGCATCCCTCTTTGACAATTGTTCTAGGGTATTAATTAAATTTTGAATTTTTACATTTACCTTTATTTGAAGTTGTTGAATACTTGTTCACAAATGATATTGGGTTAGTTGCCTATTTTTGTCTAAGTGTTGGGTTGATGTTTTGGGTTAGTTGGTTCTCCCACCGGAGAGTTAGCATGGGTACCACTCATGATGGGTTTGGGTTGTGACAAAGTTTGTATCAAAGCCCTAGGTTCGTTGATCTTGTGTACCAAGAGGGGTCTAGTAGAGTCTTGTAGAATGATATAGAGATATCTGTACTTTTCTTCGAGAGACTATGGGACTTTAGGAAACCATTTTTTCTTTCTTCTTTTGTGCTATAACTTGATTCCAATTGGTATTTGGGGATACAAATTGGTATCTGACCTTCTTCATTCTTTTGTCCATAGATGGTTAATACTAGATCAAACGGAGCACGAGTCACATCCCTAGTACGAGTAGCTCCAGCTGTGGGATCGGTTGTTCATGGATAAGGATAAGGTAGGGGAAGGGGAAGGGAAAAGGGAGAGCAACACCAGCCAGGGGTGGAGCTCAGAAAGTAGCTGACCAGGACCGTCAGAGGTCAGTATCACCTCCACCACCCTAGGATCATTTTGAGAAGGTTGAGGTAGTGGATGAGGATGGTTTGGAACTGAAGGTGGTGGCACCGGCTGGAGATGAAACCCTTCCTATGGTGTCTTCTGAGGTTGTTAAATAGGTTTTGCCTTTTCTGAGTATGTTGGTTGTTACTGGATCCACTCGTACTTCGCTGACTTTTCAGGTTCTGGGTACTTATCCCACTGCCACTTGAGATCCCAGAGTGGATGAGGCTTCTAGGATAGATGTAATCCTCTGTCTTCTATTAGGCCCCATTATGACTAGTACCGAACATGAGTTGCTGACTATGTTTCTGAGAATGAAACCTCTTTTATTTCATGGTGCTAAGACTGAGGATGAGTTTGAGTTCGTCATTGATTTCTATGAGAGGCTACACAAATTAGGGATTGTGCAACATCATGATGTTGAGTTCGTGACTTTCCAACTGCAAGGGGATTCCGAGAAATGGTGGAAAGCCTATGTTGAGTGTCTGTCACCGGCCCTACCTCCATTGACTTGGGCTCAGTTTCATGCCTTATTTTAGGAGAAGTATGTGCTCCGGACCCTTTTAGACCATAAGAAAGATGAGTTTTTAGATCTTGAGTAGGGGAGTATATCAGTTGCAGCCTATGAGGGTAAGTTCCATGCTTTGTATCACTATGCTATCCAGCTATTAGTCACTGAAGATGAGAGGTTTCGGTCATTTGTTAAGAGTTTGAACACTGATATTCAGGTATTGTCTGTTCATATGAATTCTGTATTAAAGGATTTCAATGATACTGTTGATTATGTGAAGAGTCTTGAGTGAGCTAAGCAGGTTGGTCATGCTAAGGCATTAGCCAAGAAGTCCTAGAATGTGGGTAACTTCAGTGGTATTATCCTACACTCTTCTACTTCACACAAAAACCAAACAAAAACAAAAACAAATCCTAAACATGTTGGTTCTATTATGATAGTACTCTAGAGGAAAAAGAAACATGACAACAAAAACCCCTAAGAGGACATATAGACCCACAAGTACCCCCACCCCTATCAAATTTACATGTGTTGTCCCCAACACATTAGACCAAAGTAAAATAAGAGAGTTATGAACATACATGTGTTAACCTAGGTGCGTGGGTCTGATGTCGATCAAAATGGCAAGAATCAAAACAAATGTAGGAATAACAAGACACCTTGGGTTGCCTCCCAAGAATTACCTGATTTAACATCGCGGTACAACGTGGGTGTCTTGATTACTCATACTTTATCAATATATACCTTGGGTTGGCATATTGGGTTATCTTAATTATTTATCCCTAAAATGACTCTCATGTCCTTTGGCTGCTTCGTAGTTCTACAAACATTGAACGTGTGTTTCTCATTATTTAGCCTAAATTCAGCTCATCCTTCTCCATATCAACCAATGCTCTATTGGTGGCTAAAATTAGTCTCTCCAAAATTATGGGCATCTCAAAATCGACCTCATAATCCAAGACAACAAAGTCGGTAGAAAAGATAAAGTTTTCTACCTTGACCATAAAATCAAACAGTATGCCCACAGGCTTTTTAACCGTATGATCCGCCATCATTAACCACATTTTTGTTGGTTTGGGGGTACCCAAGGCCAGTTGTTTGAACATTGCTAGTGGCATCAAGTTAATGCTTATGCCTAGGTCACACAAAGCCTTGACAAAGTTATGCGACCTAATTGTGCAGAGAATTGTGAATGCACTGGGATCATCTTTCTTCTACACAAGAGAACGGGAAACAATTGCACTACAATGGTGCAAATTACCAACATATTCATAACTCATACTCCTCTTAGTTGTGACCAACTCTTTCATGAACTTTACATATCTTGGCATTTGTTCAAGCCCTTCCACCAATGGGATATTTATCAAAAGTTGCTTCAATATAGACATGAACTTATGAGATTTTACATCTTCCCCCTTCTTCTTCAAGATCTGAGGGAATGAAGGTGGAGGCTTAGGAATGGGAGTTAGCATCTGTGGGGCTCCCTCTTCTTTTCCTATTTTAATGTTTGCCTCCTTTTCATTGGTCGGAGGCTGTTTAACATCCATTAAACTCTCTCCACTAACAGTTTTATTTTCACCCGCCTTTTTCTTAAAATGTTGAGGGAATGGTGGAGAAAATTTTGGGAATGGAACATACTTCTTTAGAGCTTACTTTACCTTTTAGTGACATTCATTTACTCTTCTAGTGTAGCATGAACACCCTCAACTTGTTTGGGTTCCTTAACAAGAGCCTTCCTACTTCTAGTTATGATAGCAATATAATGAACATTATTTTTTGGGTTCTGGAAGGTGTTTCTTAGAAGTGTACCTTGTTGACACTAATTTAATGTAGTGGAGTTTTGACCAAACTATTGCTCAAGCTGCTTAATAGTGGTAGTATGTGATTCAACATTTTAGATCAGGCCCTAAATATCTACTCTAATCTTCTTAAGGTAGTTTTTTCTCTTCTCTACCCCTTTCAAAACTTTCACAAGTATGTATTCCATCCTTGAATTACTCAAACCAGTATCTCAGCTGCTAGGTGGAACATCGAGGCCACTTTTATCCATATAATCATCCTTTCTCCTCTAATAACCATCTTATTCCCTACTCCTATCTCTATACCCTGCCCTGTTGTAGTTGTTATCTCCATAAGAGTTTCAACCTTGATTTCCTTGCTTAGAGTTCTAATTTTCTTAATTAGACCCTTGGCCTTTGGCTCAAAAATCCGCCACCTGATTGTCTAGATACTTAGCCTTCTTCTTAGAATTAGACTCATCATGCCTAGTTGCCTACCTTGCAAACCAACCGCATTCACTTTTTCTTCTCCCTCTACTCAAAATTGCTTAGTGAACAAGCTAAGCTCTGTCCTCAATTATGCTACCTTTTGAGCAACTGACTCATCTAGTGCTTTCTGCTTTGTGGATTCCCCTATCATATAAGTGCCTATTGGCACATCTGTTTCTCGAGTATGCCACCCCCAATTGATTTCAGTGATGCGATCTAGAATCTTAGAAGCCTGATCCCAATGCAATCTTATGAACACCCCACTAGTGATAGTGTCTGCTATAGCCTTGTTGTTGGAATTCAAAGCTCTATAGAAAATCTTAAGCAAATTATGGCCCGATATTCTGTGGTTAGGGACATTCTGCAACTTCTTCTTAGACCTCAACCAGGTCTCATTAAACACCTCCAAATGTAGTTGCCTAAAGTTATATATCTCACTTTTCAATTGCAACATCCTGGAAGCTGGAAACAATCTGTCCAAGAACTGATTCCTTAATTCAATACAAGTAGTGATCGATCCACGTGGAAACTCTGTCAACCATAACGTAACCTCTCCTATTAGAGAGAAAGGAAACAACCACAATCTAATTGCCTCTTAACTCACTCCAGGTATATTATAGGAATTTTAAATCCCTACAAATTTCACCACTTGCATGTTTACATCAGTATTAGGAAGGCATGTGACCACCTCTTTCAAGTTTGATAATTATATCATAGTATTGGTGATGTCAAACTTAGTGCCTGGAAGCAATTCCGGTGGGGTGATAACACCTATTTCAACTGGCTCTAGAAAATCTTGCGCGTCTTCCGCATCATCATAATGGGCAAGATATAGTTGTAGAGGCTATTGCCCCTATACCTTCTCTGTTTTTCTCTCTCATCAAGTTCAGCTAGACAGTCTACTTCATCTTGTCTAGCCCTTTATTCCCGAGTTGCCTTCCTCACAACTTCTTGCCTAGCATTCTTTTCAGCAATAAAATGAGTAGTAGTTTCCTTTGCAGTATCTTAAAGCCTAGGCTGATGCCCTGACTAATTCAGTATTCTTGACTAATCAACTTCCTCATTATGAACTCCTTGATTATGACCTCTTTTGTTCACCATTCTTCTATTAGCTCTCAAAGTTCTCTCAAGTTTCATATCAAGTGGAATTAGGGGAATTCCTTGACTCCGACTATTGGGAATACACCGATGTGTACCCTTGAAATAATAGAAAAGTTAATCAGGAAACAAAAACCACCAGCCCGACAAACACAATAAATCAACTCTGTAACTGTATTCCTTGGTAATGGCACCAAAATTTGATATCGCCCACATTACATATCTAAACAAAGCATTAAGCGGTTGTTGATAAAATATAGAACCCAAATAGTTTGGGGTCGATCCCATAGGGAATAAGTCAAAATATCAATCAATACGTCTGTTGAAGCAAATTAATAACAATCTACAGTAAGAAAAGGGGGGGTTTCTGAATCAAAACTTCAACAGTAATAATTGTTGATTTCTTTGGATTCGTAGTAAATGGATGTGAGGTACTAGGATTGTGTTCCCATAACTTTATAACTACGCAATCTTTTCATAGTAGCAATCTATTACAATGTATTGCGTGTAAAATCTAACAAAATAATGTCTCTCGACCCTAATAAGATGAATATTACCCTTATTCTCTCGGTCTCTGAGTGTTTTAATTCTAACCCTTGTTTTCAATCTCAGATTAACTCTCCCTGCTAAGGCTCAAGTTCTTAAATGAAGGTTAATAGCTTTAAATATTTTTGTTATTTTCTTTTCCTAGTCTCCACTTTTCTCTCTATCAAGTTTATAATTCAAGAGAGTTTTTAAAGTTTGCAACCATTAGAAAGCAATCACAACGAAGCAAATAACAATACATGCATGTACACCGGTCTAGAATTACCAAGTAAATCCTGCTTAGTTAATTCATCATGGTTCCCACAACCCTAGTTGTAGTATTTATCTACTCATAATTATGGTGATCATATATAGATTCAATAAAGAATGCATGATGAAAACACTTACGATAATCAAGTAACTAATTGGGAGGATTAAAGACAGACAACTGAAGGGAGAACAAATCAGAGTATGGAGTTAATGGAAAAAGTATGATGAACTACATTCAAAGTATGTTAGAATAATACCCAAAACACGCGTCCCAAAAAAAACCCTAAAAGATATATTTATATACATAAGTAATCTTATCCTAAGCTAACTAGGAGAACGGTGTTGGCACAAGTCCCCATAAGTCGTACAAGATCTAAATGGCTCATGGGTATGCTCCTATGACTAATCTTCACAAAAATATGTCTTTCCTATGAACGACCATACGACTCACACTCTCTTCATATGGCTCATATGAGCACTCGTATAGTCGAGTCTTCAAAACTTTCCAATCTTTAAGTGAATCTCCCCATGAATGGGCGTACACCTCGTTCAGTACCTCCAAAAGTCATGGGACACCTCATAGCTCCTCACTTGTCAATTTCCTTTTTAGAAAATCTTTATTTGTGCACACGAGTGCCAGTATGAGTCGTGCACAGGTTATAAGACTCGTACCAATCATCTTCTGCTCTAGTCATGGTATATTTCTCAACTTTTCTATCACATGTGCTTCGATCCCTAATTTCCTACAAAACTACCAAAAACATATCATACATATATAAACATACTTAAGGATGCAAAAAAAAAACCCTTCATTTTAAGCGTCGAAACTGCTATAAAACCACGACACATTAGTCTGGATTTGGTCTGTGGTGTACTCTATTCTCCTGTATATGTTTCTACTCCTGTTATAGATTTTATAGTGGTGATCCATCTATATTTTTCATGTTCTATATTGTTTATGGGTTTTCAAACTTTGATAGACTTAATCATTTTTGACATGCTTGATTTTGACATTATTTTGGGTATGAATTGTTTGTCTCCATATTATGCTGTCTTGAATTATAATGCTAATAGAGTGACTCTAGAAATGCCTGGGAGGGATAAAGAGTGGAAGGGAGTGTATAAATCTAAGTTATAAATCTAAGTTAGTGAAAATCATATCTTTTATTTGGGCAATCAAGCTAATGGGGAAGGGGTGTTTAGCCTTCCGGGATCATCTTCTAGATGTTAGCGTGGAGTGCCCTTCTATTGAGTTGGTTCCTATGGTTTCAGAGTTTTAGGAGGTATTTCCTATGAATTTGCTTGGTATGCCTCTGGATAGGGATCTTGATTTTTGTATTTATTTAGAGCCAAGCACTCGGCCAATTTTTATTCCTCCTTATAGTATAGCTCTGGCAGAGTTGAGGGAACTCAAAACTTAGTTACATAAACTCCTTGATAAGGGATTTATTCATCCTAGTTCTTCTCCTTAGGGTGCTCCAGTGTTGTTATTAAAAAGAAATATGGTATCGCGAGGAAGTGTATTGATTACAAGAAAATGAACAAGGCTACCATTAGGAATAAGTATACCTTGCCACATATAAATGATATTTTTGACCAGTTGCAGGGTGCTTCAGTATTCTCTAAGATTGACTTGAGGTTGGGTTACCATCAGCTAAAAATTCAGATTGAGGATATACCTAAGACAACTTTTAGGACTCAGTATGGGCATTATGAGTTCTTAGTTTTGTCTTTTGGGTTGACTAATATGCCAACAACCTTCATGAGCTTGATGAATGGTATTTTCAAGTCTTTCTTGGATTCTTTTGTGATAGTTTTTATTGATGACATTTTGGTTTAATCCAAGAGCAAAAAGAATTATGCAGGTGATCTTTGCATTGTTTTGGGAATTTTGAAGGAGAAGCATTTGTATGAAAAGTTCTCAAAATTCGAGTTCTGGTTGTCTCTGATTGCCTTCTTGGGTAATGTGGTCTAAATAAATGGGGTGATTGTTGATCCATAAAAGATTGAGGCAGTTAAGAGTTAGGTTCAACCTAGCTCTATGACCAAGGTTAGAATCTCTATGGGTCTTTCTAGTTACTATCGCAGGTTTGTCAAGAATTTTGTGTCTATTTCTACTCACTTGAAAAGGTTGACTCAGAAGATGGTGCCATTTGTATGGTTGGATAAGTGTGAGGAGAGCTTCCAAAAGCTCAAGACACTTTTGACTACAACTCTTATTCTTTTATTATCGATTGAAGGTAAGGGTTTTGTTGTATTTTATGATGCTTAACTCTTTGGTTTAGGTGTTGTGTTGATCCAGGAATAGAATGTCATTACTTATGCTTCAAGGAAATTGAAGCCTCATGAAAGGAATTACCCAACTCATGACTTGGAGTTGGCAGTTGTGGTGTTTGCACTTAAGATTTGGAGACACTACCTTTATGGTGTCAAGTGTGAGGTATTCACAAACCACCATTACCTGCAACTTATGTTAACGCAAAGGGATTTGAATTTTAGATAGAGAAGATAAATGGAATTATTGAACAACTGTGATATGAACATCCAGTGTCATCCGGGTAAGGCCAATGTGGTGGCAGACGAATTGAGCCAGAAAGTTGTAAGTATCGGTAGTTTGGCCTATTTAAGGATGTAAAGGTGACCCTTGGCTAGGGAGTTTCAAGCTCTAGCTTCTCAGTTTATGAACTTTGGTGTTTCAAAAGGGGTGGAGTTTTTGTTAGTGTTGAAGTAAAGTCAACATTCCTTGATGAAATCAAGGACAGACAGTTTGTGTATGGGAATTTGAATAGAATCCAGAACAAGGTGGTGTATGGTGAGGCTTCAGCCGCCACACTTGATGCGTGTGGAGTATTTAAAATTAAAGGGAAACTATGGGTTTCTAGGGTTGTTGATTTGATTCAGCATATGCTTGCTTAAGCTCATGGGTCACAATATTTTATTTGTCCAGGTGAAACCAAGATGTACCGTGACTTAAGGCAACTTTATTAGAGTCCTGGGTTTAAAGGGGACATAGTGGAGTATGAATCCAAATGCCACAAATGTAAACAGGTAAAGTACGAGCATTAAAGACCTGTGGGTTTTCTCTAAAAGATACCCATTCTCCAGTAGAAGTGAGAGAGGATAGTTATGAATTTCATAATAGGTCTTCCTAAAACCTTAAGAAAGCATGACTTGATTTGGGTCATAGTGGATAGGCTGACTAAATCAACCTATTTTATCGGATTTGAGTGGATTTCATCCCTAAGCAGTTGGCCAAGATCTACGTGGGTTGCCCCTTTCCATTATTTTAGATAGAGGTGTGAATTTCACTTCTAAATTCTGGGATAGGTTGCATGAAGAGTTGGGTACCCAACTCACTTTAAGAGCATCTTTTCATCCTCAAACTGATAGACAGTCGGAGAGGATGATTCAGGTGCTTGAGGACATGTTGAAAGCATGTGTGATCGACTTTGGTGGCCATTGGGACCAATTCTTACCGTTGTGTGAGTTTTCATACAACAACAGTTATCACTCTAGCATTAACATGGCCCCATTCAAGGCAATCTATAGGAAGAGGTGTAGATCGCCCATAGGATGGTTTGAGATGGGTGGTGTGAAACCTTTGGGCACTGATTTGGGAAGGAAGCTCAGGAAAAGGCTATATTCATCCAAAACAAGTTGTTGGAAGCCCAGAGTAGGAAAAATGAGTATGCAGATCATAAGGTTAGGGATATGTCATTCAAGGTTGGCAAACAAGTTTTGTTAAAAGTGTCTCATATGAAGAGAATCATGAGGTTTAGCAAGAAGGGCAAGCTTAGCCCTCAGTATATCAATCCATTCGAGGTTCTTGATAATATGGGTCCGATAGTATACACGTTAGCATTGCCGTCAAGCTTGTCAGGAGTCTATCCAGTGTTCTGTGTATCCTTGTGTAAGAGATACCTTGGGGATGGGGATTACATCATCAATTGAGATTCAGTCTTGTTAGATAAGGATCTTACTTATGAGGAGGAGTTGGATGCTATTCTTGATAGATAAGTCTGGAAGTCAAGGACAAAGTAGATTCAATCGATAAAGGTCCAATAGATTTAACATTCGATTAAAGAAGCCACTTGGGAAATCTATACGAACATCCAGGACAAGTACCCTCACTTGTTTGAGGATATAAGTACTCAACCTTTCCTTGACTTGGCTCATTTTCATTATTTTGACAATTCGGAGATGAATGATGGGTAAAATGGTATCTGTTGTAATGACCCTTTCCATCATTATGGATGAGCCATTCATGCAAAAATTTGGGTAAAGATTTTTCCCTGAATTAAAAGTTCAAAATTTCAATTTAGGCTAGTTTCAGACAAAATCTGAGCGAGGTATGGTCTAGGGAAATCCAGGAATGGATTGGGAAAATGTCATAAAGTTTAGCTTGATTTTACTTTAGCTAAGATGATAAGGAAACCATAGGACTTTTTGGAAGTGAATTCGAGTGACTAAAACTCCTAATATCAAACTTGATGCAAAGGGGTTATTACGGGATGTCATGGTTTGAGGGTGCATTATAAAAAAGGCAAAACTGGGCACCTTTCATAGTTTCTGCCTTGCCAAACATAATATAACAGGTGGCAAACTGCTATGGGTATGCCTCTATAGCGGAGATATTCCCGCTATAGCAGGAGTCAAAGTCGGTCAATCCCGCCGTAGCGGTCGGATTCTGCTATAGCGATGTTGCTATAGCGAGATCGGCTCGCTATAGCAGGGTAAATCACTGTTTATACAAAAATTCCCAAAAACAACAACAACAAAAACAACAACATACCAAGTATATTCCCACCACATGGGGTCTTGTGGTGGTGGTGGTGGGGGGTTAAGTGTATGCAGTCCATACCACTACCTCAGAAGTGAGATAGAGAGGCTGTTTCCAAAAGACCCCCTGCTCAAGAAACAAAAATTCCCAAAAATGGTTTAGTATTTCTAAAAATGTTTTGGGGAGGGCTCAGGCGATTTGAGGTGATTATCACTTATTTTCCACCAGAATTGTTCTTAAAGGTAAGTTATTTATCCCCATTAGCTAGTTTTTTGATTCCTTAACCCTAGAATCATTAGTTTACGAGTCTTGGGGAGGATTTAACTTGACCTATCTGAATTTTCTAGTACAAGAGGGTAAATTGGGTGTAAAACCTTTGGTTTTTTGTTATAGGTTGATTATTTACTCTTGTATGACTGTAATTTATTGTTGTAAGAATGAAATTGGCAGTTTTAAGGTGAATTTAAGGTAGGAAGGCCCTAGAATGTAGGGGGATGATCATGACATGGTCTTGGGGTTTGGGATTAGGTTGTAAAACCTCGACATTGTAGTTCATTTTATTGATCATGTGTGATATTCTTTTTTTTAGACCACAACTTAGCAAAAATTGCACAAAAAGGGAAGGCTTAAGTTTAATAGAGTGGTGGAAGCTTGGATTAAGGTAGGTGATGATTTTTGTGTAGTTGAAACCCAAATTGTGTTATGTGTGCATGTTAACTATTTCTTAGTATTACTTGTACAATGCATGTTCAAGGAAATTGAATGACTATTTGATATGCTAAGTGTTAATAGCATTAAATAAACTCATATGAAAGGTTGTTGATTTTTACAAGAGTTGTTTCTGCTATTATTATGGTTGTGATTGTTGTGATATTTGTCATTATTGTGGAATGTACCATATTTAGTCATCTCCATGGGATTGGTTGACATAAAATTGGTAGGCACTGGATGTTTGGGATTTTGGTACATGGACAAGAGCTAGTCCCCTGCAGGTCATGACTAATAGGTAAACATAAGACCCTTAGGATGTATATACAAGGTACAGGTGAGTGTGATGGTTCATTGAGTGAATCGGAGATTATATGTTTTGTTGATTGTATTGGTTCCTTGAGTGAACTTGGCTTAAGTGTTGTCATTTTATGTTGGTTCCTTGAATGAACCGGGTTTATGTGCTTAATTGCTAAAAGTGGTTTCTTTATGTAAGCCGGGATGCATGATATTTGCCTTTGTTGTTGTTCTTATGGATCTTTGAGTGATCTGGGTCAACTGCAAGTTATTGCATAACTCTGTAGTATCTATTACTTATGTAATTGAGAAATGAACTATGAGCTATATGATAATTGCATCATAGGTGTTGACTTGGAGTCTTGTTGGAGTTCATAGTTTGACTTGACTTGTTATCCTTGTTGACTCATATTTACAACTTCATGATGTACTTGTATACAAAGTTAAGTGTTATGAACTTGAGATAGAGTTGCATGATAGGGTTCATGGTTGTTTTATTGTACTACATTTTGGTTATGTGTCCATATTTCTCATTTTGGGTTGGTCGATGACCCTATTGTTACACCATTGTTTCTAGTGTATTGATACTACATGTGTTCTTATGTTTTTTGATTACAGAGTATATTCCAGGGACTATTCTGAGACCACAGCTGTGATTCAGACCATATTCAAACTCAAGGGTGAGCTGCATCTTTTGGGCTACCATAAGTTCTTCACTTACCTTTTTGGTCCATTGTTCGGACTTAGATATTTCTTTGGTTTTTGGGGTTGCATCCCTTTTTTGACAATTATTAGAGTTTTGGTACAATAACTTTCAGGTTCTAGGGGATTAATTAAGTTTTGTATTTCCACATTCACCTTCGTATTGTGATGTTAAATACTGGTTTACTAATGATATTGGTTAAGTTGCCTATTTTCATCTAAGCGTTGGGTTGATGGTTTGGGTTAGTTGTTTCTCCCACTAGAGAGTTAGCATGGGTTCCACTCAAGACGGGTTTGGGTCATGACACAAACCCAGTCCACTCAAGGAACCAAATATAAATAAATTAACAAACAAACCCGGTCGTCCACTCAAGGAACCCAATATAAATAAATCAACAAACAAACCCGGTCCACTCAAGGAACCATCAAACTCACCAATCCTTGTACACACATGCTAAGGGTCTTATGGTTGCTCACTAGCCATGACCTACTGGGAATGAGCTCAGTCCATGTACTACAATAACCCAGACATCTAGTGTCTGCCACCTTTATCCTAAACCAATCCTATGACTATGTCCTTTACTGGCTCATCTCACAATAATAATAAATCTCAGGATGATGTCCTTTACCGTCTCATCTCACAATGATAATAAATTCTGTGATGATGTCCTTTATTGGCTCATCTCACAATAACAACAAATATAACAAAAATCACAAATACAATGGGACTAAAGCAATCAGACTTATACAACCAACAAACCTTTAATATAACCTCATTATATGTGATTAACACTTAGGATGTCATTCAACAATTACTCTTCTTACAAAATGCATTGTAACAAGTATAGGAAGAAATATTTAATATGCACATATAAACCAAGTTGGATTTTCAACTATATTTAAGCATCACCTATTGGTTCAAGTGCAATCATCAAGCAAGTTCACAAGTATCCCACTTGCACCACAACACAGTCTCTATCCAGAAATACAATGATTTCATCATTCAACAACATTTGTGATAAATCATTTAGCATGTTCAATAGCTTCTCAAGAAAAATCAAGTATTCATATTTACTATCATGCCGTGCAACCAATGACCAAGCATTTATTTAAATTCGCTCATTTATAGACAATAAGCCTTAATTCATTCTTAGTAACCATATAATTATGACAAAACTTTAGCATAGACTAATTCATCACCCAATTGCTCAACTATGATTACAATCCATCAATTCAACCAAACTTTCCAACCTATTCACTACCATTCCTGCTTCACTATAATCAGTTTACATTAATACCTTCCAATTAAAAAAAAACACCATAATTACTAGTTGCTAGTTTTCACAGTTCATAGTCACAAAATCAGACACCAACATACATAGATTCTCTCGAATTATCACAATTAAAAGATAATTTATAAAATCATCAAGAATGGCCCTAAAATAATAATTAAACTAAATTAGATTCAATTCATATTCATATTTCAATTATTACCAACCATTCACCGTGCCCATGGGCCTAAGCATGAAATCTCCCATCAAACTACATTATAGTCATGCAATTTAACCAAGATCTACTATACGTTAAACCTAATCTACCTGGCACCACACTACTGCAACAAGTAAGCTATACCGCGGAAGCTCTTCCTTTTTCTTTACATTTTCAAATACTAAATCATCTAATAAAAAACAATTATAACATTAATTAATCAACTACTCTTTAAGCAAATACTTTCGGAATTCAACCCACTAGTTCTACCCTTATTCACGGTCTACAAGATTATCCAAGGGTTGTTTAATCACTACTTAGTTCTATCATACTCAACCTATCTCCATTAATGGAGTTTTAAAGCTAAAGGTCCCATCTTTATTGAATTTAAGGTCTCCAACCATCAAAATTCATGTTTTGGAATAACAAGTTTGTACTAGGAATTGTTAGTTTACAATCTAGAATAAATTCTAGGTGAAAATACACATGCTTATGAGTATTCCCCATAATTTCATGAAACTAGGGTTCTAACCCACAAGAATTTCACCATAATTCCCACTTCTAATGATTCTAGAAGAAGAATGGATTGATCGATGTTAAAAAGGAGTAAAAATCTTAGCTCAATAAAGAAATCCCACCCCAACCTTGAAAAAATCGCCCCTCTAGGGTTTAGGGATGAAATTTTGTATTTTATCAACTAAAATTTGGCCAAAATAGGTTTATATATAGCCATTATCCCGCAATAGTAGCCTCAACTTTTTCAGCACGGTCAGTCTTCAGTAAAATGGTCATAACCTTTTACTTCAGAAGAAGATTAATGAACAGTCGGTGGTGTTGGAAAGAAGACTTAGATATATTTTCTTTGGTGGGTACTGGGACCCATAATTCCTTATATTATAGGAAGAGTGATTGTTTGAAGTTGACCTTAGTTTAAACTTAGACCAAAACTAAATCGGTAAGGACACTTCCAACTTAACATTGTGCAAGGGGTATTGTATGACCTTAATTTACATCTAATGCACTCCCATACTAAATAATTGATACTAACACCTATGACAAATGAGATTCTTATGCCCTTACCGCAGATATTTTTAGTAATGATGGAATGGTTCGTTACAAGAATTCATCCTTATAATCATGATTTTGGTAGAATTAAGGTAGAATGTAAGTAGAAAAACCCTAGGATTAGGGAATGATCACAATTTTGGCTTTGGGATTTTGGGCTTAGGTCATAATCCTCATAATTGTCTGATAATTGTTTGAATATTGCTTATATTATTGTTTTTAGACCACAACCAAGGGAAAATTATGAAAAAAGGCAAGGGTCAAATTTTTTAGAGTAGGTTCAAGGCTTGAATTGAGGTAGGTGATGGTTGAATTGTAGTTTAAAACTTAATTTAGTGTATGTGTGCATGCTAACTGCCTCTTTGTGTACTTGTTGCAATGTATAATCTAAAAGTTTGACTTGTTAGATGATATTACAAGTATTTAACCATATATAATGAGTCGGTATAAAAAGACTTGTTGAAATGCAATTGTGGTTGTATTATTTCACTTTGTGATTATACTTGTTGTGATATTGTTTGATATTGCAAGATAAACCGACAAAGGTTGATCATCATAAAATTGGTGGATTTCAGTATAGTATAAGGATGTGGACGTGTAATAAGGATGGTATAACACCATGGGGTATAACAGGGTATAACACCGGTTTGGAATAAGGTTGGTGACACCTACATGTCCACTATTATTTAATGGCATTAGATGCCGATTGTGATTTGGTACATGGACAGAGCTTGTCCCTATCGGTCATGGTTAGTGTAACAACTGTAGTTGTGAATTTTACCTTTTTGTGTTTTGACCATTTTTCCCTTATCCATAGTTATAATATGCTATTTGTGAATTGTGGGAATAGTAGGCATGGTCCCCGATGTATTCAGGAGTGATTTGGGTGAGCTTGAGACTTTTAGTGCAATGAATTTAATTCGATCAACATTATGTGTTTCAAGTGTCGGATGGTTATTTGGACTATTCCATTAGATCCAAAATATCGATTTTGGGGTAGTAGCATAGTTAGTTCGGGCTTGGAGCCTTTATTTTGTATTTTTACCCTTTTGACAAAAACTAGTTAAATAAGCATAAAGATGTCCGGGAGCTAAATTATCATAAACAATCTCTTTTCAAAAATTGAATGGTTCCATTGAGTCTAGAACATCGAAAATAGGATTGTAGCATATCTGGTTTATTTCTATGGGGTCCCCAAAAAATTTTGAGGGTCCAATCGGGACTACTTTTCCAAGTCCCAAATGGCTGGTGCAGTTTTTTGTTGCAGCATCAGGGGCTTGATCATGATCGTACGGACATGTGTCGCAATCGCAACCCTTGATTTAGTTACTCATCATGATTGCGAGGTGGAGCGCCAAGATCACTAAAAGTTAAGCAATGGACTGAGTTGGGTTGACTCATCACCGGAGGCCCAATTGTATGATCGTGATGACCAACTTAATGCCGATAAACATTGACTCTAGTGATTATTAAGTAGGGACCACGATCATAAGGTACTGTTCACCTGAACAGTATAAATACCTCTTTTTCATGATTTTTCACCATTTTTTGACTTGGAAGCTTCAAAAAAGATGATTTCAAAGGGGTTTCTTCACCAATCTTACTTGGGTAATCTCTAAACTCCTAATTTCATCAATTCCTATTGATTCTATCTTCTAAACTTTTAAAATGGATTTTAGGGTTTTTACCCGGTAAGCTTTAATTTGGTTTTTCTTTGATTTAAAGGTTGATTTCACCACATTTTTACTTGATTTTTCAGATTTAGACTCCTCTTGGTATGAGGAACACATTTCTAAAATAAAATTCCAGATTTAACCCTTTCAGGTTTGAACCTATTTTTCAAACTATTTTTGGACCCGATTAAAATATAGCCGATATGGGCATCATTAGCGGTCCCAGCTGGTCAACCCAGGCCGCTTTAGTGGTGACCACTTTAGCAGTCATTTAGCCACTCTAGCGGTACCTGCTGGGTTGATATATAAACTCATTTTTTGTGATGTTTCATCTATTTTTGATATTTCGACACCTAGATATGCTTTAGCCTTCATTGATGGTAGATCTTTCTTGATGGAGTAGATTCATGCTCACCAGTTTGATGATAATTACTTAAGAGTGATTCAAGATAAGGTTTTGAGTGGCGAGGCTAAGGAAGTTTCTCTTGATTCTGATGGTGTGTTGAGGATTGGTGGACAAGTCTGTGTACCGAGAGTTGGTGGTTGAGTGAGATTAATTTTGGAGGAGGCGTATCCTGGAGTGACTAAGATGTATCGTGATTTGAGGCAACTTTTCTGGTGGATGGCTATGAAGAAGGATGTGGCTGATTTTATAGCTCGTTGCTTGTGTTGTCTGTAGGTGAAGGCCGAGCATCAGAGACTGGGTGGTTTACTTCAGAGGTTACCTATTCTGGAGTGGAAGTGGGAGCGAATCACCATGGACTTTTTGAGTGGATTACCTCATTCTTCTAGTGGTTCTGAAAGTATTTGGGTCATCATGGATCAATTGACAAAATCAACCCATTTCATCCCTATTCAAACTTTCTTAAGTGCATAGATGTTAGCTCGAATCTATGTGACTGAGATTGTTCATCTTCATGGGGTGCCCATGTCTATTATTTCAGATAGAGGTTTTGTGTTCACTTCTAGCTTTTAGAGGGCGTTTCAAGAGGAGTTGTGCACTCAGATTGATCTTAGTACAATTATCCACCCTCAGACAGACGGTTAGTCGGAGCAGACCATTCAGGTTTTTGAGGATATTCTACATACTTGTGTTTTGGACTTTGGAGGACAGTGGGAGCAGCATTTAGCCCTAGCAGAGTTTGCCTATAATAACAGCTACCATCCAAGTATTGAGATGGCCCTTTTTGAGGCGTTGTATGGTAGGCATTGTCGATCTCCTATTGGTTAGTTTGATACTTCTGATATTAGATCTCGTGGTTCTGACTTGCTTCGAGAGTATTTGGATAGAGTTCATGTGATTCAGGATAGGCTTTGAGCAGCCCAGAGTAGGCAGAAGAGCTATGCAGACCACATACTTCGTGTCTTGAAGTTTAGTATTGGTGATCAGGTTTTCCTTTATGTATTGCCCATGAAGGGTGTGATGAGGTTCAGAAAGAGGGGCAAGCTTAACCCGAGATATATCGGACCTTTTGAGATTATTTTGATTGTTGAGGAGGTTACTTACGAGTTTACCTTACCTCCAAATTTTTTCAACCTTTCATCTAGTTTGCCATGTTTCTATACTCCGATGCTATTTTTTGAATGAGTCTCACGTGCTTAGCTGGGGTTCAGTTCAGTTGGATGAGAGGTTGACCTTTGTTGATGAGCCGATCTACATTTTAGCTAGGGATGTTAGACGATTGAGTTCTAGAGATATCCCTGTAGTTAAGGTTCAGTGTAGGCATCGTTCCATAAATGAGGATTCTTAGGAGGTTGAGTTTGACATGCATAGTACTTACCCTCAGCTATTCACCGACTCAGGTACCTCTTAGCCTTTTTAGTTAGAGGATGAACTAGAGTCTTAGTGGTGGATATTGTAAAGACCTGCTTTTGTGATTTCCATTTTTATGTGTTTTGACCATTTTGACCTTCCCCGTAGTTGCTTCATGTTGATTTTGGGGTTTGGGGATAGTTGGCATGATTCCCCATGCGATCAGAAATTGACTTTGGTCAACATTTCTTGATTCGAGTGCCGAATGGCAAAACAGATTGTGCCAGAAGATTCGGAGCGTCGATTTTGGGTAAATAATAGGGTTGGTTCAGTTTCATGGCTTTTATATCTCATTTTGACCCTCAGTTTGGATAGGGTCCCGAGGGTTAATTCGTTGAAAACAATCTTTTTTTTTAAAAAAATACAACGTCACCATCGAGTTCGGAACGTCGAAATTAGCCTAGTAGTATAGTTCGTTTGCGTTCACGGGATTCCGAATGAATTCGGAGGGGTCAATTAGCAACTTTGCAACTTAGCAAAGCAGTTGATTCGCTAATGTCTAGTGCAACCCCTTTAGTGGACCCCATATGCATGGTTTACCGCTAAAGCAGGCACCCGACCGCTTTAGCGGGTACCAGTTTAACGGAAGGAGATAGCTTTAGCGATCATTTAGCCACTTTAGCAGTACCTGCTGGGCTGATATATAAACTTATTTTTTGTGATGTTTCATCCATTTTTTAGTATAAGAGCTTAGGGTTTGAGAGATTTTCGGAAATTTCTTCTCTTCTTAAGCTTGGGTAAGCTCCATAATCCTTTTTTCCATCATTTTACTTCGATTATATCTTCTAAATTTTCTTTAAATTGTGATTTTGAAATGGATTTTTGGTATTTTTGCCCAGAAAGCTTAAAAAGCGATTTTTCATCCATTAATCACTCGTTTTTAACTCGATTTTACATGGGTTTTCTTTTATGAGTTTCTTTGATCATGGGTAATGGTTTTCTAAACAAAAATTCTGGTTTTACCCCTTCATTTTCAAAACCATTTTCAAGGTCCATTTTGGACCCTGTCTAGATATGGGCAATATGGATATTGTTGACTTTTTTTTTAATGCATAGATGCTATATTTGTGTGTTTTAGTTCCTTCTGAGGCCGTTCAAAAGTGGAAGGCTCCTTGTTGAAGCACTTTAGACCCTGATTTCATCATTTTAAGATAGGTTTTGGGTTAACTTCTTTCAGATTGAGCTGGGTAGTTAATATATAGGTAAGGCATGCTATGGGTTGGAGATAATGGCTATGGGGTTATATTTTGAGATCATATTTATTGTTTTATGCCCGTGTGGGGGCTTATTTTGTGTGGATATTGACTTGAGATAGTTGATATTGCGTGTAGCCTATGTGGGGAGCCTTATTTGATATCATCTGGCCTTATTTATGCATTGAGATGCCTTATTTTAGATATGATACCTGTACGGGCGCTCAAATTGTTATTATAGGCCTTATTAAGCATTGACTGCTTTATCATGATTGAAATACCCGAGTTAGGGGTTGATATGATATTTATGATGTCTTACATACATATTTATTCCAACTGTGCCTATTTATAGTTGATGAATCCTGAATTATGGACATACTGAGTTAAATTCTGAGCTCACCTACATATATACATCATATTGAATTGATTGGGTATCTTCATGCTTATCTGATTGTGAGCATTACATCCTCATTCCATACATATGCATTCATGAGATACTGGTACCATTGAGGAACATTATTTTTGAAAGAAAATAAAACATCTTCTTAAAAACCCTCTTTGTGAACATGAAGTCGAAGAGGTGAGTTGTGTTGATATTGAGATTGAGATTGAGATATATGATAAAGTATATGGGTTGCGAACCCTTCATGGTTCCTATTGAGGAGTTATGAACTCAGTAGGTATGTACTGAAGGTCATGTGATGACCTTCACCATTCCACCCCATCATCACCATTGCATTTCATTCGCATATTCAGTGCTTTCGTAATTCTTAACTTGTCTTCGTTTCTTGTATTTCTGTGTTTACTTGTGTTGTTTGCGTCAATGTTATTTTAGAACTGTTAGTGGAGACGGTGTGAGCTACCATTTAGGAACTTTTTTGCTTTCAGATTTGCATGCTCATGGTCTATATTTATCTATGTTATTTTCTACTTTGCTTAGTCGGCCTATGATACCTACAGAGTACAAGTGGACTCGTACTCATCCATACTGTGCCCTTTCAGTGTAGATCCTAGTATGAGCATTGTCTGCGAAGGCTGATCCATGCCGTGGAGTATGGTGATTTGAGGTACTGGCACATTCTAGGCCTTCAGAGTCAATGTCATGACCTCCTCTATCCTTATTGTCTTGATTTTGCGATTTAGTGATAGAGTTTGTATTAGTCAATACTCAGATGTATATTTAGATGCTCCACACTTTTGGCACCAGGTCTTTGAGATTTTTGTATTTCTTTGGATTTCCACTAAATATTTGTGTATGAGTTGGCCCGACTTCATTCTAGAAGTCTCGCTTGTTCTATTTTCCTTATTTATTTTATTATTGTTTCTTTTGGGATGATCAGCTTACTTATCAAGTCTGGGCCGCGATAAGTGCCATTATGACCCAATTTTTGGGTCCTGACAGGTTGATAACATTGTTGTTATACGGATCCATGAGTGGTCCGGGCTATTGACATACTTGGATTGAGTAATTATTTGTTCAAGTTCCATGAATAGGAAATTGTGGTGAGGTTAATGCTAAATGTTATGAGTCATGGTATTGATCTGGTCAAATAATTATACTTATTTCATGCTTCCCTATTTTACTTGAATTGATTATGTGAAGGTAGCTATGGTTTGGTGATATAAGCTTAAGACATTATTTAATACTTAATTGAGTATTAATATGTGTGTGAAGGTGAATATGTGTGTTGTAGCTAATTGGTGGGTATCCCAATAGGTATGATCATAAATGGGTTGAAATTGACTAGTTACTAGTGGCTTGGCAATTCATAGTCTTTATGTCCTACTGGAGTCTTAAATTGGGGGAGTCGTAAATGCATATCTGGAGGCGATAGGAAGTGTTGAGAAGTAATGCATTAGATTTGAACGTTGTTTGGTGGTTGACTCGTGGACTAGTGTAGACTGATTCGAGGTAAGTGACGATCCAATGAAGAGAGTATAAAATCAGGAGGGTAGTGAATGAAAGTATGAGAGTTCAATTTTGACTACTTATTTTAAGTAAATACATGTTTTATTTAAGATATTTATGCTGTTTATACGTGATTTAACTTAGGTCTGCCGATGATACTTACCAGTACTGCAGTTATACTGATGCTACTCTTGCTATACCATCTTTGGGGTATAGCTTGTTGCAGGATCAGTTCAGATTTCATTGCTTGGTATGGAAAGAGATTCATCAGCAGCTTTCATCTTCTCATTCCTATGGTGGAAGCTAGGTCTTGGTTATTAATATTGTCGTATAGTAGCTCTTGTACCTGTTTAGACTAGATCATCAAGGTAGAGTATTTCTTTATGTATTGAAGAATTGTAACAAGTTTTGTAATAATTGAAAGGTTTAATGATTTTATTTTATGACTTACGCATATTTATCATTGGGTGGTAAGAGTTCTCCTTTGTAGGTGGATTAGAGTATGTGCCCTCACGATTCGGTTAATTGGATCGGGACACTTATACATTATATGTACACACATGCAACGTATATTGGAACCAAAACAAAAAAGATTTTACATAAAAAAAACAAGAATTTCATGCAATTGATAGTATAGTTTTTGTTATTCCATCATATTAGGTTGATCTTCAATAAAAAGTAAAAACTCAAAGAAAATTTAAATTAATCCAAAAACCCAAGAATAGATATACACATTACAAATAGTTAAATTACTGTAACAACCTATTATGTGAAATTTTTCTTTTTATCTATTTTGACAATTTTGCCCTTCCCCGTAGTTGTTACATGCTGATTATGAGGTGTGGGGATGGTTGACGCAGTCACTGAAGTATTCAAGAATAATTTGGGAGAGTTTGAAACTCTTACAGGCTTTAAAAGCCAGTAGTTTGAGTTCGGTCAACATTCTGTGATTCGAGTACCTGATGGCGATTTGGATAGTCCAATTAGATGCGAAACGTCGATTTTGGGTTATTAACGGGATTGGTTCGGGTTTGGAACCTTTATTTTACATTTCGACCCTTATTATGAAAACTAGCTAAATTAAGCTTTTTGGTGTCATGGGGGCTAATTTGTTGAAAATGACTACTTTTCAAAATTTCGATAATGTTATTGAGTCCGTAATGTCGAAAATGGCCTAGTATCATATATGATTTACTTCTGTGGGGTCCCGAACAAATCTCGAAGGTTCGATCAAGACTATTTTCCCAAAGCTCCAACTGCTGGTTTGCAGTTTTTGGTGTAGCATCAGGGTTCCCATTGTGATTGTGTGGCCACATGTCACGATCACGACCCTTGATCGAGCAACTCATCATGATCTTGAGGTGGGGTAACACGATCATGAAGAGTAAATCGATGGACCGAGTCGGGTTGACTCAACATGATCAAGAGGCCCAGCTACGCGATCATAATGACCAACTTAATGGCTGGTCAATATTGACCCTTGCGATCGCGAGGTGGGGTTCGCGATCACGAGTTACTGTTCACAGAATTGTATAAATAGTCCATTTTCCCAATTTTGCACCATTTTTGGACCTTGAAGCTTTAGGTTAGGGCGATTTTGAGGGATTTCTTCACCATTTTTGCTTGGGTAAGATCCAAACTCTGGTTTCCATTAATTTCTATTGATTATGTCATCAAAAGCAATCTGTAATCTTTGATTTCAAAATGGGTTTTGGGGGGTTTTGTCGGTAAAGCTTTAAAATGGTTTTTCTTCGAAATGAGCCCTATTTTTAACTCATTGTTTCTTGGAAATTCAACTATAAACTCCTATAACCTTGGGGAACATATTTCTAAAATAAAATTCTAGATTTACCCTTTTTATTTTTGAGCCTATTTTTCAAACCCGTTTTAAATATAGTCGATATGGGTATCATTAGATTCTTTTTAGATTCTATATTTGTATGCTTTATCTAATTCCAAGACTGTTTGAATGGGAAAAGCTCCATGTCAAAGGTTCTACGCTCGAATTTTCTTGCTACGAGGTAGGTTATGGCTTAGCTTTCTTTAGATTGGGTTGGGTAGTTAATAAATGAGTAAAACATGCTATGGGTTGGGGAAATTAGCCATGGGAGTATTATTTCAATATTGTTATTAATGCTTTTTACCCGTGTGGGGGCTTATATGCATATTGTTGTTGACTTGAGATTTCATATATTGCATTTGCTTGTGCGGGGGTTTTATTTGACATCATATTCCTTATTTGTGCATTAACTGCCATTATTATTGATGTGATGCTCATGCGAAGGCTTGCATAGATATTATAGGCCTTATTTGAACATTATTAACTCCATCATGATAGAAATACCCGAGTAAGGGGTAGGATTGATATTATTAAAGTCTTACATGACTATTTATTCTGGTGGTACCATTCGAGAACTGATATAATGAACTGTTAGCATATTGGGTTGATTCTGAGCTCACTTATACATGTATTGAATGGATTATTATCTTCATACTGATTGGTTGTGAGCATTACATCCTTATTTTATACCAACATATTTCATGAGACATTGGTATTATTGAAAAATACTGATTCGAAAGAAAATATGACACTTTATAAAATTCTTGATCCATGAACACTAGCTGGAGAGGTGAGTTGAGATTTGAGGTATTATATGGGTTGCGAACACCCCATAGGTCCTATCCTGGGAGTGCTAAGGCTCGGTAGGTGTATACAGAAATTCATGTGACGACCTTCAATCATTCATCGTGATCCCATCAGCATTGCATTACATTACATGTGCATTTTCCATGTTTCTTTTATGTACACTAGATATGTACTTGGTTTCCATATATATATTCGTGTTTAGTTGTTCTTGTATCGATCTCATATTATAGAATTGTTAGTGGAGACGGTGTGAGCTATTTTTTGGAAACTTTTCTGTTTGCAGGTGACACGCTCATAGTATATTCTACTTGTATTATTTTTAGATTTGCTCAGTCGTCCTATGATTCCTATTAAGTAAAAGTTTACCATACGCACCCCTATTATGCCCTTTTGATGCTGATCCTAGATTGAGTGTGAGATGCGGCAGCTGATTCATCCTACTCAAAGTTGATACTCTGAGGTACTGGTGTACTCTAGACTTCAGAGCTGATTCTGAGCTTCTTCTTGTCCTTATCTTCTCTTTACTCATTTTCAAAGATGTTTCTAGATGATCTTGTACTTATGACATCAGTTTTTGGGGGTTTTAGGTATTTTTATTTCAGACTTCCGCTATATATTAATGTATTGGCTTGACTTCATTCTAGAAGTCTCGTCTATTTTGTTTAGTCTACATTTTGAATTTCCTTTCCATTTGGGTAATAGGCCTACCAACCAAGGCTGGGTCTCGATATGTGCTATCATGACTTCAACGTTTGGGTTGTGACAAATTGGTATCAGAGCGCTTGGTTCTCCAGTTTCATAAGTACAAGAGAAAGATATTTAGTAGAGTCTCGCGGATTGGTTCGTAGACGTTCATATATATCTTCGAGAGGCTATAAGACATCTTTAGGAAAAAACTTCTCTAATTTGATTCCTTATCGTGCGGGTTATTCATACCCTATATTCTAAACTTGTATTCCATTCTTATCTACACAGATGGTGAGGACTAGGTCCATAGGTGCTATGGATGCTTAGCCGACACTCAATTTTGGAGCCCCAGTTATGGGGCGAGGTAGGGGCCGTGGCCAACCCAGAGGATAAGGAAGGGCACGAAGAGCTGCCCTAATTAGAGGATATGCTAGGGATGCCTCACCCAAGCCTGAGGTTGAGTATGTTGAGGGTGACTATCAATTAGGGGGTGCAGGGCCAGCTCAGGTCCCATAAGGTTTGGTTGACTATCAGTCAAGGTGTGAAGGGCCAGCTTAGGTCCCACAGGTTTTGGTTGACACCAGTGCTATAGGATCTATCAATTCATATCTTCAGTCATTCAGATTGTGTTCCTTTAAGTGTACCGGGTATTCCTCAGACTTCGAGTGGTTTTCCACCATCAGTACCAACTTCTGCTTATGCTACTCTGACTTCAGGGGTAAAACCATCTTCTATGGTACCCCCATGTATAGATTCACTGCCTACTAGACTTACTATTTCTCTAGTTGCTTTGGGTCCTCTAATGCCTTCTGATGATTAGAAAGGGTTCAAGAGGTTTAATCGCTTGGCTCTTCCCAAGTTTAGGGGTGTGATTAGAGAAGACGCATATGAGTTTATGACTGACTGCCAGGAGTGGTTGCATAACCTCGAATCCCTTGAATCTCATGGTGTTTCTTATATGACTTATCAGTTGACCTATGTGGCCAGACAGTAGTGGAGGTCTCTTTGTAGTCGTAGATAATTGGGTTCACCTACTATGTCATGGACCCAATTTTCTTAGGCTTTTCTGGAGAGGTTTGTGCCTTACAATTTGAGGGATCAGATAAGAGATGAGTTTGATCACCTAGAGTAGGGCTCCATGTATATTGTCAAGTATGAGGCACATTTTCATGCTTTATCTAGATATTCCACCACCAGTATCTCCACTGAGTCGAGAGGACTAGAAAGTTTGTCAAGGGACTGGAGGGTCCTTATCAGTTGGCTACAACTTAGATGGTAGTTTTAGGAGATTTTTTTAGAGTATCGTAGAGCATTCTAAGTTGATTAAGTCGATTACCCAGGTTACTCAGGAAGGCACCAATAAAGTGAGTGTAGTGGACATATATCTTGAGGTAAGGATTTCTCCAGTAGAGGTTCTCATGGTTATGAAGGTAGGGTTATTTATGGAGCTTTACTAGGATTAGGTGGTAGGCCTTAACTTCCTATGGCTCCGTGTAGCCAGGTATCAAGTCAGGCGAGTGGAGGTTCCCATTTCAGTTCATCAGGCCAGAGTAGTCGTCCTAGTTATTCTTGGCCTCCACAGATTGAGTCAGGAAGCTGAAGGTGTTATATATGTTATGAGGTTAGTTATTTGGTAAAGGACTGTCCTTGGCATGTGTTTGCTCCTGCCCAGTAGGGTTCTTATCTTTAGTTTTACCCTACTCCTACTTTAGGAGTCAGAGGTGGTTTATAGAGTGGCAGGGGTGGTACTAAAGATGCTTGAGGTAGAGCTAGGGGAGCTCGTGGTGGTAGATGTGGGGTTGCTCAGTTTGGGATTACACGTGGAAAGTGTTATGCTATACTAGGGAAACCCAAGGCAGAGGCCTCAGATACAGTTATTACAGGTATCATCCCAGTTTGGTACCAATTTGTTTCCATGTTATTTGACCCTGTGTCTACATTCTGCCATGTGTCTACATATTTTTCCACTGGTTTTGGTGATACATATGAGTCCCTTGTTGTACCTCTTCAAGTTTCTACCCCCATAGGAGATTCTTTAGTAGTGGACCAGGTGTACTGATCTTGTGTAGTGACCTTTGCGGGGTGTAAGACTTGGGTAGACTTGATTATCCTAGATATGGCTGATTTTGATTTTATCTTGGGTATGGATTGGTTAGGTCCCTATCATTCTATTTTGGATTGTTATGACAAGACCGTGACCTTAGCTACTCTGGGTGTGCCAAGGTTATCTTGGAAAGGTACTCTTAATTTGGGTCCGAATATAGTTATATCTTTTCTACGTGCTCATCGCATGGTTGAAAAAGGGTGTTTGTCTTATTTGGCCTATGTTCGCGATACTAGCTTTTCCTCCCCACCTTTTTTGGAATCAGTTTGAGTTGTTCATGAGTTCATGGATGTGTTTCCTATGGATTTGCCTGGTATGCCTCCAGACCATGATATTGATTTTGCTATTGATGTTGAGCTAGGAACCAAGCCTATTTCCATTCTTGCCTATAGGATGGCCCCGACTGATTTGAAGAAATTGAAGGAGCAATTGTAGGATTTGTTGTGTAAGGGTTTTATTTGACCTAGTGTATCTCCTTGGGGTGCTCATGTCTTGTTTGTGAATAAAAAGGATAATTCTATGCGCATGTGTATTGACTATCGACATTTGAACAAGGTGACAGTCAAGAACAAGTATCTTCTTCCTCGTATTGATGATCTATTTACCTGCTTCAGAGTGCTATGGTATTTTCCAAGCTTGACTTGTGATCCGAGTTTCACCAGTTGAGGATTAGAGCTTTGGATGTTCCGAAGATGGCTTTTCAGAATTGATACTGTCATTATGAGTTCTTGGTCATGTCATTTGGACAGACCAATACCCCAACAACGTTCATGGAGTTGATAAACCTAGTATTTTGACCATACCTTGACTCATTTGTGATTGTGTTTATAAATAACATCTTGGTTTATTCAAAGAATGAGACTGACCGTGTGAGACACTTGAGGACTATACTTCAGAGATTGCATAATGAGAAGCTATATGCTAAGTTTTCCAAGTGCAAGCTCAGGTTAGATCCTATTTCTTTCTTAGGTCATGTGATGACCAAGGATGACATTATGGTTGATCCGACTAAGATAGAAGTGATTCGTGATTGGGCTAGACCTACTTATCCTATCGAGATTCAGAGTTTCATTAGTTTAGTGGGTTATTATCAATATTTTATGAAGGGTTTCTCTTCTATTATGTCTCTTTTGACCAAGTTGACTCAGAAGAAGGTTATATTTCAGTGGTCAGATTCTTGTGAGGAGAGCTTCCAACAACTCAAAGAGTTTTTGACTTCGGCTCCTATCTTTACCTTGCATGGGATTTACCATATTTTGTGATGGTTCGAGAGTTGGTTTGGGAACTGTGTTGATGCAAAAAGGTAAGGTGATTGCATATCCTTCTTGTCTATTGAAGACCCGTGAAAAGAATTACCTACCTATGACTAGAGTTGGCAGTAGTCGTCCTTTTGTTGAAGTTGTGGCGGCATTACTTGTATGGAGTCTATTGTGAGATTTTCTCCAATCATCGTAAATTTCAGTACTGCTTCACCTAGTGGGATCATAATATGATAAAGCGATGTTGGCTAGAATTGCTTAAGGATTATGATCTCACAATTATTTATCATCCGGGCAAGGTAAACATGGGTGCAGATGCCTTGAGTCGGAAATCGACAAGTATGGGGAGTCTCACTCATTTCTTGACTCAGGAGCGACCTTTTCCCGTGGAAGTTCAGTCCTTAGCTAACCAGTTGATTAGACTTGATATTTCGACACCTGAGCATGTGTTAGCCTTTGTTGAGGCTAGATCTTCTATGATGGAGCAGATTCGAGCTTATTAGTTTAATGATGATAGATTGAGGGTGATTCATGATGAGGTGTTGAGTGGCGAGGGAACAACGTCATCTCTTGATTCTAATGGTGGTTTGAGTATTAGTGGCCGAGTTTGTGTGTTGAGAGTTGGTGGATGGGTTAGATTGATCTTGGAGTAGGCTCATAGTTCTAGATATTTCATTCACCCATGAGCGGCTTAGATGTATCATGACCTAAATCAACATTATTGGTGGGATAGTAAGAAGAAAGATATTGTAGAGTTTGTGGCTAAGTATTTGAATTGCCAACAAGTGAAGTATGAGGATCAGTGGGTGAGTGTTACGGTGCAGAAGATGCCCATTCCTGAGTGGAAGTGGGAGCGAATCACACAGAATTTTACTGTTGGCCTACCCCGACCTAGGGGAAGTTTGACTAGATTTGGGTGATTGTGGATAGGTTGAACAAATCAACGCATTTCGTACCTATGAGGGCAAATTATAATGCATAGAAGTTGGCCAAGCTGTCATGACCCAATTTTTCAAGTCATGATGTCACCTACTTCAATCCACCTGTAGGTAAGCCAAGCCATAGCCCGAAACAGAAAATAACGGGCTAACAGGCAGAAGATTAAAAGGAACAGGAATGAAACCAATAACTATAATATTATAAGCGGAACCAGAATAGATATATATACATAATATACTGTACAAGAGAGGGAGAGGACCAAATAAACAAAAGACCTAGTAAGGTCAGTACAAGAGCCAGTTTGACCAAAAATAAGAGTAATAGACAGTATCTAAAAAATATATATATACACAGTAGTCTCGGAAATACAAAAGACTGTAACTATAACAGATAGAGTAGGATCAACTTTGGACTCTAGAAAGCTCACCCCATAGCTGGATCAATATTTGGGCCTAAGGATAACGTCAACACCGGTGGTTCGTACTCGGATATGCATTAGGGAAAAGATGCAAAAGTGCAGTATGAGTGCTAAAGCAACTGGTACTCAGCAGACATCATCGGCTGATTGAGCTCAAATATTGTAAAAGCATAATTGCAATGCTAGTGTGAAAGCTAAAGTCAACAATAAAGAGGGTAAAATATAAATGTCAAGTAAACTAGGAAAGTATGATAAAAGAAATAAGTAACTCGAAAGTAGCGAAAAAGAACTAATTCTATAACCTAACTGGCCCCCCATAAGCCCAGAAGGCACATACAAGAACATAATTAACCCTACTGAGCCCCGATAAGCCGGTGGGTGAAGACAAGAAGAACTAAGGTAAGAAACATAAATAACCATTAACTACACCAGTCTAAATAACCTTCCGACCACAAATCCATAAGGAATGTATACACATGTACTGAGCTCAAACATGAACCAATAGATAGCAACATGAGGATAGATGTCGGTGGCTTAAACTGGAAATAGTGGATAATAATTAGAGGCCAAGTGATCCATGTACAATAGAACTCAGTACAATTAATAGAACTCCTAGTAACAACCGTAATCAACACCAGAACATCCAAACTATGATAAAAGACAGATATCAGACTCAAACTGGAACTCATACAAACCAAATCATAACTAGAAATAGGTGATCCTATAAGAAGCCAACCCCAACCATAAACTGAAGCCAAACTCAAACCAAAACTCATAAATAGAAAAACATAATCATGAATCAATGCCATTCTCATACCTGAACTCATAAAAAAGAAGCAATAAAGCATACTCTGGGCTTGAACCAGACTATTAGAACTCATAAAGTCATATAACCAACCTCATAAAGACTATCCAAACTCATAAATTCATATAACCAACCTCGGACGGTTAAGTCCACTAAGGCAAGGTGGGTCCGTATTTACTAGGTCAAAACGGTGCGGTCCTATGGTCGGTTACTACTCTACCTGGGGAAACGAAGCTAAACAGGCCAAAATTCAAATCTAAGCCAACCTCAACCCAAGGAAATAGCTTAAGGTAGAAGCAAGAATTCTAACTAAGCCTAAAGGAGCTTCATTCAAGAAATACTATCTAGAAGGGTAGTGAGACCCACTACAGGATCCTGACAACCCAACCTAAGGCCAGCACCAACCTGATTCTTGTCTAAGGATTCCCAATCCCACCCGAAGGTACTATTAGCGCTAACTTTAGACCTAAAGGATGATAATACACTACCCTAAGGTACAACGGGCCCAAATTCTACCAAAAAGAGGCCCTAGTTGGCTAAATAAAGCATAAACATGCTAAACTATAACTGGGCTAAAAATACCTACCAAAAATAGCACAATAGTATAATAATACAATAATCAAACTCAATCTAAAAGAAGGGTAAGCCTAGCCTACCTGGATGCCGTTGAACGCTTGTCGAATCCTTTAAACAGATCTTTCCCCTTCTGAGAAGCCTCCGAGAGCTCCCCCACTAGAAAAATAACAATCTATGCATCAAGACTAGAAAATTGATACCCATATTACATATAAATGCTCCAGGTTAGAAACAAACTAAAAATCTCACATGGGACCTGCTTGCAGAATCACGAAATTGAAACCGTCACAGAGTCCCATGCAACTCAAGGATCAATTGCCACACTAATTTTAGCTAAATTTGAGACCAAAACAGTCCACAATTTAATCCCAAACAATCCAGAGAAATAATGAATTAAACTACTAAATTGAGCAGAAATTAAGGTGAGTACTTACGAGTTAACGATGTTAAAACACTCACAAATACTTTCCTGAGCTAAAACCAGCTTCAATTATCAAATTTCATAATATTCTGAGCACACACTTGTATACAATGTTTTTTTAACACTTTGAGTTGAAGCTGGAAAATAGAAGAAAGAGCTATTTATAACATACCAGCGATGACCGCTTTAACGGCTCAATGATAGATAAAGTGATCATTGTTAAAGCACCTAGGAGGCTGCTAAAGTGTCCAGGCCTAGGCTGGTCAAACTCCGCTAAAGAGGTCAAGGGTCACTAAGGTGGCTAGTGCTAAAGCAGCGCCCAAACGGTTGCACCATATAACTTGTGTAACACCCCGTACCTTCCTAACCCAATGTGATGACGATGAACAACGTTTACTTAGGTGTCGAGAGCTATAAGTATGTATTTGGTAATGTTAGTGATGAAAAAATTAAAATTTGGCCTTGTACATATGCTTAAACTTGCGTAGAAGGTGTTTTGCGATCTTCATGGTGCATTTGTTGGGTTTAAAATGAGGCTAAGAGGACCTCTAAACAAAGTATGTTAAGGTTAAGAAGTGAGTTAAAGAATAGGACTTGAAGTATCTAACCAAACCCGCAAAGAAAAGTCGAAAAATGAAATTTTTGAAAAATTTAAGGGAAGGGCGCATTGGGTAGCGTGACACGCCGCTATGGGCTGAAATTTTCAGTCCAGAGGCAGTAAAGGGGCGCGCCAGGCAGCGTGCCATGCCGCCCCTGCGCACCTTTCAAAAGTTGAAAATTTTGTAAGTCCCAAGGGTTCCCGGGGACATATTGAGCCAATTTTTGCCATGATTCTTCTACAACCATGAGAATATACATGAAATGAGTGAGATATTATATTGGTATGATAAATTTACTCGAGAACGAATTTGGGGTCAAAATGACGATTTTACCCTTTTGGGCAAAATGGGCCATACGTGGCTAGAATCACTTGGTTTTGGATTTAGGCTACGGATATGAATGACATGAGTAGGAAATATTGTCGTAACACGTATGAGATGATCAAACCACGAGAAATTATTGATTTTATTGGGTTAAGTAAATTGGGCCCAAAAAGGACCCAAAAATGAAAAGAAAACATGGCCCAATGGGTCACAAGACCCATTCTTCCATTTGACTAAGTCATACACATCAATCATTGAATCAAAGTGGCTAAGAATGGACTTTATAGCCTATATAAAGTGCAAAAATTCTGATTTTATTCATTTGGAAAACACATGCCTTTGTAGATATTTTTCAACCCTTTTTTTTTTCTCTCAAACCCTAAGAGGTCAAAGCTAACCTTTGGAGCAAGATCAACATCTTCCAAGCCTAGGTAAGTGATTATTGCCATGGATTAATATATTAAATGAATGGGAGAGTATGTGAATCTTGTTGTTTATGCTTGAAAGAGTTGAACATAGTACTTTGGGTTTTTGTACAAGATGTGCCATCCATGAGATTTGAACTTGAATTATGGCTTGTGCCTTTGATGAAAGATCATGGTATGGATAAAATATGAACATGTATGGTGTTATTTTTGGTATTAAACTTGTTATTGTCTATAAGTGGAAATTGTGGGATTTTGGCCGATATGTGCTATGAAGTGTATTAAGGTGAATTGATGGCTTGTTTGTGATGTGGTATAGATAAGGAGGTGTAAAAGAGAATTGTTATGGTGAAATGCAATGATTAATATGTATTGGTCAATGTTGGGAATATTGGAGAATTTTTGGAATAATGATGCTATCAATGGTTTTGTCAAGGGGAAATGACATGTTTCAAAGCAAACATGTACCCCATTGATGTTATATGCATTTGTGACGTAGTTGTGGTTAATGTGAATTTCGTTATGTATTTGTGTTATAGAGTGACATATAAAGAAGGAGCGGGACTATTGTATGCACATCTAGGATTGTATATCCGTATTGAGAGTACAAGGTATGTAAGGTTACTCTTTATCTTTTTGCGGCAAATAGTATCCACATTGCTATTTCACTAGTCCTATCCCAAAATGTGCTAAGGTATCCTATATCCGTTTATCAATAGTCATTGTCATATCTTTCCTACTCATGGATCATTTGTGAGTCTTATGTCTCATTATCATGATTAATGTTCCAAAAGCTCAAACAAGGTTATGGTCCAATGTTCCAATAGTGGTTATGCTTATGTATCTTGTTATGAATGATTGTCCAATGGTTCCAATGGTGTCATGTTTCCAATAATGTTTATTCACATGTCTTCTATTTTGATTATGGTTCCAAGTTTCCAAACATGCTATGTCACATGAATATGTCAATCTCTCACAAGTGAATGTACCAATCTCATATATCTCTTACTCATTGGCTAATGCTCCAAAGTTTCAAGTGATGTTATGACTATCAAATAGCAATCTCAAAGTAAAGATCAAAGTAATGCAAATGTGGTCAATCATCAAGTATGGGTGGCAAGTCTAGGGGCATAAGCCTAGCTCGACTCGATCCCGATGTGTTGATTTATGGGTGGCAAGTCTAGGGGCGCAAGCCTAGCTCGACTCGATCCCGATGTATGATTTATGGGTGGCAGGTCTAGGAACATAAGCCTAGCTCGACCCCATCCCTGGGTGGCAGGTCTAGGGGCACAAGCCTAGCTCGACCCGATCCCAACATGACGATAAGTCATGTAAAGACCCACTGATCAGTAGGGGCCCGGGTACATTGTGACATATGTAATTACATTGAAGTAAAGAAGCATGAAAGCAATGAAAGCAATGAAAGTAATACACATGGTTTCCAAAGTGCAAAATGGTTACTTATTCATCTGATTATGCATTTGCATTTGAGTTCCATTGAGTTCATTGAACTAATCCTGTGTTGTATAGTTTCATTGAACTAATCCTGTGTTGTATAGTTTCATTTGAGCCTTACATACTCAGTACATTCTTCGTACTGACCCCTTTTGGGGAACTTACCTTACATGTTGCAGGTGCAGGCACTAGTAGACCTCCACCATAGGATGACAGTAATTGCAGATCATTGGTGAGCTCCAGTTAGTTCGGGGCTTCTCCGAGTCACAGTTGTTCAAATGTTTTGATAGTATACATAGTGTATAAAGTGGGGACTTATCCCGACTTTCAGTTAGTTTTGGTCAATGCATCTGTTAGAGGCTTTTATAGACGTATGTGGGTATACAACTGTACGATGGTATATGACAGTTTGACTTGATGGCCTCAACGGCCGAGTTTCTCATATGTATATACATCACATGTTCTATGATTTTTGATTTTAGCATTTCATGTTCCTATGTGATAGTAGTGTTTCCTAAGACATGTAGATGAAGGAATAAAAGCAAAGCTTGGTTCTCTCGGGCCTTATCGACTTTGGGTGCCAATCATGCCTCGTTGGGATTCGGGGTATGACAAAAGTGGTATCAGAGCGGGTCGTTCTAAGGGTGTCTACAAAGCCGTGTCTGAGTAGAGTTTTGCTTATGGATGTGTTGCGCGCCACATTGATAAGCAGGAGGCTACGGGACATTTAGGAGTTGTTTCTTTTCTTCACTTCTAGATTGTGCAGTAGAGCCAAAGTTGTAGGTGGACACATATGTACGTATTGACATTAGTTTTCTTTTGTATAGTCAACTGCTGAGTCTCAGACAAGATAAAGACAAAGGTGAGCAGGTTGATATGCCTGCCGAAGTAGAAATGAGTAAATCACCACTTGACCAAGTGAGTCAATGTAGAGCTGATATGGAAATTGTTATACGGGTCTCTCGTAGCCAAAAGATAGAGGAGTACCTGCAGAACCATCTATAAATGTCACTGAACAGGATTTACGAAATGTAGTGCATATGTTGCCTCAGATAGTTGTTGTACAATGTCACGGGCGAGATGGCCTGTTGACGAGTAATGATGGTGTGACTAGGGTAGCTAGTCGTCAAACACAGGATTTTTAGAAATCATACCCTCCCACGTTCACCGGGTCGGATTTGAATGAAGACCCATAGGACATTATGAACTAAGTTAAAAAGGGTTCTAGATGTTATGCATATGACTGATCTACTGATGTCTTTTCCGATAGTTGGGAGGAATGTAAGATGGCATTCTGTGACTGTACCTCCCAAATGAGGTCAGAAAAGCTTATGTTGACTCGATATGCCCCAAACGTGATAACTATTATGACCGATAGAGTGCATCAGTATAGAGACAGATGGATTGTACAATGGATATAGGCATTTTGCACACAATAATGAAAGACCAGAGGCACCAAAAAAAAAAAAAAAGACACAACTATTTGACAAAGGGTCGTTAAAGATGGCTAAATCTATAGGGACAGTTCATGGCGTCCCAAAGAGAAATGAGGTCTTGGAGGATTAGCAGACCGCCTAAATCATTATTTCTTTAATCTATAGTAAATGTTCTACCTCGATCCCAAGGTTTGAGAGACAGTCGGTTTGGCAAAGGGATCAAGCATAAGAACAAAGAAGGTAGAGACCAAATGCCGGTTGGGGCCAAATGTTGTTATTGGTGTGATATGTCGGGTCACAAAAGGAGGCTTCTCCTGGTGAAGCTACATGTACCGTACACGTAGTGATTGACCCATAGAGCATATGGTATTTTGTTAATTGCTGAAAAGTTAAAGGGACACCAAAATGACCAGTTATGTCACAGGAAGCCTACACATCAGTTGGTGAACCTATTGTAAGTAAAAGAGTATATCATAAGTGCATAGTCATTAATTGTGGTCATGAGATACTGGTTGATCTTATTGAGTTATAAAGGGGTTATGCCATAGTAGATGGCCGAACTAAGAAGTTATATTGTTATTATCCCCAAAGAAATATTTTGAATGGCCAGGGAAATATATTCCCCATCTCACGGCAAAGAAAAGGATACTCTAAGGGATACATATGTCACTTAGTAACAGTGAACGATATTAATGCGAAGCCCCCACCTCTTTAATTAGTCCGGGTGGTAAATGAATTCCTAGATGTATGAGTTGGTATGAATGTGACGCCAGGTACTCGGCCTATTTTTATTTTCATCATATAGCATGGCCTTTTCATATAGCAGGGCCTGGTGGAGGTACGAGAATGACAGGAGAAAGTAAAAGACGTGTTGAATAAGGGATTCATAAGGCCTAGTACTACCCCTTGGGGTGTATCAGTGTCACTCAAAAAAAAAATTAAAAAAAATAACATGGCCTATTGAGCATGTGTGTTTACTATTGGCAACTGGATAAGAATAGTTTCCCCCCAGAGTTGACGATTTGTTTGATCAGTTACAGGATAACTGATAATGAATGATGAAATGATGAAACGAATGACGATAAAAAGAAAACTGATGATGATAT
Source organism: Capsicum rhomboideum (assembly GCA_031232105.1). Lineage (NCBI taxonomy): Eukaryota > Viridiplantae > Streptophyta > Magnoliopsida > Solanales > Solanaceae > Capsicum > Capsicum rhomboideum. The sequence goes on from CP124716.1 coordinate 38,804,052, forward strand.
ACCCAAGGCAGCATTACAAATATGGTATGCTTATAAGTCTTAGTATGTCAATTGGGCTAGAGAATGCACCTATAGTTTTATAGATTAACGAACAGGGCGTTCAGGACACTTATAAATGTGTGTGTGACCATATTCGATGATGGTATTCAAAAAAAAAAAAATCACAAGAGGACTATGCATTGTATAGGATGAAGAGATGAAAGTTGTCACACAAAAGATAGAAATGGTGAACAATTGGCTAAGGCCTACGATGCTTACAGAGATCCATCGATTTCTTGGGTTGATTGATCATTATATGAGAATTGTGGAAGGATCTTATTTTATCCCTACACCCTTAACAAAGCTTATACACAAGGCAATCAAGTTCCAGTAGAATGATGCCTTGGAGAAAAGTTTTCAAGAGTTGAAAGATACAGTAACTTCCACATCCGTTATAAGTGCCTTCTGAAGGCATAAGAATGTTATGCAATGTATGGTAATGCTTCCGGGGTTGGACTCGAATGTATATTGATGTAGCATGATAAGGTAGTAGCATATGCGTCACGACAGTTGCGGCCACATGAGAATATAAATTATTACTAAACACATGACCCTGAAGTAGCAGCAGTGATATTTGATTTAACGTCATGGTGTCACTATTTGTAAGGGATTCATGTTGATATATATATTCTAGATGTGAGACAATGTAATATATTGTTAAGCTAAAAGACTTAATCTGCGGTAGCAAAGGTGGCTTGAAATCTTTAAAAGGTGAGGACATTGGTATCCTATATCATTTGGGAAAAGCACATGGGGTAGTTGATACATTAAACTGCAAGGTAGTAGGAAGTATGAATGGACAGCTCACAGAAAAGAAAGATATAGTCAGGAAATCTATATTAATGAGGCAATATGGGGTTTTGTTTCTTGAAACTCCAGAGGAAAGAATTATAGTGTCAAATGTGGTAGGATTTTCATTGATATTGGAGATAAAGGGAAAACAATATGTAAATGCCATTTTTAGTTCAATTGAAAAAAAAATATGTACAGCAAAGTCGACGAGAGTATTTGAGCAAACACAAGGGGGAGTACTTTAACACCAACGTAGATTATGTGTACTGGGTATAGATGAGTTAAGGAAATGAATTACGACAGAAGAACATCGTTCATGGTAATTGTTTGTTCGAAAACAACCAAAATACACCATGGTGTAGCAGATATGTGTTGGTAAGAATATATGAGAAGCACATTGTAGAACTTGTAGTTCAATGTCCAAGCGGTCACTGACGAACAGTATGGCATTAGAAATCTGTATGTTTTATGCAATATATTACCCTCCTAGTTGGAAGTGGAACATGAATAACATGGGATTAATTAAAGGGTTGTCTCGTACATTGTGAAGGTTGATTCCATATAAGTAATCATGAACTGGTTTACCGAGTCAACATATTTCCTACAAGTTAGGACCACCGATACAGATGAACGGTACGCAAAAATTGTATGTTACAGCGATAGTATGATTACATGAGACTCCACTCACTATTATATCACACAGGGGGGCTCACTTTATTGCACAGTGTGGGTAAGTCTATCCACTAAAGCATGAGTATGGCTGGTCATCCTTAAATGGATGGACAAACAGAATGTATGATAAGAACATGTGAAGATGTGTCACGAGTTTGTGCGTTGGACTTTAAAGGTAGTGGGGATGAATATCGATCGTCTAATGAAATTGCTTACAATAAAGATATCAAAAGGTACCTTACAAAGGTTTATATAAAAAGGACATATAGATCATCCATTGGATGGGGTTACGGCTGATGAAATTTTGCGTTGCCCAGGTCAAATTTTGTTCATCAAGCTATAGAGAAAGTGAAGGTGATATGACAGTAGCTACAAATAGCCCAAAGTCGGTATAAATCATATGCCGATATTAGAAGTTGATAGTGTCACCAATGGAAAAAGATAATGAGATTCAGAAAGAAAGAGGAGTTGTCCAAAGATTTGGGCAACTTGCGTATCTATTAGCATTAGTCCAGGAATTCTTCACAGTCCATTTAGTATTCTATATTTGATGCTCCGAAAGTGTATCGGAGGGTATACAATATTGTTGCCAGTGGAAATGTACATATTACCGAGGATCTCACACGTAAAAAAAAAAGTCCATCGAGAAGTGAAAGAATCAAGAAATGCAAAAGTAGCTTCCGTAGGGGCACTATTGGAGAACTTAGAACATTGAAGAAATCACAAGGGAAATCGAAGCATTAATGAAATCTAAGTACTTGTACTTGTGATACATGGAAGGAAAAGTTCAAGATACAGATTTGGAGTTATAAGTCTTTACAAGTGTTAAGTGTGTATATTATGATATAGAAATTCACTTTGACTTAAGTGTTGCAATGAGACAGTGTTACTAACATTCGAGGACGAATGTTCCTAAGGGGGGAAGAATGTAACACCCCGTACCTTCCTAACCCAATGTGATGATGATGAACAACGTTTACTTAGGTATCGAGAGCTATAAGTATGTATTTGGTAATGTTAGTGATGGAAAAATTAAAATTTGGCCTTGTACATATGCTTAAACTTGCGTAGAAGGTGTTTTGCGATCTTCATGGTGCATTTGTTGGGTTCAAAACGAGGCTAAGAGGCCCTCTAAACAAAGTATGTTAAGGTTAAGGAGTTAAAGAATAGGACTTGAAGTATCTAACCAAACCCGCGAAGAAAAGTCGAAAAATGAAATTTTCGAAAAATTTAAGGGAAGGGTGATTTGGGTAGTGTGCCATGCCGCTATGGGCTGAAATTTTCAGTCCAGAGGCAGTAAAGGGGCGCGCCAGGCAGCGTGCCACGCCGCCCCTGCGCACCTTTCAAAAGTTGAAAATTTTGTAAGTCCCAAGGGTTCCCGGGGACATATTGAGCCAATTTTTGCCATGATTCTTCTACAACCATGAGAATATACATGAAATGAGTGAGATATTATATTGGTATGATAAATTTACTCGAGAACGAATTTGGGGTCAAAATGACGATTTTACCCTTTTGGGCAAAATAGGCCATACGTGGCTAGAATCACTTGGTTTTTGGATTTAGGCTACGGATATGAATGACATGAGTAGGAAATATTGTCGTAACACGTATGAGATGATGAAACCACGAGAAATTATTGATTTTATTGGGTTAAGTAAATTGGGCCCAAAAAGGACCCAAAAATGAAAAGAAAACATGGCCCAATGGGTCACAAGACCCATTCTTCCATTTGACTAAGTCATAAACATCAATCATTGAATCAAAGTGGCTAAGAATGGACTTTATAGCCTATATAAAGTGCAAAAATTCTGATTTTATTCATTTGGAAAACACATGCCTTTGTAGATATTTTTCAACCCTTTTTTTTTTCTCTCAAACCCTAAGAGGTCAAAGCTAACCTTTGGAGCAAGATCAACATCTTCCAAGCCTAGGTAAGTGATTATTGCCATGGATTAATATATTAAATGAATGGGAGAGTATGTGAATCTTGTTGTTTATGCTTGAAAGAGTTGAACATAGTACTTTGGGTTTTTGTACAAGATGTGCCATCCATGAGATTTGAACTTGAATTATGGCTTGTGCCTTTGATGAAAGATCATGGTATGGATAAAATATGAACATGTATGGTGTTATTTTTGGTATTAAACTTGTTATTGTCTATAAGTGGAAATTGTGGGATTTTGGCCGATATGTGCTATGAAGTGTATTAAGGTGAATTGATGGCTTGTTTGTGATGTGGTATAGATAAGGAGGTGTAAAAGAGAATTGTTATGGTGAAATGCAATGATTAATATGTATTGGTCAATGTTGGGAATATTGGAGAATTTTTGGAATAATGATGCTATCAATGGTTTTGTCAAGGGGAAATGACATGTTTCAAAGCAAACATGTACCCCATTGATGTTATATGCATTTGTGACGTAGTTGTGGTTAATGTGAATTCCGTTATGTATTTGTGTTGTAGAGTGACATATAAAGAAGGAGCGGGACTATTGTATGCACATCTAGGATTGTATATCCGTATTGAGAGTACAAGGTATGTAAGGTTACTCTTTATCTTTTTGCGGCAAATAGTATCCACATTGCTATTTCACTAGTCCTATCCCAAAATGTGCTAAGGTATCCTATATCCGTTTATCAATAGTCATTGTCATATCTTTCCTACTCATGGATCATTTGTGAGTCTTATGTCTCATTATCATGGTTAATGTTCCAAAAGCTCAAACAAGGTTATGGTCCAATGTTCCAATAGTGGTTATGCTCATGTATTTTGTTATGAATGATTGTCCAATGGTTCCAATGGTGTCATGTTTCCAATCATGTTTATTCACATGTCTTCTATTTTGATTATGGTTCCAAGTTTCCAAACATGCTATGTCACATGAATATGTCAATCTCTCACAAGTGAATGTACCAATCTCATATATCTCTTACTCATTGGCTAATGCTCCAAAGTTTCAAGTGATGTTATGACTATCAAATAACAATCTCAAAGTAAAGATTAAAGTAATTCAAATGTGGTCAATGATCAAGTATGGGTGGCAAGTCTAGGGGCATAAGCCTAGCTCGACTCGATCCCGATGTGTTGATTTATGGGTGGCAAGTCTAGGGGCGCAAGCCTAGCTCGACTCGATCCCGATGTATTGATTTATGGGTGGCAAGTCTAGGGGAATAAGCCTAGCTTGACTCGATCCAGATGTATGATTTATGGGTGGCAGGTCTAGGGTCAAAAGCCTAGCTCGACCCCATCCCTGGTTGGCAGGTCTAGGGGCACAAGCCTAGCTCGACCCGATCCCAACATGACGATAAGTCATGTAAAGACCCACTGATCAGTAGGGGCCCGGGTACATTGTGACATATGTAATGACATTGAAGTAAAGAAGCATGAAAGCAATGAAAGCAATAAAAGTAATACACATGGTTTCCAAAGTGCAAAATGGTTACTTATTCATCTGATTATGCATTTGCATTTGAGTTCCATTGAGTTCATTGAACTAATCCTGTGTTGTATAGTTTCATTGAACTAATCCTGTGTTGTATAGTTTCATTTGAGCCTTACATACTCAGTACATTCTTCGTACTGACCCCTTTTGGGGAACTTACCTTACATGTTGCAGGTGCAGGCACTAGTAGACCTCCACCATAGGATGACAGTAATTGCAGATCATTGGTGAGCTCCAGTTAGTTCGGGGCTTCTCCGAGTCACAGTTGTTCAAATGTTTTGATAGTATACATAGTGTATAAAGCGGGGACTTATCCCGACTTTCAGTTAGTTTTGGTCAATGCATCTGTTAGAGGCTTTTGTAGACGTATGTGGGTATACAACTGTACGATGGTATATGACAGTTTGACTTGATGGCCTCAACTGCCGAGTTTCTCATATGTATATACATCACATGTTCTATGATTTTTGATTTTAGCATTTCATGTTCCTATGTGATAGTAGTGTTTCCTAAGACATGTAGATGAAGGAATAAAAGCAAAGCTTGGTTCTCTCGGGACTTATCGGCTTCGGGTGCCAATCACGCCTCGTTGGGATTCGGGGTGTGACAACTTGGTACTATCCAAGTTCAACAAATCCCAACGGACTTTGACTAGGTGCTCGAGATTGGTTCAGAGTACCGTACTTGCAAGAGCACTATGCTAACCTACCAAATTTGATAATCTAGACTCAACATTGCCATCAAAATTTCTATTCGAGGTCATTTCAATCAAAAGTAGGTCCCACACCCCTAAGGGCTATTTTAACCAAAATCCTCCTAATTGCCCAAAATGAGTACGGAAGCATCGGTACCTAGACCAAGGGTCCCTCTATAATAAAATCAATATTTTGGATATTTTGAGACTATCAAAGATGGAATCCAAGGCCGTTTACCTAAAGTTTTTGCCTGAGACCTATTTTTTAACTTCAAAAGCTCCAAAATAAGAAAATGACTCTAAAAACCAAACGAACTACCCGGTAACCAAACTGTTCATCCCACCAAGTCATAAATGAACTAGGGCAGCTATAGGTAAGCTTAAAATATGTAAAAAGCCTGAAAACAAGGAAAATAACCTGGAGGGTCATTACACAAGTTCTACATTAGAGAGCATGGTGGCCCTGTATCCACTGTATCTGATAGAGGTACTCAAGTTACCTTAAGTTTTAGGAGTACTATGCAGAGTGAGTTGGGTACTTAACTTGATTTGAGCATAACATTTTATCTTCAGATAGACAGTCAGTCTGAGAGGAGTATTCATGTACTAGAAGACATGTTTCGAGCGTGTGTTATGGATTTTGTTGGTTATATGGACCAATTCTTGCCCTTAGTAGAGTTTACACATAACAAAATTTATCATTCCAGCATTCACATGGCGCCTTTTAAGGCTTTGTATGGGTGGAGGTACAGATCTTCCGTGGTATGGTTTGATTCTTTTGAGGTGAGGCCTTGGGGCACATATTTTTTTTAGAGAGTTAATGGATAGGGTGATACTAATTTAGCAGAGTCTAGTGGCTTCATAGAATTTAAAAAGAGTTATGCAGACCGTCAAGCCTGCGATGTTGTCTTCATGATTAGAGATCGAGTTTTATTAAAGGTTTCACCCATGAAGGTTGTGATGAGGTTTTGGAAGAAAGGAAAGCTTAGTCTAAGATTCATTATCCCTTTTGAGATCCTTGAGAAGTATGGGAATATGTTGTATAGGCTAGCTTAACCTCCATATATATCGGTTGTTCATCCCATATTCCACGTTTGTATATTGAAGAGGTACCATCCAGATAATGCACATATGATTCGGTGGGATTTTGTTGTATTAGACCATGATTTATCCTTCGAGGAGGAGCCTATTGCTATCCCAGATAGGCAGACTAGGAAATTGAGGTCTAAGCATATTGATGCAGTAAAGGTCTAGTGGAGACATTGCCTTATTGAGGAGGCTACTTGTGAGGTCGAGTCTGATATGCGACGTAGATACCCCCAGATGCCTACTGCTTCAGGTACTTCATTTTCTTTCTAGTTTGAGGATGAACTTATGTTTAAGTGGTGGATAATGTATCAACCGTAGTTGTGAATTTTATCTTTTTATGTGTTTTGACCATTTTGCCCTTTCCCATAGTTATTATATACTATTTTTGAGTTATGATATTAGTTGGCATGGTCCCCGATACATTGGAGAGTGATTTGGGTGAGCTTGAGACTTTTAGAGACTTTTAAAACCATGGGTTTGACTTTGGTCAATATTTTGTGTTTCGAGCGTCGGATGGTGATTTGGATAGTTTCATTAGATCCAGAATATCGATTTTGGGGTAGTAACATAGTTTGTTCGGTCCTGGAGCCTTTATTTTGCAAGTTGACTCTTTTGAAGATAACTAGTTTAAATAAGCGTAAGGGGGTCCCGAGGGCTAAATTATCGTTCTCTTTTCGAAAATTCAATGGTTCCAATAAGTTCGGAACATAAAAAATAGGCTAGTAGATATTTGATTTATTTCTATGGGATCCCAAACGAATCCCGAGGGTCCAATCAGGACTATTTTTCCAAGTCTCAAATGGCTAGTGCAGTTTTTTGGTGTAGTATCTGGGGCTTCAATATAATCATATGAAAATTTTTTCCGATTGTGGCCTTAATCCAATTACTAATCACAATCGTGAGATGGGGCACCACGATCGCTACGAGTTAAGTGATGGACCAGGTCGGGTTGACTCATCACAGTTGCAAGGCCCAGATGCGCTATCATGATGACCAACTTAATGTCGATCATTTTTTACCCTTGCAATCACTAGGTGGGGTCCGCAATCATGCTGCACTATTTATCTAAATAGTATAAACACCTCATTTTCATGATATTTCATCATTTTTGGACTTGGGAGCTTCAAAAAAGAAGATTTCAAAGGGGTTTCTTCATCAATCTTACTTGTGTAATCTCTAAACTCCTATTTTTATCAATTCCTATTGAGTCTATTTTCTAAATAGCTTTAAAACTTGATTTCAAAATGGTTTTTTGGGGGTTTTACCCGGTAAGCTTTAATTTGGTTTTTCTTTGATTTGAAGGTCGATTTCACCTCGCTTTTACTTGGGTTTTTATATTTAGACTCCTCTTCATATGAGGGACATATTTCTAAAATAAACTTCCAGGTTTAACCCTTTCAGTTTTGAACCTATTTTTAAAACTATTTTGGGACCCGATTTGAATATAGCCGATACAGGTTTCATTAGTCCTCTTCTGACGTGTAGATTACATTTTTGATAGTTTTAGTTTTTTCTAAGATCGTTCGTGAAGGAAAGACACTAGGATGAAGGCTCTAGGCTTGGATTTAAGCTCTTTGAGGTTAGTTATGGCTTAACTTTCTTCAGACTGGGATGGATAGTAAATTATTTTTTAAAACATGCTATGGGTTTGGGAATTAGATGTGAGAATTGTATTTCAAGATTTTAAGGTTATCGTGTTTCCCATGTGGGGGATTATTTTTTTATTGTTGTTGACTTGAGATATATATCTTTTGTGATGGCCGAGTGGGGATTTTATTTGATATTATAGGCCTTATTTGTGCATTAAATGCCATTATAATCATTGTAATGCCCATGCAGGGGCTTGAATAGTTATTATAGGCCTTATTCGAGCATTAATTACCTCTATCATTATAGTGATGCCCGAGCGAGGGTTTGATATGATATTATTGATGTCTTACATGACTAATTATTCTAGTGGTGCCGAGTGAAGGCTTAAATATCATGAATTATTTGCATATTGAGTTGATTCTGAGCTCATTTATACATGTATTGAATTGATATTATCTTCATACTGACTAGTTGTGAGCATTACATCCTCATTTCATCTATACATATTCACATTCTCAATCATCCTTGCTGGCAAATGACCTCTGCCAAAGGTTTTCAAAAGATCAAAATCAACCTTACCGGCAAATGACCTCAGTATAGATGAAATGAGGATATAATGCTCACAACTAGTCAGTATGAAGATAATATCAAAATTTGCCAAGGTCATTTTCCGGCAAGGTTGATTTTGATATTTTGAAAACCCTTGGCAGAGGTCATTTGCCAGCAAGGATGATTGAGAATGTGAAGGTATATGGGTTGAGAACCCCACATAGGTTCTGTCTTGAAGCGCTGAGGCTTGGAAGGTGTATACGAAAAGTCATACGATGGCTTACATCATCTTTATCCTACTATTATTGCATTGCATTGCATCATTGTACTTTTCTTATGAGTTTTGTTGATTTGTACTTAGTTTTCTTATATTTTCTTGTGTATTTATTCCTTTTCATATATTATATTGTAGAAACTGTTAGGAGATATGATATGAGATACTGTTTGGGAACTTTTTTTTGTGTAGGGGAAGCATGATCATAGAATTTATACTTGTTTAGTTTTCTACTTTGCTCAGTCGGCCTATGATACCCACTACGTACAAGAGGACCGTACTCACTCCTACTTTTTTGCCCTTTCAGTGCAGATCCTAGTACGAATGTGATCCGTGGTGGCTGACCGGTGCGGTGAAAGGTTGATACTTCGAGGTACTGGTGAGCTCCGGTGTTCGGGGCTGATTTTCGAACCTCATCATATCTTATTTATCTTTATTTATTTTCAAAGGCAAACTTATGTATTATTTAGTTTCAGATTTGTATTCGATACTTTTCACACTTATGACATCGTGTTTTAGGGTTTTATGTATTTTCTTCATTTTGATAGTTATTTTATTTATATATTATGGCCTAACTTCGTTCTAGAAGTCTTGTATTGCATTAATTAATCTATAATCCACTTTTTCCTTTCTTTTGTGGGATTCGCCTTACCTATAATGGCTAGGTCGTGGTAGGCGTCATCATGAGCTTAACTTTTGGGTCGTGACAGCTAGTGGACTACCATATAGACTTCATTTTATCAATCCACATGACTCTACTAGACACTTGCTCTTGTATGAGCTATATCGATGAACCTAGGCTCTGATACCAAACTATCATGACCCAATTTCTCGAGTCATGATGACACTTACCCACTAGTAGGTAAGCCAAACCATAGCCTGGAATGGAAAGTAACGGGCTAACCAGCAAAAGACAAGAAAATAAACAAAATAGACATGTAATGGAAATATGAAGTAACTGAAGGAGTAATAAATAAACATGAACATACCATACAACAGAGGAAGAGAACAAAATATACAAAAAGAGTTCCCCCACGACTTGGTAAGGTCGGTACAAGAGTCACTTAACCAAATGAGAGTATTATACAGTGAAAAATATACAACATAGCTTTAGAATATACAAAAAGACTATCCAAATACAGTAGAAGGGGGAGGATCATCTTCGGACTCTAAAAGCTCACCCTATCTCCTAACAGCAGCACGACCCTAGGATTACATCAGTAGCAGTGATTCATGCTCGAATTTGCATCAGGGAAAAGATGTAAAAGTACAGTATGAGTACCAAAACAATAGATACTCAGTAGGCATCATAGGCTAACTGAGCTAAATAATAGTAAAAGCATAAACAATATGCTAGATTGCAAACTAAAGTCAAAAATAAAGGTCTGAAACAGAAGTAATAGACCATACTGAACAATGCAATACATATGAGCTAAGTAATACAAAAGTGGAAAAATAAAATCTAATAATAACCTAATTGAGCCCCCATAAGCTCAGAAGGCACTATCAAGAAGAAAAAGAATAACCCAATTGAGCCCTAATAATCCCGGTGGATACAGACAAAACAAACACATTATAATGGAATAACCATAATAATAATCGTAATATGATCCAATAAGTGATAAGCAACCTTGGAACTTCTTTTCGATCATAATCCCGAGTCTTATCGGTCCTTACCGAATTCCCAATCACAAATAAGTATCCATATAAATCATAAATTTCCAACTCGAACCAAAATTAGTAAATAATAATCAATAGATAGATGCCGGACTAGAACCGATACTCATAAATCATAACTATATAGCACACACCGAACTCGAATAGGGATTGATAAATAATAGCAGCATAGGAATCGTTGGACCCAAATCGGAACTGATAAGCCTGAAATCTATAGTGATATCCTAAGTTTTGCCCTATCTCAAGTCCATTTAACGCATATAAACCAATTTTAGGTGGTCGAATTCTTTAAGGCTTAGCGGGTTTCGATTACTAAGGTCGAAAGGCGCGATCTAAGGTCAAACACTACACTACCCGAGGTAACCAAACCAAATAAACATAAAACAATGACTAAGCCAACCCAAAACCCAAGTAATTGACTAAGGAATAAGAGAGGAGATTATTGAGGTAGAAACAGAGGTCATTCTAAGCATACTATCTTAAAAGTACAGTGCGGCCCACTACTAAACCCCAAAATCCCATCCTAAGGTAAGAGCCTACGCGAACCTAGGCTAAAGTTTTCCAATCTCGTATCAAGGCACTAAAGCACTAAGTCTGATCCTAACGGGATAATCTGTCATGACCCGATTTCTCAGGTCAAGATGGCACCTACTCTAACCCACAGTAGGTAAGCCAACCTGTAGTCGGGAATGACTAGTAACGGACTACCAAGAGAAAAAAATAAACTGCCCAATAAATCTAATAAAAAGGCTAATATAATCCCATAACCTGGTGGAGCCAGTACCAGAACTTCTAACACATCAGGAGTATAAGTGAAATACAGGATAAATATATATACAAAGATGTATCTGAATACAACATAAAGAACAGTCTAACAATAAAAGAGAGAGAGTAGGAACAACTCTGAGCGTCAAGAGCTCATCCTAAATCTCCAATCCATGGCTGCTCAACACAATGCACACATGAATGGCGATAACTCGAACTATGATCTGCAGGCTGCAGAAGTGTAGTATGAGTACCAAACATGTGGTACTCAGTAGGCATCAGTCGAATAATCTCCAGAAATAATGCAAGTATAAATAATATGCAAGGAAGGAAAGTAAATTACAGGTAACTATCCAGGCAGGTAAACATAATAATGCTAACAGGGCAATAAGGATAAACTATCTTATTCTAGTAGTATTCCATAACTAAAATGCAATACCGCATATCACCAGACAATATACAAATGAAGAGTGAAATAAGGAGATATAGTAATAATACTAGGCCAAATGATACATATACAATATGAATAGATAAGGAAAGAGGGGGATATACGGTAATACCATATAGATACATACATGCATATAGGACTAAATCACAGGTAACATCCTGAGGGAGTCCACCCCACATCTCAAGGATCATAACCAAGTAGGGAAGATAATATTAGCCTAATCAGGGTCCTTAACCATAATGTCTAACTGTAAGGTAACTATCAATAACGTAATTTACCATAATAAATAAGTGAATGAAAACATACCGCCAATCTCGCGTGCCAGTCCATAACCATCCTGCGACGAACTAACCATAATAATAAATAGTAAAGTAATCGGCAAGCCCGGATAGATAATAACCTAATCAGCCCCACAATCCTGGAAGATTCACGAAAGCACTCAGCAAACAACAATCATAACCTATACCTATATGGCCCCCCATAAAATTGATAGATAAAGGCGCCAAACAATTATAAAGGTGATAGGCAATGCATATGAATGAATAAAATGCACCATAAACCAGAAATACCATGTCCAATCCAAGTTCCATAACATAACAAGTGTATACACCTCCTCCAGCTAAGTAGCTATCAAAGGCAGGTCCTACAATGACTATCCTTCTTCGGTACTGTGGCTCACGGATGAAGGGCCCCCTAGGGGACTCAGGATATTCGTATACATTGCCTTTTCCCGAACCAAGACTTCCAGTAACCATCATTATAAATCTACTCCATCCAGTACCGGAGAGATATGTAAATATAATAAGTGCACAGACTCGAACCGTGACTAAAATAGTGTAAGTCTTTAAATCCATTGCCCGATGTCAAGTTCGGGACTAAATCGATGTAATAATATAGAAAGGGTCAGAATCTCCCTCGATCGAGGTAAATAGTAGTGGTAAAATGAGTTGATCAATAGTGGACCAGAATCAGCCTTGGTTGGATTTCTAAAGTACCATATTAAATTTCAAAAGTTCAAAGTTCATTAATTAAGGTGGCACAATTCCCGTCATAAAAGAATCCATTTTAAAAGTGAAAAGTGGAAATAACTCCCTTTTTGAAGACAAAAGTAAAATCAAGGTTTTGGTTAGAATCGCACCATTAAGTGAGCATGAATGTACCCAAAAGTATGCATGCCATCACTAGTATCTAAACATCATAGCCATAAGCGCCTAACCATCTATAAACTAGAATCATGTCCTCTTTAAGGATAATATATACACCTGGAGTACAACTAACATCGTAATCACAACCTTGGGCCTAACAACATATAACCAATATAATAACACCTCATAACTCGGGGGACTACGGTAAATGAGGGCATAATGTCACTAAAGGATCTAATTGGGGAAATATCACCCAAATCACTAAGTCAAATAGTAAATCTTATACTAAAGGATCATTAATATCAAAATATGGTTAACTTACTTATAATTATGTGTAATAGGATACTATGACCATCACGGGTATTTTATACTAAGGTTCGGGTCAAATTCCTACCCCAAACTCCCTATAATTGGGCTAAGTCATGATATACTAGTCATAAACAAATCCTATAATCCCTACCAAGCATGAAATCTACACTTTACATCATCTCATAGAGAAAAGTAGACCGAAGCCTACCTCGATGTTGAACCGTAAATCTTGGCTCGCCCACAAATTGCTCGAATTTGCTCCACGATCCCAGAATGCCACCACGTTATCAAAACAATCATCTACACATCAATGTGAATAAAATGAGAACCATATTGCTATATAAAAAGTCGGGTCGAAAGTTTGGTCAAGAACAGGCCTACGGAGCCCATAAACAAAATAAAAAATTGAATCCGTCACGAGGTCCCTCGAACGACAAGGAATGTGTGCTCAAAAGTTGAGCACAAACGAAATGTAAATCGGGGCTTAAATCAACCCCTAATGTTTATGGATTTTAAAACCTAAATGGTATGAATTTACAAGGAAAATGATGGAATTTAACGGGGGAAAATAATGGGAAACAACCAAGGAGCTATAAGGTATCTTACCTTTGCTTCAATGGATGATTCCTCCCACTTTCATATGTCCCATGCTCTAAAAATGAAGGAAAAGGGTTAAGAAATAAGGGTTAAGGAAAAGCGGTCACTTGGCCGCTAAAGTGGCCACCACTAAAGCTGCTACTGACCGCTAGAGCAGCTGGTACATAAGAGTGAGTGGCCGCTAAAGCGGCACTCTGATCACTTAAGCGACGTCCACTAAAGCGGACAAATTCCGCTAAAGCGATGTCTGCTTAAGTAGACCTTGACAGCTAAAGCAGTCACACTAGATATCAAGCATCAGATTTTTTTCGAAGTCCAAATAGACTCCGATCGGGTGCTCAAAATTAATTCAGAACCTCGTGCTAGCAAATGAACTATGTTACCATGACAAATTCTACATTTCAAACTCAATGGAACCATCAAAACTTTCTTCCAAGATAGTTTCGATTAAATGTGGGCCTTACACCCAAAGTTCCATTTTTCATCAAATCTACCCAATAGACCAAAACGATTCTGAAAGCCTCGGGACCTGAACCGAGGGTCCCCTAGCCTAAAATCAACGCTCCGGAGATGATGGAGCTATTGAAATTTCCATCAGAGGTTATCTACTAGGAGTTTTGGTCCGAGACCAATTCCTTAACAACAAAAGCTCCAAAATTAGGAAATGAGCCTAAAACCCAAACGAATTGTTCAATGACCGAACCAACAGTTCTAACAAGTTATAAATGACCTGTAGCCATTGTGGGAAGACTCAAAATGACAGAAATGCTTAGAAATCTAGAAAATGACCTGGAGGGTCATTACAATATCCATTACTAAAAGGACTTTCATCCGTGAAAGTTATGGATAGAAGGAGCCCACATACTCTGAGCAAGACTCCCCAGATAATCCTCCAAGTAGAAATAACGTTTCCAAGGATTTTCCTATAGGTATCCCTTTTTTAACCAACTTTCTTATTTCACTTTCCAAAAAGTCAAAACTCATGCTCAGTAACCAACTGGCCTCAAACTGAATCGAGAATGGCTGATGTACACAAATTCAAACCATAACACACTGATACAAGCACATCAAAGTGAAAACTCAACCAAGATAAAGGCAATCCAAGGCATGAATCATGAAACTAATTAAGGTCCAGAGTAGTAGATATCAATATAGTGTGCCAACGGACCATCCCTCGAGCATTTATCAAGCATAACCCACTTGAGCTGAAGATAAACGAATCGGTAGTTAAGGAGTAGGGTTAGTTGGCTTATAGATGAAGTCTCAACTGAGCTAAATTTCAAAATGGCAACTGCAACCAAGCTCTACATTCCATAGCTGAGATCTCAACCCCAAAGCTGATGTGATCTCAACTGACCAAACCAATTTTGTTGACGACTACGCATCCAAATTCTAAAATCTATTATAACCTTCAAGTCATTATTCCAAGGCATTCAAATCCAAAACTAAAGCCCACAAGCCTTAACCACTGTCAAATACCCAAGTCAATCTCACTATCAGAAATCAAGAGTATATCTAACGGTTGCCGCAAGGACTAAAACTAAAATATTGTCAAAAAAATAACCACAACTGGGGAAAACCATCGGTTGAAGATGCATGCAATCAAATTCATATTTACTGGAAGGCATACTATATCAAGGAATAACCAAGAGCTCACCAAGGCTACAAATAATACTAGTGATAGCCTGAATTAGGTCAAACAAATACTCGATCTATGGCAATGATTACCCATAGGCACATATCACAAAGAAGAAGCACTCCATAATGTCACATTAAGCCGAACAACTACCAAAATAAGAATTTTCTAAATTCACCTATTTTCTCCAACCTTAACTCAACTGAATCATAGGCCACATCATAGCAAGAATAGAGTACCCAACTCAATTGCAGCATCAATATCAAGACCACTACCGAGTGATGAACAATTCAAATTGGAAGAACAAATCTCAGATTTATCAACCTCAGGAATGACTATGGAAAGGATAGCCAATGCTAGAATCTCAACAGACCAGAAAACCAAGCCTTAGGCTTTTCAACAGCAGAAATAGGAGATTGAACCGAGTTGCCAACTTTAGAACCACAACAAAACCATGGAAGGCCAATCTACCTCCACTTTCACAACCTACTTAACAATCGATCTAACCTTGCCAATAGGGAAGTAAAACAACCAACCTCCTCTGACTAAAAAAGAGAAACCAACCAACTAAGTTAGCCATCTAAGCTAATGAATAAGAATTGCAAGGAAGAGATTTTAACTAGATAACGCTAGTCTAGCCATCTATCAAGTAAAAATCGATCAACGTCAAAACAATTACAATAATAACAACAACAATATTGACACTAGTATGAGGTATAGGTGGTAATAAAAATGAAAATCAATAACAAGTACCACTCAAGGTCCATAGTAAGGAAAAATTGCTAAAGGAAATGGGACTTTAACTCAAGTGCTACACCTCAAGGAAAAACATAATACTAATCCACTCAATCCACTACTAAAAGAAGTCATCTAAGGGGGATAGTCACATGTGCATGAAATCTACACCGCATACAAAAACCAATATAAAAATACTAAGGCATATAATCATCGATGGGTATGAAAACCTCAATTCAACTCAAATAAAATATAAAGGATAGTAAGTCGAATCGTACCTATCATGGTGGAAATTCGAAGTCATAGTCCCTGACATGTCTGAAGAAGTGTGAACCTGAGCATGCCCAAACCCAAACTGAGCATCTTAATCACCAACCGAGGCACTAAGTGCACTACCTCTAACTGACGGGTCCATATATCTATGAGACTGATCTAGATGAGTTGAATGACTAATAATCTCACTCCAAGGACACTCACTAGACCAGTGACTGGCCTCTCTGCAGTCATAACAAACCCGTGAAGCTCTAACTCAGTGAGAAATATGAGCTGACCCCAACTGACTGGCCAACTGACACTGGGGACACTCTCTACTAAAATGATCATCCTATCTGCACTCACAACATACCTCTAGAGCTCTAGGCTGGCAAAAAATAAGTGTTGACCCTGTCTGAACAACCAACTCGCATCTGAGGCACTCTCTAGATCAATGGCCAATCTCGCTACAATCATAATAGGCTCTTGGAATACTCTGATGTACTGTACCTACTGACCCAGAATGGCCGCCAAAGCCTGAAGATCTATATCGAATACTCCGCAATGTCTGACAAGAACTCTGCCCACTATGACCACTACGATCTACCTGAGAGCTACCCATACTCTGAGGTGCTACCCGAACAAAACTGATAGTCTACAAGTAAGCCTGACCTCTACTGTGAGGATTCCAACCTCCAGACAAAACACGACTAACACTAAACTGCTGATATAGCCTCTTACTACCAGCTACATATGTATCAATACATGAACTCTCTATAGTCTTTGCATGATTAACAACTTGACAGGAAGGTAACCCAGTTGCTATCAAATATTCCATCTCCAAGCGAAGTGGTAAATACAATCCTCTAATAAATCCACACACCATCTCATAGTCTATAAGAAATAACATAGGAGTGTGCCTAGCCCACTCCAGAAACCCAAAACAGATAGAGAACCCTACTGAACACCTATAAACCAAACTCTAGTATGAGAACTACTCAATGTGTCGGGCACTACCACCGACTGAGAAGTATCCACGAAAAGACTCATAATCCCAAACACTGGATCCTAAAGAACTGATGCAATCACAAACTCTATCAGAGCCTGGGATGGCTCCCCAGACCTTCTGGCTAACGCTGAGGATCCTCTATATCGATCTCTAATTTCCTAGTATGATGTTAAGCTAAAATTATAAAAACACACATGAAGTATCGTCCTCATCTATTGACATCCTCATGCTATCCATCGGGGAAAAAGTGGAGTCAAATGATGTAATAGAGGATCATAGAAGTACGGACACATGACAAAGAGTCAAGAATAGAATCTCCTAAAGATATCCTATAGCCTTTTAAAGATAGGATACGTATGTCTCTGTACCGATCCGCAAGACTCTACTATACACTTAGCTCTTGTACCAACAACATCGGTACACCTATGCTCTGATACTAATTTGTCATGATCCAATTTCTCAGGTCATGATGGAACCTACTCTAACCCACCAGTAGGTAAGTCAACCCATAGTTCGGAATGGCTAGTAATGGACTATTAAGAGAAAAAAAGAAACTGCAGAATACATATAATTAAAAAGCTAATATAATCCCAAAACCTGGTAGAGCTAGTACAAGAGCTTCTTACACATCAGGAGTACAAGTGAAATATAGGATAAATATATATACAAAGGTGTCTCTGAATACAACATAGAGATCATTCTAATAATAAAAGGGAGAGAGTAGGAGCAACTCCAAGCATCATAAGCTCACCCTAAATCTCCAATACATGGATGCTCCTCACGATGCACACATAAACAACGATAACTCGTACTATGATCTGCAGGCTGCAGCAGTGTAGTATCAGTACTAAACTCGTGGTACTTAGTAGGCATCGACCGACTGAGATCTAGAAATAATCCAAGTATAAATAATATGTAACGCAGGAAAGTAAACTGCAGGCAACTATCCAGGCAACTAAACATAGTAATGCAAACAGGGAAATAAGGATAAACTATCCTATTCTAGCAGTATTCCAGAACTAAAATGCAATACCATATATAACCAGACAATATACAAATGAAGAGTGAAAGAAGGATATATAGTAAGCATACTAGGCCAAATGACACATATACAATATGAATATATAAGGAAAGAGGGGAATATACAGTAATACCATATATACATATACATATATGCATATAGGACTAAATTACAGGTAACATCCTGAGGGAGTCAAACTAATATCTCAAAGATCATAACCAAGTAGGGAAGCTAATATTAGCATAATCAGGGTCCATAACCGTAATGTCTAACTGAGAAGTAACTATCAATAATATAATTTTCCATAATAAAGAAGGGAATCAAAAATATACCTCCAATCTCGGGTACCAGTCTATAACCATCCTATGACGAACTAACTATAATAATTAACAATAAAGTAACTGGCTATCCCAAACAAACAATTACCTAACCGGGCCCCTATAAGCCAAAAAGGTTCACGGAAGCACTCAACAAACAACAATCATAACCTATACTTATACGACCCCCCATAAGACTGATAGATATAGGTTCCAAACAATTATATTGGTGATAGGCAATACATATGAATGAATGAAATGTAGTATAAACCAAAAATACCATGTCCAATCCAAGTGCCATAATGTAACAAGTGCATACACCTCCTCCAGCTCAGTAGCTCTTAAAGGCAGGACCTACGGTGACCATCCTTCTCCAGCACTATCGTTCACGGATAAAGGGGCCTCTAAGGCACTCGGGATATCAATATACACTTCCTAGACCCAAACTAGGACTTCCAGTAACCATCATATTCAATCTAATTCGTCCTATACCAGAGATATATATAAATATAATAAGTGCACAGAATCAAACAATGACTAAAATAGTGTAAGTCTATAAATCCATTGCCCGAGATCATGTTTGGGACTAAATCTATGTAATAATATAGAAAGGGTCGAAATCTCCCTCGATTAAAGTAAATAGTAGTGGTAAAATAAATGAATCAATAGTGGACCAAAATCAACCTCGGTCATATTTCCAAAGTACCATATTAAATTTCAAAAGCTCATAGTTCATTAATTAAGGTGGTACGATTCCCATCATAATCGAATCCATTTTAAAAGCGAAAAGTGAGAATAATCCATTTTTAAAAATAATAGAAAAATCAAGATTTTGGTTGGAATCGTACCATTAAGTGAGCATGAATGCACCTAAAAGTATGCATGTTATTACCAGTATCCAAACAACACAGCCATAAGAGCCTAAGCATCTATAAACTAGAATCATGTCCTCTTTAAGGATAAAATACACACTTGGAGTCCAACTGGCATCGTAACCACGACCTCGGGCCCAAAAACACATAACCAATATAATAACTCCTTATAACTCGGGGGACTATGGAAAATGAGGGCGTAAAGTCACTAAAAGATCTATTTGGGAAAATGCCACCCAAATCACTAAGTCAAATGATAAATATTATACTAAAGGATCCTTAATATCAAACTATGGTTAAAATGCTTATAATTATGGGTAATAATATACTATCACCATCACGGGTATTTTATACTAAAGTTCGGGTCATATTCCTTCTGAGCCGGGGGTCTGACGGAAAAAGACTTGCTACTTCTTTTGAGGTAGTGGTATGGACTGCGTACACTTTACCCCCCCCCCCCCCCCCCCCAGACCCCACATTGTGGGTATACACTAGGTATGTTGTTGTTGTTGTTGTTCGGGTCATATTCCTACCCCTAAATTCCCTAAATGGGCTAAGTCATGATATACTAGTCATACACAAATCCTGTAATCCCTACCTAGCATGAAATCTACACTTTACATCATCTCATAGAGATAAGTTGACTGAAGCCTACCTCGATGCCAAACTATAAATCTTGAATCGCCCATAAATCGCTCGACTTTCCTCCATGATCCCGAAATGCCACCATGCTATCAAAATAATAATATACACGTTAATACGAGTAAAACAAAATCTATATTTCTATATAAAAGGTCAGGTCAAAAGTTGGGTCAAGAACGGGCCTACAGCGCCCGCAAACAAAATCCAAAATTGAATCTGTCACGAGGTCCCTCTAAGGACAAGGAATATATGCTCAAAATTTGAGCACAAATGGAGCGTAAATTAGGGCTCAAATCATCCCCTAACATTTTTGGATTTTAAAACCTAAATCCTAAGAATTTACAAGGAAAATGATGGAATTTAACAGGGAAAAATAATAGGAAATGACCAAGGAGCATTGAGCTAGCTTACCTTTACTTCAATGGATGATTCCCCACACTTTATGATGTCCCATGCTCTCAAAAATAGAGGGAAATGGTTAATAAATGAGGGAGAAAAACTAGTGAAGAAGGGGACTTAACACCTCCAGGTGCCACTAAAATGGTCACTTGGCCGCTAAAGCGGCTACTGACCACTAAACTGGCTAGTGTATAAGGGCAAGTGGCCGCTAAAGTGGCACTCTAGTTGCTTAAGTGGACAACTATGGCTAAAGTTATGCCGACTTAATTGGATCTTCACCGTTAAAGCGGTCACACCAGATATCAGGCATCAGATTTTTGATAAGTCTAAATGGACTCCGATCAGGTGCTCGAGATTCATTCGAAACCCCGTGCGTGCAAAAAAACTATGCTAGCATACTAAATTTGACATTCTGGACTCAATGGAACCATCAAAACTTTTATCTGATATCATTTTGATTAAATGTGGTCCCTACACCCATAGTTCTATTTTTTATCAAATCTACCCAATAGCCCAAAACAAGTCCGGAAGCCTCAGGACCTAGACTGAGGGTCTCTCTAGCCTAAAATCAATCTTTCAGAGCTGAGGGCGCCATCCAAATTTCCATCAAAGGTTGTCTACTGGAGTTTTGATTCGAGACCAATTCCTTATCATCAAAACCTCCAAAATAGGGAAATGAGCCAAACACCCAAATAAACTACCCGATGACCGAACCGACAGTTTTGGGAAGTTATAAATGACCTGTAGCCACTGTGGGATGACTCAAAATGATGGAAATGCACGAAAATTGAGAAAATGACCTGGAGGGTCATTACATAATTGTATACTATCCTAAGGGTAAATGGACCCAAATTCAATCGAAAAGGGGCCCTAACCGGCTAAATAAAGCACTAAAGCACTAAGTCTAATCCTAAAGAGATAATCATATACTATCCTAATGGAAAGTGGGCTCAAATTCAATCGAAAAAGGGCACTAACGGACTAAATAAGGCACTAATTGCTAAAATAACAACCGTGCCATAACTGCCCACCCATAGCTAGCACAATACTACACTAATACCATAATAAGGTTCTACACATCAAGCCAAGAACATAGATACCTATATTATGTGTATACACTTCGGGTCAGAAATCAGACTAAAAATCCTACGTGGGGCCTGCTTTTGAAATCACGAAATTAAAACCATCACAGCATCCCCTCCAGCTCAAGGATCATTTAGCCCAAAAATTCAGGCATAATCCGAGCCTAATTCAGTACCAAAATAGTCCCACAAGGTTTGAGAAAATAAGTACTAAATTAGAGAATTACAAGGGAAATTAATCTAAAACTTATGGGATAATGATGATAAAAGGCTCATAATTACGGTCCCAAGCTAATGCCAGCTTGAAACTATTTATCTCCTATGATTTTATAAGCTCTTACACTCTTCTAATGGTGTCCAACCTTAGAATATGTGTTGGAAAATTGAAAGGGAAGATATATATACTACCAGGGGTTTCCTCATTGTTGGCACAAGGTCCCCTAGTCACGGTCATGGTATCACACTAATGCGACCAAAGCGATCGCGGTGGCCTAGCCATGCGGTCGTGATGAATAAGCTGGTCCGATCCGATAGATTCCTTCATCTCGGTCGTGAGTCCACAAGCCTCGCGATTATGATGACCAAGATCATAGAAACTTGAAATTTCAAGGGTCCTTATCGCAATAACAATGGAGGACCTTGGTCTGCACCAGGTACGGATGCACCCGCAACTTCACCAAATAGCAAATTTTTGGAACGGACCCTCAGGATTCTTTCAGAATCTTGTGAATGCAAAAAAATGATGCTACCCTACAAAATTCGGCATTTTAGACTCAACGACGCCATCAAAATTTACATTCGAAGTCATTTCAATAAAAAATAGGTTCCACACCCAAGGGTCTATATTAGCCAAAATTCACCCAATGGATTGAAATGAGTCTGAAAGCCTTACGACCCAGACCTAGGATCCCCAAGCCTAAATTTGACATTTCAGAGCTAATGAATCTGTAAGAATTGGCATCCAAGGCCATTTACCCAAAGTTTTGGCACGAGACCTTTTTCTTCACGGCACAAGTTTCAAAATAGGAAAATGACTCTAAAACCCAAACAAACTGTTTGGTAACCGAACTGTCAGTCCCACCAAGTCATAAATGACTTGGGGCAATGTCACACCCCGTATGTTTTCGAATCTATACGACTACGTGTACATTTATGGAATTAGTTAGACATGAGATGTTTGATGAATTATACATTAAAATTTGTGGGCTTAAGCCATTGGGCCAAATGAGGCCCAAAACAAGAGTAAAAGACTTGGCCCAATGGGGCAAAACATGATCCAATCTTCCATTTGACTAATCAACCATGCATTTAAGGCCAAGATATGGATAAGAGTGACTTGATGGATCCATATATATATATAAGGAATTATACACAAAATTTGGTGGGCTAAAGAAGTCTTGAGCCATTGGGCTCACTAGAGGCCCAAAATTACATGGAAACATGGCCCAAATGATGGAAAAAGATCCATTCTTGTGTTTACCAAGCCAACATGTATCTAATTGGCTAAGGATGACTTTTGAGATTATAAATAAGGTGAGAAATCAGATTTTATTCATGGAAAACCACATGTTCCATTTCTAGAACTTTCCACAACTTTCTTTCTTCAACCAAACCCTAAGCCTTCATTCCTTTGGTCAAGATCACATTTGTACGAGACTTGGTAAGTTTTTATTATTATGGTTTAATATTTATATCATGTTGGTTATGTTGGTGAAGGGTGAGAAGTTCACTATGTGTAAAACAACTTGTGTGTGCTTAATCGGTGAAGGATTTTGTCTTGTAAACTTGAACATGGACTTGTGATCTTGAAGGAAATGAACTTGATAGATTCAATATTGACAAGTGAGATGTGATTATAGTCTTTCCTTGTTTTATCTTTGTGTATCATGTTTGGAATTGTTGTCGTAAATTTTGTTATAGATTTGGTGACGGATTGAAAAGGAAGTGAGGTTTTGGTGATGGTTATGTGTATTGTGAGACCATGGCTGCTTGTTGGCATGTAATATGATAAAAAATATGTTAAAATAAGTTTAGTTATGATCATGGACCATTCATTGCATAAAAATACTCAAAAGAGACCAATTTGGCCAAAAAAGGGCACCTGCCCTCGTAGGTGAATGGAAATACAAATTAATTAAATAAGTAGAACTAATGGAAATAAATATAATAAAAAGGTAGAACTGATATGGTTTGATTTTCCCAAAGAGGGATTGAAACTGATTTATTTTCCTTAGGTGGCTTTTTAGGCCCAATTATGAAAACGTTATTGTTAATCCCATTCTTCAAGGAATGAGGAGTGATCCCAATCTCATCAGAAAAAGGTATCACTTGGTCATTGTATGTAACAAACTGTTATTTGAAAATGTTATTTTTATATGTTTTGACCATTTTGACCTTTTACGTAGTTGTTGCATGCTGATTTTGAGGTTTGGGGATGGTTGGAACGATTCTCGATGCATTCGGGAATGATTTGGAAGAGTTTGGGACTCTTAGAGGCTTTAAAAGCCATTAATTTGACTTCGGTCAATATTTTGTCATTCAAGTAAAAAGTTGGTGAAAAATGTTTAGGTGGGGTCCCAGGGGTTAACTTGTTGAAAATGACTTCTTTTCAAAAATTTGATGTTCCCATTGAGTACATAACATAAAAAATAAGCCATTAGCATATCCAATTTATTTTTGTGGGGTCCCAAATAAATCCCGAGGGTCCGATCGGGACTATTTTTCCCAAAGCTTCAATTGCTAGTTTGTAGTTTCTGGTGCAGCTTCAAGTGTCCCATCGTGATTGCGTGGCTAGGTGTTGTGATTGTGACCCTTGATCAATCAACTCATTGCAATCGCGAGGTAGGGTATCACAACCGTGAAGAGTAAATTGATTGACTGGGTCGGGTTGACTTATCGCCATTGAGAGGCCCAGCTATGCGACCATGATGACCAACTTAATAGCCGGTCAACATTGACCCTCACGATTGCGAGGTAGGGTCTGCGATAGGAAGGTACTGTTCACAGAATAGTATAAGTAGTCCATTTTTGTGATTTTGCACCATTTTTGGACCTTGAAGGTTCGAGTTAAGGAGATTTTGAGTGTTTTCTTCACCATTTGTGCTTGGATAAGCTCAAAACTCTTGTTTCCATTAATTTTCATTGATTATGTCATCAAAAGCACTCTTCAATCTTGATTTCAAAATGGATTTTTGGGGTTTTTACTGGTAAAGCTTTAAAATGGTTTTTCTTCAATTTGATCCCTATTTTTAACTCATTTTTGCTTGGGTTTTCAACTGTAGACTCCTATAATCTTGGGCAACTTGTTTCTAAGATAAAATTCCAATTTTACCCATTTCATTTTTAAAACCATTTTTCAAATGTTATTAATGTTATGTGCCCATGTAGGGGCTTATATGCTTATTATTGTTGACTTGAGCTATCATATATTTTGTGTTTCCCGTGTGGGGGCTTTATTTGGCATCATAATCCTTATTTGTGCATTGAATGCCATTATTATTGATGTGATGCCTGTGCGGGGGATTGAATAGATATTATAGGCATTATTTGAGCATTATTGTCTCTATCATGATAAAAATACCCGAGTAAGGGGTTGGATTGATATTATTGATGTCTTATATGACTATCTATTCTGGTTGTCCCTTTCAAGAACTGATATCATGAATTGTTCACTTATTTAGTTGATTCTGAGCTCACTTAGACATGTATAGAGTGGATTATTATCTTCATATTGATTGGTTGTGAGCATTGCATCCTTATGCCATACATACTTATTCCATAAGACATTGGTACCATTTAGAAATACTTATTCAAAAGAAAGTAAGACATTTTTTTAAAACCCTTGATCCGTGAACAATAGCTGAAGAGGTGATTGTGACACTTTATTAGAACCCTTGATCCATGAACACTATCCAAAGAGTTGATATTAAGATTTGAGGTAGTATATGGGTTATGAGCCTCCTATGGGTCCTATCTTCAGAGTGCTGATGCTCAGTAGGTGTATATAGAAAGTCATGCGATGACTTTCAATCATTCATCAGGATCCCATCAGCATCGCATTACATTGCATATGATTTTTTCATGTTTCTTTCATGTACCCTGATGTTTTCTTAGTTTCCATATATATTCATGTTTAGTGGTTCCTGTATTGATCTCATATTATAGAATTGTTAGTGGAGACGGTGTGTGCTACTATTTGGGAACCTTTCTGTTTGTAGGTGACGTGCTTATAGTATCTTTTACTTGTATTATTTTCTGCTTTACTCAGTTGGTCTATAATTCCTACCGAGTACAAGTGGACCATACTCACCCATACTGTGCCTTTTTGGTGCAGATCCTAGCTCGAGTATAAGATGTGGCAGCTAATTCATGCTGCTCAGAGCTGACATTTTAGGTACTGGCATGCTCTAGAGTTCAGAGCTGATTTTGGGCCTCCTTTTTTCCTTATCCTGTATTTACTCATTTTCAAAGATGGATTTTATGTATTAAGATATTCAGTCATGTCTTAGATGCTCTTGAACGTATGACATCAGATTTTGGGGGTTTAATGTGTGTTTTATTTCATACTTTTGCGATATATATGTGTGTTGACCTGACTTCATTCTAGAAGTCTCATTTATTTGGTTCATTTTACATTTTGAATTTCATTTACTTTTTGGGTAATTGGCTTACCTACTTAGTCTGGGTCTCGGTAGGTGCCATCATGACCTCAACTTTTGAATCGTGACATTGTCCTTTGTCTGCCTCCATCCCATAAAAACTTTTGCAAAAGCCAAAACTGTTGATGTTTTACTAGGACTCAACTTCATTCTCACAGAAGAACTAGTTTTATCTTTTCTTTTAAAGTTGCTCTTATAGGCAACTTCTATCTCTCTTTCGTCCATCTCTATCTCTATGTTGGGATGGACATAACATTGTTCTTGTTGAATCTATGATGAAGATGACGAGGTTGTCAAGGTCTTATTGAGTACTGTTATAGTGGAGATATCGTTGGACTATCAGTGATGGCAAGGGGAGCATTTATTATTATTGAAGACATAGTAAAATTTTAACAACTGTAGTTGTTAATTTTACCTTTTTTATATTTTAACCAATTTAGCCTTCCTTGTAGTTGTTATATACTCTTGTGGGCTGTGGGGTTGGTTTTCATGGTCCCCGATTCATTTGAGAGTAATTTGAGTGAGTTGAGAACCTCAAAGGCTTTTAAAAGAGGTTAGTTTGACATCCATCAACATTTTGTGATCTGATTGTCAGATGGTGAGTTGGTTAATTCCAGTATATTTGAAATGTTGATTTTGGGTTAGTAACATAGTTAGTTTGGGTCGCGAGCGTTTAAATTGCATTTTGACCCTTTAGGTAGAAACTTGTTAAATAAAGCTGAAAAGGGGTCTCGAATGCTGATTCGTTGTAAATGATCTCTTTTCAAAAATCTGATGGTTCCACCGAGTCCTCAACACTAAACATAGCATTGTAGAATATCTGGTTCATTTATGTTGTGTCCCAAATAAATCCAGAGGGTCTGTTCAGAGACATTTCATGACTTGTGAGTTTGCTATTTTTCTATAATCTGGTGCAGCTAAGTCCTTCTTCGTGAATGCTTGCCCTTGGCTATGAAGGTGGAGAAGGAAAATGTACTTCATTGCAAATGCGATGGTGGGACTGCATTCGCGAAGGGTAACTTTGGGGATTGGGTCGGGTCGTAGTGATCCCGAGGGATATGGGTCAGTAACCTTTGTAAATATGGATGGTTGACTACAAATGCGAATAACAAACTTATGTCCGATCACTGTTGACCCTTGTGATTGCAAGGTAAGGATCTTGATCGAGAGGTACTGTTCACTTAAACAGTAAAAATTCTTCATTTTCTCAATTTTCACCATTTTTAGACCTTGAGACATCAGGAAAGACGATCTTAAGGAGGGTTTTTCATCAATCTTGCTTGGGTAATCTGTAAACTTCTATTTTCATCATTTCCTATTGGTTTTATCTTCAAAATAGCTTTAAAATATTATTTTCAAACTTAGATTTTGGTGCTTTTGCATGGTAAAGTATAAAATTAGTTTTACTTTGATTTAAAAACCCATTTCAACTTATTTTCACTTGGGTTTTCACATTTTGACTCCTCTTGACATGAAAAATATGATTCTTAAATAAAATTCTAGATTAATTCTTTTTGATTTCGAACCATTTTTCAAACTATTTTTGGACCCAGATCAAATATAGACAATATGGGTGTCGTTAGTACCCTTTGGACATTTAGATTACATTTTCTTTTATAGATTTAGTTCTTTCTGAGACTGCTTGTGAAGGAAAGGCTCCACATTGAAGGGTCTAGGCTTGGATTTTGGCTTTTTGAAATAGGTTTTGGCTTAAGTTTCTTCTGACTAGGCTGGACAGTTAACCATTCATGGAAAGCATTCTATGGGTTGGGGAATTAGGTGTGGGAATTATATTTCAAGGTTATTATTATTATCGTGTTTCCCTTGTGGGGGCTTATATACATATTGTTGTTGACTTAAGAGATTATATTCATTGTGATGCTCGTTTGGGGGCTTTATTTGATATTATAGGCCTTATTTGTGAATTAATTGCCATTATTATCATTGTGATGCCCGTGCGGGGGCTTGAATAGACATTATAGGCCTTGTTTGGGCATTATTTGCCTCTATCATATAGTGATGCCCGAGTGAGGAGTTTGAAATGATATTATTGATGTCTTACATGACTATTTATTCTAGTGGTGCTGTGCGAGGATTTATATCATGAAATATTGACATATTGAGTTGATTCTGAGCTCATTTATACCTATATTGAATTGATTATTATCTTTATATTGATTAGTTGTGGGTATTACATCCTCATTTCATCCATACATATTCATGAGATTTGGTACCACTAAGAAACACTAATATTTGAATAAAAATGAAACACTTTACAAAACCCTTAGCTGAGGGATGTACCAATATGATAATTAGGATAGGAGGTTGATATTATGAAAGTATATGGGTTATGAACCCTCCATGGGTCCTATCCTGAAGCGCTGAGGCTCAGAAGGTGTATAAAAAAAGTCATGTGATGGATTATATCATCATTATCCCACCATCATTGCATTGTATTGCATTGCATCAGTTGTACCTCTATCTATGTGTTTGTTGTTGTGTACTTAGTTTCCTTATATCTTTTTGTGTAGTTATTCTTGTATTGATATTATACTTGTAGAACTGTTAGGATATATGGTGTGAGCTACTATTTGAGAACTTTTCTATATGCAAGTGGAAGCATACTCATAGTATTCTTTACTTTTTTTTGTTTTTCTACTTTGCTCAGTCGACCTATGATACGTGCTGAGTATAAGTGGATCGTACTCACTCGTACTTTTATGCCCTTTTGGTACAGATCCCAGTAAAATTACGACCCACGATGGCTGATTCATGCAGAGAGAGAGAGAGAGAGAGCTATATCAGGGATTTGGTGAGCTATCTGTCCAGAGCCTTGTTCTAGCCTCTCTCTATCTTTATGTATTTATCTTGTATTTTTGATACATAGTTGAACTTGTCAGATTCTAGTATTGTATTAGATGCTCTTTACACTTATGACACCAGGTTTTGGGGATTGCTGTGTTTTCTTTGGATGTTTCTATTATTCGAGTATTATGGTCTGGTTATGTTCTAAAAGTTTCTTATTTAATGAATCTCTTTCATATTTCTGTTTTCTTTTCTATTTTGGGGTTTTGGCTTACCTACCAAGGTCGGGTCAAGGTAGGTTCCATCATGACCTCAAGTTTTGGTCCTGACAAATTGGTATCAGAGCACTAGGTTCATTCTTTCTAAGTGTAAGAACATGATGTCTAATAGAGTCTCGTGGATCAGTGCACTGACGTCCGTATCTATCCTCAAGAGTTTATAGGACATCTTTAGGGAAAACTTCTCCAAATTGATTACTTATTGTTCAGGTAGTTCATGCCCAATATTCTAAACTTGTATTTCATTCTTTTTTGCCTAGTTGGTGAGGAATTCATTTAGAGATATTGAGGATACTGAGCCAGTACCTGTTGTTGGAGCACTAATCAGGGGCGAGGCAGGGGTCGTGACCGAGCCAAAAGTAGTGGTTAGGCACGAGCAACTGCTCCATTTAGAGGACGAGCTAGAGTGACCTCTCCCGATCCTGGGAGTTATTATGATAAAAAAGATTATTAGACAAAGGGTGCAAGACCAGGTCAGGCCTCCTAGGGTTCAGTTGCTACCTCGGTGTTACAGAATTTGTTAATTTATCTATTTAGTTATCTGGATGACATTCCCCAGACATGTATTCCATTGAGTGTGTTGGGTATTTCTCAAACTCCAAGAGGTATTCAGCTACCAGGGCAAGCTTCAACTTATAGTTTTTTAACTCTAGGGGTACAACCAGTTGTTGTGGTACCCCTTTGTGTTGACACTTTGCCTACTAGACTTATAGTTCCTCCTATTGATTCTAGCCATATGATGTCTTTTAATGATCCAAAGAGGTTTAAGAGATTTATTCCTCCTATTGGTTCTGGCCCTGTGATGTCTTCTGATGATGAAAAGAGGTTTAAGAGATTTATTTGCTTAGATCCTCCCAAGTTTAGTGGTGCCATTAGAGAGGAAACCTATGTGTTTTTGCTTGACTGCCAAAAGAGGTTGTATAACCTTAGATCACTTGAGTCCTTTAGTGTTGCCTACTCTACCTACTAGTTGACTAACCAAGCTAGGCAGTGGTGAAGGTCTCTTGCTAGCTGTATACTGTTTGGTTGTCCTGCTTTGAACCTTTTTTGGAGAGGTTCATGCCTTACAGTTTAAGGGATCAGATGAGATATGAGTTTGATCACCTGGAGCATGGCTTCATGACTATTGCAGAGTATGAGGAACATTTTGATACACTATCCAGATATGCAACTGCTAGTATCTCCATCGAGTTTGAGAGGATTTGGAAGTTCATCAAGTGTTTGGCAGGTTATTATCAGTTAGCGACAACCCAACTTATGGTTATAAATAATTCTTTCATGAGTATCATAGAGCATGCTTAGTTGATTAAGTTGATTCGTTAGAGCACTAAGGGTGGTAGTGCAAATAAGTTACGCCGACAGGGTGAGTTAAGTGGACATGTATCCCAAGGTAGGGATTTCTCCAGTAGAGGTTCTCACAGTTACCATGGCATACTAGTTTAGGAAGCCTTATAGAGTTTGGATAGTATGTATATAGTTTTTGAGGCTTCAGGTAGCCAGGGGTCTTGTCATGCGGGTAGAGGCTCCAGTATTGGTTCATTAGTCTAGGAAGGGTGTTCTAGCTCTTCTATGCCCTCTTAACATGAGTCAGATAGCAGAGAGTGTTATGTATGTAATGAGCCAAGTATTTATGTGAGGAAGAATCCTTTTCATGTATTGGGTCTAGTCCAGCAGGGTTCTAAACTCTACTATTTCCCTACTCTTATATCTACAGTTAGAGGTGGTGCATAGAATGGCTGGGGTCGTTTTAGAGGTGCTTGAGGTTGAGCACGGGGAGCTTGTGGTAGTGCATGCAGGGTTGCTCAGTCTGGGAGTGAGTGTGGTCTGTGCGATGCTATACCTGGAAGACCTGAGGCAGAGGCCTCTGATGCAGTGATGACAGGTATCATCCAGGTTGCCACCATTCTAATTTTGTGTTACTTGACCCTGGGGATATATTCTCCTATGTGTCTACTTATTTTTCTACTGGATTTGATGCTGCATGTGAGTCCCTTGCTATGCCTATTCATGTTTCCACCCCATTAGGAGAATTTTTAGTAGTGGATTGGGAGTACCAATCATGTGTAGTGACCTTTGTAAGGTGAGACTTGGGTAGGCTTGATTATCCTAGATATGCTTGATTTTGATGTTTTCTTTTGTATGGATTGGTTGGGTCCTTATCACACGATTTTGGATTATTTTGCCAAGACCGTGACTTTAGCTATCTGGTGGGCCAAGATTATCATGCAAGGGTACTTCTAGTTTATTTCCTTAGGGGGTTATTTCTTTTCTACATGCCCATCTCATAGTAAAGAAGGGGTGTCTTTCTTATTTGATCTATGTTCGTGATACCAGCATTACTTCACTACTTCCCTTGAATTCTGTTCGAGTTTTAAGAGAATTCCAGGACATGTTTCCTACGGACTTTCCTGGTATACCTCCGAATTGAGATATTGATTTTTCCATAGATGTTGAGTTGGGAACTAAGCCCATTTCCATTACTCCTTATAAGATGGCCCCGACTGAGTTGAAGGAGTTGAAGGAGCAATTACAGGATATGTTGGGTAAGGGTTTTATTAGACCTAGTATATCTTCTTGGGGTGCTCCTATTTTATTTATGAAGAATAAGGATGGATTTATGCACATGTGTATTGACTATCAGCTATTGAACAAGGTGATCGTCAACAACAGGTATCCTCTTCCATGAATTGATAATTTGTTTGATCATCTTCAGGTTGCTTCTATGTTTTCTAAGATTGACTTAAGATTTAGTTTTCATCAGTTGAGGATTAGAACTTTGGATGTTCCAAAGACTACTTTCAGACTCAGTATGGTCATTATGTGTTCTTGGTTATGTCTTTTGGGCTGACCAATGTCCCAACAATGTTCATGGAGTTGATTAACTGGGTATTTTTACCTTATTTTGATTCTTTCTTGATTGTATTCATCAATCATAACTTGGTTTATTCAAAGAATGAGGTTGACCTGTGAGCTACTTAAGGACTGTACTTCAGAGGTGGCGAGATGAGAAGTTGTATGCCAAGTTCTCTAAGTATGAGTTTTGTTAGATTTTGTTTCTTTCCTGGGTCAAATAGTGACAAAGGATTGTATTATGGTCGATCTGGCCAAGATTGCGGTAGTTTGTGACTGGGTTAGGCATACTTCTCCTATCGAGATTCAGAGTTTTCTTGTATTAGTAGTCTATTATCGGCTCTTTATGTAGGTTTTCTCTTTTATTGTGGCTTCTTTGACCAAGTTGACTCAGAAAAATATTGTTTTTTTAGTGGTTGGATGTATGTAAGAAGAGCATTCAAAAGTGTAAGGAGTTGTTGACTTTGGCTCCTATCTTGACCTTGCCCAAGGAAGGCGTGGGATTTATAGTGTTTTATGGTGCTTTTAGAGTTGGCTTGGGTGGTGTGTTGATGTAGGTAGGTAAGGGTATTGCCTACTTCTTGACAGTTGCAACCTCATGAGTAGAATTACCCTACCAATGACTTTGAGTTGGCTGCGGATGTATTTGTGTTGAAGTTGTGGCGACACTACTAGTATAGGGTCCATTGTGAGATTTTCTACAATCTTTGTAGCCTATAGTATTTCTTCACCCAGTGAGACTTTAATATGAGACACCATTGATGGCTTTAGTCTCTTAATGAATCTAATCTCACTATTTTATATCATTCGGGCAAGGCTAATAAGGTGGTGGATGCCTTGAGCCAGAAAGTGGCGAATATGGGGAGTTTGGCTCATCTTTTGACTCAGGAGCGGCCTTTTGCCTTAGAGGTTCAGACCTTAGCTAACCAGTTAGTTAGGCTTGATATTTCAGCACTCGAGCATATTTTGGCCTTCATTGAGGCTAGGTCTTCTTTGATGGAGCAGGTTCGAGCTCATCAATTTGATGATGATAGGTAGAGGGTGATTCGGGTCAAGGTGTTGAGTGGCGAGGCTAAGACTGCTTCTCTTGATCTCGAGGGTGTTTTGAGGATTAGTGGCCGCATTTATGTGCCTAGAGTTAGTAGTTGGGTTAGGTTGGTCTTGAAGGAGGCTTATTGTTTGAGGTATTCCATTTATCTAGGAGCGACTAAGATATATCATGACCTAAAGAAACACAATTGGTGGGATGGTAAGAAAAAGGACATTGTGGATTTTGTCGCTAAATGCTTGAATTTCCAGGAAGTGAAGTATGAGTATCAACGACCAAGTGGTATGATGTAGAGGATGCCCATTCCCAAATGGAAGTGGGAGCTGATCACCATGGCTTTTATAGTTCGCCTGCCCCTGACTTTGGGGAAGTTTGATTCCATTTGGGTGATTGTGGATAGATTGGCTAAATCAGCGCATTCTGTACCTATGAGAGCAAATTATAATGCGGAGAAGTTGGCTAAGATCTACATTAGAGAGGTGATTCAATTGCATGGTGTGCCTATCTTTACTATTTTTGATAGAGGTACTCAATTTACCTTGAGCTTTTGGAGTTCTATGCGAAGTGAGTTGGTTACTCAGCTTAATTTGAGCATAGCCTTTCATCCTCAAACAGATAGTCAGTCTGAGAGGACAATTCAAGGTGCTAGATGGCATGTTTCAAGTGTGTGTTATGGATTTTGGTGATCATTGGGACCAGTACTTTCCTATAACGGAGCTCACCTATAACAACAGTGTCACGACCTGAAATCCCATTCGAGCCAAACTGGCACCCGAAGCCGCTATGGACCGAGCAAACCAATCTTTGCTCATGTACCTTCGTATATGTATCCTCGTATGAATCTTATTATACCTCATGCAACTATGCGGAAGACATGAATCATGGAAACATATGCTATGAATATATATACAAAACTTGGCCGTTGGAGCCATCACGTCGAAATGAACGTACATCTTACATCTATATACCCACATATGTCTACAAAGCTTCTAACAGATGCATCTACAGACCAACTTAAAGTCGGGACAAGTCCCCGCTTTATACAATATTAAAACAAATACACAACTATGACCCAGAAAACTCCGAACCAAGTGGAGCTCACCAAAACTCTGCAAATGATCCACAGTCTACTGAGGAGGTCTACTAATGCCTGCACCTGCAACATGTAAGGTAAGTCCCCTGAAGGGGTCAGTACGAGAAATGTACTGAGTATGTAAGGCTATAGAAACTATATCATACATGAGAATGTCAATGGAATAGAACATGAGAAAATATTTTTTGTGGATAAGCCATCCTTCTAAATGTGGAAACATGTACATTTCTTTTGCTATTGTTATTTTAGATCACTCATTTTTTCATCCTTATTATTCATAGAATATCTTTCATAGGCATCTTCACTCAAGAGACTCATTCTTCTCTTCTATTCATGAGATTCTTCCATTCAAGAACTTCTTCTATTCAAGAGTTTTGGATTAATAATATAACGTACATCCACTCTATGGTGGGAGAACATACATCCACTCTATGGTGGGGGAACATACATCCACTCTATGGTGGGGGAACATACATCTACTCTATGGTGGGAGAACATACATCCACTCTATGGTGGGAGAACATACATCCACTCTATGGTGGGAGAACAATGACGGGATCGACCCATGCTAGGTGTTCTTTTCACCCCTGGGCTGCCACCCCTCTTTTTATTCTTATTCATCTCGGAAAAGGTTGATTTATTCACTTATGAGGGATTGATATACTCACTTATGAGAGATTGATACATCTAGGATCATGACACTATTTGAACCACACAAATATTACTTCACTCCTTGACTTTATGAGATTAACACCTTAACTTGGGAGGGGTAGATATATTAGCTCGCACATTACCTCCTCACTACTCTTATGAGATCTTATGAGATTGTTACAAACATAATCATAATATTACTTAGACTTTGGAACATGACATGATTGGAAAATGCTTTTCAAGGATAAATAGATTCTCTTATGTTATTACTCTCTTGAGATAGTCCTTTTTAGGAATTACCACATTATGACACTTTTGGAACTTCAATCAATGAATAAGAGATAAATGAATCATAGTTCGTCTAAGAATAGGATACATATGAATAACAATATACCTCAACCTGAACTGGGATACTTTAGAACACTTCGGACATGAGTAAGTACCATAACAAGGTAAATACTCTATACTGCAGAAAAATATGGAAAGAGTAACCCTACATACCTTCACTTCCAAGTATGAGTACACGAGTCTATATATGAACACAACAGTCTAGCTTCTTCCTTACGTCTTACTCTACAATACAAGTACATAACAAAGTTCATGTTAACAACCAACTCCCTTACAAACGTATAAATGTCACAATGAGTTACGTGAATGCTACATAGCATCATTTCATCCTTCACAGTACATTCCATTACATTATCATACCAACAACACCATAACATTCCACACATTGACCAAAATAGCGCACATCCATAGTATTTCACATCACACTTACCCTTATGCTTTCTCATTAGCATTCCGTCAAAATGTCTCCTATAAACTTGCCTCATAACAACATATGAACAAAAATCCATACTTAATACAGTCCAACATGCCTCATACGACACTTTAAAGTCATTAAAATGACATCACAAGTTGCTAATTATATCCATAAAGGGTATAGGGGCCTTCGGGGGTCAAAGGGGAACAAAAACATGCAAAACGGAGTTCTGGATGTGACCTGCGAATCCACCTGCGCCCGCAGGTGGCTGAACTGCGTCCGCAGGTGCCCTTTGGCAGTATCCAGGGGCATCTGGCATAGGTGCCTCACTTGCGAGGGCGGGTGCCCCTTTTTGGCCAAATTGGTCTCTTTTTGGGTCTTTTCATGCAATGAATGGTCCGTGATCATATATAAACTTATTTTAACATATTTTTGATCATATTACATGCCAAAAATCATCCATGGTCTCACAACACACAAAAACATCACCAAAACCTCACTTTCCTTTCAATACGCCACCAAATCCGTAACCAAATTTACAACAACAATTCCAAACATTATATCTAAGGGTAAAATAAGGTAAAACTATATTCACATCTCACATGTCAATATTGGATCCATCAAGTTCATTTCCTTCAAGATCACAAGTCCATGTTCAAGTTTACAAGACAAAACTATCCTCCGATTTAGCAAACACAAATTGTTTTACACCTAGTGAACTTCTCACACTTCACTAACATAACCAACATGATATAAACCATATTCTATGCATAAAATATATTAAACCATAATAATATATACTTACCAAGTCTTGCAAGACAATGATCTTGGTCCAAGGGATGGAGAGTTATGGTTTGTGTGATAATGGAAATATTAGAGAAAATTCTAGAAAAGGCATGGGTGATAATGTGATAATGAAGAGTTAAGTCTCTATTATCCAATTTTGGCATTAAATTCATGGTTGATTTGGTCAAAATGGAAGATTGGATCACTTTGCTCCATTGGGCCAAGTCTTCCATGTGATGTTGGGCCATATTTAAGCCCAATGGTTCATGACTCATGTAAGCCCCAACAAATAAATGAATAATTCATCAATTCTCCCATGTTTTAATAATTCCATAAGTGTACACGTGGTCGTATAGATTCGACAACATATAGGGTGTTACACCTCTTACGAAGGTCTAATCCCATGTACTAGGCCCAATATCAATTACCTCATCAATAACATTACACAATGCATACTTTTGGATCTCGACATGTAAGAATCCATTATTCAATGTCGTCAAGTAGGGTTTTGTAGGTACGGGGTGTTACAAACAGTTACCATTCCAAAATTCAGATAGCGTCTTTTGAGGCTTTATATGAATGGAGATGTAGATCCCCCGTGAGATGATTTGATTCATTTGAGGTAAGACCTTGGGGTACTGATTCATTGAAATATCTAATGGATCGGGTGATATTGATTCATCAGAGGCTTGTGGCTTCCCAAAGTAGGAAGAAGAGTTACACCGACCATGGAGTCTATAATGTTGCATTCATGGTTAGAGAACGATTGTTGTTGAAGGTTTCACCCAGAAAGGTTGTGATGAGGTTTGGGAAAAAAAGAAAGCTTAGTCCGAGGTTCATTGGCCCTTTCGAGATCCTTGAGATGTATAGAGATGTGGCATATAGACTTTTGCTATACTAGATAGGAAGATTAGGAAGTTGAGGTCTAAGTATATTGATTCAGTGAAGTTCCAGTAGAGACATCGCCTTATTAAGAAGGCTACTTGGGAGGTCGAGTCCTATATGCATCGTAGATACCCCCAGCTTTTTATTGCTTTAGGTACTTTATTTACTTTTTAGTTTGGGGATGAACTTGTGTTTTAGTGGTGGATAATGTAACAACCGTAGTTGTGAATCTCACCTTTTTCTATTGTTTGACCATTTTATCCTTCTCCATAGTTGTTATATGCTATTTGTGAGTTGTGGGGTTGG
Organism: Capsicum rhomboideum; assembly: GCA_031232105.1. Taxonomy (NCBI): domain Eukaryota; kingdom Viridiplantae; phylum Streptophyta; class Magnoliopsida; order Solanales; family Solanaceae; genus Capsicum; species Capsicum rhomboideum. The sequence goes on from CP124716.1 coordinate 38,842,226, forward strand.
TTGGCACGGTCCTCGAATCATTTGGGTGTGATTTGAGTGAGTTGAGACCCTTAGGGGCTTTTAAAAGAGGTTAGTTTTACTTTGGTCAACATTTTGTGATAGAAGCATCAGATGGTGATTTGGGCAGCTCTAGTAGATCCGGAATGTCAAATTTGGGGTAGTATCTTAGTTAGTTCGTGTCCCGAGCCTTTAAATTTCAATTTAACCCTTTAGGAGGAAACTAGATAAATTAAGCTTAAAGGGGGTCCCAGGGGATAATTCATTGTAAACTATCTCTTTTCAAAACTTTGATAGTTCCATTGAGCACAAAACGTCGAAAATAGCCTAGTAACATATCTGGTTCATTTTTGTGGGGACCCAAACGAATCCCAATGGTTCGTTCAAAGACATTTCATGACTTGTGAGATTGCTGGTTTTTCTGTAATCTGGTGCAGCTAAATCCTTCTTTGCAAAAGCAGCCCCTTGGCTATGAACGCGGAGAAGGAAAATGTCCTTCATCAGAAATGCGACAGTGGTATCACATTCGCGAAGGATAACTCCTGGGATAGGATCGGGCCATAATCATCGCACTCATGATCGGACCTTCGCGATTGCAAGGGGTTTGGGTCAACAGCCTTCGTGAACGCAGAGGGTTGATTGTGAATGTGAAGAACAAACTTATGCCCTATCAACGTTGACCCTTGCAATCGCGAGATGAGGACCGCGATCGCGAGGGATTTTTATCAATCTTACTTGGTTAACGTTTAAACTTATATTGTCATCATTTGATATTGCTTCTATCTTTAAAACAACTTCGAAAACTTATTTTCAAACTTGGATTTTAGGGGTTTTGCCCAGTAAAGTATAAAATTTGTTTTTCTTCTATTTGAAATCCGATTTCAACTCATTGTCACTTAGGTTTTTTCAGATTTAGATTCCTCTTGACATGGGAAACATGATTCTTAAATAAAATTCCAGATTTATCCATTTTGATTTCGAGCAGATTTTTTAACTATTTTTGGACCCAGATCAAATATAGCTAATTTGGGTATCACTAGTTCCCTTTTGAAGTTTAGATTATGTTTTTGATAGATTTAGTTCATTTCGATACCTCACGTGAAGGAAAGGCTCCGCGTTAAAGAGTCTAGCCTTGGATTTTGGATTTTCAAGGTAGGTTATGACTTAACTTTGTTCTGACTGGGCTGGTAGTTAACCATTCATGTAAAGCATGCTATGTGTTGGGAAATCATACATGGGAATTGTATTTTGAGGTTATTATTATTACCGTGTTGCCCATGTGGGGGCTTTTATGCATATTGTTGTTGACTTGACATATTATATTTATTGTAATTCCCGTGAGGTGGCTTTATTTGATATTATAGACCTTATTTATGCATTAATTGACATTACTACCATTGTAATGGCCGTGCGGGGGGTTGAATAGACATTATAAGCCTTATTTTTGCATTATTTTCCTCTATTAGAGTGATGCACGAGTGAGGGGTTTGAAATTATATTATTGTATGTCTTATATGACTATTTATTCTAATGGTGTCTTACGAGGGATTATATCATGAATTATTAACATATTGAGTTGATTCTGAGCTCATTTATACCTATATTGAATTGATTATACCTATATTGAATCATCCTAATTTCATCCATACATATTCATGAGATTTGGTACCCTAAGAAACTCTACTTTTTGAAAGAAAATGAAACATTTTCCAAAACCCTTGGCTGAGAGATGTGCTGGAAAGGTAATTGAGATACGAGATTGACATTGTTAAAGTATATGGGTTGTAAACTGCCCATGGTTCCTTTCTTGAAGCGCTGAGTGTCAGAAGATGTATACAAAAAGTCATACGATGGCTTATATCATCATTATCCCGCCATCGTTGCATTGCATCATTTGAACCTCCATCTATGTATTTGTTGTTGTGTATTAGTTTCCTTGTATCTTTGTGTGTATTTATTTTTGTATTGATATTTTACTTGTAGAACTGCTAGAAGATACGGTGTGAGCTACCATTTGGGAATTTTTTGTATACAGGTGAAAGCGTGCTCATAGTTTTCTTTACTTGTTTTGTTTTTCTATTTTGCTCAGTCGGCCTATTATACCTACTGAGTACAAGTAGTCCATATCCACTCCTACTTTTGCGCCCTTTTGGTGCATATCCCAATATGAGTGTGACTCGTGGTGACTAATTCGTGCAGAGAAAGAGCTATATTGATGATATTGATTATGATATTGAGATCATACTGATGATGCTATAGATAGTGATATTGATGATTGTGATAATGATATTGAGATCATTGTGAATTGACAGATGTTGATGGTATTAAGAAGAGAAAGAGAGGATGAACTCATCTTGCATACATACATTCATCATATGCATTGAATGTTCAATTGTAATTATATGTTGTGATGCAACTTATTGATAAAATTGACTAAGTGTATTAAAAATATCTGAATATGATCTTGAATCCCCTTAAAAGTGAAGTATTATAAATGTGTTGTTTGTCTTTAGTTATAAGTTTTGTGATGATTATTGTTGCATTTACATGGTTTGCTTATTTGTATGGTGTTAAGTTGAGTCAGCCTATGATACTTACCAGTACTTGTTGATATACTAATGCGACTTGTAGTCTTCTTTTTGTTGAGTGCAGAGTGTGTTCCAGCGTTTGAGATGAGACCTCAACTCTAGCTAGCAGTTTCGAGCTTCAATTCAAGGGTGATAACCATGATCAAACAACCATTGAGTCATCTAATTTTTATTCACTTCCCTTGTTTCGAGACTAAGACATTTGTTATTCCTTTAGTATTTTGGATAATCTCTTAGTTCTAGTTTTGGATATGCTTAGTCGTTCTTGTACGGTAACTTTAGTTCCCAGGGATGTAATAAATAGAGGATTTCCGCACTCTATTAACATTTAATTATTGTTTTGGATTTGTGACTTTATTACTTTATTGAATAATTGGGTTTAGAACTTATTAATGATAAGGTTGGCAGAAAGTAAATGTTGACTATTGAACTTAGTTAGTGAGGGTTGGGTTAAATGGTTCTCCCGCCATAGTTTTAGGGTGGGTGCCATTCATGACCGTTTGGATCGTGATACTTGACCTTGAGTGTATACATGAGTGTTGAGCGAAATATGTGAGGGAGTGAATTTATGAGGTCCTTTGGCTTTGTTGCTACTTTGTTTTGGTCACAAGCATGTATTCCAGAGCTTCAGATGATCCTTTTAATGATGATTTTAAAGATTATGGCTATGAGTATAATGAAAGTTACTATGATGAAGATTATAGAGAAAGTGGAGATTATGAATACTATCATGAAAAATGTGAGCATAGAGAGTCTTATGATTCCAACAATGACTTGGAAGATGGTGATGCTTCAAGGTATGACTCTTCCACGTATTTTTCTTGTGATGAATCCAATAGTGAGGAAAGTAATTATGGGATTGATAAGGATAATGCGGAAACTCCTATGGGATATTCTTGTTCATATTCTTATTTTGGTTCTAATTCTAAACATGAGAATGGTAATACTTCTTATGTTTGTTTTATTGAAAGAGGAGGTGGTAGATCTTTCTCAAAAAAATTGAGTCAAAATATGAATAGATATACTACTTATGGTAGAAAGGTTGTGCATCGTCCTAATGATGACTTGAATGCTTTGAAAAAATGAGATCATTTTGTTAAACAGCATAAGTGTGATGAAGCACGCATCGATCAATTTGTGGAAGAAAGAAAGAGCATGTTTCATGCTTATGGTAAAATTGAAGAACTTTGTGATGCCATGATTATACATAATAAGAGTTCCATAAACTTAGTGTCACGACCCAAACCCAGTGGCACCTATACTAACTCCAAGTGGGAGAACCGTTTAACCCCAAACATGCAAACCCAACACTTAGCCAAAACTAAGACAAACTAGTTGTTTTGCATAAATTCAGATAATGTCATAAAAAATCTAATGATAACTATGTGAAAAATAATCAAACACCTAAATAATCCCCTAAAATCTTAAAGTAATTGTACCAAAACAATATAAATATTACAATAACTGGTTCAACCTAAAATGACTGAAAATGTCAAAGTCCAAAACAATGGACCAAAAACTAGATAAAGAACTCATGGAAGCCCGGAAGATGTACCTCAGCCTTGAGTTCAAACGCTATTTACTCTACAGCTGAGGTCTCAAGACAGTTTCCAAAATATGCTCTACACTCTACAAAAAGAACACTACGTGTTGTATCAGTACAAAGAAACAACAATGTACTAGTAGGATCATCGACCAACCCAAAATGAGAAATATGAACACATAACCATAACTTAGTAAAGCAAGACAACCATGAACACCTACCATGTAATCTTACCTTATTCAGAACATCATAAAGTTTAGTCAATACAAGTCAACATGGCTAACAAGTCAAGTCAAGACCATGACTACCAAAAAAGCTCCAAGTCAACAACTATGACCCAAATAATAATATCAACCATGTATCAATTAAACAAGTAAATAGACATTATAGAGCTATGCCACAACTTACAATTTAAACCAGACCGCTCAAGGATCCAAAAAAACAATAACAATGGAAAATATCATGAATTCCGGTTTACATCAAGTAACCAATTATAGCAACTCAACACTTAAGCCCGGTTCACACAAGGAACCAATATAACAATTAAACACAGAATCCCCGGTTCACTCTTGGAACCGTTACACTCACCTGCACCTTGTACATACATGTTAGGGGTCTTATGGTTGCCCACTAGACATGACCTGCAGGGGATAAGCTCTTGTCCATGTACCTAAATCCCAGACATCAAGTGTCTGCAATCTTACATCAACCAATCCTATGAAGATGTCCAAATATTGGTACATCCCACAATAATGACAGATATCACAACAATCACAACCACAATAATAACAGAAACAACACTTGTAAAACCAACAAGCTTTCATATAAGTACATTGCGTATGACTAACACTTAGGATATCAACTAGACATTCACTTTCCTTGAACATGCATTATAACAAATAATGTGAAGGAACATTTATCATCCACACATAAAACAAGTTGGGTTTCAACTATCTTAAACCATCACCTATCTCAATCCAAGCTCGAAATGCTCTAACAAACTTGAGCTTTGCCCTTTCTTAAGACCTCGGCTTGATGGTGGTGTAAAATCATAAATATAACACATAATCAACCAAATGACCTACAATATCAAGGATTATAACCTAATCCCAAAACCCCAAGGCCATTTTCATGATCAGTCCTCCAATCTAGGGTTTTTCCACCATAATTCTACCTAAATCCTACCAATTTCATGGTTACAATAGTGAATTATCAATATGCTAGAGTAAATTAGAAATCATTACCCAAAACCCAAGGGTTTTCTATCCAATCCACTTGATTGCACTAGAAAATTAGCTAGGTTAAATAAAATTAATCCCCAAAAGCCCAAAAATTAGTGATTCTAGTAGTTGATAATTAAACTACGAGATAACGGAAGAAATAACTTACCTTTACAAAGAGTTTGGATGAAAATCGAGTGGAATTCCCCTAAAATTGCCTAAGCCCTTCCCAAAATGAGTTTTAAAATACTAAAATGTTTTGGAGTATTTTTCTGTATAAATCCATGTATATCCCGCTATAGCTGCCTTATCCCGCTATAGTGGAATACGCATTCTATGGCAGGATTAACCAATGTTGACTTCTGCTATAGTGGAAATTTTTCTGCTATATTGGTGTAGTCATAGCGGTCTGCCATCCACTATAGCGGGTGTGGCGAGGCAGAAACTTGGGATTGCTTCCACTTTTGCCTTTCTTCTACTTACCCTCAAACCATGACATTTTGGACTAACCCCTTTATATCAAGTTCGATATCTACTTACCGAATTCACTTCAAAAGATCCTACAGATTCCTTTTCATCTTATCTAACATAGAAACTTATTAAATGTTTTCAAATTTACCTAATCCATTTCGAGATTCTTCTAGACCATATCTCACTCGGATTTTGTCCAAGACTAGCCTAACATGAAATTTCTAACTCTCAATTCAAGGAATACCTTAAACCAAATTTGTGTACATTAGACTTACTTGTAATGATGGAAAGGGTCATAACAAATAGTAAGTTCAAGCATTGTTGAACACTTAAAGTTGAAGACTCTAAAACATCCTTAACTATATGGATTGCCTTGTCAAATGAAAAAAGAACTTTAGTGATCACAAAATAAGTTTTGGTGAAGTTCCAACTTCCAAAGTGTAATGATGAAATACTATGTGATGTTATCATAATGAAATGTTTTCATTTGTTACTTGGAAGGTCTTTGATAATTAAAAGAGAAGCTACATCTGATAAAAAGAGTAGTAGGTGTTGTGTCAACTTTAGAGGTCAAGAGTATTTCTTTGTGCCATCTACACTTTTGAAGGTGAAAGAAAGGTACTTGGAATTGCTAAGATTGACAAGAAGAAAGGCAAAGCTTAAGAAAAAAGATGTCCTTGATAAAGAGAAGAACATGAAGAAGAAAGTTGATGATTCTCAAAGTGTAAAGTTCAAAGTTGAAGTAAATAGTCATCCTAGTTCTTCAAAAGGAATTATTGGACATTGTAGAATTCTTGGACCTTGTCCAATGCTAAATAATCTTGAGAGAAGTAAGGGAGTGTCAAATGGAAACTCAAAAGTGGAAAAAGGAAAGTTTGAGTTGAGGGTAGTCAGTATGTTGACAAAAAAAAGAGAGAAGTCTTTGAAAATGAAAAGAAAGAGGAAAAGAAAATTGAGAAAAGCACTGATGAAAAAAATTGTTTGAGAGGGCTTTGTTCTTATTATAACTCTAATGTTAATTCTTCTTTTCCTAGTTGTAATGTTTCTTTCATAGATATGGTTGAAAATGAAGGCATGAAGCAAACAATAATGAAAAAACTTCTACCATTGAAGATTCAAGAGTTGGTGGGGACACCCACTACTTCTACAAGTGTTCAAGAGATCATAAATGACTAAGGCAAAGGTAAGGAAGGAATTTTAGGAGAATTTCAAAGTAAAAAGTCTAACCCCAATGCTTTATTTTCTTTAAGTGATCTTGAAGGAAATTTTGATTTAGGTGAAAGTCATTCTTCTTTTGAGAAAAATGAATATTTTTTTTGTGATGAAAGTCGTGTTAAATGTTGTAGCCAAGCACTAGTTGAAGTTACTTGTGCAAATCATTGTGATGAATCTTTTGATTTTAATGTATTTGCAACTAGTGTTCATACTTGTGATGAATTTGAAGAATTAAAAAGTGATTCTTTGACTACATGTGATGTGGATTATTAATACTACTTATGCAAAAAGAATGCTCTTATGGTTGATAATGGTGTTGAAGAGTCACTCCAACATAAGCGTGAATTTAAGAAATGTGATACTTTTTAAATTGATTGTGATAGCCGAATAGTTTGTGTTGATATACCACTAGTTGATGGGACTTGTGAAATATTTAGTGAACCTCAAGTTAGTATTGACAATATCATTGGTTTTTCCAGAAAAAATGAGGATTTTGAATATAACACTCCACCTTTGTTTGATAAAGATGAAAATAAAATTCATGATTCTAATTTGATTTTATTTGATGAAAGTCGTTATATTGGTGGTGATTTGTGTCTTGTTGAAGGTAGTGATGACTTATTGCACCTTGAATTTACTCCACTAGTTGAATTAAAGTGTGAGACAAAACTTGTCGATGCATGTGAGCTTAAATTGTTGCCAATAAATGATGTAAGAATTAATGAGTTTTAAGGCCAAACAAGTGACTCTTCTAGTATGCATAGTATTGTTGATCCTGTATCTTGTTTCACTCATAGAGATTATATCATGGATAATCTTGTGAAAGAGGGTATTTGTCTTTTTGAGAGTGAATATAGATGTTTTGATTTCTCTCTCTTTAAAGATATTGTTTTATTAGAAGATGCCATGACTATTTATAATGATAAACCAGTGGTATTTAGTATGAAGTTGATGATGTAGCAAATTTAAGGGCTACAAGGTATATGGTAATCCAATATTGGATACAATGTAGGAAGAAAATGATGAGCCTACACATGAAAGTGAATTGATTAATTCTAGTCTTAGTATTAGTATTTTTACTTATTCTACTCACCTTTTCGAAGATCCATTCTTGTTGGATTATGCCAATGCTTCTTTCTTAAAATATGATGACAAGTCATTTAAAGATTGGCATGGTCTAGTTAAAGGGTTAAATTTGATTTTATTTCTTAATGATGATTTCTTATTGATGCTTTTGGGGATACTTATAGTGATTCTTGAAGAGCTTAGAGGATTACAAAAAAATTTTGATCCAAGGGATATTTATTGTTGCATTGGTATTACTTTGAATGATAATGATGATTTTTGTCTAGTTGTTGTTCGCTTATTTCTTTTGCAAGGCTTGAATTTGAGGTCTAATTATTTTCAAGAAAGGGAGAATAATGTAAGCCTGGAAAGCTCCAATGACGTGAAGGGATACCGACTTGATATTAAGAGTGATAAGTGGTGGTTTTGCCACTTATTTGTATCTTTTTTCTTATGATTTTTTGTTGTTAATTAATAATATGAGGCTATTTATCCTTTGAATGGTAATCATCTCAAGTGCTTTGGTTTACAAAGAGTTTTGATGAAAATAAGCACAACAATAAAGGAAAGGGGTTTAGAATGGTGCATCGATCAAAAATTTGTCACCTGCCCACGCAGATGGTGACCTGCCCACGCAAATGGGCCGCAGATGGAAAAACCAGTGAGCTAGAAGCCTATATATACCTTAACATGTAGGAGCAGTCACCGACCTGCATTGGCAGCTGCGCTAGAAGGTGACGAGCACAGTGGCATTTTTATAATTATTTGAAACGCAATTTTTGAACTAGAGCTAAAAAGGGATTTTTCAGATCTGAAAGCTCATCTTTGGCATATTTTTCAACCTTGGAGGCTAGTTTTCTTGACCAAACACCATTGGAGTGAAGATTTGGAAGCTTTGTAGTGAATATTTCCTAAATCTTTCTTCATTCCATTACTTTGTATTGAATATTTGGGTGTAGTTAGATTCATTCTTGAATATTGTTGTTGGACACAATGCAATGTTTATGTTTTGGATTTGGGTTTGATCTTATCTCATGCTCTTGTATTGGTTGAATACCCTTGAGTTATAATTGGGTTTTGCTTGTTTAAATCAATCTCATACTTTATCGATTTCTACTCTAGTTGAGCTTGAAAGAGGAGATTAGAGTGCGGGTTGTCCATCTACTTTGATTAAGGCTTGAAAGAGCTAATTGAGGTCAGGTAAGGTTAATTTAGTGTGATTTGGGTTGAATGACCCATCTAATGGGTTTTGTTACTAGACATAGTTAAATCCTAGTGTAGCCATAAATTGGAAATATTTGTGTTGACACTTGGGTAATATTCGACCGAATTTAGCCAAGAAATATTCGTCAATCGATCAAAAGACGTGGCAGATACTTGAGGTTCCAAGGCTAATTTTCTAATCCGTGAATTACTTATGAGTACTTGATTTAAATACTTTGGATCGTTGATAGAATTACGTCCCCATTATCATTCCTCTTGTTTCCCATTATTTGTGAAAGCCATTGATCAACTTTTTCATATTTTAATTGGTTTTATCCTTGTTTCATTTTTATATATCGAAACCCCCCCAAAACACTTGTATCTTTTTTTGGATTTTAACGAGTTACTTTTATTCCTTATTTTCTCGATCGCTAGTCACATTGTTCCTCGTGGATTTGATCTCGACTCTAAGTTGGGTAATTATATTGACAACGATTGCTCATACTTTAAGGTATAATTTTAGCATTATCAAAAATAGAGTCGTTGTCGGGGAACAAGTTGGCGTATTGAGTCAGTTTTGAATTTTAGCTTATTTGCTTTAATTCGAACTTGTGAATATGTGTTTGTGATTTTATTTTGTTTCTTGTGTTAGTTTGATTTTTCTTTTGTTATACTTGTTTCTATGGCATCATGGAATAAAAATGAGTTTGTTGGTTGCAAATCTTATGTTAATGACCCAAGTCCTTATTGTGGAGGGCCCCACTTTTGGAAAAATTATGAAAAAGAACCCAAGAGAGAGGTGTGTGCACCATATAAGTCTTATGTGGAGTCTACATTTTGTGAATGAGGTGGCCAATGTAGACATAGTGATGCCTGTGAAAATGTCCCTTCTCCCTCCCCAAGCTCTAACGAATTTTCTAGTTGTGCTTTTGGGTTTAGTAGGAGCAATAACATGGAGTTGGAAGAACAAAGAGCCGGTTATGAAGGTATTCAAGTAGTGCTTTAGATTAACTTGGACCGGGCACCTAAAATGGGTGAGGAGGTACATCTTATTCATCAATCCATGGTGGAATCAAAAGTAGGTAGTGAAGGATAAGAAGACCCTTGTGAAGATGTCTTTCAAAATGAAGAAAAAACATGACAAATTGGAAATTGTGAGCCAAGAGTTGTTCTTGAACTGAGCTCAACATCTTGAAGCCTATGGGAAACTACGTAAGGGAATCTTCCGAATAAAGGATGATTTCTTCCAAATGCATGTTGAGAGATATAAAATGATCCAATTTGAACTTGCCATTTATAAGTTGAAGTCTAATGTGAAAGCAAAACTTGAGGTATATGATTCTCCTCTTCAAATAGTCAAGGATAATAAGTTCAAGTTGAGTTCCAATGAAGATGTGGTCAAGATTGATGTTGAGGAATTCATGGTGACTTGTCAATCCATCGAGCCAAAAATAATAAAGGATGCCAAAATTGAAGATGTGATACTAGAGTTGCAAGAAAAAGTCAAGAAAATCCTTTGTGAAGACTCTAGTTCATTCCGGGGTGAAAATGTCAAGAAAGATGCAAGTTTCTGGAATAGAGAGGCTTAAACCTCATTCCATCTATTTGTCGACATTGTATTTAGTAGATGTGATGGAAACCAAAATAATTGGGAAAATGGAGAACTTTGGAGATGAAGGACAAAGTCCCTACATTTTGGAGTTTTTCATCCCAAGAGGGCAAAATGATGTCCCTCACTTAAAGGCCAAGAAGTGTAAAATGAAAAGTTTAACAAGTAGCCGATTGATCTTCTCACCAATACCCAATAAGCCTATATAAAGTTTTGATTTAAAGTTGGGTAAAATATTCAAGTCTTTAAAGTGGTGAGCTAGAGTTGGTCTCGTTACTTCCTTACCTTTTCCCCAAGTTCCTCAACGAGATGATGATTTAAAATTGGGCCGAAGATTCAAATTCTCAAAGTGGTGACATAAATGGTAAGGATGTTTGCGTCATACCGAGACGTTAAATCAAGTTCTTGATGGGAGGCACCCCATTGTTCTCAAAAATTATGAAGTTACTTTTGCAAAATTTAATTTTTAGAAAAGCTTAGGATTTTATTTTTGACTAATCCACAAAATTTTAGAGTTTTTGGAAGTGATTTGAATAGGTTTGGATGCAAAAATTTGATGGGAATGAAATAGGAGCCCAGTCTGAGAAGGCTCTTAGTATTCTAACTGACACACTATTATAGGCCACTCTTATGTCAATCCTCGCGCCTAGTGCTCTTCAGGGAGTCCTTACCCTTCATTCTCTACTTTATTTTGCTTACATTGGGGACAATGTAACTTCTTTTAGTTGGGGGTGGAATAGCTTAGCTGTTTTTAGTTGGGTCTGTACTTTTGAGATATTTTGATACATTTGGGCCCTTGTCGGGATTGATTTTTGTGGTTATATATGTTGTACGACCTTGTCGGTCTTGAGCTTAATTGTGGTTTTGTTGGATCAGTCATTTCACTTGTTTTCATTTTTATATTAGTTTCTTTATCGTGTTAGCTTCTTGTAGTTTTTCTTTTGATAGTTGTTTTAGGCAACCTTTTCCCAATGATATATCAAGTGACGACATTCTTAAGGGAAAATCATCATTTTTGGGTGTTGGTGTCAGTTGTGCAGGGGAAGTCTGAGTATCCGTAGCCAAGGTGCATTGGGATTGTGAGTGTTGCAAAGGTAAAGTCTGAGTAGCCATTGAGTTATTTCCCTTGTTGGAGTCAAAACATGGGATTGTGGCTTGTTTGGTACTAATAGAGTTAGTCTTGCATTGTGAAATGTTGCAATGAGCATACCCCTCCAAAAATTTTGTGAAAACAAGTACATGGAAGTGAATAATATTTGTGACAACACTTTGACTCTTTCTATGACTCCATACTCATTAGGTGGTGATAATGTGGAAAATTACTCTTGTGTTCTTGTTTAGGAAGTGAAACCTACCCTTCTAGAATAGTTGCATGCCATGTGTGGTGAGTTTTGTGGAATAATTCTTGTGCTTACTTGTGTCATCTAGAACTTTCCCCATTGGTCTTTTAATGCTATTCTTGATTGTGTTTGGTTGGAGAAATGATCTTAAGCCTTCTTTCTAATTTTTGAAAACCTCTTTAGCCTTAAAAGCATACCCGTGCATAAATGTTATCGCTAGTTACCCCATTTGAGCCTAATAACCTTTCTTTTGCAACCACATTACAAGCCTTGAACCTTTTGAAAATTTTTCCTCTCTTGAACCCTATCCTCCTTAATCTTGAAATTGCCAACTTGAGGCTAAAAGCCTAAGTAGGGGGTGTGATGGAACTTGGAAGAGGTGATCATGCACCATGTTTTTTTAAGTGAGTGTCGTAAGAGCAAAAAAAATGATTGAACAAAATGAGAGAAAATTCAAAAAGAAAAGAAAATGAGAAAAATAAATGAAAATGAGGAAAAAAAAGGAAAATAGAAAGTTGTCAATAAGGTGGTGAACTAGAATGAAAAAGATAGGAACTGGTGTTGTATGAAAATTAAGAGGCAAATGATTAGAGTTTGAATAATATTGTGTTTTGTCGAGTTCAAGGAGGGTGTAGTCACTTTTATCCTAAATGCTTATCCTAACCTTTCCCAAGCCTACTTTACAAGCTAGAAAAAGTCTTTTGGGATCTCCAATCGATACTCTTGAGTTAGTGGAAATTGAAAATAAGGGCAAGCCTATGGTATGATACTTTTTTGCATTAGAAAGTCTTTGTTGAGTGTGAGTTTTTGTACATTTGTCTCTTATTTAAGTGTTGTAAATATTGTGAATTTGTTGAATTTCCTTCTTATGAGGGCATGTAAACTAGAATAGATTGGTTAAGTTTATAAATTCCTAAAATAAGGCAAAGAAGCATGTTTGATTGATTATTGATTGTGAGTCACTTCTTGAGAATTGGTTATTGTTACTTGACCATTCTTGAAACCCCATTGTGCTCTTGAAAGTGTGTTTGAAATTGAGGGAGGTGCTTGGGTAAGACTCATATGTTTGTTGAATAATTGTTAGTACCAACCAAAGTAATAGTAATGGTGCCTAATTGAAAAATATGATGTGAAAGTGTTGATGTTGGGTTTTGAGCTTAAATTGATAGCCTCATTAGGTTTTGATTTTATGTTGCTTGAGGACAAGAAAAGTCTTTAAGTTGGAGGTGTTGATAAGTGGCAGTTTTTCCACTTATTTGTTTATCTTTTTTTATGTATTTTTGTGGTTAATTCATAATATGAGGCTAATTATCCTTTGAATGGTGATCATCTCAGGTACTTTGAGTTTACAAAGGGTTTTGATGAAAAGAAGTGCAAGAATAAAGGAAAGGGGTTTAGAATGATGCATGAATCAAAAATTCGTAACCTGCCCATGCAGATGGTGACCTGCCCACGCAGATGAGGCCGTATATGGCCAAAACAATGAGCTGGAAGTCCACCTGAATCCTGACTAGCGGGAGCTGGTGCCCACCTGCGTTGGCATCTACGCTAGCAGGTAACTAGCACTGTGGCATTTTTATAATTACCTAAAACACGATTTTTGAGCTAAAAAGGGATTTTTCAGATCTGAAAGCTCATCTTTGGTATATTTTTCAACCTTGGAGGCTAGGATTCTTGACCCAATACCATTGGAGTGAAGATTTGGAAGCTTTGTAGTGAATATTTCTTAATCTTTTCTTCTTTCCATCACTTTGTATTGAATATTTGGGTGTAGTTAGATTCATTCTTGAATATTGTTGTTGGATGCAATGCAATGTTTATGTTTTGGATTTGGGTTTGATCTTATCTCATGCTCTTGTATTGGTTGAATACTCTTGAGTTATAATTGGATTTTGCTTGTTTAAATTAATCTCATACTTTATCGATTTCTACTCTAGTTGGACTTGAAAGAGGAGATTAGAGTGCGGATTTCCCATCTACTTTGATTAAAATTTGAAAGAGATAATTAAGATTGGGAAAGGTTAATTTAGCACAATTTGGCTTGAATGACCCATCTAATGGGTTTTGTTACTAGACATAGTCAAATCCTAGCGTAGCCATATATTGGAACTATTTGTGTTGACACTTGGCTAATATTTGATGGAATTTAGCCAAGAAATATCCGTCAATCGATCAAAAGACGTAGAGGATACTTGAGATTCCATGGCTAATTTGATAATCCATGAATTACTTATGAGTACTTGATTTAAATACTTTGGATCGTTGACAAAATTGCTTCCCTATTATCATTTCCCTTGTTTCCCATTGTTTGGGAAAGTGATTGATTAACTCGTTCATAATTTAGTTAGTTCTAGCCTGGTTTCATTTTTATATATTGAAAAAACCCCCAAAAGACTTATATCTTTGTTTGAATTTTAACGAGTTACTTTTATTCCTTACTTTCTCGATTGCTAGTCACATTTTTCCTCATGGATTTGACCCCAAATCTAAGTTGGCTAATTATATTGACAACGATCGCTTATACTTTTAAGGTATAATTTGAGTCTTATCACAGAACTTAGAGTGTTTCAAGAGATATTAAAAAACTAGCCAAGAAGAGTTTAACATTATATAGTAGAGTATTTTGATGATTAATATAATACATGTAATGAAGGGTATTTATGAATTTTTCTACATTACATAATCCTATTATAAATAGAATAGGATGATGTATTTTTAATTAGTTTTTAGACATTATTGAGTTGCTCCTTTGTGAGTTTAGAGTATTTCCCTTTTATCTCTTCAGGAACCCTTCTTGGATTCTTGGTAAGAATTCCATTGTGTGGGTTCATTCTCTTCTTTCATGGTTTAATCGATTAATTAAATTTGTGTTGAATTGATAGATTAACCTTTCTTTCTTCTAATTTCTATTCTCCTTCATTTCTATTTCTTAATATATACTTGAATCTTGTCTTATTTAGTTTTCTCGTATCTCATTTTATATCAGGATGGCATTCCCTAGACATGTATTCCACCGAGTGTTCCGGGTATCTCTCAGACTCCAGGAGGTATTCAACCACCAGGGAAGGTTTCTACTTATTGCTTTCCAACTCCAGGGGTGCAGCCAGCTGCTGTGGTACCCCCTCGTGTTGACTCCTTGCCTACTAGACTTACTGTTCCTCCTGTCTCTTCTGGCCCTGTGATATCTTCTGATGGTCAGAAGAGGTTTGAAAGATTCATTCGCTTGGCTCCTCCTAAGTTTAGTGTGCCATTGGAGAGGACACCCATGATTTTTTGCTTGACTGCCAGGAGAGGTTGCATAACCTTGAATCCCTTAAGTCCCATGGTGTTTTCTACAATACCTACCATTTGACTTATGTGGCTAGGCAGTGTTAGAGGTCCCTTGCTAGTTGCAGACCTTTGGGTTCTCCTGCTATGACATGGACCCAGTTTTTTGAGGCTTTTCTGGAGAGATTTGTGCCTTACAATTTAAGGGATCAGATGAGAGATGAGTTTGATCACATGGAGAAAGGCTCTATGACTATTGCAGAGTATGCGAAACATTTTCATGCACTATCCAGATATGCCACTGCCAGTATCTCCATCCAGTCCTATAGGATTTGGAAGTTCATCAAGGATTTGGTAGGTTATTATCAGTTGGCGGCAGCTCAACTTGTGATTTCAGGTGGTTCTTTATAGAGTATCATAGAGCATGCCAAGTTGATTAATTTAAGTTTAGACTATCATCAGCTCAATATTAGGGCGAAGGTCATCCCAAAGATTGATTTTTAAACTCGTTATAGGCATTACGAGTTTCTAATTATGTCCTTTGGTTTGACCAATACACAAACTGCTATTATGAGTTTGATGAATGGGGTTTTTATGTCATTTTTAGCTTCTTTCATCATTGTTTTTATTGATGACATTCTGGTTTACTCCAAGAGTGAATAAGAGTATGAAACTCATTTGGGTACAGTATCGGGGTTGCTTAAGGAGAAGCATCTATATGCTAAAATTCCAAGTGTGAGATTTGGTTATCTTTAGTGTCATGACCTAAGACTACACCCTAATCGTAACATAGTGCATAGAGTCACCAGTGACCCCAAGCTAACCCATGGTCTGGCATGACACTAAGAATGTTGTATAAAATGAGATTCACTGAGCGGAAGCTTAAATCTGAATAGTATAATAATGTTTAAAATAAATTTCAACATTTAAGTTTAAACCAAAATCCTCTGATAAACCATAAAGCTGAAAAAAATAATGTCTGTGTGAAAGCCTCTACTAAGATGAGTTGCTGGGACAAGCACCCATCTAACTCTAACTATCTGAAAACTGAATGACTAAAATAATGAAAGTAAATATAAGTCTTGTCCTTGGAAGATAAGGACTCGCCAAGCTATACTATTGAGGAGATACGGGATCGTACTAACCACGGGCTGGATGCTGAACGTATAAACCTATATTATAAGATTATATAGCACAAAAGAAAATATTCGGTCAGTACTTTGATTGTATTTAACTTGTCAGATATGTGTTATTCTATATGTAAACTGTACATACTGATCATAATAGACTAATCTGAACATAAAATTGAGGAATGTAAACTAAAACAACCGACCAAGTCATGAATGGGTAACTAGTCGACTATACTGACATGCTGACAATAGAATATTTGAAACAAAAGTAATACTGATGTATACTAGGATGCAAGAACCCACCTAGATATCATGAACACTAAATGCAAGAATATTTTGAGAAAACTGAGATACTGTGAAGTAGGCAGAACTGAGGGTTATGCAAATACATAAGTTTGAGACTGTGGGAGATACTATTAACCGACATATAACCATGTGAGCTAAACTTGGATTTCAATGCATAATCCCCATTGAAAAGGGCCTAATATACCTTGTTAGGGTATAAAGGCTGATCTGGCGTGGTACCAATAAACTAAAAGAACATGAATCTACGGTGGCGCTTAATTATGGGACTTGGGTATGTTGAACCCTAGTCCAACTCGGTGCTAAGTACTACTCCCAACTGAATATAATTGATTGCTCAATGAGATGAGATGTCAACCTGATATGACATATCTGAATGTCAATCTATCCATAATCATGGATGCCATACCTGACTGCCATACTACTAGTGAGCCTTGATTTTATAAGAAAATTAATCCACGATCATTGATGCTTTTCCTGATACCATGCTAATCGTGAAACTTACTTTTGGGGAAAAATATTCAAAAGCATTGATGGAATATCTGGATGTCATGCATGTCATGTATCTAACTATTATGAGCTGAAGCCCCTGGTTATTATATGAGTACACATATATATATCATGTATCTTTTGAATCGTGAAACTTATAAATTTTTGGAGGATATGAGGTGGCTAGATTAAATGCATAAAAAGAACATATAAGCACTGAGATTTGGAAGGAATCTATAAGGATGGACTTAGACCCTTAATCCTTACTCATGAAGAAGATAATAATCTATTAGTATGCATTATTTGAAAATACAATTTCAAATATACTTTACCGAAAATCACTCTGGAGGTTTGAAAACTGATAATATGGAATAGTTCACTAATTTTCATGTCCAATACTAAGTGATAGACACGTTATCTGAAAGCATCCTAAAGCATGAGAAACTGAAGAAATACGTGTTCAATTATCAATTCATGAGAAGCAAAGTCATCGGGTGTTCATAACCCGCCATTTTCGAAGACTACAACTACTCATGATAATTTTTATGATATGAATAAGACATGAAATTCTATAAAAACAATCCCAAAATCAAGAATTTGATAAACATAATGAGTGTTTACAATAATAACTCCGCAATAACTCTCAGATTTTAAGGGAGACATGTATTCATGGGTTATTCATGATGAGAAACTGAAATACCAAAAAAAACCATATGTTTCATGAAACCCTAACTCTAAAGGATGAATTAAATTGAGTAATTGAGTTCACTTAGGGACTCAATGGGTGAAAGGAGCCCATTGATGAAATCCCACATACCTGGAGATGAAAACCTTGGTGAATTCTTAATTTTTCTTGATCCTGAGGAGAAAACCCTATGTTCTTGACTTGAGAGCATATTGATATAGTTTGGGAGCTTTGATCATTGTTATGAGGGAGAAAACTAAATAATTGTATGAATTACTCGTAAAAATACCCTAAAATGACTTGGTAGAGGGCTAAAAACTAGAAAAAGACCAAAATACCCTTCATTAAATGTGCAGTGAAGTTGCTAAAAATTATAGTAGGAGTTGTGGGTTGGACCGTACCGCTCATGTCCCTGAAAAACGGTTCATATGACAACTCATGTACTTGAAACATGGTTCGTATGATTGACACACGGTTTGTATTACTGACACACAATTCTTATGACTGATACACGGTTCGTATGACAACTCGTGGATTCGGACAGCTTTACAATGGTTTACTAAAATGGCCATAACTTTTTACTCCGATACCGAATTTATAAACCGCTGGTAGCTTTGGAAAAAAGACTCAAATGTGTTTTAAGATAAAAGAAACTTCAAAATCTAGGAGTTATGATCATTTGAAGTTGACTATTGAAAGATTCTTCACAAGAAGTCTGTAAGGAAGGTTTGAAATTGGCTATGATTTAGGAGTTACTCGTGGCCTTAATACTTGTATAAATCACTTATAATACTACCAAAACATGATGTTTGATTCTGCATGTACTTGAACCTTGGTTCTAATCTTAGCTTGGGATTTTTGGGGTTTTATATTCAGTGTCATTCATAGGGCATATAGTATCAAAGAAAGGGGTTATAGTAGACCTGTAAGAAGTTGAAGCTATTAAGAATTGGGATAGACCAATGAATGTGATATAAATTTGTAGTTTTAAGGGTTTGGTATGTTATTATCATCGATTAGTTTGGGGTTTTACTGCCATTGCTTCACATATAACTCTTCTAACTCATAAGGAAGTTATATTTGTGTGGGGTGGCAAGTGTGAGGAGAGATTTCAAAAGCTCAAAACTTTGCTAACCTCGACCCCAATCCTCACCTTGTCTATTTAAGGTAAGGATTTCATTGTGTTTTATGATACCTCACTGTTAAGTTAGGTGCTATCTTGATGTAGGATCAGAATATGATTGCATATGCTTCGAGGCAACTGAAGCCTTATGAGAAAAACTATCCCACACACAACTTGGAATTGGCGGCTATGGTCTTTGATTTGAAGATTTGCAGACATTCCCTCTCTAGGGTGAAGTGCAAAGTGTTCACTGACCACAGTAACTTGTAGCATGTGTTCACCCAGAGAAACCTAAATCTAAGACAAAGAAGATTAATGGAGTTGGTCAAATACTATGATATCTTAATCCTATATCATCCGGGCAAGGCCAATATTGTAGGAAATGCATTGAGCCAGAAGCCAGTACGAATTGGAAGTTTAGCATAGCTAGAGGTGTCAAAATACCTATTCGCAATAGAGGTACAATCTTTGGCTAATAATTTCCTGATATTGCAGGTGACTAATGATGGAGGAGTATTATCCCATATGGAATTTATGTCAATGTTCTTTGACCAGATTAAAAGTAGAAAGTTTGAAGATAAGAATATGAGCAACTATAGATAAAAAGTGTTGCAAGTAAGGCTAGAGAAGACATTCTTGATGATGAAGTATTTGGGGGTGCTTGTGTGTACATCTTATGGGCAATTTGATATCAACTATTCTTGTATAGGCTCAAAACTCTAAGTACTCTATATATCCAGGTGCAACCAAGATGTATAGGGAAATAAGGCAATAATATTGGCGGTGAAGAATGAAGCGTGATATTGTAGATTTTGTGACCAAGTGTCAAAATTATCAACAGGTCAAGTACGAGCATCAAAAATTTGGTGTCACATTTCAAAGGATGTACATTTTGAAATAGAAGTAGGAAAGGATAACCATGGACTTCGTGGTTGGTCTTCCTAAGACCTTGAGTAAGTGTGACTATATATGGGTTATTATTGATCGATTTAGTAAGTTGGCTCACTTCATCCCAGTAAGGGTAGATTATAATGTGGATAAGTTGGCAAAAATTTATGTGAATGAGATTGTAAGGCTCCATTGGACTCCTATTTCGATTGTGTCAGAAAAAGGTACACAGTTTACCTCCAATTTATGGGAGAAGTTTTAGTCAGAGTTGGGTTCTAAATTAGACCTAAGTATAGATTTCCATCCACAGATCGACAGACAGTCGGAGCAAACTATCCAAGTGCTTAAGGATATGCTTCGGTCTTACGTAATGGACTCCGGCAGTTAATGGGACCAATATCAACCTTTGTGTGAATTTGCCTACAATAATAGCTACCACACTATTATTAACATGGATCCTTTTGAAGCCTATATGGAAAAAGATGTAGGTCGCCAATCGGATGGTTTGACGCATTTGAAGTGAGGCCTTGGGGTAGTGATATGCTGAAGTATTTGATGAAAAAGGTAAAGCATATAAAAGAAAAGATCATAGCAGCCCAGAGCCGACAGAAAGAGTATGTGGACAATAAAATGAGGAATGTGAAGTTTGAAAAGGGGGATAAAATACTCTTGAAAGTGTCTCCCATGAAGGGTGTAATGCATTTTGGTAAGAAGTGCAAGTTATATCCAAGGTACATCAGACCCTTTGAGGTTTTGAAGGGAGTAAGGTCAGTAGCCTATAAGATGGACTTTCCTTCTAGCATGTCTGAGGTTCACCCGATATTTCATGTATCCATATTAAAGAAGTATCATGTAGATGGGGATTAGATCATCCATTAAGACCCCGAGTTGTTTGATAAAGAGTTATCTTAAAAAGAGGAAATAATTGTTGTATTGGATTAGGATGTGATAAAATTGGGAACTAGAGTCATTCCTTCTATAAAGTTTCAATGGAGAAACAATCCAGTTTAAAAAGAAACTTGGGAGACTGAGGTAGACATGCACAAGCGGTACCCGCACTTGTTCATAGACTAAGGTATATACTCTTGCTTAGTTGTGTCATCTTGGGCTAGTTGTCATCCAGGGATGAATGAGTGGTAAATTGGTATCTAATGTAATGTTCCAAATCATTGTTATGCTAAAATAAGAATTTGAACCTTCTCCCAATGTTCCCTTAGACAATTTTTAAGAAATTCAGAGTTGACCTAGTATTAGATAAATTTTGAGGATGTACTAGTATATGGAAATCTGGTAAAACTATGAGTATTACTAAGGGTGTTTGATTTGATTTTTATATAGAGGACGAGTTTAGGAAGCCGTAGCAACTTTCGGCACATAAAATGGATTTATAAAACATCGATTATAGTGTTTACTGTGAAGGATTGGTTCACAATGTCGTATTTCAAGGGATATGTTGTAAAATAGACCCAGTAGAAGAGAGCCCTCGAGATAATTCCTTAGGATTACTTCAGCGGTAAAAGTACCATTGTCTCGATTGCCTCAATTTCGTTGCAAACCGCAGTAGTTGTAACTTCACCGCTGCAATGGTAAAATGTATTTTTAACAGTTTAAAACTAAGAAAAACATTTTCATTCCCAATTTTTTGAAAAATATGAGAGAGCTCAAAGGGAGACGATTTTCTATCAAATTTTGGGAGTTTCATCTTTGGAGGTATGTTCTTTACATTCTAAACTTGAATTAGTTCTAGAATCATTGAGAATTGCTAGAATCTTGTTCATGGTAGAAATAGGGATTTAGCCCTAATTTGTGAACTTAGTATAAATTAAAGAGAATGTGTATAAAATCAGTTGGTAATTATCCTAGGGTGCTACATAAACACTATTTGGAGAAGAATCGTTGTTATTCGTGCTATATGAAGTAGAATTCATGGGGTTTAAAGGGTAGAAAACCCTAAGATGATGCACTAGAGCCAATTTATGGACAAAGTTGTTAATTATTGATCCCTAGTCGTTAAAAAGGATGAAATAATTGGATTGGATATGTAAACTTGTTGTTATAGATCAAGAACTAAGTGAAAGAGAAAGGAAAGGCAAGCTTGTGGCCTAAAAGTGATTTCAAGCAGGGAATTGAGGTAGGTTACAGTTTATTTGTAGTAATTAAACTTGCTTGACTCTGTGCTTATATGTAAGTTGAATATTTGTCATTGCTTTCGGGCACTACTTGTGATTATTGACTGCATGTTTTTTATAATGGTGGTAATGTTGAGAAGATGAATTGATGATATTGATCATGATATTGAGATCAGTGATGAAAATATTGATAATAATATTGATGATGATGAGTTGATAATTGTGATAATGATATTGAGATCATTGTGAATTGACAGATGTTGATGGTATTGAGATGAAAAAGAGATGATGCTCACATCTTGCATTCATCATATGCATTGAATGTTCAGTTGAAATTATATGTTATGATGCAACTTATTGATGTAATTAACTAAGTGTAAAAAAAAAAAAGAATACGAGCTTGAATCCCCTTAAAAGTGAAGTCTTATAAATGTGTTGTTTGTCATTAGTTATAAGTTCTTGTCGCATTTATTTGGTTTTCTTATTTGTATGGTGTTGAGTTGAGTAGGACTATTATGCCTACCAGTACTTGTTGATGTACTGATGATTCCTCTACTCTTATTTTTGTTGAGTGCAGAGCGTGTTTTAGCATTTGAGATGAGACCTCGACTCTAGCTATCACTTTCGAGCTTTGATTCAAGGGTGATCACCATGATCGGGCAGCCATTGAGTCATCTGATTTTCATTCATGTCCCTTGTTTTGGGACTAAGACATTTGTTATTTTTTTAGTATTTTGGATAATATCTTAGTTATAGTTTTGGATATGCTTAGTCATTCTTGTATAGTAACTTCCTGGGGATGTAATAAATAGAGGATTTTTGTACTCTATTAACGATTTAATGATTGTTTCAGAATTGTGACTTTATTACTTAACTGAATAATTGGGTTTAGAACTTATTAATGATAAGGTTGGTGGAAAATAAATGTTGAATGTTGAATTTGGTTAGTGAGGGTTGGGTTAAATGGTTCTCCTGCCATAGTTTTAAGGTGGGTGCCAATCATGAGCATTTGGATCATGACACTTGACCTTGAGTGTATATACGAGTATTGAGTGATACATGTGAGTGAGTGAATTTGTAAGGTACTTTGACTTTGTTGCTACTTTATTTTGGTTGCAAGCATGTCTTCCATAGGTTCAGATGTTCCTTGTGATGATGATTTTGAAGATTATGGCTATGAGTATAATGAAAGTTACTATGATGAAGATTATGGAGAAAGTGGACATTATGAATACTATGGTGAAGAATGTGAGCATAGAGAGTCTTATGATTCCAACAATGACTTGGAAGATGGTGATGCTTCAAGGTATGATCTTCCATATATTCTTCTTGTGATGAATCTAATAGTGAGGAAAGTAATTATGGGCTTGATTAAGATAATGATGAAACTCCTAGGGGATATTCTTCTTCATGTTCTTATTATGGTTCTAATTCTAAACATGAGAATAGTAATACTTCTTATGTTTGTTTTATTGAAAGAGGAAGTGGTACATATTTCTCAAAAAAATTAAGACAAAATGTGAATAGATATACTACTTATGGTAGAAAGGTTGTGCATCGGCCTAATGATTACTTGAATGCATTGATAAAAGGAGATCATTTTTTTGATCAACATGAGTGTGATGAAGCATGCATTGATCAATTTGTGGAAGAAAGAAAAAACATGTTTCAGGTTTATGGTAAAATTGAAGAACTTTGTGGTGCCATGATTATACATAATAAGATCTTTATAAACACAGTGTTACGACCCAAATCCACCATGAGTGGCACCCACACTAACTCTTGGTGGGAGAATCATCTAACCCCAAGCATGAAAATCCAACACTTATCGAAAACTAAGGCAAACTAGTTATATTGTATAAATTAAGATAATGTCATCAAAAATCTAATGATAACCCTGCGAAAAATATCAAACACCTAAATAATCCCCTAGAATCTAAAAGTCGTTGTACCAAAACAATACAAATGTTAAAATAACGGGTTCAATCGAAAATGACTGAAATTGTCAAGTCTGAAACAATAGACTAGAAATTAGATGAAGAACTTATGGAAGCCCGGAAGATGTAGCTCCCCTCCAGTTTGAATGTCATCTGCTCTACAACTGAGGTCTCGAAACAGTCTTTAAAATATGCTCTGCGCTCAACAAAGAAAAAGCACGTGTAGTATCAGTACACATGAAACAACGGTGTACTGGAAGGGTCATTGGCCAACCCAAAACGAGAAATATGAACACATAACCATAACTTAGTAAAGAAAGACAACCATGAACACCTTCCATGTAACCTACATTATTCAAAACATCATAAAGTTTAGTAAATACAAGTCAACATGCATAACAAGTCAATTGAAGACCATGACTACCAACAAGACTCCAAGTCAACAACAATGACCCAAACAATAATAACAGCCATGTCTTAATTACACAAGTAAATAGACATTATAGATCTATGCCCAAAGTTGTAATTTAACCTAGACCACTCAAGGATCTCTAAAACCAACAACAATGACAAATATCATGAATCCTAATTTACATCAAGTAACCAATTATAGCAACTCAACATTTAAGTCGGTTGATACAAGGAACTAATATAACATTTAAACACATAATCCTTGATTCAGTCTAGGAACCGTCACACTCACCTATACCTTATACATACATGCTAAGGTTCTTATGTTCGCCCACTAGTCATGACCTGCAGGGGACGAGCTCTTGTCCATGTAACAAAATCACAAACATCAAGTGTCTGCCAACCTTATATCAACCAATCCCGTGAAAATTCCCAAATACTGGTACATCCCACATTAATGATAGATATCACAACAATCACAACTACAATGATAATAGAAACAACACTTGTAAAACCAATGATCTTTCATATAAGTTCATTGCATGTGATTAACACTTAAGATATCAACTAGACATTCACTTTCCTTGAATATGTATTATAACAAGCAATATGAAGGAACAGTTGTCATGTACACATAAATTAAGTTGGGTTTCAACAACATTAAACCATCACCTACCTCAATCCAAGCCCGAATTGCTCTAACAAACTTGAGATTTGCCCTTTCTTGCAACCTCAGCTTGATTGTGGTCTAAAAGCATAAATATAACATATAATCAATCAAATGACCTATAATATCAAGGATTATAACCTAATCCCAAAACCCCAAGGCTAATTTCATTATCATCCCCCCAGTCTAGGATTTTTCTACCACAATTCCACCTTAATCCTACTAATTTCACGGTTAAAATAGTGAATTATCAACATGCACGAGTAAATTAGCAATCTTTAACCAAAATCCAAGGGTTTTCTATCCAACCCACTTGATTCCTTTTCATCTTATCTAACATAAAAACTTATTAAGTCTTTTTAGATTAACCCAATCCATTCTCGAATTATTCTAGAACATACCTTATTCAGATTTCATCCAAGACTAGTCTAGCCCAAAATTTCTAACACCCAATTCAAGGAAAACCTTAACCCAAATTTTTGTATATCCCTAACAATGGAAAGGGTCTTTACACATAGCTAAGCATGGTTGAACACTTAAAGTTGAAGACTATAAAGTATCGTCAACGATATGAATTGCCTTGGTTAAATGAAAAAAGAACGTTAGTGATCATAAAATAAGTTTTGGTGAAGTTCCAACTTGGAAAGTTTAATGATGAAATAATAAGTGATGTTATCATAATGAAAGATTGCCATTTGTTACTTGTAAGGTCTTGGAAAATTTAAGGAGAAGCTATATCTAATAAAAAGAGTAACAGGCGATGTGTCAACTTAAGAAGTCAAGAGTATTTCTTTATGCCATCTACAGTTATGAAGATGGATGAAAGGTACTTGGAATTGCTAAGATTGACAAGAAGAAAGGAAAAGCTTTCAAAAAAGATGTCCTTGATTAAGAGAAGAACATGAAGAGTAAAGTTAATGATTCTCAAAGTCTAAAGTTCAAAGTTGAAGTAAACAGTCATCCTAATCCTTCAAAAGAAATTCTTGGACTTTGTCCAATACTAAATAATCTTGAGAGAGAAAAGATTAAGAAATGTAAGGTAGTGACAAGTGGTGACTCAAAAGTGGAAAAAGGAAAGATTGAGTTGAGGGTAGTGAGTGTGTTGACACACAAAAAAGATAAAAGTATTTGAAAATGAAAAGAAAGAGAAGAAAGAGGAAAACAAAATTGACAAAAGTGAATAAAAAAGAGTTTAAGAGAGCTTGCTTCTTATTCTAACTCCAATGTTAATTCTTCTTTTCCTAGTTGGAATGTCTCTTTTGTAGATATGGTTGAAAATGAAGGCATGAATAATGAAGAGTCTTCCGCCATTGAAGATTCAAGAGTTAGTGGAGACACCCACTACTTCTACAAGTGTTCAAGTGAGCTTAAATGATAAACGCAAAGGTAAAGAAGGAATTTTAGGAGAATTTCAAGGTGAAATGGTTAACCCTAATACTTTATTTTCTTTAAGTGAGCTTGAAGGAAATTTTGATTTAGGTGAAAGTCATTCTTTTTTTGAGCAATGAATCTTTTCTTTGTCATGAAAGTCATGTTGAATGTTGTATCAAAGCACTATTTGAAGTTACTTGTGCAAATCATTGCGATGATTAGTTTGAGTTTAATGTGTTTGCAACTAATGTTCATACTTGTGATGAATTTAAAGAATTAAAAAGAGATTCTTTGACTACATGTGACGTGGATTATCAATATTACTTACGCAAAAAGAATGTTCTTTTGGTTGATAATGGTGTTGAGGAGAAACTCCAACATATGCTTGAATTTATGGAATGTCACTCCAATATTACATAGTTTGTGTTTATATGCCACTAGTTTAGGGGACTTGTGAATTACTTAGTGAACCTCAAGTTAGTGTTGAAAATGTTATTGGTTTTTCTGGAAAGAATGAGGATTTTGAATATGACACTCCTCCTTTGTTTGACTAATATGAAAATTAATTTCATGATTTTAATTTGATTTTATTTGATGAAAGTCATGATGTTGGTGGTGATGTGTGCCTTGATGAAGGTAGTGATCACTTATTGCACCTTGACTTTACTCCACTAGTTGAGTTAAAGTATGAGACCAAACTTGCCAATTCTTGTGAGATTAAATTGTTACAAACTATGATGTGAGAATTAATGAGTTTGAAGGCCAAACAAGTGACTCTTCGAGTATGCATAGCGTTGTTGATCCTATATCTTGTTTCACTCATAGGGATAATATCATGGATAATCTTGTGAAAAAGGATATTTGTCTTTTTGAGAGTGAATTTAGATGTTTTGATTTTTATCTTTTTTGAAGATAATGTTTTATTTGAAGATGACATGACTATTTATAATGATGAACATAGTGGTATTTATCGTCAAGTTGATAATGTAGAAAATTTTAAAGGCTACAAGGTATATGGTAATCCACTATGGGATACAATGTGGGAAGAAAATGATGATCCTACACATGAAAGTGAATTGATTGATGCGAGTCTTAGTATTAATATCTTTACTTATTCTACTCACCTTTTTAAAGATCCATTCTTATTGGATTATGCCAATGCTTCTTTCTTAAAATGTGATGACAAGTCATTTAAAGATTGGTGTGGTCTCGTTGAAGAGTTTAATTTGATTTCATTTTGGAATGATGATTTCTTATTGATGTTTTTGGGGATACTTATAGTGATTCTTAATGATCTTAGAGGATTAAAGTTTGTTTTTGATCTTGGGAATATTTACTGTTGCATTAGTATTAATTTGAAGGAATATGATAATCTTTGTCTAGTTGTTATTCCCTTATTTGTTTTGTAAGGCTTGAATTTGATGATGAATTATTTTCAAGAAGGGGAGAATGATGTAAGCCCTTAAAGGAATGATGAGGCGAAGGGATTCCTACTTGGTATTAAGATCTTAAAGTGTTTCAAGAGATCTTGATAAACAAGCCAAGAAGAGTTTAGTATTATATAGTAGGGTGTTTTGATAATTGATATAATGAACTTTTTATGAAGGGTATTTATGAATTTTTCTATATTACATAATCCCAGTATAAATAGAATAGGATGATGTATTTTTAAGTAGTTTTTGGCCATTGTTGAGTTGCTCCTTTGTGAGTTTAGGGTAATTCCCTTTTATCTCTTCATGAACCCTTCTTAGATTCTTGATAAGAATTCCATTGTATGAGGTCATTCTCTTCTCCCGTGATTTAATATATTAATTAAATTTGCGTTTAATTTTTAGATTAACCTTTCTTTCTTCTAGTCTCCCTCATTTCTATTTCTAAATATATCCTTGAATCTTGTGTTGCTTGGGTTTCTTGTATCTCATTTTACATTAGGATGGCATTCCCCAGACAGGTATTCCACCAAGTGTGCTGGGTATTCCTCAAACACCAGGAGGTATTCAGATGCAAGGGCAGGCTTTTACTTATGGTTTTTCAATTCCAGGGGTACAACCAGCTATTGTGGTACCCCCTCATGTCGACACTTTACCTACTAGACTTACTGTTCTTTCTATTACTTCTGGCAAAGTGATGTCATTTTATGATCAGAAGAGGTTTGAGAGATTCATTCCCTTGGCTCCTCCTAAGTTCAGTGGTGCTATAGGAGATGATGCCTATGACTTTTTTCTTGACTGCCAGAAGAGGTTGCATAACCTTGAATCCCTTGAATCCCATGGTGTTTCCTACACTACTTACACATTGATTGGTGTGGCTAGGTAGTGGTAGAGGTCTATTGCTAGTTGCAGACTATTAGGTGCTCCTGTATGACATGGACCTAATTTTTTGAGGCTTATGTACTATCCAGATTTTCCACTGCTAGCATCTTCATCGAGTCCGATAGGATTCTAAATTTCATCAAGGGTTTGGTAGGTTATTATAAGTTGGCGACAAATTAGCTTGTGATTTTAGGTGGTGCTTTCTAGAGTATCATAGATCATGTTAAGTTGATTAAGCAGATTCATTAGGGTGGTAAGTTTAAGAAGATATGCCAACTAGGTGAGTTCAGCGAACATGCATCCCGAGGTAGGGATTTCTTTGATCGAGGTTCTCATAGTTACCATGGCATACTAGTTCAGGCAAACTTATAGAGTTTGGATAGTATGTCTATGGTTTCTAGGGGTTTAGGTATCCAGAGGTCAGGTCATAAGAGTAGAGGCTCTAGTTTTGGTTCATCTAGTTAGAGAGGGCGTTTTGGCTCTTCTAGGCCCTCTCAGCATGAGTCAGATGACAGAGGGTGTTACGTATGTGATGATCCCAATCATTATGCAAAGGAGTATCCTTGATGTGCATTTGGTCCTACCTAATAGGGTTCTCAGCTTCAGCTTTGCCCTACACTTATATATGCAGTTAGAGGTAGTTCATAGAGCGGTAGGGGTGGTTATAGAAGTGCTCGAGGTGGAGTTTGGGGAGCTCGTATTAATGGAAATAGGGTTTCTCAGTCTGGGAGCGGTCATTGCCAGTGCTATGTTATACTTAGGAGACCTGAGATAGAGGCCTTTGATACAGTGATCACAGGTATCATCCCAATTTACCACTATTTTTCTTTTATGTTATTTGACCGTGGGTCTATATTCTCCTATGTGTCTACCTATTTTTCTATTGGATTTGATGTTGTATGTGAGTCCCTTACTATGCTTATTCATGTTTCCTCCCCCGTAGGAGAGTCTTTGGTAGTGGATCGGGTGTACCAATCATATGTAGTGACCTTTGCGTAGTGTGAGACCTGGGTGGACTTGATTATGTTAAATATTCTTGTTTTTGATGTTATCTTGGGTATGGAATAGTTGGCTCCTTATCATAGTCCCTTGGTTAATTAATTATCCTAGATTTTAGCTACTCTGAATATGCCAAGATTATCATGGAAGGGTATTTCTAGTTCATTTTCGAAGGGGGTTATATCTTTTTTACGTGCCCTTCGTATAGTAGAAAAAGGGTGTCATTCTTATTTGGCCTATGTTCGCAATACTAGCATTGCTTCACCGCCTCCCTTGGATTTTGTTTGAGTTTTTAGAGAGTTCTAGGATGTGTTTCCTACGGGCTTTCCTAGTATACCTCTGGATTGGGATGTTGATTTTTCCATAGATGTTAACCCGGGCACCCAGCCCATTTCCATTCCTCCCTATATGATGGTCGCGACTGAGTTGAAGGAGTTGAAGGAGAAATTGCAAGATATGTTGGGTAAGGGTTTCATTAGACCTAGTGTGTCTCCATGGGGTGCTCCCATTTTATTTGTGAAGAAGAAGAATGGATCTATGCGCATATGTGTCGACTATTGGCAATTGAACAAGGTCGTCAAGAACAAGTATCCTGTTTCACTCATTGATGATTTGTTTTATCAGCTACAGAGTGCTTAGGTGTTCTCTAAGATTGACTTGAGATCCGCTTATTATCAGTTGAGGACTAATGCTTCGGATGTTCCAAAGACGGCTTTCGGCCTCTGTATCGTCATTATGAGTTCTTGGTCATGTCTTTTAGGTGAACCAATGCCCCAAAACCGTTCATAGAGTTGATGAATCAAGTATTTTAATCTTATCTTGATTCTTTCGTGATTGTATTCATCGATGATATCTTGGTTTAATCAGAGAATGAGGTTGACCATGGGAGACACTTGAGGACTGTACTTCATAGGTTGCGAGATGAGAAGGTATATGCCAAGTTCTTTAAGTATGGGTTTTGGTTAGATTCTGTTTCTTTCCTGGGTCATGTAGTGACCAAGGATGGTATTATAGTCGATCCGGCCAAGATTACGGCAGTTCGTGTCATGACCCAAATCACGGATCGTGCGGGTACCTACCAAACTCTATCCTATATAAGAGAACCCTTACCACCCAACCATTCAATTAAGTGTGGAAAATATAATAAATTGTTCTAAATATAATTAGTCTCTTAAATAAAAGAAGAATTTCTTATTGAACAGGTTTCATTAAACAATTACATTGTGGAAGTTAAAAGACAAATTCCCCAGAACCTAGTCTAAATTAGTACAAGAGCACAAAACAAATTGAAGAAAGACCTGAGACTCAGTATCCATGTATGAGAGGATGACCGGAGTTGCTGAAGAATAATCACCACTATACCTATAGAAACTCCAACTAACCTACAACATGGCTATATACCCAAATGGAGATACAGTAAGTATAGTATCAGTACAACCATACGTACTAGTAGGTATCATCAGCAGACTAGGGTCATAAGCATATAACAACATATAGCAAACAAGAAAGATCATGACAAGCATACAGGTTGATATCTAAACATACTTAACTTACTACAATTTCCAACCTTACAACCTTTCTTTTATTTAAGTAATATTACTTTACCCTTATGGCGTGATTAACTAACTATATTCTATGGATTAATCTAACCCACAATTCTTATGCACATACCTTATTACAACTCTATATACTTCTCTCTCTCTTTCTCATTATCCTCTTTCGTGACAACCCTCGCTCTCTATTATACTACCATTAACCATCGATATTGCAACAACTAAGACAATCGATAATATCAACAACTTTACAAGTAAGGGCACTACACTATACATCACGTATAAAACTACATACACAAGGGAATAAGATTTATACACAATCCAGAACATACCTTGTATTCACATTTTGCTGCAATCCACAATCACAACCATTAACATAACTAGTCCACTCAAGGACCATAATATCACATCAAATAACCGGTCCACATAAGGAACTATGGTATATCATCAACATAACTCGGTCCACTCATGGAACCATCAACAACATCTATAAACATAAATGCACATTCTGCATATGCTGAATGTATGTATGCAAGATATACTTATCATATCATTCTCATCTCAACATCATGAACATCATGATCTCAATATCATCTCATCATCATCAATATCATTCTCAACATCCTGATCTTAATAACATTAACTCAACATCATTAATATCATCTCAACATCATGAACATCATGATCTTAATATCATCATCAATACTATCAATGTAAATGTGAGATGCAGTCAATAATTATAAGTAGTGTTTAAAGGTGAATCACCAATGCCCAATTGAAATCAGATGCAAGCAACAACGATCAAAATAGAACTTACAAGTAATGACAACCAAGTAAATGCAGTCAACAATTAACAAGTTCATCATTCCCAGCAAACAACGAATATCCAATAACACATGACATCACAAGTATGCCCGAAGGCCAATTCACTACTTAATTAAATAAGCATTATCAACATAATCATTAATCATAAACATGTCTAAAGACCAATCATCAAGTACTCATTTTAGGAGTGCACATTCCACCAGGATTGATATCTACACTCTAATTCATCATCCTATTTCATTAACCAATCTAAATCTCTCTTATTCATATTGAAACCGATGAATTCAGTTACTAACTAATAACCCTTATACTCAAGTCATTATAGAGTTCAAGGCACTATCTCCTTTAGTCGATCATTCAACCATTTTGCTCTATTTAATTTACAGTTCTAGCTAGAGTCCTACAGCTATACACATCTTACTTTCTAGCACTTAGCAAAACTTGACTTTAGGTTCTTAAGTTATATGTTCACCTCCTCTTATTACAATCAATCCTCCTAACTATCTTCTAGCAAGAATATTTCATACTTTAAATATACACAATATTTGGTTCACTCTTATTAAGGTATTAAAGATCAGCTCTATAGATTAGAATATCACCTAATTCTTCTATAAATCATCAAGTAAGTCATACAAACACAAACACCCATCAATGGATCCACACAATTATATCATTATTACGTTATTTCCATGTTTTATCCATCCAAACTCCGTGCATGTAGGCCTATAAATGAAATCTCCCGTCAACTACAGTTATTATATGCAACTAATCCAAGTCTACTACACAGTAAACCATAACCTACCTCCACCAAAAATCATAGAACAAGTAAGCTCCACCAAGGTTGCTCTTTCCTTTCCTTCATGTTTCTATTAGCCTAATAATCTAGAAATCTAACAATTATGAGAGTAATTAATCAATTACTCTTTGATTAATTACTTTGGGAATTCAACCCACTAATTCTGTTCTTATTCGTAGTCTAAATCATTACCCAAGGTCAATTGACCCTTAACTAGTAATATCATACTCAACCAATCTTCATTAATGGCATTTCAAGGCTAAAGGTTCCATTTTTAAAGAATTCAAGGTTCCTAAGAATCAAATTTCATGTTTTAGAACCACTGATTCATGCTAGGAATTATTAATTAACAATCTAGAAGTAATTCTAGGTGATATTACCCCAACCATAGGTTTTCCTCAAAATATCATGAACTTAGGGTTCAAATCTCCAAGAATTTCACCATTAAATATTCTTCTAATTATTCTAGGATGTTAAGGGATTAAAATTCGAAGAAGATGATGGAAAAACTTACCTCAACGAAGAATTTTAACCCAAGAAGTTGTAAAATAACCCCTAGGGCTTTGGGATGAAGTTTTTGATTTAAAATGCAAAAAACCCATCAAAAATAGCCTTAAGTACTGCCCAGTTACCACAGCAGCGTTACCACTGCGATGGTAAACTTTTCAATCCGGACAGTGTTCAGTAAAATGGCATAAATTTTTTTCTCCCAAGTCAAATTAATGAACAATTGGATGCATTGGAAAGAAGACTCAAATATCTTTCATTTGGTGGGTATTGGCCCTATAACTCTTTATATTCTAGGAGATATGCTCATTTGAGGTTGACCCTAGTTTAAACTTAGCTCAAAACTCAATCGGTAAGAACACTTCCAACTTAACATTGTGCTAGGGGTATTGTATGATCTTAGTACAAGTCCAATGCACGAGATACTAAAGAATTGGTCCTATAAATTATGGTGAAGGAGTTTCTCATGCTTTAACCTTAGATATTTTCAGTAACGACGGAATGGGTCATTACATTAGATACAAATTTACCCACCATTTGTCCCCGAACAGTCATTGGTGAAGAGTAGAGTTTTGGCACGATTCTCTAAATTCAGCATACACAAGGGTTATGAAACTAATGCAACCTCGCATCAACTTCTTACACAATTTGATAACACTTACCGAACTGTCATCTCATAATAACGCCAACCAGTCTACACACCACTGACCACTAAGCTCTAGGCTCAAAGCATGATCTCTATAATCCAGGAATTTGATCCTTAATAAATTTATGTACAGGTTATCTAACATACCCCAAACACCACACAATATTACGACATACAAATATTTAGGGTACCAACAAAAATAATACGAAATGGAAAACTGAAACTTGCATTTTTACCTCTATTGAGGTAAAGTTACCGCTACAGTGGATCGCAGGACTATTGAGGTTACCACTGCGGCAGTACTTTTACTGCTGCAACGGTCCTAAGAAAGTAACTCAGGACCTCACCCCAGTTCAATCCATTTCACAATACACCTCTCAAAATTTGACATTATTAACTAACTCTTTCACGATAATCTCAATAAACGGAGTTCTACCAACTTGTTTTATGCACCAAAAGTTTTTACGACTTCCTAAATTCGTCCTCTAACACATTAACTACTAAAATCCACCACTAAATACATCATGACCCACCATTAAACACTAATCCACACATTGCTAGATTTTTAACCAAAACCACACAACTCTGAGGTTGTCATTTTTATACTAGGAACAAGTTTAGTGGGGCACTTACACCCTAACCAATGCTATAACTAACAAACCACCACCAACACACCACTATGGGTTTTCACTATCACATATATTCTCCACCACAACTCTTATTAGTTTATTCGACCCTACAACATACCTTAACCACTCAAATGGCACTACCAACCAAGTATTATTATGTATCGACGGGAGGGATATGAATATGTATCAACACATTTAATAACTCTACTCCCTCAGTCGACCCTACTACTAAAGATCATCAACCATAGTCAAGCTAACTTAGTTCACCAACCTTATCAACTTAACTACACCACATTTAGGGGATACTATTTACCAATATTTATTTCAATACAATAAGAATATATGCAATATCAATTCATAACGAGCCAAAAACAAGCCCTGTCTAGTAGCCCTATCTCCTCACTAAGCCTATAAGCATTATCATCCTATCACTTTATTCACATCCTTAAAATTTAACCTATTATATTCATTCATAGCCATCATGGGTTTTGTACAACCAGTTAGTCTACATTTAGGACATCAATGCCCTTACCCTCATAAGATCATTCAAGTCACTTAACAAAATAAGCTATATAGTTATCAATCAAACGATTAAGGTTAAACTTATTAATATCAAGTAAAGCCATCATTATCATCTCCCCTCGTCATATTACAGTAAATATCAAATTTTATATACCTAGTCAATTTACCTTGCATTCAAGTCACCAAGGTTTTGCAAGACAACTAAATTCATCTCGGTTTAACTAATTACTTATTAAGCCATCGTTAGCCAATCAACTCCTTAACTGGATTATTCATACAAGGATGACCCAATAGCATGTCACGATTGGATATAGTAACCAAAGGTCGGACCACACAAGGATCCCAACTACAATCATCAAAGTTCTAACTTTACAAAGATCCCAATTATAATTATCAAAGTTTGGACCACACAAGGATCCCAATTCTAATCATCAAAGTTCGGACCACACAAGGATCCTAAGTATTTTTTCAAAGACCAAATAGAAATCATAACATACCACAAAATCATACCCAACCTTTATGATTTCAGATATTCTTTTGTAACAAATCTTAAATCACTCATAATAATCACTTTCACTGAAGGAACTCAACCATCAAACAACTAGGTCATAGTATGATCAAACAATATCCATCCATATAAGTAATAAACATCACATTCCATCATACCACAACAAAAACATTTAAAGCACAAGTATTTTTTTCCAGTAAGCATAATCGATCCATTAATGAAAGAGTTACGCTTACCCATGGCACTGACAACTAAAACACTCACTACATAAAACAACATAACCACCTAAAAGATGCACATATACCTCATTCAAAACCTAACTTACACATTAAATACAAGTCCTACATCTCTTATTAACCTCTACTAGTTAGAACAATACTATTCCAACCTTTCAAATATTTTTGAGATACCAATTGAGACAAACTAATCCCAATTATGATGGTTGGGATACCAATTGGAATCTGTCAGATACCAATTGTACTCAACTTGAGGAAACATCAGTGAATTAGCATGCTAGGATAGAAGAAGGAGAAATAGATTCCTATATGCCTTGTAGCCTCCTACGGATTTGATGTGGACGTCAACACACTAATTTGTAGGACTCTACTCGATATTTTCTCTTGTACTAGGAGACTGGTAACCTAGGATCTGATACCATCTTGTCACAAACTAAATTATGGATCGTGCAGGCACCTACCCAACTCTATCCTAGATAGGAGAACCCTTACACCCAACCATTAAATTAAGTGGGGAAAAAATAATAAATAGTTCTAAATATAATTAGTCTATTAAATAAAATAAGAATTTCTTATTCAATAGGTTTCATTACACAATTACATTACGAAAGTTAAAAGATAAATTCCTCAGAACTTAGTCTAAATTGATATAAGAGCACAAAACAAATGAAAGAAGGACCTGAGACATAGCATCTATGTATGAGTAGGATGACATGAGCAGTTGAAGAATAATCGTTGATGTACCTATACAATCTTCAACTGAACTGCAATATGGCTATATCCCCAAATAGATATACAATAAGTGTAGTATCAGTACAACCACACATACTGTAAGGTTTCATCGGCCGACCAGGGTTAGAAACATATAAAAACATATAACAAACAAGAAGAGATAACGAAAAGCATACTTGTTAATATCTGGACATACTTAACTTACTTCAACTTCCAATCTTATCGCCTTTCTTTTATTTAAGCAATATTACTTCACCCCTAGGGCGTGATGAATTTACTATATTCTATGGATTAATCTAACCCACAATTCTTACGTACTTACCCTATTACAACAACTCTATATACTTCTCTCTTTCTTTCTCATTAATCCTTTTTCATGACAACCTCGCTCCCTATTATACTAACAATAACCATTAGAATTGCAACAATCAAAACAATCAATAACATCAACAACTTTACAAGAAAGGGTACTACAATATACATCACGTATATAACTATATACACAGGGGGATAAGATTTATACACAATCCAGAACATACCTTGTATTCATATTTTGCTACAATGTACAATCACAACCATCAATATAGCCAGTCTACTCAAGGAAAAATAATATCTTATCAAATAACCAGTCCACACAAGGAATCATGATATATCATCAATATAACTCGGTCCACTTAAGGAACCATCAACAACGTATATAAACATAAATGTACTTTAAAATGCATATGTTGAATATATGTATGCAAGATATACGTATTATCTCTTTCTCAACTCAACATAATCATCATCAATATCATTTCAGCATCATGAACATCATGATCTCAATATCATCATCAATATCATTCTCAACATCATGAACATCATGATCTTAATATCATCATCAATATCATCAACTCATCATCATCAATATCATCTCAATATCATGAACATCATGATCTTAATATCATCATCAATACCGTCAATGTAAATGCAAGATGCAGTCAATAATTATAAGTAGTATCTGAAGAAAAATCACAAACACCCAATTAAAATCAGATGCAAGCAATAGCAATTGAAATAGAACTTATAAATAATGTCAACAAAGTAAATACTGTCAACAATTAACAAGTTCATCATTCCCAGCAAACAACGAATATCCAATAACACGTGACATCACAAGTATGACTGAAGGCCAATTCGCTACTTACTTAAATAAGCATTATCAACATAATCATCAATCATAAACATGTCTGAAGACCAATCATCAAGCAACCATTTTAGGAGTGCACATTCCACCAGGATTGATATCTACAATCTAATTCATCATCCTATTTCATTAACCAATCTAAATCTCTCTTATTCATATTGAAACCGATGAATTCAGTTACTAACTAAGAACCCTTATACTCAAGTCATTATTAAGTTCAAGGCACTATCTCCTTTAGTCGATCATTCAATCATTGGGCTCTATTTAACTTACAATTCTAGCTAGAGTCATACAGCTTTACACATCTTACTTTCTAGCACTTAGCAAAACATAACTTTCGATTCTAAAGTTATATAATCACCTTCTTTTATCACAATCAATCCTCCTAACTGTCTTCTAGCAAGAATATCTCATCTTTAAATATACACAATATTGAGTTCACCCTTTTTAAGGTATTAAAGACTAGCTCTAGAGATTAGAAGGTCATCTAATTCTTCTATAAATCATCATGTAAGTCATACAAATGCAAACACTCATCAAGGGATTCACAAAAAATACAATAACACAAAACTATATCATTAGTACATTCCAAGTTTTATCCATCCAAACTCCATGCCCGTAGGACTAGACATGAAATCTACCGTCAACTACAGTTATTACATGTAACTAATCCAAGTCTACTAAACATTAAACCACAACCTACCTCAACCAAAGATGTTGGAACAATAAAGCCACACCAAAGTTGTTCTTTCCTTTCCTTCATGCTTCTATTAGCCCAATAATCTAGAAATCCAACAATTATAAGAGTAATTAATCAATTACATTTTGACTAATTACTTTGGGAATTCAACCCACTAATTCTATTCCTATTCATGGACTAAATCATTGCCCAAGGTCAATTAACCTTTAACTAGTTCTAGCATACTCAACCCGTCTCCATTAATGGAGTTTCAAGGCTAAAGGTTCCATTTTTAAAGAATTCAAGGTTCCAAGAATCAAATTTCATGTTTTAGAACCACTAATTCATGCTAGAAATAATTAATTAACAATCTAGAAGTAATTGTAGGTGATATTAACCCAACCCACAAGTTTTCACCAAAATACCATGAACTTAGGGTTCAAATCCCCAAGAATTTCACCATTAAAGATTGTTCTAATGATTCTAGGATGTTAAAGGATTGAAATACAAATAAGATACTAGAAAAACTTACCTCAACAAGAATTTTCACCCAAGAAGTTGGTAAATTTTCCCCTAGGGCTTTGTAATGAAGTTTTTTTAGTTAAAACCCAAAACCCGTCAAAACAGCCTTAAGTACTAACCAGTTACTGCTGCAGCGGTGAAATTACTGATGTGGCGGTCAGCTTTTTAGTCTAGATAGTGTTCAATAAAATGGCCAAACTTTTTACTCTGAAGGCCGATTAACAAACATTTGGATGCATTGGAAAGAAGACTCAAACATCTTTCATTTGATGGGTATTTGGCCACATAAGCCTTTATATTCTAGGAGACATGCTTTTTTGAAGTTGCCTTTAGTTTAAACTTAGCTCGAAACTCTATCGGTAAGAATACTTCCAACTTAACTTTGTGCTAGGGGTATTGAATGACCCTAGTACATGTCCAATGCACTCCCATACTAAAGAATTGGTCCTATAACCTATGTTGAAGGAGGTTCTCATGGGTTTACTGCAAATATTTTTAGTATCGACAGAAGGGGTCGTTACAGTTTATGACTAGGCTAGGCCCACTTCTCCTTAGAAGAAGATTGTTTTTTAGTGGTCGGATGCATTTGAGGAGAGCTTTCAAAAGCTCAAGGAGTTGTTGACTTTGGCTCCTGTCTTGACCTTGCCTAAGGAGGGCGTAGGATTTTTCGTGTTTTGTGATACTTCCTAAGTTGGCTTGGGTGTGTGTTGATTTAGAAAGGTAAGGTGATTGACAACGATTTTCAACAATTGAAACCTCATGAGAAGAATTACCCTACCCATGATTTGGAGTTTGTTGCGATTGTGTTTGTATTGAAGTTGTGGTAACACTACTTGTATGGGGTACATTGTGAGATATTATCTGATCATAATAGCCTTCAGTAATTCTTCACCCAGCGAGACATTAATATGAGATAGCATCGATGGCTTGAGTTGCTTAAGGAATATGATCTAACTATTCTATATCATCAGTGCAAGGGTAATATGGTGGTAGATGCCAGAAGGTGGCGAGTATGGGGATTTTGACTTATCTTTTGACTAAAGAGGGACCTTTGGCCTTAGAGGTTCAATCCTTAGCTAACTAGTTAGTTAGGATTGATATTTCAACACCCGGGCATGTTTTGACCTTCATTGAGGTTAGGGCTTCTTTGATGGAGCAAATTTGTTACGACTCAATTTATCAAGTCATGATGGCACCTACTTTAACCCACTAGTAGGTAATCCAAGTCATAGCCCCCAAATGACAATTTACAGACTAACGAGAAGAACATAAAGGGAAGTGGGGATGAAATCAACAATGACAAATAATAAACGGAAGCAAAGAAGACATTCATATATAATATACTCTAAAAGAGAGAGAAGAAAACAAAATATACAAAATAAATCCCTCCAAAGACCTGGTAAGGCATGTACAAGAGCCACTATAACCAAAAAGAAGAGTACTATACATTATCCAATATATATACCGTAGTATCGAAACTACAAAAGACTATCACTGAAGCAGAAGGAAGAGGATTAGCTCTAGACTCTAGAAAGCTCACCCTGTCTCTGAATCAGTAGCAAGGCCCGAGGACAGCATCAACGGCGGTGGCTTATACTCTGATCTGCATCAGGAAAAAATGCAGAAGTGTAGAATGAGTACCAAAACAATGGGTACTCAGTAGGTACAATAGGCAGACTGAACTCAAATATAGTAAAAGAGTAAGTAATGTGCAAGAATGTAAGCTAAGTCAACAATAAAAGGGCAGAGATATAAATAATAAGCTATGCTAGGCAAATGCGATAAAGGAAGTAAGTAACTAGAGAATGAAAGTAAAGCACTTGCTATAACCGAACTGAACCCCATAAGCCCAGAAGGCACACATAAGAAGACATTTAATCCTACCTAGCCCCATAAGCATGTGGGTAAAAACAAGCAAAAATCTAAAGTAAGAGTCATAAATAACAATAATAATCTTAAACCAAGTCGAGATGGAAGATATGTGTATTGTATACTCCCCTCTCATCTATAACCTTTAACCTCCCCAGTCTCAAATAACTTTCCATTCCTAAATCTATAATGAAAGTATTTACCGGACTTGAATCGAAACCAATACATAATAACAAGAGGCCAGACACTAGGCTCAAACCAGAAATAGAGGATAATAACAAGAGGTTAGATGATCCATATACAACTGTTAGAACGCCCAGACCAGAACCATGTACAACTACCAGAAGTCCTAAACAATAACCATAAATGAATGCCAGAACTCCCAAATCATAATCATAGATAAATGTCAGACTCAAACCGAAACTCATAAGTAGCAAATTGTAACCAGAACAGGTTATTTCATAAGAACCAAACCATAACTATAAGCCGATGCCAGACTCGTACTGAAACTCATAATAATAGTAATAGAGCATACGCCGGACTCAAAATGGAACTGATATATATATATATATATATATAAGCATGAAATAGCTAGCGAAAGTCTATGGGTTTTAAGCCTATATCCAATCTATTTATCCATAAAGTTCAATCTCGGGAGGTCAAATCCACTAAGGCCAGGCGGGTTCCAAATACTAGGTCAAAGATATGCGGTCAAGGATCAGTTACTATCTTACCCGGGGAAAAGGAACTACACAAGTGTGCAATTAAGTCTAAGTCAACCCAAACCCAAGTTTATAGCTAAGGTAGCAGTCATGAGTCCAACTAAGCCTAAAGGAATATCATTTAAGACATTCTATCTAAAATGAGTAGTGGGGCCTACTACTGGATACCAATAACCTAACCTAAGGCAAGAACCTACAATACTACTAGCTAAATAAGGTATGGCCTAGGTTCTTTCCTTAGGTTAGGTTATGACTTCCCAATCCCACCCCAAGGGACAATAAGCACTAATTCTTGACCACGAAAGTAAAGGATTAAGAAGTACTTGAAGGCTCAAACAGGTAAGGATATTGGGTCTGCATCTCACCCTTAGTCTCCTAGGTAGCCTCATTAACTGGATGGTGTAGCCAGTGAATCTTAACCACAGGAATATAGTTGGAGCGCAACCATCTGACATCTCTATCTAGAATAGATACAAGGTCAACCTCTCATCCAATTAAACTGAGTCCCACCAAAGCGTGTAAGACTCATCCGAAATATAACACTGCAGCATGGATACATGAAAGACTAGGTAGATAGCTGACAATGCTAGAGGTAAAGCTAACTCATAAGCCACCTTCGACCTGATATACCTGGGGCTAAGCTTGCCCCTCTTCCCAAACCTCATCATGCCCTATATGGGCAATACTAGCAAGAAAACCTGATCACCAATTCTTAATCTCAAGGCTTGAAGCCTACGATCAGCATAGCTCTTCTACGAGCTCTAAGCTACTCGTAGCCTATCCAGAATCATCCAAACCCTATCCAAAGACTCCAAAGATAATCAGTACCATGGAGCCTAACTTCTGATGCTTTAAACTAGAGATCAACAATGGATACCATACAACGCCTCGAATGGTGCCATCTGAATACTCTAGTTGTTATTATAGGCAAACTCTGCTAAAGCTAAAAACTGATCCTACTGATCCAAAGGCCAAAACACAAGTATAGAGCATATCCTCAAAAACCTGATGATAACATAGGCATCGAGCCATAAACTCTGCTATATCTCTCCGCATGTTGCTCCACCAGTAATGCTGCCTCAAATCCCTATACATTTTAGTTGTCCCGGGGTGAATAGAATATACGGAGCTATGAGCCTCCCAAAGTATTAACTAAATCAAATCTCTAACCCTTGGAACATAAATGCCACCATCAAATCTAAGAATGCCCTTAGAATCTAAGTTAGCCCTCCTAAACTTACCCCTCAACACCTAATCTCGAATGTCATAGAGTCTGCTTTTCTTTAATTGACGATCCTAAATCTGCTCCAACAAGGTAGATAGCAAGAATCCTCTTGGGGTCAAAAATATTAAGTCGAACCATCAAGTTGGCTAAGGACTGAATGTCCATGGACAACAGTCACTTAGAAACTTAAATAAAGCCTAAGATACCCATACTCACTGCCTTTTGGCTCAAGGCATCCGCTATCACATTTGCCTTGCCCAAATGGAATAGAATAGAGATATCATAGTCCTTTAGTAACTCAATCCATCTGCAATGTGTCAAATTAAGCTCCATATAGGTCATAATGTACTAAAGACTATGATAGTCAGTGAAGATCTCACAGTGAATACCATATAAGTAATGCCTCCAAATCTTAAGCGCAAAAACTACAGCTGCCAACTTCAAATTATAAGTGGGGTAGTTGCATTCGTGAACCTTCAGTTGTATCAATACATATGTAATAACTCAGCCCCACTACATTAGAACACACCCCAAACTAATATT
The DNA here is from genome assembly GCA_031232105.1 of Capsicum rhomboideum. Taxonomy (NCBI): domain Eukaryota; kingdom Viridiplantae; phylum Streptophyta; class Magnoliopsida; order Solanales; family Solanaceae; genus Capsicum; species Capsicum rhomboideum. The sequence goes on from CP124716.1 coordinate 38,885,888, forward strand.
AGAAGCATCACAATAAATGGTGAACCCATCTTCTTCAACTGGAAGAGTCAATATAGGAGCTGAAGTGAGAAAGTCCTTGAGCTTTGGATAGCTCGCCTTACAATCCTCAGACCACTGAAATAGAACCTCCTTCCTAGTAAATCTAATCATAGGGGATGTAATAGTAGGAAATCTCTCGATGAACAGCCTGTAGTAGTCTGCTAACCCAATAAAACTATGAACCTCAATAAGAGATGTAGGCCTATCCCAATCACGAATAACCTCAATCTTTGTCAGGTTCACCATAATACCATCCTTGGATACCATGTGCCCTAAGAAAGCTATAGACTCAAGCCAGAACTTGTACTTTGAAATTTTGCATAAAGTCTATGATCTCTCAAAGTATGAAGCATAGTCCTTAAATGTTGTTCATGCTCCTCCCTACTCCTTGAATAAATAAGGATATCATTGATAAAAACAATCACGTAGGAGTCCAAATAAGGCCTAAAAATGTGGTTCATCAAGTCCATAAATGTTGTTGGGGAATTGTTTAACCTTAAAGACATCACCAGGAACTCTTAATGGTCATAATGTGTCTTGAAGGCTGTCTTAGGGATGTCCTAAGCCCTAATCCTCAACTGATGCTAACTAGACCTCAAATCAGTCTTAGAAAACATTGTCGCACCCCGAAGCTGGTTAAAAAAATCATTGATATGAGGTAAAGAATAATTATTCTGCACTATAAACCTTATTTAGTTGCCTATAGTAAATACACATACGCATGGAATCATCCTTCATCTTCATAAATAGAGCTAGAATACCCCAAGGTGATACACTCAGTCTGATAAAGCCCTTACCCAAAAGATCCTGAAGCTAAATATTTAGCTCCTTTAGCTCGACAAAAGCCATATGGTAAGGAGCCATTAAAATAGGTCGGGTGCCGGGTCGAGGTTAATAGAAAATTCTATATCACGCTCAGGAGGAAAGCCAGGCAGGTTGGTAAGAAAAACATCAAGAAAATTACAACCGATAGAAACAGAGTCAAGTAGAGGACTTAGCACTAACATCACTACCATAAGCAAGGAATGACTCACAGCCTCTCGACACCAGTTTCCCATACTGAATATAAGAAATAATCTCCATCGGCGTGTGACTAAAAGAACCCTACCACACAATTGGGGGTTTGCCAGGCATGGATAAGATAACGATCTTGGAAAAGCTATCCAAGACAGCATGATAGGGGGATAACTAGTCCATGCTCAGAATTACGTCGAAATCCACCATATCTAACACAATAAGATTAGCCTGAGTGTTATATTCTTGAATAGTTACCAACTACGATCTAAATAATTGATCCACTACTAAAAAATCACCAACGGGAGTAGCTACGTGCAATGGAACATATAAAATCTCCTAAGACAACCCCAACCATATTGCATAATAAGTAGAAATGTACAACTATGTGGATCTCGGATCAAATAAAGCAAAAGCTGGCAAATGGCATACTAAAATAATAGCTGTGATTACAGCATCCAAAGCTTCAGCCTCTAGACTACCACGAACAGCATATAAATGACTTTATCTACCACCGAGCTGGGTGCCTGCTTGACCACCTATCCTACCTACCTGAGGACCACCTCTAGAACCCTAGGGACTACCCCTACGACCTTGTGTACCACCCCTGACTAGAGGTAGCTCTAATCTAATCGACTGAATAGTCTACGCTGAAGGCTCAATCATCCCACGAATGAGACACTCTCTGGTGAAGTGGCCAACAACACCACACTCATAACACGCCCTGGGCACTCTAACCTAACAAGAAAGACCAGCTGACCCAAAATGACCACCTCAACCTAATGGCCCTTACTAAATACCTCTCGACGGCTGACTACTACTCTGACAATAGAACTACCATAACTGGACAAACCCCTATCTGAAATCCGAAGCACTGCCTAAATGGGCCTACAAGGGTAAACCTAGTGCTGATAAGATTGATGTTGGGTTTACCTATCGTAAAATCCTTATCCTATGAACTGTGAGCCACTATGGCTCCCAATATAACTACTACGATGATGGGCCTTCTTATCGCTGCTCCCTTGGGCCTTGTGATCCACCTCCTCTATAGTGTAGGAGTGATTAGCAATATTAGTAAAAAACTTTCCTGAAGTCACCAAACTCTGAGTATCCCTACGGAGCGGTAGTCTTAACTCTCTAAAAAATATTGAATCCTCTCATACTCTATTGGTAGAATGCTTGGATAGCTCATGAAACCTCACCTCAGACTCCACCATGGTGAAAGACCCCTACCTCAAACTAGAAAACGAATCCCTAAGGCACTCGCGCATGCTGCGAGGTATGTAATTCTCCAAGAAAGCCTCGGAGAACTGATTCCAAGTCATAGGAGGAGATCCAGTTGGCCTAGAATTAAGATAACCTCTCCACTACTATCTCACTTCTCTGTCAAGATGATAAGTCGTATAGTCCACTCCGCACGACCGAACCAACCCCAAATTATGTAGCCTCTCCTCACAGCTGGTAAGAAACTCATTAGCATTCTCTCCTAGGCCCCGACAAACCAAGGTGGAGTCAATCTCAGAAATTAGCCCAACATCTTCTACTCCTCCACAGTCATAGCTGGTTGGGCTACTGTCGAGTGTGGAACTATTGATGCTGGATAAACCTCTGCTCTGGGACCTGTAGCTGCAGGCAGCGCCCCTATACCAATTCCACCTTGAGCTGCCCCCTGAGCGGATGTCAGTGCCTCATTCTTTGGCGGACCACTAACTAACCCTAAAAGCTAAACTAATATATCACAGAGAACTGAAAAAGATATAAACTCTAACACTTGCACCAACAATACCGGTGAACCTATGATCTAATACCAAGTTGTCACGGCCCAATTTATTGAGTCATGATGGCAGTTTCTTTAACCCACTAGTAGGCAAGCCTATTTATATCTCAGAAAGACAAGTAACGAGCTAACGCGCGAAAGATAAAGTGAAATGAGAATGAAATCAATAATTACAAATAATTAGTAGAAGCAAAGGATATATATATATATATATATATATATATATATATATATATATATATATATATACTATAAAAGAGAGAGAAAAGAACAAAACATACAAAAAAATCCCTCTCAAGACCTAGTAAGGCCAGTACAAGAGCCACTATAACTAAAAAGAAGAGTGCTAGATAGTATACAAAATATATACATATATATATATATATACACACACAGTAGTTTCAAAAATACAAAAGACTATCACTGAAGCAGAAGGAGAAGGATCAGCTCCAGACTCTAGAAAGCTCACCCCATCTCTGAATTAGTAGCAAGGTCCAAGGATAACATTAGTTGTGGTGGCTCATACTCGGATCTGCATAAGGGAAAAGATACAGAAGTGTGGTATGAGTACCAAAATAATGGGTACTCTGTAGGCATAATCGGCCGACTGAGCTCAAATATAGTAAAAACATAAGTAAAGTGCTAGAATGTAAGCTAAGTCAACAGTAAAAGGGGAGAAATATAAATAATAAGCTATGCTAGGCTAATGGGATAAAGGAAGTAAGTGACTTGAGAATGAAAGTAAAGGCCTAGCTATAACCTAACTGGACCCCCATAAGCTTAGAAGGCACACATAAGAAGACAGTTAACCCTACCGAGCCCCCAAAATCCCAGTAGGTGCAAACAAATAAAATCTAAAGTAAGAGTCATAAATAACTATAATAAACTAAAAACAATCCATGATGGATGATATGTGTACTGCATACTCTCCCCTCAACTATAACCTTTAACCTTACAAATCTCAAATAACTTTCCAATCCTAGATCCATAATGAAAGTATATACCAGACTTGAATTGGAACTAATGGATAATAACAAGAGGCCAGACACCAAGATTAAACCAAAAATAGAGGAAATAGGGGTACTTCGTGAATACGAGACCCCTATCGAGAAAGCAGGTGCCTGCCCAGACAAACCTTCGAGAATACGGCCAGTCCACTGCGATTGCAAAGAAGAAGGTTGGACCGGCCTAGACGGCTTCCTCTTCATGAATAGAAAGGTTGACCCCCAAATATGGATGTCAAAAACCTTGACCCTCACAACTGCGGCCAAGGACACGCAATCGAGAAGGCCATTTTTGGCCTGCACCAGTAGCAGTAACTTTGCTAATCTGCCAAATTCCTGATTGGGCCCTCGGGATTCATTTGGAATCCCATGAAAACAAACAAACTGTGATACCCTACCGAATTTGGCATTTCAAACTCAACTGTGCCATCAATATTTCCATCCTAGGTTGTTTCGATAAAAAGAGGGTCTCACACCCAAGGGGCCATTTTAGCCAAAATCCATCCAATATCCCAAAATGAGTTAGGATGCCTTGGGACACGGACCAAGGGTCCTTCTAGCCTAAAGTTTAGGCTCGACACCCTATTCTTAACAATGAAAGCTCTAAAATAAGGAAATGGCTCTGAAAACCAAATAAATTACCCGATAACCGAACTGTAAGTCCCAGTAAGTCATAAATAACCTGGGGCAGCTGTAGGAAAGCTTTTAATATAGAAAAACCATGAAAATGTAGAAAATGACCTGGAGGGTCATTATAAGATTCGAGCTCATTAGTTTGATGATGAGAAGTTGAGGGTGATTTGGGACAAGGTGTTGAGTTGTAAGGCTAAGAAAGTGTCTCTTGATCTCGAGGGTGTTTTGAGGATTAGTGGTCACACTTGTGTGCCTAGATTTAGTGGTTGGGTTAGGTTGATCCTGGAGGAGGCTCATTGTACGAGGTATTCCATTCATCCAGGAGTGGCTAAGATGTATCATGACCTAGAGCAACACTATTGAAGGGGTGAATGAAGAAGGACATTGAAGTATGAGTGTAACACCCCGTACTTTTATAACCCCACTTGATACCTTGGGATCATATCTACATAGGTGTTTAGATGCCATGCATATGTGTTTTATAGTGTCATTGGTGAAACATTTGATATCGGACTTGACATGTGCGATTGGATCTTCGTAGGAGGTGTGTTGTGATTTCGTGGAGCATTTGAGTAAGAAATCGTACACATTATAACCTCATTTGGTGACTTTAAGTCATGTTTACTTGATGGTTAAGTTCACTAAGTAAGTATTTTGTAGTGTTTTGATAAGGGATTGGACGATACGTAAACATTGGATAAGTGGCCGGAAATTTCAGCAAAGTGCTGAAACTTGCGCCACTACCCTGTTTCAGGGGTGTGGCGCAAGCCACCTGCAGCCAAGAAGTTCAGAGGAGGCTGAAAACTTGCGCCACTACCCTGTTTCAGGGGTGTGGCGCAAGGCACAACAATTATGCCCTTCCGGAGTCGTTTCATAACGCAATTCGACGACGCTTCTTGTATTGTTTATTTTGGTTCTTTGGGGTTATTTGAGAATTTTTAAAGATTCAAACACTTCAATACACTCCTACATACTCCTACATGAACAAATCATGAAATGTGAATAGTGATCCAACATGTTCAATGAAGCCAAGGGCGACTAGAATTCCAATTTTTGCGATCGAAAGGACGAATGAGAATTGGTTAAAAGAATATTGTCGTGACATTATGGAATTATGTAAACATGAGAGATATGGTGATTAATACATGAAATTTGATGGGTTACATGGATATGTGTTATTGGGCCCAATTTGAGGCCCAAAATGGAATAAAATACATAGGCCCAAAGGGAAGTGATCCATTCTTCCAATATTTGACCAATTGAACATATCCATTAATGCCACATGGGGCTAAGTATGACCTTGGGTATATATAAATTCCCCAACATCATATTTTATTCCCCAAAACCTCTCATAACTTTTGGATATTTTTACAAACATTTCTTTCATTTCCAAACCCTAAGGCAATTAATTCCTTTGGACTCTTTGGACAAGATCATCCTATTCCAAGCTTTGGTAAGTGTTTATTCTCATGGATTAACATATTATATGCATGGGATATTATGTATATTATGCTAGTTGTGTTGGCAAGATAATGAATAGTGTATTTTTGCCTTTGGTAAAAGATGTGTCATTTTGGTAATTTGAACTTGAATTAGGCCTTGTGCCTTTGATGAAAAAGCATGGTATGGACAAAATATGAACATGTATGGTGTTATTTTTGGTATTAAACTTGTTCTTGTCTATAAGTGGAAATTTTGGGATTTTGGCCGATATGTGTTATGAGTTGTATTAAGGTATTTTGATGGATTATTTGTGATGTGTTATGGATAAGAAAGTGTAAAGGAGAAGTATTGTGGTGAAATGTATTGATTTTCATGTATTGGTCAATGTTGGGAATATTATGGAATTTTTGGAATAATAGTATGATCAATGGTTTTGTCAAGGGGAAATGACATGTTTAAAGGCAAACATGTAACTCATTGACATGGTATGCATTTGTAAAGTAATTGGTGGTTAATGTGAATTTCGTTATGTATTTATGTTGTAGAGTGACACATAAAGAAGGAGCGGGATTATTGTATACGCATCTAAGGTTGTATATTCGTAGTGCGAATCCAAGGTATGTAAGGTTACTTTGTCCGTATCTTCCTACGGCAAATAGTGTTCACATTGATATGTCACACTAGTCCTATCCCGAAATGTCCAAAGGTATCCTATATCCGTTTATCAATAGTCATTGTCATATATTTCCTACTCATGGATCATTTGGGAGTCTCATGTCCCATAATCATGGTTAATGTTTCAAAAGCTCAAATAAGGTTATGTTCCAATATTCCAATAGTGCCTATACTTGTGTCTCTTGTTCATGGATTATTGTCCAATGGTTCCAATGGTATCATGGTGCTAGTTATGTTATATTTCTCATGATGTTTATTCACATGTCTTGGTTAATGACTCAAAGCTTCCAACAATGTTATGTTCCAAAGTTCCAAAGTGATGTGATGACTATCAAAGTATCAATCTCAAAGTAATGAACAAAGTAATGCAAATGTGGTCAATGATCAAGTACGGGTGGCAAGTCTAAGGGCTTAAGACTAGCTCGACTCGATCCCGAGGTTTGGATTTATGGGTGGCAAGTCTAGGGGCGTAAGCCTAGCTCGACTCGATCCCGATGCATTGATGTATGGGTGGCAAGTCTAGGGGAATAAGCCTAGCTCGACTCGATCCCAACACAATGATATGATATGAAAGACCCACTGATCAGTCGGGGCCCGGGTACATTGTGACATATGTAATGACAAGTGAGCATTGAGATAAAGAAAGTAATGAAAATAATGAAAGCAATCCACATGGTTTCCAAAATGCAACATGGTGACTTATTCACATTGATTATTCATATGTTTTGCGTTCAGTGACATATTCATTGAAATATTCATGTGTTGTACAGTTTCATCTGAGCCTTGCATACTCAGTACTTATTTCGTACTGACCCCTCTCGGGGAATTTACCTTACTTGCTGCAGGCGCAGGTACCAGTAGGCCGCCCCAGTAGATTGCCAGTGTTAGCAGTTCCTTGGTGAGCTCCAGCTAATTCGGGGCTTCTCCGAGTCAGAGTGTATATATATGTTTTGGTGTTGTACATGTTGGATAAAGCGGGGACTTGTCCCGACTTTTAGTTCATTTTGGTCAATGCTTTGTTAGAGGCTTTTGTAGACAGGTGTGGGTGTATAAATGTAAAAGGGATATGTCGTACTTGCCTCGGTGGCCTCAACGGCCCAGTTTCACGTATGTATATATATATCAAGTTCCATGAATTTCCCTTGTTGGTCTTTATAGCTGTTATGTGCTTATGGGTTTCTGATGGCATGCATATGGTTGAACATAGGCAAAGGTTGGTTCTCTCGGGCCTTATCGGCTACGGGTGCCAATCACGCCTCGTTGGAATTCGGGCGTGACAATGAGCATCAGCGATCGGGTGGTAACCCTTTGGGTGATTGTTGATAGATTCTATATATAATACTTGTACATTTGGTAACCCTTAGGATATATCTTGTTAAGGTGGATTTCCTAAAAAAATAGATTATAACCCAAGGATTTTTGCTTCACTTTTGTATAAAAAAGGCGAACATTTTTCATGTTGTATCAAGACGAAGGTAGGCATCCTCCTCTCATACTCTTCTCTTCTCATTATATATGAATGATGTCATGATGGCATAGCCTAATTCCAACCATGGTTCTTAAAAGAAAAATAAATAACAAAAATATTTATAGAAAAGAAAGGGAATTGATATAGGACTGGCAAACTAATTAATTAATCACCAAGTCACAAAACGTAAACTCTTTTTACTCTATCAATCCAATTAATTATCTAATCATGACAAGTTATCAAGTTATTTTAGGGTTTACCCTATCAATTCAAAGCGAATTCTTATTATACGTTAATTTAGAGTGACGTGACATATTTTCAGTAAAAAAATATAAAAGTTCAAGTGAAATTATTTTTTCATTGACATGGTCAATAACTTTTATGTGATAAAAAATAGAAAAATGATTTTTGTGTATGTGATAAACTCTAGAGTTCAATGAGGATATCTTTTATGCGGTAATGACCAGTGTCCTGCGGGTAAAATTTACTCTTTTATCTCTCCTATCTCAAAAGACAAATTAGTATTTTCTTTCACATATGGACAACCATTGAAGAAACTATTTTATGGGGAATCCATTAAAATCAACAAGTTCGAAAAACAAAACAAGACCTTTAATTTGGAAAATGAAACGATGATACATAGGGTAAAAAGGAAATAAATAAAAATGGGTCGGGAAGCTAACTAACTAGCTCATATATATGTCTAACCCTAATTATGTACCCGACCCAAATAAAAGCATAGATTAAACTAAGTACTATAAGAACAATAACAAAACGGTCTCCTTAATTAAGACAATTATGATCCTTAGAAGATGATGATTCTCCAGCTCGTGCACGATTCAACTTCTAAAAGCTTCGCTCTTGTCGTTTAAATACATCTCGAACACGTCTTGTTTCTCCTCCTTTTCATTCTTCATGATCTTCTTATTTTTGGATATCATGTTTAAATTCCATTCTAACTAATTAGCAAGTACCTTCGGTTGTTATTTCTCATATTCTTCAGAAACATATTCATCCCATGACTTTTTCCTCTTCTTCCCAATACTAGTAGTAGAACTGGATTCTTTACCATCCTTTTTGTTATCAAGCACCCACTTTTGTGGCGCCCTAGCCATGGCATATTTTGTCATTGCAATTGAAACTCCAGGGGTGTTAAACATTTGTGCATGGATACGCCTTAGAGAATTAGCATAGTTGATGTTTGATGATTCTTCCATCTTCACATCACCATGTATTACTGGTTGATCAAGAATGGGTGCTGAACAAACCTGTTGCCAAAATGATTAGATAAACATTAGCTTCCACTTTTTCTATAGCATAGAATTTATGCAAGTATAGGTTTATAGGTGCAAAATTTCTATTTAGACATTAAATTAGGACAATGTTTTCATGGAGAAAAGGATTTTTTTAATGAAAAAAAAAAAAAAAAAGAGAATAGTTTTTTGGAAAACAAGTTGGTTACTTACTAATTTTCTAGTGTTTGGTGACTAAGCAAAAAATGTTATCTCAAGAGGATTTATATGTAATCTAACAAAAAATTATAGAGGTGGGAGGAGGTGAGGTGTGGGGCCTTGAGGGTGGGAGGGTTGGGATGGTCGAGGTTGTAGGGCTTGGGGGTTTTTTTTTCTCATTTTTAAGAAACTTGTTTTCCTAGAGAAAATGTTTTTCAAAAATTTTGTCCAATCAAACACAGGAAAATAAGAAACATTTTCGGAAAAATATTTTCCTCCATAGCAAACACCCTGAATACATAATCTAACAAAGTAAATGAGACTTTTGAATCTTGTCTCTTAAATTAATAATTTATATAAAAATACACTTTAAATCAGTAAATAGATATAAAAAGTGATAAGTACTACTTTTAAATAGATTAAAAATAAAAGTTAAAAACATTAATTGAAACGAATTTATTTTTTTATTTTTTTATTTTCTTGCAAAGCAAACAAAAATTCAGAGTTCAGAAAAGAAAAAAAAAGAATCTTTAGATGAAAGGATGTTCGTTTCATCACAAGACACAACGTTTCATTCAAAAAATGCATGACAATTTATATTTTATAAAAATTCTAACAAAATTAACCTGATGATGTGTTGGCGATGATGGGATAGGCTGGTGACTGTCGACATCCAACGTACGGTGAAAATTCTGATGACAACTGCAAAATTGACAATGCAAGGCTTCTGTACTACCGGAAGGACTGTCACGAACCAAAGCCTAGGAGGCATCAGTAGCATAGATCTTAGCACTTGCTAAGAGACAAACACGTGCACTCACCATAAACGGCTGGACTTACAAAGTAGCCTTAACATCTTGATTAGCACTGAGCATGTTAGCCATGATTGATTGATAAGTTCTTTTAGCAAAGAAGATTAGTGCTAATCTGCTTGATAAGTAGTGTGATTAAACTTTGAAGAAGTGGTTCAATTAAAAAGAAGGTTCAAATTATATTAATCTAGTACCAACTTCAATTACTAATTTATGTAGTGGACTATATATTGAACTTATCCTAGCAAAGAGTTAGAATACAAGATTTATACTATTTAGATTGTATCACTATAATGTGAAAGTTTACCTTTATCTGTTTTGCATCCTTGACGTATGGCTTTTTTTTTGTGATTTGCATCATATTCTATTTTTTATATACTTTTCTCCCTAACCTCTTTGTTTCTTGCAAAATAATAAACTTACTCTTTTTTAAAAATTTCCTCAGGAGGGCAAAATTGAAATACAAATAATAAAAATTTAAATGACACAATTAAAAAATTTATTAGCTTTTTAAATTTTGTGTCCATTATTATTTTTTATATTCCAACTTTACCCTCGTTAAAAATTAAGAAGATAGATTTTTATTATTTTATAAGAAAATAAAGGGATAGGTGCAAATCATTAAAAAAAGGACAGAGTATAAATCATAAAAAGAAAACATACATCAAAGGGGAAAACACGCAATAAACTAGTATGTTTTGAATAAATTTACTTTCTAACTTTATGCCAAAAATAATTAGCTAGTCGTACAAGGTACACTTGTCACGATCCGATTTTTCAAGTCATGGTGACACCTACTTTAATCCACCGGTAGGTAAGTCAAACCATAGCCCAGAATGAAAAGTAATGGGCTAAACGATGGAAGGTAGAAGAATAAAAAATTTAGACATGCAATAGGAATAATAAGCAACGGAATACATAAATACGATAGTACTGGGAGGGAATGTACAGAAGAGTATCCCATGACCTAGTAAGGTCGGTACAATAGCCACTAAATCAAAAGTAGAGTACTAAATAGTATCAAATATACATATAGTCTAGGAAAAGTAAAGACTATCCCAAATATAGCATAAGAAGAGAGAATATCTCTGACTCTGAAAGCTCACCCTATCACCGAATCCCCAAAAGCAAGCCTAAATAAAGTGTCAGTGGTGGTAACTCGTACTCGGATATGCATCAAAAAAAGATGCAAAAGTGTACTATAAGTATCAAAAATAATGGGTACTCAGTAGACATCATCGGCCAACTGAACTAAATCACAATAAAAGTATAGTAAAGTGCGAGAATGTAACTAAAGTCAGGAATAAAGGGGCATAAATAGAAATGATACTCCCATCGGATGAAGGCGATAAATATACAGAATAAAAGGAATTCAAAGGGAAATGCAAGCTAACTACACCTAACTGGCGCCCCATAAACCCAGAAGGTACAAACAAGGAAGGAACAACCCAATTAAGCCCCCATAAGCCCGGTGGATGTAAACAAGGAGGAATTACCGACTATTGGAATCACAAATTTGAAACCGTCAACATATCCCTCATAGCTCAAGGATCATTTATCCTCAAAAAGGGGTGAAATTCGAGCACAATTAAGCCCCAAATCAACCCGAACATCATTCTAGGGATTTAAAGTAAACCGGAGAATATAACCAAAAATTAAAGGAGAACTTACAGAAATAAAGAAGAGGAAAAGACCACAACAACGTCTCCAACTCACCCCTATTACCCAAAGATCGATCTCCCACAATTTTCTAAGCTTCCTAGCGTTTAATGAAGTTAGGACTTAAGAAAAATGTAAAGGAATCGGATTCCAAAGCTTTAAATGTTGTCAGAGGTCCCTTCATCACAACCATTAGACCCCCTTCGCGAACACCATCGCTGACTTGGCTAGCCTTTCGAAAACACGGCCGGTCCACTGCGATTGTGTAGGAGAAAACACGGATAGGTCAGAAGGTGACTCTTCGCAAATGTGAAGGCCTTCTTGCGAATGCATTCACTAGTAATCTTGGCCTTCACGAATGCGGCCAAGGCCTCACGAACGCGAAGGATATTCATGGCCTGCACCAGCAAACTTAGCTAAGTGTCAAGTTTGCAATCGAACACTTGGATTCATTCGGAATCCCATGAATGCAAATAAACTATGCTACCCTACAAAATTCGACATTCTAAACTCAACTGCGCCATCAAAATTTCCATCCGAGGTTCTGTCGATCAAAAGTGGGCCCACACCCCAAGGGCCATTTTAACTAAAATTTAACCAATAGACCAAAACAAGTCTGGAAGCCTCGGGACCTGAACCAAGGGTCCCTCTATCCCAAAATCAACATTATGGAGCTAACGTAACCGTCAAAATTGGCATCCAATACCATTTGACTAAAGTTTAGGTCTTATACCCATTTCTTAATAACAAAACCTCCAAAACAGGAAATTGGCTCTAAAAACCAAACGAATTGCTCGATAACTGAGTTGTCAATCCCAGTAAGTCATAAATGACTTGGTGTAGTTGTGGGAAAACTCTAAGCATAAAAAAAGCATGAAAACCCAAGAAATAACCTGGAGGGTCTTTACAATATTCACTGCTAAAAGGACATTCATCTGTGAAAGTAAAGGATCAATATGTACCGAAGGGCTCGAACAGGTGGGGATATTGGGCCCGTATCTCACTTTGATATCCCAGGTAGCCTTTTCGACTAAATGGTGTCTCCACTGAACCTTAACCACTGGAATCTCTCTGAAGCACAACCGTCTGATATCCTTGGATAATATAGAAATTGGCTCCTCAACAGCGGTCAACTTCTCATCCAACTGAACTGAGTCCCAATTAAGCACGTGAGACTCATCCGAAAAGTAGCGCCACAACATAGATACATGGGAAACTGGATGGACGGCTAAAAGTTTGGGGGCAAGTCCAACTCATACGCTACCTCCCCACCAGTCCAAAGTATCTCAGGCCTGATATATCTGAGGCTGAGCTTTCCCTTCCTACCAAATCTTATTACGCACTTCATGGGTGATACTCAAAGGAATACCCATTCACCGAATCCAAACTTCAAAGAACGAAGCCTACGGTCATCATAACTCTTCTTCCTACTCTAAGCTACCCGTATCCTATCCTGAATCACCCAAACCCTTTCCAAAGACTCACGATACAAGTAGGTACTATAGGGTCTAACCTCAAAAGTCTAAAACCAACCAATCAGAGATCAATAATGTCTACCATACAGTGCCTCCAATGGTACCATCTTAATACTCAAATGGTAGTAATTATTATAAGTAAACTTCGCCAAGGATAAATACTGCTCCCACTAAACTCCAACATCCATAGCACATGCATGGAGCATATCTTCCAAAACTTGCATAGTCCGCTCCGACTGCCCATCTGTTTGGGGTGAAAAGCGGTGCTAAGGTCAACCTGAGTACCCAACTTCTCCTGAAAAGTCCTCCAAAATCTAGAAGTGAACACTAAACCGCTATCTGAAATAATAGACATGGGTACTCCATAAAGGCTAACTATCTCCCGAACATAGATACGTGCTAACCTCTCGGCACTGAAGGGAATCTGAATAGGAATGAAATGAGTCAATTTGGTCAATCGATCGACGATGACCCAAATGTTGTTAGAACCACGAGAAGTGCGAGGCAAACCACTCATGAAATCCAGAGTGATCCGCTCCCACTTCCACTCAAGAATGGGTAGTCTCTGAAGCAATACACCAGGCCTCATATGCTTGGCCTTTACCTGCTGACAACACAAAAATTGAGCTACAAAGTTCACTATATCCTTCTTTATACAACTCCACTAGTAGTGTTGCCTCAAATCTCTATACATCTTAGTTGTCCCGGGGTGAATAGAATATCTGGAGCTACGAGCCTCTCGAATTATCAACTGAATCAAGTCTCCAACCCTCAGAACATAAATACAACTATTGAATCTCATAATACCCTCCAAATCTAAGGTAGCCCCCCTGGACTCACCGCTCAGCACCTAATCACGAATGCCACAAAGTTTACCATCCTCAAACTGATGATCCTGAATCTGCTTCGACAAGGTAGACCTAGCCTCAACACTGGCAAGAATCCTCCAGGGTCTGAAATATCAAGTTGAACTATCAAGTTAGCTAAGGAATGAATTTCCAAAGCCAACGGCTACACCAAAACTGAAATAAAGGACAAGCTACCCATACTCACAGCCTTCCAGCTCAAGACATCCACTACAACATTCGCCTTGCCCTGATTGTATAGAATAGAGATATCACAGTCCTTCAGCAACTCATTCCACCGGCACTATCTCTAATTAAGCTCCCTCTTAGTCATAATGTATTGTAGACTACGATGGTCGATAAATATTTCACAATGAACACCATACAAGTAATGCCTCTATATCTTAAGCACGAAAACTACCGCCGCCAACTCTAAATCACGAGTGGTGTAGTTGCACTTGTGTACCTTCAATTGTCTTGATGCATAAGCCATAACTCAACCCCGCTGCATCAGAACACACCCCAAACCAACACCAGAAGCATCACAATACATGGTAAATCCCTCGACCTCAAATTGAAGAGTCAATATAGGGGCTAAAGTGAGCAAGTCCTTGAGATTCATAGAGCTCAACTCAAACATATTAGACTACTAAAATGGGACCTCTTTCCTTGTAAGTCTAGTCATAGGTGCTGCAATAGTAGAAAATCTCTCGACGAACCACTTGTAGTAACCTGCCAAACTAATAAAGTTGCAAACCTCAATTGGAGATGTATGTCTAGCCCAGTAAAGAATATCCTCAATCTTCACTGGACCCACCATAATCCCATCCTTAGACACTATGTGTCCTAGTAATACGTAGACTCAAGCCAGATCTCGCACTTTGAGAATTTGGCAAAAATCCTATGAACTCTCAAAGCCTGGAGCACAATTTTCAAATACTGCTTATGCTCCTCCCTACTCCTCGAATAAACAAGAATATCATCAATGAAAATGATCACGAAAGAGTCCAAATAAGGCCTGAAAATGCAGTTCATCAAGTCCATGAATGTTGCTAGGGCATAGGTCAACCCAAAAAAAATCACCAGGAACTCATAATGGCCATAGTGAGTCCTGAAAGCCATCTTAGAGATGTCCTCTACTTGAATCCTCAACTAATGGTAACTGTATCTCAAGTCAATATTCGAGAACACTATTGTACCCTGAAGATGGTCAAATAAATCATCAATATGAGGAATAGGATACCTATTCTTCATTGTCACCTTATTCAGCTGCCTGTAGTTAAGACACATACGTATAGAACCATTCTTTTTCTTTACGAACAAGATAAGAGCATCCTAAGGTGATACACTCAGCCTAATGAACACTTATGCAGAAGCTTCTTAAGCTCAGTAGGAGCTATACGGTAAGGTACCATAGAAATAGGTCAGGTTCCTGGCTTAGGAGAAAAACCAGGTAGGGTGGTAGGGAAAATATCAGGAAACTCATGAACAATAGGGATAAAATCAAGCAAAGGAAACTCCGCACTAACATCACAGACATAGAAAGAAAGGACTCACAACTCTTGGATACTAGTCTCCTAGCTCAAACATACGAAATAACCCATGTTGGCACGCGGCAAAAAGAACCCTGCCACACAACCAAGGGTACGCCAGGCATGGCTAATGTAATGGTCTTGGCAAAATAGTACAAGACTGCATGATAGCAAGATAACCAATCCGTGCCTAGAATCGCATTAAAATCTACTATATCTAATATAATAAGGTCGATAACCAGAAGAATAAAACTTTAGGCATGCAATAGGAATAATAAGCAGTGGAATACATAAATACAATAGCATTGAAAAGGAAAGAATGTATAAAAGAGTATCTCATGACCTAGTAAGGTCGATACAAGAGCCACTAAATCAAAAGTAGAGTACTAAATAGAATCAAATATACATATAGTCTCAGAAAGGTAAGGACTATCCAAAAAAAATGGAAGGAGAGAGAATCATCTCTAACACTAAAAGCTCACCCTATCATCGAATCCCCAAAAGCAAGCCTAAATAAAGCATCAGCAATGGTAACTCATACTCAAATCTGCACCAGAAAAAGATACAGAAGTATAGTATGAGTACCAAAAGCAATGGGTAATCAGTAGACATCATCAGTCGACTGAGCTTAATCATAATAAATGTATAGTAAAATGTGAAAATGTAACTTAAATCAGGAATAAAGGGGCATAAATAGAAATTACACTCCAATCGGATGAAGGCGATAAATATATAGAAAAAAAGGAACCCAAAAGTAAATGCAAGCTAACTACACCTAACTGAGCCCCCATAAGCCCAAAAGGCACAAACAAAGAAGGAACAACCCAATTGAGCCCCTATAAGCCCGGTGGGTGCAAACAAGAAGGAATTACCGACTATTATAATTTAATGTGTGCCCATGAGTGATAACATACCTGGAATTTCCTTCGAATCTTAAATGTCGGACTTGAAACGGAACTAGTATGTAGTACTATTATGGATAAGTTCCTTATGGAAATCATGAATACCGAATTTGAACCGAAACTAGTAAATAACATCATCATAAATAGGTGCCACATATATGCCATGAATGCCCAACATGAACAGGAACTAATAAATAATTTTCAAGTAATGAAGATCCAAACCATAGTTTTCCTTAAGTCCAAATTAGTCTCAAACTCCCAAATCCAACGGTTAAATCCATAAGAGGAGCAAGTTCTAACCACTAAAGCCAAGAATGATGTTTAAAGGTCGATCGTATTCTATTCAGAGTAATCAAACTAGTCGGAATTTGATAAATGGCCAAAGTCATCCTAAGGTTCAAGATTTTTCCTAAGATGACAAATGGAGGTCTATTTAATCTACCAAGATCTAATTTAGGCATTTGACTAAAAAGGGAGGGTCGATGGGGCCCGCTACTAGTCTCGAGAATCCCTACTAAAGAAAGTATATACCCAAATCTAGACTAAGGCTTTATAATTCCACCCCAAGGTCCTTAAATAAACCAAAACTATCCCTAAAGCATCATTCTAATTATTTTAAGGAGAAATGGGGTCAAATTCTACCAAAAAGACCTCAAACCAGCTAACTTTAACCCATGAAGTACCAAACTAGCAACCAAGCCATAAATACCTACCCATTGCTAGCATAATACTATACTAATACCATAATAAAGCTCAATCTATGAGAAAAGTAAGCCTAGTCTACCTGGACGCCGCCAAAAGCTCGAGAAAGTCTAAATTCAGGAGATTTTTTTTTTCGAGAAGCCTTCGAGTGTTGCCACGCTATCAAAATAATAATCTTTGCATTAAGATGAGAATAATGATACCCATATTATATATAAATGCTCCAGGTCAAAAGTTGAACTAAAAATTCCATGTGGGATCGCTTGCGAAATCACGAATTTGAAATCGTCAATACGTCCCTCATAGCTTAAGGATCATTTACCTTAAAAAAATGGGTGGAATCCGAGCACAATTAAGCCCCAAATCAGCCCCAACACCATTCTAGGGATTTAAAGTAAACCATAGAATATAACAAGAAATTAAAGGAGAATTTACGGATATAAAGAATAGGAAAAGACCACAATAACGTTTCCAACTTACCCCCATTAGCTAATGATCGATCTCCCATAATTTTTTAAGCTTTCTAGGGTTTAATGAAGTTGGGACTTAAGAAAAATTGAAAGGAATCGGGTTCCACGACTTTAAATACTGTCAGGGGTCCCTTCATCGTGATCGCGGGACCCCCTTTGCAAACGCGATGGCTGACCGGGCTAGCCCTTGCGAATGTGGCCAGTCCATCGAGATCCTGAAGAAGGAAACTCAGATCGGTCAGAAAGTGACTCTTCACAAACACAAAGGCCATTTCACGAATGCTTGGACTAATAACCATGGCCTTTGCAAACACGGACAAGGCCTCGCGAATGCGAAGGCCATTCTTGGCCTGCACCAGCAGTTGCTGCTCCAGAAAACTTTGAATTTTTTTTTGAAATCCTGTGAATGCAAAACAAATATGCTTCCATACCGAATTCGACATTCCAAACTCAACGGCTCCATCCAAATTTCCATCTGAGGCTGTTTTGATCAAAAGTGGGGCCCACACCCCAAGAATCGTTTCAACTAAAATCCACCCAATAGTCCAAAATGAGTCTGAAAGACTCAGAACCCAAACCAAGGGGGCCACTAGCCCAAAATCAAAATTTCAGAGCTAACAGAACCGTCAGAATTAGCATTCGCGACCGTTTGACTGAAGTTGAGGTCCAATACCTATTTCTTAATAGTGAAAGTTCTAAAACAGGGAATTGGCACTAAAAATCAAATTAACTGCCCGGTGACTGAGCTGTCAGTATCAGCAAGTCATAAATGACTTGGTACAGCTGTGGAAAAGCTCTAAACATCAAAAAAGCACAAAAATTCAGGAAATGACCTAGAGGGTCATTACAACACTTAAGCGAATTTACCTACTATAACAAGTAAATCTGACTTTATAATATAAATTATAGCGTCAATGAGTACTAGTTAATTAAAATTACTATCAAACTTTATGTCAAAAACAATTAGTTAGCCATACTAGGTGCACTTAAGCGGATTTACCTACTATAACAAGTAAAGCTGACTTTATGGAGTAAATTATAACGTTAATGAGTACTAGATAATTAAAAGAAGAAGCTGTTGATTTTTCAGGGAATATTCTTGATGAAAAATCAGGGACTATTATAATTTATATCCCAAACTTAAAGGACTAGTTTGAACCTTTACTCAGTTAACTATCTTGACATATGTACATTTCTAGGTCTGCTTAGCCTCATCACAACCAAGATGATTTTTATTTGACAGAAAAGAAAGATTAAGAAATTTTAAAGTGAGAAAAGAGAAAGAAACTATATATACTTAGGAATGTCAAATAGGTGAGTTGAACGAAATTTGAGTGAGTTAAAAGTTACCTAAGTTGAAATGGGTATAAAAACTGCATCTATAATTGTATATCGATATTTATAGAATGGAACAACAAAAAGTGATATGGAAAAGTAAACTAATTACTCTCGTCTATTAAGTTTATTTGTTTGATTTTAATTTGATACAGAATTTAAGAAAGTAAAGAACATTTTTGAATCTTGTGGTATTAAACTAAAGATATGTAGAATATATCAAAATATTCTTTAATATTATAATTTTAATCATATGTTGAATGTTAGAACTAAAGAGTTGTCAAGAAAAGCAAAAATTCACTTTTAAAAACAAACTAGAAAGTAAAGTAAAACAAACAAATTAAAATAAAGGGAGTAATACTTAATATCATTAAATCTATGGATCAAAGACATAATAAAAAGGAAACACAAATTAATTAAACATGAAGAACTAATGGAAATAAATAAAATAAAAAGGTAGAACTGCTATGGTTTGATTTTCTCAAGAAGGGATTAAAACTGATTTGTTTCCTTAGATGGCTTTTTGGGCCCAATTCTAGGAACGTTATTGTTAATCCAATTCTTCAAGAATTGAGGAGTAATCCCAATCTCATCACAAAAGGATATCACTTGGTCATTTTCCTTTGTCCACGTCCATCCCATGACTTCATTCTCACAGAACTAGTATTGTCGTTTCTTGTAAAGTTGCTCTGATTGGCAACTTTTATCTCTCCTCCATGCATCTCTATCTCTGTGTTCTGTGCTAGGATGACCACAACATTGTTCTTGTTGAGTCTTTGATGAGGATGAAGAGGTTGTTTAGGTCTTGTTGAGTACTGTTGTGGTGTAGATATCGGTGTACTATCAAAGATGGCAAGCGGAGCATCTATTGTTATTGAAGACAAAATTAGATATCTGTATAAATTATAATTTCTAGATCTAACATTAAACTATAAATAAGATAAAAAAACAATTTCAACACATATTACTAGAGTAATCATTTTCATCCCTTTTAGGTTAGTGGGCTAAATTTCACCTTTAAGTTTAGTTTTATAATTAATCTTTAAGCTAACGAAGGATATAATCTTAAGATTGCCATAAAAAATTGCTCTTTCTAGACATGATTTTCTGAGTCTAATCACCTTTATATCAAAAAGATTTTTAATTTGCATGTATCACCTATAAAAGAAATTAATCAGATCAGTAAGTGAAAGATATGTTAAAAAAAGAATTAAGTAAATAAAAGTATATATAATGTCTTTGATTTCAACAAGTACCATTATTAGGGTGAATAACAGAAAGGATAGGAAGCTACACCCCGTCCTCTATCTCGACCTCAACTGTGGATGTTCCGATGGCAATGGCAAGCAGCACATGTGGAGGATTCAAGAGTTTCATGAACACCAGTTGGACAAAAATCACCACACCATAAAGTACATGGTCGTTAAATTTTGCAGCATAGTTATGTCTGCACTCTAAATACTTCACAACAAAATATTTGTTTTTGGAAGTCATATATGAGAAAGAGAGAAATTAATTGATGGAGGCAAAAACAAGTAATGAAGATATAGGTAGCGGTGAGGGAAAAGGAGGCAAAAGTGAATATATATGGAAAAAAGTAAGTGAGGTGTCCACTTGCAAGGGCTACATGACATCTTCCCAACTGACAGTTGGAAATGAATATATATGTAATGCAATTTATAATATTTTGAAGTATAGAAGTTTCCATTTTCTACTTTGTGTTTCTGTATTATCAACTCATATTGTCAATTGATCTATATATAAATAACAGACGCTTGAAAAATAATTTTATGTCATTGAAAATTTCAATCTGTTCAAAAGAATTATGTAAATTTTCAATAACAACTAATATTATTATAGATGATTGCAAATCTTTGATGCAACAGTTGCCAAATTCACATGTAATGATCAGATCACTACATACAGAAAAATTGATTCTCTTTCCCTGTTTGTTCTTCGCACAACATAATATAACATGTATTTAATTAAATTATGTTTATGCACTGATGGTATAACATCTATAAATTAATTAATAGAAAAATATCATTTGCATCGTTTACATTTTTATAATAAAACTTTCTCATAGAAAAATATAACAGCAAATTATATAAATTTCTTGAAGTTAAGTTTAGCGCAGCTAAATAAATGGATTATTCTAATAAAACTTTGATTTGCTACATGAGATTTGGTGTCTATTTTGTTTCATAGTTTCTAGAACTATATATCATTTCCTATCATGTTAGCTATTGCTTAGTTACGGTCACGACTCAATTTCTCAGGTCATGATAGCACCTACCATAACCCACCAGTAGGTAAGCCAATCCATAGACCAGAACAGCTAGTAGCAGACTAATGAAAAAAGCGGAAATAAAACTAGTTAAGAATGGGAAAGAAGACAAGAATAAGGTAAATATTCCCCAAGACCTGGTGAGGTCAGTACTAGAGCTACTAACAAGACAAGAGTAAAAGAAGCATAATAAATATATATACAGCACTATCTCTGAAATGCAAAATTAAGATCAGTTCAGCAAAACAGGGAGAGTAGGAACAACTCCGAACGCCAGGAGCTCAACCCAAATCTCCGATCCATGGCAGCTCTGCACAATGCACACATCAGTGGCGAGAAGTCGTATTATGATTTGCAGGGTGCTGAAGTGTAGTATGAGTACCAACACGAAGTACTCAACTGAACTCCAAAGATAATGCAAGTATAAATAACATGTAAAGCAGGAATATACATTACAGACGGCTAACTACGCAATAAAACACAATAATGCTAATGAAGAAATAAGGGTAAACTATCATGTACTACCAGTAATCAGGAACAAAAGCGCGATACCATAAGTAGCTAGTTAATATGCGATAGTATAATGAAGAAGGAGATATACAATATACAATAATAGTAGGAAGGAAGGGAATGACATACAAAGAGTTGCTAGAGAAGGAGGGATATACAATAGTGCTATACATATAACTAAACATGAAGATACTATCCTGAGGGAGCTAGTCTAACATCACAAGGATCATAAACAATAATAGAACCAACTCTAGCATAATCAGGGCCTCTAATTAGAGTATGAATATCCATAATATGGTTTGATAATAATAAAGCTCATCATAATAAGGAAAAGAAATCAAAAGCGTACCGACAACCTCCGGTACTAGCCCACAACCAACCTGCCACAAACGATACAGTAATAGCCAAACAATAATACAATCCGGACAAAAAATAACCTAACCAGGCCCCATAAGCCTAAAAGGTACAATTAATCACTCAGCAAACAACAAACATAGCCTATACCAATTCAGCCCCCTATAAGACCAATGGATACAAGTGCCAAACAATTATACGGGTGATAGGCGCTACATATGAATGAATGAAAGTCATGAAAAAAAACCAAATGATGCAAGATAAACTAACTACCATATCAAACAAAACTGTATACACCTCCTCCATCTCAGTAGCTTACAAAGGCAGGAACTACGGCGACCACCCTTCTCTGGTACTGTGGCTCATTGAATGAAGGGTCCTATAGGGGACTTGAGATATCCATATACACTGTCTGGTCCTGAACTAGGACTTCCATAATCCATATCCATAACAGTAGAAATAACGAGAACCAAAATCGAACCAGAATCAGTTGAGAATAAAAAGAGGCCAGATGATCAATAACTGTATGATAACGATAGTCGAGTTTGAATTGAAACCAGTGGATGATAACAAGTGGCCAGATGATCTATTAACTATACGATAATAATAGTTGAGTTCAAACTGGAACCAGTGGATAATAACAAAAGGCTAGATGATCCATTTACAACCGCTGGAACTCTCAGACAATAACCATGCCCAACTGCCAGAATTCCAAAGCAATAACCATAACCGAGAGTCAGAGCTCCCAAATTGTACTAATAAATAGATGCCGGACTCAAATTGGAACTCATAAACATATCATAACTAATGGTAATCTAGGGGTCTTAAGCACATCACCAATTCATTCATTCTTAAAATTCACTCTCGAGCAGTCAAATCCTCTAAGGCCAGGCGGGTTCCAGTGACTAGATCAAAGATTCAACACCACCCCCAGGTTAATGAAGCTAAGTAAGCATACAACCAAGTCTAAGTCAACCCAAACCCAAGGTAATAGCCTAAGGAAGTAGTCATAAGTCCTACTAAGCCTAAAGGAGATTCATTCGAAGCATTCTATCTAAACAGGATAGTAAGGCCCATTACCAGACCCTGATAACCCAACATAATGCAAGCATCTACCCAAACCTAGGCAAAGGTTTCTCAACCATACCCCAAGGCACTAAAAAAGCTAAGTCTAGTCCAAAAGTCATACCCTATACTACCCTAAGGGAAAATGGTCCTGAATTCTACCGAAAAGGGGCCTTAACCGACTTAAGTAAGCGTGAGAATGCGGATAATGTATGCATACCATCACCAGTATACAAAAAAAGTAAATGTAAGCACCTAAGTGTCTAAACCATTATGGGAAGGCATGAAATGCTGAAAACAAGAAGAAACAGAGAAAATGACCTGGAGGGACATTATAATATACACTACTACAAGGACTTTCGTCCTCTAAAGTCAATGGAAAGAAAGAGACTAAAAACTCAAAAGGATGAGTTACTGGTCCTACATACCCTGCAAAGCTCCTCAGAAAACCTCTACGGCCTCAACTAACACTTGTAAGGGATTTTGGTAATGGTATTACATTTATACTTACTTTCTTACTCCACTTACCAAATAACCACTAACTCATCTTCAAAAGTCAACTAGCCTCCAACTGAACCAAGCCCGATCAAAGCATCCACACACAAACCACAACATGCTGACATCATATTGATACAAGCACGACTAAGCAAAAACTCAACCTTGCCAAACACAACCCTATGTAAGAACCAAACATCCAAACCCAAATCCAAATCTAACATTTTCTTGTCTCTCTAAACCTGTTGTCCACTTTGAACAACACAAAATCCTTTCAATATCATTCGGGTCCTATCCGTGTAATCACATCACACTAACCTCAAAATATTGAAGCTGACCCAAAAAAATCCACACGAACTAGCATAAGAACAAAGCCTATAGAGTTCTACCTAAATACTCAAATGGTGGTGATCAATGTCTGCGATCTCTGCCAAAGATACTAACTGATTAGGATGGCCCTCAAAACCAATAGGCATGAGTCCAAAGAACAATCTCTCAAAACTAAACGATCCACTCCAGAATGCCCCATCGGCTATGGGTAAAACCACGCTAAGCCAAAGTTGGGTACACTTCCTCTGATAAGTAAACATTCAAAAATTTTGACGACAACTGAGAACCAAGGTAAAAAGTAGTAGAAACCAATACAATGTGCCAATGGACCATCCTCCGAGTATTTATCTAGCACAATTTCCTTGAGCTAAAGAAAACTGAATCGATAAGTAGAGAGTAGGCTTGTTCAGCCTGTCATCGAATGTACAACCAAAGAAAATCCTGAAATAGGGGCTACAACCAAGTTACACAATCCATAGCCATAATCTCAACACCAAAGCTGAACTACTCGATTTCAACTATCCAAACCAATCATGTTGATGAGTAAGCATCCATTCTCCAAAATCTAGTACAACTTTCAAGTCATCATTCAAAAGAGTCAAAAATCATAACTGGAGCCTTCACTAAGGTCGAATACCCAAATAATTATCACTATCAAAAATCAAGCACATACCTCAAACCAATCTCACCTTCAGAGACTAAGCATACATCTAAGGGTCAACGCAAGGGCTAAAACCAAAATATTACCGAAGAACATAATCACAACTGAGGAAAACCAAAGGCTAGGATACGAGCAATCAAATCCACATCCTCTAAGGGCATAACACATCAAGGCATAACCAAGAACTCACCAGGGCTATAAAGAGTACTTCTGGTAGCCAAACCTTGAGCAACTCAGAAAAAATACGATCTTAGCCTGCACCTGGTCAAACTAATACTCAATCGATGGTAACAAATACTCACTCCCAAAAAACATCACCTTTGGTTACTGATAACTGATATACAAGCCCATATTTCCAAGTAGAAGCATTCCACAAAGTCACATTAGGCCAAGCAAATATCGAAATGAGAAATTTCTAAATTCATCTATTTAAACCAACCTCAACTCAATTGAACCATGAATCACATCACAGAAAGAACGAAGTACCCAACTCAACACCAACACCAAGATCAAGAATATGACTGGGTGATGAACCAGACAAATCATAATAACAAATTTTAGCTTCCCAACCTTAGGAATGGGCTATAGAAGAGGAATCACCAATGCTAAAATAACAACTAAACTGTGGAAGGACAAACTTTCCTTCCCACAACCCTTTCAACAATCAATCTAACCTTGCTGACAGAAGGGAAAACCAACCAGCCAAGGTTCTAAGCCAAGCGGATAAGAATTACAAGGAAGGGGACACTAACAAGATAATGCTAGTCTAGCCATCTATCAAATAAATATCAATCAAATTTAAAACAACCATGAAAAAAATAGTATAAAGTACAGGTGGTACAAAATAAAAAACAACCGGTGCCACTCTAGGATCACATCAAAGCCAATTTACCAAAGGAAATGGGATTTACCCAAGAACTACACCCCACATCAAACACAATACCGATACTAAAAGAAAATATCTACGGGGGTAGTCAAATATGCATAAATCTACACAAAGGCTTACAACAATCAATGTAGTAATATCAAAGCATATAACCACTGATTGGTATGAAAACCCCAACTCAATTCAAATAGAACTGAAAGGATAAAAAAGTTAAAAGCGCACCTATAACGATGGAATACAAATTCATATCCACTGAACTCCCAAAGAAATACGAATTTGAATGCGTTCGACCCCGAGTTGAGCATCTGAATGACCAACTAAACTACAAAGGGTACCGCCTCTAGTCGAAGGTGCCACAACCCCATGAGACTGATATAGTTGCATTAACTGCTCAATAATCCTATGTCGTGTACATTATATGGACTAATGTCCAATCTCTATACACTAGTAACAAACCCTTGAAGCTCTAACCTGGTGAGAAATACGAGTTGGCCCCAACTGGCATACCGACTCATGCTTGGGGCACTCCCTAGACCAATGACCAATCTCCCCACAGTTAAAACATGCCCCCAGGACCTCTCTAATTTACTGCACCCATTGACCTAGAGCGGTCTCCACAGCCTGAAGACCTAGATTGGATACCCCGTAGTGGCTGACCAGAAATTTATCCACTGGGACTACCACAACCGTCTAAGATCCACCTATCATCTAAGTATCTACCTGTATGGACCTGATAGGCTGCAAGTGATGCTGACCTCTGCTGGGAGGATCCCTATATTCAAACAGAAAACCACTAACACTATACTGCTGACATGGCCTCTTACCGCAACCTCCATATATCTCAAGACATACCCTTTCTGTAATTCTCACGTGATCCACAACCTGGAGAAAAGTAGACCCCGCTGCTATCATATGTTTCGATGCCAAATGGAGTGGTAAAGATAATCCTTTGATGAACCCGTACACTATCTCGAGCTCTGTAGGAAACAACATAAGGGAATGTCTGGCCCACTCAAGAAACCTACTCTCTACTCTAAAACTTAAAAGTACTACCCCCAAATCCATATCCAGTTTAAACCTAAGGTCGTGTACATAATTAATCAGGCTTAACAGTATGCTAAAGTTATGGCGGGTATTTTAGTCTAAGGCTTAATTTACAATTTTGTACTAAATCCCCTAAATAGGCCAAATGCTAATACAACTAGCCCTAACCCTATACTATAACCCTCACCTAGCATGCGATCTATACAATACACAATCTCAAAGAGAAAAGTAGACCATAGCCTACCTTATAGCCGAATAGTAATCTCGAATCGCCTACAAACTGCTCGTCTTCACTCCACAATCCTTGAATGATGTCGCGCTAGCAAAATCATAATCTACACTTTAATATGAGTAAAACAAGACCATATTGCAATATATAACTCCGGGCCAAAATTGGGTCAAAAATAGGCCCGTGGAACCCACTAATGAAATTCCAAAATAAAATTTGTCACGAGGTCCCTCAAAATACATAGAATGAGTGCTCGAAATTTGAATACAAATGGAGTCTCAATTGGGGTTTAAAACAGACCCAAGAGAAAGAAATACAAGAGTAAAATCAAGAATTTAAACTGAGTTAGAGACGAAATTAGGCATGGAATTAGGCGGAAAAGGATCAAGGAACGATAATGTAACATACCTGAGCTCAACAAGATGAAATTCCAATAATTTCCAAGCTCCCGATCCTCTCTAATGGGGTTTTAAACTTAGAGAATGAAGCTGAAATTCGAGGAAAATGATTTATATAAACAATCAGTGATGGCCGCTAAAGCTGTCAAATGGCCGCTAAAACGGAAAAATGGTCGCTAAAGCAACCCTTCCTTGGCTGGATGGCCACTGCTAAAGGGGTCATTTGGCTGCTAAAGTGGTCATGGGCCATTAAATCGGTTGCACCTGCAACAACAACTTAGGCACCAACAATTAGCTAAGTCCCAACAGACTCTGACCGGGTGCGCAAGATTTGTTTGGAACCCCGTGCATGCAAATGAACCATGCTACCCTATCAAATTTGACATTCTTGACTCAATAGAACCATCAAAATTTCCATCCGAAGTCGTTTCGATAACAAGTGGTCCCCACACCCATTGTTTCATTTTTCATCAAATTTCACCCAAAATGAGTTTGGAAGCCTTGGGACTCGGACCAAGGGTTTCCATAGCCTAAAATCTATGTTTTGGAGCTAACGACACTATCAGAATCCTCATCCAAGGACATTTACTAGAAGTTTTGGTCCAAGATCAATTTGTCAACTTTAAAAGCTCCAAATAGGGAAAGGGGCTTAAAACCCAAACGAACTGCTTGAGAATCGAACTGACGGTCCCGACAAGTCATAAATGACCTATAGCCACTATGAGAACGTACAAAATGCCAAAAACATGTGGAAATAGAGAAAATGACCTGGAGGGTCATTATAGTTACCATTTTTTTTATTAACCCAATCATGTTTAATGAATTGCCCATTAATTCAATTTTTGGAAACAAAAGTTGATTAAATTAAATTTGAAATAAAGAAATATAGCTCATTAGAATTACATCAAAAGACCTATTTAAATTAGGATTAGTTCGTAAATGCCTATGTAACACGTGTTTTAGATAAAATTAAAGTACCTCATTTGTTATCTGCACACACATACAACATATGTTTGAAATAGAGCAAAATGATTCAAGTGCACATTGACCGATATAATTCTCATGCAATGTCATAGCAACAATCATGCAAAGGCTAGAGCAACATATTATGGTGGCAAATGGTGTATACAAAATAACTGCATAAAACATCATTTAGAACTCGACTTGATGATGATCACTAATATGATCAAAGAGGATGGCACTACAAACCTTAAACCCAAGAAGATTATAAATGTCATCAGTCACATCATGAAGGAAGTCGAGGTTGAAGTCTTGTATCCTGAAAGGAAAGCTAACCAAGTTGTCGATTTCATGACAAAACTTGAATCTTAAAGTATAAATAGTACTTTAATCTACTATTTTCAACATCTTCCAAAAGAGGTGAGGAAATATTTAAACTTGACAAAATGCAACTCCCTAGTATTTGGAGAAGACACGACAAGTTCACTTTTTTTTGTTAGCTGACTTGCTTCCTCTCTTTCCTTGCACTATGGAGGAACTTTTGCTCATACGTTATTCCTCATGGCTTGTTAGGAAATTTGTACATTACGGTCTTTTTCTTGATGGTGGTTTGGTCTTGTTCCCTCTTCACTTTTTGTAGATACAATTAGTATACCATATTTCTGGTATACTATGAAAATTCTACACTTACACCCCAATAAGATATAGTTATAACTAACTATATCAAAACATAATTATAAAAAGAAACTTTCAATCAAATATTTTTATAGAGTTATTTTTTGAACTTTTAAGATGGAGATAAAAATTTAACAAAATTTCTTATTCATGCCTTTGATTATAGAAACGTAAATATTATCTTTCGAAACTCATAAATTTATTTGAGCCCAAATGAATATTGTAAAGACAATCAAGATAGTTCGACGTGAGCAGTACTAAGAGAATGTAGAGATTGTTTTATAATGACATTTGCAAAGTATTATGAAAGTTGCACTTAATATAACAGAATCTAAGACTATGTATTGACATAATTAGTTATTGTTATGAGAATAATATATAATCAAGGGTCTAATTAGAAATTGATTACAAATGTTAATCGTGAAGATATTCAGGAAGAGATTGTCACTCCACATATGCCAATTATATTACAAATGACCATATAAAAGACATATGGATGGTTTTGCAAATTACATATGACAATTATATTAAAAATGACCATATGAAAGATATAGGAATGGTTTCACAAATTAGAGAGATCCTAGCTAGAGACAGTTCATTTGCCAAAGAAAGTTAGAGAAATCAATGAAGCTAGAATAACCAACTTAATATTCTAACTTTTAGAATTGCCAAAAAAGGAAATATTTTCTGTGATTATATTCACATACACAAACGGTGTAGTACTTGATTTTTGGTAACCCTAAAATATGGATATCTTATTAAGGCGGAGTTTCTAACAATTTTGCTAGCCCTAGAATTTTGGCTTCACTTTTATATAGAATGGTGCACATTTTTCATGTTTTATTGAAGACGAAGCTATGCATCCACCTCCATGTATGTACTCTTCGCTTGTAATTATATATGAATGATGTCATGATGGCATAGCATAATTTCTATTATGGTTCTCGAAAAAAATAACGAACAAAAAGATTTACAAAAAGGAAGGGACTTGATATAGGGTCGACATTAGCTCATTATGACAAGTTATCGTATTATTTTAGGGTTACTCCTTTTTTTTATGTGATATAATAAGTAATTTTAATGTGATAAATCTTAAAGTTGGATGACCACTGTCCCACCGGTGAAATTTACTCTTTTATCTTTCTTATCTAGAAAGATTAATTAGTATTTTTTTCTGTAATCTTAGAAGAATAGTGTATATATATATATATATATGTGTGTAAACTCACATATGGCCAACAATTCAAGAAATCCTTCTACTGAGAATCTATTAAGATCAACAAATCCTTTGAAAGATGGATCGATCCATCGGTATTTTGGTAAAAAGGAAATAAATAAAAAGTAGCATTGCAACTAGCTAGCTAGCCTTGTGGTCCAGTATTTTTTCTGACCCGCACATAGTGGGAGCTTAAATGCACTGGGCTGACTTTTTTTATGATACCCTAGATGATGTTGATTCTCCGACTCGCACAAGGTTCAACTTTCCAATAGCTTCGCGCTTGTTTTTGAAATACATCTCAAACTCATCTTGTTCCTCATTTTCAGTCATCTTGATCTTCTTATTCATTTTATTTTCTAATCTCATGTTTAAAGTCCATTTTAGTTGGTTAGCTAATATCTCTGGATTTTCCTTTTCATATTCTTTGGCAACATGTTCATCCTATGTCTTTTTCCTCCTATTTCCACTAATAGTAGTATAATTTCACCCTTCACCATCCTTTTTGTTAATACGCACCCACTTTCGTGTAGCCCTAGCCATGACGGATTCCATCAGTGTAATTGAAATTCCTGGGAGTTATACATTTGTGAATTGATACGAATGAGAATTTTAGCATTATTGGTGTTTGATGATTCTTCCATCTTCACATCACCTTGGGTTGCTGGCTCAAGATGTGCAAAATAAACCTGTTGCCCAATGATTAGATGTAGGGTTAAATTAATGCAATGTAATGACCTAGTTTGTGAAACTTTACTTTTTATAAGTTTTGATTATTTTTCCCTTCTCCGTAGTTGCTACATATTGGTTTTGGGGTGTGGGGATAGTAGGCATGGTTCCCGATGCAATCAGGAATGATTTCGGTGAGTTTGAGCTTTTTAGAGGCTTTAAAAAGCCATATAGTTGACTTTGGTCAACATTTGATGTTTCAGGTCCTGGATGGTGATTTGTACAGTTCCATTTTATCTGTAATGTCGAATTTGGGTTCGTAGAGGGGTTGGTTCAGTTTCGGAACCTTTATTTTGCATTTCGACCCTTAATTTGGAAAATTGCCTTAGAGGAGTCCCGGGGGTTAATTTATTAAAAACAATCCTTTTCCAAAAATCTGGCATTTTTATTAAGTTCAGAAAGTCAAAAATAGACTGGTAGCATGTATGGTTTACTTCTGTCGAGTCCCGAACGAATCCCGAGGGTCCATTAGAAGATTTTAGAAACCATGCAAATCAGTAATTTTGTCACGCCCCGAACTCCCACGAGGCGTGATTGGCACCCGAAGCCGACAAGGCCCGAGAGAACCAATCTTTGCTTCTATTCACTCATATACATGTCATAGGAAACACTACTATCACATAGAAACATGAGGGGCTAAAATCGGAAAGCATAGAACATATGACGTATATACATATGAGAAACTTGGCCGTTGAGGCCATCAAGTCAAGATTTCATCTATCATCTTATACACATACACCCACATACGTCTACAAAAGCCTCTAACAGATGCATTGACCAAAACCAACTGAAAGTCGGGACAAGTCCCCGCTTTATACACAATGTACAATATCAAAGCATATGAACCACTGTGACTCGGAGAAGCCCCGAACTAACTGGAGCTCACCAATAAACCGCAAACAGCTGGCAACCTACTGTGGCGGCCTACTAGTACCTGCGCCTGCAGCAAGTAAGGTAAATTCCCCGAGAGGGGTCAGTACGAAATAAGTACTGAGTATGCAAGGCTCAGATGAAACTGTACAATACAAGAATATGTCAATGAACTCAAAACATATGAATAATCAATGTGGGTAAGTCACCATGTTGCATTTTGGAAACCATGTGGATTGCTTTCATTACTTTCATTACTTTCTTTATCTCAATGCTCACTGATAACAACGTACCCGGGCCCCTACTGATCAGTGGGTCTTTCATATCATATCATTGTGTAGGGATCGAGTCGAGCTAGGCTTATGCCCCTAGACTTGCCACCCATACATCAATGCATCGGGATCGAGTCGAGCTAGGCTTACGCCCCTAGACTTGCCACCCATAAATCCAAACCTCGGGATCGAGTCGAGCTAGGCTTACGCCCCTAGACTTGCCACCCGTACTTGATCATTGACCACATTTGCATTACTTTGATCATTACTTTGAGATTGATACTTTGATAATCATAACATCACTTTGGAACTTTGAACACAACATTGTTGGAAACTTTGAATCATTGACCAATAAGTGAAGAACATGTGAACAAATATCAATGAGAAATATAACATCACTAGCACCATGATACTATTGGAACCATTGGACAAGAAGCCATGAACAAGAGACACAAGTATAAGCACTATTGGAATATTGGAACATAGCCTTCTTTGAACTTTCGGAACATTAATCATGAATATGAGAAATGAGATTCACAATTGATCAATGAGTAGGAAATATATGACAATGACCATGGATAAGTGCATATGGGATACCTTAGTACATTTCGGAATAGAACTAGTGAAATATCAATGTGAACACTATTGGCCGTAGAAAGATACGGACAAAGTAACCTTGCATACCTTGTCTTCCCAATGTAAGTACACAATCAAATATGTGAGAGCAACAATTCCGCTCCTTCTTTACGTTTCACTCTACATCACAAATACATAATGGAACCAACATTAACCACCAACTACCTTACAAATGCATACAATAACAACAAGTCACATTTTTGGCTTTAACATGTCATTTCCCCTTGATAATATCCTTTTCGGCATGGTCATATCAATAATACCACAACATGCCCAACATTGACCAAAATATCATTTATGAATTTATTATTCCAATAATCCCACAATATTCCATACATTGACCAATACATGATAGCCAAGATCATGTCACACCAAGTTCATATTTTACACTTCTCCATCACCACAACATCACAATTATGCCATCAAATTACTTCAATACACCTCACAACAACAAATCGGCCAAAATCCCATAATTTACACTTTTATGGAAATAACAAGTTTCTTAATGTAATCACACCATACATGTTGGTATTTCATCCATACCATGCCTTTTCATCAAACCCACAAGTCATATTTCAAGTTTAATTCACAAGAATGCACATCTTTTATCAAAAACCAAAAGTGCACTATTCAACACCTTGCCACCATAACTACCATGATATACATAACCTCTCATGTACATAATATATTAAATTACAAGAATAAACACTTACCAATACTTGTAGGATGATGCTCTTGCCCAAGAAGTGGACTTAGGGTTTGAGAGTCCAAAAGAAGCTTTCTTGAGAATTCTAGAAAAAAAGATAGAAAAGCATGTGTGTTGTGTGTATTAAAAATCTGATTTTTGGGGCCTTTATATAGACCCTCTTGGCCATCCTTAGCCACTAATAATGCATTTAATATTTTGTCTAGAAGGTCAATGGAAGAATGGGTCTTTTGACCCATTTTGGCCCATGCTTTTCTTCTCATTTTGGCTCACTTTGGGCCTCAAATTGGGCCCAATACTTATCTCAACTTAGCCCACCAAATTCCATGTATAATCAACCATATATATCATGTTTCAATAATTCCATAATCTCACGACAATATTCTCTTACGAGTTTCTCATTCGTAGTCTCATTCGCAAAAATAGGAATTCGAGTCGCCCATGGCTTTATTGAACATCTTGAATAACTATTTATCTTTCATGCTTTGATCATGTAGGAG
This sequence comes from Capsicum rhomboideum, assembly GCA_031232105.1. Classification (NCBI taxonomy): domain Eukaryota; kingdom Viridiplantae; phylum Streptophyta; class Magnoliopsida; order Solanales; family Solanaceae; genus Capsicum; species Capsicum rhomboideum. Next base: position 38,919,947 of record CP124716.1, read on the forward strand.
TATGTAGGAGTGTATTGAAGTCTTTGAAGCTTTAACAATGCTCAAAGAACGCCAAAGAACCAAAAGAAACCATCTAAGAATCGACGTAGAATCGCGTTACAAAATGAGCGCGGAAGGGCACAATATGTTGTGCCTTGCGCCACTTGCTGCAAAGCAAGCAGTGGCGCGAGATCCTGCTGCCCTCTGAATCAGGTGGCTTGCGCCACACACCCTGAAACAGGGAGTGGCGCAAGTCTTGGTACTTTGCTGAATTTTTCGGCCACTTTTTCCAACACTTGCATATCGTCCAATACCCTATCAAAACACTACAAAATACTTACTTAGTGAGCTTTATCATCAAGTAAACATGACTTCAAGTCACCAAATGAGGTTAGTATGTGTACGGGGTATTACCCAAATGCTCCACGAAAGCACAAAACACCTCCTACGAAGGTCTACTCGCATGTGCGTGGCCAAATTTAAATTTTCTCGTCATTAGCATTGCCAAATACATACTTATATCTCTCGACACCTAAGCAAACATTATTCAGCATCATCAAGTAGGGTTGGGAAGGTACGGGGTGTTACAAATTTTCCTGATATCGGGTGTAAGTCACCTCCTTATTTGTGAACACGGGCCTCCGGTTGCAAATGTGGAGAAGGATGATTTCCTTCAGCATGATCGTGAGGAGGGACCCGCGATCGCGAAGAACAAATTGGATTTCAACTACTTTAAAACCATCACCTTCAATTTGCATGTATAATCTGTGGGTTATGACCCACCCCATACCATTCATCCTATCAGTTTAATACATTACCAATTCCCTATTCCTATGATTACCAATGTAGATTCTTTTGAATATACCAACACTAACCACCCTTAACAAATAAGCATTTATTAGATTAACCCTAAAATTCCAGACACCACACTATTATTAATCATAAAAGAATGAACAACAACAACAAGGTAACATATAAAAACCATGTACAGTTGCAATATCGCAACATAAAAGCAATTTCCCACCCAATTAATCAGGTTTTCATCCGTTTTACCATCCAAACACCGTGCCCGAAGGCCTAAGCATGCAATCTCCCATTAATCTACGTCATGCTTATGCTTTCTAACCCAGGTCTAAACTACTTAGTTAAGCCTAGCCTACCTGGATGCTAAGCAGTTGCAACGGATGCATAAACGCGAGTTTTTGACTACGTGAAGATGAATATTGACGTGAAAAATAGCAGTAAACCATTGGTTTTACCCCATTAACTCAGAAATCCCTCCTCTCCATTCCTCATAGGCCATGAGATAACCCTAGAAGGGTTTTTGAATAAAACTCATCCTTTTACAACTGAAGAGCATATGAGAGAAATATAAAAATTGCACTCGGGGTTTCTGGTCCCGTCATCTCGCTATAGCAGACTGCCGGCCGTAATGGCATCGCCGTTATAGCAAGAAAATCCCTACTATAGAGGGATGACATCATCCCGACCAAAATTTCAATTTCTAAAATTTTAAGTTGCGTCGCCCCACACAAATATTTGATCGTATTATAAAAATTTTCCACTACCCGTACTCGTAGTGAGGTGTCTTTTAATAACAATGGAACAGGTCATTACACATATTCATCAAATTCAAGTATTCATTTTAAGAGTGTACATTCAACCAAATGGAGTCTAAAATCTAGTTCAACAATCATAAATTCAATAACTAATCTAATCCTCCTTTATTTCTGATGAGACCCGTGATTCTACTATTATCTAGCAACCCTTACTTTCAAGTTATCACTAGGTTCAAGTCCCTACTCCATTAGCCAACCATTCAACTTTTATACCATTTCCAAGGGATACTATCAACCAATAATTATTTTCATCTAATTAGAATATGAGCAATGTCAGACCATATTCCAAACACACATAATGTCAAGTTCACCCTTTTTATGGAATTTTGGCCGAATTAGATTATAGGCTCACACAATCTCCTTGTTACCATCTATATTCACATAATTCACGTTACAATCCACCATGGAGTCATACAAAAACAAAACACACCTCAATGATTCATACATTAGCGTAGAAATACACAATTAGATCTTTATGACATTAATCCCATGTTTTATCCATCTGAACTCCGCGACCGCAGGCCTAAGCATGATTTCTCCCGTCAAATCTATACTACGAATACGATTTCTAACCACAGTTTACTACTCATAAATCATAACCTGCCTGGGCGCCAAGCTGTTGCAACAAGAAAGCTATAACATGGATGATCTTCCTTCTTCTTTATGTTTCCGAAGTTTAAATCATCTAATAAACAATAATTATAAGAGTAATTAATCAACTACTCTTCAAATAATACTTTGGGAATTCAAACCCACTAGCTCTACCCTTCAATCTACTCAAAATCTCTATATTTTGGAATGGTTAAATCAATTTCTAGTCCTAAGGACATAATCTATCAATACTAACTCAAATTCAGGGGACTTCAACCTATTAATTCACTTTACACCAGAAAATTCAACCTAGGTTAACTTTATACCACCACCATGATCAATCTAATGTAATTCTAAGGATTTTATAGTTAAACAAGCTTTAGATTGATGGAAAAACATAACTTGAGGGAGGAAATCGATGGAAAACTAAAGAAATCACCTCCCTAGAGTTGGGAAATGATAATTTTAAGTTCTAGAACTGAAACCCGTCAAAAATAGGCTTATATATTGCTACCTTCCTACTATAGCAGGAAAATTCCCGCTACAGCGGCCTGATCCCGCTATAACGACCTTAGCTTTTCAGCATAAATAGTCTTCAGTAAAACGATCATAATATTTTACTCCGATGTCGGATTAATGAAAGGTCGGTGGCACTGGAAAAATCTCAGAGATCTTTAATTTGGTGGGTATTGGGCCCCATAACTCCTTATATTCTAGGAGGACTGCTCGTTTGAAGTTGATCCAAAATTAAACTTAGCTCGAAACTCAATCTGTAAGGACACTTCCAACTTAACTTTGTGATAGGGGTATTGTATGACCTTAATTCATAACTAATGCACTCACATACCAAGGAATTAATACTAACACCTATGAGGAATGAGATTTATATACCTTTACTGCAGATATTTTCAGTGACGATGTAATGGGTCGTTACATTTTTCCTTTTCCAAATTAAATAGTAAAAACTAAGTCTGAAATTTCTTCACTGGTCTATTTGTACATTATAAAATTTGAACATATGCCATGGCCTATGTCGTGCGCCACCAATGCACGCTAAGTTCCCATGTGACCCAACTTGTAAAAGTTGCCAAAACTTATAAAAATACAGTAAGCCAAATCAATACAAACTAGATAAATTCATTGTTGCTAGTGCTCGAAAAATTAATCCGTTGCTAAGTAGTTTGAAATTTCTAGTTTTAGAAACATATAAAATCAACTTAGATCACTCAATTTATTCAAACAACCATCAGCATATATGACAGAAAGTAGAGAGAATCAGCAAAAAAGCATTAACTGAACAATCATGTCACGTTAATTGCACTGGTGATAGATTAAATGTTGTAACCATTCATATCTCAATTGAGTCTGTTTGTTTTTTTAGGTTTGGGGCTTAATCATTCATATCTTACCAATTATATGCAATTGTTTTTCTCTATTATATAAGGGAGATTGTAGATTTTGATGTATAACTATCAGATTGTGGCTTCATGTACCAAATATCTCAATTGTTACAATCACTAAATGGGTCTGAATAGATTGAATGATTAAGATCTATTAGGGGTCCTTCGCGAATGCGGTACCCCCTTCACAAACACGAGATTGGACCGGTTTAAGCGTTCGTAAATGCGGTCGGTTCACCGCGAATACAAAGAGCAAAGTCAGACCGGCTAGGCCGACTTAACCTTTGCTAATGAGGCGGCAGGCCCACGAATGCGAAGACCAATAATCTAGCCTTTTGTAAATGCAGTCAAGGTCACGCAAACACGAATTCCAAATTGGCCTGCACCAGATCTGGAAAAACCAGCATTTCACTACGTCCGTGCGGACTTTGACCAGGGGTTCAAGATTAGTTTGGAACCCCATGCATGTAAAAGAACTATACTACCACACCAAAATCGATATTCTGAACTCAATGGAACCATAGAAATTTCCAACAGAGGTCGTTTAAACAAAATCTGGGCCCCACACCCATAGTTTCATTCTACTTAATAACCCAAAATGAATCTGAAAGCCTTGGGACCCGAACCAAAGGTTCCCCCAGCCTAAAATCAATGCTCTGTAACTAACAGCGTGGTCAAAATTTCCATCCGAGATTGTTCACTAGGAGTTTTGGTCCGAGATCAATTCCTTAACAACGAAAGCTCCAAAATAGAGAAATGAGCCTAAAACCCAAACAAACTGTTTGATAACTGAACCAATAGTTTTGACAAGTCATAAATGACTTGGAGCCTCTGTGTGAAGTCTTGAAATGCAAAAAATACATGGAAATTGAGAAAATGACCTGGAGGGTCATTACAATATCCACTACAAAGAGGACTTTTGTCTGAGAAAGTCAATAGATCGAAGGAACCAAAAAACTAGAAAGGATGAGGTACTGGGCCTGCATGCCCAGATAAATACTTCCAAAATAACCTCTAAGAAATGACAATGCTTTCAAGGGACTTCTTGTCACCCCCCAAATCCCATTGAGGCAGACTGGCACCCGAATCCGATAAGGCCTGAGAGAACCAATCATTACTCATGCCCATTCATATGCATGCCATAAGAAACATCACCATCACGTAAGGACATAAGATGCTAATAGCGGAAATCATGGAACATGTGATACATACATATGTGAAACTTGGCCGTCAGGGCCATCAAGTCAAAATGGACATACATCTCTTACATTCATATATCCACATATGTCTACAAAAGCCTCTAACAGATGCACATACATAATCATCCTAAAGTCGGGACAATTCCACACTTTATACAATATTTACAATACCAAAACCAATGTACAACTGTGACTCGGAAAGCCCCAAACCAACTGGATCTCACCAAAGATCAGTAGATGACCCGCAACTTACTGTGGAGGTCTACTAGTACCTGCACCTTCGGAATGTAAGGTAAGTCACCCAAGAGACATCAGTACGACGAATGTACTGAGTATGTAAGGTTCAAATGAAACTGCAGGATATGTAGGTGCTTCCATGAAATCAAATATAAGAGAATAGTCAGTACAAATAAAACACCGGTCTGCATATGTGGAACCATTTACATTACGTCCTTTCCTTCTTTTGCTTTTACATTTATTCATCTTTATCGTTCTACCCATGCTAGGCTGTTAAGTCGCCCCTGGGATGAGATTAACCCCTGCTAGGTATTTTAACCCCTGGGATATGATTAACCTATTCTAGGCTTTTCTATCTCCCCTGGGATGTGATTAACCCTTGCTAAGTACTTTGACCCCTGGGATGTTATATTAACCCATGCCAGGTACTTTGACCTCTGGGATGTTATATTAACCCATGCTAGGCTTTTATGTCGCCCCTGGGATGTTACTCAACCAAACAATTATACATTACTTCATATCTTTACTTCTATGAGAATGATACATTGGTGATTGTACATTATTGGAACTTTTGGAACATTAGTCAAAGAACATGAGACATGTGAATCACAATCGATCAATGAGCAGGGAACGTATGATAATAACAATTGGTAACCGAAAATAGGATACCTTAGAACCTTTCGGAATGGAACAAATACAATGTCAATGTGAATACTATGTGCTGCAGAAGGATACGAAAAGAGTAACCTTACATACCTTCACTTCCAAGTATGAACACACAAGCCTATATATGAACACAATAGTCCAGCTCCTTCCTTACGTTTCACTCTACAATACAAGTACATAATGGAGCTTACATTAACAACTAGTTACCGTACAAGTGTACAAGAAGACAATGAGCCATATGACTGTCATATAACGGTATTTTACCCTTTATAATACAATCCACTGCATTATCATACCAACAACACCATAACATTCCACACATTGACCAAGACATCATAAACCAATAGAATTTCACACCATGTTTACCCTTTACGCTTCCTCATTATCATTCCGTCACACTTACTCCATCAAATTGCCTCATAACAACATATGAACAACAATCCATAATTAATTTAATCCAACATGCCTCCATACTACCCCTTAAAGTCATTAAAAAGGTATCATAAGTTGATAATTACATCCAAAAAGGGTATAGGGGCCTTTGGGGATCAAAGAGAGACAAAACCATACAAAATGACTTTGTGGGGTGACTTACGAAGCCACATGCGCCCGCAGGTGGCTTAAATGCATCCCCAGGTGACATTGGCAGTGTCCAGGGTCACCTGCATTGGCATTTGTGCCCGCAGATGCCTTCATCTGCGGGGGCGGATGCCCAAATCGGCCAAAAAAGGTCTCTTTTGGGTCCTTTTGTGTAATAAATGGTACAAGGCCATAAGTAAGATTTTATTTATATATTTTTGGTCACTTTTATGCCAAAAAATACCCATGGTTTCACAACACACATGAACATCACCAAAACCACACTTTTCCTTCACTACACCACCAAGTCCATGCACAATTTTACAATAACAATTCCAAACATTATGTACAAGGATAAAACAAGTTAAGGCTATAATCACATCTAAAATGTCAATATTGAATTCATAAATTTCACTTCCTTTAATACCACAAGTCCCTTTTCAAGTTTATAAGGTCAAAACCCTTTTTCGATCGCAAAAATAGACAGTTTTACACATAGTGAACTGTCCAACCCTGTGTCAACATAACCAACATGATTTATGCTCCACCTTAAGCATATAATATATTAAACCATGAGAATAAATACTTACTAAATCTTGCAAGATGATGATCTTGGCCAAAGAGAATAGTTGCATAGGGTTTGTGTGTAGAGAGCAATATTTTAGAAAAGTCTAGAATGGCATATGTGTTGTGTTGAATAAAAATCTGATTTTTATTGCTTTATTTAGTACCTAATGGTAATACTTATCCTTATTAAATGCATGCTTGCTTGGTCAACCACAAGAATGGATCATTTCCATTTTGGGGCCATGTCTTCTTATGATTTTGGGCCTCATTTGAGCCCAATGGCACATGAGTCATTTAAGCCCAACAATTAATGCATAATTCACCACTACTGTCATGTTTAAATAATTCCATGAATGTTACGGGAATTAACTAGGTTCGGAAACATACAGGGATGTTACATTCTCCCCTCCTTAGAAACATTCGTCCTCGAATGTTAGTGACATTATTCAATTTAAACAATTGCAAGTTTAGGATTATTCTTCATGTTATCATACATATATACTTAACGCTTATAAATACTTACTTGTCATTGCTCCGATCTCGTATAATAAACTTTTTCTTCCATGTGAAACAAATGAGGGTACTTTGACTTCATCATTTCTTCAGCTTCCTATGTGATCTCTTCTATTTGCTGATTTCTCCAAAGTACCTTTACGGAAGCTATGTCTTTATTCCTCAACCTCTTCACTTATCTATCCAGAATGGCAATAGGTATCTCCTCATAGGTAAGATCCTCCGTAACTTGCACATCTTCAATAGGAGTAAAACGACATGGATACCCTATGCACTTTTGAAGAATCGAAACATGAAAGACTGGATGAACTGTGGAGAGTTCTTGGGGTAATTTCAATTCATATGCCACTTGCCCAAATCTTCGGACAATTTCATATGGCCCTATATACCGGGTACTCAACTTCCCTTTCTTTCCAAATCTCATTACCCCTTTCATCGGTGACACCTTCAAAAATACCCAATCACCTATAGTGAATTCGAGACCTCTTCTTCTTACATCAGCATAGGACTTATGTCGACTTTGGGCCGTTTGCAGCCGTTGTTGGATCACTTTAACTTTCTCCATAGACTGATGAACAAGATCTGGCCCAAGTAAAGCAGTTTCACCCGCTTCAAACCATCCGATTGGTGATCTACATTTCCTTCCATACAAAGCTTCATAAGGTGCCATTTTAATACTTGAATGATAGCTATTGTTGTAGGAAAATTCAATGAGAGGCAAATGGTCATCCCAACTGCCTTGAAAATCTAACGTGCAAGCTCGTAGCATATCTTCAAGTGTTTGGATAGTACGTTCTGGTTTTCCATATGTCTGAGGATGGAAAACCATACTTAGATTCACTTGTGTACCCAAACTCTGCTGAAAAGATCTCCAAAAATGCGCAGTAAACTGAGCTCCCCTGTCGGATATAATAGAGATCAGAATCTCATGTAATCGCATAATTTCTTTAACATACAACCTTGCATAATCTTCAGCTGTATAGGTGGTCTTGACTGGTAAGAAATGTGCTGACTTGGTAAGCCTGTCAACTATGACCCATATGGAATCAAATTTACGCAGTGTACGAGGCAAACCTGTGATGAAGTCCATATTAATCATATCCCATTTCCAGACTGTCAGATTGATACATTGCATGTAACCTCTTGGTTTCTGATGCTCTACCTTTACTTGTTGACAATTTGGGCATTGAGCTACAAATTCTGCAATGTTCTTTTTCATATTTCCCCACCAATATATTTCTTTCAAGTCATGGTACATTTTGGTAGCTCCCGGATGAATAGAATTTCGCGAATGATGCGCCCATGTCATAATTCATTTCCTCAGCTCGTCTACATCCGGTACACATAATCTACCTTGGCATTGAAGTACTCCTTCTTGTGTAAGATCAAATGCCTTTGTCAAATTCTGCTGTACATTCTCTTTTAGTTGCACTAACATAGGATCCGCAAACTGCTTCTCTTTCACTTCAGCTAGTAATAAAGATTCTGCCTTATTTTTTACAATAACCCCTTTATCTGAGGATTCAAGAAGACGAACCCCCAAGCTGGCTAATTGATGTAGATCTTTGACTAAATCTTGCTTTTCTGTCAATTGTCCACTAGTGCCTCCTAATGTCTTGCGGCTTAATGCATCAGCTACCACATTTGTTTTTCCTGGATGATATAGAATATCAAGATCATAGTCTTTTAATAGCTCAAGCCACCTCCGCTGCCTCAGATTTAGTTCCTTCTGCTTAAAGATATCTTGCAAACTCTTGTGATCAGTATAGATATCAACATGAACTCCATACAAATAATGACGCCATCTCTTTAAAGCAAATATCACCGCTGTTAATTCAAGATCATGTGTGGGATAGTTTCTCTCGTATGGCCGCAACTGTCGTGAGGCATATGCTATTACATTACCGTGCTGCATCAATACACATCAGAGGCCAACTCCGGAAGCATCACAATATACTGCATAACCTTCAATGCCTTTCGAAAGTACTAATACGGGTGTGGAAGTCAATTTATCTTTTAACTCTTGAAAACTTTTCTCACATGCATCATTCCACTGAAATTTGACTGCCTTGTGTGTAAGCTTTGTTAAAGGTGCAGCAATGGAAGAACACCCTTCAACAAACCTTCAATAATAACCTGCTAGCCCAAGGAAGCTACGAATTTTCGTAGGCGTCGTAGGCCTTGGCCAATGTTTCACCGCCTCAATCTTTTGCGTATCAACTCGAATTCCTTCATCTGTCACAATGTGACCCAAGAATGCTTCGAATTTCAACCAAAATTCACATTTAGAGAACTTTGCATACAACTTAAGCTCACGAAGAATCTGCAACACTTGTCGTAAGTGCTTAGCATGGTCCTCTTGTGACTTTGAATAAACCAGGATGTCATCTATAATTACCGTCACGAACACGTCTAGAAATGGATTAAACACCCTATTCATCAAATCCAAGAACACAGTTGGTGCATTTATTAGTCCAAATGACATAACTAAAAATTCATAATGGCCATACCGTGTTCGGAAAGCTGTCTTGGGTACATCTTTTTCTCTGACTCTGACTTGATGGTAATCCGACCTCAAGTTAAATTTTGAAAAACACTTAGCACCCTGTAACTGATCAAACAAATCATCAATTCTGGGGAGGGGATATTTGTTCTTGATCGTTACCTTATTCAATTACCGATAGTCAATGCACATTCTCAATGTGCCATCTTTCTTCCATACAAATAATATCGGTGCACCCCACGGGGACATACTAGGCCTGATGAAGCCCTTGTCCAGCAAATCTTTCAATTGCTCCTTTAATTCACGCAATTCTGCTGGACCTATTCTATACGGGGGAATAGAGATAGGCTGTGTGCCTGGATTTACATTAATACCAAACTCTACTTCCCGTTCTGGGGGAAAACCTGTAAGATCCTCTGGAAATACATCGAAGAATTCCTTAACCACCGAAATCGTTTGAGGAGTTGGTGGTTTCACATCGATATCTTGCACTCTTACTAAATGGCATATATACCCCTTAGCTATCATTTTCCTAACCTTAAGATAGGAAATAAATTTGCCTCTCGGTGCCCCCACATTACCCTTCCACTCAAGAACATTCTTTTGTGGAAAATGAAAATATACCTCCTTAGCTCGGCAATCCACCGTGGCATAACAAGAAGCCAACCAATCCATCTCTATTATAACATCAAAATCCACCATATCAAGTTCAATAAGATCAGCTAGTGTATCATGACCACACACAGTTACCACACAATTATGATATACTCTTTTTGCAACAATATAGTCACCAACTGGTGTAGCTACTTCAATTGACTTAGTTAATAGTTCTGGTGTTCTTGCAAATTTTGCAGCAATCAATAGAGTAACATATGATAGTGTAGAACCCGGATCAATCAATGCATATACATGATACGAAAATATGGATAATGTACTGTGACGACATCAGGAGAAGCCTTCGAATTTAGCCGGTCCACTAGAGCATAGGTGCGATTCTGAGTTCCACTGGAACTAGCTGCTCCTCTAGCACCCCTACCACGACCAGCAGGTTGTACACCTCGGCCTAGGAAAGTAACCGATGATGATGATGCAACAGTGGATCCCATAGGTCGTGCTATACCCTCCGTGCTCCTCTGTGGGCATTCTCTCATTATGTGCCCCGTCGTACCACACCAAAAACAAACATTTGTTCCCAACCGGCATTCACCTAAATGATACCTCCCGCAATGCTAACACAGAGGATGAGAAAATCCTGCTACCTGTGATCCATGAATTCCACTACTCTGCCCAGATTGACTAACTTTAAACCCTCGAAATTGAGCTTGAGTGCCTGCTATGGAATAAGAGAATGAGGGTCTAGGCGGTCTAGGAAACATCCTAGGCCTAGATTATTCTTGGGACACCATAGACTGTCCCATAGGTCTAGCTCTTTTGGACTGTCCTCTGTCAAATTCATGTACCCTTCTTCTCTTCCTTTGGTCCTCCATTTTCTGTGCGAAAGCCACTCTCGCTATATCCATATCTCTGTTCAAAGAAGCAATAGTGCAGTCCCTTACCAAATATGGCTCCAATATGTCCACATATCGGTGGACCCTGTCTGTCATTGTGGCTACTACATTCGAAGCATATCGAGCCAAAGAATTGAACTGCAAAATGTATTCTCTAACACTCAGATTCCCTTTTCGAAGATTTAAGAACTGATCCGCACGAGCCTTTCGGATCTCATAGGGAATATAGTGATCAAGGAATGCCGCTTTAAATTCTTTCCAATTAGGTAGAATTGCACCGATACCACGAGACTTCTTCCAATCTTCATACCACAATATCGCCTCTCCTTTCAATCTATATGCCGCAAGTTCAACTGTTTCAATACCAGTCACGTGCATAACCTCAAAAGCCCTTTGAATTTGGTCCACGAAATCTTGTTGATCTGCTTTGGGATCTGACCCCTTGAATATAGGAGGGTCTAATTTCAAAAAGTCATGCGTCCTGCGACTCCCCATTCTAGCCGCATCATCCTCATTTGTCGTTAGACCAGCTCGTCCTTGACTTTATGTCGCAACCAACTGAGTCAACATATGCACTGCATTTCTTAGATCCTGGTCAGTGGCATTCATTGGTGGTTCTGCGGGTACTTCTCTACCTATTGGCTCTTCAGGAGCTGGAAAAGTAGAAGAAGACCGTTATGCAATTTCAGTGTTAGCTCCACCATGACTAGCTTGGTCAGGTGGTAATTTACTCGTGCCTTCTCCGGCAAGCACATCTACCTGCTTACCTTTGCCTATACCTCTTCTTGTCATCGGAATTTTACTATAAACAAGAAAACCATGTACCATGGTCAGATATGATTCCACTTACAACATTGGCTCTATTGCACGATCTAGAAATAAAGAAAAGAAACAACTCCTAAATGTCCCGTAGCCTCCTACTTATAAATGTGGTGCACAGTACATCCATAAGCAAGACTCTACTCAGACACGGCTTTGTAGACACCCTTAGAACAACCTGCTCTGATACCACTTTTGTCACGCCCTAAATCCCATTGAGACGGACTGGCACCCGAAGCCGATAAGGCCCGAGAGAACCAATCTTTACTCATGTCCATTCATATGCATGCCATAAGAAATATCAACATCACGTAAGGACATAAGATGCTAATAGCGGAAATCATGGAACATGTGATACATACATATTGAAACTTGGCTGTCAGGGCCATCAAGTCAAAATGGATATACATCTCTTCCATTCATATACCCGCATACGTCTACAAAAGCCTCTAATAGATGCACATACAGAACCATCCTAAAGTCGGGACAAGTTTCCGTTTTATACAACATTTACAATACCAAAACCAATGTACAACTGTGACTCGGAAGCCCCGAACCAACCAGAGCTCACCAAAGATCAGTAGATGACCCGCAGCTTACTGTGGAGGTCTACTAGTACCTGTACCTGCATCATGTAAGGTAAGTCCCCCAAGGGACGTCAGTACGACGAATGTACTGAGTATGTAAGGCTCAAATGAAACTGCATGATATGTAGGTGCTTCCTTGAAATCAAATATAAGAGAATAGTCAGTACAAATAAAACACCGGTCTGCATATGTGGAACCATGTACATTACGTCCTTTACTTCTTTTGCTTTTACATTTATTCATCTTTATCGTTCTACCCATGCTAGGCTGTTAAGTCGCCCCTAGGATGAGATTAACCCATGCTAGGTATTTTAACCCCTGGGATATGATTAACCCATGCTAGGCTTTTCTATCTCCCCTGGGATGTGATTAACCCTTGCTAGGTACTTTGACCCCTGGGATGTTATATTAACCCATGCCAGGTACTTTGACCTCTGGGATGTTATATTAACCCATGCTAGGCTTTTATGTCGCCCCTGGGATGTTACTCAACCAAACAATTATACATTACTTCATATCTTTACTTCTATGAGAATGATACATTGGTGATTGTACATTATTGGAACTTTTGGAACATTAGACAAAGAACATGAGACATGTGAATCACAATCGATCAATGAGCAGGGAACGTATGATAATAACAATTGGTAACCGGAAATAGGATACCTTAGAACTTTTCGGAATGGAACAAATACAATGTCAATGTGAATACTATGTGCTGCAGAAGGATACGAAAAGAGTAACCTTACATACCTTCACTTCCAAGTATGAACACACAAGCCTATATATGAACACAATAGTCCAGCTCCTTCCTTACGTTTCACTCTACAATACAAGTACATAATGGAGCTTACATTAACAACTAGTTACTGTACAAGTGTACAAGAAGACAATGAGCCATATGACTGTCATATAACGGCATTTTACCCTTTATAATACAATCCACTGCATTATCATACCAACAACACCATAACATTCCACACATTGACCAAGACATCATAAACCAATAGAATTTCACACCATGTTTACCCTTTACGCTTCCTCATTATAATTCTGTCACACTTACTCCATCAAATTACCTCATAACAACATATGAACAACAATCCATAATTAATATAATCCAACATGCCTCCATACGACCCCTTAAAGTCATTAAAAAGGTATCATAAGTTGATAATTACATCCAAAAAGGGTATAGGGGCCTTCGGGGATCAAAGAGAGACAAAACCATACAAAATGACTTTCTGGGGTGACCTGTGAAGCCACCTGCGCCCGCAGGTGACCCTTGGCAGTGTCCAAGGTCACCTGCGTTGGCATCTGCGCCCGCAGGTGCCTTCGTCTGCGGGGGCGGATGCGCAAATCGGCCAAAAAGGATCTCTTTTGTGTCCTTTTGTGTAATAATTGGTCCAAGGCCATAAGTAAGCTTTGATTTATATATTTTTGGTCACTTGGATTCCAACAAACACCCATGGTTTCAAAACACACATGAACATCACCAAAACCACACTTTTCCTTCACTACACCACCAAGTCCATGCACAATTTTACAATAACAATTCCAAACATTATGTACAAGGATAAAACAAGTTAAAGCTAGTATCACATCTCACATGTCAATATTGAATTCATAAAGTTCACTTCTTTCAAGACCACAAGTCCCTTTTAAAGTTTATAAGGTCAAAACCCTTTTTTGATAGCAAAAATAGACAATTTTACACATAGTGAACTGTCCAACCCTGTGTCAACATAACCAACATGATTTATGCACCACCTTAAGCATATAATATATTAAACCATGAGAATAAATACTTACTAAAGCTTGCAAGATGATGATCTTGGCCAAAGAGAATAGTTGCATAGGGTTTGTTTGTAGAGAGCAATATTTTAGAAAAGTCTAGAATTGCATGTGTGTTGTGTTGAATAAAAATTTGATCTTTCTTGCTTTATATAGTACCTATTGGTAATCCTTATCCTTATTAAATGCATGCTTGCTTGGTCAACCACAAGAATGTATCATTTCCATTTTTGGGCCATGTCTTGTTATGATTTTGGGCCTCATTTGAGCCCAATGGCACATGAGTCATTTAAGCCCAACAATTAATGCATAATTCACCAATACTGTCATGTTCAAATAATTCCATGAATGTTACGGGAATTAACTAGGTTCGAAAACATACCAGGCGTTACACTTATCTAAAGGCATCCCTTTTTCCATCACATTTTTACTTCATTTCCCAAACAAAAGACTCATCTTTAACAACCAACAGGCCTCCAACTGAACTGAGCATGATTGAAACACGCAATCCCGAACTATAGCATGCTGAGATCACACTGAAATAAGCATAACAAAGCAGATACTCAATGAACCTAAAGGCAACCCAATGCATGAACCATACAACCAACTCCAAATTCCAAATCTAATATGTTCTTGCCTTTCCAAACCTAATGTCTACATGGAACTGCACCGAAGCTCTCCAACATCATTCGAGTCCTGCCCGCAAAAACACATCACTCTAACCTTGAAAGACTGAAGCTGACCCACTATAAATCTACACGAACTAGCATATGAACAAGGCCTCATAATGTTCTACCTGAATGCTCAAATGGTGGTGACAAAAGCTTATGATCTCTACCAAAGCCAATAACCAATCTGGATTATCCTTAAAACCAATAGTCACAAATCCGAGACACAAGCTCTCAAAACTAAATGATACACTCTAGAATACCCCACCAACTGTGAATGAAACCATGCCAAGCCCAACTCAAGTACCTTCTCCCTAAGAGTAGATATTCAGAATTCTGACGACAACTGAGAATCCTAGTCAAAAGCAGTAAAAGCTAATACATGTGCCATCGGACTTTCCCTCAAGCATTTATTAAGCATAATCCATCTGGACTGAAGAAAACTGAGTTGGTAGGTAATTAGTAGATCTAGTCAACCTATCGACGAAGTCCCAACTAAATCAAACATAGGGCTACAACCAAGTTATTCAACTCATAGCTGTAATCTCTACATCAAAGCTCAACTACTAGATCTTAGTTATCCAAACCGCTCCTGCTGACGAGTAAGAGTTCATATTGCAAAATCTATCATGACCTTCAAACCGCTATTAAAAAGAGTCAAAATATAAAACTAAAGCCCACAAGTCTTCACTATGATCAAATACTCAAATCAATCTCACTATCAAAGATCAAACATATATCGAATGGTTTTCGCAAGGGCTGAAACTGAAATATTTCCAAAAATATAATCGCAACTGAGGAAAAACCATAGGCTAAGAATATGAGCAATCAAATCCACATCCTATAAGGTCATAACACATCAAGGCATAACCAAGAACTCACCAAGGCTGCAAAGAGTACTAGTCTTATCCAAATCACGAGCAACTCAGAAAGACACGATCTTAGCTTGAATTTGGTCAAACCAATATTCAGTCTATGGCAATGAATACACACTTCCAAAAGACACCTACTTTGGTCACCAAAAATTGATACACAAACATATACCAAAAATAAAAAGCAACCCACAAAGTCATATTTGGCCGAATAAGTGCCGAGATGAGAAATTTCTGAATTCGCCCATTTAAACCAACCTTAACTCAACTGAACCATGAATCACATCGTAGAAAGAATGGGTTACCAAACTCAACACCAATACCAAGATCAAGACTCCTACTAGGAGACGAACCCAACAGACCAAAATGTATGCCTTAGACTTATCAATGATAGAATCGGGCTATAGAAAAAAATTGTCCAAGCTAAAATCATGATGAAACCATGGAAGGCCAAACCTTCCTTCCCACAACCCTTTCAACAACCGATCTAACCTTACCAACAAGGAGAGGAAATCAATTAACAAAGGTTCTAATCCAACAGACATGAACCGCAAGAAAGAGATACTAACTAGATAACGCTAGTCTAGCCATCCATCAAGTAAGAATCAATCAACGTCAAAATAATGACAATAATAACAATAGTATAAGGTGCAGGTGGAACAAAAATGAGAAACATAACTACTACCACTATAAGATCACAATAAGGCCAATATGCTAAAGAAAAGGGACTTTAACCCTAGTGTTGCACCCCAAGGGAATCACAACACTGATACACTCAATCCACTACTAAAAGAAATCATCTACGAGGGTAGTCATATATGTATAAAACTACACAAGGGCTCACAACAATCAATTTAGTAATTCTAAGGTATAAAACCACCGATAGGAATGAAAAACCCAACACAATTCAAACAGAAACTAAAAGATAGTAAATCAAAATCATACCTATACGATGGAATTCGAAGTCATATTCCCTGAAGTCCCCAAACATAAATTAATATGAACACGTCGAAATTTGGACTGAGCATCTAAACAATCAACTAAACTACTAAGTGTACTGCCTCTGATCGAAGGTACCATATCTCTAAGAGACTGATCTGGCTGCACTGACTGCTCAATAATCCCATGTCGAGGACACTCCATGGACTAATGACTAGTCTCTCTACAGTCATAACAAACTCCTGAAGCTTTAACATCACAAGAAACATGAGCTGACCCTCATTGGCTGCCCAACTCACGCCTGGGGCAATCGCTAGACCAATGACCAATCTTACCACAATCAAAACATGCCCCTGGAACTCTCTGATGGAATATACCTACTGATCCAAAATAACCTCCACGTCCTGAAGACCTAGACCGAATACCCTATAATGTCTGACTAGAACTCTAGCCACTGTGACCACCATGACCTAATTGAGAGCCACCTATACCCTAAGGTGCTATTTGTACAGATCTGATAGGTTACAAATAATGTTGACCTCTACTTGGGGGATCCCGACCTCCATACGAAATATCACTAACACTGTACTGCGGACATGGCTTCTTACTGCCACCTCCCTATGTGCCAATACATGCCATCACTGTAGTCCTCACATGATCAACAACCTAAAGGAATGTATACCCAGTTGCTATCAAATGCTCCGATGACAAGCGGAGTGGTAAAGTCATTCCTCTAATAAATCTAAGTACCATCTTGTACTTTATAGGAAATAATATAGAAGTATGTCTGGCCCACTCGAGAAACCAAATCTCATACTCTAAAATTGGTAAAGAGCCCTGTTGCACACCAACAAACCCAACTCTGGCCTAAGAACCACTCGATGTACTAGGGACCACTACTGATAGTGAAGTATCCACAAAACAACTTGAAATCCCTAACACGGTATCTTGAAAAGTTGAGGCGGTCACAAACTTTGTCAGATCCTGAGATGGCCCAGGACTTTCTAGCTGATGCTGAAGATCCTCAATATCAATCTCTAACTCCGTAGCCCAATGCTGAGCTAAAACTCTAGTAACACGCGCAGAAGGCCCATCCGCATATATCGGCAACCTCATGCTATCTATCTGTGAAAGAGTGGACTCAAAAGAAGTACTTGGTGATTTATAGAAGTGTGTCCACACAACAAAGAGTCAAGAATAGGATTACCTAAGAATTCCCCATAACCTCCCAAAGATAGGATACAGACGTCTCTGTACCGATCCATAGGACTCTACTAGACACTAAGCTCTTGTACCAACAACATCAGTGAACCTATGCTCTAATACTAATTTATCATAACCCTATTCCTCAGGTCATGATGTCACCTACTATAACCCACTAGTAGGTAAGGTAACCCATAGTATGGAACGGCTAGTAATGGACTACTAATAGAAATGTAAAAAATAGCATAAAGAAATTTAATAAAGAGACTAATATATAGATTACAACCCTAAAACCTGGTGAAGTCAGTACAAGAGCTTTGAATACAACAGAAGTATGAAGTGGAATACAGAGTCAATATATATACATAGTTGTCTCTGAAATATAAAATAGAGTTCAAACTAACAATATGAGGGAGAGCAGGAATACTCCGAAGGTCAGGAGCTCACCCCAAATCTTCGATCCATGGCTGCCTCGCATGATGCACATATCAATGGTGAGAACTCATAGTATGATCTGCAGGCTACAGAAGTGTAGTATGAGTATCAAACATGTGTTACTCAGTAGGCATCAGCCGACTGAGCTCCAAAGATAATGCAAGCATAAATAACATGTAAAGCAGGAATATAACTACAGGCAGCTATCCAAGAAACTAAATCATAATGATACTAATGAAGAAATAAGGATAAATTATCCTATTCTAACAGTGTTCAAGAGCTAAAGTGCAATACCGTATATCACTAGCCAATATACAACTGAAGAGTGAAAAAAGGATATATAGTAGTAATACAAGGCCAAATGGTACATATACAATAAGAATAGATAAGGAAAGAGAGAGAGAGATGGTAATACCATATATACATATATATATATATATATATATATATATATATATATATATGTACACATATATATAGGACTAAAATTAAAGTAATATCCTAAGGGAGCCAACCTAACATCTCGATGATTATAACCAAGAAGGAAAGCTAATACTAGCATAATCGAGGTCTCTAACAAAAATGAAACTAAACATGAGATAATCTAACAATAACGTATTTTACCAAAGCAGAGAGAAAAATTTAAAAATGTACCAACAATCTCTAGTACTAGTCCATAACCATCTTGTCACGAACTAACCATAATAACCAACAATAAAGTAACCGGCTAGTCCGGACAATTAATAACCTAACCGGGTCCCCATAAGCCCAAAAGGCCCAAGCAAGCACTCAACAAACAGTAACCATAGCTTATACCTATACAAGCCCCCATAAGACCAATAAATATAAGCACCAAACAATCATACTAGTGATAGAAGATGTATATGAATAAATAAATGCACGTGTGATCCAGTACCATCAACCAATCAAGTTCCATAATGTACCAAGTGTATACTCCTCCTCCAACTTAGTAGCTCGCAAAGGCAGGACCTACGGTACCCATCCTTCTCTGGTACTGTGGCTCACAAATGAAGAGGTCCATAGGGGACTTGGGATATTCGTATACACTGCTTGGTCCAAAACTAAGACTTCCAGTAACCATCATAATCAATCTACTCTGTCTAGTATCGGAGAGATATCTAAGTATAATGAGTTCTCAAAATTAAACCGAGACTAAAAGAGTATAATTTTGTAAATTCATTGTTCAAGATCAAGTTCGGGACTAAATCGGCATAATAATGTGGAAAGGGTCAGAATCTCCTTCGATCGAAGTAATTAGTAGTGGTAAAAGCATGGATCAACAATGGACTGGAATTAGCTTTGGTCTAATTTCCAAAGTAATATGTTTAGTTTTAAAAGTCATAATTCCATAATAAGGGTGGTACGACTTCCGTTTTCAAAAAATCAATTTTAAAGTTAGGAAAAAGGGATTTAGTAAAATCAAGGTTTTAAACCAGAATCATACCACTAAATTAAGTGTGAATGCGTCTAAATGTATGCATGCCATTACCAGTATCCAGACAATACAATCGTAAGCATCTACGCATCCATAAACTATAATCACATCCTTCTAAAGGATAAAATACTAACCTGGTGTCCAACTGGTGTCATAACCACGGCCTTGGGCCCAATAATATATAAATATATAGATATCAACACCGTAATATGGGAAACTGAAATGCTAAAACAGGAATCAAACACAAAGAAAAATGTACATACAAGACCAAATTGGAGTAGCACTTTTAAGCAGGAACCTAGACGAAGGAAGACAATAATAGGATGTTTGAGAAAGAGGATGTACGGGTTAGATCGAAACTTTTTGAGAAGTAGTATTATCTCCTTGGAGCTCAATCTGCTGAAAGGAAAAGAAATAACTAGAAATTTGTCAACACTGATCTGACCCTAAATCAAAGAGTTCTTGAATCATACCTCAAGGTAGATGGTTGATGTTACTGGTTTAGAGCTGAATAAATCTTCATCGAGTTGAATTCATGGCGTCAGTGAGATTTTTTATGCCCAAGTGAAACTCACTCAAGCTCTCATGCCTTGTAACCCGGTCTACATTGGTCTTCGCTTTAATAGATCCTATGAGAGGCAGAGGATGCTGGAGCGATGCTGGAGCTATTTAAATTTTGCCATGGTCTAGAATGAAGTCGATTGAGTTTCTAGGACTTTCTAATTTCGAGTTTTCTTTTTTGCTTTACCTTTTTAGATTATATTTTTTGTCTGAATTTTGTCGGGTAAGGGTCTATTTTGGGCCTTTATCATATTTGTAAATAATTTTTGTTTTACTAAATGGGCTTTTAGCCCAATTTCATTTTTTAAGAAAAAAAAGGCAAATAAGAGCATAAAGCTACTAGGAGGATCTAATCAGGTAATATCATCCAATTCACTAAGTGATAAGGTAAGTCTTATACTGAAGGATTCTTTATGTCAATCTATGGTTAAGCAAGTCTATCATCTAGTGTAACAGGATCCTACAACCATAACGGGTATTCTAGGCTAAGGTTCGGGTCACATTTCCATTCTAAATTTCCCTAACTAGGTCAAGTCATGATATACTAGGTATAAATCTATCCTATAATCCCTACCTAGCATGCATTCTACACAATACACAATCTTATAGAGAAAAGTAGACCGAAGCCTACCTCAATACCGAGCTGCAGTCTTGAACCATCCATAAATTGCTCGTCTTCACTCTACGATCCCGAAATGATGTTGTAATATCAAAAAGATAATCTACATATTAACACGAGTAAAACAAGACTCATATTGCAATATAATAGCTCAGGCCAAAATTTGGGTCAAGAATGGGCTCGTAGGGCCCGCAAATAAAATTTCAAACTTGAATCCTTCACGAGGTCCCTTGAAGTACAAGGAATGTGTGCTCAAAAGTTAAGCACAAATGGAGTACAAATCGGGGCATAAATCAGCCTTGAGAGATGGCGAAAATAAGAGGGAAAACAAAAATTAAACAGAGGAATTAGGTCGAGAATTTACGAAGAAATTTATGGGAAATGATCATCTCCACTTATTTTACATACTCCCAATGTCACTTGTTCGATTCCCATACTTTTCTTGAGCTCTAGGGAACTTTAATGGCCGAAAAAGTCCTAAAATGGGCTTAGGGTCGAGAATGAGAGAAATATAAAGGGGCTGCTAGGGTCCTTCATGAATGCGGGACCCTTTTCATGAACACAGTATCGGACCAGCTTAAGCCTTCGCAAACACATCTAGTCCACCGCTAACTCAAAGAGCAAAGTTAGACTGGCCAGGCCGACTTAACCTTCGCGAACGCGGCGGTGGCCCATGAACGGGAAGGCCAATAATCTAACCTTTTCCGAACGTGGCTAAGGCCATGTGAACGCGAAGTACAAATGGCCTGCACTAGGTCTGGAAAAACCAGCATTTCACTACGTCCTCACGAACTTCGACCAAGGTTTCGGGATTTGTTCTAAACCCTTTGTACTTAAACAAACTACACTACCAGACAAAAATCGACATTTTGAACTCAACGAAACCATCAAAATTTTCAACGGAGGTCATTTTGAAAAAATATGGGCCCCACACCCATAATCCAATACATACGCAGCCCCTTGAACTTGTTGATTTTTTCCGTATTGGGACATCAATTAGGTCATGTACCTATTGAATCCCTAAGTCCTTTTATAAAGTGTGTCAATTAAACACAATCGTCTGACCTAGCATGGAATGTGTAATACACTCTCTCTAGGAGAGTGAGAAGCCATAATCTATTCTTATTTCTTTTTTTATTTTTTTCTCTTATTAGTTGCAATTCAAAATATACAAAAACATTAAATGCATAAGACGCAAAATTACATACTTAGAACATAAGAGACTGGAAGATTTCTATTTTCGACAATAAGTAGTTCTAAAATCGTTAGTGACGGGGTGGAAATATACCATTGGAGGTTTTAGAAAGTTTGAATTTCAGATTCCACATCGGGAATTTGAGTTCTTTCCTCTAGAAGGCCGCGACTATGACCCCTGATTTTGTTTTTGACCTCTGCAGCCATTTGTCTAAGCTCTTCCTATGTCCTGTAATTTTTGGCAATTATCTATCTATGGTTTCTCTCTGAAAATTATGTTTGAGAAGTGAGAGAAAAATTGAAAGAGATGGAAAAAAATAGGATGAATGTGAGGGGAAAGGTTGGCGATAATGGAAGAAGAGGGAGAAAGAAGAATTTGAGTATCTAGAATTAGTTTTTGGTGCTTCAATGACGGAAAGAGATGAAGGCTTTGAGGAAGAAGAAGGCATGAAAAAATGGGATTTTTTTTCTTTCTTTTAATTCTGACTTTTTCTTCTTTGATGACATGTATTTTTATTATTGGTTATAATTTCCATGTCATGGCAAGTGACTTTCACGCACTAATCCTAATCTAGAATTGTGCAGTTTATGCTCAATTGACATAGTTTGAATATAATTGAGGTGTTCAATAGGAACATGGCCTAATTGAGGTGCCAACACGAGAAAAATCAACAAATTCAAGGGGCCACGTATGTATTCCGCCAAACCAAATTCTACCCAATAGTCCAAAATGAGTCTGGAAGCCTTGGGACCCGGACCAAGGGTCCTCCTAGCCTAAAATCAACGCTCCAGATCTAACAACATAGTCGAAATTTCCATCCGAGGCTGTTTATTAGGATTTTTGGTCCGAGACCAATTCCTTAACAATGAAAGCTCCAAAATAGGGAAATGAGCCTTAAACCCAAATGAACTATCCGATAACCAAACCGACAATTTTGGCAAGTTATAAATGACCTGTAGCCTATGTGGGAAGGCTCGAAATGCCAAAAATGTATGAAAATAAAGAAAATAACCTGGAGGGTCATTACAACTATTTTCTATAGCAATAGTTATAATTATAATGAACCATAAGTTTAATAGGGAGTGTTAAACATATTTTGGTGCCAATCTAAGGTGTGTTTATACAGAGTCAAGCATTTTTCAGAAAATATTTTATTTTTTATTTTTGAGTGAAGTATTGAAAACACCCCAAGCTTGGCGTGGAGTATTACTTTAGACCACAAACTATACTTAGTATTAGAAACACCCCTACACTTGACTAAATGAATTTAAAAACGCCTCACGTTTTACCATATCTAACTAACATATGTTCACTCGCGGTCTAGCTGAACTTTTCTTTGATGTGTTATTTATGTGGCATCCATGTGGATATTTAAAGTCAAAAATAAAAAAAAAATATTTAAAAAATAAATCGACTAAAATAATCCTATCCAGTGACAAACTCTCTAGCATCTCTAGAACTCTTCCTCTTCTCCTTATAATTCTCTCAGAATTTCCCAACATAACCCTTTGATTTCCATTTCCATGGAAATTAAAAGGTATTAACCCAAAAGCTTTTGATAAAAGTATTGGTAATAATCTCTCTTCATTTTCATTTGTAGTTTATTTAGTGTGGGTGGTTATAATTAAATCTTCTTTCGAGATTGTCATCTGACCATGAAATTTTCAATGCTACCAGAAATCCACATCTACAAAATATAGTCATCAAAAGAATTAAGGTTGAGAAAATTAGCAATTAAATAAGAAGGTAAAAAAACGTGTAAGTTCAAATTTGGAGTGTGTTTTAATAGAAAAAAACTTAAATAGGAAGAAAAAGGGTTGTGGTAGCAGTTAGGGTGTGTTGAAAATTAAAGTAAAAAGTTTAAAATGGGGTTTTTACCATTTAATGCTTATGTAACATTATTTTTAAGCAGTTTACGCACCTCCAATGTGAGTTTCATTAGCCCTAATGTGGGTTTCATTACTCTGCTTCCGTCTTCATGATTTTTATTTCTTTTTGCTTTGTTGTAACATCTTTCTATTTTTTTTTTTTGGTTTGATCCAAATATTCATAATGCCTTGTCTTGTTAGTTGTTAATAATCATTTAATGTGTTTGTTTTATCGTAAAATTGTTCTATATTATACTGTCACCAGTAAGACTTGGGCTTTTTCTAGGAAATATTTTATGTTATGCCTATTTTATAAATTGTAGATGTCTATGTTAGCGGAAACAAGTCCCTCAAAGAAGTTAGGGAAGAAGAGAGTTCATCAGATGGTTGATACTAGATCTCATTCTACATTTAAGCACCTCAAAGTTGATACGGAAATTCGTGGTCCATTTGTTCATCAAAACAACCAAAGCAAAGTTTAACAACGTCAAGTCTTGGTTAATCGTAGAGGAAATAGATGTGATTGGTTTAAAAATGGTCGGCTTGAATTGCCCGCTATTACTGGTCATGGATTGTTGTTAACTGAATATGAACATATTCAGAAACTGAAACAAGTTAGAGAGACTCGTAAACTTTTTAATGATCTCTATACTAAACTTTAGTGAGAAGTTAAAGCCGAGAAACATGAAGGACGCCCTAAAAGAACAATCTATATAGAGGCAGCAAGGATTTTGAGAAATAAGGAGAAGTGGGTAAATTGTGAGTAGGCATTTAGGCATGTCCCCAAAGTTGAAATTAGGGATCAATTCCGGTTCAAGTCAAGGCATCAAGGTATTTTAACTCTAGGAACATCCCCAAAGGCCCACTCACAATTTACCCACATCTCTTGAATTCTCAAAATCCATGCTGCCTCTATATATAGATTCTTCTTTTCAAACGTCCTTCATGTTTCTCTGCTTTATCTTCTCGAGAAAGTTCAGTATAGAGATCATCAAAAAGTTTTCGAGTCTCTCTAACTTGTTTCAGTTTCTGAATATGTTCCTATTCAGTTAACAACAATCCATGACCATTAGTGGCGGGCAATTCATGCCCACCGTTTTCAAATCAATCACGTCTATTTTCTCTATGATTAACCAAGACTTGATGTTGTTGAACTCTGCTTCGATTGTTTTGACGAACTAATGGACCACAATTTTTCGTATCAACTTTAAGGTGCTTAAATGTAGAATGAGATCTAGTACCAACCATCTGATGAGCTCTCTTCTTCCCTAATATCTCTGAGGGACTTGTTTCCTCTAACACAGACATATCTACAACTTATCAAATAGGCATAACATAAAATACTTCCTAGAAAAAGCCCCAATCTCACTAGTGACACCAGTATAATATCGAACAATTCAATGATAAAACAAACACATTACGTGATTATTAACCACTAACAAGACAAGGCATTATGAATATTTGAAATTTTGTAGTAATTGTTTTTTTAAAAAAAAAACATGTTTGCAGAATAACAATTTGTATTGGCCTATGTTCCAAAAATGCTTTGGTACAATCAGTATCTAACCCTAAATTCAAATTAACCAAACTCAAATTAATTTAAAGTGATACTCAAAACATTTTTTATAGGTGTTTATAATGCTCTTATACTTACACTTTTTGCCCAATTGAGAGAATTCATGTGTTTTTCCCGGTTGACTGATAATACTCTAAAAAATGAAAAATATATCAATGATTAGAATAAGATTTTTTTAAAAAAAGTTAGTGCTATAGTTAAATTCATTACATCTTTCAATATTGAATTTTTATAATTTTAGAATTCACCAACCAATACTAAGAGAATAACATTGTTTTCAAACAATAATTAAAACAAAATACAAAAATGGAGTTGAGATTTAAAAATCAATAGAAACTGAAGATATGAAGTTAGAATTATTTGTTATCATAAGTCATGCTCAAATTAAGCTCACACTCGTTCTTGGAGTGTACACTTCACAATACAAGTGTCGATTTCAAGTAGAGCAGATATAAAGAGACTAAAATGAGTTCATTGATAAAAACCTAAATTTAAATCTATCAAATTTAAATCCTGAATCAAACTTTATTCCTTAGCTTGGGGAGTTACTCAAGAGCCTCATGCCCTCACCCAGAGTTAAACAATCAAATTAAAATTTGTTGTCCTCCTTTACTGCTCAACATGCCTTAGAAGCATTTTTCAAAGGCCACACATAGGGGCAGAGCCAGCTTAGGCTCAAAATTTGTATTTGTATTAAAAAGAGTATTTGATATGTACAAATAATTTATTCAGTATACATAAAAGCAAAGAAGAATTAGAATTCAAAATTTATAATCAAAAATTCTTGACTTTGCCTCTAACCTTACCTTGGTGCAAGGCCCGAGACAAGTCCCAAGAAAGCTATTTAAAATATCAATAAAAACCACATATTTAGATCAAACAAGTCATACGTAGCAACAAATGAAACGAATTTTAGACAAACATATGGAACATCATTATATTTACATATATTCTTATATGCATGTGATTCCTTAGTGAATCGTTGAATGCACCACAAAGAAAAAATAAAATTATATCAATGAAAATAAACTAAAGAACTATAAAACATCAAGAGAAAAAATACTTGAAGTATGAATTCAGTGTTGGCTTCCTAAGATCCAAAATCTTTTTTAAACCAAAACCACCCACAATGCAAAGGATTGGTATAGCTCAAACTATTTGAGAAGATTGAACAAGGGTATGCCAATACCAAACTCCTATTTATACTAATAAAAGTGAGGTAAAATAAGGTATGCAATTGACTTTTATTCAGATTATGTTTCTTTACATCAATAAATTCCCATATCAAACAAGTTAATCAATTACAAATTTACCAAAATAAAAGTGAAGGTAAAATAAGATATGCAATTGATTTCTATCTATTCAAATTTGATTTCTTTAAATCAATAAGTTTTCATATCAAACAAGGTAAGTCAATTAAAAAGTTACCATAATAAAGTGAAGGTAAAATAAGATATACAATTGATCTCAATTCAAATTGGGTATTTAAACAACAAGTTTTTATATCAAACAAGGTAACTCAATTGCAAAGTTATTACATATAACAAAAATGAAGGTAAAATAAGATATGCAATTGATTACTATTCATATTGGGTCTTTACATTAACAAATTCTCATATCAAACAAGGAAAGGTAATTTAAAAGTTACACATAATAAAAGTGAAGTTAAATAAGGTATGCAAATTGATTTTCATTCAAATTGTGTTTCTTTATATCAACAAGTTCTCATATCAAACAAGGTAACTCATTACAATATTACACATAATAAAAATGAATATAAAATAAGTTATGCAATTCATTACTAATCCTATTTAGGTAAAACTCTTAAGTCGGAGTGGATTTTGTTTCCACTTCCATTTTTCTCTTTTTCTCTTTTATTTTTCTCTTTGGATTAGGATAGACAAAATCTCTTTCCTATTGAATCATGGGTTCAACAAGAGACTTAATCTCCCAGGAATACATACGAGTGCAATAAGTATGACTAAAACATCATTAATTTACGCTTCCAAGTTCTCTCCGATTTCTATATAGAAAATAGTTATTGGAAAAAATATAGAAAAATTGACTAATATAGTTGCCCATATAAGTTTTAATCTCAAAATAGTCATACTTTATTTTGACAACCTCATTATCACCAACTTCAACGTGGTGTTTACTTTTATTAGTTCGTCTAATAGTTTGATTAATTGTAGCATTTTGATTCTATCCATGTATTTGTAGGTGTAAGGATAGATACAAATCTTATTTATATTTATATCCTTTTTAAAAATTTAAATTAAATAGTTATAGGCTTATATTTGGTGTATGTAATAAGTGTATGATTAAAGTATTGATGTTACTTGTAATGATTATGCATAATATATAGTGTATAATTGACGAATAATCACTACCTCGTCTATGTATAATCTATATGTATATCTTATACATCTATTATAAACTAAATATATAGTCCTATAACCATTTAGTTTAACTTGCTTAAAGGGATATAAAATATAAATAAGATCTGTACCTATCCTTACCCCTACAAATACGTGATTAGAAATAAGATTTGTATCTATCCTTACCTCCTACAAATACGTGATTAGAATCAAAATCCTAAAATTACTCAAACTATGTGGACTAGCTAATAAAAGTAAACAACATGTGAAAGTTGGTTATAATGGGATTGTCAAAATAAAGTATGGTTATTTTGAGTTTATAACTTATATTGGCGGCTATTTGTGTTTTTCTCCCAAAAGTATAACTGCACAGAGTGTCTACATCAAACCAACATAATTTATTATGGTTAGGTAAATAAATAAAGTGAAAATACATGTTAATTAATCATGATTAACAGGTTAAGGAAATGAACTACATATTCAAATAAGTGAAATTTGAAAAAATCATTTTCACCCCCCCAACTTTGCTTTAAAATCAACCTCCTCCCGCCACCTCAGCTTTGAACAATAAACTTCCCCCCTCTTTTAGCCTACTCAATATTTATTTTATTCTAGATATTTTCAATCACCATCTATATAGTATATTTTTATATTATATATAATATTTTATCTTTTAATCTTGATATTTGTGTAAGTTTTGTTCTTTTGAAAGCATTTTTCTAGTTTGAGCCTTCTTGCATCTTCATTATGTTGATTGTGACATGTGAGAATGGCTGACATGATTTTTGAGTTGATCTGAGGTTTGGTGAAGATTTTTTAGGTTTAAAATTGAAAATTTGAGAAGTTTGACCAAAGTCAATAATTTGGGTTAACGAGGTCGGTTTTGAGTTTTGACAATTCAGTTATATCTTAAAGATAATTTTGACTTAGTTGGATGGTTGGTACAAGGTCCGAGGTGTTCAAAAGTGTTTTAAGCCTTCGGTTAAATTTTTGAGATTTAAGAAAGCTTAGAGTTAAAAATGGTCAATATTCAGTCAAGATGACATCGGATGGGTGATTTGATGATTCCAATAGGCCCATAACGTGTTTTATCATTGATTTACAATATTGGTTTGTGGGGGGGGAGGGAGGGGGGGGGGAGGTCTTGGACAAGTTTCAGGTGTTAGTTTGGAGTTTGGTGTTTTGACTTCGTGGAGCTTTAATAGCATCACCTGAAACAAATGAGCTCCAAATGATATTTGGATTGAACCATTAGATTCATATTTAATTTTTGGAATCATAGTGAAAAGAATCATCGCATTTTGAATTCATATGAGGGAGATATGACCATTTTAGCGTGAACAGCTAATGCTGAGCTTTGGTATGTGCGCGATTACACTAGAAAGGTGTAGTACCAGTGAAGGAACACTACTAAAAAAAGGCAAAAAAACGACGGACAAAAATCGCTCCAAAAAAGCGACGGAAAAAGCGACGTTGTCCGTCGTTTTTGTAATTTATTTTAAATTTTTATTTATTATTTATTAAAATCGACGGACAGCGTCTCAATGTCCGTCGCTTATTTTCGCGGATTATTGTGCCAAACAATTAATAAATAATTTATAGTTTTTTTTTTAATAAAAGCGACGGATAGCGTCGCTATTAATTTTATTAAAAAAAAATAAAAATTACAAAAGCGACGCTGTCCGTCATTTTTTTAATTTAAATTAAATTTTTATTTATTTTTACAAAAATCGACGGACAGCGTCGCTATTATTTTTTTAAAAAAGAAAATTAATTTTTAGAAAAAACGACGTTCTCCGTCGCTTTTTTAATTTATTTTTAATTTTTCTTTATTTTTTAATAAAAGCGATGGACCGAGTCGGTTTAGTTAAAAAAAAAAGTTTATGAAAACAACATTTTCCGTCGCTTTTTTAATTTATTTTTAATTTTTATTTATTTTTTACTAAAAGCGACTGACAGAGTCGGTTTCGTTAAAAAAAATAAAAAATAAGTTTATGAAAACGACACTGTCCGTCACTTTTTAAATTTATTTTTAATTTTTCTTTATTTTTTACTAAAAGCGACGGACAGAGTCGGTTTCGTTAAAAATAAAATAAAAAATAAGTTTATGAAAACGACACTGTCCGTCGCTTTTTTAATTTATTTTAAATTTTTTACTAAAAGCGACGGACAGAGTCGTTTTTGTTAAAAAAAATAAAAAACAAGTTTATGAAAACGACACTGTCCGTCGTTTTTTTAATTTATTTTTAATTTTTCTTTATTTTTTACTAAAAGCGACGGACAGAGTCGGTTTCGTTAAAAATAAAATAAAAAATAAGTTTATGAAAACGACACTGTCCGTCGCTTTTTTAATTTATTTTTAATTTTTCTTTATTTTTTACTAAAAGCGACGGACAGAGTCGGTTTTGTTAAAAAAATAAAAAATAAGTTTATGAAAACGACACTGTCCGTCGCTTTTTTAATTTATTTTTAATTTTTCTTTATTTTTTACTAAAAGCGACGGACAGAGTCGGTTTCGTTAAAAAAAATTAAAAATAAGTTTATGAAAACGAGTATATACTTACGTTTCAATAAAATAAATATATTGTCCATCGAGTATATATTTTTATACGTTTATATCTCGTGTAGTTATTTACGTAATAGTCAAAAGCTAATTGAATGTATACAAGTATATTGAATAAGTTCAGGGGCGGATCTATATAGGCCCGTGGGGGTGCCACGCCACCCGCAAGCTTCGGGTGAAACCCTATGTATATAGGTGTATATATATATATATATAAGATATAGATAAATAATTAATGTGGGACCCAGAACTATTAAGAGGTGTTGTGATGCCATTGGCGATGACTGAAACTACCACCCAAGGGATGCATGATCGAATCTTTCTGGCAACATTTTTATTAATAAAATCTAACTTGCAGCTTCAAATAGAGAGCAAATTCAGTTTCAGGGCAAGTTTTAATGATTATATTTTCTTTCTAATTCTAGTGCACTTGGTTTTCATTAATTTATTAATCTTTGAACTTTTTTTATTTTTATCATAGTTATTAGCTACGAGTTTGACCCAAATAAATGTCCCTACTATTATACACATTCTTTTCCTAGTAAAAATTATTATTCTCAAAGAACCTCCTTTCTTGTTTCAATTCTTCCAACACCCTGTTAACTAAAAAAAAAGTGGGAAGTTACGTTTTTTTTCTTCTTAATCTCATTTTATAAATTAAATTAGAATAAATTCATGTACTTTTTTAACTGATTATATATGTCATATATATAAGATCATAGTAACCCCAATCATTAATTTTCATTTAGATAACAATAAAATTTATTTTCCTAATAAAATTGAAAATATTCTTATTTTTTAATTTCTTGGAATTGATTAGGAAAATTTTTGCGTTACCGCAACTGTGGAGATAGCATTCTCATTTATAAACCGATAGAAAATGAAATGCGAAATAGCATTGGTGATCAAAATTTATATGATAGTTTAATTTGTTACATAAAGCATGATGTATTTACAAATTTAAGTAATGATGCCCTCATTGGTCGTTTTCAAAATATGAAAACTCTTCGAGGATAATTATAAATAAATGATGTATATTTATAGTATTAGCAATATTGTTGAAAATTTTATACTTTGTGTACCTTGTGAGGAATCGAAACCCAAGGTTGATGTAATGAACTAATTGATATGTCTGCTTGGCACCCGGAAGCTCCAAATCCTGTATCCGCCTCTGAATACGTTGATATTAGACGATCGAGGTAATAATAAACTGTTGGAATTATAATAATGTAAGGTAAATAATCAATAATTAATTAGAGTATAAGGAATACGTTGTATTATGGGGTAATATACTCGTGCATGTGATCTATATGTATATTTTGGTTAGTGATGTATGTAGTAGTCAAAAGCTAAATGGTTAAGTATATTGAATACGTTGATATCATACGACCAAGATAATGTTGAACTTATAATAACGTAAGCTAAACTAACCGATAATTTATCAGAGTATATATGAAATACGTTATATTACGGGGTAATATACTCGTGTATGTGATGTATATATATAGTATGTATTTAGAACCTGTCCGTCGCTTTTTTAATTTATTTTTATTTTTTCTTTATTTTTTACTAAAAGCGACGGACAGAGTCGGTTTCATTAAAAATAAATAAAAAATAAGTTTATGTAAACGACATTGTTCGTCGATTTTTGATATTTTTAATTTATTACTAAATAAATAATTTTTATATTTTAAAAAATTAATTCAATTTTTAAAAAAAAAAAAAAAATCGACGGACAACGTCGATTTTGTCCGTCGATTTTTTAGTCAACTTTTTAGTCTTCATACAATTAGGGCAAGACCCACATCCCTCTCTATCTCTTTCTTTTTGTAATGACCTTCCCGGTCATTTCCCTCGTTTTCGTGTGTTGTCAACGTGTAGAGCTTTTCTATAAATGTCCCAAGTTATTTATGACTTGCTGGGACTGACAGTTCGGTTCCCAGGCAGTTCGTTTGAGAATATTATTTAGACCGAGCACATTGTAAAATATTAAATTAAATTTAAATTTGGTAAAATGACATAGTTAATGACCTTTTGAAAATATTTTTGCAATTTATACAATTCTTTAGTTATGATATATCTATACTATTTTATAATAGTTTTATAATTTATTAATAATTTAAGCGGAGATAGTGAATTTAAATATGTTAAAATAATATTTTTATTTTATAGAGGTTTTGTTAGAAATAATTTTCTATTAATTATGGTATATTCAAAATTTTATATTTATTTTACCACGAACTTATACAATATCCGAGTATTTATATAACAAGGTAAAGATATTAATCCACCTCACTTCCACGTGGAATTGGGTGGAGTAAAACATCCTGTTACTAATAGTATGAGTGACATATGTAGTGTTATACCTAATGACCTAGTGAATAGATTGGAAGCCGTGCTTGTATAGATATATACCCACATTAATCTCTCATCATTTTCCTTTTTTAGGTGTTGGTAGGTTCACTGTAAGCAAACAAAATATATAGTAGTAGCATATATATGTCCTACACTTCTATTTATTTCATGAATATTACGTAAGAGAAAAACATCATAATTAGGTGCTTTTACTAGTGCACAACTCCTCATATTAATTATCTACGTCAATTTATTCAAGCTCGGGTTCTAGTGGGAAAGTGTTTGTGGACGTGTAATAATCGTTATTTTGGTAAGTTTTATTTTATTTACGGTAGTTTTCTTATACGTTGGTATTGTTGATGCTTAATTAGAGCTTAATATTAGCTCGGATTGGATAACATCTGTTGTGACTATTGGTCACAAAGTTATTTGGGACACTGTGACGGTTTTGGTTTTGTGGTTCCGCAAGCGGGCCCCACGTGGACTGTTCGGACATTTTCCGAACTAATGTAATATGGGTATCAATAGTCATGTTTTGATATGTAGTTTATTATTTTGGTAGCTTGGCAGCAGTCAGAGGCCTCTCAGAAGGGAAAGGCTCCTATTTAACTGGCTTTAGCAGGCGTTCGACGGCGTCCAGGTAGGCTAGGTTTACCTTCCTTTACACTTAGATTGAGCTTATGTGTGATATATGTGTGCTATTGTGCTGGTATTGTGGGCTGGAATTATAGACTTGGAGGTGGTAGTTTGCTGTGATTTAGGCCTTCTAGGCCGGATAGGGCTGTTCGGACACATTCCAGGCCCGTTATCCTTATGGTACACCACTTATGACCTATTGGGGGTCGGATAGTATTGTTGTTATTGACTGCTGATTAGGGAATATTATTGTTGGACCTTAGTCCAGGCTTAGACAGGTATAACCAGACTTAGTATCCGGGACCCGGTAGTGGCCCCGTTACCCTTTTTATCGACTTGTCAGAAGGTTGACATTTTTGGGCTTAGTTCATCCATATGTAACCTGTTAGACTTGTCACGAAATTTAGTCGCCCCGATCATACCCAATTGACCTATTTAATCTCTTGGTCCCTGGTAGCACCGCACTTGATCGGGTTTGCTAGTCTTAGCTTAAAATTAGGACCTACCTTGCCACGAGCTACTCTAAATACCTAGACTGACTTATACATTGCATGATAGTAGACTATGGACCTAGGAGGACCCGGGGACTTACCTTGTAGACTTCGGTTTCGGCCTAGAACTAGCATGTTTTCCCCATTTATTAGTTATGGTGTGACATTTGGCTCTGTTCTGGTTACTGCGATGATGAGTTCCGGTTTGAGTCCGGCCACTGATTCAGATATGATGGGTACTGATTATTATGAGTTCCGATTCGAGTCTGGCCACTGATTCAGATATGATGGGTACTGATTATTATGAGTTTCGGTTCGAGTCCAGCCACTGATTATTATGAGTTCCGGTTCGAGTCTGGCTACTGATTCAGATATGATGGGTACTGATTATTATGAGTTTCGGTTCGAGTCCGGCCACTGATTATTATGAGTTTTGGTTCGAGTCCGGCATTTGGTTATGACATGATTGGAGAGTTTTGGTACTGGTTACTGTGACTACTGGATACTGATATAATTTTGAGACACTGGTGACTATGCATTTACTTTTCTTGTGTGTCCCGCTGGTTTATGGGGGCCAGGCTGGGTTATTGTTTTCTTCTGTGTGCCTATCAGGTTTATGGGGGCCAGATAGGTTATGTTTGACTTGTGTGTTTACTTAGCATTTATTTACTTGTTATCCTGTATCGCACTTACTTTCTCCTGAGCATGTCTATACGCCTCGACCGTTACTTATGTACTTGTTATTTATAGTTATACCCAGACTTAGCATGCATCCCCATACTTTAGCCTGTTTATATTACATTAAGCTCAGTCGGCCGATGATGTCTACTGAGTACCCGTTGCCCCGGTACTCATACTGCACTTCTGCATCTTTTTCCCCGATGCAGATCCAGACACTAGTCAACGGTGGTGACGAGACTCTTTTCTTAGCATTGACTCCGGAGCAGGGTGAGCTTACTAACGTCCGAGGCAGACCCTACTCCATCTCTACTGTATAGTCTTTTGCTCTCGAGACTGTATTACTTGTTATATATATTTGGTTTCTGTCTTATATTTTGAACTTGTCTAGTAGTGGCTCTTGTACCGACCTCACCAGGTCTTGGGAAGGGTTCTTGACTTTATATACTGTCCTCTTCCTTCTCAGTCTTGACATATATACATATTCTGATTCTATATTTAGCATTATAGCATGTTTATAAATATGGTTACTTCTACTTCTTCTCTCTTTTATGAGATTCCGCCCGTTAGCCCGTTGCTTGTCGCTCCGGGCTAGGGTTTGGCTTGCCTATTGGTGGGTTACGGTAGACGCCATCATGACTCAAATATTAGGTCGTGACACTTTTATTTTTCATTTTCTCAAATATCAACAACTCTCTCTCTTTCACGCGAATCTACTCCCGTAACGCCGTCGACGGACAGCAGCAGCCACCGCCACCGACGGACAGCAGCAGCAGCCGCACGGAGCAGCCTCCACCGCAGGACAGCTGCCGGAGCCTCCGCCGACCTGGGACAGCCGCCGCCGACCAGCAGCAGCAGCCTTCGACCAGCAGCAGCATCTCTCTCCACTCATCTCTGTCCACTCCTTCTCTCACCAACGACAACAACAACAACCAAGTAAAGGTAAGTTGATTTCTTTCTATTTTCTTATATTGAAGTCCCTAAATGTAGTGTTATGGTGGGATTATTTGCTGTAGAAGGCTTTGAAAGCCATAGGTTTTGTGATGATTATATGTGTGAGAGGGACATGCGACACCTCTACTTATTTGCTTTATTGAATTGTTTATATACTAGAATTAAAAATTTGAACTAGTGACTTGAAATATGAAATTGTGAAATTATTTTTTGAAAATGGTTAGGTGTAGTGACTTGAAATGTGAAATTATTTTTTGACAATGGTTAAGTGTAGTGACTTGAAATGTGAGCTTGTTTCTTGAAATAGTTAAGTGTAGTGACTTGAAATGTGAAATTGTTTTTTGAAAATGGTTAAGTGTAGTGACTTGAAATGTGAAATTGTTTCTTGAAATGGTTAAGTGTAGTTACTTGAAATTGTGAAATTATTTTTTGAAATGGTTAAGTGTAGCGACTTGAAATTGTGAACTTGTTTGTTGAAATGGTTAAGTGTAGCGACTTGAAATTGTGAAATTATTTTTTGAAATGGTTAAGTGTAGTTACTTGAAATGTGAAATTATTTTTTTAAAATGGTAAAGTGTAGTGACTTAAAATTGTGAACTTGTTTCTTGAAATGGTTAAGTGTAGTGACTTAAAATTGTGAACTTGTTTCTTGAAATGGTTAAGTGTAGTGGCTTGAAATGCGAACTTGTTTCTTGAAAATGGTTAAGTGTAGTGACTTGAAATTGTGAACTTTTTTCTTGAAATGGTTAAGTGTAGTGACTTGAAATTGTGATCTTGTTTCTTGAAATGGTTAAGTGTAGTGACTTAAAATTGTGAACTTGTTTCTTGAAATGGTTAAGTGTAGTGACTTGAAATGTGAAATTAGTTTTTGAAAATGGTTAAGTGTAGTGACTTGAAATGTTAAATTGTTTTTTGAAATTGGTAAGTGTAGTGACTTGAAATTGTGAAATTATTTTTTGAAAATGGTTAAGTGTAGTGACTTGAAATGTGAAATTGTTTTTTGAAAATGGTTAAGTGTAGTGACTTGAAATTGTGAAATTATTTTTTGAAAATGGTTAAGTGTAGTGACTTGAAATGTGAAATTGTTTCTTGAAATGGTTAAGTGTAGTTACTTGAAATTGTGAAATTATTTTTTGAAAATGGTTAAGTGTAGCGACTTGAAATTGTGAACTTGTTTGTTGAAATGGTTAAGTGTAGTTACTTGAAATGTGAAATTATTTTTTTAAAATGGTAAAGTGTAGTGACTTAAAATTGTGAACTTTTTTCTTGAAATGGTTAAGTGTAGTGACTTGAAATTGTGATCTTGTTTCTTGAAATGGTTAAGTGTAGTGACTTAAAATTGTGAACTTGTTTCTTGAAATGGTTAAGTGTAGTGACTTGAAATGTGAAATTAGTTTTTGAAAATGGTTAAGTGTAGTGACTTGAAATGTTAAATTGTTTTTTGAAATTGGTAAGTGTAGTGACTTGAAATTGTGAAATTATTTTTTGAAAATGGTTAAGTGTAGTGACTTGAAATGTGAAATTGTTTTTTGAAAATGGTTAAGTGTAGTGACTTGAAATTGTGAAATTATTTTTTGAAAATGGTAAAGTGTAGTGACTTGAAATGTGAAATTATTTTTTTAAAATGGTTAAGTGTAGTGACTTAAAATTGTGAACTTGTTTCTTGAAATGGTTAAGTGTAGTGGCTTGAAATGCGAACTTGTTTCTTGAAAATGGTTAAGTGTAGTGACTTGAAATTGTGAACTTTTTTCTTGAAATGGTTAAGTGTAGTGACTTGAAATTGTGATCTTGTTTCTTGAAATGGTTAAGTGTAGTGACTTAAAATTGTGAACTTGTTTCTTGAAATGGTTAAGTGTAGTGACTTGAAATGTGAAATTAGTTTTTGAAAATGGTTGAGTGTAGTGACTTGAAATGTTAAATTGTTTTTTGAAATTGGTAAGTGTAGTGACTTGAAATTGTGAAATTATTTTTTGAAAATGGTTAAGTGTAGTGACTTGAAATGTGAAATTGTTTTTTGAAAATGGTTAAGTGTAGTGACTTGAAATTGTGAAATTATTTTTTGAAAATGGTTAAGTGTAGTGACTTGAAATGTGAAATTGTTTTTTGAAAATGGTTAAGTGTAGTGACTTGAAATTGTGAACTTGTTTCTTGAAATGGTTAAGTGTAGTTACTTGAAATTGTGAAATTAATTTTTGAAAATGGTTAAGTGTAGTGACTTGAAATGTGAAATTATTTTTTGAAAATGGTTAAGTGTAGTGACTTGAAATGTGAAATTATTTTTTGACAATGGTTAAGTGTAGTGACTTGAAATGTGAGCTTGTTTCTTGAAATAGTTAAGTGTAGTGACTTGAAATGTGAAATTGTTTTTTGAAAATGGTTAAGTGTAGTGACTTGAAATGTGAAATTGTTTCTTGAAATGGTTAAGTGTAGTTACTTGAAATTGTGAAATTATTTTTTGAAATGGTTAAGTGTAGCGACTTGAAATTGTGAACTTGTTTGTTGAAATGGTTAAGTGTAGCGACTTGAAATTGTGAAATTATTTTTTGAAATGGTTAAGTGTAGTTACTTGAAATGTGAAATTATTTTTTTAAAATGGTAAAGTGTAGTGACTTAAAATTGTGAACTTGTTTCTTGAAATGGTTAAGTGTAGTGACTTAAAATTGTGAACTTGTTTCTTGAAATGGTTAAGTGTAGTGGCTTGAAATGCGAACTTGTTTCTTGAAAATGGTTAAGTGTAGTGACTTGAAATTGTGAACTTTTTTCTTGAAATGGTTAAGTGTAGTGACTTGAAATTGTGATCTTGTTTCTTGAAATGGTTAAGTGTAGTGACTTAAAATTGTGAACTTGTTTCTTGAAATGGTTAAGTGTAGTGACTTGAAATGTGAAATTAGTTTTTGAAAATGGTTAAGTGTAGTGACTTGAAATGTTAAATTGTTTTTTGAAATTGGTAAGTGTAGTGACTTGAAATTGTGAAATTATTTTTTGAAAATGGTTAAGTGTAGTGACTTGAAATGTGAAATTGTTTTTTGAAAATGGTTAAGTGTAGTGACTTGAAATTGTGAAATTATTTTTTGAAAATGGTTAAGTGTAGTGACTTGAAATGTGAAATTGTTTCTTGAAATGGTTAAGTGTAGTTACTTGAAATTGTGAAATTATTTTTTGAAAATGGTTAAGTGTAGCGACTTGAAATTGTGAACTTGTTTGTTGAAATGGTTAAGTGTAGTTACTTGAAATTGTGAAATTATTTTTTGAAAATGGTAAAGTGTAGTGACTTGAAATGTGAAATTATTTTTTTAAAATGGTTAAGTGTAGTGACTTAAAATTGTAAACTTGTTTCTTGAAATGGTTAAGTGTAGTGGCTTGAAATGCGAACTTGTTTCTTGAAAATGGTTAAGTGTAGTGACTTGAAATTGTGAACTTTTTTCTTGAAATGGTTAAGTGTAGTGACTTGAAATTGTGATCTTGTTTCTTGAAATGGTTAAGTGTAGTGACTTAAAATTGTGAACTTGTTTCTTGAAATGGTTAAGTGTAGTGACTTGAAATGTGAAATTAGTTTTTGAAAATGGTTGAGTGTAGTGACTTGAAATGTTAAATTGTTTTTTGAAATTGGTAAGTGTAGTGACTTGAAATTGTGAAATTATTTTTTGAAAATGGTTAAGTGTAGTGACTTGAAATGTGAAATTGTTTTTTGAAAATGGTTAAGTGTAGTGACTTGAAATTGTGAAATTATTTTTTGAAAATGGTTAAGTGTAGTGACTTGAAATGTGAAATTGTTTTTTGAAAATGGTTAAGTGTAGTGACTTGAAATTGTGAACTTGTTTCTTGAAATGGTTAAGTGTAGTTACTTGAAATTGTGAAATTAATTTTTGAAAATGGTTAAGTGTAGTGACTTGAAATGTGAAATTATTTTTTGAAAATGGTTAAGTGTAGTGACTTGAAACTGTGAACTTGTTTCTTGAAATGGTTAAGTGTAGTGACTTGAAATGTGAACTTGTTTCTTGAAAATGGTTAAGTGTAGTGACTCGAAATTGTGAACATTTTTCTTGAAATGGTTAAGTGTAGTGACTTGAAATTGTGAACTTGTTTCTTGAAATGGTTCAGTGTAGTGACTTAAAATTGTGAACTTGTTTCTTGAAATGGTTAAGTGTAGTGGCTTGAAATGTGAAATTATTTTTTGAAAATGGTTAAGTGTAGTGACTTGAAATTGTGAACTTGTTTCTTGAAATGGTTAAGTGTAGTGACTTGAAATGTGAACTTGTTTCTTGAAAATAGTTAAGTGTAGTGACTTGAAATTGTGAACATTTTTCTTGAAATGGTTAAGTGTAGTGACTTGAAATTGTGAACTTGTTTCTTGAAATGGTTCAGTGTAGTGACTTAAAAGTGTGAACTTGTTTCTTGAAAAGGTTAAGTGTAGTGACTTGAAATGTGAAATTATTTTTTGAAAATGGTTAAGTGTAGTGACTTGAAATGTGAACTTTTTTCTTGAAATGGTTAAGTGTAGTGACTTGAAATATGAAATTGTTTTTTGAAAATGGTTAAGTGTAGTGATTTGAAATTGTGAAATTATTTTTTGAAAATGGTTAAGTGTAGTGACTTGAAATGTGAACTTTTTTCTTGAAATGGTTAAGTGTAGTGACTTGAAATTGTGAACTTGTTTCTTGAAATGGTTAAGTGTAGTTACTTGAAAGTGTGAAATTATTTTTTGAAAATGGTTAAGTGTAGTGACTTGAAATGTGAAATTATTTTTTGAAAATGGTTAAGTGTAATGACTTGAAATTGTGAACTTGTTTCTTGAAATGGTTAAGTTTAGTGAATTGAAATGTGAATTAGTTACTTGAAAGTGGTTAATGGTAAAGACTTGAAATGTGAATTAGTTACTTAAAATTGGTTAAGTGTAGTAACTTGAAATGTGTATTAGTTACTTGAAAATGGTAGTGACTTGAAATGTAAACATGTGACTTGAAATGTGAAGTAGTACTTGAAAATGGTAGTGACTTAAAAATGTGTATTTGTTACTTGAAATTGGTTAAGTATAGTAACTTGAAATGTGAACTAGTTACTTGAAAATGTTAGTGACTTGAAAATGTGTATTTGTTACTTGAAAATGGTTAAGTGTAGTGACTTCAAATGTGTATTTGTGACTAGAAAATGGGTAAGTGTAGTGACTTGAAATGTGTTTAAGTTACTTAAAAATGGTTAAGTGTGGTAACTTGAAATGTGTATTAGTTACTTGAAAATGGTTGTGACTTGAAAATGTGTATTTGTTACTTGAAAATGGTTAAGTGTAGAGACTTGAAATGTGTTTTAGTAACTTAAAAATGGTTAAGTGTAGTAACTTGAAATGTGTATTAGTTACTTGAAAATGGTAATGACTTGAAATGTAAACATGTGACTTGAAATGTGAACTAGTTACCTGAAAATGGTAGTGACTTGGAAATGTGTATTAGTTACTTGAAAATGGTTAAGTATAGTAACTTGAAATGTGAACTAGTTACTTGAAAATGGTAGTGACTTGAAAATGTGTATTTGTTACTTGAAAATGGTTAAGTGTAGTGACTTGAAATGTGTTTTAGTTACTTAAAAATGGTTAAGTGTAGTAACTTGAAATGTGTATTAGTTACTTGAAAATTGTAGTGACTTGAAATGTAAACATGTGACTTGAAATGTGAAGTAGTACTTGAAAATGGTCGTGACTTGAAAATGTGTATTTGTTACTTGAAAATGGTTAAGTGTAGTGACTTCAAATGTGTATTTGTGACTAGAAAATGGGTAAGTGTAGTGACTTGAAATGTGTTTTAGTTACTTAAAAATGGTTAAGTGTGGTAACTTGAAATGTGAATTAGTTACTTGAAAATGGTAGAGACTTGAAAATGTGTATTTGTTACTTGAAAATGGTTAAGTGTAGAGACTTGAAATGTGTTTTAGTAACTTAAAAATGGTTAAGTGTAGTAACTTGAAATGTGTATTAGTTACTTGAAAATGGTAATGACTTGAAATGTAAACATGTGACTTGAAATGTGAACTAGTTACCTGAAAATGGTAGTGACTTGGAAATGTGTATTAGTTACTTGAAAATGGTTAAGTATAGTAACTTGAAATGTGAACTAGTTACTTGAAAATGGTAGTGACTTGAAAATTTGTATTTGTTACTTGAAAATGGTTAAGTGTAGTGACTTGAAATGTGTTTTAGTTACTTAAAAATGGTTAAGTGTAGTAACTTGAAATGTGTATTAGTTACTTGAAAATGGTTGTGACTTGAAAATGTGTATTTGTTACTTGAAATTGGTTAAGTATAGTAACTTGAAATGTGAACTAGTTACTTGAAAATGGTAGTGACTTGAAAATGTGTATTTGTTACTTGAAAATGGTTAAGTGTAGTGACTTGAAATGTGTTTTAGTTACTTAAAAATGGTTAAGTGTAGTAACTTGAAATGTGTATTAGTTACTTGAAAATTGTAGTGACTTGAAATGTAAACATGTGACTTGAAATGTGAAGTAGTACTTGAAAATGGTCGTGACTTGAAAATGTGTATTTGTTACTTGAAAATGGTTAAGTGTAGTGACTTCAAATGTGTATTTGTGACTAGAAAATGGGTAAGTGTAGTGACTTGAAATGTGTTTTAGTTACTTAAAAATGGTTAAGTGTGGTAACTTGAAATGTGAATTAGTTACTTGAAAATGGTAGAGACTTGAAAATGTGTATTTGTTACTTGAAAATGGTTAAGTGTAGAGACTTGAAATGTGTTTTAGTAACTTAAAAATGGTTAAGTGTAGTAACTTGAAATGTGTATTAGTTGCTTGAAAATGGTAATGACTTGAAATGTAAACATGTGACTTGAAATGTGAACTAGTTACCTGAAAATGGTAGTGACTTGGAAATGTGTATTAGTTACTTGAAAATGGTTAAGTATAGTAACTTGAAATGTGAACTAGTTACTTGAAAATGGTAGTGACTTGAAAATGTGTATTTGTTACTTGAAAATGGTTAAGTGTAGTGACTTGAAATGTGTTTTAGTTACTTAAAAATGGTTAAGTGTAGTAACTTGAAATGTGTATTAGTTACTTGAAAATTGTAGTGACTTGAAATGTAAACATGTGACTTGAAATGTGAAG
Organism: Capsicum rhomboideum; assembly: GCA_031232105.1. Lineage (NCBI taxonomy): Eukaryota > Viridiplantae > Streptophyta > Magnoliopsida > Solanales > Solanaceae > Capsicum > Capsicum rhomboideum. The sequence goes on from CP124716.1 coordinate 38,963,068, forward strand.
TAGTACTTGAAAATGGTCGTGACTTGAAAATGTGTATTTGTTACTTGAAAATGGTTAAGTGTAGTGACTTCAAATGTGTATTTGTGACTAGAAAATGGGTAAGTGTAGTGACTTGAAATGTGTTTAAGTTACTTAAAAATGGTTAAGTGTGGTAACTTGAAATGTGTATTAGTTACTTGAAAATGGTTGTGACTTGAAAATGTGTATTTGTTACTTGAAAATGGTTAAGTGTAGAGACTTGAAATGTGTTTTAGTAACTTAAAAATGGTTAAGTGTAGTAACTTGAAATGTGTATTAGTTACTTGAAAATGGTAATGACTTGAAATGTAAACATGTGACTTGAAATGTGAACTAGTTACCTGAAAATGGTAGTGACTTGGAAATGTGTATTAGTTACTTGAAAATGGTTAAGTATAGTAACTTGAAATGTGAACTAGTTACTTGAAAATGGTAGTGACTTGAAAATGTGTATTTGTTACTTGAAAATGGTTAAGTGTAGTGACTTGAAATGTGTTTTAGTTACTTAAAAATGGTTAAGTGTAGTAACTTGAAATGTGTATTAGTTACTTGAAAATTGTAGTGACTTGAAATGTAAACATGTGACTTGAAATGTGAAGTAGTACTTGAAAATGGTCGTGACTTGAAAATGTGTATTTGTTACTTGAAAATGGTTAAGTGTAGTGACTTCAAATGTGTATTTGTGACTAGAAAATGGGTAAGTGTAGTGACTTGAAATGTGTTTTAGTTACTTAAAAATGGTTAAGTGTGGTAACTTGAAATGTGAATTAGTTACTTGAAAATGGTAGAGACTTGAAAATGTGTATTTGTTACTTGAAAATGGTTAAGTGTAGAGACTTGAAATGTGTTTTAGTAACTTAAAAATGGTTAAGTGTAGTAACTTGAAATGTGTATTAGTTACTTGAAAATGGTAATGACTTGAAATGTAAACATGTGACTTGAAATGTGAACTAGTTACCTGAAAATGGTAGTGACTTGGAAATGTGTATTAGTTACTTGAAAATGGTTAAGTATAGTAACTTGAAATGTGAACTAGTTACTTGAAAATGGTAGTGACTTGAAAATTTGTATTTGTTACTTGAAAATGGTTAAGTGTAGTGACTTGAAATGTGTTTTAGTTACTTAAAAATGGTTAAGTGTAGTAACTTGAAATGTGTATTAGTTACTTGAAAATGGTTGTGACTTGAAAATGTGTATTTGTTACTTGAAATTGGTTAAGTATAGTAACTTGAAATGTGAACTAGTTACTTGAAAATGGTAGTGACTTGAAAATGTGTATTTGTTACTTGAAAATGGTTAAGTGTAGTGACTTGAAATGTGTTTTAGTTACTTAAAAATGGTTAAGTGTAGTAACTTGAAATGTGTATTAGTTACTTGAAAATTGTAGTGACTTGAAATGTAAACATGTGACTTGAAATGTGAAGTAGTACTTGAAAATGGTCGTGACTTGAAAATGTGTATTTGTTACTTGAAAATGGTTAAGTGTAGTGACTTCAAATGTGTATTTGTGACTAGAAAATGGGTAAGTGTAGTGACTTGAAATGTGTTTTAGTTACTTAAAAATGGTTAAGTGTGGTAACTTGAAATGTGAATTAGTTACTTGAAAATGGTAGAGACTTGAAAATGTGTATTTGTTACTTGAAAATGGTTAAGTGTAGAGACTTGAAATGTGTTTTAGTAACTTAAAAATGGTTAAGTGTAGTAACTTGAAATGTGTATTAGTTGCTTGAAAATGGTAATGACTTGAAATGTAAACATGTGACTTGAAATGTGAACTAGTTACCTGAAAATGGTAGTGACTTGGAAATGTGTATTAGTTACTTGAAAATGGTTAAGTATAGTAACTTGAAATGTGAACTAGTTACTTGAAAATGGTAGTGACTTGAAAATGTGTATTTGTTACTTGAAAATGGTTAAGTGTAGTGACTTGAAATGTGTTTTAGTTACTTAAAAATGGTTAAGTGTAGTAACTTGAAATGTGTATTAGTTACTTGAAAATGGTTGTAACTTGAAAATGTGTATTTGTTACTTGAAATTGGTTAAGTATAGTAATTTGAAATGTGAACTAGTTACTTGAAAATGGTAGTGACTTGAAAATGTGTATTTGTTACTTGAAAATGGTTAAGTGTAGTGACTTGAAATGTGTTTTAGTTACTTAAAAATGGTTAAGTGTAGTAACTTGAAATGTGTATTAGTTACTTGAAAATTGTAGTGACTTGAAATGTAAACATGTGACTTGAAATGTGAAGTAGTACTTGAAAATGGTCGTGACTTGAAAATGTGTATTTGTTACTTGAAAATGGTTAAGTGTGGTGACTTCAAATGTGTATTTGTGACTAGAAAATGGGTTAGTGTAGTGACTTGAAAATGTGAATTAGTTACTTGAAAATGGTTAAGTGTAGATAATTGAAATGTGAATTAGTTACTTCAAAATGGTAGAGACTTGAAAATGTGAATTAGTTACTTGAAATGTGAACTAGTTACTTGGAAATGGTCGTGACTTGAAAATGTGTATTTGTTACTTGAAAATGGTTAAGTGTAGAGACTTGAAATGTGTTTTAGTTACTTAAAAATGGTTAAGTGTAGTAACTTGAAATGTGTATTAGTTACTTGAAAATGGTAGTGACTTGAAATGTGTATTAGTTAGTTGTAAATGGTAGTTACTTGAAATCTGAATTAGTTACTTGTAAATGGTAGTAACTTGAAATGTGAATTAGTTACTTAAAAATGGTTAAGTGTAGTGATTTGAAATGTGTTTTAGTTACTTAAAAATGGTTAAGTGTAGTAACTTGAAATGTGTTTTAGTTACTTGAAAATGGTTAAGTGTAGTAACTTGAAATGCAAATTTATAATTGAATATCTATATTTTTGTAGATGGATCATCGTTTGTGGATGTATGATATGGATTATGAAACTGGTGGGGGTTTAAAACCTCAATATCTTAATGGTGTTAGAGGTTTTATCGTTCATGCAATGTCACTAGACTTATTTCAAAAAAGTGGGGTGGTTAGGTGTCCTTGTAGTTCATGTAGGTGCATGAAGTTTTTTCAACCAGATATAGTTATGACTCATCTCTATCGTAATGGATTTAAGCCAAGATATTTTGTGTGGGTCGATCACGGAGAGAGATATGGTTTGAATGGTATATTTTATAATTTATTGCCTGAGGATGAATATGACATGCTTGTACATGGTTGACATGCTAGGATTCAACATGCTAGAGTTCAACATAGGGTACAACATGAAGATAGAGTTCATGAAATGGTCAATGATGCCTTTGGGATTGGGGATGGGATGGAACTAGAACAGAATTTATAAGAAACTCCCAATGAAGAAGCAAGACGCTTCTATCAATAATTAGAAGAGGCTAGTCGCCCACTATGTGAAGGGAGTCGTCATTCTGCTTTTTCTGTTGCAGTTAGACTAATGAGTATCAAATCCGATTGGAATATTGCTCAATCTGCTATGGACTCTATGGTTGGTCTTTTGGGTGAACTAGTTAACCCAGAGTTGAACATACCTCAAAATTTTTATCAGGCAAAGAAATTGGTTTCCAAGTTGGGATTGTCGTATAATAGAATCCATTGTTGTATGAATGGTTGTATGTTGTTCTATAAGAATGATGCTGAATTAGATAATTGTAAGTTCTGTGGACATGCTCGTTATAAGCGGACTCCTAGTGGAAAGATGGTTCCGATTAAGGCAATGCATTATTTACCTCTTATACCTAGGTTAAAGAGGTTGTATGCTTCAATGAGTTCTGCCCCACATATGAGATGGCACGATGAAAATAGAAGGCCACCAGGGGCTTGTCTCATCCATCAGATGGAGAGGCTTGGAAGTATTTTGATAGAACTTATCCTGATTTTGCAAGAGAACCAAGAAATGTTAGATTGGGCTTGTGTGTAGATGGTTTCACACCATTCTCTAATTTCGGTGCACCTTATTCTTGTTGGCCTGTATTTATTACTCCATATAATCTTTCGCCTGAAATCTGCATGACAAGTCCCTACATATTCCTAAGTTGTATTATTTCTGGTCCTCGTAATCCAAAAAGTTTGATTGATGTTTATCTGCAGCTATTGATAGATGAGTTACTACAATTATGGTATGAAAGTGTAGTGACATATGATATATCAACTAAGCAGAATTTTGTTATGCATGCTAATTTAATGTGGACTATTAGCGATTTTCCTGCATATGGGATGTTGTCTAGTTGGATGACTGCCGAAAAATTAGCTTGCCCGTATTGTATGAAAATAGTAAAGCATTCACTTTAAAGCATGGTCGAAAAAATTGTTGGTTTGATTGTCACCGTCAGTTCTTGCCAATGGACCATGAGTTTAGAAAGATGAAAAATGCATTCAGAAAGAATAAGATTGAGAATGATCCGCCACCTCCATCACTATCAGGGCATCAGATTTGGGAAAGAGTTTGTAATTTGCCTAAAGTTACAGATGGTCCACCTTCTAGACTTCCCGGATATGGTGTTGAACATAATTGGAACAAACAAAGCATATTTTGGGAGTTGCCGTACTGGGGGGACAATAAACTACGACATAATCTTGATTCGATGCACATTGAAAAGAATTATTTTGATAATTTGTTCAACACAGTCATGGATGTTAAGGGCAAGACAAAAGACAATCCAAAAGCTAGAATGGACATTAAGCAATATTGCAAGAGAAAAGAGTTGTGGTTGAAAGAAAAAGAAAATGGTAAGTTCTTTAAGCCCAAGGCTAGTTTTTCATTCACATTGGATGAGAAACGAGAAATATGTGAGTGGGTTAAGAATTTGAGAATGCCCGAGGGCTATGCTTCGAATTTAGGAAAACGAGCAGATATGGAAGAAGGAAAATTGATTGGTATGAAAAGTCATGATTGTCATGTTTTCATGGAAACCTTGATTCCTATCGCATTTAGCCACCTTCCCGAGAGGATATGGAAACCAATCACAGAGATAAGTCTGTTCTTCAAAGATTTATGTTCGGGAAAGTTGTTGGAGAGTAGTTTGGACAAAATGGAGCAGAATATTCCCGTCATCACCACTAAGTTGGAGAAGATCTTTCCATGTGGATTCTTTGATGTGATGGAGTATCATCCAATTCACCCTGTAGAAGAGGCACGTCTTGGGAGGCCAGTTCACATGAGGTGGATGTATCCAGGCGAGAGGTACATTTTAATTTGAATAATGCTTTATTTTTTAAAAAAGAAATTATTTAACTACCTCAAATACAATTATGCAGGAAAATTGGAGAGTGCAAACAAACTATAAAGCAAAGGGGAAAGATTGAAGGATCGGTTTGTGAAGCTTATCTTGCAAAAGAAACTGCTCATTTTTGTTCTTACTACTTTGGGAATGAAGTGCCATGCAAGAGAAATAGGCTCAATCGCAATGATGAAGGTGATGGTGATCCTATGTTTCCACCAGTTTCAATTTTTAATCAATCGGGCAAAGGATCTAAAAATCATGATACGCGAGCCTTCACTGGTATGGAAAGAAAATCTGCTATGACTCATGTCTTGCTTAATTGTCCCGAGATTCAACCATATCTTGAGTAAGTGTTAATTGTGTTATCGAATTACATTAATTTGGTAAGGAAACTTAACTAATGAAAAATCTCAATGATGTACACTTAACAGTTTATTCATAAGGACATGGGGTAATGATGCCATATATACAAAGTTTTCTGATTGGCTGAATGAATATGTAAGTATGAAAGTTAATATGTGCATTTACTAAAATTATATGTCATTTAATAAAACTTTATATTTTGAATTAATGATATGTAGGTTTTGGATGAATATAGTACCATCGAACATTTGCAATTGGTGAGAGATGTTGCATTTGGGCCTGGAAATCAAATTCATACGATGAATAAATATTGTGTGAATGGTTTCAAGTTTCAAACTGAAGAAGTTTCTAAGTATAAGAAAACTAATAACAGCGGTGTGTGCGTTCAAGGTGATGTTGATGGTAACAACCAAATCGTTGAATATTTTGGTGTCATACAAGAGATTATTGAAGTTAGGTACCCTGGTTGGCCAAAAAAGAAGATAATACTATTTCGGTGTAAGAGGTTTGATCCATCACATAGACGTACCAAGGTAAATCAGCAACATAATATAATTGAAGTTAAGCACACGAGGCAATATAATCGCTATGATCCTTTTATCATTGCACAAAATGCCAGGCAAGTGTATTACGCAACATATCTATTGCGTAGAGATAAAACCAATTGGTGGGTGGTTATAAAGACTAAGCCTGTGGGGAGATTTGAGATTGAGAATGTATTAGCTGTGGCATACCAGAACAAAGTCGCAGTTGTTGATCAAACAGTGGATGCTGAGTTGGAAAATAATTTAGAACATCCTCACCGCATTTTAGAAGAAGTTTCTGATGATGAGATCATAATGAATAATATTGATGAAGAAATAAATAAGGGAAATGAATCATTCTGGGAGGAAGAATGGAACGATTAAAATGAAACAACTGAAGAGGAAGAATGGGAGAATGATGGAAATGAAACAAGCGAAGAGGAAGATTGGAAGACTATAGACTAGCATGTTAGTTTTTTTTATTACCACTAATTATTTGTTATTACTAATGATTTTTTTATATGTTTTAATGTAAACTTGCATACATATGACATCCAGTGGTGATGGAGATCGACCTCGTACTAATAAGAGTTCGAAATCAATTGCTAAGAAGAAATCCAGGACTCCTATAGACCCTAATGATACTCCTGGTTGACTTTCATCCCAGCCATGGATGCACACTTCTTCATCAAGGCGATCTTATGTCCCTTTTGGCACTGGAAATCCTGCAGATTTTCATGGTCCCAGAAAACAATCACAACCTCTACACATTTTTGCTTCACATACTATTAGGTCTACAGATATAAGGACTTTGAGATTATCATCTGCTACTCCATCCCCCCGCGATTCATCCCCCCACCTCTCAGGATTGAGGCCTAGAGATAGCTCTGACTCCGATGCACAGACATCTACTCCCCCGTTGACTCAGCATTATGTACACCCGAGAGTAGCATCTAAATTTGGATCTGTACCTCCACCTCCGTCGGTAGATGATGATATTGATGCGGATCTGATCGGACTAGTACCTGGTGATACGGACAGGCTTGGTAGAGTGTTCATGGAGCCTGATGGATCATCGTAAGTTTATTTTCTTAATTGATAAGTTTATTTAAATTTTTTTATCTTTATTAATTAAATATTTATGAATTGACATTTTTTTTTTACAGGTGGTATCCCTCACCCAAAGAAGTTAATAAAGCTGTAAGGAAGAGCGTTAGGAGGCTTTATTCGCAACCTTGGGTCAGTTGGAGGGAGATTCCAGAGAGATATCGACAGGCCATGTTTAATGAATTTAAGGTATATTGAATTTAATTGTTATTTAGTTAACTTTAATATTAATATATATATACCATCTAATGCTAGTCAATTGATTTTCAGACTATGTGTACTTGGTTGCCAAAGCACAACAAAGTCATGGCTATTATTTTTGAAAATCATGTTGCATCGAGGCTAAAAGGTTGGCTTGAACGTATTAGGCGTAATGGAAATGTAAAAGAATGGCTTCTTAAAGAAGTATATGATGACATGCGTGTTATTTGGGATTTTCCTGAATACAAGGCAGTGTCTGAGAAAAATAAGCAAGCTAGAGCTAGTTTAAAAGGTGGCTCATTACACACCGGGGGTGCAAAGAGTGTCGGGAACATAATTCAGGAAATGGTAAGTAATAACCTTATATTCTAATTTACATGTTTGTATAAAGTTCAATAAATACTACTTGATTATGTTTATTTGTTTTTTCCTTGCAGACAAAAGCTTTGGGTCGCGAACCGACTCAACTTGAGGTCTTCGAATGAACACATTTAAGAAAAAAGATGAAAGAGTCAGACCCGGATGTATGGGTTGAGCCAAGGGCTGAAAATGCCAATGTAAGTTTTAAAAATTTACTTACAAAGTAATTGTTCTTTTCTACGTTATGCTCCACCTTGCTTAGTAATAGTAAAATCTTCTAACATTTCTTTCTTAATATGCAGAATGATTATAAATGCTACTTGTCTGAGTTCGGTCCAACCGCGCCTTCACGAAAAGAAGCTATTCAAATTTGGACTGAAAAAGTGGCGGGGGAAAAACAAAAGGGGAGAGTCTATGGGATGGGCTCTCAGAATGAGTTGGGACGCATCCGTTCAGGATTAGAAGGTATTGGTTCCTCAGGCTAGACAGAGGCAATTAACGGTGTTCAACTTGCTGCTATGTCGCAGCAGATTACACAGCTTACACGTGCCTTGGCACAGTCCGTTGCTCAAAATGATATCACGTGCAAGACCGTTGAGGAACTTAAAAAACAAATGGCTAGCATGACTCGTCATCGTCGTCATCGTTCTCCATCACCCGATTCAAGTAGAGAAGAAGACACATAGAGTGACGAGGAGTTAGTTGGGGCTACTCCTTAGTGTTATTAGATTCGATGCTTCTAGACACTTTTTAGACATTCTTTAACTTAACTTTTAACTTTTTGAAAACCTTTATGATTGTTTAAGTGTTTTAGATGTTGTTGGATTGACTGTTTTGTGTTTTGAATGTTGTTGGATTAATTGTTTAAGTGTTGTTGACTAGCATTATGTCTTATAGGCGTAATGTGTGTTGCTTGGGGCTGAATTGCATTTTCATTTGACAGGAGGGATTCAAAAAATGCAATTTTCTACATCCAAAAAATATGTAGAAAAGCGACGGACAGTGTCGCTTTTGTTCGTCACTTTTTTAATTTTAATTTTTTTTTAAAAAAAATATCGACGCTGTCCGTCGATTTTTTCCTTCATTGTCGCAATTTTTGAATTTTTTTTTAAAAAAAATTTCTAAAAAACGAAGTTGTCCGTCGCTTTTTGTTCAACATTTGTTCTTCATATGAAGCACAAAAAACGACGGACAGCGTCGCAATTTCTGAAAAAAAAAATTAAATTTTTTTTCTAAAAAACGAAGTTGTCCGTCACAATTTCTGATAAAAAAAATAATTTTTTTTTCTAAAAAATGACGCTTTCCGCCGCTTTTTGTTCATCATTTGTTCTTCATATGAAGCACAAAAAACGACGGACAGCGTCACATTTCCTATAAAAAATTTTAAAAAATTTCTTCGAAAAACGACGTTGTCCGTCGTAAAAAAAAGAGACGTTGTACGTCGTTTTTAAAAATCGTCAGGCCTTTTTACGATGCAAGTGACTACGTCGCTTTTCCGTCGATTTTGACCAAAAAAACGACGCGGTCGGTCGCTTTTGGCCGTCGATTTTTGTTCTTTTTTTAGTAGTGGAAGTGCATGAAACAATGTTTTAAAACACAGATTTTTGGATTTTAGTCTTTTTTTATATATTTTAGGAGCTAGAAAACTTCGATTGTGATGACTGGATGTGTTTTTCTCATATAAATGTTGGTTACGTGTTTCTACCTTTATTTTGTTCATTTTTCAAGAATATCCATCGTGTTTTCACGTTTTGATCCACAAAAGTTAAGATTTGAAATCCCAAAGATAAGAAATAATAAACTATTGATTTGAGGATTGTTTTGTGCGGATTTTTATTTATTTTTGGAACTTAAAGTCCTTATATTATGGGTAAGCTAATTTTGACATCAATTTTCTGATTTGTCTATTATTTCATCATATTAAACTGTTTATGAACATGAAAATTAGAGATTTTGGACCTAAAGTTAAGAAATCGTATTTTGATGATTTGACCGTCGATTTGAACTCCCTTTTCGATAAAATTTCAGATTTGAGTTTTTTTATCTTATGGGTAATCTGATTTTTTAAGAAAATTACTATTTTATCCTTAGAGGCTTGGGATTGAATTTTAGATTGATTTCTTAGATCCTGGATAGAAGTATAGCAATATGTGTATCGATAGACTTTTATTCACTTGTTGAGACCTGAGTCTACACTCTAAATATAACTGACACTCAGAACCATAAGTAGCCCGAGTGAACTACTTGTCCTAGCATGAGACTAGAATATGTATTTAAAGATAATGCGGAAGCTGTGAGAACTAAAGTATGAGCTGAGCTTTCGTAGTAAAATAAAATAAAATAAACTTTTTAATAACTGAAACATGAGATGAATTCATTTAGAACTAATTACAACTAAATTGATTGATCATCTATAAATCCTCTAATGACTGAACAAAAATAAGTCCACTGGGATAAGCCTCGGGCTACCTTTAAACAAAACAAATGTCTAAAAGCTAAGCTAAATCTGATGACTACGTCTAAGACCTCTGGATGCAAAGAGTACTCACAAACTGCTGAATGTGAAGGCTAATAAAATGTCTAACCATGAGCCTGAGTACGAACACCGGAATCTACATCATGAAATAATGTAGTGCAAGAAAAGCAGTCAATGGAATGAAATGCATGAGTATGCAATGTGAAAGTTGAATATAATAATGATACAATAGTTGAAAGTCTGTAAAGCTAAGCATGATCAATATACATAGAAAGTAGCTCAATGGAGAGAATCAAAGCTGAGACATGTATTAAAACTGATTAACAAAAAATAACTGAAGCTGAGAAATACGTTAAACGGTTTACAATCATTATAAACAAATTTAGAAAACTGGTGGCTTGGAGCCATAAATCACACTTCAAAACTTTATTTAAAACGGAAAACTAAGTGGCCGGATCATTTAAACAGGTAAAAACAGTAAATATCTGGCTTTATAAAAACAAGAGCTGAAGCTGAATAACTGAAATACTATCATAAGTAGATTTTTATGCAGACATCATAAATAATAAGTAAGTAAAGAAAATAATAAGTTCTTCTGATTTTAGGGGGAGTCTCTCACAACCAACATACACAATGTGAGCTCATGATGTCCAATGTCTTTCCCGCACTAAGGAGAACCATCCTATACCTTGCCGAGGCATAGAACGCAAACTGAAACTATGGATCCATAACTGAGCCTCTTTGGGTTAAAATAAGAGTCTCCCACTTGCGGAACGATCTTATCCTATGGTGGAAACATAGTTTTGGGGTATGTATTCTCAAACCCATACTCATATTGATGCTAAATAATTCTCTCAAAACTATATATGATCATACGGCAAGTTTAAACATAAGCTGAAAATCATGCTTGGAACCTAGGCTAAAAATTATGTCATGAAAGTATACTCTTGGTGAGCATCGGCTCCCCCTTATCTGAAAATACTACTAGTGAGACTTGGCTCTAAATCTTTATAAATCATGTTAAACTAAACTTTCACGATACAAAAATATTTTTTCTTTTCTAAACATATCAACATTAATACGAGTAGTTTTTAAATATCAAGAAGTAGAATTTTAAAATCTTAACTAGGTTTCAAGCTTTCTTAAAGCAGTCCCGAATATAATCTTTTGAATCAATAATAGAACATAACAACAATTCTCATGATATATTATAATCCCCATAACAAATCTTTCATAAAATCAATACAAGACAAAAGGAATTAAATTTGGGGATTTAGGGTTTTAACATCAAGTAATATAATACTTTAAAAACTATGGACGTGGGAATGAAATGATTACCCTCACTAAATCCTTACATACCTGAGCAGGACAAGAACTTTGCAGAAGAACCTAAAAGAGTTGGTTGAACCCTTGCTTGACCTTTAGAGGAGATGCTTGTGTTTTGAAGTCTTTGGAGGAGACCCCAAAGGTGTCTCCTAAGCCACCAATAAAGAAAGACAACCCATGCTAACCACCTTTCGACTCAAAGCATCCGCCACTACATTGGCCTTACCCGGAGGATAGAGAATAGTCAAGTCATAATCCTTCAACAACTCTAACTACCTGCGCTGTCTCAAATCAAATTATTCTAGCTGAAAATATACTGAAGGCTGAGATGATAGATAAACACATCACTATGAACCCCATATAAGTAATGTCGTCATAACTTCAAGACAAACACCACCGCTACCAACTATAAGTCAATAGTGGGGTTGTTCTTCTCATAAGTCTTCAACTGCCATGAAGCATAGGCTATCACCTTACCTTTTTGTATTAACACACCACCAAGGCCCACTCATGAAGCATTACAATACACAGTATAACCTTTACCTTCGACGGGTAAGGTCAAGATAGATATTGAAGTCAACAAGGTTTTGAGCATTTGGAAGCTTTCCGCATAATCATCCAACCACTAAAAAGCAACATTCTTCCGAGTCAACTTGGTCAGAGGAGACAAAATAGAATAGAAGTCCTGAACAAATCATCTATAATAGTTGGTCAACCCAACAAAACTCCCAAACTTAATAGGTGTAGCAGGCCTAGATCCTTACTCTTGAATTAGCTCAAAATCTGAGGTAAAAAGGCAAGAAAAAATACATCTAAGGATCGAGAACTTATCCCTCTCCAGGACGAAGAATAAGCACCAAAAATCACCTAATATGGAGGACTAGAGGTCCAATAATGATGAAAAGAAGTGACATAATGAGAAAGAAAATTTTGATTTAAAACTACTGTAGCACACAAAGTGCTATCTGACAGACCAGTGCTATAGCGCTCCAACAACACTATCACGCTAAGTGCTATCATGCCATGTCATCAGTAGCGTACACTATGCGCGAGCCTTTAGCGTTATCGCGTAGGACTAGCACTATTGCACAAGTGTGTGATCACACTCTCAGCAAACACAAAAAAAAATAGCTATTTCCAAAACTTATTTTTAACACCTGGAATTCATCTAGATCCCTATAGACATAAATCAATCATGCAAATCATAAAAACACATTTCAGACCTGATTGAATCATCGGTATTACCAATGGAGATCATTATCAATGGATCTTGACCAAAGTCAACTCTAAGCTTTAACGTTTCAAATTTCCAACCAATAACTCAAAATGCAACTAGCTCGGAACCCAAACCAACAAAAGTATTAACACAAAAATGACATTCTAGAGCTAACAAAACTGACAAAATTTTCATACAATGTGTAAATCTCCAAATGTTAACCAACGTTAACCCTATTAACTTCAAAATCTTCTAAAATAAATAACTCACGTAGAACACAATAAAACACCTCAAAAATTATGCCACCCACTCATGTAGACCACAAATATCATAATACAGCTACCTGGAGGGTTAAAAGGTTAAAACACAATTAAAACAAAAAATTATTGTGAGGGTTGTTACAAGAAGAGAGGAAATCTAAAGTATCTTGGGTCGATTATCCAAGGAAATGGGTATATTGACGAGGATGTCACTCACTGCATTGGTATAGAGTGGATGAAATGGAAACTCGAATAGGAGTCTTGTATGATAAGAAAGTGCCACCAAAGTGGTAGTGAGACTGACTATGTTGTATGAGGCGGGGTGTTTACTAGCCAAGTACTCTCACATTCAGAATTTAAAAGTTGCAGAAATAGGGATATTACAATAGCTGTGTAGGCATACCAGAAGTGATAGGATTATAAATGAGGATATTTGGAAAAAAGTAGAAGTGGCTTCAATAGAGGACAAAATGAGAAAAGTGAGACTGAGATAGTTCAGGCTTGTGAAGAGGAGATGTCTGAATGTCCCAGTGTGAAGATGTGAGAGACTGAATATAGATGGTTTTAAGTGAGGTAGTGGTGTAACGATGAAGTATTATAAATATGTGATTCGGTAGGACATGCGTCGTCCCAACTTAACAAATATATGACCTTAGATAGGAGGTTGTAGAGGATATAAATTACGGTAGAAGGATAGTAGGTAGTAGTGCATGGTCTTGTTATTCGTCCATACTAGTAGTTGTAGTAATGCTCCTGTAGTTTCTAGTCCTTCAATTTTTGTTATTATATTTTGTCGAGTATTTCGACTATTATAATATTTTATTGTAGTTATTGTCATGTCATTCTTTGTTATTTCTTGTATGTCTATGAATTCTTTTTTGCTAGACTACTTTGAACTATTTTTTCTTGAGTTGAGGTCTATTGGAAATAACTATCCACCTCTGAGGTAGAGGTATGGTCAGTGTCCACTCTACCCTCCCTATACCCCATTTTGAGGGATTATACTAGGCATGTTGTCATATTCAAGCACAAATTTAGTGCAAATATTGTTACCAATAATTTTTTCCAATTTTATAAATGGAAGCATGTTATAATTATCCCTATAATATGAGTAATTAGTCATATATACCCACTGTTTCACTTCTCCAATATTTAAATGTGGGATGATTGCACAAAACTACAACCCACAACACTAGATTGCACCTTCGTAGTCAAATTTATATGTTTTCGGTTGCATAACCGAATATTTTCTTATAACGGTGTTAAAAAGTCCAGTATACAATAATATATAATATTATACGTCCGTTATACAATATTATACAAAACTATGATTTTTCTATACAACAATGTTTAAAAATTCAATATACATTATTATGCACCCAGTGTACAAACATTATACAATGTTATAAGAGTTGTTCATAAGCTCATATACAATATTCTACGACATTATAAAAAATTAAAAGAGGTATTTATCCACCAATATACGCTATGATACAGTATTATACAAAATCTTACTCCCTCGTGTTCCTTGAATCTAAGCACCAAATTCATCCAAAACAACTCAAAAGATATACCACATTGTCTAAAATTATAGATTTAGTTGTTTTATTGTCACGACTAAATTTCTCAAGTCATGATGGCACCTACTATAACCCACCAGTAGGTAAACCAACCCATAGTCCAAAACAGCTAGTAATGGACTACCAATAGAAATAAAGGGAACATCGAAATAAATATAATAGAAAGGCTAATATAATTCCAAAACCTGGCGGAGCCAGTACAAGAGCTTCTAATACAACAAGAGTACAAGTGAAATACAGGATACAACCATCTCTGATACAATGTATAGAACCACATAACAATAAGAGGGAGAGCAGGGATACTCCAAAACGTCAGGAGCTCACCCCAAATCTCCGATTCATAGATGCTCCGCACAATACTCACATCAACGGCGATAACTCGTACTATAACCTGCAGGCTACAGAAGTGTAGTATGAGTACCAAACACGTGGTACTCAGTAGGCATCGGCCAACTGAGCTCCAGAAATAATGTAAGCATAAAATGACATGTAAGGCATGAATGCACTACAGGCAACGATCCAGGAAAACCAAGCATAAAGGAGCTAACGGGGCAATAAGGATACCCTATCCTATTGTAGCAGTAATCCAATACTAAAGGGCAATACCATCTATCACTGGACAATATACAAATGAAGAGTGAAAGAAGGATATATAATAGTAGTACAAGGCCAAAGAATACATATACAATGTAAATAGATAAGAAAAGAGAGGGATATACGGTGATACCATACATATAAGTATACATATAGGGCTAACTCAAAGGTAACTACCTGAGGAGTCAACCTAACATCTCGAGGTCCATAGCCAAGTAAAGGAGCTAACACTAACCTCATCAAGCCTATACCAAAACGTTGACAAATCCTGGGGAAACTAACCATAATATAACTCACCGAAAAGATAAAGAAATCAGAAAGGTACCTCCAATCTCAAGTACCAGTCCACAACCAACCTGCCACAAACTAATTATAATAACCAATAATAAAGTAACAGACAAGCCCGGACAGACAAAATACCTAACCGAGTCCCCATAATCCTGAAAGGTTTACAGAATCACTCAACAAACAACAACCATATGCTGTACCTATACAACCCCCAATAAGACTGATAGATACAAGTACTAAACAAACATACTGGTTATAGGCAATGCACATGAATGGATGAATGCAAAATAAATCGAAATGCCATAACCCAATTATAGACACCGAACTTGAACCGGTTCCATAACCTCAACCCTTAAGTACCAAGTGCCATACAATACCAAGCATATACACCTCTTCCATCTCACCTAGCTGGAAAATGTAGGACCTATAGAGACCATCCTTCTCCGGCATGACGACTCTCGGACGAAGGGGGGCCCTAGAGGATTCGAGAAATTAGTATACACTGCCTGGTCCTGATCCAGGACTTCCAATAATCATCATAATCCATCTACTCCATCCATTACCATAAAAAGAGATATATACATAATCAGTGCACGGACTCGAACCGCGACTAAAAGGATGTAAATTCATAAATCCATTGCTCGAGATAATGCTCGGGACTAAATCATCATAATCATGATCAAAGGGTCAAAATATCACTCGACCGAAGTAAATAGTAGTGGTAAAATGAGTGGATAAGTAATGGACCAGAATCAACCTCGGTGGAATTTCTAAAACCTCTTCTTTAGTTCCAAAAGCTTATAATCCAGTAAATAAGGTGGTACGATTCCCATATTAAAACAATCCATATTTAAAGAGAAAAATAGGAATAAATTCCTTTTTTTGGAAATAGTAGTAAAGTCAAGTTTTTGGTCGGAATCGTACCACTAAATGAACACGAATGCACCAGATAATATGCATGCCATCACCAATAACCAAACAATGCAACCATAAGAGCCCTAACCATCTATAAATACAAGTCACGCCCTTTCTAAGGGTAAAATTCACCTAGAGTCCAACTAGTATCATAACCACGGCCTCGGGCCCAATAATACATAATCAACATAACAAGCCTCATAACTCGAGAATCCATAATAATCAAGGGCATAAAGCCACTACAAGGATCTAGTCGGGGAAATACCTCCCAAATCACTATGTCAAAAGATAAATCCTATACTAAGGGATCCTTAATCTTAAACTATGGTTAATATGCTTATAATAGAGGGTAATAAGATTCTATAGCCATGACAAGTATTTTACACTAAAGTTCGGGTCACATTTCTACCCCAAATTCCCTAAATAGGCTAAGTCATGATATACTAGTCATAAGTCCATCCTATGATCTCTACGTAGCATGTAATCTATACCATACATAATCTCATAGAGAAAAGTAGACCGAAGCCTACCTCTATGCCAAACTGCAACACTAGAATCGTCCACAAATCGTCTGTCCTTGCTCCACAATCCCGAATCAACGTCACACTATCAAAATAGTAACCCATACGCCATTACGAGTAAAACGAAACCCATATTGCAATATAAAACTTCGGGCCCAAAATCGAGTAAAAAGTGGGCCCTTGGGGCCCGCTAATGGAATCTAAAAATTGAATCTGTCATGGGGTCCCCCTAAGGACAAGGAATGTGTGCTAAAAAATTGAGCACAATTCGAGGCCCAAATCAGCCACTAAGGACGAAATTCAAAGACCTCATTTACAATGGACAAATGAGGCCCAAAAATGATGAAGATATCGGAGAGGAGCAATATATGCTGCCTAATGGGTCCTACTTTACGAACTCGGGACCCCACCTAGAACATGGGACCTGATCAAAGAGACCCTTCCCGAACACGAAGGCTAGCCCGCGAACTCTAAAGGTCAAGGTCTTTGACCTTCGCGAACACGGCCAGTACCTCCCAAATACGGAGGCTAAAATCCTTGACCTTTGCAAATGCGGCCAAGGCCTCTCGAACGCAAAGGCCAAAAATCGGCTCACCAGATACTGAAAACCAGCAATTTCATTAAGTCTTCACGGACTTCGATTGGGGGTTCGAGATTCTTTCGGAATCCCGTGCTCGCAAATGAACTATGCTACCATACCAAATTCAATATTTCGGAATCAATGAAACCATCAAAATTTCCATCCGAGGTAGTTTCGATTAAATGTGGATCCCACACCATAGTTCTATTTTTTAAGAAATCTACCCAATAGCCCAAAACATGTCCGAAAGCCTCGGGACCTGGACCAAGGGTCCCCCTAGCCTAAAATCAACTTTCCAGAGCTAATGGAGCTATCAAAATTCTCATTTGAGATCGTTTACTAGGAGTTTTATTCAGAGACCAAACCTTAACATAAAAGCTCCAAAACAGGGAAATTAGGCTAAAACCCAAAGGAATTGTTTGATAATCGAACCGACAATTCTGACAAGTCATAAAAGATCTGTAGCCATTGTGGGATGGTTCAAAATGCCTGAACGTATTGAGATCAAGAAAATGACCTAAAGGGTCATTACAATATCCACTACTAAAAGGATTTTCGTCCTCGAAAGCCAATGGATAGAAAGAGCCCAAAAGCTCAAAGGGACGAGGTATGGGTCCGCATTGTCACACCCCAAATCCTATTGAGGTGGACTGGCACCCAAAGCCAATAAGGCCCGAGAGAACAAATCTTTGCTCATGTCCATTCATATGCATGCCATAAGAAACATCACCATCACATAAGGACATAAGATGCTAATAATGGAAATCATGGAACATGTGATACATACATATGTGAAACTTGGCCTTCAGGGCCATCAAGTCAAAATGGGCATAAATCTCTTACATTCATATACCCACATACGTCTACAAAAGCCTCTAACAGATGCACATACATAACCATCCTAAAGTCGGGACAATTCCCCGCTTTATACAAAATTTACAATACCAAAACCAATTTACAACTGTGACTCAGAAAGCCCCGAACCAACTGGAGCTCACCAAAGATCAGTAGATGACCCGCAACTTACTGTGGAGGTCTACTAGTACCTGCATCTGCAGCATGTAAGGTAAGTCCCCCAAGGGATGTCAGTACGACGAATGTACTGAGTATGTAAGGCTCAAATGAAACTGCATGATATATAGGTGCTTCCATGAAATCTAATATAAGAGAATAGTCAGTACAAATAAAACACCGGTCTGCATATGTGGAACCATGTACATTACGTATTTTAATTCTTTTTCTTTTACATTTATTCATCTTTACCGTTCTACCCATGCTAGGCTGTTAAGTCGCCCCTGGGATGAGATTAACCCATGCTAGGTATTTTAACCCCTGCGATATGATTAACCCATGCTAGGCTTTTCTATCGCCCCTGGGATATTGTTGGCGCCCGCAGGTGCCTTCGTCTACGAGGGCGGGTGCCCGTTTTGGCCAAAATGGGTCTCTTTTGGGTCTTTTTTTGTAATGAATGGTCCATGGCCATGAATAAACTTCCCTTTAAATAATTTAGTTCAATTTGGATGCCAACAATCAACCATGGTTTACAACACACATGAACATCACCAAAACCACATTTTTTCTTCAATACACCACCAAGTCCATGCACAATTTTGCAATAACAATTCCAAACATTATGTACAAGGATAAAACAATTTAAGTCTATAATCACATCTCACATGTCAATATTGAATCTATCAAGTTCACATCCTTCAAGACCACAAGTCCATTTTCAAGTTTATAATGCAAAACCTTTTTCCGATTGCAAACATAGACAGTTTTACACATAGTAAACTGTCCAACACTTTGCCAACATAACCAGCATGATTTATACACCATATTAAACATATAATATACTAAACCATGAGAATAAATACTTATCAAATCTTTCAAGATGATGATCTTGGCCAAAGAGAATAGTTGCTTAGGGTTTGTGTGAGAGAGAAATGTTTGAGAAAATTCTAGAAATGGCATGTGAGTCTTTGTGAATAAAAATCTGATTTTTAGTACCTTTTATAGTACCATGTAGTCTCATTCTTATCCACATATTATTCATGAATGTTAGGATTACTTGGTCAATTGAAGAATGGGTCAAATTCCATTTTTGGGCCATGTCTTTTTGTCTAATTTTGGGCCTCCATTGAGCCCAATAGCACTAGAGTCATTTAAGCCCAACAATTAATGAATAATCCACTAACACTCTCATGTTCAAATAATTCCATGAATGTTAAGGGAATTAACTAGGTTCGACAACATACGGGGTGTTACATTCTTCCCCTCTTAGAAACATTCATCCTCGAATGTTAGTGACATTATTCAATTTAAACAATGGCAAGTCTAGGAGAATTATCATATATATATATATACTCAATGGTTATAAATACTTACTTGTCATTGTTCCGATCTCATCTCGTTAACTTGTTCTTCCCTTTGAAAGAAATGAGGGTACTTGGACTTCATCATTTCTTCAGTTTCCCATGTGACCTCTTCTATTTGTTGATTTCTCCAAAGTACCTTTACGGAAGCTATGTCTTTATTGCTCAACCTCTTCACTTGTATGTCCAGAATGGCAATAGGTATCTCCTCATAGGTAAGATCCTCTGTAACTTCCACATCTTCAATGGGAGTAAAACTAGATGGATCCCCTATGCACTTTTAAAGCATCGAAACATGAAATACTGGATGAACTGTGGAGAGTTCTTGGGGTAATTTCAATTCATATGCAACTTGCCCAAATCTTCGGACAATTTCATATGGCCCTATATACCGGGGACTCAACTTCCCTTTCTTTCCAAATCTCATTACCCCTTTCATCGGTGACACCTTCAAAAATACCCAATCACCTATAACGAATTTGAGACCTCTTCTTCTAAAATCAGAATAGGACTTATGTCGACTTTGGGCCGTTTGTAGCCGCTGTTGGATCACTTTAACTTTTTCCATAGCCTGATGAACAATATCTGGCCCAAGTAAAGCAGTTTCACCCGCTTCAAACCATCTGATTGGTGATCTACATTTCCTTCCATACAAAGCTTCATAAGGTGCCATTTTAATACTTGAATGATAGTTATTGTTGTAGGCAAATTCAATGAGAGGCAAATGGTCATCCCAACTGCCTTGAAAATCTAACGTGCAAGCTCGTAGCATTTCTTCAAGTGTTTGGATAGTACGTTCTGCTTGTCCATCTGTCTGAGGTTGGAAAGTCATACTTAGATTCACCTGTGTACCCAAACTCTGCTGAAAAGATCTCTAAAAATGGGTAGTAAACTGAGCTTCCCTGTCGGATATAATGGAGATCAGAATCCCATGTAATCGCACTATTTCTTTAACATACAACCTTGCATAATCTTCAGTTGTATAGGTGGTCTTGACTGGTAAGAAATGCTCTGACTTGGTAAGCCTGTCAACTATGACCCATATGGAATCAAATTTATGCAGTGTACGAGGCAAACCTGTGATGAAGTCCATATTAATCATATCCCATTTCCAGACTGGAAGATTGATACATTGCATGTAACCTCCAAGTTTTTGATGCTCCACTTTAACTTGTTGACAGTTTGGGCATTGAGTTACAAATTCTACAATGTTCTTCTTCATATTTCCCCACCAATACACTTCTTTTAAATCATGGTACATTTTTGTAGCTCCCGGATGAATAGAATATCGCAAATGATGTGCCTCAGTCATAATTCTTTTCCTCAGCTCGTCTATATCCGGTACACATAATCTACCTTGGCATTGAAGTACTCCTTCTTGTGTAAGATCAAATGCCTTTGTCAAATTCTGCTGTACATTCTCTTTTAGTTGCACTAACATAGGATCCGCAAGCTGCTTCTCTTTCACTTCAGCTAATAATAAAGATTCTGCCGTATTTTGTACAATAACCCCTTCATCTGAGAATTCAAGAAGACGAACCCCCAAGCTGGCTAATTGATGTAGATATTTGACTAAAGCTTGATTTTTCGTCAATTGGCCACTAGTGCCTCCTATTGCCTTGCGGCTCAATGCATCAGCTACCACATTTGCTTTTCCTGGATGATATAGAATATCAATATCATAGTCTTTTAAGAGTTCTAGCCACCTTTGTTGCCTCAAATTGAGTTCCTTCTGCTTAAAGATATATTGCTAACTTTTGTGATCAGTATAGATATCAACATGAACTCCATACAAATAATGACGCCATATCTTTCAAGCAAATACCACCGCTGCTAATTCAAGATCATGTGTGGGATAGTTTCTCTCGTGTGGCCGCAACTGTCGTGAGACATATGCTATTACATTACTATGTTGCATCAATACACATCCGAGGCCAACTTCGGAAGCATCACAATATACTGCATAACCTTCAATGCCTTTCGAAAGTTCTAATACGAGTGTGGAATTCAATTTATCTTTCAGCTCTTGGAAACTTTTTTCACATGCATCATTCTACTGAAATTTGACTGCCTTGTGTGTAAGCTTTGTTAAAGGTACATCAATGGAAGAAAACCCTTCAACAAATCTTCGATAGTAACCTACTAGCCCAAGGAAGCTACGAATTTTCGTAGGCATCGAAGGCCTTGGCCAATGTTTCACCGCCTCAATCTTTTGCTTATCAACCCGTATCCCTTCATCTGACACAATGTGACCCAAGAATGCGACAAATTTTAACCAAAATTCACATTTCGAGAACTTTGCATACAACTTACACTCACGAAGAATCTGTAACACTTGTAGTAAGTGCTTAGCATGGTCCTCTTGTGACTTTGAATATACCAGGATGTCATCTATAAATACCGTCACGAACACGTCTAGAAATGGCTTAAACACCCTATTCATCAAATCCATGAACACAGCTGGTGCATTTGTTAGTCCAAATGACATAACTAAAAATTCGTAATGGCCATACCGTGTTCGGAAAGCTGTCTTGGGTACATCTTTTTCTCTGACTCTGACTTGATGGTAACCCGACCTCAACTCAATTTTTGAAAAACACTTAGCACCCTGTAACTGATCAAACAAATCATCAATTCTAGGGAGGGGATATTTGTTCTTGATCGTTACCTTATTCAATTGCCGATAGTCAATGCACATTCTCAATGTGCCATCTTTCTTCCGTACAAATAATACCGGTGCACCCCACGGGGACATACTAGGCCTAATGAAGCCCTTGTCCAGTAAATCTTTCAATTGCTCCTTCAATTCACGCAATTCTTCTGGAGCCATTCCATACTGGGGAATAGAGATAGGCTGTGTGACTGGATTTACATCAATACCAAACTCTACTTCCCGTTCTGGGGGCAAACCTAGAAGATCCTCTGGAAATACATCAAGAAATTCATTGACCACTGGAACCGACTGAAGAGTTAGTGGTTCCACATCAGTATATTTTACTCGTACTAAGTGGCATATGTACCCCTTGGCAATCATTTTCCTTGCTTTCAGATAGGAAACAAATATTCCTTTCGGTGCCCCCACATTACCCTGCCATTCAAGACCATTTTCTTGTGGAAAACGAAAAGGTATCTTCTTGGCCCGGTAATCTACCGTGGCATAACAAGAAGCCAACCAATCCATTCCCATTATCACATTTAAATCCACCATGTCTAGTTCAATGAGATCGGCCAATGTATCATGACCACACACAGTTACCACACAATTACGATATACTCCTTTTGCAACAATATAGTCACCAACTGGTGTAGCTACTTCAATTGACTTAGTTAATAGTTTCAGTGTTCTTGCAAATTTTGCAGCAATCAATGGAGTAACATATGACAATGTAGAACCCGGATCAATCAATGCATATACATGATACAAAAATATGGATAATGTACCCGTGACTACGTCAGGAGAAGCCTCTGAATTCTTCCGGTCCACTAGAGCATAGGTGCTATTCTGAGTTCCACTGGAACTAGCTGCTCCTCTGGCACCCCTACCACGACCATCAGGCTGTACACCTCGACCTAGGGAAGGAACCGATGATGATGATGCAACAGTGGATCCCATAGGTCGTGCTATACCCCCCGTGCTCCTCTGTGGGCATTCTCTCATTATGTGCCCCGTCGTACCACATCGAAAACAAACATTTGTTCCCAATCGGCATTCACCTAAATGATACCTCCCGCAACGCTGACACGGAGGACGAGAAAATCCTGCTACCTGTGATCCGTGAATTCCACTACTCTGCCCAGATTGACTACCTCTAAACCCTCGAAATTGAGCTTGAGTGCATGTTGTGGAATAAGAGAATGAGGGACTAGGCGGTCTAGGAAACATCCGAGGCCTAGATTCTCCTTAGGACACCATAGACTGTCCCATAGGTCTAGCTCTTTTGGACTGTCCTCTGTCAGATTCATGTACCCTTCTTCTCTGGCTTTGGTCCTCCATTTTCTGTGCGAAAGCCTGAATTCTCGCTATATCCATATCTCTGTTCAAAGTAGCAATAGTACAGTACCTTACCAAATATGGCTCCAATCTGTCCACATATCGATGGACCCTGTCTGTTATTGTGGCTACTACATTCGGAGCATATCGAGCCAAAGAATTAAACTGCAAACTGTATTCTCTAACACTCAGATTCCCTTGTCGGAGATTTAAGAACTGATCCGCACAAGCCTCTCGGATCTCATAAGGAAGATAGTGATCAAGGAATGCCGCTTTAAATTCTTCCCAATTAGGTGGAATTGCACCGATACCATAAGACTTCTTCCAATCTTCATACCACAATATCGCCTCTCCTTTCAATCTATTTGCCGCAAGTTCAACTGTTTCAATACCAGTCACGTGCATAACCTCTAAATCCCTTTAATTTGGTCCACAAAATCCTGTGGATCTGCTTTCGGATCTGACCCCGTGAATATAGGAGGGTCTAATTTCAAAAAGTCCTGTGTCCTGGGACTCGCCATTCTAGCCGCATCATCCTCATTTGTCGTTGGACCAGCTCGTCCTTGACTTTGTACCGCAACTAACTAAGTTCAACATATGCATTGGATTTCTTAGATACTGGTCAGTGGCATTCATTGGCGGTTCTGCGGGTACTTCTCTACCTATTGTCTCTTCCGAAACTGGAAAGTAGAGGAAGACCGCGATGCAATTTCAGTGTTAGCTCCACCTTGACTAGCTTGGTCAGGTGGTAATTTACTCGTGCCTTCTCCGGAAAGCACATCTACCTGCTTACCTTTGCCTCTATCTCTTCTTGTCATCGGCATTTTACGATAAACAAGAAAACCATGTACCATGGTCAGATATGATTCCACTTACAACATTGGCTCTATTGCACGATCTAGAAATGAAGAAAAGAAACAACTCCTAAATGTCCCGTAGCCTCCTACTTATAAATGTTATGCACAACACATCCATAAGCAAGACTCTACTCAGACACGGCTTTGTAGACACCCTTAGAACGACCTGCTCTGATACCACTTTTGTCACGCCCCAAATTCCATTGAGGAGGACTGGCACCCGAAGCCGATAAGGCTCGAGAGAACCAATCTTTGCTCATATCCATTCATATGCATGCCATAAGAAACATCACCAGCACGTAAGGACATAAGATGCTAATATCGAAAAATCATGAAACATGTGATACATACATATGTGAAACTTGGACGTTAGGGCCATCAAGTCAAAATGGACATACATCTCTTACATTCATATACCCACATACGTCTACAAAAGCCTCTAACAGATGCACATACATAACTATCTTAAAGTCAGGACAAGTCCCCGATTTATACAACATTTACAATACCAAAACCAATGTACAACTGTGACTCGAAAAGAGCCAAAACAACTGGAGCTCACCAAAGATCAGTATATGACCCGCAGCTTACTGTGGAGGTCTATTAGTACCTGCACCTGCAGCATGTAAGGTAAGTCCCCCAAGGGACGTCAGTACAACGAATGTACTGAGTATGTAAGGCTCAAATGAAACTACATGATATGTAGGTGCTTCCATGAAATCAAATATAAGAGAATAGTCAGTACAAATAAAACACCGATCTGCATATGTTGAACCATGTACATTACTTCATATCTTTACTAGGCTTTTATATCGCCCCTGGGATGTTACTCAACCAAACAATTATACATTACTTCATATCTTTGCTTCTATGAGATTGATATATTGGTGATTGTACATTATTAGAACTTTTGGAACATTAGTCAAAGAACATGAAATGTGTGAATAACAATTGATAAATGCATAAGGAACATGTGATTAACAATAATTGATAACCGGAAATGCCATACCTTAGAACATTTCGGAATGGGACAAGTACAATGTCAATGTGAATACTATGTGCTGCAGAAGGATATGGAAAGAGTAACCTTACATACCCTCACTTCCAAGTATGAATACACAAGCCTATATATGAATACAATAGTCCAGCACCCTCCTTACGTTTCACTCTACAATACAAGTACATAACAGAGCTTACGTTAACAACTAGTTACCGTACAAGTGTACAAAACGACAATGAGCTATATGACTGCCATATAACATCATTTTACCCTTTATAATACAATCCACTGCATTATCATACCAACAACACCATAATATTCCACACATTGACCAAGACATCATAGACAAATAGCATTTCACACCACGTTTACCCTTTACGCTTCCTCATTATCATTCCATCACAATTACTCCATCAAATTGCCTCATAACAACATATGAACAAAAATTTATAATTAATATAATCCAACATCCCTCCATACGACCCCTTAAAGTTATTAAAAAGGTATCATAAGTTGATAATTACATCCAAACAGGGTATAGGGGCCTTCGGGGATCAAAGAGAGACAAAACCATACAAAATGACATTCTGGGGTGACCTGCGAAGCCACCTGCACCCACAGATGGATAACATGCATCCGCAGGTGACCCTTGGCAGTGTCCAGGGGCACCTGCGAAGTCACCTGCGCCCGCAGGTGACTTCGTCTGCGAGGGGTGGTGCCGTTTTGGCCAAAATGGGTCTCTTTTGGGTCTTTTTTTGTAATGAATGGTCCATGGCCATGAATAAACTTCCTTTTAAATAATTTAGGTCAATTTGGATGCCAACAATCAATCATGGTTTCATAACACAGATGAACATCACCAAAACCACATTTTTCTTTCAATACACCACCAAGTCCATGCACAATTTTGCAATAACAATTCCAAACATTATGTACAAGGATAAAACAAGTTAAGGCTATAATCACATCTCACATGTCAATATTGAATCCATCAAGTTCACTTCTTTCAAGACCACAAGTCCATTTTCAAGTTTATAAGGCAAAACCCTTTTCCGATTGCAAACATAGACAGTTTTACACATAGTAAACTGTCCAACACTTTGCCAACATAGCCAACATGATTTATACACCATATTAAACATATCGTATACTAAACCATGAGAATAAATACTTTCCAAAGCTTGCAAGATGATGATCTTGGCCAAAGAGAATAGTTGCTTAGGGTTTGTGTGAGAGAGAAATGTTTGAGAAGATTCTAGAAAAGGCATGTGAGTCTTCGTGACTAAAAATCTGATTTTTAGTCCCTTTTATAGTCCCATGTAGTCTCATTCTTAGCCACATATTAGTCAAAAATGTTAGGCTTACTTGGTCAATTGAAGAATGGGTCAAATTCCATTTTTGGGCCATGTCTTTTTGTCTAATTTGGGCCTCCATTGAGTCCAATAGCACAAGAGTCATTTAAGCCCAACAATTAATGCATAATCCACCAACACTCTCATGTTCAAATAATTTCATGAATGTTACGGGAATTAACTAGGTTCGGAAACATACGGGGTGTTACACGCATGCCCCAAGCATGACTCCCCAGATAACCTCTAAGAAAAGACAATGCTTCGAAGGGATTTCACCAAAGGTATCTCTTTTTACTTCACTTTTCCAAATAGCCACAAACTCAAACTCAGTGACTGATTGGCCTCCAGCTGGACTGAATATGTCTGAAGCATATCAACCCAACACCACAACACGCGAACAATACGCAGATACAAGCGCAATCAAGCAAAAACTCAGCCAGGGTAAAGGCAATCCAAGGCCAGAATCATGCTACAATTCCAACATCCAAACTTAACTTTCTTTTGCCTTTCCAAATCTGCTATCAACTCCGAATCATGCAAAATATCATCTGAGTCCTGTCCGTGCAATCACAACACACTATCCTCGAAAGGTTGAAGCTGACTTACTAAAAATCCATAGTGGAAAGCGCAAGAAATAAGCATGTAAGGTGCTACCAGGACACACAAACAGAGGTGACCAAAGTCTGCACTCTTAAGCCAAAGCTATAACAGGTCCGGATGACCCTCAAAATTGACATTCAAGAGTCTGAAGCACCAATCTTACGAAATCAAATGATCTGCTGCAGAATGCCCCACCGAATGTGGGTGGAACCATGCTAAATCCAACTTGAGCATACTACCTCTGCTGAGTAGGCAGCCCAAAATTTTTGACCCAAAACTGAGGAAACCAAGGTCAGAAGCAGTAGAAACCCGTACCGTGCTAATGGACTATCTTTCGAACATCTATCAGGTACAATCTACCTAAACTAAAGAGAATCAAACCGGTAAGTAAAGAGTAGGCTTAACCAGCCTATAAATGAATGCCCAACAGAAGTAAAACCTCAAAATAAGGATGCAACCAAGGCATGTAATCCCAAGCTAAATTCCCAATACTGAAGCTCAACTACTCACTCTCAACTATCCAAATCGATCTTGTTGATGAGTAAGAATCCAAACTCCGAAACCCATTATAACTTTCAAGCCGCCATACCAAGAAAATCAAGAACCACAACTAAGCACATATCCAACGGTTCCTGTAAGGGCCTAACTAAAATATCACCTTCCACAACTGCTGGAAGGCATAATGCAACAAGTCATAACCAAGAACTCGCCAAGGCTACAAATAGAACTAGTGATAGCCAGAACTCGAGCAGCTCAAAATGCACAACTCAACCGTCCTTTGGCCAATCCAGTAGCCAATCTACGACGACAAATACTCACTCCCAAAGGCGTACACTTTGGTAACCAACAACTGATAACCAAGAACACACCACTGAGTAGAAGCATCCCACGAAGCCATAATAGGCTGAACAAGAGTCGAAATGGGAATTTCTGAAATCACCCGTTTACCCCATCTTTGATTCAACTGAAACATGAACCACATCGCAGGAATTACAGAGTATCCAACTCCACACCAATACCAAGATCAAATCGATCACCAGGAGACAAACCTAACAATCAAAAAGTAAGCCTTAGACTTTCCAACATTAGAAACGGGCAATAAAATAGAATTGCCAACTCTAACTGAACATCAACACTAAGATTAAGACCACTACCGGGCAATGAACTATCCAAATCCGAAGGATAAATCTCAAATGCATCGCCAAAAGAAATGTGCTATGGAAGAAGGCTACCAATGTTAAAATCATAACAAAGCCCTGAAAAGTTGAACTTACCTTCACTCTCACAATCCGATCAATAGCCAACCTTGTTAACAGAAAAGGAAGGCAAACCAACTGAGGTAGCCATCTAAGCCAATGAAATAAGAATCACAAGGAAGTACGCTAACTAGATAATGCTAGTCTAGCCGTCTATCAAATAAGAATCAGTAAATGTCAACCCAATGACCATAATATCAATAGCATAAGATGCAGGTTGTACAAAGTGAAAAACATAGCCAGTACCACTCTGAGATCACACTAAGGCCAAAATACCAAGAAAAAATAGGACTTTAAAGCAAATGCTACACCCCAAGGGAAACACGATATCTATCCACTCTATAGCCACAACAAGATCGATATGCTAAGGAAAATGGGACTTTAACCCAGATGTTATACACTAAGGAAAACACCACACAAATCGTCTACTAAAGAATCATCTCTGAGGGCAGTCATATATATGCATAAACCTACACAAAGGCCTACAGCAACTGCTATGAAAATATTAAGGCATATAACAGTCAATAAAGAAGTCTCAAGGAATATAACCACCCAGGGGTATGAAAACCACAACACAACACAAATAGAAACTAAAGGTAGAGAATCAAAGGCACACCTATGATGGTGGAAATACAAAATTATAAATCTGGTGTGCCCAAAGGAGTGCGAATCTGAGTATGTCTGAACTCGGACTGAGCGTCTGAATGACCATTTGAGGAACTAGGTGCACTACCTCTAATTGAAAGTTCCACAACACTGCGGAAATAATCTGGATGAACTGAATGACTAATAATCCCACTTTAGGCAAACTCCCTAGACCAGTGATCGGTCTCTGCAGTCATAACAAACTCCTGAAGCTCTAACCTGGTAAAAAACATGAGTTGTCCCCAATTGGCTGACCAACTCATGCCTGGGGCACTCTCTAGACCAATGACCAATCTCACCACAATCAAAACATCCTCCTGGAATACTCTGAGGTGCTACCTGAAAGTACCTGATAGTCTGCGAGTGAGGCTGACCTCTGCTGGAAGGATTCAAACATCCAGACTGAACACCACTAATAATAAACTGCTGACATAGCCTCTTACTGCCACCTCCATATGTATCAATACATAACCTCTCTGTAGCCCTCGTATGATCAACGACTTGATAGGAAGGTGACCCAGCTGCTATTAAATATTTCGTCGCCTAGTGAAAAGGTAAAGCCAATCCTCTAATAAATCCATGCACCATCTCATGCTCTGAAACAAACAAAGAACTCTGTTGGATACCAATAAATCTAACTCTGGTCTAAGAACTACTCACTATTCTTGACATTACCTCTAGCTGGGAGGTATCCAGAAACGAACTCGAAACCCCTAACACCGAATCCTGAAAAGCTGAGGAAATCACCAATTCTATCGGAACTTGGGCTGACCCCAGACCCTATAGCTGATGCTGAAGATTTTTGATATCAACCTCTAACCCTCTAGTCTGATGCTGAGCTGAAACTCTAGTAACACGTGCCAAAACATACCATCCGCATCTATTGATAACCTCGTGCTATCCATCTGGGAAAGAATGGAGTCAACGAAAGTACATAGAGGTTCAAAGAAGTAGACACATGACAAGGAGTCAAGAATAGAATTTCCTAAGAATGTCTTGTAGCCTCCCAAAGTTAGGACACAAACGTCTCCTCACCGATCCGCAGAACTCTACTAAACACTTAGCACTTGTACCAACAACATCGGTAAACCTATGCTCTGATACCAATTTGTCATGACCTAATTTCTCAGGTCATGATGGCACCTACTATAACCCACGAGTAGGTAAGCCAACCCGTAGTCCGAAATGGCTAGTAACGGACTACCAATAGAAATAAAGGGAACAACGGAATAAATATAATAGAAAGGCTAATATAATCCCAAAACCTGTTGGAGCCAGTACAAGAGCATCTAATACAATAGGAGTATAAGTGAAATACAGGAAAAGTGTATATATATAACTATCTCTGAAAGAATGTAGAGAATCGCCTACTAATAAAAGGGAGAATAGGGATACTCCAAAACATCAGGAGCCCACCCCGATTCTCCAATCCATAGCTACTCCGCACGATACTCACATCAACGAAGATAACTCATACTATAACCTGCAGGCTACAGAAGTGTAGTATGAGTACCAAACACGTGGTACTCAGTAGGCATCGGCCAACTGAGCTCTAGAAATAATGTAAGCATAAAATAACATGTAAGACATGAATGCACTACAGGCAACAATCCAGGAAAACCAAGCATAAAGGAGCTAACGGGGCAATAAGGATACCCTATCCTATTCTAGCAGTATTTCGATACTAAAGTGCAATACTGTATATCACTGGACAATATACAAATGAAGAGTGAAAGAAGGATATATAATAGTAGTACAAGGACAAAGGATACATATACAATGTAAATAGATAAGGAAGAGAGGGATATACGGTGATACCATATATATAAGTATTCATATAGGGTTAACCCAAAGGTAACTACCTGAAGGAGTCAATCTAACATCTCGAGGTCTATAGCCAAGTAAAGAAGCTAACACTAGCCTCATCAAGCCTATACCAAAAGGGTGACAAATACTGGGGCAACCAACCATAATATAACTCACCGAAAAGATAAAGAAATCAGAAAGGTACCTCCAATCTCAAGTACCAGTCCACAACCAACCTGCCACATACTAACCATAATAACCAATAATAAAGTAATCGGCTAGCCCGAACAGACAAAATACCTAATTGAGCCCCCATAAGCCCGGAAGGTTCACGAAATCACTCAGCAAACATCAACCATATCCTGTACCTAACTAACATACTGGTAATAGGCAATGCATATGAATGGATGAATGCAACATAAATCAAAATGCCATAACCCTATCGTAGACACCAAACTCGAACCGGTTCCATAACCTCAACCCTTAAGTACCAAGTACCATACTATACTAAAATCATCATAGTCCGTCTACTCCATCCAGTACTGAAGATATATATATGTATATAATCAGTGCATAGACTCGATCCGCTACTAAAAGGATGTAAATCCATAGTCCATTGCCTGAGATCATGCTCGGGACTAAATCAACATAATCATGTACAAAGGGTTGGAATATCCCTCGATCGAAGTAAATAGTAGTGGTAAAATTAGTGGATAAGTAATGGATCGAAATCATACTCAGTCAAAATTCTAAAACCACTTCTTTAGCTCCAAAAGCTCATAATCAAGTAAATAAGGTGGTACGATTCCTGTTATAAAATAATCCATATTTAAAGTGAAAAGTAGCAATAAATCCTTTTTTGGAAATAGTAGTAAAATCAAGGTTTTGGTAGGAATCGTACCACTAAATGAACACGAATATGCCAGATAATATGCATTCCATCACCAGTATCCAAACAACGCAACCATAAGCGCCTAAGCGTCTATAAATACTAGTCACATCCTTTCTAAAGGTAAAATTCACCTAGAGTCCAACTAGTATTGTAACCACGACCTTGGGCCGAATAATACATAATCAACATAACAAGCATCATAACTTGGGAATCCATAGTAATCATGGGCATAAAGCCACTACAAGGATCTAGTCGGGGAAATACCTCCCAAATCACTAAGTCAAAAGATAAATCCTATACTAAGGGATCCTTAATCTTAAACTATGGTTAGCATGCTTATAATCGAGGGTAATAGGATTCTATAGCCATGAAAAGTATTTTACACTAAAGTTTGGGTCACATTTCTACCCCAAATTTCCTAAATAGGCTAAGTCATGTTATTCTAGTCATAAGTCCATCCTATGAACCCTACCTAGCATACAATCTATACCATACACAATCTCATAGATAAAAGTAGACCGAAACCTACTTTTATGCCGAAACGCAACATTTGAATCGTCCACAAATCGTTTGTCCTTGTTCTACGATTCTGACTCAACTTCACACTATCAAAATAGTAATCCACATGTCATTATGAGTAAAACAAAATCCATATTATAATATAAAACTCCGGGCCCAAAATTGGGTCAAAATGGGCTTGTGGGGCCCGATAACGAAATCTAAAAATTAAATCTGTCACGGGGTCCCCCGAAGGAAAAGGAATGTGTGCTCAAAAGTTGAGCACAAATGCAGCACAATTCGGGGCCCAAATCAACCCCTAAGGTTAAGGGATTCAAAGACCTAATTCTATGAATTTACAATGAAATGGGACGAAAATTTAACGGGTAAAGTGGTGAATAAGGACTAAGGAATGTTGGGCTAGCTTACCATAGCTTCAATGGACGATCTCCCACTATTTCCCACGCTCCAAGCTCCAACAATGGGGAAATGAGGAAGAAATCAGAGAGGAGCAATAAATGTTACCCAAGGGGTCCTTATTCGCGAATGCGAGACCCCCACCGCGAACGCCGAACCATACCGAAGAAACCCTTCGCGAATGCGAAGGCTAGCCCGCGAACGCGGCCAGTGCCTCGCGAACGCGGAGGCCACAATCCTTGACCTTCATGAATGTATCCAAGGCCTCGCAAACGTGAAGGCCAAAACTTGGCTGCACCAGATGCTGAAAACCAGCAATTTCACTAAGTCCTCACGGACTTCGATTGGGGGTTCGAGATTCGTTTGGAATCCCTTGCTGGCAAGCAAACTATGATACCATACCGAATTCGACATTTCAAACTCAACGAAACCACTGAAATTTCCATCCGAGGTCTTTTCGATTAATGTGGGACCCACACCTATAGTTTCATTTTTCACCAAATCTACCCAATAGTCCAAAATAAGTTCAGATGCCTCGGGACCCAAACCAAGGATCCCCCTAGCCTAAAATTAACGTTCTGGAGCTGATGGCGCTATTGGAATTCTCATCTCAGATCATTTACTAGGAATTTTGGTATGAGACCAAACCCTTAACAGCGAAAGCTCCAAGATAGGAAAATGAGTCTAAAATCCAAACGAACTGTCCGATAACTGAACCAACTGTTCCGACAAGTCATAAATGACTTGTAGCCGCTGTGAGAAGACTCAAAATGTCGGAATGCATGGAAATCGAGAAAATGACCTGGAGGGTCATTACATTTATCCCTTTTTAGAAATTAAGGAAAATAAACTTCAAAGGAAATGGTTTTTGACTTCTAAAATCATTTCAAAACTCAAAGGAAGTTTCAAAATAATTTAAGAAATTATAGATTCGCCACTTGATTTTTATAGAAAATATATTTAAAAAAATTAAAGAAATTTCAAGGATTTAAAAACAAAAATAAACCTTTGAAATAAGAGAAACTGAGTAATGATTCAATTAACGCCCTAAGAAGGTTTTTAAGGCACTCAGGAGCGTCCGTTTAAAAATGGTTTACCAAAAATAATTATGACTAACCTTAAAAAAAAAGTGGCTAACTTTTGCAAGGACTTGATTTAATATAGAATATCAAAATTATTAACTTTAAAGACCTAATATGGCATCCATTCATTTAAGTAATTAAAAAAACTACTTAAATTAAAGAAAATCCATTTAAACTAAATTCCAAATTTTGACTTTAAGATGAAGACAAATTTATATTTTTATGAAAGAAAAAAGGTTTTTTAAAAAAACGGAGAGTCAATTTTATTAGAAATAGCACCTTTTGGGAAAATAAGAATTTTAAGGAAATATCGAATTATGAGTGTTTTATAAATTATAGAAAGTTAGATTTTTTTCGAAAAAATTTATCTTTTATGTGTCGAAGAAATTCTCTTAAGCCAAATAAAGTACTTAACACATGTGTGAAAATAAATGTCGTCTTATATAAAGACTTTAAAGACTTGCTTTAAAAAAAAAATCAATCAAAGGTCCATTTTATTAGTCTTTCAACTTAAAAAAAAAAATCAAGTGAGAAATTCGAATCAAGAAAGGCAAAACAAAGATAAAATCAAAATGACAATACTTAGGGGATTTATTTAGATTAATTAAATAAAAAATTGTACAAAATGTCCATTGTGTTAAATTTTTTACATAAGAAATAACCCACTTATTTTTTTTACTACAAAAAGTGGCCATTCAGCCATCTTTCTTCCTCAAATTGACCGCTCATCTATTTTTCTTTCTCAAATTGGCCGCTCGTCTATCTTTCATTCTCAAATTGGCCGCTCGGCTACTTCTTCTTTTCCCCCATGTTATCTTCTTTATGAATTCCATGTATGCTCTAGCATAATCTCAGTTCAGCAATTTTTTTTTATCACACAAAGTAGATGCATATATTCACAGTTCACCTTAGAAATAAAAATAACATTCTCAAAACACAAAACTTTTTACATTTACAAAGGAAGAATTTTAAAAAGAAAAAACTTAAGAATAATGGAGTATGATTTCAAGTAGAATCTATCATCATGAACAGAATAACTAAACCACAAAAAAAGATATACAGAGAGACAAAAGGGGGTGGGGGGTTCATTGAAAACTTCAAATTTTCCATCCAACTGCATCCACACACATAAAAAAAGTACATCCGACAAACTTGTAATGAAATTTATGATATTTACAGTGTAATGAAATCCCATGCCTTCAAAATACAGGAAAATTACAATTTGAGAATCACAATATTTCTCTGGACTTGATGTTACATTTTTTGAAAAAAATATCAGAGCTTCATGCTTAGAGTATTTGGGAGATGTGAGAGGAGGAACTTATCTATCAGGGAAGAGGAGAGATGATGGATGCCGATGGGAGAGTGACAAAGAAACATAATGATTATTACACGGTTTAAGGGTTGTAGTTAAGCAAATAAATTAGGTTTCTTGATTTATAAAGGGGACACGTGTAAGGTAAACAAGGTCCCCTTAGGGAAAATGGAGGGATGAGAAAATGAAGGATTCTTTATGTAAGATTCTTTTGAATTCCTCTCCGAAAAATAGTCCAGAGCAGAGTGAGTTCGAAGTCTCTTCCACAGAAGAAGAATTGAGAGCTCTTAGAGAATTGAAAGTTCTCCAGGATGACGATTACATCCCATCCTGTTCGAAAGAAGATTGTATTCCTTGCCAAATAGGCCAACCTTGTGATAATAAGGAAACTAATGAATTCTACGAAATTTATTCTCAGTTTAAGGATCTTAATATTAAGGTTCTTTAAGATGATAAGCTTATAGAGCTTTTGAAAGTGGTCAAAGATCTTGAAATTAGATCACAAATAATTGATAAGATGGAATTGCCATCTACTGGTAATACTAAACAGCAAGAACCTCAAGGAGGAACCTATACCATGGAAGAATTAAAAAAGATGTTAAAAGCAAAAAATCCGGTGAAGCATACTCTAACTACTCTTCAAGATTAATCAAGGAGGTTGATAACCTCAAAATAAAGATTGAGCATCTCATAAGGAATGATAAAGTTATGGATGAAAGGATCACGAATCTGAAGATGACTAACATGGGAGATCAAGATATGGATACAGACTTCCAGAATAGACTGGAAAACTTCATTGATGAAGTTGAAACCTCGAAGGAGAAGGACCTGTTCTTAGGCTTCTTAAAGGGAAAAGATAAGGAAGAATTTCTTCAAATCCTTGAGTTAATAACTTCTCAAAAATTTTATACTAATATTACTCTTTTAATTGACTATAATTTCAAAAAAGAATTTACTGCCGTAGTTGATAGCGGAGCAGATTTATATTGTATATAATAAGGGATTATACCTTCTAGATATTTTCATAAAACTACCCATAGCCTCTGCAATGCTAGTGGAAGTAAAATGAAAATTGATTTTAAATTATCAAAAACTTATATTTGTAATAATAAGGTATGTATGCCTGAAACCTTTGTATTAGTAAAGGATATTTCAGATGAAATCATTTTAGGTGTACCCTTTTTCATTCATATTTTCCCAATCACTAGATGGAATGAAACTGGTATTACGGGAACTTATGATAATAAGAAAATCCGGTTGGATTTTATAACCTAAACTTT
This sequence comes from Capsicum rhomboideum, assembly GCA_031232105.1. Taxonomy (NCBI): domain Eukaryota; kingdom Viridiplantae; phylum Streptophyta; class Magnoliopsida; order Solanales; family Solanaceae; genus Capsicum; species Capsicum rhomboideum. The sequence goes on from CP124716.1 coordinate 38,999,972, forward strand.
TGATAAATTCTTGAATCAGATAAAAGAAAGAATTTCAAAAATCAAACAAATGGATTTCATAAAAAATGAGATAAATTGCCTCTCAATAGAGAGTACTTTACAGGCTCCTAAATTAAAGGGAAAAATTGATATTTTACAAAATAAATTTACTTTACAAAGATTTGGTGACCATCCTAATATTTTTTGGAAAAGGAAAAAACATGTGTTTAGCCTTCCATATGAAAAAGATTTTCAGAGGGTAATATCCCTACCAAGGCTAGGCCTTGCCAAATGAATTCTGAATATCTACAACTTTGCAAAAATGAAATTCAATCTCTTTTGCATAAAGGTCTAATAAGGCCATCAAAGTCTCCACGGTCATGTACTACATTTTATGTTAATAAACAAGCAGAACAAGAACGTGAAGTTCCCGGGCTTGTGATTAATTATAAACCCCTTAATAAAGTTTTAAAATGGATTCACTAACCAATTCCTAATAAAAAAAATTATTGAATAGACTTCATGATGCTATTATATTTTCAAAATTTGATTTGAAATCAGGATATTAGCAAATTCAAATTGATGAAAAAGACAGATACAAAACTGCTTTTAATGTTCCAGTGGGGCAATTTGAATGGAATGTTATGCCCTTTGGATTAAAAAATGCACCTTCTGAATTTAAGAAAATTATGAATGGTATTTTCATACCTTATAGCAATTTCATAATTGTGTATATTGATGATATTCTGGTTTATTCATAAACAATAGAAATCCATTTTAAGCATTTGAGTTTATTCAAAAAAATTATTATACAAAATGGTTTAGTAATATCCAAACCAAAGATGTTTCTTTTCCAAACAAAAGTCCGATTTTTAAGACATTTTATTGAAAAAGGGAAAATTATCCCTATTAATAGGAGCATTGAGTTTGCTTCAAAATTCCCTGATATTATCACAGATAAGACTCAGCTCCAAAGATTTTTAGGAAGTCTAAATTATATATCTCCTTTTATAAAGGATTTAGCAGGTGACACTGTCATTTTATATGACAGGCTTAAAAAGAATCCTAAAGCTTGGACCGATGATCATACTCAAGCGGTCAAAAATATTAAGGCAAAAGTTAATAACTTGCCCTGCCTTACTTTAGCCAATCCAAATTGGAAAAAAATAGTCCAGACTGATGCTTCGGATATAGGCTATGGAGGAATCTTAATACAGCATTCCCCAGAAGATAAACAAGAATACCTTGATCAATTTTACTCTGGTAAATGGACTAACAGTTAGAAAAGTTATGCTACTGCAGCGAAGGAAATCCTTGCTATAGTAAAAAGTGTTATAAAATTCCAGGGCCATTTATATAATCAAAAGTTCTTTATAAGAACAGACTGCCAAACAGCCAAATTTATCTTTAATAAGGATATTAAATATGATGTTTCTAAATAAATGTTTACAAAGTGGCAGGCTTTATTAGCCCCATTCGATCTTGAGATTCAATATCTTAAAGGATTGACTAATAGTCTTCCTGATTTTCTCACTAAAGAACATTTGAGTTAATAATCTCTTTTCTGTCATAGGATAATACCTGGGGTACGACCTAGTTATTTTTCTCCCTCTAATAGAGGAGGAGGAGGACGTGAACAAGGAAGGGGCAGAGCTAATATCCTAGCCCAGATAAGAAATCAGAAGCTAATACCTTCAAACATTGCAGGAACTTCAAATCTTAATACAGATCATCCAATGTACAAGGAGTTCATGGATTTTATACAATCCAAAAAACACGGGTAGGATAATAATTCCCCAACATATTACTCAATACTGGCCGATGATAGTAATGAAAATATTGAGGTATATGAATTGAAGGAAAAAAGTTAAGTTATACTTCTCTTGGATCATATGGATCTACAATGGAAAGATGATCCCTGGCGAATAATGATCAGGTATTTTAATACAACATTATATGCTACTCCCACATATAAATACAGAATGCATTATGAGATTATACTCTCTGCAACAGAATTTGCTGAATTCCAGCATTTTTATCCTACTAATCGCAGGACGATTTATAATTTCTCAAAAGTTGTTATAAAAACGATTTCTGCTCCAGAATATTGGGGACTCAATCCTTCTCAAGAGTGTGATTATACTCACCCAGACAATAAAGTTTCAGTAAAATATAATTATTAGGATTATTTGGATAGTTTTTATAAAAGTCTTCTTTGTGAAAATAATAGTCAAAAACATTCATGGTTTGTAAAAATCTGTAGCCATGTTTTCACACAAAATGTCCCAATGTGGTTCTGCAAATGGTGAACTTTATACGGTCCAACTATTAATATTTTACCCGAATCATACAAAAAGCCTTATACGGAATGGGTTGAAGTTTCTCCCAAATTAATGGAGTTACAAAAAGAAAATATTTTCTTTAAAAGCATGTCAGCCATGTATTTCTTCATAGAATTTTCTATACCATGGATCATGAAATGGTCAGTTGAGGTGAATACGACTGAGGAATTCCCTTGCTTGAAAAGAATGTTTTATACTAAGTTCTGGAACAAATTAACCCGAAAGATAAAGATGGGAGCATTCATGGACAACAGATCATAGATAGCATTCAAACATCTATCAATAATTATATGATGGTGCAAGAAACAACAACCAAATAGGATGGTATAAGTCCTTTTAAACATATTTCTATAAGACTTCAAATGAAGAAGGGGCAATGACTAAATCAGAAATTTTAGCCTCATACATGGAGGAAGTTAAAAAGGATCTTCTTAAAAATATGGACATAGAAATACCAGATGACATTTTCATGGCGTCTATCAGTCATACTGAGGACGATGATGAATTAGAAGGCAAATCATAAAGTGTTCATAGCACTGGGGAGATTGATTTGGACAATTTGGATCAACTCTTACAACAATTCAAAAGTAGTACAGAAGAATCTTCCACTAAAAACAATAAAGGAAAAGAAAATATCTGAGCAGAAGGCCCTACATTTTGAATTATTGGGGTAATGAGACAATCGACTTTAATAAAGTTAAAGTAGTGGATCAGATGGTCACGTTTTTCTTTTTATCTTGTCGGCCATATAGGGACCTTTCACTTTGTTAGGTCGGCCACGCCTAGGCCTATTTACTTTTTATTTTTTTTGCTAGCTTCGGAGCAGGTTTTGGAACCCCCCCCCCCCTCTCTACTTGTATAAATCTTTTCTAAATAAAAGTCAGAATTTGTGAATATTCCCTTTTCTCGTTGGTGGCAACCTAATTTTATAAAGGTGATTTAAATTATTGTAATTTTTATTTTTATTTTCTTTCAAAATCAGTTAGCCTAAATAAAAGGCTAATTTTCCTAAGTGTCTATTATAGAGAACGCCTATATTGAATAAATGAATCTGGAGCTATGGTAGTGGTTGGGTAAGGCTTAAAAGCTTAGTTGGATGGTGCGGTGTTATGGTGAAAATCATAACGGTAGTCCTATTGTACCCGTCTAGCCGAGGATGGCATTAAGGGTTGTGTTGGGGCTGTGGTTTACTGTATCACCTAGCTGAGAGTTTATATGCCTGTAAAGTTTCCCGAAATACTACCACCTTGCAAAAGTATTTATACAACAATGATATATTGCATATAAACTACATAACTATTTATACAATATCAATACATTACACACACACACACACACATATATATATATATACACACACAAACCTTCAATACACTTGTTATTATTATTTTCTTGGTAAATAAAAACATGGCTATATTTTCCCTTAATTAAAATTAGAGTTAACACAAATAATCCATATAAGTTACAAGAAATGAAAGAAAGAGTTGAAATTGGGCCCCTGCTTTGGCCCGTCTAAGTCTTGTCTAGATTTGGACGTTAACTTTATGGACTTTTAGCCCATTTCCGGCAGTCATATATTGTGTGTATACTAGTTGTATATCAGTTGTATGCTCCGGTGCTTTAGCTTACAAAACCTGTATATCTTCCATATATCATGCGTATTTCCCTGTTTAGCTGTATACACACTTTACACCAGTGTAGAAGTTCCTGTATATCTGTGTATACAGACATATATCACCACCTATTTCTTGTATATCGGTCCATTTTCTTTGGACTTTGGCATGGGGTTTTGACTTGAGGGAACGAAACTTAGTCCCATCGAAAGATGCAAGAGGAAGTCCAAATGAACACAACCAAGGGGATTCATGCTAGCAAAGATGAGGCAATGGATTAGAATGTAATTCACATCATCTTGACCAAACATATATGATAAAACATCATCGCTCAAATTCAGTCAAAGACACTTAGCAAATACCGGGGAAGAAGAAAAGAAAAGAAACTTCACACCATTCATAAAAAATAAAATAAAATACCAAGTATACCAATGTGATTAAGGTTACTTATACAAGTAATTGTACTTTAGGAAAATTGTCACTGTTTAAGAAGAAATGCAATCAAACTTGCCTCAAGCATGAACAAATTGCCTTCCCTTTAGACCATGCACAACAGATAAACGGAGAAGGAGCCTTTTTAAACAGAGAGATAGATTAGTTTTAACAACATTGCCACCATCAGTAATAATTACATATTACCCTAAAAAAAAAAGGGCTTGACCACTGCCAAGTTTAAAACTACCAAACTATGCATCAAGTTACCACCTTTTAGCTATTTCAAGAAGATAACGAGGGCACAACGACTCAAAACATAAGAGCACCAAGTAGAAGGCCGAATTGATCAACTCAAGGGCTAACATCCTAGAGCTTGAATTAAGCCTAGAATCAACTAGTTTCTCTCTATTGCTTAGCCAACAATCGGTTCCCAAACACTAGCTATCGCATGCTTTGAAACAATCAAATGAAATAAGCAAAAAGGGCATGCAGGAACATATGTTAAACCTCGGACAACATAATTCAATTGCTAATTATTATCCATGCCAAGACTTAACTCTCACGGTTGGTATTATTACACAAAGTTCTATAGAAAAGAAAGCAGGTTTGTGGAAATGTTAAAGGCAGAGGTGGGTGTCTAACTTAAACAAAAAAAAAATCAAAATTAACTTTAACTGTATGAAGACTCAGAAGAAAATATTGAGGTCTTAAATTATGTCAAAGCAGTAAAACATACTACTCATTTAAACCAATTTTAGCTGAAACTCATGTGCTTAATTTACAGAAAAACTTAAACGAGCAACACAAGAATATGAAGAACCACCATTCTAATTATATTCTACCAGATTGATATGACTAATCAGCTAAAAGCTTGAAATTAATAATTTTTTTAGAAATTAGATACTTTGAAGCAGAAAGTCTTAACATCAAACTCAAACAAATCAAATCTACAGAATTCAGAATTGAAAAAGGAAATCGAAACGAGAGATTTACCTTTTCCGGAGAAGGAACTAAGACGACGAGTTTTGCGATTTTGACTTCCTAACTCTAAGTTTTTCAATTTGGAGTAGTGAGGATCTGTACTAGAATTGCTTGATTTTCTCCAATTTCAATAGTCAGTGGAAAAGACCCTCCAAGACTATGAAATTAAAAGAAATTGACCCTCAAAATTATCACTCATTGACTAGACCCTTCAAAATCTCTGACTGCTTCAAACAATGAATGGATGGGGTATTTATAGGAAATTTTAGAGTTGTTATTGGGGGGACTAGGTTTCTGTAACGACCGGTTTCGTCGTTACTAAAAATATATATGGTTAAGGCATGTGCTTCTCATTTGTCATAAGTGTTAAGATTAATTCTTTAGTATGAGAGTGCATTTGATATGTACTAAGGTCATACAATACCCCTAGCACAAAGTTAAATTATAAGTATCCTAGCCGATTTAGTTTGGGGCTAAGTTTAAACTAGGATCAACTTCAAACAAGCACTTCTACTAGAATATAAGGAGTTAAGAGGCCTAATATCCACAAAATTAAATATCTTTGAGTCCTCTTTCCAACGCAATTGACCGTTAGTCAATCCGCTTCCTAAGTAAAACATTATGACTATTTTACTGAAGACTGTCCATGCTAAAAAGCTGAAAGAGTTGTAGCGGGTCATGTCGCTATAGCGATGCAACAATAGTTTATAACCTATTTTTGAAGGGTTTCAGCCCCCAAACTCCAAAATTTCATTCCTAAGCCCTAGAGGGGCGATTTTCTCTTGGCTTCGGTGGAAATCCTTCATTGAGGTAAGATTTTACTCCTTTTTAACAACGTGTAATCCGTCCATCTTCTAGAATCATTAGAATGAGGAATTTATGGTGAAATTTTTGTGGTTTAGAACCCTAGGTTAATGAATTTATGAGGAAAACCCATGGGTATATATATTTTCACCTAGAATTGATTTTTGATTGTGAATTAACTCTTCCTAGTATGAAATTAAGGTTCAAAAATATAAAAGTTGATAGTTGGGGACCTTGAATTTAATAAAGGTGGAACGTTTAGCCCAAAAATTCCATTAATGGAGTTGGGTTGAGCTTGAAGGAACTAGTTGATAATTAATCGACCCTTGGGTAAATTTATAGGCCGTGAATAAGGGTAGAACTAGTGGGTTTGAATTCCCAAAATAATTGTTTGAAGAGTAGTTTATTAATTACTCTTATAATTGTTGTTTATTAGATGATTAGCCTTCAAAAACGTGAAGAAGAAAGAGGATCATCAGTGATATACCTTACTTGTTGCAGCAGGTTGGCACACCGGTAGGTTATGGTTTATGAGTAGTAGACTGTGGTTAGTAATCGTATCCATAATGTAGATTTGACTGAAGAAATCATGCTTAGGCCTGCAGGCATGGAGTTTGGGTGGATAAAACATGAATTTAATGTAATAAGGACCTAATTGTGTATTGATATGTTAATGTATGAATCCATGATGGATGTTTTATGTTTGTATGACTCGATGATGGATTGTTATGTGAATTTTGTGAATATAGATGACAATGTGATTGTGTGAGCTCATAATCTAGTTAATTAGCCTAATTACCATAAAAGGGTAAACTTGGTATTATGTGGTTGGAATATGGGATAATTGTCACGACCCAATATTTGGGTCATGATGGCGCCTATCGTAACCCACCAATAGGCGAGCCAAACCCTAGTCCGGAGCAACAAGCGACGGGCTAACGGGCGGAATCTCATAAAACAGAGAAGAAGTGGAAGTAACCATAACCATATTTATAAACATGCTAAGACTGAGAAGGAAGAGGACAACGTATATAAAGTCCAGAACCCCTCCCAAGACCTGGTGGGGTCAGTACATGAGCCACTACTAACATACCCAAAATACAAGACAGAAACCAAACATGTATAATAAGTACAATAGTCTTGAGAGCAAAAGACTATACAGTAGAGGATGGAGTAGGATCTGCCTCGGACGTCAGTAAGCTCACCCTGCTCCAGAATCAGTGCTGAGAAAAGGGTCACGTCAAAACCGTCGACTGGTGCCTGGATCTGCATCGGGAAAAAGATGCAGAAGTGCAGTATGAGTACCAGGGCAACGGGTACTCAGTAGGCATCATCGGCCGACTGAGCTTAATATAATATAAGCAAGCTAAAGTGCAGGGGGCATGCTAAGTCCGGGGTACAAGTAATAGATACATAAGTAACGGCCGAGGCGTATAGATATGCTCAGGGAAAATATAAGTGCGATACATAATAACGAGTAAATAAATGCGTAAGTAAACACACAAGTCAAACATAACCTATCTGGGCCCCCATAAGCCCGATAGGCACACGGAAGAAAATAATAACCCAGTCTGGCCCCCATAAACCAGCGGGACACACAAGAAAAGTAAATGCATAGTCACCAGTGTCTCGAGGCTGTATCAGTATCCAGTAACCACAATAACCAACAGGAGTGCACCGGGCTTGAACCGGCACCAATGGGTAATAACAAGAGGCCAGACGCCGGAGTCTAACCGGAAGCAGTGAATAATAACAAGAGGCCACATATATATCATATCTGCCGGACTCGAACCGGAACTCATAGAACAACAACATCATAATCACGGTACCTAGTACCAAAACTCTCCAATTATATCATAACCAGATGCCGGACTCGAACCGGAACTCATAATAATCAGTGGCCGGACTCGAACCGGAACTCATAGTGTACCACAATCCGGGGCCGGACTCAAACCGAAACACCCAATAGTCAATAACCAAAATCATCATACCTGAATCAGTAGCCGGACTCGAACCGGAACTCATCATAGCCAGTAACCAAAACAGAATCAAAGGTCATATCATATCAAATAAATGGGGAACGCCTTAGTGCCAAGTCATTACTATTATATAGGTACAGAAGCTAACTCTACAACATGCTACAAGTCAATCTCGGGGTCCTTCTAGGTCAACTACCTACTGTAAATAATATGTATATAAAAGTCTGGGTATACATTACAAGTCATGGAAAGGCGGTTCAGCGTTCTAAGTCAAACTAGCCGACCCCAATCAATTACGGTGCTATCAGAGACGAACAAAGCTAGACAGTCCAACCGGGTATAATCGGGGTGACTCAATCCCGTCATAACCCTAATAGTCATATAGGGCTTATCTAAGCCCAAAGATGTCAAAGTTTCGACAAGCCGACAAAAAAGGGTAACGGGGCCAGCTACCGGGTCCCGAAAACCGAGTCTGGTTATACTTGTCTAAGTCTGGGCTAAGTCTGTCTAAGACTGGACTAAGGTCCAACAATAACATTCCCAGACTAGCAACAACCAACAATACTATCCGACCCCAAATAGGTCATCTGTGGGGTACCACGAGGATAACGGGCCTGGAATAATATCCGAATAGCCCTATCCGGCCTAGAAGGCCTAAATCACAGCAAACCACCACCACCAAGTCTATAATACCAGCCCACAATACCCGCACAATAGCATACATATATCACACATAAGCCCAGTCTAAGTGTAAAGGAAGGTAAACCTAGCCTACCTGGACGCCGCCGAACGCCTGCTAAAGCCAGTTAAATTAGAGCCTTCCCCTTTCGAGAGACCTCTGACTGCTGCCAAGCTATCAAAATAATAAACTACATGTCAAAACATGACTATTGATACCCATATTTCATTAGTTCGGAAAATGTCCGAACAGTCCACGTGGGGCCTGCTTGCGGAACCACAAAACTAAAACCGTCACAGTGTCCCAAATAACTCTGTGACCAATAGTCACAACAGATGCCATCCAATCAGAGCTCATATTAAGCTCTAAATAAGCACCAACAGCCACTAAATAACAATTCAAATACGCGATTTTAAGCTAAAATTAATCGGAAAGACTTACGATATAAAGACGTTATACTATCAACTACGCGATCCCCGAGCTTGAATAACTTGATGTAGATAATTAATTTCTTTGCAATGATGAGATATCCTAACAAGATTCTATATGCTCTTTAACGTGAATGCATAAAAACACATATATATATACATACAGATGTTGGTAAAGTGCTTGTAAAAGAAATGCATGCAAAAGAAATGAATTTAGGAATGCCTTAGTACTTGTTACATGCTGATCTTAAAAGCACCCACTAAGTGCATGCACTTACACTAATCAAAAGGTGTAGTTGACAAGTGGCAAGTCTCACCTATTGCCAAAGATTGTTGCACGAATTTATCCACTTCCACGTGGATTATATACCCATTACACAGGTACTCGGATATTGCATAGGTTCGTGGTAAAATAAATACAACTTTTTGAATATACCATAATTAATAGAAAATTATTTCTAACAAAACCTCTATAAAATAAAAATATTATTTTAACATATTTAAATTCACTATCTCCGCTTTAATTATCAATAAATTATAAAACTATTATAAAGTAGTATAGATATATCATAACTAAAGAATTTTATAAATTTCAAAAATATTTTCAAAAGGTAATTACCTATGTCATTTTACCAAATTTTAATTTAATTTAATATTTTACAATGTGTTCGGTCTAAATAATATTCTCAAACGAACTGCCCGGGAGCCGAACTGTCGGTCCCAGCAAGTCATAAATAACTTGGGGCAGTTATAGAAAAGCTCTAAGCGCTGACAACACACGAAAACGAAGGAAATGAACGGGAAGGTCATTACAATAATCTTGCTTAAGGTTAGTGAAAAGGACTGATTATGGTATAAGGAGGCAGTGACTTAACTTAAGAGCCTAAGGTCAAGTTAGGCTAAGGGTTAAGAAGTAAAAGGTATAAAGGTGTATGACTAAAGCTAGATTATAAGTTGAATAGAGTTGAATGATTGGCTAATGGAGTAGGTCTTGAACCTAGTAATGACTTTAATGTAAAGGTTTCTATATAATAACGAAATCTCCGGTCTCGATATAAATAAAAAAGGATTGGAATAGTGAATGAATTTATGAATGTTGAGCCAGAGTTTAGACTCCTACAGGTTGAATGTGCACTCCTAAAATGGAATACTTGAATTTGATAAAAATGTCTTGATAATTATTACTTGAATAAGTTGTGGATTGGTCTTCGGACATGCTGTAATTTATGAAACCAATGAATCATATCTACTTGTGACTTGGTGTGTTAAAGAATGATTGTTGTTTACATAGAATGATTAGCTTGAGTTGACCAAGTTTTTAGATGGTTTTCTATGGTTGTGATATTTGTTATTATCGTGGGGGTGTATCGGTATTTGGACATCTACACAGGATTGGTTGATATTATAATTCATTGGTTGTCTCTGGTACCACGCTGGTACAGTATATAGATATGACCTCGTCCCTTGAAGGTCATGACTAGTAGGCAACCATAAGACCCTTAGCATATATGTATAAGGTATGTATGAGTGTGACGGTTCCTTGAGTGGATCGGGTATATGATTATTATCATTGTTATTGTTTATATTGGTTCCATGAGTGGACCAAGTTATATTATGGCTGTTGTTGTGGGTTCCTTGAGTGAATCAGATTATAATGTTGCTTGATATATTTGGGATTCTTGTATGGTACGGTTACTTGGCATATATTTTGGGATTCTTATTTTTAGAGTTAGGTTATTGACTTGGTGATGGTTTGACTTGACTTGTTGTCTCTTGAATTATATTGACTGAAGTTGTAGAGTTACTTGAAAAGGCATAAGTAAAATAGATCGACTTATAATAACTATTGGGGTTAAAATCTGAGATTTAGGTGGATGGTACTTGATATGAAGGTGATGAATGATCAACGGGAATAAGAATGGGAATACCCAACTCCACGTTTTTCAATTTGGAGTAGTGAGAATCTGAACGAGAATTGCGTGATTTTCCCCAATTTCAATAGTCAGAGGAAAATACCCTCCAAGACTATGAAATTAAAGAAAATCGACCCTCAAAATTATCACTCATTGACTAGACCCTTCAAAATCTCTGATTGCTTCAAACAATGAATGGATGGGGTATTAATAGGAAATTTTAGAGTTATTATTAGGGGGAGGGCTAGGGTTTCAGATTTGAAAATAAGGATGTAACGATCCTTTTCATTGTTACTGTATAGCTTAGCATACCAAAATTTGATAAGATTCTCTCCGGATGAAGTGTTAAAAATTTTTTAGGCTAGACTAGTATTGGATGAATTACAAGTGTGGTGTGGTATAGGTAAATTCAGTAATGGATAAGTTGTTGATTATATGAATTAAGACAATAATGTGTTAGCTTAGAGGTTAAGGAGTTCGTAGATACTTTCGAAATTTAATTTGGGTTAGTAAAACTCTAGATATAGTGTATGACGTAAAGGGGTTAGTTTGAGATGTCAAAATCTGGGAGTGTGTTGTAAAATTGACCAACAATGGGACTTCTCGGAGTTACTGCCTCATCTATGCTGCTACAGCCGGAGGTAGGCTGCTACCACTGTCTGCTATAGCGGAAATTTTTCCGCTATAACGGAAGTCAATAATGGTCAGTCCCGCTATAGCGTGTAGATCCGGCTATAGTAAGCTGCTATAGCAGGAATCGGGCTGCTATAGCGGGCTATGTGCAGTAAATAGCAGTTTTTAGACTTAGAATGTTATTTTCATTCAAAACTCATTTAACATCAAGAGAGAGGGTTTTCGGGCGAATTCCATCAGTTTCCACCAAAATTCCTTTGTTGAGGTATGTTAATCCACCTATTTAACTAGTTTTTCATTAAATAATCCCTAGAATCTCTAGGTTTTGATCATGGTGGAGGAATTAACTTGACCTAGTTTGATTTTTTGGGGAAAAACAATGAAAACAGGGTTTAAGCTTTGGGTTTTGGTTAAGGGTGGATGAGTTTTGATTGCATGGTTATAATTTGTTCTTTCAAATATGAATTTGACAAAATTAAAGTGGAATGAAGGTAGAAAAACCCTAGAATAAGCGAAAGATTCATGAATTTGACCTTGGGGTTATGGGATTAGGTTATATCCTTAAAATTATTAAAGCATTGTTTGATTAGGGCTTATTATGTTATTTTTAGACCACAATCAAGCCGAAGTTTCAAGAAAAGGCAAGGCTCAAGTTCGTTAGATCATTGCAGGGCTTGAATTGAGGTAGGTGATGGTTGAATTGGAGTTATAAACACAAGTTAATTTATGTGTGCATGTTAACTGCCTATTTATCTACTTGTTGCAATACATGCTATTGAATAATGAATTTGTTTGATAATTATACAAGTTGGTTGATCACCTAAAATGAGATTATGTAAAAGGCCTTGTTTAATATGCAAGTGTGGTTGAACTTTCTCATTATATGATTGTACATGTTGTGACGTTATTGATATTGTGAGATGAACCGGTAAAGATTGATCGTCATGAAATTGGTGATTTTCAGGGAGTATAAAGGTGGAGATGTTGGAATAAAGGTGGCATAACACTTGGTTAGGCATAAGGGTGGCATAACACTTGGTTAGGCATAAGGGGGCAGACACTAGTTGTCTAGGTTATTTTGGTACATGAACTATCACGACCCGATTTCTCAAGTCATGATGGCACCTACTTTATCCCATCAGTAGGTAAGCCAAATCGTAGCCCAAAATAGCAAGTAATGGGCTAGTTGGTGGAAGAATAGTAAATACCGAAAGTAAGCATACACTAGAATTGTAGAAGGATAAATATAAGAGCAACAAAATAAATATCAAGGAGAAGAGAGAGAGAGAAAGAAAGTGCACAAAAGAATATCCCACGACCTAGTAAGGTTGGTACAAGAGCCACTAAATCCAAAAGAATAAGAGTACTAAGTAGTATCCAATATACAGATAGTCTTAATAACTAAAGACTATCCAAAAGTAATGGAAGGAGAAAGAATCAGCACCAGCTTTGAAAGCTTACCCTATCTCTGAATCTTGAGAGCAAGCTGGATAGAACGTCAGTGGCGGTGACTTATACTCGAATCTGCATCAAAAAAGATGTAGAAGTGTAGTATGACGACCAAAACAATGGGTACTCAGTAGACATCATCGGCCGACTGAGCTGAATCATATTAAGAGTATAATAAAATGCGAGAAAGTAAACTAAGTCATGGATAAGTCTAAAAATGAAAAAAAAAATACTCTAATACGAATAAAATGATAATTATGCAGGAACAAATAAATTAAGATAAATACAGTCTAATCTACACCTAACTACACCTAACAGGCTAAATCAAAATCCACCCAATAGCCCAAATCCACCCAAGGGCCATTTTAACCAAAATCCACCCAATAGCCCAAATCGAGTCCGAAAACCTCAAAACCCAAACCAAGGGTCCCCTAGCCTAAAATCAAAATTTTAGAGCTGATGGAATTATTGAATTGGCATACGAGGCCGTTTACCTGAAGTTTAGGCCTGAGAGCACCAATGGTTAGGGTGGCAGAATCTCTAGCTCGAGAGCAATAACAGGATCTGGTGAAGGCTCCCTATCCTAACACCTAGCTGGGGATGCAACTCTAGCCTAGCTGCGACCTTTGGGTCGGCCACGGTCTCTAGCGGGTGCTCTGGCTATAGACTCGGGGACCTCATCTTTGGTCGTCCTAGCTCGCGTCCTAACCATCTATGAAAGAGTGAAACAATTAAAAGTTAGAAACCAGCACAGACTCAACGCACGACATGAATAAAGAAGATGAGATTTTCCTAAGAATGTCCTGTAGCCTCCCAAAGATAAGATAAAGACGTCATCGTTTCGATCCGTGGGACACTACTAGATACCTACTCTTGTACCAACAATACTAATGAACCTAGACTTTGATACCAATTTTTCACGATCCTATTTCTCAAGTCATGATGGCACCTACTTTATCCCACCAGTAGGTAAGCTAAACCGTAGCCCGAAATGATAAGTAATGGGCTAGTTGGTGGAAGGTATAGTAAATACCAAAATTAAGCATACAATAGAATTGTAGCAGGATAAATATAAGAGCAACAAAATAAATATCAAGGAGAGAGAGAGAAAAAAAAGTGCACAAAAAAATATCCCAGAACCTAGTAAGGTCAGTACAAGAGCCACTAAATCTAAAAGAATAAGAGTACTAAGTAGTATCCAATATACAGATAGTCTCGATAACTAAAAACTGTCCACAAGTAATGAAAGGAGAGAGAATCAACTCTGGCTCTGAAAGGTCACCCTATCTTCTAATCCTGGGAGTAAGCTGGATAGAACGTCAATGGTGGTGACTCATACTCGGATCTGCATCAAAAAAGATACAAAAGTGTATTATGAGTACTAAAATAATGGGTACTCAATAGACATAATCGGCCGACTGAACTAAATCATAGTAAGAGTATAATAAAATGCGAGAAAGTAAACTAAGTCATGGATAAGTCTAAAACTGAAATAAATACTCCAATCCGAATAAAATGATAATTGTGTAGGAACAAAAAATTAAGATAAATACAGTATAATCTACACCTAACTGGACCCCTATAAGCCTAGAAGGTACAAACAAACGAAAAAATAACCCAGCCGAGCCCCCACAAGCCCGGTGGATGTAACCAACAAAGAGAATATCAATAATCATAACTTAAGTAACAAATAGTGAAACCATGCATGAGATTTCCTTCAAACCATAATGCCGGACTTGAACCAGAACTGAAGAATGATATCACCATAATAATGCCATAAACAGGTCATAATTGTCGGACTCAAATCGGAGCTAGTAAGTAGATCACAAATAACAATAATCCAAAGTTGTAACCTACTTAAATCCCATTTTAATACAAACTTACTAATTCCAACGAATAAGTTTATGGGAGTAGCAAGGTCTAATCAATATGTCTAATAAATAAGCTTAAAGGCCAACTACATTCTAATTCGGGTATTTTAACAAATTGAAAATTGATGTGAATCCTAAATCACCGTAAGGTTCAAGAATTTCCTAAGAAGGTGTACTTTTAATATGCTTTCTTTGTTTACTTGATTGCTTGTTTAAGTGAATCTGTGAAGGAAAAATTAATTGAAGGAATAATCGTTAATGTTACATGGTTACTTCTTGTTTACAAATTGTTGGTTGAGTTCTCACATTGTTAAGTTGAGTTGGCCTATGACCCTACCAGTACATAGTGGTTTTGTACTGATACTACCCTGTGCTCTTTTTTTTTTTCAGTACAGAGCATATTCCAGCGGCTCAAATGAGACCTCATTTGTAGACAGTGACCAATTTCTGATCCAAGGGTGAGCATCGTCTTCTGAGAAGTCATGGATCTTCTTACAGTATGTTTTTGTCCACTTGTTTTAGACACAGGCAGTTTTAGTCTAATTCTAGTTTTCTAGGTTGTACCCATGGATTGTCTTATTTAGATGTTCTAATATAATGACCTTCAGTTTCTGGAGGCGTTTTAGACTTTTTATATTATTCCCCACTGTTTGTTTTAGAACTATATTGGATATTTGTTATTACTCCCTCAATCCCAATTTATATGACTCTTTTTCCTTTTTAGTCAGTCGCAAAAAGAATAACACATTTCTACCTTTAGTAACATTAGCTTTAAGATTTCAACTTATTTTAGACCACAAGTTTCAAAATTCTTTTTTTTCTTAAACTCCGTGCTGAGTCAAACTACCTCATATAAATAAGATTAAACATATCACTCAATTGATCCACATATATCATGTTTGATTAAACACATCACTCAATTAATTCACACATCACTCAATCATATCATATTGGTTCAATGAACAATTTACTTATGAATGGCAATAACAAAAGAATACAATGTTGCACACCAAGAGTATGGCCTAGTAGTCAATGACGTGGGTTGAGCATCATGAGCTCTCAGGTTCAATTCCCAACAAAGACAAAACATTAAGAGATTTCAACCCATCTGTTCTAGCCTTGGTGAACAGAATAACCAGATTACTATTGCTGGTAGGAGATAAAAGGTATCCTGTAGAGATATTCGAGGTGTGCACAAGCTAGCTCAAACACCACGGTTATCAAAAGAAAAAAAAGAGCACAGTGTTGCAGTTTAGATAAATTTTCTCTTAAATATTTTGGTCCAGGATGGTAAGTAAACCTTATTTTGGCAAGTCTAAAACTACGATACCGAATAAGGATTAAGTCCCTCATGTGGTTATACAACTATTTAAAAGACGAAACAAAAGTCATAAAAGGTAGGAGATTAAGCATAATACATGTTACAAGAGATCAAAGTTTGCATAATTAAATGCAAATGGAATAACAAGGGATCAAAAATTTGAAACGACAAGTGCACAAAGATTATAAAACTCATGTCAAGAGGAATACTCTTACTTGAGTAATTCTTTAGTACATTCTCCCCTCGCACTTTCGGGAGCCACATCTACAATTCTCTCTCTTTATATTACCATTTTTATCATAAAAATGGTTACTATGGTAGTTGTTGTAATGACCCTTAAGGTCATTTTTATAACTTTTCGGAACTGTCGGCTTGGTTTTCGGACAGTTCGTTTGGGTTTTAGGCTCATTTTCCTATTTTAAAGTTTTTGTTGTTAAGGAATTGGTCTCGGACTAAAACTCCTAGTAAAAAAATTCAGATGAAAATTCTGACAGCCCCGTTAGCTCCGTAATGTTGATTTTAGGCTAGGGGGACCCTTGGCCTGGGTCCCGAGGCTTCCGACCTCATTTTGGGCTATTGGGCAGACTTGATGAAAAATAAAACTATGGGTATTGGGCCCACTTTATATCAAAACAACCTCTATTGAAAGTTTTGATTATTTCTTTGAGTCTAAAATGTCAAATTTGGTATGATAGCATAGTTCGTTTGCACACACGGGGTTCCAAATGAATCCCGAGTACCCGATCGAAGTTCGTTGGGACTTAGCAAAATCTGGTGCAGCAGCATCTGGTTCAGCTTTCTGTTGCTCTTTGCAATCGCGAGGTTTGGGTCGTGTTTGTGAAAGTTCAAACTCCTAACCATCACGTTTGCGAGCCCTTCTATCGCATTCGTAATAAAAGGTGACCCGACCCAATCCTATCTTCTTATTCGAGATCGCGACCCCATACGTCGCGTTCACGGTAGTTTCATTTGTTTTCCTTCACATTCATGACCCATAAGTTATGTTCACGAAGGGTAACCTTCCCGGTCTTTACGTTTGAGACATCTGGCCCTCGCGATTGAGATGGGCAATGGCCTGACAGTATAAAATCCCCTCTTCCCCATTATTTTTCATTATTTTCTCGCCTATTTTTGCCATTTTAGCCCTAGGAGCTCAAGAAACTTATGGTAAATCATTGATTGGAACTTGGTACGTGTAGAGGATGATGAAGTGACCATTTCCCATTAATTTCTTCATAAATTTTCAGCCTAATTCCTCTGTTTTATTCTTGTTTTCACTATCTTTGTGGGCTGATTTGAGCCCCGATTTGTAATCTATTTGTGCTAAAATTTTCAGCACATACTCCTTATCTTTTGAGATATCTCATGAAGGATTTAATTTTTGGATTCCGTTAGCGGGCTCCATTGGCTTATTTTTTACCCGATTTTAGACCCGGAGTTTTATATTGAAATATGGGTCTCGTTTTGCTCCTAACAACGTGTAGAGTATTATTTTGATTGCGTGGAAACATTTTGAGATCGTGGAGCAAGGATTAGCGATTCATGGGCGATTCAAGATTGCGGTTCGGCATCGAGGTAGGCTTCGATCTACTTTTCTCTACGAGATTGTGTATTGTATAGATTGCATGCAAGGTAGGGATTATAGGAGGGGATTATGGCTAGTATATCATGACTTAACCTATTTAGAGAATTCAGGATGGAAGTGTGACCCGAACCTTAGCATAGGATACTCGTTATGGCCATAAAATCCAATTATCCTTAATTATAGACATATTAGCCATAAATTGATGTTAAGGATCCTTCAATATAAGACATACCATTTGACTTAGTGATTTGGACCATAGTTTCCTGAATTATGGTTCTATTAGCATGCTAGTTATGTATTGTTGGGATCGAGGTCGTGGTTACGATACCACTTAGACTCCAGGTCAGTATTCTATCTTTAAAAGGACGTGATTCTACTTTATAGATGCTTAGGCGCTTATAGTTGTATTATTTGGATACTAGTGATGGCATGCATACTTTTAGGCACATTTATGCTTACTTAGTAGTATGATTCCAACCAAAACCTTGATTTTACTATAGTTTTTTAAAAAGGGATTTAATCCCACTTTTCACCTTTAAAATGAATTCTTTTACCATGAAAATCGTACCACCTTATTTAATGAATTATGAGCTTTTGAAACTAAATGTGATATTTTGGGGAATTAAATCGAGGTTGATTCCAGTCCATTATTAATCCACTCTTTTGCCACTACTATTTACTTTGGTCGAGGGAGATTCCAACCCTTTCTACATTATTATGCCAATTTAGTCCCGAACTCGATCTTGGGCAATGGATTTACAGATTTATACTCTTTTAGTCTCGATTTGAGTCCAAGAACTTATTATACTTATATATTTATATATCTCCAGTACTGAATGGAGTAGATTGATTATGATGGTTACTGGAAGTCCTTATTTGGGACCAGGCAGCGTATACGGATATCCCGAGTCCCCTATGAGCCCTTTCGTCCGTGAGCCACAGTGTTAGAGAAGGATGGTCGTTGTGGGTCCTGCCTTTATGAGCTACTAGGCTGCAGGAGGTGTATATACTTGGTATGTTATTGTACTCGAATTGGATATGGTATTATCGGTTTATGTTGCATTCATTCATTCATATGCATCATCTATCACCATTATAATTGTTTGGCACTTATATCTATCAGTCTTATGGGGGTATGTATAGGCATAAGTTATGGTTGATATATGCTGAGTGCTTGCTTAAACCTTTTGAGCTTATGAGGGCTCGGTTAGGTTATTATTTGTCTGGACCAGCCGATAACTTTATTATTGGTAATTATGGTTAGTTCATAGCGGGATGGTTATGGAATGGTACCCGAGATTGTCGGTATATTTTTGATTCCTTTTCTCTGTTGTAGTAAGATACGTTATTGTTAGATTATCTCATGATTAGTCTCATTTCGGTTAGAGACCTCGATTAGGCTAGTATTAGCTTTCCTTCTTAGTTATGACCCACGAGATGTTAGGTTGGCTCCCTCAGGATATTATCTTTGAGTTTAGTCCTATACATGTGTATATATATATATATATATATACATATGGTATTACTTCATATCCCTATCTTTCCTTATCTATTCATATTGTATATGTATTCTTTGACCGTGTATTACTACTAGATATCCTTCTTTCACTCTTTAGTTATATATTGGCTAGAGATATACGGTATTACACTTTAGTTCTTGAATAGTATTATAATAGGATAGTTTTATCCTTATTGCTCCATTAATATTATTATGTTTAGTTTCTTAGATAGCTGTCTGTAGTTATATTCCTGCTTTACATGTTATTTATGCTTGCATTATCTTTGGAGCTCAATCGGCTGATGCCTACTGAGTATTATGTGTTTGGTACTCATGCTACACTTCTGCAGCCTACAAATCATAGTACGAGTTCTCTCCATTGATGTGTGCATCGTGTGGAGCAGCCATAGATCGGATATTTTGGGTGAGCTCCTAATGTTCGGAGTATTTATGCTCTCCCTCATATTGTTAGTTTGATCTCTATTTCATATATCAGAGACGGCTTTGTATATATATTGACTCTGTATTCCACTTTGTACTTCTGTTGTATTAGAATCTCTTGTACTGACTTCACCATGTCTTGGGGTTGTAATCTATATTAGTCTCTTTATTAAATTCCTTTTCTTTGTTTTCTTCATTTCTACTGGTAGTCAGTTACTAGCTGTTTCGGACTATGGGTTGGGTTACCTACTGGTGGGTTAAAGTATGTATCATCATGACCTGAGAAATTGGGTCGTGACAATTATAGTGATAAGTAAGCTCCTTTAATGGAGCAATACTCTTAGAAGTGAAAAACATTATGTGAGGCACTCTCCTATCACCATGGTAATACATGACATTTTGAGCATAAAAGTTTAGTGAGAAACTATGGTTGATAAATCTTCCAACATTCCCATATCTTAACGCATCAAGGGTAAAGCCGTCTTCATCCTTCCTTTGCAAAGAGTTTGACTCAACTTTGAGATTATTATCATGTACAACATTCCTTTTGGGGATTTTTTCATCATTCCTGCTAACATCAAACAAATACTTATCATGATCTACTCTATTTTCATCTTTCTTTTCATCAAGCCCAAGAAAGAAGCAGTAACATCATAACGGCCCAAATAAACGTAGTAAACATCATTATCACAACACAAATTAGTATCCTAATACATGAAATCAACATAATAACCCAATCCAACCATTCCAGAGATTTGAGGGAACCCATTAGTTTAAATTCTGAATCCAACACAGGTACCTAGCAGTTGTGGATGTACCTAATTTATGAATAACATGCTCTACACACAATTATCTTCCATTCTTATGCTAATGAAACCAATTTCACTGCAAATCAATCGAATATAAACAAAATCCCAAAGTCTACTGTTTCCCCTTTGTGCAATAATATTAGTAATTGAACAATCTGAATGATCTGTTAGGCCACAAGACCAAACCTCCTATTGACTCTACTAAAAATAAATGAAAGTTCTAGAAGTGAAGTTCCGGTTTCTACAAATTTTTGCTTGGTTTAGCTCGCAAAAGTACATAGAGCTTCAGAATTTAGAATATCACTTTCAACCAGGTCAAAGAATACACATCAGTTACTCAGTCAAGGGACAATTTTGTATTTTTAGTATGATGAGCTAAATCTTAAATAGTCTCAAATCAAGTATGAGCTAAAGCTAAAATAGACTTGAATCAAGCACGACTTCGGACAAAAATTACAACTAAACAAACATAACTTGTTCATGCAATTGGATAAGAAAATTTCAAAAAGAAATTACAAAAAAGATTGAAACAACAGACTTACTTAGAATTCTTTGAAGAAGAAAACCAACAGCAATCACCAGCCCTAATGATTCCTCTTTAATGTTGGAGGTGTCTGGAAAAAGAACAAACCCACAATCCTAATTTATTCACAAACCCTAAATGCAAAGTAAACCAAAAAATATCTGAAATTGCTCAAAAATGGTCAAACTCACATCAACAATTTTAGAATAAACACACCTCAAACCCAAAAAGCTAATCAAATTGAGAATAACTAAGAGATTTTGAGCACCAGCGATTTGAGAACCTCAAACCCTGGTGTAACAATTTCTGAGACCTGCGATTTCTGAGCGATTTGAGCACCAGCTATACTTTCTATTGCTACCAGAGCTCAAAATTCAACTACTAAAACCTTCTGTCTACCTCTTACTAGGTTTTCATCGCATCGAATAGAGAAGAGAATGTGGAGTTGGAGAAACGGGATGTGGAAAGTGAATGGAAACAATAAATTTTAGTGTGGGTGAAATGAGAGTTTTTTCTGAGGATTATTAATATGGTAACTTTGTATATGACTTACTATGTTTGCTATGGAAAATATTGGTTTAAAGAAACCCAATTTGAATGGGAATCAAATTCATACCTTATTGTACGTTCACTTTATTAGTATAAATAGGAGGTGTTGCCTTACCCTCCTTCCATACTAATATTTTTGGTCCATGGCAACCTTTTGTGTTGTGGGATTTTTGGTTTTATAAAGCCTTTTGATCTTATGAAGCCAACACTTGAAAGCATACTTCAAGTAAGTTGTTTCTTTTCTTGGTGTTTTCAAATTCTTTAGTTTAATCTCCCTGGCGTAATTTTCTTTCTTTTTGGAGTCAATATTCTTTGTTTATGGGTTTTAAATTACAACCTTTTTATGCTTTTGAATTCTATATAAATTATTTGTACATATTTAAAAATTGATACAAATATAGAGTTTGAGCCTAAGTTACAGGTTTAGTTGAAACCAAACCTATAACCATATTGTTAACTTCGCCCCTGGGTGAGACGTTTGAGAAACGCCATGAGCCACGTGAACCTATAACCACAGTGTTGGTTAATTTCGTAGCCCGAATTTTATGATGGGTTTAATTAACCTTTAGATTTAATCTATATATATAAAGAGAGATATTTTTTTAGGAAGGTTTTTTTAAGTTGTGCCTACTTTATAATTTGTAGATGTCGGTGTTAGTGGAAACAAGTCCCTCAAAGATGTTAGGGAAGAGACTTCATCAGAGCGATGATACTAAATCTCCCTCCACATTTAAGAGCCTAAAAGTTGATAGTACCCGCAATTTTCCTCAAAATTGTGGTCCATTTAGAGTTCAACAACATGCTGACTCTGAGATCTACCCAGAATTTGCATCCATTACTACCAAGCGTGTGAAAGTAGACACACTATTAGGAATTTTCCTGAGAAATGTGGCCTTTGTATTCCTCAAGAGAAGAATGGAAGTGATACTCAATGCTCTGCTGATACGAATGTGATCGAGTCAGCTCTTAAGTGTCTCTGTGCCAAGTAATTTTGAGGCGAAAGATATCCAACCTAGGCAGGTTAAAAAGGATGATTTGTTTGCAATTGGTGCGCATCTAGAAGAGGCTGGTGATTCAAGTCATTTGAATACCTCATGTCAACCTACTAATGGGAACCAACCTTTGAAGATGAAAGAAAAAAATCTTATTTATGATGAGTCTACTCAATGGCATGAAGTATTGGTTAATGAGGTTCTCCAAAAGCCATCAACTGATAAAGGAAATACTCCCCAACATATCACATATAAAACTTTTGGATGAGGTATAATCACGTGACCTCGAACCCCATCCTCTTACTTTGGTCTTAAAAACCTCCAAATGGTATCGAGGACCATGTTGGTTAACTATATTTTTGCAAGAAGGGGAACATTTGCAAGATAGACCACACTCATAAACAAGAAGTTTTGCTCTAAGAATAGAGCCTCTTGTGTTGAATGGAATCTCACCTCCATTCTTCAAAGCACAAGAGCATTGCTCAGAATCCTAGCATCCACTTGTGCAACCACAACCTTAAGGCCGAGAGAAATAATACCAATTTGGATATTGCATGATGGTAATGTAAGTGAATGGTGGGGGTCTCTCATCATCTATTGCATTAACAACAGGGATCATTATCTTCTTTTTTCCTTGCGAGACATCATAGTCCACAACAAGCTTCGACTGTATAATCGATTTTGTTGTTTTGTTAACATTTTCAGAAAAATGATTTACCTTGACTAAATTTTTTGGGCGTGACACTAGTTCACGAGTAAGGTTTGGGTGGACAAAATTTCTTTTACGTTTATACTTGAAAACACATTTTCCAGTTGGAGCACTTTCTTGCCAACACTTAGTTACAGTGTAGAGTCCATCGTAAATGTATCTTACATTACTCTTTTCATCATTCACTCTTCGTCGAGCACACATAACCCTCACCAAATATCCCAAGTCCATGGAGTTCTTCTATAAAGCCTCGTAAATTATCTTATATTTAATTCAGGTCAATTTCGAGCTTAAGAATACAATTTAATTAAGCCCAAGCTGCATGAGTGGGAAAATGTTGTTGAAATACTTGAGAATAATTATTTTATCAATGGTTGAATGTTGGAATGATGGTAATTAGAAGTTTATTAAGCACTCTTGGAATATATTTATAATTTCACTGGGTGAGTGCACAAATATTTGGAATGAAATAAGTTATTTCTTCAGGTGAATAAATAAAAGGATAAGTAAGCATGTTATGTCTACTAATTAAGGGACAAAATAAAGGAACTGATAACCAAGGGGAAGAGGGGAAGAAAACATCACCTGGATATTGGCACTAAAGTGGTGCATCGAGCAGATATCACACCGCAAGAGGGAGTATTTCAGGTGGAATTATAAATACTCTTCATGGATAGAGAGAAAAGTTTGAAAAAAAAATATTTTCTTGAAGCTTTAAAGAGCAGCCGAGCTAGGGTATAAAATACCCATTCAAGGTGAATTCTTTTGGATTAATTTGAGTTGATTCCAAGTCTTTTATGTTATCTATAACACCATATAATTATTGGAATTTAGATTCAATAAGAAAGTGTTCAAGAATACAAGAAAGGGGGAAAAGTTAGATTTTTCGAGACAAGGTAAATTCTTGAACTTTTGATCCATTCTATTGATAAGAAAGGTATTATTGTTGTGTTCTTTAGCTAAAAACACCAAGTATTCCATAGATTGAGTAGGACCTAGAATATATGATTTTTCACCATTGTGGGGTTAAGCGAAGAAGATGATGAATAATGACAATTTGGTGAAAATGGGTTAAATGATATTTCTTATATCTTAAAAGAATTTCAATTATTGAATATTGTATTGAGAATGATATGAGATATTTGAAGTTAAATCTCAAGAATCAACCCTTTTGGTGAGAATGTGAATTTTACTAGACTTGTGAAGTTGGATACTAAGCATGCGTTGGACACCTACTTGGTTTGGTGCTATTCTGATGCATTGTTTGATATATGTGAGCTTGTATATGTAGATTGTGAATCATTGGCATTGTTGGATTAATCGGGGTAAGATTCGGAAAGTGATTAAGGTATGTTGAAACTTACTACTTCTTGAAGCTTTTTCTCGAAATTCATATTGTTGAGTTGGTTTTCGAATACAATTTAAGGTGAATCCTAGATTGTGGGGACAACTGGATTGGATTGCACCATTCCTTGCATTGTAAATGATCTAAGTGCTATTTTTCATGATTTGTTTTGTAAATTGTGAAGTGTACATTTTTCTAAAATTCTTTACATATTGAAATAGCACTTATTGAATCTTTAAAGATGATTTTCATTTGTTAATTTGTTACCATGAATTATGAAAGGATTGCAAAGTTGATATTTCTCAAATGATTGGATTGACTATTAAGGTCAAGGTTGATAAATGTAAGTGGTTTTGGGAATTACTTGAGTTCACTGAGATTGGCTTCGGACGTGTGATGTCATGAAACTACACGTGCCAGTGTAGGCGCAGGACCTACCTTATGGTTTGGAACTACGACAGAGTGCCCCCTAAGAGGGTACTATTATGCTATATTATTAGAATGGCTGATTTAATTCGTA
This sequence comes from Capsicum rhomboideum, assembly GCA_031232105.1. Classification (NCBI taxonomy): domain Eukaryota; kingdom Viridiplantae; phylum Streptophyta; class Magnoliopsida; order Solanales; family Solanaceae; genus Capsicum; species Capsicum rhomboideum. The sequence continues at coordinate 39,025,370 of CP124716.1, forward strand.
CGGCACTACAATGAGATGACCTGAGCAAGTAGGGTATATTATACTTGCCGCTAGGTACACAACCTAGTTGATTTACATTTTTTGTCGGTGATTGTATAGTACTCTCGGTAAATGATAAAATCTCTCATGATTTTGATAAGCTTTAGTGCTAGAAGTAAGTACTTTAAAATGTGCTTTACTTTGATAACTTCATTCACTGTCTTACTTGAGGATTAATATAAATGCTTCCTTCTTTTATCAATGTCCATGCATAACACTTGATTTTCTTAAAATCTTAGCTCACTTCTTGGGGAAACAGTTGTATGATACATACTAGGCATGTGGGGCTTAGGCCCTCTGTCCATTCAACTTTTGATTTCAGGATTTTGCGTTGACCATTCTAATTCATGCGGTTAGGACAACTCCATCTCTTCCAGTCGGATACTTTTGGTGAGATTCCACTTGCTTCTCATGGAGCTTGGATTGTTGTATTCGTTGAGTCACCGGGGTCTGTCTCGGTTGACTAGCTTAATTCTTGTCATAGAGGTTCCAAAGATAGTAGTAAGTCTTTCAGGTTGTAATTATGATTATCATATGACATGCATGCATGAGATTACATTACTTTGTCAGTATTTTATTTAAAATGAAATGTGGCTAATTTGACATTTGTATTCAAGCATGGTTTTCAACACTTAGAGATTAAAATTTTTCAAAAGCTTCCACATTCATGATTTAGGTGCATAAGTAGAAATTATTACATGGGTTGGTTCACTCGGATCGGGTAGAGGTCCGGGTGCTAGTCACGTGGATTTGGAGCGTGACATCTTCAAGGCAAGATTACCCCCTTCAAGCTCTTGATCTTTCACTCTCGCATTAACAGATACTTTTGGATTCCCACCTTGACCTACATAAATGAATGTTTGAGAAGAAATCGCCTCATTCTCATACCGACCAGATTCAACAATTCTATTTGCAAAATCTTTTATATTAATATTCACATAATTGATACCCCTAATAAATTGGTGATGTAGTCCAATCATAACAAGTTCTGCCCTGAATTGGAATTGATTCCCAATTTCAACTCCAGGAACATGTCCAAAGGTGCACTCACAATTTACCCACTTTTTCTGATTTTCAAAGTCATTGTTGCCTCTATATGGATTCTTCTTTTAGATGGTCCTTTATGTTTCTCTGCTTTATCTTCTAGCAGAAGTTTAACATAAACATCTTCAAAAAGTTTTAGAGTCTCTCTAACTTCTTTCACTTTCTGAATATGTTCATATTAAGTTAACAATCCACGACTAGAAACACCATTCATGACACCAGAATTCCTAAAATATTCTTGAGAAACTCCGAGATCTATTTGATTCTTCATGACCACAGATTCATATTGACTAAAATCCTTAATAGACAATATCCTAGCCTTTGTTCAGTTCATTGTACTGCTCAGGACGTATGTCGTCAGGCATTGGCATGAAATTGACTGCATCTTCAATAATAACCTTGCTTGTTTCCTTACTAGGTTCATTTCGACCTTCAATAAGACTTTCTTGTGAAATAATAGCAGGCAATTCTGGTCCGTTTTCAATAGTTTCACCTTTTATAAACCAATCACGTTGCCAACTGTCTATGTTCCTCAAAAGATACATAGACGGGGAGTTTTTCTCAGTTTGTATGAATCTCAATTAATTTCACAAGTACCAGCTACACTAGTACTACTAACTTTGTCCACCAAGACTTGAACAAATAGCACAGATATGCCTCATTTTGGAATTAAATTTGGGACCTCGCGGTTCCTAATTCACTTTGTTGACCACTAGAAGAGGAAGAAACCAGATTGGAAATAGAGCAATGGAGGAATGCGTTGGGAATTTACGTTATGGGGGAAATTACTTTTTTATGGGTAGTTACATAGCTAAGAATTGGAATGCAGTAGCTATACCTGATATCTATTGGCACAATGAGGGCTTCTATGTTGCTAAATTTCATTGTCTTGAGTATAAAAATGAAATCCTCTACTTGGACCCTTATTCGATAAGTAGCATGCCCCTTATTTTGAAGGATTGAAGTCCCGACTTTAATTTCCAAGAAGAATTTCCTAGAACTATGCCTATTTGAGTGAGATTACCAAACCTTCCTTTGAATTGTTGGGGGGATAAAACATTGAGTAAACTTGTAAGTTGATTGGGAAAGCCAATATTTGCATATGATTGCACTAAGAAACAGACCTGCATCTCATATGTGTGAATACTAGTAGACATGGATGTCACACAACTTATGCCACAGGAGATTGAAATCACTGATCATATAGGTAGAGTGATAACATCATGAATATGATTGGAGGCTAATATTTTGTTCGAATTGTGTGAGGTTTGGTCATATGTGCCCAGAGGAGGAGAAGATGAAACAACAGCTTCCTTATTAGGACCCCCACCATAAGTTTAATAAACAACAAATCTCGCCTGCTCCTAAACATAATCAAAAACCGGCTAACATGCCTGGGAGAGGATACAAGGGGCATAAACTTGTACAGCAGTGGAAACCAAAAGGGCTTAAACAGGGGAAACTCAAATGCAAGATATGGGTATAAAGCAAGTAATGGATCCCTTCCCTTCTTTAGGAGATGGGATAATTAAGAGGTTTGTAAGATGGGGTAGCCTATCCACTCTTATTGGTCAAGGAGAAATTACAAAGACGGGATCCACTTCCTCAGTTAAGAGCCCTCAAAAGTCCTATGCAGCAGCAATTAAAGATAACAAGATTGCTACTCCATATGCTGCAAACAGCAAAGTACCTGTAAGAGTGAAAAATTGTTCTCACCATTGTCGGAGGGAAATGGAGGTGGTACGGGAGTGGGGAGACCTCGATTTGGAGGAACTATAATTAATTTATGATGAATGTTTTAGAGTGGAATGTGAGGGTCATGAACGAGCCCTTCAAACAAAGGGAGTTGGGTACATATTTAAATAAACATAGAATAAATTTTGCTGGTATTCTGGAAACAAAGGTGAAAGAGAGGAAATTTGATCTAAGTATTAATAGAATTGTTAGAGGGGGGAATAAGGGACATAATTATACTAAAGCTAAAAATGGTAGAATATGGCTTATCTAGTAGAGGGATAACATTATAGTGCAAGTCCAGGATATTCAAGCTAAATTTATACATTGTTTATTAGCTGATAAAAGGCCATAGTTATAATGTGCTTTTACTATGATATATATGGGAGCAACTCACAGGAGGAAAGGAAAGAGCTCTTGGATGGAATTCACAGACTTAGCACTATGGTCAATGGTCCGTGGTGTATAGAAGTTGACATTAACTCTCTTTTATTTCTTAGGGAAAAGATTGGAGGAAACCCTATATCTAAGTTCAAGATAAGGTACTTTTAATAAATTGTGAACAAGTTGAACTTGACAGACATGAAAGCAACTAGTAGGCTGTCTACATGGACTAACAGGCATGTGTGGAGAAGAATCGATAGAACCTTATACAATAATGACTGGATTATGAAGTATGGGGGGATCATAGCTCAATATAGAGAATCATTTTTTAGACCGCACTCCCATCCATTTTGAATTTAATCCTACTCAAATACAAAGGAGGAAACCCTTCAGGTTCATTAATATAATCGTTGAGAATGACAGGTTCTTGCAAGTAGTGGCAACAGTATGGAGACTACAAATTCAAGGCACTACCATGTATCAAGTGTGGGAAAAATTGAAGTTATGCAAGAAACCTTTAAAACAACTAATGTAAGAAGGCATGGGAGTATTGGCAAGAGGGTTAATGATGCACGAGATAGACTAATTAGCATCCAATCTTTACTAACTTTACAGTATGACCCTACACTTTTGGAACTTGCAAAGGAATCTTTGATGGATATGAACAAATGGCTGAAAATTCAGGAGAAGATACTTAAACAGAAATCTAAGGAACATTGAATTACAACTGGTGATGATAATAATAATTACTTTTTCTCCTGTTTGAAAGAAAGAGCAAGTGCAAATAATGTCTCTAATTCAAGAATGAAGTCAGGGATCTATTGTAACAACATGAAGATATTGAAAGGGCTTTTCTTCTATTTTATAAAAGGTTGTTTGGGTCATCAGATGCGAGTATGCCAAGGGTAGACTTAGGGGTGTGCATCGATCGGTTCGGTTCAGTTTATTAGTTATCAGTTTTTAAATACAATAAACCAATAACCAAACCAATAAGATATTTTTTATCAATTTTCAATTTATCGGTTTTTGGTCCTTAACGGTTTGGTTTTCAGTTTAACCGATAAGAAAATTCTCATAAAACAAATATCAATTTAGAGAAATAATTTTCTATGTTATATATCCGTAGCAACTAACATGATATCAATAAGAATGTTCACAACATAAAAACAGTAGCAGCTAACATGACATACGCCTTGCAATGCCAAATTCGACAAAATAAAAAGTTCACCATCCTATCCACTAACTATGCAACAATTAGAAATTACATCAATAACAGTGGGGTTTAACTTTAAAGGTCTAATTTCCTCTTCAAATTGAATCATGAATAGGTTTAACTTTATCGGATTATATGTTTGCAGAAAATTGAATAGTTTTGTAGAAATTAAAGAGAAATTAAGTGAAGGCACTAATAACTACTAAGTAAAAGTAGTAATTTATTATATTCTTATTGGGTTATCGGTTTACCCAATAACCCAATATGAAAAAGTAAAAACCGAACCATTAACCCAATAAAAAAAGGGAAAATTACATAAACATACAACTTAACTGTCACGACCCAATTTTTTGAGTCATGATGGCGCCTACCGTAACCCACCAATAGGCAAGCCAAACCCTAACCCGGAGCGACAAGCGACAGGCTAACGTGCGGAATCTCATAAAACAGAGATAAAGTGGAAGTAACCATACTAATATAAAAACAAAATCAAAATATATATTCATACCAAGACTGAGAAGGAAGACGGCAATATATAAAGTCAAGAACCCCTCCCAAGACCTGGTGAAGTCGGTACAAGAGCCACTACTAGACATGTCCAAAATATAAGACAGAAACCAAATATATACAACAAGTACTACAGTCTCGAGAGCAAAAGACTATACAGTAGAGATGGAGTAGGATCTGCCTCGGACGTCGGTAAGCTCACCCTGCTCCGGAGTCAGTGTTGAGAAGAGAGTCACGTCAAAACCGTCGGCTAGTGCCTGGATCTGCATCGGGGAAAAAGATCCAGAAGTGCAGTATGAGTACCGGAGCAACGGGTACTCAGTAGGCATCATCGGCCGACTGAGCTCAATATAATATAAGCAAGCTAAAATGTGAGGGTGCATGCTAGGTCCGGGGTATAAATAATAAGTACATAAGTAACTGCCGAGGCGGGTAGATATGCTCAGGAGAAAATAAGTCCGATATAGAATAACGAGTAAATAAACGCGTAAGTAAACACACAAGTCAAACATAACCTATCTGGGCCCCCATAAACCCGATAGGCACACGGAAGAAAACAATAACCTAGTCTGGCCCCCATAAACCAGCAGGACACACAAGAAAAGTAAATGCATAGTCACCAGTGTCTCGAACCTGTATCAGTATCCTGTAACCACAATAACCAACAAGGGTATGCACCGGGCTTGAACCGACGCTAATGGGTAATAACAAGAGGCCAGACGCTGGAATTGAACCGGACATAGTGGGTAATAACAATAGGCCACATATATCATAACCGCCGGAGTCGAACCGGAAGTCAGTACCAAAACTCTCCAATCATATCATAACCAGATGCCGGACTCGAACCGGAACTCATAATAATCAGTGGACGGTTTCGAACCAAAACTCATAATAATCAGTAACCAAGTGACAGAGTAGTGCCAGAATCCACACAAATAGAAGTAAACGGGGACATACCAGCCCCAAAATGAACCCGAAACATAAGTAAAGGAGCTAACCCACCACGTACTACAAGTCAATCTCGGGATCCTTCCAGGTCAACTATCTACTATAAACAATATGTGTATATAAGTCTGGGTATACATTATAAGTCAGGGCAAAGCGGGTCCGCATTCTAAATCAAACTAGCCGACCCCGATCAAATACGGTGCTATTAGGGACTGACAAGGCTAAACAGGTCAAAAGGACATAACTAGGGTAATTCAATATAAATTTTATCCTAAAAGATCATCTCAGGGCTTAACTAAGCCTAACAATGTTTAAAGCTAACTACACTGACTGTGAAGAGTAGCGGGGCCCACTATGGGGTTCCGAAACCAAGTCTGGGATAAGGTTCCCCAAACCCCTGCTAACAGTAGTACAACATTATCCAACCCTATAAAGGTAATCTCTGGCACACCACGAGGATAACAGGCCCGGAACATATCCGAACAAGGCCCTAACTGGCCCCAAAGGCCTAATCATAGCAAGCCAATGCCAATCTACAACTACCAACACAAACACTAGTATAATAACATGCAAATACTATAAATAAACTCAGTCTAAGTATATGGTAAGCCTAGCATACCTGGACGCCGCCAAACGCCTGCCAAAGCTTGCTAAATAGGAGTCTTCCTCTTTCGCGAGACCTCAGATTTCTGCCACACTAGCAAAATAATAAACTACATGTCAAAACATGAATTTTGATACCCATATTGCATTAGTTCGAAAAAATATTCCAACGGTCCATGTGGGGCCCACTTGCAGAATCGCAAAACCAAAATCGTCACAGCGTCCCAAATCACCCCGTGACCAATAGTCACAACTAACACCGCTCAATTTGAGCTCAATATCTAGCTCAAACATCAACACCAATTCCAAAAACCACTGTAGCTAAAACTAACGTAAAAATAAGAAAACGTACCGTAGAAACGACGAGAACGAGTCCACGAACGCAAATATACCAACCCCTAACCTTGAATCTCTCTAGAAATGCCTAAAGTTGAGCTTAAAGTGATTAAAAATGGTGGAATATATGAAGCCTTTAATAAAGAAAATAAAATGAGAAAAGAACATAATATTATGGTATATATATATATATATATATATATGTACTACACGTACAAAATCAAAAAGAAACAAAGTCTTGTAGTCAAATACTAATTAATGTTACATGCACATGGTCTTATCCATTTTTGCTCTCCGTATATATATATATATTCGGATATTGCATAGGCTCGTGATAAAATAAATACAATATTTTAAATATACCATCATGAATAGAAAATTATTTTGAACAAAACCTCTATAAAATAAAAATATCATTTTAACAAAATTAGATTTACTATCTCCATTTAAAAATATTAATAAATTATAGAACTTTTATAAAGTAGTATAGATATATCATTTTACCAAATTCTGATTTAATTTAAATATTTTGCAACAAGCTCGATATAAATAATATTCTCAAACGAACTGCCCGAAAATCGAACTGTCAGTCCCAGCAGATCATAAATAACTTGGGGCAGTTATAGAAAAGCTCTAAACGCTGAGAACATACAAAAACGAGGGAAATGACCAGAAGGGTCATTACAACATCCACTACTAAAAGGACTTTCGTCCGCGAAAGTCAACAGTAAATGCATACCTGAAGACATGAACAAGTAGGGATACTGGGCTCTCATATCACGTTCAAGTTCCCAAGTGGCCTCTTCAACCGGACGGTGACGCCACTGTACCTTAACCACTGGAATGTCCCGGGAGCGTAACCGTCTGACATCTCTGGCTAAAATGGACACAAGCTCCTCAACAAATGCTAACTTCTCGTCTAACTGAACCGAGTCCCACTGAAGCACGTGCGACTCATCCGGGATATACTGTCGCAGCATAGAAACATGAAATACCGGGTGGATAGCTGAAAAGGTCGGAGGTAAGGCCAGTACATATGCTACCTCCCCGACTGTCCGAAGAATCTCAAAGGGTCCAATATACCTGGGGCTAAGCTTGCCCCTCCTACCGCCTCCTACCGATTCGCATCACGCCCTTCATTGGTGATACTCGTAAGAAGACCCTATCACCAACTCTGAATCTCAACGGACGACGTCTACGGTCAGCATAACTCCTTTGTCTACTCTGAGCTGTCCGCAGCCTGTCCTGAATCACCCGAACTCGGTCCAAAGACTCTCGGAGCAAATTTGTGCCACGAAGACTGACTTCTGAAGTCTTGAACCATCCAACTGGAGACCGACACCGTCTACCATACAAAGCCTCGAACGGAGCCATCTGAATGCTGGAGTGGAAGTTATTATTATACGCGAATTCCGCTAAAGGCAAGAACTGATCCCACTGACCCCCAAAGTCTAACACACAAGCACGGAGCATATCCTCTAACACCTGAATAGTCCGCTCTGACTGCCCGTCGGTCTGAGGATGAAATGCAGTGCTGAGGTCCACCTGAGTACCCAACTCCTCCTGGAAAGTCTGCCAGAAACTGGAGGTAAACCGAGACCCTCGGTCAGAGATAATAGATACTGGCACTCCATGTAAGCGAACTACCTCCTGAATATATACGCGAGCTAACTTCTCAGCACTATAGGAAACTCGAACAGGGATAAAGTGCGCGGACTTAGTCAACCGATCTACAACAAACCAAATACTATAAAAGCCACGAGAGGTGCGAGGTAACCTACCAACAAAATCCATTGTGATCCGCTCCCACTTCCACTCGGGAATGGGTAACTGCTGAAGTAGACCATCGAGTCTCTAGTGCTCGGCCTTTACCTACTGACAACAAAGGCATCGAGCTACAAACCCTGATATGTCTCTCCGCATACCACTCCACCAATAGTGTTGCCTCAGATCCCGATACATCTTAGTTGTCCCAGGGTGAATAGAATATCTGGAACTGTGTGCCTCGTGCAGAATCAACTGAATCAAATCTCCAACCCTCGGGACACAAATACCACCGTCAAACCTCAGAACACCATCAGAACCCAAGGTAGCTCTCTCAGACTCACCCCTCGATACCTGATCTCGAATGCTACGGAGATCGCTATCCTCAAACTGATGACTCTGAATCTGCTCCAGCAAAGTAGATCTGGCCTCAACACAAGCAACAATCCTCCTGGGGTCAGAAATATCCAATCGAACCATCGAGTTGGCTAAGGACTGAATGTCCAAAGCTAATGGCCGCTGAGAGACTAGAATGAAGGCTAAGCTACCCATACTCACTGTCTTCCGGCTTAAGGCGTCCGCTACCGCATTCGCCTTGCCCGAATGATAGAGAATAGATATATCATAGTCCTTCAGCAACTCAATCCACATGCGCTGCCTCGAATTAAGATCTCTCTGAGTCATAATATGCTGAAGACTGCGGTGGTCTGTAAATATCTCACAATGAACACCATAGAGATAATGCCTCCATATCCGCAGTGCAAACACAACCGCCGCTAACTCCAAATCATGAGTGAGATAGTTATGCTAGTGCACCTTCAGCTGTCTCGATGCATAAGCAATAACACGACCCCGCTGCATCAGAACACACCCCAAACCGATACCAGATGCATCACAATACACGGTGAAACCCTCGACCTCAACTGGAAGAGTTAACACAGGGGCAGAAGTAAGTCGATCCTTGAGCTTCAGAAAGCTTGCCTCACAATCCTCAGACCATTCGAAACCTCCTTCCTGGTCAGTCTGGCCATAGGAGATGCAATAGACGAGAAGCCCCCAACAAACCGTCTGTAATAACCTACCAACCCAACAAAACTGCAAACCTCAGTAGGCGACGTGGGCCTAGCCCAACATCGAATAGCCTCAATCTTCGCTGGGTCTACCATGATACCGTGTCTGGATACAACATGTCCCAAGAAAGCTACAGACTTAAGCCAGAACTCACACTTTGAGAACTTGGCATAAAGCCGATGATCTCTTAAAGTGTGGAGCACAATCCTCAAATGTTGCTCATGCTCCTTGCTACTCCTCGAATAAACTAAGATGTCGTCAATAAACACAATCACAAAGGAGTCTAAGTATGGCCTAAATACACGATTCATTAGATCCATGAAGGCTGCTGGGGCATTAGTCAACCCAAAAGACATCACCAGAAATTCATAGTGGCCGTACCAAGTCCTGAAGGTTTTCTTAGGGATGTCTTCAGCCCTAACTCTCAACTGATGATATTTAGATCTCAAGTCTATCTTCGAGAATACCGCTGCACCCTGAAGCTGATCAAACAAATCGTCAATACGAGGCATAGGATACTTATTCTTCACTGTTACCTTACTCAACTGCCTGTAATCGATACACATACGCATACTTTCGTCCTTCTTCTTTACAAACAGAATTGGAGCACCCCACGGTGACACACTGGGCCTGATAAAACCTTTCCCTAAAAGATCCTCAAGCTGACTACTCAACTTTCTCAACTCAGCAGGAGCCATACGATAAGGAGCCACAGAAATAGGTTGAGTGCCCAGTTCGAGGTCAATAATGAACTCTATATCACGCTCAGGAGGAAGGCCCAGTAGGTCAGTCGGGAATACATTAGGAAACTCACGAACAATCGAGACGGAGTCAGGTGACAGACTCTCAATGCTAGCATCCCGAACATAAGCAAGGAATGAATCACAACCCCTCACCATCAATCTATGAGCCCAAACATATGAAATAATCCCCGTCGGTGTGCGGCCAACAGAACCCTGTCACACCACTGGGGGTACACCAGGTATGGCTAAGGTCACGGTCTTGGAAAAGCAATCTAAGACTGCATGATGGAAAGACAACCAGTCCATGCCCAAAATCACATCAAAGTCTACCATGGCCAATACAATAAAGTCAACCCGAGTCTCAAACTCCCAAACAGTCACCAGACAAGATCTATATACCCGATCCACTACTAAGGAATCACCAACGAGGGTAGATACACGTAAGAGTACAGATAATAACTCAGAACATAAATCCAATCGTGGTGCATAATAAGTAGATACATAAGAAAACGTGGATCCAGGATCAAATAATGCAGAAGCTGGCTGGTGGCATACGGAAATCGTACCTGTAATCACCGCATCTGAAGCCTCAGCCTCAGGCCTAGCCGGCACGGCATACAACTGACGCTGGCTACTACTAGTCTGCGCACCAACCTGACTACCAGTCTGACCTCCCTGCGCTCCACCTCGGGAACCCTGGGGACCACCCCGACGACCCTGTGCACCACCTCTGCCTGCTGGCGATACAGATCTGATGGGTTGTGCTGTCTGAACTGAAGGCTCAATCGTCCTACGCTAAGGACACTCACGCGTGAAATGACCGACAACCCCACAAGTATAACATGCTCGTGGCTCCCTGTTCGGCCTAGAAGATACGGTATGACCACCTCTAGTCGATGAAATGGACTGACCATGTCCCTGAGGCTGACTAACAGAACCACTATAGGCGGGTTGACCCCTATCACATATCTGCAAGGCTGACTGTACGGGCCTACTGGGCTGACCCTGCCTCTGAAAAGACTGCTACTGCTGAGGGTACCTACTCTAAAACTAGAAACCAAGACCTCTGAACTGCAAACCACTATAGCTCCCACTGAAACTACCCTAAAAATGAGGTCTCTTATCGCTGCCCCCTTGGGCCTCACGATCCATCTCCTCGATAGAGTATACATGCTCGGTAATCTCTGCGAATGACTTCCCTGAAGTCACTAAACTCTGGGTAGCCCTATGGAGTGGCAATATCAGTCCCCTGACAAAACATCTAACTCTCTCATACTCATCAGGCAAAATAGAAGTAGCGTGCCTAGCAAGATCATGAAACCTCGCCTCATACTCGGCGATAGATAATGAACCCTGAGTCAATCTGGAGAACTCATCCCTGAGCCGCTCCCGCATAGTACGGGACATATACTTTCCCAAGAAAATCTCGGAGAACTGGGTCCAGGTAATCGGTGGAGATACCGCTAGCCTAGAATCAAGATATCCCCTCCACCATCTCCTCGTTACAGTATCAAACTAATATGCCACGAAATCAACACTACGAGACTGTACTAATCCCAAATTCCTCAGTCTATCCTCGCAGCTGGACAAGAACTCATATGCATCATCACCCGGAGTAGCAGCAAATCTCGGTGGTGTCAACCTCAAGAAACGCCCCAACATCTTTTGCTCATTGACAGACATAACAGGCTGATCTGTATCCAATTGTAGAGCTATCGGTACTGGATGAACAGTAACTCGGGGTGCTACAGCTGCTGCCTGCGCCCCCATATCAGCTACCTCTGCTGTAGGCTGACCTCCAACTATCCCCAACAACTGAAGAAATGTACCTCTGAGCAAAGAAGCATCAATAAAATCAGGTGGATCCTGGGCTGCTCCCTGGCCCATCGACTGTTGTGGAGGCGAAATATCTGGAACTATAACGGGATCGGGTGACTGATCCCTAGCACGATCTGGGCCTGGGGATGCTACTCTTCCCTGCCTTCGACCTCTAGGTCGACCTCGGCCCCAACCAGGAGCCCTCGCTGCATGCTAGGGATTTCGACCCCCGACTCTCATACTATGCGTCCTAACCATCTGTGTAAAGAGTGAACAAAATAGAGATTAGAAACCAACATAGACACCAACGCACGGAGGAGAATTAAAGAAATAAGATTTACCTTAAACATGCTCTATAGCCTCCCGAAGATAGGATACGAACGTCTCCATACCGATCTGTGAGACTCTACTAAACATCGGCTCATGCACCAACAATACCAATAAAACTTAGGCTTTGATACCAAGTTATCACGACCCAATTTTTTGAGTCATGATGGCGCCTACCGTAACCCACCAATAGGCAATCCAAACCCTAGCCCGGAGCAACAAGCAATAGGCTAACGGGCGGAATCTCAGAAAATAGAGATAAAGTGGAAGTAACCATACTAATATAAAAACAAAATCAAAATATATATTCATACCAAGACTGAGAAGGAAGACGACAATATATAAAGTCAAGAACCCCCCCCCCCAAGACCTGGTGAAGTATGTACAAGAGTCACTACTAGACATGTCCAAAATATAAGACAGAAACCAAATATATACAACAAGTACTATAGTCTCGAGAGCAAAAGACTATACAGTAGAGATGGAGTAGGATCTTCCTCGAACGTCGGTAAGCTCACCCTGCTCCGGAGTCAGTGCTGAGAAGAGAGTCACGTCAAAATCATCTGCCAGTGCCTGGATCTGCATCGGTGAAAAAGATACAAAAGTGCAGTATGAGTACCGGGGAAACGGGTACTCAGTAGGCATCATCGGCCGACTGAGCTCAATATAATATAAGCAAGCTAAAATGCGAGGGTGCATGCTAGGTCCGAGGTATAAATAATAAGTACCTAAGTAACTGCCGAGGCGGGTAGATATGCTCAGGAGAAAACAAGTGTGATACAGAATAACGAGTAAATAAATGTGTAAGTAAACACACAAGTCAAACATAACCTATTTGGGCCCCCATAAACCCAATAGGCACACGAAGAAAACAATAACCCAGTCTGGCCCCCATAAACCAGCGAGACACACAAGAAAAGTAAATGCATAGTCACCAGTGTCTTAAAGCTGTATCAGTATCCTGTAACCACAATAACCAACAAGGGTATGCATTGGGCTTGAACTGGCGCCAATGGGTAATAACAAGAGGCCAGACGCCGGAATTAAACCGGACATAGTGGGTAATAACAATAGGCCACATATATCATAACCGCCGAACTCGAACCGGAACTCAGTACCAAAACTCTCCAATCATATCATAACCAGATGCCGAACTCGAATCGAAACTCATAATAATCAGTGGCCGGACTTGAACCGAAACTCATAATAATAAGTAACCATCATATCTGAATCAGTGGCCGGACTCGAACTGGAACTCATAATAATCAGTAACCAAGTGACAGAGTAGTGCCAGAATCCACACGAACACAAGTAAACGGGGACATACCAGCCCCAAAATAAACCCAAAACAAAGGAGCTAACCCACCACGTACTACAAGTCAATCTCGGGATCCTTCCAGGTCAACTATCTAATATAAACAATATGTGTATATAAGTCTGGGTATACATTATAAGTCAGGGCAAAGCGGGTCCGCATTCTAAATCAAACAGCCGACCCCGGTCAAATACGGTGCTATTAGGGACTGACAAGGCTAAACAGGTCAAAAGGGCATAACTAGGGTAATTCAATACAAATGTTATCCTAAAAGATCATCTTAGGGCTTAACTAAGCCTAACAATGTTTAAAGCTAACTACACCTACTGTGAAGAGTAGCGGGGCCCACTACGGGGTCCCGAAACCAAGTCTGGGCTAAGGTTCCCCAAACCCCTGCTAACAGTAGTACAACATTAACCAACCCTATAAAGGTAATCTCTGGCACACCACGAGGATAACGGTCCCGGAACATATCCAAACAAGGCCCTAACCGGCCCAAAAGGCCTAATCATAGCAAGCCAATACCAATCTACAACTACCAACACAAACACTAGCATAATAGTATGCAAATACTATAAATAAACTCAGTCTAAGTATATGGTAAGCCTAGCCTACCTGGACGCCGCCACATGCCTGCCAAAGCTTGCTAAATAAGAGTCTTCCCCTTCCGCGAGACCTCAGATTTCTGCCACGCTAGCAAAATAATAAACTACATGTCAAAAAATGAATTTTGATACCCATATTTCATTAGTTCAAAAAAAATTCCAACGGTCCATGTGGGGCCCACTTGCAGAATCGCAAAACCGAAACCGTCACAGCGTCCCAAATCACCCCGTGACCAATAGTCACAACTAACACCGCTCAATTTGAGCTCAATATCTAGCTCAAACATCAACACCAATTCCAAAAACCACCGTAACTAAAACTAACGTAAAAATAAGAAAATGTATCGTAGAAACGATGAGAACGAGTCCACAAACTCAAATATACCAACCCCTAACCTTGAATCTCTCTAGAAATGCCTAAAGTTGAGCTTAAAGTGATTAAAACTTGTGGAATATATGAAGCCTTTAATAAAGAAAATAAAATGAGAAAAGAACATAATATTATGGTATATATATATGTACTACACGTACAAAATCAAAAAGAAACAAAGTCTTGTAGTCAAATACTAATTAATGTTACATGCACATGGTCTTATCCATTTTTGCTCTCCGTATATATATATATATATATATATTCGGATATTGCATAGGCTCGTGATAAAATAAATATAATATTTAAAATATACCATCATGAATAGAAAATTATTTTGAACAAAACCTCTATAAAATAAAAATATCATTTTAACAAAATTAGATTTACTATCTCCATTTAAAAATATTAATAAATTATAGAACTTTTATAAAGTAGTATAGATATATCATTTTACCAAATTCTAATTTAATTTAAATATTTTGCAACACGCTCGATATAAATAATATTCTCAAACGAACTGCCCAAAAACTGAACTGTCAGTCCCAGCAAATCATAAATAACTTGGGGCAGTTATAGAAAAGCTCTAAACCCTAAGAACATACGAAAACAAGGAAAATGACCAGGAGGGTCATTACTTAACTAACCATATTTACATATATCCCTACCCTTCAAAAGTAATTACAAAAATCCCTAAAAGGAATTTCTCTCTCTTAAAACCGATACATAGCACAACTCCCCCTTTTAGCGAAAATGCCCTAGAAAAGCGGCTACAATCACGCAGATGTATCGGCGGTTTCAAAATTTTTAGACGATTTTGAATTCAAGTCATCTTCTTCTCAACTTCATCTTCAATTTTACAAAGCTTCAACTGTTTTTCCTTATCCATCTTAAATTATTATCCAAATCATTAAAGAGGATAGTTTGTTTTCAAATTTTTCAAGTTCAGTACATCTTAAATTTACTGTTCTTAAACATATTTTAGTCGATTAATGGAATCAGGACCATCATTTAGTATTGGTATAACCCAATTAGATGAGCAAACTACAATGGAGGAATTATATGTAGAAAATCCAATGCCTACTGTATATGATATTACTACACCACCTAATATTGTTTCAGGAAATTTTGATTCAAAAGATATTGATTTCCGTGAAAATAGATCCAAGCATCGCAACGACCCGACTATGATGAAGAAGTTACGGGAGAAGTTGGCCAGAAAATCAAAAAAATCGGTGGCTTCATCTTCAAAAAAAGAAGATAAACAGGATACATCACGATGGCCTCCACCAAATGTATGCAAATATGTATCATCACTAATTTTGTGCAGCAAATACGTTTGAAAAATGTATCTTCGATGACCAAAAACCTTCAATTTTATGTATCGGATATTTTTTATTCAATCTGATACATAATTTTTATGTATCGGGTCACAACATCATCTTTGTTGGAAAACCCTTTAACTTTATGTATCTTCTAATTTTTTTCAGTAAGATACATAAAGTTTATGTATCGGGATAAAAAATTGCCTTAATGATACATAAAAATCGAATAGCAGTGGATGTTTTGTTGTAAAAATACATATGCAATTTTATTATATGTTTAAGTTTTTTATGTTATGAATATCCACTCAATAATTAAAATATATCTTTTGGTTGCTATGCAGGGAATGAAATATGTTGTGCAAGATATTCCACCTCATCCATTGAGATTCGGCAGCTCATGCAACAAATATTTTTTAACTGATTTTACTGAGATTCTAAGCAGTGAGGTCATTGAGTTATTCCGAGAAACATGTTTTGGTGTTTATCTCAATATTCCAAATTGTAAATACACAGGTCAAATAACCAAATGAGTTTTGATGCTCGAGTTAGACCAGGACAATCCTGATGAAGTTCATGTATGGGTCAACGATAATGTGCTCAGATTTTCCATAGCTGAATTTGCTCTAATCACTAGTTTAAAATGCATCGGTGATATAGAAGATTTTGAGTACCTAGATTCTCCGGCCAGTGTGTTGATGGAAAAGTATTTCCCTGAAAAAGTTGTTGTGAATAAGGAGGATTTTGTTGAACGCTTCAAATTGGGCAATTTCGACAATGATCAGGATGCCCTCCAGATGGCTATCTTGTACTTCATTCATACCTTCATTCTCTCTCAATTGCACAATGCACCTGTTAGCATTGCAGATTCTAAAATGGTGGAGGACGGGAGATATAGAGATTTTTCGTGGGGAAAGATTGCTTTCGAAATTTTTTTGCATACATTTAGACAAGATGTGAATGTGGTAAAAAAATTGTATCGATTAGGAGGCATGCCACATGTACTAAATGTATGGATGTACGAATGTTGTTCCGTAGTTGATAGAAAGGTAGTTATCCGTAAGGGTAACAATATTCCAAGGATACTGAACTGGGAAGTTGTTGGAGTCAGGCCGCAATATGAATATTTTATAGGAGCAATGTTTAGTAAGGTATATCTCATATTCAATTCTGTTTTGTTTTGTTTTATATTGAATTTGTTTTGTTTAAGTTTAGTACATCACACACACTTTCAAGATTCATTCCAACATATATTAATAATTATGTATCTCAAGAAACAAATCTATTATACATAGCATATTCATATAACAGTTATGTATCTTGATGATCAGTTAAAGATACATAAAACACTGTCATCATCAAAATTTATACACTTTATTCATTTTATCTGTTTGTAATTTATACACATATTTAGCATATACATAGTCCAAATCAATTTTTGACTATAATTTTTTTAAAAAATCTTTCTCAGTGTGTGCACACTAACCTAGTGCCTACAGAACGGGAAATGGACAGATTGGAATTGCCATTCAGTTATGCTGCTATTGCGTCGTTTGATCATTCGACATCGTGTATACCTACATCATCTGCTGATAAACGTGGGAAAAAGGCTGTTGAAGTTGAAAGTCTTCCTGTTGTGTTGGTAGATGATGGTTTTGATGACTTTAGTACAAAACCACCTGTGGATCTGTTGAGGAAGGAAATTGTTGTTTCTACTACATGTTTGGCGCCCCTACCAAAGAGAAGGAAGACTGATCCAATACCAAAGAAAAAAAAAATCATGGAGAAACAAAGAAGAAAACAACAGACTCTACCAAAGCAAAACAGACCCCGGGTACTTCAAAAAGTCCTCATATCCACTTTACTGAATCTGCAATAGACACACCACCTGGGATCATTCAAGCTAAAGTGGCATTTGTTAGTGGCGTTACATCCCCATATTTACCAAGCGTTCGTGAACAATCATCTGGAGGCGGTTCCCAGCCACGCGTGGCCGAAAAGACACAAGATACCACCCCCAGCAGTCACGAACAATACTTGGTAAAAGCAGTTGTAGATGCATTGAAGTCTCATGTCGAAAAATATGTAAGTATCTGTTGCATTTTATCAGTTGAAACCATTTAAGTAAGATTCAAATTTAATCTTTACTATTTTTATGTTATAAGGTTTACCAAAAATTCATGCACCTTGAGACTTTAGTCACTAAACAATACACGGACATCATGAAGGCATTGAAGCAGAAGGAACATGTCGAGGAGAAGGTAATTGGTTTACAAATTTAAGATCTTGTTTTTAATTACAAAGTAATGGACATATATTTTTTTTTAATAGGTTGTTGTTCAATCCGACAATCCAAATATAGATCGGCATATGCATGAAAAAGGAGACCTTGAACCATCTCACAAATCTGAAAGTCAAAAAGATTCGCTAAAACAGGATGATGATCAGGAAGATTTCAATATTAGCCGTGTCCTGGAAGATATTGTTGCTCGTATTAATGTGTTGAAGGTAAGAACTATTTACAGAAGTGATTTTTTACGTGTACTCATACATATCTGCTATAAATAACTGAAATATCAATTTTATACATTGCATTATTTTCAAGTGTGAAACTAACATAATGTGTCTACTGCTTATACATCTAGAAGTATTTACCAATTCAGTTTATTATGTATCCGCAGCTTAATATTATCTTAATTATGTATCCTTTTGCCAGATTTTATTTAGTAATAGAGGAAAAATTTAACTTTAGTTAGCATTTTTGTATCTTTAATAGAAATGAACTTTAACAATTATGTATCTTTCAGGATGATGCTACTATACCTACTACTGTTGGACTTGATAGAGTCACAACTGTTAATGTGCCAACTGATTCCACAGTCCCAGAAAAATTAAAGTCTGAAAGTTCGCCACGAATAACCGATAGTCAATTTTACCTCGGTGACAGTCACTGGCCAATGTAATTTCCAAGCACCGAGGTAGTTCATAAAGAAGACACGAAGACCCCTGAAGCAAGGATCAGGCAACCTTCAAAAAATGTTAGGTCTCCATACACTACGGTGTTTGGTTCATCGTCCAAAGACAAGGCAGATGGTACTGAGGATGTTCGTAAGAATTATCCATTTGAAGGTGTCATAATTTCGGACGAGGCTCCAATGCATTTAATTAATATTTATTCAGAGTGGATTGCCGATGGACTGTTAAAGCATCATACCAACAGGTAATATAAATCATTTTTCTTTCAAATTCTATTTCATAAAATTCTTCTTATACATTCACGATATTAACACATAACAATCATGAAGGGCACCAAATGAAAACCATTACAAATCAAAAATGTGTGGTCTTGGATTTCATACGGTGGACTATATCGTTGCACATCCCAAAACAAAGAATTGGTTCTATTTGATGTCCCAACCCAAAACTTGTTGGAATGATGAGGTATAAATACCATCTGCCAAACGCATTATCAATACGCTTTTTCTGCCATATACATTTAATAGGAAAATGTATCTGTTATCTTCTTTTTATAAATTATTATAAATTATTGATACTATTTGCAGCACCTCGATGTCATTTTTTACTATCTCCGAAAGAAATCCAAGTTACAATCTGATCAACAATATAGATACACAACTGCAAATTGTTTGTTCAAAGTTTACATAAACAAGACCTACCAAAGGTATTATCTAGAAAAAGGGGTTGCAGTTCTGTCATCGCAGGAGGATTATCAACAACATCTTCAAGTTGCTCAAAATGAGGAATATTTAAGCAACATTATCAAAGGTTTTAATATCCCAGCTGGCCTGCCATGGCATTTGGTCGATGAGATGTACATCCCAGTTAACTGTGATGGTGAGTTTCATTGGGTGTTAATTGTTGTTGTCCTAAAAGAGAGACGCATCCGCGTCTATGATTCGATGTTGTCAAAAAGACATATTGAGCCATCATCTGAGATACAAAAGTTGGCCATAATGTTGCCTACTTACCTTCATCTCAATGGTTTTTTGGACCAAACAAGTAGAACAGACTGGTCGAACATTGAAGCATACAAGTACATAACAGACGATAGCCAGTTTATACAGGGTCGTCTATTTGACGTTGAATATGTTGAAGGCATTGCTCAGCAGTCAAGTGGTAGCCTATAGGTATCATGTCTAATTTTCAAATAATTCAAAACTTTAAATTAATCAGATGAACACCAATGTTAGCTGGTTTTTTATTTTATGCAGTGACTGCAGTGTCTTTGTTGCTGCTTACGCTGAGTATTTGAGCGATGGTCTACCGTTACCAACTAATGGACTTGATGCGCAATTACTCCGTAAAAGATACGCATCACTTTTGTGGAACTATGGGATTGTGAAAGCTAAGAATGGTTATGTCAGTGACAGTGAAGATCCACCAAGACCAAAGCCGAATTTTACACCTCCTGCTGAATCAGAATTGGTCAACATTGAGTAGAATTGTATCTGTTGGATCTGTCTAGTTAAACTTAGAAAAATACTTTTTTGTTTTTGGTGAACAATTTTTTGGATATGATCTGTGTAGCTACTGATTAATGCATGTGTTGATTTTCTATTTTTCATTTAACTTTTTTGTGGACATGATTTTCATCATGCATTAAGTAATTATGTTTCGTATGAACAACAGAAATCTTTGTGGTCCTGGTTATATATTATTTGTCTATGTAATTAGAGGTTTTTCATCACTTTTTGTTCAGCGACATAACTTTCATCATTTTCGAGGAAAATGTATCTTTTTAACTTTCAGTAATGTATCTTTATGTATGCTAAATAAATTTGTGAATATGTATGTACAACATTAACCAAAGTTCATATACAACTAAAATTTTATGCAATGTATCTTTATATTTATACCCAATGCATGTTCACATAACAAAATTATGTAGCTTCATTTGGTAATTATATGTCTTTAATCATTTCATTGAAAAAATATATCTGCAAAGTTAGCAAAGTAAGAATGTATCTTCACATATATTTGTGAAAAATGTATCTTCATCATTAACTAAGGTGCATCTTCATTCAAAGTTTTATTCAATGTATCTTTACATTTATAACCAATGCATGTTCACATAATAGAATTATGTATCTTCTAAATATTTTGGAAAAAATATATCTTCACAGTTACCTAACGTATGTATCTTAATACAATTATGATTAATAAAACATGTTTACTGCAATAATGTATCTTCAGACATATTGATAAAAATGTATCAAAGTTGCATCTTCGTTTCTCTTTTTAGGAAATGTATTTTTATATTTATAGCCAATGTATTTTCCCATAACCAAATTATGTATCTTCTAAATATTTTGGAAAAAATGTATCTTCACAGTTACCTAACATATGTATCTTAATACAATTATGATTAATAAAACATGTTTACTGCAATAATGTATCTTTAGACATATTGATAAAATTGTATCAAAGTTGCATCTTCGTTTCTCTTTTTAGGAAATGTATTTTTATATTTATAGCCAATGTATCTTCTCATAACCAAATTATGTATCTTCTAAATATTTTGGAAAAAATATATCTTCACAGTTACCTAACGTATGTATCTTAATACAATTATGATTAATAAAACATGTTTACTGCAATAATGTATCTTCAGACATATTGATAAAAATGTATCAAAGTTGCATCTTCGTTTCTCTTTTTAGGAAATGTATTTTTATATTATGTATCTTTTATAATTGCTTAAATATGTATCTTTACGAATTTTTTTTAGACAAAAATGATCTTCAAAGTTATGATCAATGCATCTTTTAAAAAGGTACAAACAGCAAATTTAAAAAAAAACATAACATTCAATTAGAAATTTCAATGACATCACATCTAATATTGTTCAAAAAACACTATGATGATAGTAAAGATTAAGCTCCCAAAGCAGTTAAGACAAGTGGAAAACAACTACATCAATTCTCCTTTGGAAAGAAATTACAAGTCCTTCTGTTGTGACCTTGATGACCGCATCTTCCACAGAAATTTGTGCTTGACGATAGGGTTTCATCAGGTTTCTTATGCCTTGATTTCTTTGGCCGCCCCAGTGGTCTTTTTTACTTTGGTGGTAAGACCACTTCAGCTTCAATTTCTTTAGGCACATTCCAATCCTTCATATCGGGCATTGAATTAATTGGTACTTCATATGTCTTGATGATTGTTACGGGCTTGTAATAATCAAAACAGTAGCGTCCCAAATCTTTTATGTGTTTGCTCTTCAAAACGGAAATTGTGTGACGACATGGTATCTCATCAAGTTGAAACCTTCCATAATTGCATATTTTTCTCTCGAGATTCACTATGTACCTTCTACCATCTTCGTATACAGAGTACACATACTCTGATGAAGCCTTAACATGTACAAACAAGCGCAGTGAAGGTTGTATATGTTTAAAATTTTAAAAACAAATAATCTAATACATAACAATATAAACCGAAAAATTCACATATTTGAAATCGTAGTCTGTTAACATAACTGCAGATACACCTTTTTTGTGTTGTGTGTTTGTTTGAAAAACAAAAAACATGTACTTCACAAAACATACCGTCAACCGAGAAGATTTTGCTCCGTTTAAAGCGAGAATTTCTTCAAAGCTTCTACCCAATGTAGTCTTTGTATATGATGCTATTTCTCTGTTCTTACAATTCCACGATCCAAATAGTATTCGAGCTTCTTCCAGAAATCTCAAGATAGGCAGTTCACGCGCCTCTACTAGGCAACCATTGATACATTCAGCAATATTTGAAGTCATCATCCTGCCCCTGTTTCTTGAAGTCATCACATCATTGCTTGTAAAGATATAAAAAGATACATGAATTCATTTTCTGGCGACTTATGCATCCTAATGTGTGAGTTGGGATAAACAGTGTTTAGCATATGAATGAATCTTGGCATTCGTCTATATCCATCGATCGGTCCACCCCTTAGCATCTCTATTGCTCGCTCCTTAGCTCGCCATACTTTCATGTAATTAATATCTACACCATATAAAGATTTCATCTCCTCAATTATGTCGCCTGGAGTGTGTTTTCTCTTATGATTGACTAATTTTGGGGCTGTAATCCCACTAACAAAGGCAACTGTAGCTTGAACTTGGGTGATCGCCCTTTCACTCACTGGCAACTATGTACATCATTAAAAGTCCTAATTCTAAATAGATCACAACTATTCAGACAAGATGCTTTCATTATCCATGTACAATCCACTGAATAACATTGTAGGACATAGCTGAAAAAATTGAACAAACCATTCTTAGAAATAACAATAGTATCAGACATCAAAAACAAAAAGAATTCAACAAATTAATAAATCACACAATTAATATAATGTATTAATGTATCGGATTAGCTTAAATGAAACATATTCAGTTAATACTTATGTATCTTTTTAATTTTGTAAAAAATTAAATTAAGCAAATTGAGCAAATACAAAATCTAATGCATTAGCCTTGTTTTCATCTGAAGAGTTAGTATTTACAGTGATAAATGTAACTTTCACTAAAAAAATGTATCGGATTTGAAAAATATATCATGTTCAATTAACAATTACGTATCTTTGATAATTTGGTAAAAAAAGTACATTAACTTGACTGAACAGATACAAAATCTATTACATTAATTTGTTTTACATCTGCAAAAAGATACATCAGTTGCCACAAATTAAAGCAAAATATAAATCAACCATCAAAAAACTTCTAAAAGATACATGAATAAACATACCTTTTTTTGTCGAAACGTTTCGCTCTACAATTGAAGTTATGATCTATTGCATATTTTGACATAACAGATACAAGAGTTGCCTTATCCTTGTAAAGCTGATCCACCTTAACATCTTCATTTTTGCAATCACTAATGAAGTTTACAATCTCCATTTCCGGTACATACAACGAATCATCATTTTGTTTTTCTCAACTACTGCAAGTGCTTTAGCATCCACTTCCTTTCCTTCAACACAAACAATTGCACAAGTATCTGCTTCAAATACACTCTCATCGGCACATCTGTCAGTTGTGGTTATGCACAGAGGATACGTTACAAATCCTGGCACACTTTTCTTCAATTCGACATATAGCTTCACTCCATTGTCATTGCGAATCACCAACGGTGAGGAGTTTCCTTCCACGATGTATCTGACATCGATTTTCTTCAATGATTCAACAATTTCCAATTCAACAGCTATAGCAGAAATGAAATTCAAATAGGAAATATTCTCTCCGATGACAATCCCATCACTTTTGTATTGTTCGTATTGGATATCAAAAAACCAAACTCCGGAATGCCTCAACAAGATCGAAATGTTCATTGTGAATCTGATATAAAATTCAAAAGTGGAGAAACAGAGCTTGAGAATTTTTGGATTTTTTTGCCGAATGAGCTTGATTGTGAAAATGAATTTTGAAAATGGAAATCTGTTACTATTTTTAAGGGATTCAACAGCCGAAATAAATTCAAAAACGCGTTAATGGACCATTAAATCTCGCAAAATCTGCTTCTTTCCATTTTAAAATTGATTTTTTTGGGAAAAAAAAGTATCTTTAGAAAATGTATCTCAATACAATTATGTATCTCAACATATTAAAACATGGGATTTCTGTAAATCTAAAAAAAAATCAGGATTTTTTGTAATTATGGTCCAAACTATCGGGATTTCTGTTGTTTACCCATAAAAAAATTTATAAAACCATTAAGAGACTGTTAACCCAGTAACCCAATAACAATAAACCAATAGCATTTTTATCGGTTCAGTTTATTGGTCGGTTCAATTTTTACGCACCCCTAGGTAGACTGGAACATTATGAGAAAGGGTGTTAGCTTGTTAAGAAGACAACAAGAAATATGTGTAGACAGATAATAATGGAGGAGATAAGGGATGTTTTGTTTGATATTGATGATAATAAAGCAGTAGGTATAGATGGCTTTAATGCTTGTTTCTTCAAGGCTGCATGGAACATCATTGGACAGGAAGTAAGTATAGTAGTTTGAGAATTTTTTCATACTAATAGGATTCCTTAGCCATGAACAACACAGTGGAGACCTTGATACCTAAATCCTCTCACCCTAAAATAGTGAGGGACTTTAGGTCGATAGCATGTTGTTCTACCATATACAAGATCATCCAAAAGTCATTTCATAAAGATTGAAGGGAGTTATATATAGATGGTATTGTGGGACCTTATTAGTCAGCCTTTATTCCAGGAAGGCTTATTTCGGATAACATTTTTCTAAGTCACAAACTGGTAAAGGGTTATATTAGGAACCATTTGTCCCCAAGGTGTATGATCAAAGTGATCTTCGAAAAGCATGTGATTCTGTGGAGTGAAATTTCATCTCACAAATACTTAGAGAGCTTGGTTTTCCTAATACTTTGGTCAATTGGATCATGAATTTTATTAACACAGTGAACTACACTTTTATGATTAATGGGAGATTATCTAACACTATGAGGGTCAAAAGGGAATTGAGACAAGGGGACCGACCCTATGGCACCCTATATTTTTGTTCTACTAATGGAGTACCTAAACAGGTGTTTATGATCTTTAAGAGAGGAACCTGAGTTCAACTTTCATCCCAGATGTCAGAAACTAAACATCACTTACTTGTGTTTTGTGAACGACCTATTGTTATTTGCAAGGGGAGATCTCATATCAATTCAGAATCTAAGGAACAAATTTGATATTATCTCCGTGACTTTGGGGCTAAAGGATATTTTGTCCAAAATCCTGTTTACTTTAGAGGTGCAGATCAGACTACTAAACAACAAATCTTACGGTAGCTCAATGCCAACACTTGGAGAGCAAAATGACATCACGAATCACTACTTGGATGGCCAAGTAGTTTATCATATGGTTTTTTTTAATTTATTTATCATATGCCGGTAGATTACACCTCATCGGGACAGTCTTATTTGGTGTCCAAGCTTATTGGGCACAATTTTTTTGCTCCCTCAAAAGATTATTTAGTTGAAGCAATATATTAAAGTTACTTGTGGACAGGGGATTCTTCTATCTCTTAGAGAGCTTTGGTAGCATGGAAAAATTTTGTTTGTCAATGAATGTAGGCGGGCTAAACATACTAAAATTAAAACTCTGGAACCAAGCGGTCATTTGTAGACTGCTTTGGACACTCATCCAGAAGAAGGAAAAGATGTGGATTTCCTAGATACACACATACTACATAAGGAAGCAAGATTTGTCAATTGTGTAGACACCTAAACAAACTTATTGGATGACAAGAAAAATCTAAATATGAGAAAACATTTACAACAACAACATACCCAGTATATTCCCACCACATGGGGTCTGGGGGGGTAAGTGTACGCAGTTCATACCACTACCTCAGAGATGAGGTAGAGAGGCTGTTTCCGAAAGACCCCCGACTCAAGAAACACAAGTGTAGAAAAGGAATAGTAAGGAACAAGGTACGAAATATGAAACCACACCTAATAGTAATATATAAACAGGACCCACCAAGCAATCCAACAAAATAAGAACATACTATGAAGTAATACAAATACTCTAGCTACAAGCACTACTAAAGCAACAAAATTCTCCTATCTCCTAACACTGACGCCCCTTTCCTTCTAACCTTCTACCCTAATCTGCCTCCTCCACACCTTCCTATCTAGGGTCATGTCTTCGCTAAAGCTGCAGCTGCTCCATATCATGTCTAATCACCTCCTTCCAATACTTCTTCGGTCTACCCCTCCCTCGCCTGAATCCATCCCTAGACAACATCTCACACCTCCGCACTGGGGCCTCCGTGCCCCTCCTCAACACATGCCCAAACCATCTCAACCTTACTTCCCACATCTTGTCTTCCACCGATGCTACTCCCACTTTATCTCGTATAACCTCATTCCTAATCCTATCCTTCCTAGTACACCCACACATCCACCTTAACATCCTCATCTCCGTCACCTTCATCTTTTGGATGCGAGCTTTCTTGACTGGCCAACACTCCGCTCCATATAACATAGCCGGTCTAACCACTACTCTGTAGAACTTTCCTTTGAGTTTAGGCGGCACCTTCTTATCACACAAGATTCCAGACGCGAGCCTCCATTTTAACCATCCTACCCCAATCCGGTGAGTGACATCCTCATCAATCTCTCCACTTTCCTGAATCGTAGACCCAAGATACTTGAAACTATCTCTCTTCTGGATGACCTGATTATCAAGCTTTATAACCACCTCGGCCTCATGCGCTGCCTCGCTGAAATTACACTCCAAGTATTCCGTCTTGGACCTACTCAACCTAAATCCCTTAGACTCGAGGGTCTTCCTCCAAACCTCCAACCTATCATTAACTCCATTACAGGTCTCATCAATCAAAACTACATCGTCCGCAAAAAGCATACACCAAGGCAGCTCACCTTGAATTTACAAAGTCATAACATTCATGACCAAAGCAAATAAAAATGGGCTAAGAGTCGATCCTTGATGCAAACCCATCAAGACAGGAAAGTGCTCAGAGTCCCCTCCCACCGTTCTAACCCGAGTCTTAGCTCCGTCGTACATATCCTTAATCGCCCTAGCATACACCATAGGAACACCTCTAGCCTCCAAGCACCTCCATAAAACCTCCCTGGGAACTTTATGATAAGCCTTCTCCAAGTCGATGAACACCATGTGCAAGTCTTTCTTCCTCTCCCTATATTGCTCCACTAGTCCCCTTATAAGGTGGATGGCCTCAGTAGTCGAGCGTCCCTGCATAAATCCGAACTGATTCTCAGAAATAGGTACAATCTTACGTAACCTCAACTCAACCACCCACTCCCAAACCTTCATAGTGTGGCTCAGCAACTTGATACCCCTGTAATTGGTGCAGTCTCGAATGTCACCCTTATTTTTATACAAAGGAATCATCGTACTCCATCTCCAAGCTTCCGGCATCCTTGTCGTTCTAAAAATGGTATTAAACAACCTAGTCAACCACTCCAACCCTGCCCCTCCCGTGCACTTCCAAAAATCCACCGGGATATCGTTTGGCCCCGTTGCTCTATCTCTATGCATCCTACGAATAGCACCCTTAACCTTCTCTACCTTAATCCGCCTACAATAGCCGTATTCGCGAAGCCTCTCCGATTTCTCCAAATCCCCCAACACAATGCTAGTGTCCCTTCCTTCATTCAAGAGCTTATGAAAGTACGACTACCACCTCCTCCTAATAAGAACCTCCTCCACTAAAACTTTACCGTCTGCATCCTTAATACATTTCACTCGGTCAAGGTCCCGAGCCCTCGACTCCCTAACCTTGGCTAGCCTATACAACTTTTTATCACCATATTTACCCTCTAATGCCTTGTATAAGCTTTCAAAAGTCGCATTCTTAGCTGTCGAAACAACCAACTTAGCCTCTTTCTTAGCAATCTTGCTTCCTTATAAGCTTGCATGTTTGTATAGGTGCTTAGAGGGGAGGTAGAAACTGTGATATGGAGGAATCTTGTTAGGCATAATATAGCATATACTAAACAAGTATTTAGTCTTTGGGTTGCTTTACATGGGAGACTGAGAGCCAAAACTATGTTGCAATGATGGGGACTAACTGTGAATACTGCGTGTGTGCATGTAATACCTATGAAGAAATAGCAAGACACTTGTTCTTTAATTGTATCTATGTTAAGGAAGTATGGAAGAAGGTGTTGGCATGGGTAAAATGGAGAAAAATTGTACATGAAAGGGAACAAGAATGGCAATGGGTGGTGTAGCATTCTAAAGGCAAAATGTCAAGAAGTGCCTCCTTAAGAGTGGCTTTGTTCCAATGGTGTACAATGTCTGGATAGAGTGGAATGGAAGAGTATTTTAGAACAAATTCAAAGATCCCAAAAATCTATTGCACTCACTGAAAACTAATCTTTCCATTCATGTAAGGGGAAATAAATCCCTCTTTAAGTATTTGAGTTCCCTGGAATAGGTTAGGCTAAAAAGTTTTTTTGAAGCAGAAGTCGACCCATTGGGCCTTTTATTAAAACAAAATCATCCATATGGAACAAAAATCGACTCATACAAAAATGCTAATATTTACAACCTAAAAAATATCAAATAAAAATAACAAAAGTAAAAATAGGAAAGCTCTAGAAAATGACATTTCTCTCCATCTTCTTCAATGGTCTGAGCTTCATCGGCTCTGCTCTGCCTCCAAAAATGGAAGTGGAGTATCACCGAAGCTAACTCAAGACTTGCTGTACATATCTACATCTCAATGAGTTTGAGCCTTTGTCGCATCGGGTGTTTAAAAACACTATGACAAAAAGTTGAATGAATGCTTCTTTAACTCATAGCGAGTAGATCTGTACAGGTAACTTCATCAACCCCAACTTTACTCCACAAAACATCAATTTATGATGAGAAATTTAACCTCTTCTATGTCGATTCCTCTTCCTACAGGCTAAGTCTAAGCTAATACCACTACATATAAAAAGAATATTCAAAGAAGGAGTTAAAATCTCTCATAACCTCTCAGCCTAATCCTTGCTAATAAGTTGAAACCTTCTCTAGTCTTGGCACCTATATAAAGCCTCTGTTAAATCATCATTTCTAGGTATGTTCTAAAACTTGTTGCTCTTTGTAGCTTTTTGACTCTCAAAGTTAGGAATTTCTGTATTTTGAAATTTTGATGCTTGTGAGTGTTACTTCCTGTTTGCCCCAAATTGTCCAAATTTTCCTGATTGTTTCTCATTGTTGCTTATTGTTGATTCTGTTGTGTGCCCTATTCTCTAACTTTCTTATTCTAAGATTTGGTATTTGACTCTTATCCATGATTAAAATCACCTTTGATTATGTTGGTAGTTCCTGATAAGATAGGTAATTGATTCTTTTTGTACCTGCAAAAAAGAAAACTTGATTGGCAAGAAAATCTCCTTTTTTTAAATATATGCTCCACCACCACCTCCCTATCTTTTATCAGTTTCTGAATTTTGATAATCTCCATTGAAATACAGTAAGGGACTTTCCAAATTCCATCCAAAATCTTCTTTAAAGTTAAAGAATCGGTCTCTTGTAACACTGGAAAGAGCCCCTGTGTCACACCCCGAATCCCACCGAGGCGTGATTGGCACTCGAAGCCGATAAGGCCCGAGAGAACCAAGATTTGCTTTTATTCCTTCATATACATGTCTTAGGGAAACACTACTATCCCATAGGAATAGGAAATGCTAAAATCAGAAATCATAGAACATGTGACGTATATCCATATGAGAAACTCGGCTGTTGAGGCCATCAAATCAAAATGTCATATACCATCTTACATTTGTATACCCACATACGTCTACAAAAGCCTCTAACAGATGCATTGACCAAAAC
Source organism: Capsicum rhomboideum (assembly GCA_031232105.1). NCBI lineage: Eukaryota > Viridiplantae > Streptophyta > Magnoliopsida > Solanales > Solanaceae > Capsicum > Capsicum rhomboideum. The sequence goes on from CP124716.1 coordinate 39,055,834, forward strand.
TAACTGGAAGTCGGGACAAGTCCCCGCTTTATACACTATGTATAATATCAAAACATATGAACAACTGTGACTCGGAGAAGCCCCGAACGAACTGGAGCTCACCAATGATCTGCAATTACTGTCATCCTACGGTGGAGGTCTACTAGTTCCTGCACCTGCAACATGTAAGGTAAGTTCCCCGAAAGGGGTCAGTACGAAGAATGTACTGAGTATGTAAGGCTCAAATGAAACTATACAACACAGGAATAGTTCAATGAACTCAATGGAACTCAAATGCATATGCATAATCAGATGAATAAGTACCCATTTTGCACTTTGGAAACCATGTGTATTACTTTTATTGATTTCATCACTTTCATGCTTCTTTACTTCAATGTCATTACATATGCCACAATGTACCCGGGCCCCTACTGATCAATGGGTCTTTACATGACTTATCGTCATGTTGGGATCGGGTCGAGCTAGGCTTGTGCCCCTAGACCTTCCACCCAGGGATCGGGTCGAGCTAGGCTTATGCCCCTAGACCTGCCACCCATAAATCAACACATCGGGATCGAGTAGAGACTAGGCTTATGCCCCTAGACTTGACACCCATAAATCAACACATCGGGATCGAGTCGAGCTAGGCTTATGCCCCTAGACTTGCCACCCATAAATCAACACATCGGGATCGAGTCGAGCTAGGCTTATGCCCCTAGACTTGCCACCCATACTTGATCATTGACCATATTTGCATTACTTTGTTCTTTACTTTGAGATTGGTATTTTGATAGTCATAACATCACTTGAAACTTTGGATTATTAGCCAATGAGTGAGAGACATATGAGATTAGTACATTCACTTGTGAGAGATTGACATATTTATGTGACATAGCATGTTTGGAAACTTGGAACCATAATCAAAATAGAAGACATGTGAATAAACATTATTGGAAACATGACACCATTGGAACCATTGGACAATCATTCATAACAAGATACATGAGCATAACCACTATTGGAACATTGGACCATAACCTTGTTTGAGCTTTTGGAACATTAACCATGATAATGAGACATGAGACTCACAAATGATCCATGACTAGGAAAGATATGACAATGACTATTGATAAACGGATATAGGATACCTTAGCACATTTTGGGATAGGACTAGTGAAATAGCAATGTGGATACTATTTGCCGTAAAAAGATACGGACAGAGTAACCTTACATACCTTGTACTCTCAATACGGATATCCAATCCTAGATGTGCATATAATAGTCCCTCTCCTTCTTTATGTGTCATTCTACAACACAAATACATAACGGGATTCACATTAACCAACAACTATTTTACAATTGCATAAAACATCAATGGGGTACATGTTTGCCTTGAACATGTCATTTCCCCTTGACAAAACCATTGATAAAATTATTATTCCGAAACTCCATAATATTCCCAACATTGACCAATATATGATAATTGACACATTTCACCACAACACTTCTCCTTTCCACTTTCTTATCCATACCATATCACAAATAATCCATCAACTTCCCTTAATACGACTCATAACACATATCGACCAAAATTCCACTTATAGACAATAACAAGTTTAATACCAAAAATAAAACCATACATGTTCATATTTTATCCATACCATGATCTTTCATCAAAGGCACAAGCCATAATTCAAGTTCAAATCTCATGGATGACACATCCTGTACAAAAACCCAAAGTACTATGTTCAACTCTCTCAAGCATAACCAACAAGATTCACATACTCTCCCATGCATATAATATATTAATCCATTACAATAATCACTTACCTAGGCTTGGAAGATGTTGATCTTGCTCCAAAGTTTGGCTTTGAACTCTTAGGGTTTGAAGAAAATACCTTGGATATTTGTCTAAAAGGCATGAGCCTTTGTAAGCAATAAAAATCAGATTTCTTTCCATTTTTATAGGCTCTCAAGTCCATGATTATCCACTTTGATTCAATAATTGATATGTATGACTTAGTCAATTGGAAGAATGGGTCTTGTGACCCATTGGGCCATGTTTTCTTTTCATTTTTGGGTCCTTTTTGGGCCCAATTTACTTAACCCAATAAAATCAATAATTTCTCGTGGTTTCATCATCTCATACGTGTTACGACAATATTCCTACTCATGTCATTCATATCCGTAGCCTTAATCCCAAAAACAAGTGATTCTAGCCACGTATGGCCTATTTTGCCAAAAAGGAAAAAATCGTCATTTTGACCCCAAATTCGTTCTTGAGTAAATTTATCATACCAATATAATATTTCACTCATTTCATGTATATTCTCATGGTTGTAGAAGAATCGTGGCAAAAATCGGCTCAATACGTCCCCGGGAACCCTTGGGACTTAAACAAAATTTTCAACTTTTGAAAGGTGCGCAGGGGCGGCGTGGCACGCTGCCTGGCGTGCCCCTTTACTGCCTCTGGACTGAAAATTTCAGCCCAGAGCGGCGTGGCACGCCCCTGGGCGCGCCCCTCCTTATTTTTTTTCCAAAATTTTTGTTTTCGACTTTTCTTCGCGGGTTCGATTAGATACTTCAAGTCCTATTCTTTAACTTACTTCTTAACCTTAATATCCTTTGTTTAGAGGTTCTCTTATCCTTGTTTTGAACCCCACAAATGCACCATGAATATCGCGAAACACCTCCTACGCAAGGTTAAGCATATGTACAAGGCCAAATTTTAATTTTTCCATCACGAACATTACCAAATACATACTTATAGCTCTCGACACCTAAGTAAACGTTGTTCATCGTCATCACATTGGGTTAGAAAGGTACGGGGTGTTACACCCTGAGTGACACAATGTTCTAATCCATGTCTTAAGGCCAACACTTCTGTAATTAAGTTATTCTTGTCTTTAAATCTCCTGGCCTCAGCATAAACTATGTTTCCTTCTCCATCCCTCATACAAAATGCTCCAGAACTAGTGCTAGGGTTGCCTTTGGCAGCTCCATCTTAATTACACTTGAAAGTTCCAATTAAGGGGAGCTTCCAGTGTACTACTTTACACCCTGTGATAGGAGTGTATTCTTCCAAGTATTTCACCAAAAGAGGCCAGGTTGAAGGAACATTTCTTAACCATGGGTAAATGCTCTTAACTAGCATGGAAATATTTCAATTAATCTCCAGAATCATGCTAAAGTAAGACATTTTTCCTCTATGATTTAACTTATTCCTTCTCTTTCAAATCTACCATAAGATAAACAACAGGATATCCTTGAACACTAGCTTAAGCTTAAAGGGCACTTCCATTCTCCACCATTAGTAAACAGTTTCTTTTAATTAGAGAAAAGGTTCAACCACTCCTGCAGCAGAAGCATAACTACGCCATAATCTCTTAGAGAAATCACAATTAATAAATACATGCTTTACTGATTCTTGCATCCCTGCTGAAAAACCACATATAACTGAATCAGTAATTCTCATTCTAATCAAAATTTCACCCACATGTAATCTCATCTTCCAAATCCTCCACAAGAAAAAGAATACTTTAAATGGTACCCCTTTAGACCAAATGTGCTTGCATTCATCATTGATTTCCCTATATTCCCTTACATTGTCCCAAGCAGAACTTATAGTGAATTTTTCTATGCTATTCAACATCCATCGAGGTTTGTCCCAATCTTCAGACCCTTCCTCAATACCTATCTTATTCATGACATTATTGGCAACCTCCTCATTAAACACCTCTTTCAGCAAATCAGAATTCCATCCACCCTGCAGAAACAGCTCACTGAATTCTCCATGTTGAAAATTCTGGACAGAGTTCAGTGGCATGTAATAGTGTAATGCCTCCTATTGAGACCTATTGTCAAACCACACACTAGAATGACCAATTTTTGGCTCCCACCAAATCTCTTGATCAAATCTATCCCTGGTATCTAGCATAAACTTCCATGTTTGAGACCCTCCTTTCCAGTAAACCATTTAAGGACCCATTTTCTTGCAGTATTTATTCTATATATAAATAGTCCACATTGAATTTTGAGTCTTGAAAATTCACCATAATTTAGCATGCAAAGTCTTTGAAATATCAAATAAAGAGCTAAAACCAAGGCCCCTTCCTTAGGTAGACAAACATCACTCCAAGCCACCCAATATTTATTCCTCCCATTTTCTTTGAAGTTCCATAGAAATTTGACAAAAATTCTATGTAGATCATATATAACACACCTAGGAGGATTAATTATTTAAAGAATATAAATAGGAATACTAGTCAACACATTATTAATCAGATTACTCTTCCAAGACTGCAATTTGTTGTGAACCTTCTTTATCAGCTCTGAAAAATGAACTTTCTTCTTCTTTGCATGACCAATAGGGCACCTTAAGTAGATCAAAGGGAATTTTCCTCTAGTAAAACTAGTGCATTCTTCAATCTCCATAATGCTTTCCTGAGCAGTTTTGTGAAAGACATAATAAGCACTCTTCTCCTTGTTAATCTTCTGATATGATTGGGCCTCATATTTACCAAGAGTCTCCATAATCATATGTAGAAAAGCCCTGTCTGCAGAATCAAAGATAATAGTGTCATTTGCATAAGCAAGATGATTAATATTACCACTCCATTTAGGCATTTCAAAGCTCTTGAACTCTCTATTGTCAAATAGTGCATTCAAAGCCTTAGACAAAACCCCAACATCAAGAATAAAAAGAGTAGGAAATAAAGGATATCCTTGTTTTACCCCTCTAGTAGAGTGGAAAAATGCATGTGCTTGCCCATTGATGAGAATATAATACTAGTTATTAGCAACTAGTCTCATATCTTATCAACCACTAAATTATCAAATCCCATCTTCTCCAGCACTCTAATTAGTAACTGCCAATCTACTCTATCATAAGCTTTTGCCATGTCCAGTTTGATTACCACATTTGCAGGCTTGCCCCTCTTTCTGGTGTCTGTAATAATCTCCTGAGTCAGCAACACATTTTCTGTAATACTTCTTCCTTTTACAAAACTTGACTGATTCTTGGATATCAATTAGGCAACATACCTTCAATTCTACCATGCATAATTCTTGAAATCACCTTAGTCAGAAAATTACTTAAACTAATTGGTTTAATATCTAAAAAGGATTGTACAATATCCTTCTTAGGTAATAAGACCAAGTTAGTATGAGTAATGGATTTGGGAAGAGTTCTACCTTCAAAAACGTCACAACCACTCTAAAAACATCTTCCCCAATAATTTTCTAGCAGGTCTGAAAAAAATGCCCTATGAAACCATCTGGACTACTAGCACTATCACCTTTCAGCTTAAAAATCATTCTTTTCACTTCATCTTTAGTAGGCATACCATTGATACCTCTGTTTTCTTTATCAGTAATGACATTTGGGATATGCTGAATTAAGGAAACATCAGTGCTATCTATTTCTCCAGTAAATTGATCCTAAAAAAACTTGATGGCTTCCGATACTACCTACTCATTCCTATCAGCCCATTGTCCATCCTCTTTGAGAATTTTATTGATTGTCAGTTTTTTTCTCCTTCCATTTACCAGACAATGAAAGAATCTGGTACTTTTATCCCCTTCAGTAAAACATTGAACCCCTGCCTTTTGCATCCAAAACTCTTTTTCATAGTGAATATATTGCTTCAACTATGCTTGGACTCTCTGTAACACCATCCTGTTATCTGATGTGGGATGCTCTTCAAAAAGATCTTTTTTAATTCTGACAATCTCCTCTCTAATAATAAGCTGCTTAAAAATATCTCCAAAACTATCTGTACATTAGACAAAGCAATTTTGGTATTCTTCAATTTCTGCTTTAAACTAATAAAGATATCAGAAGTGTCTGAAGAGATACAACTGCTTCTCATCACTTCTATGAAGTCCTCTTTATTAGACCAGAACTTTAGGAATATAAAAGGTCTTTTAATCACCTCTGACTGATTCCCACAAGACAAAAGGAGAAGTGCATGATCAGAACTAGTCCTAGCTAAATGCTCCACTTGTCCATTACCTCCCAGGCTAGGAAACTCTTGATTCATTAGCATTCTATCAAGTCTCTTGAAAATGCAATCACTATATGTCCTTCCATTCCGCCATGTAAAAGGACTATCTTTGAAGTTTATATCAAACAATTAACATGAGTTAATACAGAAAGCAAAATCCTCATATTCGTGAGAATAAACAGGTAAACCACCAATTTTTCTTTTTCACTCATGATCACATTGAAGTCACCTCTAACCATCCATGGCATCCTTATGTTGTGACTGAGATTGTAGATATCATCCCATAAGCTCAACCTTTCCAAAGCATTACATTTTGCATATACAAAAGTTACAATCATTAAAATTCTTGATTCTTGAAAATCCAACTTTAGAGAAAGTAGTTGTTCTGAATCAGATATAACACCCATATTAATATTTTCATTAATAAAAACTCAAATCTTCCCATTCTGATTGTGATTTGCATATGGCATTCTCAACCTTCTCTTATATTTATACAGATATCCAATATCTTGAAAAGGCTCCATTAAAGCTATAATAGAGAATTTATGATGTCTGTGCAGCATCTGAATTCTATGGAATGCATTTTGAGTTCTTACCGACCTCACATTCCAAAACAGAATCAGCCTCTGTCAAAACCTGATTGTCTTTATCATGGTTACCATCTTCATCCTTATCTTCAACCATATCATCAGTTTGTTCTTCTGTGTGCTTTGCTGATAAATGTTGCCCTTCTTTTTCTCCAACTTAGTGTGTCACAAGATTATGCAGTGTTTTAACTGGTGAAATTTTTTTGCAGGCTGTTACATCTGGGAAAACAGAGATCTCATTGTCAGTTGTTGTTGCTACTAAAGTCCTATCAGCTTCTATTTCACCTGAATAGCTTATCTGCAATGGCTCATGATACTCTGTATTTGCTAATTCCCTTGCCAGATCTTGTGCATGAAGTAGTTCTCTATTTGTTGTATCTTGAGCTTTAATTTTCATGTTTGTGCATTTCTCTGCTCCCTCTTTATTGTTAACCTTCCTCTGCTGTTTTTGCATCTGTTCCCCTTGGTTGTCATTGCATATGGCTAAATTATGCTCCTTATTACTTTGTGTTGTTTTTGATTGTGATTTTATGTTCTGTGTTGCTGACCCTGTGATTTCTGATATGGAGCCTGTGTGTTCTAGTGTATGATGGTCTGCTTTGTGTTTCCCTTCAATCATGTAATCTTGCAATTGATTTTCACTTTTCATATCTTCCTTTTCAATACCTTCAGATTCATTTTCATCTCCACCCTTATGTGCATCAAAATCATGTCCTTCTCCACTCCTAGTATCAATAAGAGTGTCATTTGTTTCATCTCCACCTTTGTGTGCATCAATATCATGTCCCTCTCCACTCCTAGCATCAATAAGAGTGACATCTGTATCTTGCTTCTTTATATCATTTAGTGCATCAAAAGTATTGCTTATCTTAACCTGTTTTCATTTGTAACAACAACTTCTTTCTTCTCTCTTGTAGACCTTCTATTAGTAGGATTCCACTTCTGTACAAATCTTCTACTCCTTCCCCTATAATCCTTGTTCACAGGTTTCTCTGCATCTTTATCCTCTTCTTGCTTCTCCTCTTGTCTACTCAATCTTAATTCAGGATGAAATTCCCTACACTCTTCCTCATCATGTCCCTGTAGTTTACAGGTTTTGCATTATTTAGAAAGAAAACCATATGGGATTTTTATTCTTTCAACCCTTGTTGTCTCACTGGTGCCATTCACAATTTCCATCTCAATAAACTTAGGTAGTTCAGCTGACAAATCCACTTGGACTTTAATTCTTGTACAACTAGGTCTGGTCCTATTTATTGTTGCCATGTCAAGATGAATAGGCTTCCCTACTGCCTTTGCAAGTGAAAATAGGGATTTCTTGACAAACAAAGTGGGAAACAAATTTGAAAAGAAAATCCAGGCCATGGCCTGTGTCGTTTCTTCATCCACCTTAAACTTTGAGTCATAAATTAATGGTCTCATTTGGTAAGCTACTCCTTCCTTGTCTAAAATATAATACACATTCTCATACAATATGTTAACATAATCCTCCATATGATTGAATCTCATTAAAATATGTCTATTTCAAAGCAACCCAATCTGACAATCCCCTTTTATGTTACATTATTTTAGAATTTGTACACAAAGATCTTTCAATTTAGGCCAGCCATAGAAAAACTTACCAATAACACCATATTATAAATTTTTTCATAATATTCATCTTCTGTACCTCTTCCTCAGTCCAGGTCACTCTGAAAATCCCATTATTGAATGTCAATTCCTTGATAGGAATCGTTTTCTCTGCTCCTCCTTTGATCAAATTAGAACTCATGTTACAAGGTCTCACTAAATCTTCATATTTAACTTTTCCATTTTGTTCTGATTGATTCTCCCCTACAATTTCCTTACTATGCAACTCATTATTATTTGTTGGCAATATCTTAGGCTCGATAGGCAAATTTATAGGTCGTTTGGGTGAGTTAGGGTGATATAAGTGAGGAAAAAGTTCAGCTGATGTTAAAGACGACGCCAGGCCAGTCTTGTTGGACTGCCCGACGGCCTGTTTGACCATAAATGATGGTGATTATCGTTGGTACGGAGTTCGGGCGGCGGTAGGGTTTTTGTCAGTAGGTCGCATTCCTATATAGTTGAAGTTGAGTCTTGTAGTTAGGCTAAAAAGTTTTTCCAGTGGTAGAGGCTTTTTGAGTTCTCTTGGGTCAGTAGGTACTGATGTAATAGCTAAAAGGGGCCGGAGTTGGTTACTCTTCCCTGGTCTATAATTCTTTTTACTGGTGATTAATAAAATTCTAAATTACCAAAAAAATGATGCCAAAATGACAAAGATAGCGAACTGAGAATTCTGGTGGAAATAAATTTTATCAATATACTTTTAACATGTGATCACATTGTAAATTGGCTCAAACCATCATGAATAATTCAATACCATCTGTATTTGAAGAAGTAGGAGGAAATATCAATATTCCAGAAAATTGATATGGAAATATGAATTATTATAACATAGAACAATTCTGAGATTCCATATTTATTGCTCTTCATTTGTCTAGGTATCATATATATTCAAAACAGAAACTAATATTTTTTAAAATGGTTGCACGGTGGGGGGGGACGGGGTAGGGTGGATTTATGCAGGACAGGATGGTGCAGATTGAAAATAGCAAATTATGTTATGCAGAGCAGGGCGGGGCGAGTTGGAGTCTTTGCCGGTTTATGTTGGTTTGCCTCACAACTGCCCCACCCCGCTCCATTGACATTCCTAAATACATATTTAGAGCATTTTCACCATCCATCAATAAGTTAATTAGAGATTTAAATCACATGAAGAATAAGTGAAAGGATCGTTGATCCTCCTTAATTTTAAAAAGTAAAAATAAAAATACGATATATCAAATTACAAATTCATTATAGCTATTACATTATAAACATTTGTTGCTAATACTTTTTTATAATATCCTCATCATTTTTCAAACCGTCTTCAATGATGATAAAATTTCCCTAAAATCAAATGGTAACGCATAAATATTGATCATGTTAAGCTCCTCCACGTCTAATAAATATTGATCATGTTAAGCTCCTCCACGTCTATTAGTGTGATTAAAATTCAAAATTATCACTTACTTGAGGCATATACCTTGAACATAATTAACCCATGCCTTACTAACGTGACTAGCACAAATTAAATTTGAAATCCTCTAGACTAGACAAAATCCCAATCAAAGAAAAATAGGGGGGAAAGAAGGAAAAAGACAGCAATCTTTTTAAATAGATACAAGTGTAAATGTGTCGTAATCCTATTGGACCAACATGATAAATGATGCCTCCTATCCATGTGGGAAGACATTAAGACCGTATAGTGTGTACTTTCGATTTGGTTATTACTTAAAATAAATCTTTTTGTAAATTGTGAGATAATAATACATACATGAGCGCCACTCCTTGTCAACATTGAATAAAAATCTTGTGTTCCCTTTTGTAGTGTATAGGGAGCGGTGTGTTGTAGAACATGCAGGTACTTACATAAAAACTCACATGGGTGATAATCTCCTACATAGTAATTAGAGTTAAAGAGTAAAAAATACACTTTAATGTATTGCAATTTTGATTTTCATATCTAAACTATCAGGTGCATGAGTTTTTTTACCTGAACTATCAGTTATTCTATAAATATTTATTGAGAGTTCATGTAGGAAACTCACATACCTAATAGTTTAGATATGAAACACAAAAAATTGAGATACTTTAGGTGTATTTTTGACCCTCACTCTATTAATTACAATTACCAAAATTCACCTTAATTGTGAAACACCAACTCTGTAAGATATCTGTACCTTATCACATTAATTGATATAATAACCATCTATAAGAAGTGAGATTATTGATGTAAATATAGGGGAAAAGAGAAAGACAAAGAACAATATCTGGTAATTGATCTTAGTATATAATTTAAAACAAGCATGAAATCAGAAAACTGATGCACAAACTCGATCAATAAGGTGACAATTATTAGATCAAGAATTCCCTTAGATGAATATATAGGTGCAGAGTATAATGTTGTTTCTAAGATTTTAATGCCAGAAAACAGTTCTCTTTCCAAATTAAATCATTATTCCAGGGTGGATATCTTTTGCTTGATTCACGAATTAATTAACTATGTGTAACTTCTAATTGATATATATATATATATATATATATATATATATATGTATATATGCATGCTCTACGTTGTACAATCATTTTTTGATCAACTAATTAGGAAATGTGAAGTAATTATAACAAACTAGAAATGAAAATGTCTTTTTGGAAATATTTTGACAAGGTTTTTATGGGTCAATTTGTGCTACATATCACCCCAATTTGATGGAATGAAATGAATTCGGCTAAAATTGGCCGAACAAATAAATGGGTGGATCAATACACTTCCCCCTCCCCACCCCACACAAAAACTTTAACGAATTAGACGAATCATATTTTCAGGAGCTAATTTTATCAGCTTACCTTGGTTGCCTAGCTACTCCATAACATAAATTTAACCATCCAAACAAAGCTCACCAAACTTATTGTATTCTGTTTTTTTTTCTTTTCACATTGATGGCTTGAACATTTTACTTTAGGTTTTATCAACCGATTGACTTTAGCTTGATTAAACTTTACATTCTTCCGAAGCAAGTACCAACTCTTAACTAAAAGTTTCTAAGCATGATTTTTTAATTGAACTAATTTACAATTACCAACATTTGGTGCTTTCGGGTGGCTGCTTTTAGATGAAGTTTAATAATGGTAAAAGAATTTATGAAAATAGTAGTTTGATTGAGATTGACGTGGAGAGTAATTAATTACATGAAAAAAGCAGGTTAGATATCATCAGCCAATGTCAGATCATTTTCCAAGCAGCAAATTCTTGGGCTCTTCGAAAATATAAAAATATTGAAAATTTTATGTAGGAACACGTTGAAGGTTGATAGATCATGAACGTATAAGGTCGCTAGCGAGTCTCGAACCCACACATTAAACCCTTCGACTGCTGAACTGTAATTGGGAGGAGAGGATTGGGAGAGTGGGAATACAATGGGATTTGAATTCATATCACTAGTGTGAAGGTGTAGACAGTTATCCAACTGAGCTACGTAATGTGATTATTGATTATGATAAATTAATGTGATTAGGTCAAATAACGAATTTGACTTGAAATAAAGCAAAATATGGGACAAGAAACTCAACATTCTTATTGGACTACCCGTCCTTATCTTTTGATTAAGGAAAATCAAAAAACTAGAATAGTTTAGGTGTGTTTTAACTCCTAACTCTTAAAGAAACGATCAATAAGTGGTAGACTAGTACTATCAAATTAAATGTATGAAATTGTAAAATAGCAATTCCATATATATAATAATAATCCTATATATCTAAGTGATAATAAAGCAAATTATTGTACGCTTAGAGGCAAAGCCTGCATAACCTGTAATGCCAAAGAAAGCATATACTTGTGGGATCCAAATGTGAATTAGTCATATACTTGTGGGATCCAAATGTGAATTAGTTATGTAAAAATCATCATTATTATGTGAAACTAGAGTAGGCCCCTTAAAAAATCATAGTAGTCTTCCCCTGTTACACAAATCTCTCCTCTAAATTAGCTAATCCCATTCTTGATCACTTTTCTTCTTTTAGAAGATAAGTCAACGTCACCAAACTTTTAATTCCATAGATATACAAGTAAATGTACGAGATTACAGTACATTACCTTGAGTAGAACAATGAAATACAAGTATTTTCTTTTCAAAAAAAAAAAAAGTTCTTTGGGATTGGGTGAGGTAGTGGGGTAGGGAAAAGTGGCAGGGAATAATTAAGTGACAATTGAATTCTCAACATGTAAAATTCAAGGTAATGATGTAACGATCCAAAATGCCTTTACGATGAAAAGGGGTAAAATTTCCACTTAGTCTTTCCTTAGTCGATTTTGAGAAATTCAGAGCTAATTTAAGATTGGATAATTTTTTAGGTGTGTTAATAAAACAAAATCTAGTACTAATGTGATGGTTGATAGTAGTGGTTTTTGATGTGATATTTAGATAGGCAACGAGCTTAGGGAGTCATAGCAATTTCCTACACCTGAAATGGAGTTATAGAACTCCGGTTATAGAGTTTACTGTGGAGGGATTGGTTCGCGATATTAAGATTTGTGGTGTGTGTTGTAAAATGAGCAAATATGAGAGAGGTCCCGAGTTTCTGCCTCAGACCGCTGCAGCGGAAAAAGTAACCGCTGCAGCGATAATAGGAACCGCAGAGGCGGACCTCCATTTAAAGGCACGAACCGCTGCAGCGGAACTTTAACCATTGTAGCGGTAACAAGTAGAATTTTGACAGTTTTTAAAAACCAGAAAATGTTTTCATCCCTCACTTTTTTGAAAAATGCAAGGAAGTTTTGGGGGAGGTGATTTTCAGAAGGTTTTTGAAGTTTTTCATCTTTAGAGGTAAGTCATTACATTCTAGGCTTGAATTTACTTCCTATAACCTTAGAAAATTATTAGAAACGAATTCACGGTGGAAAATTGGGCTTTAACCTTAGTTATAGAAATTGATGAAAAGTGATGGGAATGTGTATAAATTCAGTAAAGAATGATTTTAGGGTGTTAGAAAACATTAATGGGAATGAAATTACGGTTGTTCATGCTAATTCGAGTAGAATTCATGTGGTTTAAGAGATAGGAAACCCTAAGATGATGAAACATGGTAAAATTATGACTAAAATTAGTGGTTTTTGATCCCTAGTAGCTAAAAGGGGTAAATTTTTGAAATGAGTATATATTCTTGTTGTTATAGATCGGGAAAGAGTTGGACGAGAATGCAAGGGAAAAAGTGTGGCTTAAAGGTGACTTGAGCAAGGAATTGAGGTAGGCTATAATTTTGTTGTAGCACTTAGACTTTCTTGGCTTTGTGTTTGTTTGCAAACTAAACATCTATGATTGTCTTCTAGCATGACCTGTGATTTATGGACTACATTTCATTTCATATGCATTGTGATGATGTTGGATGATGAAGGATCGGGTACTACACCGGTACGGATATGATATGTTGTGATAAAGGGTCGGATACCACGCCGGTACGATATGATGATGTTGAGGAGGAGGAGAAGAGTAAGAGATAATGCGCACATCTTACATACATGCACTCATACATATGTATTGAGTGTCTTTATAATGATTACATGTGATGATGAGTTGTTGTTAAAAGTGACTAAGCGTAAAAGCTTGTGAAAGCAAACTTGTGGATTATCTCTATATGATGCATTTAGTTGTTGATGTCTTTGATTATGATTCTATTATGATCGCTTTTATGCTTGTCTGGCTTGCTTACTTGTACATTATTGAGTTAGTCGGCCTATGATGCTTACCAGTACTTGTTGATATACTGATGCTACCTGTACTCTTCTTTTGTTGAGTGCAGAGCATCTTCCAGTGGCTGACATGCGACCTTGGCTCTAGATAGCAGTTCAGACTTGATTTTGAGGGTGAGCATCATGACCAGGCAACCTTCGGATCTTCCTATTGATGTTGATTTCCTTTGTTTCGGGACTAAAACGATTCCTTGTTACTTATGTTTTTGGATATTTTTAGTTGTTTCAGACTTAGCTTATTATTAGATGTTCTTGTACGGTGACTTCAGGTCCCGGGGATGTAATAAATAGAGGTTTCCACACTCTATTGGTTCTGAATATTGGTGTTGGTCTAACTAATGGTTTAAATTATTGAATAAACTCCTATTTGCACTTGTTTAAAACTGAGAATGAATAATAGGTGAATTTAAGAGTAACATTTGAGTTAGTAGGGGTGAGATTAGTATGGTTATCCCGTCATAGGTTAGGATGGGTGTCAATCATGACCGGTTGGGTCGTGACAAATGACTCTGTTAATGATTATCACTAGGGGTGACAAATAAATAAATTAGGTTGAATTTGAGTGATTAAAATGAACTGAGTTTAATAGATGTCCAAGTATTATTTGGACTGAAATAGATTGTGTTGAATGAGCTAAATAATAGGTCATAATTCAATCCGTTCAATTCTTAGTAAGTCTTAATTTGTTTGTATTTTTCGTATAATTTATTTAAGTACCTAATAAAAAAAATCATTATTATGACAATATATAACACATATCGAATAAAAAATATTTTTAAAAAATAGAGAAAAATTTTCATAGGTCACTTTGTGCTACATATCAGTTACTCGGACAACTATTCCTAGTCCTATTGGTACTTCACCTATTGGGACTTTTAGTCTTCGACCCCGAGACAGTAGCTCTGAGTTCACTACTACAATGAGTCACACATCTGCACGTAGTTACGATGCTCCACATTCGGTCCAGATAGAAAGCTACTAGACGCTCATCATCGAGCCTGAGGAATTCAGGTATGATTCAATGTTATTACATTTTATCTTTATCTTCTAATTTTTGAATTTAACCTCTAAATATTTATTCTTGTAGTGTGGGTTCAATTCAAGCGAGGAAGTTTGCAAGATCATCTCAAATGTCATTATAGATCTGTCTAAAGGATTTTGCCCGACTTGGTGCTCGGTGCCAGTGCCCCTCAAGAACCAAATCTTCAATGAGTTTAAGGTACTAAGATATATGAATTTATTAATTTAATTCAAACACTAACTTTCTTGATTGATTATTAATTTAATTTTCATTGCAGAAACACTATGCATGGCTTGTCGAGCATGATGAAAAGGTTGCAGTTGGCTTCGATAAGAAATTCATGCGTAAACTATCCGACTTTGTTTCGAGATGCTTGTAATGCAGAATAGAGGCTTAGATGGATTTTGCCTCATGTTTGAAAATAACTATGTGCACATTGTGTGACGGATGAGAAGTTTAAGAAGAGGAGAGAGATGGGAAAGAAGGCAAGAGCGTCTGAGAAGGGTGACTCTCTACACACTTGTGGGGCTGTCAGCCAAGCGATTGTGAAAGGAATCTTCCCAACTATTAGAAGCATAATAGCAAGAGATCAAAGGAGATGGGAAGCTCGATTGATACTTGGGATGCATTAAAAAGAATTTGAGGTACCATTATCTCAGACCAAATGACAAGGGGTATAGAAGAATCAAAAACACTTTTCAAAAGAAGAACTAGGATTGTTCAAAAAGGATTATTGGTATTTCTTCCTATGCTAATGAAAAGACAAAAGATTGAGAGGAATAAAAGAGTGACTAGTGGCAATTTTTGAGAGGAAAAAGAAGAGGATATGTGGAGTGAAGTAAGAGGGTTACCACAAAACCAATCTAACCTTCTTATTGGTCTTTCTCTTAATAAGAATTCGTTTGTAGGTACAAGCTTGGAAAATGAGGAATACAAACTCCCAACAAGGAGCTTACGTTTAATGATGTGATAAACATGATAATCTCCTTGAACAAACAGCTTGATGTGCTTCAAAACATGGGAGTGAGAACTTCGCTCCAAGGTAAAGAAAATTCTTGTTGCAAGCCTCAAGGTACAATAGCTAAACTTGACACTTTTAAAATTCAAATGAACAAAGTGTGAGTGTTAGCTTGTCTTCATGTGAGCTCAATGATTCTTTGTCATTAGGGTTGTTCAAAACCGAACCGTAACCAATAAGCCAACCACAAAATTGACTTATTGGCTTATTGGTATTGGTTTATCGGATAAACGGTTGGTGAGTGGATTAAAATTTTATAATTAATGGCTTATTGGTGCGGGGACGGATTACTCAATTTTCTTAGTGGATAAACCATTAATCCGTTAAAAGTTACCATACTTACATTTTTATCCTTAGATATATAAAATACATATTATATTATCACAAATCCTAAACCGAAAGGCTAAAGCCCCATAATGTGCCGTAATTTATTAACTAACCCTAAAAGCCTATTAAGTATTTTGCCGTATTAGATTATTATTAAGTATTACTCCCTCCGTCCCAATTTATATGATGTACTTTGACTTGACACGGAGTTTAAAAAAGAAAGGAAGACTTTTGAAACTTGTGGTCTAAAATGAGTCACATATGTTTGTGTGGTTGTAAATCTTTTCATTAAGGGTAAAGTGGGTATTTTAAAGTTAAATTGTTACTAAATATAGAAATGTGTCATTCTTTTTGGGACTGATTAAAAAGGAAAGTGTGTCATATAAATTGGGACAGAGGGAATAACATTTAACCATAAAGACTAAAGAGTAAACTGTAAGGACCCATTTATTATTCTTTCGGCAGAGCAGAGCAAAAAGTTGCTCTCTATTTCAGACCCAAGGTACCGTAGAAGTTAACCGATACATCGTTCGATAGTCGTCTGATAATTGTTTATCCATTATTGAGCCAATCGATATCTTATTGGTTGGCTAGTGAATTAGTATATTTTAAAACCGATAACCGATAAGCCAAACCATTAAGCGTAATTATCCGGTCGATCCGTCCGATAAGCAGCCCTATTTGTCTTATAATGATAATGTCTTTTTTTAGTGTGAAATTAATTTGAAGTTAAATTATTAGATGTCGTTCTTTTTTGGACCGACTAAAAGAAAAAAAAGTGTCACATTAATTAGGACGAATGAATTAATATTTTACATTATATTTATATACAAAACAATTTTCATAACTTGAACCTGCCGATACATCGTTCGATAGTCGTCTGATAATTGTTTATCCATTATTGAGCCAATCGATATCTTATTGGTTGGCTAGTGAATTAGTATATTTTAAAACCGATAACCGATAAGCCAAACCATTAAGCGTAATTATCCGGTCGATCCGTCCGATAAGCAGCCCTATTTGTCTTATAATGATAATGTCTTTTTTTAGTGTGAAATTAATTTGAAGTTAAATTATTAGATGTCGTTCTTTTTTGGACCGACTAAAAGAAAAAAAAGTGTCACATTAATTAGGACGAATGAATTAATATTTTACATTATATTTATATACAAAACAATTTTCATAACTTGAACCTGTGACTAGGGGTGTCAAAAAAATATGAAAAACCGACCGAACCTAACCATACCGAATCGGTTTAAAATATTTTTTCAATAAAATCGTGGACTTTTATTTAAGTGTATAACCATCCCGAACAATGGGATGGTCTTTTTAATTTATAAAAAAAACCAAAAAATTCCCGAACCGAATCAAATAATCTTACATGTATGCAAATATATTTTATATATTAATAATATGTTAATTTAATATATAAATATAACCTAGGTATTAGGCCACTGACTGAACGACTTTGGGCATTTGCTCTTTAATTAGCCTTTAATTAATTAGGTTTAAAAATTAAAAGGATACTATAAAAGATACTCCATCAAACAATAGGGTAAAACTTATGCAAACACTCATATTGAAATGTTGAGGTCAAATAATACGACAACAAGATTTTACATGAATAATTAAAGTGATTCTTCAAGAAGACACTTGCGACTTGACATACATTATATTTGATTATACATTATATTTGGCTATACATTATAAAATATCCAAAAAATTAGGATGGTATAATTTTTAAAAAATAACCGACCGAACCATCCCATTGACACCCCTACCAGTGACTTATTAGTCATAAGGAGGCAACTCTTATTATTGCGGCAAGCTTTCTTGATTTTAGAAAACATAGACAGATAGATTGATAAATAACTTAAAAAGTAGATGCAAATTACAAAGCCATATATCTTGGCACCTTGATTTTGTCACAGTCCTAGTTACGTTATAATTAGACTTTTATCACAACCGACGCTCATTAGTTATTCCTATAAATAGAAGTAAAAGAACATTACAATAGAGAAGTTTAGTTCACATTTACTCCCCTCGTCAATCCTAACAGCTAATTTACAACCCAACTTCTCCTCTCTCACACACACGCCAAAAAAAAAAAACATTATATTAATCTGCACAAAAAATAAGAGAAGTCCAGAGAATTTTCAGAGCTCTGTAGCAATTAAATTTTCTGATCAGATTAAATCAATGGCTGAAATAGAGAGCACTGATCAGGAGATGCCTAGAGTTATAAATTTCATGGCTTCTGTTCTTGAAAGAGTGGCAGAAACAAATGACAAATTTAGTGTCCCAAAGATGTCGATATTTGATGGACTTACTAGGCCTACAATTTCTGTTCAGAGCTATTTGGAGAGGATATTCAAATATGCCAATTGTAGCCCTTCTTGTTTCATTGTGGCCTATATTTATCTTGATCGATTCTCGCAGAGGCAGCCATTGTTGCCAATCAGTTCATTCAATGTTCATCGGCTTCTCATCACTAGTGTCTTGGTTTCTGCTAAATTCATGGATGATATGTGAGTTCTCTTTGCTTCGCCCCTCTTGTTTGGATTTCTTTTATACTGTCAGTATATAACATATAATATGACTAATTGTGAGCTAAGTCTTAGCAAACACATTGTAAATATGCACAAAACAAAGAAGAGAACTAAAAGAATTTTCATAGTTCTTGCTTCACATCTTTCTATACTAGGAAAAAATTATTATAATACGACATGTTCAAGATCATAAATTTCAATTTTTTCTTAAAAAATTTGTGGCCAATTAAACATAATCAAATAAATCGAAACGGATGGAGCAATTGTGTTTACTTCTAATGTCATTAGTATAACAGGTCATCTGCCAGATAGGATGATGACTATAATAATTGAATAGGTTGGAAAATAGATACTTTTAGAAAGAAATTAAATTTGCTCTCTCGATCTTAATTATAATGATTTTATTTTTTAACTCTTAATGGACTGGATTTCAGAATGCACACAGACAGATAGACTCCTGCTGTAATTTCATTAGTTTCTGACAAAACTTCTACATCTACAAATTAACTAGTAAAAGTATCATTCTAATTATTCTGGACTTACTCATTGCTGTGCAATTAAAAATCATGAAAACCATTGCCTTGAAACTCGTGTTTAGTATGAAAGCTCTTGTAAAAGAGTAGTTTTTAAGCATGTATCTGCTTTGACTTAATTGGTTAACTTACAAATTGATCGAACTTCGCTGACCTTAAATGATAAATTCGTAATTAAACAAATAGGGAGTGTCTAAGAGAAGGAATTATCTTGCCTATGCTGACCCTGCAAATGAAATTTTATAAATATGATTGTAATTTAGTTTGTTATAGAGTGTTGTTTGTCTTTTTCAAAAATAATTATGCCTCTTTATTTTATTTCATATGATATTGATCTTTAACCCCGCTTGTCTACTCCTCTGCTTCTAAGGCAGATGGAAAAAACATTACTTAGTGATTTTGGCTATCAATGATTTTCATGCCAACCACTATTAGCTAGGTCACATCCTTAAATGCACTTTAAAGGTGATTATTTTTAAAGTATTAAAGTAAACTTGTAGTAGAAAAAGTATTTAGTTTATTCTTATATTGCATGTATAAAAATTAAACTCTTAAGAAAACTACAATTTAATGTGTCTACTCCTTTTTTAGTTATGAAGATTAATATAATTACACTTAAAAATCCGTGGGAATATGCCTAACATACAGTAGATGTCCACGAGTGAAATAGACAAAACAGCGTACAAAGTGGGCCAATTGTAGGAGTAGAAAAAATTGGCCCTTTTCTCCCCCCAAATATAAGAGCAGTAGAAACATGCATTTAAATAATACCAAGCGAATTGGCAAACGCCGTCCTGAAGCAAAAGCAGTGTCAGAAAACTAATTTAAGCATGTGAATGTCCATGTTTCAAATTCAGACAAAATCACCTAAGATATGCTGTCTTTTATCTGCTGTCCCTCCCGACGTTTTAGCTTTTATTTGAATGAAAATGCAAATTCTTTGGTACAGGGTGAAGGGATACTAATTCCGGAATTAATTTTAGGATGAGTTTATCTCATATTTGGTTGAAATAAAATTACGAGATAACTTATTTTAGAATTAGTTATTCCGATATAGTAGTATTATTTTTACTCCACAATGAAGGTGGGATAACAATTCTAAAATATTTAATCCTGGGATAACTTGTTCCAAAACCAAACGAGCTCTAGAGCACTGATGATGCCGTCCTCTACTTATACTTGGCACTCCCCTTGAAGTTAAAAGGAAAGTTCCTTCCGTAGTTATTTAAGTTGGTACTATTACTTTGAGGTATTACTTAAGTTAGACTCTATTGTAGTATGATTTATGTAAAATTATTATTAATATAAAATATAAATTTATAATGATATATGGGTCCCCTTTCTAGTTTAAATTTGCCTCTAATTATGAAATGCAGGTTAATTAAGCTTTTCTAATTAAAAATTTGCTTCCAATCTATTAGTAACCACCGTTTCTAAGAAGAAAAAAAAAGTTGGGTTTTCTTCACAAGTTCTGATCCCTGATTTAAATGTCAAAATGCTGCATGCTGAAGGACTGGACTTTTAGCTAACATCCATGGGCGTGATGAAATAAATGTGATCTCTAAGTTAATGTTAACAAGATGTCTCGGATTTGAATTATGAGAATAAAAGAATTTCTACTATGTTTTTCCTTTAATGTGCCGTATATGTTATGAATCTAGATTAATAAAATTGGTGCTTTTTGAATACTACAGCTGTGACCTCTTCCTTTTTCGTCGGTCGATCCTTCTATTTTTAGTTTTTATTCTCTTAAAAAAATTGATTTTGCTGAGTGGAATATCCAATTGTAGATCTGAAAGCTTTGATTTATATATATTAATTGAATTAGCTGTCATTCAACTCTTGCTATTGTCACAAATCACAACTAATTTGCTTTCAGTAGCTTTCGACTTAATTCCTTGATGTTGAAATTTACAATGCAGTGATCCTCCACCACTTCTTCAACCGGCCCCCACCACGCCAACAATCTAATTAAGACGACAAAATACTAGGACTATTTGACATGACATTATATTAAGACATTAAACAATACCTATCTGTCATAATTATCTTAACATAATTTAAATATGTCATTGTGATTTAAGGTACTAAGAAACTTTTATCTAAAAAGTTGAATCAGCCCGAAGGTTGTTGTTTTTGTTAATCTCTCATCCTATGTCCAGTATCCATTTTGATATCCAATTAATCTGAATTCACGTTGGGAGATTCCACCATGGGGGCAAAGTAATGTTTCCTATGCAAACGACTTTGTTCCTAGGGTCTGAAACTAAAACATCCGATTAAGAATGTATGGAAGGGTACTTAACACCCTCACAATAACTTTTGGCTTTTGGCGATAAATATTTCAATTATTGTGAATCAATTTATGCGTTGTCTAGAGTGGATCTCGTATAGTGAATTACTTGAAAGTTGAAAAATATTTATTCTTATTTAGCTTGTTTGTCTCCTGGAAATTTGGTTTTGACAGATTTTACAACAATGGTTACTATGCAAAAGTAGGAGGAATAAGCACAAGAGAGATGAACCTACTAGAAGTGGACTTCTTATTTGGAATAGGGTTTCAATTAAACGTGACTCCAACCACGTTCCACACCTACTGCTCTTATCTCCAGACTGAGATGTTGCTGCTTCAATCCCCACCTATCCCAATGCCTCTCAAAATTGGCAACCAACAACATTGTTGCATCAATGAGGATGAATCCATTCATCAACACCATGAGTTAGCCGTTTGACAAAATAATAGGAAAGTTATTGGACTAAATTTTGTCACTACTGAGGACTTAATTGCTTAATGAAGAAGGTCAACATTCTATACTCCTTGTCCTTGGTCTTATCAAGTTTGTAACTTGGAACTTCTTAACAAGCATTAAGTTGCAGCTTTGTGGATTCTTGATGTTCCATTTTTGAACGTTTTCTTAGTGAGTTTTGATACCGAATCGGACTTTTTCAACCTCTTATATATGCCCCTATCCTCAATTAATTTGCGATTTTGGGTTAACAATCTATTTATTAGTCCTGAGAAAAGCGTTATCTGTCTATAATAAATAGAGTTAGTAACTTGTAACATCAAAAGACATGTACTCCTCTACTCCAAAATAAGTGAATTTTTGCCTCAATGCACACCGAAGACTGGGCATTCTGTCGGAATGGAATGGCCGGACCGGAACGAACCAGTACCGGAATGGACCGGTATGAACTGGACAGGAATGGGACCGGTACCGGGTTGTACCGGTTCGGAATAACCGGGATGAAACCTTGGTTCTATTCCGTTCCGTTATTAGCCGGTATACTACCGGTACGGACCAGAATGGACCGGATTGGGTTAACGGGTACGGGCGGTTTTATTTTTTTTTTAAAAAATAGTTTTTTTATATTTTGAATAAATAAATTAATTTTTAATTTTTAGGTAAAGAATAAATATTATATTTTGAATTATGTAGTTTAAGTTTAAATATAGTTTTTAAATATTTTGAGTTAAGTTTAAATATGTAGTTTAAGTTTAAATATAGTTTTTTTTTTCTAAGTTTTTCAATTTATAAGTTATAAGTTTTTAAGTTTAGATTTTTTGAAGTTTATATATTTGAATTTTGAAGTATATATAAGTATATAACTTTGTTAAAGTTTTTTTTCTAAGTTTTTCAATTTATGAGTTATACGTTTTTTAAGTTTATATTTTTTGAAGTTTATAAATTTGAAGTTTATTAGATTGTTAAAGTTTCTATTTTTCTATTTTTTTCAATTTATAAGTTATAAGTTTGTAAGTTCAATTTTTTTTAAGTTTATAAGTTACTAATTTAAAAACTCAAACTAAACAAAAAAGAAATGCATTAAGTAAAAGTATAAAACAATGATAAAATTAAAAACCAACTTAATTTATTCAAATTTGTATTACAATTTACAACTGTTAGCAGAGCACCTAATTTACGCAGCCACCTTCTAGGAAGGGTTCTATTTCAACTAAGCCTCGAATGTAAACTAATAGTTTTATAGTCCTATAAAGTTTTGTTCTAACTCTTGTAAATTTTGAGCATTAACCTCCGGTCTTGGTAAAGCTTATTGGCGATCTTCAATTTCAATGTCATCGTCACTATTACATCCAATGACTGCATCTAAGTAATCTTCTTGTAATTTAGTTAACTTTGGAACTCCTTTATTTCTTCTCTAAAAGTCACTGATACCTCCTAACTGTCTTCTACTAAGAAATATCTATGATCGCCGATTTGAAATCTTGCCGCTCTGAAAGCTTGTTCCGAAGCTACGGATGATCCTTGAATAGCTAGCACGCCCTTCACCATCTTGCTAAGTTTTGGATATTGATGACCACGAGCCCTCCACTAATTCAATAGCTGCGGTACGCCTTCTTGATTCGTAGTATTATCAGAACTCTTTCAAGATATTTAATAAATTCACATTTATGAGAAGAATCAAGACCAAGTATTGATTTTGCTCTACCATGGGCATCTAGTCGAGGTATAGAGGTTTCAGGAACTTCAGCATTATCGAAGGTGCAATATTTGTCATACAATTCCTTAACACAAGTTTTAATGTTGTTTGACATGTTATCAAATTCGGACTTTACTGTGGTTGAATATTTAAATTTTGATAAATGCGTCTAACCAAAGCTTTTACACCATGTTCTTTATATTCCGGATTAAAAAGAATTGCAATTAAATAAATTTGGAGGATAGGGAATTTTTTTTTTTGAATTTTTCAACCATAGCTACAATTATCTTTATACTCAGTAAAAAGGGATGAAATAGACCATACATGTATTAAAACTTCACAAATAGTGGGATAATACGTTCCAGAAAAAAACTTTTGTAGCATCATAAAATGATTTCAAAAAAAATTTTAAATGCTTCTATTTGATTCCAATCATTTTCATTGTGTTGATGACTAGGATAAGCGTTATAAGAATTAAACATCATAGTAATAGGATGTCTATATTTATAAGCAATTTCAATCATTTCATAAAAAGAATTTCATCTAGTTTTAACTTGCTTTGAAATTTTTCTATACGGAAGATTACACCCACGACAAAATTCTTTATATTGTCTAATTCTACTACTATTATGCATATGAAAAATTCAAAACACAACATTTTCAACTTTATCACAAGTATTATCAAATAATTGAATATCATCCTTCACAACTAAATTTAATATATGTGCAGCACATCTACCATGAAAAGCATACTCACTAATTGGACAAATTCTAGTTTCTAAATAAGACATAGCATTTAAATTAGCAGAAGCATTATCTAAAGTAATGCCAATCACTTTATCAGAAATACAATAATATTCTAAAATATTACCTACAGTAGAAGCAATATAAACACCGATTTTTTTATGTTCACAAATTTTATACGCAATAATTCTTTTTTGCAAATTCCAATTACCCAATGTGCAGTAACAGTTAAATAATCATTACCGTTAGGACTACAATCCATATCAGTGGTAATAGCATCCCTACAATCCATCATGTAAAAATAGCTACGAAGATATTGCATATGTTTTTTCTTGAAATTCAAAAATATCTCTTTTTATCATACTTCTTGAAAAACCTTCAAAACTGGGATTATATGTATCCCGAATATATGTTATAAAACCTTCATGTTCTCCAAAATTAAAAGGCAAATCACAAACATCAATCATTTTAGCAAAAATTTTACGATCACGATCCTTATTATAGGATCGTTGTGTAACTGGACCAGCAGAGTTTGAAGGGTTTAGTTCACTTTAAACCATGTTTGACCCGGCAATAGAGGGTCCAGTGCAAGAACCGACTGTTTGACGAGAAGCTATATATACATTCCATTCTCTAGGATGTTTCTTAACCAAATGGATTTTTAATCCCCCTAGTTGAACCTCCAAACCCGCCAGATGCATATTTTCAAGTTTGTTTACAAATACCACACATAGTAACAGTTTTTTCATCATTCAAATAACAAAATTTCTACATATTTAATTTTAAAGTACGTTGTGTCGTGGTCTTACCCCTAACAGGAAGAATAGGCAGACGACTAGCTCTAGCCTGAGGATTATCCTGAGTTGGAGCTTCGATACTAGCGGGGACGGGAGTGGGACTAGTCGTTGTATCATCTAAACCATCATCCACATGTAATTCTACTTCTTCATCTAATTCATCTTCAAAATCATTATGCAATCTCTCTAAAACTTCATGGGGAATAGAAGTATTGGTATTAATTTTTGTGATAGCGGGATGGGCAAAATTAGTTTCATTAACATGCGTAAAGTCATCTGTATTAAATCTAACTTGAGGCAAGTGAGGAGAACTAGAAGAAGAACCTTTTTTTTTTTTACTACCAAATTTCATTAAACCTTTTGCTTTTTGTGCAATACTTTTTTTACATGAATTTTTTTGAGAGGAATCCATAATATAATGAAATAAAAGATGAAAGTAGCAAATTAAAAAAAATAAATCACAACTAATAAACACAAAAAAATAAATTAAAAGACTAGAGAGTGGAACGAATGTACCAAACGTCTGCCGTAAAAGCAGACTATTATAACTGAAACTTGAAACTAGAAGAAGATTGTTCCTCCAAAATTCACCAAATTATACTTCAATTGCAAAATAATAACAATAATTATAGAATTTATAGATATTGAGAGTTGAAAATTGTGAATAAGAATTTGAAAGGGGGAGGGGTATTTATAAGGATTTTGAAAGGGGGGTTGTTGGGCCAGCAGAGGGGGTGCTGGGAGGATCAAACTAGCCGGGGGGGGGGGGGGGGCACTAGCTTTTGCCAACGGTCCCCAATGGCTAGTAGGCGTTATAGATTTTTTTTAAAAAAAATAAATCTCAAATTTGACCGGACCGGGTCGGAATCGATATTGGTTTCCCGATATGAAAACACGGTTCCGTTTCGTTTCGGGTTCCTGTACATGGCATACCGTTTCGAACCGGTTCCTTCTGGATCGGTACAAACCGGTAACGGTACCAGAAAGGACCGAAACGGTACTGGTACATATTGGTCCGGTGGCCAGCTTTATGCATACCTATTAAGTAAAAGAAACTAGGACATAAACTGTACTTTACTTTGTATTTTTACCCTTTAGGATATGATCAAACTACTCTTGAAATTTCAGCCACATTAAAATAAAGTCAATTAAGTCTCTTGGAACTCATAACCTAAAAGTGTAAATGAAGGGTAAAATTGAAAGAAATTTCCAACATGTCTCTTGAAGAATGAACAATTCACTTATTTTGGACATTGAAAAATAGCTCAAAAATTCACTTATTTTGGACTAAAGAGAGTAACATTCTATAACACTGAAAATTACGGTGATAGTATTTAAGATACTTGTATAAATCCTTACACTAGCCTAAGTTAAACATTTCAAATTTGAAGCTTTTCAAACTATTGTTTGACCCAAAATTTAGGCATCATTGTCACATGAAAAAATCTTAACTGTATAATTAATATTAGTTTTATAAGTTAGACAATAAAATGCTTCAGTTAATTATTATATACAAACTTAATGAAGTTCTAGTAGTACTTTTTCTTAAAACATAATCTGGAACAACTCATTACGATTCCTAAACACGCCTACGATGAAGTTAGATTGTGTTGCCAAGGCATCTATTTGCCTTCAATATATCAAGACATCTAATTATTTTTTTTTATATCAAGACATCTAAATTTTTTTCCCCTTCATCAAGGCATCTATTTGACTATTTCATTTTCAGTCACATAAAGTTACTTGGATTTAAGGACCACAGTAGAAAATCCAAATCAATATTACTTTAAGATTAAAGGGGAGTTGAGAAGTGGACCATTCAAAATCCAAAAGGATCTGATCTTGTGTTTGCTAGTCTGTATTTGGAAATTTATCGTGTGCTTGGATGATTGCGCTGTGATGTTACTAATTTGGACTTCCCAAATTGTCTTTTCAGAAAAGGCCTGGGGGAGGTCACAGTTCGGAAAAGAAATCTTATTTAGCACTATTTATAGGGAGATTTATATACATATCCCTAATGACAAAAAGGCATGGTACTATTCTATTTTTAAAACATAACAACAAAATATTCACATAATATATATTTTTACAATAATTTTTTTAAAAAAAAATTTAGAGTTTTAAATATCTTCTCTCACATATTCACAATATCTCATATATGTAGTTATCTCGTTTCAATTACTGGTAAGTGTCTATTTGTATCATCAGTTTTTGATTTAAAAAACAAACACGGTCACACCGAAGGTAAGTTCTTTAAAATTGAATAGTAAAAGCAAATCAGATGCAGTTCAAATACTCACAAGGCATTTTTAGATTCTGGACCAAGTAAGGAAAAATTGAATAAGCAACTTAACAAGGCTTCCATTGAGAAGTTATATTCAGATTTGTGAAATCAAAATCATTTCGACTGAATGTTGTTCCAAAAGCTTATGACATCTTGAGGAGCTTAATCTCAAATTTGGAATTATATTTTTAGTATAAATAACATAAATCTCAGTAGTTTCCTACCAAATTACACTCTCTCCCGACATTTCCCATAATTACATCAAATCCCGAATGTTTCTACCGCTGATACATAACTAGAAGACGTGATACATAATTAACATTTGCATAAGGACTTAACTGCTTAACGATATAAAAGGGAAAAAAACGGCTAAAGCGTTAATGCAGAGCAATCAAAAGGATATTGATTATCTATTAAATACCTTGAATTTAGCAACAACTTCAAATTTTCAAATTTTGAATTACCAAATCAACCTCATTTGTTCAAATATTTCCAATTCCTTCGATTAAATATTCTCAATTTCCAGAAGCTCTGTTTTTTTCTTTTTCTTTTTTCAAGTTACGATACAAGATGAATATCTCAATTTTGTTGAGGCATTCTAGTGTTTGGCAATCCGAAATTGAGTATGAACGATACAAAAGTGATGGAATTGTTGTTGCAGAAAATATTACGTATGTAAGATTATATTGATTTCGACAACTGCGGCAGAATTAGAGATTGAGGAGTCTAGGAAAAAAATTGACTTCTGATATGTAGTTAAAGGAAATTCATCACCAATGGTGATTTGGAATGACAATGGAGTGAAGCTTTATGTTGAACTGAAGAAAAGTTCTCCAAGATTTGTAATGTATCCTTTATGCATAACAACTATGGATAAATCTACGGAAGAGGTAACATTCTATGGTGAAACTAGAGCAATAGTTTGTGTAGAAGGAACCGAATCGGATGCACTAGCACTCTCTGTTGTTGAGTCAAAAATGAGTACTCATTATATGTACCTGAATTGGAAATCGTAAACTTCATAAGTGATTGTAAGAATAAAGAAGTGAAGGAGAAGCAGCTTTACAAGGATAAAGCTACCCTTGTAAGCGTAATGGCCAAGTATGCATTAGATCATTGCTTTAATGTTAGAGCTAAGCGATCCGACAAAAAGAGGCATGATTAGAATGTATAAATCTTTAATATAGTTTCATATTTGTGTATGTTGTTTATAATTTTTAATAACGATTTGTTGTAGCATATTTTGATAAGATACATTACTACTTATGTATCTTGCATGTAGTTGTTTGATTAATAGTGCATAAATGTACATACAGTTTTCAAAAATATATTGCTGGTAATCCGATACATTATATGTTAATGTGTTTGTGTGTAACTTGATTTTCTTTAGATACATTGCAAAGCTGGGAGTTGTGTCTCTATAAGACATTGTCATTTATGTTGAATACACTTTTTTTTCCAGCTATGTCCTGATTTGTTATAATGAAGATTGTAATGGATCATGAAAGCATCTTGCCTGAATAATTTCAATGTGTTTATGGTTCTTACATTCAAATGCGAACACACATGTCTAATGAGTGATAGGGTTCTAAAATAGTTGCAAGCTATGACAGCATTTGTTAGCGACTTTACAGCGTCGAAGTTGGTTAATCATAAGAGAAAACACACTCCGGGAGACATAATTAAAGAAATGAAAGATGTTTATGGAGTGGATATTAATTATATAAAGGCATGGAGAGATAAGGAACGTGCTATTGAGATGCTAATGGGTGGACAGGCTGATGGTTATAGAAAAATGTCGAGATATATTCATATGCTAAACACTGTGTATCCTAACTCACATATTAGGATGCATAAGTCAGCAGAAAATGAATTCATGTATTTGTTTATAGTACTATATCCGATGATAAATGGTTTTCAGTTTTGCAGACCAATAGTTGTGGTTGATGGGGCTCATTTGGGTGGACCATACAAAGGAACTTTTCTTTCGGCAAGCACTCTAGATGGTGCACATATGAAAACTGATGTTTGTCTTATTAACTGGGTGCAATATATTTCATAACATTATAATTTGATATGTTGGATCGTTTACTTATACCTTCAAACATATATGTAAAGGTTACTCATTGACTAACTGGTTGTTTTTTGACTTAGGGTGCATTTTGGCAATAGCTCATAGAGTGGTAGATACAGAGAATGATTGTTCATGGACATGATTTTTTTCAGCAGATTAGAGATGCTTATGGAGAACGTGAGAACACGTGTGTTGTATCGGATCGCCACGAAAGCATAATCAAAAGTGTGAGCATTGTGTATCTTGATATCCCTCATTTTGCTTGTATTTGACATCTCTGGAAGAATGTTTGTGATTACTTTCGCAATAGTAAGACAAGACTTAGTAACTTGTACTATTCTATGGCAAAGGCTTATAGAAAAAATGATTTTAATTACCTTATGGCTAAGGTGGGTAAGGTGGATCATAGGGTAAAGGATTACTTATATGATGCCGGTTATCAAAAATGGTCAAAAGTTCATGCACCTATAAACACAGGTAGAATGATGAAATCTAATATAGCGGAATGTATCAACAGTTGTTTGGTAGATGCGCGGTAACTGCCTATTTTAGATTTTTTGGAAGAAGCGAGAATATTGTTTGGATCATGGAACTACAAAAATAGAGAAATAGCA
Organism: Capsicum rhomboideum; assembly: GCA_031232105.1. Taxonomy (NCBI): domain Eukaryota; kingdom Viridiplantae; phylum Streptophyta; class Magnoliopsida; order Solanales; family Solanaceae; genus Capsicum; species Capsicum rhomboideum. The sequence continues at coordinate 39,086,160 of CP124716.1, forward strand.
TCGTATACAAAAACTACATTAGGAAGAAGGTTCGAAGAAATTCTAACTCTTAATGGAGCTAAATCTTCTCGTATGACGGTATGTTATATATGATACATGTATTAATTTTTCTTTCTATATATTTCAGTACTATGATAATTTCTATGACAAAAGTTTATATTTATCTATCAGTTTTTTTCATTCTTATATTTTCGATATTTTAAGGCTTCATCAAACTATGTGTATGCTATATACGAATCTGGTAGAAGGTATATTGTGGACCTTGAGAAACAAACTTGCACCTGTGGACGGTTTCAACTTGATGAGAAATCGTGTCCTCACACAATTGCAGTTTTGAAGAGCAAAAATGTAGTTGATATGAGTCCCTACTGCTCTGATTTCTATAAGCCTGCAACACTAGTGAGGACGTATGAAGTTCCAATTATTTCGATGTCCGATATGAAGGATTGGCAGGTGCCTAAATGTGTTGAAGAGGAATTGATCGTACCACCAAAATATCGTAGACCACCTAAAAGGCCAAAGAAAGGGAGGCATAAGAAATCTAGTGAAACTCTATCATCAAGCACAAACCGTTGTGGCAGATGTGGTCGTACAGGTCACAACAGACGCAGTTGTGATTTTTTCCCAAAGGAGAAGTGACAATTATGTTGCCGTAAACATATCTTTTTTGAAGAATAAATTGTTGCACCATGATTTTGATTTTTTTTAGTTTAAGTAGTGTTAAATCTTCTTTAACCAGAATTCCTATAATGACTATAATATTTACTGTGCTAATTTTATTATTTTAAGTTTTGAGATGCATTGTTTCTAGTTTCTTAGACATTTCGTTGTTTGATTGTTATCTCTTTATTGTCGACTTTGAGGTGTGGCATCTTGCCTGAAGGCATGTTGCCTGACTATATGAATAAGTTTACTTATACATTATAAACAGGGATAAAATGCTAAGTTATTCTATATAGTTCATAATATTATAACAGATACATTACTTTTTAATTAACATATTTAATACATTGCTATAAAATCACTGATATACATACCTATTATTTAAGTAATATGGTATAGATTTCGATATGTAGATAAAGATTACTTATACATTTTAGAATTTTATTTTTATAAAGGCTACTTATACGCTGACAAACTCCATTGTAAGTAGAGATCCATAACTAAGGTTACTTATATACATTACATTAATAAATACATAAGTGTAAAGTTGGTTATCCTATACATAACAATGTTACACTGCATCATACTTTCAGTTATATTGCAGTGTCAGATTACATTGTAAGATACATTAATGTTCAGAAATTGTACCATAGACATTGCAATGCATAAGTTATCTTATACATTGTCATGTATAAGATAACTTATACATTACAGGTCATATTATATCAGCTTACATTGTGCTGGAGCTGAATCATATACAGTGAAATGTATAAGATATCCTATATATTATCATATACATTACAATGTATAAGATGACATATACATTGCAGTGTTAGATTACATATATATTGCAATGTATAAGGTAACATATACATTGTGATGTCACATTACATTATAAGATACATTATTGTTCATGAGTTGTATCATATAAATTGCAATGTATAATCTATTTTATACATTGCAATGTATAAGATATCTTATATATTACAGGTCATATTATACCATCTTACAATGTGCAAGAATTGTATCATATACAATGAAATTTATAATATATGATATGTGTTGCAATGTATAAGATGCAATATACATTGCAATGTATAATGTAATATATACATTGTTGATAGCATTACGAGTCACATTACTGAATTGAGATGTATATGCTATAATAAGACAATGTACCTAAGTTAATATATTATAGAAATTTTATCCAAAACTCAAAACAAATACATGCAACGAAAGCTACAAGACATGTCTTGATGAGTATTTGTTAACACAGTAGCCAAAATATTATTTTGTTCAAATCAAAATATTATGAACTTTTCAGCTACTCAATGCTAACTATCTCTGATTCGTCGGGTGGTAGAACATAATTGTGCCTTGGTCTTAGAGGATCTTCATTGTAGCTAACATAACCTTTCCTAGCCTTGATAACTCTATAATTTCATAAAAGTGTAACGTATCTCAAGTGATGCGATTCTGCTTCAAAACTAGACGAAGAAATTGATAGTCCTTCACTCAAATAGTCAGCATAGCCAGCTATAAAAATTCCACAGTCCCTGAATATTAAAGTATCAAGAGTTAAAAATATTTTTTCAGCAATAGTATAAAAGGGTACGCATTATAGAGAGTAATTTTGTTGAAATGATACTTACAGTCTACCACTTGATTGCCGAGAAATGTTTTGCACATACTCAACATCAAAAGGGTGTTGGTTCACAAACTAGATGCCTTGACTCATTTTATCCTTGTACACTTCCAAATCTGACCAAACCGTATGTTCTGTTCTATTCAGAAATTCACTGTCAGCCAAGTAAGTTGGCAATATCATAACCAACTTATGTATCTCAGGTGATGGTTCTCTATGGCTTGATGTTAACAGTGTGTCATAAATCTGTATATGTCTTTCCTTCAGTATGAAAACAGCCAAAACCCAGTGAAATTCTCCATCACAATTTACAGGTACATAAACCTCATCCACCATATGCCAAGGCAAACCAGCAGGGATGTGGAATTCTTTGATAATATTGGTTATTGATTCCTCATGCCAGAAAATAATACTTAATTGTGTGTAGTCCTCCTGCGTAAAATGTTCCTTATCAGCCACATTTGGATAATACCTATGGTATGTCTTGTCTATATATCTTTTAAACAAGCAATTCGCGGTAGTGTATCTGTATTATTGTTCAGTTTGCTGCTTTGACTTGTTGCACAGGTGGTAGAATATAACATCAATATGCTGCACATAACTGACAAATTAAACTTGTTAAGCATGTCAACAAACAAATATAGAACAACTAATACATAAGTAACATTGTTGTTTGTTGGATACTCTATTGTTGTCAAACATATATCATAAATCTAACAAATGAGACATAACCATATCAATCTAAGTCGTATTATCACCAAATGTTGTATATATAAATAATCTGATACATATATAAACGTATGTATATGATTATTGTTAATTGAAGATCCATAGCATAACATTTCCTAATGTTATACCTCGTCATTTCAGCATGTGTTTGGTTGAGACATCAAGTAGAACCAGTTTTTTATTTTGGGATGTGCAACAACAAAATCCAATTGTTTGAACCCAAGACCGGTAGCTTTAGCTTTGTAATGATCGTTCATTAAATTTCTATTTGATTAATTATTATAACGTGTGAATAAATATAAGTTTATTTTCTGATAATTTTAACAAAACAAAAGAATAATCTTACTTGTTGGCATGATACTTCAATAGCCCTTTCACAATCCATTCAGAGTACATCTCTGTTAATTCACTTGGAACCTATTTCAAAATTCTGAAACAATCAAACGCATGTTTTTCGGAGGGATCAGAAGCCTCATTCTCCTTTCCTTTAGAACTAGAATCAAACTCAGTTAAAAATGGTGACATGAATATCCTTGAAGGTTTTCTAATTCTTTGAGCAGGTGTTTTAGTTTATTGATGTATAACCACGCTGGCGTCAGGAAAATTTGAAGGAAATTAACTGTCGGGGAGTAAGAACTGGTAGTCCATCGTTTGAACCGAACTAACAGACTTCAGTGGCAGTGCAGACAACAGAGTTGACATTCCAGATATGAGTGCGTCTATAGCTTCTTGAACAGAGTCAGGTATATTTTTTGAGAAACTATCCTGTAAGATAAACATAGTGTGATCATGTCATACAGTTAAATAACAAAGGTATAAAGATACATTACATGTTTAATTTTGAATGTAACTTATACATTGGAATAGAAGTAATGTATCTCAGTTAATGGAGGTTCCTTATACATCTTTCCTTACCTTCTGAACATTGTGGACATCACCGGTCTCTGTCGTTATGTGGTTGATGTTAACACTATCTTCATAAACAGATTAGATGATTTGCTCTCATTTCAGAGATTGTTCAATATCGCGTTGTGCATTCATTGGGTCATCGATGTTTGCATTGTCAGAGTGAGTTTGAAAGTACAATTGATAAGTATGTAATTTGTAAAATCAACATATTAAAAGGTAAGTGTTATGAAGATAACCTTATACGCTGGAGACTTTGGACTGTCCAATTTTTGAAAGCTGGCAGCGTCACCTTTTTCATTTTTGGAGACATCTTCATTTAGATTATCGGGGCCATCCTCAACCTGATAAAGAGTAATTGCAACATCATCGGAAGGTAAGTGTAAGAATAATTTTTTTTACCAAAAAAAAATATCTTTTGATCTGCAGCATGCTTATGTTTCAAAGCTATCATCATTTCAGCATATTGTGTAATGAGTAATGTCTGAAGGTCATGTAATTTTTTGTCAACCTTGTCATGTACAGAAAAGAATATTAGTTGTTGCGTAAAGTTGACAAATTATATTAAAAACCCAAAAGTCGTACTTACATAAGACTAGACATATGACTTTATCGCGTCTATACCACTTTAAATAAATATTGGCCTTGATGCATGCTGGAAGACCCTTGAAATGTCTTTTCAGCCTCACATTGTTGATTATGGTCAACAACAGATGGTGCATCTGTAGCTGCTTCAAGGATAGATTCATCTTCTTTTTTTGGTGTCACCCCGGGCCCTTTTCCTTTTGTGTCAGATGTTTTTGTTTTCTTGCATTCTCGCTCTATTACAGATTTTCTTAGAACATTGATTGTCCTCCTCCTTTTGGAAGGGGCGCAACTGATGTATCAGAAATTAGCTTTGCCTTGTTCAGTAATTCACTAGGTGGTTTTGTGCTAAAATTCTCAAAAGCATTTGTTGTTGAGGCGGTCGCTTTCAGCTTATCATCGAAAATTATTTTCCCGTGAAGATCACCCAATGTGGTTGGTACAAACAATGCAGCAAGATCATATGTAGCACTAACTACTTGATTTGGCAAATCAAGCCTCTCCAATTCATCAACTGTCGCACGTAAGTTGGTGTACACAAACTGTGAAAAAAAATCAACATATAATAGAAAAAAAGTAATCAATTAAATGTATCAAGCAACCATAAGATGATATTAACCACTAAATGACAGATAAAGCATGTAGCAGACATTGTGTGTATAGTTATCTATCATGCGTAAATAACTATAAAGATACATAAGTGTTAATGTATCGCTGAATTCTGTGATGTATATGAAATATTTATCTAACAGAACAAAGAAGAACACATTTGTTGAAAAAAGATTTAAAATGTAGATTGTGAATGAGATTCACCTTACTAAATATCCCAGCCATGAACTTCTCATAGTTAGGCTTGATTTCTACTACCTTTCAGGTAAACATCCTTGGAATAACATTATTCTCACGGACAGCTATCCCTTTATCAACTTCATAACAACATTCATACACCCACACATTCAGTGCGTATGGCATGCCTCCTATACTGTATAGCTACTTTTCTATAAAAAAAAATCTTGTAGCAAAGAGATCATCAACTTACTGAAGGCTAACTTTTCCCATGGGAAATGTCCATAAGTGTCATCCTCTACCATCTTGATTTCTACAAGGCTAATTTGTGCATCACATAGTTGTGATAGCAAAAAAGTGTGTATGAAATACAATATAGCCATGTGCAAGGCATCTTGATTATTGTTGGAATTTCCCATTTTGAAACGTTGAATCAACCTGAGTTTGTTTATTCTAGTTGTGGCCTTCGGAAAATGCTTCTTCATCAAATTAGATGTGGTCAATTCTGGATAAACAAAATCCTCAGTATTACCTGTGTATTTAAGACTGGCGATGAGAGCAAATTCAAATATGGTAAATCTGAGCACAGTGCCTTTGTCATATACATGAAGTTCTTCGGGATTATCCTGCTCTATCTCAAGCATCAGCAAGCATTTTGTTATTTGTCCTTGGAAATTACTTTGAGGCATATTGAGATATACCCCAAAGAATGTTTGGCGAAACAACTCAAGTATTTCTTCACCCACAAAAGTCTTAATATCATCCCTAAAATTACGGTTACATGAACTGCCAATATGCAAAGGGTATGGTGGAATGCCTTTGATTACATATTTCATACCCTGTAATCATATACATAGGTAGTAAAATATTAGTCTAATCTAATACATAACTTAACACAAAAATACGCATCATTCTGTTGTATGTATCTATACTGCCTATGTTATTCATATACATAAGTTTAATCTAATACATTACTTAACACACTTATGATTTTTTTATCTTGTATGTATCTGCCATATTATTGTTGTAATCATATACATATGTAGCAAAATATTAGTCTAATCTAATACATAACTTAACACAAACATAAGCATCATTCGGTTGTATGTATCTGTACTACTATCATTTGGTTGTATGTATCTGTACTGCCTATGTTGTTCATATACATAAGTTTAATCCAATACATTACTTAACACACTTATGATTTTATTATCTTATATGTATCTGCCATATGTATAGTCTTCCTGTAAATAAGTATTCTATGTATTAGCAATATGAATAACCAATACTTAAATTAGATCTATGTATCAATAATCTCAAAATCCACTACAATATTTTGTTTTTCGAAACATATACATCACCAAAGCAATATAACTTATGAGATACAAAACAATATACCTTTGACAGATGGGGACGTGATGTATCTTTAAATTTCTTCCTCTTTGAAGATGACGCAATAGGCTTTTTGTTTCTTGTAGCAGCAACCCCCCGTAACATCTTTATTATAGCGGGATCGTTTCGATGTTTAGATCTATTTTCTCGAAAATCAGGGTCATCCTCATGAAAATTTCCAGGAACAAACCCAACAACAATATTTGTTGTTTGGGGATTATCATCTAATTGAGTAAGTCCACTACTAAATGAAGGACCGGACTTCATCGCTCAATGAACACTAAGTCGACAATGTTGATTTTAGATTTAGTAAAGTGAAAAAAAATTATGAAATTATACTAACCTCCAAAAGAAACTCAAGAAGAATGATAATGGAGTTTGTCAGTTGATGTTGAGGAATTGGAGATGAAGACAACATTAATTCAAAATAGACAAACCGTTGGATAGTTGCCTTGAAAATAGGCATTGTTTGAGGAGCATTAGGCGTTAAACGTGGGTGGGTTAAGAAGGTTGAGTAGCGTAGTAGCTATATGGAGAGAGAAAGTGTGAGAAGGGGTATTTGTAATTAGTTTGGGAATTTGGAATTTTAAATAAGTGAAGTTGTAATTTTTTGTAATTTTCGCATATGTGTATGCATGAAAATTGAATCACTATGTTGAGTCTATTTGGACTCCTTCTCCTCCATTGCATTATTTGGTTGGGAACGGAAGCCCAACGTCCTATCAGTTTCGCCGATCCATTCTTGAGCCCACTTCCCGTGAAACAGATGAATAGATATGGAAAGTGCACAAATACTTCAGTAATTCAGGTCCAAGAAAACACATTCCTATTCAGACGAACAGAAAAATAAAATGAAATTTGTTTACCATCTTTTTTGGTGCAGTTGAATTTGTTTGTGAGTTAAGAGCACACGTTACAGTCTTTGCTTCGAGTTAGCAGTATAAGCTTGCAAAAAGATAAATAATGTAAGCGAAAGATCAAATAAATCGAACAAGGCAAAGATTTATGAGCAAATATGTAATGTAGGCCGAATATTAAGTCCTCTCAGCTAATGAAAATAGGTGACCGGGCTCGAGTATGATGACGAGAAAGCAGTAAACAGCTAAAGGAAAATAGAGAATGCTTAAGAACCAAACTAAAAATATTTGAGTTTAAATTTTGTGCACCGTCAGTGTATAAATTTTTCTACCCCATCAGGTAAATTAGATAATTACCACCATATTTATATAATTAAAATTTAGGAAATAGTATTAAAAGTAGAATCTTAATTATACTCTAACAAAATTAGTTACTATTTCCTTTTATAACATACATCTAAATCTAATTTTTCCATGTTTCTCTCCCAACAAAATTATTAGAATTAATGAAATTATTCTTCATCCCTCAAATGATATTAAACTTGTAAGAAGTAATTTTTCCATGGTTTAAATTTTTTAGGCCTCAAATGTTATTAAAATTGCAAGAAGTAATTCTTCAATGCTTCAAATTGTTGATCTTATGGGAAAATATATTTGCATCAACATTCAAAATTTCTGAAAGCTTTGCAAACGAATTTCAATTTTTCTTCTTTTTTTTTTTTAGAAAACAAAGAGTTAAGAGACATAAACATCACATCAAAATCTTAAAGTTGATATGTGCTTCAATCATATTATAAAGGAAAGATGAACATGAGGTAGAAAGACGATCAAAGAAAGATTAACATGGACGGAGGGTTTTGGCAAAGAATCCAATTTAGATGGAGGGATTTCAAGGAAATAAATGAGTTTAGAAGGTTCTTTTCAATTTTCTTCTTTGTTTTTTTTTAAAAAAAGGAGTAACTTAAAAATCAAGAAAGGAAAAGAAACTTACAAAAAAATGGGTAACCTACAATAGCAGGTCAATTTTCCTTGATGGTGTAGAATATTTTGTACACTAACAGTGCACAAAACTTAAATTCAAGATATTTTATTGCTTAAAAGGAAAGGATGAGCAAAAATCAGATCATTTATATGGGAGAGGGGGTGTATATTTATAGGATGCAGAAGTTGCCTTTCGGCCAATGGGACAACGTTATTCTCTCAGCCCATAGTACCGCATCCAATGACCCTTAGCCACTTGTCCTTGATACGTTACAGAGTAAAATAGCCCACTAGCGTGTGTCAGATGCGGCTCTGCCGAGGACTGGCGGTGCTCTCTGGAACCTCTGACACACTGTCCTTCCATTTTGTTCATTCGCGAGCGGTCACTATCCTAGCTGGTCTCAGGCAACTTTGCTCTTGCCTGAGAGGACATTCCTTTGTATATACATTGTTCTCGAGATGACGCCATCTTAGGTCGATTCTCATTATACCTAACACGGGTTGGCCCAATCCTTACTAAAGTTATTTTAACCTATACAGATAGTCCCTCCATCTTTTGGGCGCAGTATCATTGCGGGCGGGAGACGAAAGAGAGAAAAAAACCTTCGTTCAACTAACTGTTGTTGTACTAACTTGAAACTTGAGCGACATTTTCACCTTGTCGCGTCATTCCTTTGAGGAAGTCCCTTGTTGCACTCCTCATGTGATCTTGGTCATGGATGCAGGTTGCAATACCGAGGTCGTGCTTTTGATATTATATCTTTATCTCGATTACTTTTTCTTTCTGACGCGGCCATCTTATAGATACTTCCCTCTTTAACGGGTTACCACTTTCCTCTTTGTTCATTAATTGGTTATGTGAATTGCCGAATCGTCTTCCTTGTTATTTGAACCATCCTATTTGGAAACTGAAATGAAATTCTTGACGTTTTGGATACTGCATCTTGTAATATCCCTCGGGGATAGACATTCACGTGTCGTTATCTAGAACCTTCATTCCTTTTTTACTTCACGGTTCCAGGCATATAAATTCGAGGCTTTCCTGACATCTTCTCTCATTTTTGTATTTGTACATCTTTAACCAAAGGATATGAAAAGTATTTATGATGCCAACACCCTCGATGCCAAAGTCACTATCAGAAAAGTGCGAATTACCTGGAGATTTTTTTAAGGATTATATGGACAAATTCGTAGTTAATTTAGTTTTCTGCGGATTTTCCTACCAAAATAAATTCGATGAAAAAACCTTTGTGGATAATTATTACATGAGGATTTTTAAAATCCCTAAATAACTTACATGGGAGTTTCAATCCGCAGTTACATTACCTGCAGAGTTTTCGTAAGAAACTTTTGGTAAAAATTTGTGAAAAAAAAAAAGGAATTTTCCTTCAAGTAATTTCCCAATGAAAAATTTGCAAATGTTATAAATGATATTGATGTATATCATCTTATAGTGAATGTCTATCAAGATATATTGAGTATATATCAAAGATCTAGTGAATATCTATCAATGTATATGTTTATCTTTTAGAGAAGAATTAGGAGGAATTTCCCCTATAAATAGAGGTGCTCTCTTCATTGTAAATCATCCCTCAACTGAATAATATATTTCCTCTGTTCTCTCCATTCTTCTTCTTCTTGCTTTAATATTTCATAACACGTTATCAGCACGAGACTCTACCGTCTCAAATTTGAAGGCTAAGGTATTATTTTTTTATTCTGTTTTCATATGGCTAATAATCTTACGAAACGAGAGTTCGTTGCCCTTCAAAGTTCGGGCAAGAACTACATTTCATGGGTGCTGGATGCTGAAATCCACTTAGATGCAATGGGTCTTGGAGACGCCATCAAGAAAGAAAATACAGCATCTAATCAAAATCGTGCTAAGGCTATGATTTTCTTGCGTCATCATCTTGATGAAATTCTGAAAATCGAATACCTCACTACTAAGGATCCACTTGTTTTGTGGAATAGCCTAAAAGAAAGGTTTGACCACTTGAAGATGGTCATCCTTCCAAAAGCACAATATGAATGGATGCATCTGAGATTTCAAGACTATAAGTCTGTTCATGAGTACAATTCTGCCATGTTCAGAATTTCTTCTCAGTTGAAACTATGTGGAGAGACTGTCAATGATGATGATATGATGGAAAAGACACTCTCCACCTTTCATGCCTCGAATGTGCTCTTGCAGCAACAATATCGAGAGAAAGGTTTCAAGAAGTATACTGAACTAAGTTCTCATCTTCTCGTGGCTGAACAAAATAATGACTTGTTAATGAAAAATCACGAGAATCGACCTACTGGATCTGCAACATTTCCTGAAGTGAATGAAGTGTATGCCCACCATGCTAAGCGTGGAAAAGGTCGCGACCCTGGACGTGGTCGTGGACGTGGACGTGGACGTGGACGTGGTCGTAGTGATCAAGAAAGAAATCCTGTTCCTGGTGTTAATCATTCATCGAACAAAAAGCACCATCAAAAGGAAAAAGGAAAAGATGAGAAACGTGGAGCAATTGTTTGCTTCCGATGTGGTGGAAAAGGACACTATGCAAGTGATTGTCGTGCTCTTAAACATTTGGTTGAGCTTTATCAAGCCTCACTAAAGAAGAAAGAGAAAAATCCTGAGGCTAATTTTATCTCTGAAAATCATGTTGACATCACATGTTTGGATGTAGCAGATTTTTTCGAGCACCCTGAAGGAAAGATTGATCACTTGATTGGTGATGGTTCCGTGAACATGGAAGAATAAACAATTTTTTTAAATTTTTTTTTTCTAGTGGTAGTAGTTAGTGAATAAAAGATCATGCAAAAGTAGTTGTTTGCATGAGTACTAGTTTTCTTTTAATTAGTATTAATTGTTTTAGTATATTATCGTAGTTCATCATGAAATTGAATTCAATTTGGTCCTATTTTGATTAAAGACTACTTAATATTGATCTTAGTTATAATATTATTATCATCAAAGTGTCCATTTGCTTGAATGAAGAATGAAAGAAAAAAAAAATGGTACCCAGTTAACTACGTTAACCATGCATGTTATGTCCGCATGAAATGCTAATTTCCTGTTAAATAGTAAAATAATTATTTTTTTAGAGATATGATGGACATGGTTTTGTCCTATTCTAAATAGGACTTATTTACATTTAATGTTGGGCTTTCAAAAAATAAAATAATAAATAATAGTTGTTATATCCTAAAAGGACTTGATCATATTATGAAAGATGTACAGAGTATTCATTAAGGTTATGTCGTCCTTATCATAATAGACCAAAGGTAGAGCACTTATGTTATACTTGCATTGTTTAAGATTATCTTAAAATACTAAGTGTATTACATATATTAAAAATAGTGTACTGTAAAGTGATTGACTAAGTATTTAACTGTTGTACACTAAATACATTTTTCACTTGCAAGAATATTAAACATGTCTTGTCCATATAAGCAGTTAAGCACTACGATCAAATTGGAATACTATGTGCATGTGTCTATTACTCTATTAATTGCTTAATAGAAGATAGTTAATAATTCATTATACTATCTAGACTTCACTTTGTATAAAAATTTAATTGATATTTTATTTGAAGATATGGATAATTCTCAAAACAAGTTGTCAAATTATGAAGACATTTGTTTGATTGATTCTGGCACAACACATACGATATTCAAAGACGAGAAATATTTTTCTCATCTAAACATGGGCAAGATAAATGTTACTACAATTTCTGGTAGTGCAAATCTGATTGAAGGCTTCGAAAAAGCCATTATAATCTTGCCTAAGGGTGCTAAACTCATCATAAATAATGCCATGTTTTCTCCTAAGTCTCGGAGAAACTTGTTGAGTTTTAAAGATATCCGTGAAAATGGTTATCATATCAAGACAATTGATGAGATGAATCTTGAATATCTTGGTATCACCAAGAATGTCTCTGGCCAGACATGTGTTATAGAAAAGTTCCCTTCTTTATCTTCTGGCTTGTATTGGACAAAGATTAGTGCAATTGAGGCACATTCTATAGTAAACCAGAAGTTTACTAATTCCAATACTTTCGTACTTTGGCATGATCGTCTGGGACATCCTGGATCTATAATGATGAGACGAATTATCGAAAATTCAAATGGGCATCCATTAAAGAACTTGAAGGTTCTTTCAAATGGTGAATTTTCATGTAATGCTTGTTATCAAGGCAAGTTAATTGTGAGGCCATCACCAACAAATGTTGGGATTGAGTCCCCCACGTTCTTGGAACGTATACATGGGGATATTTGTGGACCTATTCACCCACCTAGTGGGTCGTTTAGATACTTTATGATCCTAATAGATGCTTCTTCTAGATGGTCTCATGTGTGCCTATTGTCATCTCGCAACTTGGCATTTGCGAAATTATTGGCACAAATAATACGATTACGGGCACAGTTCCCTGATAATCAGATTAAGTCCATTCGCCTTGATAACGCTGCAGAGTTTTCATCCCAAGCATTTAATGATTATTGCTTATAGATTGGGATAAGAGTTGAACATCATGTAGCTCATGTTCACACTCAAAATGGCCTTGTTGAGTCATTAATTAAACGTCTGCAGTTGATAGCAAGACCATTGCTTATGAAAACTAGATTGCCCACTTCTACTTGGGGTCATGCAATTTTGCATGCTGCAACACTTGTTCGTCTCAGACCGACAAATTATCATAAATTTTCTCCGTTGCAATTGGTTTTGGGTCAAGAGCCTAATATATCTCATTTGAGGATTTTTGGATGCGCTGTATTTGTGCCTATAGCACCACCAAATCGCACCAAGATGGGCCCCCAAAGAAGGTTAGGAATTTATGTTGGGTTTGAATCACCCTCCATTATTCGCTATCTTGAACCATTAACGGGAGATATGTTCACTGCTCGATTCGCAGATTGTCGGTTTGATGAGATAGTTTTCCCAAAATTAGGGGGAGAAGATAGTGACATCAAAAAAGAAATTTTGTGGAAAAACCTATCACTATCTCATCTTGATCCACATGCTTCTATTTGTGAGCAAGAAGTACAAAAGATTATTCATCTGCAGAAAGTTGCAAATCAAATGCCAGACGCATTTACAAATTTGAAAAGGATCACCAAATCACATATTCCTGCAGAGAATGTCCCAATTCGAATTGATGTCCCTAAAGGACCATCCACTAGTGTCATAGCAAATGAGTCCAAAGCACGCCTGAAGCGTGGTAGACCATTGGGTTCTAAGGATCGAAATCCTAGAAAAAGAAAAACAAATGGTCAAGATGACACTACAAAAGATCCTGATATGGAAGTTCAAGATTTGAGCAATTTTGATATCCCTGAAGGAATCAATGAGCCTGAGACTCAAGAAAATGAGGAAATATCCATAAATTCAAGTGATATTGAAACTAATTTGAATCGATCTGAAATAGTGGTGGATTATGTCTTTGCATATAATGTTGCTACAAAAATCATGCAAGATAGTGAGGATCTTGAACCTCAATCTGTCACAGAATGTCGACAAAGAAATGATTGGCCAAAATGGCAAGAAGCAATTCAATCAGAGTTGAATTCACTTGTCAAACGTGAAGTTTTTGGACCTATAGCTCAAACACCTAATGGTGTTAAACCTGTTGGCTATAAATGGGTCTTTGTGCGAAAAAGAAATGAGAAAAATGAAATACAAAGGTATAAGGCACGCCTTGTTGCACAAGGGTTTTCACAACGGCCTGGTGACGATTATGAAGAGACATATTCACCAGTTATGGATGCAATAACGTTGCGTTATCTTATTAGTTTCACTGTACATGAGAAACTTGAAATGCATTTGATGGATGTGGTTACAGCCTATCTATATGGATCACTTGATAATGAGATATACATGAAAATTCCCGAAGGATTTAAGATGCCTGAAGCAAATATTTCAAAGCCTCGGGAAATGTATTCCATTAGATTGCAAAGATCATTATATGGTTTGAAGCAATCTGGACGCATGTGGTATAACCGTCTTAGTGAGTATTTATCTAAGGAAGGTTATACAAATGATGAAATTTGCCCATGTGTTTTTATAAAGAAAACAATATCGGAGTTTGTTGTACTTGTTGTCTTTGTTGATGACATAAATCTTATTGGAACTCCAATAGAGCTTCAAAAGGCAATTGATTATTTAAAGAAAGAATTTGAGATGAAAGATCTTGGAAAGACAAAATTATGTCTTGGTTTGCAAATCGAGCATTTGACAAACGATATTTTTGTCCATCAATCTGCCTACACAGAAAAGGTCTTGAAAAGATTTTCTATGGATGGAGCACATCCATTAAGTACTCCGATGGTTTTTCGATCACTTGATGTGAATAAGGATCCATTCCGACCTCAAGAAAAGAATGAGGAAATCCTTGGTCCTGAAGTACCATATCTTAGTGCAATTGGTGCACTAATGTATCTTGCAAATACTACAAGGCCTGATATAGCCTTTTCAGTTAATTTGTTAGCAAGGTATAGTTCTGTTCCTACTAGGAGACATTGGAATGGGATCAAACACATATTGCGGTATCTATAAGGGACTACCGATATGGGCTTATTTTATTCTAATAATTGCAGTCTCGATCTTGTTGGTTATGCTGATGTAGGGTATTTATCTGACCCGCACAAAGCTCGGTCTCAAACAGGCTATGTGTTCATATGTGGGGGTACTGCTATATCTTGGAGATCTACAAAGCAGTCTATCGTAGCTACTTCATCGAACCATGCTGAGATAATAGCTATTCATGAAGCTAGTCGAGAGTGTGTGTGGTTGAGATCCATGATACATCTCATTCTAGAAAAATGTGGTTTGAAATGTGACAAAGTACCCACAATTTTATATGAAGATAATGCAGCATGCATAGCACAACTTAAGGGAGGATTCATAAAAGGAGATAGAACGAAACACATTTCGCCAAAGCTTTTCTATACACATGAACTCCAAAACAATGGTGATATTAACGTGCAACAGATTCGTTCAAGTGACAATGTGGCTGATTTATTCACCAAGTCTCTTCCAACTGCAACTTTCAAGAAGATGGTGCACAAGATCGGGATGCAAAGATTTAAGGATGTTCTCATTAGGGGGAGCTAATACGCGCTGTACTCTTTTTCCCTTACGAGGTTTTGTCCCACTGGGTTTTCCTTGTAAGGTTTTTAATGAGGCAGCCTAAATGCGTATTGTTAGATTTGTGTACTCTTTTTCCTTCACTAGAATTTTTTTTCTATTTGAGTTTTTTTTTTCAAGCAAGGTTTTAACGAGACACATTATCTATTTAGACATTCAAGGGGGAGTGTTATAAATGATATTGATGTATATCATCTTATAGTGAATGTCTATCAAAATATATTGAGTATATATCAAAGATCTAGTGAATATCTATCAAGGAATATGTTTATCTTTTAGAGAAGAATTAGGAGGAATTTCCCCTATAAATAGAGGTGCTCTCTTCATTGTAAATCATCCCTCAACTGAATAATATATTTCCTCTCTTCTCTCCATTCTTCTTCTTCTTGCTTTAATATTTCATAACAGTAAATAAATTTTTAAGAAATTTATGGCGAAACATTATAAAAAGGAGAAATTTATTTTTTCTCATATTAATTCTTTTGCGACTGATTCTACATTATCTAGTATATATTTATATTTATTGTTATAACTGGTTTATTTTCAACTTGATCTACCCCCCTACTAGATCTTTTGCGACTAAAACATCTAATTGTCATCAAACCTGACACAAAGATTACCCCACACATACAATTCAATCCCACAAATCTGTTGTCAATTTTATCTCATAGAACTCGTACACAACACAGGAGATTAACAAGCTTTCTATAAAGGGCGAAATGCGGTTGTCTTTATCCAATGTGGGACAAGGATAGACCCAACTCTCTCCCAATAAATTACTTATGTTCTCTATATTATCTTTATTAATTATACTAATAAATTGATATAATTGTGTATGAATATGAGTGAAAGTAACTTTTTATTAGCTTTTGGTGAGTTTTTCTTTTAAATTATGTCACAAAATTAATATTTTTGGTCTATTTTTGTTTGAGAAAGATACAATACATATGTATTCCGAAATCCACAATGTAGTTTTTTTAAAAAAACTATAATTAAGTAGATTAAGGGTGTGTTTGGTATAGAGGAAAATAATTTCTAACTTTTTCATGTTTGGTTGGTCAAAATATTTTCTCTATGAACAATTTCCTTAAAAATGAGGAAAATGACTTTTTTAAACAAAAAATAGAAAAATAAGCTAAATAACAAATTCATTATCTCTTCTCCATCTTCCTCACCCCCACCACCCCCGAACCCACGTCACAGCACATCCTACCCTACCCCCATAATGTTTTGCAAGATAACATAAAAATACTCTTGAGATAATATTTTTTTGCTTACCTATCAAACATCAGAAAATAAGTAAGAAACCCACTTGTTTTCCAAGAAAACATTTTCTAGGATTGATTGTTCAATAATTAATTGGTTCTTCATATCATGTGTGTTTTTCCTTTCAAGAAAAAAAAAACACAATTTGAAAAATTAGAGGTCTTCAATAATTAAATTTTTAAAATTAATGATTTATTTATATACTTTGAATAACAAATTATATTTTATATATAATAATTACTAGATTTAAACAAGAACTAAACACACTCTACATGGTTAAGTATTGAAACAGAATTTTGTCACAAATATAAGATTCAATTACTTCAATAATATTAAAAGTTACTCAAGAGGATATTTGAAAATAAAATTAGAATATCAATAAATACTTAAATCACACTTATAATATTTAAAAATAAATATAATGTAAGTAATATACTATAATTAAAGTACACCATTTTTAATATATGTAAAATTAAAATAATATAGGTAGGATATAAAGTTAAATAAATTATTTTTTTTCACGAAATCTTCCTTATAACTAAAATAACGTATAATTATAAATTAATATCTTTAATATATTTTTTAGGAACAAAATTTCCAGGTAAATTTTAGATAAACAAATCCCAACTTAGATCGCAGGAACAAAATCCATAGGTAAATCGAAAATTCCCAAGCAAATCCCCATAAAAACTCTCTAGCTAAATTCATATCAATAAAATCCCCAGAAAATTCTCCGAGTAAGAAAATCTCCAAAAAATAATCCCTAACTAAATTCGTAGAACCAAAATTTCTAGGTAATATCCCAAGTAAAAATATCCTAGGTAAATCCCCAGGTAAATAAACAAAAAGCTTTACCTGGGGATATTCTTGTGAATTAACAAAGGAATTTGTTTTTGTTTATTACTTGCGGGTATACCTATGAAGAGATACCTGCAAATTAATTTTCTCAAATAATTTTGCAAGTAATAATTTTACGCAAAATGGCACCAAATATACCTATGGATTTTCCTGGGAACATATTTCGCAGGCAAAAATTTTAGAATTTAGAAATTTTATATTTCCGCATGAAATTCGTAGGAATTATCTACGGAAAAAAATCCCAGGTAAAATCCATAGGTAATTGATAGTTTTCTAGTGGTGAGTGTTTTCCCTTGCCTTTCCCTATAGTCCTTGCCTTATTCTTGTCTTTGACCCCAATGAGCTACCCGTAGTGCCCATGCTTGGGTTTGTGATGAGTGTGAGGTAACGACTATGGGAGAAGCCTAGGGTGAATGTGGCGGGCAATACTTCGGCCGGCTACCCTTCTCCGCAAAGGTCCTAGTTTCTTCCTTTGTTGCTGAGATCTCAACCGCTGGCATGCTAGAATCTTGTCCACAAAGCGGTCTTCTTTATTTAGAGTATGGGTTGCATTGGAGGTACCTGGCCAATGCGGGGGACTCCGCACTTTAAGAAGCTCTCACTAGCCTTCGATGAGAGAACCTGAGCGAGGAGAAAATCAGCCCCTCCCCACATTAAGGATACATTATTGCGGGGAGCCTTCCATGGGGGTCCACTTCTTTTAGCGGTTCAACCTTCTTTCGAGGGTTCCATGACGTGGTCCTTGCCGCCATCAGGAGAAGTGGATGAATCTCACTCTCAGAGGTTCCTCAGCCGAGATGTATGATTCTTTTGGGGGGTATGGAGGCTGCCCAACACTATATTCGCATTTCCATTTTCTTCCAAGGAGGGAAACAAAGTGAAGGGAGTTTCACTAGCCAACAGAGTGGATGAACTTTTCTAGCCAGATGCATGCTTGGTCTCTCTTTCTTTTAGTCTTTGTTGTATGTTAGATTCTAATGCCTTGTACTATGTAATTTCTTCCCCCATTTTAAGGGTAATAATAAAGCTTTTATCTTCTCAATTTTTCATAGTACTTCTCTAATATCTTTATTCTTTTACTAACAAACCTTTGAATTGATGAAGCCATTTCTGGAAGTTTACCATGCCCAAGCCATGGCATTGGGCAAATACCTCTATTTTACAGTACGATTGTCATATTCTTTCACCCTTCTAATACTTCGTTCATGGAATCCACCCCTATCGTCATGGCATGCTAGGGCTATTTCGGAGTCCCTAGTAGCAATGTAATTTTGCCATAGTCTCCTACTTTTTGAGGATTTTGACTGTGTCATGCGGGCTCAAGCCTTCGCGCACTGTATGTCTTTCCTAATTGCCTTGATATCATTAGGGAGTCTTGCCAGCGTTCTAGACATGGGCTAATTATGACTTTGCAAAGTCCCATCCCTAAGTTGATCCCTTGTAATTTTCTCATGTTGGAGGTGCATTGTTATTCTTCCGCCTTACCTCAACCTCTCAACGATCAAGATGACTATGGAGAAGTAATTAATATTACTGGTATGACCCATCATGATTCATACATTCTTATCGAGTCTTGTGCCTGATATCTTGAAGGTGAGTACTTGTGTAGAGTCTTACGTCAGCTGATTAGACTTGCTTAACTTTCCACCTCTTTGATTTTTTCAATCAAGGTGAGGATTACAAAGGACTTCTCATGCCTCGAGATACGAACCATCAAATCTTTAGATAGGATGATTCTGATGCCTCAATTTCTGAGTCTATCTATTTGGGTTTCATCCCATTCTACTGAGCCAAACACATGGGAATCATCCACTACTTTTGCTTCTTGCATATTTAATAGGGTTTTGGTTATAATCCATCCCTTCTACAGAGCGAGAGAGAGAGAGAGAGAGAGAGAGAGAGAGAGAGAGAGAGAGAGGATCTCTTAGAAGGGATTTGTTCCTCTTTTATGGGGCCCTTTTTTGGCCTCCCTCGGATATTTTGATTTTGTTCCGAGGTTCCCCCACAGTTTTTCCATATCCTTGTTTTTGACTTTCTTGAGGCAGAGGCCTGGCCTCTTGGGATTTCTATGACCCTTTTTCGGCCTTGGCGATTTTGGATACAATAGATTCTGGAGAATGTGTAGATCTATATTACGAGCGACTCTATACAAGTCGAGATCTGCCTTCATATTTATGGGACCGCTCTCGGGGAGCCTGGTCTATCCGAAGATCATCGAACCTGCCTGATCCAACCACCTCGAGCTAGAAGGATTTTGCCCTAGTTTTGGCAATATGAGTAATTGTTCAAAGATAAGGTTGCTTGGCTGAAATTGGCAAAGTAGGAGGTATAACTCGAGTTTGCTTGCTTCTCAGTCGATCACCGATCAATCACAGACCTATCTTTATGTTCGTTTGATTCGGGCATGTTAATGGGGAAAATTCGAGCAGCCTCATTCATCTGAGAAAGAATTCATGCAATGCTCTTGGTGTGTGGCCTTAATGCCTTTTTTGCTCTTTCCTATTTAGGCGAGCGAGCCTTTAATTTGTTTATATGAAAGCATTGTACCGCATTTCCTTTGTAATAAATTTTGAATTCGTTAACTCAAGCATGTTTTAACATGCTCTCCTCTCGAGAGACTGTTTTTGTGTGATTCAACAATGATTGCCTTTTTTGTGAGTGTCCTTGGTGGGTCATACCCTATGTATGGTCCACCAATGAGTTTGTTCAAATATAACTTTCTATACTATGCAAATTTTGCCTTATTCGGGGCTTTATTGTAATATTGAGTAAAGACAAAATTTTGGTCATTCATTTACGCCTATTCAGAAAGCTTTCCTTTTTATTTCTTTTTATCGCAACTTGTCTCCTGTACTGGTCATAAGAATTTCACCTTTTTGTTTCTCTCTTTCGAATCCAACCCCATTGATTCGTTCAACCTTGTGGCAATATTTTTTGAAAAAGGTATTAATCATTACTCTTTCTGACAGGTCATTAAGATGCCTTCTTTTAGGATACGTTCGATTTAGATTTCTCGTAGTCATTCTGGTTAGGTTTATGGGTTGTCAGGATCACGGTGATGACAAAGACAAGTGCTAATCAATTTTTGTTACAACATGTCTTTTGGATTATCTTAATAAGTCGGTTAAAACGCAATCTTAGGCATCATAGGCCTTTTTGTACCTCGTTATATCGATGAGGGATCCCTATAATTTTTTAATTTTGCTGAGCGACTAAGTCCAGACATCTCTTAGGCACTTTAGCATATAGCATCAGTGTGATTACACTTGATATTTAATGGACCATTCTTGGGAAAAGTTAAAAAAAAATTGTACATGGATAGGCTCAGTTGTGCTTATCGCTCGGGCATCTCGGGTTGAGCATGTGGTGACATGGTCTCGAGTTTCTCTGTGATCGGATGATCAGTCCATGTGGTTTCCATCATTATCCTTCCTAAGGAGGCCACAAGATGGGCACTTATGTCTGAGGAATCGAGTCTCGGGTCCACATTATAATCGGGCTACTCGAACTTCGCCAATCCCTAGGGCAGACATCAAAGTCTTAGGCCTATTTCCCCTTTTTTTGGGTCGAGAAGGTCGTAGGTCAGCCAAGTTTCTCAATGGCTTCTCAGGGCATTGATGATCCCCACCCCATGGGGTCTTGCTTATTTGTAGTAAGTCGTAGTTCAACTAGAGATCTACCCGGGTTGCCATGTCACTTCACACTTCAAAGCAACAATTCACACAGTAATTTCAACAATGTTTTATTTATCCAACCCTTTCATGGGCCGTCGACCGTTAGAGAGATTTCTCTCAAACTTTTACTCGAAAATCCTTACCGCTACCTTATTAAAAACCTTGCCAGAAAAACCCTCTTTGAGGATAAAAACTGGATGAAGAAAAAAAGAGTGTGGCTTGTCCTTCCAGGCCTTTAGGGTTGTCACCGCCTTTATCTATCCTTCAAAAATAGGAACCTAACAGAAATGAAAACAAACAGATTGGCTTAAATCGAAAGAAGGGAGAAAACTTGCTTGATTCGGGAGTATCAGAGTTCAGTTTATCGTCTTTCGGGAGTTCCAGGATTTGGGGGTGCCCTATCGCCTTCGGATCCCTTCCCGTAGTTACCTTTAGCTCTTTTGCTCAGAAATTCACTTAGGTGTCGATCTTTTAACAACTCAGCGACTGACTCATGGAGGTGGCAACAGTTCTCGGTTTCATGTTTGTGAGTCTCGTGTAACTTGCACTAAGGGTTTTTATCTCTTATATTTGGGGTAGTTCGGAGGGGCTTCGGGAACTTCACACCTTTGATATCTCAAATTGTTGAGACCAGACATGCAAGGCTAATGTTAAAGTAATATTTTGAGAGTAGGGACACCTCATCGTCAGCGTACACCACAAGCTTTACTGTTTCTCTATCTTGTAACTCTCCTCACATAGACTCTATATCGACTCTCTTCTCGTTTTGGGCTTGACCCAAGACTTGAAATCCTCCGCTTTGGTTACTACCAATTCTAGCAAAGTCCTTCAAGAGTCCTTGCAACCCCTGCATGTTGCATACTTCCACTTCCACCTCCTCACTAGTGGAACCAATGGGATCTTTTTGCCTTTCCTGCATGTTCTCGTTCATCGTGTTCAAGACAAAAGGCGATTTTTTGTCATCAGGGTCGTTCTTCCTCCTGAACCTGTGGGATTTGTCAGCTCAGTTCCTAGAGTATGTTGGGGAGCATTATCCTCCACAGGGTCATTGTTACCATCGGCCATGACCTATTTTCTTGCAAGGTAAATCATAGAGAGAAAACTGCAAAAAAAAAAAAAAAAGCTAAAACCCCATGCAGTTGCTTTGGTTCCATGGTGGGCGCCAAACTGTTTACCGTCCTTTTGGTACAGTTGAATTTGCTTGCGAGTTAAGAGCACACATTATAATCTTAGCTTCGGGTTAGTAGTATAATCTTGCAAAAAGATAAATAATGTAATTTAAAGATCAAATAAATCGAACAAGGCAAAGACTTAGGAGCAAATCTGTAACGTAGGCCAAATATTAGGTCCTCTCATCTAAAGGAAATAAAGGAAATAGGTGACCAAGCTCGAGTACTATGACGAGAAAGCAGTAAATAGCTAAAGAAAAATAGAGAATGCTTAAGAACCAAACTAAAGATATTTTATAGCTTAAAGGGTAAGGATGAGCAAAAATCATATCCTTTACAATGGGAGATCAGAGGGTGTCTATATATAGGGTACAGAAGTTGCCTTTCGGTCAATGGGACAACGTTATTCTCTCAACCCATAGTACCGCATCCAATGACCCTTAGTCACTTGTCCTCAAGCCGTTGGAGAATAAAGCATCCCACTAATGTATGTCAGATGCGGCTCTGCCGAAGACTATCGGTGCTCTCTAGAAACCCCTAACACACTGTCCTTCCATTTTATTCATTAGCACGCGGTCATTATCCTAGCTAATCTCGGGCAACTTTGCTCCTACCCGAGAGGACGTTCCTTTATATCGACATCGTTCTCGAGATGACGCTATCTCGGGCCGATTCTCGTTTTACTCGACCCAGATTAGCCCAATCCTTACTGAAGCTATTTTACCCCATACAGAATCGCATTAAGATAATCCAGCTGTGATTTGGGCCAAATCCCAAGTCTCTCATTGCCTTTTTTATATATATATTTTGTGATATTATATATATCTTATTTTGTAAGATTAAAATCTAAATAATAATCCATAGTGAATGGATAATAATTACATCGTGTAGAGGATTTTCTCAAATTATTAAGTTATGACTAATTTTAAGTTTTTACCTTAAAACTAATTATGATTCGAAAGATTTGAAACGCTAATCATGCTAGCTGCTACAAGTCTTTTAATGAAATCAAAGCTTTTAAAAGAACAAGTAGAGTTTCTTTAAATTTTACCACTAGTTGATTGTAAAAGCTGTTAAAATGCTCAATGCATATTCAGAAGGGCCAGGCCAAAATATTTTTCAAACGGTTTAAATAGTTCAAGTATCGTCTTTGTTTGTGAATATTAGTGTGTCGTGTCTTCATGTTGTATTATTCCCATTGATTGTTATCAAACTGCGTTCCAAGTGTCTTTGTAGAGAAGAGAGTAAGGAGGAGGGCTCGGTAATCATACCACGACAGTCAAAAAAGTGTATTCCCTTCAGATAAGAAGCACCCTACTCTCTTGTGAAGAGCCAAAAGCTCTTGATGTAGGGAGGTTCGGTCCAGTCTGTTCACCTCAATTTGGGCCCTATTTGTCACTAAAGTAGGCAAGGTGGATAAATCTCCTATTGAGTGTTGAGCCTTTGGATCATGATTCATAACCCAACAAGACAAAGTGAAGATTTTAAACTCTTGCAAGTTAAAACACTTGTAAAAAATGGCTTATGAATTCCCAATATCCTTTTAGTTGTAAAATGAGTGGATTCATGATGATTTAAGAAGTTGGATTATACATCTAGACCAAAGTTTAAATTTCGTGATATCTTCAAATTCTGTTATTTTGCCAAATTACAAGTTGATTTTCTAGTTGAATTAATGACATAATTAGCGCACTAAAATAAATAATTTCAAAACTAATTTCATCCCTTAAAGATCTCTTTTAAAAAAGACATCTAATTTTATCCATAAAATGTTTAATTTGTGGGTCAATTGCCTTTGCAAATTTCCTAAGATGCCTAACCTCTTCCTCGAAAAATCACAGAACCATATCCTTTTCTTTGGCTTTTCAAAAGGTTTTCCTAAAGTACCTATAAAATTTGATTTCCTAATTTCATAAGATTATCTGGTTATGGGAGGATAATTGTGGATTTTATTTATTGGAGTTAATTATTAATTCACTATAGTATTGTTGTATTAGCTGTAGTTTTTGTTACTGGTAGCAGTTAGCTTAAGTCGGTTAGTTAGTGCTAATGGTAGTTAGTTGGTTGATTAGTTGTGTACAGCTGTCAAGCACCAGCTGGTGATTGTATATAATACTCAATAATCAGAGGAGAACACATGAGTTCTCATTTTCTTCCAATTCCTTATTCTCTCTTCATTTCTCCAATGGAGATTGTTCCCTTTTCGTCCGAGTTCTCATCAATGGTGTCTGATTCTCAATATGGTATCAAAGCCAGCTAAACTGGTCGACACTTCGAAGCTACAAGGTTTTCGATTGTCTTCTCTATGTTTTCTGCATTCGTGATTTCTCTCTGCGTATTCAATCAACACACTCAATAGGTTACTTCCATTAATTGAACTTTGATTTTACTTTTCGCTGGTTGAATTCATTGAAATTTGCTTGAATTGAGCTCAGATCTGATCAATTGAGCTCGCATTACAATGACGGTTACTAAAAATATCGTTAATGGTGGAGAAACCTCTGCATCTGCTTCATCCACCTCAAATGTGGAGGTGAGTGATGCTCTATACATACATCCCTCGGATAGTCCAGGGATGATGCTAGTTCCGGTACAATTCTATGGAATGGGATATAGATCCTGGAGGAGAGGTGTGTTACGTGCCCTGTCTGTGAAGAACAAATTAGGGTTCATAGATGGGAGCTGTAAAAAACCAGATACAAATTCATCCCAATTTCGTCAGTGGCAAAGGTGAAATGATATGGTAACATCGTGGATTTTGAATTCTTTATCAAAGGAAATATCAGACAGTGTGGAGTACGTTAGTGACTCAGTAGAGCTTTGGAGAGAATTGGAGGATAGGTACGATCAAACTAACGGGGCGAAACTTTACCAAATTCAGAAGGAGATTAATGACCTTACACAGGGAGTATTAGACATAACCGTTTACTACACTAGAATGAAGAAGTTGTGGGAAGAATCGAATACTCTCAGTACCAAAGATCAGTGCAGCTGTACATACGTGTGTGGATCAAAGGAAGGCTTGCACAAGGCAAAACAAGACAGGCGACTAATTCAATTCCTTATGGGACTGAATGAGGTGTATACCGTGATCAGAGGTAACATCCTCATGATGAATCCCTTGCCATCCATGGCACAAGCCTTCTCTCTGTTGATACAAGAGGAAAAACAGAGAGAATTTCGACCTGCTGGTCATTTGATGATAGAATCCACCTCTCTCAATGCCAATGCTTATAGCAATAGAAATGCCATGGGAAGGCCTCTCAGAACAAATTTTTCAGCTAACAACTTCTCAGGAAACAACTATGTAGGAAGTACTCAAAGGGCTAACTCGTACTCAGGGAATGGTAGCAACAGAAACGCAACTGTGTGTGATTTCTGCAAGAGACCAGGACACACAAGGGAAAAATTCTATAAGTTGCATGGATATCCATCTTCACTGAATAATCAAGGCAATGGCTCCAGACAACTCAATGCTGGAACTCAGGGTTACAGACAGAATAATAACTACAAAGGTAAAAGAGTTGTTGCTAATGTACATGGATCACCAAGTGATGCATCCACAAGTCAAGGAGGGGACTACTTATCCAGAGAAAGTCTGACTACCAAAAACATTACAAAGTAACAGTTTGGACAGCTGATGACTCTCATGCAACACTTTCATAATGAATACATAAGAGAAGATTGCAACACTGATGCAAATCTGAATACAGGCACCAGTAACCTTGCAGGTATTGTAGTTTGCTCATCCTCAATTGATTTTGATCATCCTATGTGCAAATGTTTTCAATCAAGTAGTGACTTATGGATTATAGGCTCAGGAGCATCCAATAACATGACCTTCAACAGAAATTCTTTAAGCAATATAACAACCTTGCCATATCCCATATTAGTGTCTCTCTCCAATGGATATAGAGTCAAAGTGTTAGAATTTAGTGATGTAATAGTCTCACCCATGATCACATTATACAAGGTGTTATATGTCCCCTCATTCAAGTACAACCTAATCTCAATTCACTCACTCTCTTCTTCTTTGAAATGCATGGTTTAGTTCACTGATGCATTATGTGTACTGCAGGCCCCTTCAGTGAAGAGGCCTCAGGTGATTGGTAGTTGCAAAGATGGACTATACTACCTCTGTTCAAAGTGCCTGAGTGCTTGCTGTTGTGTTCCTGAGAACACTTCCATTTGTGCTTTAAACAAAACTTGTATTGTAAATAAGAAGCATGCACTCTCTCTCACTAGGAGTGCAGATGATCTGCTTTCTCATCCTACTTTCTTTCCTTCTGTACATTCTTCTATTCCCATTAATAAAGCAGATGTGTTTGTTCATGATTCCTGCTTATCTGTTAGACATGATATGGACTTATTGTGGCATTATAGACTTGGTCATGTGCCCTTTGTAAAAATGAAAGGTATTCAATATCTACCATCTAAGTTCTCCTCGACACAACCCTTTTTGTGCTCCATTTGCCCCATGGCTAGGCAAGCAAGATTACCTTTTAGTCATACCACCAGTCTCACCAAACATACATTTGAACTAGTCCATGTAGATCTATGGGGCCCCTACCACACATCTACACATGACAACTACAAATACTTCCTCACCATGGTAGATGATTATAGTAGATCTACCTGGACACATTTGTTGAGCACCAAAAGCAATGCTTTATCTGTCTTGAAAACTTTCATTACACTGATAGAAAACCAATTTAAAACCACAGTTAAAATCATCAGATCAGATAATGGTCTTGAGTTCACCAGTAATGAAGCCTTAACATTCTTCCAATCCAAAGGCATAAATCATCAGAAAACTTGCCCATACACACCACAACAAAACAGTGTGGTAGAAAGAAAACACAAATATTTACTTGAAACAGCTAGAGCTCTCTTGTTTCAATCAAAGCTTCCCCTAAGATATTGGGGTGATTTCCTTCTAACAGTAACACACATTATTAACAAACTTCCCTCTAGCTGTCTCAAAAACAAATGCCCTTATGAGATGTTGTACAACCAAAAACCTGACTACTCTCACTTAAAATCATTTGGATGCCTGTGTTATCCAACAGTGCCCAAAGTGCATAGAGACAAACTTGAAACAAGAACCACCCCTCACATCTTTATTGGATATCCATTTGGAACAAAGGGTTACAAGGTAATGAGTCTTGCTACAAAAAGAATACACATCTCTAGAGATGTCACATTTCATGAACATGTTTTTCCTTTTAACCTGATGTCTGAAAATCATACTTTTCCTTTTGTTCTCAAAACTGTTTCCAATAATAATCCTATATATACTGATTGTGGATCACATGACACCTTGGTAAATGATCATGAGGACACACTGCATCACCACTCAACTCTGTTCCTGCAAACTCATCTTCCTCATTTCCTACATCACATGCTCCTTTGCATGATCCTTCTCCCCCTGGACTTACCAACAGCACCCCTACAGTTGTGCAACAGAGAAGGTCTGCCAGGGTAAATAAAACTCCTCATCACTTCAAAGATTACATATATTCCATCCCCACTCTAAAGACTACTGCACCATCTGTGCATACACACACACACTGATTCACACATTGATTCACCCCCTGCTAATTTTTCTTTAAATACCATGTTTACCAATTATCACCATGTGTCTCCTGATGCTATTGCATATCATAGTCAAGTACTTGTTGAGAATATTTGTCATGATGGTGAGGCATCATCTTATAAGGAGGCAGCTATAAGCCCTGCTTGGCAGAAGGCTATGATTCAAGAATTTGAGGCATTACATGCCAACAATACTTGGGATCTTATTGAGTTGTCACCAGGAAAACAAGAAATTGGATGTAGATGGGTGTATAAAGTTAAGCATAAAGCCGATAGAAGTGTAGAAAGATTCAAGGCTAGACTGGTGGTGAAGGGGTACACACAACAAGCTGGAATAGACTACACTGAGACATACTCACCAGTAGTTAAAATGACTACAGTTAGAACACTAATAGCATGTGCAGTTAAGAGAGGTTGGGGCATGTTACAGCTGGATGTGAATAATGCATTTCTTCATGGAGACCTCCATGAAGAAGTGTACATGCAAGTGCCTCGGGGTCTAGATATGGAGAGATCCAACCTAGTCTGCAAGCTGAATAAGTCCCTCTATGGACTGAAGCAAGCAAGTAGGCAGTGGTATGCCAAATTGACTGAGGCCTAGTCTGCAAGAGGATACCATCATTCTTATCATGACTACTCTTTATTCTACAAGAAAAATGGATCACTGATGGTATTCATAGCTGTTTATGTTGATGATGTCATCTTAACAGGGACAGATTTGGAAGAAATAACACTGCTCAAAAGTTACTTGCATGACACATTTAAAATTAAAGACCTTGGGAACCTGCACTACTTTCTGGGGATGGAGGTACTGAGCACAGAAGGAGGAGTCATTATCTCAAAAAGAAAATTTATTATGGATCTCCTCAGAGAATACAATTGTCTTGATTATAGCTCTATGTCCTCACCACTTGATTCCACTATTAAGTTGAGAGCCAAAGACGGAGATCCATTACCAGACCCTACATACTATAGAAAGCTCATAGGGAAGCTGAATTTTCTTACCAATACAAGGTTGGACATAGCATTCAGTGTCCAACAACTGAGCCAGTATATGCAGGATCCCAGAATGCCTCATCTCAGAGCAGCTTTTCACTTATTGAGGTACTCAAAGACAGATCCAACTCTTGGAATTTATATGTCTAGTGATCCAGACTGCACAGTAAAGGCATTTTGTGACTCTGACTGGGCCTCCTGTCCTGATTCAAGGAGGTCAGTCAGTGGTTACTTGGTGCTCTTAGGGAACAACCCTATCAGTTGGAAATCCAAGAAGCAAGACACCATTTCCTTATCCTCTGCAGAGGCAGAATACAGATCCTTAAGGAAGGTGGTAGGTGAGCTGGTTTGGCTTGACAGATTGTTTGCTGAATTAAGTGTTCATAGTCCATCTCCTATTGAGGTATATTGTGATAGCCAATCAGCCATACATATAGCTCGAAATCCTGTTTTCCATGAGCATACAAAACATATTGAGGTCGACTGTCATTTTGTTAGAAAAAAACTTCAGGAGGGGCTTTTCACTCTTCATCATGTTGATACCAATAACCAGTTGGCAGATATTCTTACCAAATCCCTTACTGGAGTCAAGCACTCTACTGTTTTACACAAGTTGGCAGTGAAATCATCACCTCCAACTTGAGGAGGGGTATTGGAGTTAATTATTAATTCACTATAGTATTGTTGTATTAGCTATAGTTTTTGTTACTATTAGCCGTTAGCTTAAGTCGGTTAGTTAGTGCTAATGGTAGTTAGTTGGTTGATTAGTTGTGTACAACTGTCAAGCACCAGCTGGTGATTGTATATAATACTCAATAATCAGAGGAAAACACATGAGTTCTCATTTTCTTCCAATTCCTTATTCTCTCTTCATTTCTCTCCAATGGAGATTGTTCCCTTTTCGTCCGAGTTCTCATCAATGGTGTCTGATTCTCAATGTTATTTTTGTTTTTTTTACCAAGTTCGATGGTCAATTTTTGACCCAATTTTTGGTCTGAAATATAATTTTGTAATATGGATATCATTTTACTCGTATTAATATAGAGATTATGTTTTTGATAGCGTGGCATCATTTTGAAGCCTTACGAAAGGAATGGCGTCCCTGTGATCGTTCGTGACTCAATCGCTCGACCTCTAGGTAGGTTATGGCTTGCCTACTTTTAGAATTTGCTCGGGTAAATTTTATATTGTATAAAATGCTTGTGGAATTGGGGAAAATATTCATTTGACTGGGTTGTTTTGAGATCTCTAAGTTACAAGCTTTGCTTCGGGGCCTTTTAGAGTAAAGTTCGGGTTTGAGCCTTAGTTTAGGTTGCTTATTAATTTAGTCTGTGGAGCCTTAGTCTAGGTTGGTTGCGTAGTTTTAGACATAGATTAGGGATCCTTAGTATAGGCCTATGGTAGTATTTCACAATAGGATGGATTTATTATAATTATTATCCCTCGGTTAAGTCTGTATTAGCTTCTTTTCGGGTTACCCTTGTGTTGTGAGATTGCGAGACCTACGGGTACAGGATAGTGTAGATGGCTTTCAGCTTGAGTTTGATGTTATAAAGGAAGAACTATTACCTAGTTTCCGATGGCTCTATTTTTTAAAAAATAGCCAAGTTATTGGGAGGACATTTTTAACTGAATTTAAAAACGGATTATTATAGTTACGATAGTCATGAAATGAAGTGTAGCTTCATGGTAGATAGATACTACTAATTGTGAAGATCTTTAGAAGCTTATGAGTTTATTTAAAGATGTACATGTTGTACATATTCCTAAATCTTTAGATATGCTAGCGCACAATTTGATTAGCCAAGTTTTCTATTTTCTTGTCAGATACGGTTGTCTGGATTTTTACTTTTCCTAGTTGGATTATAACTGATGCTACTACATCCTTAACCCTTTTAGACCGTTAATCCATTAGTATATTAATGTTATTTGTTGTCAATGATAAAAAAGAATTCTTTTACCCTTTTCTGTATAACTAATGAAGGTCTTCTTTTTACATTCAACTTCTCATCAAAAGATCGTAACTTTACTTTTGCAGAAGAGAGTTTCTTCTTTTGCAACTTTTACTCTTATATAAAAGATCAAATTTAAAGTTCTTGTTTTCCTAATTTCTTCACTGTTTGTTTAATATGTAAATTTTAAAAACTTGTCATATGGACTAACGTCCTTTGCATACAATTCCAAGCAATCTCACCAAAAAAAAAAAAAAAAAATGAAGCAAAAATTGCTTGTGGGATTTTTTTTGTTCTTGGTTCATATTTTCCAAACAAAAGTTTGCATGGCTAGGCACCTAAATGTCACTCCTCAATATTAGAAGCTTGAAATTTTACCCCTCCATTCTCGTACTAGACGCAACACAAGTTTATAATTATAAATATACTATTAAATATTGTACTCTCTTTAGTATGAAAACTTGCTAATTGGAATTGATGAGTCTCCTCAGGCAAGATCCTTCTTTTGAAGAACATACGTAAGTAAGAAAAAGCAAAAGAACTAAGCAAATTAAACAATCAAACAAAAGATCAGCTTGCATAGTCAAGATCACTTTCTGTGAGACTTGGCCAAACATGTGAAACAAAGTACTTGTAGTTAATTACAACCTGATCAGAAATACTTCTTCAAATAGCCCTTTCCCCAACAACTCCACTCTCCCTTTGTTACTTTTTGCATTTTTCTTTAGAACATAAACTACCTGTGCTCATAATAATCACACATTAATAATTACACAGCTTAAAAGTTGGAAACGTAACTCCCTCTGTCCCTCCTCATACCAAATACTCCCTTTGTTTCAATTTGTTTGGGTGAGTGAATGAATTTGGACATAAAGTCTTCTTTTTTAAAATAAATTTATATATTTAAAAATTACATAAAAGATATACAAATTACAATAATTAACAATTCAAAACATTTTTAAAAAAATCTGATAAAAAAATTATTTAACATTTCAAATAGTAGCTAAGAAAAACAAATTGAAACGTAGTAGGGTTGATTTTTTAAATGGTCTGTCAATTAATGATTATTATTTCAGAAAACTAAAAAAAAAATTATTTCAATTTTCTTCAAACAAAAAATGATTTTTTTGAAATAATACCTATTAATTGAGTTACTAAAGAAATCTAACTCCTCCTTAATACCAACACCAGAAGTCCAAACCACACGCATCAGACATGAACTTTAACTTCACGGGAAAAAAAAAAGAACTCATTTCTTTTTTCAATCGTTTTTGAGCATATGAAAACATTCATCTTATATTAATACAGATACACCACATTGAGCTATATAACATAGTACTAGTAAATACTAGACATCAAACTCTAAATATTGCACGTAGTTCGAGTCGTCATACATTCCTATAGTTATATTTTATGCAGTACACAACGTAACACTCCTTACTAATTCATACGAGGTGTTAATTTATCCATGGTGCTCGGAAATTGAGGGTGAATGGCCACCACTTCCCGAACCATAACCGCCTCCACTACCGCCCGAGCCACTTCCGGAACCATAACCGTAGCCCGAACCAGACCCGCTCCCTGATCCGGCACCAAAGCCCCAGCCACGGCCGAAACCATTAGGTGACCGGCCCGAGCCCGAACCATAGCCCCATCCTCCGCCCGGACTTGAACCCCAGGCCCAATTATAATCCCAGTTAGGTCCATGAGCCGCGCCACTTCCTGAGCTAGGAGAACCCGTCTCCATCAAGCTCATCTTCCTTCCTCCGGGGTTGAAGGCTAAAGAAACTGTGGAAATAAAGAGAACAAAGATAAAGAGAGTGAAATGGAAAAACTTTGAGTGCATTTTTAAGCTAGTAGTACAAGGCAATATTAATGTTTTGTGTAATGTTGGCACAAAGGGAAATGTTTTCATGTTCTTTTTTGAATAGTTGTTATTTGAATGCTTTAGCCATATGCTTGGGGGGTAATTATATATATAGTACTCCTGCAATGGGTATTTATTC
Source organism: Capsicum rhomboideum (assembly GCA_031232105.1). Lineage (NCBI taxonomy): Eukaryota > Viridiplantae > Streptophyta > Magnoliopsida > Solanales > Solanaceae > Capsicum > Capsicum rhomboideum. The sequence continues at coordinate 39,119,355 of CP124716.1, forward strand.
ATTGATATCTTTTTCAATGTACCAAAAAAAAATAATTATTGATTGCTTGGGGCCCTGCCAGTATCCACTCGTGACACTAAGAAGGGCGTGGGCCGTAGAGATGCACTTGTCAAGAAGAGAGAGAATGTGCATGCTCTCCGCATGATTTGCACCACCGCCCCTTCCTACTTTTGCAATTTAAAATTCACCACAAATTTCACCATGTCTTGCCCTTTAAAGCAATTAAAATATCTTGACAATTCCATCATTGTACAAGTCACTTTGTTTCCAACTCTTCCCTTTTTTACTCACAATTGTACTTCCAATTTCATACGTAATATCGGCTTTCAAATACTCTTTTTTACTATTAACTTCAAATATCAACAAATGTACATCCAAACGCTTATTAATGAGCGCGGTTGCCCATTTGAAATGTTGCCTACTGTACATATAGGCACATACATTCGAAGCATATTAGAATATTGGCGTAAAACTAGCCAAGGATTAGGCGTGACATTAGAATCCCAACAAAACCGATATCTGGATGACATATTCTCATTTCTCGCCCAGATTTCACTCAAAGCCCATATAATTCTCAAGGTAGTCTTCTGAAGCCGAAAAAAATGGTAGGTCGTCAGGAAGTCCATTTGACACATTTTCACGGATTCTACTTATTTTCTCTAACTTTTTTAGTGGGTGTGGCTAGAATTAGTTAGAAATACATGGTCGAAGCTATATAAAATATTTGAGAAAGTTTGTAGGTGATCTGGACTATAGTTTGGATTCAAAATTCAGAGCAAACTCGACTTGGAAAACGTGACTATAAAAGTGTATATCACGCATATCATATACATCATAACAATATTTTCATATATATACACCATTATGCATGATTATAAAAGATATATAGCTAAAAGAAGCTATACACTGATATACAAAGGACTGTACACGGATTTAGGGGTGTCAAATGAGCGAATTGGGATAAAATAGGAGAGCTCAAAATGGGCTTAGCTAAAATTGGATTGGATCATGATCCATCTAGTTGGACTCACTTAATCTAAACAATATTGACATACTGCTATAAAGCCTATAATTCATAAGAGGAAAAAGTTATAGTAATAATAGATAGTGTGTGTTTGGTATGGAAAACATTTTCCAAATTTTCTTTTTTCCCAATTTTCTTATGTTTGGTTGACTTAGATGTCTTGAAAAATATTTTTCCAAATGAACTTATTTTCCTCCAATTTAAGAAAAATGACTTCCCTACATAAACTAAGGAAAACATTTTTCAAAAATCTCTTGAGGCTGTACACTATGTAAAAACAATTCAATTTTATTTTCTTTTGGGGGTAAGTGGTTACAGTTTAGCATATTTTAACTTAAATTGTCAAATTTGTTCAATAAAAAACGTTGAGCTTTCTTGCCCTTTGAGGCGGCTGGTACTTACAAGTTACATGTAAGTTCTCTTCGAATTAGTTATCTCTTTTTTCACACAGTCAAACCTAAATAATTCTGTGCATCCATTAAATGCAGTCAAATGATCTTTTAAGAATATCATGTAAATGATTCCTTAGTCTTTGTCTGAATATAAGTGTGCATGTTAGAGCAATAATTAATGACTCACATACTTGGGACAAGAGGTGCATGTAGTTATGTCTTTTGCGGGATATGTTATTTTGGGGATTATTTGCAAGGATAAAGGGAAAAAGGAAATGCTTATCGTGTTGCTTGTATTATCCAAAGTTTCATAAGCTAAATCATTAGTCTAGGATGAAAAGAAAGAGCACAATTTCAACGTTATCTTTTTCATTTGCATGACCATACAGTATTAATATGAATATTGTGTAAATCCAACTTTTGCAAAAGAAGTGGAATTAGACTTTTAATGCACATGAAAAAATAAATTAAACTTAAACTTTACAACAAGCGGACCAGTTGTAGTTGGGATCATCATGATACACAAGTACCAAGTGCTTCACTTTTGCAAAACATGCATTGGATCTTAATTTTGAAAAGCGTTATACATTGCCACCATGCATTATATATACTAGCATTAGAGCTACCACCAGGGGTATGGTGAAATGCTAAAAAGTTATTTCTTTTTAATCAGAGATCTTAAATTTGAGCTTTGAGAATGAAGTCCTCTTTGAAAGGAGAACTAAACAGTAACAACCCTTTTATGACACTAATTCAAATCAGTCGAGTTTATGGTTTAATTTGCACACCTAATATAATGTTCCAAACCAAGAAAAAAGTGTCAAAGCTTTCGAGCGCCTAGTAATTGGGACCCATAGAAAATATCTAAGAGTATCTTTGGCCCCATAGAAAATATCTATGAGTATCCTTAAAACGTGATCCTTGAATCATCATGGCTTCCTATCAATGGCCTTTATATACTATTACTACCAAATCCACAAATGTATTATGTCTGCGGTAGTATAATCTACTGTCTATGAGTATACAACGTACAAATGAAACACCTATCTTTAATCAACGGCTTAAATAATCAAGTTATAATTTCCATTACTAAAAATGCAATTCCACACTTAAGTAAGTAGTACTCCATTTAAGTAGACCATGGTAACCTTATTTATTTAGTTACTCATGAAAATCCAACATTATCAATTACGTCAACAACAAATAAAAAGACAAACGAGAAATAAAGAAATTACAGCATTGTGTGCTGTTAATGAATTCACTGATCATTATCACTATTATTTAGCTAATAAAATCTCAAGCGTTCCTTCAACCTAATGTTCTTTGGATGATGTCCTGAAAGTTGGAAAGGAAGCTAATGATTCGGATTATATTTTGTATTCGGTAGGAAGGAAAATGTTTTCCAATATATATTTTCATATTTGATTGACATAAATGTTTTGAAAAATGTTTTCCAAATGAATTTATTTTCCTCCAATTTAGGAAAAATCATGACTTCCCTACATAAAGTAAAAAATCATATTCCAAAACTATTGTTCAACCTCACCACCACCACCTAATCCATCCAAAAGTCATAGTTCATCGACCCCTGACACTCAGCCCCTCGGTGTACCACCTCACCATGTGACCCACCACACCCCCACCTTTCGCTCAGGACCACACCCTCTCCCCTAACCCACAACTCACTCCTTGCCTCTACCAGTCAACCTCCGCCTTCACCTTAGCCCCGCCTACCTCCACATCTCAACTCAAGCTCTAACTCCTCTCTACCCTCCATCGAAACTCGAGCCTTTGGTCTTGACCTGACTCCCGATCCTAACCTTGACCCAAACTTGGAACCATAACTCGACCTTAACCAAATTCTGACCCCTACCCTGACTTTAAAACGGGTCTGACTCGAGAAGTTGAACCCACACCCAACCCAACATCGACTCGACAGTCAAAACCAACTCAAAAACTCGACTCTAAATCCAAACTCGACTTTGACATAGAACCCGACTCCTTATCCTAGCCAAGGATGTGACTTGCGACATCGACCCAGGACTTAACCCAACCAACAAGCACCCTAATTCGAGACCCAACTTTAACCCCAACTCAAAACACAAACCTGACCCTGACCCTAACCCTAACTAGGTACTCTTAATCCTAATACAAAACCTAACCCCAACTCAGGACCCGACTCTCAAACTCGATCTCGATCCAGGATCTGACCTTGACCCAAGATCCGACTTCGACCCCGATCGGGGACTCAACCCTAACCCTTTATTCGAGACCCAACTCTTAATCTTGAATCGACTCATAATAGCAACCTGATACCCGACTTCTGATCCCGACTAGAGACTTGACTCTCGCTCCCTACCCAAGACATGACTCATGACCTAACTTGATACCCAACTATATAGACCTGACTCTAATTCGAGGCCCAACTCTGACCTCGATCTGGATCAAAGACCCCCACCCAAGACTTGACTCCCAACTCATAACCGATCTTGACTTTGAACCCAACATGAGATATGAGCCTAACCTTGAACCCGAACCGAGACCTGACTCGATTTTGACCCCAACCCCCGACTCAGTACCCGACTTGGGATCAGAGTCATGCTTGTGTCTTAGGTCGGTGTTGGGGTCGGGTCGGTTCCTAGGTCAGGGTCAGTTAGGTCGCGGATTGAGTCTCGAATAGGATATACGGTTATGAGTTTGTGTTAAAGGGTGGGGGTCTGGGTTCGGTGTCATAGTATTTTGCCAGATTATACCTAAATGTTATTGCAAATAGATGAGATTTTCTCCTTACTAACCAAACACCAAAAAATAAGTAAGTGAACTATTTATTTTCGAGGAAAATATACTTTTCATAGAAAACATTTCCTTTATACCAAACATACCCCCTATATGAAAATTGATAAAGGGAAATGTATAGCAAGGTAGTCTCTCACGGATCAATGTGGGTGCATAAGTATATTAGTCTGAATTACTACCTTTAAATATCAAATAAACCATTTACAGTATTTTCCCACTCTGAGCCCATGTAAATATTTCTTGAGTTTAAATTAATCATGTATATGACAGTGTACAAAATATGTATGCAAATTAAATTATTTAAATGGCTATTAATAGTACGTGTTGGTGAAATATTACACAATTACAATTGAAAATACAAAAAAAATGAAGAAAATACAATAATCTTCTTCTTGGTTGAGGCGCGGATATCTCGCTCTCTTTAAGGAGATTCAAGCTCATTGCAACAAATGTTTTCACCGGTCCAACAGTAATCTTCTTGACTTCTCCCCTCCAGGATACAACGGTCTTCTCACAAAGTACAACTCAATAAACTTTGGACAAGGGTTGAGTTCAAAGCTCCACAAAAAAGAACATCTCCCTTCAACTAATAAACTCTCTTTTTTACTAACTTTTGTGAACTCTATCTATTTCTTGTACTTAAAAAAATGCAAGACCAACTCTAGTTATAGGAGAGGAAGTCTTCCTTGTAATGAATAAGAATGAATGAATGGAAAGATAACTGAAATAGAGGTTACAAGAATTCCAAAGGTTACAAGTCATAAAGTGGTAGAAGTGGATGAATAAAGAGTGAGTGGTACATGGATCTCAAGAAAAATAGTGGTGGAAATAACCAAGCACAAAATCAACAATTTCAGGAAGATTACTGCTAGACCAGTGAAACCATTTATTGCAGTGGGCTTAAATCTCGTTACAGAGAGCAAGATATCCGCGCCTCAACCAAGAAGAAGATATTTTATTTTTCTTCATTTTTGTTTTTTTAATTGTAATTTTTGTAACATTCACCAACAATTTTAAGGAGATTCAATGGCAACAATTGAAAAATCTGCGGATGTCAAGATGGGAGATCTTAACAAGCCATTTCAGTTCAACGGTACTCACTTCAAGAGATGGAAGGGTAAAGTGATTTTCTCCTTAAGTCTTCTCAATGTTTCTTATGTGCTAACAGAGAAGAATCCAAATAAAGTAGATAACTCTTCCATGAATGATGATGATTTTTTTTTCTCTTCAAGAAAAAGTTGAAAAGTATGATGGTGACTCCTACAAGTGTCAGTATTTTTTATTTAACTGTCTATCTGATAATTTTTATGATTATTATGATAGAACTTACTCTAGTGCAAAGAAAATTTGAAAAGCATTGCAGAGTAAGTATGATACCGAGGAGGCTAGAGTGAAAAAATATGCTGCTAGCAGATTTTTTCGTTTCCAAATGGTGAACAACAAATCAGTGGTAGACCAAGCTCATAACTTTATAATGATTGTTGGAGAGCTCAGGTACTAGGAAGTCAAAATTGGAGATAACGGCCTTATTATTTGCGGCATAATAGATAAACTTCCACCTTTTTGGAAGGAATTTTAAAACACTATGTTCCACAAACAAAAGGAAACTTCTCTTTAGAAGTTGATAATGCGAATCCGCATGGAAGAAGAGGCAAGAGGCCAAGATGCACTCATCAAACAGAAGAGGAGAACATCACACCGAAGGTAAATATAACTACTTCAAATAATGTTGTCCCTGGTACTAACAAAAATACTCCTTTGAAGTATAAGAAGAAAAAATTCAAGAAAAATAATGGTAGACATCCCAAGAACATTAAGGGTGGAAATAACCAGTGACGGAACCAGAATTTTCATTAAGGGGGTTCAAGATCGGAAAAAGTACACATACAAACTAGCCGAAGAGGGTTCAACGTCTACTATATATACATAAAATATAATTTTAACCATATATAAATAGTATAATTTTCCGCCGAAGGAGGTTCGGATGAACCCCCTGGCCTACAGGTGGCTCCGCCACTGGAAATAACTAAACACAAAATCAAAAAGTTCAAGAAGATTACTGCTGAACCGGTGAAATCATTTACTAAAGTGGGCCTGAATCTCCTTAAAGAGAGCGAAATATCCGCGCCTCAGCCAAAAAGAAAATATTTTATTTTTCTTCATTTGTATTTTTTTAATTGTAATTTTTGTAACATTCACCAACAGTACGATAAGCGTCAATTAGTAATCATAGATGGAAAGTGGAAACGAACTTGTAATGGATAAAAAATCTACAGTTCAAATGCGTAATTGAAGCAAATTCTTATCCGTCGCCCTCGCGTAGTGGAGGATGATGAATCTTAAACCGGGTAATGACCACATATGGTAAAAAGGCAACTTGGCCAGCTAAACAAAATGCTCTTCTGAAGTTCCCTTTGAGTTCTAAGGACTTGGATCCAGCTCCTCTCCATTTTATTATTTTTATTTTTCTCAAGTTTTTACTTAATGAGAGACACGTGACATGAGTTAAAATTCATGATTAAGATTTAATTAATCAAACTAAAATTCTAACCATAATTCAGATAAAGTCTTTATATTTTATGTTTTTACTTTTAAATTTTTGGATAATTCCACAATTATAGCTACAGATTATTTTTTCCATAAATATATATTTTAAAAATTCTCTTTCGTCCTATACCTTTTTTTTTCCTACGCTGCTGCTCCTCATTATATATTTTTCAATTTCTCATGGAGTTGATTTTTTATTTTCATTTTAATCATTAGAAACTCTCTTTAAAATTAGCTATAAGTAGGGATGACGATATTTTGATGTTTTCAATAATCAGGTTCCTTTTAAAAATGCTAATTTAATATTTTTATTATAATATCATGTTGTTGAATTGTGTTACTATAATAATTTGGTAGAATTATATATATTTATATTTTCAAAAAGAAAAATTTTCTACAGTCATAATTTCTTTTAAAACAAAATATTGGATGGATCGGACTATGAAAAAGGAGAAAAGAGAGTTAAAAATCTAGCAAAAGGAGAAATAATCAAAAGATTTTATACTGATAAGAGTGTATTATTAATTAATCAAATCATGATTAGGATTTTAGTTTGGTTAATTAAATCTTAACCATGAATTTTAACTCATGCCATGTGTCTCTCATCCAAGTAAGAACTTGGAAAAAATGAAGACAATGAAAATGGAGAGGAGCCGGATCCATTTATACTCAATTAATATCAAGATATCTGAATCTGAATATATATTTAAATATTAAGATATGCATTAAAATTTAACTATTTGAATATGACTATTAGGATATTGTATTGAAGATCCGAATACCTAAGCAATTAAGATTGTATGTTTTCTCAAATATCTGAATATATAAAAATTGTCATTATTTAAACATTAATAAATTTAAATTTAAATAAAATACTATATCAATAAAATATTTTTAAAAAATTATATAACGATTAGTGATGGTGGTGGTGTTGATTATTTGTGTCGATTTGAGATGGTGTTGATTAATGATGGCGGTTGTGGGTAACATTTTGTCGTATTGGCCTAGCAATACTTATTAATAGTAGTTGTTGATGATGGTAGATGGTGATGACAGCTGATAATTGTGGTGGATGACAGTGATAACTAATGTGGTGGTGAATGATGACGTTAGTTAGCTATATATAATGGTGGCTAATGGTGGTAATTGTTCGTAATGATTAGTGGATGTAATAATGTGGTTGGTACTAATGATTGTAAATAGTGGCTAATGGTGGTGAAAACCAACTGTGGTGATTGACAGTGATGGTGGTTGTGACCAAAGATGGTGGTTGTGGGGTGGTAGCTAGGTTGTAGTGATTGGAGACAATGGTAGTTGTGTATAAGAACGGTGGTTGTGGGTAATGAGCGAAAGTAGATGGAGTAGTTGTGGGTAAAAAACAAATAGACTTTAATTATTAATATCTAAGATATGAGTGATTAAGATTAAGAACTTCACTAAGTGTAAATAAATGATATCTTATAGTGCTCTATCCTTCCCAAATTAGTTGAATTATTTCTCGAGAGTCAAATTATGTAAATTTGGTTAATATTTAAAAATGCTTTTTCTCATTAAATTGATATGAAAAAGTTATAATTTGTAGTACTTTTCGTATAGTTTTTTAATATTAAAATTTATATTGTAAAACATAAATTTTTCTAATCTAATTTAGCTTTAAAAGTTAATTAATTAATTTAACTCTCGAAAATGAAATATAAGAATTAATTTGGGACCGGGGAGAGTAGTAACTAATAAAACATCTACTAATAAACACATCGTTTTCTATGGTGCAATCATAGCACTCACTTGGGAATTCAGGGCCAAACTTTATGCTCTTCTACCTGTATTCTTGGTACTACTACTTTGTATAGTGGATACAAGTTTTGACCTCAAAATGCAATCATACCACTACCGGACCAAAGAAAGTATAAAATATCTTTAAAAGTTTGTGTATAAAAAGATGTGGGATCGTGACACGTGTACATTCTTTTCATAATATCCCAGTTGCATATTCATGGGATGGATTCCCATGATCTTGTTAAAAAAATATCCAAAATTTTCCTATGTCGTATTGCTTCCAAAACCAGAAAAGTTTTTAACTAATTTAACTCCATTAATGCTTCGAAAGATTACATCTTATTCCACTTTTGAACTTTATCATGATTGAGCTAGACAAAAGGAAAAATGGACCGAGAATAATTTTGGTTTTGAAAAGCCAATGTTGCCCTTGAGAAGTTTGGCCTAGCGGCGGAGTTTGAATCTATCCGACTGTACAATTAAGTGGTTTTTTCTCATCTGTTTAATATCGGATATGCACAGTTATAAATATGTATACTAGTCAAAAATCCAAAGAATTAATCAAAATACACGCAAATTTTTCAAACACATCATTATCTGTCTAAAGAAAATAAGAAACTAATGTTGTGGCCGACCAAAGAAACTTTGTAGCAAAGCTCAAAAAAATATCTAGAAATTGTGGGCGCAATAGCAGGGAAATGCGTTGATCAGGCATCACATGTAAAAGCCAAGTTGATGAAGCTGTTGCTGTTCGTAGGATTGACCCAATATGTCAACTGAACAACTTGAGTTCCAACTTCCCAATATGGCCCAAATGGGGTGGGCTAATCCATTACACCTTTTATACAAGAAACCAATGATCATGGTTATTCTGCCTTTTTTATTGGAAAAATTACGTGGAATAGAAAATATAAGTCATAATTATCAAACGTAGCTAATATTTAAAATAATTATTAGTTACAGCTAAGATTTAGGTTAAATAGCTAAATATACATTTTTGTTGTATTTATATATTAGTATATTTCGGGACTTACATTCAAATTTCGAAGCTCATATACAAATCTCTAATTTCGGTGGTTCTCTAATTTTGGAGCTCATATACATTTGTATTTGTATACAGAATGAATTTTGGGGCTATGTACAAAACTCTAAAGATTGTATTTAGTAAATTTGTATTTGTATATTTAGCTACTAAACTATAGCTATGCCCTGCAATTAGATAAACTTTACCTATGACACTCCATTTGTTGACTAAATGTTAGCTATTTTTTAAATTTTGCCTTTATTATTTGATTTTGATTAAAATGCAATTATTTGAGATATTGGTTGGGTGTTTTATGTCCCTTCCATACAAAAAAAAAATATCAAAATATTAATGCTTTCTCAACTCCCATATCCAACAAAAATTATTATGTTTAATTATGTTAATAGACCTACTTTTCCTAATTTTAATCCGTCAATTTTGAATCGTTGAACGGAGATAAAAACCAATAAAAGGTCAAGATTTAGGAAAATGCTTCTCTGGTCCAAAATAAGCACTATCGTATCAGAAACCAATTTGATCCAAAATAAATCACTTTAGAAAATCAAGCAGACATTAATTATTTCATTGCAAATCTAATCTTAATTTAATAAATGATTTAGAAAGTACGAGGAAATATAAAGAGTAATTTAGAAAAAAATTATTTATGATTACTGCTATTAAATAAATTTCTTATTATGCCAAAATTTTAAAATACATTTATTTTGTGTAGAAGAAAGTATCTCCATTGTTGAATGGACACAAGTTTCAGAGCCATTTTAGCCAACTTTCTTTACCCAACTAGGCAAAGCTTTTATCATTATAATTTCAACTCGTCTATTGTCAGACTCATAGGACCATATATGAACGTTTTGTTTGGAACTTTCAGTTGAACAAATGAAGACAAGGATTATTAGAAGAATGATGTCCACTCCTCATGAATATATTTGTGTGTCCATAACATTTCGTAGGCGGGACGATTTAGTGTATAAGCTATAGATTTATTCGATTATGCAGTGTTGACAATATCTATGTTAAGAGATCCATTCAATAAATAAAAATAGTATATCTCAATCTTCATAAATTAAATAAATTTGGTCGAATTTGAAACTCAAACTGATAAAATTTATGTTTCGGAACCGTCATATATGAGAAGGAGTTCGGAGCCTAAAGGACACTTTTTATAAGCTTAAAACCCAAAAGAATTGCCAAAAAATTTATATACCAAAAGGGGTTGTTCGCAGCATGTGCACATTTAATTGACGGACTTCGCCTAACGGACGCTCTTATTTTATTTTATTTCTTTTGGGGGGAGGGGGCGGGGTTCGCAACTCTTACTGTGAAGGGGGATGGGGGGAACGCGGGGTGGGGTGGGGTTTTAATTCGCAACTCTTACTGCGAACTAACACTGATATGGAGTATTTTTTTTCCTGCTAGGCAGCTAGAGCTATACTCTCTAGAAATGGGAAATAAAGAAATCAGCGGGTGAATTAAAAACATTTAAGCATTATCATATAATTTTCTTACAGAATTGATAAACCCTTCAAACTTACAATTGATTGAGGGAATCAACCTGTCAAGCCTTTTGTTGTATGATATATAGATCCATAAAAGAAAGCAGAACAGAATCTAATTAAAAACTATCAACAGTCCAGAATATTTTTGTAATGCAAGCATGAGCACACGCACAGTACATGAGGGAAAAATTAGATTGATCAATGAGCTATAAAGTAGCACAAGTCATTGTTTATTTCATGCTATAAAGCTTCATGTGCTTCAAGAACGTGGTTAATTTCACATATGGTTACTCAATTTTCAGTTTATTCCACCAAAATCATTAAATTAGCATATACTATATCAAAACTGATTGATATTGCAGATTCGATTTTCTGCTATTTGATATGCTTATTTAATATGTTTTTAAATTTTTTTTGGTATTTGATATGGTATTTGGTATATATAAAAAGAATATCAAATGTTGTACCGAAGTATATAATTACATATATAATTCATGTATATTATATTATAATACTACAAATAAATAGACTAGTATTAGTACAAAACTAATTGTGTGGACATTGGAATTTGACAACTCTATCTTGATTAAATTATCTCTTTTGTCTAATGGTTATCGAAGAGAATTATTAGTATTTTCTTTGAATATTTCTACATGTGTAAGGTGTAAGTATGAGATATTTCATGAAAAGTCAGTTAAATTTCTCTAAGAGTATTGATAAAAACTAAAAATCAAACAGAGTGAAAAGTTTTCTTTTCTATTAATTTCGGTATATTGAATGATTACAAGATTGTTGTTTATATAAAAACAAAAGAGACCTAAATGGAAAGATAAGATATAGTAATTAATACAGACACCTAAATGGAAAGATAATCAACACTAATGGAAATAAAACAAAAACAACTTAATCTCCAATCCCACCAATCACTCATTTTGTTTCCTGACTTTGGTCACACTGTACAACTCATTGCAACACTCCCCCTCAAGTTGGTAGGTAGATGTCTTTGATACCCAACTTGTCCAATGAGTTGTTAAATGGTCGGAACATCTTTTGTTAGCATGTCTGCTAACTGGTCTTCTGATTTCACATGTGGAAAACATATTATTTTATCTTCAAGTTTCTCTTTTATGAAATGTTGATCTACTTCAATATGTTTGGTCCTATCATGTTGAACAGGATTCTGAGTAATTTGTACAGCTGACTTGTTATCACAGAACAACTTTATTGTTGAACTTGAGTCAAGACCTATTTCTATTAATAATCTCTTCAGTCAAAGAAGTTCACAAATTCCTTTTTTCATACTTCTAAATTCTACCTTTGTGCTAGATAAAGCCACCACGTTCTGTTTCTTGCTTCTCCAAGTAGCTAAGTTTCCTCCAACAAAGGTCAAATAACCTGTTGTTGATCTTCTATTTGTTGAACTTCCAGCCCAATCTATGTCTGTATATCCATTAATATTCAAATGACCCAGACGATGAATTAAGATAATGCAGAATACGAGTGAACGCCCCCATGTATTCTTCACTAGGATTATGCATGAATTGACTAACATGACTTACTGGATATGCTATATCCGGTCTTGTATGGGATAAATAAATCAACTTGACAATAAGCCGTGATACCTCTCTTTGTTTGTTGGCATCTGATTTGGATGCTCTTTTAGCCCATAATTTTGAACTCTAGGAGTGTTAACTGATCTGTAATTGAGTATTACTGTTTCTGCCAATAAGTCAAGAACATATTTTTTTGATAAAGGAAAATTTCTTTGCTAGATCGAGCCACCTCTCTAAGAAAATACTTAAGCCCCCAAGGTTCTTCATTTCAAACACTATAGCTAAATACCTTTGCAACTTCATAATCTCTTCTTTGTCATTTCCTGTAATTATCATAGCATCAACATAGATAATTAAGATTGTCACTATACGTCTTCAGAAATTTAAGAATAAGGTGTGATCAACATTGCTTTGCTTGCAACCTCGTCTCTTCATGGCCAAGCTAAAGCGTCCAAACCACGCTCTTAATGATTATTTCAATCCATATAAAGTTTTTTTAACTTGCATACAGTTCCTGCTTCTAAAGAAACAAAGCCTTACGGAATTTCCATATATACTTTCTATTCAAGATTACCATGTAAGAAAGCATTTTTCACATCATATTGATGTAATGGCCAATTCAAATTAGCAGCAAACGATAGTAGTACTCTCACGATATTTAATTTTGCTATAGGAGAAAAAATCTTTGTATAATCTATACCATAAGATTGAGTGTATCCTTTTTCCACAAGTCTCGCTTTGTAACAGTCAATCGATCGATCAGCACTATATTTGAAAGTGAACACCCAAATGTATCCTACCACTTTTTTTCCTTTAGGTAGCGATACTAGTCTCCATGTATTCATATTCTACAATGCTTCCATTTCTTCCTTTTTTGCTTGAGTCCACTTTGAGTCACTCCAGGCCTCTTATACAGTGCTAGGAATTTTGTAAGGGATAACTTGTATGTGACTGCTTTGAGCGATTTTGACGAATTTTCTGTGCTAACATAGTCAGCTATTAGGTATTTTTCTTTCATTTCTTCAAGATATGGAAAGTATCGATTCAGCGGCTACCCTCGATTATGGTTGAAAGGGAGTTTATATATGGAAGGACTATCTAGTTCATTATTAGGAGTAGAATTCAGAGATTGTATCTCAAGACTGCACTTAGGAGATTGGTTTTTATGTGGTACTAAGCTTTGAGTGACAATTTGTTCTGTCATCTATTCATGTGTATATTCTGGCTCATCCTGCACATCCTTTTGTATACTCACACCATGCTTTAGATTCTTCCATCAAGTTGATTGAGTCATCAAAGCTAGATTATTATCACTATGCTTTAGAGGTTCTTCCATCAACTGGGGTTTGTTATTCAAAGCTGGATTGTCTTCGAGAAATGGCTAATTCTCTCAATCAATTGCACTCTGCTTTTCACTAAGTTTCTCTCCATGAAGAGAAGAGTCCATACAACTCTCAAGAAAAAAATAGTTTTGATTCTAAGAAAGTAACATCCAATGTGACATACAACTTTCTACTTCTAAGATCATAAAAATGGTAGCCTTTCTTATGATCGTCATATCCAAGAAAAACACAACGAACATCACACGGATCTAGTTTAAGTCGGTGATTTTTGTAGAGATGGACATAAGCTACACAGCCAAATACTTAGGGTTCAAGCATTAGTACCGATGGTAATGAAGAATAATCAGCAAGTGTCTGTAATGGAGTTTGAAAGTTCAATACTCGTGATGGCATCCTGTTCAGCAAGTAAACCCAAGTACAAACTACATTCATCCAATAACATCGAGGTGCTTTAGATGTTATCAAAAGAGATCTAGCAGTTTTCAAAATATGTCTATTTTTTCGTTCTACGACACCATTTTATTAAGGTGTTTGAGTGCAAGACGTTTCATCAAGTATTCCATTCTCTCAAAAGTAATCAGCAAACTGGTTACTCGTATATTCTCCATTATTAACTGATTGTAGAACTTTCACAATAGCAGAGAATTGAGTTCTTATCATGTTATGAAATGAACAAAAAATCTCAAACACCTCATCTTTACCTTTCATCAAATAAAGTCAAGTCATACGTGCATAATTATCTACAAATGTCACAAGTAGTCTAATTAAATTAAGATGGGAGCTGGACCCCAAATTTTTGAGTGAATTAACATAAACAATGTTTCACATTTATTCAACCTTATTAGATACGAAACACGATGAATCTTATCAAGAATACAATCTTTACATTTGAACTTTGTTTCTCCTAAATTTAAGAATAAACTTGGCAGTAAACACCTTAAATAAGAAAAAGATGGGTGGCTTAGTCCGTGATGCCATAACCATATTTGTTTTTCCTTGTTACTCATTCCCCGAGCTGCATTTTTCAAGCCACAATTATAATCATCCATGTAATATAGGCCTCCTTGCTTAGTACCACGACCAATAATCTCCTTCGTGGAAATATCCTAATATAGACAAAACTTTGGATATATTAGTGCACAACAATTCAATTCCTCCATTATTTAACCCACAGATAATAATTTATTGGAGAGAGAGGAGACAAGTAAAGTATTTTATAAAGAGATATTAGTGTTAGTGTCACTCTTTCAACCCCTTCAACAGGATATGTCACTCTAGTTGCGTTAACTATGCATGTGTATCTAGATTAAGTCGAATCTACTAAATCAGGAGAATCAAAGGTCATATGATTGGTTGCCCCTAAATCAATAATGCAACCATGATTACCTAAATCGTTATGAGCCATAGAGTAGTTGACACTTGCCGGTGAAATATCCTCAGGTTGTGGTAGTAATGTCAATGATTTATCTCTTTTTTAGTTCTTCCCAATGTTTGCCAATAAGGCTCCACCAACCTCCTACTTCCTTTTATTTTTCATTTCATACCACCAATTTGAAGTCCTATTCAGTTGGAAGCATATCTCTATTGTATGTTTCAGGTTTCCACAGTGTGTACAACCACCTCTTCTTTCTTGTTCCTTTTGTTTTAACGTGTTATACTTGTCATTAATCATTGGTTGAAGAGAGCATTGCCTTCGAGATCCTTGTCCCGCCCTTGAAATCATAGTTGTACTACTCATGTCCTCCTCTTTAGTCAACATTACAGATTGCCTTATGTTTTCTTGCCGAACAAGTGCATATGCTTCCTCTACAGTAGAAAATGGATTAAGTTGCAAGACATTACCTCTTATTTTATCAAGTTTGTCATCCAATCCATCTATAAAAGTATATATTTTATCTTCTTGTAACATAGAAATATATTTTTTAATATCACATTGACATTTCATTGGATTTAGTCGATAAAAATTAATTTCTCTTCACTGGATTTAGTCGATAAAAATTAATTTCTCTTCACTTGAATATGGTTGAAATACGTCTCAATGGATTTCCGTCCTTGCTTCAAGTTCATCACTTTTCTCTTCAAATAATAAACTTGAGACGTGTCACCTCCATTAAAATATTTTGTAGTAATAGCATTCCTACTGATTTTGTTGTCAGAAATTGAATATAATTTCCAATTAACTTGGAATCCATCAAGTTGATTGATGTCGCCCAAAATATACCTCCAAAAAAGTATAACGCGGTCAATGTATCATATATAGAACCCAACTAGGTTGGGGTCGATCCCACAGGGAATAGGACTAAAGTCTGTCGAATGCTAGTCTGAGTAATTGACAAGTAAGTAAAGCTGGGGGGGTTTTGTAAGCAAGTGATAACAGTAACGATTGTTGATTTTTGGATTTGTAATCAATATAAGAAATACACTAGGACTGTGATCCCTAATGATTCTTTGACTCCACCGGTTACTTATGCTGGAAAAATTATCCCGCTGCGCTGCATGCAAAATCTAATAAGATATGTTCATCTAAACGTCTCGCGACCTTGGTTAGATGAATATCACTCTTCTTCTCTCAGTCTCCGAGTGTCGCACTACTAACCCTTGTCATGGATCTCAGATAACTATCCTTGTTACAACTCAAGTTATTAGATGAAGGTTGATAACTTCAAATCTCTGTTCTTATTCTCTTTTCTCAATCTCTACCTCTCTCTCTCTCTCTCTCTAGAAAGTTTAGAATACAGGCGAGTTTCTAACATTTGCAACTGTTAAAAGATCAATCACAACGAAAGAAATAACAATACATGCATTCACATCGGTTCAGAATTGCTTTGCACTTAACCTATTTTGTTAATTCCTCATGGTTCACACAAACCTAGTTGATGGGTTTAGTTACTCATGGTTGTAAGAACATAAGAAGAATTCAATGATGAAAACATAATTGTAAACTCACAATAAGAAGAAAACTCAGAAATCTCAATATGAATAAAACCCTAGAATCGATGTTCCAAGATTACAAAATCAATAATGTGTTTTAATCCTCAAAATAATAAAATAACCAACTAAAATTAATGTAGTGACTAACTCCTAAACATAGGACAATATAAGGGTATTTATAGATACAAGGTGAATCCTATCCTAAACAAAACAGGAGAACAAAGTCGACAACTTTCCACGGTTCTGTGACTTGGTGTCGTGGAACCAAGTCACGTCACATGGGTCCTACAGGGGAAATCAGGCCACTTTACAAACTTTTAGGAGTCGACCCACGGCACCGACCTACGCCATATAGGTCGACTCACGTGATGTGGGTCCTGTTGTGAGTCACTTCTCTAGTATGGACTTGGCTCTTTCGTATTCAAATACTTCGTTCTCGTGCATGATTCTTCCTTTCTGTTCATTTTGCCTCCAAAAACCTATTCTCCTGCAATATAGAACAGAAAACACATCATACCAACCAAACATACCCAAGTTATTACATATTTTCCTTGTTTTAAGCATCGAAAGTGTCATGAAACCATGGCACATCAACACCCTCAACTTAGAATGTTTGTATGTCCTCAGGCAAACAAAATAAAATAAAAACAATTGATGCTTAACTAAGTGAAACCTAAGAGACCTACGACAGTCGACTTATCGTTTTTGGCACCAAAACTTTTCTGACCCCTTCTATTTGCAAATCAAAACCACGGTGTGTATACATGCATCATATTATCATGACACAGAAGGGATCAAGTGATGGCATCTGATTATGAACAAACAACTAAGCATATATGCAAATGACATTATCCGAACAAATAGCAGCTAACAATGCAACCCATGTACTCTCACAACAAAGAAGTCCCATGCACTCACAGTCTACTAATGAATATCAAAGTAGGGACTGGGTCAAAACACTCTCTCACACACAAAGAAGTTCAAGTGATGTGCATGAAATATCATAGGCTTGCCTTTATTTTCTATACCTTAGTTTTTCGGACAGGTGGACTAGGATCACTTTAGGACTTTCATCGGCTTGTAATGTAGTCTTGAGGACGGGTGTGGTACATATGGATATAGTGACTCAACCCTCCTTGACACTACACTATTTTTGGCTCCACTTTCCAACCATTCTTATTTTACTCTCCCTTATTCTTCTTCATTTGTTTTCAGAGTTTGGTTGTGGTTTTCTTCATACTTTCAAAACACATTTATTTTCTTTTTTATTTATTTACTCACTTTTTTTTCACACACAAATCTGTTCTCTTTTTATTTTACTAACTCCTTCTTCATACCCAAATCAAACTACGCACCCCTATAATAGCCATCCTCAACGTAGGCGATTTGCCTAAGTTGAGGTACACAATGTCCAAGGAGGGACCAGGGTCAAGAAAGGTTCATTATAACTCAAAATGGGAAGGTGAATAGGCTAATGAAATAAATAGGTCAACTATGGCTCAAAATCGGGATCAAGGGATATTTATTTTATTTGGTCAGACATTTAGGCTAAAAGTGGACTTATTCACAAACGGCCTATGATCCTTTCCTAAACACTATCCTATAACCTAGGCAAGACTAACCGGTCAAGTTCTGGATCGCACAAATAAAGTGAAAATGACCTCACCCACACATAGCACAGGGTTACACTATTAACTACTACCTATCCAGTTCATGCATTGCTATCTACCATCATGTTGCCTATAATACTAATGTCATAACAAGATCCAACAACTGTCATAACTAACATACTATACACACAGTTCAAAATAAATTTTTTAGGAGGGGTGTCCTTTAAACAATAAAAAAGCATCATTATCATTCTAAGTTCGTTCAAAATTGGACTGCACTAAGGTTCCCCTATTTTTCTCCTAATTAAACATGAAAACACATAATAATATAAATAACAACTTAAACATGTCGGTTCTACTATGATAGCATACTTAGGGGAAAAGAAAACACAGCAACAAAGCCCCTTAAGTGGTGGTATACCCTCACCCCCAACTAAATAATAGTGCACTGCCTTCAGTGCACAGCTATTAATATGATAAGTGTAAGGGAGTGAAGACATACATGTGGAGCCCTAGGCTTCGGATGTGGGCCCGTCTACAGCAGGATTATCTGTATTCTCTCTGGGCTCTACGCTAGGTGCTTCCGATGGAGGGGGTGGCTGACTAGAGGATGCACCCCTTGCCCTATGCTCATGACCAATATGACTGACATGTTATTCTGCCCGGGAGGCCTTAGTCGCCCTTCGTAAATCACTCACAAACTCATCTCCACTATTATTCTAACCCTCAGGACTCCGTGTTCACTTGCCTCTAGCAATAGAAGGTTCTTAGTCAGCAAATAAATCCACCTCAAAAATTGATACTGAAGGTATCGGTGTAGGTATGGGTGGAATGATAGGAGTATGGCTAACTGTTAAATCTCAAACCTCTGCCCTCAACACAGCCACCTCCTTGGTCAACCCCGTCAGATCCGAGATATGGGCCTCTCTCAATCGGCTACCCATTCGATGCTCAAAACTGTCAATCCACCCATACAACTTACACATAAACTTATCCATAGCAGAAGTCATTCTAGCCTCAACTCTCACCTCAGAAGCCTCTATCGACGTCCTAACCCATGGATTAAGTTGAGATACCAACTTAGCCATCTGGGCCTCTGTGTGAGCCTGTCGCTCAATAACCTGTGTCTGTTTATCCACTAACTGCTACAAAAACTCTCGTGCAATTGCAACCATGCCAGACGAGGGTGGTGGTGTGGTAGTGCCTGTTGCCTCCTCATCAGTCACGGGGCCTGTGTCTTCGTTAGACAACCTCCTAGCCTCGGGGTCACTAACTGGTGCTGAAGTGCTAACCGATTTCTCTTGATCCACTTGTCTTTCAAAAAGGGCGGCGCCTGACGAAGTAGAGGGCTGAGACCCCCTCTGGGAAACCAAAATAGTACCTCGCTATTGAATCAATCCTACATCAGCTATGCGGGTCACCTCAATGGCATGATCTACTGCAGGCATTGTAACCACACCAGCACTATTACATAGGCCCTGAATCAGACAGGGGAAATGGATGTTGGTAAAGTCTCTAAAGGAGCACTCATGAATCTCCCTAATAATGTAGCGAGCAATGTTGATGTCATATCTAGCGGTGATGCTCGCTACCAGAATAGCTTGGTCAAGAGTAAGAGAATTATCTGCGCCTGTGGGATCGAGATGGTGCCGTACAACTGACCACCAAAACCTGCCCATAAAGTGAATCGAGGACTTCTTAATATCTAACTTCTCAGCTACCCATTTTGCATCTACGCCATCCTCAGCGATATACTGTGCAACCTACCGTAGTAGCTCTAAAAGTTGATCGGCATCCTTTATTTTGTTTCTATTTTTCATTGTCTCCATGCGGTGATCAAACTCACAGTACTAGCTGGAAGTGGTCGTTTGGCACCAAACAAGAACCTGTGGATAGTATACTCGGAGATGTCTACTCTGGTATCACGAACCAAAGTGTGAGTCAATGGTGGTTGGTCCTGATATCGCTGCTCATTTGGTGTGATTAATTCAATAGAAGCAGCATATGAAACATAGAACTCACGGACCAACTCTGAGCTATAGCTACTAGAAGGCTCCGCCATCTACCTAAATCCATAGCAATCAAACACTACCTTAATCTCGGGTAGTGCCTTTAACTCATCTAACCTATATCGGGGCTTCTTAGTGATACTTCATCTACACACACCCCGCTCAATCGACTCTGCATCTCTCTCATAAATGGCCTTCATACCCCAAACACACCACCTCTTATTTTTTCTCCATATTGTGGCTGTGGCCTGCTGTGCAGACACTTGTCTTTTTAAGAAAGCCGTGGAATTCTGAGCACCAGTGCCTGAAATAGATGTTGTCTCATCAGCCTCACCGCTACTACCGGACCCAGAATCATCCGCACCCTCAGCAATCTCATCGGTCCCAGGTGCATCAACCTCATCTTCAGTACTACTGGTTGCAAAAGCATCCACCCCCTCTTAAGACTGGGGGGAGGAATCAGATGACTGAATAGGAGTCACCAATAAAGGCTGAATCATGATTCGGGCTGCAGTCTGTGCCCTAGTTTGTTATCTTATGGCCCGAGGCACAAGAGAAGAATCATCCCTAGCAATCTTATAAACCTCTTTGAACCCACTTTTCTCCAGCTCCAAAGGCTCATCTCGCAGCCTTGATGTGACTTTTGGGTTATTGGTGCGAATTCACAAAAAGGAGGCATTATTCGAAGTGATCTTATCTTTGATAGAGTTTGGTAACATTGGGTTATGGGTTGCGGGGTCGGGTTCGACAATTTTGGGGTTTGGTCTGGTCGGGTATGGAGTTCGGTCGGGTTAGGGTGATGGGAATTTGAAATTTATTGTAATTGGGTAGTGAGAATTTATTAATTGGAGTGTTTGGTACTTGGGAAATTGAGTGAATGTAGGATTAGAAGTGTTAATTTGGATGAATCTTGGGAAAGAAATTGGGTATTTGGAAGCTTGAAAGATCGGTTTTAAGGTTTTCGAATGGGTAGTGTCAGATTTTAACAGAATAGCTGAAATTTTGGGTTGGGTCGGGTCGTATTTGTACATTCAGGGTGGGTTTAATTCTCACGATACCAACCCACGTCACATGGGTTGACCTTCATCACATGGGTCTCCTGTCGAAAGTTAGATTCCGCAATCAAAAAAAATGTTCTCTGATTCTCACGATACCAACCCACGTCACGTGGGTTGACCTACGTCATGTGGGTCCCCTACCATGGGTGGATTCCGCAATAAAAAATTCCCTCTAATTTTCATAATACCAAACCACGTCACATGGGTTGACCTATGTCACGTGGGTCACCACCGTGGTTTAAGCTACACACTTTTCAGTCCATATCTTTATTTTTAATTTATGACTGTTATCAATCCTTGGGTTGCCTCCCAAGTAGCGCTTGATTTAACTTCGCGGCACGACATAGCTAGGTTGGTTAATCAGACTTTACCAACCAGCCATTGGGTTGCCTCCCATGAAACGCCTGATTTAACGTCGCGACACGACCCAACTTTACTTGACTACTCAGACTTCATTAACACTAAACTCCTCACATGTCCTTATTTCTTCCATGGTTCCCACATAGTGATTTACAGGCTGCCCATTGACCTTGAATATAACATTGTCATCACCTTTCAGCTCAATTTCCCCATGCTGGAATACCCTAACCACCGTGAATGGTCCAGACCATTTGGACCTTAATTTTTTAGGAAACAAGCAAAGCCTAGAGTTAAAAAGCAATACCAAATCTCCCGATTGAAACTCTCATCGTTCAATCTTCCGATCATGACATAATATCATCTTCTCTTTATACAGTGATGATCTTTCATAAGCCCGTAGACGAAATTCATCCATCTCATTCATCTGCTCTAGTCTTAATTTAGCCGCATCACTACATTCCAGATTCAACCTCTTCAATGCCCATAATGACTTATGTTTAAGTTTGATAGGTAAATGGAACAATTTACTAAATACCAGATGATATGGAGATGCACCAATCAGTGTCTTGAATGCAGTTCGATATGCCCATAATGCATCATCCAATTTTCTTGACCAATCAGTCCTATTGGCATTCACCATCTTTGCCAAAATAGACTTAATCTCACGATTTGACACCTCAACTTGCCCACTCGTCTGAGGATGGTAAGATGTTGCCTCCTTATGTTTGACACCATATTTTTCAAGCCGGGTTTTGAACAGCCGATTATAGAAGTGGGATCCTCCATCACTAATGATAACTCGGGGTGTACCAAATCATGAAAATATGTTCTTTTTCAAGAATGTTATGACACTTCTTCCTTCATTATTGGGAAGCGCTATTATCCAACAGCTACCAAAATGTATTTCATCCCATGTGAGCTCATAAATGGGCCTATAAAATCGATTCCCCATACGTCAAACAATTCGAGCTCAAGAATAGTTGTCATAGGAAGTTCGTGCCTGCGCGAGATGTTCCCTTGTCTTTGACATTGGTCACAAGCCCAAGCATAGTCATGAGCATCTTTATATATGGTTGGACAATAATACCCGTATTGTAAGATCTTATGAGTAGTCCGCGCACCTCCATGATGGACCCCAACTGGAGATAAATGACATGCTTCTAAAATACTCATCATCTCGACTTTCGGAATACACCTTCGAATAATGCCAGCCACACACACCCTAAATAAATAAGGCTTATACCAGAATAACTTTCTCACCTCATGCATGAATCTCTTTCTCTGCTGATACGACATATCTTCCGAGACTAGATCACTTGTCAAAAAATTGGCAAAATCTGCAAACCAAGGGATTAATTCTTGTGATGCTGCCAACACTTGCTCGTCTGAAAAAGCATCATAAATATCAAGATCATCCCTTAATCTAAGCATGTCTTCCTCCTCAAGGCGTGATAGATGGTCTGCAACTAGATTCTCAGTCCCTTTTCGATCCTTGACCTCAAAATTAAATTCTTGCAATAGAAGTACCCACCGAATCAGTCTTGGCTTGGCATCCTTCTTTGACATAAGATATCTAAGTGTTGTGTGGTATGTATGCACAATCACTTTCGTACCAATCAAGTAAGATCAAAATTTCTCAAAAGCAAAGACCACTGCCAGCAATTCTTGCTCGGTTACAGTATAATTTTTTTGAGTTGGATTAAGTGCTTTGCTAGAGTAATAAATTGGATGTAGAATCTTCTCAAGCCTTTGTCCAAGGACTGTACCCAAGGCCACACTGCTAGCATCACACATAACCTCAAATGGCATCAGCCAATTTGGCAAAACAATGATAGGGGCTGAAATAAACTTCTCTTTCAGACACTCGAACGTTTTTAGACAAGCCTTATTAAACATAAATTCCACCTCCTTCTCTAAAAGCTTGCATAATGGATGTGCAATCTTAGATAAATCCTTGATGAATCTTCTATAAAAACCTTGTGTCCCAAGAAACTTTGAATTCCTTTAATCGAAACAGGTGGAGGTAACTTTTCAATCACCTCTATTTTGGCTTTGTCAACTTCAATACCCTTCTTTGAAATTCTATGCCCCAATACGATACCCTCATTAACCATAAAGTGACATTTTTCTCAATTTAGCACTAAGTTGCACTCCTCGCATCTTTGGAACACATTAGCAAAGTGGGCTAAGCATTCATCAATGAGTCTCCCACAATAGAGAAATCATCCATAAAAACCTCAATAGTGTCTTCCACCATGTCGGAGAAGATGGACATTATGCACGCTGGCAAGTGGTTGGTGCATTACGTAAACTGAAGCTTCCTTTTGAATGCGAACGTCCCATATGGACAAGTGAAATGGTCTTCTCTTGGGCCTCAGGAGCAATGAAAATCTGATTATACCCCGAATAATCGTCAAGAAAACAATACCATCCTCAACCAGCAAGACGATCTAACATCTGATCCATGAAGGGCATAAGAAAGTGATCATTTTTGGTCCAAGAATTCAGCTTTCGATAATCCATGTAAACTCTCTATCCAGTAACCGGCCTCATTGGGATTAACTCATTCTTGTCGTTTGGAACTGCAGTGATTCCTCCCTTTTTTGACACACACTGAACTGGGCTCACCCATTTGCTATCAGCGATGGGGTATATCACACCCGCATCTAACCACTTGATGATTTCTTTCTTCATAACTTCTTGTATATGTGGGTTCAGACGACGTTGGTGCTCGATACTTGGTATGCACTCAGGTTTAAGCTAAATTCTGTAAGTGAAAATACCAGGTGAAATCTCGATAATGTCAGCGATGGACCAACAAATGGCCCTCTTAAACCTTTTCAGCACTGAAATAAGAGCGTCTATGTTCTACTCCACTAACTTAGAAGAAATAATCACGGATAAGGTGTTGTTGGCTCCCAAAATCGCATAGCAAAGGTGAGACGGGAGAGCCTTAAGCTCCAAAACTGGAGGCTCCTCAATAGAAGGTCGAGCCGGTAGGGTTACCCTATTTTTTAAATTAAGATCAAGTTTCTTAGGAGCATAAGTGTATGATCCCCTACCAATGAGTTCACCAACCATCTCATCGTATTCCTCAATACCATCGCTATCAAAATTTATAACCACGGTCGCAAGAGCTTCTACGCCCAACCTTTCTTTAATAGGCACGACAATGTCACTCTCTTCAAGTGTATCTATTACAGAAATCACCCGCATATCTTTTGTTTGCTTTATGGAACGGTAAACATTGAAAGTGACATGTTCATCATTCAACCTGAATTTCATCTATCCAGTTTCCATGTCAACCAATGCATGGCCAGTGGCAAGGAATGATCTTCCCAAGATGATGGGAACCTAGAAATCAACTTCACAATCTAGAATCACAAAGTCAGCCGGGAATATGAAAGATGCAACCTTTACCAAAACATTATACAAAATGCCCATCAGCCTTTTTACAGTTCTATCCGCCATAAGGAGTCTCATAGAAGTTGGTTTCGATGCTCTCAATCCTAACTACTTAAAAATGGCTAGCGGTATCAAGTTAATGCTAGCACCCAAGTCACACAAAGCTTTTGCAAAATTATAGGACCTAATAGTACAAGGAATTGTGAAGGATCCCGGATCAAAACTGATAATTTTCTTCTTCGTCACCAAATCTTTCATGAATTTTGCATAACCTGGAATCTGTTCTAAAGCCTCGACGTGAGGAATATTTACCGATAAGTCCTTTAACATTGAGATAAATTTTTGATATTTATTCTCTTCAGCTTTCTTTTTCAACCTTTGAGAAAAGGAATGGGGGAGGTCGAGAAATTTATTTGCACACTTAAGGGACCTCTTTTTCCTTCTCGTTATCAGATTTTGCCTTTTTGTTAGCATCATGAGGCTTTTGAATTGTATCACCCTTTGAATTCTCCGGCTCTAGCTCAGTTTCTACATCAACTATTATCGGCTCATCTTTCTTACCACTATCCATAGGTATGGACGGGTCAGTCGTGCACTTCTCGCTTCTAGTAGTAATAGCCAAACAATGACTATCATTCTTCAAATTCTGGATGGTGTTTCTCGAAAGGGTACCTGGTTGACGCTGGTTCAATGCCACCTATATCTGCCCTAACTATTGCTCCAACTGTTTAATGGCAGTCGAATGAGATTCTACTTTCTGACTTATTTCCGAAATGTCTGACGTAATCTTCTTCAAGAAACTCTCCTGACTCTCTGACCCTTTAATTAGTTTATTGAGAAGGTCTTTCATTCTTGAATTTCCATAATCAGGATCGCGGTTTCCCGGTGGAACATATGTGCTACTCTTCTCTTTATAATCATCCTTTCACCTCTAATCACCTTCACGATCTAGTTCTGTTTCTCTATATCCTGACTTATTGTAATTGTCTCTATAGTAGTTCCGACCTTGATTTCCTTGCCTTGAGTTCCAAGAGTCTTAATTAGACCCTTGACCCTTGGCTCGAAAATCTGTTACCTCTCGATCAAAGTACTTAGCCTCCTCATTAGATTCATAATCTTTATGCCTAGGTGTTTTGCCTTGTGTACCTATGGCATGTACCTTCTCAGCACCTTCAGCTACAATCTGCTTGGCCAACAAGACAATTTTTGTCCTCAACTGTGCAACCTCTTGAGCTACAGATTCATCCAAAGCCCGTTATACTATCGAGGCTCCAATAGTAGATGTCCTAGCAGATGTATCTGCCTCAAGAGTATGTCATCCTCGATTGGTCATACTGATAGTTCCCATCTCAGAATCATAAATGCTCTGTCAGTGATAGTATCTGCTACAGCTTTAGTATTGGCGTTTAAAGCCCTGTAGAAGATTTCAAGTAAGCTCCTACGACTCGTCCTATGATTTGGAATATTCTGCATTTTCTTCTTAAACCTTAACCATGTCTTGTAAAGTGCTTTAGAATGTAGTTGTCTGAAGTTGTAAATCTCATCCTTCAACTATAGCATCTTGGAGGGTGGGAAAAATCTCTCCATAAATTGATTTCCCAACTCTTGTCAAGTAGTGATGGAACCTCGTGGTAACTCGACCAACCACAGAGTCGCTTATCCTGTTAGAGAGAATAGAAACAATCTCAAACGAATAACCTCTTGGTCAATTCCAGGCAAATTATATGAATTGCAAACCCCCCACAAAGTTCATCACATGCATGTTCGGATCGTCTGTAGGAAGACCAGCAAACGCACCTTTCAAGATTAGCAGGTGAATCATGGCACTTGTAATGTTAAACTTAGTGCCCTGAGGTAGCTCTGGTGGAATAATAGCACCAATCTTAATCAGCTTGAAATAAACCACATCTGCTTCTTCAGGATTATCATATATCAGCACATGTGGTCTTTAAGGTGGTTGTTGCACCCTCAGTCTTCTTTGTCTCTCTTCAAGTACAGCGAGATGTTGTGCTGCTTGCATTCCTTGATGATTTCTATCCGCTTGTCTAAGAGTTGTTTCCCTTGTATTTTCCTATGACGTTAATTGAGTAGTGATTTGCTCGACAGTTTCATATCCAGTCGGATGAATTGGTGGCTGGTTATGAATACCATCTGCAACTACAGGATCCTGAACTCTGTCAGTGTTTGATGTGTCATGATTGCATGGCACTTTCGATGCTTAAAACAAGAAAAATATGTAATAACTTGGGTATGTTTAGTTGGTATGCTGTGTTTTCTGTCTTACTTAACAGAGAAATAAGTTATGGAGGCAAACTGGAGAAAAAGGGAAGAAGCATGCAATATAATAGAGCATTTGAAGAAGAAAAGAGCCAAGTCGAAGCAGGGGAGTGTCCCATGGCAGGGACTCACGTTAAGTGAGTAGACCCATGCCATGTGGATTGGTGCCGTGAGTCAACTCCTGCAGACTGGAAGGAAGCCTGCTTTCCATGCCAGGGATTCATGGCACGTGAGTCTACCCACGTTACGTGGATTGGTGCCATGAGTCAACTCCTAAAGATTAAAAGGAACCCGTTTTCTACGACACGACCCACGTGGTGTGACTTGGTTCCACGACACCAAGTCACGGTACTGTGGAAAAGTGCCGACTCTATTTTCCTATTTTTTTTAGGATAGGATTCATCTTGCATCTATAAATACCCCTATATTATCCTATGTTTAGGGGAGTCATTACATTGTTTTGAGATATATTTTCATTATTTTGAGTTCATAAATACATTATCAATTTTGTAATCTTGGAACACTAATTCTAGGGTTTTATTCAATATTAAGATTTCAGAGTTTTCTTCTTATTGTGAGTTTACAATTATGTTTTCTTAATTGAATTCTTCTTGTGTTCTTGCAACCATGAGTAGGTAAACCCATCAACTAGGGTTGTATGAACCATGAGGAATTTACGAAATGGGTTAAGTGCAAGGCAATTCTGAACCGTTGTGAATACATGTATTGTTATTTCCTTCGTTGTGATTGATCTTCTAACGGTTACAAATGTTAGAAACTCGCATGTATTCTAAACTTGCTTAAGAGAGAGGTAGATATTGGGAAAAGGGAATAACAACAGAGATTTGAAGCTATCAACCTTCATCTAATAACTTGAGCCATAACAGGAATAGTTATATGAGATCCAGGACAAGGGTTAGTAGTGCGACACTCGGAGACCGAGAGGAGAAGAGTGAAATTTGTCTAACCAAGGTCGAGAGACTTTTAGATGAACATATCTTGTTAGATTTTGCATGTAACGTATAGGATAGTTTTGCTAGCACAAGTAATCGGTGGAGTTAGGAATCATTAGGGATCACAGTCCTAGTGTATTTCTCATATTGTTTACAAATCTGAAAATCAGCAATCGTTACAATTACTACTTACTCATACCCCCCCCCCCCAAGTTTTACTTACTTGCCAATTACTCAGACTAGCATTCGACTGACTTTTGTCCTATTCCCTGTTGGATTGACCCCAACCTAGTTGGGTTCTATATTTGATACAATGACCACATTATACTTTTCTGGAGGTATATGGATACCCCGGGGAATTATGGCTATGAAAGTTGAGTAGTTTGCTTGTTGGAGTTGTTTGGTTTTATTTTTCTATACTTTTAAGGGCACACACCGGTGTATGCCAAATACTAGGTGTCAAGGTAATCCCCTGATTCCACATGATCCTGAGATAGAAAGAACACTAAGAGCTAATCAAAGAATGGTGAATACCGACGAAGTTCAGGATCCTGCAGCCGCGGGAGACATTCATAACTAACCAATTCAGCCAGTTGGTCATGAAATAGTGGACCAAACTACCGCTCGATTGAAATGGGAAGATCAAGCTAGGCAAGCTACTCTTAGGCAAGCAGATAGAGATAATCGAGCTATGCAAGAAGCAGCACAACGTCTGGCTGATACTGAAGAAAGACAAAGAAGGCTGAGGGCGCACCAAACACCTCAAAGACTATATACACTAGTTTTTGATAATCCAGAAGAAGAGGATGTGGCTTATTTTGAGCCAGTAGAGGCTGGTGCCATTATCCCACCAGAATTACCTTAGGGCACTAAGTTCGACATTACAAGTGCGATGATCCACCTGCTTAACTTGAAAGGCGTATTCGCTGGTCTTCCTACGGATGATCCAAACATGCATGTGATGAACTTTGTGGGGGTCAACACTTCATATAATTTGCCTTGAGTGGACCAAGAGGCTATTCGATTAAGAATGTTCCCATTCTCTCTAACAGGAGAAGCGATTTTGCGGTTGGCCGAATTACCACGAGGCTCCTTTACTACTTGGAACGAGTTGAGAAATCAAATTCTGGAGAGATTTTTCCCACCCTCCAAGATGCTATAATTGAAGGATGAGATTTATAACTTCAGATAACTACATTCTGAAGCACTTTACGAGACATGGCTAAGGTTTAAGAAAAAGCTGCAAAATGTTCCAAATCATAGGATAAGTGGTAGGAGTTTACTTGAAATCTTCTACAGGGATTTAAATGCAAATACCAAGGCTGTAACAGATACTATCACTAACAGACCATTTATGATTCTGAGATGGGAACAAGCTTCAGAGATTTTAGATCGTATCACTAAGACCAGCTGAAGATGGCATACTCGGGAGGCAGATACATCTGCTAGTACATATGCTATTGAAGCATCAGCAGTACAATAGGCTTTGGATGAATCTGTAGCTTAAGAGGTTGCACAATCGAGGACAGAAATTGGTTTTCTAGCCAAACAGATTGCGGCTTGAGGTGCTAAGAAGGTGCATGCCGTAGGAGCACAAGGTAAAACACGTAAGCATGACGATTATGAATCTGATGAGAAAGTTAAGTACTTGGATCAAGAAGTGGTGGGTTTTTGAGCCAAAGGCCAAGGGTCTAATCAAGACTCTTGGATCATGAGGCAAAGGAATCAAGGTCAGAACTATTATGGAGACAATTACAACAAGTCAGGATATAGAGACAGAGAGCGATATCGTGATGCAGACTGGAGGCAAAAAGATGATTACAATGAGAAGAGTGGTGCTTATGTTCCACTAGGGAACTGTGTTGGTGACTACGAAAATTCACGACTGGAAACCCTTCTTAATAAGTTGGTTAAAGGATCAGAAAACTAAGAAAATTGCTTGAAGAAAATTAGGGCGGACATTTTGAGAATAAGTCAGAAGGTTAAGTCTTACTCAACTGCAATAAAATAGTTGGAGCAATAGTTCGGGAAGATATCAGTGGCATTGAACCAACGTCAACCAGGCACTCTTCCAAGCAACACCATCCAAAATCCAAAAAATAACGGTCATTGTTTGGCCATTACTATAAGAAGTGGGAAAAGCATGACTAACCCATCTATTTCTGCAGATAATGGTAAGAAAAATGAGCCAGTGGTGGTTGATAAAGAGGGTGAGATGAAGCCAGAAAATTTAGCAGTGGACAATAATGCAGCTCACAAACCCCACAATATTAATAAGGAAGTTGAATCTGAGAAGAGGCAGGAGAAGGAGGTGTCATAAGTTTTGAAAACTATCCCACGACCTCCTCCTTCCTTTACTCAAAGGTTGAAAAGGAAGGTCGGGGAGGGTAAATACTAGAATTTTATTACAATGTTGAAAGAACTATCAGTAAATATCCCTCTTATTGAGGTGTTGGAGCAGATGCCTGGTTAAGCAAAATTTATGAAAGATTTGGTGTCGAAGAAGAGAACTGTCAGTTTTGAGATGACAGATAACTTACATCATTATAGTGAAATTGCTTCGCATTCCCTAGTAGAAAAAGAAGGAGGATCCAAGAGCTTTCACAATTCCTTGGACTATCAGGTCTTCCAACTTTGCAAAAGGACTGTGTGATTTGGGTGGTAGCATTAACTTGATGCCGCTAGCTATTTTCAACCAGTTAGGGTTGGGAGCACCAAAACCAACTTCTATGAGGCTTCTTATGGCAGATAGAACCGTGAAAAAACTTATGGGCATTCTGTATAATGTTTTGGTGAAAGTTGCATCTTTTATTTTTCCAGCGGACTTTGTGATTCTTGATTGTGAAGTTGATTTCGAGGTTCCCATTATCCCGAGGAGACTATTCTTTGCCACTGGTCGTGCATTGGTTGACATGGAAACTAGGTAGATGAAATTCATGTTAAATGATAAACATGTTACTTTCAATAGTTGTCGTTCCATGAAGCAACCAAAAGATATGCGGGTGATTTCTGTAATTGATACGTTTGATGAGAGTGGCATAGTCATTTCGATTGAATAAAAGTTGGGGGTAGAAGCTCTTGCAGCTGTGATTATGAATTTTGACAGAGATGGTATTGAGGAATATGATGAGATGATTGGAGTGCTTGCTGGTAGGGGATCATACACTTTTACTCCAAAGAAACTTGATCTCGATTTGAAGAATAAGGTGACCCCACCGACTCGCCTTTCTATTGAGGAGCCTTCAGTTTTGGAGCTTAAGGCTCTTCCATCTCATCCTCGCTATACATTTTTGGGAGCCAATAACACCTTGCCCATAATCATTTCTGCTAAGTTAGCAGGATGACAGTTAGAGGCTCTGGTTTTAGTATTGAAGAAATTTAAGAGGGTCATTGGTTAGTCCATTGCTGATATTATAGAAAATTCACCCAGCATTTGTACTCATAAAATTCAACTTGTTCCTGAGTGTACACCGAGCATTGAGCCCCAACATCGTCTGAACCTACCTATGCAAGAAGTTGTGAAGAAAGAAATCATTAAGTGGTTAGATACAGGGGTGGTTTACCCCATTGCTGATAGCAAGTGGGTAAACCCAGTTCAGTGTGTGCCAAAGAAGGGAGGAATCACCGTGGTTCCAAATGACAAGAATGAGTTAATTTTAATAAGGCCGATCATAGGATGTAGAGTTTGCATGGATTATCGAAAGCTGAATTCTTGGACCGGAAAGGATCACTTTACCATGTCTTTCATGGACCAGATGTTAGACCGTCTTGCTGGAAGAGGGTGATGTTGTTTTCTTGATGGTTATTCAGGATATAATCAGATTTTCATTGGCCCCCAGGACCAAGAGCAGACCACGTTCACCTGTCCATTTGGGACTTTCGCATTCAAAAGGATATCATTTCGGGTTATGCAGTGTGCCAACCACTTTTCAGCGTTGCATGATGTTTATTTTCTCTGACATGGTGGAAGACACTATTGAGGTTTTAATGGATGATTTTTCTGTAGTGGGAGACTCTTTTGACGACTATCTAGCCTACCTCACTAATATGCTGCAAAGATGTGAATAGTGCAACTTAGTGCTAAATTGGGAGAAATGTCACTATATAGTTAAAAAAGGTATTGTATTGGGACATCGAATCTCAAAGAAGGGTATTAAAGTAGACAAAGCAAAGTTTGAGGTGATTAAAAACTTACCCCCACCTATTTCTGTGAAAGGGATTCTAAGTTTTTAGGTCATGTTGGCATTTATAGAAGATTCATTAAGGATTCCTCTAAGATTGCACATCCATTATGCAAACTTTTGGAGAAAGAGGTGAAGTTCATGTTTGATGGGGCGTGCCTAAAAGCATTTGAATGTCTGAAAGAGAAGTTGATTTCAGCTTCTATCATTGTCGCACCAGATTGGACAACGCCATTTGAGGTTATGTGTGATACTAGTGGAGTGGATTTGGGTGCAATCCTTGGCCAAAGACATGAAAAGATTCTACATCCAATTTACTATGCGAGCAAGGCACTTAATCCAGCCCAAAAGAATTACACTGTGACTGAGCCAGAGCTGTTGGTGGTGGTTTTTGCTTTCGAAAATTTTTGATCTTATTTGATTGGTACAATGGTGATTGTACATACAGACCACGCAACACTTAGATATCTTATATCAAAGAAGGACGCCAAGCCAAGGCTGATTCGGTGGGTAATTCTATTACAAGAATTTGCTTTTGAGGTCAACGACCGAAATGGGACTAAGAATCAGGTTACATACCACCTAATCACGCCTTGAGAAGGAATCCATGCTTAAAATAAGGGATGATCTTGATATTTATGATACTTTTCCAGACGAGCAAGTGTTGGCAGCATCACAAAACTTAATCCCATGGCTTGCAAATTCTGCCAATTTTTTGGTAAGTGATATAGTCCTAGAAGATATGTCGTTCCAGCAAAGGAGAAGATTCATTCATGATGTGAGAAAATTCTTCTGGGATGAGCCTTACCTTTTTAGGGTGTATACTGATGGTATGATTCAAAGGTGTATCCCGAAGGCCGAAATGATGAGTATTTTGGAAGCATGTCATTCATCTCCAGTTGGGGGTCATCATGACGGTACGCGAACTGTGCATAAGATCTTACAATGTGGATATTATTAGCCCATCATCTATAAAGATGCTCATAACTATGCTCGGGCTTGTGACCAATGTCAAAGACAAGGGAATATCTCGCGTAGACACGAACTCCCTATTATAACAATCCTTGAGCTCAAATTATTTGATATATGGGGAATTGATTTTATAGGCCCATTGGTGAGCTCACATGGGATGAAATATATTTTGGTAGTTGTCGACTATGTTTCTAAATGGGTGGAGGCAAGTACGCTTCCTAATAATGAAGGTAGAAGTGTCACGACATTCTTGAAAAGGAATATATTTTCACGATTTGGTACACCCCGAGTTATCATTAGTGATGGAGGATCCCCCTTCTGTAATCGGTTGTTAGAAATCTTGCTTCAAAAATATGGTGTCAAACATAAGGTTGCAACACCTTACCATCCGCAGACGAGCGGGCAAGTTGAAGTGTCAAATCGTTAGATTAAGTCTATTTTGGCGAAGATAGTGAATACTAATAAGACTGATTGGGCAAGAAGATTAGATGATGCACTATGGGCATATCGAACTGCATTCAAGACACCGATTGGTGTATCTGCATATCAGCTGTATTTGGTAAATTGTACTATTTGCCTGTCGAACTTGAGCATAAGGCGTAATGGGCATTGAAGAGGCTGAATCTAGAATAGAGTGATGCGGCTAAATATAGACTAGAGCAGATGAATGAGATGGATGAATTTCATCTTCGGGCTTATGAAAGTTCAGCACTATATAAAGAAAAGATAAAATTATATCATGATCGAAATATTGAACAATGAGAGTTTCACCCAGGAGAGTTGGTACTACTTTATAAATCCAGGCTTTGTTTGTTTCCTGGAAAGTTAAAGTCCAAATGGTCCAGACCATTCACGGTGATTAGGGTGTTCCGCATGGAGCAATCGAGCTGAAAGGTGATGATAATGTTCTATGCAAGGTCAATGGGCAGTGTGTAAAACGCTATGTGGGAATCACAAAAGAAATAAGGACATGTGAGGAGCTTAGTCTTGATGAAGTCTGAGTAGTAAAGC
This sequence comes from Capsicum rhomboideum, assembly GCA_031232105.1. Lineage (NCBI taxonomy): Eukaryota > Viridiplantae > Streptophyta > Magnoliopsida > Solanales > Solanaceae > Capsicum > Capsicum rhomboideum. Next base: position 39,154,091 of record CP124716.1, read on the forward strand.
TAGACACATCGTGTCGTGATGTTAAATCAGGCGCTTCATGGAAGGCAACCCATGGGCTAGTTGGTGTAGTCTGAGTAACCAACCTAGCTACATCATGCCGCGATGTTAAATCAAGCGCTGCTTGGGAGGCAACCCAAGGATTGTTACTAGACGTGAGTTGAAAATAAAGTTGTGAAAAATATGCAGTTTAAAACCACGGTGTTGAACCACGTGACGTAGGACAACCTACGTGGCATGTATTGGTATCGTAGGAATCAAAGAAAATTTGTAGTTGAGGAATCCTACCCACGATAGGGACCCACGTGACGTGGGTTTGTATCGTGAGAATCAGAGAAAATTTGTGGTTGCGGAATCCTACCCACGACAAGGACCCATGTGATGTGGGTAGACCCACGTACCGTGGGTCTGTGTCGTGAAAACTAAACCCATCTTAAAATCCGATATCCGACCCCACCCAACCCTACTTATTTCGGTACAACATTAAATCCAACCAAAATCCTCACGAACCCAAATCCAAACAACCTCCCTATTTTCGAAGATTCATCAAATCTTCCACTTTAAATCATCCATCCCTCAAATTTCCACATACCAATTCCAAAATTTATCAATTCCCAATCACCATTTGGCCGAATTCATAAACCCCAGAATCCCAAAAATTTTAAAACCCTAGAACCCCCAAACCCAAACTAAATCCGACCCAAACCCAACCCATTTGATCTAAAATGCCTCCAAAAATAAACCCAAACGTGGATATATGGGTTCATCTTCTATAATCCAAACTAAAAACCCCAAATTTAAGACAAGGTTGCACGATGAACCTTCGAGGCCAGATGAAAGTGGATCCGAGGAAGTGTTTGAGATTTCTCACAATGATTTTGCACTTGTACCTCGTATAATAAGGATATAAACTATGGCACAAGATGCTGCCCAGGATGCACTTCACCCTATTCCACAGCCCCCACAACCTGCCAAACTGACTACTCTTGATCAGTCTTCTGATTTTGCCCCCCAATCTTAGGAGGGGACGGATGCTTCTGCAACCGATGATGACCTCGAGGATGATGTATTTGGGTCTGAGGAGAATGATGAGGGTATAGATGAGTCTACGTATGGTGAGAGTATTATAGCTAATGGGGCAGCTTCTGTCTCCGATACAGGTGTCCAGGATTCGACTACCTCCTCACAAAGAGCTTTGAATGCATGCCAGGACGCAGCTCCGGTCCAAAGGGATGACAGGAGGTGGTGTGTTGCTGGGATGAAAGACATTTATATAAAGATGTCAAACCAACTGAGTGGGGTACATGGCTAAGAAATATCATGGAGGAGACTCGATATCAGATAGATGAGGTGAATGCATTGCCTGAGATAAAGATATTGTTTGATCGCTATGGATTTGGGTGGATCACGAAGCCTTTGGACAGCTATAGTCGTGAGTTCGTCCGCGAGTTTTATGCTTCATATGCTGCATCGGTAGCGTTTATTACATCCAATGAGTAGAGATATCGGGACTAGCTACCACTGACTCATATTTTGGTTCATGGCACCAGAGTTGATATATCCGAGCGGACTATCCATAGGTTCTTGTTTGGAGCAAAAAGGGAGATTTCGGCCATGACTGTTGAGTTTGATCACCACATGGAGATGGTGAGAAATAGGACTAAATGAGGAACGTCGATCAGCGGTTGGAGTTACTACGGTGGATTGTAGGTTACATAGCGGAGGATAGTGCACATGCTAGTTGGGTTGCTGGGAAGCTGGACATTAAGCAGTCCTCTCTTCACTTTGCAGGACAGTTTTGTTAGTCTGTTGTAAGGCACCATTTGGATCCCACTAATGCATATAATTCACTCACACTTGATCAGGCAGTTTTGGTAGCGAGCATTCTAGCAGGTTATGCTATTAACTTCGCTTGCTACATCATTGAGGAGATCCATGAGCGTGCTTTTTGCGACTTCACCAGCATCCCTTTTCCATGTTTGATCCAGGGGTTATGGAATACTACTGGTGTGGCCTCAATACCTACAGTTGATCATGATATTGAGGTGACCCGCATTGCTGATATAGGGTTGATGCAGCAGCGGGAGGCTAGCCCAGTTTTTTCGAGGAGGTCTCAACCATCCACGTCATTTGGTATCTCCCTTTTTGAAGGGCCTAAAGATAGAGAGGAGTCGGTTAGTACTCCAGCATCGGTAAGTGTGCCTGAGACTGTGCGTGTACCTGCTGAGGGCACAGGCCCTGTGATTGATGATGAGTTTACAGGCACTACAGTACCACTACCCCCATCTGGTATAGTCTTAGCTTTGAGGGAATTTCTGCATCAATTGGTTGATAGACAGACCCAGATATTTGAGAGGCAGGCTCACACAGAGGCCCAGATGGCTAAGTTGGTATCCCAGCTTAAGCCATGGGTCAGGACCATGGTAGAATCTTCAGAGGCGAGAGTTGAGATCCTCATGACTGCGGCCATGGATAGATTTATGAGAGAGCTGCATGGGCGGATTGATAGTTTTGAGACACGAATGGCTAACCAGATGAGTTCAACACAGATTTTTGATATGGTAGGGTTGACACAGGAGGTGGCTGCATGAGGGAGGAGGTTAGAGCTTTAGCACCAAGCAACACCCCTGTCATTCCACCTATGCCCATGCCAACCCTAATGAGATTGATTCTCGAGGTGGATTTGTTTGCGGATGGGGATTCGCCTATAAAGAGGGCCAAGTGGCCACGTAGCCCGAAGGGTCGGCAGACGAGTGGCGATGATTTTGATAGGGACCTGAGGAGGGATATGAAAGACTCCTGAGTTGAATATCACCTCAGTTAGATCGTAGATGAGCAGATAAACTTGGGAGCATCTTCTAGTAAGCCACCTCCCCCACTGCCAGCACCTAGCGTGGAGCCTAGAGAGCATAAAGATGATCCCACTGTGGATGGGCCCACATACAGTGCCTAGGTCACCACAGGTATGTCTTCATTCCCTTACACTTATTATATTAATAGTTGTGCACTGGGGACAGTGCACCATTATTTAGTTAGGAGTGGGGGTATACCACCACTTGGGGGTTTTTGTTGTTGTGTTTTCTTTTCCTCCAAGTGTTCTATCATAGTAGAACCGATATGTTTCGGTCGTTATTTATAGTATTTATATGTTTTCATTATTAATTAGGAGAAAAATAGGGGAACCTTAGTGCAGTTCAATTTTGAACGTATTTTGAATGATAATGATGCTTTTTGATTACTTAAAGGACACCCCTTCTGAAAATTTGGTTTTGAATTTTGAATTAGTATTATAGGCAGCATGATTGTAGCTAGCACTGCATCAATTGGATAGGTAGTAGTTGATAGTGTAATCTTGTGCTACGTGTGTGTGAGGTCATTATCTAGTTTACTTTGTGTGTGTGATCCAGAACTTGCCCGGCTAGTCTTGCCTAGGTTATAGGATAGTGTTTAGAAAAGGATCATAGGCCATTTTTGAATAAGTCCTTTTTAGCCTAAATGCCTGACCAAATGAATTAAGTATCCCTTGATCCCGAGCTTGAGCCTTAATTGACCAATTTTTTTTTCATTAGCTTATTCACCTTCCCATTTTGACTTACAATGAACCTGTCTTGGCCCTGGTCCATCCTTGGACATTGTGTACCTCAACTCAGGAAAATCACCTAAGTTGAGGGTGGCTATTATAGGGGGGTGTAGTTTAACTTGGGTATGAAGAAGGGGTTAGTAAAAGAAAAAGAGAACAGATTTGGGTGTAAAAAAAAGTTGTGTTTTGAAAGTATGAAGAAACTCACACCCAAAAATCTGAAAATAAATAAAAGAAAATAAGGGAAAATAAAAGGAGAATGGTTGGAATGTGGAGCCAAAAATAGTGTAGTGTCAAGGAGGGTTGAGTCACTATATCCATATGTACCATACCCATCCCCAAGCCTACATTACAAGCCGATGAAAGTCCTATAGTGATCCTAGTCTAACTGTCCAAAAAACTAAGGCATAGAAAATAAGGCCAAGCCTATGGTATTTTATACACACTGTTTGAACTTCTTTGTGAGAGAGAGTGTTTTGACCTAGTCCCTACTTTGATATTCATTAATATACTATGAGTGTATGGGACTTCTTTGTTGTGAGAATACCTGGGTTGCACTGTTAGTTGCTATTTGTTCGGATAATGTCATTTGCATATATGCTTAGTTGTGTGTTCATAATCTGATGCCATCACTTGATCCCTTCTGTATCATGCTAATATACTGCATATAGACACACCGTGGTTTTTGATTTGAAAGTAGGAGGGTGTTGATAAAGTGTTGGTGCAATAAGTCGACTGTCGTAGGTCTCTTAGGTTTCTCTTTGTTAAGCATCGTACGTGTTTATTAAGTTTTGTTTGCCTGAGGACATGCAAACGTTCTAAGTTGAGGGTATTGATGTGTCATGATTGCATGGCACTTTCGATGCTTAAAAGAATAAAAATATGCAATAACTTGAGTATGTTTAGTTGGTATGATGTGTTTTCTATCTTACTTTACATAAAAATAGGTAATGGAGGCAAACTTGAGAAAAGGAAAGAAGCATGCAATATAATGGAGCATTTGAAGAAGAAAAGAACCAAGTCAAAGTAGGGGAGTGTCCCATGGAAGGGACTCACATCAAGTGAGTAGACCCACACCACGTGGATTGGTGTCGTGAGTCAACTCCTGCAGACTGGAAGGAAGCCTTCTTTCCATGCCAGGGATTCACGGCATGTAAGTATACCCACGTTACGTAGATTAGTGCCGTGAGTCAACTCCCAAAGATTGAAAGGAACCCTGTTTTCCATGGCAGGACCCACGTGGCGTGACTTGGTTCCACGACACCAAGTCACGGTACCGTGGAAAAGTGTCGACTCTATTTTCCTATTTTTTTTAGGATAGGATTCATCTTGCATCTATAAATACCCCTATATTGTCCTATGTTCAGGGGGATTCATTACATTGTTTTGAGATATATTTTCATTATTATAAGTTCATAAATACATTATAGGTTTTGTAATCTTGGAACACCAATTCTAGGATTTTATTCAATATTGAGATTTCAGAGTTTTCTTCTTATTGTGAGTTTACAATTATGTTTTCTTCATTGAATTCTTCTTATGTTCTTGCAACCATGAGTAGCTAAACCCGTCAACTAGGGTTGTGTGAACCATAAGGAATTAACAAAACTGGTTAAGTACAAAGCAATTCTGGACTATTGTGAATACATGTATTGTTATTTCCTTCATTGTGATTGATCTTCTAACGGTTGCAAATGTTAGAAACTCACTTGTATTCTAAACTTGCTCGAGAGAGCGGTAGAGATAGGGTAAAGGGAATAATAATAGAGATTTGAAGCTATCAACCTTCATCTAATAACTTGAGTCGTAACAGGGATAGTTATCTGAGATCCAGGACAAGGGCTAGTAGTGAGACACTCGGAGACCGAGAGGAGAAGAGTGAAATTCATCTAACCAAGGTCGAGAGACGTTTAGATGAACATAGCTTGTTAGATTTTACATGCAACGCATCGGATAGTTTTGCTAGCACAAGTAACCAGTGGAGTTAAGGAATCATTGGGGATCACAGTCCTAGTGTATTTCTCATAGTGTTTACAAATCCAAAAACCAGCAATTGTTACTATTACTACTTACTCATAAAAAACCCCAGTTTTGTTTTCTTGCCAATTACTCACACAAGCATTCGACAGACTTTCGTCCTATTTCCTGTGGGATCGTCCCCAACCTAGTTGGGTTCTATATTTGATACAGCGACCGCATTATACTTTTCTGGAGGTATATTTTGGGCGACATCCATGTACACCATTCTTAGATTTGCTCTCAGTGTTCTTTCTATCTCAGTGTCAAGTGGAATCAGGGGATTGCCTTGACTCCTAGTGTTGGGCATACATCGGCTTGTACCCTTAAAAGTGTAGAAAAATGAAACCAATCAACTCCAACAAATAAACTAATCAACTCCGTAACTGTATTCCCCGACAATGGAGCCAAAATTTAATGTTGCCCAAAATATACCTCCAGAAAAGTATAATGTGGTCAATGTATCAAATATAGAACCCAACTAGGTTGGGGTCGATTCCACAAGGAATAGGATTAAAGTTTGTCAAATGCTAATCTGAGTAATTGGCAAGTAAGTAAAGCTGTGGGGGGGGGGGGGGGGTTGTAAGCAAGTGGTAATAGTAACTATTGTTGATTTTCATATTTGTAATCAATATAAGAATTACACTAGGACTATGATCCCCAATGATTCCTTAACTCCACCGGTTACTTATGCTAGCAAAATTGTCCAGTTGCGCTGCATGCAAAATTTAACAAGATATGTTCATCTAAATGTCTCTCAACCTTGGTTAAACAAATTTCGCTTTTCTCCTCTCGGTCTCCGAGTGTCGCACTACTAGCCCTTGTCTTGGATCTCAGATAACTATCCCTGTTACGGCTTAAGTTATTAGATGAAGGTTGATAGCTTCAAATCTCTATTATTATTCCCTTTTCCCAATATCTTCCTCTCTTTCTCGAGCAAGTTTAGAATAAAGGCGAGTTTCTAACATTTTCAACCGTTAGAAGATCAATCACAACGAAAGAAATAACAATACATGCATTCACATCGGTTCAAAATTGCTTTGCACTTAACCCATTTTGTTAATTCCTCATGGTTCACATGACCCTAGTTGACGGGTTTAGTTACTCATGATTGCAAGAACACAAGAAGAATTCAATGATGAAAACATAATTGTAAACTCACAATAAGAAGGAAACTCAAAAATATTAATATGAATAAAACCCTAGAATCGATGTTCCAAGATTACAAAATCAATAATGTGTTTTTATCCTCAAAATAATGAAATAACCAACTAAAATTAATGTAGTGACTAACTCCTAAACATAGGACAATATAAGGGTATTTATAGATACAAGGTGAATCCTATCCTAAACAAAACAGGAGAACAAAGTCGGCAACTTTCCATGGTTCTCTGACTTGGTGTCGTGGAACCAAGTCACGTCACATGGGTTCTGTAGTGGAAATCAGGCCACTTCACAAACTTTTAGGAGTCGACCCAACGCACCGAACTACGTCACGTAGGTCGACTCATGTGACGTGGGTCCTGCCGTGAGCCACTCCTCTGGTATGGATTTGGCTCTTTCATCTTTAAATACTTCGTTCTCATGCATGATTCTTCCTTTCTATCCATTTTGCCTCCAAAAACCTCTTCTCCTACAATATAGAATAGAAAACACATCATACCAACTAAACATACCCAAGTTATTGCATATTTTCCTTATTTTAAGCATTGAAAGTGCCATGAAACCATGACATATCAACACCCTCAACTTAGAATGTTTGCATGTCCTCAGGCAAACAAAATAAAATAAACACAATCGATGTTTAACTAAGAGAAACCTAAGAGACCTACGGTAGTCGACTTATCGCTTTTGGCACCAAAACTTTTTTGACCCCTTCTATTTGTAAATCAAAACCACGATGTCTATACATGAAGCATATTATCATGACATAGAAAGGATCAAGTGACGGCTTTAGATTATGAACAAACAACTAAGCATATATGGAAATAACATTATCCGAACAAATAGCAGCTAACAATGCAACCCATGTACGCTCACAACAAAGAAGTACCATGCACTCACAGTATACTAATAAATATCAAAGTAGGGACTGGGTCAAAACACTCTCTCTCACAAAGAAGTTCAAACGATATGCATGAAATACCATACGCTTGCCCTTATTTTCTATACCTTAGTTTTTCGTACAGTTGGACTAGGATCACATTAGGACTTTCATCTGCTTGTAATGTAGGCTTGAGGCCGGGTGTGGTACATATAGATATAGTGACTCAACCCTCATTTACACTACACTATTTTTGGCTCCACTTTCCAACCATTCTTATTTTATTCTCCCTTATTCTTCTTCATTTGTTTTCAGAGTTTGGTTGTGGTTTTTTTCATACTTTCAAAACACATTTATTTTCTTCTTTTTTTTCTTTTTTTTATTTCACTCACTTATTTTTTCACACCCAAATTTGTTCTCTTTTTATTTTACTAACCCCTTCTTCATACCCAAATCAAACTATGCACCCCTGTAATAGCTACCCTCAACTTAGGCGATTTGCCAGAGTTGTGGTACACAATGTCCAAAGAGGGACCAGGGCCAAGATAGGTTCATTGTAAGTTAAAATGGGAAGGTTAATAGGCTAATGAAAGAAATAGGTCAACTAAGGCTCAAATTGAGATCAAGGGATATTTATTTTATTTGGTCAGGCATCTAGGCTAAAAGTGGACTTATTCACAAACGGTCTATGATCTTTTCCTAACCACTATCCTATAACCTAGGCAAGACTAACCGGGCAAGTTCTGAATCGCACACACAAAGTAAAAATGACCTCACCCACACATAGCACAGGGTTACACTATCAACTACTACCTATCCAGTTCATGCATTGCTAGCTACCATCATGTTGCCTATAATACTAGTGTCATAACAAGATCCAACAGCTGTCACAAACTAACATACTACACACACAGTTCAACAGCTGTCAGAACATCATTACGTCTGACTCATATTCATATATATATATATATATATATATATATATATATATATATATATATATAGGATCAAGTAGAAAAGAGTAAAATTCTATTTACTTTAAATCTTGAATTTATTAACCATCAATAAGCCAGAGGTTTAATTTCAAATAAAATTGAGACACAATAAGTAACATTTCAAATTTCTCTCACCAAACTACTACTTGTAAGTAAGGAATAAACAAAAATAAACCAACTTACCATTAAAATACTCCATAAAAAAGTTGATTTTTACCAATTATTTTGTTAGTACAAAGTAAACGTGCTTATGATTCTTAAATTTAATTAAGGTCATTCACTAGTCTGGTTCGCAGTAGGAGCTACGAAGTTCAAACAAATAAACAGCAAGTACTAGTTTGCAATAGGAGCTGTAAAGGCCAATTAGAAAAAAGAAAGGGTAAACGGACATTTTGTGAAGTCCGTAAATTAAATGCGCAGCTCTCAGCACATCTTGCGAATAACCCCTTTTAGTATATAAAGTTTTTGGATACTCCTTTAGGCTTTAGGGACTCATTTGGGAAGGGAGATTTAGCATTTTTATTATGTTAGCTTTGTGTGATTGTAGGAGGTCGTCGAAATAACTTCTTTATTTGGGAGGTTGCATTGAGGTTCCTTCGAATTTCAAGTCTTGAAAATCACTATGCAAACTCTATAGTAAAATATCGAGCTACATATGATAGCGAATAAAAATGAATTTACTTAAACCCCCCCCCCCCCCCCCCCGAAAAAAAATTGTAAAGGCACAAAGAAATTAGTTTAATATATAAACCTTCGACAAGTTGTGGTGGGATAATAAATATCACTTCATTCTTAAAGAAATTTCAAGTTCATATCCTGAGAATGAGATCGTCCTTGGGAGGGAGAAATTTATCCTCCCAAATGTAACGATTTTGTTCAATGGTAAATTGAATTTGAATGGTACCAAAACGATTCCTAAGATTATTTTTAAAAAAATCTTTATTTATGTTGTTGTAGTCCATAGACAGATCCATTTTATTTATTGCAATTGCTAGATGAGTATGTTTATGATTTGTGTTAAAATATAAGTTTTTACATTAAATTTTAATTATAGTGCAACTGATTATATAGAAAAGTTGACCTATTTGTGTTTTTGTAGATGTTCAATCTAACAAGCCGATTACTTTATAGACTATGTGATATATATTAGGCTTTTTTCAAAATATCTCAATGGTTTGAATATAAATTTTGGAAGAGATTGTAATTCAAGGTTGAGGCGACTCCTTTTACGTATCTCTTGTTCAACTTCATGTATATCTTTATGTAAAATAGTGTATATCACATCATATATTTGTCTTGTCTCATGTATATCACATGTGTGTGTATACACAGACATCGTCGTATATCCATATGATATACAACCTAATATACACATGGTGAAAATTACATCTAGTGTCCCCCAAAGTGTCTGGTCTTGAATTTTTGTCCCCCCAAAGTGTGTGGTCTTAAATTCTTGCTCACCTTAAATAAGTTCTAATGTTTGCCTATAAGGCAAAACATGTGGTCAATTGAGTTGGTTCACTGTTTTAAAATATCCTGAACGAGTGTCTTATGGGCAAGAGTTAGAATGTCTACCTTAAGGGAAATATATCTAAGTTCTAACTTTTGCCTATAAGATAAAACTTTTGATCAATTTATGGAGGTTCATTATTTAGAAATGTCATAAACGTTTGCCTTATGGGCAAGAGTTAAAACGAGTGCCTTATAGGCAAGAGTTATTAAGAGGAGCCAAAAAATCAAGATCACCCCTTATGGAGGTCATTTTTGTAAGAATTTTTTTATGGGGAATAAAATATCAAGACCAGCCTATTTTAGAGTCATTTATAAAACTTAACCCCATACATATGCGGTAGTGCCATCTATGAAAATTTCCATGTAATGTGCATTGGAGAAGAGAAAAGGAGAGGGAACTCTTTTTTTTTTATGCCAAAACTTTTGCTTCTAGTCTTCTCTAATTTGAGATGAAAATGGCTATGTTAATTTTTAAAATGTGATATAAATTTCAAGCATGAAATTTAGGAGGAAAATCCTCATAATATCCTATTATCTAGTTGGTTCTCATTGGCTATTGTTAAGATTAGTTAAGAAAGTGTTTAGTTAGATATTTATCAGTGATTGATAGTTGTCTCTTAGTTGTCACTATGCAATTAGTTATTTAGTGGAGTAGAGGCTAAGTTAGTGCTAGATATTTTCAGATTTTCAACTAATGAGACACATGTATAAATACTTGTTCATACATTGCAATACATACTTTTTTCATTCTGCATAAATCGTTTTCCAAATTTCCTTTCTTCTTCTCTCTCTCTCTCTCCCCCTCTCTCTCAGCTTCCCAGAGCATCAATGGAGGTTGGAAATTAAGCTTAACCTTTATATTGAATCGTTGAAAATCATTTTCTGTTTTCCCCTTTTAGCGACTCAATTTTTCATTTTTATCCTTCCTTTTCATCCACGATTCATCTTATTTTTCTTTGGTTTAAATTCATCCTCAAAATCCTCCAATTCGATCTAAGAAAGTGTAAATTCTCATGGCCGAAAGTTTAGCTACAACTGCACCAGATACGACTAGCCCCTTGTACATGGATCCATTGGAAATGCCGTATTTGTGCTTGTAGTTATGGTATTTGATGGAACGGGTATAGATCGTAGAGAAGAGGTATACTTTGAGGTTTGTTGGTGAAGAACAAAATGGGATTCATTGATGGAAAATGTAAGAGGCCAGCTTCAGATGACCCCAATTTTGGGCACTGGAAACGTTGTGATGATCTGGTTACTTCGTGGATTTTCTATTCTCTCTCTAAGGACATTACAAATAGCCTATAATAAGTGAATAATTCAAGGGAGATTTGGCAAGAAATTGAGGACAGGTACGATCAAACAAATGGGGTAAAATGCTTCCAGCTGCAAAAGGAAATCAATGAGTTGGTCTAAGGAACACTCGACATCACTGCATATTATACAAAAATGAAGAAATTATGGGAGGAACTCAACGCACTAGATGTAAATGATCAATGTAATTGTATATGTACTTGTGGTGCAAAGGTGAATCAGCAAAAGGCAGAGCAAGACAAAAAATCAATTAGATTTCTCATGGGACTCAATGAAGTGTATGTGGTGGTATGAGGCAGTATTCTAATGATGAATCCTTTGCCTTCCATTGCACAAGGATTTTCTATATTAGTTCAGGAAGAAAAGGAAAGAGATGTCAAACCTAATAGCCAGTCTATTATTGAATCCACTTTCCTAAGTGTAAGTTCAAGCCATGGTGGAAAGCCCAGTTTAAGGACAAACTACCGCCAACACATCGGTGCCTCTAGCAGTAACTAATATAATAGTCAGTACAATGGTAACAGGTCAAGCTATTCCATAAATAACAGATTCAATAAATCCTCACATTTGTTATGTGACTATTGTAAAAGTCAGGACACATAAGAGAAATGTGCTACAGGCTACATGGATTTCCTGAAAAAATTCAAGTTTATTAAGGGAAAGAACACAGGATCAGTTGCTAATATCAATAGAGGGAATGAAGATATGCTTGCAGGATATAAAAGTGAGTATGATAACAGAAATTAGGGCCAAGGAACCCACACTTTCACAAAAGAACAATACAGCCAACTTCTTCAACAATTAGAGAACTTCCAGGTTGGGAATACAGCTGAGGTGTCAAACAATATACTTGTGGAGTAGCAAACTTTGTAGGTATATTGGCCTGCTCTTCTCATGTACAAATAATGAGTAATCTTTTATGTAAATGTTTTAACTCTTCTGCTGATTATTGGATTTTATATTCTGGAGCTTCAAATCATATGTCATATAACAAGAAACTATTTACCAGCATCAAAATCCTACCTTGCCCCTTCCTAGTCATTTTCCTAATGGTTACAGAGTAAAAGTAACAGAGATTGGTGATGTGATTCTGAGTCCAAAGTTGATTTTAAACAAAGTATTGTACATCCCCAGTTTCAAATTTATCTTATTTTAATCATCTGTTTAACATTAAATATTAAATCTATTGTTAACTTCTCTTCTTACAATTGTATGTTACAGGCCTCATTCAATGAACATGCCTATGGAAATTGGTAGAGCAAGTAATGGGTTATACCTATCTCTGTTCAAGATGTCAATTCCACTATAATAATCTGATAAGTGAAATTTTCCCTTTTATGTGTTTTGATCATTTTACCTTCCCCGTAGTTGTTATATGTTGATTATGAGGTGTGGGGATGATTGTCATGATTCTCAATTTATTCAAAAATGATTTGGGAGAGTTTGGGACTCTTAGAGGCTTTAAAAACTACTAATTTGACTTTGGTCAATATTTTGTGTTTCAAGCACCGGATGATGATTTGGATAGTTTAATTAAATCCAAAATATTATTTTTGGGTTAGTAGTATGGGTAGTTCAAGCTCGGAACCTTTATTTTGTATTTCGACCCTTCATTCAGAAAACTAGTTAAAATAAGCTTTTAAGGATCCTGGGGGCTAATTTGTTGTAAGCGACCTCTTTTCAAAAAATCTAGTGTTTCCATTGAGTTTGAAATATCAAAATTAGCCTAGTAGCATAACTGGTTTATTTTTGTGGGGTCTCGAATGAATCCCGAGGGTCTGATCAAAATTATTTTCCCAAAGATCTAACTGTTGGTTTGCAGTTTCAGGTGCAGCATCAAGGGTCCCATTGCGATTGCATGGCCATGTTTCGCGATCATGACCCTTGATTGAATAACTTATTGCGATCGCTAGGTGGGGTACTGTAATCGTTAAGAGTAAATCAATAGACCAGGTCGGGTTGACTCATCGTGATCGCTAGGCCTAGCTATGCGACCATGATGACCAACTTAATGGATGGTCAAATTTGACCCTCGTGATCGAAAGGTGGGGTTTGTAATCATGAGGTACTATTCACAGAACAGTAGAAATAGTCCATTTTCGTGATGTTGCACTGTTTTTGGACCTTGAAGCTTCGGGTTAGGGAGAGTTTGATAGTTTTCTTCACCATTGGTGCTTGTTTAAGCTCCAAACTCTTGTTTCCATTAATTTCCATTGATTATATCATGAAAAATACTCTTTAATCTTGATTTCAAAATGGGTTTTGGGGGGTTTTGCCGGTAAAGCTTTAAAATGATTTTTCTTTGATTTGAGCCTCATTTTTAACTCATTTTTGCTTGGGTTTTCAACTTAGACTCCTATAATCTTGGGGAACATGTTTCTAAAATAAAATTTCAGTTTTACCCCTTTGGTTTTCAAACCCATTTTTCAAACCCATTTTGGAACCTTCTTAAATATAGTCGATATGGGTTTCATTAGCTTTCTTTTAGTGAGTAAATTTTATATTTTTATGTTTTAGCTCATTTCAAGATCGTTCAAAAGGGGAAGGCTCCGTGTTAAAGATTCTAGAATTGGATTTTTGTCACTATGAGGTAGGTTATGGCTTAACTTTCTTCAAACTGGGTTGGGTAGTTAATAAACAAGTAAAGCATGCTATGGGTTGGGGAAATTAGCCATGAGAGTAATATTTCAAGACTATTATTAATGTTGTGTGCCCATGTGGGGGCTTATATGTTTATTATTGTTGACTTTTTAAAAAAAAAAAAAAGGTAGGGGAAGGGAAAATGGGAAGGGGATTACAATATGGGGAATCTAAACCTCACCAACATGGTGGGAGTTCAGGTGGTCAACCAACTAAGCTACTAAGATTCCCTTATTTTTGTTAAAATGATATATCATGTATTGCATGTTGCCTGTAGGGGGCCTTTATTTAATATCATAGGCCTTATTTGTGCATTATATGCCTTATTATTAATGTGAGGCCCGTATGGGATCTTAAATAGATATTATAGGCCTTTTTGAGAATTATTTCTCTATCATGATGAAAATAACCGATTGTGGGGTTAAAATGATATTATTGATGTCTTACATGCCTAATTATTTCGGTGGTGCCAAGTGAGAACTGATATCATGAATTATTGACACATTGAGTTGATTTTGAGCTCACTTATACATGTATTGGAAGGATTTATAACTTCATACTGAGTGGTTGTGAGCATTTCATCCTCATTTTATACATACATAATTCATGAGACATTGGTACTTTTAAGAAACACTGAATTGAAAGAAAAATGAGACATTTTTATCCCTTGATTTGTGAATAATAACTAGAGAGGTGAATATGACACTTTATAAAACCTTTGATCCATGAACACTAGCCGGAGAGGTGAGATTGAGATTTGAGGTGGTATACGGGTTGTGAACTCTCCATGGATCCTATCTTGGGAGCACTGAGGCTGGGTAGGTGTTTACAGAAAGTTATGCAATGACTTTCAATCATTCATCATGATCTCATCATAATTGCATTGCATTGCATTGCATATGTATTTTTTGTGTTTCTTTATTTACCCTCGATGTGAACTTAGTTTTCATATGTGTATTCGTGTTTATTTATTTATGTATCGATCTTATATTATAGAACTGTTAGTGGAGATGGTGTGAGCTACCATTTGGGAACTTTTCTATTTACAGGTGGCGTGCTCATAGTATTTTTTACTTTTATTATTTTCTACTTTGTTCAGTCAATCTATGATACTTATTGAGTACAAGTGGACCGGACTCACCCCTACTATACCTTTTCGGTGCAGATCCTAGCTTGAGTATGAGATGTGGTAGTTGATTCGTGCTACTCAGAGTTCACATTCGAGGTACTGGCGTGCTCTATAGTTCAGAGCTGATTTTGGGGCTTCTCTTATCCTTATCTTGTCTTTACTCATTTTTAGAGATGGATTTATGTATTCAGCTATTCGCTTAACTTTTTGATGCTCTTGTTTTTATGACATCAAATTTTGAGGGTTTTATATTTGTTTTCGATTTAGTTTACATTTTGAATTCCTTTTCTTTTTTGGAAAATTGACTTACCTACCAAGGTTGGGTCTCGATAGGTGTCATCATGACCTCAACTTTTGGGTCATGACAAATTAGTATCAGAGCACCAGGTTTCACCGATCTCATAAGTATAAGAGCAGGATATCCAGTAGAGTCTCACAGATTGTACATATATGTCCGTATCTATCTTTGAGAGGCTATAAGATGTCTTTAGGAAAACTTCACTAATTTGACTCCTTATTGTGCGGGTTATTCATACCTGCGTTCTAAACTTGTATTTCATTCTTTTCTGCACAAATGGTGAGGACTAGGTCCAGATATACTAGGGATGTGGAGTTGACACCCTATATTGGAGCCTCATTCAGGGGGTGAGGTAAGGGTTGTGGCTAACCCAGAGGTAGAGAACGGGAATGAAGAGCTGCCCCAGTTAGAGGATATGCTAGGAAGGGCTCTCCTGAGCCTGATGTTGAGTATGCTGAGGGTGACTATCGATCAGGATGTGCTGGGGCCAGCGCAGGTTCCACAGGATTTGGTTGACACCCCAGTGCTACAGGATTTATTGATTCATTTCTTGAGTCATTTGAATGTACCAAGTATTCCTCAGACTTCGAGTGAAGTTCCACCATTAGTACCGGCTTCTTTTTATGGTATTCCAACTTCAGGGGTGCAACCATCTTCTATGGTACCCTCACGTTGGATTCACTACCTACTAGACTCACTAATTCTCCTATTACTTCAGCCCCAGTGATGTCTTCTGATGATCAGAAGAGGTTTGAGAGGTTCATTCGCTTGACTCCTCCAAAGTTTAGTGGTGCTATTGGAGAGGGTGCCTATGATTTTTGTTTGACTGTCAGGAGAGGTTGCACAACCTCGGATCCCTTGAGTCTCATAGAGTTTCTTATATAACTTATCAGTTGACCGATATGGCTAGACAATGGTGGAGGTCTCTTTCTAGTTGTAGACTATTGGGTTTGCCTGCTATGTCATGGACCCAATTTTCTGAGGCTTTTCGGGAAAGGTTTGTGCCTTACAGTTTAAGGGATCTGATGAGAGATGAGTTTGATCACCTGGAGTAGGGCTCCATGTCTAGTACTGAGTATGAGGCATGCTTTTATGCTTTATCCAAGTTTTTCACCGCCAGTATCTCCACTGAGTCAGATAGGATTAGGAAGTTTGTCAAGGGATTGAAGGGTCCTTATCAGTTGGCTACTACTCAGATGGTAGTTTCAGGAGCTTCTTTTCAAAGTATTGTAGAGCATGCTAAGTTAATTGGGTTGATTACCCTGGCTGCTTAGAAAGGCACCAAGAAGGTGCACCGACAGGGTGAGCTTAGCGGACATGCATCTCGAGGTAGGAATTTCTATGATAGAGGCTTCCATGGTTATCATGGTAGGCCTTTTCAGGCATTTTTACGGAGATTAGTTGGTAGTCCTTTGGTTTCTGTGGCTCTAAGTAGCGAGATATCATATCATGTGGGTGGAGGTTCCAGTTTTAGTTCATTAGGCCAAAGCGAATAAGTATCCTCTTCCTCGCATTGATGATTTAATTGACCAACTTCTGGGTGCTTCAGTATTTTCCAAAATTGACTTGAGATCCGGGTATCACCAGTCAAGGATTAGAGCTTCGAATGTTTCAAAGATGGTTTTTCAGACTCAATACGATCATTATGAATTCTTGGTCATGTCATTTGGGTTGACCAATGCCCCAGCATCATACATGAAGTTGATGAACTGGGTATTTCAACTGTATCTCAACTCCTTTGTGAATATCTTGGTTTATTCCAAGAATAAGGTTGATCATGTGAGACACTTGAGGATTGTACTTCAAATATTATGAGATGAGAAGTTATATGCCAAGTTCTCTAAGTGCGAGTTTTGGTTGGATTCTATTTTTTTCTTAGGTCATGTGGTGATCAAGGACAGTATTATGGTTGATCCGGCCAAGATAGCAGCCATTCGTGATTGGGCTAGACCTATTTCTCCTATCGAGAATTGGAGTTTTGTAGGTTTAGTGGGTTATTATTGGCGTTTTGTGTAAGGTTTCTCTTCTATTATGGCTCCTTTGACCAGTTGACTCAGAAGAAGATTACCTTTCAGTGGTCGAATGCTTGTGAGGTGAACCGTGTTTTGTGATACTTCTGGTGTTGGTTTGGTTGCAGTGTTGATGCAGGAGGGTAAGGTGATTGCTTATGATTCTCGTCAGTTGAAGTCTCATGAGAAGAATTACCTTACCTATGAATTAGAGTTGGCAGCAATCGTCTTTGTGTTGAAGTTGTGGTGGCATTACTTGTATGGGGTCCATTGTGAGATTTTCTCTGATCATTGTAGCCTTTAGTACTTCTTCACTCAGGTAAATCTTACTATGAGACAGCGGTGTTGGCTCGAATTATTTAAGAACTATGATCTCACTATTCTTTATCATTCGGCAAGGCAAATGTGATTGTGGATGCCTTGAGCCAGAAGGTGACTAGTATGAGGAGTCTAGCACATCTCTTGACTCGGGAGCAACCCTTGGCCATAGAGGTTCATTCTTTAGCTAACCAGTTGGTTAAGCTTGATATTTCAACACCCAGGCATGTGTTAGCCTTTGTTGAGGCTAGATCTTCCTTGATGGAGCAGATTCGAGCTCATCAGTTTGGTAATGATAGGTTGAAGGTGATTCGTGATAAGGTGTTGAGTGGCAAGGCTAAGGTAGTATCTCTTGATTCTGATGGTGTCCTGAGGATTAGTGGCCAAGTTTGTGTGCCGAGAGTTGGTGGATAGGTTAGATTGATCTTGGAAGAGGCTCATTGTTTTAGATATTCCGTTCACCTAGGGGTAGCCAAAATGTATCATGATCTAAAGCAACATTATTGGTGGGGTGGTATGAAGAATGATATTATGGAGTTTATGGCTAAGTGTTTGAATTGCCGACAAGTGAATTATGACCATCAGTGACTGGGTGGTACGATGCAGAGGATGCCCATTCTCGAGTGGAAGTGGGAGCGGATCACCATAGATTTTATAGCTGGCCTACCCCCGACTTTGGGGAAGTTTAACTTTATTTGGGTGATTGTGTATCGATTGACCAAATTAGCACATTTCATTCCTGTGAGGGTGAGTCATAATGCAGAGAAGTTGGCCAAGATTTACATTAGGGAGATTTTTGATTGCATGGTGTCTTTGTTTCCATTGTATCCAATAGAGGTACGGTGTTTACCTTGAGTTTTTGGAGTACTATTCAGAGTGACTTGGGTACTCAACTTGATGTGAGCACAACGATTCATCCTCAGACTGACGGTCAGTCCAAGAGGATTGTTTAGGTATTGGAGAATATGCTCCGAGCATGTGTCATGGACTTTGGAAGTCATTAGGACCAGTACTTACCCCTAGTGATACCATTCCATTATTCAGATGGCTCCTTTTAAGGCTTTGTATGGGCGGAGGTATAGGTCCCACATGGGAAGATTCAACTTGTTTGAGGTGAGATCTTGGGGTATAGATTTGTTGAGGGATTCGATGGATAGAGTGAGACAGATTCAGCAGAGGCTATTAGCTACACAGAGTAGGCAGAAGTTTTATGCCGATCATCGAGCCCGCGATGAATAATATATGATTCGAGATCGAGTTCTGTTGAAAGTTTCACCCATGAAAGGTGTGATGAGGTTTGTCGCGCCCCATTTTTCTTGCGAAAAGTGGGATTCGACGTGACAACTCTTTTTAGGAATTGTTTAAGGGTGAAGAGTCGCCACCTAACTATTTAAGGTGCGTTAAGGCACCATTCTAAACTAATTATGATTAATTAATTAGTTTACGTCACCAGAAATTCGGGTAAGGTTTCAGGTTACCTCGAAAGGAAGATGTTAGGCACCTTTCGAGGTTTACAAATGCGAGTCCCGACCGAATCCATATGTTATGTGGGGGATTCTATATGATAAGCAAAGGTCTATTATTTTATTAACTTAACGTTAACTAAGTGTTTAAAATATAAATAATAATAATAATAATAATAATAATAATAATAACAATAAACAAAACTAAACATGCAACTTAGTTATTATCTAATTAGTAATTACCTACGTGATAAAGAAATAAAATGCGTAAATAAATAAAAACAACCAATCAGATAAGCGAGAAAATAGAAGGAACACAATTTATATAGCAAAATATTTATTAAATAATAAACCTAGACTACCCCAAATAATCAAATATTCAAAAAGAAAAGAAAGCTAATTCAAAAGACTGGACAAGGATTGGTTTTATCTTATTCGGATCAGCGTCCGGCTTATAATGGATGACAATATCGTATGTTGCGTTGTCGAATTCTACTCGAGGCAACTTCCATCATTTCCGACAATCTACCCGCCTAGTTTGGTTATTAAGCCTAAAGACATTCCAAAGAAAACGATAAAACTAACGTTCTCTAAAATGTCTACCCGTCCCAATTTAATATCTAAGAGGCGTTGGACGATCTATTGTGGGTAAGGATCTAGACGCAAAGAAAGTCTTAGGCTTCCTAATTAGACTCGGAGTTCACGTCATACAAAAATAAATAAGACTAACAATTAACACATAAAGGCTTCATGCAGGCCTCTTGATTAATTAACGTTGATTAGGCGATAAACATGCTAAACAATCAACAATTTATGCGATTAAGACCTATAGACATAATATCTAGGCAACAAATAATTAATATGCTAAAAATTTATCAAAGTGAATAGAAATTAGATTAAGTACGCTGGAAAGCAATTTAAAGTGTGCAAAAATTGTTCAAAATATGCAGGAAATTATTAAAAGTGTGCAAGAAATTAATTTACTGTGCAGAAAGTTATTAGACGTGTGCAGAAAATTAATTTACTGTGCAGAAAGTTATTAGAAATATGCAGAAAATTTGTTAGAAGTGTGCAGAAAATTTGTTGGATGTGTGCAGAAAATTAATTAACTGTGCAGAAAAATTATTACAAGTATGCAGCAAATTATTTTAAATATGCAGAAAATTGATTATTATATGTTGAAAATTCAATATAAGTGCTGAAAATTAATTTTGAGATGCTGAAAAATTAGTTAACCATTGCTGGAAATTCAATATAAGTGCTGCAAATTAGTTTTGAAATGCTAAAAATTAGTTAACCATTGCTGGAAATTCAATATAAGTACTGAAAATTAGTTCTAGAAATTAAACAATTGCTGGAAATTAGTCAAATGTGCTGGAAATTGACTAAACATGCTGGAAATTAATTATTATATGTTGGAAATCAGTTTTAACATGCCAAAAATTAATTAAATATGCTTAAATTAAATTAACATATTCAAAATTAATCTAATACGTCCGGAGGTTAGTTAATGATCCTAACACATGATTTCTAAGCAATAAAAATAATTAATTAATGACCCTAGATTGTTTGCCTAAGTGATAAAGTAGTAATGTCATCAAAACATTCAAGTCACATAATCCCCGCCCCCCATAAGCAGTCCCCGCAATTTCATTATACATAGAGTTTATACAAATTATTACAGGCCCAATGAACAAAGAAATAAAAGAAAATTGGAAAGGGTTAGGCTGGACAACCCCTACTACTCCCGAATCCCTGGCAACTTTTTGTCTTATCTAAATTCTCGCCTTCAACCTGTTGAGCATGAACAGAGACACCAAAACACTCCCAGATCAAAAACATACCTTTGGCAGCTCATAACCAACCCTTGGTGCTGTCGAGATCCTAAGGATCTCAAAGATCCCAGGCAGGCTCACACCAAAGGGATTATGAGATGTGCAAAGGTCATTTCAAATTCACATACATAACACCACGGTGGGGCAACAGTTAATTGCAAAATAAATCAAAACAAGATCATAATCACACAGAATTAGCACGAAAGGAATGAATGCATCGTTAGAGAAAACTAACCAGTTGGTAGCAAGAATAATAAAACACAAACAAGAAACCGCACTTCCAATGTGAGAACCAGTAATAAAAATTAGTAACCAAAACAATCTCTCAAGATCAAAAGTCGTGAAATATTTTTTTTAAGTATAGAGGACAGTAGTGATGTTCAAAATTCTGCACTTAATGAATGAAAGGGGCTCATTATATATTCAAAGAGTCATAGGCGGTCAACAATATAAAAGGAAGAGAAAATATTTGAAAAATCAATTTTAAAAATTGTTTTTACTTAATTAAATGGACTGAATCAATTCAAAGAGAAAATCACGATGTATTACCATAAATAAGATGAGTAAGAATCTGTCTGGGCTAAATAAGGGAGACAACAATCAGTGAATAACCTTAAAGGTATATTAATTTGACATAAATATAGAGAGGTAGTAAATGCTGCAAATTTCCAAAATCAATCAAAACAAATCAAATTCCACACTTTCCATATTTTGGAGTAAAAGTTGTCATCATTTGAATCTCACCATAGAAGAAAATAATTATTCCGAGCTATCAAAGCTTACTAAAATAGATCAGTACCAAAGTTATATATTGTATAAGGTTGGAATCTCAAATTACCATTTTTAACCATACTAGGCTATTGTCAATCCGACTTTAAGCAAAGCAAAAGCAAGTAGGTAAAGAGCTCGCATACTTTGAACTAATAAAAATGTACACTAACCAATTAATTGAAAATCAATGATTAAGACTATAGAACATAACACTAATTTTAACAAACTTTAAACTAGACACACCATGAATTGGCTCAACAAGCAATACTCGACCCAATTTCCATCACGACCAACAACCAATTGAAACAAAAATTGCGAGAGAATCATACCAGAGACGGATAACATAATAATCCGCTAGAGATCAAAGTTCAAAACCCAATCGTGGACTGAGGCTTCGGGCGATTTCTTGTAGTCTTGAACATTTGAGACTTAGCCATGACATATACTTGGCATTTTGTTGGAGTTCTTGCTTCATCGGAGCTTTCAAAGTTCATCGGATAAGAGGAAATCTTTGGGTTTTGGATTTTGACCAAAAGAGAGAAAAGAGAACAAAGGAGAGAAGAAGGAGGGGCATAGGGAAGTGACGTTTCGCCGGTGTGTACTGGCCAGATGCGGGCGGCATACGGTGGTGGAGCTCGGTGGTGGAATTTCACCGGAATAGAGAGATCTTTGGGGATTTTGGATATAGATCGGAGAGAAAATGGAAAAAAGAAGAGAGACGAAGATTTTTTGGTGATGTGGTGGGAGTTGTGACGGTAGCAGACTGGTGGGTGACGACGAGATTGCACCGATGGAACGTCGCCAGGAAGAGGTGAAGCAGCGGTGGTATGGTGGTTGGCGGCTATGAGAAATTGAGATAGAGAAGGGGGTGGTGGCTGGTTGGTTATTCGCCGGTGGAGAAGTGGAGATGGGTTAAGGAGGTATGCCGTACCACTGGTGGTGGTGGTGCAGCGATGATGGAGATGGAGTTTGAGAGAGATGGGAGATTAGGGTGAGAGAGAATAGAAGGAGGCGGCTATGGTGGGGTGAGAAATGAGATTAGGTTTTGGATTTTTTGGAAATTAAAAAGGAAAGAAAAGGTGAGATTAAATCGGGACTGTTGGATCAAAGGATGGACGGTTGAGTTTGAAATTAGGGTGAGTAGGGTTATGGGTCAAGAAATGAAGTTGGATTTATTTGGAATTGAATTGGATTAATTGAAATTGGAATTGAGGATTTAAAATTGAATAAAATTGAACTCAATTTAGGCTAGAATTGACGCTAATTGGCTAAAAATTAAATGGATTGGGGAAGATCAAAATAGAATTAGGCTGTTATTTAATAAATATAGTGGTAAACTGATAAATATATAATAAAAATAATAACAAAAAATTAACCAACGTCATGAAAATCATTATGAATAAATTATATAAGTAAAATTAATGACATGTAATATATTATTTAAAATTAACGACAAAATTATTTGAAATAGATTAGGCACCTATGAATACAAAATTTAAAAAAAAAAATTAATAATAATAATAATAATAATAAGCAATAAACTATGTGTTTTATAAATTATGAGTATGCATATTTATTGAGATACTTTAATAAATATTAACAAAATTGTGTAAAATATTATATTTGAATTAATAAATTATATATAGTATATATAAAAAAATATAAAAATAAATTACATACTTCAAAATCAAGAATGTGAGACGTCAAGATTTATTTGATACTAAAATAATAAGTAAAGAAATACTAATACCCAAAACTAATAATTTTGTAAAATAGCAGCCTAGAAGAAATATCGGGAGGTCAAAATTGGGTGTCAACAAGGTTCAGGAAGAAAGGGAAGCTTAGTCTGAGGTTCATTATCCCTTTCGAGATCCTTGAGAAGTACGGTGATGTGGCGTATAGGCTAGCTTTGCCTCCACATCTATCTGTTGTTCATCCTATTTTTCAAGTCTCCGTGTTGAAGAGGTATCGTCCAGATGATTCCCATGTGATTCAATGGGATTCCATTGTGTTAGACTACAAATTGTCCTTTGAGGAAGAGCCTATTGCTATCCTAGACAGGCGGACCAGGAAGTTGAGGTCTAAGTGCATCGATTTAGTAAAAGTCCAGTGGCGACATTGCCCTATTGAGGAGGCTACTTGGGAGGTCGAGTTCGACATACATCGTAGATACCTCCATCTTTTTACTGCTCCAGGTACCTTACTTGCTTTTAGTTCGAGGAAGAACTGGTGTTTTAGTTGTGAATAATATAACAACCTGATATGTGAAATTTTCTTTTTTATGTGTTTTGACCATTTTCCCTTCCCCGTAGTTTTTACATGTTAATTATGAGGTGTGGGGATGGTTGGCACAGTTTCCGATGCATTCGAGTGTGATTTGGGAGAGTTTGAGACTCTTAAAGGCTTTAAAAGCCACTAGTTTGACTTTGGTCAGTATTTTGTGTTTCGAGCACCGGATGAAGATTTAGACAGTTCCATTAGATTCGAAATGTCATTTTTGGGTTAGTAGCGAGGGTAGTTCAGGCCCGGAGCCTTTATTTTGCATTTCAACCCTTTATTCAAAAAACTAGTTAAAATACGCTTTTAAGGGTATTGGGGCCTAATTTATCATAAACGTCCTCTTTTCGAAAAATCCAACATTGACGTTGTCCGAAACATCGAAATTAACCTAGTAGTATATCTTATTTATTTCTGTAGGGTCCCGAATGAATCCCGAGGGTTCGATCGAAACTATTTTTCCAAAACTCCATCTGCTGGTTTGCAGTTTCTGGTGCACATAAGGGGTCGCGATCGTGTGTCCATGTGTAGTGATCGCAACCCTTGATCAAAAAACTCATCGCGATATCAACGTGGGGTACTGCGATCATAAATAGTAAATCGATGGACCGAATCAAGTTAACTCATCGATATAACAAGCCCTCGCTAAGCGACCGTGATGACCAACATAATGGCCGGTCAACTTTGACCCTCGCTTTGGTAATGTGGGGTCTGTAATCATGAGGTACTGTTCACAAAACAGTATAAATAGTCCATTTTCGTGATTTTGCACTATTTTTGTACCTTAAAGCTTTGGTTTAGGGCGATTTTGAGGGTTTTCTTCACCATTGGTGCTTCGTTAAGCTCCTAATTCTTGTTTCCATTAATTTCCATTGATTATATCATCAAAAATACTCTTTAATCTTGATTTCAAAATGGGTTTTGGGGGTATTTGTCGGTAAAGCTTTAAAAATGATTTTTCTTTGATTTGAGCCTCGTTTTTAACTCATTTTCTCTTGGATTTTCAACTGTAGACTCCTATAATCTTGGGGAACATGTTTCTAAAATAAAATTTTGAATTTACCCCTTGCATTTTCAAACCCGTTTTGAACCCATCTTAAATATAGTCAATATGGGTATCATTAGCTTCCTTTTAACGTGTATTCTATATCTGTATGTTTTAGCTCATTCCAAGACCGTTCAAAAGGGGAAGGTTCCGTGTTAAAGGTTCTAGTCTTGTATTTTCATCATTAAGAGGTAGGTTATGACTTAACTTTCTTCAGACTGGGTTGGGTAGTTAATAAATGAGTAAAGCATGCTATGGGTTGGGGAAATCAGCTATGGGAGTATTATTTCAAGACTATTATTAATATTGTGTTACCATGTGGGGGCTTACATGCTTATTGTTTTTGACTTAAGTTATCATGTATTGCGTGTTGCCCGTGCGGGGGCTTTATTTGACATCATAGACCATATTTGTGCATTATATGCCTTATTATTAATGTGATGCCCGTGGGGGGACTTGAATAGATATCATAGTCCTTTTTGAGCATTGTTTGTCTTTATCATGACGAAAATAACCGACTATGGGGTTAAAATAATATTATTGACGTCTTACATGCCTAGTTATTTTGGTGGTGCCAAGCGAGAACTTATATCATGAATTATTGACATATTGAATTGATTCTGAGCTCACTTACACATGTATTACATGGATTTCTACCTTCATACTGATTGGTTGTGAGCATTTCATACATACATAATTCATGAGATATTGGTACTTTCGAGAAACACTAAATCCAAAGGAAAATGAGATATTTTTATGAAAAACCCTTGATTCGTGAACACTAGTCGAAGAGGTGAATGTGACACTATATAAAATCTTTGATCAGTGAACAATAGCCAGAGAGGTGAGATTGAGATTTGAGGTGGTATACGGGTTGCAAACCCCCCATGGATCCTATATTGGGAGCACTGAGGCTCGGTAAGTATATATAAAAAGTCATGTGATGACTTTCAATGATTCATCGTGTTCCCATCATCATTGCATTGCATTGCATATGTATTTTCTGTGTTTCTTTATTTACCATTGATGTGTACGTACTTTCCATATATATATATATATATTCATGTTTAGTTGTTTCTGTATCAATCTTATATTATAGAAATGTTAGTGGAGACGGTGTGAGCTACCATTTGAGAACTTTTCTGTTTGCAGGTGGCGTGCTCATAGTATCTTTAACTTGTATTATTTTCTACTTTGTTCAATCGGCCAATGATACCTACTGAGTATAAATGGATCGTACTCACCCCCACTGTGCCCTTTTGGTGCAGATCATAGCTCAAGTACGAGATGTGAAAGTTGATTCATGCTACTCAGAGTTGACTTTCGAGGTACTGACCTGCTCTAGAGTTCAAAGCTGATTTCGGGCCTTCTCTTGTCCTTATCTTGTTTTTACTTATTTTCAGAGACAAATTTATGT
Source organism: Capsicum rhomboideum (assembly GCA_031232105.1). NCBI lineage: Eukaryota > Viridiplantae > Streptophyta > Magnoliopsida > Solanales > Solanaceae > Capsicum > Capsicum rhomboideum. The sequence goes on from CP124716.1 coordinate 39,180,751, forward strand.
ATTCAGATATTCGGTTAAGTTTAGATGTTCTTGTACTTATGATATCAAATTTTGGGGGGTTTATATATTTTCATTTCAGACTTCCGCTATATATATATATATATATATATGAGTTGACCTGACTTCGTTCTAGAAATTTTGTTATTTTATTTAGTTTACATTTCAAATTCCCTTTTCTTTTTGGGCAATTGGCTTACCTACCAAGGCTGGGTCTCGATAGGTGTCATAATGACCTCAACTTTTGGGTCAGGACATCCTCAACTCATCTAATTTTCCCCCTTCCAATTATACAAAATATAATATGCATTCTGTTTCTAATTCATGTTCTATGTCTTGGGGTAATAAGCAGATTGGTTGTAAAATACCTTATTTAAATTCTCATGATTCTAGTGTGCATAAGTCTTCATGTTTAAATATTCCACAGCTTATTAATAAAACATCTGCTCAAAGTGTCAGTTCCTCTAATAATGTTGTTTCCCATATTACTTTTGTGTCAGTTTCTATAATAATGTTGTCTCCCATATTGCTTTTTCTAATGAACATTGCATTGATCACTTGCTAAATAATAGAGTAGGGCATGTGCCCTTTGTAAAAATGCGAAAAGTGTCCGCAATACCAGTGGCTTTTGCATCCAAACAATCTTTTCTTTGCACCATCTATCCCATGGAAAAACAAAGTAGATTTCCATTTTCAACCAGCACCACATCCTCCAACAAAGCCTTTGAATTGTTGCACTTAGATTTATGGGGCCCTTACCATGTGACCACACATGACCACGATAGGTTTTTCTTAACCATGGTTGATGATTATAGTAGAGCCACTTGGGTGCACCTGTTGAGCAGCTAGAGTAACACATTGCAAGTCATTAAAGCCATTTTAAAACTTATAGAGAACCATTCCAAACCACAATAAAGACCTTGAGGTCAGATAATGGTTTGAAATTCACAAGTAATAAGGTAGTGAGCTTTTATCAATCCAAAGGAAACATTTACAAAAATTTTTGTCCATATACACTGATGTCGCCCAAAATATGACTCCTAAGAAGTATAAAGCAGTCGTTGTATGAAATATAGAACCCAACTAGGTTGGGGTCGATCCCACAGGGAATAGGATAAAAGTAGCTTAAGTTCTTGTTCGAGTAGTTGGCAAATAAGTAAAAAGGGGGAAATATTTGTAAACAAGTAGTGATAGTAACAAGTGTTTATTCTTTGAAGTTGTTTTCAATATGAGAAATACACTAGTACTGTGATCCCCGATGATTCCTTAACTCTACCGGTTATTGGTGCTGGAAAAACTGTCCCGCTGCGTTGCATGCAAAATCTGACAAGATATGTTCATCTAAACGTCTCTCCACCTTGGTTAGACGAATTTCACTCTTCTCCTCTTAGTTTTCGAGCATCGCACTACTAACCCTTGTCCTAGATCTCAAATAACTATTCCTGCTAAGGCTCAAGTTATTAGATGAAGGTTGATAGCTTCAAATCTCTATTGTTATTTCTTTTTCTCAATCTCTACCTCTCTCTCGAGCAAGTCTAGAATACAGGCGAGTTTCTAACGTTTGCAACCGTTAGAAGATCAATCACAACGAAGAAAATAACAATACATGCATTCACACCGGTTCAGAATTGTTTTGCACTTAACCCATTTCGTTAATTCCTCATGGTTCACACAACCCTAGTTAATGAGTTTACCTACTCATGTTCGCAAGAGAACAATAAGAATTCAAGGACGAAAACATAATTGTAAACTCACAATAATGAAGAAACTCTTAAATCTCAATGATAAATAAAATCCTGGAATTGATGTTCCAAGATTACAAAATCCAACAATGTGCTTATGAACTCAAAATAATGAAAAAATTATCTCAAAACAATGTAATGACTAACTCCCGCACATAGGACAATACAGGGGTATCTATAGATACAAGATGAATCCTATCCTAAACAAAGTAGGAGACTAAAGTCGGCAATTTTCCACGGTATCGTGACTTGGTATCGTGGAAACAAGTCACTTCACGTGGGTCCCTATCGTGTGAATCAGGCAGCACCACACAATCTCTGAAGTCTATTCACGGTACCCACTCACGTCACATGAGTGGAGTCACGCCACGTGGATCCCTGACGTGGGAATCAGACAACATTCAACATATCTAAAGATGACTCATGACAGCCACTCACATCACGTGAGTGGACTCACGGGTCCTGTCGTGAGTCACTCCTTTGGTACTGGACTCAGCTCTTTCTTCTTCAGATACTTCTTCACGAGCATGATTTCTTCCTTTTTGTCCATTTTGCCTCCAAAACCTATTCTCCTGCAATATAGAAAAGAAAACACATCATACCCACAATACATTACCCAAGTTATTGCATATTTTCTTTGTTTTAAGCATCGAAAATGCCATAAAACCATGGTGCATCAACACCCTCAACTTAGAACGTTTGCATGTCCTCAGGCGAACAAAATACAATAAACACATACGATGCTTAACTAAGAGAAACCTAAGGGACCTACGACAGTCGACTCATTGCTTTTGACCTCAAAACTTTTTCGACCCCTCCTATTTGGAAATCAAAACAACAGTGTGTATACAGGCAGTATATTATCATGAAACAGAAGGGATCAAGTGATGGCATCAGATTATGAACAAACAACAAAGCATATATGCAAATGACATTATCCGAATCAAATAGCAGCTAACAATGCAACTCATGTACTCTCACAGCAAAGAAGTCCCAGACATTCATAGTACACTAATGAATCTCAAATTAGGGACTCTGTCAAAACACTCTCTCTCACAAAGAAGTTCAAACAGTGTGCATGAAATACCATAGGCTTGCCCTTATTTTCTATGCCTTAGTTTTTCAGAAAGTTGGACTAGGATCCCTATAGGACTTTAATCGGCTTGTAATGTAGGCTTGGGGATGGGTATGGTACATATGGATATGGTGACTCAACCCTCCTTGACTCTACACTATTTTTGGCTCCACTTTCCAACCATTCTCATTTATTCTCCCTTATTCTCCTTCATTTATTTTTAGATTTTCGGGTGTGATTTTCTTCCTTTCTTCAAAACACAAAAAAACAAAAAAAAAATCTCTTTCTTTCTTCTTTTCTTCAAATTTTTTTTTTCTTTTTCTTTCACCCAAATCTGTTCTCTTTTTTCTTTTACTACCCCTTCTTCATACCCAAATCAATCTACGTGCCACTATAATAGCCACCCTCAACTTAGGCTATTTGCCTGAGTTGAGGTACATAATTTTCAAAGAGGGACCAGGGCCAAGACAGGCTCATTATAAATCAAAAAGGGAAGGTGAATAGGCTACTGAAAGAAATAGGTCAAGTAAGGCTCAAAATTGGGTTCAAGGGATATTCATTGCATATTTGGTTAGGCATTTAGGCTACAAGTGGACTTATTCAAAAAAGGCCTATGATCCTTTCCTAACCACTATCCTCTAACCTAGGCAAGACTAACTGGGCAAGTTATGGATCGCACACACAAAGTCAACTAAGTAATGAACTCATACACACATAGCACAGGGTTGCATTATCAACTACGACCTATCTGGGTTCATGCAATGCTAGCTACAGTTATTTTTTCTATAATCCTAATGCCATAACAAGATCCAATAGATGTCACAAACTGACATGCTACACACACATTTTAAAACAAAATGTTTCGAAGGGGTATCTTTTAAGTAATCAAACAGCATAACTTGTTCAAAATTGGACTGCACTACGGTTCCCCTATTTTTCTCCTAATTCAACAAGAAAACACATAAACACTATAAATAACAACCTAAACATATCGGCTCTACTACGATAGCACACTTGGGGGAAAAGAAACACGGCAACAAAAAACCCCAAGTGGAGGTATCCCCCCACCCCCCAACTAAATAATGGTGCACTTCCCTTAGTGCACAGCTATCAATACAACACATCTAAGCATTGAAAGTGGGACCCCCATAGCGGGATCATCAGTATGCTCTGTGGGCTCTCTGCTAGGTGTATCCGATGGAGGGGGTGCCTGACTAGAGGATGCACCTCGTGCCCTCTGCTCCTGGGTGATCTGACTAGTATGGTACTCAATCCTGGAGGCCTTAATCGCTCTTCGGAGATCACCCTCATACTCTTCACCACTATCCACCTAATCCTCCAGACTGCATGGATGTTTGCCTCTATCAATAGGAGGCTCCTTATTGGCAAACAAATCCACCTCAAAAACTGGCCACATCGGAGCCTAAACAGGCATAGGTGGAATAACAGGGACACTGCTCGGTGACAAAGCGCGAACCTCCTCTCACAATGAAACTACCTCCTGTGTCAATGCTGTCATACCAGGATTTTGTGCCAAACCCAACCGGGTAGCCATCCGCGCCTCAAAGCTATCAATCCATACGTGCATTTATCTCGTGAATTTATCCATAGACGTAGCTATACATGCCTCCACTCTAGCCTCTGCAACCTCAACTGTGGTCCTAACCCATGGCTTAAGTTGGGATACCAACTTAGCCATCTGTGCCTCTGTGTGGGTCTGCCTCTCAAACATCTGCGTTTGCCTATCAACCAGCTGCTGTAGGAAGTCCCTCGAAATTGAAACCATACCAGAAGGAGGCAGTGGTGTTGTAGTGCCGGGTACCTCATCGTCAATCTGTCCTGTGCCTTCAGCACGTACATGAACAGTATCAGGAACACTCACCGATATAGGAATAGGCATAGGTGTGCTCACCGACTCGTCTCTATCTCCAGGCCCTTCAAAAAGGGCTGCTTCTGATGACCCAGAAGGTTGAGACCTTCGTGGAACAATGGGGTTAGGTCCCCGCTGCTGCATCAACCCAATGTCTATTATGTGGGTCACCTCAATATAGTGATCGATGGTAGGTAGCCTAACCACACTCGCCCTATCACACAGGATCTGAATCAAACAGGGGAAAAGGATACTGGTATGGTCTCGAAAGGCACACTCATGTATCTCCCTAATAATGTACCTGGCGATATGAATATTGTAACCTGCAAGGATGCTAGCTACCACCATAGCCCTTCTAAGGTGAGTGAATTATCAGCATTAGTGGGTCCCAACTGATGCCTAACAACCTTCCAGCAAAATGGAATATGGACTTCTTTATATCCAACTTCCCCGTCACCCAACTAGCATCAACACCGTCCTCCGCTATATAACCAACAATCCACCTCAGTAACTCCAACTTCTGATCAGCATCCCTCATTTTAATTCGATTTCTGATAGCCTTCATACGATGATCAAACTCAGCAATCGTAGCTGGCAATGGACGGTCTGCACCAAACAAGAATCGGTGGATGGTCTACTCAGATATATCGACTCTAGTCCCTCGAACAGAGGTGTGAGTCAAAAGTGGTTGGTCCCGGTACCGTTGCCCAACAGGTGTGATTAAATCAACAGATGCCACATAGGATGTATAAAACTAGCGGACCAATTTTGAGCTATAGAGACTAGGAGGCTCCGCCATCCATCCAAACCCATACTGCTCAAACACAGTCCAAATATCGAGCAATGCCTTTAACTCCTCTATCCGATATCGGGGCTCCTCTTTAATACTTCTTATACATATGCCCCGCTCAGTAAGCTCGGCATCCCTGTCATAAAATACATGCATGCCCTGAACACACCTTTGTTGGATATCCCTTTTCTGTAAGGGAGTCGGGGCATTCTGTTCACCAGTGCCCTAAATAGATGTTGTAGCCTCTATCGCAGAAGTACCCTGTCCTGTAGTATTATCCGCAGAACCCGATACTGAATCATCCTCCCCCTCTTCAGACCTGGGGGCAGACTCGAAAGACTGATCAGGAATAGCCAGCTGGACAAGCTATGGAATGGGCTGAAGTGTAGTCCGGGCAGCAGCTTGCGCCCGAGTTTGTAACCTCATAGTATGAGGTACTAGTGCAGTATCATCAGTGCCAATATCAAAAACCTCCTCGAACCCACTTTTTCCTGACTTTGATGGTTCATCACGCAATTGGGTCAAAAATTTCAAATTTTTGTTCGAATTCTTGACGAAATCAAGGTGGTCACATTTGGGGGCATGATGTCGGGTTTGGGTTGAGTGGGTTATGTGTGGGGTCAGATTTTAGGGTATTTAGGTTGGATTTGAGGAGTGTTGGGTCGGGTTTGGTTGAATTTTTGGGTAGGGTTCAGATTTTGGGGTATTAGGGGATTTAGGTGAGTAAGCTTTTGAGAAGTTCAAAAATTGGGAAGGGAGAATTTGATGATTTAGGAATTGGTATATGGGAATTTGGTGAATTTTGGAAAATAAGGTTTATGAGAGCATTTGAATTTGAGAGAGCGGAGTGTGGATTCGAATTTCGATTGGGTTTTCAGGAGTATCCCAAAATTTATATAAAAGAAGGGTCGGGTCGGGTTGGGTCTCGATTTATTTCTAATATTGAGTTTCACGGAACCACCCACGTGACGTGGGTCTACCTACGTCACGTGGGTACCCTATCGTAAGTAAGATTCAGAAGGGCAAATACTTTCTTTGAATTTCATGAAACCACCCACGTGATGTGGGTCTACGTACGTCACGTGGGTACCCTATCGTAGGTAAGATTCAGAAGGGCAAATATTTTCTCTGATTTTCACAGAACTACCCACGTGACGTGGGTCTACCTACGTCACGTGGGTACCATTTCATGGGTAGTACTGACAATATTGACCTGCAAACGTGTCTTCCAATGCTCAAATCACAACATCATCAGATCTTGGGTTACCTCTCAAGTAGCGCTTGATTTAATATCGCGGCACGACATGGCTAGCTTGACTACTTAGACTTCATCAACCAGCCCATGGGTTGCCTCCCATGAAGCGCCTAATTTAATGTCGCGGCACGACATGGCTAGCTTGACTACTTAGACTTCATCAAGCTCAATCTCCTCACATGTTCTTATTTCTTCCGTGATTCCCACACACGTTGCCCATTGACCTTGAATAGCACATTATCAGCTCCTTTTAGCTCAATTACTCCATGTGGGAATACCCTAACCACCGTGAATGGTCCAGACCATTTGGACTTTAACTTTCCAGCAAACAAGCGAAGCTTGGAGTTATAAAGCAGCACCTAATCTCCCGGGTGAAACTCTCATTTCTCAATGCGTCGATCATGATATAATTTCATCTTCTCTTTATATATTGTTGAACTTTCATAAGCCCGAAGACAAAATTCATCCATCTCATTCATATGCTCAAGTCTCAATTTAGCCGCTTTACTCCAGTCTAAATTCAACCTTCTCAAAGCCCATAAAGCCTTATGTTTAAGTTCGACAGGCAAATGGCAAGATTTTCCAAAAACTAACTGATATGGTAATGCACCAATTGGCGTATTGAACGTAGTTTGATATGCCCATAATGCATCATCCAATCTTCGAGCCCAATCAGTCCTATTGGCATTCACCATGTTTGCCAAAATAGACTTGATCTCATGATTTGACACCTCAACTTGCCCGTTTGTCTGAGGATGGTAAGGTGTTTCCACCTTATGTATTACACCATATTTTTCAAGCAGGGCCTTGAACAGACGATTGCAGAAGTGGGATCCTCCATCACTAATGATAACTCAGGGTGTACCGAATCGTGAAAATATATTCTTTTTCAAGAATGCCGTTACACTTCTTCCTTCGTTATTAGGAAGCGCAATTGTCTCCACCCACTTAGAAACATAGTCGACAGCTACCAAAATGGATTTCATCCCATGTGAGGTCACAAAAGGGCCCATAAAGTCAATTCCTCACACGTCAAATAATTCAAGCTCAAGTATAGTTGTCATGGGAAGTTCGTGTCTGCGTGAGATATTCCCTTGCCTTTGACATTGGTCACAAGCTAGAGAGAAATCATGAGCATCTTTGTAAATACTGGGCCAATAGTACCCATATTACAAGATTTTATGGGCAGTCCGCGCACCTCCATGATGACCCCCAACTGGAGATGAATGACATGCTTCCAAAATACTCATCCCTCTGGAATACATCTTCGAATCATGCCATCTGCACACACCCTAAATAAATACGGATCATCCCAAAAGAATTTTCTCACCTCATGCATGAATTTCTTTCACTGTTGATATGACATATCTTCCATAACTAAATCACTCGCCAAAAAGTTGGCAAAATCAGCAAACCAAGGGATTAAGTCTTATGATGCTACCAGTACTTGCTCATCTGGAAAAGTATCATCAATCTTAAGATCATCCCTTAATTTAAGCATGGCCTCCTCCTTAAGGTGTGATAAATGGTCAGCAACTTGATTCTTCGTCCCTTTCGGTCCTTGACTTCAAAGTCAAATTCTTGTAATAGAAGTACCCACCGAATCAACCTTGTCTTAGCATCCTTCTTTGACATAAGATATCGAAGTGCTGTATGATCTGTATGTACAATGACCTTTGTGCCAATCAAAATAAGAGCGAAATTTCTCAAAAGCGAAGACCACTGCCAATAACTCTTGCTCAGTCACAGTATAGTTCTTTTGCGCTGGATTTAGTGCTTTGCTAGTGTAGTAAATTGGATGTAAAATCTTCCCTCATCCTTGGCCAAGGACAGCACCCAAGGCTATTCCACTAGCATCACACATAACTTCAAACGGCATTGTCCAATCTGGTGAGACAATAATGGGGGCTGAAGTCAATTTCCCTTTTAGATACTCAAAAGCTTTTAGGCATTCCTCATTAAACACGAACTTCACCTCTTTCTCCAAAAGTTTGTATAATGGATGTGCAATCTTAGAGAAATCCTTGATGAATCTTCTATAAAAGCCAGCATGACCTAAGAAACTTTGAATTCCTTTCACGAAAATGGGTGGAGGTAACTTTTCAATCACCTCAATCTTTGCCTTATCAACTTCAATACCTTTCTTTGAGATCTGATGCCCAAAAACGATACCCTCACTTACCATAAAATGGCATTTTTCCCAATTTAGTACTAAGTTGCACTCCTCACATCTTTGCAGCACATTAGCAAGGTGTGCCAAGCAATCATCAAATGAGTCTCCCACAACAGAAAAATTATCCATAAAAACCTCAATAGTGTCTTCCACCATATCGGAGAAAATAGACATCATGCAACATTGGAAAGTGGCTAGTGCATTACATTAACCGAAGGGCATCCTTTTAAACGCGAATGTCCCGTATGGACAAGTGAAAGTGGTCTTCTCTTGGTATTCAGGAGAGCAATAAAAATCTGATTATACCCCGAATAGCCATCGAGAAAACAATACCATCCTCTACCAGCAAGACGGTCTAACATCTGACTCATGAAAGGCATAGAAAAATGATCTTTTTCTGTCCAAGAATTCAGCTTTCGATAATCCATGCAAACTCTCCATCCAGTAACCATCTCATTGGGATAAACTCATTTTTGTCATTTGGAACCACAGTGAGTCCACCCTTTTTTGGTACACATTGAATCGGGCTCACCCACTTGCTATCAGCAATGGGGTAAACCACACCTTCATCTAACCACTTGATGATTTCATTCTTTACAACCTCTTGCATCGGTGGGTTTAGACGACGTTGGTGCTCAATGCTCGGTATGCACTCAGGATCAAGTTGAATTTTGTGAGTATAAATATCAGGTGGAATCCCTATAATACCAACAATGGACCAACCAATGGCCCTCTTAAATCTTCTCAATACCGAAACCAGAGCCTCTACTTTCCACTCCACCAATTTAGCAAAAATAATCACAGGCAAGGTGTTGTTGGCTCTCAAAAATATGTAGCGAAGGTGAGCCGGAAGAGCCTTAATCTCCAAAATTGGGGGCCCTATGATAGAAGGATGAGGTGGTGGTGTTACTCTATTCTTCAGATCAAGATCAAGTTTCTTTGGGGCATATGTGAATGATCCTCTACCAGTGAACTCACCAACCATTTTGTCGTATTCCTCAATCCCATAACTATCAAAATTCATAATCACAGATGCAAGAGCTTCTACTCCCAACCTTTCTTCAATAGACACAACTATGTCATTCTTCTCAACTACATCTATCGTGGAAATCACCTGCATATCTCTCGGTTGCTTCATGGAACGACAAACGTTGAAAGTGACATGTTCATCATTTAACCTGAATTTCATCTGCCATGTTTCCATGTCAACCAATGCACACCCAGTGGAAAGGAATGGTCTTCCCAATATGATAGGAACCTCAAAATCAACTTCACAATCTAGAATCACAAAATCAGTCGAAAAGATGAAAGATGCAACTTTTACAAACATCATACAAAATGCCCACTGGCCTTTTTACAGTCCTATCTGTCATAAGAAGTCTCATAGAGGTTGGTTTTGGTGCTTTCAATCCCAACTGCTTGAAAATGGCTAACGGCATTAAGTTAATACTGGCACCCAAATCACAAAGTGCTTTAGCAAAGTTGCAAGGCCTGATAGTACAAGGAATTGAAAAAGCTCCTGGGTCCTCCTTCTTTTCAACTAAGGAATACGAAGCAACTGCACTACAATAATGTAAGTTATCTGCCGGCTCAAAACTGACAGTTCTCTTTTTCTTCACCAAGTCTTTCATGAACTTCGCGTAACCTGGCATCTGCTCCAATGCCTCAACAAGAGGGATGTTTACCGATAGTTCTTTCAACATTGTAATAAACTTTTGATATTTGCCTTCCTCAAACTTCTTTTTCAACCTTTGAGGACAGGAAGGGGGAGGTCGTGGGATAGTCTTCAACTTTTGTGGGACCTTCTTTTCCTGCCTCTTTTTAGATTTTGCCTTTTTGCTAGTATCATGAGGATTTGGAACTATTTCATCCTTTAAATTATCCAGATCTATCTAAGTTTCTACATCAACAACCATCATCTCATTAGTCTTACCACTATTCACAGGTATAGATGGATCAGTCGTGCATTTTCCGCTTCTAGTAGTAATAGCCAGACAATGACTATCATTCTTCGAATTCTGAACGGTGTTGCTTGGAAGGGTTCCTGGCTGACATTGGTTCAATGCCACCGATATCTGCCCGAATTGTTGCTCCAACTGTTTAATAGTAGTCGAATGGGATTCTACTTTCTGACTTATTCCCGAGATGTCTGACCTAATCTCCTTCAGGCACTATTCTTAACTCTCTGATCCCTTCATCAATTTATTTAGAAGGGATTCCATTCTTGAATTTCCAGAGTCGGCGTCACGGTTCCCTGGTGGAACATATGTACCACTCTTTTCTTTATAATCATCCTTTCGCCTCCAATCACTGTCACGATCTCATTCTCTATCTCTATATCCTGACTTGTTGTAATTGTCTCCATAGTAGTTTCGACCTTGATTCCCTTGCCTCAAGTTCCAAGAGTCTTGATTAGACCTTGACCCTTGGCTCGAAAACCCTCCACTTCTCAATCCAAATACTTAGCCTCTTCATCAAATTCATAATCATCATGTCTAGGTGTTTTACCCTGTGCACCGATGGCATGCACCTTTTCAGCATCTCTAGCCTTAATCTGTTTGGCCAACAGACCAATTTCTGTCCTTAGTTGTGCAACCTCTTGAGCTACAGATTCATCTAAAGCCCATTGTGTTGCTGATGCTCCAATAGCGTAAGTATCGACAGGTGTATCTGCTTCTCGAGTATGCCATCCTCGGTTGGTCTTAGTGATACGATCTAAAATTTTGGAAGCTCATTCCCACCTCAGACTCATAAATGCCTCCGCCAGTGATAGTATCTGCTACAGCCTTAGTATTTGCATTCAAAGCCCTGTAGAAAATTTCAAGTAAATTCCTACCACTCATCCTATGATTTGGAACATTTTGCAGCTTTTTCTTAAATCTTAGCCATGTCTCATAAAGTGCTTCAGAATGTAGTTGTCTGAAATTATAAATCTCGTCCTTCAACTGCAGCATCTTAGAAGGTGGAAAAAATCTTTCTAGAAATTGATTTCTCAATTCTTGCCAAGTAGTGATGGAACCTCGTGGTAACTCGGCCAACCACAAAGTAGCTTCTCCTGTTAAAGAGAATGAAAATAATCTCAACTGAAAAGCCTCTTGGTCAACTCCAGGCAAATTATATGAAGTGCAGACCCTCATAAAATTATTCACGTGCATGTTTGGATCATCAGTAGGAAGACCGGCGAACACACCCTTCAAGTTTAGCAGGTGAATCATGGCACTTATAATGTCAAACTTAGTGCCTTGAGGTAACTCTGGTGGAATAATGGCACCAGTCTCTATTGGCTCGAAATAGGCCACATCTTCTTCCTCAGGATCATCATAAACTGGCACATGGGGTCTTAGAAGTGGTTGGTGAGCTCTCAGTCATCTTTGTCTCTCTTCAGCCTCAACCGGTCGTTAGGCTGACTCCTGCATAGCTCGATTATCTCTCTCTGCTTGCCTAAGAGCAGCTTGTCTAGTATGCTCTTCTCATGTTAATCGAGCCGTAGTTTGATCTGCTGTTTCATGACCAACTGGCTGAATTTGGTTGATAATGAATGTCTCCCAAGGCGGCAGGATCCTGAACTTCATCGGTATTCACCATTCTTCGATAAGCTCTCAGAGTCCTTTCTATTTCAAGATCAAGTGGAATCAGGGGATTGCCTTGACTCCTAGTATAGGGCATACACCGGCGTGTGCCCTTAAAATCATAGAAAAACAATATCAATCAACTCCAACAAATAAAATAATCAACTCCGTAACCGTAATCCCCGGCAACGGCGCCAAAATTTGATGTCGCCCAAAATATGACTCTTAAGAAGTATAAAGCGGTCGATGTATAAAATATAAAACCCAACTAGGTTGGGATCGATCCCACAGGGAAGAGGACGAAAGTAGGTAAAGTTCTTATTAGAGTAGTTGACAAATAAGTAAAAAAGGGGAAATATTTGTAAACAAGTAGTGATAGTAACAAGTGTTTATTCTTTGAAGTTGTTTTCAATATGATAAATACACTAGGACTGTGATCCCTGATGATTTCTTAACTCTACCGGTTATTGGTGCTGGCAAAACTGTCCCGCTGCGTTGCATGCAAAATTTGACAAGATATGTTCATCAAAACGTCTCTCGACCTTGGTTAGATGAATTTCAATCTCCTCCTCTCGATTTTCCAGCATCACACTACTAACCCTTGTCCTGGATCTCAGATAACTAGTCCTGCTAAGGCTCAAGTTATTAGATGAAGGTTGATAGCTTCAAATCTCTATTGTTATTTCCTTTTTCCAATCTCTACCTCTCTCTCGAGCAAGTCTAGAATACAGGCGAGTTTCTAACGTTTGCAACCGTTAGAAGATCAATCACAACGAAGAAAATAACAATACATGCATTCACACCGATTCAGAATTTCTTTGCGCTTAACCCATTTCGTTAATTCCTCATGGTTCACACAACCCTAGTTAATGAGTTTAGCTACTCATGTTTGCAAGAGCACAATAAGAATTCAAGGACGAAAACATAATTGTAAACTCACAATAATGAAGAAACTCTGAAATCTCAATGATAAATAAAACCCTGGAATTGATGTTCCAAGATTACAAAATCCAACAATGTGCTTATGAACTCAAACTAATGAAAAAACTATCTCAAAATAATGTAATGACTAACTCCCGCACATACGACAATACAGGGGTATTTATAGATACAAGATGAATCCTATCCTAAACAAAGTAGGAGACTAAAGTCGGCAATTTTCCACTGTATCATGACTTGGTATGGTAGAACCAAGTCACTTCACGTGGGTCCCTATCGTGAGAATCAGGCAGCAGCACACAATCTCTGAAGTCTATTCACGGCACCCACTCACATCACGTGAGTGGAGTCACGCCACGTGGGTGGGAATCAGACAACATTCAACATCTCTGAAGATGACTCACGACAGCCACTCACGTCACGTGAGTGGACTCACGGGTCCTGTCGTGAGTCACTCCTCTGGTACTGGACTTAGCTCTTTCTTCTTCAGATACTTCTTCTCGAGCATGATTTCTTCCTTTTTGTCCATTTTTCCTCCAAAACCTATTCTCCTGCAATATAGAACAGAAAACACATTATACCCACAAGACATTACCCAAGTTATTGCATATTTTCTTTGTTTTGAGCATCGAAAATGTCATAAAACCATGGCGCATCATACACCATAACAAAATGGGGTAGTAGAGAGAAAGTATAAGTATTTCCTTGAGGTTGCAAGAGCATTACTTTTCAATTAAAACAGCCCCTTACCTATTGAGAAGAATGCATCCTTACAACAACTTATTTGATAAACAAATTACCATCTGTAATTCTAAAGAATAAATGCCCTTTTGAGATCCTTTACAACACCAAACCCACTTATTCTCATCTCAAGAGTTTTGGTTGCCTCTGTTATCCCACAACAACCAACACAAAGATAAATTTGAACCCAAAGCCACAGCACATGTGTTTGTAGGCTATCCTTTGAATACAAAATGATACAAAGTCCTCAATCTAGCCACAAGGAAGATACACATATCAAGATATGTTTATTTTTATGAGAATGTTTTTCCTTTTGCTATTTCTTCCCCACTGTCTAGTTTTCCTTCTATTTTAAAAACATTTAATGCTCTTCATAATTTTCTAATTCTTTATTGAGTTAGTGTCACAACACCTTGGATAATGATCATGCTCAAGATTATGTCTTTCACACACCTTTATATGATATTAATTCCATTGTTCCTGTTGATCAAAGTGACCCTTCTACCTCTAATCAAAACATTACATCCACTTCTTCACCATTGTCTTCTCTACTTGACAATTCTTTTCCTCCGTCTTTTGATCCTCTTCTTGAGTTGACCATCACATCTTCATTGCCAGCACTTAAAAGATAAACTAGGGTAGTTATTCTTCCATCCTACCTACAAGAGTATCATTGTGACATTACTAAGCTAAAATATCACTCTAATGTTTCTCATCCTAACCCTTTGACAACCTTAATTGCTAACAAAACCTACATCCCTTTTAGTGCTTTAACCTGTAACAATAAACAGACTATGAGAAACATTTCACATGACAGTAAACCTCATTCCTATGAGGAAGCAGCCACGAACCCTGCTGGAAAGGTGCAATGACTCAAGAGTTTGAAGCCTTATATGATAACCATACTTGGGATTTAGTCACTTTACCTGTATGTAAGAAGTCTCTAGGTTCCCAATGGGTTTATAAGATCAAGCACAAGGTAGATGGAAGCATAGAAATGTTCAAGGCTAGACTTACAATAAAAGGCTACACTCAAAAGGCAGGTGTAGAATACACAGAAACCTTTTCACCTGTACTTAAGATGATAACATTGAGGGTTTTACTAAGCATAGCATTTAAGAAAGGATGGTATCTCTTCTAATTAGATATCAATAATGCATTTATCTGTGGTGAGTTACATGAAAAAGTTTACATGGATGTCCTACAGGGCCTTGCAATTGAGATACTTGGCTTAGTTTGCAAGCTGAGAAAATTTCTTTATGGCTTGGAACAAACCAGTAGATAATGGTATGCCAAGTTGATTAAAGCCATATTTACTAGGGGATATGCTCACCCAAAGTATGACTACTCTTTTTTATATAAGATAGATAGATATTCATCTATATTTATGGCTGTTTATATAAATAATGTGATCCTAACAGGGACAGACATCAAAAAAATTTAGTATTTGAAAGCCTTTCTTCATCACCAGTTCAGGATTAAGGATCTTGGGAGGTTACACTATTTTGGGACTTGATGTCTAGTACAAGGACAATGGTATACTTGTTTGCCAGAGGAAGTTCACTTTGGATCTACTCAAGGAATTCGACAGTCTTGGATACTCTCCTGTTCCTTCTCCCCTTGACATCAACATCAAGTTGAAAGCTGCTGAGGGAACCTTGTTAACTAACCCCGCTTGTTATAGATAACTCATTGGCAAATTAAACTTTATTACTAGAACCAGGTTGGATATAGCCTATAGTGTTCAGCATCTAAACCATTTCATGCAAGTTCATAGACAGCCTCACGTCAAAGTTGCTATACATATGCAATGATACCTAAAAGGTGATCCCAATTTAGGCCTCTTCATGTCTAACTCTCCAGACTACACACTTAGAGCATTTTGTGATTCAGATTGGGCCTCTTGCCCAGATTTAAGGAAGCTAGTTAGTGGGTATCTTGTGTTACTTGGAGACAGTCCTATCAGTTGGAAGTCTAAGTAACAGGAAATTATCTCCTTGTCATCTGCAGAAGTAGAATACAGGTCAATTAGAAAGGTTGTTAGTGAATCGGTGTGGCTGAAACGATTGTTACAAGAGTTGAGTATTTCCAGTTGTGATCCTACCCCTGTGTTTTGTGATAGTCAGGCTGCAGTACATATATCTAGGATCCCAGATTATCGTGAGCATACCAAGCACATTAAAGTCAATTGCCACTTTGAACGAGATAAGCTTTAAGATGGCCTTATCACACTTCACCATATCTCCAATACTGATAAGCTAGTTGATATCCTAACCAAAGCTTTGACTGGAATTAAGCATATGAACTTACTTGGCAAGTTGGCAGTGAACTCCTCCCTTTCAACTTGAGGGGGGTGTTAAGATTAGTTAAGAAAGTGGTTAGTTAGATATCTATCAGTGATTGACAGTTGTCTCTTAGTTGTAACTATGCAGTTAGTTAGTGGAGTAGAGGCTAAGTTGGTGCTAGATATTTTTAGATTCTCAGATAATGAGATACATGTATAAATACTTGTTCATACATTGCAATACATATTTTTTTCATTCTGCAAAAATCAGTTTCCAAATTTCCTTTTGTTGTTCTCTCTCCCTCTCAGTTGTCCAGAGCATCAATGGATGTTGGAGATTAAGCTCAACCTTTATATTGATCTTCATATCAATTCTCAATAGATATGACTATACAATGCCTAATTTTGGGGGCTTCAACTTTCAAATATATTCTTTGGCAAAAAATATGTCAATATCCATTGATGGTTGTCTATAAGAGTCATATTTCTTATGAAAATCTCCCAATAATTGATCCAGGTTCTTTTATCAATTGTCATCGGCTCAAAGAACATACTGACATACCTTATATCTTTCCTCCACACTATCTATTGCTTCAATGATAAAATCAAATTTCACAATTAACTAAGTTAAGAAATTTCTCTGGATGACCTTCTTAAAGATTAATATTTAAAAAAAATTCTATTAAAAGAATAGTGTAAATATAAATATTCTTTAGAACTTTTGCTCCTCCTCCTTCTTCTTCATCCATTTTTTCATCTTCTTTGTATGTGTTATGAAAAATTAAACATGTATTGCTTATTCATGGTTAATTTGGATTGATTTGGTTGAAGAATCAAGAATCGCTTCATTAGCTTCACTTTTCAACACCTTATCCCGAATGATACACAGCTTCCCATCCTCAAACTGCCTATCATTAATCTCTTACACAAACAAAGACCGTTCCTCAACACAAGCAAAAACTCTACCATGCCAAAAAATATCAAGTCTCATAAAGCTATTGGCTAAACTCTGAACATCCATAGCCAAAGGTTGCTCCTCCGCAATCAACAACGCAAGACTATCCATCCACCACTACGTTGGCCTTGGTTGGATGATAAATAATAGTCATGTCATAATTCTTCAACAAGTCCAACTAATTGCATTTTCTCAAATTTAGACCCTTTTGATTGAATATATATTATAGGTTGCGATGCGATGATCGGTGAACACCTCACAACAAACCCTATCCAAGTAACTAATGTCGCCACAACTTTAAAAAAAACTACCTTCACTAACTCCAAGTCATGAGTGGGATAATTTTCTCAAGGGCCTTCAACTGCCTCAAAGCATAAGATATAACCTTCCCTTTCTACATCAACACTTTCCCAAGGCCAACTCCTGAAGCTTCACAATATATGGTGAAACCTTCATCCTCTACAGATAAGGTCAAGATAGGTATTTAAGTAAACAAAGCCTTGAGCTTTTGAAAGCTCGCCTCACACTCATCGGACCACTGAAAAATAACATTCTTCTGAGTCAGCCTGGTCAATGGAGCTGCAATAGTATAGAAGTCCTGCATGAGTTGTCTGAAGTAGCCAGCCAAACTAGTAAAACTCTGAATCTTGGTAGGTGAAGTAGGCCTAGACCAATCCCAAATGCCTTTACCTTAGTTGGATCGACCATAATACCCTTCTTGGACACTACATGTCCTAAGAATTCCACATAACTAAACCAAAACTCATACTTCGAGAACTTAGTATACAACTTCTCATCCCTCAATCTCTGAAGTACAATCCTCAAATACTGAACATGTGCATCCTTACTCTTGGACTAATCCAAGATATCATTAATGAAAACAATAATGAAGGAATAAAGATAGGATCAAAACACTATGTTCATCAACTTGATAAATGCCACCAAGGCATTAGTTAAGCAAAATAACACAACTAAAAACTCATAATGGTACCGAGTTCTAAAAGTCGTCTTAGGGATATCTGAAGCCTTAATCCTCAATTGATAGTACCCTGGCCTCAAGTCAATCTTCAAAAACACTGAAGCACCCTGAAGCTAATAAAAAAATCACCAATATGTGGAAAAGGATACTTATTCTTGATTATCACCTTGATCAACTATTGATAGTCAATACGCATCCACATAGGCCCATCCTTATTCTTCACAAATAACACAGGAGCACCCCAAGGCAAAACACCGAGTCTAATAAATTCCTTAGTCAACAAGTACTGCAACTGATATTTTAACTCCGTCAACTTTGTTCGAGTCATTCTATAAGGAGGAATGGAAGGAATGGAAATAAGCTTAGCGTCTGGCTCCAAATCACTATCAAAATTGATGTCCATATCTAGAGGAACACCTAGTTGATCCGTATGAAACACATCTTAAAATTCTTTAACCACTCTCATCAAAGGAGGTGTGACGTGTCAGTGGTAATACAAGCACCACCCCCACGATGACTTTAGATATTACAGAATACAATTTTAGAAATTCAAAGCCCAAACACCTCATATTTACCTTTCATCAAATAAAACTAAGTCATATGTGAACAATCATCTACAAATGTCATAAATTATCTAATACCCAAAAAATTGAGCTGGGAGTTGGATCCCAAACATCGGAGTAAATTAATATAAATGGTGTTTCATATTTATTCAAACTTATTAGATATGAAACACGATGACCCTGTAAGAATACAATCTTCACATTTGAACTTTGTTTCGTCTAAATTTAAGAGCAAACTTGGCAATAAACGCTTTAAATAAGGAAAATATAGGTGGACTAGTCGGCAATGCTACAACCATATTTGTTTTTCCTTGTTACTCATTCCCTGAGCTGCATTTGTCCAGCCACAATTATAATCATCCATGTAATATAGGCCTCCTCGCTTAGTATTATGACCAATAATCTCTTTCATGGGAATATCCTAAAATAAATAAAACTTTTGATATATTAATGCACAACAATTCAAGTCCTCCATTATTTGACCCGCAGATAATAATTTATTAGAGAGATGGGAGACAAGTAAAGTATCTTGTAAAGAGATATAGGTGCTAGTGTCACTCTTCTAGCCTCTTCAACAGGATATGTCACTCCATTTGTGTTAACTATGCATGATCGTCTAGATTGAGTTGAATCTACTAAACCATGAGAATCAAATGTCATATGGTCGGTTGCCCCTGAATCAATAATCCAATCATGATTACCTAAATCGTTATAAGCCACAGAGTTGTTGACACTTGCCGTTGAAGTATCATTGGGTTGTGGTATTAGCGTCAATGATTTAGCTCTTTTTAAGTTCTCCCAGTGTTTGCCAATGAGGCTCTATCAGCTCCTTCTTCCTTTTCTTTTTCAGTTCATACCACCAGTATGGAGTCTCATTTAATTGGAAGCATATTTCTAATTACCTATGGATTTCTATGATTTGTACATCCTACATAAGGTGGGAAATAAAATAGGGACCCTCCTTAAAGTAGATACGTGCACCTCATCTACTTTTCGAGGTAGATATACTAAATTATGTGTACAAGTACCTCTAGAGTAACCTCTATAGCACCACATCTTTATTGGTACCCACAAGTAAGAAATACACTATTAAGGATCAAATTTGCTATGTACCAAGTACGGACCATTGGGGCATACTATATTTAGGTGCTCCTACAAGCAAAATGTCTGAGCTACTGATCAAGTACGAGACCAACCTTTCATTAAAGAGCCATCTCAAAAGTCCACTGATAATGATGGCTGGAAATTGGTTCAATTCCCACCAAAATCGGATCTTAGATCACCTGGGAAAATAAGGTATGTTGATCCTACAACTGAGCAAAGGTCTAAAAAACAAAGATAAGAGTTTGGTTACTTCAAAATCTAGAGTAAACAAGGTTTCATATCTCGTTTTCATAGTGGCTTGGGCAAGTTTTCTCTGAACCATACTAGGTCTAGCCAATAACAGCTAAGCACGCCCAAATTTTTAATCAGTCCACTCTCACAAATCTTTCGATTAATGATGATGCTGAGAGGCCTAATCTTGATTTTTATTTTAATAATTGGTCAACTCCTTTTGCCCAATCAGTGGATGAAAGTAGCGGTGCTTTTTTAAACTTTCCCAATACTTCTCATCTTAAAAGGCAAGTAAGCCCTGCAAACCAACTTTTGTCACTACTTAGAGTCCACATGGAACCATGTATAATGCAAACAAGCCACTTTTCCCTACTTCTATAATACCCCAAAAGTCTCTAAAATTATATCTCAGACTTAGAGCAGAAACCAGTAGAAAAATTCACAAGATGACTCACACAACTAGTAGTGGTCAGTACCAACGAGTTGTTGGGTGAAGCATCTTGAGTGTTTAGCCAAAAATCCACTTTCTAACCAGTGGCAACGACATAGTGAGGACGAGTCATTGTAAGACATAATGAGTCATCACAGTACTCATCCTGAGTGAAATTCCCCAAAGTCCTGAAGGATGGAAAATCTATCCCAGTGCCAGCGACTCCTGACGATGAGTCATTATTAGTCATGATGAGTTGTCTCCTGCTCGCATCCTGAGAAATCCTAAAAAAGTTTTGAAAGTTGGAATTTAAGCACAGTGACAACGACCTCTAATGACGGGTTGTTGTGTGTCAAGGTGAGTCGTTGTGACCACTCATCATCAGGAGGCCCATAAAAAGTCCCTGCATAATGGCTCAAACGATGAGTCATTGTAGGACATGACAATTCATCCTAAGACTCATCCGTCGAGGTTCAGCAATTTTTAAAAATGGTTCCTAAGGGTATTTTTGTACTTTTCTTATTTTTTAGGCCTATACTACGTCGTTTAGGGCCTATTGGGAAGGTGTTAAATGGTATTAAATGTTTCTTTACCCTCATTCTCTCCTAAAACACTTAGAAAAATATCAGAAAGGCGATTTTCTTTCTCTCAAACAGAAGAGAACTAGGGTCCTTCTCCAAAGGCCTCAAGGTCCAATTCTTAGCTAGAATTCTCCAAAATTCAGCTATGTAGGTATTCAACGAGGATCTCCTTCCACCCTCATACCCAAAATTGCTTTCAAAGTTTAGTTTTTATGAAATCTGTGAACTATGGAAAGTTCTCAAATATCCTAAACTTATGATTCCTTCAGTATCCATATTTCAGAATATCTTATGATTACAAATAGTACTTTTATGCATGAACTAAATATGGCTTTCATATATGTCTGTCGTATTATGAACACACTATACTAGATTCTTATTAAATTTACATGGAACATCAAACTGAAGCATATTTTCATATGATTATTCAGTAGACCATGTTTCTCATAACTCTCATCAGATAGTAAGATGCATATAACTAGTTCCATGATTTCAGTCATATTCAGTAACAGTAAATTGGACTAGTTTATGTATTTTACTCATATGTTAGTATAATTATGTACATATGTATATGATTATAAGAGTAGTACTTAGCACCGAGAGGACATGGGTTCAGATAACCCAAGTCCTAAACTATATGCCACCGTAGGTTGAAGAGGTCCTCGCCAATTGAGAGTGCCTTCTTTAGCCTAAATGGGCTCATGAGTGAATTCATGCCAGTTATGGTTCTTACCCTTGACAAGGTATAGAACACCCTCCCAACTTGGGTTACAGATTGGATTCCATGGTCTAATTATTTACGAAAACCTTCCAGAGTTTCAGACTCAGTATTGTACATGACCCTTAGTTTAGTTTGTACTTGCTTGAACTTATGACTTTTCAGGTTATCATTTCTTATTAGTGTTTACATGTATATTTATGCATCTCAGTCAGGGTCATTATACTTCAGTTCAGTTTTACATTGCAGTATAGTATTTCAGTATTTACCAACATATTTAGCATAGTTTATATTTGCATATCTCACATGCTCAGTACATCCAAATACTTATCACATACTCTTTTGCATTGTTCTTATGATTTAGGTTTCGGGGCTCAACATCATTTCTGCAATTAATGTATTTTGGTACCCTCTCAGCAACAGTTAGTGGTGAGTCCTCATTATCCAAGGATGAGATTTCATTATTATGTATTTTAGTATTTAATTTGAGTTTCAGACATTTTGAGTTAGCTAGAGGTTTGTCCCGGCAACTCATCAGTTATTAAAAAGCTTTCAGATATAGAGTCAGATATTTAGTTTATGCAGCTTTAGTATTTCCTTATTGACCAGGATTATGATTAGTATTATTTGATTATCATAACTCAGATTTATGCTTGTTATGTCAGTTTAGCTTCTACTCAGTTTACATTATTAAAATGCTCAGTGCTATGCCAGGTCATGGGTTAGCTTGGGGTCACTTGTGGCTCTAAGCACTGTGTTACATCCAGGGTATAGGCTAGAATCATGACAACTCCTCCCTTGGATATTTCGTCAAATATTTTTAATCATTATATCCCATGTGACACCATCCACTTGGCAGCCAACACTGCTAATATTGAACCCTCCTCCAAAACAAATCCTCTTTCCCTACCCTCATCATTTACCTCTTTAGGTGATACACCTATAAATAATAACTCACTAACTCAGCAGTTGTCCTCACCAAGGCTTCCATATATACCACAGACGTCAATCTTTTTTTCATCTTCTAGCTCTATCAGAAAAATAACCCTAACACCCCCCAGCGTCCTATTTACACAATAATGACTCTGGTACCACTACTCATACCCCAGTCGTGGCTGGAGGTAGCTCTGATAGGGAATGCTCTAACTTTCACGATGCATGTGAATAGGAAAGATAGCCTAGTGATGATATAAAACCCAAAAACCTTACTCAGATCATTACAGAGGGCAAGGTTCTGGGTTGGAGGTGTATGGCCAGTTCTACTAGTTTGTGAACCCATAATTTATCCTAAACCTGCTGCATGCATCCCCTTCGAATAAAAATCCTCTAGTGTCGGCTATTCTTCTAATGTCGGGGCTTTCTTTCTACCTAAAGCCATCCCCGGAGTTGGAGGTGGTACCATGGATATAGCAGTATCTGACGATAATCTCTACGGAGCCACCACAGGTGTCATTGCATGTGTCGAACCAACTACCAATGGAGCATGCACCAGTGAAAGACCCTCAGATTATCAACTTAGACAATCTGGTAGATAAAATCCAAGAAGCATAGTTGACAACAATATTCTTGGGCTAGGTACGAGTATTTCACCTCAAAGAGTTGTCTGCAAGAAAAATAAGCGTAAGTTATTCTCTAAATATGTCCAACTACTCAATCTATGTGGGACCAACTCTGAACCCAGAAGTAGGGAAGTATACAGTGATAATGAGCCTTTCTCTGAGGGACACTAACCTTGCATGCAAGGATAAGAAAGTTCTCTATAAGTTCCAACACCCAATGAATTTTCTTATCTGGAACTATAGGGGATCTATATCCCTAGATTTTAAGATGAGGTTTAAGAAACTCTTAGACTCCCACAGACCTGCTCTAGTTGTGTTTCTCGAAACTCATAAGGAGAATAACCTTACTATGCCTCATGAGTTCAACTTCTCAAATATGGCAGTCATCCTAGCTAAGGGACAGTCTGGAGGTATTGCTATCTTATGGCATGATGACCTTCTTATTGTCACTGATGTCGCTCTTACGCACCAAGAAATCCATTACATAATCCAGATAATACCCTATCCTGTTAACTTGTTATTTTTGGTAATTTATTCCCATAATAATACTTCTATTAGGCTTCATCTTTGGGATAATTTTAAAAGGGTCTTTAACTCCCACGATGGACCTTCGCTTTTGGGAGGGACTTCAATGAGGTGACTAGATCCTTTGAGAAATTTGGAAGTCAAGGGTTGTGTTATTCTAGGGTAGAGAGATTTTTGCAGTATCTCAATTATTGTGGTATGCTAGACTTACGTTTTCCTAGTAGCAAGTACACATGGTCAAACTTTAAAAGGCAAAATGGTCCTATCTTAGAGAGACTTGACAGACTTAGTGGTAATGCGGCTTGGTTAGAATTGTTCCATGAGGCCTGCGTAAAACATCTCCCTCGTATCCATTCCGACTACTGTCCTTTTTTGCTTGAGCTATCTCCTCCGATTCGCATCTTTAATAAGCCTTTTAGTATAGAAACAATGTGGACAAACCACCCTCAAACCTCTCCTCATTATGCCACCAGTCTGTTCTTACAAAATCTTAAGTCTGATCTACTTCAAGATTACAAAAGCAATCTATGTTTAGAGGATGACTTTTGGAAACTCAAGTCTCACGGGTATTGGTTGAACGATGGAGGCACAAATACAAAAAAAAAAATCATATTTTTGTCTTCAATTGTAGGTGGAGAAATTGAATTATTTCTCTTAGGGACATTGCTGATAGTTGGATTATAGATAAGGATGCTCTCCACAGTCACATTCTTGAATTTTTCCACAATTTGTATAGTACTGACTTAATAACCAGCCCTAAGCACTACCAAGTTGCTCCTTCTCATCTAATTTCTCCTTTCATAAATCATACGCGGGAAGAAAGTTTGACGCATGATGAGTTAATAATTGCTATTAAGTCTTTCAGGCCTTGTAAAGCACCAAGATCGGATAGACTCCATCCTTTTTTTTTCAGAAATGTTGGAATATAATGGGTAAGTCTGTTGAGAATTTTTGCACCACTGTTTTTATCTATTGGAAAATTCCCTACTGTATCAACAAGACTTGCATCTATCTTGTTCCCAAATTCTCCTATGCGGAAGCTATTGGCGAATATCGACGTATTAGTCTTTGCAACACAATTTACAAGGTTATTACAAAGGTCCTGGTCAACCATATCAAGCCCTTTCTTTAGGATTTAATTGGCCCCACCCAATCAAGTTTTTTACATAAAAGAAGGGTTGCGGATAGTGTATTATGGTAGAAGAACTCCTACATTACTTCAAAAAAACTTAGAGTAGGAAAAATTACATGATGCTTTAAATTGATTTAAAGAAGGCTTTTGACCGATTTGAGTGGTCCTTTATTCATGATATTCTCTACTTCAATTTTCTGGCTAAATTGGTTAATCTCATCATGTCATCTATTACTTCTACCTTTGTTTAAATTCTTATCAATGGGAGCTCTACGCCTTACTTTTTCCCTACTAGGCGATCCTTTGTCACCTTACATTTTTATTTTATGTATGAAAAGGCTTTCATGGCGAATTGGCATGGCAGTTAATTACCTCCTCTGGTCCCTTGTTACTATTTCCTTTAAAGGCCTACAGATCTCCCACCTGCTATTTGCAGACAACATTATCTTATGTGGGGAGATTACTAACACCACCTGCACCACTATTTTGAACATTTTGACTCATTTGAGCTCTGTTTCGGGACAAAGAATTAACTTTAACGGGTCGAGAATGTTCTTCTCTGCTAATGCTTTCGCTGCTAATAAGGCACTTGCCCAATCTACTCTTAGTATAGCTGAAGATAAGAGGTTTGGAAAATGTCTAGGATATCCAATCTCCACATCCAAGTTAGTGAAAGAGGACCTCCAATTCCTCTTGAACAATTTCAAGTCTCGATTGGCAAGATGGAGATCCAATTTCTTAAACGCAGCTGGTAGAGCAACAGTCATTCGCTTTACATTTAATTCTCTCCCAAATCATGTTATGCAATTGATCAAATTACTTACTCACATCATACAAAAATAGAGCGCTATGAGCTCAACTTTTACTAGGGTACCACCCCAACCCACAAGAAGATCCATCTCCTCAAATGGTCCTCTATTACCAAGCCAAAGGACAGTACTGGCTTGGAAATTCAAGAGCTAACCACCAAGAATAAAGCACTTCTTGCTTCGATGCATGGAGATTATTTCACTCTAAAAATTCTCTTTGGGCATCAGTATTTTGCAATAAATACTTATGCCGCTCTTCAACCTCTTCTTGTACCATCTCTTCAGATTCTTGCACTTGGAGAACAATACGAATAGGTTGGGGCTACTGCCAAAGAAGGGTTAAATGGCAATCGACTTTCGGAGAATTGATTAAGATCTTCACTAACCCATGAATCAAACCTAACCTCCCTCTCCGTAGTCCTATCCAAGGCCCTTTACAATGCCATGAGTTTCATTGTCAATAGCTAAGTTCAGGCACTTAGGGCGTTGATGTTTTAATGACTTATCCTTTGAGCTTCCCTCTAGTATCATGTCCTTAGTTGAGGTGGTTCATTTTTTGAGATATGTAGGCTCACATGATCATATTACCTAGGGTTTGTTTGACACGGGCCTCTTTACTGTCAAGTTTTGTTTTGTTGCTATTAGCCAAGACTTACATGGAACTATAGATGGAGCTTCTTCATCGACTCACAATCTGGGTTGGATTTGGAAGCTCCCAATGTTGATTACCTCTACCACATCAAGTTGCTTCAGTCCCCTATCTGTGGAGTTTGTAATTCCATGGAGATTGAAACAAATGCTCACATATTCCTCTTGTGCCCAAATTGACTTCTCTTTGATCAGATTTAGGCCTAACTCATTAAGTCCTATCATTTGCCCAAGTCTCGCCACAACCTTCTAATTGGCTTCATCATTTTCTAAACATCCTTCAAAAAATGCACATTAATTGAATCCCTACGAAAAATTTCCTTCCCTTTTGCCTTTGGTCTATTTGGGTTGCTCGAAACAAATTATCTTTCAAGGCATTCCTTTCTCAATTTCTATCAATTCCATCACAATCTAGCAGGTGAATACTGGTACCTTGCAAGCACCACAAATCATAGCAGACCTCACATCACAATGTATGTCAAGTGGAATCCTCCACCAGCTTCAAATATCATGCTTAATATGAATACCTCTTTAGAGGTTTCTACAGGCTTATCTTCTTTAGGTGGAGTCTTTAGGAATAATAATGGAGAGTGGCTCCTTAGGTTTACAAGATCTTGTTACACATCACGACCTTTAGAAGATGTCTTACATTAGCACAGGAACATCATATGACTCTAGAAGTCTATTGACTCGCAGCAACTTATGCTCTTTTACTTGCTCTTACATTGGCACAGGAACTTCATATGACTCTAAAAGTCTATTGACTGGCAGCAACTTGTGCATCTCTTATACTCCTCTATACATGATAATTGTTCTCAGTTTGCTGGTTGTCGGTGCCTTCTCCACGCAATGGGTTATCTCTAGGTGCACCATGTTTACAGGGAACAAAATAGAATAGCAAATGCATTAGCAGCTACCATTACTACTACTACTGATTTTGGTTCCAGTAGCACCACGTTGTTTTGCCAATCTCCAACATCCTTGATGGATATTTTGAATGCTAATAGAAATGGAGATCTACTATTTAAGACGTGTGAAGCCACTTCTACTTCACTCCAATATGTCTAATCCTACCAATCAAGTTGTACAAAATGTAGATGCTTCTAATAGATTGGCTATAGCTGCTCCTGCTGCTGCTAGTACGTTTGTAGTGGCTTTGCCACAAACTATTTCCCTATAAGCATTTTCTGTGTGACCAAAAAAAAAAAAAGCCTAACTACACATCCTATGACTCAAATAAATTTGGAACAAGATGTTGAGTCAGAAATTATAAATCACTTTCTTTGAACAAGTCAATTTCTTTTCCCAATACTAGTGTGTTGTAAATCTTATTATTATTATTAGTGGATCTCCCTAACTGCCAAAGTTGTAATTTTCACCATTATGTTGGTAAATTTCTAATTTGCATAGCTTCTAACGTTATCTCTCATACTTCCATAACTTTCTTCATGATCTCATTGATTAATATTATGTTTAAAGCAACATTATATCACCTTCTATGTAATATAAATAGGCACATGAAATGTAAAGTGTTGATCTTCACAATTACAAAATAATCACCTACTTTGTACTCATCAAATTCAATGATTGTAGATTTTATAAACTAAATCAAGAGAGAAAGATCATTCAACAAAGGCAAATTATCTTTTCGCGTAAAATCTGCCAACTGTTTCCTCAATATTAGAAGAGGAAGCTTAGTTATCCTCGTCTAAGTTGCTCGGACTCTCCAAAAATGTTTCCACACCCATGTCGGATCTTTTAAAAATACACTATTTTTGAAGAATCCACCACATACCTGTCAACATTTTTAAAGAGTCTGAGCAACATAGATCCTCGTTATGATAAAAATCCCAAAGAAAACAATTTTAAAAAAATAAAATACTATTGCGATCACTATATAAAAAAAAAAAATTGGAAAAAATTCAAAAGAAAACAGTCACTCAGTTCAGCGGGGTAATCGACACGCAAGCAAACTCTAAAAATAGAGAAGCCTGCAATCCGGTCTGTTGAGCTTGAATATTATGGAGTCGTCATCGTGACCCTTTTTTCACAAATAAATTAGAGTTCAAAAAAGAAATAGAAAACATGTAAATTTAAAAGACAAAAAATAAAATAAATTGCTTATTCAAGCAAAACCATATCAAGCTATCAAACATTAACGTACATATATCATTGATCACATATTCAATACTCTATATAGCTCTTTTCATTAGAGTAAATGATGCTCCATCACTTGCTTTATGTTTATGTGACCAAAACTACCGATACATATTTTTCCGACCAAAAGTGGGTAACAATGCAATAATTTTCTATTTATCTGAAAATGTTTCATGCAATTGAACTACAAATCCTAAACAGTATTATGATGATAATTTATATTTCAACTAACTTTGTAAAAATTCAACATTTATATCAATACACTAATAGAGGTGTATTTTCGAGAAAAATGAATGCGCTTTTATGAAAATAGTGGAGTATGGGTTCACACATCTATTTTTAAATATTTTTTTTTAAATAAAATATAATACTACGCCGCTGTTAAACATTAAAACTACAATTTGACAAAAGATCACCATTAATCATTAGCAATTAATTAATTAAAAAAAACAATTAAAATTCAATTAGTGATAACTTACAATCTATAGACGGTTTTCCGGTTCACAAATACATACGACAGAAAATGCAATCAGGCAGATGACAGGAAAAACACATTTTCATAGGAAGCAATTGAACTTCCAAAAGGTATGATAGAAGCCACCATATCATCATCAGA
The DNA here is from genome assembly GCA_031232105.1 of Capsicum rhomboideum. Lineage (NCBI taxonomy): Eukaryota > Viridiplantae > Streptophyta > Magnoliopsida > Solanales > Solanaceae > Capsicum > Capsicum rhomboideum. Next base: position 39,210,193 of record CP124716.1, read on the forward strand.
ACAAAAATCATTTTCATTCACAACCATAACTAGTTGTGTCCAAAGGTGTCCTAAGATTGATTCGTATCATCATTTGACTTATGGCGACCATAAACCAAGTAAAAAAGTTGCAAAAAATATCAGAATATGTACCACAAATTAAAAACAAAAAGTTAAACTTCATTTAGTAAGCAGTATATGATTCAGTTGCAATATAAATATAATCACTTGTATAAAATCAGTCCAAGTGTTGGAATTAAAATAATTGCTTCATCATCATCACCCTAAAAACAAAATATATTACTCTAGTTTTCATAAATAGAAAATAAGAATAAAAGATCATTCAGTAATGGCAAATTAATTAATTGGTTCGATTCTGCCAGCAACTTCCTCACCGATATCAGTGCCCCAAGCCAAAATAGAGAGAGGAGAAGAATGCAACTATCTAATCGAGAAGAGGGAGCTTAGATATCCTCACTATGATCTCAAAATCAAGATTAAAAAAAAAATATATATATATATATATATATATATATATATATATATATATGTATAAAAAAATTCAAAATAAAAAGAGTCACTCAGTTCAGCGGGGTAATCGACACGCAAACTAACTCTAAAAATAGAGAAGCCTGCAATCCGGTCTGTTGAGCTTGAATATTATCGAGTCGTCACCGTGACTCATCAAAATTATGGCAAAAAAGAGAATTAAAAAAGCAAATGTACAAAAAGAGAAAAAAAAATAGATCTGGGGGAAAATTGAATTGCTCAGTGGTGGCTAGTTATTATTGGTTCGATTCTACCAGCAAGTTTCCTCAATATTACTCAGAAGAGGGAGCTTGGAATCCTCATAGCAAAATCAACCTCCCCATAAATTGTTCACATACAACAAAATCGAAAATAGATTTTTTTTTTTTAAAAAAAAAACATATATGAAATATGTAAGAAGAGATGGCTCAGGGAAGAAGGAGATCGACATGCAAAGGCAGAAGCCCCTGGCAATCCGGTCTGTTGAGCTTGATCTTTTATAGAGTCCTCATAGCCACTCCTCCTTGTACATCAACTAAAAACGTAAAAGAGAGAAAAAGAGGAGTTTTGTTGCTGCTTACTGTGTGCGTGGTTTAGTGTGGAGGGGCGGTGAGTATTAATTTATAGAGGTTGTGCTAGGGTTTCTTGGTTTAAGATGGAGAAACTGGAAGTCCTATTTTTGCTCTGGGCTTGACAACTTTAGAGTCCAATAAGTTTTAATGGACCACATCTCCTTTAGAGGGGAGGTTTGCACGAGAGAGATACTTTTGTGCTTCAATTTAAATTTTGTTCAATTTTCAAATATTTGTGCGGAACTAACTTATTAAATTTAATTTAAAAAAATTTACCCGCTTTGTCTCATATTTGAGCTTGTTACTCAGTTTAGCCACCACTAGCTTCATCAAGTGCTCGTGCAAATTCACTATTTCCCATGAAAGGCTTGGTATACTATTGAATAAGAGTAGTCACATATACTTTTTACAAGCAAGAATTTGGTCTTGAAAATTACCTGATTGTTCATCTAAAGATTTATCAATCATAATATATAACTAGGTAATTTGTATGCGCTTTTCTCAATCATGAGTGATCTTATTTAGCTTACAAATGATGTTTAGCTAATATTCATGAAAAAAATAGACTCTTATAAAAATTGAATTTATTTAAAATAATGTGTTTCTACAATAATTAAAAGCTTTGGCATGTCACATATCTGAAGAAGTTTTAATAAACGATTACAAAAGATAGACTCGTTGCTCAATTTATCATATTGTATGATCGGATGTAACATTTGTCACTTGATATAATTGCTTTCTCAATATTGAATGATCCATCGTGAAATAATCAAGCATCACTTTCTTTATTTTGTGTACACATGTATCAAATATTAAATTTCACGGTGTACACAATACTTTATTTTTAAAATTAGTCAAAGATGTTGGGATCCTTGTGTCATTGACAACTTCTCCACCTTTAAGTTAAGTATGATATTCTCTATGTAGAGGTAAATCAATAAAGAGTTGTTTGGTAGAGCGTATTAAGAAAATAATGCATGTATTAGTCTTGTGCATTAGTAGTATCTTGTTTGGTATATTTTTTAGTCTATATATTAGTAATGCTTGCATTGGTTATACAGTTTAGTTGTTTGGTAAAGTGTACATTAGTAATGTTTGTATTAATTATGTTTGCCTAAGTTATGCTGACATTATTTCTTATACACTGTTTGGTTTGATGTATTAAAAATAATATGTCTTAATATAATTTTTATAAAAAAATGTTTGTTTACAAAAATACCCTCTACACTTTTAATTTGTACACTTTCTTTGCAACAAATTTTTTAAAAAAAATACCCCCTACCTGTATATTTTCAGAAAACTTTTTTTTTTTTTAAACATTTTCATAAATTTTGACCTGTAACTGGTATCTCACTCTAGTTTAATCCCGACTGTAGGAGGCCAACATCGTGCAAGGCTTTGAGATGCATCAAAATAGAAAAATTGTTATGAGATGCTGATTTTGTAAAGGCAGGGACAAAATTGCAAACAAATATAAAAGAAATTCATCATTGATTTTGTCACACACAAATTGTGAAATAGTGATAGAAAAGTAAATAATAATTAAAGATGTAGATATGATAGAACTATTAACCTAGTGGAGAAAATCGAACAATTTTTGAAGGAAGAAAAAAAATGGAGAAGATGACCCTTGCTTTTTCACGGTAAACTATAGAGAAGAGTGAGGCAAAGTACCGTGTGGAAAAGGACTTTGGAAACATTATTATCTTATGTATGGAGGTGTGTGAATACTAATACATCAAAATTCATGGTATTATTAATGCAATGAATTCTAATGCATGCATTACCATGATTAAAAATACAAGTGCCCCTCAAAACCTTTTCCACATCGTTTTCACTATATTTGTGGAGAGTATTTTAGGAAACAAATATTTTTTATTAAAAAGTATGCAATGCATATTATTAGCTAAATTGTCACCATCATTTTGCACCACTTTTCTTAATTCCCTTGGCAAAATACGTAGGCGGTCTATATCAACTTCGGAGTAGAAACTACCTAAATTCCTCTTTGTATGTAATATGAACTATATTTTTACCTAATTTCCTTGGCGGGATACGTAGGCGGCCTCATCAGCTTCGATCACACACAAAAGAAAAAAATCCCTTTTTTGATTTATCCCTAAATTAGATGCGACCTGATTCCTATCTTAACAGGATACGTAAACGTCTTATGGGCTCAGTCACTTCTTTTAAACTTCTTGTTATTATCTATAGAGTAGAAAGCGGGGTAAGTTTTGAGAAGGTCTCAAAATTTCACATTTTCCTCTATAAATGCATGCAAAAGTGGGTTTAAGCAAGAAACTAGGACAAAGCTTTTACGAAAGGTACTGATCGAGGATGCTATCTAGCACAAGCATATGAATATCGAGGCAAATGATGTTCAGACGCATGTCATAATCTAAGATCCGATATAAATTTTTAAAAATGAATTATTTTCAAATATATGTGTTTTATTTATGCTATTCTTGAAAAGCTATATATATATATTTTTCTTTTCTTTTTCTTTCAAATCAATTTTTTACTCATCTACCAAGTCTCATACCTCGGACGAGGTCATAAGGTTCAGACAAGAAGACGAATAAGAAAGGAGTAAAGTAGGGTATCTCAAGTCAGCGTGAATTAGCCTTCCCTCCACCAACTCACAAATTGTCTTTGAACGCAGGAAATTTCAAACATGAACAAAAATGAAAGTTGTTTGACTATTATTCATTCAGTACGCATTATACTTTGGATGAAGTCACGACATTTAAATGAGCAGGCAAACGAAAAGGGGCAGAATCGAAGCCCTCAAATCAGCATGGATTAACCTCCTCTTTTCCAACTCACATTGTTTCTTTGGTTGCAGGATAATTCCAACAAGAATAGCAATTGGTTGCAGTATTCGCAAGACGGTTTAAATTTTTCTTAATCACTATTTATAAAATATCAATTACAGTAATTTTATCTTAAATGATTTAGCACTAATCCCGCACTAATTTGTACTAACTCTAACTATGATCTAGCACTAATTTGCACTAGCCCCAATTATGATCTAGCACTAACTTTGCACCAGCCTTACTTTCTATCTAGCACTAATTTACATCGACCCTAACTATGTTCTAGCACTAATTTGCACCAGCCCTAATTGTGATTTGGCACCAATTTGCACCGACGCTAATTGTTAGCACTAATTTGTACCGACACCGCTTGTGATCTAGCACTAATTGGCACTGGCCCTAATTTATGGTTTGGCACTGACATTAATCAATGATTTTAGCATTAACCTTTTCTCTAACATTAATTCTATAAAAATGATTTTAGTACTAACCGTGCACTAACATCAATCCTTTAAATCTAATTTAGCACTAATTTTGCACTGGCACTAGAGTTATCTAAAGTGATTTTGCACTAACTTTAACTATCACCAATTTTATCTCAAATGATCAAACTTTGAACTAGCACTACTCTGATCCGAAATAACTTCATGCATATTGTCATATTCACTATGTTCATTTCAATACCTTCGTATCAATTATTATTAATAAATGCATTCTAAATTTTGCAGAAGTTTTAGCAGAAAACATCGCATAACAAGGGGACATGAAGCATAGCACAACGAGGGACTCCCTCTTAGCAGTGAACTGGGACAATTTGTTGAGAAAGTTTAGCTTTCCAACAAAGGTCAAAGGTCTACCTCGAACTCCACCCGACTCTGCTCTCAAGTACCATCCTCGATCATAATACCCAGTAACATCATAATTCAAAGAGGGGCAACGTTTGTGAGCTCGCGTCTAACCTGTTTCCTAACTCATAAGTTTTATAATTCTTGAACTATAAAGGCCTGATTCTCATGAAATTCGAGATATGTAGGCGACTCAAAATACTTTTTCATGATCCTTGCAAAATCTTCTACTCCTCAACCTTTGCAACACCTTTTTTGTCTCAAACCCTTTTAAGGTAGTTTTTATTGGTTGGGATAAAATTGGCTACTACGTCAACTTTTTGGTCCAAAAATTATTACATCATCTCTGATCAATGAGGGATAAGCTGTTGACACCCAATTTTGATCCTCCTTTCTTTCAATTTATTTTCTCGAGCTTCTAAATTAATAACATATCAAATTACTTTGTTTACTACTATTTCTATAATTACTAATATAAAATACATATTTTTATTATCTAAATTGCAACTATCATTTTGCACCTCTTTTCTTAAATAATTGTTTGTCGTCATCTTATTTCAAGTTTCGTGCTTATTAAATTGGCTATAAATCAATATTTTTTTACTTATATTTTATGTTAAACCTATAGCGAAAATCTACAATATTATTAGTTTATTTTATTCATATTAATTATTATTATCACGAGTAATATATTTTTCCATCCGTTCGTTATTAAGTTAGAAGCCCAAAATAATTTGAAAAGAGAAAGAAAAAAAGCCAAGGAAAATTCGGATCAAATCAGTCCCAAAACAAGCCCAACCGAACACTCAAAGCAACCCACAAAAATCAAAAGCTTGCGGCCCAAACCCATAAACCAATTCTATCCTAAGCCTATTTTCTCAACAATAGTAGCCCGCCCCTTTCTCTTTCCCCTATAGTTTTCCTTTCCAGAAAAGCTTCGGCGAGCTTTAGCCATGGACAAAGGCACCGCTTCATTTCGGTGAAAACATTTTCTTTTCTCTTCTAAAAGCATCAGACATTCCATCCTTTATCTCATTCCTATCTCTCTTCTCTGATTTGGTCAAACAAAAGGCCAAAACACTTTTGAATTTTCTGAGTAAGAATCACCAACTTAGAGATTTGATTTTAAACGACCATTTTGACTCAAAATTGGGATGTTTATTCAGTCCAAATACTCAATCTTAACCCTAACTCGTCACTATAAATACTACCTCTTTGCACTTGTTTTGGGAGAAGTTTTTCCAGCCGTCTCCATTCTCTTAAAACTCACGGTTATAGTAGTGTTTGTATCTCTGCCCTTAAGCTTTTCTGCCACTTCACAGCACCATACCCACTTGCTTTAAAATCTTTCCTTTTGCATTCTCTTTCGATCTCCGGACTTAAGCGTGTTCGAGCTCTTCATCATTCGAGTTCAAGCCTATACCGGTGACCAAAGCACCTCCGTTCACTGCCCCATAAACGATACGTCCAACCCCCTTTCCTCTATTTATCTTTGTGATAAAAAATGCTATGTGTGTTCTAAAAATTTTGTTTGTGCAAAATAATTTTGTTTAGTTTAATTAGTTAATAAAAATAGTTTTAAAAATGTATTTCGTTTTAGCTTGGGGCTCGGAGAGATCTGAAGTCACGTTCCTTTCATGTTTTTGCTATCATGAAATATAGAAAAATTTTGTGTTAGGATTAGATAACTACATGAATCAGTATTTCTTTTTTTCATTTACGTTATTAGTTTATTTGGTATCTTTATATGGTGAAATTTGTTAGTTTATATAGCTCTCCATTGATTAAAAAAAATATGATTAAAGGAGAGGTTTGCCTTTGCTTAGTTTAGAAAATACTATACCTTTGTTAGTCTATATTCTTTAATAGAAGGGAAAAGGATAAAAAAAAATACCCCTCTACTTTCATTAATTGGTTAAATTTACCTCTAGTCATACTATGAGGTCAAATATACTCCTTCTGTCATACTATAGGGTCAAATATATCCCTTCCGTTAAGAAAGTTAATAAAAATACCCTTCTATTTAACGGTTGTCCACCATGGCATTTTAAAATCTGATGTGGCCTAACATTTGAGTGGGGTGGATGCCACATGGCATGCCACCTCACCACCAAATATTTATTTTTCTAATATTCCTTGTTCATTACAAATTTTATTCTTTTTTTTTTCCTTTAGAATTGAAATAAACAACAAACATCTGTGCCAGCAATCTCAGCTAGGCTTGCTCCGTCGGCCATCCTTGTTCGACGATCTTAGATCCAAAAAGAGAGATTCAAATGAGGCATGAAATAGTTTGGGAGTAGGAGCTAATAAACTTATTTTGTTTCTGTGAGCAGAGCAACCCACAGGCAAATGTTTCAATAGTTTTTTCTTTTTCTTTTCAATGAACGGATCAATTCTTTGTTATGCAGGATGAACAAATGGCATTTAGCTAAATAACTTTAGATTCTATATAAAATATTTATTTCAGATTTTGAAATATTTTTTTTATTTCACATTTCGAAAAGGAACAAAAAAAGAAAAAAGAAAAAAAAACATAAAATTTGTAATGAAAAAAGAATATTTAAAAATAAATATTTAGTGGTGAGGTGGCATCCACCTCATTCAAATATTAGGCAACATCAGATTTTAAAAGGCCACGGTGGACAATCGTTAAATAGAAAGGTATTTTTATCAATTTTTTTAACGGAAGGGGTATATTTGACCCTATAGTATGATAAAAAGGGTATATTTGACCCTATAGTATGACTAGGGTTAAATTTAACCAATTAATAAAAGTAGAGAGGTATTTTTAACCCTTTTCCTTTAATAGAATGTGAGTCCATTTTGCATCTTTACTTTATGTCCTCGTGCACATACATATCTTCCCCTCTTTACCAATTCAACACATATTATCCTTTTAAAAGCATAAATCAAATTACATTCTCCATGTTTTAGGTGGATGAGTTCATTGTATTTTAAATCTGATGGATTTGAGGATTAGTTTGTAAAGGCATGTGTTATGATTTAGCTATTTTGAGTTGGTTCGAAAGTTACCTCGTTTGACATTTGCACGTCTCGTCTTTTTAATGTTATATTCCTTGTGCCACTTTACTTATTTTTTATATAAAGTTGAATTGTTTTACTAATTTATTTACTCTTTCTTTATTTGTATGAACATTTTCGGAGTAAATTGGAGTCTTCATAAAAGACTCACCGTGCAAGAAGTCTCATTTCGGGACTTACCGCCACCACTAGATTTGAAAATGTGCATCCTCTATTTCACTTTGTGTCTCCTACTTCTTAAAAACTCATGCAAATAGACATGATGAAGGAGCAAGGAAATCTGAAAAAATACTCCTTCCCGTTCTATTATTTTTGTCTCTGTTTTATTATGTTATGCATTCTTTCCTTGATATTTAGACTTGTATTACATGTCATTTATTTGTTCTTTGCTTTCTATTTGCAAGACTAGGTATTCTAGTAAAAACAGCAGTTTGTTTTGGGTTTATGGGATTCATTTGGCAAACCATTTTTTTTCTAAAATGAATCAACCTTTTGCTTCAAGTTCAAAATGCTCCACAACGTTTCAAAAAATGTGCATATTAATCTATTTGTGGAAATTAAATCGTGGCTCACTTTTGAGGCATGAATTTTGGCATTAAAATTATTCTAATTAAATGGTTATTTTTCAAGCCTTTGTCGTTCCGTTTCAAAGAGTTTTCAAGTTTACATTGACTCACTAATTTCAAGATTGAAAAATATTTTCTCACTTAATTACTTGACTTTTCAAGTATTTTAGCACTCTTTTTAGTTTTAGTTAATTAATCTAAGTTTGACAGGTTAACCATTTTTAACGGATTTTAAAGGGTGCCTTACATCTTCCCTTTAAGATAACTAGTATTAGTACCCGCACGATGTGCGGATAGTATTTAAGTTAAAAAAATAATTAAAAAATAAATTTAAAAAGTTAACTTAGATTTACAAATTTATCAAATGAATAGAAGCATAATTTTTTTTTTAATTAACCAATAGATAAACCAACATAGGCTAATGATATATATTGTCACCATCTCCTATCACTTATAGTTTCTTGAATAGTTCATAACAATTGATTCATAATAAATTATTTGAAAGTGAAAAAAATAAGATAAAATCAATTTGAATTTGTTGAAGATGTTTACTTGTATACAAATATTGAAAGAAGACTAAATATAAAGAAAATATATTACCTTTCTATTTACATCATTTATAACTTTCACATTTAATCTAAATAGGATCCTAAAAATACCAACTATAGAAAAGAGATAAAAGTCATCTCTAAAATTTTTAAAAATTTAAACAAATAAATCATAATAATCTCAAGTAAGATCTTGCAATTTCTATTTTTCATTAGCATCAAAATAATTGATATATTTTTCTTAATTTTATCAATAGATTCATTATTTAGTGATACTATGGTACTGAAAATTTGTATTTGAACATTCCTTCAATATGTTGGTTTTTTACTCTACCAAAATCTGATATTAATAATGATTAAAAAAATTGAGAAAATCAATCACCTTTATATTATAATCATGCAAGACCCCAAAATAATATATAATTAAGAAATTATATTATCCGTAGTACAAAGTTCTATTTGTATAAAGAAATTAAAAACTAACAAACTTATTTTTCTCGAAAAGAAAAACACTATGGATAATTCAAATTATTTTCTACAAATGATTTTCTTGTTTCAAACCTAAGTTACATTGTGTATACATTGTTCAACCTCCTCATCCGTTTATTCTTCTGTTGAACTCTCGTTTTGAATTATAGACGACATTCCATCAATACGTTTGATCCTTATTATGCCGAAACCTAATATTTAAAGCCTGAAATTCACGAAAAAAAAATTAGAATTAATATTAGACAAAATATTAACAATTCTTATTTCTACATATTCATAATGAAAAACTTGATAAATACGAATAAGGCTAATAATCAATAACAAATAACAAAGAGAGAGAGAGAGAGAGAGAGAGAGAGAGAAGGAAGAAGAAGAAAAGTGTAACAATATTTCTGTTCTATTGAATGGGTATATATAGCCATAGGAGGTCAAATTTCTCATATAATAAACATAGAATGTAAATTATAAATTAACTTTTTCTAATCAGTACACAAATTAACTTAAATTATGAAACCTAAAATATTTATTTTTACAAAATTTAACTTTTTCATATACATGTCACTGAATCTATTTTTTTTTTTTTGTTGCTACCTTTTGTTAATTTATTAATACGATATAAAGGAATTATCAGTCTTATAAATTATTGATACATATATGGAAGTAAGAAAATCAATAGAAATAAATTATTACATATATGGAAGGAAGAAAATCAATAGAAATTATAATTTTTTAATTTATTATTGTTTCCTTAAATATTTAAAAGTAGTAAAATATTTATAAATTATGATGAAATAAAGTAAAATATTTTTTTCATCCAATTGTTGCAATTGATGAAAAGTAAATACTTTAAATAAATTATTTATTCCATTAATTATGACTATTTAGCTTTAAATTAAATAAGTCTAATCAATTTGATCAAAACTTCAATCACTAAATTTAATAGTAAAACTATTTAAATAAAAAAAAAAAGAAGAGAGAAACAGAATTTTGAGCAAAAATAAAAAAATATAAACAACATTTTGAAACGTGATAAACGAATTGAATAACCTGAAAATGTTGTGGCATTATATTTTTTTTCCATAAATCTTTTTTTAGTACATAAGATATGCTAAAGTCCTACAATTACTTCATTTAAATGTGGGGATCTTGTTCAAGACTAATATCTCACTAAAATATATTAATGCATATTAATTTGAAATTTCAACAAAATAGTCTCCTTTCTTTTTAGCCCAAACTTTCCATTTGAAAATCGTTTCATTTGAATTAATAAGATCATAGTAGATTGCACAAAATCAGTTAATTGATTATTTGTATTCCCATTAAATAAATAATGTACAACATAATTGTAATAAGATCACGATGGATTGCATAAATCAACTAATTGATTTCAATTACATAGAATCAATTTTATGATCATAATATATAGACTCAAGTGCCTTAGATTTAATATTGTACATTTTGAAATATATTTACGGCTAAAATAGTAGTCAATGTTAGTTGATTTTTACCACAATATGTATATCAATTACCGAATTTTGCATATATTTTCTATTAAAATAGTTGTCAATCTTAGCTGATTTTTACCTCAATTTAATCTAATTAATTTGATTACAGTAAAATTAGTATTACTATTACATATTTACTTCTTATAAATCTGTCCTAATTTTATAATTCAATTATATTTAGTTAATCTGCAATTACATAAAGGACTTAAATATGGAAGCAATTTTTTTTTTCCTGTAATTACATATTTACTTCCCATAAATCTCTCCTATTTTTAAAATTTCATTATATTTAATTACTCCTATAATTATAAAAAGAACTCAAATAAGGAAGCAATTATTTTTTTCCTAATTACATATTTACTTCCCATGAAGTTCTTAAATTTTTATAGTTTGATTATATTAAATTGATGTTAATTACGTTTATAATTTTGGGTAGGACTCAAAAAAGGTAGCAATTTTTTTTCCCTAATTACTGATTTACTTCTCAAAAATTTATCCTAATTTTATAATTTGATTATAGTTAATTGATTATTTAATAGTTTTTATAATTTTGATAAAAACTCAAATAAGGTAATAATTTTTTTTTTTCCTAACTACAGATTTTTTTTATTGTTTTAAAAAAATAGGTCAATCTTAGTTGCAATTAAAGTTGAAATATTTTTTGTTGTAAAAAGGTCAATTACACTTCTTCCATATAAGTTGCTTGATTACTAATTCATTATTCACTTATAAATTTTTCTTGTAATACTTTCATGATTTACTCAATTGTAATGAAATCATAAATATTTTTCTACTGACGAGTACCACTTTTCGAAAGAAATATCTTTCAGGGTATGCAAAGCCAGTAGCCGCAAGAACAATCATCCTGATTGGGGTTTCCGCATTTGAAAGTCCTCATACTTAAAGTACTTTATGCCTTTGAAAGCTGGTTTTACAACCTACTTCTGACTTTCCGAACTCCCTACCGGCGGGACTAAGACAAACTCAAACATACACCACTTCATACTGACTTGATCGGGTATTTACCCCAGAAAACCTTTTTACATAACACTCTCGGCCGCCCAAGAGGACTGACTATCTTTCTCTTTACTTTACTTACTTTATTTTTTCCAAGTGCAGGTACTTACAATTTTACTTTATTTTTTTCTAAATGAATTTTAAAACTGTTATATTTTTTTCTCCTTTTGAAGCTCCATTGATTTATAAACTAAAATCTTAATAGTCTCTCTCTCTATATATATATATAATAGGAGTCAATCTTAGTTGTTTTTTACCATATGAATTAATATGAAACAATTAAATAATCAGCAAAATATGAAATAAAATTATAAACTTATTTAATTATTAAATAATTGTCAATCAATTATTCACTTTTATATAAAAATAATATGGAACGTAACAAAGAAATTAATTAGAATTTACAAAAAAAATAAATATATCATAATTATATTTACTTAGATATCTAAGACTTCCTATTTAAAATTTTCATAGCAACATGTGTATTATACCCACGCCACTAATTATGTGAAAGTAAGTCAATGTTAATTGATTTTGGGTAGAATAAAATAACATAATGTGAAATAATTAAATAATTAACAAAATATGAAACAATATGAAATAATTAACTACTAATCTTAGTATGAAATAATTTAACTGCTAATCTTAATATGAAATAATTGAACAATCATAATAGTTTTCATCCAATAGGATTCAATCTTAATAGTGCACCCAATAAAAGTTAATCTTAATTATTTTTTACCACAATATGAAATAATATTAATTATTTTTTATCACAATATGAAATAATATTAAATAATTAAATAATCAAGAAAATAGTTTTTTTGTTGTAAAATGCCAAGTGGCTAGTTCTCAAGATGCCACTTGGCTTAATTTTAGGCTAACTACTCTGCTTTATTATATATATAAATATGAACTAATATTAATTATTTTTTATCACAATATGAAATAATATTAAATAATTAAATAATCAAGAAAATAGTTTTTTTGTTGTAAAATGATAGTTTTTTGTTGTAAAATGCCAAGTGGCTAGTTCTCAAGATGTCACTTGGCTTAATTTTAGGCTAACTACTCTGCTTTATTATATATATATAAATATGAACTAATATTAATTATTTTTTTATCACAATATGAAATAATATTAAATAATTAAATAATCAAGAAAATAGTTTTTTTGTTGTAAAATGATAGTTTTTTGTTGTAAAATGCCAAGTGACTAGTTCTCAAGATGCCACTTGGCTTAATTTTAGGCTAACTACTCTGCTTTATTATATATATAAATATAAAATAATATTAAATAATTAAATAATCAAGAAAATAGTTTTTTGTTGTAAAATGATAGTTTTTTGTTGTAAAATGCCAAGTGACTAGTTCTCATGATGCCACGTGACTTAGTTTTAGACTAACTACTCTCCTTTATTATATATATATAGATAAATATGAAATAATATTAATTATTTTTTTATCACAATATGAAATAATATTAAATAATTAAATAATCAAGAAAATAATTTTTTTGTTGTAAAATGTCAAGTGGCTAGTTCTCAAGATGCCACTTGGCTTAATTTTAGACTAACTACTCTACTTTATTATATATATAAATATAAAATAATATTAAATAATTAAATAATCAAGAAAATAATTTTTTATTGTAAAATGCCAAGTGGCTAGTTCTCAAGATGCCACTTGGCATAATTTTAGACTAACTACTTTGCTTTATTATATGAGTATATAAATATGAAATAATATTAAATAATTAAATAATCAAGAAAATAGTTTTTTGTTGTAAAATGATAGTTTTTTGTTGTAAAATGTCAAGTGGCTAGTTCTCAAGATGCCACTTGACTTAGTTTTAGTAGGCGTTTGGCCATGAAAATTATTTTTTTTTGGAGTTGGAGTTATGTTTGGTCATGAAAAAAATTAGAGTTCTTTTTGACTTTTTGTGAAAGAAGTAGGAGTGAAAACAAGTAAAACTTGTTTTCAATTTTTCGGAAAAAAATTTTGCTTTAGTGAAATAAATTTTATGGCCAAACACCACAAAATTTCACTTTTTTCACTAAAGTGAAATAAATTTCCGAAAAAAAGTGATTTTTTTTTATGGCCAAACGGGTCCTTAGACTAGTTACTCTCCTTTATTATATATATAGATTAGAACCCTTACTTAGAATCACATAGTTAAGCAAACTTTAATCGAGCATCGCCTTAGCAAAAATAGATGTCCTAATTTACCTGTAAAATAATTAGGTGGCAACTCTTTTAAATTGCTTAAGAATTACCAATATGTTATACACTGTTTTGACCTAGATTAAAATGCGATATAACAAATAGTATCAAAGTACATAGTCATATAAGAGTACACTAAGCAGCGGTGATTGATGTAGGGTGTATTTACACTCATTTTAGCCCTACTTTGTCCATATTTATATCTTGTTTTTAGGATAATTCAGCTTAGTACTCTTGTTTTATGCTTATTTTCATGTTTTGAAACTTATGTAGTGTGTTTGTGTATTATAGGTGAAATACCTAAGAATTTGATCAAGTATGGACCAGAAAGAAGGAAACGTCACCAAGCGAAGCTCCAGAAATCGTCGGGCAAAGTCCAAAGTGAAAAGGGGTCAGATATCACCTTCCTCTGAAGTTTTACACCCTGAACAAGGCAAACCAAGACGACCAACAGAGGCTCGTGGCTTGAGGGCCAGAATAGGGCAACTGCCTCTGGCCATTAGGTTCTAGAAACATGGAGAAAGTTTTTCCTTTTCTAGTCCGACTTGGTGGACTCTTCTAGGTAGTTTTAACTATTAAAATACTCATTCTTAATCATTTTTAGGGAAGGACGAATATTATATAAGCACAGAGCAAGGGAAAAAGCACAATTCTTCTAAAGTTACTTGTTTATCTCTTTACATTATTTCATGAGTCTTTATTTGCTAATAATGAACAACTTTATTAACATACTTGCAATACACAAATCTTTTTACTATTTTTAAAATATGACTTCTATATTCTGCTTAGATATTTGTAAATCAACCACTGCTACTCTAACTCAGAAAGAATATAAGCTACACCAGAAGCTACGGGCATGCTTCTCGTGTTGCTACTCTGAAAAAGCTGATGCAAAATCAAGAGAGATTCAGAAACTCTCGCTTTAGTTAAGTAGATACTTTTATACTTTAGAACTTCTTGGACTCTAGTTATTTTGAATTTTTCAGTACATTGGCCTTGAAGTTAAGGGAAATTGTAATTTCAATTTTCATCATGCAATGAATATAAACTCCTTTCCGAGTGCTTTCTACTTTTGTAGTTTGGCCCAAGCAAATAACCAATCGAATTGTCGTTAAACTTCATGGGCCTTTCAAAAGATAAATATTATCTTAGTTTGTCTGATGAGTGCTCTTTCTAATAAAATGAAATGACTGGTAAAAATCAGTTTGGTAATCTTATGGCTGGTGATTTTCACTTTGATGATCTATCTTCGTTTGGAACTATGGAGTTGCGTGATGAGTTTAATATATTGGTATCCTGTGAAGGAAATGAAAAACACAACAAGACATTTCATAGTATTTTATTCTGCGCTATAGGACATACTAGATGGGGTAAAGAACTACAAGTCTGTTCTGATCTATTTTCTAAGAGTGGACGAGAAAAAGAAGAAGTGTTTTTAACTTTCATTCATCTCAACATTTCTTAGGGATATGGAGGGATATCATTAATAATACTCCTGAAATTCGTTGAAAAATTAACTCTTTAAGCTCTGCATTTTAGGGTGTTAAAATATTTACTTGCATTAAAATAAAATCCTTATCTAACATAATAAATTTGGTGAGCTGTTGAATATTAAGTTCATACAATATATTGGATGAAATGACACTGCAAAAATATGACATAATTTCTTAGAATGGTGAGTTTCAAAGACTATATAGTGGACCTGATAAGTAAGCATTCAACTTGCTCAAAATCTTTAGAAAACTTATGCATAGTTTCTACATTATTCCTACTATGAGCGTGTTAATTGTTAAAGATACGCAATACGATGAGATAACTACCAATCTTTCAAAGTGAAAAAGCAATATGTATATCTATGTTTTAAATATGTTGTTCAGCAAGCATTATGAAGAGTAATGAGTGATTGAGATACAACGTGGTGTACATATCCCTCACCTATTAGTCTAATGTATGATTTATTGATATTTTATATAGAACACATGAACTACCAAAGGTTAAGATGCGGAAAAATCTAAATATAGATTAAAGGTTGCTGAATGAGTGTGTGGAGCTCAATCACTATCTGTTTCATGAGATGACAGTGTTAGAAAACCCAAATACTTTTGTTAGTTACAAGTTTATAAGCTGAAAGATTACAAGTTCTACTGAAAAATTTGAAGTCAGTTCAATCTTGTATTTAATTTATTGGAGCTTTAATCAACCTGTGTGTAGCCTTTTTATTATTGTGTTTTTGTGTTGTTCATGAATTTCTCAATCTTTCATTTCAATGTGCTAAGCTTTAATTTACTTTGCGTGTGACATTTTCATTGTTGTGTTTTTTGTTGTTCCTGAATTTCTCAATATATTTTTTTATTTTTTATTTTACTGCAAAGATGAAACCTAACAAAATTAACCTTCTCCATAGCAAGAAAAGTAACTCAGCTATTAACCAAATTGACCTCCTCTATAGCAAGAAAAATATCTAGCTATATGATGGATGAAGGCTCTGTTGCGTTTTGGTGAAAGATGAACGGAAAATGGTGGAACAAAATGGGAACAAAGGGAGATGAATAGTTACTTTATAGAAGGAAAAATAGTTTCTCCCTCATTGGTGGGAGAAAGAAACATTTTGTCCTTTATATTAAGAAGTACTCCTTTGAATGGATAGTGAGCCAAGAAGAAACCAAGCCTCGCGCCGTCGTCGTCGTCGCTCGCTCGGCTTCGACTTCGGATCCAGAAAAATTCATCCAAAATTTTCCCTCAAATGCAATGTTCCAACGAAATGTTCTGCAACGTTTGTGACTGTTCAAGAAACAGTGCATCGTTCCAGAACAATGCAACCATTCCAGAAACATGCAACGTTCCAGAAACGATGCATCAGTTCCAGAACAAACGCGATATTCAAAAATAGTGCTTCGAAACAGTGCAACTTTTCGAAGCAGTGCATCCTTCGAAACAGTGCGTATTTGGCTATAAATACCTGCATTTTCCTTTATTAGGTATTCAGAAATTTTTCTAAGGAGTGAAACGAAATTGTGTCAAACTGAAAACTCTACAACATCAAAACAGTCAGTGTGATATTCTACTCCGTTCTTGAGTTCGACGAAGTTCTACAATTTTTCATTGCCGATATTGTAGAATAGAGTTCTATTTTATCCTGGGAAGAATTAATCCATACCTCGGGCAATAGTGAGGGGATTAGATTCTTTAAGAAGACACAGTATAACTGTGGACTTAGAACAAACAAATTTGTGTGTTATTAGTGTGTCAACGTTCTGCAGAAAATCCAGAAAACAACAAGCTGAAAGAATTTAATACGAAATGACTGAACATGTTGATACTGTTATGAATTCTGCTTTTGTGCAAACAAATGCAGTTTCGTCAAACCGTGTTGTTTCTACACTGACAGCAACTGAAAAATCCAGAAAGTTTTTCGGTACCGACTTTAAGAGGTGGCAACAGAAGATGTTGTTCTATTTAACCACTCTCAGTTTGCAGAAATTTATTTCTGACAAAGTTCCAACCTTCCCGGATAACACTCCGAAAAAAGACCATTTCATAGTAATGGAGGCATGGAATCATTTTGATTTTCTGTGCAAAAATTACATTCTCAATGGGTTGGAAGATAGCTTGTATAATGTCTATAGCGTATGCAAAACGTCTAAAGAATTATGGGACGCATTAGACAAGAAATACAAGACTGAAGATGCTGGACTAAAGCAATTTGTGGTGGCCAAATTTTTGGAATATAAAATGGTTGATAGTAAAACTGTCATGTCTCAAGTCCAAGAATTGCAAGTAATAATCCATGATTTACTTGCTGAAGAAATGACCGTAAATGAAGCATTTCCAATGGCAACCTTTATCGAAAAACTGCCTCCTTTGTGGAGAGATTTTAAGAACTACTTAAAACATAAACGAAAGAAAATGAAGTTGGAGGACTTGATTGTTCGTTTGCGGATTGAAGAAGACAACAAAGCTGCTGAAAAGAAAGCCAATTCAAAGTCTTCAATTCCGGGAGCAAATCATGTTGAAACTCCTCCAAAGAACAAGAAAAGGAAAAAGTCCAATGAAGAGAAGAATGAACCAAGCAAGAAGAGATTCAAAGGAAATTGCTACAATTGTGGCAAGTATGGTCATATGGCTTCGGAGTGTCGTGCTCCTAAGAAGGACAAGAAAAAGAAAGATCAAGCGAACCTGAATGAGGACATGGACTTTTTGTGTGCAATGCTGTCCGAGTGCAACTTGGTGGGGAATCCAAAAGAATGGTGGATGGATTCGGGTGCTACCCGACATGTTTGTTCAAATAGGGAGTTGTTCTCTTCCTATACTGTGTCTGAAAAAGACGAGACCATTTATATGGCAAATTCTGCAACCACAAAGATAGAAGAAACTGGAAAGATTGGCTTGAAAATGACTTCGGGCAAGATAGTGACGCTTAACAACGTTCTTCATGTTCCCGAAATGCGCAAGAATTTGGTCTCGACGTCACTTCTGGTCAAGAATGGTTTTAAGTGTGTTTTTGTGTCTGATAAGATTGTACTTAGTAAAAATGATATGTTTGTAGGAAAGGCTTACCTCACTGAGGGCCTTTTCAAGCTAAATGTAATGGCTGTTGATATCAATAAAAGTACTTCTTCTTCTTACTTGCTTGAGTCCAATAATTTATGGCATGCACGTTTAGGACATGGTAATTATAAAATATTGCGAAAAATGATTAATTTGGAAATATTGCCTAAGTTTGAAAGTAATAATATGAAGTGTCAAGTATGTGTGGAATCTAAGTATTCTAAGCATCCGTATAAGTCGATTGAAAGGAATTCAAATCCCTTAGACTTAATCCACACAGATATTTGTGACATGAAGTCAACACCATCACGTGGTGGTAAAAGATACTTTATAACTTTCATTGATGATAGCACTCGATATTGCTATGTTTATCTGCTTAACAGCAAAGATGAGACAATTAATGCATTCAAGCAATACAAGAATGAAGTTGAGAGACAAGTTGATAAGAAAATCAAAATGATCAGAAGTGATAGGGGCGGCGAATATGAATCTCCTTTTGAAGAAATATGTTTGGAATATGACTTTATTCATCAAACAACTGCCCCATACTCTCTATAATCCAATGGAATTGCGGAAAAAAAGAATAGAACATTAAAGGAGATGATGAATGCCTTGTTGATAAGTTCTGGTTTACCGCAGAACTTGTGGGGGGAAGCTATTTTAACGGCGAATCGAATACCCCATAGAAAAACAAAGTCAATTCCATATGAGAAGTGGAAAGAAAGGAAACCCACCTTGAAATATTTCAAAGTGTGGGGGTGTTTGGCAAAAGTCCAAGTTCCTAAACCCAAAAGGGTTAAAATAGGACCAAAAATAATTGACTGTGTATTCATTGGATATGCAACCAATAGCAAGGCGTGTCGATTTCTGGTTCACAAATCAGACAATCCTGACATTCATGTAAATACGGTAATCGAATCAGACAATGCTGAATTTTTTGAAAATGTTTACCCGTATAAGAATGAATGTGAGTCGTCTAGTGAAAAATCTAAACGACCTCGGGAAGAAGAAAAAGAAAGTATGCCTAATGAAGAAAGTGTAAGACGAAGCAAACGTCAAAAGGCATCAACTTCTTTTGGTCCCGATTTCTTGACATTCTTAGTAGAGAATGAGCCTCAAACGTTTAAGGAAGCTATGTCTTCTTCGGAAGCACAATATTGGAAAAAGGCAATCAGTAGTGACATAGAATCCATATTGAATAATCATACGTAGGAATTAGTTGATCTTCCTCCAGGAAACAAACCATTGGGTTCTAAATGGATCTTCAAAAGAAAAATGAAAGATGATGACACTATTGATAAATATAAGGCAAGACTAGTTGTCAAGGGGTTCAGACAACGAGAAGGTCTTGATTATTTTGACACGTACTCGCCGGTAACAAGAATTACGTCAATTCGAGTATTCATAGCTTTAGCCGCCGTGTACGGTCTTCAAATTCATCAAATGGATGTGAAGACAACCTTCTTAAATGGAGAATTGGAGAAAGAGATCTACATGGATCAACCCGAAGGGTTTGTAGTTCCAGGAAAAAAAAAGAAGGTATGTCGACTGGTTAAGTCACTTTATGGACTAAAACAAGCGCCCAAACAATGGCATGCGAAATTTGACCAAACAATGTTGGCAAATGGATTTAAGATCAATGAGTGTGATAAATGTGTTTACATAAAGAACACTCCAAATCACGTTGTCATTGTCTGCTTGTATGTTGATGATATGTTGATAATGAGTAAAGACATTTCCGACATATATGCTACTAAGCGTATGCTTGCTAGGAAATTTGATATGAAAGACTTAGGAGTTGCAAATCTGATTTTAGGAATTAAAATTCACAGAACTCCTCAAGGTCTAGCTTTGTCTCAGACTCACTACATCAACATGGTATTGGAGAAATTCAAGTATCTGGACTTCAAAGTCGCAAAGACTCCAATTGATGTAAATTTTGCTCTTACAAAGAACAATGGTCAAAGCAAGTCCCAAGTGGACTATGCTCGAGTGTTAGGAAGTTTGATGTACATAATGAATTGTACAAGACCTGATATAGCTTGCGTCATAAGTAAACTGATTAGGTACACGAGTAATCCCGATCAAACTCATTGGATGGCGATGAAATGAGTGTTGGGTTATTTAAAATACACTCAAGAATATGCATTGCACTACAATAAATATCCTGCGGTGGTTGAAGGATATAGTGATGCAAATTGGATCACCGGATCATCTGAAATAAAATCAACAAGTAGATATGTGTTCACCATTGGTGGAGGAGCAGTGTATTGGAAATCTTCCAAACAGACGTGTATAGCTCGCACTACAATGGAATCCGAGTTTATAGCTCCGGATAAGGCCGGTGAAGAAGCAGAATGGCTAAGGAATTTTCTAGAAGATATTCCTTTATGGACAAATCCAGTTGCTTCTATATGTATACATTGTGACAGTCAATCGACAATAGGACGAGCTAGAAATGCTATGTGTAATGGAAAGTCTCGTCACATGCGACGAAGACATAATGCCGTTAGACAGTTACTCTATCATAATTGACTATGCCAAGTCAAAAGATAATATGTCGGATCCGCTAACAAAAGGCCTAACTAGAGAGGCGGTTGATAAATCATGGAAGGGAATGGGTTTAAGGCCAAAGACAAGTCATCACGGTGGTAACTCTACCTAGCAGATTGGAGATCCCAAGAGCTAAGTTCAAAGAGATCAAACAAAGTTGTGACTGACGGTTCAACATTGTCAACTAAACTCAACCTATTCTCATGATGCAGACAATGTTCAGAGAACAAGGATAGAGCTTAAGATGTGAAGCTTTTAATGATTACCTAAGTTTGGCTGGTATGACCAAATAGTTTTGTCTATTGAACTTAACGTTTAGGAATCACCTATGTGAGTATGAAGTGTAAGCCGCTTCAAGGAGAATATAACGTAAGGCCAATTCTTTACGCACTCATGAAACCAGGACGTGTTCATGGCTGAAACGAACAAAACAATGAGAACCAAGAACGGTTAAGGGTTAGTTGTGTGACATACATTATCTAGGTATACATAAAAGCTCGACGGTTCAAAGATATCAAATCTACCGATTGACCGAGGATACCCGATGTATGTTCACTATGGAAAGTTCAAAGGGAAACCTACTTATCCAGATGCAACTGATTCTTATTTGTAGATCACACATGTTTTTCTAAAATGAAATAGCCATTCCCCATTCATGTGGGGGATTGTTGGGTTTTGGTGAAAGATGAATGGAAAATGGTGGAACAAAATGGGAACAAAGGGAGGTGAATAGTTACTTTATAGAAGGAAAAATAGTTTCTCCCTCATTGGTGGGAGAAAGAAACATTTTATCCTTTATATTAAGAAGTACTCCTTTGAATGGATAGTGAGCCAAGAAGAAACCAAGCCTTGCGTCGTCGCTCGCTCGGCTTCGGCTTCGGTTTTGGCTTTGGATTTGGCAAATGATTGAGAGAGAGACTATTTTACCAAGCTTAGGCTTTGGCTTTAGATTTGGCAAATGATCGAGAGAGAGACTATTTTTTTGGACAATTTTTTTTTTAATCCAAAAAAATTCGTCTGAAATTTTCCTCCAAATGCAATGTTCCAACGAAATGTTTTGCAACGTTTGTGACTATTCAAGAAACAGTGCATCGTTCCAGAACAATGCAACCATTCCAGAAACATGCAACGTTCCAGAAACGATGCATCCGTTCCAGAACAAACGCGATATTCAGAAATAGTGCTTCGAAACAGTACAACTTTTTGAAGCAGTGCATCCTTTCGAAACAGTGCGTATTTGGCTATAAATACCTGCGTTTTCCTTCATCAGGTATTCAGAAGTTTTTCTAAGGAGTGAAACGAAATTCTGTCAAACTGAAAACTCTACAACATCAAAACAGTCAGTGTGATATTCTACTCCGTTCTTGAGTTCGACGAAGTTCTACAATTTTTCATTGCCGATATTGTAGAATAGAGTTCTATTTTATCCTGGGAAGAATTAATCCATACCTCGGGCAATAGTGAGGGGATTAGATTCTTTAAGAAGACACAGTATAACTGTGGACTTAGAACAAACAAATTTGTGTGCTATTAGTGTGTCAACGTTCTGCAGAAAATCCAGAAAACAACAGGCTCATCCACAATCACTCTAAATAATGTTGGTTCTGAACTATACACTTGGTTTCTCAATGGATTTACATAGTATGAAGCGTTGCTATGCTGTGAATATTTAATCAACTTGATAGTATTACTTGTGTTGATATGGTGTAAGAAGTTGATCGAATTGATAGTATTACTTCCGTTGATGTGTTGTGAATATTTAATCAATTTGTTAGTAAATTACTTAAAATTGAAACAAATACATTGGTAGAGCAAATGAGAGTAAGCAGTAAATACCTCTTACATTTTATTGGTTTGTGCGATTCCACATGTTAGGTGAATGCCCATGCTCAATACAGGCACGGGCTATCTAGAAAGGAAATAAGGAGAAGGTGGGATTCGAGCACTATTTTCCTTTTACTACATTGTCCAAATTTATAAATGCTTACACCATGAAGACTTAATAACTAATTTAGATCCTCTATATGATTTGAATTATGTTTTAGACGGTATTTCATTAAGTTTAGTATTCAATTTTTTGACATTACTAAATAATTCCTGTATTGATTTATTTTTTTACTACTAAAGGTGGAGTTTCAGTTAATTAAAATTGAGTTCATTCAATGAATGATAAGAATTGAATGCCAACCAAATCTCACCCTAATTTGAAGGCGTGACACAGATATATTTGTCCCCTTCTATTTTATCTTTTTGTTATGTAGTACTTATAATGAAAGCCAAGCTATCCAATAACTGATCAAGCTAAGCTGCATTATAAAGAAAAAAGACAATATACCAAATGCTCCCACCATTAACATTTTTATTCTCAAACTAAGACCCACACGTCACTCATATACCCTTCCTATTTCTCTCTCCTTTTCTTTTAATTGAATTTAATTATTTTTTTTAAAGAATATATAATCATGCTTTCACCTATCTAGATATAGGATGAAATAATCTAATCAAACAAGCACAAAGGGAGAAATATACCCCTCAACTTTGTGATTTAGAGCAAATATACCCCTTGTTAATAAAGTGGTATATATATACCCTCGTCGTCTGATAAATGATGCATATATACCCTTTTCTTTAACATATTTATATTTGTTGAATTAAAAAAAATAATTCTAAATTTGATTTTTTATATCCAAAAATGGTATATGGCTTTAAATAATTACCTCACTCATTTCTTACCCCTCTAAAATCGAACGCTATGAGAAAAATGGGTTGAAAAAATGGGTGAGGTAAATTTTTAAAGTCAAGTGACATTTTTGGAATTAAAAAAATCAATTTTAAATTCTTTTTAATTTAATCTGTTAATGAAAAGGTAAATTTGTACCATTTGGTAGACGGCAAGGTTATGTCTGCACCATTCCATAAACGATGAGTTTATATTTGCTCTATTTTTTTACTGAAGGATATATTTGCTCTAAATTGCAAAGTTGAGGGGTATATTTGCCCATTTGCCCATCAAATAACAATAATTATTGATGAGATAATTTGAGTTCCAACTGATTATGCTTATTCAAATATCATAATCATCAAAATTAATATTCATTTCCCATAATTAAAAGATAAAAGTACAGATATTTATTTAAAAAAAAATACATACTCTTTTTTCTGCTGAAAAGAAATTCGCAAAAAAATAGAAGTGTCCAAAAAGAGAAACAAAAAATAATAATCATCCAATCCTCCCCATTAATTGCATGGGTCCAGGTCCAGCATTACAAATAAACAACAATGACCCAGTGACACGTATAAACCACCCAATAATTTTATTTTTATAATTTGGCACTAGATTTTTTGGGGTTTAACGAGAAAAAAATACCCAACACACTTACCGCCAGTACACAGCTTGATGCTCTTTCTTGTCGATTACCTCTTTGTTAATTAATCTCCATGAAACTTGTAATCTGATTTTTCTGTGTATTCAGAAAATGGTATGTGCAGGGCGAATACTGTATTTATCTTGCTCAACGACGCCTTTTTCTCCTTCGGCGTTTCGTAGTTGCAGATATGTTCATGGAAATGGTAGAAATCGAATTAGATGGCGATCCATGGCCTCCGATGCTGATGCCTCTTCATCTGCTACTTCTATAGATTCTGATAAAAATGCTGCTGGGTAATTTGAGAAATTATTATTTGAATGTTTCGATTCTGACTTATGATTGATAATTGAAAGTTATAAAGAGAGAAATTGATAGTTCTTGGAGTGATTTGGACAGGTTTTGTATAATAGAAGGCCCTGAGACAGTAGAGGACTTTGCCAAAATGGAGTTGCAAGAAATTAGAGATAATATTAGAAGTCGGAGAAATAAGATATTTTTGCATATGGAGGAGGTTTGTGTCTCTTCTGTTTTTCTTCAAATTTATATCTTTTCTTTCAGATTATACTTCCAGTATTTATATGCTCAGAATTGCTCATTTTTTTTCTTTATATATGATTCATTTGAGCATTCTTACCTGTCTACTTGTTATTCTGTCGGCTTTACATACCGGTACATGTTTTTTTTTTTTTCATAATCCTGGTGTCGGGGCCAGTTTACGTGCACATAACTAATTCCACCAGATAATTGCCACCTCCCAGCAACAATTACTAGGTAACTCTGTCCACCAAATCTAGAACAGACCGGAAGAAATCACTTAGTATCTTCTTCTTTTTTTTTCTTTAGATTTAAATCTTCTTTTCTTAGTTTTGTGTGCATAGGCTTGTTGTGGCTTTAAAATACTAATCATTAATCTAAAGTTCTTCGAGGTATGACATAATTGGGAAAATAATTTTAATGAACCTAATGATAACTCTGTATAGAACATAGCAAATATTTTATTTTTTTGATAGTCCTGGTGTCGGGCCAGCTTACGTGCACATCGACTAATTCAACGTGATAGCTGCCACCTCCCACCAGCAACAATTACTTGGTTATTCGGTCCACCAAAGCTAGGACAGACGAAAAGAAATCACTTAGTATCTTTGTCTCTGTTGGGATTTGAACCTGAGATCTCATGGTTCTCATCCCACTTTCTTGACCATTAGGCCACACCATTGGTAATAGAACATAGCAAATATTTCTTTTTATCATAATTATTAATCACATATTATTCACTTTAATGACCAGAGAAATGTATATAAATGACATAATAAGAAAGAAAAAGGATGCAAGACGTTTCATTTATATAAATTTTACCAATCAACTATTATGCAGGAATGTGTATTCTACTATTCTACTTGATTTTTTTAAAGTAAGGTTAAATTGTTTGGTTCAGTGAAACAGGTGTCAAACAAGTATTTTCCTAATATGGAGTAAGAAATATAATGATGTGGGAGACATGTCACTATGTGACAGTTATGAACTTGGTAAAATAAAGTATAGTAATAAGCTGATTTTTGGCATAACTCTCACTGTCACTTTTGCCTACTATAATTGAGTATAATTTACTGTGGTTTTTATTACAATTTTGCCGTTATGAAATACAATCTGCTTTCAGCATTGCTTCTCAATGTTTCTGTGTTGCTTATCATGAATACCACACAAGGAAAAGCACTTGCCATTCGTTGGTTATTAGCGGCATCCCGAAAACGTCCGGGGCGAAATATGGCTTTCAAATTAAGTTCCGAATTAGTAGATGCTGCCAAAGGGAGTGGCGATGCCATACGCAAAGAGGAAGAGACTCATAAAATGGCAGAGGCAAATAGAGCTTTTGCACATTTTCGTTAATCCATGAACAGGATCTAGACATCTCAATTGGAAAAGAATCTAGAGAAAAAAAAAAGAATCGGAATTGATCGATAGATTTCTCGAAACAAACGCAAATGAAACGAAAGATGAAACATAAATCATGGATCAACTAGGCCCTCTCGGGGACTTTATTAAAGAGGAACCTCATGTAAATACCATGGAATAGGGTTTGATCCTATTCATGGAGATTTCGTAACTATTTCAAAAATGGAAAGTTCGACACAATTGGGATTTTTTTTTTGGAAATTGGAAGCAATATTACCATTTTTATTTTGGTCAGACTCCTGTCTGAGATTTGAAGTATCTATACTTGTATCCATGTTATCCCTGCTCTGAGTTTGCAGAGGGACTTTGATTGCTATAGTTGCATAATCAGATATTTATGCTCTTTCAGTGTCAAATTGTTATTCCTTCTAATTTTCAAACTTGAGCAGGTACGCCGGCTAAGAATACAACAAAGGATAAAGAGTGCTGAGCTTGGGATACTAACGGACGCACAAGAAAATGAGCTTCCTAATTTTCCATCATTTATTCCCTTTTTACCTCCTCTTGTAAGTACTCTTTGCTATTGCAAAATGTTTATGTAGCGGTCAGCAACTTATAATAACCTAACTTCCCAGCTAACATAAAGTAAGGAGATCCTTTCTTTTTCTTTTGGTTGGTCACACTGCAGGCTATACATTTTAACTGACATTTTTATGTTTTTTTGCAGACATCAGCAAATCTTAAGCAATATTATGCTACTTGTTTATCCCTCATTACCGGATTTATGCTTTTTGGTGGACTTCTAGCACCCAGTGTAAGTTTTTCTTTTAACATTTTTACTTTTCTTACTATTGTTATCATTTGGCCAATTGAATTAACGTGAAAATCTGATTCATTTCTGAGGAATTCTTAGATGCTGACAATCAGTTCAAACTCCTATATAATTCCTTATGAAGCCTACTACTTTTACCATCTAAAGCGTGCTCATATTGCTGCAGTTGGAGCTAAAATTGGGATTAGGGGGCACATCATATGCTGATTTTATCCAAAGCGTGCATCTGCCAATGCAGCTTAGGTATGTTTATAGCTATTGTATGTTTGCTTAGCAAAGAAGTATATTCACTTCTCTACCACCAACAGCAATGGCTTCATTACATGTAGGCTCACCAAAACAGAGGGCCAAAACTATAGGTAAAACAATTATGTTCTCACTGCTAGTAATCTTTATAGGCATCTTTTATTGAATTAAGGTCATTAAAATGTAGAACATAGGATGCTAAAATGACAATCTAAAGGTTACTTATGTGTGCAGAACTGTGTCATAGTATTCTTGTTGGTTTAGTAGATAAGACAAGGAACCTACTTTGTAAGTGCAACTTGAAATTACTCGAATTCTTGATCATTTTTTTAAACAAATGTGCCACCCTTTTCACAAGTACAGTTACACTACAGAGACTTTTTTCTTTTAGTAAATAGTAATGAGTTGTAATTAGTGTGTGGAGAGAATTACGGTATCTGCAGATAATGTATGGTAGAGTGTTTTTTTTATGAAAACCTTTTGAAAAATTTCAAATTACATGTTTGTTAGGTTTTCTAAAAACAACTGTACAATGAAGAGTGGGAAAGCCCCAGTGTTTCATTGGGAAAGTTCTTCCTGCACTCGTAAAAAATATTAAATCTTCAAAAACTACAGCTATCCAAACATGTTAGCACAAACGTTTTCTTCCAAAACCTTTACAAAAAACTTTTTCTGAAAATTGTCCAAACAAATCTCACGAGGAGCACATTAAATGCTTCTCAAATTTTAGGTGTGTAATTGACTTAGACACTCATCACTCATCTTATGTTGTGAGAAGTCAGAAGTTCTCCACGATCTCTTCCATACAAGTCGCCTATGCAAAGGAAGAAAAAAAAAGCAAAATCATTCTCCAACACTGGACACAAATAGAAAATGGAATGAGTATTTATGCAATATCTGCAGCTTCTTCTTCCTTCAATTTTTCTTTTACTGTATGATGAGGGAGGAAATACTTAAGATCTTAAGATCAGCAATTCTAGGAGCAAAGCAAATGCAGGACAAAACTTCAGGGATCCATGTTTAGTACCAAGAGAAACTACAGTGAGAAAACCTGTATGCTCATTGCTCACAAGTTTTTATTTATGTTGGATAGATGTGGAACGTGATGAGACTTGGTAATCACTTTGAAACTAAAAGCAATAGAAAGCCAATGAAGCCATCAGTTTTAAGTATTACTTCCTCCGTCCCAATTTAAGTGTCTTAGTTTTGACCTGATGCAGTTTAAGAAACAAAGAGAGACTTTTGAATCTTGTGATGTGTGTAGTCCTTTAAATCTTGTGGTCTTAAACCTATCATGTCAAATGTAGGAATTAGAAAACTTACTAATATAGAAAGAGACTCTTTTTGGGACAGACCAAATAGGAAAGTAAGCCACTTAAATTGGGACGGAGAGAGTACCGAAGTTTCAATTTTTGGATTCTATACCATAAACTTGAAAGATCTAATCCTTTGATAGGGTAACGCTTTGTGCGTGTATTTGTTTGCAAAATTTCAAAGTACGTTAATGTACTTTGCAGTCAGGTTGATCCAATTGTGGCATCATTCTCTGGGGGTGCAGTTGGGGTGATCTCTGCTTTGATGGTTGTTGAAATCAATAATGTGAAACAGCAGGAGCATAAGAGATGCAAGTACTGTCTTGGAACAGGTGTGTAATTTGTTAATAATTCAAAATTTAGAAGTCTAGTTACTTTGCAAATGGTTCAAGCTATTGGAGTAGTTTGACGACATATTCTGGAATTTTCCGAGTGACATTCCTGTCAATTTTTCTGAGGATTACCTCTCAAAAGTGCTCGACTTCTTCAAATAGTCCAGCCATCACAGAAGGTTCTGCAACTTGCTTGCTACCTTCTTTATTTGAGAAAATGCAAAGTGGCTTTCTTTGTTTAAATCTTTGGATTCTGGAAGAAATTTTCTTTTTTCCTTTTTGAATGGGATAAATATTTTGTATAAATAGCGTTCCAGCTCGCAACCAATTGGAATGCAGGTGAATTTTATGATAGTTGTTAAATGTATATGCAGGATATCTTGCTTGTGCTCGATGTTCCAACACTGGAGCTCTTGTTCTTATCGAACCTGTTTCAACAATTAATGGAGCGGACAAGCCTCTGCCACCACCTAAAACAGAGAGGTGTCCCAACTGCTCAGGTTCAGGAAAGGTGTGTGTATGTTTCAAATTTATTGGCTCCATATTGTCCACTCTGTGCACTTACAGCGAATAAATTAGGCTGGATAAACTGAATCTCTTTCCTGACCAATGCTCAAGCAATGTGGATTTCCGATGAAGTAGTCTGAAAGATATATTTGCATAATACCATAAAATGTTAAACATAGTGATTTGGGAGGGGGTAAGGGGTAGGGGGCACTTATTCTTAACATTTGGTGTGACTGTCAAGTTAGACTAAAAATTTGACCTGGTTAAGTTTTGGTTTCTTTTCTTATTTCATCAGCACTCATGTTTCTGTGTCTTTTAAAGTGGAACAAAAGGCGCACGAGTTTTTTTTTTTTTTTGGGGGGTGGGGGGTGGGAGATGCAATTAAAGGATAAAGTGAGGAAGAGGAACGTGCTGACTTCTACATTTGCCACTTAAAGCCAAAGATACTCATGGCTGCCACTTGCTGTACAATGGAAACATTTTCCAAATAACGCGAGTAGCCATTAGACATTACTAAGAGACATCCTGTGTATATACTATATAGTGAGAATTTTGTTTAATATCCTTTTTTTATTCCTAAAAAGATGGAAGGTGAAACAGAAAGCTTAGAATACACTACTAACAAGACGATGTTATCTTGTAGATCAGTACTTCCATCACGTAGCTCTGTATTTTTGTTGGACGTATCATATTTTGGAATTTCCACTCTAGTTTATCTATTCAGTAACAAGAAATTAAGTTGAGCTTCTATCTTTGGCAGGTCATGTGTCCTACGTGTCTTTGTACTGGGATGGCTATGGCAAGTGAACACGATCCACGAATTGATCCTTTTGATTAAATAGAACATAACTTTCCTTACTGGGACTCTTTAAACATTGAATGTGTAAATTTTAGATGAAGCATCACCGTTAAATGAACAACACCTATTTAAGAAGAGTCAGTTTAAACTAGTATGAGAAAATATTGGTCATCATCATAAGGACGAATGCTGCTTAACGTCTATATACATGATGTACTTTTCTATGCAAGTCTAGCGTGACATCCACTAATCTGGCATTTGTAAATTTATATAAACCCGTGTCTTCCAGATCTAACAAACTACCAGGAATAAAGCAAAAAGCAAGAAGTGAAAGTGAAATAACAGCTTCACACATACATAAATATGTGAAAAATTTGTGCGGCAATGCTTAGCGGAAGCAACTTTATCCACAGCTGATAAATGCTCCTCAATCTTTGGACACATAACACCTAAACCCAATGTTCATGCGAAATAACAGTGTTTGCAATATGTATTAAATTATAAATAGTGTAATACGAAAACCTGTAAGAGAGAACAGACTTCGTCTATTTGAACAGAACCTTCCCCCTGACCAGTCGTACTCTAACCAAGCTATGGAAAACTTCAAGATCACAACATTGTAATATCCATATGCATGGATCTTGTTTTCCCTGTCAACCTGCTGAGACACTGGCGAAGGTGCTGCCGATGCTGACACTGCCAGAATCTCTCAGAATTTTCGGATCAAGTCTCAATCTCTTGCTACAAGGATTTATATTCCTCAATCAACCGTGATGCATGGAGACGGGATGTAGGAACCGTAGTGCATCCTAAACTCTGAAGATATGCAATCTGCCACAAGGGAATGAAGCAACTGAATGAGACACCCTGAGCCCCAAGACCATGCCCTTACTTTGTAGCCTTACAGGCAATATTACTGTGAGCATGTGTACTGATTATTGTTAAAATTTGTGAACGTTATAAAATCTGTAGCAGCAAATCATGTGCATGATTATATTGTTTTCCTAATATTTAATCTGAGATCCATTATAGCAAATGAAAGGAACACCACTCTGGAAAATTTGACACCTCAAGCCTTATTTATTAGTATAAACCACTAAAGAGTACAAAGGGAAGGTAGGTATGACTAAGACATAAGAAGATAAAGAACTAGCACGGACATGTAGCAACTAAGTACTCTATAGTAGCTAGCAACGATATTCAAACTGGTCCCATTTTATTTGAAGCATACTTCCGGATGTCTTGGACTGTCCACATCTGCTCACTAAGTTTGAAGAGCACACAAAAAGTTGATTACAGGTTTCAGATTAAGTAAATCTGTTCATATTTTTGAAGATGCGTTATAGTTGGTTAAACTTACAATTCCGTCATTTTTCCTGTAAACGATAAGAGCAAAGAGTACAAAACAAAAAGAAAATGAGGGAATACAAATTCCGCATACCTGTTTGGGAGTTGGTGCTGATGCACCCATTGCACTTTCGATCCGTTGTTTTTGGAAGTATTCCTACAAGGGAAAACTTGTGATTAATAATTAAAGAATAATAATCTTGGGGAAACGGCACGAAACGCACAGTAAGCTTTCTCCGTCTTCTTATTCTTTTCTGTGTACAAAGAAGAGGGAAAGACTCATAAATAGGAAAAGGGAAGGGATGGATTGCCGATAACGTCACCCATCCGCCTTGTGCTTATGAAATCTGAAAGCCCTGTGATTTTCAGTAATTAAGGGCAGCCCGGTGCACTAAAGCTACCGCTATGCTCGGTGCACGGTGTCCGGGGAAGGGCCCCACCACAAGGGTGTATTGTACGCAACCTTACCTTGCATTTTTGCCAGAG
This sequence comes from Capsicum rhomboideum, assembly GCA_031232105.1. NCBI lineage: Eukaryota > Viridiplantae > Streptophyta > Magnoliopsida > Solanales > Solanaceae > Capsicum > Capsicum rhomboideum. Next base: position 39,242,550 of record CP124716.1, read on the forward strand.
GCTGTTTACAAGGCTTGAACCCGTGACCTCCTGGTCACATGGCAACAACTTCACTTGTTACTCCAAGGCTCCCCTTCCAATGATTTTTAATAATTAATCTGGACTAATTACGGGCTTAATAACGTAACTAAAGTAACCTCGAGGTAACTGTGAGAAATATAGGAGAAAGATATTTTTGAATTGTGTATCTACATTATTACACTGAGATCCTATTTAAGACACTACATTAGATATTATTGAATTGTGTACTACATTATTACACTGAGATCCTATTTAAGACACCACATTAGAATCCCTTTCCTACTAGGACACTACATTACAATTGCTTTTCAAGTAGGATTCTATATACTATTCCCGTTCCTATTCCCTATTCTATCAGTCACCTATGTACTCTCTTTCCCCTCGTGTCTTTGGGAGTATATGTTTTGTTGATAAATTAACCCCCCGTGCTCTCAAATGTGTCTTTCTTGGTGATTCTCGAGTATAAAAAGGGTATCGTTGCTACTCACCTGATCTTCGTCGGTACCTTATGTCAGCTAATGTCACATTCTTTGAGTCTCGACCTTACTTTACATCTTCTTCGGATCCTGATCATCCTAACATATCTGAGGTCTTACCTATATCAACTTTTGAGGATCCTACTGTTACTTCTACATCTCCATCCATAGTGCCACCAGTATTACCTGCACCGACTTTTGAGGACTCTACAATACTTTCTACAACTCCATCCACAGTGCCACTACTCCTAACTTATCATCGTCATCCATGTACGACATCAGGCTCAGATGATTCCCGTCCTACACCTACTACAGACTTGTCTCCTCTTAATCAACCGATTGCACTTCGAAAAGTTATACGGTCCACTCGTAATACTAACCCTCATTATACCCTCTTAAGTTATCATCGTCTCATCACCCCATTATGCCTTTGTATAATCTTTGTCCTCTGTCTCCATCCCTAAGTCCACAAACTTTCTCATCTAGGATGTCGACATGCTATGATTGACGAGAGGTCTGCTTTACATGCAAGTGGTATTTGGGAGCTTGTTCCACTCCCTTTAGGTAAATTGACTGTTGGTTGTCGTTGGATTTATGCAGTGAAAATTGGTCCGAATGGCCAAATTGATCGGCTTAAGGCTCGCCTTGTTGCTAAGGGGTATACTCAAATATTTGGGCTTAATTATAGTGATACTCTCTCCCGTGGCTAAAATAGCATGTGTTCGTCTTTTTATATCCATCGCTGCTATTCGACACTGGCCTCTTTATCAATTGGATATTAAGAATATTTTTCTCCATGATGACCTTGAGTAGGAAGTTTATATGGAGCAACCACCTGATTTGTTGCTCAGGGGGAATCTAGCCTGGTATGTCGATTGTGCCGGTCACTTTATGGTCTAAAACAGTCTTCTCGAGCCTAGTTTGAAAAGTTCAGCACAGTAATTCAGAAATTTGGCATGATACGTAGTGAAGCAGATCACTCTGTGTTTTATCGATATTCTGCTCCTAATTTGGTGGTTTACATTGATGATATCATTATTACCGGTAATGATCAAGATGGTATCACTAATTTGAAGCAACATCTCTTTCAACATTTTCAGACTAAAGACCTCGGCAGACTGAAGTATTTTCTAGATATTGAAGTTGCTCAGTCCAGATCAGATATTGTTATTTCTCAACGCAAGTATGCCTTAGACATTCTTGAAGAGACAGGATTGATGGGAAGTAGACCCATTGACAGTCCCATGGATCCGAATACTAAACTCCTGCCAGGACATCATCACACAGTGACCAGACCTGACATTTCCTATCATGTGAGTATTATAAGTCAAATTATGGATTCTCCCTATGATAGTCATTGGGTGCAGTTGTTTGCACTCTGCGATATATAAAGTTAGTTCCAAGTAAAGGACTATGCTTTGAGGATCGATGTCATGAGCAGATTGTTGGATATACAAATGCTGATTGGGCAGGATCACTATGTGATAGACGTTCTACATCCGGATATTGTGTTTTAGTAGGAGGTAATTTGGTGTCCTGGAAGAGTAAGAAACAGAGTCTGTCCAAGCCTATTACAATAATTACACTTAGGTTGAGAATAACATACGTCACGATGTGTCCAAGCCTATTACAATAACTACACCTAGATTGAGATCTTTCAAAACGACCTCCCACTCATCGATTCTTTATGGACTGTGATATTTGATTGTCTGATCTCCTCATTAAGGGTTCGGACCTAACCATAGGACTAAATCAAAATAAGTGATGAACGTTAGCAAAAATTATATTGAACTGTCGGAAAAATCAAAAGGGATCTTGACATATCTTGCTGGAACACTGACAAAGGTCGCCGGATTATTAGATTTGACGACTGAAAAGTAGTCAAAATCTGAGAAAAATTATATGGGTAGGGTCAAAATGATAGCATGATCCTACTGAAAAAGAAAAGCACAACATTGATAGAAATAGACAATGACACAAATCAGCCCTGACAGTCATCGAAAATTGATGTAGTGTGACCTGTCTGATTGAATTTCTCAGCAATGCTCTGGTACAATGTGAGAAATATTGGAGAAAAATATTACTGAATTGCGTATCTACATTATACACTGAGATCTTATTTATAGACACTACAAAAGAATCCCTTTTCTACTAGGACACGACATTACAAACCTTTTCCAAGTAGGATTCTATATACTATTCCTATTCCTACTCATATTCTAACACTCTCCCTCAAGTTGGTGCATACAGGTCATATCTACTGAGTTTGTTGTAGATGTAATTAATACGAGGACCAGTGAGGGACTTGGTGAAGATATCTGCAAAAAAACTAGTAGGGACTGCTCGGGACGTCTGGGCAATCTCAGTAGAAAAGGAGCAAACTGAAAAAGTGGTCAGAAAAGTAGTAAACATCGTCGGAAAGTCAATCTGTCGTTGGAAAATTGTCAAAAACTAGTATTAAATATATGGCTCGTCTCGAGATCAAGAGACGAGTAGATCTTGAACAAGAAAGTAGCCCAAAAGCTTACCGGAACAGACTCATGCACGGTCAGATCTTGCCGGAGGTGATGATCTCCTAGCAGCGCGTGGGAGGGAGGTCGATTCACAGTGGCGCTGGTTGGGGTTTGGTCGCAGGGAGACAATGGACCTCTTGGTGGTGTTGGTTTTCGCACAACACTGACGAAAAGTGAAACTACATAAATTAGATCTGAGCAATCACCAGAAAGATGCACAATGTTACGCAAATCAAATCTAAGGAGTCACGAAAAGACGCACGGTGCTACGTAACTAAGATTTGAGAAAGTAGTCACCGGAAAGATGCACGGTGCTACTCAAATTAGATATGAGAAAGTAGTCACCGGAAAGATGCACGGTGCTATGCAAATCAGATGTGAGAAAGTAGTCACTACAAAGATGCACGGTGCTACGCAAACAGATCTGGGAAGCCACCGAAAAGAAGCATAGTGGCTACTGTCTCTGTCTTGGATGCTTCTCAAATCAGTCCTTCTCAGCATGATTGTTTTTCATGCATATATTATTGACCCAACTTTTGCTAACATAATCATTGGTCAGACGGACGGCTATATGAGTTATAACTGTCCGTCGGCTGTGGAAGCTTTTTTTTAAAAAATTCTCTACCAAGATCGTAGAGTCTCTGATATCATGTGAGAAAGATATTATTGAATTACATACAACGTATCTACATTATTACACTGAGATCCTATTTATAGACACTACATTAGAATCCCTTTCTTACTAGGACACTACATTACAATCTTTTTCCAAGTAGAATTCTATATAATATTCCCGTTCCTACTCCTATTCTAACAATAACCCTATGAGGGTAGTGAACTAACTGGTACAAGTTGAAATGTGTTTGAAATGGAAATAGTGACCAAATGTTAAGGTAGAAATGGAAAAGAACCAAGCAAATCCCAGGCTACCTCATGTCACAAGGCTGGGCAGGAGCAGGATGCCTTGCTGAAGGCCTTGCGCTGCAAGAGTGCTGGCGAGGGAGGCCCTAGGAAAATGGCTGAGGCAGAACAGTTCTGGTAACAGGGGCATGATGTCTCTTGCAACATGATCTCGCTTTCCAAATTCCTGGGGTATAATAAGCTGATTACGGGAAACGAGAGTAATTCTGAGATATTGAGTTAGGACTTTTCTCTAGAAGGGGGATCCGAATCAAGGAGGATTTCTACCACTTTAAGGTGAGTATTCAAGGATGTTTTTAGGATAATTTTGCTCCCTAACCACAATTATTAACACTATTATACCTTGGAAATTACTAGAATCTCCTCAAATCTTCAAAGTTGTCAAGAACACCTACAAGTTGGATTTTCAAGATTTAGGGTGTGTTGGCATGGGGGAAAATTGTTTTCCAATTTTTCCATGTTTAGTTGGCAAAATATTTTGGAAAATATTTCTTTTTTATCAAGTAAATGTATTTTCATTCATAAGAAGAAAAAAAAAAGGAAAATGGCTTCCTAACAGAAGTAGGGAAAACAAATTTCATAAGTGACATTTCAAGTTCATTGTCTCCTCCCTCACCTAACCAACTCCCCCAACCCCTTGACCTTTCCATCCCCTCCACCCCAAACCCCCACCCCCGACCCCCATAGTGTTTTGTTAAATTACATATAAAACTCTTGGGATGTTATATTCTTGTTACTTACCAAATACTAAAAAATAAGTAAGAAACTCACTTGTTTTCCAAGAATATTTTCCATGGAAAACATTTTTCGTCATACCAAACACACCCTTCGACAAGTTGATGTAATTCCATCACTTCAGCTTCATATAATTTCTTTCTATCTTCCAAACCTTGGTGGAAAGAGTTACCCACCGACATGTGTTAGTGGGAGGTAACAGGTGCCCCATGACACGTAAACTAGTCCAAACACCACGTTTATAAAAAAAAAAAGAAAAAAGAATGATGATATATGGCATTTATGGTGTTGGTTGTTGGTTGGAAATTGATAGTATTAAATGAACCCTAGTGATGGTCAGTAAAGGTGGTTAGTATGAAATTAAAAGGGATGATGAATTGTAATTGGGTGTTGGAAATTATTAATTATAATGACCCTAATGACTCAATAAAAGTATAAGAAATGGATGGGTGAACTCTGTTACACTAAATGGGTCGAGTTTGATGGTGTGGATGGCTTGAGCCTATAGTTGTCATTTGTTGAGCTAAGATAAAATATAAGGGAAACACAATGATCTAGTTAAGTTCAATAACGTAGATCATGAGTCAATCTCCTCAGAGCAGAAATTAGATTGAGGGAATGTTTGAGGTAAGTTGAGATGTACCCTTACCTTAGGCTTTCCTCAAAATTCATGCCTTCTAAATTTTTAAAATGTTTCACATGTTAATGTTGGAGACCGGTAGAGCAGTATAAGGAGAGGAAGAGGGATTTGCATATGTTGTTTATCAACCTAGAGAAGTTTTACAACAAAGTCCCAAGGGAAGTCCTATGGCGATACTTGGAGGCTAGAGGTGTACATGTGGCTTACACTAGCGCGATTGAGGACATGTATGACGGGGCCAAGACTAGGGTGAGGATAGTTGGAAGAGACTCAAAGCACTTCCCAATTGCATCAGGGATTGGCTCTTAGCGTGTTCCTTTTTGCACCGATTATGTACGCCATAGATGAGATGTAGTGGTGTATGATGTTATTATATTGATTAATGAGACGCGTGGTGGAGTTAATGCTAGGCTGAAGCTTTGGAGACAAATGTTGGTGTCTAAAGGGTTTAGGTTGAGCAGGACCAAAACTGAATACTTGGAATGTAAGTTTAGTGATGTTAGACATGAGGTTGGCATGGAAGTGCGACTTGATGCTCAGATCATCCGCAAGAGAGGTTGTTTAAAGTCCTTGGGATCTTTAAATCAAGGTAGTGGGGAGATCGACGATGATGTCACACATTGTATTAGTACGGAATTGGTGAAATGGAGGCTCGACTCAAGAGTCTTGTTTGATAGAAAGGTACCGCCAAAACTCAAAGGTAAGTTCTATAAAATGATGCTTAGACCAACTATGTTGAATAGGGAGCCCACGGGCCAGTGTCCGGAGCGCACAGATGCTGAAGCACGCCAGAGGCGCGTGCTGCCTGCCACAATCGAGGAGAAGGCATTCCACAAGCGTATCAAAAGCCCGAGCTTTGGTCGCCTCCCCCCCCCCCCCTCCCAAATCCACATAGGTCCACGCCCCGAGTCGGCCTAATGGCTTCGGGCGCAACTTGCGTTCAAAGACTCGATGGTTCACGAGAATCTGCAATTCACACCAAGTATCGGGTTGGCTAGTCAAGAACTCTCATGTCTAGAAGATGAAATCACGGAGATGAGGATGTTGAGGTAGATATGTGGGCAAATGAGGAGAGATAAGATTAGGAATAAAGATATCCGAAACAAGGTGGGAATAGCCTCCATGGTGGACAAGATGAGGAAAGCGAGGTTGGGTAGTTTGGGCATGTGAAGAAGTAGAGCGTAGATGCCCTAGTAAGGAGGTGTGAGAGATTGGCAATGGCAGGTGTAAGGAGAGGTAGAGACAGGCCGAAGAAGTTTTGAGGGAAGGTGAATAGACAGGACATGGTGCATCTTGAACTTACCGAGGACATAACCTTAGATAGAAGGTTTTGGGGGGCACAGATTAGGATAGAAGGTTAGTTGTTAGTTGAGCATTCTCTCGCTTTTGTCTGAGATAGGCTTGATGGTCATACTTGTACCTACTTTCTTACCAGTAGTATTAGCAATATTCTCATAGTTTCTGGTTCTTCGATTTCGATTATACTTGTATTAGTTTGTGCTTCGGTTATCACCTTTTTTTGGTGTTGTTACTATTCTTTCTTCTATTTGTTGTGTATTGTTTTTCATTTCACATTATCATTGTTGTTACTGCTTTCAATTCTATATTCCCTTTTTCGAACTGCTTTGAAATGCTTTTTTTAAGCTGAGGGTCTATTGAAAACATCCTCTCCTGAGGGTCTATTGAAAACATCCTCTCTATCTCTACGAGGTAGGGGTAAGGTCTGCGTATAATCTACCCTCCATAGACCCTACTTGTGGGATTACACTTGCTATGTTGTTCAAATGTTAATGTGCTCATAAGAACAAGCAAGCATACATTATCTGTTTTTCTTGAAGTCTTGCTTCAAATGCTAGTTTGACATGATGCAAGTGTTTCCATATTATTTCAAGTATTTTATTCAATGTTTACATTGAGAATGATTTTGTGAACGAAACAAATTTCCATATGAGCTAAAAATATATGTTTGGAACACTTATATTATGTTTTTATGAGACGAATGGTATGTTGGGAAATCAAGAACATTGTGAGATTAAGTTTCAGGGCAAAAAGTTCCAAACAATGTTTTAAGTGTTTCTATATCCTTGCATAACTGAGAGGGTATTTGGACACATGGTTTCAATTATTAGAAGCTACACATACCGGTGTAGGAACGTAGTCAAATGTCCATCAAGGAATAGTGCTAACATGTATTGCTAGCAAACTCGAAACAATACGGTATTATGTCGAGACACCTTAGCTAATCAGGCAGAGATCAAACGATATGACGTACACCAGGTGGTTTTGTAGTTATGTCAGTGCCAATAGGTGCTCATGATTGAAGTTATAATATATGTTAGGAAAAGAAATGGTAAGGCTACATGCATGTCCAATTTTTCAAAGCATGTTTAAACCTTGATAAATTTGTATGAAAACTAAAGGAGATTGAGTTTACGCTGATACCTGCTTCTCTCTCATTAAGTAAGCACGCTTCTCAGCAGGAATTTTCTCCCAGTTCAACACCTAATCGGACAAGAAATATTTGATGGAGATGCTAACTTACATTGCGGTCCTTTAGAATAAATATATACTTGATGTACTAAGAAACTGCGAATAGAGATGCTAACTTACAGATTCAGCATACTGTAAAGCTTCCTCACAGGTTAATGAGGACTTTAAGGCACGTAAAACATCCTGTAAAATCAACAAAAAAACATGTGAGCACATTGAACACGTGGAAAGAAATTTCAGAAAGATTTAAGAGGTAAAACTTGATCATAAAAATTCTTTAACTAGTAATGCCACAGCATTCAGTTCACAAAAAATTAGGCCTACATTTCCTGAAATCCTATCCTCACCAGACCATGCCTAGTCTAAGTAATCAAAGCATAGCTACCATCTACCTCAACTTAAAAGATGAACAAACATAAACTGAATAAATGATAATCACAGCTACGAGTATGTATGACTTTGACCACATTTTTCCTCATCAAGAACATTGAATATCGATCCCACAACTTCTTCCCTTGTCAAAATCTTCAAGTTTTCAAATTTCAAATTGAATAATGAAATATTTTTAATTAGAAGCGCATGAAAAAGTAGGTTCTTCTGTTCTAGTGTCTCTTTAAGCTGTGAAACTTGTTGGGAAAGTGGGATAGTAAGATGAGCTACTTTAAGTGAAAGTCCTGGGTTCTAACTTGAAATTAATGATCTATTGAGCATAATCTTCCGACTCTCCTACGGCACAAGTCAGTTTAAGGTTCTTCCTATTCTGCACCAATTAGTGGGGCTAGTGCAGAGCTGTGGATTTATCTCGGATGGTCATTTAAGGCGCGGAATGTGACGATAGAACCTTTAAGGTGGCAAATGCTAAGTTTCACAGACAAAGCTGTTTTGTTGTATGGTGGAAAATTTCTTTTTCATATTATTATTGATTTTTCTGGCGGTAAAGATTCGACAAGAGGAGAAATGGAGAGTCTGGTACCAAGGAAACAGAAAGCATCATGCTTCTGGAGATTGGAGGTACCAGTTTTTATTATCCTTCCAATAGGCAATAGACATGCCCCCAACCCCAGAGACTGGTCCAATAGGCAATAGACATGCCCCCAACCCCAGAGACGAGAGACTGGTACCAAGGGAAACAGAAAGCATCATGCTTCTGGAGACAGGAGGTAACCAGCTTTTCATTATCCTTCCTCCAATAGGAAATAGACACGCCCCCAACCCCAAAGACGAGAGACTAGCAGATGGCACAGGATGAAGGCACCGCGCAAGGAGGCTACTGAGGCGGAAGGCAGGGAAGATTTTGGTGGAGAAGAGGTGCAACTGGTGGGATTCCTAAAATGAGAAATAGACCATGAGGTTTGGTTAGATAATTGTACTTTGGCATTTAGGTCATTTTGGTGTTGGCACCATCAGCTTTGACCTTTAAGCAAGGGCATGTGCTGCCCAAAAATAAAAGAAAAATATCAGGGAGTGAATTACCAGAATTTTTGGAGTCATGTTACTCCCTCTATCCCAATTTATATGACACACTTTCCTTTTTGGTCAGTCCCAAAAAGAATGACACATCTTGTATATTTAGTAACAATTTAACTTTAAAATAACCACTTTACCCTTAATGAAATGATTTACAGCCACACAAACATCTATAACTTATTTTAGACCACAAGTTTCAAAAGTCTTCCTTTCTTTCTTAAACTCCGTGCCAAGTCAAACTACATCACATAAATTGGGACGAAGGGAGTATTAATTTATATGAACTAATGCAGTCAAAATTGGATGATGAAATGGGGAAAAAACAAGGTTAAGACCTTGTGAGTGCTCTTCTTGACTCTAAGGCGCTCATCAATGACAAACCCTACCTGAAGATGCCAAAAAACAGATACGTTAACATCCAATCTTGTGTTACAGTAATGAAATAAACTGTAATGTGGCATGATTCTTGCCATTGGCCAACATCCATAAGCAGGTCTTTGACTGCGTTGACTAAAGATACATTAGAATATTGGATAAATGACGTTGACTAAAGATACATTAGAATATTGGATAAATGAAGTTAAATGTTAATATTGCTCCTCTTGACTAAGAAATATACCCAATCATAAAGAAAATAAAACAAATGATGAACAAACTTTGACCTTCTTAAGCAACCTCTGTGGTTCCTGAAATGCAGGCTTTTTGGCCCATTGATGGAACAAATGAGATACAACTGTTCGGTCTTCAGCATTAAATCTGGGCAGATCAGTTCAGAAATTCAATCGAAGTTAGGCTCCAAATAATGGAACAGGAGTATTCTTATGTCTCTTTGTCCAATCATAAGTGTCCTAAGCCACCTCTTGTATCTAACTCTTTTTGGTTGTTATGAATTGTCGGGTTCTCCACCCAACACCCACCATTAAGGTGGTTTTTAACGGAAAAAAAGTTTGAGCCCACTGTAAAGCTCATATAACAAGAGTCAAGCTTGCAAAAGATCGACTTGACTTGTTTACTGTTCACAAAGCTCAGCTAACTTGAACTTTATATATCAATTTTTACTTGAAAAGAAATTCCCATTTGTCATGTATTTAGCATGTAATGCTAGTCTTGTTTCTGTTCAAAATTTTCTTTATCAGCTCATTCAGACATTTGATCCTAGCAAACTCTACATCAACCAACTACACAAACCAGCTCGAGTTCGAGCTAGTAGAAACTTGACAGAGTGAAGTTGCCTCATTAAAGGGTAAATTCAATTCAGCTCGCTTACAGCTCTAAGTATGACAATCAATTTGGGACAGGGGAACTAATATATTTTGCTACCCATCAAAGATGATTAAATGAAGAAAACCTTTTTAGGAAGATTTTGGAATTGCATAGCTCCATTGTGTCAATTGACTCTTTGGACATTCCGTCAACTGGATCACTGAGAGGATCATCTAGCGTTATTCTATGATCAACAGATTCCACCTTTTCAGCTGAACCACTCTGAGGAGTTTCCTCCTGGGGTTTTTGGTGATTGGTCAGCTCCTCCTATAAGAAAGACTGTTAGCAAGAAGGTATTTGTTTGATCTACCAGAAAAACATGAAATGCAAATTACGCATACAATGAAGGTGATCTACTTTACTCGTAAGAAAATTGGCAAAAGTGTAAGGTAGTGGATTGAAAACCCATTACAGATGAATATGAATTTATTTATAGCGTGTTTAGATATCAAATATTAAGCAAGTCAAACAAACAAAATCATCTCTAAACAGGTAATAGAAGTGGTAAGTTGCAGTATCTGCAGAAAGTCAAGGGGCATCTTGGCCACCAAAAAATTATAGTGGATTGGATAAGTTGCTATAGACTAAGGTGGCATTCGTTTTGGAGTGTTTCCAAAATCTGTCTCCAAAGTCATTTTGAGCTCTTTGGACAAAATGTTTGTTGAGTAGTGTTTGCAAAATAGAAGTACCAACATTCTTTGAAGATCTCCAAAATGAGCTTTCAACTCTTTTAAAAACTAAAAAACTCTAAAACAAGTTTTGAGTGTTAAAGATTTCAAAACAATGAGTTTGAATTTTTTGAAGTACTTCAATATTTTGCGTAAACAACTCCAACAACCACTTTTTGCAAAAAATCAAAAACAAACTCAGTTTTTAGAAACTTCAAACAAACATCGCATAAAAGGTTTCATGGGCACTGAGGCACTGAGTTGCGCGGACTCTTTACTTTTGATGCCGCACTCGTGACAGATTCTCCAAAAATGCACTACTTTTGGAGAATCCAACGCGCACACGTTGACCTTTTTGAAGAGTCCGAGCAACATAGCTGAAGCAATGTAATTTAATTATTAATCTAATGTGGATGCTCATTAATCAAAAATATAATCTTAGTCTCAGACTATTGCTATAGAAAACAAAATGTTGTCGAAAAGAATAGGATCCACATACAAAATTATCTAAACAAAAAGAAGGGCAGCCCGATGCACTAAAGTTCCCGCGCATGGGTCCGGGGAAGGGCCGGACTACGAGGTCTATTATACGCAGCAATTCAATTCAAGTCCATATTTGTCCTAAGCCGGGGGTCTATCGGAAACAGCCTCTCTACTTCGTCTGAGGTAGTGGTATGGACTGCGTACACTTTACCCTCCCCAGACCCCACTTTGTGGGAATATACTGGGTATGTTGTTGTTTACTTCAATATTTTAGGATAGCAGCCATAAAAATGATTCTATTAACTTGCATATTAGAAGCTTAAGCAGATCAATTAGGAGTTGATTTGTTAATCTCACTTTGTTAGATGTTTCATAGGCAAAGATAAGAATTGAGCTGAAGTTTTTAAAAAATATATTTGAAATTGAAAAATAGTTTGCCATTCTAAACTAAAAGAAATGGAACAGACAACAAGCATTGGCAAGATTAAGGCACCAAGCAAGTCAGAAAGCCCAATGGATTGAGAAAAGTTGCAGTGCTCGGCCAGAAACAACATTTATAACAGACATATTTACAACTGAAACACATCTTACCTGGGTCTCTTGAAGATGACGAGGAATTTCTCTCAGAAAACGTGAAGGTTGAAGAACCTGAAAGCAAGTGTGTCTAGACTTTTGAGAAAGAAATAATAAAGCAAGTATTAACCAGAGCAAGCTGTTCATCACACCTGCCAATTTGAATCCATAATTACATACAAAATGAAAAGCTTTTTCCGTGCACGAGTCATTGCCACATATAGTAAGCGTCTCTCCTCCTAAAGTTGCATGGAACCAAAAAAAATAAAGTTACGTTAGAAGTGGATAAAAGAGATTTATATTATAGAAGGGACAATTACTCTAATGGTTCAAATTTCAAAAACATAATACCTCAATGGAGTTACTCCTTTCATTTGTGATGCCATTAAATTCATGTAACAAGGGAATCTCTGATTCATTTGCCTGACCAATTGATGTGAGCATTAGCTCCAGATTATACCTTTCCCGTTGCAAATAATAATGGTGTTATAGAGAATAAAAGATCTCTGATGACTAAAAGGGGTGGGAAGAGGAGTCCACTATTCGTCCTTGCTCGTCCAATTTATGTGATGTAACATTTGATATACAGAGAATAAGAACAATATTGAAAACATGGATCTCATATCATACCTTCACTATGAAAACCGTATCCCACTCTAAGCCTTTTGACTACACACAAAATCAAACGGAAGTAATGAAAAAGGGAACAAATCCAATTAATTTTCACGAAATATGGACACTGGAATGAAGTACCAGGAAGCAAAATGAAAAAACACGTTGCTACAGAACTCAGAAACCTGATGAATTGTCGTGACTGTAACAGAGTCTTTGTTATCATGTCTCCTTGTACGAAAATTTTCACTCTCCCGTTCAGATATATGATCTATAAAAGCTTTTAGTATGTTGGTACAACCTTGTCCTTCTGTTTTAAATTCACTTTCTCCTTCTATCTTATGAGTTTTTAGGAAATCAGACACATCATCCAATAGATATTGAAGAACCTGCACCATTGAACAAACAGCTTCTGATGTATCTCCTCATTTCACTTGCTGCAACGATTTTTACATGGGAAAATAATGAAAAAAGAATCAAACAGAAAAAGAAGATAAGAATAAGTTCACACAGAAGAAGTCATGCATTAGCAGTGAAGGTAAAAAAAAAAAAAGAACGAGACCACAAAGGAACATATTTCACTTACAGGTCTAACATCATTATCTTCGTTAAGCAACTTCCCTCCATCATTATCATGAACTGCCCGCTGTTCAAGAAGGTATTTCTACAGAATGAAAGTCACACGTGAAAAGATTAAGGTGGTTATAGTATAAAAGCTATATCTGAAAAGACAATTTGATTAGCATGAAACAGACAAATTTGATGAGAAGAAACTTCCATTAGCTTGAAATATATAAAATTAATAGACAGGTGGTGCAGGTAATGAACAAATAACTAAGATTTAATTTGACAAAGACGTTAGAAATTCTCAACGGGATTTCCACAGGCAATAGTAGGAAACTTGATCATATACTCCCTCTGTTCTATTTATGTAGCATAGTTTAATAAAGGAATAAAGGCACGGAGTTATTTATGTAGCATAGTTTGATAAAGGAATAAATGCACGGAGTTTAAGAAAGAAGGAATACTTTTGAAACTTGTGGTTTTAATCATGCCACAACATTTGTGTGGCTATAAAAGCTAGTCATTAAGAGTAAAAAGAGAATTTTAAGTTACATAATTTGCAAAATTAGAGTAATGCTGCCACATAAATTGGAGCGGAGGGAGTATATCTTTCTTTTTCTCCATACAAATATAACTTCCTAGAGTTTGTGTCAAGGACCAACCTGGGGTATCATGTTAGCCACTGAAGTAATGACAGCTGAAATTGACTCTTCCTGCAAGTATAACAAGTAATATTACCCAAGAATTTGATCTGAGTAAACCCCATATGACCCTTAAAGTATGAGATATTTCGCTGTACATAGATAAATTATCATTTACATCCAAGAAAGTTTCCTTCTAGTAATGAGGAAAAGCACAGCACTAAAATGCACAAATGAAACCCTATATCTTATTAACCAACATCAGTCATCAGCGACATGCATAATCAATTAATGCCCTTTGAAAATGCCTTGTCAGTTGTCCAGACAGGTTATCAATTTCGGCAATTCAGCTCACATGATAAAATATCAGTAAAGCTTCATATGATTTACATCCAAATCGAACAGAATTATCCATAAGATTCAATAACTTACCCTGTTGACAAGTTTCAAAATCATGTCTATCATGAGCAACACCTTCCGCCCTTGAGTGAGTTGACTCCTGTAAATAAATAGATACAAATTAATAATCCCATCTGTTACAGTCAAGACTAATTCACAGTAAATTACAAATGAAATGAGCAACTAGGTATTTTGAGGCTAGTTGCTTGTATTGGACTCAATATCAAGCCAAATCAGAGGACCAAAAGTTTTTTCTTTGTTTCAAGAAAACAAGAAAAAGAAACAGAATAAGTGTAGGAGCCTAGGAGGCAAAGCAGAATATGGAATCCAGATAGACGATAGTATTTGAGAACACATAGATAGATATATAATATCGCCCAATGAAGTAGTCAAAGAAATGTACAGCCAAGATCATAACTAGTACTACTAAAAAGATCATTTATCATCGACAGCTTCACAGCAAGGAGTTCTAGAACAAACCTCTTGAATGTGCCAGATACTTTAGCACTAAATATGTCTCGTGCTGCTGAAATGAAGCTACTTTTCCTTACAGTAGAAACTTTTTCAATGTGTTCAATTACCTAGGACAGAAAATGTCAAAAGAAGCTTTAATAAAATACACACTGAACAGAGTGCCCACACGTGAAGCAAAATAGATAGCGAGGATAACCTTCTTTTTTTCTTCTTTTTCTGAAGGCAGTAAGGCCTTGAATACTCTTCGAAATGAACCATCATCAGAACCAGGCAAAGTTGTTCTAAGCATAGCAATGATCGCCCTGACCACCTATTGCATGAACATACCAGGTGAATGACTATTAAAAAGCATATGAATCTATCTGGCAGTAATGGGAGGTGAGAGATACCTTTTTCCTATAGAAGGCCACGCCATGAACATTGAATGGGATTTTTCTATTACGAAATGCCGCTTGAAAGATTTTTCCTGACACCTGTTGTACAACACGAAGCCACAGAGGCAGAAATATTCAGCCAAAAACCCGCAAAAGTTTTTAAACAAGTTTGCTTTTTCAAAAGGTAAAGCTTGACCTGCCTCCGGAATAGAATTGCTATGTCACCGAAAGAGGACTTTCTTGTTGTGCCATCAGAAGTGATTTCTAATATTTTATCAACAACAAACGAACATTGTGCATCCTCATTGCAGCATTCTTTGATTGTAATCTGCAAAGTATCGTATGTTAAAAGTACTCCTATCGAGGATGTTTATCATTATAAGAAAGCTAAACTCATTTACCTTAGACCCAACAGAATTATCAGTAAGAACACGTTTTGATTGGCATCTTTTCGAGTTATTTTGTATAAGAAATGATGCAGCTTCAACAATGCAACGTGTGGAACGGTAATTTTTACTAAGTCTGACCTGAATAGAGATTGATATTACATCACAAGGAGACTATCAGAACAGTATCCGAAATTCATATAAGCAAGGACTAAAAAGACAAGCTATAATAAAAAGTTTGCCAAACCTCTTTGTGCAAAGGAAAATCTTTCCGAAATGAATCAAATCCAGAGGCATCAGCACCACTAAAACCAAAAATGGACTGCAGAATGATATTGAAAACTCTGAGAAGCAAGGTACTTGAAAGGAATAAGAAGTAAAGAACTTGTCACAGCAAGACGAGAAGAAAATGTTCCACTGGATAAAATAAGAATAGACTAGCTTCACCTGATCCTCATCACCAACAATAGTTATGCGTTTATGCGATGCAAAGATGCGTAAAAGTCCATATTGCACAGCACTTGTGTCTTGAAACTCATCAATCACCATTGCTTTCCATAATTCCTGGCACTCTTCAAAAACTTCATTTGAAGAAAACGAAAATCAAACAGATTCAGACAACTGGCATATCACAATGCACTAGGTTACAGTCTATTATAAAACACTTCAGACAACCTTCTGGAAAATCAGTCAAGAGCTTGACAGAACAACTGATCAAGTCATGGTAATCCAACGCATTGCATGATTTTAATATATCGTTGTAGCTTTGCAGAACTGCAGCCTAATCAATATTCATCAGAATAGGGAAATATGAATGACAAAATACCAAAAATCCCTCATTATCGGCTTACTCCAGCTTCATTTCCAATTTTGTAGTAGTCATCAGGCGTCTTTCCGGCAGACTTAGCCTGTATTTTAGTGGAAGTGATGTAAGTGCAAGTACAACAGCCACTAAACATGCAACAACACTGTCCTATTTGAATATGAAAGGAAAAAGGGTACAGAGCACACAGTTTCAGTTTTGACACATAATAATTATTTATTAACATTCCAAGAAGAAGAAGATAAAATATATTGTGTTAATTTGATTTATACATATTCAAATAGTTCACTTATATGCTATAGACAGAAACTTAATGTTTTCCAAATCAGCATATTCAAATATTGTCACTCCAATGGAGCAGAGTCAGCAGATACGACATTCTCTAATGGAAAGAAAGGTTACTCTTCATGAATCCGGCATAAATGTGAAACGTCAAAAGATTGTTGGATTGATACTTCAGATAAAACTAATCGAAGTTGTGTCCTTCCTTTGACAAAATATAAACTTAAAAGAGAGCAAGATTTGTGACCAAACGCAAGTGGAACAGTATACAACAACAACAACATACCCAGTGTAGTCCCACAAAGTGGGGATAAGTGGAACAGTATCTTTAACCAAAGACTACTTACTTGAGTTACAAACTTTAACCATTTCTTTGATCTCTCCTTAAAATGTTGAGGAGAATTCATGTCAGTAAGCTGGCAAAGCTCATCACGAGGTCCGCTTTTTTTATCATCCAGTAAGCGAACTGCTTCAATGACAGCTCTTCTCTGCTGCCCATGTCCATATATGAGAAAGTCAGGTGTACGACCTAACCTATTAATGGATTAACATGTGTCTATTTAGAAAAACTATCACCGTAAGAAACTAATAAATTGCAAGCAACTACCTTCTATCTGACAGATAGGTATGAAAGTGAAGGAGAAATCAGATAAAATGTGTTAGTTGAGGAGGAGAGAGATAGAGAACTTCTAAACAATGTTTTAAAAGACTAAGGTGAAGGTGAGGAGTACGCCTTGAGTAAAAGGTATTAGTTTTGAACTTCCAAAAACAACAACAAACCCAGTGAAATCCCACGGGTGGGGTTTGGGGAGGGTAGAGTCTAGTCGTGTATGCAGACCTTACCCTTTCCTTATGTCAATAGAGAGGTTGTTTCTGAAAGACCTTCGGCTCAAATATCGCAATAAGGAGTAGTATGAAAAAGGACAACAGAAGTAAAATGACACAACAAATAACAGAGAAAGCATTACATAGCATTCAGAGAAAAGAAACAGTAGCAATTGCAAAATAATGCGATAACCGAAGCACAAAAAACAAAAGGTAGTAACACAAAACGAGGGACAAGCAACTACGGGTATACTGTTGATATACTGTTATGGAAGGAGAAACATATATGCACCAAACAACTACCACCAAGCCTAACCAGCTGGAAAGCAAGACACTGTTCTACTACCTAGTACCTACTAACCTTCTACCGTAATCCACGACCTTCATGTCTTTCTATCTAAGGTCATGTCCTCCTTAAGCTGAAGATGTGTTATGCCCCACCTTATTACCTCCCCCAATACTTCTACGGCCTATCTCTACCTGTCCTTAAACCCACCAGTGTCAGTCTCACTTCCTCAGGCATTCAGGAGAAGGAAGAGAATAAGAATGGCTTGGGATTAGCTCTGTTAGCCATCATGTGGGTTCTTGGGAAAGAGAGAATATGAAAGCATTTGAAGGAGTTACTAGTGATTTTGTTAAGTTGCAAAATGGCCTCTTTTTTCTTATATTCTTTTGGTGAACCCATGAGGTGCCTACTTGTATAGAAGATTGGTGTCCTCTGTAGGGAACCATATTTATTGTAGGTTCTCTCGTTTGGTATACAGCTTGATACGAGGTTTCCCATCATTTATAAAATCATTTACCTTATACAGAAAAATAACGTATTAGGCAAACCAACATTTTGCTTCAGCAAATATCGAGGATCGTGTGAAAATATTGGGTAATACACATAACTATGGAAAACTAGATCCTGATGCAAATTGGAAACAACTTGAAAGTCTAATCAATTGTCCAAAACGAAGAATGGCTAAAATGATTTGACCCACTTATAATAATATACCCATTGAGTGGCAAGTATAGTATACCAGGTAAAATATGCTGATTCCAAAGGAGGTACAGCTTACCGCAGGACAAACACTCTTGAACCATGAAAAGGATAAAAGTCATAGCTCTGCACTAGTCTATAATTTCAGAAAAGAAACGTGGATTACGGAATCACTAGCAATAACTTGATCTTAACATATGTTAAACTAACTCAACAACGGTAATAGCCTACATTACCCTGTGCTTTCCTATATATTAGGACATGACTCAATCAACTAACAGTAAAAGTCTAAAACGCTGGCAATCATTGTGGTTCAGAAAATTCAAGTATGGAATTTTCCAGTTAGATTATTTCTCTTCCGCCATCTTCTCATAAATGTTTGCCTGCTAGACAACCAAACCTCAAAAGACATGTAAACTGAAGGATTTGAGCTATATGAGACTCATTTTTTCAACACAAAGAGACAACTTCTTTCAGTGTTCAACTGCTTAAATATTTAAGAACCAAGTCAAGATATATGTACTTCTCAGCATGCATGCGGCAAAGTTGCAAAGAAAACGAGTGAAACGTGCTGATCGTGAGCTCTTTTGCTGCTGTCTTCCCTGCAACGCTTCCGATTCTCTCCCTCATTTCAGAAGCTGCTGCTGTTGTAAAAGTCATAGCAAGAATGTTTGACGGACCAATACCCTATAACAACAAGCAAAGGAAGAGAGAGGAGGAAAATTAAGTAGATACTTGACTAGATTCGTCACTTTTCAGACATGGCATTGACAAAAGTATAACGATATAATAGCACTTATAGACATCGCACTACCTTGTGCAGTAGCATCAGGACTCGCCCAACCATAGTAGATGTCTGACATGAAAATTGAAGAAATCAAACAACTATTGACGAAGACATAAAAATTTCATTTTTTAAGCATGAGAAAGTAAAGACCTTGCCACTTCCTGGCCCAGCAACAATGATTAGAGGGACTGAAATGTCACTACAAGCTGCCTCCTGTTGTCTATCATTCAATGACTCTACATACTTTGCATAATCCTCAGGCATGTTCCTGATATCTGTTGCCTCCAACTTGCTCCCAGTATCTGTGGCCTTGGAGTTTTTTGGCTCCTCTACTTCACATTCTTGATTACCAGTTGAATTCAGAATGCGTTCAAGTTTAAAAGTTTCATCTGAACTGACAAGATTTGAATTATCAGGTTCGCTGCTCTTTGACCTTTCTGCTTCACTTTCTTGATTGCCCGTTGACATCAAAATGCATTCATGCCCAAAAATATCACTAGAAACAACGGGATTTAAGTTATCCTCCTTGTCCAAGTTGTTTATGTAATGATTTTCAATCGGAACGCTGTTGAACCTCTTCATTTCAGGCTTTCCTTTTGAGTTTTGCTCGCATAAAGCATCTATTTGATCCAAAATGTGTTCATCAAAATCATCATCTAGCACAGTTGATGAAAAAGATGATTCACTCAAGCCAGAAAATCCAGGTTGCCTCACTGGAGTTGTATATGCATCCGACCCACCCATGCTTTCCACTTGAACATTTTTGCCGTTTTCACTTAGTTTAGCTTCAACTGATTTACTTCTGTTGCTAGACAACTTGAAAGCTTCAACAGTTTGAAATTGTGTCTCACACTTAGTCCTTTCGTTGATGCTGTTATCAAGGTTACTGACTTGTGAGCCCTTAACACTGGTAAACCCACTGAGCATTTTGTTGGAACCCTTCTCATAGCTGGAAGACGGAATGTTCGTCGGAATCTCAGTAAGAGGAAACCTTTTATCACCATCAATCCGATCCGAGGATGCAGTTCTCTGAGCCTTCCCAACTCTAGGACAAGAATACCAGAGGCATTAAAACATTAATCAAAGAAGAAAGATTATGACAAACATCAAACTTACTCTTGAACCATGTAATGAACAACAAATAAGCATATAATTAAAAGAAAACAATTTCCAGATCAACTTAAATTGTTGGTACCTATTTTTTCTAATGTCAATATTCTACCACAAAATTCAAAATTAGAAGAAAACAATGCATTCGAATTGAGTAACCAAGGAGCTATTAAATGCTTTTATAACTAAGGGGGAGAATAGGACACTTTATCAGTATCAAAATTCATAGCCTTTTGAAGGAAAATGGAACTTAAGATCACGGAATGAATGTACTAATGAGTGGAATCTTGTCGACAGACAAATTACTATGGAGGATGAACTTTTCTCTAATTGAGATGTTGTAAATTCTATGCACAATTTTGGTTAGTGTAAATTATGATCCTAGCCTAATAGAAACAAATACATGGTTAGCACATTAAGTTGGAGGATGTAGGTAATGATGTGTTCCAAAGTTCTCAATTCCACATCATCAACTTGAAAGAGGTAACTTCAAATGGACAGTTTCTCAAGAGGCTTCTTCATGGCCTAAGCGTTCTCCTAAAGGGACTTCAAATATTGTGTGACTTCACTTTCTGCAAACATCAGATTCCCCAAATACTTACTCCTTCCATTTCAATTTGTTTGTATGGTTTTGACTTGACACAGATTTTAAGAAAGTAAAGAAGATTTCTGAATCTTATGGACTGCAACTACATATATGTATAATGTATCAAAATATCCTTTAATCTTGTAGTCTTAAACATGTCACGCGTAAAATTAAATTAAAGAGGCATTCTTCTTGAAACGGACTAAAAAGAAAAGTGAGACAAACAAATTGAAACGGATGAGTATTATTTTTTTTCAATTCCCCTTTCTGATTGTTTTTTTTTTTTTTTCCTCATGAACCCTAAAAAATAAATATAGCTAATGTGTCTATTTTATCAAGAATGACAAACAATCAATCAATTTGAAATTAAAGAAAAGAAAATGCGTACTTATTGAGGGAGGTTGTGGAGCAATCGTGGAGTGGCCTTTTGCGAGCAAGAAGTGCCTTCGCAGCTCTGAACTTATAAGATATTCGAGCTTTCTGTTCCGCCGTTAATCCGCTACCACTATCATCAGCCACATTCTCCTTGTTCTTTACCGCTTCACTCATGTTGTTTCTACCTCTAGGTATGCCTCTCGCGCATGGAAGGAGAGTGAGAATCTTGCAAGTTTTTTCTTGACTCTCTTGCGGTCTAATTTTCCCTCCGCTGATCAGAGTGGAGGATTATTCAAATTATGGGCTGATGACCGGGCATACTTCATTTGGACTTGCCCATTATGATTTAACTTTTTAAAATAAAATTTGATTATAAAAAGAACATAGAGATATGCAATTTATCAATGCAGTATCATAGGATATTACGATATTCTATTTATGAACTATGATTTGCTCATTTGATAACATTTATAAAACTTAGGGAAAATTGTAATATTTTTTATAACATCTATAAAAATTGGGAAAATTTTAATATTTTTGACAACTTTTGGGATTTTCATATTTATGAGAATAAATACAGCTTAAAACGTCCAAAGTGCATGTCCAAATAAAATTTCAACTTCATATCAAATGATTTCATATCATATGTCCAAACGGACCCTTAATGAAATACAATTTGTAGATAATATGTTATGCAAAATGAAGTGTTAGACACAACCAAAATTCATTTTATACTTTTATGTTTCTTCATTGAAGTGTTGTTGTTGTTCATCGTTGATGCTTCTTCGCCACTCTCATGGCTTTCTCAACTTTAATTTTCTTCGTGTACATTTATATCGTTACGTCATAAATCCACGTGATAGACATCCAATACACTATCAGATCCCAAAAAAATCAAATTCATATGATGCATCCCGATCATATGCATGAAACCAAATCAACATTGAAAGCCAATTAAATTTTTTATATAATTTCAAATCAAATCATGAAATGTTTTCAACTTCAAAAACCATCCATGAACTATTTCATAATAACAATAAATTTAAAATGAATTAGATGTCATTTCATGTAGATTATGTACACTCTCATTATTACAATCCACACTAACAATGTGGAGCCTTTATGCATAATAGAATTAAACTCTTAGGACAATTCCCAACTAAATAAAAAAAGAAAAACATACTAGATATTATGGAATAAAGTGGCACCTCAACATATACATTAGGTAGCAAATCACTCTTTCACTCCTATCCATTCATCAAGTACCACGTCACTATGAAAAATAGAAACGGGGGGTGGGAGGGAGGAGGGTTGAGTATACAAAATCCAATAAGTATGATTGACTCTCCCTCACTCAAAGGTGGGACAAGACTTTATTAAAAAATCAATGTCAATATCACTTGATATAAACATAATGCATTAAATATCAAATCACAATTTCAATATTTGAACTTAAAAGTCATTGCATATATCGCTACTGTCTCCGTGATGTCTCTTTCTGCCTCACTCTTTTGCGCTTAGAGACAACTAACCATGGCGGATAAAGCAGTCACTGTTTGTACCGACAAATTCATGACAAACAAGTTTCTCGCCAGGAAGAAATTCATTATTGATGTGTTTCATCCTGAAAGAGCCAACGTCTCAAAGGCTGAGCTGAAGAAGAAGTTGGCTAGGATACATCAGACTCACTTTTCGCACAACATTTCATCCTCAAACTGATGGATAGTCGGAGAGGACGATTCAACTGCTAGAAGACATGTTGAGGGCCTGTGTGATTGATTTTGGTAGTCATTGGGACCAGTTCCTTCCGTTGTGTGAGTTTTCATACAACAATAGTTATCACTCCAGCTTGATATGGCACAATTTGAGGCACTTTTATGGAAGAAAGTGTAGCTCACCTATTGGATGGTTTGAGGTGGGAGATGTCAAGCCTTTGGGCATGGACTTGGTAAAGGAGGCTCAAGAAAAGTTAAGGTTCATTCAAACCAGGTTGTTGGCTGCTTAAAGTAGACAGAAGGAGTATGCGGATCGCAAGGTAACAGACATGGAATTTAAGGTTAGGGAGCAAGTGTTGCTTAAAGTGTCTCCCATGAAGGGGGTCATGAGATTTGGTATGAAGGGCAAGTTCAGCCCTTGGTATATCGATCCCGTCGAAATTCTTGAGGATGTAGGTTCGTTGCATACAGGTTAGCCCTACTGCCGGGTTTTTCATGAGTCCATCCCGTATTTTATATTTCTATGCTGAAACGGTATCATGGGGATGGAGACTACATCATTATGTGGGATTCAGTGCTTTTAAATAAGGATTTGGCTTATAAGGAGGAACCAGTAGCGATGCTAGATCGGGATGTTTGAAAATTGAGGACGAAGGAAATTCATTCGGTAAAGATTCGATGGAAGCATCGCCCGGTTGAGGAAGCCACTTGGGAAATCGAGAAGGACATGCGGGACAAGTACCCTCAATTGTTTGAGGATACAATTACTCTCTTTCTTCCTCTTTGTTTAGCTTGTTTTTCTGGTTTGATTGTTTGGGGACAAACGATGTGTAAATTGGTATTTGTTGTAACGACTATTCGTTGTTATGCATGAGTCCTATGTTTAAAATTTCATGTCTAAATTTTTTACGGTTTGAAAGTTACAAAATTCTGGCTAGGCTTATTTCGATAGAATTCAGAGTAAGGTGTGGTCTAAGGAAATCTAGGAATGATTTAGACTAGGTTGGTGGCAATTTTATTGATTTATAGTTAGCTAAGATGATAAGGAACCTGTAGGAATTTATGGAATCGAATTTTGGTAGGTAGAATTCTCGAAATTGATCTTAGCGTCAAGGGCATTGTTTGGAATGTACCAGATTCAAGGTGTGTTGCAAAAAGTAGAATTTTTGGGCGAAGACGGATATTCTATCCTGTTGACGCCGCTATAGCAATCGGCACACCGCTATAGCGGTGAAATTCCCTCTATAGCGGTGGTCTACGACTGCTATAGCAATCAGGTACCGCTATAGCGGTGAAAATCACAGATTTATTAAAATATTTTCCCAAAATAGTTTATTTTTCAAAAACTTATTTTGGGGCAAGGGAAGGGCGATTTAGGGACAAATACACCAGAAATCCATCGTTTGCCTTCGTTAAGGTAAGGAATTCATCTCTATTTACTAGTATTTAGTTATTAAGACTTAGAATTGTTAATTCACAGAGTTCGGGGAGGGTTTTAGGGCGGATTTTGGTTAATTGCTGGTGTAAGGGGGAAAATTAAGGAATAAGTTAATGGGTTTTATTTATTAACGGTTAATTTACTCTTGCATTTCGTTAATTCACTAATTTATCCATGGAATTGGTAGTTTTAGGTGAATTACGGTAGAAAAGCCCTAGAACGGGAAGGGAATGATAATGAACTTGACCTTAGGGGTTGGGTGTGAGTTTTAAATCCCGACATGTTAAGGTCATTTCTTTAATTATATATTTATATGCATGTTCTAGACTACGAGCAAGCGGGAATTGCAACGAAAGGCAAACCTCCAGCTTAAAGGTTTGTGCAGGATTGATTTGAGATAGGTGATGGTATTGTAGTTTAATCCAACTTGTATTATATGTGCATGTTAACTACTTTGTAGTTTGACCGGTTAGTGCATGTTATTTGGTATGGTCAATGCCATGATTTTACTTGCTTATTGATTTGACCTGTCTTATTCTAAAATATGGAATATTTTGGTATTTAAGACGTTCTCACGAGTTATTGGTGAATTAAGGTTAGCAGACACTTATGTCTGGGGTTGTAGTACATGGATGGTATTTGTCTCCTACAGGTCATGGCTAGAGGGTGGATGTATAACCCATAGCGTATATGTATGAGGTTTAGGTGAGTTTGACGGTTCCATGAGTGAACCGGTAAAATATGTATTTATCTATGTTTGCTAATGGTATACGTGTCTTGACTTGACTTGACTTGACTGTACTTGACTTAGTGACATTTTTTGACTTGTTGGTTTTTAATCCTGAACTATCTTTTGGTGTTTATGTGCTAAGTGTATGATGTTTTTAGCATGTATTAGCTTGTTACACTATCATTTGGTTTAGTGTTCATATTTTCATCTTGGGTTGGCCATATAACCCTACCAGTACACTGTTGATTTCTTGTGTGCTGATACTACACTTGCATTTACTTTTGTGAGTGCAGCGCATATTCCAGCGACTCCTACGAGACCTCACTTGTGATTCCAGCCGTTGATTCCAGATTTTGGGTAAGCAGCTTATCCGGCTACCATGAAATCTCTCTCTTAGCATAGTTCTTTAGTTTTGAACTTATGTTTATCTTAGTTTTGGGGTTGCATCCCCTTCTTGACATTCGTAGATGTTTTGGTACAAATGACTTTCGGTTCCTAGGGATGATTTTTGTTAAGTATAATTTTTCCACTTTCAGTTGTACTTGTTTTGGTTTAGATTTGACATTTATTTATTGATGGATTAGTTTTGACTCCTTTAAGTGTTGATTATGAGTTGGTGTTTGGGGTTAGATGGTTCTCCCACCGGGTGAGTAGTGTGGATGTCACTCACGATGGGTTTGGGTCGTGACACCTAGTACTCATTGCCCCTCAGAATTTCTGAACACCTTTCAATTCCACCAGGCCCAGGTGTTTTGCACACAGAGCCATTGATATCCAACTTGAGAGTTCCTGAGGGGGGTGCTTCCCATATGACTTGTAGCTTGTTTGTCCAAGCTTATTTTTTTCTAAAAGTGCTTCTTTTTTTTTCTTCTCAAAAGTGCTTTTTTTTAAAAAAAAATGAGGTGTTTGGCCAAGCGTTTGAAAGAAAATAAGTGCTTTTGCGGAGTAGAAAAAATAGTTTTTCATAAGCTAAAAAAAGTAGCTTCTTCCTAAAAGCACTTATTTGAAAAACACTTTTGAAAAAAATACACTTAAAAGCACTTTAAAAAGCTTGACCAAGCAATAATTACTTCTCAAAAATTCTTTTTAAATTTATTGGCCAAACACAAACTACTTCTCACCAAAAATACTTTTCAAAATAAACTGATTTTAGAAGCTTGGCCAAGCATGCTATTAGAGATGGATAGTAGGATCCTCAGGTGTGCTGTTATTTCTGGTGGGGTGGGAGTACTCCATAGCTTGTGCTATGACCCCCATGGTGGATAGAGCCTCTTTCTTATTGTTGAAGGGGTTATTGTTCCTGCCAAGCCAAATGTTCCAAACACAGTAGGGAAACAGGGCATCCCATTTTAGATGGGTATAGTAAGGTTTCCCTTTCAAGGTTTTCCAGAACTCTTGCCAGTTAAGGGAGTTAGGGGGGAGGCTAGGGAGAGGGGAAAAAATGGCTTCATGGTGGAGTTGACCCTAGAAGATGGTGGAATGGGGGCATGAAAGAAAGATATGATAAACATCTTCTTAAGGTTGATTACAAATATGAGATTGGGCATCCACATTGATCCCATTCTTGTTGAGGTAGTATCTAGTGGGAAGCCTGTTATGTTGGAGAAGCCAAAAGAAGGTTTTGATCTTGTTGGGGGCTTGAAGTAGCCAAGTCGAAATAAAATTTGATCCCTCTTGGTTGGTAATATGACTAAAATCATTAGTAAGTTACATGTCGCTGGTAGAGAACTTACCATTACTAGTGAGGTCCCAATAGGGAAGGTCCTCTCTATGTTCAGGCTTAGGGGTATTCACACTATGGATGACCTCAATGATCTGGGTAAGAAGGGTGAAGGAAAGCCTAGAGAGATCCCATAGTCCATTTGTGACAAGGTCACACACACTAAGGTCAACCTCCCTATCCATACAGGGCCGATAGATTAAGCTCTTAATACTACCTAGGTGTCACAACCCCACCCACCGAATTGTGTGGGCACCTACCTATACCTACCCCAGTTAGGAGAATCCTGAATACCTCATCACTTAATCAATTTCAGAAGCTTAACATTTTCAAAACTAGCCCCTTAAACTTAATTATCTGAATAGCAACTTGAAACCAACTATAATTTTTCAATCTATGCCTTATACAATTTCAATTAGTACATTTGATACGTAAAAGAAATGTGAAAAATAAGCAACAACGAATCCCCCAAAACTAGCCTAAACCGGTACAAGAGCACTAGGTAAGGAGTAGGAACATCTTGGACACAACAGCCATGCAGAATGTAGAGGGCATGAGTAGCTGTAGAGTGATCAGCGTCATTGCTAAAGAAACTCCAACTGACCTGCACCATGGCTATATCCCCGATTGGAGATATAGTAAGTGTAGCATTAGTACAACCATACGTACTGGTAGGCATCATCGGCCGACTAGGGTTAGAAACAAGTAACATTAGTAATAAATAGAGAGCAATCATAGCATCAAGTAAAGTTCCAGTTTCTAAACCCCTAATTATACAATTACTAGCACCCTACTTTAGCATCTCTATGACCTACGTGTCATTTAACATTTTCGTGTATCTTAGTCCCTTGATAAGCCATTCCACCTTACATTATTTCTCCACTTTATACAACCCCAATTCCTGCCTAGTACGGATAGCTCTGTAGGATTCACTATGTCAACACTTTGGGGCCACTGATGGTAACCAGGTTTCTAATTCCTTAGGAGTCATGGCACCTTTGGCTATGTATAATTAGGAAATCAAATTTTGTTCCCTATTCAAGGACAACATGCACAATAATATTGATATCGCCCAAAATATGCCTCCTAAGAAGTATAAAGCGGTCCCTGAATCAAATATAGAATCCAACTAGGTTGGGATCGATCCCACAGGGAATAGGACGGAAGTAGGTTGAGTTCTTGTTCGAGTAGTTGGCAAATAAGTAAAAAAAAAAAAGGGAAATATTTGTAACTAGTAGTGATCGTAACAAGTGTTGATTCTTTGAAGTTGTTTTCAATATGAGAAATACACTAGGATTGTGATCCCCAATGATTCCTTAACTTTACCGGTTATTGGTGCTGGCAAAACTGTCTCGCTGCGCTGCATGCAAAATCTGACAAGATATGTTCGTCTAAACGTCTCTGGACCTTGGTTAGATGAATTTCACTCTTCTCCTCTCGATTTTCGAGCGTCGCACTACTAACCCTTGTCTTGAATCTCAGATAACTCTTCCTGCTAAGGCTCAAGTTACTAGATGAAGGTTGATAGCTTCAAATCTCTGTTGTTATTTCCTTTTCCCAATCTCTACCTCTCTCTCGAGCAAGTCTAGAATACAAGCGAGTTTCTAACGTTTGCAACCGTTAGAAGATCAATCACAACGAAGAAAATAATAATACATACATTCACAATAGTTCAGAATTGCTTTGCACTTAACCCGTTTCGTTAATTCCTCATGGTTCACACAACCCTAGTTAATGAGTTTAGATACTCATGTTCGCAAGAGCACAATCAGAATTCGAAGATGAAGACATAATTGTAAACTCACAATAATGAAGAAACTCTGAAATCTCAATTATGAATAAAACCCTAGAATCGGTGTTCCACGATTACAAAATAATAATGTGTTTATAAGCTCAAAATAATGAAAAACTATCTCAAAATAATGTAATGACTCCCTCCTGAACATAGGACAATACAGGGGTATTTATAGATACAAAACTAATCCTATCCTAATCACAACAGGAGAACAGAGTCGGCAATTTTCCACGGTGTCGTGAATTGGTGTCATGGAATCAAGTCACGCCAAGTAGGTGAGTGTCGTGGAAATCAGGCTCAAATAGACATCTTCAGAAGTTGACTCACGCCACGTGAGTGTAGTCACACCACGTGAGTGTAGTCACGCCACGTGACTGCATGTCGTGGAAATCAGACTACATTGCATCCATTGAAGTTGACTTCACGGCATGTGAGTCTTGTCATGAGTCACTCTCTGGTGCAGATCCTTGTTCTTTCGTCTTCAGATACTTCATTCTAGGGCGTGATTCTTCCTACTTGATCATTTTGCTTCAAAATCTGTTTTCCTGCAATGTAGGACAGTAAACATATCATACCAACCAAATACACCTAAGTTATTGCATATTTCCTTGTTTTAAGCATCGAAAGTGTCATGTAACCATGGCTCATCAACACCCTCAACTTAGAACGTTTGCATGTTCTCAGGCGAACAAAACAACACAAACATATACGATGCTTAATTAAGAGAAACCTAAGGGACCTACGACAGTCAACTCATTGCTTTTGGCAAAACTTTTCTAACCCCTCCTTGCAAATCAAAAACCGCAGTGTGTATCCTTGCAATATATTATCATGACATAGAAGGGATCAAGTGATGGCATAAGATTATGAAAAAACAACTAAGCTTACATGCAAATGACATTATCTGAACAGATATCAGCTAACAATACAACCCATGTACTCTTGCAGCAAAGAAGTCTCATACACTCATAGTATACTAATGAATCTCAAACTAGGGACTCGGTCAAAACACTCTCTCTCACAAAGAAGTTCAAACAGTGTGCATGAAATACCATAGGCTTGCCCTTATTTTCTATGCCTTAGTTGTTCGGACAGTTGGCCTAGGATCACTATAGGACTTTCATCAGCTTGTAATGTAGGCTTGGGGACGGGTATGGTACATATGGGTATGGTGACTCAACCCTCCTTGACACTACACTATTTTTTACTCCAATTTCCAACCATTCTTATTTTTATCCTCCTTTATTCTACTTCATATATGGGTGTGATTTTCTTCATATTTTCAAAACAAATTTTTTCTTCTTTTTCTCTCCCTTTTTTTTTTCTATTCATTTCACTTTTTTTTTTCTTTACACCCAAATCTATTCTCTCTCTTTTTCTTTTTCTAACCCCTTCTTCATACCCAAATCAATCTACGCACCCCTATACTAGCCACCCTCAACTTAGAAAATTTGCTTGCGTTGAGGTACACAATGTCCAAGGAGGGAACAGGGCCAATATAGGTTCATTATAAATCAAAAAGGGCAGGTGAATAGGCGAAAGAAAGAAACAGGTCAATTAAGGCTCTAAATCGGGATCAAGGGATACTTAATTCATTTGGTTAGGCATTTAGGCTAACTGTGGACTTATTCAAAAACGGCCTATGATCCTTTCTTAATCACTATCCTCTAACCTAGGCAAGACTAACCGGGCAAGTTCTGGATCGCACACACAAAGTGAACTAAGTAATGACCTCACACACACAGCACAAGGTTACATTATCAACTACTACCTATCCAGTTCATGCAATGCTAGCTACAGTTATTTTGCTTATAATACTAATGCCATAACATGATCCAACAACTGTCACAAACTAACAAACTACACAGACAATTCAAAACAAAAAAATTCAGGAGGGGGGAGGGGTATCTTTTTACACAATCACAAAGCATCCTTAATATTCAAAATACGTTCAAAATTGGACTGCACTAAGGTTCCCCTATTTTTCTCCTAATTAAACACAAAAACACATAATAATATAAATAACAACCTAAACATGCCGGTTCTACTATGATAGCACACTCGGGGGAAAAGAAATATGGCAACAAAACCCCCCAAGTGGTGGTACACCCCCACCCCCAACTAACAATGGTGCACTGCCCTCAGTGCACAACTATCAATAGAATCAATGCAAGGGAGTGAAGACATACCTGTAGCGCCCTAAGCATTGAAAGTGGCCCCACCCATAGCGGGATCATCAGTCTGCCCTCTAGCTCTCTACTAGGTGCATCCGGTGGAGGGGGTGCCTGACTGGAGGATGCACCGCGTGCCCTCTAATCCTCCGCTATCTAGATAGTATGGTACTCCATCCTAGAGGCCTTAACTGCTCTCCGGAGATTACCCTCAAACTCATCACCACTATCCACCTGCTCCTCCGGACTGCGTGGTCTTTTGCCTCTATCAATGGGAGGCTCCTCATCAGCAAACAAATCCACCTCAAAGGCCGACCTCAGCGGGGCCGAAACAGGTATAGGTGGTATAATAGGGGCACTGCCTGGTGCCAAATGCTGACCTACTCTCTCAATGAATCTACCTACTGCATCAATGCTACTATACCAGGATCATGTGCAGAACCCATTCGGGTGGCCATCCGTGCCTCAAAACTATTAATCCGCCCATGCAGCTCTCGCATAAACCGATCTATAGTTGCAGTCATACGGGCCTCTACTCTAGCCTCTGAAGCCTCTACGGTGGTCCGAACACATGTCTTAAGTTGGGATACCAACTTAGCCATCTGGGCCTCAGTGTGAGCCTGCCGCTCAAACATCTCTGTCTGCCGATCAACCAGCTGCTGCAGGAAGTCCCTAGAAACTAAAACCATACCAGAGGGAGGCGGTGGTGCTGTAAAGCCGGGTACCTCATCATCAATCAGGTTTGTGCCCTCAGTAGGTACAGGAATAGTCTCTGGTACCCGAACCGGTACTGGAATGGGCATAGGCGTACTAACCGACGCATCTTTATCTTTAGGCCCTTCAAAAAGGGCTGCTCCTGATGACTCGGACGGGTGATACTGTCGAGAAAAAATGGGGTGAGATCCCCGCTGCTACATCAAACTAATGTCTGCTATGCGTGTTATCTCGATAAAGTGATCGACGGTAGGTAGCGCAACCACACCAGCACTATCACACAGGCCCTGAATCAAATAGGGGAAAGGGGTACTGGTATGGTCACGAAAAGCAAGCTCATGGATCTCTCTAACAATGTACCTCACAATATGAATATCATAACCGGCAATGATGCTAGCAACCACAACAGCTCGGTCTAAGGTGAGTGAATTATCCGCATTAGTAGGCCCCAACTGATGCCTAACAATCGACCACCAGAATCTGCCAGCAAAATGAAGCGTGGACTTCTTTATATCCAGCTTCTCGGTCACCCAACTAGTATCAACCCCATCCTTCGCTATATAACCAGCTATCCACCGCAGCAACTCCAACTTCTGATCAGCATCTCTTATTTTAATCCAATTTCTGACAGTCTCCATGCGATGATCAAACTCAGCAGTCGTGGTTGGCAATGAACGGTCTACACCAAACAAGAATCAGTGGATGGTCTACTCAGATATGTCGACTCAGGTTCCTCGAACCAAAATGTGAGTCAATAAAGGTTGGTCCTGGAACCGCTGCCCAACAGGTGTACTCAAATCAACAGACGCAGCATATGATGCATAAAATTCTCGGACCAATTCTGAGCTATAGCGACCAGAAGGCTCGGCCATCCATTTAAACCCATACTGCTCAAACACAGGCCTTAGGCAATGCCTTCAACTCCTCCAGCCAATATCAGAGCTCCTCCATAATACCTCTCCGACACACACCCCACTCAGTCAGCTCAGCATCCCTGTCATAAAATTCACGCATGCCCTGAACACACCAGCGCTGGATATCCCTTTTCTGTGAGGGAGTCGGGGCACTCTGTTCACCAGTGCCCGAAACAGATGCTGTAGCCTCTGCCGCTGAAGTACCCTGTCCTTTCGCATTATCCGCAGAGCCTGAAACTGAATCATCCTCCCCCTCTTTAGACTGGGGGGCGGACTCGAAAGACTGAGCAGGAACAACCGATTGGACAGGCTGTGGAATGGGTTGCAGTGCGGCTCGGGCAACAGCTTGTGCTCGAGTCTATAACCTCGTGGTACGAGGTACTAGTGCAGTATCATCAGCGCCAATAGCGAAAACCTTCTTAAACCCACTTTTTTTCTAATTCAGTCGATTCATCACGCAAACGGGTCAGAAATTCTGGATTTTTGGTTTGAATTTTGGATGAAAAATCAAGGTGGTCACTTTTAGGGTTTGATTTGGGAGGTATGGTATCGGGTTTGGGTCGGATTTTGGGTATTTGGGTTGGGTTGGGTCGAATTTTGGGTATTTGGGTCGGGTTGGGTTTGAATTTTTGGATATGGTTTGGATTTTAGGGTGGTTCGAATGTGTAGAGGGGTTTGGATTCACGGGTTTTGTAGAATTTAGATGATGGGGGTTTGTAGGAGTTCTAATTTGGTCTTTGGGATTGATAGAATTAGGGTTTATGAGTAAGGTTGGGAGGAGAGAAGGTATAGGTCAGATTCAGATTTTGTTTCAGGTTAGGAAGGATGATATCAAAATTTATATAAAGAAACGGGTCGGGTTGGGTCTTCGGATGTCTGTAGATTCCAGTTTCCACGAAACCACCCATATGACGTGGGTTGAACTCACATCACGTGGGTCCCTGGCGTAGTTCAGCTTTCTGCATGTGTCAATGTCCTCTGATTTTCATGATACAACCCACACAACGTGGGTATACCTACGTCACGTGGGTACCTTGTCGTAGGTAAGATTCAGAAAGTGAAATATTTTCTCTGATTTTCATGGCACTAACCACATGACGTGGGTGTGCCTACGTCACGTAGGTACCTAGCGTGGGTAGTACTGAACCTGTTCAGGTAAATCTTGTGAATTTCAGCTAACTGCTCCTCCAATACTCAGATCACTCCATCCTCAGATAGTGGGTTGCCTCCCAACTAGCGTCTGGTTTAATGTCGCGGCATGACATAGCTAACTTGGATATTCAGACTTCACCAACCAGCCCATGGGTTGCCTCCCATGAAGCGCATGATTTAACGTCTTAGCACGACATGGCTAGCTTGACTACTCAGACTTCGTCAACCAACCCATGGGTTGCCTCCCATGAAGTGCCTGATTTAACGTCGCGGCACGACATGGATAGCTTGACTACTCAGACTTCATCAAGCTCAAGCTCCTCACAAGTCCTTACTTCTTTCGTGATTCCGACATAATGCTTAACACGCTGCCCATTGACCTTGAATAGAATATTATCATCTCTTTTTAGCTCAATTGCTCCATGTGGGAATACCCTGACCACCGTGAACGGTCCGGACCATTTGGACTTTAACTTTCCAGCAAACAAGCGAAGCTTGGAGTTATAAAGTAGCACCAAATCTCCCGGGTGGAACTCTCATTTCTCAATGCATCGATCATGATATAATTTTATCTTCTCTTTATATATTGCTGAACTTTCATAAGCCCGGAGACGAAATTCATCCATCTCATTCATCTGCTCAAGTCTCAATTTAGCCGCTTCACTCCAGTCCAAATTCAGCCTTTTCAAAGCCCATAAAGCCTTATGTTCAAGTTCGACAGGAAAATGGCAAGACTTTCCAAAAACTGTTCGACAGGAAATGGCAAGACTTTCCAAAAACTAACTTATATAGTGATGCACCAATTGGCGTCTTGAAAGCAGTTCGATACACCCATAATGCATCATCCAATCTTCGAGCCTAATCAGTCCTATTGGCATTCACTTTTTTGCCAAAATAGACTTGATCTCACGATTTGACACCTCAACTTGCCCGCTTGTCTGAGGATGGTAAGGTGTTGCCACCTTATGTTTAACACCATATTTTTCAAGCAGGGTCTTGAACAGACAATTGCAGAAGTGGGATCCTCCATCACTAATGATAACTCGGGGTGTACCGAATCGTGGGAATATGTTCTTCTTCAAGAATGTTGTGACACTTCTTCCTTCGTTATTGGGAAGTGCAATTGCCTCCACCCACTTAGAAACATAGTCAACAGCTACCAAAATGTATTTCATCCCATGTGAGCTCATGAAGGGGCCCATAAAGTCAATTCCCCACACGTCAAACAATTCAAGCTCAAGTATAGTTGTCATGGAAAGTTCGTGTCTGCGTGAGATATTCCCTTGCCTTTGACTTTGGTCACAAGCTCGAGCATAATCATGAGCATCTTTTTAAATACTGGGCCAATAGTACCCACATTGTAAGATTTTATGGGCAGTCCGCGCACCTCCATGATGACCCCCAACTGGAGATGAATGACATGCTTCCAAAATACTCATCATCTCAACCTCTGGGATATATCTTTGAATCATACCATCTGCACATACCCTAAATAAATACGGCTCATCCCAGAAGAATTTTTGCACGTCATGCATGAATTTCTTTCTCTGTTGATATGACATATCTTCCGAAACTACATCACTTGCCAAAAAGTTGACGAAATCAGCAAACCAAAGGATTAAGTCTTGCGATGCTGCCAATACCTGCTCATCTGGAAAAGTATCATCAATCTCAAGATCATCCCTTAAATTAAGCATGGCCTCCTCCTCAAGGCGTGATAGATGGTCAGCGACCTGATTCTCGATTCCCTTACGATCCTTGACTTCAAAGTCAAATTCTTGCAGTAGGAGCACCCACCGAATCAATCTTGGCTTAGCATCTTTTTTTGTCATAAGATACCGAAGAGCTGCATGGTCTGTTTGCACAATCACCTTCGTACCAATCAAGTAAGATCTGAATTTTTCAAAAGTAAAGACCACAACCAATAATTCCTGTTCAGTCACAGTATAAATCTTTTGAGCTGAATTAAGCACTTTGCTAGCATAATAAATCGGATGTAAAATCTTCTCACGTCTTTGGCCAAGGACTGCACCCAGAGCTACTCCGCTAGCATCAGACATAACCTCAAAAGGCATCGTCCAATCTGGTGACCCAATAATAGGGGCTGAAACCAACTTCTCTTTCAGACACTCAAATGCTTTTAGACATGCTTCATCGAACACGAACTTTACCTCTTTCTCCAAAAGTTTGCATAAAGGATGTGCAATCTTAGAGAAATCTTTGATGAATCTTCTATAAAAGCCAGCATGACCTAAGAAACTTCGAATACCTTTCACGGAGATAGGTGTAGGTAACTTCTCAATTACCTCTATCTTTGCCTTATCAACTTCAATACCTTTCTTTGAAATCTGATGCCCCAATACGATACCCTCGTAGACCATAAAGTGACATTTTTCCTAATTTAGCACTAAGTTGCACTCCTCGCATCTTTGCAGCGCATTAGTAAGGTGTGCCAAGCAATCATCAAATGAGTCTCCCACAACAGAAAAATCATCCATAAAAACCTCAATAGTGTCTTCCAGCATGTCAGAGAAAATAGACATCATGCAATGTTGGAAAGTGGACAGTGCATTACATAGACCGAAGGGCATCCTTTTAAATGCAAATGTCCCGTATGGACAAGTGAAAGTGGTCTTCTCTTGGTCTTCGGGAGCAATGAAAATCTGATTATACCCCGAATAGCCATCGAGAAAATAATACCATCCTCTACCGACAAGACGGTCTAACATCTGATCCATGAAGGGCATAGGAAAATGATCTTTTTCTATCCAAGAATTTAGCTTTCGATAATCCATGCAAACTCTCCATCCAGTAACCGGCCTCATTGGGATTAACTCATTCTTGTCGTTTGGAACCACAGTGATTCCTCCCTTCTTTGGCACACACTGAGCTGGGCTCACCCATTTGCTATCAGCAATGGGGTAAACCACTCCTGTATCTAACCACTTGGTGATCTCTTTCTTTACAACCTCTTGCATAGGTGGGTTTAGAAGACGTTGATGCTCAATGCTCGGTATACACTCAAGAGTAAGTTAAATTTTGTGAGTGCAAATACCGGGTGGAATTCCTAAAATATCAGTAATGGACCAACCAATGGCCCTCTTAAATCTTCTCAATACTAAAACCAGAGCCTCTACTTACCACTCCACCAATTTAGCAAAAATAATCATAGGTAAGGTGTTGTTGGCTCCCAAAAATATGTAGCGAAGGTGTGCCGGAAGAGCCTTAAGCTCCAAAACTGGAGGCTCCTCAATAGATGGACGATCTGGTGGGGTCATCCTATTCTTCAAATCGTGATCAAGTTTCTTTGGAGTATAAGTGTATGCTCCCTTACTAGTGAGTGCACCAACCATCTCATCGTATTCCTCAATACTGTTGCTATCAGAATTCATAGTCATGGCTGCGAGAGCTTCTACCCCCAACCTTTCTTCAAGAGGCACGACAACATCATTATCCTCAATAATATCTATTACCGAGATCACCCGCATATCATTTGGTTGCTTCATGGAACGACAAACATTGAAAGTGACTTGTTCATCATTTAACCTGAATTTCATCTGCCTTATTTCCATGTCTACCAATGCACGACCAGTGGCAAGGAATGGTCTTCTCAATATGATGGGAACCTCGAAATCAACTTCACAATCGAGGATCACAAAGTCAGCCAAAAATATGAAAGATGCAACTTTTACCAAAACATTATACAAAATGCCCACCAACTTTTTCACAGTCCTATCCGCCATGAGAAGTCTCATAGAGGTTGGTTTTGGTGCTCCCAACCTCAACTGCTTGAAAACGGCTAACGGCATTAAGTTAATGCTAGCACCCAAATCACAAAGTGCTCTAGCAAAGTTTTAGGACCCGATAGTACAAGAAATTGTAAAAGCTCCTGGATCCTCCTTCTTTTCAACTAGGGAACACGAAGCAACTGCACTACAATAATGTAAGTTATCTACCGGCTCAAAACTGACAGTTCTCTTCTTTGTTACCAAGTCTTTCATGAACTTTGCATAACCTGGCATCTGCTCCAATGCCTCAATGAGAGGGATGTTTACCGACAGCTCTTTCAATATTGTAATAAACCTCTGATATTTGCCTTCCTCAGCCTTCTTCTTGAATCTTCGAGGAAAGGGATGAGGAGGTCGTGGGATAGTCTTCAACTTTTGTGGGACCTCCTTTTCCTGCCTCTTTTCAGATTTTGCCTTTTTGCTAGTATCATGAGGATTCTGAACTGTTTCGACCTTCGAATTATCCGGCTCTATCTCAGTTTCTACATCAACAACCATTGTATTATTGGTCTTACCACTGTCCACAGGTATAGATGGATCTGTGGTGCATTTTCTGCTTCTAGTAGTAATGTCACTGATATTTGCCCGAACTGTTGCTCCAACTGTTTGATAGCATTCGAATGGGATTCTACTTTCTGACTTATTCCTGAGATGTATGACCTAATATCCTTCAGGCATTGTTCTTGACTCTCTGACCCTTTCACCAATTTATTGAGAAGGGTTTCCATTCTTGAATTTCCAGAGTCAGCATCGCGGTTTCTAGGTGGAACATATACGCCACTCTTCTCTCTATAATCATCCTTCCTCCTCCAATCACCATCACAAACTCGTTCTCTATCTCTATATCCCGACTTGTTGTAACTGTCACTATAGTAGTTTCGACCTTGATTCCCTTGCCTCGAGTTCTAGGAGTCATGGTTAGACCCTTGGCCCTTGGCTCGGAAACCCGCCACTTCTCAATCCAGATACTTCGCCTCTTTATCTGATTCATAATCTTCGTGTCTAGACATTTTACCTTGTGCACCTACTGCATGCACCTTTTCAGTATTTCTAGCCGAAATCTGTTTAGCCAGAAGACCAATTTCTGTCCTCAACTGAGCGACCTCTTGAGCTACAGATTCGTCCAAAGCTCGTTGTGCTGCTGAGGCTCCAATGCCAGTCGGCGTGTCTGCTTCCCGAGTATGCCATCCTCGGTTGGTCTTAGTGATACGATCTAATATTTCTGAAGCTTATTCCCACCCCAGACTCATAAATGCTCCACCAGTGATAGTATCTGCTACAGCCTTAGTATTAACGTTTAAAGCCCTGTAGAAGATTTCAAGTAAGTTTCTACCACTCATCCTATGATTTGGCACATTCTGCAGCTTCTTCTTAAACCTTATCCATGTCTCATAAAGTGCCTCAGAATGTAGTTGTCTGAAGTTATAGATCTCATCCTTCAACTGTAGCATCTTGGAAGGTGGGAAAAATCTCTCCAGAAATCGATTTCTCAAATCTTGCCAAGTAGTGATGGATCCTCGTGGTAATTCTGCCAACCACAAAGTCGCTTCTCCTGTTAGAGAGAATGGAAACAATTTCAATCAAATAGCCTCTTGGTCAACTCCAAGCAAATTATATGAGGTGCAGACCCCCACAAAATTCATCACGTGCATGTTTGGATCATCAGTAGAAAGACCGGCAAACACACCCTTTAAGTTTAGCAGGTGAATCATGGCACTGGTAATGTCAAACTTAGTGCTCGGAGGTAACTCAGGTGGAATAATGGCACCGGTCTCTTTTGGCTTGAAGTAGACCTCGTCTTCTTCCTTAGGGTCAGCATAAACTGGCATATGCGGTCTTTGAAGTGGTTGTTAAGCTCTCAATCGTCTTTGTCTCTCTTCAGCCTCAGCCAGTCGCTGAGCTGCCTCTTGTACTACTCAATTATCTCTCTCTACTTGTCTAAGAGCAGCTTGTCTAGCATTCTCTTCTCGTGTCAATCTAGCAGTAATTTGATCCGCTGTTTCATGACCAACCGGCTGAATTGGTTGATTATGAATGTCTCCTATAGGGGCAGGATCCTGAACTTCGTCGGTATTCACCATTCTTCGATTAGCCCTCAGAGTCCTTTCTATTTTAAGATCAAGTGGAATCAGGGGATTGCCTTGACTCCTAGTATTAGGCATACACTGGTGTGTGCCCTTAAAAGTATAGAAAAACAATACCAATCAACTCCAAAAAATAAACTAATCAACTCTGTAACCGTAATCCCAGGCAACGGCACCAAAATTTGATGTCGCCCAAAATATGCCTCCTAAGAAGTATAAAGCGGTTGCTGAATCAAATATAGAACCGAACTAGGTTGGGGAATAGGATGGAAGTAGGTTGAGTTCTTGTTCGAGTAGTTGGCAAATTAGTAAAAAAAGGGGGAAATATTTGTAACTAGTAGTGATCGTAACAAGTGTTGATTTTTTGAAGTTGTTTTCAATATGAGAAATACACTAGGACTGTGATCCCCAATGATTCCTTAACTCTGCCGGTTATTGGTGCTGGCAAAACTGTCCCGCTGCGCTACATGCAAAATCTGACAAGATATGTTCGTCTAAACGTCTCTGGACCTTGGTTAGATGAATTTCACTCTTCTCCTCTCGGTTTTCGAGCGTCGCACTACTAACCCTTGTCTTGGATCTCGGATAACTCTTCCCGCTAAGGCTCAAGTTATTAGATAAAGGTTGATAGCTTCATATCTCTGTTGTTATTTCCTTTTCCCAATCTCTATCTCACTCTCGAGCAAGTCTAGAATACATGCGAGTTTCTAACGTTTGCAACTATTAGAAGATCAATCATAACGAAAAAAATAATAATACATGCATTCACAGCAGTTCAGAATTGCTTTGCACTTAACCCGTTTCGCTAATTCCTCATGGTTCACACAACCCTAGTTAATGAGTTTAGCTACTCATGTTCACAAGAGCACAATCAGAATTTGAAGATGAAGACATAGTTGTAAACTCACAATAATGAAGAAACTCTGAAATCTCAATTATGAATAAAACCCTAGAATCGGTGTTCCACGATTACAAAATAATAATGTGTTTATAAGCTCAAAATAATGAAAAACTATCTCAAAATAATGTAATGACTCCCTCCTGAACATAGGACAATACATGGGTATTTATAGATACAAAACTAATCCTATCCTAATCACAACAGGAGAACACAGTCGGCAGTTTTCCACGGTATCGTGGAATCAAGTCATGCCAAGTAGGTGAGTGTCGTGGAAATCAGGCTTAAATAGACATCTTCAGAAATTAACTCATGCCCCCCAGTCACGCCACGTGAGTGCATGTCGTGGAAATCATACAACATTGCATCCTCTGAAGTTGACTTCACGGCAGGCACTCATGTCACGTGAGTCACTCTCTGGTGCAGATCCTTGTTCTTTCGTCTTCAGATACTTTATTCTTGGGCGTGATTCTTCCTACTTGATCATTTTGCTTCAAAACCTGTTTTCCTGCAATGTAGGACAGAAAACACATCATACCAACCAAATACACCCAAGTTATTGCATATTTTCCTTGTTTTAAGCATTGAAAGTGCCATGTAACCATGACTCATCAAATATGCATAACGTAAATACTATATACACAAGGAATATAAGACTTGTACATAAATTAGGACGTACCTTATCTTCACATTTTGCTACAATGTCAAATCACATCCATCAACGTAACTCGATCCTTCTCAAGGAACCATCAACCTCATATAAATGTCAATGTACTTTCAAATGAACATGAATGCAAGATGTGCATATCATCTCTCCTTATCCCTTCTTATTTGTCTCATTAACATTATCCATATCATATCGTAATGCATGGTACCCGACCCATATCACCACATATCATATTTGTACCAACGTGGTACCCGATCCATATTACAACATATCATATTTGTACTAGTTACCTTACAAAATATCATATTTATGTCGACGTGGTACCCGACTCATATCACAACAGATTATATTTGTATCGGTGTGGTACCCGACCCATATCACACTTATCATCACATCATCATTATTTCATCAATGTAAATGCAAGATGCAGTCAATAATTATAAGTAATGCCTGAAGGTGAATTGCAAACACCCAATCGAAATCAGATGCAAGCAGCAACGATTGAAACAAAACTTACAATTAATGACAACCAGTAATGCAATCAATAATCATAGTTTTATAATTTCAGGTACAAGAATTATCCACTAACAGAGGACATCACAAGTATGCTCGAAGTTCAGTTCACCACTTGCTCAATTGAGCATTATCAAACTCAATCATCAATCACAACATGTCTGAAGACCAATCAATCAAGTATCCATTTCAGGAGTACGCATTCTATTAAGATTGGTATTTATACTCTAATTCATCATTTTTTTCCAAATTGAACCGATAATTCAGTTACTATCTAGTAATCCTTACATTCAAGTTATAACTAAGTTTTCAAAATGCTATCCCCTTAGCCGATTATTCAACTAGTCGACTCTATTTAACTTACAATTCTAGTACTTGCAAAATTTAACCTTAGTTTCTTAATTTATATCGTCACATTCTTAGATCCCAACCGATCCTCCTATCTCCTATCAAGGATGTCTCCTACTTCGACCATACATAATATCGGGTTCAACCCTTTTTAAGATATTAGGGACTAGCTCTATAGATTAAGAGGTCACCTAGTTCTTTGGTTATTATTCACCTTTATATATTAACTCTATAACCCATTAAACAAGTCATAAAACCACAAACACGTATCAAGGGATCCACACAAAAGATAATAACATACAATTATCTTATTAATACATTACTTTTATGTTTTATGCACATAACCTCTACTAATTCACAAGTACTCAATTTAGGTGACTGCACTAACCCCCTAATTCTGTCGCCTATTCGTACTTTCAAGTCTAACACTCTTTACCCAAACCATTTACACTTGACCTTTCTACTCCTACACTTAGAAATCTATCAACCTATTTTGGGATACCGCACCTTTCCACATACCTGGCTATTAGGCTATCGATAAATGGTCCCACCTGCTTAATCAATCCTTACAAAACTAAATTT
Organism: Capsicum rhomboideum; assembly: GCA_031232105.1. Lineage (NCBI taxonomy): Eukaryota > Viridiplantae > Streptophyta > Magnoliopsida > Solanales > Solanaceae > Capsicum > Capsicum rhomboideum. The sequence continues at coordinate 39,285,252 of CP124716.1, forward strand.
GAGTAACTTCACTATCATAGTCTTTAATTTGCACTTACACCTCATTACCACCTCTTAAATGTAAGTCACAGGTTATCTTGGGTTACTATTAACCGCCGACTTGAAACTCAATTAGTTCACCTCCCTCTTTTTACCGTACTTACCCCATATTATACTTTAAACAATTACATTCATTCAACTAATTATAACTCTCACCATATTCTACCAAAGTCATGCCACTAATATAGCACCAGCTGAGTACAACAATAATCCATAATAAGAATTAAGCGTAACCGAATTCTTATCAATTTCATCCATCCAAACACCATGCCTGAAGGCCTAATGCATGAGGACTCCCAACATTATTATCCAAGTTATATGAATCTAACCCAAGTCTAATTGCTACAATAATAAAACCATAACCTACCTCGTAGACAAACCCTGCTGCTACTGAGAGAAGGAGGTTTTCCCACCCGTGCTAAACATATTCTTGCATTGGGTTCCTGTTGCATGTGCCTCAAACCACCCTCATGAAATGAGGCCTTTTGAATCTCCTGGCTATAGAGGTAGTGTTTATTTAGAGGGTTTCTATTGGGAAAAATGACATAGAAGGCTGAAAAATAAAAAAAGGGTTTTAATGAATTTTGGGATGGCCACTATCGGGTTACCGCTACAACGAATAAATTACCGCTGCAGTGGTTAATCGACCGTTGTAGCAGTAGGCTATAGACTGGCCCATTATCTTTTGGATTCTCGGCCCAATTATATTGGGCCCCACTTTTTCCTCAAGAATTTAATTCTATCAGGTCCGGTAAAAGTATTTTATTTGTTACAAGTTTTTTTTAGAATATTTTTTAATATAGTAGTATTTTGGGTCGTTACACTAGGTTGGTCATTTGTCTCTCAAAAAGTTAACAACATTACCTTTATGAATATTCCAAGCAGTACCTTTAGTACAGTCCTTCTAACCTTGTTGGATATTTTTCCAAGTCCTAGAGACAATTCTATTACTGGATGGATTTCTGGGAGGCTTGGTGTATTTGGTGGTAATGATCCTACTCCACAGGTTATTGGCATTGTTGAGGAGTCTCTAAGTGAGGATTGCAAGGAGGGTTCTATCTCTTAGTTTGCACTTATGTACAGTAAGCCTTCCTTCATCTTTGGTCCTATTGATGGTATCCCAACTGACAAGATGAAGTCTTTTCCTATTGCAATAACCCTCTAGGTTATTTTCTCCCTTTTCATGATTTTTCTACATTTAGAGCTTTCCTAGAGCTGCTCTAAGTCATTTATAACTTGCTGGGACTGACAGTCTGATTTTCCTGTAGTTCGTTTGGTTTTTATAGCCATTTTCCTATTTTGGAGCTCTGAAGTTGAGAAAATGGTCTCGAACCAAAACTTTAGGTAAATGGCCTTGAATGAAAATTTTGATAGCTTTTTAGCTCCAGAATGTTGATTTTAGGCTAGGGGACCCTTGTTCCGAGTCTCGAGGCTTCTAGGCTCGTTTTGGGCTATTGGGTGGTTTTTGGAAAAAATGGAACCTTAGATGTGGGACCCACTTTTTGTCAAAACAACATCTATTAGAAATTTTGATAATTTCGTTGAATGCTAAATTTGGTATGGTAGCATAGTTTGTTTGTATGCACGAAATTCTGAATGAATCCTGAGCACCCGATTGGAGTCTTTGTGGACTTAGTAGAAATTGTTGGTGCCAAGTAGCTGGTGCAACCAATTAAGCGGCTTAGGGACCGCTTAAGCAGTAGTCACTTTAGCGGCTAAGCACTGCTTAAGCGGTTATTTGGCTGCTTAAGCGGCCAGCGCTATATTGTAAATAAATAATTTCCCTTCATTTTTAGCTCTATTTTCTCTAAGTTTGATCACCATTGTTTGACTTGAGAACCTAAGAACTAGTGGAGAATCATAAATTTGAGACGGGATTAAGTAGGGGGCGTTAAAGTGATCATCTTCTCATTATTATCTTTAAGTTCCTAACCTAATTCTTCGTTTTGATTCTCTGTGTTATTTCTTGATTCTTTGATGATTGTGGGGCTATTTTGGGACTCGATTAGGGATCTTGTGGTGCTTAATTTTTGAGCACAAGTCATGGTACCTCGAGGAACATAATTATAGTTTCAATTTTGGGATTAAACAAGTGGGCCCCACTATTTGATTTTTAGCCAATTTTTGACCCGCAGCGTAATTTCACAATATGGGTATCGTTGTGCTCGTCTTGACACATAGAATATTATGTTGATAGCATGGCAGTGGTCGGAGGCTTTTCAAAAAGGAAAAGCTCCATTATAGAGGATCTTTTAGTGCTTTCGGCGCTGTCCAGGTAGGATCGGCTTACTGTAACAACCCATTTCATTGTTAATAAAATCACCTCATCCAAAGTGCATGAGTTACTAGAAATTATAAATATCCTTGAAATAGATGCATAAAAGATTTAGTTGAACAATTTTAGAATTTGAAATTTTTGGGCGGGCTGACATCATCCCGTTATAGCGGGAAATTTTCGCTATATCGGTGTTGTGGTCGTAGCCTACCGGTCACTATAGTGGGATGTCGAGGACCGAAAATAGTCCCTCATTATCTTTATTTTTCCTTCTCTCTTTAGCTGTAAAATAGGACAAGGCTTTATTCTAAAAACACCCTAGGGTTGCCTCATAGTCCTGGAGCAATGGAGAAGAAGGGATGTGCGTGAATGGAGTAAAACCCATCATTTTCTTATGAATCTCATCCCAAAAATTACTACAATGGAGCCAGAAGCTCAAGTTCATGACTCCGCAACAGTTGTTTGGAGCCTAGATATGCTAGGTTTAATTGAGTAGCATAGACCTAGTTTAAAAAACATATGCATAATATAGATTGACGGGAGATTCCATGCTTAGGCCTATGGAAAGGGTGTTTGGTTGGATAAAACTAGTAAGTTTGGTTGGATAAAACTAGTAACTTTGGCTATGTGAATAAGAATTATGTTGGTATGTAGTCTTGAATTGTTACTAGAATCGGTGTGTATTATTTGTTCATGCTAAATCAATTTACAAATAGACATGATGTAATTATGCTTTGAGAACTATTGTTAAACTAAACGAATCTAGATTAGGGTTGATTTGATAGCATGGTGTAAGATAGGTGAGAATGCTAGGTGGTGGAGTAATCATGGTGATAACCTAGAGTTAAGATGGAAGGTTGGGCGTAACAACGTGTAAATTAGAATGGTTGGACGTACAGTGTAGATATCAATAGATCGAGGTTAATCCTAAAGTGATATGTTGGTTACTTGCTCTATGTGCTATTTGGTCGGATATTATTAGGAGTGAAAAGAGGTTGGTGATGGTTAAATGTAGTTGAAAACTCAATTTGGTTTATGTGCGCATATTAACTGTCTCTTTGTGGACTTGTTACAATCATACGTAAAATGTTGAATGGTCGAATGATATTTTAAGTGTCCAATCACATCAAATGAGGTTGTATAAAAGACTTGTTGTTGCGTAAGCGTGATTATGTTATTCTCATTTATGATTGTACTTGTTGAGGTTGAATTGTTATTGTGAGATGCACCGATGAAGGTCATCATCACGAAAGTGGTGAAACTCAGGGAGTATAAGGGTAGGGACATTGTAATAAGGGTGACATAACATTGGTTTGGAATAAGAATGGCAGGCACTAAATGTCTGGGATATTTGGTACATGGACTAAGCTCATCCCCTACAAGTCATGACTAGTGGGCAACCATAAGACCCTTAGCATATGTATACACAGTATTAGTGAGTTTGATGGTTCCATGAGTAAATTGGGCTATATGGTTGATGATATTGTTTTTATTTGGATCCATGAAGTAGTCTTAGATATTCACAAATTAAATTGTACATTTAATTGTTGAAGTCTATTAAAAGAGTAATTGTGGCATTATTAAGTTCATTGTTGGTATGGTATTGAAGTGGTGAATTATATGTATTGTCTTACTTGTCCGAATTAATCGGTATTGTTAAGGAAAACTAAATAATGGATAATTGATTAAGTGTTACGAGGCTGCACTTGTTTGAAATATGTGGCTCTATGTTCATTTTATATATGTGCGGTTCTAAATTATGGGAAGTTCCCAAAGTATGATTATTACTGAGGTTGCATTGAATGGTGGCTAAGGGATTGAAAATCATGGCAGCTATGTATGTTTGAGTTCATATTTAAGTGAGTGTTACATGCATAGCTAGAAGTGATGAAATTATTGATAGGTAGTGTAATAGAGTTGAATATTGTGTGGTGGTCGACTTGTGGATTAATGTAACTGTTATGAGGTAAGTGAGGTTTTATTAAGGAGAGTGTAAAATCAGAAGGGTGAATAGGGCAATATGAGAGGTCATGGTAGTTTATGGTAATAATTAAGTGCATGTTTTATTTCAGATATTTATACTGTGTTTAGGCAATTTAACTTGGGTTGACCAATGATACTTTCCAGTATGTATGGTTATAATGATACTACTCTTGTTATGCCCTTTTTGGGGTATAGTCTGATTGCAGGATCAGTTGATGTTTCTTAGGTAACGTAGATAGTAATCTCCAACAGCTTCTACTTATTTCATTCCTACAGTGGAAGCTACGTCTTTTGTTTGTCTCTTTCTATATTAGAAGCTCTTGTACATTGCCTAGACTAGGTCCTCGGGGAAAATGTTTTATTTTATGTATTTCAAAAGGAGTTTGTAATAAGTTTTACAGTATTATGAAGATTTTTATGATATTTTGTTGTGACTTTCACATTTCTTAATTTGGTGGTAAGGATTCTACTATCTAGGTGGATTAGACTAGGTGTCGTGACAATTGGTATCAGAGCCTAGGTTACCGATCTCATAAGTACAAGAGTACATATCGAATAGAGTCCTGCAGATTGGTGTGTTGACGTCCATATCTAATCTTCAGGGAGCTATGAGGGATTTTAGGAATTGTTTCCCTTTATTTTTTCCTTTCGTGTGGTCTGTGTGATTGTTTGTATGGGTTGATTCCAATTGGTATCTCTCGATTTCAAGTGGTATCTCAAAAAAAAAATGGTAGTCACTTGACTTCCTCTGGAATGATACAAGTAACGAAAACTGGAACCTAGAAGGTTCCAATTGGTATCTGGCCGTAAGGGTTGTGTGTAAACTATTAGATGATCAAATAGTGGTCGTCAAGGATATAAAGAAGGTTGTGTTAGAGAAATAAGAAGGATGGCTTAGCTGATTTGTAAAATTTTCTAAACTAATTTTGTGTGAGTTATAATTATTTGATATTTGAGAATCTGTGATAAGTGAATTGTTTGTAAGTTACTATGTGTTATTGGTTGAGAATATGTAAGAAGTGTGGTTTGAATGGAAATTTGGGTGCGTAGGTGCTAATTATTAAGGTGATTTCTGCTAGTTGGTAAGCAAAATTGTTGAGTTGTTGTTGGATTCACTTGCTTAAGCAGTTGTTATATGGAAGCATAAGTCTGATAAGTGTTAGATAGTAGTGGAAAAGTTATTGTGATAATTGATGTTGAGTTAGCGATCTGTAACTTGTATATGAAAAGTTGTGCGTCTGGTTAATTATTAATCTTTCTGAATTGCTGGGTTCGACCTTTGGATTGTGATTTAACGGTTGAGCGATTTCGAATTTAAGTGTTGTGAAAGGGAATGGGAGTGAGGGAAATTGCAAAAAACTAGAAATTTTTGGGCCGCTACTGTTGGGCGGCTATAGTCGGCACTAGCCCACCACTGCGGGCCTACTATAGAGAGAAATTTCTCGCTATAGTGGTGCTGTGGTAGTGGCATGAAAGCCGTTATAGTGGGATGGGCTGGTACAGAATCATTGCCCAATTTTTCCTTTTTTTTGCAATCATTCCCAACCTGTCAAAAATACTATTATAAGTTGTTGGCTACCACATGATCGATGTAACACACATACTAAAGGATAAATATTACGCACTCACCATTAGTTTAATAAGAACGAGCATCCATGTACGTAATAAAATAAAAGAAAGAAAAGATTGTTTGTTACATTCCCCAAATGGGGCAACCCCAATCCAAGAATCTGTAAAAAAAATAGGGGGAAGGGAGGTAGGCTGACATGCACTCGAGGGCCTAGCTGAATGCCTTATCATCTCTATAGGATGTAGAGTCAAGGACTTCTCTTCCCAAGCCACTCAGGAAAGAGAACTCCTGCACATCCTCTGGCTCCAGCTGGGGAAGCTCCTTGTCAGGGACAACACACTTGAACATGACCTTGACGGTCTTCCACGTCCGGGCAAGCATGCGATCCTGGGAGTGACTCTTCCTCTTCCCTTCATCTAGATCTCTTCAGAGCTCCACATAGTCCTACGTAGTAGGAGGTGGGGCTATGGAGCTAGAAGGGACTGTAACCTGGGGAGACAAGTGAGCTTGCTCCATAAATCTCCTTACAATATCAAGGTCTTGCTCTAAGCGCCCACGGGTAATTAGAAGCTGGGTAGGAGGGCCATCATCATCGTCATCCTCATCATCCTCCTCTGTTGCTCTGCTGCTCTCTGCCTGGCCCATCTTTTTCTTCTTCTTTCTCTAGGACGATTCGCCCTTCACCTTAAGGGGGATGGAAAGGTAAGTCGCTTTCCATTTACATGTCAGCAGCCTTCCTAGGCAGCTCTGCCCGCCTACACAACTCAGAGATCAGGCTCAGAAGGTAAGAGGCCTTTTTGTTGCCCTAGTAGAAATCCTTCCACTCCGATATGATTTGTGCCCCCACATTTTGTCGTATCCCCTGCATGGCACAGGCCACCACCAGAGCCTGAGGGTAAGTCACATCAGAAGTATTACCCGATGGATAGATCCTCTGGGTTACCAAGTTCAGCTACTTTCGAGTATCAACAGTAAAGTTAGTGTTCCTAACACCCTCGGGACTAGTCCAGTAGAACTTGTCCCTGCCACCCTCCACTACTAGCGTATCCCTCAACCAGCACATATCCATCTCCCGAGTCATGGCCAGTTACTCAGCATTGGTGATATTTGGTACTCCGACCACCTCATTGATCATAGAAACATCCATGAGTACATTTACTTCCCACGTACAGATAGTGGGGTTGGGGTCATCTCAAAGCACGATCGAGAGAATAATATAGAACTCTCTGACCCAGCTTAAGACCTCATCTCATCGAGCCTCTACCAATGGCATCTAACCGAACTCCTAGAGCTGGTTGTAGAACGCTGGTGCTGCCTCCCCTACACCTCTCATGAGAAAGCCCCTCTCATAATAGAACCCATCCTTCGGTAGTCCCAAAATTGATCCTGACAATTTTGGTTAGGAAATCTCTGAAAGGTGGGGGAGCATTATCTTGGGTTTTGGTCACAGAGATAGTAATCCTCCAAAAATCATGAAGTGAGTTATAATTCATAGAAGTAACAAGGAATTACAAGTTTTAGAAAAAGCAAAGTCCAGAAAAATGTGGGAGGCTACTGCCTGTCTATATCCCGCTACTACGGGACCAATATAGCAAGAATATTCCCGCTATAGCGGTGCTGCCATAGTAGGATGAGACCGCTGTAGTGGCCTTCATCTTCTCCGCTTCTCAAACGGTGCACCAACGATGCTTTTTGCAAAAATTATCCATTTTTGACATTTTAAGTACAGATCAGGGTGGGGGAAGTATCCTAGAACTAGTATAAGCAAAATTCGGGTGTTTAAAACCCTAAAACAAGCCCAAATTGTCAATAATAATTTCAAAACAACCCTTTACATTCTACACTTTTTTAAGCCCAAATTGTCCATGATTTTCGTGAATCTTACTCATAGAATGCCATAGGAGCGTTGTTAACATAAGAGAAGCAACCATGTTTCCCAACCAAGCCAAAATTTCAATTTTAAAATCCACCCCAAACCAGCTCTATTTCTACAATTTCAAACATTTTTCTACTATAATATGGGTAATAAAGTAAGAAGACGGAGTTGTATGAATAATTACCTTATTTCTAACAACGAGAGCAAGGTGATCGAAAAAAGGATGGGAGTTTGTCTGGGAAAAGTTTGAGAAATGGGCGTGATACCCATTTCTCAACATTTTAAACTGTCCCATCCTGTATAGCAGCTTGCAGCCCGCTATAGCGGTTTCTGCTATAGTGGGACCCAATTCACTCATGGGTGGATAATTTTTTTCATTCTTTTATTTGAAATTAATTCTTGATCTTAAGGTGTAGTGACGAGACCCCGGTTATCTTGGGTACTCATAAAATGACTGTCAAAATAGCCTCGTGTGAATTTTGGTTGTGGGGGCTTTGTTTAATAGGAAAGAGTTGCAATAAATATGGTATAAGTTTGCGCGGGAACCACTGTAAATTTTGGTGAGCCGTGGGACATAATAATTTTTTTAATCAATAAGTGAGTATTAGTGACCAAGTATGTTCCATTTCGTATTTCTTTTTTCATGATTGTTTAGGGACGAATGATGGGTAAATTGGTATCTGTTGTAATGACCCATTTCGTCGTTACTAAAATCACCTCGTCCAAAGACCATGGGGTATGGGAAATTTATAAATATCTTCAAAGTGGTGCATTAAAGACTTAGTTGAATAATTTTGGAATTTGAAATTTTTGGGCGGGCTGACATCATCCCGGTATAACAGCACTGTGGTAGCCTACCGACCACTTTAGCAGGACGCTGAGGACCATAAATAGTCCCTCATTATCTTTATTTTTCCTTTTCTCTTCAGTTGCTAAATATGATGAGTCTTTATTTTAAAAAAACTCTAGGGTTGCCTCATAGCCCTGGACCAATGAAGAAGAAGGAATATGTGTGAATGGGGTAAAACCTATCATTTTCTTACGGAGCTCATCCCAAAAATCACTAGAATGGAGCAAAAAGCTCAAGTTCATGCCTCTATAGTAGCTGTTTGGCGCCCAGGTAGTCTAGGTTTAATTGAGTAGCATAGACCTGGGTTAGAAAACATATGCATAACGTAGATTGATGGGAGATTCCATATTTAGGCCTACGGACAAGGTGTTTGGTTGGATAAAACTAGTAACTTTGGCTATGTGAATAAGAATTACGTTGGTATGTAGTGTTGAATTATTATTAAAACCGGTCTGTATTATTTGTTTATGTTAAATTAATTTACAAATAGACATGATGTAATTATGCTTCAAGAGTTGTTGTTAAACTAAATAAATCTAGATTAGGGTTGATTTGATAGCATTTGGTAAGATAGATGAGAATGCTATGTGGTAGAGTAATCATGGTGATAACTTGGAGTTAAGATTGAAGATTGGGTGTAACATAGTGTAAATTAGAATGGTTGGACGTGTAGTGTAGATATTAATAGACCGAGGTTTGTCCTAAGGTGACATGGTGGTCGACTTGTGGATTAGTGTAACTATTACAAGGTAAATGAGGTTTTTAATAAGGAGAGCGCAAAATCAGAAGGGTAAATAGGGCAATATGAGAGGTCATGGTAATTTATGATAATTAATAGGTGTTTTATGGAAATTTATGGTAATAATTATGGTTATTTATGGTAATTTATGGTAATAATTAGGTGGTGGAGTAATCATGTTTGTCTCTTACTATATTAAAAGCTCTTGTACATTGTCTAGACTAGGTCCTCCAGAAAAAATGTTTTCTTTTAGGTATTTAAAGGAGTTTGTAATAAGTTTTATAGTATTGTGAAGAGTTTTATGATATTTCGTTGTGACTTCCACGTTCTCCTATCTAGGTGGATTAGAGTAGGTGCCCTCATAATTCAGTTAATAGGGTCGGTACACTTTCCTTCTTCTAGACTTTGCTATTTTATGGTATTGGTATGGTAATGAGCTATTTGTGGGTGGGTTCTTATTGTTCGGATAGTCATTTATTAAATTCTAGCTTATTTTAGCCAATTAGGGGGCTTTTAGGGTAGATTTCAGCCTCGTTTCCTTTAAGTTAGTAGTTGCTTATCCTTTAGCACTTGACATAGCTTACTTAGGGCCTTGGGATAGGATTGAAAAGCCTTAGCCTATGTTCGGTAGGTGCTTTCCTTAGGTTGGGTTCTCGGGATTTGTAGTTGGTCTTTTCACCCCTTTTAAGGTAGATTACATTAGAATAATGCCCTCTTATGATATAAATGATTATAGGACTGCTTCGAGAGACCATTTATTGGGATTAAGTTGGCTTAATCATTATATTATACTCATTATTTTTGGTATTTCCCGACTTTTAAGCATTTTGGCCTTTAATCATAATTTTTGACTTAATAATTGAAACTTCGCACTCCTTTTATAAATTTGGCCTTCTAAAATTGGAAAAAAGGACTAGATGGACTTGGAAGGAATCAAACTCAAGTATATTTTCACTTCGTACTTGTTAGTTTTGGTTCGAGTCTGACACCTGGCTTACTGCTTGTTACTTGTTAGTTCCGATTCGAGTCAGACACCTAACTTACTACTAATTACTTATTAGTTCCAGTTTGAGTTTGGCACCTGACTTACTACTTATTACTTGTTAGCTCTGGTTCGAATTTGACGCTTGGCTACTGCTTATTACTTGCTAGTTTTGATTTGAGTCCGGCATCTGGTTATACTGGTTATTAATTGATAGTTCGGTTCGATTTCGACACCTGATTTTTTGCTTATTATTTGATAGTTCTGGTTTGGGATTGGTAGGTTTCATGGTTATGGATGGGGGGAGGATATACAGTATACATATTGCATATCTTGGCTTGCTCGTACTTTCTTTAATGTCATATTTGGCCTTTTATTAGTATTACTCTTTACTGTCATATTTGGCCTTTTATTAGTATTACTTAGTGGTCTGGCGAGTGTGAGGCGAGCTTTTTGAAGCTCAAGGCCTTACTCACTTCAGCTTTTATTTTGACTTTTCTAGTTGAGGGCGAGGGGTTTACAGTATATTGTGATGCTTCAGGTGTTGGTTTAAGTTGTGTTTTAATATAGCAGGTCCATGTTATAGCATATGCTTTGAGACAGCTAAAGGTGCACAAGTGCAACTACCCTACTCATGGCTTGGAGTTGGTGGCAGTAGTTTTCGCGCTTAAGATTTGGAGGCATTACTTTTATGTTGTTCACTACGAGATATACACCAATCACTATAATCTTCAGTACATTCTTACTCAGAAGGATCTTAATTCGAGATAATACATGTGGCTTGAGTTGCTGAAGGACTATAATCTCTCTATTCTATACTATCCAAGCAAGGCAAATATGGTAGTGGACGCCTTGAGTTGGAAGACAACGAGTATGGGGAGCTTAGACATTCTTTCAATTTTGGAGCGATCGTTGGCCCCAGACATTCAGTCCTAGCAGTCCGATTGATTTGGCTTGATATTTCAGACTCCATGAGGATTCTTGCTAGTATTAGGCCAGGTCCACCTTGTTGGAGTAGATTTGAGGTCGACGGTTTGAGGATATTCGATTGTGTGGTATTTGAGATCAGGTGCGGAGGGGCGAGTACAAGATGGATACCTTAGACTCTACGGTTATTTTGAAATTTGATGGTTGCATTTATGCTCCGAGGGTAGGAGGTTTGATTCAGTTGATACTTTAGGAGGCTCATTGCTCCATATACTCTATTCACCCAGGGACAATTAAGATGTATAGAGACCTGAGATAGTATTACTGGTAAAACGGTATGAGGAGAGATATAGCGGACTTTGTAGTTCGGTCCTTGTGTTTTCAGTAGGTGAAGGCCGAGTATTTAAGGCTAGATGGACTACTTTAGAGGCTACCCATTCCAGAGTGGAAGTGGGAGAGGATTACTATGGATTTTGTAGGTGGTTTACCTCACACTTCTTCTTGTTCTAATAGCATTTGGGTCATTGTAGATCGATTGACCAAGTCATCTCATTTCATAGTTGTTTGGTCTTCCTACAGTGCTGAGAGGTTGGCTTGAATCTATGTTTGAGAGGCGGTTCATCTTCGTGGGTGCTCATGTCTATTATTTTCTAATATAGGTTATCAGTTCACCTTAAGCTTTTGAAGAGCTTTTCAGGAGGAGTTGGGTACCCAAGTTGACCTTAGCATAACCTTTCATCCCCAAACTGATGGTCAGTCAGAGCAGACTTTTCATGTGCTGAAGGATATGCTCTGAGCTTGTGTCACGGACTTTGGAGGATAGTGGGATCAGTTTCTAGCCTTAGCAGAGTTTACCTACAATAATAGCTACCATTCGAGGCATTTTATGGTAGACGGTGTTGATCTCCGATTGGTTGGTTTGAGACTTCAGAGATTAGGACATGAGGTACTGACTTGCTTCGAGTGTCATTTGATAGAGTTTGGGTTGTTCAGGATAGGCTGCAGGCTGCTTAAAGCAGGCAAAAGAGTTATGTTGATCGTAGGTTTCATGTTTTTAGGTTTGGAGATGGTGATTGGGTTTTCCTTCGAGAGTATTGCCCCTAAAAGGTGTGATGAGGTTTGGGAAGAGGGGAAAGCTTAGCCCCAGATATATCAGGTCATTTGAGGTCCTTCAGAGAGTTTGGGAGGTAGCTTATACGTTAGCTTTGCCTCTAGCCTTTTCAGTTATTCACCTAGTTTTTTATGTGTCGATGCTTCAACACTACATTTCGAATGAATCACAAGTGCTCCAGTGGGACTCGGTTTGATTGGATGATAGGATGACCTTTATGGATGAGCCAGTCTCTATTCTAGCCAGAGATGTTAGACGGTTGCATTCCAGAGAGATTTTTGTAGTTAATGTTCAGTGGAGACACTGTCCAGTCGACGAATCTACCTTGGAGACCGAGCATGTTATGAAGACTCAGTAACCTTACCTGTTCGAGCCTTCAGGTACTTCTTAACTCTTTACTTTTGCGGACGATAGTCCTTTTAATAGTGGATGTTGTAATGATCCTCTAGGTCATTTTCTCCTTTTTGTGCTTTTTCCATATTTAGAGGTTTCCTTTAGTTGAAGCAAGTCATATGACTTGCTGGGACTAACAGTTTGGTTCCCGGGCAGTTCGTTAGGTTTTTATAGCCATTTCCCTATTTTGGAGCTTCTAAAGTTGAGAAAATGGTCTCAGACCAAAGCTTCAGGTAAATGGCCTCGAATGATAATTTTGATAGTTTTGTTAGCTCCAAAATGTTGATTTTAGGCTAGGGGGATGCTTGTTCCGGGTCCCGAGGCTTTCGAGCTTATTTTGGGCTATTGGGTGGTTTTGGAAAAAATGGAACGTTGGGTGTGGGACTTATTTTTTTTTTGAAATGACCATAATTAAAATTTGGATAGTTCTGTTGAGTATGGAATGCCGAATTAGGAAGGGTAGCATAGTTTGTTTGCATGCACGAGATTCCGAATGAACCCTGAGCTCCTGATTGGAGTCCTTGTGGACTTACGAGAAATTGTTGGTGCCAAGTAGTTGGTTCAGCGGCTTAAGCGGCTTGGGGACCGCTTAAGCGGTAGATGCTTTAGCGGCTAAGAACCGCTCAAGTGGAGGTTGTCTATCTTAGCAGTGGTCGCTTAAGCGGCCCTTTGATATAAATAATTTCCCTTGTTTTTAGCTCCATTTTCTCTAAGTTTGATCACCGTTGTTGGACTTGGGAACCAAAGAACTCATGGAGAATCATAATTTTGAGTTGGGATTAAGTAGGGGACGTTAAAGTGATCATCTTGTCGTTATTATCCTGTAAGTTCCCGGCCTAATTCCTAGTTTAATTCTCTATTTTGTTTCTTGATTCTTCGACTATTGTGGGTCTTTTTTGGAACCCGATTAGGGATGTAATTGCAATTTTAATTTTGGGATTTCGCAAGCAGGCCCCACTATTCAATTTTTAGCCGATTTATGACCCAAAGCGTAAATTTGCAATATGGGTACTATTGTTCTTGTCTTGATGCCTAGATTATTATTTTGATAGCATGGCGGCAATCAGAGGCTTCTCAAAAAGGAAAAGCTCTGTTATTGAGGATTTTCTAGTGTTTTCGGCAGCGTCCAGGTAGGCTAGACTTACCTTCTTCTAGTCTTTGATCTTTTATGGTATTGGTATGGTAATGTGCTAGTTATGGGTGGATTTTTATGCTTTGGATAGTTGTTTAGTAAATTTCTACTAATTTTAGTCAATTACGGGGCTTTTAGGGTATATTTCGGCCTTGTTTCCTTTAAGTTGGTAGTTGCTTATCCTTTAGGACTTTATGTAGCTTACTTAGGGACTTGGGATAGGATTGAGAAGCCTTAGCGTAGGTTTGGATAGGTTCTTGCCTTAGGTTGGGTTCTTGAGACTTGTAGTTGGTCGTTTCACCCCTTTTAAGGTAGATTGCTTTAGAATAACACCCTCTTATGACATAAATAATTATAGGACAACTTTGAAAGACCGTTTATTGGGATTGATTTGGCTTAATCATTGTATTATGTTCGTTAGTCTCGATATTTCCCAACTTGTTAGCATTTTGGTCTTTAATCATGATTTTCGACTTAATAATTGGAACCTCATAATCCTTTAATAAATCTGGCCTTCTAAAATGGGAAAAAGGGACTAGATAGACTTGGAAGGAATCAGAACTCTAGTATATTGTCACTTATTACTTGTTAGTTCCAATTCGTGTCCGGCACCTGACTTACTGCTTATTACTTATTAGTTTTGGTTTGAGTTCGGCACCTGGCTTACCGCTTTTTACTTGTTAGTTCTGGTTTGAGTCCGACACCTGGCTACTGCTTATTACTTGTTAGTTCCTGTTCGAGTCTGGCATCTGGTTATACTGGTTATTAATTGATAGTTTCGGTTCAAGTTTGGCACCTATTTTTTTGCTTATTATTTGATAGTTTTGGTTTGAGTCCGGGAGTCACTTTTATTGATTTAAAATTGGGAAATTTGGTTAGGGATTGGTATGTTTCATGGTTATGGATAAAGGGAGGATACACGATACATACATCGCATATCTTGGCTCGCTCTTACTCCTTTACTGTCATATTTGACCTTTTATTAGTATTACTCTTTGTTTATAACCACCTTACTTATCGGGGCTCGATTGGGTTTTATTTTATTATGTGTACCTTTTGGGCTAATAAGGGTCCATCTAGGTTATATCTAGGCATTTATTTCCGTTCGTTTGAGTTATTTTTATTCAATCTATGCATTTGCTTAGCATAACCTATTATTCCCTCTTTGACCCTCTTATATTGCCCCTTTTTATAGATTCACACTTTGTTTATGCTTTTACTATAATTGAGCTCAGTTAGCCTATGATGCCTACTGAGTACCCCGTGTTTTAGTACTAATACTACACTTTTGCATCTTTTTCCCTGATGCAGATCCTAGTACGAGTCATCGTCGTTGATGCCAACCTCGTGTGAGTTGCTGACAGGAGTTTTTGTTGAGCTTTCAGCGTCCAGAGTTGATCCTTCTCCTTCTGCTTTAGTACTAGTCTTACTTTGTATATCCAAAGATTACTTGTATATTTTGGCACTTGTCTAGTACTCTTTGTATATAGTGGCTTTTATACTGACCTTACCAGGTCTTGGGGGGATTCATGTTGAGTATTTTGTCCCCTCCCCTCTTTTTGTATAGCATGCATATATATATATATATATATATATATATATATATATATATATATCCCTCTTCTAGTCGCTTTATATTACTATTTTATCCTTATTTCTCTATCTTCTGCCTGTTAGCTCGTTACTCGCCTTATCAGGTTTTTTTTTTTTTTTAAATTATCCTTGAGGGGACCAGGGGCTGAGCAACACCCCCAAGCCTTAACGTAAATAAAATAAAGAAGAAAATACAAGAAGGGGGACATAAACCTTACCTCTGATCCTAATGGTGGTTCATAAGTCGGTCAACCTACCAAGGTCGGTCTACTCATCCCTAAATACTAAAAAGAACCTAGCTAAACACCTAAGAAGAGAGGACTCTTCTCAGTATATTTATTCTAGAAAAGCATAAATAAGGGAAACTCTTCCCTTACAAAGTAAAAGGAAAGCCTAAACAAAAGGAACATCTTCATAGAAGCTATACACAATAAAGACATAGCCAAAATAAAAATGATAAATCACAAGGAAACCAGAATAAACTCCAACCTCCAGGGAAGCATAGCTAAGGAGGTTTTCTTATCCTTTTCAGCATTTTTCTTCTAAAATTTGGCATCCCAATTTTGTCAAGTTTAAAGTCCCTCTTGTGTCTTGAGGAAACTGATGGTATGTATAGTAGTGGTGACTTTCATTCAAACTATGACTGTACTTAGACAGTGTCAGCAGGAAAGTTGGCTTCTCTGAAAACATGCATACACTGGAAATAGTCTAGCAATTTGATCAATTCCTGAAGCTCAATGATGTAATTTCTTATGCTCCATGGTGGTGTGATCTCTTGTTTAGTCCATTTAATCAATAATTCAGAATTTACTTCAAGTATAACCCTGCTAAAACCATGTTGGATGCACCAAGTAATAGCAAAAGTTGCTGCCTGAATTTCTGCTTGGTTATTTGATCCCACTCATAATGGTGTTGCAAAGGCATAAATTAAATTACCTATACTGTCTCTGAGAATGCCTCCAACTCCTATCCTTCTTGAATTCTTAAGGGCACTTCTATCAGTATTAAGCTTAACCATGGAAGGAGGAGGCTTAAACCAACTAACCTTAGTAATCTTCATTTCATGTTGACAGTTTTCCACTAGAAGAACCAGATCCCTCCAATTGAAAGGCCACTGAATATGAGGGTATACAGTTGTTAAGAGCATGTTGATAACTTTGGCAATAGAGAACTTCACTCTTAAGGAATTAGATGTTTTACCCCCATAATTACTTGAACATTTATTTTTCCACAAGTTCCAACAGATAAAGACGGGAGTAGTTTGAATAATCAGCTTGTGGACCTCATTATTAGGCTTAGTAATCCACTATTTCATAATTCTATTCCTGAGAGGTGTAATAGTATACTGGACACCCCAAAAATCAAAAAAATACTTCAAAATATGTTTTGCAAAATGCCCAAAAATAAAGATGTGATTTATGGTATCAAGTCCATGTCTATAACAACAAGAACACACTACTGGTTCATGACCAAGGGATGTGATTTTCTCATTTGTAGGAATTTTACCCCTTATAGCTCTCCAGAGAAGAAAGGAAGTTTTAAAAGGTATGCTTTTGTGCCACATAAGAGTATCAGATAGAGTCTTGTTCTTCTTCTTCCTCACCAGTTCCACTAGTCTTAAGTTTCCAGCTGGATTGATCAGGAACTCCTTCTTGATACTTGAAGGTAGTATTGAGAATTTTGTGAATAAGGGCTTGAGGAACATGTTGTCTCACCATATCTTCATCCCGATTTTCATTATTATGTGAAAGAGGCCCCACTCCAAGCCAATCATCCCACAGAAAATAGTAATTCCCTAAATTCAAAGACCACTGTATATGAGTTTCAATATCACTCCTATTCATCAACATGTGTTTCCAGGTAAATGATTGTCTAGTTTCCCACTTTTTGATGACAGAATTGTCTCTTTGACAGTATTTAGCTTTAAGAAAATCCCCTCATAAAGATTTCTTGGATCTAAAAGTTCACCATTGCTTGTATTGGAGAGCTAAGCAAATATCATCCTGTTGTTTGACATCGATCTCTCCTTCTTCATATGGGAAACTAAGTGTTTCCCAAGATGCCCAATGGTACTTATTTTTTTCACCTTTCCAGCCCCAAAAGAAGTCAGCTATGAGGCTTTTAATTTACTTAAGAGCAGTAGAAATGGGAGAGACAACTGATAGAATATGTATTGGGAGGGACTGAAGAACACACTTCACAAGTGTAGCTTTTCCTCCATAACTCAACATATTGGTTTTCCAACCTGTGATCTTTGAAATCATTTTAGCAACCATTCCAGTGAAATAAATAATCTTTTGCCTTCCTATGTAAAGAGGGCATCCAAGGTAGGTAATAAGGCTCCCTTTATGATTGAAATAGTGATATTTTTTACTCTATCAACAATATCCAGTGGAATATTAGAAGGGATCATAAAGTGACTTTTGTCCTTATTTATAAGCTACTCAGAAGTTGCTTCATAGATCTGTAGAGTCTTCATGATAAACTTTAGAGAGTGCTTGGAAGTAGATATAAATATGATTACATCATCAACAAAACTTAAGTGATTCACTTGAGGACCTCTTTTCTCCATATAGAAACCTTGGTATAGGTAGTGATTATACAAATTATTCAACAATCTACTTAACATCGCAGCACCAAGGATGAAGAGAGTTGGAGAGAGTGGATCACCTTGCTTTAAACCTCTGGTAAAGTGAAAAATCCATGTCTTGATCCATTGACTATGACAGAGTACCAATTATTTAATATTATTCTCCATATCATATCAATAATGGCCTCTCCAAAGTCTATTCTTCTCAAAACTAAACAGATATATGACCATGAGATCTTGTCATAGGCCTTAGCCATGTCTAACTTGATAAATATATTATCACCTTTATCAGGATTCTTGATGTTATGGATAATTTCTTGGGCTAACATGATGTTTTCAGAAATATTTCTACCTTTAAAAAACCATGATTGATTATCAGATATAAGTTGAGGTAGAATAGGAGCAAGTCTAAGGCAAATCAGTTTGGAAATAATTTTGTTAGTAAAATAACAAAATTATTAAGGGATATGGGTCTGAAATCAGATAATTTATTAGGATTGTCTACTTTTGGGAGTAGAACTAAACAGGCATGTGAAAAACACTTTGGAATAATGTGACCACAAAAGAAACACTGGACAACCTCCAAGAGGTTTTTACAAATAATTTCCCAACAAATATGGAAGAATTCACCATTCATTCCATCAAGACCTGCAACAGAAGTAGGACTCATGGAGAATACCACTGATTTCAACTCATCCAAAGTAGGTATTTCTTGCAATAACCAATTTTGATTGTCTGTGACCATTCTGGGAATACAGGTAAGTACTTGCTTATCTATTTGCTTTTCTTCACAAGTAAAAATACCCTAAAAGTGAGTACAAGCAGCTCTAGTAATGTTTCCATCAACCTGAATATAATTTCCTTGGTCATCACTGATCTTATGAATAAACAATCTCCTTCTTTTTCTCTAATTACAACATGGAAGTACTTGGAGTTTGCATCCCCTTCTTTGAACTAATGAAGATGAGCTTTCTGTTTGAGAATAACTTGTTCCAACTTAAGGTATCTAATGAACTCATCATTTATACTGTTTAGGTTGGTTCTATTTTCTTCAGTGTTGTTATTGATGATTTCTTCTTCAGCAACTCTAACCTTTTCTTCATACCCCTTGACAACAGCATAAATGTCATCATATTTCCTTTTTGACCAGTTGCTCAAAATATTAGAAACTCTCTTCATTTTCTCATGGATAATCCATATTAGGTTGCCCTCTACTGGTATACTCTAATAAGATCTAACTGTATCTAAAAAGGCTGGATTATCAACCCAGCAATGCAAAAATTTGAAGTACTTGACAGTAGTCTTTTTTTTTGCTCCACTTCAAAAAGCAAAGGACAATAGTCTGATCCCACAGAATGCAAATGAGTGACAGATGAATGAGGCATAGTGCCTAGCCACTTATCATTGACTAAAGCCCTATCTAACTTCTTCTATATTCTAGCTTCACCAGATCTGTGATTGCACCAAGTAATCTCTGACCATAAAAGCCTAGGTCAGTTAATCCACAAGCTTCAATCACCCCTATGAATTCAAAACTCCTATTCATATTGTAAAGTTGACCTCCCATTTTTTCTTCAATGTTAGTGATCATATTAAAATCACCAATGATGCACCAAGGACTGTTATAGTTGGAAAATTGTATAATTTTATCCCACAGAGATCTTCTCATATGATCCTTATACTTGGCACAGATAAAGTTTTGAGAAATACACTAGGGTGAGATACATGAGTCACCTCACAAGTTATTTCTTGTTCATCTTGGTTCATCACCTTGCACTTAACATCTTGATTCCAAAATACCCAAATTTTCCCGTTAGAGTTACAAGTAGTCTGCTCCATATTGAGTTGAACTTTATAGAAGTTAATTTGAGAGTTATCTGTAAATGGTTCAAGAATAGCAATCATAGATATATTATGAAATTTCTTGAGTTTTTGAAGTCTTTCCATAGTTTTCTATGAGTTGATACTCCTTGCATTCCAACATATTATATTAATCCTGAAGATTATAGGATTGGGACCTGATTTTTATTCTACTAGCAGTAGCATTAGCAGAGGTACTAGTAGTAGTTTGTTTGGAGATTTTGTTCTTCTTTTTTTTTTCCCTCTTGGAGATAATCCATTCTTTCCAGTACCTTATTCTATTTCCTCATGCATACTATTGTCAAAATTTGAACCAAAAGCTTTGATCAAATGCTCAGTTTCTTCATTATCATCTTCTATGAGTAGGGTAGCTTTATCAAATTCATCTTCAGAGTGGATCACCCTAAACTCATCATTGATATCTGTTGATATAGCTCTTTTGTTAAGCATATAAGGATCATCAGGACTATCTTGGATCTGAACAGGTGGGACATTATGTCACACCTCAAATCCCATTGGGGCGGACATGGCACCCAAAGCCGTTAAGGCCCGAGAGAACCATTCTATACGTTCGCATACTTGTTGTCAATAGGCTAGCATTCAATCATTTATGGACACAACATATCAATAATATAAATCTAATAAGAACATCTATATAAACATGAGACATGGCCGTTGGAGCCATATGGTTGAGAAAAAAACACACAACATTCCCTCCTTCAACTGTATAACGTCTACAAAGCCTCTAACAGCTACAAAACCCAAAATATAGTCGGTATAATTTCCCACTTTATATACAATGCTTATGCAGCACCAAAACCACATATACATATGACTTGGAAAGCCCCGAACCAAACTGGAGCTCACCAATATTCTGTAGATGACTCGTAGCCTACTGAGGAGGTCTACTAGTACCTGTACCTGCAGCACGTAAGGTAAGTCCCCCAAGGGACGTCAGTACGAAAGAATGTACTGAGTATGTAAGGCTATAAGTAACTGTATGAAATATAAGCACTTCAATGGAATTAAGTACAAGTGAACAAACGATATAAATAACTACCATATGGTATATATGTGGAATCATGTACATTCTTCCTTTACTTTACTTTACTGTACATCATCAATCATCAATCATGTCATGCCTGGGCCCAACTGATCAGTGGGAAATAACATAATAATCGGGATCGCCATCCATGCGGATATTCCTTTTATCCCATGGGATACCACCCGTAATAGTGGGATCGACATTCATGCGAGTGTTTCTTTCACTCCATGAGATACCACCCATTTTCAACATTAACCATTACACAATTACTCACATTACTTCATTCTTTAGTTATAAGAGCGATACATTTATAACAGTGCTACTAATTCTGAAATGAGATATTGTACAACCCTTTGGGGATAGGACAAGTGTTATGATAATATGAATACTAGATGCTGCAGAAGAATGCGGAAAAGAATAACCTTACATACCTTATCTTCTCAATATGTAACTACAATAATTCAGCTCCTTCCTTATGTGTTACTCTACAACACAAGTACATAATGGAGCGAACATTAACGGCTAGCTACATTATAAGTTTACAAGACGGTAAGTAGGTGCTTAACGGAAAGTAGAAACCGTCCAACCTCCAAAACACATTTTGCATCACTCTCCCTTTCATTATACTACCAGATAACAGTATTCAACCACATTACCCTAACACTTACTGCTTTTGTAAAACAACAACACCAAATCAGTCCACACACCACCAAAACAGTCCACAAACAAACATAACCGTTACAAACCGGTAGGATTACCTACCTAGTTTATTCTTTACATTTCCACTCCAATGAAACTCCATATATTCACACCATGAGGTAACCATACTGCCTTCCACAGTAGCATACCAAAATCATTCCACAACAGTTCCAAAATTCAGATTAACATAACAAAAGAGTGTTGTCTTTTCACTACAACAAACGTTCCATTTACCAACACATATAAATATTTCCATCAAGCCATACATGAAAGGAACAATTCAGGGGCAGAACCACACTTTAATATACTGGAATTTCATCATCATAACTTAATTTCTTCAACACCCTAAGCCCCTATACAAGTCCAAGCCACAAGGAAGACAAATTCATCAAAACCAACACAAGTGGACTGCCAACTTAATTAAGGGACTGCCCTATACATTTTAAACACCACCAACATGTTTTACACAACCTATTATACATATATAACATTAATCTATAAGGGTAAACACTTACCAAGGCTTGCAAAATGGGAGATTAGTCCAAGAACCCTAAAGGGGAAACTAGGGCGGCTGTTTTGGTTTAGAAAGGGGAGAGAGTGTTAATTAAAAGCTGAAATTTTGCAAGTGTAGTGAATGACAAATAATGCTGAAATGATCCCTATATACACCCTTTTTGACCGCCACTCTTTATCCATTCTTAGCCACATTTTTGGTCAAAAGTAGTCCAAGTAGGTGATGCACCTACTTGGCTATATAAGCTGTCCAAAACAGTCCACTTACTTGGGCTAATTCTAGTTGGATCATAGCATGTTGGGCCTTAGTGATATTTAGGTGTTGGGCTGGTCATCTTACCTATTTTATGTACTTAGTTTGGACCTCAATTCAGTCCATTAACATAGGTCCAAATGCAGCCCAATAGGTTAAATAGGTGATACACTTACTATCTTAATTAAGTCACGGAAGCACCTCACTTATGTTCTCCCCGTTTTCCAACGTCTTAATCCTTCTACCCTAATTCACCACTTAACTTTAATTTTACACTTAAGTATATCCTTATTATCTCAAGTTTAAATACTTTTATCCATATTAGGTTAGTCGCACAAGTTTTGAAAATGTACGGGGTGTTACACATTAAGACCAACCTGCTCAGTGACTAAAAACAAATTGTTGTTGTCCCTTTTGCAGGTTTTCTTATTTCTTCTATTCTTCTTTTTCTTGTTTTTTTCTTATAGCATCTCTCTTCTTCTTACTCAAGGTCAAATTAGATTTGTTATTAAGTACTTGAGAATTCCGACCTTGATATTTGTAAGAATTGTTCAAGGTTTGTAACTGATCTTTGTTGAGAGGTTTCATGATACTAATTTTTGTAGTAGAAACATTAATTTCACCAGTAGCAATAATTTCACCGTCAACACCAATCCCATCATTAACATACTTATCACCCATAATAGATTCTCTATGAGTAACATTAGGTAAAGCTGTAATAATTTCAATCATCTCAGCTCATTATCAGCATTCATAGTGGTAGCAGGGGCTCTAAAGTCATTTCTAGGGTCAACAATAGTCATCTCATGATCATCATGAGCCACAATTACCTCCCTCATGGTAACCCCTTTCTCTAATTTTGGTATGTTTCTCTTATATCCCTCCATCCATACCACCATCAACTATATTACTAGATAAAATAGTAAAAGTATTGGGGTGGGGTTGATGGAGCACTGATTCAATACCTGATGTCCTTTTGACTTGGACATTACAATCAACAACATCCTTTTGGAGACTAGAATCAACAATAGTTGTAGTTTTTTTGTTATTATCACTTTGAGCAATTTCGGCAACATTTTCATGATTATTGTTAGTCTCTTTTCTTTCTTTTTTGGTGGGACTATGGGGTTTGAGGTTACCTATATTTTGTATAATAACTTGGGGTTAGGGGTTAACTCTGGACTCCAGAGTCAACATTATATTCTTTGGGACAAGGATTAGTAGGATTAGGAGTTATACCTGCCTGGTGTTGTTGTTGAGCTTGTTGCACATTGTCTTTTGGAGCTTGTGGAGATCTAGGTCTGTAGACCTGTTGTATGTTGTTTTTCTTTCCGTGTTGTTGTTGTTATGCTTATTGTTGTTGTTGTTGATTACTCTTGCTACCTTTTCTTTTTTGAGTTTGCCATTGATCTTGTTTGTGTACATTGTCATTTTCCTTGGCATGATTTTTGTCCTGCTGCCCTGGAGGACCTTATTTGTCTTGTACTTACATGTCTTCTTTTTGGTCCTTGTTGACTTGCCCTTGACTGTTGTTGAATTTTTCTGCCTCTTCTTGCTTTTTTCTTCTTCTAATTTTATCATCTCTTTTTTGATAGTACAATTCATAATAATATGTCCTTGATGTTTACAGTAAGCAAAATAGTCAGGACTCCATCATATTGAACTAGTTGCCATCTTCCCTCACTATTTTCATCATGATCAAAGCCAATCCATACATGGTGAGGCCTAGATTTGGTAATATCAATTTGAATATTTACTTTAGCTACACTACCCCCTAGTTCTTTATATGTAGCTAAGTCCAAGAATAACACTTTTCCAATAGGGGATGGTAAATGAGTAACCACTTCTAAGCAGTAACAATGTCAGGGTAATTCAGGTAGAACCACCCAATTAGGGACTCGAGGTGTCTCTTCATTTGGCTTGAAAGTTGAAGTCCACAGTTACAATCTCATGAGTTGACCTTCTATAAACATCTTGCCTTTAGACCACACAGTAGAATGATCAAACTCATTATCAAGATCAATATATAAATGTCTAGAATTGAAATGGGTAAGTTACACTCCCCCTCTAAGTTCTGTTTGAAGAATAAATTTTTTTCTGATGATCTCCATTTTGGGCATAGTGGTGGTAAACTTACCAATCAAAGTGTATTTGCATATCTAAGCCAATTTCACCATATAATCATCTTTTGTAAATACTACAACTGGGAATCCTTGTTTGGTGGTAATCTTGGGGGGATTAATAGCAATGGGGTAGGGTTACTTTCATTGCATCTTGAGCTCTTAGTTTTGTTTTCAAGGTATGAGGAATAATAGGCATAGGAGGTACAGGGATATTGATAGGCTTAAGCTTAGGTTGGTTTGGGATCTTTTGGACTGGATTGGAGTTGAGAACATCTTCCTTTGGATCATTCTTCTCATGTTTGGAGTTGTTTGGTTTAAAGGATTTAAAATTATTAGAAACCTCAATAGGATGATTATTAGGCACATAAGGTTTCTGGGTAGGTTTAGTAGGTTGTTTGTTAGGATTTTGATATTGATATTTAGCTACAGTAATAGTATCTTTAGCATGGACAGAGTTTTGAACATCACGACACAAATTCTTCTTTTTATCCCTATTGGTATCAACATCATGCATATGGGAATTCCTATCCCTAAGCATATGATCAGTACTAGTATTAGGAATAAGAGTTTTACCTTTGTGATCATTAATGTAAGGCTCAGAATCTACATCAGCAGAGCAAATAGATGCATTAATTTCCTCATCAGAATCATGCACAGTGATATGATCATCCTAAACCCCAGTCTTCAAATTAGAGGAGTGTGGATAACTTGATGATGCTTTTGTAAATTGACATTCCCCACATCATTCTCAGTAGATTGGCACTGCTCTTTTGGATTTTCATTCATCGGAGAATCATCTCCGACCGAATTGGCCTTGGGATCCAAATATGATAGGGCTTTTGAGAGCTCAATTGATAGGGTTTTTGAATCTAAATCCTATTATCATTTCCTTTCGATTGGCACTGAGAGATTTTAAAATCATTCACCGGAGTATCTTCTTCATCTTTGTGTTGTGAATTAAGGCTTGAAACCCTAATTCCTAAATTCGACTCCATAGGCTCCATTCCAATTGGGGCTTTTAGCATTGGGACTTTCATATTACCAATTAGTATCATTTGACATTGATTTTGAGTCAAAATATTAGACATCAGAGCTTCATTGGAAAATAATACATCTCCCACTGATAGAACATTGGCTAAATCGCTATCTCGATGCTCCTAAATAACTGGAATTGCACCAGATTTCACTTGGGAATTAATTCTTTGTACCCAACTCCATTGTTCAGCAAAAATTGCCTCTTTGACGACTTTATTCCTTTTCGATTTCTCAATAGTGGAGGGTGAATTTGTGTGGGATTCTTGTTGAAATGGTTGCTCACTATCATTATGCCCTTGATATGTTTGATCTGGTGACCGGAGTGGCTTTATCGGAGGCTGATAAGCCATCCGAAAGTCCTAGCTGTTGGAAAATTAGTTGTTAGGAGTTAAAATTTAAGAGAGAAGAAGTGGTCTTTTTATTCTCTTTTTTCCCAAATTATGATTTGGCTTACCTATTGGTGGGGCAAAGTAGGTGCCATCATGACCTAAGTTTTTTTGTAACACCCCGTATATTTACGAACCTATTTGATTAACTTAACAGTTATGGAATTATTTAAACTTGAGATAGTTGGTGTATTACACACTAACTTTATGGGGCTCAATTAATCTTGTGCTAATGGGCTCAATTGAGACCCAAAATTAAGCAATAAGACATGGCCCAAAAAGGAAATGACCTATTCCAAAAGTTGACCAAGTAAACACCTCATTTATTGACCAAAAGTTGGCTAAGGATGACCATTAAGGAGGGTGATTTAAAGGGACTATATAGGGTGAAAAATCAGATTTTTATTCACCACAACACACTTGCAAATTCTAGAATTCTCCAAGAGATATTTCTCCTCTTTTGAACCCTAAGCAACCACTCTTTTGGACAATATCATCTCCTTGTAAGGTTGGGTAAGTGTTTACTCTCATGGTTTAATATATTATATGCATAAGAGGGTGTGTAAATCATGTTGGTTATGTTGACAAAGTGTTGAGCAGTTCACTATGTGTAAAACAGCCCACTTTTGCTTCTTTGTTGAAGGATATGTCTTCTATGTGGATTAAACTTGAAAAGGGACTTAAGGTCTTGAAGGATATGAATTATACGGATGAGATGTCAACATGTTAGGATGTGGTTATGTCCCTAACTTGTTTCCTTTTTGTGTATGACTTGTGGAAATATTGTTATGTGGTGGTGTATAGAAAGGAGAATATAGTTTTGTGATGTTCATGTACATGTTGACACCATAGTTGTTTATTAGCATCAAGTTGACCTAAAATATGACAAAGGAAGCTCACTTATGGCCATGGACCATTTATTACCAAAAAGGGACCCAAAAGTGACCCCTGGCAGCCGAAACGGGAACCCGCCCTCGCAGGTGAAGCACCTGCGGGCGCAGGTGGCCCTGGACAGGGCCAAGAGGGCACCTATGGCCGTACCTCACCACCTGCGGGCGCAGGTGGCTTCGCAGGTCCTTCCAGGACCTCGTTTGGCTTGTTTTTGCTTCTCTTTGACCCCCCAAGGCCTCTCCACCCTTCTTGGATGCAATCACCAACTTATGGTACCTTTTGGATAGCTCTAAGGGGGTAGTCCGGAGGCATTTTGAATTGTACCACTTATGGATTATTTTTAATGTGTTGTTGTCAAAGGTATTTAGGTGACTTGATGGAGTAAATGTGACGTTATGTTAAGAAGGAAATGTAAAGTATAAAATTGGTATGAAATTCCATCAGTTTGTGATAGCTAGGTTGATGTGTGGAATGTTTTGGTATTGTTGGTATGGTGATGCAGTAACTTGTATTGTAGGAGGGTGAAATGACGTTTTATGGCAGTCACGTAACTCACTATCGTCTTGTGAACTTGTAAGGTAGTTGACTTTTAATGTAAACTCCATTATGTGTTCATATTGTAGAGTAACGCTTTAAGGAAGAGCTAAACTGTTATAGTCATACGTTGGAAGGATAAGGTATATAAGGTTTCTCTTTTCCGTATTCTTTGGCAGCTCCTATTGTTCTCATTGTTACCGAACCTATTTCTATTCCAAAATGTTCTAAAGTGTCTCATTTCAGGTTGTTATAAATTGTTATTCACATGTATCTTATTCATTGACTACTGTTCCAAAGCTCCAATAATCTTACAACCACCAATGTATCAATCTTACAAAAGTAAAGGAATGAAGTAATGCATATATGGTTATTTGAGTACGGGTGGTAGCTCAAAGGGGCAAAAGCCTAGCTAGAGACGATCCCGAGATTATTGGATCAAGGGGTGGCTCAATGGGGCGAAAGCCTAGCTCGAGCCGAACCTGACAGGGGGCAGCTCAAAGGGGCATAAGCCTAGCTAGAGACGAACCTGCTTTATTGATTTATGGGTGGCAGCTCAAAGGGGTGTAAGCCTAGCTAGAGACGATTCCAATGTTATGTTCCCACTAATCAGTAGGGCCCGGACATTATATGAATGATATTGATGGATATGAACGTAAAAGCAAAGAAAGTAACAAAGGCAATGTACATGGTTCCACACATACATTATGGTGGTTTACCAATATTGTCCATTCACTTGTATTTGATTCCATTGAAGTTCTTATGTTTCACGCAGTTACTTATAGCCTTACATACTCAGTACATTCTTTTGTACTGACGTCCCTTGGGGGACTTACCTTACTTGCTGCAGGCACAAGAGCTAGTAGACCTTCACAGTAGGATACAGATCCTCAGCGGACTGTTGGTAAGCTCCAGTTGATTCGGGGCTTTCCGAGTCATGTGTACATATTGGTTTTGGTATTGTGTGAAAGTTGTATATAGCGGGGACTTGTCACAACTTTAGGCTTGGTTATGTATCTGTTAAAGGCTTTGTAGACATTATAAAGTTAAACGAAGGAATGTATGACCCTTTTGATGTGGTGGCTCTAACTGCCAAGTTTCATAGCTATATGAATGTCTTTCCATGACTTCTGTTATTGATATCTTGTATCCATATGAGACAGAATGGTGATATGTATACGAATGTACTCAATCATAGGTTGGTTCTCTCGGGCCTTAACGGCTTCGGGGGCCAGCCCGCCCCAATGCGATTTGAGGCGTGACAAAAGTGGTATCAGAGCTGGTTGTCCTAGGGTGTCTACAAAGACATGTCCAAGTAGAGGCTTGCTTATGGATGTGTTGTACACCACATTTATAAGCAAGAGGCTATGGGGCATTTAGGAGTTATTTCTGTTCTTCATTTCCTAGATCGTGCACTAGAGCTAAAGTTGTAGGTGGAGTCATATCTGACCATTGAAATAGTTTTCCTTTGTTATAGTAAAAGTAAGAAGCTATACCGGATTGCCAGAGAAGGAACTAGTAGACCACCACCTGAACCAGTTAATCAAGGTGAAACTGAAAATGAGTTTGCATCGCGGGCTTCTTCTACTCTTCCATTTCCAGAAGAGCCGAGAAGGAGAGAAGTACTTGCAGAACCTCCTGTTAATGCTACTGAGCAGGATTTAAGGAATACGGTGCAAATGTTGACTCGTATAGTTGCTGCACAAAGTCAAGGACAAGCAGGTCCAACTACAAGTAATGATGGTGCGAATAGGGCAGCTAGTCGGAGGACGCAGGATTTCCTGAAATTAGATCCTCCCACATTCACTGGGTTGGATCTTAATGAGGACCCACAGGACTTCGTGGACCAAATTCAAAGGGCTTTAGATGTAATGCATGTATCTGGTATAGAAACAGATGAGCTTGCAGCATATAGACTAAAATGAGAGGCTATATTATGGTATGAAGATTGGAAGCGATCGAGGGGTATTGGTGCACCTCCAGCTAGTTGGGATGAATTCAAAGCAGCATTCCTTGATCATTATCTTCCATATGAGATCCGAGAGGCTCGTGAGAATCAGTTCTTAAATCTTCGTCAAGGAAATATGAGCGTCAGAGAGTACAGTCTTCGATTTAACTCTTTGGCCAGGTATGCTCCTAATGTAGTAGCTACTATGGCCGACAGAGTTCATCGGTATGTGGACAGATTGGATCCATATTTGGTGAGGGATTATACTATTGCTTCATTGAATAGGGATATGGATATAGCCAGGATACAAGCTTTTGCACAGAAAATGGAGGACCAGAGGCAAAGAAGAAGGACGCTAGAATTTGAACGAGGGTCGTCAAAGAGGACTAAACCTATGGAACAGTTCATTGTGTCCCAAGGAGAATTTAGGCCTCGGGGTTTTACTAGACCACCTAGACTATCATTTTCTTATCCTACAACAGGTACTCCATCCCAATTCTGAGGGTTTAGAGGCAGTCATGTTGGGCAAAGTAGTGGGACTCAGGGTTCACAGACAACGAGGTTTTCTCATCAGCCGTGTTAGCACTGCGGGAAGCTTCATTTAGGTGAATACCGATTTGGGATGAATGTTTGCTTTAGGTGTGGTATGTCGGGGCACATAATGAGAGAGTGTCCATGAAGGGTCACGGGTAGTATGGTGAGACCTACGGAATCAACCGTTGCATCATCATTGTCGGGTGTACAACCTACTGGTCATGGTAGAGGTGGTAGAGGAGTAGCCAGTTCTAGTAGAGTCCAGAACCGTACCTACACTTTAGCGGATCGGTAGAATTTGGAGGCTTCTCCTGATGTGGTTACAAGTACATTATCAGTATTTTCACATAATATATATGCATTGATTGATCCGGGCTCTAGCCTATCATATGTTACTCCATTGATTGCTGAAAAATTTAAGAGAACACCAAAATTATTAGTTAAGCCATTTGAAGTATCTACACCTGTTGATAAGTCTATTATAGCTAAGAGAGTCTATTGTAATTGTATAGCAACTATTTGTGATCATAATACATTGTGATACAAGACAAATGGCCATCATAACTTTTGATGCCATCATTCGTGGCCAACACGTGGAGAATCTGATTTTGGACACATAATAAAGCAAATTCGTGTGTGGAAGGTTGCTTGGAGGCTTGCCTTGATGACTACCCGAGGCTCCAAAGAATTACAAGGGTTGAAGTGTGAAGAAGGAGTCCTTACACTCCATGACCGCACGTTATTAAGGGTGTTTTGGTCTTTTTGTGCCTTTTCTTTACACTCCATAGGAGCCTCTTTTCATTAAGGGTAGTTTGGTCATTTGATGTAATAGTTATAAATAGGCTTCATTAGTCTTATTTTCTAGGGGGAGTTCATTATGGATATTTGAAAGACTTCTTCTTCTCTCTTTGAGAATGTAGTGTAGGGCTTGGAAAGGCAAAGTAGTGTAGGGCTTGGAAAAGCCATTATTGATCCTTGCTTAGAAATGGTGGTTGTAAGGCGGAGTTGATTCCCTTAGCGGTCACCATAAGAGTTTGGTGTTGTTATTGCGGGTCTTAGGGGTCGTATCGTTTGATACACGGTTTGGTTCCTATTTCTTGTAATCTCGTATGTCAAGCTATCTATCTTTTTTTTGTAATCTTGTTAAGCTTGTGTTTGTAATCTTGAAGTCTAGTGAAGCCGTGTGGGGCTCTTTCGATTCACTAGCACTTGTTGTTCAACTTGTTGTTCTTGTGATAGTTGTTCATCTTGTTGTTGTTGCTGAAATTTCGTATTGTGGGTTTGATCTTGTATCATTTGGTATCAAAGCAAGGCTGGTTGTGTTCCTACACTACCAATCTTGGGCTATCTCGGTCAAAAAAAAAAACGAAATCTGTCAAAAAAAAAAAAAAAAAGAAATCTGTCCATCTTGTTGTCTTGGCCGAGAATAGTGTTTGTGTGTTTAGATCTAGGTGTTATTTTACTTGTTTAGTGTGTTTCTAGTGTTGGTTTCTTTCGCACCAACACTAAAAGTGTCTAGATCTAAAGATGAGCTTATAATATTGACCATTGTTGTGGTGACTTGAAGTGGGCCGTAGGTTCTACCTTGTTGATGACCATTGGTGGTTTTTTGTGTTATGTTCTTGAAGAAGCTGATGTTGTGTTCTTGAAGGTTGTTGTGGTGTTCATCTTGTTCTTCATCTATTCTTACAACTTAAGACCACAAAAGTATAAAATAGATCCAAAAGGTTGTAAGACAAAAGTTATAAAGTTGTTGGTGAGAAGACTTGCACACATCTCTTCTTAGACTTGACAACCACTTTTCCTTAAAACACGGAACCTTGTTTTGTGGGATTAGAATAGTCAAATCTTACCTTTTTGAGTTTGAAAAGTTGAAAAAAGAATACAAGACTTTACTTTCCCTCCAAAAACCCATTGTCATCCATGACAAGTTGTGTTTCATATTGAAATTTCAAATTGGTGACAAAAAAAAATATATATATTTTCGTGTGGGCCCAAGACCAATTGCATGCTGCCACGTCACCATTAAGCTCAAATTTCAGATTCTAAGTTTCATTTCCTTGTTTCTTTAGTTTCATTTCTTGATTCTAGTACCAATTAACAACTAGTAATCACCTACTAGATTGTGAATTGGTTTTTGAATCCGTTTTTCTTCCTGTTTTTCGTTCTTTGTGTGTTTTTCTCATTTCGATTCATTGAACTTCTTTGATTCAAGTTCATAAGTAGATTTTGTTTTGTGTCTTGAGTCGATCAAACAATAATCTATTCCGGTCGCTAAGTAGTGATTGACACCTTATTAACTATCGGAGTATAAGCAACTTTCAATATTCGCCGCTCCAATGGTGAGGATCACAAAGGCGAGTGTATATACGAGTGTTGGTGAGGTGCTTTTACTACTAATCTTGTTTGTTCATTTTGTAGGTACAAGGTGATATAAGGGGAATATATCTTGGTAGCCTCGTATTATTGTGACTACAACATGGGAGACTATGATTGTAGTGAGGGATTTTATGGCTACGATGATGTTGTAGATTATGGGGGCTATGAATATAGCCATGATCAAGACATGGGCAGATTTGAGGGTTATGGTTTTGAGGGAGAACATGAGGTGAATGAAGTGCCAAGTTCTTATAATGAAGTTGGGGCATATGAGGAGTCTTACACTTCCCATTTTGAACCTCGAATTGGTGTAAGGTATAACCCCTCCCTTCGTAAGGCTTATGAGAGCCATGGTGAGAGTGCACGTGTGGAGAATGAAGATTCATATTCTTCACCTTGTAGTACATTTTATCAAGGTATAAGCGGTGTAAATGGGTATACTAGCTATAGTGTAGGTTGTCCCATGAGAAGAAGAGAGAATACATCTCCAAGGCCGAGGGGTACTCATGTGCCCTTGGGTTGTCCTAAACTCTACAATGTTGATCCTAGGAGAAGTGTTCACTCCGGAAAGGTAAGCATTGATGGGGTACCGGGCTGCCTCCTTGTGCTAGATGATTGGCGCCATAAGAACTACATCATGTCGCCGATGGTTGACTATTTAGGGTTGTTTCGAGAACCTTTACTTGTTCCATATTCCTTGGATGGGTATAAGGTTACCAAGAGAGTGAGGATTGTCTTCACCCAATTTGAATACTATGAGGAGGTGTGGTACGATATCTTCCCCTTGACACCAGGTCATGTATGCTTGGGTGCCGATTGGTTTGCACAACATAGAGTTCCAAATGTGCTAAATTGGCCTAAGGTTATAGTGGACCATTGGGGAAATTATCTCTTTACCTCAATTATTCCCAAATCGCAAGGAGATGTGATCACTTACTCCAAGCCGAATGATTATGAGAGACAAAAGATTGAGAGGAGTAAGGGTGTGAAAGGTGGTAATCCGAGAGTGGAAAAAGGAGAGGTTGTGTGGAGTGAAGTGAGGGGGTTTCCACCAAATCATGCTAACTATGTTTGTCCTTTTCTTTCTAAGGACATTTGTGTAGGTACCAACATGTCAAGCGGAGAAGCACAAGGCCAAGGAGAAGTTGCTGCCGAAGCATGTGGGAAACCTTCACACCACGGCAAAGAAGAATTTACTCAAGAACTTCAAGGTAAAATCGCTTACTCTTACACTTTTGTGCATGAGAATGATAATTGTGTGACTAGTAGCCCATTGAGTGTGAGTAGTAGCTTACCTATTTATGAGTCTATTGATTCTTTGCCTCTTGTTGATGATGTACTTGTTGGGAGTGTGGATACACTAGTTGATCCTATTGATGATCGAATTGACTCTTCTTGTAAGGTCAATTTAAGTCCACCTAGTGTTGAAGCCAATGTGTTGAATGATGGTACATCATCTTGTGGGAATTGTGTTGATCAACTTATGTGCGGAATTTGTCCACCACTTGAGGATATCTGTGATGTGTTTAATGGATCTCAAGTGAATGATTATATTGAAAATGTTGATCAAATACATAGGAGTGACCCCTTTAGTATGACCTCTAGTAAATGTTCTACTCTCGGTTTTGCTCATAGGGATAATCATGTGCTTGAAACATCTTTGATACTTGATAATGATCTTTTAGAGAATGGATTTGCATGTTCTATATCCTCTTCATGGATATATCCTTCTCTCTTTAAGTACAATATCTTGTTTGAAGATGATGAGTTCACTCCTAAAGAACCTAGTGGTGAGAATGACGTTGAAGGTATAACTTGTCTTGAAAGCTATAGCCTATATGCCAACCCACTATGGTGTAAAAACATTCCTCCTAAAGATGGAAATCTCTTCTTGGGAGATGAGAGTACTCTTAAGGGAAGGGAATGTGAGGTCTTGGAAAGGAATGATCAATTGGGTGATGATAATTTTGATTTTCTTGAATTCTTAAGAAACCCAATAAGTGATTTTTCCTTGAAAATTGATTGTGGTTGTGATCCTTTGTATGACACCCCACCCATGTTTGATGACTATAAGGATGAATTGCTTGCTTGTAAAGACTTAAGTAATAATTCCTTGGACTTTAGTGGTGGTATGTGTCTACTTGAGGGTACTTCCATAGAAAGGGAAGGTGTCCATTATTTGGAAATTACTTCTTCTACTAAGTGTGACCTTATTGTTGAGAGTACTCATGGTGATGATGTTGAAACTGGTAGTGAGTACTCACATGAGGACACCTTAGTTGAACTAGACTTGAGTGATACCATTCTCCACTCTCTATTTGCTTTTGATGATATGTATGCTATTGTAGAGAGTATATCTTGTAGTTTGGGTGAAGCCTATGGGGAAAGGGAGTATTGTCTAGACCCGTGTCTATGGCTACTCTTTCTATTTGACCCCGGTGCCAAATATAGAAATGGTGATGTTGTCGCACCCAACTTGTTGCTTGGTCTACATGACAAGCAAAGTGTCATTCTTGAAAACCCGAGAGCAAAAGTGTCATTGTTTCCTTGGGGTAATGTTTCTAAATGTGCATCCTTGCTTAACACAATTGTGTTTAAATTACAAGAATCTCAACTTGTGGATGCCAAGTTCTCTATTTGCTTGAAGGAAAGAATGTGGATGTGCTTAAATGCTTTGTCTTCACCCTTGTATGCCTTTACACTTGATTCTTTCCTATACTACCTCTTTGCCTATGATGACATCCATGCTAGTTTTGGATTTGTTTTATGTAGAGGTAGGAAATTTGTTGGTTTGTCCACTTGTATGAATGATAATGCTATATGGATCTTGTGGACATTAGAACCAATTGAGGCTCCACCCTTGGTGTGGTCTCTTGAAGAGATAAAGAAGCAATTGTGTCTTATGGCTCCTAAGATGAAGGTAGTTTTACCTTGTGGATTATTTGATGCCATTAGGACTTTTGTAGTTTCCTTATCTCTTGGTGATTTAAATAGCCAAATCCTTTGTGTATATTTTAATAAGTTTTTAATATTTAATTCAAAGGATCCTTGGTTATATTGCAAGTATAAGCAACCTTGGCATGTTGAGATGATTTATTGTGCTAACCCTAACCCTCATGCCATGAGGAGTTTGTATTTGTTTGTCCTTTCTTTGGTTTTGCAAGGTTTGAATTCGAGGTCGAATCCTTTTCAAGAAGGGGAGGATGATACAAGACAAATGGCCATCATAACTTTTGATGTCATCATTCGTGGCCAACACGTGGAGAATTTGATTTTGGACACATAATAAAGCAAATTCGTGTGTGGAAGGTTGCTTGGAGGCTTGCCTTGATGACTACCCGAGGCTCCAAAGAATTACAAGGGTTGAAGTGTGAAGAAGGAGTCCTTACACTCCATGACCGCCCCTTATTAAGGGTGTTTTGGTCTTTTTGTGCCTTTTTTTTACACTCCATAGGAGCCTCTTTTCATTAAGGGTAGTTTGGTCATTTGATGTAATAGTTATAAATAGGCTTCATTAGTCTTATTTTCTAGGGGGAGTTCATTATGGATATTTGAAAGACTTCTTCTTCTCTCTTTGAAAATGTAGTGTAGGGCTTGGAAAGGCCAAGTAGTGTAGGGCTTGGAAAAGCCATTATTGATCCTTGCTTAGAAATGGTGGTTGTAAGGCGGAGTTGATTCCCTTAGCGGTCACCATAAGAGTTTGGTGTTGTTATTGCGGGTCTTAGGGGTCTTATCGTTTGATACACGGTTTGGTTCCTATTTCTTGTAATCTCGTATGTCAAGCTATCTATTTTTTTTTTGTAATCTTGTTAAGCTTGTGTTTGTAATCTTGAAGTCTAGTGAAGCCGTGTGGGGCTCTTTCGATTCACTAGCACTTGTTGTTCAACTTGTTGTTCTTGTGATAGTTGTTCATCTTGTTGTTGTTGCTGAAATTTTGTATTGTGGGTTTGATCTTGTATCACATTGGCTGATCTTATTGAGCTGGAAATGGTAGATTTTGATGTTATAATGGGTATGGACTGGTTGGCTTCTTGCTATGCCACGGTGGATTGCCGAGCTAAGAGGGTACATTTCCATTTTCCACAAAAGACCGTCCTTGAATGTAGGGGTAATGTTGGAGCACCGAGAGGTAAATTTATTTCCTATCTTAAGGCAAAGAAAATGATATCCAATGGGTATATATACCATCTAATACGAGTGCATGATACCAATGTGAATCCACCAACTCTTCAATCAGTTCCAGTGGTAAATGAATTCCTTGATGTATTTCCTGAAGATCTTCCAGGTTTGCCTCTAGAAAGGGAAATAGAGTTTGGTATTGATGTGATTCCAGGCACTCAGCCTATCTCTATTCCTCCGTACAGAATGGCCCCAACAGAGTTACGGGAATTAAAAGAGCAATTAAAAGACTTGCTGACAAGGGATTCATAAGGCCTAGTATGTCCCCTTGGAGAGCACCAGTGTTATTTGTACGAAAGAAAGATGGCACGTTGAGAATGTGTATTGATCATCGGCAACTGAATAAGGTAACAGTCAAGAATAAATATCCCCTCCTCAGAATTGATGATTTGTTCGACCAATTACAGGGTGCCAAATGCTTCTCAAAGATTAACCTGAGATCGGGATATCATCAGATAAGGGTTAGAGAAAAAGATATACCCAAGACAGCTTTTCGAACACGGTATGGTCATTATGAATTTTTAGTTATGTCATTTGGGCTAACAAATGCACCAGCAGTTTTTATGGATTTGATGAATAGGATGTTCAAGCCATTTTTGGATGTGTTCGTGACAGTGTTTATAAATGATATTCTGGTTTATTCAAGGTCACAAGAGGACCACGCTAATCACTTATGGCAGGTGTTACAGATTCTTCGTGATTGTAAGTTATATGCAAAGTTCTCTAAATGTGAATTTTGGTTAAAATCTGTGGCATTCTTGGGTCATATTGTGTCGGATGAAGGGATAAGGGTTGATACTCAAAAGATAGAAGCTGTGAAGAATTGGCCAAGACCTACGACGCCTACAGAGATTCGTGGTTTTCTTGGATTGGCAGGTTATTATAGAAGATTTGTTGAAGGATTTTCTTCTATTGTTGCACCTTTAACAAAGCTAACACACAAGGCAACCAAGTTTCAGTGGAATATGCATGTGAGAAGAGTTTCCAAGACCTGAAGAATAAACTGACTTCTACACCCATATTGGTACTTCCAGAAGGCATGGAAGGGTATGCGGTATACTGTGATGCTTCAAGAGTCGGCCTAGGATGTGTATTGATGCAGCACGGTAATGTAATAGCTTATGCCTCAAGACAGTTGCGACCACATGAAATAAATTATCCAACACATGATCTTGAACTAGCAGCCGTGGTATTTGCTTTAAAGATATGGCACCACTATTTGTATGGGGGTTCATGTTGACATTTATACCGATCATAAGAGTTTGCAGTATATTTTCAAACAGAAGGATCTCAATTTAAGGCAACGGAGGTGGCTGGAATATTAAAATATTATGATATTGATATTCTATATCATTCGGGGAAAGTAAATGTGGTAGCCGAGGCGTTAAGTAGCAAAGCAATAGGAAGCATTGATGGCCAACACACAGAAAAACAAGATATAGTCAAGGATCTACATCAACTAGCCAACTTGGGATTCGCCTTCTTGAATCTCCAAACGAAGGAATTATGGTGCGAAATGCGACAGAATCTTCATTAGTAACTGAGGTGAAAGAGAAATAGTATGCGGATCCTATTTTATTGCAGCTGAAGGAGAATGTACAACAAGGATTGACAAAGGCATTTGATCTTATGCAAGAGGGAGTGCTTCAATGCCAAAGTAGATTGTGTGTACCGGATGTGGATGATCTAAGGAGACGAATTATGATAGAGGCATATCATTCACGGTATTTTATTCATTCGGGAGCCACCAAAATGTATCATGATTTGAAAGAAATGTATTGGTGGGGTAATATGAAGAAGAACATTGCAGAATTCGTAGCTCATTATCCAAATTATCAACAAGTAAAAGTAGAGCATCAGAAGTCTGGAGGTTATATGCAATGTATAAATCTTCCAGTCTGGAAGTGGGATATGATCAACATGGATTTCATCACAGGTTTACCTCGTACACTTCGAAAATTTGATTCCATATGGGTAATAGTTGACAGACTTACCAAGTCAGCACACTTCCTACCGGTCAAGACCACCTACACAGCTGAAGATTATGCGCGGTTGTATATTAAAGAGATAGTACGACTACATGGAGTTCTAATCTCTATTATATCAAACAGGGGAGCTCAATTTACTGCACATTTTTGGAAGTCTTTTTAGAAGAGTTTGGGTACCCAGGTGAATTTAAGTACAACTTTTTATCCTCAGACAGATGGACAAGCAGAACGTACTATACAAACACTTGAAGATATGCTATGAGCTTGCATATTGGACTTTAAGGGTAGTTGGGATGATCATTTATCTCTTATTGAATTTGCCTACAATAATAGCTATCATTCAAGTATCAAAATGGCACCTTACAAAGCTTTATGTGGAAGAAAGTGTAGATCACCAATTGGATGGTTTGAAGTGGGTGAAACTGTCTTATTTGGGCCAGATCTTGTTCATCAAGCTATGGAGAAGGTTAAGGTGATACAATAGCGGTTACAAACGGCCCAAAGTCGACATAAGTCATATTCCAATGTTAAAAGAAGGGGGCTAGAATTTGCCATACATGATTGGATATTCTTGAAAGTGTCCCCAATGAAAGGGGTAATGAGATTTGGAAAGAAAGGAAAGTTGAGTCCACGTTATATAGGGTCGTATAAGATTGTCCGCAGATTTGGTCAAGTTGCGTATGAATTAGAACTACCCCAAGAACTCTCCACAGTTCATTCAGTGTTTCATGTTTCAATGCTTCGAAAATACATAGGAGATCCATCTCGTATTGCTCCCATTAAAGATGTGCAAGTTACGGAAGATCTCACATGTGAGAAAGTACCTATTGCTATTCTGGATCGACAAGTTAGGAGGTTAAGAAATAAAGAAGTAGCTTTCGTAAAGGTACTTTGGAGAAATCAACAAGTAGAAGAAATCACATGAGAAGCCGAGGAAATGATGAAGTCTAAGTACCCGCATTTATTTCAAACTGAAGAGAAAGTTCAAGATGCGGAATCGGAGCAATAACAAGTAAGTATATATAAGTATTATATCTTTGTGATGATATGAAGAATGAACTTAGACTTGAATGTGTTTATATTGGAGAATGTTACTAACATTCGAGGACGAATGTTCCTAAGGGGGGAAGGATGTAACTCCCCGTATATTTCCGAGCCTATTTGATTACCTTAACAGTTATGAAATTATTTAAACTTGAGATAGTTGGTGTATTACACACTAACTTTATGGGGCTCAATTAATCTTGTGCTAATGGGCTCAATTGAGGCCCAATATTAAGCAATAAGACATGGCCCAAAAAGGAAATGACCTATTCCAAAAGTTGACCAAGTAAACACCTCATTTATTGAACAAAAGTTGACTAAGGATGACCATTAAAGGGGGTGATTTAAAGGGACTATATAAGGTGAAAAATCAGATTTTTATTCACCACAACACACTTGCAAATTCTAGAATTCTCCAAGAGATATTTCTCTTCTCTTTCAAACCCTAAGCAACCACTCTTTTGGACAATATCATCTCCTTGCAAGCTTGGGTAAGTGTTTACTCTCATGGTTTAATATATTATATACATAAGAGGGTGTGCAAATCATTTTGGTTATGTTGACAAAGTGTTGAGCAGTTCACTATGTGTAAAATAGTCCACTTTTGCTTCTTTGTTGAAGGATATGTCTTCTATGTGGATTAAACTTGAAAGGGGACTTAAGGTCTTGAAGGATATGAATTAGACGGATGAGATGTCAATATGTTAGGATGTGGTTATGGCCCTAACTTGTTTTCTTTTTGTGTATGACTTGTGGAAATATTGTTATGTGGTGGTGTATTGAAAGGAGAATATAGTTTTGTGATGTTCATGTACATGTTGACACCATAGTTGTTTATTAGCATCAAGTTGACCTAAAATATGAAAAGGGAAGCTCACTTATGGACATGGACCATTTATTACCAAAAAAGGACTCAAAAGTGACCCCTGGCAGCCGAAACGGGAACCCGCCCTCGTAGGTGAAGCACCTGCGGGTGCAGGTGGCACCGCAGGTGGCCCTGGACAGGGCCAAGAGGGCACCTGCAGCCGCACCTCACCACCTGCGGGTACAGGTGGCTTCGCAGGTCCTTCCAGGACCTCGTTTGGCCCGTTTTTGCATCTCTTTGACCCCCCAAGGCCCCTCTACCCTTATTGGATGCAATCACCAACTTCTGGTACCTTTTGGATAGCTCTAAGGGGGTAGTCCGGAGGCATTTGAATTGTATCACTTGTGGATTGTTTTTAATGTGTTGTTGTGAAAGTTATTTGGGTGACTTGATGGAGTAAATGTGACATTATGTTAAAGAGGAAATGTAAAGTATAAAATTGGTATGAAATTCCATCGGTTTGTGATAGCTAGGTTGATGTGTGGAATGTTTTGGTATTGTTGGTATGGTGATGCAGTAACTTGTATTGTAGGAGGGTGAAATGACATTTTATGGTAGTCATGTAACTCACTATCGTCTTGTGAACTTGTAAGGTAGTTGACTTTTAATGTAAACTCCATTGTGTGTTCATATTGTAGAGTAATGGTTTAAGGAAGAGCTAAACTGTTATAGTCATACGTTGGAAGGATAAGGTATGTAAGGTTTCTCTTTTCCGTATTCTTTGGTAGCTTCTATTGTTCTCATTGTTACCGAACCTGTTTCTATTCGAAAATGTTCTAAAGTGTCTCATTTTAGGTTTGTTATAAATTGTTATTCACATGTCTCTTATTCATTGACTATTGTTCCAAAGCTCCAATAATCTTACAACCACCAATGTATCAATCTTACAAAAGTAAAGGAATGAAGTAATGCATATATGGTTATTTGAGTACGGGTGGTAGCTCAAAGGGGCGAAAGCCTAGCTATAGACGATCCCGAGATTATTGGATCAGGGGGCAGCTCAATGGGGCGAAAGCCTAGCTCGAGCCGAACCTGACAGGGGGCAGCTCAAAGGGGTATAAGCCTAGCTAGAGACGAACCTGCTTTATTGATTTATGGGTGGCAGCTCAAAGGGGCGTAAGCCTAGCTAGAGACGATCCCAATGTTATGTTCCCACTGATCAGTAGGGCCCGGGCATTATATGAATGATATTGATGGATATGAACGTAAAAGCAAAGAAAGAAACAAAGGCAATGTACATGGTTCCACACATACATTACAGTGGTTTACCAATATTGTCCATTCACTTGTATTTGATTCCATTGAAGTTCTTATGTTTCACGCAGTTACTTATAGCCTTACATACTCAGTACATTCTTTCATACTGACGTCCCTTGGGGGACTTACCTTACTTGCTGCAGGCACATGAGCTAGTAGACCTTCACAGTAGGATACGGATCATCAGCGGACTGTTGGTGAGCTCCAGTTGATTCAGGGATTTTTGAGTCATGTGTACATATTGGTTTTGGTACTGTGTGAAAGTTGTATAAAGTGGGGAATTATCCCGACTTTAGGCTTGGTTATGTATCTGTTAGAGGCTTTGTAGACATTATAAAGTTAAACGAAGGAATGTATGACCCTTTTGATGTGGTGGCCCTAACGGCCAAGTTTCATATCTATATGAATGTCTTTCCATGACTTCCGTCATTGATATCTTGTATCCATATGAGACAGAATGGTGATATGCATACAAATGTACTCGATCATAGGTTGGTTCTCTTGGGCCTCAACGACTTTGGGTGCCAGTCCGCCCCAATGGGATTTGAGGCGTGACATTTTTAGGTCGTGACACCTATCTTGGTTGGAACCCCAGATGAAATCCCTTTTGGATTTTATTGATGGAGAAGGTAATCTTAGCAAGAAGCTTGATGTATTGCATGGTATGGGTGGGGATACTGCTAAGAGAGGCCTTGGCTAGGACAATTCTCCCTGTCATGTTGAGGAAGGTGGTCTTCTACCCAGCCAGCTTGTTATTCATGTTATCTAGCACATATGGGAAGTCTCCATTAGTGAAATAATTCCTTATTATTTCAATAAACTATTACAATA
Organism: Capsicum rhomboideum; assembly: GCA_031232105.1. Classification (NCBI taxonomy): domain Eukaryota; kingdom Viridiplantae; phylum Streptophyta; class Magnoliopsida; order Solanales; family Solanaceae; genus Capsicum; species Capsicum rhomboideum. The sequence goes on from CP124716.1 coordinate 39,327,676, forward strand.
TCCAAAATACAACAAGAAAAATATTTTTCCTGAGGACCTAGTTTAGACATGTACAAGAGCTGTTAAATAGAATGAGGAATACATATGACTAGCTTTCACCATGAAATGAGAAAACGGAAGTTGCTGAAGATCTCTATCTGCATCAAACAAGAAACCTCAACTGATCCATCAACTAGGCTATACCCCAAAAAGGGTATAGTAAGAGTAGTATTAGTACAACTATACCTACTGGTACACATCATCGGTCGACCAAAGTTAAATCATGTAAACAAAATACAAAAATCCAGAATCAACATGTACTCATAGAATAAGCTAATTAATTTACTTAATCTCATGCTCCAAGTCATTACTCTTCTTACTATACTCTCCCTACTAGGCCTAATTCAATTATTACCATTTCCCGCTACTAGCTAGTCGACTCCCAACACAATATTAGCCGCTAGTTACCCACCTTCTCACCATTACATACCAATCCTAGTTACACATCTACCCATTGTTCCACTCATCAATCCAAGGGCATATAATGAACACACAAGGCAATTTAGTAAAACCATCTAAGTCAGACTTACTCATAACAAACCCCTTAGGATATCATCTAAATCATGAAAAAACACACGAAATCACCTTTATTCATATTTAATACTCAAATCAATCTACTATAAGGTGATCTGAAACATACCACCTCAACATTTGCATTCAACCAATATTTCTACTATAATTTCCACTTTACCCAACCAAGTCAAGTGAATAAACAAATCACATTTATTCAACTTGACATTGAACTTAAGTCAACCACAAGGGACTCATAAAATAATTTTATTCAATACTTTCTGAGGGAACCTCTAATTATTGTACATCATCAAGTGTTAGTTCATTTCAAGTACAATATCAACGAACCATAGCCCACAACAAGGAAACTAGAATATAAATAACAAAATATAACCCGGTTCACTCAAGAAAATATCAAACTTTCCAAATCATGGCATACACACATGCTAATGGTCTTATTATTGCCCACTAGCTATGACCTGCAGGGGACGAGCTTAGTCCATGTACCAATATGCAAAACAACTAGTGTTTGCCACCCTTATTCTAAATCAAGTATTATACCACCCTTATTCTAACGTCCCCACCCTTATTCTCCCTGAAATCCACTAATTCAATCATGATCAACCTTTATCGATTCATCTCACAACAACAAACAGTACCATAAAACAAGTAAAATCACATAGTGAGTAAATTAACCACCCATACATATCAAACAAGGTCTTTTTTTACCAATCTCATTATAGATTATCCTTTTCCAAACCTGCATTCAACAATTAACATGTTCCACATTCATTAGCATGCATTGTAACTAAATAAACAAACAATCAGTTAACATACACTCGTACAATCAACTTGTGTTTTAACTTCAATTCGACAATCACCTATTCAACAGACATTAGTGCCCAGAGCCAAGCAACATCTAATAAGTGAGTATACACACAACTAAATCGGTCAACTACCTATTTTATGCTTACATAAATATACATACTTGCGCCCTCTCCCAAGTCCTTAATTTCTTTCTACTACAACACCATTAACTCCTCAACTTCAATCTTAATACTACGTCATCATAATCTTGGTTACTTCCAAACTACTACTGATTCTCTTACCAACATGTTAGTACACCATATCCACAATCCCTAACTAGAACTTATATTGTACACATCAAGCATTACTTAACCGAATAAGATTTAAGGCATTAGCACCAACTTTCCTCCTAACTCATCTTCTTTTAAGGACTATCCCCAAGATAATAACCATTTCATTACCATTTTACCACTCAAATTGCATGCATAATGAAATAGTTAATAAGCATTAGCAATAATTCACTACACAATTTACATAAACATTAAATTCATTTGTGTTGCCCTAATTTACTTGTTTAATCCATTCAACCACCTTGCATGTAGGCTTAGGCATGAAATCTCCCATCAATCTATATTATGAACACGTTTTCTAATCGAGTTTTACTACTCAAATTAAACCTAGCCTACCTGAGTGCCAAGAAACTGCTACAGAGGAATGAACTCTTATTCCTTGGCCCGTTCTAGTAATTTCTGGTGTGAAAACCGTAAGGAAACTTTGAGATTTGCCCTTCTTAAGTGTACCTCATCATTTCTACCATTTCAGGGTCTTGAGGCAACCCTAGGGGTTTTTTAGAAGGAGGCAACATTCTGGTGTAAAACTGAAAAGAAAAAAGGTTTTAAAATTTACAGAGAGACTGCTCGAGATCCTGGTAAGTGGCCTACATACCGCTACAGAGGCACCGCTAAAGCGGAAAACTCTTGCTATAGCAGGATGACGTCAGCCCGTTCCCCAAATTTTTCCCACTCTAAAATTGTCTAACAATAGTCTTTAGCGGACCTCTTAAAGATTTTTAATATAGTTTCCATACCCAGTTCTCTTTGGATGCGATGATTATAGTAATGACGGAACAAGTCATTACATTATTTCACTGGAAACCAAACTCAATGACCTTTAATTTGATAGGTAGCATAACCTCTAACTCCCTATATCTTGGAATATACCTATTCGAAGTTATAAACATGGTCACTTAGTATTGTCCCCAATTGATTACACTTTCACATTTGGCTTTCCTTTATTTGTGAACTTTGTCTTTTAAAACCTTATACATTCCAAATATTTCAAATTCAAGAAATTAAATCGACGTCAACTTAATTGTACATTTACAAGTAATTACAGGGTGTTACATTATCCCCTTAAAACCATTCCTCCCCGAATGAAGTTGAGACTTACTAGAAACTTAACTTTGATACTTATCGAAATCTCAATAGAGTTTCCTCTATAAAAAAACTTATCCAAAACCCACAGCTAACCATAATACATATAAACTCCACTTCACAGAGCATCACAACAAATGTAGCACATAATTAAATGGCAAAGTTACATAAATAGCTAATGTTAAGACTTAATTGGGGGGGGGGGCTATAACTAAAGATTACTAATTACTCTCTCCGTTTAAAAACGAATGACCTATTTTGACTTGGCACGGAGTTTAAGAAAATAAAGAAGACTTTTGAATCTTGTGGTCCTAAATTAAAGTTGTGTCAAATGTACCAAAATGACCTTTAATCTTATGATCTTAAACATGCCATGTGGAAAGTTGAAATTAAAGTATTGTAAAAAAAAGGAAAGGGCCATTCTTTTTGAAACAGACTAAAAAGAAAAGTAGGTCATTCTTTTTGAAACGGAGAGAGTACAATTCATAGCAACAATTTAAAAAGAAAGAGAGTGACGAGCGAGACTATGAGAGATAAGAGAGAGGTAAGTGAGATTGGGAGAGAGAGAGAGGCGAGAGGTGAGAGAGGAACTGATTTGTATATGACATATTTCAGTTGCATTTGTCTATGATATAATGATTTGTCTATGACACATTTCAGTTGCATTTGTATATGACACTTTTTTTGTATATGACATATCTCAGTTGTATTTGTATATGGCATACTCATGCAGATACATTTGTATCAAATTGTATTTGCATATTGAAATTAAAACTTGTATATTACATCTTTGTATATACAAATACATATTAAACAATTATACAATTTGCATCTGCATTTGTATAATACAATTGAAACCAAAAATACAAATACCTCATACATATTGACACATATACAATTGATACAACTATACAAATAAATTTTATATAATGTATTTCAAATGTAGCTCCGTGTATATACAAATTGATACATATATACAACTCTTCCACTATACCTATACCTAATATATATACAATTTGTATCTGCATTTGCATATTACAACCGATACATATACAATTGATGCATATACAACTCTTCCACTATACCTAATATATATACAATTTGTATCTGCATTTGTATATTACAACCGATACATATACAATTGATGCATATACAACTCTTCCACTATACCTATATACATATACCTGTACCTAATACGTATATAATATATACACATAGGTTGGGAATACGTTGGATACATATACCTATACCAAACTACCTATGCCTAATATATATTCAATAGATACATATACAACTCTTCAATAGCTAAACCTATACAACTCTTCCATTAAGGATATATACTCCCCCCGTTTCAAAAGGAATGACCTGTTTTGACTTGACATGGAGTTTAAAAAAATAAAAAAGACTTTTGAATCTTGTGGTCTTTAATTAAAGTTATTTCAAATGTACCAAAATGCCCTTTAATCTTGTGGTCTCAAACATGCCACGTGGAAAGTTGAAATTAAAGTATTGCCAAAATAGGAAAGAGGTCATTCTTTTTGAAATGGACTAAAAAGAAAAGTAGGTCATTCTTTTTAAAATGAAGAGAGTGTATATATATATATAAAAAGAGAGAGAGAATAGACGAGATTGAGGAAGGAGAGGCGATAGAGAGGACAGAGAGAGCGAGAGAGAGAAAAAAAAGAGAGAGGGCAGAGAGAGAGAGACAAGAAGAAAGAGAGAGAGAGATGGGGGGAGGGGAGAGGGGGAGGAGGGTGGCGAGAGAGAGAGGGGGAGAGGAGAGTTATAAACCCTATAGCTAAGCTTAACTATAGATGGTAATTGTTGTAAATATTACCCATGTATGATAATTATGGGCTCTTCTTTCTTATGCTATGTAATTTTTCCTAATTAAATAACAAATGGGACTTCGCTTGCCCAACACTTCACATAAAGACTAAGGGTGTACAAACCAAATCTCAAGCAAAATCGAACCAACGAATTAAACCAAATCGAGGAAAAAAACCCGACCTATGGTTTGATTTTGTTGGTTGGGCGTTAGAAAATAAAAACCGATCATTCTTGGTTTGATTTGATATTAACAAAGAAAAAGTCAAATCAAACCGACATAATACATATATAATTTTAATATTTTAATACATAAGAAATATTAATTATAATCTACTTTCTAAATACTTTTTAAATTAGTTTATAGTTTTCAATGTTTAGATATATTATTTCAAAATCCAAATCTAAAGGCCAAATAAAAACCTAATAAGAGAAAACATACTTCGTTGTTTTCTAGAGAATTTCAAATCTGAAGTATCTTCTCCTCATTCATGTCGTTCTGCGCTAGTGTTATTTTCAACTAAATTTGCATTGAAATTAGTTAGACAACAAAATCTTCCACCCCATGGCTTTTCTACTAACTTCTCCCTCAAGTGCAAATATTGGATCTTCGCCACTCCATTTGGAAATCCACATAACTTAGTTAAGGTAGTACAAAAGTAAGATATCTTTCGAATTTTTTTTATTTGGTATGCTTCCTGCAATGTTTGTTGGCCTAGTTGTTAATGCACTAATGCTGCTTTGAATGCATTAGATTTGTTAGTATATTGTTTTCTAATTTGTTAGTAGTTTTTTTTTTCTTCTAAATGTTTTATTTTATTGAAGCTTATATAATCCAATTACATCTTTATTTATAGTGTAATTGTAAAAAATTTGAGAAAATAAAAAAAAATGTATTAAACTGAAATTGAAAAAACCAAATTTATGTTGATTTGATTTAGTTTATATATTTAATAAATTAACATAATTGATTTAGTAATTTTTAATGAAAAATCAAATCAAACCGAGCTATGTACACCCCTGATAAAGACACCTACAAATAGAGTACCTTTAAATTTTTTATTATCAAATGCCCCCTATATGACTCCAACTTAAAAATTTCCAAAGAAAGTAATTTTTTTGTTTTTGGTTTCATGGCTAAAACCCCTTTGTTAGAATCTATGAAAACTATTTAAAAATGGCAAGTCTGGCCAAGATTGATGAGTCACTTACCGTGAGGGCGGCGAGGCAAACTTCATCAAGGGAGAGGAAAGCAATATGGAAGCGCTAAGAGCCTCATACGCAGACTCTGATTCCTCTGACTCCGAATCTGACCCCAATCCAACCCCTCCACAGCCCTCAGCTTCTACATCAATTACCCGTCTGCCTCCACCTCCTATTTCCCTTCTTCACCCACCCAACTCTCTTGGTACTAACTTTCTTTTCCAAACTTTTACCTTAAACAAGATCATTTATGCCTACTAAATGTTTGCTTTTTTGCTTCTCAAGTTTCTTTGGACTCTTTGCCAACTACTCAAGTCAATCGCGTTCGAAGCTTTCCTCATGTTGAAGGCAATTATGCTTTACATGTCTACATCCCTGGTAATTTCTTCTATCGCATTTTGTGCTTTGCTCTGTGAACATTTCAGATTCCTATATTTTTATTAGCACGGTACATATTCCCCTCTTAAATTGGCTTCGGCTGACATCTATGTCCTCCAACTTTGGATGTGCACACGTGGACACTTAAACTTGTAAAGTTGAATAAGTATACACACGCATCCTACTTGGCAATTTGCATGAGAAACACTAGAACTAATTTGTATTATGCCTCGTAGTACGCGTGTCTCTTCTTGTGCACACTCAAAGTTGGAGGGCATGCCCACTGAGGCCAAATTAAAGGACAATTTTATTTTTGTGAATTGAGTAAAGAGCAGGATAATCCAATTGTGCAGTTTTTATTTAATCTCTTTTTGCCATATTTTTATTGGTTAGTTTATTGATAGGTTGTTATAAAAATGTTTTTCTTGATGTTCATAATTTTCTTTTACTTCTAGTTCATATACCATCTACAACAAGGAAGGAGCTGGCCAGTTTTCTGAAGAAGGTCACAGCACTTGTACCTACTCTACATGCTGTTGATGTTGATGTACCATTGAGTGGTTTGTTGAAAGATGAATCGTTGCTTGAAAAAGTGGTGTTGGGTAGAGAGTTTCACATTAGTTTGGGAAGAACTGTCCCTCTCCGCGTGCATCAGATTAATTCGATGGTCTCCATGCTTCGTCAAAAGCTTCAATTTCAGAGGAGGTGAGGTGACAATAGTGTTAAGCATTCTATCTCTGATTTTGTTTTGGGCAAAACCTGTGGTGTATTTATTAATCGTTGTCTATTAATGCACATAGGTATTTGATAGATTTTAACAAATGGGAGATCTTTGTTAATGATGATTCAACTCGCACATTTATGTCATTGGAAGTTGTAGGAGGAGGCTTAGCACAGGTATGGAAAATGCCATTTCTTAAGTACTTGTTGGAAGCATGGTTTGCTGTTTTGGGCTGTCTCCACTTCTAGATGAACTCTGGAGATGCTTAAAGTCATACATATGCTCCTTGTAGAGAAGTTTGTTGTTGGTACATCTTCAATGCCCCTTAACATAAAATAGATATTGAGGCACATGCTTCTTGTGCTAAATTCAATTTTCCGATATTTAAGAGCTAATGGAAAGTAATGTAACTTGAGATAAAGAGAATATGAGACAGTTCGGAGAAAAGGATTGTTAGGAGATGGAAAAATCTACCCTAGTGACTAACCCTTCTCTTTCCTCGTTAGTGAGGTGGTTATGACAATGTCTAAGAGACAAAAAACGTTACAAAAGGCTTGTCCCCAGGGCTTTGGTTTAGTGGTAAGAGCGCAACTTGTAATGTGTAGGTTACACGCACGTTAGGGGCTCAAACCCTGTTGCGGACAAAAACTTTGTATTTAAGTGGAGAAGAGTAGAGGGGAGGGCCCAATATTCATTGAGTTTTGAACTGTGCGCCTGTGGCCTTTGGGAATTTATTGGCTATGCCCCAAAAAAAGAAACAAAGAAAAGAATTACAATAGGATTCACAATTTGAGTTGGATCAAATCTTGCTATCCCATATTTAGTGGCGGTAGCGGTGTGTTCTGAATCATAAGATCTCTTATGATGCCTTCGATTTCGAGAGAGATATATCAATGTGAATGGAAGCTGCCTCTATGGTCAGCCATAAGGACTAGGAATGTGTTGATTGGTAGGTGTGTGTGTTGTATCAATCAAGTTGATATTCATGGCTAGTCTAGGCAATTATAAACTAGAAATACAGGCCCACAACTAAAAGAAGGTTATCTCCCTCTATCTGGGTAATTGGATTGGAGTTGCTGCTTATGTGTATTGTCAAAACGTCCTCTTCCACGGCCACAGTCATCTACTGTAAGGTCTGTGCATGGTATATTTTTCTTGTAGGGCCAGTATATCCATAAGCTTCTCTTTACCGGTGGGGTTCAAATAGATTCGTAAGAATGTTCACAACTGATATTGTTTATTGACAAACATTGAAAAACTGAAACTAAAATTAACAACTTTGGAAAAATTATTAAATCTTGCCACAAACTTGATGAAGCTTCAAGACTAAATGTCCTTTACGTTTAGGAACATGTTTGACATGATTCTGGATAAGGGCAGGCCGGTGCACAAACATCCCGTGTTAGCAGGATCTGGGGAAGCAGCCATTAGTTTTGGATAAACTGAAGATATATTGATTCAACCAGAAATGCCCATTAACACAAGAATAAAGAAGTAAAGGTCAACCATTGAGCCAAGCACGCATATTGTTTTTGTCGAATAAAGCTATTCAAAACAACATATGCAATAAGGAATGCAAAATCAAGAGTGACTATACTCGTGTCAAATTGCAATGTGATTAGCCAAAGTTTCTTTTAGCTAAGTAGAGATTGAGAAAGAAATGGATGATGTATTTATGGCAGACATATATAATTGATAGGCCAACAAGTTTAGGGAGGAGGATGACAAATAGTTGATGTCTTTAGCAACCCAAGAACGTGGTCTAGTGGTGGGGGAGATCATCAGGTCTCAGGTTCAAATTCTAGCCGAAATAAAGATAATTTCTTCCCATTTGCTCAATTGTTGGTGGACCGTGTTGCCCAGTACTGCCGGTGGGAGGTGGTAGCGCAAGCTAGCCTGGACATCACCGTCTTAAAAAAAAGGTTAATACAGTTAGAACTCTCTATAACACTACCTCGTTATAAAAACAATTCACTGTAGCGGCCTGATTTTCTCCAGAATCGATTTTTCATGTTATATTGTACTTCTCTATAGTGACATTCTACTTATAACAACAATGACGTTTATCATAGTGGTACACTCTTTGTAAAATTACCTCTCTATAACAGCATACTTAAATATTATGTAATAATATTTTGTAAGAAATATATTATATACAAAATAAAATACCAAAATATTTACGGTAATCATCATTAATGTCATGCACACAGTAAATTTCAAGTACGAATATCTAATTTAAAGGAAAAAAAGTGTATTTAAAATGGTGCACATCAATTATTTCATAACTTCACGAGGAAAATGTTACTAATGTTTGCTTCTTTTTTATTTTTTTTATTTTTTATATTCATGCTCTTTCTAATTTTGCATACTTTTGTTTATAACAGCTAAATGAGATATGAACGTCAGATGCCAGTATACATATATAACAACACCTCTCTATAACAACCATGAAATTTTCGAACAAACACTGCCATTATAGAGAGGTTTGACTTTATTTTTATAAAAGTCACCGTAATAGGTTGGCCAACAAGGTTAGCTGGTAATACATGAACTTTTGTTACCAGTAAAAAAACCATTAGCTTTTGTTTTTTTATATGTATTTTAACCAAAACAAGGAGTAAGTCAGGAGAGGGGTGCAATGCCAGGTTTGAAGTGAATGGATAAATTAAAAACTAGATTAGAACTGGGGTTTCCCCTATAGCTAATGGTGGCAGCAGCGTAGGGCATGCTTGGCGCTTTTCACTGAAAGAAAGCTCCTTATGCAAGCATTATCCATTACCTTACAATTCAAAAGCTGCATTGTGGGGTTGTTAGAGGTTTTGGTGGTTCTGATTGTTGACTTCTAATCTTAGGTGTGTCTCTGGTTATCTCTGGATAATGCTTCCGATTGTTGACTTCTAAGCATTATCTGATTGTTGATCAACTAATGCTCTACATGGTCCATTAGTGTTCATCTTTCGTATGTGTTTCAATTATGGAAAAATGAGTTTGAACTAAGCTCTCTACTATTTTTCTCTGGCATCATTCATGCCAATTTAGATAAAAGCTTATTGTTCTTCCTTGTCCTCCTGTGTCTTGCTAATATAGTTATTTCATTTTTTTGAGGCAAGGGAGGAAACTTACTGTATTTCGCGTGCCTCAGATAAGAAAGCAAATCCAAGCTGTTGATGAAGTCTACAAACTTCACAACCTTCCGGAATTTTACAAGGTTGACCACATAAACTATGTTTAATTTACTGCAAGTTTCACTTTTAGTTAGTGTAATGATGTTTCTACTTCAAATGAAAAATTAAATTTACTTGGATTTGGCTAGCGTTGTGGTATCTCGTCTTGTTGTTTGTTTTTATGATTTTTGTTTGTTCTTGCTATCTGTTCTAAGCCGGGGGTCTATCGGAAACAACCTCTCTACTTCTTCTGAGGTAGTGGTATGGACTGCGTACACTTAACCCTCCCCAGACCCCACCTGGTGGGAATTCACTGGGTATGTTGTTGTTTACTTGGATTTGGTGGCAGGATCCACGCCCGCACATCTCATTAGTTTGGGCATTGGGGGACATCAGGGACACCCTGAAGAGAATGGTGGAAGAAGAGATGAAGAAATACAAAGCGGGATCGAGTTCACAGCAGAAATGTATTTTCACAAGCAAATTCAGTGGCATTTTGTGCAAAATAGGCAACAAGATGCATGAAATCTGCAAGTTTCAAGAAGAATAGCAGTTATTTGTTGATTCCTAATTAACCTTCTCAGTTCAATCCACTATGTATCTCCCAGAAGGCTAAGAAGGATTTGTTATTGTAAAAAGTCGAACTGAACTAGAGAAAGACTCAACTCTGTTCTGGAATCTCTGCCCAATATGTGCTGAAAGAAGATAACAAGTGATGAGTGCATATTCCCAGCATATCAACGATGTAGTAATTACTAACTCGTAAAAAGGTTTGACCTAACTAATTTTTTGAGTTTCAGATTCATTATTTGAGAAAAAATCAATGTGAGAGTGAGCCCTTAAAATGTTATTCCTGCTGTATTAGATGCATATCTGGATAATCTTTAAGCTATATGAAGTGACCTATATCTCTATTTAGATATATGAAAAGACAAAAGAACACTTCCGTCTTGGATACCTTTCAACAATAGTACCTGGATGTTACGAGGAAAAAATTCATTTAATGTTATCAGTAATTTCCTTCGCCAATTGGTCTATTTTTTTTAAAAAAAAAATTGGGGTAGGGGATTACAACGTGGGAATCGAACTGTCACCAACAAGGTGGAAGTTTAGGTAACTAAGCTACTAAGATTCTCCGCCAATTGGTCTATGTTACTCAAATTTTCCCTCAAAAAAAAGAAATATCATCTTTGCTAACTCAGATTTTCCCTCAAAAAAGAAATATCGTCCTTGCTAACTTCCATATCATATGGTATTCGAGACAATTTCTTATTTCCCAATGTCTTCCACGGAACGCATGATTGACTGATTGGTACCTCTATTCTTTATTTAGGGTGTGGACTCTTTTGCAGTAGTTTGTTTTTCTCCCTCTTTTTTTTTTTTTTAAACAGACGTAGCAGTTATAGATTGGGGAAAAAACAAACTGAGACGCGCGTGATAGTAATACGAGCTTAATGAATATAGACTTAGCATCATAATAGATTCTACTATATTATTTTTCAAGTTTTAGACAGAAGATATAGGATATATTATTGCTTTGTGACAGAGAAAAGAGAGATACAAACTAGGACCTGCTCATTAGTTCTAAATTGTAACATGTTTTAGAAAGTAAGACCAGCAGAAATTTCCAAGTACATCAAACCAGAATGAGTTCATATCGAATTGATCGACGGAGTTATAGGTAGAACCATCGGGAATGGAACATGGCTGAGAGTACTCAAGCCATTCAGCAACACCAATATTTGTGTTTTCCATGTCGTAAACTCGTTGATCGTCAACAAGTGAGAAATTCGCAATCTGATCCATAATTTGATTTTCTTCACATGTAATAGTGCTGCTGCAGGGTAAACAAACATCAGTTGATAATGAACTGCTGTTGTTGATCGTTTCAAGCACGAGTCTTCCTTGAGTACTATTTTTCTTCTCAGTTTCTTTGGTTTGTTTGCGGCCTTTCCTAGTCATGGGGCATCCTGATTTTTCAGTCCAAGATGCTTCTTTAAGTGGAATTCGCGACGAAAATGAGCCATGATATGGCAAAAGTGACCAAAATAAGCCACTAGTTTATTTTGTTACCAAAATAAGCTAAACGCTATAAATTATAGCGTTTTATGAAAAAAACTTAACGGTAACGTTAATGTCGGCCGTTTTGAAAAATTGTTCTAAAACGTTATTTTAAATAACGTTTTGTGAAAAACAAAACGCTATAATTTATAGCGTTTTGTTTTGCCAATATTAAGACCCTGCAATCTCAAATCTCCAACAACCCCAGCCATCTCCACACACACCCCCCCTCCCCAAATCACTACATAAGAAGGTAACACTTATGAATTCTTAAACTACCACTTTCAACATATTCATCATTTTTATCATTTCTTTATTTTTCTTCACTAACAATCTGAAAGATGTCTTCGGAACCAAAAGTTCGAGTTTTTTTTTTTGGGGGATGGTGAAATTATTTATGATGGAAACACCATACATTATAATTGTCCCCCAAAATACAATGTTAAGTATTCAATTAATCTTCCATTTAAAAAATTATGTGATTCACTTTATAAAAGGATGGCTTTGACTCGTACCGATTATAAATTGATTATAATTGGAAAATATCCGACCTCATTTTTAGCACAAGGCCAAGTAAATTTTGGTGAGTGGATTATCAATAATGACAATTCGTTGAGAGATTTTTTAAGCGCTCCGACAGACTCTATAGATCAAATCAAGCTAACTGTGCTTGAAGTCTATGTTAGGACGGAGCGTAGGACTAGTCATCGGCTTTCTCCTTTACCGAATGATGTCCATCGTCAGTTGGAAAATCGCAACATCCCTAATGAAGTCCATGTAAGTCAATCGTGTGATTTTCCTCACACAACTCAATACCAAAATCTTCGTACCGACAAATATGATTTTAATTTGAACGAAGCTATTAATGAAAATGACTGGTACTGCCCTTTCATTTGTGTTGTTTCTACTAATAAATTTTAATAATAGCAATTTTAATTTTTAATTTTTTTTTTTTTGAAGTAGTTTAACTAAGAATGAGATGAATATTGCTTCAAGTTATGGCCAAGATAACTATTTTGGACAGTCATCACAATTTGGGCTGATGGAAAATGTTGGAACATCCTCAAATATTTATGCCTCGTCTAATTTTGGTGCAGCTGACTATTATAGGTATGTGTACCATTGTAAGTTTTATTTACCTAAATTTAATATATGTGCCAACTATTTATATTTTTTTGGCACATATAGAAAAAAAATTACGCTTGATGAGCACAACGTTCCCACGAATATCGATGATGATAATGATCAGCCAAATTATCGATCAAGTTCACATACTGATAGTGATGATTTGCCTAATGCTGATGTATCTGGAGATGAACTACCATTTGAAGCGTCATCCGGCGATGATGAATTTAGGATTTTCAATCGATCACCAAGACCAATGTCCATGATTCCTGTTCATGCGGAAGAATCTTTGACACCACCGAATCTACAGTTAGTACCCAGATCACCATCATTGCATATGCTCGAATTTTATTATCTTGAAATTCCTTTTCTTGATCATGTGCCAGATGATCCAGATGTATTTGTCGATACCCCTGGTGATCATTATAGATCACAAGGTACATGGCGTGAACCACAAGATTTTATGAATAGTAATATTTATGTTGAAAAAGACATGTTGTTCAAGACAAAGATGGATGTGCAAAGGGCGCTTAAACTTTTACACTACAAGTGGGCGAGGGAGTACTATGTCATTAAGTCGACAAAAACATCATGGCGAATTTGTTGTAGGCGTGTAGATCAAGGATGTAGATTTAAGGTCACTGCTTATAAGTCTGCTGATGTTAATATGTGGAAAATTGGGTCATACAATGGTGAACACACGTGTAATATGGGTACGTGTCGTGAAGGACACTTCAATTTGGATGTTGAAATGATTGCTTCCGTTCTTTGTACTGATATAGAAAAAATGCCGAGGTACTATTTTTTTCACAGATAATTTTACTTTTGTCTCTTAATACTTTTTTTTTGAAAAATTAATATCATTTGAACATCTCAGGTTTCCTATCAAGGACTGCCAGACAGCTATCCTTAAAACATATGAAAAAACGGTAAGTCGAAGAAAGGCCTAGCTCGGACGCAAGCGTGCATTTGAAAAGATTTATGGCACTTGGGAGGGATCTTTCAGTCAATTGCCTAGGTACATGGCTGCTTTGGAACACTTCAATCCAGGAACTGTGGTCGAATGGAAGTTAGCGCGGCATGATAATATCAATGAAGATGTATTCAACTTTGTCTTCTCGACATTCAAACCGTGTATTGATGGATTCTTTTATTGTCGTCCTGTTATATCAATTGACGGGACACATGTGTACGATAAATATGACATCAAAATGTTGATTGCTGTCGGAACAGACGGTAATGGCTCAATATTTTCCTTGGTCTTTGCAATAGCGGCTAATGAGAACAAAGAGACTTGGTCCTTATTTTTGGATCACTTGCATCATCATGTTGTCAGGGGCCATACAGACGTCACACTGATATCAGATAGACATCAGGGAATACTTTCCATTTTGTATAGTACGCTTGATTGGCAGGCCCCATTTGCTTACCACCGATTTTGTTTAAGGCATTTTAAATATAACTTTTCTAGTAAATTTAAAAATGCTACTCTAAACAATCTTCTATGGGCAGCTGCAACACAACATCAGGAGATGAAGTTTTTGGAAAAAATGCAGGAGATTCAAGAAATTAGCTTGACAGCGTATGCGTGGTTAATGAGGTATGATCTTGACAAATGGACATTGCACAAGGATGGTGGTAGGATATGGGGCATGACGACAACAAACAACTCTGAGTCCTTCAATGGGCTCTTGAAGGCAGCAAGGGGCCTACCAGTTACTGCGATGTGAGACTAACTTATAAGCAGGTTGTGGACAGGTTTGTTACAAGATCGGCTTATGGTATTCGTCTAATATCGAAAAATCAAAAATGGATGCCAAATCCATTCAAGATTTTTGAGGATAATCGTTTAAAGTCAGAACGACACACGCTAATAAACTATCACCAGCAAAGGGACAACATATTTGAGGTGCAGACGCATATGCAGCATGGCCGTGGTGGAAATAAACACATCGTTAATGCGTCGCAAGGATTATGTCAATGTGGTAAATAAAAATCATATCACATTCCATGTTCACATGCAATTAGGGGATTTGATCAAATTGGGCACCAAGCATGGGATCATATAGCACAAGTATTCAGTGTACGCAATTATGTAAAAGCATACTCCAGGCAATTCAATCCACTCGGCGGTGAGGCGTATTGGCCTGAAAGTCCTTTTACTATGATAGCAAATAAAAGATTTTTACGAAAAGTGGATGCCAAAAAGATCACTCACATACATAATGAAATGGACATTTTAGCAAGTACGCTCTCTCGCAAGTGTTCATTGTGCAAACATACTGGTCATGATAAGAGTAATTGTCCTTCGCGAGATCGCAATGCTAGTTCATCTAGGGTTAGAAATACCTCATGTGGTGGTAGTACTTAGCGGATTTGATTTCATTGTACTAATCTCATCATTTGTTGAACGTGTTGTTTGTACTAATGTAATGATCATTTTTTCTGATATCTATGCATTTTTATACTGTTATGAAATGTCTAGATATCATTTAATAATCTCAAAGAAAATATTATTGGTACTAATCATTCTGGCGGAGTTTCTGGAATAAACTCTACGTCGCTTTAAGATGAAACAAAAAGTTAGTGATTATTTTTGTTTTGTAGATTATCGTACGACGTGAAGATTACTTTCTTTTTGAATTATTAACCGCTTGTGGGACCATGTATCATATAAAGTTACAATTATTTCTAACGAGTCAATCAAATAATGACAATTCGTGGTAATTTCTAACACGAACATTTAATTTGAGAAACTATATTTACAAATTAATTCAAATTACTATGTTCCATATCCCCTTTTACGTAGAGCATTTATCGGTCTAAATCCATCGCCGTCCATCCTTGACTTAGTTGGTGTAGTTTCCTTCTGCTTTTTTAACCTTTTAGTAGGTAGTTTCTTCGCGGGTGCTTGAGACGAGAGTCGAAAGAAGCAACGTCCATCTGAAAAAACAAAATAATACACAATATCTATATTAGTTGGATGATATTATTAAAAAACTTCATATTCAAGGGCGTCATACAGTGTGAGGCTAATGTGAACAACTGCTTTACTTATTAGTAGAAGTATGTGTGTTATGACCACAAAGGAAAATATAATGTGTAAATCATTCAGCCATTAGACCAATACTCACATTTGTTGATATTACGTAATCCATTTCTTGATACCTCAACATTGTTTTTTAGCATTAGTTAGCCCAACAGATTTGAATAATCACAAAAATGTTCTCCTAAATATCAATGTAAATCAACAAAAACAATCACAGTTTAAAGTTCAATAATCTCTTTGCTCTTAATAATATAAGAATACAAATTCATGAACTTCACGATGTCTTAAAGAGGAAGCCACCAAGTCCTTTATTTTCAAGAAATTAAATTCTTATAACAAGAGAAAATAGCATACACTAATCCAGTTCACTTCTACGAGAACTATGTTCATCAGTTGTGTATCACACTTTATGACCAACCAAAAATGATTTTCACTTAAAGAGTGTGTATTTAGAGTTATGAGTTAAACCTGTGTGTAGACTTGATCTTCCTGGCCTGTAAAACATGTCGGGTGCGTGGAGGCAGGAAGACACGAAATAGGAAGCTACAATCAAAATTAAACAGAGGTCAACTCTTAACAATATTTATTTACACAAAACATAACAAAATAGTAATTAAAATAAAGAAAATGTATTAAACCTCCGAGTAGACAGGATGTCCAGTGGATGCCGACAGGATATCACTCTGGCCCATCTGGCCGGCTTGGTCAGCGATGGCAACAGTAGTAAAAGTGTCAAACTGAAAAAAAATATTAAACAAAAGTTATATATAAAGTATAAACAATATTTGTAAGTAAAACTTTAGCGTAACATATAAAATCTGGGTTGCCTCAACTTGATCGCAAATCGATCCCGGAAAAATATCAACACTCAGCGTCTCCCAGGTAGGATTCACCGTAGAAACATCAAAAACCTCATCGGATTCACCATACACAGTATCAAATATATTTGAAAGATCCATACGATACTGCTCGACTTTTTCTCCAGCATTTTGTGTACTAGATGGTCCCTACAACAAGACAGAATCTATTAGAAATTTATAGTAATACACAATTATTTAGTTAATGAAAAAGAGGTTATTAATTACCTGCAAATCCGACATATAACCAACACTACCTATAGTCGATCCGTAGCTCAGACGTACTCCCTCCACATCTCGCGTAGGTTTTCCGCCTGCAGGCCTCAGTGGTAATGGCAAAGGCATTCTATAAAGACTGTCAATGTTCGGAATAGGCTCAACAAATGGACTTGCAGGAGTGGTAGATGATGGCTCATCAAGCAAAGCATGCACTACTGCGTCGCGGGCTCGTCCCCGATCTTGAGGCTTTTGTCGTCCTCTACCTCGGCCAGCACCACGTCCCTGTACTCGATCATTTACACTAAAATGCAAGGGATCTCCCTCAAATACTGGTCCATCGGGTTGTACGGGATACCTAGCCTCCTGTAGAGTGTGCATAACCAACCTATGTAATGAATCTCCACACGATGTATGGTCAGGATCCCGCTGCAACTCTAGTGAAAAAGTAAGTATCTTTTGAAGTCCTCTCGACATCGCAGAAGCACTACTAGCGAAATGCACAAATCCGGCTTTACTAAGTACCTGTAGTGCAGGGTTGCCTATCAACAACCGTCCGTGATTTAAGAACCACCGAATATAATCTCTCTGTACAACATCAAGAACCGGAAGAGCTAAACTGGTATGCCGGTGGCCCCACTTATCAGAACAAAAATCTAATGTTTCAATGAGTTGCTGATCCAACCTATTACGCTGATCATGGTTAAAGTGACTGGGATCCCATTTTGGTGCCTGGGGTATATTATGTCGGTGACCAAACTGTCTCATGACACGGTCAGACACGTGCCACTCAGCTATCTCGATGCAAAGCATAGGCACTCGTGCACTCCATAAAGCCTCGTCAATCTTGCAACATCCAGGCAGTCCATCCAATATAGAAGCATACGGTGTCCATAAAAACTATATCAAATAAAGATAATTAAATGAATTAATAAGGTAGCCTATACATTAAATCACAGAACAAACAACAATGGATGTACTAAAATTATAAAAAATAAAAAATCACATAAAAAAATTAACACACTTTGATCAAAAAAATTCAAATAGCATCGTTAAAAGCTTATTAATCATAAATCACACCTAAAACTACGATAAAAAATTTTAAATTAAATTACAAAAATATATTCCTTGATAAATTTGACTATAATCCTAAATAGACATAGAATAGATAAACTTACAACTATTAAATCATATACACAACTACTTTACCAATTTTAAACAAATAAAGTAAGCAAAACACAACAGATATTAATACTATATAGTCCTACACCATGACACTGCTTCAATGATCGCAATATAATTTATATTTATAACAAATCAATCACTTAAATATTTTATATTTTAAAAAACAACTTCTGCAAATTGAAAGTGCTAAACAGTAAAGGTTACCTGCTCATCCGTCATGCGATCAATCTGATCTCTGATAGTAATAAGATGATGATGTGCCTCATTTTTACGTTCAA
This sequence comes from Capsicum rhomboideum, assembly GCA_031232105.1. Classification (NCBI taxonomy): domain Eukaryota; kingdom Viridiplantae; phylum Streptophyta; class Magnoliopsida; order Solanales; family Solanaceae; genus Capsicum; species Capsicum rhomboideum. The sequence continues at coordinate 39,346,529 of CP124716.1, forward strand.
TCCCTTCCGTCCATCTACTGCCATATGGAAGGGCAGTGTCATCATCCTCCGGATCATATAATCCGGGTTGTAAAGGCAACATCCTCGTCCAACACCATACCTTAAAGTGACCAAATAAAATATTTAAAAAATAAACACTCCAATGGAAAATAATAAATAAACACACCAAACATAATATATTTTAGATATATACTCCCTCTACTCCATATTAAATGCATGGTTGAGCATTACCTCAACAATTTAATTATTTTGGACTACGAGTATATCATAACATTTGTGCTTGATAAAACATGCTATGCTACTCCCTCTCCATATCCATAATTTCCTTATTATTGCTAAAATATTATTCTGTAACTAAATGTTACTAGCCATCATTTGCAATTTAATTAAAAATAGTCACTTTTTCAGACAGAAACTATAACTCCACAAAAATAACCTTAGCTAAAATACAAATAAAAATTCAGCAATTTTTTTTAGTGTTTGAAACTTTTATAAGTAAAATTATAAGAAATAGTGCTGGAGTTCGAAAGTCTTTACAATATCCATCCATAATATTTAGGTTGAATAATAAAGTCATTTGAATATGTTAACTATGTACAGGAAATTTAGATAGTACTTTCGCTCTTTAAATTTTCAATATTCATTGTATGCATTTTTAAATATTTAATATTTTCAATGTTCATTTTAATCAGATAAGCAATTTAGTTACCTGGATGAGTGAAAGAAATTCGCATAGGTCACTTGAATTTCGGAAAGATGAATGACAAAGTGACCTGTATAAGTAAGCCAAGACTGCGCTGCCCCAACTATAGAGACCAACCTTAGCCATGGGATCTACAAACGCCAAAAATCTCAAACTAATCTTGTTGCCCGATTTGTTTGGGAATAACATACCCCCAAATATAACAAGAATGTACAAACGGGCAATCTTCTCAACCCTACCAACTGGCGTATCAACTACAATGGGATCAGACTCTACCTCATCTTTGATGTAGTCCGTAAGCTTCGTCATATTCACAAATGTCCTGCCTTCAAGTAGCCCCTCATAACCAGTGAGTTCACGTAGCATATTACCCCACTCTTTCTCCCGTTGTGCAACATTTGGTACATAAACGGGGCGACCATCTACTCGCAAACCAAACAAAACCTGCACATCCTGCAGAGTTATCGTAGCCTCGCCGAATGGTAGGTGAAAACAATGAGACTCCGGCCTCCATCGTTCCACCATGGCCGTCAGAAGGGGACGATCATACTGTATCCTACCAACTTTTAAAACATTGTATAATCCAGCAGCAGATAAATATTCTACAATACGAGGGTGAGGCGGATGTGAACTAAATAACCTCAAAGCAACCAAGTCCATCCTCTTAGGCGTAATACACTCTCCAAATGGTATAAGACCATCCCGAACATACTCAGACCGATGGTCATTCTGTAATCGAAGTAGAGTACGAACAACAGGACCAGGATTCACAACAGTATTCATTTTTTATAACAACCTGTACAAGAAGTTTAATCATATATTAAAAAAATTTCATAACGGGGTTACTTGCCCTATTAAGATTCATTTTATAATTTTCTGACTAAGTTAAAGTAAAAATCAACTTATAAAGGTATTGCTTGCAGGCAACTTCATATAAGGAGCAAGAATAGGCCACCAGTTATTCTTGAGGAACTTCATATAATGACACAATAATAAGTTGTCATAATAGAGGAATCTAATTAACCCATAACTTAAGGTTTTATCATTTTCTTAGTCCACCCCAATTCAAGACCCAAAAACAAAAGATAGCTTAAAATTTCTTTTTAAAAGAAAACATTAGAATAAAAGTTACTGTATCAAACTGGATACATCATTGCTAGCTTTACAGGAGAAACAAATAAAGTTAGCTGCTAGATAGTAGTTACTAATTTTGTCAAATTCATGTTATACATATATATTGCTTCTAAATTCAAATTAAAGTACAACTGCATTGCGTTAATTATTAAAGAAATCATGAGCTAGCCAAGTCATTGGGATTGATGGCAACATGTTAACTGATTTGTAAATTACCCTTTTCAAATAATTAATTTTCAAACATGAATATTTGCTTTCATAAAAATTCAAAGAAGACACATACATACACAGAGAATTTTACCGATTAGAGTTCCATGAAAAAATACCAAAAAATAGTTTAATGAGATAAAATAATATTTAATGACATTTTAAAAATTAAAATACCTTAATAAGGAATCAAATTAGAGTTTTGGATCGAGATTCGTAATGCGTGATCTTCACGGTTGATGAAGATTTTTGAATCTTCAATTTTTACGTTTCGATTTAGGCGTGTGTGTGGGTGGTGGGGTGGGGGGCCGATGGAGATGAATGGGGGGGGACCAAAACCTTGTTGGATTGAGATTGCAGGGAAGACTATTTTGTAAAAAAATATTGGCAAAACAAAACGCTATAAATTATAGCATTTTGTAAAAGTTTTATAAACAAAACGCTATAATTTATAGCGTTTTGTTTTTCACAAAACATTATTTAAAATAGCGTTTTACAACAATTTTTCAAAATGGCCAATGTTAACGGCACCGTTAAGTTTTTTTCATAACACGCTATAATTTATAGCGTTTAGCTTATTTTGGTAACAAAATAAACTAGTGGCTTATTTTGATCACTTTGGCCATATCATGACTCATTTTCGTCGTGAATTCCTTTTAAGTGTGTGTGGAAGAAGTTTTTAACTTTGTTGTCTGTTCTCCTTGATAATTTTGCGGCTATGGCTGACCATCTGCATAGAAATACATAATTTATTCATGTAAGATCAGGACTTACAGGAACCTATGTTACAAATTTGCAAACTTTATTTTGTTGAACTCCAAGCCTAGCTAGCTAATTGGTCAATAGGATTGGAAAGCAGTGAAAAAAGACTTTTAACTTTTGTACCTTTTGGCAGCTAGGACAGTAATTTTAATCACAGGGCACTACACTAACTACAAAGATTTATATAGCTCTGTTGTGTGGCGGAAAAGTGTTAGGGTTTTTGCCTTGATTTTCTTATCAAATTTGAGTATTAATTTTCTATTGAAGAAAAATAAAAGTAATACCATAATAACTTTTACTTTTTCTAAAAGAAAAATATAAAACTCTTTCATATTTGACTAACCTCTTTATTGTAGGAAAGATTTTAAAACTCTATAAATAGAAGACCCCTCTTCTCATACCATAACACAATAACATCCACAATGTAGTCGTTTAAAAGAATCTTGTTTAGAAGGAGATTTTCTCCCAATAAGTTTTATACTTTTTGATATTAGATTTTCAATATGTAGGTCTGTTGGCCAATCATATCAAATAATATATTTTTTATTATAGTTTTCTTTGCCAATCATATCAACTAATAGCTTCCGCATGACGCTTCTCGATTTCAAACCCAACAAGTAGTATCAGAGCCTATGGTTCAAAGGTCCTATGGTTCAGATTGAAGATAAGTTATGATGAAAGTTGCCACCAATTTTATGATAATGAAGATATATGTCCAAAAAACTACATGTAGAGAACAAGTTTCAACGATATTTTCAACATTCCTGCTGCTGCATCTTTAAAAATAAAAACAAAATATTAATTTTCAATCCATTTTTAACCATGATATTTTAAATCTTATTTTTAACCATGACAAGCAACAGTTATGAAGATTATGTGAAGAACAAAGATCATATATGCAAGTGAAGAAGGCGGATCAAGTTTTGCCAAGAAAATCCAGTCAAAAATGAGTGATTTGTTAGGGTTTTTGCCCTGATTTTCTTACCAAATTAGAGTATTAATTTTCTATTAAAGGAAAATAAAAGTAATATCATAATTAATTTTACTAAAAGGAAAATATAAAACTCTTCCATATTTTGCTAACCTATTTATTGTAGGAAATGTTTTGAAACTCTATAAATAGAAGACCCCTCTTCTCATACCATAACACAATAGCATCCACAATGTAGTCGTTAAAGAGTCTTGTTTAGGAGGAGATTATTCTCCTAATAAGTTTTTTATGCTTTTTGAATTAGTTTTTAATATGTAGGCCAATTGGCCAAACCATATCAATAATATGCTTTTTAGTATTGTTTTATTTGTCATCTAATTTATCGTCAACGTGGTTTGCAACTATAAGCTTCCGCATGACGCCCCCTCGATTTCGAAACCAACAAAAAAAGCTTAATTCTCAGCTGTTTCCAAGTTCCTGATACATTTTGATGACTGTTTCGACTTCTTCTATGTAAAGGGTCCTCTCTTAACATCAGGACGGAGATAGTTCCTCCATCTAAGTCTGCAACTTTTCCCCGTTCTTGAAAGCCCTGCAAACACACAACCAAAGTTCAGTAGTATGATTTTAGTGAGGAGACCTGCGAATTTGGGCATCTGTCTCCAATTCTAAATGCCATATCTCATGATATAAGCTCTCAGTTTTTGGTCTTCCTCTGGAGACCATGCCCCCTTCTTTATTGTAGTACCTTTCTGCTGCTGGTGTTGTGGTACTCTTAGCATGATTAGTGTAGAGAAGTAGAATTGATTTTCAAGTTCAAAGTCACCAACTTCTGTACTTGGATTGTTTCAGAAAAGAAATTGTAGTTTATATAGTTATTTTTTCCATCCATTGTGTATGGATTAGTTCTTTAATCAATAACTTGTTTCCAAGAAAGAGATTAACTTTCCACAACGACTTCATTGTTTTGTATCTTGGTCATTCTTAATTGTCTCATGTTTTTTATTTTTATTTTTTTAATTCATTCTTTGAAGGAGGTTTTAATTTTCTAAAGACCGACAAAATGGGGGTTAGCAACAGTAGGAATTGAAGAACAACAATTCTTCATCATGTGTTGGGTGTCATGATTTAGTTCGATGCACTTTTTTACCATATAAATTTTATAGCTTTCACTTATTTAATAATTGTACCAAGTTACTGGCAGTGGATGATTTTGAAATGATCGATAGACCAATCAGAAATGACTTTTTATTCTGTTCTCCACCAGGTTCCGTATCCGTTTGAGGTCTAACTAATTCGAATTTGTGCTAGAAAGTTTCACTTCGGGCGATAGAGCGCTCCTTATCAAAGATAATTTCATATTTGTGCCTTGAATTCAAGACATCTAAGTTAAGAAAAAAATGAGTACTTATAACTCCATCATAACCTTTGATAATATTAATGAGAAGTAACTACTAATGTGGACGTAAAGGATAATACACAGTCGTTTGGTAGGGTGTATAAGAATAGTGCAAAATATGATGTAAGCATTACTAATGCTAACATTAGTTATGCTTGCATTAGTTATGCTTGCATTAGTTATGCTGAGATTATTTCTTATGCCGTGTTTGGTTTGATGTGTTAAAAATATCTTGCATTGCATATTTCTTTTTTTAAAAAATTATTTACAGAAATACCCTCCACAAATATAGTAGAAATGATGTGGAAAAGTTTTTGAGGAGCTATTGTATCTTTACCCATGCCAATGCATGCATTAAAGTCCTTTCCATTGTTAATACCATGGTTTTTCATGTATTAGTTATGCATAACACAATACCAAATAAAGGGGTCGTTTGGTAGAGTGTATTAGAAAAAATAATGCATGTGTTAGCCTTGTGTATTACTAATACCTTGTTTGATATACTTTTTCAACCTATGTAAAACTAATGCACTCTATTTGATATTATCCTATGCATTACTAATATATAGAAATCCATAACATTAGTAATGCAAAGGATTTCAATACATGCATTAACTTCATTTATGACATAATTACCCCTCAAGTCCCACCCTCTTCTCTGTAACTTTGTCAATGGAAAAGCACGAATAATTTTCTCCACATCTTCTTCTTGTTCTTTCTACTTAATCAAACAGTGCTTGCTTTTCTCCACAAAAATTGAAGGCTTTGAAATTGGAATACTGTTGGAGAGTAAATAATCCAAACAAAAAAGAATAGTCATAAAGCAATTTGGAGGTGGCCGGTATTTCTCAATTCCAAATTGATTAATGCAATTAATTTGGTGCATTTCAATCCATAGAGATGTTGACACTTGCGTTCGTCGATGATGGTTAGAAATGCTGACAGCTATTTACTTTTATTTTGGGGGAAAAAAAATGAGCCAAGAAAGTGTATAAAGTTCAAGAGTGTAGAGGGTTTTTTATTTTTTTTTATTTTTAAATAAGCATTTTTTTAATAAAAATTATGCAATGCATATTATTTTTAAAATATCAAATCAAACACTGCATAAAAAATAACGATAGCATAACTAATGCAATCATAACTAATACCAACATTACTAATACAAGCATTACTAATACACTCTACCAAACGACCCTAAAGTGTATAATTAATGAAAAAGTGTACCAAACAAGGTATTAGTAATACATAGAACTAATACGAGCATTAGTTTTTCTAATGCATACCAAACGACTAGGTCATTTGGTAGGGTGTATAAGAATAGTGCAAAATATGGTGTATTAGTAATGCTAGTATTAGTTATGCTTGCATTAGTTATGATGAAATTTCCTCATGCAGTGTTTGATTTGGTGTATTAAAAATAACATACATTACATAATTTCTAAAAGAAATATTTGTTTATAAAAATATCCTCCATCCTCCATGAATATGCTGGAAAGGGTGTGGAAACGGTTTTGAGGGGTAATGCATGCATTAGAATACCTTGCATTACTAATACCATGAATTTTCATATATTAGTTATGCATACCTTAGGGGTCATTTGGTAGAGTATATTAAAAAGAATAAGAAATATTACGCAACATAGGTAAAACAACTCCATAATTACCTGATATGGTCAATGTTTAAAATAATTACTTTACATGATTAAAGGTAATTATAATTTCTAAAAAAATATTTGTTTATAAAAATATCCTCCATGAATATGATTGAAAGAGTGTGGAAACGGTTTTGAGGGGTAATGCCTGCATTAGAATACCTTGCATTACTAATACCATGAATTTCCATATATTAGTTATGCATACCTTAGGGGTCATTTGGTAGAGTGTATTAAAAAGAATAAGAAAAATTACGCAACATAGGTAAAACAACTCCGTAATTACCTGATATGATCAATATTTAAAATAATTACTTTACATGATTAAAGGTAATTGTAATAATTGTTATTTATGTAAGCCCTCATATATAAATGGGAAAAATTACATGGGGACTAAATTCTAAGACCAAAATTCCCTATAACACCAATGACTTTAAGTTTACCAAAAATACCTTATTTTTAATACCAAAACTACTGAAAATGGGGTACAAGCGGTTAGGTTCTTTTGATTTGATCTTTTATTTGGCTTACTTTGTTTCTTTTATCCATATTAGTATTAGTACTCGCGTGATGTACGGTCAGCATACAAAAAAATTAATCATAACATATTACTATCATACTTTATTTATAATATTACATTATAATTAATTGCTTCAATATTAAAACTATTATTTTTGTTGATTTGTCATTTTATTTCTATTTGTAAGTTTATTCTAATGTATTTTTATGAATTATAAATTAAGGGTTGCTAAAGTGATTCTTTGAAAAATATGTAAGTTTAACAAAAAAAAAAAAACAGAAGTTAAAAAAAGAAGAAGGAAGCTTTAAAGTCTAGTTTTTATATAACAACTTTCTTTCATACATATTATTATCCATTCTCATCTATTATTAAAGTGTAGTATTTGTATCAGTGCAATGCACGAAACAATACTAAAAAAAAAATATATGACAAATTGTTGTAATATATTTAATAACAAAATTCCATGAATTTAAGGAAACAGATAATAGATAATGCTAGAACATCATGTTAGTTCCTTACATTTTTAATCTGTTAGTCAAATTCATTCATAGTTTTTCATGGGTGAAAATAATTTCTCTCCTTCAATTTTGCTTTAAATATTAAATAACTTCCCCAAGTTTGAACAATTTATTTGACATCCCCGATCCCCCCGTCCCCCATCCCGCGCCCCCTCTGTCTCAGTGAGCCTTTTAAATACCTTTTTATCTTTTATATTATTACTTATCTTTTTTCTTTCTTTCTTTTTTTGAATAGTATGATTCTTTTTCTCATTCTAACATATATTATGTATACTTGTAGGGCAAAATCAAATTCAAATTTGCATAGGTCATAGCTATATCTTACTTCATCTATTTACAACCAATTGATGTCCAACTCTTGTTCTTTTTCTAAAACAAAAAAAATGCATCTAAATAGTTGAGTGAAGCAACTTGGAATCTTCAAATATTATAGGAATAATTAGGATATATTTATCTTATTCTGTATATCAACATTTGTTATAAACCGCTATCAAATCTAATTTTTGAGAAGCAAATAAATAACTAAATGAAGGAGAATAACTCTTACCTCACAAAATTAAATTGACTTTGTCCTATCAAATCTACATGACTACATCTAACTTCATTTATTTACGATCAATTGATATTTATTTTTTTTAAAAATAAAAATAAAAAAATAAAAAAATAATTGAGTAAAACAACTTGGACCTGTTTTTTCATTTATGATTTGTTATTCTAAAAGCATCGTAAATTTTGTCCTTTGAAATTAATCATTGTTCCTATTGTATCATCATCTCTTTGTAAGTTTATTGTAAAGTCTACATATGGAATATCAATTAAGGGTGGCTAAAGTGATTTTTTTTTTTAAATATTTAAGTTAGGAAAAAGCAAGAGGCTTAAAGTCATTTTCATATAACAACTTTTTTTTTGTCACAAATATTATTATCCATTCTCATCTATTATTAAAGTCTAGCATTTGTATCGTGCGATGAATGAAAGAAATTTTAAAAACGTAAAGTATATGATAAATTATATAATATGACTTGTTTAAGTATATTATCATATTACTTTAATAAAATTTCAATCATATCTTATTTCTTAATGCAATGTACTTATAAATGATAAAATATTCATGATTTTAAAAAGAATTGAATAGTATAAATGTTAAAACGTCATTTTAGTTCCTTCAATTTTTACTCCTTTAATAATAGTTTTGTTATTTTTATTTAAAAATAAAATAACAACGTATTCATTTATGAGTTCTTATTATAAGAGCATCTCATCCTTTAAAATTCATCACCATTCCTATCCTATCATCATTATAAAAACAACTTTAAAGATGAGTGAATCTATCATTGTTCGTATCCTTAAAAATAGTCAAATTGATTGTAAAAAATTTCATAAGTTGAATTATATTCTTACCTTTTGTTTTTGGTAATATTTTCAAGGTAAGTGTCATCATCATTCATGTATAAATCAAAATTGTAAACCCTGAAATTCACGAAGAAAATTAGAGTTAATATTTGACAAAATGAAAACTTGATAAGAACGAATAGTTAAAGATGAACAAATCAAAAAAAGAAAAAGAAGGAGAAGACAGTGTAATAATAATTTATGTGTTGTTGAAGGGATATATATAAGAGGAAATTTTTTAATTTTTATTCAAATTCAAAAATTATATCAATTTGTTAAGAAAAAGAAGTGAATTTATATTTGAATAAGATTCTAAGATCATGTGTTTCCCTATTTTACTCGTCTTATTCTTCATAATTTTTTTTTGTTTTGGAATGAATTTTTTAGTTATAATAATTTTTTCCATATAAGTTATTTGACTGCTAATTAATTATTCTCTTAATTGATTATCTTTGTGATACTTTCTTAATTTACTTAGTTGTAAACTTGTAATGAAATAAAAAATATCCTTTGTCATATAATGCTATTACTTATATAGTAAAACAACAAATATTTTAATTTACTTTTTTTTTTAAAAAGAGATAACAAAAATAAAAAGGCGATAAACAAAATTTTGAAACCTTTTTAAATGTGAAATCTTGTTCACTAAACCCTTTTTTCAAAACATAAAATATGTTAAATCTCACCTAATTTTATTATATGATTATATTTAATTAATTATTTAATTAGCTCAATAATTTTGGAAAATACTAATAAGGTAGCAATAGATTTTTTCCCTAACTACAAATTTAATTATAGTTAATTATTTATTCAAATAATTTTCTAGTTCACTATTTAAAAATCATTTCATTGATTTGCTTTAAAAAATATATATTCTTACGATTAGTAATTTAATTTTTTTATTTAGATTCTCTTTAATAAATTTTATTCTATAAATGCCAAGTGGCACATATATATCATCTCTTGATTGCTAATCTATAATTATTATTATTTTATTGATTGCTAATTGATTACCTTATCATTTAAACTTACTCAATTTGTTTCCATATATATCGATTAATTGTACAACTAATATATAGATATGAAATAATATACTAATCTTTATATGAAATAATTGAACAATTATAATGGTTTTCATTCAATAGGAGTCAAACTTAATTATTTTTTACCACGATATGAAATAATATTATTTATTTTTTACCTCAATATGAAATAATATTAAATAATTAAATAATCAAAAAAATAGGTTTTTGATGTAAAAGGAAAGTTTTTTATTGTAAAAATGTCAAGTAGATAGTTCTCAAAATTCTACTTGTCATAATTTTAGGCTAACTACTCTCCTTATTATATATATAGATATGAAATAATATTAAATAATTAAATAATCAACAAAATAGTTTTTTGCTGTAAAAATGTCAAGTAGGTAGTTCTCAAGATGTCACTTGTCATAATTTTAGGCCAACTACTTTCCTTTATTATACATATATAGATATGAAATAATATTATTTATTTTTTACCACAATATGAAATAATATTAAATAATTAAATAATCAACAAAATAGTTTTTTTTTTGTAAAATGATAGTTTTTTATTGTAAAAATGTCAAGTAGGTAGTTCTCAAGATGCCACTTGTCATAATTTTAGGCTAACTACTCTCCTTATTATATATATAGCTATGAAATAATATTAAATAATCAACAAAATAGTTTTTTTTTGTAAAAATGTCAAGTAGGTACTTCTCAAGATGCCACTTGTCATAATTTTAGGCTAGCTACTCTCCTTTATTATATATATAGATATGAAATAATATTATTTATTTTTTACCATAATATAAATAATATTAAATAATTAAATAATCAACAAAATAGTTTTTTGTTGTAAAATGATAGTTTTTTGTTATAAAAATGTCAAGTAGGTAGTTCTCAAGATGCCACTTGTCATAATTTTAGAGTAACTACTCTCCTTTTTAAATAATCAACAGAATAGTTTTTTGTTGTAAAATGATAGTTTTTTGTTGTAAAAATGTCTAGTAAGTAGTTCTCAAGATTCCACTTGTCATAATTTTAGGCTAACTACTCTCCTTTATTATATATATAAATATGAAATAATATTAAATAATTAAATAATCAAAAAAATAATTTTTTGTTGTAAAATGATAGTTTTTTATTGTAAAAATGTCAAGTAGATAGTTCTCAAAATTCCACTTGTCATAATTTTAGGCTAACTACTCTCCTTATTATATATATAGATATGAAATAATATTAAATAATTAAATAATCAACAAAATAGTTTTTTGCTGTAAAAATGTCAAGTAGGTAGTTCTCAAGATGTCACTTGTCATAATTTTAGGCTAACTACTCTCCTTTATTATATATATATAGATATGAAATAATATTATTTATTTTTTACCACAATATGAAATAATATTAAATAATTAAATAATCAACAAAATAGTTTTTTTTTGTAAAATGATAGTTTTTTATTGTAAAAATGTCAAGTAGGTAGTTCTCAAGATGCCACTTGTCATAATTTTAGGCTAACTACTCTCCTTATTATATATATAGATATGAAATAATATTAAATAATCAACAAAATAGTTTTTTGTTGTAAAAATGTCAAGTAGGTAGTTCTCAAGATGCTACTTGTCATAATTTTAGGCTAGCTACTCTCCTTTATTATTTATATATATAGATATGAAATAATATTATTTATTTTTTACCATAATATAAATAATATTAAATAATTAAATAATCAACAAAATAGTTTTTTGTTGTAAAATGATAGTTTTTTGTTATAAAAATGTCAAGTTGGTAGTTCTCAAGATGCCACTTGTCATAATTTTAGGCTAGCTACTCTCCTTTATTATATATATAGATATGAAATAGTATTATTTATTTTTTACCATAATATAAATAATATTAAATAATTAAATAATCAACAAAATAGTTTTTTGTTGTAAAATGATAGTTTTTTGTTATAAAAATGTCAAGTAGGTAGTTCTCAAGATGCCACTTGTCATAATTTTAGAGTAACTACTCTCCTTTTTCAATAATCAACAGAATAGTTTTTTGTTGTAAAAATATCTAGTAAGTAGTTCTCAAGATGCCACTTGTCATAATTTTAGGCTAACTACTCTCCTTTATTATATATATAAAATATAAATAATATTAAATAATTAAATAATCAACAAAATAGTTTTTTGTTGTAAAATGATAGTTTTTTGTTATAAAAATGTCAAGTTGGTAGTTCTCAAGATGCCACTTGTCATAATTTTAGGCTAGCTACTCTCCTTTATTATATATATAGATATGAAATAGTATTATTTATTTTTTACCATAATATAAATAATATTAAATAATTAAATAATCAACAAAATAGTTTTTTGTTGTAAAATGATAGTTTTTTGTTATAAAAATGTCAAGTAGGTAGTTCTCAAGATGCCACTTGTCATAATTTTAGAGTAACTACTCTCCTTTTTCAATAATCAACAGAATAGTTTTTTGTTGTAAAAATATCTAGTAAGTAGTTCTCAAGATGCCACTTGTCATAATTTTAGGCTAACTACTCTCCTTTATTATATATATAAATTTTTATGCATAATTATAAGGGAAGTGATTTTTTTTTTTTGCTACTCCTCCGATAGAATCATTTATGATATTTAATTCTTATTTTTATGCATTATTATATGGATAAGCATGTTTTATTTTTCCTTTTGCTTCTCACAAACTTTGTTTCTCAAAAAAAAAAAAAAAACTTTCAAGATCCACTCAATATAGTCCTACTCAATACACACACACAAAATCGTAAAAGCAAATTTTGATATGCATTGCTGATTTTGGTGTAATCAGTCAATTTTTGTTTGTATACATTTGGTTTCCTTTGTTTTTTTTTAATTTTCTATCTTCTACTTCATCTAATCGCATTAATTTTCTTCCAATTTTTCCCTATTTACAATATTACTTAAGATTTTCCATTAATCAATTTGCTTGATTCAAATGACTGACAAAACCCCACTTAGGAGATTGACGAGAGGTATTGAACAAACAACTCATAATAGCGGTAGTACATTGTGTTTGATTTGTGTATTTCTCAAAGAGATAGTGATATTTGTATGAATGTATATACAATAGATATACATATATCTATATATATTCTATTTTCTGTTCCACATATATATGTATATCATGTCTATATTTTTTTGATGTATATATGCATACGATTAACCATTGCATATAACTATACAACTGTCCTGTGTTGATATAATATATATATATGGTATAACTAATTTGTATAAAATATATTATGCATTACATATAAGTATACAATTATTTTGTCTTTGTATATATAATTAAGTTATATAATATGTTATTGGTTTAAATAAAATATATTATAAATTACATATAACTATACAATTATTCTGTATTTGTATATATAACTAAGTTGTATAATCTGTTATTAATTTGTATAAACTACATTGGTTCATATATTGTACATTAATTTTCTAAAAAATTAAGATGAAGGCATTGAATTACATTCAATGTACATGTTATCAATTGTTGATGTCGTTTTTCTCCCTTTTTCTTATTTGTTCACCGTATTATGTTACCTATTATGAAAAGAGAATATTGTGAAAAAGTTGGAGATAATAATGGGTAGGGATCAATATCCCTTTCCTTTGTAATCTCTTCCTTCTATTATTGTAACTGAAATATGAAAAAAAAAATAGGTTAATTATATTTGTATAAATGGTCCCTAAATACATTTAGTTACTAAATATTGTCTATAAAATGTAATTATTAAAAGTTAAACTAAGAAGTTAGTTAAGAGGGGTCTAAGTTAGCTATAGGCGAAGTTTTGCCGAAGAATAATAGATGCATTAGTCCTGTGTACTACTAGTACGTTATTTGGTACATTTTTTTTAGCCTATGTATGCATTAGTTATACCCTATTGTGTATTGAGGTGTGTATTACTAATATCTCAAAATTCGTAGTATTAGTAGTGCAATGGATTCTAATGCATGCATTAACATGATTAAAGACACAATTGCCCCTTAAAACTTTTTCCACATCCTTTGCACCATATTTGTGGAGGGTATTTTTATAAAAAAATATTTTTTTTTGAAAAAAAGTATGCAAATACATGTTATTTTTAATATACCAAACCAAAAAATGCATAAGAAAAATTTCAGTATAACTAATGCAAGCATTACTAATACACCATATTTGACACTATTTTTATACACCCTACAAATGATCCCTTAATACCAAATGGAGTGTATAACTAATGTTTGCATTAGTTATACATAGGTTGAAAAAGTGTAACAAATAAGGTACTAGTAATACACAAAACTAATGCATACATTATTTTTTCTTGCAATCTACCAAACGACCCCAAGTATTTTGTATATTTTTTGGTATTAAATATGCTACGTGGTCTCTATAGCAGTGTTGCACTACGAGTAAAATGAGAATGCTGGAATGGAAAACATATTAAATACTCTATATAAACTTGATAATATGGACAATTAATATGGAACCAAATTGCAAGAGAAAATAAAATACTTAAATATTAATAACAAAACATTTAATGACAAGAGGAAAATAAAAACAAAAAGTACAACATAAATAACCTTTTGTACAATATATTATTGCTAAGTAAGTTTTTACACTACACCAAGTTGACTTCTTCACCAAATCTCTAACTACACCAAGTTGTTGACTTCTTCACCAAATCTCTAACTAAGATGCAATTCAAGTTTTTACGGTCCAAATTTGAAGTTGTGTAATTCTCCACCTTCAGGCTTGAAGGGATGAGATGATAGAAAGGCAAACATAGATAGCGTAACAACAGATAGCAACAGTAGATATCCTAGCTCAGAGGCGGATCCAGGATTCGGAGTTTCCGGGTGCCAAGTAGACTCATCGATTAAATCAACTAGAGATTCCAAATCCTAGATGTGAGCCAACTTATGGCCAAAGGGTTCATTCGAAAAAGAAATTCCACAGAGCGGAGAACGAGAAAAGAAGTAAGATGTGCGGGGTTGACAGAGCCGATTTAGGAAAAAGAATGGACAAGGTTTTTTAAAAATTGATGAGGGAGAAATAGAATAAACCCTATTCATCTTTTAATTTTATATTAAACAACTACTAATTAATACGAATAAGAAATAAAAGAAAAGTTAAAGAAGGAAGATGACTAATTAATTAAACTTCTGAAAATAAGTTGAGAGCGGGTATCGAGAACTCGCGCCCCTTGAGCGAAATAACTGACCCTTTGTCATTGGCACTACAGGCCACTTTGGTTCTATGGGTGGCAAGTTTATTATTTATACATATTCTGTATATATATACTCTCTCTATATAGAGTTTCCGTCCAAGTTTGCAGGTGGGTGGCACCCTCACCGACCTTAATAGATCCGCCCCTATCCTAGCTAGTCGTGCGTGTAAATTATAGTCTTTGCGTATATAAGTGCAAGAGATTAGTAGTTGACTTAGTATAGGACTATCCTATATATTCAAGTTTACTAAGGTGAATAAATCACACTTTCACTGTACAGAAAGATACAAGGCAGAATTGATAAAAGAGACACTTTTTAAACTTAATTTGACAAAAAAACACAAGTTAAAAATCAATTGTAAAAAGAGACACTTTTAATGGCCCACACTTTTAGTGGACAACCCAAGTACACAAGTTAAAAAATATACACTTTAGTCCCACCTCAACTTCAGCCTCTAAGTTTTAGAAAATATACTTTATCCCATATCTAAAAATATAAATATTAGATATTAAGTTAAAAAAATAAAAATATCACAAATCTTCCAAAATAAGCTAATTTTTTCCTCCTATTTCGCGATTTTCAGGCAAATTTCAGCTGGTTTTCCAGCAATTTTCCATCAATTTTTCCGGCTTTCATCGGAAACTCACACCACTCCCACTATTTTTCAGTCAATTTATCCCTCCATTTTCAGCCATTTTCCGCCATAAAGCTTCAAATCACTCCTACTTTTCCGGAAAAGATTTTAGCTACATTCCAATACTACTTGTGTTCTTCCAAAGCTATAATCCATTGCAATATTCTGACGGTCGTCGAAAAAGCAATCAGAGTGATGTTTATCAAGTACTGTATGGAGATCTGGTCAGTAAACGACAACTACAGTCTAGTAAATCTAGGAGTATAGACCACCACTTTAGTCTAGTCACGATTATCATCTAGGTCTATCATGTCTATTGTAAAATATGTATTAGTTGGTGGTGAATTTATGGTTGAATGGGAGGAGACTCTGAAAAGTTGGAATTGAAAATCCGTGTCTAGGGAGACAATGTCCATTGTCCTTCGTCGCAATGGTTCATACAATGACCTGATCAAAAGCATAATGGAGAGCAGGGACTTAAGTTGCGATCCATGCTACTTGGTCATTAGTTACTTGATGAATGGAAGGGAAAAAATCCATCCAATGTTCATAAAGTATGATAGGCACGTGGAATTCTACATGCTTTGTGTTGATTCTGATTGTGTTAGGCCTATTTTAAGAATTAAAGTTGTTGAAAGGTCTCGGGAAGAAGCTTCCACATCAGCCACATCCCCGCCTCCACTTCTACCTCCACACCCGACAGTGGATGATAACTCAATGGGATACGAGTGCATGGGTGATCATGCAATGTATGTGGACATGGAGGATTCCGAAGAAGTTGTAGAAGAAGAGTGTGATGGAGGTGCCGAGGGGAAATCCGGATCACAAGCAAGCCACTCTTTCTCGAATGGAACCGATCTTTATGTTGGAAAAACATTCAAGGACAAGAAAACATTGAAGATGTTTTTGAAGAAGGCCTCGGTGAAGAAGTCGTTCAATTTCATTATGATCAAGACTTGTAAGAAATACTTGATATGTCATGATCACATGACACTTTTGACGCTTAAAACAAGGAAAATATGCATTAACTTGGGTATGTCTTGTAGGTATGATGGATTTTCTGTCCTAATTTTGCAGGGAAATAGGTTATGAAGTTAAAATGGAGATAAAGTCAAGAATATCGCACCAAAACGGAGTATCTGAAGATGAAAGAACCAGGTCTTGCACCAGGGCCCACGGCAAGACCCACATCACGTGAGTCAACCTACGTGGCATGAGTCTATGCCGTAGGTGACTCCTGCAGATGAGTGGAAGAGTATGATTTCCAAGATAGGACTCACGTGCCGTGAGTCCACCTACGTGGTGTGACTAGGTGGCGTGAGTCAACTTCTGAAGATGTCTACTTGTGCCTGATTTCCACGGAGCTAATCTACATGGAGTGACTTGATTCCACGATACCATGGAAAACTGTCGACTCTGTTCTCCTGTTTTGTTTAGGATAGGATTCATCTTGTATCTATAAATACCCCTGTATTGTCCTATGTTCAGGATTTAGTCATTACATTATTTTGAGTTAGATTTCCATTATTTTTGAGTTCAGAAACACATAATGGATTTTGTAATCTTAGAACCCCGATTTTAGGGTTTTATTCATAGTTGAGATTTCAGAGTTTCTTCATTGTTGTGAGTTTACAATTATGTCTTCACCCTCAAATTCTTATTGTGCTATTGCGAACATGAGTAGCTAAACTCATCAACTAGGGTTGTGTGAACCATGAGGAATTAACGAAATTGGTTAAGTGCAAAGCAATTTTGAATCGCTGCGATTGCATGTATTGTTATTTCCTTCGTTGTGATTGATCTTCTAACGGTTGCAAATGTTAGAAACTCTCCTGTATTCTAGACTTACTCAAGACAGAGGTAGAGATTGGAAAAAGGAAATAACAACAGAGATTTGAAGCTATCAACCTTCATCTAATAACTTGAGCCTTAGCAGGAATAGTTATCTGAGATCCAGGACAAGGGTTAGTAGTGGGACGCTCGGAGACCGAGAGGAGAAGAGTGAAATTCATCTAACCAAGGTCGAGAGATGTTTAGATGAACATATCTTGTCAGATTTTGCATGCAACACAGCGGGACAGTTGTATCAACACAAGTAACCGGTGGAGTTAAGAAGTCATTGGGGATCACAGTCCTAGTATATTTCTTATATTGACTACAAATTCTAAAATCAGAAATCGTTATTGTTACTTTTTATTCACAAGAACCCCCCAGTTTTACTTACTTACCAGTTACTCAGACTAGCATTCTACATAACTTCAACCTACTCCCTGTGGGATTGACCCCAACCTAATTGGGTTCTATTTTTGATACAGCGACCGCATTATACTTCATTACGAGGTGTAATTTGGGCGACATCAAATTTTGCGCTGTTGCCGGGGACTACGGTTACGGAGTTGATTAGTTTACTTGTTGGAGTTGATTGGTTTTGCTTTTCTATACTTTTAAGGGCACACGCTGGTGTATGCCCAATACTAGGAGTCAAGGCAATCCCTGATTCCACTTGATCTTGAAATAGAAAGGACTCTGAGAGCTAATTGAAGAATGGTGAATACCGATGAAGTTCAGGATCCTGCCACCGTGGGAGACATTCATAATCAACCAATTCAGCCGGTTGGTCATGAAACAGCAAACCAAACTACTGCTTGATTGACATGGCAAGAACAAGCTAGACAAGCTGCTCTGAGGCAAGCAGAGAGAGATAATCGAGTTATGCAAGAAGCAGCCCAGCGACTGGCTGAAGCTGAAGATAGACAAAGAAGACTGAGAGCTCACCAATCACCTCAAAGACCGCATGTGTCATTTTATGATGATCCTGAGGAAGAAGATGTGGCCTATTTCGAGCCAATAGAGACTGGTGCCATTATTCCACCAGAGTTACCTCAGGGCACTAAGTTTGACATTACCAGTGCCATGGTTCACATGCTAAACTTGAAGGATGTGTTCGCCGGTCTTCCTACTGATGATCCAAACATGCACGTGATGAATTTTTTGGGGGTCTGCACTTCATATAATTTGCTTGGAGTTAACTAAGAGGCTATTCGGTTGAGATTGTTTCCATTCTCTCTAACAGGAGAAGTGACTTTGTGGTTGGTAGAATTACCACGAGGTTCCATCACTACTTGGCAAGAGTTAAGAAATCAATTTCTGGAAAGATTTTTTCCACCTTCCAAGATGCTACAGTTGAAGTATGAAATTTACAACTTCAGACGACTACATTCTGAAGCACTTTACGAGACATGACTAAGGTTCAAGAAGAAGCTACAGAATGTGCCAAATCATAAGATGAGTGGTAGGAATTTACTTGAAATCTTCTACAGGGCTTTTGTAACACCCCGTACATTGCTACGTCAAGCTAACAACCGTAACACTCATGGAAATATGACGACATGGGAGAATTGATGAATTGGGTATTAAAGTGTGGGCATTTAAAGGCTTGCACAAATTGGGCCCTTAAGTGAAACCCAAATTTCATAAGAAGACATGGCCCAAAAGGTTCTATTTTTTTTGACCCATTCTTCCATTTTCATTTATTGACCAACCCATATAGCATTAAATGCTAAAAAGGATAAGGGAGACATGAGGGATTATAAAAGAGAAAAATCAGATTTTAATCACTCTAATGCTCATCTCATTTCTAGAAAATTCCAACAATTTCTCTTTTGCTCTCAAGAAACCCCAAGTCACTCTTTTGGCCAAAATCATCCATTGGTAAGTCTTGGTAAGTGTTTATTATGATGGAATACTATATATTATGCATGGTATATGGTGTATATTGTGTTGGTTATGTTGGTGGACTATTGAGGAGTTCACAAAAAAAAAAGTGAAGTGTGCATGTTTGCTAAATTGAAGGGTGGGTTGTCTTGTAAGCTTGATTTTGGACTTGTGGTTTTGAAGAGAATGAATTTGGTGGAGTATATATTGACATGTGATATGTTATTATGGTCTTACTTTGTTGGGGTTTTGTGCATAACATGTGTAATGGTTATTGGGAAATCGATTGTGGTTTTGGTGTCGTTTTGGCCGTGGAATTTGGTTTTGGGTGTCGTTATGTGTGTTGTGAGGCCATGGCTGATTGTTGATGTTTAATATGAGCAATAATATGTTCAAATATGTTTGATTGTGATCATGGACCATTCATGGCATTAAAAGACCCAAAAAAAGTCATTTTGGACCAAAATGGGCATCTGCCCCCGCAAACGAGGCATCTGCGGACGCAGATGCCAACGCAGATGGCTCTGGAATTTTCCAGGAAGCCACCTGCGCGTGCATCCAGCCACCTGCGTGCGCAGGTGGCAGCGCATGTCACCTCCATATTTCGTTTTGTATGTTTCCGTCACTGATTGATCCCCGAAAGCCCCGATACCCTTTTTGGATATAAATATCAACTTGGGGTGTCGTTTAAATGACTTTAAAGTATCGTGTGAAGGTGGTTGGGACTGTATGAAGTATGAAAGGTTGTTCACATGTTGTTATAACGACGTAAATGTGACGGAATGATAAAGAGAAAAGCGTAAAAGGTAAGTGAGGGATAAAATGCTATCAATATAGGATTTCTTGGTCAATGTGCATAATGTTGTGATGTTGTTGATATGATAAGGCCTTGAATTGTCTTGTAAGGGGAACATGACATTGTACGGTAGTCGTATAGTTCATTGACGTCGTGTACGCCTACATGGTAGCTAGTTGCTAATGTAAATTCCGGTATGAACTTGTCTTGTAGAGTAAGACGTAAAACAGAAGCTGGACCACTGTCTTCCTACATAGACTAACATATCCATACTTGGAAACAAAGGTATGTAAGGTTACTTTGTCCGTATCTTTCTACGGCCAATAGTGTTCACATTGACACTTCTCTAGTTCTACTCCGAAATGTACTAAGGTATCCCATATGCACTTATCCATGGTCATTGTCATATATTTCCTACTCATTGAACAATTGTGAATCCCATTTCTCATATTCATGGTTAATGTTCCAATATTCCAATAGTGCCTATACTTGTGTCTCTTGTTCCTGGACTATTGTCCAATGGTTCCAATGGTATCATGGTGCTAGTAATGTTATATTTCTCATTGATATTTATTCATATGTCTCTTACTCATTGGTCAATGATTCAAAGTTTCCAACAATGTGATGTTCAAAAGTTCCAAAGTGATGTTATGACTATCAAAGTAACAATCTCAAAGTAAAGATCAAAGTAATGCAAATGTGGTCAATGATCAAGTACGGGTGGCAAGTCTAGGGGCGTAAGCCTAGCTCGACTCGATCCCGAGATATGGATTTATGGGTGGCAAGTCTAGGGGCGTAAGCCTAGCTCGACTCGATCCCAAGGGTGGCAAGTCTAGGGGCATAAGCCTAGCTCGACTCGATCCCTATATGATGATATGAAAGACCCACTGATCAGTCGGGGCCCGGGTACATTGTGACATATGTGATAACAAGTGAGTATTGATTGTAAAGAAAGTGACAAAAGTAATGAAAGCAATCCACATGGTTCCCAAAATGCAATATAGTGACTTACTCACATTGTCTATTCATTTGTATTGAGTTCATTAGTATGTTCATGTGTTACAAAGTTTCATTTGCGCCTTACATACTCAGTACTTATTTCGTACTGACCCCTCTCGGGGGAATTTACCTTACTTGCTGCAGGCGCAGGTCCCAGTAGGCTTCCTCAGTAGGTTGCTAGCTATTGCAGATCTTTGGTGAGCTCCAGTTAATTCGGGGCTTCTCCGAGTCAGAGTGTATATATGTTTTGGTGCTGTACATGTGATATAAAGCGGGGACTTGTCCCGACTTTTAGTTCTGGTTGGTCAATGCACTTGTTAGAGGCTTTTGTAGACTGAGGTGGGTGCATAAATGTAGAGGGGATATGTCGA
The DNA here is from genome assembly GCA_031232105.1 of Capsicum rhomboideum. NCBI lineage: Eukaryota > Viridiplantae > Streptophyta > Magnoliopsida > Solanales > Solanaceae > Capsicum > Capsicum rhomboideum. Next base: position 39,368,538 of record CP124716.1, read on the forward strand.
TTTTGACTTGGTGGCCTCAACGGCCAAGTTTCGCATATGTATATATATATATCATGTTCCATAAATTCCATTGCGGGTATTTATAGCTATTGTGTGCTTATGGGTTTCTTATGGCATGTATGGGAACAAATAGGGATAAAGCTTGGTTCTCTCGGGCCTTGTCGACTACGAGTACCAATCATGCCTCGTTGGGATTCGGGGCGTGACAAAAGTGGTATCAGAGCAGTTCGTTCTAAGGTTGTCTACAAAGCCGTGTCTGAGTGGAGTCTTACTTATCGATGTGTTGTGCACCACATTTATAAGTAGGAGGCTACGGGACATTTAGGATGTTGTTTCTTTTCTTCATTCTAGATCGTGCAATAAAGCCAATGTTGTCAGTTGTATTGTATCTGATCTTGGTAATTGTTTTTCTTTGGTATAGTCAAAATGCCGAACACTAGAAGAGGACGAGGAAAAGGTAAAAGTAAACGGATAGATACAATTGCTGGAGAGGGAACAAGTAGACCACCACCTGAACAAGTTGATTAAGGTGGGGATGAAACTGTGTTTGCAACGCGCGCTTCTTCTACTTCTTCAGTTCCAGAAGAGCCGAGAAGAAGGGAAGTGCCCGTGGAACCACCGACGAATGCCACAGATCAGGATCTTAGGAATGCTGTACAGATGTTGACACAGTTAGTGGCAGCACAAAGCCAGGGAAGAGCTGGTGCAATGGCACATGATGATGATGCATCTAGAATGGCAAGTCGTAGAACACAGGATTTCTTGAAACTGGACCCTCCCATTTTCACAGGGGCAGATCCAAAAGCAGATCCACAGGACTTCGTGGATCAAATTCAGAGGGCATTGGAAGTTATGCATGTGACCGGGATAGAAACAGTGGAACTTGCTGCATACAAGTTGAAAGGAGAAGCAATATTGTGGTACGAGGATTGGAAGAAATCCCGTGATGTTGATGCAACCCCACCTACTTGGGAAGAGTTTAAAATGGCTTTTCTTGATCATTACTTGCCCTATGAGATCCGTGAGGCACGTGCGGATCAGTTCCTAAATCTCCGTCAAGGAAATTTGAGCGTCAGAGAATATAGCTTGCAATTTAATTCCTTGGCTCGATATGCGCCAAATGTTGTGGCTACGATGACAGACAGGGTCCATAGATACGTGGACAGACTAGAGCCATATTTGGTGAGAGATTGCACTATTGCGGCCTTGAATAGGGACATGGACATTGCTCGCATACAAGCCTTCGCCCAGAAAATGGAAGATCAAAGAAGACGAAGGGTGCATGAATTTGATAGGGGACAGTCCAAAAGGGCTAGACCTATGGGACCACCTATGATGTCCCAAGGAGGATCTAGGCCCCGCATGTTTCCTAGACCACCTAGACCGTCGTTCTCTTATTCCACAAGTGGTGCTTATTCGCAGTCTCGAGGGTTTCGAGGTGGTTCAGCAGGGCAAAGTAGTGGGGTTCATGGATCACAGTCAGCAGGTTTCCCTCGTCAGCAGTGTCAGCACTGTGGGCGTATGCACATAGGTACATGTCGGACAGGGACGAATGTCTGCTTTTGGTGTGGTATGCCGGGACATATAGCGAGAGAATGTCCACAGCGGAGCATGGGTGGTATAGCACGACCAGCTGGGTCGGCTGTTGCGTCATCAGCATCGGTTCCTTCACAGGGCCGAGGGGTGCAGCCTATGGGTCGTGGTAGAGATGCCAGAGGAGGAGCCAGTACTAGCGGGGTCCAGAATCGCACTTATGCTTTGGTGGACCGCCAGAATTCAGAGGCTTCCCCTGATGTCGTCACAGGTACATTATCCATATTCTCACATACTGTATATGCACTGATTGATCCAGGTTCTACATTTTCCTATGTTACCCCATTGGTTGCTGCAAGATTTGCAAAGGCCCCAGAATTATTAATTAAATCAATTGAAGTGTCCACACCGGTTGGTGAATATATTGTTGCAAAGAGAGTATATCGTAACTGTGTGGTAACTGTGTGTGGTCATGATACGCTGGCCGATCTCATTGAATTGAACATGGTGGATTTTGATGTAATTATGGGCATGGATTGGTTGGCCTCTTGTTATGCTACGGTAGATTGCCGGGCCAAGAAGGTACAATTCTGTTTTCTGCAGGAAAATGTTCTAGAATGGCAGGGTAATGTAGGGGCACCACGAGGGAGATTTATTTCTTATTTGAAAGCCAGAAAAATGATTACCAAGGGGTGCATATGTCATTTGGTACGGGTGAAAGATGACGATATGGAACCGCCCACTCCACAGTCGGTTCCAGTAGTTAATGAATTTCTTGATGTATTTCCAGAGGATCTTCCAGGTTTACCCCCAGAACGGGAAGTGGAATTTGGCATTGATGTGATTCCGGGCACTCAGCCCATTTCTATTCCTCCCTATAGAATGGCTCCAGCGGAACTGCGTGAATTGAAGGAGCAGTTGAAAGATTTGCTGGATAAAGGCTTCATTAGGCCTAGTATGTCCCCGTGGGGTGCACCGGTATTATTTGTGAGAAAGAAAGATGGCACCTTGAGGATGTGCATCGACTATCGGCAACTGAATAAAGTAACGATCAAGAACAAATATCCACTCCCTCGAATTGATGATTTGTTTGATCAGTTACAGGGTGCCAAGTGTTTCTCAAAGATTGACTTGAGGTCGGGTTACCATCAAGTCAGAGTTAGAGAAGAAGATGTGCCCAAGACTGCTTTCCGAACACGGTATGGTCATTATGAATTTTTAGTTATGTCATTTGGACTAACAAATGCACCAGCTGTGTTTATGGATTTGATGAACAGGGTGTTTAAGCCATTCCTAGACGTGTTCGTGACAGTATTTATAGATGACATCCTTGTTTATTCAAGATCACCAGAAGACCATGCCTATCACTTACGGCAAGTGTTGCAAATTCTCCGTGAGCGTAAGTTGTATGCAAAATTCTCCAAATGTGAGTTTTGGTTGAAATCAGTCGCGTTCTTAGGTCACATTGTATCAGATGAAGGCATACAGGTTGATACCCAAAAGATTGAAGCAGTGAAAAACTGGCCAAGACCTACGACACCTACGGAGATTCGCAGTTTTCTGGGTTTGGCAGGTTATTATCGAAGATTTGTAGAAGGGTTTGCGTCTATTGCAGCACCATTAACAAAGTTAACGCACAAGGCAATTAAATTTCAATGGAATGATGCGTGTGAAAGAGGGTTTCAAAAATTGAAAGATAAGTTGACTTCCACACCAGTGTTAATACTTCCTGAGGGTACAGAGGGCTATGAAGTGTATTGTGATGCTTTCGGGATTGGTCTCGGATGTGTGTTGATGAAGCATGGTAGGGTGATAGAATATGCCTCACGACAGTTGCGGCCACATGAGAAAAACTATCCCACACATGATCTTGAATTGGCAGCAGTAGTTTTTGCTTTAAAGATATGGCGTTATTATTTATATGGGGTTCATGTTGACATCTATACGGATCACAAAAGCTTGCAATATCTTTTTAAGCAGAAGGAACTCAATTTGAGGCAACGAAGGTGGTTAGAGCTTTTAAAAGACTATGACATTGATATTCTTTATCACCCAGGCAAAGCAAATGTAGTAGCTGATGCATTGAGCCGTAAGGCAGTAGAAAGCACTAGTGGTCAGTTGAGTGAAAAGCAGGAGATAATCAAAGATTTGAATCAACTAGCCAGCTTGGGAGTTCGCCTTATTGAATCCTCAGATGATAGAGTTATTGTGCAGAATGCAGCAGAATCCTCCTTGATAGCTGAAGTGAAAGAGAAGCAATTTGCGGATTCTATTTTAGTGCAGCTAAAGGAAAATGTGCAGCAGAATTTGACCAAGACATTTAATATTACACCAGAAGGGGTGCTTCAATGTCAAGGGAGAATATGTGTGCCGGACGTAGATGAGCTGAGGATACGAATAATGACGGAGGCGCATCATTCGCGCTATTCCATTCACCCGGGCGCTACTAAAATGTACCATGAATTGAAAGAGATGTATTGGTGGGGCAACATGAAAAAGAACATTGCGGAATTTGTCGCGCAATGCCCGAATTGTCAACAAGTGAAAGTGGAACATCAGAAACCGGGGGGTTACATGCAATGTATTAATCTTCCAGTCTGGAAGTGGGATATGATTAATATGAATTTTATTACGGGTTTACCTCGTACATTGCGGAAGTTTGATTCCATATGGGTCATAGTGGACCGACTTACTGAGTCAGCGCATTTTCTACCTGTCAAGACAACCTATACAGCTGAGGAGTATGCAAAGTTGTATGTAAAAGAGATAGTACGATTACATGGTATTCCACTTTCTATCATATCAGACAGAAGAGCACAGTTCACAGCACACTTCTGGAAATCTTTTCAGCAGAGTTTAGGTACTCAGGTGAATTTGAGTACGGCTTTCCATCCTCAGACTGATGGACAGGCAGAACGTACTATTCAGACACTTGAAGATATGCTACGGGCTTGTGCATTAGATTTTCAGGGTAGTTGGGATGACCATTTGCCTCTTATTGAATTTGCTTATAACAATAACTATCATTCAAGTATTCGAATGGCACCTTATGAAGCTTTGTACGGGAGAAAATGTAGATCACCAATTGGGTGGTTTGAAGTAGGTGAAACTGCTTTACTTGGACCGGATATGGTGCATCAAGCTATGGAGAAAGTCAAGGTGATTCAACAGCGATTGCAAACGGCCCAAAGTCGACACAAGTCCTATGCTGATAGGAGAAGGAGAGGACTTGAATTTGCCATAGGTGATTGGGTATTTCTAAAGGTGTCACCGATGAAAGGGGTAATGCCATTCGGGAAGAAAGGGAAATTGAGCCCACGTTACATAGGCCCATATGAAATTATTAGAAGACTTGGGCAAGTGGCGTACGAGTTGGCACTACCCCAGGAACTCTCCACAGTTCATCCGGTATTTCATGTGTCAATGCTTCGAAAGTGCATAGGAGATCCATCTAGCTTTACTCCTATCGATGACGTACAGGTTACAGAGGATCTCACCTACGAGGAAATACCTATTGCCATTCTAGATAGACAGGTGAAGAGGTTAAGGAACAAAGACATAGCTTCGGTGAAGGTACTGTGGAGAAATCAACAAAGAGAAGAGGTCACATGGGAAGCTGAGGAAAGGATGCAATCCAAATACCCTCACTTGTTTCAAAGAGAAGAATGACAAGTAAGTATTTCGGAGCCTTATGTGTTTATGTATATGTGTGACTATATATATAGCGATGTAATTGTTGTCCTTGGAACGATATTGCTAACATTCGAGGACGAATGTTTCTAAGGGGGGAAGAATGTAACACCCCGTACATTACTACGTCAAGCTAACAACCGTAACACTTATAGAAATATGACGACATGGGAGAATTGATGAATTGGGTATTAAAGTGTGGGCATTTAAAGGCTTGCACAAATTGGGCCCTTAAGTGAAACCCAAATTTCATAAGAAGACATGGCCCAAAAGGTTCTATTTTTTTTGACCCATTCTTCCATTTTCATTTATTGACCAACCCATATAGCATTAAATGCTAAAAAGGATAAGGGAGACATGAGGGATTATAAAAGAGAAAAATCAGATTTTAATCACTCTAATGCTCATCTCATTTCTAGAAAATTCCAACAATTTCTCTTTTGCTCTCAAGAAACCCCAAGTCACTCTTTTGGCCAAAATCATCCATTGGTAAGTCTTGGTAAGTGTTTATTATGATGGAATACTATATATTATGCATGGTATATGGTGTATATTGTGTTGGTTATGTTGGTGGACTATTGAGGAGTTCACAAAAAAAAAAGTGAAGTGTGCATGTTTGCTAAATTGAAGGGTGGGTTGTCTTGTAAGCTTGATTTTGGACTTGTGGTTTTGAAGAGAATGAATTTGGTGGAGTATATATTGACATGTGATATGTTATTATGGTCTTACTTTGTTGGGGTTTTGTGCATAACATGTGTAATGGTTATTGGGAAATCGATTGTGGTTTTGGTGTCGTTTTGGCCGTGGAATTTGGTTTTGGGTGTCGTTATGTGTGTTGTGAGGCCATGGCTGATTGTTGATGTTTAATATGAGCAATAATATGTTCAAATATGTTTGATTGTGATCATGGACCATTCATGGCATTAAAAGACCCAAAAAAAGTCATTTTGGACCAAAATGGGCATCTGCCCCCGCAAACGAGGCATCTGCGGACGCAGATGCCAACGCAGATGGCTCTGGAATTTTCCAGGAAGCCACCTGCGCGTGCATCCAGCCACCTGCGTGCGCAGGTGGCAGCGCATGTCACCTCCATATTTCGTTTTGTATGTTTCCGTCACTGATTGATCCCCGAAAGCCCCGATACCCTTTTTGGATATAAATATCAACTTGGGGTGTCGTTTAAATGACTTTAAAGTATCGTGTGAAGGTGGTTGGGACTGTATGAAGTATGAAAGGTTGTTCACATGTTGTTATAACGACGTAAATGTGACGGAATGATAAAGAGAAAAGCGTAAAAGGTAAGTGAGGGATAAAATGCTATCAATATAGGATTTCTTGGTCAATGTGCATAATGTTGTGATGTTGTTGATATGATAAGGCCTTGAATTGTCTTGTAAGGGGAACATGACATTGTACGGTAGTCGTATAGTTCATTGACGTCGTGTACGCCTACATGGTAGCTAGTTGCTAATGTAAATTCCGGTATGAACTTGTCTTGTAGAGTAAGACGTAAAACAGAAGCTGGACCACTGTCTTCCTACATAGACTAACATATCCATACTTGGAAACAAAGGTATGTAAGGTTACTTTGTCCGTATCTTTCTACGGCCAATAGTGTTCACATTGACACTTCTCTAGTTCTACTCCGAAATGTACTAAGGTATCCCATATGCACTTATCCATGGTCATTGTCATATATTTCCTACTCATTGAACAATTGTGAATCCCATTTCTCATATTCATGGTTAATGTTCCAATATTCCAATAGTGCCTATACTTGTGTCTCTTGTTCCTGGACTATTGTCCAATGGTTCCAATGGTATCATGGTGCTAGTAATGTTATATTTCTCATTGATATTTATTCATATGTCTCTTACTCATTGGTCAATGATTCAAAGTTTCCAACAATGTGATGTTCAAAAGTTCCAAAGTGATGTTATGACTATCAAAGTAACAATCTCAAAGTAAAGATCAAAGTAATGCAAATGTGGTCAATGATCAAGTACGGGTGGCAAGTCTAGGGGCGTAAGCCTAGCTCGACTTGATCCCGAGATATGGATTTATGGGTGGCAAGTCTAGGGGCGTAAGCCTAGCTCGACTCGATCCCAAGGGTGGCAAGTCTAGGGGCATAAGCCTAGCTCGACTCGATCCCTATATGATGATATGAAAGACCCACTGATCAGTCGGGGCCCGGGTACATTGTGACATATGTGATAACAAGTGAGTATTGATTGTAAAGAAAGTGACAAAAGTAATGAAAGCAATCCACATGGTTCCCAAAATGCAATATAGTGACTTACTCACATTGTCTATTCATTTGTATTGAGTTCATTAGTATGTTCATGTGTTACAAAGTTTCATTTGCGCCTTACATACTCAGTACTTATTTTGTACTGACCCCTCTCGGGGGAATTTACCTTACTTGCTGCAGGCGCAGGTCCCAGTAGGCTTCCTCAGTAGGTTGCTAGCTGTTGCAGATCTTTGGTGAGCTCCAGTTAATTCGGGGCTTCTCCGAGTCAGAGTGTATATATGTTTTGGTGCTGTACATGTGATATAAAGCGGGGACTTGTCCCGACTTTTAGTTCTGGTTGGTCAATGCACTTGTTAGAGGCTTTTGTAGACTGAGGTGGGTGCATAAATGTAGAGGGGATATGTCGATTTTGACTTGGTGGCCTCAACGGCCAAGTTTCGCATATGTATATATATATATCATGTTCCATAAATTCCATTGCGAGTATTTATAGCTATTGTGTGCTTATGGGTTTCTTATGGCATGTATGGGAACAAATAGGGATAAAGCTTGGTTCTCTCGGGCCTTGTCGGCTACGAGTGCCAATCATGCCTCATTGGGATTCGGGGCGTGACAGCTTTAAATGCCAACAGGAAGGCGGTAGCAAATACTATCACTGGTGGAGCATTCATGAGTTTGAGATGGGAACGAGCTTCGGAGATATTAGATCATATTACTAACACCAACCGAGGATGGCATACTCGGGAGGCAAAAATGCCTGCTGGCACATATGCTATTGGAGCCTCATCAACACAATGGGATTTGGAAAAATCTGTAGCTCAAGAGGTCGCTCAGCTGAGGACACAAATTGGTTTATTAGCTAAACAGATAGCGGCCAGAGATGCTGAGAAGGTGCATGCTGTAGATGCACAAGGTAAAACACCTAGGCATGATGATAGTGAATCTGATGAGGAGTATAAGTACCTTGATCGCAAAGTGGTGGGTTTTCGAGGCAAGGGTCAAGGGTCTAATCAAGACTCTTGAAACTCGAGACAAGGGAATCAAGGTCGGAACTACTATGGAGAAAATTACAACAAGTTGGGATATAGAGATAGAGATCGAGATCGTGACGGTGATTGGAGGCAGAAGGATGATTATAAAGAGAAGAGTGGCGTATATGTTCCACCAGGAAGCCGCGATGCTGACTATGGGAATTCAAGAATGGAAGTCCTTCTCAATAAATTGGTTAAAGGGTCAGAGAGTCAAGAACATTGCTTGAGGGAGATTAGGTCAGACATCTCAGGAATAAGTCAAAAAGTAGAATCCCATTCGACTGCTATTAAATAGTTGGAGCAATAGTTCGGGCAAATATCAATGTCATTGAACCAACGTCAGCCAGGTACCCTTCACTCCAACACCGTCTAGAATCCAAAGAATGATAGTCATTGTCTGGCCATTACTACTAGAAGTGGGAAATGCACAAGGGATCCATATATACCTGTGGATAGTAGTAAGGCCAATGATAGTTGATGAAGAAACTGAGATAGAGCCGGATAATTCGAAGGTTGAAACAGTTCCAAATCCTCATAATACTGGCAAAAAGGAAAAATTTGAAAAGAGGCAGGAAAAAGAGGTCCCATAAATGCTGAAAACTATCCCACGACCTCCTCCTCCCTTTCCTTAAAGATTGAAAAAGAAGGTTGAGGAAGGAAAATATCAAAAGTTTATGACAATGTTGAAAGAGACGTCGGTAAACATCCCTCTTGTTGAGGCATTGGAACAGATGCCAGGTTACGCGAAGTTCATGAAACACTTGGTGATGAAAAAGAAAACTGTTAGTTTTGATCCGACAGATAACTTACATCATTGTAGTGTAGTTGCTTCGCGTTCCCTAGTTAAAAAAAAGGAGGACCCAAGAGCTTTCACAATTCTTTGTACTATCGGGTCTTACAACTTTGCTAAAGCACTTTGTGATTTGGGTGCTAACATTAACTTAATGTCGTTAGCCTTTTTCAAGCAGTTGAGATTGGGAGCACTAAAACCAACCTCTATGAGACTTCTCATGGCAGATAGGACTATAAAAAAATCGGTGGGTATTTTGTATGATGTTTTGGTAAAAGTTGCATCTTTCATATTTTTGGTTGACTTTGTGATCCTAGATTGTGAGGTTGATTTCGAGGTTCCCATCATATTGGGAAGACCATTCCTTACCACTGGGCGTGCGTTGGTCGATATGGAAACAGGGCAGATGAAATTCAGGTTAAATGATGAACAAATCACTTTCAATGTTTGTCGTTCCATGAAGCAACCGAAAGATATTTGGGTGATTTTGGTAATAGATGCGGTTGAGGATAATGATATTGTCGTGTATCTTGAAGAAAGGTTGGGGGTAGAAGCTCTTGCAGCCGTGGTTATGAATTTCGATAGCGATGGTATTGAGGAATACGATGAGATGGTTGGTGCACTCACTGGTAAAGGATCATAAACTTATGCTCCAAAGAAACTTGATCTTGATTTGAAGAATAGGGTGACCCCACCAGCTCGTCCTTCTATTGAGCAGCCTCCTGTTCTAGAGCTTAAGGCTCTTCTGGCTCACCTTTGCCACACATTTTTGGGAGCCAACAATACATTGCCTTTGATTATTTCTGCTAAATTGATGGAATGGCAAGTATAGGCTCTGGTTTCGATATCGAGAAGATTTAAAAGAGCCATTGGTTGGTCCATTGCTGATATTATAGGGATTCCACCCGACATTTGCACTCACAAAATTGAACTTAATCCTGAGTGCATACCAAACATTTAGCACCAACGTCATCTAAACCCACCAATGCAAGAGGTTGTAAGGAAAGAGATCATCAAGTGGTTAGATGCAGGTGTGGTTTACCCCATTGCTGATAGCAAGTGGGTGAGCCCAGTTCAATGTGTACCAAAGAAGGGAGGAATCACTGTGGTTCCAAATGACAAGAATGAGTTACTCCCTATGAGGCCGGTTACTGGATGGAGAGTTTGCATGGATTATCAAAAGCTGAATTCTTGGACAGAAAAAGATCATTTTCCTATGCCCTTCATGGATCAGATGTTAGACCGTCTTGCTGGTAGAGGATGGTATTGTTTTCTCGATGGCTACTCGGGGTATAATCAGATTTTCATTGCTCTCAAAGAACAAGAGAAGATCACTTTTACTTGTCCATACAGTACATTCGCGTTTAAAATTGCCCTTCGGTTTATGTAATGCACCGACCACTTTCCAACGTTACATGATGTCTATTTTCTCTGACATGGTGGAAGACACTATTGAGGTTTTTATGGATGATTTTTCTGTTTTGGGAGACTCATTTGATGATTGCTTGGCACACCTTGCTAATGTGCTGCAAAGATGCGAGGAGTGCAACTTAGTGCTAAATTGGGAAAAATACCATTTTATGGTAAATGAGGGTATCGTATTGGGGTATCAGATCTCAAAGAAAGGTATTGAAGTTGATAAGGCAAAGATTAAGTTGATTGAAAAGTTACCTCCACCTATCTCCATGAAAGGAATTCGAAGTTTCTTGGGACATACAGTATTTTATAGAAGATTCATCAAAGACTTATCAAAAATTGCTAATCCGTTATGCAAGCTTTTAGAGAAGGAGGTGAAGTTTGTGTTCAATGAGGCATGTCTAAAAGCATTTGAGTGTCTGAAAGAGAAGTTGATTTCAGACCCTATAATTGTCTCACCAGATTGGACGATGCGTTTTGAGGTTATGTGTGATGCTAGCGGGGTGGCTTTGGGTGCAGTCCTTGGCCAAAGACGTGAGAATATTTTACATCCGATTTACTATGCTAGCAAAGTACTTAATCCAGCTCAAAAGAATTACACTGTGACTGAATAGGAATTGTTGGTAGTGGTCTTTGCGTTAGAGAAATTCAGATCGTACTTGATTGGTACGAAGGTGATTGTGCATACAGACCATACAACACTTTGGTAGCTTATGTCAAAGAAGGATGCTAAGCCAAGGTTGATTCGGTGGGTGCTTCTACTGCAGGAATTTAATTTTGAAGTCAAGGATCGTAAGGGAATCGAGAATCAGTTCACAGACCATCTATCACGCCTTGAGAAGGAGGCCATGCTTAAATTAAGGGATGATCTTGATATTGATGATACTTTTCCAGATGAGCAAGTGCTGGCAGCATCGCAAGACTTAGTCCCTTGGTTTGCAGATTTTGCCAACTTTTTGGCAAGTGACCTAGTCCCGAAAGACATGTCGTATCAGCAGAGAAAGAGATTCATGCATGAGGTGAGAAAGTTCTTTTGGGATGAACCTTATTTGTTTAGGGTGTATGCTGATGGTATGATTCGAAGATGTATTCCGAAAGTCAAAATGATGAATATTTTAGAAGTATTTCATTCATCCCCAGTTGGGGGTCATCATGGAGAAGCGCAGACTGCTCATAAGATCTTACAATGCGGGTATTACTGGCCCACCATTTATAAAGATGCTCATGATTATGCTCGGGCTTGTGACCAATGTCAAAGGCAAGGGAATATCTCACGTAGACACGAACTTCCCATGACACCTATCCTTGAGCTCGAATTGTTTGATGTATGGGGGATTGACTTTATGGGCCCTTTTCTGAGCTCGCATAGGATGAAATACATTTTAGTAGCTGTCGACTATGTTTCTAAGTGGGTGGAGGCAATTGCACTTCCCAATAATGAAGGAAGAAGTGTCACGACATTCTTGAAGAAGAACATATTTTCACGATTTGGTACACCCGAAGTAATCATTAGTGATGGAGGATCCCACTTTTGTAATCGGCTGTTCAAGGCCCTGCTTGAAAAATAAAGTGTTAAACATAAGGTGGCAACACCTTACCATCCTCAGACAAACGGGTAAGTTGAGGTGTCAAATCGTGAGATCAAGTTTATTCTGGCAAAAACGGTGAATGCCAATAGGACTGATTGGGCTCGAAGATTGGATGATTCATTATGGGCATATTGAACTGCTTTCAAGACGCCAATTGGTGCATCACCATATCAGTTAGTTTTTGGAAAATCTTGCCATTTGCCTGTCGAACTTGAACATAAGGCTTTATGGGCTTTGAAAAGGTTGAATTTAGACTGGAGTGAAATGGCTAAATTGAGACTTGAGCAGATGAATGAGATGGATGAATTTTATCTCTGGGCTTATGAAAGTTCAGCAATATATAAAGAGAAAATAAAATTATACCATGATCGACGCATTGAGAAACGAGAGTTTCACCCGGGAGATTTAGTGTTGCTTTATAACTCCAAGCTTCGCTTGTTTGCTGGAAAGTTAAAGTCCAAATGGTTCGGACCATTTACGGTGGTCAGGGTGTTCCCACATGGAGCAATTGAGCTAAAAGGAGATGATAATGTTCTATTTAAGGTAAATGGGCAGCGTGTAAAGCATTATATGGGAATCACGGAAGAAATAAGGACATGTGAGGAGCTTGAGCTTGATGAAGTCTAAGAAGTCAAGCTAGCCATGTCGTGCCGCGACATTAAATCAGGCACTTCATGAGAGGCAACCCGAGGGCTGGTTAGTGAAGTCTGAGTATCTAAGTTAGCCGTGCCGTGTCGCGACATTAAATCAGGTGCTACTTTGGAGGCAACCCAAGATCTGATGATGTTGTTATCTGAGCATTGGAAGACACTTTAGCTAAAAATTCACAATATTGACCTGCAAACATTCAGTACTACCCACGCCAAGAACCTACGAGACGTAAGGCAACCCACGTCTCGTAGGTTGGTACCGTTAGAATCAGACAAAATATATCACCTGCAGAATCTGACCCATGACAGGGTACCCATATGACGTAGGTAGACCCACGTCACGTGGGTTATGCTGTGGAAATCAGAGAAATGTTTATCCTTCTGAATCTTACCTACGACAGGGTACCCATGTAATATAGGTAGACCCACATCACGTGGGTTGTGCCGTGGAAATCAGAAACTCTACTACCCGATATTCGACCCGACCCGATCCACCTCTACATATATTGCGGTCTTCTCCTCATACCCGATTCAAAATCCATTACAAATCAACTTTCTCAACCTTAAAGCCTAAACATAAACCCTAATTTCCACAAATCACCAAATTCGCATACCTTATATCCAAACTTCTTTAAATTCCTATAGACCAAATTCAAAATCCAACAAACCCTCATCACCTAAATCCCCAAATACCCCGAGATACGACCCACCCGACCTACAAACATCCCATATCTGACCCTATTAGACCCAAATTTGACCCTCCTAGACCCGAATCCGACTTCCCAGACCCGTAATTAACCCCACCCAACCCAAAATTTCCAAACCCTACACAATGCCACCCAAATCAAACCCCAAACATGGCGACATGGGTTCTTCCTCGCGAATTCGTACCAAGAATCCTGAATTTAAAACTAGATAATTGCGTGATGAACCTTCGATTTTCGGTAAAAGTGGGTCTGAAGAGGCATACGAGTTTGTTCCCGATGATACTGTAATGGTGAATCGTACAATGAGGCTACAAACGCTAGCACAAGCTGCTGCCAGGGCTGCCCAACAACGTACTTCACAGCCCCTGCAACCGATTGCCCCTGCTCAGTCTTCTGATTCCGTACCCTAATCTGATGAGGGGACAGATGATGCTGCAATCGGTGACGAATGAAAGATTTATGTGTCTGGCTCTGAGGTGAATGCTGAGGATATGGATGATGGCGATGTTGATGGTTTCGGCTCTGGGGACAATTTTGATGGTCCGGATGATGCGATAATATTTATTTCTGGTACTGGTGGTTAACACTCAACACCGTCCTCACAGAGACAGGTGGCTGCACAGCGGGCCGTCCTTGCGGTTCGTAGGGAAAACAAAAGATGGTGTGTTCAGGGCATGAGGGCAATTTATGACAGGGATGTCGAGCTTACTGAGTGGGGCATGTGTAGAAAGAGTATCACTGAAGAGCCCCGATATCGGCTAGATGAATTGAGAGCACTGCCTGAGATTAAGGCTTTCTTTGACCATTATGGGTTCGGGTGGATGACGGAGCCTCCTGGGCACTATATCTCAAAGTTGGTCCATGAGTTTTATGCTTCTTATGCTGCATCTGTTCAGTTGATCACACCTATTGAGCAGCGGCTCTGAGACCAGCCTCCATTGACTCACACTTTGGTTCAAGAGACCAGAGTTGATATATCTGAGCAGACCATCCACCGATTCTTGTTTGGTGCTGATCATCCATTACCAACTACGACTGCTGAGTTTGATCACCGTATGGAGACTGTCAGAAATAGGATTAAAATGAGGGATGCTGATCAAAGGTTAGAGTTACTAAGGTGGATTGCTGGTTATATAGCGGAGGCGGGTGTTGATGCTAGTTGGGTGACTGGGAAGCTGGATATAAAGAAGTCCACACTCCATTTCGCTGGCAGGTTTTGGTGGTCGGTTGTCAGGTACCAGTTGAGTCCAACTAATGCTGATAATTCCCTCACACTTGATCGGGCAGTATTGGTAGCGAGCATTCTGGTAGGATATGATATTAACTTCGCCTCCTACATCATTGGGGAGATATATGAGCATGCTTTCCTCGACTTCACTAACATCCCTTTCCCCTGTCTGATTCATGGCTTATGTGTTAGTACTGGTATGTTCACGACGCCTGAGGTAGACCATCATATTGAGGTGACCCGCATTGCTGATATAGGGTTGATGCAGCAGCGGGGAGCTCACCTAGTCTTTTTGTAGAGGTCTCACCCTTTTGGGTCATCAAGAGCATCTCTTTTTGAAGGGCCTGGAGATAGAGACGAGCCGGTGAGCACACCTATGCCTATTCCTATACCGGTGAGCGTTCCTGATAGTGTTCATGTACATGCTGAGGGCACATGCCCGATTGACGATGAGGTACCCGGCACTACAGCACCACCGTCTCTTTCTGGTATGGTTTCAACTTCAAGGGACTTCCTGCAGCAGCTGGTTGATAGGCAGACGTAGATGTTTGAGAGGCAGGCCCACACAGAGGCACAGATGGCTAAGTTGGTATCCCATCTTAAGCCATGGGTTAGGACCATAGTTGAGGCTGCAGAGGCTAGAGTGGAGGCCTGTATGTTTGCGTCTATGGATAAATTCATGCGAGAGCTGCATGGACGGATTGATATCTTTGAGGTACGGATGGCTACCCGGTTGGGTACGACATAAAATCCTGGTATGACAGCATTGACACAGGAGGTAGCTGCAATGTGAGAGGAGGTTCGAGCTTTGGCACCGAGAAGCGCCACTGTGATTCCACCTATGCCTGTTCAGGCTCCGATGCAGCCAGTTTTTGAGGTGGATTTGTTTGCCGATGAGGAGCCTCCTATTGATAGATGCAAACGACCATGTAGTCCGGCAGAGCAGGTGGATAGTGGTGACGAGTTTGAGGGTGATCTCTGAAGAGCGGTGAAGGCTTCCAGGTTGGACTACCATACTAGTCAGATCGCCCAGGAGCAGAGGGCATGAGGTGCTTCCTCTAGTTAGGCACCCCCTCCACCGGATGCACCTAGCAGAGAGCCCAGAGAGCCTACTGTAATCTCGTTATAAGTGGGCCTACTTCCCATGCTTAGGGCGCCGTAGGTATGTCTTCACTCCCGTACATGTATTATATTGATAGTTGTGCACTAGGGGCAGTGCACCATTATTTAGTTGGGGGTGGGGGTATACCACCACTTGGGGTTTTTTGTTGCTGTGTTTCTTTTCCCCCAATTGTGCTATCATAGTAGAACCAGCATGTTTAGGTTGTTATTTATTGTATTTATGTGTTTTCTTGTTGAATTAGGAGAAAAATACGGGAACCGTAGTGCAGTCCAGTTTTGAACAAGTTATGTTGTTTGATTATTTAAAAGATACCCCTCCGAAAGATTTTGTTTTAAAATGTGTGTGTAGCATGTTAGTTTGTGACAACTGTTGGATCTTATAATGGCATTAGGATTATAGACAAAATAACTGTAGCTAGCATTGCATGAACCCGGATAGGTAGTAGTTGATAATGTAACCTTGTGCTATGTGTGTGTGAGGTCATTACTTAGTTGACTTTGTGTGTCCAATCCAGAATTTGCCCGGTTAGTCTTGCCTAGGTTATAGGATAGTGGTTAGGAAAGGATCATAGGCCATTTTTGAATAAATCCACTTGTAGCCTAAATGCCCGTCGAAATGAAATGAATATCCCTTGAACCCAATTTTGAGCCGTAATTGACCTATTTCTTTCATTAGCCTTTTCACCTTACCATTTTGACTTATAATGAACCTGTCTTGGCCCTGATCCCTCCTTGGACATTGTGTACCTCAACTCAGGCAAATAACCTAAGTTGAGGTATAGGGGTGCGTAGATTAATTTGGGTATGAAGAAGGGGTTAATAAAAGAAAAAGAGAAAACAGATTTGGGTGTGAAGAAAAAGAAAAAGAAAAAGAAATTAAGGTGAAATGAATAGAAATTGCAAAAAAAGAGAAGAAAAAAAAAGAAGAGAGTTGTATTTTGAAAGTGAAGAAAATCACACCCGAAAAATCTGAAAATAAATAAAGGAGAATAAATAAGCATGGTTGAAAAGTGAAGCCAAAGGTAGTGTCGAATCAAGGAGGGTTGAGTCACCATATCCATATGTATCATACCCGTCCCCAAGCCTACATTACGAGCCAATTAAAGTCCTATAGTGATCCTAGTCTAACTCTCCAAAAAACTAAGGTATAGAAAATAAGGGCAAGCCTATGGTATTTCATGCACACTGTTTGAACTTCTTTGTGAGAGAGAGTGTCTTGACCGAGTCCCTAATTTGAGATTAATTAGTATACTGTGAGTGTATGAGACTTCTTTGCTATGAGAGTACATGGGTTGTATTGTTAGCTGCTATTTGTTCGGATAATGTCATTTGCATATAAGCTTGGTTGTTTGGTCATAATCTCATGCCATCACTTGATCCCTTTTATGTTATGATAATATGCTGCATGTATGCACACAATGGTTTTGATTTGCAAGTAGGAGGGGTCAGAAAAGTTTTGAAGTCAAAAGCAATGAGTCGACTGTCGTAGGTCCCTTAGGTTTCTCTTAGTTAAGCATCGTATATGTTTATTTTGTTTTGTTCGCCTGAGGACATGCAAACATTCTAAGTTGAGGGTGTTGATGTGTCATGATCACATGACACTTTCGACGGTTAAAACAAGGAAAATATGTAATAACTTGGGTATGTCTTGTAGGTATGATGTGTTTTCTGTCCTAATTTTGCAGGGAAATAGGTTATGAGTTAAAATGGAGATAAAGTCAAGAATATCGCACCAAAACAAAGTATCTGAAGATGAAAGAACCAGGTCTTGCACCAGGGGGGTGACCCGAGACAAGACCCACGTCACGTGAGTCAACCTATGTGGCGTGAGTCTATGCCGTAGGTGACTCCTGCAGATGAATGAAAGATTCTGATTTCCACGTGAGTCCACCTACATGGCGTGACTGGGTGACGTGAGTCAACTTCTGAAGATGTCTACTTGTGCCTGATTTCCACGGAGCTAATCTACATGGCGTGCCTTGATTCCACGATACCAAGTCATGATACCATGGAAACCTGCCGACTCTGTTCTCCTGTTTTGTTTAGGATAGGATTCATCTTGTATCTATAAATACCCCTGTATTGTCCTATGTTCAGGATTTAGTCATTACATTATTTTGAGTTAGATTTCCATTATTTTTGAGTTCAGAAACACATAATGGATTTTGTAATCTTAGAACCCCGATTTTAGGGTTTTATTCATAGTTGAGATTTCAGAGTTTCTTCATTGTTGTGAGTTTACAATTATGTCTTCACCCTCAAATTGTTATTGTGCTATTGCGAACATGAGTAGCTAAACTCATCAACTAGGGTTGTGTGAACCATGAGGAATTAACGAAATAGGTTAAGTGAAAAGCAATTTTGAACCGCTGTGATTGCATGTATTGTTATTTCCTTCGCTGTGATTGATCTTCTAACGGTTTCAAATGTTAGAAACTCTCCTGTATTCTAGACTTACTCAAGAGAGAGGTAGAGATTGGAAAAAGGAAATAACAACAGAGATTTGAAGCTATCAACCTTCATCTAATAACTTGAGCCTTAGTAGGAATAGTTATCTGAGATCCAGGACAAGGGTTAGTAGTGGGACGCTCGGAGACCGAGGGGAGAAGAGTGAAATTTGTCTAACCAAGTTCGAGAGATGTTTAGATGAACATACCTTGTTAGATTTTGCATGCAATGTAGCGGGATAGTTTTGTCAGCACAAGTAACCGGTGGATTTAAGGAATCATTGAGGATCACAGTCCTAGTATATTTCTCATATTGACTACAAATTCTAAAATAAGAAATCGTTACTGTTACTTTTTATTCACAAGAACCCCCAGTTTTACTTACTTACTAGTTATTCAGACTAGCATTCTACATAACTTCGACCTACTCCCTGTGGGATCGACCCTAACCCAGTTGGGTTCCATATTTGATACAGCGACCGCATTATACTTCATTGCAAGGTGTAATTTGAGCGACATCAATACTATAAGGTGAGGTGTGTAGATCCTACTTGTCGGTGGATGGTGCAAGCAGTTGCAAATGGAGCATCGCGTAAGGTTGGCATCTATAAGTACGTCGGTGAGAACACTTATAGTGTTGAAAATGTCACGGGCAGGCACAAAAATTTCACTGCCGACGTCATTACCTCACTTTGTTTGAACTTAACAAATGTCCAAGCCTGAAAGAGATGTAGAAGATCGTCTTTAGGGAGCTACATTACAGATCGGGCTATTGAAAGTGTTGGATGAGAGGTTTCATTATGAAGAATATAGTTTGAGGGACACTGGAGTTGGGTATTTCATGTTGCCTGCTTTTTTGTATGTTTTTAACGGCCTCAATCCTGGGGATTTAAATTCCCTCATGATCGATGAGGATTCGGGAAAGTTTATGTACTGTTTATAGCATTTGGGGCTTCCATCCGGGGATATGAACACATGAGAAAGGTCGTTTCCATTGATGGAACACATTTGTATGGAAAGCACAAGGGTATGTTATTGTTTGTTGTTGCATAAGATACGCAGAAACATATCTATCCCATAGCATATTGTCACATGGACAAGGATAGTGATGCGTTGTGGAGCTTCTTCCTTGAGAAACTTAAGTCTATTGTCCTTGATGAAGCAAAATTGTGTGTCATCTCCGATAAACACATAAGCACATCCAACGACATTGCAAAGTATTATTCTCATATGTATCATGGAGTGTATATGAGACAGCTAGATAAAAATATCCAAAAAAATTACCAATGTGGAGATTATCTCCATGTGTTCTACCATGCGGCCAAGGCGTACACCTTGGATGAATTTAATGATTACTTCAGCTTGTTTAAAGAAAAATTCCCTGATGTAACAGCTTGCCTCGAGCATGACTTTAGATTTGAAAAGTGGAGTAGGAAACACTTTCCAGAAAACAGATTCATTATGTGATCACAAATATCGCTGAGTTGCTTAATGCAATGTTGATGGATAAAAGAGAGTACCCCGTGGCGGCCATCTTCAATTCAATTGCTCATAGGTTTGCTGAACTATTTAGGAAGAGGTATGCAGAGGTCAACAATTCAAAAAATACATTCGTTCTCAAAGCTGAGAGGATCTTAAGGGAAAACATGACCGAGGGCGACACCTTATATGTGAACAACATAAACAGAAACACCAAGAAATTCACCGTAATTAGTTGTGGTTCTTCTGCCAAAGTCAATCTATCCAAAAGGTCATGTTCTTGTAGGCGGTACGACTTGGTGAAATTACTATGCACTCATGCGATAACAGCCTTACGATTGAAGCATGCGAATGATTATGGTAACAACATCTATGACTACTTTTCGCCGATCTATTGAAAAGAATCATACCTCCTTGTATACTTGGAACATATTTGTGCAGTTCCTCTAGAGTTGGAATAGAATGTGGCGCAAGAATATCTAGCCATACAGGTGCTTCCACACAATTTTGACCCCAAACTAGAAAGGAGGAGGGTGAAATGCGTTAAGGTCATCTCCGAGTCTTTCAAGTCTGAGAGGAGGAACACGTGCTCCTTGTGCAAAAGGGCAGGCCATAAGAGAACAACATGTAGCCTTAATGTGAGAAGATAGGATTTGTATTGTAATTTTTGTTTTGTCAAAGGCACTGGACTAGTTTTAATGTTAGTGTCACTGTTTTGTTTTGAAATGTAGTGCCAGTGCAGTTTTAATCGACTTCTTTTGTTATTTATTATCGACCTTCATTTGTTTGTTATATAGTGTTCAGGCCATCAATTATACACTGCATACCCTTGACGACTTATATATATAATCAACCGTATGCGTGGTATCTATAAGAACCCCTAAACACATAATCTAAAATAAAACTTTGTCATGGTTCTATTCAAGAAACCCTATTCTAAACACACTGAACAATACAATATAATCATAATGCTTGGGAAAAAAATGTCTATTTGAAATGACTCGACTGACGCGGCTTTTCACTTCCACACACCACTTTATCTACCTACGCACTACACGTGTCAAGCAACGATTAGTTCCTCTATTTCTCTGCTGGTCTATTTAAGAAACCTAAAGGTCTATTTTACACTTACTTCATCTTCCGCAACAAGCACAAATAGAAAGAAAACACTATAATAATGGCAAGAAGGGTTTATAATCTCCTAACAATAAGGAGAATGCAGACCACCCGCAACCAAGATCCGCTCAGGTTAAGGAGCAACCTGGATTTACTCTTACAGGGCCTCACTGCTGATTAGTGCCACCTAGAGATGGAGATATGTCGCATGGCTCACTTCCTCCAAGCCATAGCGGAGAGGCTCTAACTAAACCCTAACGACCTCATCACCTCCCAACATCCCCGTAGTGTAGTGTAGTTTAGTTTTTTTTTGTTGCTTAGAATTTATTACGGAAACTTTCATGGTGGTATGATTTTGTAAATGAAAGCTTCCTTGTTTGCCCTTTTTGCTGGTTTTTGTTCGGATTATGATGTACGTAATAGCAATGAACTTTTTAGTTTTATATAAAATGTTCCATTTCTGTTCAAGTATTCTAAATTTTTGTTTTACAGTGCTTTGATTTTACCATTACTGTTATCCCTGATGGTCGATTTAACATTTGATGATCGATTTTAGACCCTAGTCATGCTATTTCATAAACCCTGAAGATAGATTTTAGACCTACACACCATATGCCCAAAAAGGGGCAGAATAATTGAACATTTGACTAAAATGATCTTCCTAAAATTGACAAGTTCAGAACATTCAACACATAGTAGACTATGCGAATGACTTATCATCTACTATTGCCATTGTTGATATAATAAATTGTACAATATATTACAAATTATTTTATTCATCAATACTTGACAAATGCAAAGGTCTACGGTCGACCGATTGATATATGAACAAGTTAAAATTATGACTAAAAAGGGAGAAATTAAATTAAATAAAATTAAAGTAGGCCAATTAATATCATCCAAATATTTTAAAGCTATTTAGCTACATCAATTGTGACTCTATATCATTTTTGAACATGATCAAGTGATATTTAAGGCATGCAATTGTCCTAAATCACTAAAATAGGACTAAAAAGGAGGGAAATTAAATGAATTTTTTTTAACATCATTCAAGCAATGCAAAACAACTAAATCACATCATATGAGAGCATAGAACAATTGAACACATGATCTAATGTGTAAGAAAGAGTGATGCTTGTGATTGTTCTTAGGACAAGTAATGTTTGAGAACAAGTAGTGCTTCTCAAAGCATATGTTTGTTCTGAGTAATTAGTTCTTACTACCATTACTCTTACTTATACTCATTTGATGGCATGTCTAATTATTGTGTAATCTCATATGAAGTGATTTAGTTATTTTGTGATGCTTGAATTATGTTAAATATTTTAATTTAATTTAATTTAATTTAATTTCTCCCCTTTTTAGTCATATGTAGGCTTGTTAATATATTCATATGGTTGATGATAGACCTATAACTATCTCTTGTATATATTATATTTCTGATATGTAATAGACGTTTAGGTCTATTGTATACCTACATAATATAGATTATTCTGTGCATCGATACGTGACTGTTAAACAGGTTTACGGTCGACCGATTGAATATATGAACAAGTAAGATATGACTAAAAAGGGGAGAAATAAAATAAAATAAAATAAATTAACATCATTCAAGCATTGCAAAAAAACTAAATCATATCACATGAGAGTACACAATAATTAGACATGCGATCAAATGAAGTAAGAGCAATAGTAGTAAGAACCAATTACCCAGAACAAATGTATGCTTTGAGAAACACTACTTTTTCTCAAACATTTCTTGTTCTAAGAACACTCACTAGCATCACTCTTCCTTACTCATTAGATCACGTGTCCAATTGTTGTGTACTCTCATATGATGTGATTTAGTTGTTTTGATTTTTTGAATGATGTTAATTTTTTTTAAAATTTAATTTTCCTCCTTTTTAGTCCTATTTTAGTGATTTAGGACATTTGCATGCCTTAAATATCACTTGATCATGTTCAAAAGTGATATGGAATCACAATTGATGTAGCTAAATAGCTTTAAAATGTTTGAATGGTGTTAATTGGCCTACTTTAATTTTATTTAATTTAATTTCTCCTTTTCAGTCATAATTTTAACTTGTTCATATATTCAAAAGGTCGACCGTAGATCTTTGCATTTGTCAAGTATCGATAAACAAAATAATCTATAATATATTATATAATTTATTATATCAACAATGGCATCAGTAGATGATAAACCATTTGCATAGTCTATTATCTTTTGAATGTTCTGAACATGTTAATTTTTTTTTTATAAACTTGTTAATTTTAGGAAACCCCTACTGCAACTTGTTTAAAGTTACAACCTTTTTAGGTCTTACAAGGGGAAAGTCTACACTAAACCACAAATATCGATTATCGACCACAGTAAATGATGATAGACTATGCTTTAGGTAAATGATAAATCATCAGTATGGTCTATGCTCGTGCTGCAACGGCTAAAAAGTACAGACCTCCAATGGTCTTCCTCTGATGCTTTCTTTTCTTTCAATTCCTCTACAATATTTTTTTCTTCTTCCTCTCTTGCTTTAACTCTATATTCTTCTTTGTTTTCTTCTTCAGAAACTACTTCCTCATCTTTTTATTCTTCTTCTTCCTTCTCTTCTTTCTTGACTTCTTCCTCATTGTCCTTTTCTACTACCTAATTTTTTTCCTCATCAATTGGTTCATCTAGGATTATCACCTCATCAGCATTAACGGAGGTTTATTCCAGAGTTGTTGCCTCAAGGAGCCTTTTTGTTATACAACCTCCATCGTGGACAGCCCTAACTATTTAATGCTCACTACAGACCTACACACCTTCATTTTCACACATACATGAATTAACAAAATTACAGAGAAAATAATTAAAAATGACAAAATTTATGTCAAGTATTCAAGGTCTATAATAAACTATGATGCCTGTCTATAACACGTAGCATAAATTATGTGATATCAATCATTGATTGTATAACATATAAAACTTCTATAATAAATAGACAAGATATTACCTTGGTCTTCTTATTTTTTTCTTCTTCTTTTCTGTTCTTTTCAGTCTTTTTTTTATGAAGGTAACAACGTCCTTCATTGCCTCCTCCAGCTTACACACAAGCTCTTCCAGATTTTCGACATTCGGTCTCTTCATCGCTGCTCTCCCCTTGCTTGTCCCCACATCGTGAGTGACATGTCTAGACAAATGATTTTCACCAAAATTCTGGTCATCATACTCCTCACCATCCACCGATGAGGTGATCGCAATCACGCCGCGCAAATGAGCCTTCAAGGAATCGATGTATGGGTCCTTTGCCTCATCCGTGAAAGGATCAAATTTTATCATGTATTTCTCTTTTGATTCATGAATCGGGGGTCAGGTACGGGTGCACTCTCTAGAAATAAATAGGCTAATATAATTATTAAGAAATTCATTATCTTTAGTGGATAATAAAAAAAAGAATTTCATACCTTTGTGCTCCATTGATTGACATATGGATCACCTTCGATCAGTTTATCACCTTTCGACGTGTGCCATCTGAGCAACTGAGGAATGGGCAGCTGGTCATCTCTTGATTTTTCATTTCCCCTGTCGAGCTTGGGAAAAGCTTCATATATCCAAATCTATGGTCAAAATGAAAAATAGATAACTCACAGGCAGTCTATAATATATATCATAAATGAATACCAATATAGAATAAACTAATTTAATGGTTGATAATCAATACCAAGAATACCCAGGGGAATCCGTAGAGCGCGTATGATGCATAATTTTTCTCCAAATATATTTTCTTTTGCTTGGTGAAGTCTATCCGCTTCTTATGATAGTCTAAAGTCAATATGAATGACTCCTTACCCCAAGGGTACTTTTCAAAGAACCTCCACCATCTTCAGCATGTCTATGTCCATGGATTTCGATCCATCTCATACAAGCAATGTTTAGTGCATGAACCAAACCGTGCAACATTTAAACTTATCTTTCTTGACCAGCCTCCCACCTCTAACAAGCTTCAACAATTTATTTCCAGAAATATTCTTCTTTCTCATAGCTCTTTTGACAAATGCTACACCGTCCTCCATGACTTTGAGATATTTTGAATCACGGGGATATCGCCCACAATTTAACCTCGTTATTAGTGTAAACTGCTTCAGGCCAAAATATGTCGTCCTATCTTTGATACAGAACCACATTTCATGGAACATGTTGTCATCCTGAACTCGACGAAGAAGTGTATAGTGGACAAGCTATCCATTGAAATTCAAATATTCTGGCAATTTCTATATGAAGCCAAAACAGGATTCCTTGAACCATGACTTATGTAATGACCCTCTAGGTAATTTTCTCAATTTCCATGTATTTTTGGCATTTTAAGTCCTCTCGCAGTGGCTACAGGTCATTTATGACTTATCAGAACTGTCGGTTTGGTTATCGGATGGTTCATTTGGGTTTTAGGCTCATTTCTTTGTTTTAAAGCTTTTGTTGTTAAGAAATTGGTCTCAGACCAAAAATCCTAGTAAACAATATTATATGATAATTCAGACAGTGCCATCATCTCTGGAATATTGATTTTAGGCTAGAGGGACCCTTGGTTCAGGTTTCGAAGCTTTCAAACTCATTTTGGGCTATTGGGCAGAATTTGGTTAAAACAGGACTATAGGTGTGGGCTCCACATTATATCACGACCTCCGTTGGAAATTTTGATGGTTTTTTTGAGTCTAAAATTTCAAACTTGGTATGGTATCATAGTTCGTTTGTGCATATGAGGTTTCAAACGAATCTCGAACACCCAATCGGAGTCCATTTAGACTTAGCAAAATCTGATGCCTCAAGTTGCTGGTGCAGCCGCTTAAGTGGCCAAAGGACTACTTAAGTAGTAGCCTATTTAGCGGCAAGGCCATCACTTAAGCGATGCTGACCAGCCAAGCGTTGGTTGCTTTAGCGACCATCTTATCGCTTAAGCGATAGTCGCTTTAGCGATACTTGACTGCCCAGCTGAGGGTCACTTTAGTGATCCCTATCTACTTAAGCGGACGTCGCTTTAGTGACCAGGGTATCGCTTAAGAAAACCCACCTCTCCTGACCCATCGCTTTAGCAATCAATCATCGCTTAAGAGGTAATCGCTTATGCGACCCAGTAGTTTCTTAAGCGTCGACTGCTGGTGATAAATCCCTTTCTTCACCTAATTTTCCCTAATTTCTTTAGGGATTTTTCTCCATTTTTGCGAGCTTAGGACGTGGGAAAGTGTGGAAAATCATCCATTGAAGCTAAGATAAGCTAGTTCAACACTCCTTGGTCATTTTTTTTTTCCCGTTAGATTTCATCCTTTTTCATTGTAAATTCCTAGAATTTAGATCTTAAATTTCCTAAACTTTAGGGGTTGATTTAGGCCCCGATTTGTACTCCATTTGTGCTCAACTTTTGAGCATTCATTCCTTGTCCTTCGAGGGACCTCGTGGCGGATTCAATTTTGGGATTTCATTTATGGGCCCCACGGACCCATTTTTTACCTAATTTTGGGCCCGAAGTTTTATATAGTAATATGAGTATCATTTTACTCCTATTAATATGTATATTATTAATTTGATAGTGTGGTAGCATTTCAGGATCATGGAGCAAAGGTGAACGATTTATGGTCGGTCCGAGATTGTGGTTCGGCTTCGAGGTAGTCTTCGGTCTACTTTTCTCTATAAGATTGTGTATTGCATAGATTGTATGCTAGGTAGGGATTGTTGGATTGGATTATGACTAGTATACCATGACTTAGTCTATTTAGGGAACTTGGAATAGAAATGTGTTCCGAACCCTAGCCTAGGATACCTGTTATGGACCTAGAACCATATTATCCTTGATTATAGACTTGTTTACTTAAAGATTGACATTACGGGCCCTTTAATATAAGACTTACCATTTAACTTAGTGATTTTGGTGGTAGTCCCCCGATTAGATACTTGTAGTAATTTTATTCCCTTGATTACCGTAGTTGCCCGAGTTATGAGGCTTTATTATGTTGGTTACATATTGTTGGGCCCGAGGCCGTGGTTACGATACCAGTTGGACTCCAGGTGAGTAGTTTATCCCTAAAGGGAACATGATTCTAGATTATAGACGCTTAGCCACTTATGCTCGTATTGTTTGGATACTGGTAATGGCATGCATACTTTAGGGCGCATTTATGCTCACTTAGTAGTACGATTCCGACCAAAACCTTGATTTTATTACTGTTTTCTAAAAAGGAATTTATTTCCACTTTTCACTTCTAAAATGGATTCTTTTACAACGGGAATCATACCACCTTATTTAATGAATTATGAGCTTTGGAACTAAAAGTGTTGTTTTAGAAATTAGACCGAGGCTGATTCCGGTCCATTATTAATCCACTCTTTTACCACTACTATGTACTTCGATCGTTCTGACCGTTTCTATGCTATTATGTCGATGTAGTCACAAACTTGATCTCGGATAATGAATTTACAGACTTACATGCTTTTAGTTCGAGTTCGTGCACTTATTATACTTATATATCTCTCCGGTACTGGATGGAGTAGATTGATTATGATGATTATTGGAAGTCCTGGTTCAGGACCAGGCAGTGTTTATGGATATCCCGAGTCCCCTAAGGGCCCCTTCATCCGTAAGCAGCAGTGTCGGATAAAGATGGTCGCCGTAGGTCCTTCCTTTGTGAGCTACTGAGTTGGAGGAGGTGTATACACTTGGTACATTATAACTCTCGAATTGGGTATGGTACTATTGATTTATGTTGCATTCATACATTCATATGCATTGCTTATCACCAGTATAATTGTTTGGTGCTTATATCTATTGGCCTTATGAGGGATTGTATAGGTATAAACTATGATTGCTGTTTGCTGAGTGATGACTTGAACCTTTCAGGCTTAGGTATTGTTTGTCCAGTCTAGTTGGTCACTTTGCTATTAGTTATTATGGTTAGTTCGTGGCAGGATGATTATGGACTGGTACCTGAGGTTGTCGGTATGTTTCTGATCCCTTTCCTTTTCTATAGTAAATTACATCATTTATAATTACCTCACAATTAGACATTATGGCTAGGGACCCTGATTATGCTAGTATTAGCTTCCCTGCTTGGTTATGATCCTTGAGATGTTAGATTGACTCCATCAAGTTATTACCTTTGAGTTAGTCCTATATATATATATATATATATATATATATATATATAGAATTATCGTATATCCATCTCTTGCTTTGTCTATTCATATTGTATATGTATTTTTTGGCCTTGTATACTACTATATATCCTTCTTTCACTTTTCATTGGTATATTGGCTAATGATATATGATATTGTACTGTAGTTCCTGAATACTGTTAGAATAGGATAGTGTATCCTTATTGCTCCATTAGCCTCATTATGCTTAGTTTTCCTGGATAGTTGCCTACAGTTATATTCCTGCTTACATGTTATTTATTCTTGCATTATCTTTGGAGCAGTTGGCCGATACCTAATGAGTACCACGTGTTTGGTACTCATACTATTTTTGCAGCCTGTAGGTCATAGAACGAGTTCTCACCGTTGATGTGTGCATTGTGCGGGGCAGCTATGGATCGGAGATTTGGGGTGAACTCCTGACGTTCGGAGTATTCCTGCTCTCCCTTTTATTGATTAGACTAATCTCTATTTTGTGTTTCAGAGACGGCTTGTACTTATTTTTATTCTATATTTTACTTTGTACTCCCATTGTATTAGAAGCTCTTGTACTGACTTCACCAGGTCTTGGGGTTGTAAGCTATATATTAGTCTCTTTATTATATTCTTTTTCGCTGCTTTTCTTATTTCTCTTGGTAGTCCGTTACTAGTTGTTCTGGACTACGGGTTGGCTTACCTACTGGTGGGTTAGAGTAGGTGTTATCATGACCTGAGAAATGGGGTTGTGACAACTTGAGACGTTGATCAACCATGAATTATTTAAATTCATAAAACGATTTCAACCGAGACCTAATGGATAGCTTAGCCGGAAAGGATCTAACATTATCCATGACTGTGGCGAGGTCATACCTCTTGCCGAAAATAAACCTTATACAGTGGGGCAAGATCAATGCTTCCTTATCTTCATTCTCTTTTATCCTACACTCAATGTCCTGATCATCTCTATTATAGTTCATATTCACCGACCCTTAGAATACACATTTTTTTCTTTTCGAAGCCCTTTCAACCTCTTTAGCTTTTCGTTTAGTACCAGTGGACCCCTACTTCTAGCCATTTTTAATGATATATGTATAAATAACAATTGAACAATCAACTATGATGTCAAAAAAATACCTAATCGACCTAATAGTCTATTAACAGAACAACAACACAAACAGATGAATATAGAATCAAACAAGAAAAAAAAGCTATCTAAAACACCATTACAGTCAAGAACAATTGAAAAGCAAACCCAAAAATCAAATAAATACCTAATCAACCGAACGGTCTATTAACATAACAACAACACAAACTAAGAGATGTATGAATCAAACTACAAAAACAGGTATCTAAAACACCATTACAATGAAGAAAAGTTGTAAAACCCCCACATTTCTAGGCATAGTGATCGATGAAAATAAAAAAAAATCAAACATGCAATCGGCAACGATAATCAAACCCAACAAAAATCCACCAAGAATCAAACGAATTTCAACTTAATAATAAAGATTTTCAGTAAAATCAAGTCCCATTTTTCAAAAATCTCAAAATTTTTCCTTCAAAATCGACACAAACTGAAAAGGCAAAAATGTCAATTTTGTTTATCAATATGGAGCATAAAATAATCGGAAGATGGAGAGAACTTACCGGAGTTTGAAGATGAACGACCATCGAGCTTTGGAGAAGCGAAAAATCGCAAATGGAGTTTTTCCAAGAGAGAAAACGGGAAAGACGAAGAGTGTTTGGGAAGTGAGGAGAGAGAAAATTATTTGAAGTTATTTTAGGGAAAAGTGAAGGGTGAAAAGTATTTCAAAAATACTTAAGGGGTGACAACAATTTTTTAAAATTTACAAAATGACCCATACCCCACACCTTTTCTATTTTCTATTCCTAAACCCTAAAAAATAAAGCAAAAATAAAACAAGTGTCCACCTTCCAAAATAAGTTTTGAAAGTGTCTTTTTTATCAAATCTTCTCAAGATACAAAGGTCTCAAACTTTGTTCATCTTATATTCCCTCCATTCACTTTTACTTGTCACATTTTGAATTGATATATTTATTAAAAAATAATTATTGATATGGTTATTTTACCATACTACCCCTATTAACTGATGTTTAGAGTATTATGTCTTGAAAATGATTTGGAGAATAAACAATTAATGCTAAGGGTAAAGCAGAAAAAAGGTCTTTTGTCTTTTCTTGATATGTCAAAAGTGACAAGTAAAAATGAAAATTCATTTTAGAAATAAGTGACAAGTAAAAGTGAACGAAGGAAGTATTGATTTTCTTCAAATTCGTCACAATTAATTGCATTTAATTTAGCCTTTTCAAAAATAAATGTTATAATGTGCACTGAAAGTTTGAAACTGCTCAATTTAATTTCTCTTAGTTATATCTCCATATCTTCTTCTATTGGTTTCTTCTCTAAAAACTGAATATTGTAGTTCTTTGAATATATGAGTGATTTTGCTGGTTATTTTTTAACATAGCCTTTGATCCATTTGGATAATTTTGTTCACTCCTCGTGAAGAAATAGGTAAACTCCTCTTCCATGTACAATTATCGTGGGAAGCCAATTAATAAAGCAACAAACAAAAGAACAATAGGTTTGACACTTACAGAGAAAGCCATTCTGAAGTTGCCCTCATCATCCCTAGAAATTCCTGGAATTCCTGCTTCATCAGTTTCTTGAATATACTAACGTTAGTGTTGATTTAAATTTTGCCCTCAATAGGTCTTTCTCAGGATACTTTCTTCCAGTTTTGAAGAGGTTTCGTCTAACTTTCTACCCTATAGTTTGAGCTATTATATTCACCTCCCTTAATTTTATATTTTTATAATAGAACTAATTTAAATGAGTATAAATTATTTATGATATTTTAAAGCTGTTGGGTTCAGGTTTCTCTTATTTTTCAATGTTTTGATGATTGACAAATCTAGTGAGAGGACCAGTTACGTAAACTGGTATTCATTAATTTTGTTCGTACAGGTCTTTTGTCTAGTGTGCCAGCTGTCCTCCTACTACTCTGGCAGTGGCAGTAGAGTAGTAGGATGCACACGGTAGTGGCCCTTTCCTTGTGCACCAATGAGAATGTTTCTCTCCTATTGCATATCATATATATACATCATCTTAGAGAGATGATTCTAAGATGATGGGTTTTTGCAAAATATCAAAGGAGCACTCTCTTTCTCAAAAGTTGCATTGTTCTTCAACGAAATCAAAGCTTCAACAACTTAGAAACCTTCTGCTCATAGTGAAATATGTTTTTGTTTCTAGGTTGATTGAGTCTTTATTTTAGTTCTTACTCCCTTTGTCCCAATTTATATGACTCACTTTCCTTTTTAGTCAGTCCCAAAAAGAATGACACATTTCTATATTTAGTAATAATTTAACTTTAAAATGACCATTTTATCCTTAACGAAATGATTTACAACCACACAAATATCTATGACTTATTTTAGACCACAAGTTTTAAAAGTATTTCTTTCTTTCATAAACTCCGTGCCAAGTCAAACTACCTCAAATAAATTGGGATGGAGAGAGTACAATTGTAAACTCACATCTCGATTATAGATTCTTATGAGTATTTTTCTCTTTGTTTTATATTGAGGTGTGGTGTTTAGCTAGAGTTAGCTAATGGAGTCCTTCAAGTAGAGTTATTGTGAAAGAGGTGTAGCAATAGAGTTATTGCTAGTGAGTAGGCATTAAGAGGTTAATTCCCAGATTGCATAGAGTTGTAATCTGAATCTTGCTTGGTGATAGTGAAGAGGCTGAGAGATCCTACTGGGGTAGGTCGTGGTTTTACTCCCTTGAGTAAGGAGATTTTCACGTAAACATCCTATGTCTTTATTTTACTGCTATTTACATTCTATTTTTGTTGATATTCGTTGTTACTGCTTAGAGACCAGGTAACATATCAGGTCCCTAACACTGTGATGGACTCTTACAAACCATCAATTGGTATCAGAGTATTTCTTTCTAAAAGGTTAACACCTAAGAAGGATCCTGTTCTCAATGGCAGCTCCATAAAATCTCGAGGAAGGACAATCAACAACCAGACCACCAAGGTTCAATGGCCAACACTATGGCTAGTAGAAGACTAGGATACATGATTTCATCATGGCTGAAGACAGTGAACTGTGGGATGTTATTTGTGATGGTCCTCACATTCCTATAACCACTGTAACAGAGAGATATACATCCAGATCTGTGTCCAAGATGAGGAAGGAATATGATAAAAATGACAAGAAG
The DNA here is from genome assembly GCA_031232105.1 of Capsicum rhomboideum. Lineage (NCBI taxonomy): Eukaryota > Viridiplantae > Streptophyta > Magnoliopsida > Solanales > Solanaceae > Capsicum > Capsicum rhomboideum. Next base: position 39,400,980 of record CP124716.1, read on the forward strand.
CTAATTGAGAAGAACTTCAAAGCCAAAAAGATCTTTGTATGTGGGATTGATCCTGACGAATACAATCAAATTTTGGGGTGTGAAAAAGCCAAGAAAATTTGGGATGCTTTGAGAACAGCTTATGAAGGGATCAATCAAGTCAAACAATCCAAGATTGATATGCTTACAACTCAATACAAGCTTTTTGCCATGAAAAAAAGGTGAATTCATTTAGGATATGCACTCTCGATTCACTTCTATCACCAATGAGCTTCACTGTCTTTGGAAAGTGATAAGGCCTAACAAACTTATTCGTAAGGTATTGGGTGTGTTGCCAAAGCCTTGGGATAGCATGTTTGATGCTATCCCTGAAGCAAGAAATCTTCAAACTCTCACCATGGATGGGCTAATTGGAAGCTTGAAGATCATGAGCTCAAGAAGTAACATAAACAACAAATAAGTGAACTAAACAACGAGAAAGCCTGGTTCTCAAGGAAAGTAAAAGCAATTCAAGCGATGAGTAAAAAGACATGGCCTATCTTACTCGAAGATTTCAAAAGATGATGAGGAGCAGAGGCTTTTAAAACAAAGTAAAATCTAGCAAGGGTTTCAGGAGGAATGATTGTTATCACAAATATGGAAAGCCTGGTCACTATATCAAGAATTTTCCTCTTCATAAGAGAGACTACAAAGAATTCACCAAGAACAACCCAGAGAAATCCCAGTAAAGGAACCAAGTCCCTGACAAGTTCAAAAGAAGGGAAGTAGCTGACAAAATTGTCAAGCAATCCTGGGAAACTTGGGGTGACTCCTCAAGCGAATCTGAAGAAGAAGTGGATGGTGAAGACACATCTATGTTCGTGAATCCAGATGAGCCATTGAAATTTGATTCCTTGTTCGCTCTTATGGCCAAGTCCAATAATGAAGGAGAAGATGAGGTAACCTTTCTTGATGTTCAAAATGTAATAACCTGTTCTATCATTACTAAAGGCACCTTGTGTATGGGCACGGGGTATGGGGATTTTCGGAAATACGGTCTCAAACTAGTACGAATAACTTAGCTAAAGGTTTCAAAATTTAAAATTTTAGGTAGAGTTGATGTCATCCCTCTATAGTGGGAATTTTCCCGCTATAGTGGTGTTGTGGTAGCAGCCGAATGATTGCTATAGTGGGATGCCGAGGGCAGAAACTAGTCCTTTATTTTATTAGATTTTCTTTTTCTTTTCAGTTGCAAAAAGGATGAATGAGGCTTCTAAAACCCCTCTAGGGTTTCCTCATGACCATGGAGCAATGTGGAGGGGGAAATACACTTGAATGGGGTAAAACCCATGATTTTCTCATGGATTTCACATCGAAGATCATTAGCACGGAGTCGTGCCTTCGTAGCAAATGTTTGGAGTCCAGGTAGGCTAGGTTTAATTGAGTAGTTTAGACCTGGGTTAGAAAGCATAGGCATGACATAGATTGATGGGAGATTTCATGCTTAGGCCTGCAGACACGATGTTGGGATGGATAAAAATGGTAAAATTTGGCTGTTTGGATGTAAATTTGATTTTACTTGTGATATTGAAATTTGTCAACTAATTAATATGCATTGTTATTGATGTTGATCATTCTTGAATGTTTAAAATGGTATTGTACCCGGAGAATGGTTTAGACCTTAATAAATACCTAACTAGAGGTGGTTGGTGTTAGTGGATTCCAAGAAATCTATGGTGGTTGGTGTTGGTGGATTCCAAAGAAGCTATGGTGGTTAGTGTTAGTGGATTTCAATGAATCTATGGTGGAGACTAGGGGAATGGCAGTCTTGTTAAGTATTAGTATTAAGATGGAAGGTTGGATGTACTATGGTGCGGACCATAGGTGTGGATGTATACCTTAGATATTGCAAGTCCTAGCTAAGCCCCCCAATAATATACAAACTGTAAGTGATGGTTTAATGTAGTTGAAACCTAACTTGACTTATGTATGCATGTCAATTGTTTCTTCGTATACTTGTTACAATACATGCTCAAAGAAAGTGAATGGTTAAATGGTGCCCTAAGTGTTAATCACATGCAATGAGGTTTTATTAAATGACTTGTTGAATGTACAAGTGTAGTTTTTCCTTTCATTGTGGTTGTGATTGTTGTGATATCATATTGATTGTTGTGGGATGTACCGGTATTTAAATATCTTCATGGGATTGGTGATATAAGGTTGGAAGACACTAGATATCTGGGATTTTTGGTACATTGACAGGAGCTCATTCCCTGCAGGTCATACCTAGTGAGAGACAATAAGTCCCTTAGTTGTGTGTATAGGTATTGGTGAGAGTGATGGTTCTTTGAGTGAACCAAATTTATTTATTGATTTATTTATAGATTGGTTCCTTGATGAACCGGGTTTATCTATTTATTGTTATATTTATTGGATCATTGTGTGGTCTGGGATGAATGAATGATTGGCATATCTCTTAATTGTCTATTTACTTATGTATTTGAGACATGATTTGCATATTATTGTGAAGTCATGGTTGGTTGACTTGGTTAATATTGATAGTCAGAGTCTTGACTTGAGCTGCGGTCTATTCTTGACTTGTACTTAATCGAACTCTATAGCGTTGTTGAAAAGGTTAAGTGTTCATAATTGATATAAGTTACTTGAAAGGTGTTCATGGTTGTGCTTGTGTCATGGTTATGGTCATTAATCTACTGGTTGATATTGTTGAAATTGGGTAGGCGGGGTGTTGCTAACTTGCTATTTAATTTCTCATAGCCTTAATTGAATTCTCTAGCTGGGTGGGTATTAATACATGACCAGAGTAATGGGATACAAATAAGTGTCACGTAAGAGACGAAAATGATGGATTGCTAAGGGCGGAAAAATCATTGAAGTTAAGTATGGTTGAGTTCATAATTAAATAAATGTTTAAGGCCTGGCTTGATGACATTATGAAAAGATGGTGCTTAAAGTTGAATGTGGTGTGTAAGAATATTAAAAGATAAGGGAGGTAAAGAATTAAGGGACAGAGGGTCTTTGACTAAATAAACTCTTAAGTTGCATGTTTTCTTTCGGATATTTATGTGATTTAATTTTGATTGAGCGATGATGCTTACCAGTACGTGTTATTTGTACTGATACTACTCTTGCTATATCCTTTTTCAAGATATAGTCTACTTACATGATCAGTAGATATTTCGTACTTGATGCGGTAGAGATCTCCACCAGCTTCTATCATTGTTTCTTACGGTAGAAGCTGGGTCATGTGTACTATTCTACTTTCTCTCTTAGTAGCTCTTGTACCTGTTTAGACTAGGTCCTTGGGTAAAGTATTCATGTTTGTACTTAAAGGTTTGTAATCAATTTGTAATAAATAAGAAATTTACTTGTTTATTAATGACTTCCACATGTATTTCAATTGGGTGGTAAGGGTTCTCCTATATAGGTAGATTAGAGTAGGTGTCTGCAACCCGGTTAGTTAATTGATGCCTATCACAAAAGATCCTAAAAAGCTACTCTAAGAACGAGTTGAGGTCTTTAGCAAATGTTTTAATTGATGCCTATCACAATCATGTAGTTGAAAGGGAATCATTAGCTAATCTGAAATAGAGAGCCCAAAAGTTGGATATTCCCCATGATTTTGAAGTTTGAGGAAAAATCTTGACTGAAATCTCTAGAATTTTTGAAGATCTTATTCTTTGAAATGTTGGGAAAAAAAAAGAAGAAGAGCTTATTGTAACTTATTAAATCAGACTGAATTTAACTTTTGGGGGAAGTTAATAGTCGTGGGTTGAGGTTATGGGATGAGGAAAGGACAAAAACACCCCTCCTAGAATGTGAAAAGAAGAGAGAACTAAAAGAATTTCAGAGAAACGTGCATGGTCCCACAACAAGAGCCTAGTTCATGCAACATTGGCTGTAACACTGCCTTACCCACGCGGTCGCGCAGCTGACATCGTCTTTGCGCGGCGGGTCGCACAAACTGCATAGTGTCAAGTAAAATGGGTATAACTTTTAGCACATGACTCGGATTGACGAACTGTCGGTGGCATTGAAAACTAGACTTAAGGACCTTTAACCACCTAACACTTACCAAACTTAAGAATTTATCTTAACACTTGGATACAATTAGAAATCTCTGAGTTTGTGCCTATACACATATGGAGAACATTTAAGATCTTAGTCTAGAATTGTGGGGTGTTACACTATGAAATTCAAAGAATTTTATGCCAAGAAATTTATATGCATCTCATTTTATAGAAGTATATTTATTTTCCAGTGCTCCAGATTTCTTGTGGTGATTTAATAAAATGAATCAAATCATATAAATGATCAGATAAAAAAATTAAGACAAAACCTCCAAATCATATTCTTTCCTCTCGTATCTTACATGTAGCCTTAGTGTCATCGATCACATTCTCTATTGGTTCAGAAATTGCTTTTGGTGTAGTCAATAGCAAGTATGTTACTTTTATTTAATGAGAAAGAACAGTAACTTGTCTTTCTGACGAGTGAAGTTAGTATCATCGAAACGATCAAGTTTGAATACTTTAAACATCGTGTTGAAAATAGAATCACTTTATGTAGGCTTAATTGTAGTAGTTAACAAATTTCTTGAGAATTTTAGAATATGGATTCCAAAAATAGAAGTTGAATAATCCGACTTTGATAAAATAAGAAATTTAGGCCTCCCTATTAATTACTGCAAAAATGATGACATAATTTCTCCAGAATCTTACGAAGCTTATAAAATTTCAATTTCAACAATTAACTTGAATTTTCTATAAGAACATAATTATTTTATATAATGCGTATTTAGAGATGAAGATAAAAAATTGTTGTTTATATTTAATTTCGTTCTAAAGGGATGCGATACCTTTAGAAGTCTATTAGCAACAAAATCAACTCTCCCAACATGTGTCTTTTCAAAATACCAATATAAGTATTTTGGGCGCTACAAAGGCCGGTAGCAGAGACATTGCAACCAGTTGATCATGATACCTTGCAGATCGCACTGGACATCTCATCAATTTTGGCTAATGTGATGGTCGTATTGCCCTGTGATGGTCGTATCGCCCTGGCCATTGATACCTAAATTACACCCTCTTAAGAAGTATAAAGCAATCGTTATAAATATAAAATTCACTAGGATAGAGTCGAATCCCACAGGGAATATGGTGAGAAATATGTCCAAAACAATTGTTTCAATCGGTAGTCAGTATTTCCAAGGGGGGATTGCATATGAAAATAAAAGTGAATTAATCGATGTAGTAATTGAGAATTGATGTTGTTTAAGTGATCTAATTCAGTGATTAGAGATTACTAGGTTTGTGTTCCCCATGATTTCGTAACGCTAGCATGTTACTTTTATTGGTGATTCATTCCGGTATCACATGCAAAACTAACGAACATATAGCCTTACGCTTTTACCTAAATGTCTTCCGACCTAAATAGGTAAGTGTCTCTAAATCCTTTCTGGATTTGAGTGTTACTCGACTAGCTTACGTATTATGTTTTGGATTGGATATTCTAATCATAGCTCTAGCCATTAGATGAGGTTTAGAAGCCTCAAATCCCCGTTGGTAATTCCTTTTCCTAATCTGTACTTCTTTTATCAATCAAGTTTAGACTTAAGGCAAGTTATAATATTTGCAACCGTTAAAATACTTTCAAAGCAAAGAAATTATCAATGCATGCATGAACACCATCCAAAATCACCTTTTATACAACCCTATTAGTGTTAATTTATCATGGTTCTCACAATCCTAGTTGTGGGGTTTAGCTACTCATGTTCATGCAAATAAATCCATTAAGAGAAGTCATTATCATGATCACAACTTACAGGAATAAAATGAGAAAACAATAATTGTATTGCGAATATTAAACCAAAGAACGTAGAAAGAACATACAAAACTTAGAGCTCGAGTATGTGTTGTCTGTCTCCAAAAATGAGTGATAAAAATTTAAAAAAAAAAAAAAACCTAGAAAAAGTATTCATAGTCTTTATAAATTGAATCCTAATTGGATTGGGAAAAAAAATCACCTGCATCCCACGGATCATCATCTGAGTGACGATTCCTCGTCTCGAACCATGGCTTGGATCCTGTACTATACAACATCTCTGTCTCAATGTCACAGAAGTAAGTGTTGGCTCATCATCCTGGTTGACGACTCATCATTTGAGTCTTGATTTGGAGCCAACCTCCACTAAGTTTCTATCTTAATCCGATGGTGAGAATGATGGCTCATTGCTTGGATCTACGGGTTGTCATATGAGATATTATAATCTTGACAACAAAAATTCTTCTCCACTTGATCCACGATTTACTTCATGGTCCGTCACCTATATCCATGGACCTTTATTTAGCATTTTTCAACAAAAACTCAAGCTTTTGCATCAATGACTTATTTCCCTGCACATGTAACATAAATACAATCAAATCTCATAAAAATTACTCAAGAACTACAACAATTCATAGTTAAAAAATATCATATATGTCGTGAAATTTCGGCACATCAGCCATCACGCCTGACATGGATCGCAGCGTACCGCTCTTCTTCTTGTTTCAACATTAATTTCTTATACTCCCATCAACACTAACTATTCCAACAATAATTGGTATATAGTTCCAAGTCTTAAGAATTGATTTGAAGGATGTGTAATTAATATTAAATTTTAAACATGAAAAATAAATATTCTTCTCTTATGTGTTGAAATTGATGAATAAAAATAAATAAATATGTTTTATATGACAAACTGAGCAAGCAAAAATGAATAAGGGAGCATTTTTCATCTTATCCACATTTGGTCATCATGTGAGTAGCAATATCTTGATTTGCTAGTACAACATAGATAGTAGTATTCTTTTTTAATCTATCTTCCTCTGGCAACTACCAAATATAATAATTAAGGGACCAACGTTAATAATAGCTCATTATCTTAGCAATTATTATTGCTATCATGGAGATTAGAGGACTAACGCGATGTTGTTACACCAATAGGCAATAGGTGCCAAATAGGATCAACTTGAGGTTTTTGAGTGGTAAAACATAATTAAGGACTATCTCCTCTCTTCCTTTTTTATTTATTCAATATATTAAAAGTATCTTTTTTCTTTTGTAGATTTGTTTAGCAAATTAAGAGATAATCAATTAGAATTTTTTTAAAACTTTTTTACTGACACTTTTCTAAACTAATAGAAATACAAGCAATAAAATTTAGATTTCTAAAATATCACTAATAAGGATAATTATAAAAAAAGTATCTAATTACTTAATATCTTTTCAAGAAAAATATAAAATGTTAAATTGGACAAGTCAAAGAAAATGAAGGAAGTAATAGAAAGTCAGATAAGAGTGAAAGAGATACTATTTTATACTCCCTTCGTCCACAATATTTCTTAAGTTTTGATTATTTAGAGTCAAACTATATTAGTTTTTTTTTAATTAAAAGGCCAGTGGCCCGTTTTATTGCAAATCAAAGCGTTCAACAAATAAAGTCCAAAAAGACAAAACAAAAGGGCGCTGTAGGCCTAAGTCCTAATGACCCGGTCCACATCAAAAGGAAATATCTACAAACAAAACAAAAAAAGAAGAAAGTAAATCGATTACTTTCCTAAATCAGTAAAGAGAGACCAATAGGTTTAGATGTCTGTGGAAGCTTTTGGAGATGTGTATCGAAGATGATGACCGGAGTTGGTCCAAGTTCCATTGCTGCCCGCCGTAGCTCTTGCCTGAGGTTTGACCTTGAATCTTCAACAACATCAATTTGTAAGTCTTCTTATCAAATTCGAGCTAGCTTTTCCTTGCCATCACCTTCATCTCGATCTATCTCCTCTCACGATTTTGGTTGATTCTATTCTGCAGCCTCAAGCTCTACCAGGCACGGTGGGATCTAAACCAAGGAATTTTTTTTTCATCGTTGGGATTAAGACCATGTGAAGATGAATCTCAGGTTCTTCTATATCTCCTCTCTGCTAATTAGACTTGTATTCTACATTATCTCTTACACCTCTATATCTAAAATTCCATAGAACGAATTTCTAAAGAAATTAATATCACTGTGCGAATCTTGTCTATATTAGTGTATTTGATAGCTATCTGTGGACCCCCAATTTTGACTCTCCGTGCTTAAGATTAACTTCTTCAGGCTTTCTGATCATTAAAGAGTACAAAATTCCGTTTTTACAATCTATTGATAATTATCCCTATTCTAGCATTTTTACCAATTTATTGTCATGTTTTCATTTTTCATAATTTATTGATAATTGTCCTTAATTTCATAAATATTAGAATTTTTATCAATTTATTGTCATTTTTATAATTAGCAGTCATCTACAAATTCCCAATACGAGCATTGTAATTCTAATCCTGTAACATACAATACATTTATTTTTATATATTTTTTTTTATATATTTTATACTTACATTTTTTTTAAAAACTATATATACACTAGCTATATATTTAGACACAATTCGTACATAACACATGCAGTTAATTCACAGATATATTAAAATTCATACTGTGTAAATTATTCGAGAATAATATTACACAATATATAATATCTTTTTATCCAATCATATCCCTTATTTTACTCTTAGAAGAAGAAAAAGAAAAAAAATAACACATCCCTTATTTTGCTCCCAAAAAGTAAAAAAAAATATTGTCCCTAAAACTTGGGCTTCTCAACCACTATTTTTGACCAAAACTTATTCTTCTTCTTCTCATCCACACGTACACACACTCACTATATTTTAATTTTTTCTTCTTCTCCATTATTTTCAACTTTTGACTTTTTCTATCACTTTCCCAGGATTCAAGAGATTTATTTTTGACATATTGGGAAAGAAATAAGTTTAATAAGATCTTGCCTTTTTCCTTTTAAATACTAACTCATCTCTTTTCATTCACAGAGACACACACTATACACATACGCACACGCTCAAACACACAAAAAAAATTTGATTTCTTTTCATCTCTTTTACTTTATCTCCCTCATCTCCCTTTTCTCTCCTCACGTCACTCTCTTGTTGGCAACTCCGGCGAACTCATAATGCCGGAGAAACAACCAAAGCACCACCACCGCAAACGTCCTCCTCTCTTTCTTCCTCTCCCCTCGTTGCTTCCCAATTTCCTTTCTGATGTTGTCTCATCAGAAGTGATGACCGACGAAATCCAACGATCCACCACTGCCACTGCTCCCTCGCCATTGTTGAGCCAAATGGGCCAGATTTGGCTAGATTTTGTTTATTCGATGTTGGTCCTACGAAAGTCGTGGAAGCAACACCACTTCCATCACCACGCTGTCGTGCTGTCTCCATTGAATGAAGTTTCTGATTTTTTATGTTATTATGTTACTTGTACAGATCTGACCGGAGTTGTATGTTCTCCGGTGAACTCCATGGATTCTGGTGAAACTGGGTTGGTTTCGGTCGTAGCTCTACTACTTGTTTTCTACTTATGAGCTCACATTTTTAACTATTATGTCTATTGCTTTCAGATCTTGTAGGATTTTACTTTCTTTTGTGACATTTGTGGGTTGTTTAAAAATTTTCTTATGATGACTGTTGTTGTTGTTGGCTGCTCTGTTGGTCATGTTTACGGCTGCTATGAAGTCTTTGACTATTTTTGACTTTTACTTAGTTTACGGACTGATTCAAACATTACATGGCCGATGACAATATCTCTCCATCAGATTTGTGAGGCCTCCTCATAACAAAAGACGAATTTTATTTTTCACGTGATGTCATTTTATATCAAATATCATTACCTGGCCAATGAAAATATTCCCGTCAATTTTTGAGGCCTCCACAAATTAAAAAAATAGACATACATATACAAATACGTGACTAAAATAAATAAATTTGGGCGATGATGAAATCTTTATATTTTCAAGACAACACAAAAGTTTTACGATCCGTATCTTGGCAGGGCAATTTAGGACGATTGATAATTCAAGTAACCACTTCATAGCCATGGCGTATCTAAGTATTTTCATGTGTTTTTGACATTTAGAGCTTTCCCACAGCTGCACCAAATTATTTATGACTTATTGGGATTGACAGTTCGGTCAACAGGCAGTTCGTTTGGTTTTTAGAGCCAATTCCCTATTTTGGAGCCTTCGCTATTAAAAAGTGGGTATTGGGCCTAAATTTTAGGTAAACGGTTCTGACTTCAAATTCTGACAGTTTTGTTATATCCGAAACATTTATTTTAGGCTAGGGGACCCTTGGTTTGGGTCTTAAGACGTCCGAACTCATTTTGGACTATTGGGTGGAATTTGGTTAAAATGACCCTTTCGGTGTGGGATTCACTTTTGATTGAAACAACCTCGATTAGAAATTTTGGTGACTCCGTTGAGTTCGGAATGTCAAATTTGATGGGGTAGCATAGTTCATTGGCGTTCACGGGATTTCGAACGAATTTCAATTCGAGAGTCCAATCGAAACTTGGCAATTGCCAAGTTTGCTGGTGAAGCTTCAGTTGGTGCAGACCAAAAATGACCTTCACGTTTGCGAGGCCTTGGTCACGTTCATGAAGGCCAAAGTTATTGGTTATCATATTCGCGAGCCGGCCTTCGCATTTGCGAAGAGTGAGCTGGCCAACAGATCCAGGCTTCCTCCTTCACGCTCTCAGTAGACCGGCCGCGTTCGCGAAAGGTTAGCCCAGTCACGAGTAGCGTTCGTGATGGGGTCCCCGCGATTGCGATGAAGGGACCCCTGACAGTATTAAATGTTGTGGAACCCAATTTTCTCTCATTTATTTTAAGTTCCAAGTTCATAAAAACCCTAGAAAGATTAGAGAGAGTGGAGATCGATCTTTGGGTGGTGGAGTTGAGTTTGAGACGTCATTTTGGTCATTTTCTAACCATCATTTCCGTAAGTTTCCATTTATTTCCTGATTAATTCTACGGTTAACTTTAAACCCCTAGTTTATTATCGGGCCTGATTTGGGGCCCATTTATGCTCGGATTTCACCCATTTGTTTGAGGGTAAAATGACCCTTGAGCTATAAGGGACGCATTGACTATTTCAAATGTGTGATTCCGCAAGTGGGTTCCATGTGGGATTTTTAGTTTAATTTTTAACCTGGAGCATTTATATACAACATGAGTATCATTATTATCATCTTAATGCGTAGATTATTATTTTGATAGAGTGGCAGCATTCGGAGGCTTCTCAGAAGGAAAAAGCTTTAGAGCAGTGGACTTTCTCGAGCTTCAGCCGCATCCAGGTAGGCTAGGTTTACTTTCTTCATAGATTGAGCTTTATTATGGTATTAGTGTAGTATTATGCTAGCTATGGATGGGTATTTATGGCTTGGTTGGCAGTTTAGTATTTTACTTGCTAGAGTTAGCCGGTTGGGGGCCTTTTTGGTAGAATTTGACCCCGTTTTCCCTCATAATAGTAATAATAATGCCTTAGGACTAGTTTATGCTTACTTAAGACCTTGATATGGAATTGTAAAGCCTTAGTATAGGCTTGGGTGGGTGCTTGCCTTAAAATGGATTCTGAGGGACTAGTAGTGGGCTCCGCCGGCCCTCTTTTTAGGTCAAATACTAAAATTAGTTCCTTATAGATCTAAGAGGTCTTTATTCATAACATTATATTAAACCTTGAACCTTAGGATGACTTTGACTATTCTACGAACTTTGGTTAGCCTTACTACCCCGGTTGAAGTAATGTTTCGGCCTCTAGGACCATATATTTATATTATATGATTAATAGCGCTTTCCTTATCAACTTGACCATATTACTTGAAAGTCTAAATACTAATCAAATATTAAGGAAAGTCATGATCATAGAACATTTGAACACTTAGCGTATTTACCTAGTTCTGGTTTGAGTCCGACGATTAGTAATTCTCTTATTGCTTATTAAAATGAGTTTATTTATGGCATATTTACCATATCGTACTTGTTTACTAGTTTCGGTTCAAGTCCGACATTCATAATCCACATATGATACTTTACTATGATAATATTACTTATTCGTTCTGGTTCAAGTCCGAAAATTATGGTTCGAAGGGGATTTCAGGTATTTCATCACTTGTTGGCTCTTGTTGCATTACTATATTCGGTATTTCCTCTGTGTCTTTACCCACCGTGCTTATGGGGGCTCAATTGGATTTTTTCTTTCTTGTTTGTGCCTTCTAGGCTTATGGGGGCCCAGTTAGGTGTAGTTAGCTTGCATTTACTTTCAAATATCTTTTATTTTGTATACTTAATGTTTTTGCTGATTGAAGTATTAGTTTCATTTATGCTCCTTTATTCCTGACTTAGTTTACATTCTCGCATTTTATTATATTTTTATTGTGATTTAGCTCAGTCGGTCGATGTTGCCTACTAAGTACTCATACCACACTTCTGCATCTTTTTCTGATGCAGATTCGAGTATGAGTTACCTTCACTGACGTTTCATTCAGGCTTGCTTTTGGCGATTTAGAGATAGGGTGAACTTTCAAAGCCGGAGATGATTCTCTCTCCTTCTGCTATTTTGGAATAGTTTTTACCTTTCCGAGACTATATGTATATTTGATATTGTTTAGTACTCTACTTTTGATCTAGTGACTCTTGTACCGACCTTACCAGGTCATGGGATACTCTTTTGCACATTTCTCCTTCTTCTCAGTTATCCTTTATTATCGTATTTATATATATCTCACTGCTTAGTATTTCTGTTGCATGACTAAATTTAATATGCTTTTTACTTTTTGCCGTTTAGCCCATTACTCGTCGTTCCGGGCTATGATTTGTCTTACCTACTGGTGGGTTAAAGTAGATTTCATCATGACTTGAGAAATCAGATCGTGACAGCTTGCATCTATTAGAGTGTGTATTCAACTCAAAACAATATGAAATCATTCGTTGTTTGTGGAATATTTTTTGATAGTTTTTGGTGAACTAAACTAAAAATGGGCATAGAATTCATCGTAAAATAGTTCTCTTATTTTAAATTAATAGAACCCAACTTTAGTCATTCTTTTTTTAGTCACCACTTCGCCAAGTTTGTAGTGATTATGACTTATAGACGAATATATATAGAGTTGGATAGAATTGGTCTATGATAAAATATAAGCTTTGAAGCTCAAGGTTCCATCAATAAAGAACTCAAACAGAGAAAAGCAGAGAAGAAGTTGGAAATTAAAAATTGTGTATTGAAAAATATTTGCTCTAAATTACAAATGTACATCATCTTCTCTTTCTATATATAGAGGTGTGCGTGTGATACAAAAATATCTAATCCAGCTAAGCTACAGCTAATTGACAATTGGCTATAACAACTACTCTAACCACTATCCTAACAACCTAACAACCAATCAGTCACAACATTAGAAACTAACTAGCCACATGCTCAGTCTTAACAACTAATCAGTCACACCGAAAATCAGGCATTTCAATACTCCCCTTCAAGCTGGAGGGTGCAAAATATAGAGCACTCCTAGCTTGTATAGTAAACGTAAATGTTGAGTGTGTCCCAATTCTTTGGTTAGTATATCTGCCACTTGATGCTGAGTAGGAACATATATAGTATGAACTATGCTTGACTTGATCTTGTCTTTAATAAAATGACAATCGATCTCCATGTATTTGTTACACTCATGAAAAATTGGAGTGACTTCAATTTGCGTAGCAGATTTGTTGTTACTCAAAATTGATATAAAATTTATTTCAGATATACAATTTATTTGTTCATGTCATTGTATCAAAATACATGAAATTACAGAAAAATCTACACCAAAACAACATCATAAACTAGTATAGAAATTCACTAAAAAACTGCATTGAAACAATAACAAAAATTGAACCAAAAATTGTAGTTAGACCACAGTAAAAATTGAACCAAAAAAAAATCACGGGTTTAAATAATAAAGAAAAAATTAAGTTTAGGAGATAGTAGGACCTTCACATAATTAAGGGCATAGATAATACAAAAGAAATAAGTTTAAAAAGATTATAGAACTCTCGCATAATTTAGATAAGAAACAGTCTTTAATATAGGTTTTCACCTCACTTCACTATTTCATTATGATAAATTAATATTATTTAACGAACAAATTTTCACTTAACTCCTTTGACCTTTAATGGCCTAAAAATAATATTCCTTTCGCTAGAACTTGAATTATATCAATTATTTCTCCAATCCATTCTTGTCAAAAATGCGTACATGAAATGTCATCCTTCCATCATAATTGAAAAGTAGCAGCTCACCCCCATCAAGATATTGCTCCCTCAGAAATTTCTTCCAGCCACCAAAAAAGAACATTCCATTTTCATCTTGTTCTAGTTTTACGTTCCAATACTTGCCACAAGGTCTTTTTAGCAATGTTGTATCTGCTGCTTCTTCTGTTATATGCTTCACAAAATCTGAAGGAATTCTCTATAACAAAAGAAAATAAAGAAGAAAAATAATGATCTTGAGTTTGAATTCATCCATTTATCAACATAATCTAATTTTCACATCTTTAATGCAAGTAAACAATTATAATGTACGGATAAAACACGATGTAGATCTAAAACTATTAAATACAAGTGTTCATTGAAGTAATATTGATTTAAGTTGAGTTCAAGTTTCACCTTCAATCCTCAACAAAAATATTTGTGCATACTTAAATCAAAAATTTTAAAAATGCACGACAACATGTGAAGAGCATGTTGTAGATTTGTTTTCTCTCTAGATAGTGAAATAACAATAAGATAACAAATAATAGAATTGACTCGTTACAATTTAAGTTGAGTTCAAGTTTCAACTCTACCCATTAATAGAATATTTGCACATGTAATTCATGAGTAAATCAAACAAGCATGTGAGGAGCACGTTGTTTGAAATCTAACTAAATAAATGAAAGTGTTTACTTTCTGGTAATTTAAATTTATGAATAAAATTGTAGATTTAGAAAAACTAAATTGAAGATTTATAAACATAGCTCTCTAGATAATTTAATAAGATTTGTAGATCTAAAATTAAATGTAAAAAGAATTGACTTTTAACTATTTAATTATTCATTCAAGTTTTGCCTCTGCTCTTAAACACAGATATTTACACATCTGTAACCCATAAGTAAGATCAAACAAGAATGTGAGGAGCACATTGTACAAATCAAAATAGAAATAAATAAAAGTGGTCATTCATGATAAGATTTATAGATTTATAATTAATATTAGTACAAATAAATTCCTAACGATTTAAGTCGAGTCTAGTTACCATCCATTACAAATATGTGCACATGTATAATTCATGAGTAAGATCAAATAAATACAAGAGGAGTATATTGTCTGAACCTATAAAAGAGAATGAAAGCATTTTCTTTATGAATAAAAATTATAGATCTAAAAGAAAATAAAAAAAAGTGTTCGGCCTCGATACAATTTGTAGATTTAAAATTAATAATAATAATAATTAACTCTTAACAATTTAAGTGGAGTCGAATTATTACTCATCAATAAAAATATCTGTACTTGCATAATTCATGAATAATATCAACAAGCATGAAAGGGAGCATGTTGTCTAGATCTAAAAAAAAAAAAAGCGTTTTCTCTAACAATTTAAATTTATGAACAATATTTGTAGATCTAAAAGAGTTAATAAAATATGCTCATTCTCGATAAGATCTGTAGATAAAAAATTAATACTAAATGAAGTTAACCCTCAATGATTTATAAGGAGTCAAGTTATCACCCGTCAACAAAGATATTCACACATGTTTAATTCATGAGTATGATCAAGCAAACATGAAAGAGCATGTCGTCGATCTGGATCTAAAATAAATAAATAAAAATGGTCTCTTTAATAATTTAAATTTATAAAAAATAAATAGATGTAAAAGCAAAAAAAGATTAATATTCATTCTCTAATAGAGGATCCAACATTACCAGTTCTTCAATTTGAGGATCAAACATAATCTTGTAAAAGTAAAGACTATCATCTCTACAATTCTCCATTCTCAATATTTCCTGTGTCAATTCTTTTTAATTCTAGTGAATGTTAAGTTGGCAATACAGAACCTTTAATATATCTAGCTATAATGAGATTAACATAATCTGTTGATTTGCTAATTAATAAATTGGAAATTTGTATAAATTTTTAAATGATCCAAAATTTTCAAATATTTATTTTCTGGATTTCATCATTAATGACTAAAATTGATTATTTTTTTTCATCTTCTATATTTTATTCTAATAACTTCTGGTGCATAAATTTAAAATTTGTAAGCAAATGGTTCGCTCACAAGATTATACTGATTTTTGTGTTTAACTTATTGTATCAATTAAAATGATGTTATTACATAGTTAAGTGTATTTTTGCATAGATTTTTATATCTGTAAAGTTGCATCACTTGTTTTGATATTTATAGGATTATTCTTGATATATTGCATGGATTTCCTTCATTTATGAAGCTATCATACTTGTAAAATTCATAGTTTACACAAGTTCATTCATTTATTTGGTATATAAAATTTATAAATTGTTATTCTTGTCATGTCATTAGATCAAAATTATAGAAAAAACTGTACCAAAATAGTCATCAAAACTAGATGAAAAATCCACCAAAAATTGCATTACAACAACAAGAAAAACTTGATCAAAAATTGCACTTAGACAATAGTAAAAAATAGATCAAAATATGTAACGACCATCATATCGAATTTGTATTTTTTTTTGCATTTTGGCCATTTTACTCCTCCCCATAGTTTTATCATGGTATTCGTAATTTGCGAGAGTGGCACGATTCTCGAGTTGATCGATTGTGATTTATGTTGGGTTTTGATTTTGAGAAATTTTAAAATTGGAATGACTGACTTTGATCAACATTCGAAGATCTAGTCATCGTATAAGAATTCTATCAGTTTTCTTAACTCCGAAATATCATTTTTGGATTAGTACCACTTTGGTTTGAATTTTGGGGCTTTTGGATTAATTTTGAGCATTTAGATGAGATGATGGAAAGTTAAGGCATAGAGTTAACTTTGGTCAACATCCATTGATAACGACCTCCGTTGGTAAATCCGACAACTCCATTAAATCTATGTCGCGACCCAACTTACCGGATTATGCGGGCACCTACTCTAATTCACCTAGATAGGAGAACTTTTACCACCCTTTTGAAAAATCCATACGGAAGTCAATAAGAAACAAGAAACACTTCATTCATTATCATCAGTTTACAAAACTTTTAGTTACAACCGAAAACTTTCCCAAGGAAATAGTCTAATAGGTACAAGAGCTACTATGAGGAAATACAAACAAAGACACAACTTCTACCATGGAAACAATTACAAAAACTTCTGGAGATCTTTACCGTATCAATCATGAAACGCCTACTGATCCTGCAACTAGACTATACCCTAACAAGGCTATATCAACAGTAGTATCAGTACAAAACCACACGTACTTGTAAGTATCATCATTTCTTTGTCAAGTCAACCCTTATTACATAATCTCTATGAGTTCTACGATACCCGACCCTCATGATTCTTTACCCTTGACCATTAGTAATTAAGACCCTTATGTAACCCTTAGCCTTGTTTCATATATCTGGTCATACTTTGACACTCTAGCATCCTTCGGTTCATTAAGTCTATAAGCATAATTAACAAGATAGTGACACCTGCCTTCCCATCCCAAAATACAATAACCGCTAGATCACTGACCATATCACGACATACAAATACGAACACCTATCCAGTAAGGATTAACATAGACATCAGCTGAAGTCAACACACCACTACCCACTTCAGACATTCAGACAGGTGTAGTCAATATAGGCACATCACAGGTCACTAATCATGACAAATCCATAATATACTTCCCCTTGTCTCATTCCTTTAAGTAAGTAGGCAATACAAATTGAACCTCTTCTTTTATTAACCTTAACCCGAACATCTCATGAATTCCTCCCCAACAACTGGAAAACATTATAATCATAAGTCCCAATTCATTGAAGGTCCAATACACCAATCATCATATATCCTGGTTCACACAAGGAACAAACATACCAGAATAACAAATGACTCGGTCAATCCAAGGGACCAATATAACACAGTGTATATCAACTAAGTAAGTAACCCAATTCACTCAAGGAACCAAAATACATAGCAATGGTAAATATCATGCATTCCAATGTACATAAAGAAATCGCCTTTAGCAATTAAGCACATAAATCTGGTTCACTCAAGGAACCTACATATAATGATAGAATGTAAGTCTAGTTCACTCAAGAAACCCATATAATCAAGAAACACATAATCTACGGTTCACTCAAGGAACTGTCACACTCACCTATACCTTGTACACATATGTTAAGGGTCTTATATGTGCGCCCACTAGTCATGACCCGTAGGGGACGAGCTCTTATCCATGTACCAAACCCCAGACATCAAGTGTCTGTCAATATTATACTACCAATCCCGTGGAGATGTCTAAATATCGATACATTCCATAATAATAATAGATGTCACAATAATTACAACCACAATGATAATAGAACAACACTTGTAAAACCTAATAGGTTTTTATATACGTTCATTTCATGCGATTAACACTTAGGATATCAAATAGTCATTCACTTTCCTTGAACATGTGTGGTAGAAGCAATACTAAGAATTAGTTATCATGCACACATAACGCAAATTGGATTTCAACAACATTAAAACCATAACCTTTAATTTGTACATACAACCTGTGGGTTATGAACCACTCCCATCCATTCATCCTAACAGTGTGCTACCTTACCAATTCCCATTCCTCTGGTTACCACCATAGATTCTTCTGAATCCACCAACACTAACCACCCTTAACAAATAGACATTTAGCAAGTTAACCCAATTCTTGGTTCTATACCATTAGTAACCAAACAAGGATGAACAATAACAATATAACACATAATTCCATGAACAAATTGCATATTGTAACATTACAACAATTTTCCATCCAATTTATTGGGGTTTTATCTATTTTGCCATCCAAACACCATACCCAAAGGCCTAAGCATGCAATCTCTCATCAATCTACATCATGCTTATGCTCTCTAACCCAGGTTTAAACAACTCAGTTAAACCTAGCCTACCTGGATGCCAAACAGCTGCAGCAGAGGCATGAACGCGAGCTTCTGACTCCGTGAAGATGATTTCTGACGTGAAAAATCATGGAAAACCATGAGTTTTACCCCATGAACACGAAAATCCCTACTCTCCATTGATTCAACGCCATGAGCTAACCCTAGGAGGGTTTTTGAATAAACCTCATCCCTTTACAATGAAGAGGAGAAAATAGAATATAAAAAAATCATACCTAGGTTTTCTGGTCCCGTCATCTGCCAGTCTCTATGGAGACGCCGCTATAGCAGGAAAATTCCCTCTATACTGAGATGACATCAGCCTGACCAAAATTTCAAATTTTAAAATTTTAAGCTGCGTCATCCCACACTTATTTGAGATCGTATTTTCAAAATGTTTTCCAACCCGTACCCGTAACGAGGTGTATTTTAATAAATATGAAATAGGTCATTACAAGAGATAAAAATTTACCTATCGTTCATCCCCGAATGATCATGATTAGGAAAGAACAACGTTAGTTAAAATTAAACCTTGACCCCTTTACCGCGATGACATGTTTACAGACTTACACGAAATACTAAAATTTCATTTTCCCTTGGTACAATAAATTTTCAAACCGTAGCTTTAATACTACATGCTCCTCCTAGAATTCACCTTGTCCTTACGAATCTTATGAAACTAAATAGAGAATAATCTTTCCCGAGCACCCAAGGTAGCCGAGGCCTCATTCATACACTGGAATGAAAAAATTCAAACATAATGGATGAAAATTTTAACACTTAGAGGGTTGGGATCCCTCTATAGCAGGAATATTCCCATTATAGCTACATCGCTATAGCGGGTTAGGGCCGTTATACCGAAGCTATCAGACTTAAAGGGGTGAGAAATGGGTTTCTCACCATTTCTCCTCCTTCATTCAAAAAGATCCCCTCCCCTCCCTAATCACTTTGCTCCCATCATCAAAAATAAGGTAATTATCGATACCCTTACTCTTTTTACATCCTTACACGCATTCCTACTAGTTTTACGCTTGAATTTGTAGGAATAGAATAGATTTTGGGCTTGTTTTTGAAATCTCAAAATTGGGGTTGATTTGGCCAAAATTTTGAATAATGGTTGCTTCCCTTACATTTACAATGTTTCTATAGCGTTTTAGGCGTAAAAATTATGGAGTTCATGGCTAAAATGAGCTCAAAATCAAAGGAAATGTGAAGGGTTGTTCTTGGTTTGGTTTTGATGATTTTGGCAGGTTTCAGGAGTTATAATTCCTAAATTTTTACATAAACTAATGTTTGGGTACTTTAGAAACACTGATCTAAAGTTGAAATATTGAAAATTGAACTTTTCGTCAATAGGCGCCATTGTTACACCTATTGAATGTTGGGGACAATGAAGGCCGCTATAGCAACCTTGTCTCGCTATAGCGGAGAAATTCCTGCTATAGCAAAATTGCCATAGCGGGAGACAGCCCGCCATAGCGGGAGATAACTTGCTATACCGGGAGACCGCCCGCTATAGCGGGACGCTACAGACAACAGCCTTCCAGTTAGGCCAAGGCATTGGCCTTTTACTGAATTTTGATTTCTTAACACCTTATGAGTTTTAACATGCTTCTCTCTCATGATTTTGCAGATCAACCACCCCCAATGGCTGAAAACTAAGAGAATGATCCTGCTACCACCTACAATAGATTCCCCAACGAGGCCTATTGGTAGAGATATCAAGATTTTAGGAGGAAGGGGTTGTGCTATGAGAGGGCCATTGCTATGAGAGGGGTGGCGGAGAAGGCGCATTTTACAACCGGCTCTAAGAGTTTAGCTGGGGCCCATTGGTGGTGGCTCCCCCCTCTAGGGTTACAAGCTGGGTTAGCAAGTTTTATGCCATACTCCCTACCGTGCTTTGGGACAACCCCAACCCCACCATCTGCATCAGATGAGTGGATTTGTTTATGGATATCTAGACTATTAATGAGGTACTTAGGGTGTCACATATCTCAAATGCAGGGTATTTAGCTAAGGCCCAAGAGATGGATATGAGGTGGCTGTGGGATACTCTAGTTCCAGAGGAGTTCAAAGACCAAGCCTACTGGCCTACTATGGGCATCACGAGCACCTACTTCTCAGTTGATGCTAAGTGGTGGCTGAACCTGGTGTCCCAGAGGATTTTTTCATCAGGAAACCTTTATGATGTGACCTACCTTAGAGCTCTAGTGGTGGCCTGTGCTATACAGGTGATACAGTGAATGTGAGGCCATAGATTATAATGGAGTGGAGGGACCTTTACCAGGGTAGACCTTCTCGGCCTGGTTTCTGCACTGTGCCAGCGCATTGGGGTACCCAAGGAGGAGGCTGACCAGGAGGTGGAGATAGACATCCCCTTCCATCCCCTCTGAGTGAAGGTGGTTGCATCCAAGAGAAGAAGAAGAGGAAGGTAGGAGAGGCCGAGAGCATTCGACCCACAGTGGATGATGATGAAGATGATGATACCTCTCCCTCCGAGTCCCAGCCTCCGATTTCTAGTAGCCACCTTGAGAAAGACCTAGCTGCGGTCAGGAAATATATAGAGCACCTCACTTCCAGCCCTGCAGCCCCACCTCCTTCTGCCCAAGACTATGCAGCACTCTGCAGAGAGCTTGATGTGGAGAAGGGGATGAAGCACTCCCGGGGCTTCCCCAGTTGGAGCCAGAGGATATGTGGAAGTTTTACTTCCTTAGTGATGTAGAGAGAGAAGACCCTGCCCCGACAACCCTCGATGGTGACAGGGCATAAAGCTAAGGCCCTCGGTGCAGATCAATCCCGTTCCCCCCTTTTATACATTTATCCTAATTTGGGTTGGCCCCGTTTGGGGCATGTACTAGAAATTATTCCTCTATTTCTTTTCCTTCATTTTATCGCACATGGATGCTAGTTTTAATAATTCTAATGTTAAATGCATGCTTACCTTTCTATATAGGATTTCTATATGTTATGCAGTAGCTTGTAGCTCAAACTAACGATCAAAATAGGCCCAGAATGAAAAATAAAAATAGGGGGAAATAGGGCAGGGGTTCTGCCCCGCCCATCCCGCTATAATGGTTGGCCTGTCTCTATGGTGACACCGCTATAGCGGAATTTTTTTTGGTATAGTGGGATATCCATAGCGGGTCAATACCGCTATGGAGGTCCCAACAACAGCAGTCCCAAATTTTACCAATTTTCTGCAATTTCCCTCATTCTCCTTCCTTGTTTTCAGCATTAAAACATAAATCACATACTAGCCTTTAACATAATCCCAAGACCGAACCCAGTAATGCATGAACACAAACTTAGCATCACAAAATTCTAAACCACTTATAAATTACAACAAGAATTTTTCATAACAACAAATCCCTCTATTATGCAATAATTGCCCTTTTTTCCCATGGTTCTCAACCAGTTTCCGACTGTCCTGAAATAAGAGTTTTCCACAGTCATAGACCATCTTCCCCCTTATCATGTTTACCAATGACAAGTCCATGCCAAACATGTAGATTACAATTTCTAGGAAAACAATATAGCAAATAATCCCCTAAACCATCAACACATAACCAAGTTATGACCTTTTACCTACCAAGAATTTCATAGCAATTCAACAATCACATACCACATGCTCACGACCATTTAAGTAACAACTAATACATACAATTATCAATCCCAAGTTTTGTCATTTAACAAACCATTTTTAGTATCCTTTATTCGCATTATGGATAACCGTTAGCCAATTGTCCATGCATTTACAGTGCCTCTATGGCCAGATACCAATTGGAATCTTTCCTGTTCCAACTTCCCTTGCTTGTGTCATTTCAATCGGAGTTAAACGACATCCATTTACCTTGCTGAGATACCAATTGGAATCCCGAGATACCAATTGGACTTAACTTATGCAAGCAAGCACACTGACTGCATGAAAAGAACAAAAGAAGTGCAATAATTTCCTAGAATGCCTCATAGCTTCCCAAGGATTGGATGTGGACATCAACACACCAATCTACAAGACTCTACTCGACATTTGCTCTTGTACTGGGAGACTAGTAACCTAGGCTCTGATACCAAATTTGCATGATCCAACTTACTAGATCGTACTGGCACCTACTCTAATCCACCTAGATAGGAAAACCCTTACTACCCATTTGATAAATCCATGAGGAAGTCAATAAGATACAAGAAACACTTCATTCATTATCATCAGTTTACAAAACTTTTATTTATAATCAAAAACTTTCCCAAGGAAATAGTCTAACAGGTACAAGAGCTACTATGAGGCAATACAAACAAAGACAAAACTTATACCATGGAAACAATCACATAAATTGCTGGAGATCTTTACCGTATCAATCATGAAATACCTATTGATTCTGCAGCCAGACTATACCCCAACAATTATATAGCAAGAGTAGTATCAGTACAAAACCATACGTACTGGTAAGCATCATCGGTTGACCGGAACTAAATCACATAAGCATCACGTAAATATCCAAAAGAAAACATATAACTGGAGAGACATTAAATCAGAAACTTTCATTTAACCGTTCCTTGATACCTTGGATATTACCAACCTTAATCCTCGAGTACCTATTTTTTTGTCAAAGTCAACCCTTATTCCGTAATTCTCTATGATTTCTACGATACCCGGCCCTCATGATTCTTTACCCTTGACCATTAGTAATTATCACCTACAATTTGTACGTATAACCTATGGGTTATGAGCCACCCCAATCCGTTCATCCTAACTATGTGCTACGTTACTAATTCCTATTCCTCTGGTTACCACAATAGATTCTTCATAATCCACCAACACTTATCACCCTTAATGAATAGACATTTAGTAAGTTAACCCACTTCCCGGTTCTACACCATTACTAACCAAACAAGGATGAACAATAACAATGCAACACATAATTCCATGAAAAACTTCCATATTGTAACATAATAACACTTTCTCACCCAGGGGTTTTATCCATTTTACCATCCAAATACCATGCCCAAAGGCATAAGCATGCAATCTCCCATCAATCTATGTCATGCTTGTGCTCTCTAACTCAGGTCTAAACTACTAAGTTAAACTTAGCCTATCTGGATGCCAAACAGCTGCAACAGAGGCATGAATGCCAGCTTTTGACTCTGTGAAGATGATTTCTGACATAAACTCGAAAATCCCTCCTCTCCTTTAATCCTAGGCCATGAGGTAAACTTAGGAGGGTTTTTGAATGAACCTCGTCCTTTTATGACTGAAGAGGAGAAAAGAGAATATAAAAAAATTAGTACCTGGGGTTTCTGGTCCTGTCATCCTGCTATAGCGGCCTGTCGGCTGCTATGACGATGCTGCTATAGCATGAAAATTCCCGATATAGCAGGATGACGTCAGCCCGACTAAAATTTCAAATTACTAATTTGAGATCGTATTTTCAAAAAAATTTCACAACCTGTACCCGTAACGAGGTGTCTTTTTATAACAATGGAACAGGTTGTTACAATTTAGAATGTCAATTTTAGTCTAGTAGCATAGTCAATTTATGTTTAGAAATTTCAATCGAGTTCCAAGAATTGACTCCATCGAAGTCTGCAACTTTTCACCATTTTTGAAAGCCCTGCAATCACACGACCAAAGTTCAGGAGACTAAGGAAACATTAATTACTCAAAAGAGTTATACAAGTTATTGTTCTATGCAACTAGAAATTCTTCTGAAAAAGCATTACTAGAAAGTATTGGATGAAAATGATGCACTTGAAATTTGAAATGAATCAAACACAGTAATATAGTTTTAGTGAGCGGACCTGCAAATTTGGGCATCTGTCTCCAATTCCAGATGCCATATCTCATGATATAAGTTCTCAGTTCTTGGTCTTCCTCTGGAGACCATGCCCCCTTCTTTTTTATAGTACCTTTCTGCTGATGGTGTTGTGGTACTCTTAGCATGATTAATGTAGAGAAGTAGAATTGATTTTGAAGTTCAAAGTCACCTACTTCAGTACTTGGATTGTTTCAGACGAGAAATTGTAGTTTATATAATTATTTTTTTTCCATCCATTGTATATGGAATCCATAACGACTTCATTGTTTTGTCTCTTAGGGGTCGTTTGGTAGGGTGTATAAGAATAGTGCAAAATATGGTGTATTAGTAGTAATGCTTGCATTAGTAATGGTAGTATTAGTTATGCTTGCATTAGTTATGCTGAGATTTTTCTTATGCAGTGTTTGCTTTGGTGTATTAAAAATGACATGCATTGCATACTTTTCTTACAAAAATATTTTTTTTATAAATATACTCTCCACAAATATGATGGAAAGGATGTGGAAAAGGTTTTAAGGGTTAATTGTGTCTTTAATCATGCTAATGCATGCACTAGAATCCATTGCATTACTAATACCATTGATTTTGAGGTATTAGTAATACACACCTCAATATACAATAGAGTGTATAACTAATGCAAGCATTGATTATACATTGGCTAAAAAATGTATCAAACATGGTACTAGCAGTACACAAGACTAATGCATGCATTATTTTTGTTAATACACTATATCAAACGACCCCTTAGGGTGTGTTTGGTATGAAGAAAAATGTTTTCATGGGAAACAAGTTGGTTTCTTACTTATTTTCTCATGTTTGGTTGGTGAGTGAAAAATATTTTCCGAAAAAATATTTTTCAAAAAATATCTTTTAGTGCTTGGCTAGAGAGTAGAAAATACTTTTTAGAAAAAACATTTTTGATCCAAAATCTAACTACGAGGACCGATTCGAGACCCGACCCCGACACCCAAATCAGGAACCAACTCCATCCTCGACTCTAGACCCGAGACCCAACCCCAACACCCAAACCGACACTTGACCTTGACTCCCCAACTGGGATCGGACCCCAACTCCCGACTCGGGACCGACACCGACCCCAACACTTCAACTGAGACCCAACTCTGACACCCGAACATGGATCTGACCCCACTCTCGACCCAAGACCCGACACCGACCCTGACACTCAAATTGGGATCCATCTCCTAAAACCCAAATCGGGACTCGACCCCAACACTTGAACAGGGACCCAACCTCAACACACAACCTAGACCCAACCCCCACTCTCGACTAGGGACCCCTTCAAAACCCAAACCAAAACCTGACTCTCGACCCTGACACCTAAATTGGGACCTGACCTAACCGAACCGAAACCTGACTCTCGACCCCGACACCTAATTAAATTGGGACCTGACCCAGACTCCTGACTCGAAATAAGGCACCTGAATCGAGATACAGCCCGACACCCGACCCCAACACCCGACTAGGGACCCTACCTCGACAAACGACCCGCGACCCAATCCTGACTCTCGACTCGGGACCCGAGGCCAAAATTCAAATCGAGACCTGACTCTCGACTCTAGACCCAACCTCGACCCCGACACCCTAATTAGGACCCCACCTTGACTCCTAAGCAAAACTTGACACCGACCTTGATATCCAAACTGGAACCCGACCCTGAAGCCCAAATCAGGACCTGACCCTACTCCTAACTCGGGATGCAACCCTAATATTAGAACCAAGTCCTGAGCCCGACACTTGAAAGGGACCCTACCTCGACTCCCGACTCGAGACCCGACACTGACCCCAAAAAACCAAACTAGACTACCAGCCTTGACACGACACAGGACACGACCCCAACACCCCACCCGGATACCCAACCCCGACTCTCGAGCTGAACCCAACCCCGACTTTTAACTCCCGACTCGAGATTCGACCTCGATCCCCAACCTGGGATCTGACCTTGACGTCCGACTCCCAACTCGAGGTTCGAGACCCGTCTTTGACTCCCAACTTGAGACCCGGATTTGACTCCCGACCTGAGAACCGACTCCAACTCCTGATTTGATACCCTAGCTGATAATCGACCTCGATTTCCAACCTCGGACTCGACTCCGACTTCCGACTCCTATCTTGGGATCCGACTCTGACTCTTAATCGGGGACCTGACCCCAACACCCAACCCAGGACCCCACCCCAACTCTAGACTCCGAACCCGAGGCCTAACCCCAACTTCTAAACTGGTATTTGAATCAGGGTTGGGGTAGGGAGGCGGGTCTCGAGTCATGGTCAGAGTCAGATTCAGAATTGGATGTTGGGAGTCGGGTCAAGATTAGATCCTGATTCTCATCTTGATGTTGGATCCCAAGTTAGTGTCAGGAGTTGTTCTTGGATCGAGTTTAGGGTTGGGTCGAGTCCTAGGTCATGAGTCAAGGTCAGACATCCGAACCCAAGTTAGGTTTGGGAGTCGGGTCTCGAGTCGAGGTCAGATCCCAGGTCTTGTGTCTTAGATCAGAGTTGAGAGTCGGGTCTCAGGTCGGGAGTTTGGTGTCGGGGTTGGGAGTTCGTTCTCGAATTGAGGTCGGGAGTCTGGTCTCGAGTCGAGAAATGGTAGTTAGGGTCGTGAGTCAGATCCCAGGTTAGTGTCGGGCATCGGTATCCGAGACTTGGGTTAATGTGGAAAGTTGAGGTGTGAGGTTGAAAGAGAGTTTTGGATAATGTTTTCCTTAATTTTTGAAGGAAAGTCATTTTCCTTAAATTTGAGGAAAATAAATTGATTTGGAATTTTCCTTCGTACCAAACACACTCTTAGTCATTCTTAATTGTCTCATGTTTTTTGGTTTTTTTTTTTAAATTTTTTTAATCAATTCTTTGAAGGAGGTTTTAACTTTCTAAAGACTGACAAAATGGGGGTTAGCGAGTAAGAGTAGGAATTGAAGAGCAACAATTCTTCATCATGTGTTGGGTGTCATGATTTAGTTGGATGCACTATTTTACCATATAAATTTTATAGCTTTTACTTATTTAATAATTGTACCAAGTTACTGGCAGTGGATGATTTTGAAATGATCGATAGATCAATAAGAAGTGACTTTTTGTTCTGTTCTTCATCAGGTTCAATATCCATTTTGAAGCCTAATTGATCTAAACTTGCGTTGGACAGTTCCACTTTGGAAGATAGAGTGCTCCTTGGCAAAGACAATATCATATTTAGGTCTCGAACCCAAAACATCTAATGAAGAAACAATGAGTTCTTATCACTCCATCATAACCTTTGATAATACTACTGAGAAGTAACAACTAATATGGACGTATAGGTCTCCGCAAAAGTGCTTTGATGATTTTCGAGGAAAATATTTTTCAAGAGTTTTTTCCATGGAAATTATCGCAAATAAGGGAATGTTATGATAGAAATTAATTTTTGAGTCCTAAAGATCAATTATAATGCCGAGTACTGTTAGTTGGAACAAGTGATATAAAGTAAAAAGCCATGATAATTGTAAGTTACTTTGCTCATAAGTGACGAAAGTTATTTTTCTTTTCAAACAAAAAACATACTTTAGAATGTAACGTTTTAAAATGAAAGTCGATCTGAAACAATGGATGCCCACTCCTAAAAATAATGGATAGAAAAGAAGTAAATGAAATAGCTACGTGTGACGTTTTATTTAGAGAGAAAAGTGATGAAACGGGTTGAATTTTATTTACTTATTTCTTTATTTTGGATTAATTAGTTAAAATAACATGTCATTCTTTTATTGAATATTTTGGCTAAATTAATGTGAGTGAAGTTCACACACTATCTTCTTATGATAATCATGGTGTTCGAGCCAGCTTTTACACACCTCAACCAAATCCACGAAATTCACATACTTTATTTTGTTTACTTGTTAGTCAAGAATGAATCCAAATGATACATTTTGATATGGGTTAAAGGGACTAATTGAAACAAGCTTGAGTAAAAGTTGGAAAATAAATAAAGAGATCATGTTTATGCATTTAAGTTATTTTTTTAAACATGGATTGTATATATAACTTATATTTTTAGCAATTCACGTTTATCTATGTTTGCATGCAGCTTCTTGTTTATATATGTTCGAGTCAATACATAAAATCGCCCCTAAATTAATGCCTAAATTTGAAAAAAAGACACTTACTTAACCCCCCCCCCCCCCCCAACCCAACAACAACAAAAAAACTGATATTAATATACCTTTTTTAGTCACCTAAGATAGAGAGTGTAGCTCACACTCCTTAAAAGAGTGAGAGAGATGAAAAAGAAAAGATGATAATTCCTTTATTTATTAAAAGCATTTTCCTAGCTTTTTTTCTCTTTTTATTTCAGTTTTCATTTTTTACTTTTTTTTTGTTCTCTTCTTCTTCATTACTCGGCCGATATTTATTTTCCGATAAAAATAACAAAGAGGTACTAAAAATTTAAAAATAAATAAATAGGAAAATTATCACAACCACCATTTTTTTTTCACCGAAAAAGTATTTTTCAGCAAAAAAATGGTGGCAGGTGGTTAGCCATGGTGGCTTGAGCATAGATGTATTTGTATAATTTCAAGGGGAGAAAAGTAGCTCAATTGGTGACCATTTCCTAAAATTACAACACTACAAAAAAGTGCCAAGTTGAGGAGGTTTTTAACTTCTGCTATTTGCTGTTACGGAGGTTCAATAAACCCTCGCAGTTAACATTGCCACAATCAATTAGTGGCAGTAATACGAGGATTTGATGAACTTCCATGACAATAAATAACAGAGGTTACAAACCTCCACAAATTACACTTGTAACCTCCACAATTTACATTTCAGAGAAAAATAAAAATAAAATCATAAACCCTCTGATAGAAATCAATTAAAAGTTATAAATTTTATGCATCAAAGACTCTATGCACCCTTTTGATAACCGAAGATCTAGAAACAGAATCAACACTAAAATTCACTAAGTGAGAGTTTAAGCCATTCCATTGCTGACTAAAAAAAGTCAATAAATACACAAAATGAACTTGCATGGAAATAATTATTTACTTGCTATCAGGATGCTTAGTTCATGTCTCTCTGGAGGGTCAACATGAGACAATGAAGAGAGAATAGTTTCATCAATCTTTCGGTATGAATCAACAAATACACCCTTTAAACAATAATTAAAAAATTAGCAACTAAAATTGGAAGGATCTAAATCCTAAGTATTTATAATCTATCCATTGGTTTAATCCAACACCACAGTGAGCACCTGACCATCTAGAGTATAGCAAGCGTCAGTGACTATCTCATGCAAATTATTCTAATCAATAGCTTGCCTCTTCGGAATGCTCCATATGCAAAACTTAGCATCTAGAATCCACTGTGAAAGGATAGTTACATAATATATTAGAGAAAAAGTATAATAATTAGCTCATTAATCCAAAGAATAAAATGACATATGGCTCCAACAACCTAAGTTATAGAAAGCAACATGAACAAATATTTCAAGGGTTCCCACTTATCAGGAAAAATATCAAGAGTCATCAAATAAAATCATTACATTATGCAACTTTAACACACCATCTTCTTATAAGAACTAAGCAACTTAAAAAAATATCCAACATCGATAATCATAAAATGCTATCCGAATAATTTATATATTTTCTGATCGGTTACTCTATCTAGATAATATTCTCATGATTGAGGAAGAAAATGGTGTAAGTAAGTGATTATGTTGTATCAAGGTATTGCCTTAATTCCATAACTTCAGAAGATAAATTAACTCTACATCCTATAACAACAGTCCTATGCACAAGCAACTCTACCTTAGAAATTGTTTCAATAAACATGTCAAGGCGCACAGATAATGGCTTATCCCCTTACACTTGTCAGGGAGTAAAAGAAAAACAATTACGACTGTGCAAAGACACGTGTGAGGACAGTAGGAGGGGATTCAGAACACTTTTCTATTTTGACAGGGTTGCATCAGGGATCGACTCTTAGTCCGTTTTTATTTGCCTTGGTGATGGATGTTTTGACGCGGCGTATTCAAGGGGAGGTGCCTTGGTGTATGTTATTTGCTGATGATGTGGTACTGATTGACGAGACTCGGGGAGGAGTTAATGATAAGTTGGAGGTTTGGAGACATACCCTTGAGTCTAAGAGATTTAGGTTGAGCAGGACTAAGACGGAGTACTTGGAATGTAGGTTTAGTGATTTGACGCATGAGGCTGATGTGGTAGTGACGCTGGATTCTCAGGCCATTCAAAAGAGGGGTAGTTTCAAGTATCTGGGGTCTATGATTCAGGGGAATGGCGAGATTGATGAGGATGTCACGCACCGTATTGGTGCAGGGTGGTTGAAATGGAGGCTCGCTTCGGGAGTTTTGTGTGATAAGAAGGTGCCTCCTAAGTTTAAAGGTAAGTTCTACAGAGTGGCCGTCCATCCGGCTATGTTATATGGAGCGGAGTGTTGGCCAGTTAAAAACTCCCACATCCAAAAGTTGAAGGTAGCGGAGAGGATGTTGCGATGGATGTGTGGACTTACCAGGAGTGATAGGGTTAGGAATGAGATTATTCGAGAGAAGTTGGGAGTGGCTTCGGTGGAAGACAAGATGCAGGAAGTGAGGTTGCGATGGTTCGGACATGTGATGAGGAGGTGCACGGATGCTCCAGTACGGAGGTGTGAAAGGCTGGCTGTGGATGGTTTTAGGCGGGGTAGAGGTAGGCCGAAGAAATATTGGAGGGAGGTGATTAGGCATGACATGGAGCAGTTATAGCTTACAGAGGAAATGACCCTTGATAGGAAAGTGTGGAGGACGCGGATTAGGATAGAGCGTTAGTGGGTAGGAAGGCGTCCGTACTATTAGGAAGGAGTTTATATATGTGCCTGTTGATTTTTGGCAGATTCTTGTTCGTGTTGTTTTGGTGATGTTTGTGATTTCGAATAAATAGTCTATAGTATTACTCTATGGGTGTCTTGCTTCTTTTATTATCTAGTGATGTGTTATCTCTTTTTGTTGTTTGTTTTTATGATGCTTGTTATTGTTATCTGTTCTGAGTTGGGGGTCTATCGGAAACAACCTCTCTACTTCATCTGAGGTAGTGGTATGGACTGCGTACACTTTACCTTCCCCAGACCCCAGTATGTTATTGTTGTTGTTGATACTTTGTGTCCACCAAAATAATACAACTTATAGGGATAAGAGCTTGTTCATTAAACACACAAGTAAGTACAGATTGCGACATCAATTTCTGATCAATAAATATATCAAATAACATAAGAAGATATCAATTTTAGTGTGAGCACTCCTCAAATCTTGACCTGCTGAAACAAGACTCTACTTTCCCAGATTTTTGAATATCTCTAATATTGTTAAGGAAGTAAGACAATAAAATACCAAGAAGAATAGAGACAAAAACCGCTTAAAAGTTTAGCCAAAGACAATATTAATATAGGCCAAAGATAGAGAAGAAAGAGAAAAAGCCTCATTTTGAGCACAATTGAATATCAAAGTTGAATATAGTAAAATCCAAGGTACCCCTTATGTTCTCTCACATTCTCAGCCTTGAGTATAGTAACAACAATAAACTCACCACGAATTTATGGATTTGAGTAAGTAGCGTTATTCTGATAACCAATTTTAGCTGGCTTTCGACTTTGCCTGCAACATCTTGTTATAGCCCAGGGAGAACCACACCCCAAAAGCTAGCTATCAAGGTGGGAGAGACTAAGGCTATAAATACCCCACACCAATACTTTGTAATACCAATGTAGGACTTTTTATGTAACACCCCGTACGTTCCTACGTTTAGCTGACAACCGTAACATTTATGGAGAAAATGAAAACATGAGAGACTTATTGAATTATGCATTAAAATGTGGGCATTTATAAGTCTTGTACAATTGGGCCATAAATGAAGCCCAAAAATAGCAAGAAGACATGACCCAATAATGAATTTTTGACCCATTCCTCCAAAGTTGGTACATTTGACCAAATCAACCTTACATTAAATGTTAAGGAAAAAGATAAGAGAGACATGAGGGACTATAAAAAGGGAAAATCAGATTTTTATCTCATTAAACTCTCATCTCATTTCTAGATTTTTCCAAAAAATTCCCTTTTGCTCTCAAGAACCCTAAGTTCTCCTTTGGGCCAAGATCATCAATTGGTAAGACTCGGTAAGTGTTTATTATGATGGATTAATATATTTTATGCATAATATATGGTTTATGCTATGTTGGTTATGTTGGTGGAGCATTGAGAAGTTCACAAGAAGTGAAGCGTACATGTTTGCTAAATTGAAGGGTGTTTTGTCTTGTAAACTTGTCTATGGACTTGTGGTTTTGAAGGGAATGAATTTGGTGGAATAGATATTGACATGTGAGATGTGACTATAGTCTTACTTTGTTTTATCCTTGTGCATAACGATTGGGAATTGTTGTTGCGATCTTGGTTATGGTTTTGGTACCGTATTGGCCGTGAAATGTGGTTTTGGGTGTGTTATGTGTGTTGTGAGATCATGGCTGAATGTTGATGTTTAAGAGGATCAAAAATATGTTCAAATATGTATGATTGTGATCATGGACCATTCATGGCCTTAAAAGACCCAAAAAAAGTCATTTCGGACCAAAACGGGCATCCGCCCCCGCAGACGAGGGCATCTGCGGGCGCAGATGCCAATGCAGAAGGCCCTGGAATTTTCTAGAGGCCATCTGCGCGTGTATCTCAGCCACCTGCATGCGCAGGTGGCAGCGCAGGTCACTCCAGATTTTGGTTTTGTATGCTTCCGTTTCTAGTTGATCCCCGAAAGCCCCGATACCCTTTTGGGATGTAATTATCAACTTGTGGTGTTGTTTTAATGACTTTAAAGTATCGTATGGAGGTGTGTTGGACTGTATTACGTATGGATGCTTGCTTATATGTTGTCATAAAGGAATAATTACGACGAAATGATAAAAGGAAAAGCGTAAAGGGTAAGTGTGGGGTGAAATGCTATCGAGATATGATCTTTTGGTCAATGTGGGTGATGTTATGGTGTTGTTGCTATGGAAATGCCGTGGATTGTATTGTAAAGGGTGACATGACGTTATATGGTAGTTGCATGGTTCATTGTCGTCTTGTACGCCTTTATAGTGACTAGTTGATAATGTAAGTTCCGGTATGGACTTGTATTGTAGAGTAAGACGTAAGGAAGAAGCTGGACTATTGTGTTCGTACCTAGACTTGTGCATTATTCATACTTGGAAGTGAAGGTATGTAAGGCTACTCTTTCCGTATCATTTCTGCGGCACATAGTGTCACATTGTCCTTACACATGTTCCTTTTCGAAATGTCCAAAGGTATTCCATTCCCGGTTGTTAATCATTTTTACACACATGTTCCTTATGCATTGATCAAATGTAATTCACATGACTCATGTTCATTGATTAATATTCCAATAATGTTCCAAAGTTTCTATAACATTGTAACCACTAAGTACCAATCTCTCACAAGTTAAAGTATTAATCTCAAATGTAATGGATTGAAGTAATGAACACTTGTTGAGAACAGGTGGCAACCCAAAGGGGCATAAGCCTAGCTAGGGGTGATCCCGAATGATTATTGGATACAGGGGGCAACTCAAAGGGGCGTAAGCCTAACTAGAGAAGAACCTGCTTTATTGATTTATGGGTGGCAGCTCAAAGGGGCATAAGCCTAGCTAGAGACGATCCCAATATGATTTCCCACTGATCAGTTGGGCCCGGGCATATATGATTGATGATCACATGAATGATGAAGGAGTAAAGTAATGTGAAATTAAGCAAAGAAAGTAATGCACATGATCCCACACTTGTATACTATAGTTCCCACACTTGTATACTATAGTAGTTCGTTCATGTAACCTGTTCACTGGTACTTGTTTTCATCAAAGCTCCTATATCTCAGTTGTTTACCTATAGTCTTACATACTCAGTACATTCCTCGTACTGACCCCTCTTGGGGAATTTACCTTACTTGCTGCAGGCGCAGGTGCTAGTAGGCCCCCACAGTAGGCTGCCAGTTGTTGCAGATCGTTGGTGAGCTCCAATTAGTTCGGGGCTTCTCCGAGTCTCACTTGTTTATGTATTTTGGTATTGTACATGGTGTATAAAGTGGGGACTTGTCCCGACTTTTAGTTTGTTTTGGTCAATGCATCTGTTAGAGGCTTTTGTAGACGCAAGTGGGTATATGTATATAAGGTGACTCATGAAGTCTTGTTTTGATGGCCTCAGCGGCCAAGTTTCTCATATGAATATATAAAACGTCACATGTTCCATGTTTGTCCCTTATTCGTCTTTCATGTTACTACGTGATGATGGGGTTGCTTGATATGCATATGGTGAACACAGGTAAAGCTTGGTTCTCTCGGGCCTTATCGGCTATGGGTGCCAATCATGTCTCGATAGGAATCGGGGTGTGACAAAGTGGTATCAGAGCAGGTCGTTCTAAGGGTGTCTACAAAGCCGTGTCTGAGTAGAGTCCTACTTATCAATGTGTTGTGCACCACATTTATAAGTAGGAGGCTGCGGGAAATTTAGGAGTCGTTTCATTTCTTCATTTCCTAGATCGTGCATTAGAGACAAAGTTATAGGTGGAACTGTATCTGACTGTTGAAATTGTTTGCTTATATGATAGTAAAATGCCGATGACAAGAAGGGGTAAAAGTAAGAGGTTAGACAAGATTGCTGGAGAAGGAACCAGTAGAGCCCCGCCTGAGCCAGTTAATCAAGGCGGCGCTGAACCAGAGATGGAACCACAGGCTTCTTCTACTCTTCCAATTTCAGAAGAGTCAAGAGAAAGAGAAATACCTGCAGCACCACCAGTGAATACTACCGACCAGGATTTAAAGAATGCAGTTCATATGTTGACCCAAATAGTTGCTGCACAGGTTCAGGGACAGGGTGGTCCAACCACACATGATGATAGTGTAGCCAGAGCAGCTAGTAGACGGACACAGGACTTTCTGAAACTAGACCCTCCTACCTTCACTGGATCATATCCGAGTGAAGACCCGCAAGATTATATAGATCAAATCCAAAGGGCATTGGAGGTAATGTATGTGTCCGGTGTTGAAACGGTCGAGCTTGCGGCCTATAGGTTGAAGGGTGAAGCTATACTGTGGTATGAAGATTGGAGACGGTCGTGGGGCATTGATGCACTTCCAGCTAGTTGGGAAGAATTTAAATTGGCATTCCTTGATCACTATCTCCCCTATGAAGTCCGAGAGGCTCGTGCGGACCAATTTTTGAATTTGCGACAAGGTAACATGAGTGTTAGAGAATATAGCCTCAAGTTTAATTCCTTGGCCCGGTATGCTCCGAATGTGGTAGCTACGATGACTGACAGAGTTCACCGGTATGTGGATAGACTGGAACCATATTTGGTCCGAGATTGCACTATTGCTGCATTGAATAGGGACATGGACATAGCTAGAATACAGGCCTTTGCACAGAAAATGGAAGATCAAAGGCAACGAAGAAGAACACAAGGGTTTGACGAAGGGCCGTCGAAGAGGGCTAGGTCTACAGGATAGTCTATGGCGTCCCAAGAAGAGTTTAGACCTCGGAGTTTCAACAGGCCGCCGAGACCCTCATTTTCTTATTCCACGGCAGGCACTCCATCTCAATTTTGAGGGTCTCGAGGCAGTTATGTCGGGCGCAACAGTATGGTTCAAGGTCCACAGACAACAGGATTTCCTCGCCAGCCGTGTCAGCACTGCGGGAAGTTTCATTTAGGTGAATGTAGGATTGGAAGGAATGTTTGTTATTTTTACGGTGAGCCAGGGCACATGGCAAGAGAGTGTCCACAGAGGAGCATGGGTGGTATAGCACGACCTGCGGGGTCAGCTGTTGCATCATCATCATCCGTGCCTTCCTTAGGTAGAGGAGCATAGCCTATGGGACGAGGTAGAGGTACTAGAGGAGCAGCTAGTTCCAGCGGAACTCAGAATCGTATTTATGCACTAGTTGATCGTCAGAATTCGAAGGCATCACCTGATATGGTCACAGGTATCTTGTCCATATTTTCACATAATGTGTATGCATTGATTGATCCGGGTTCTACATTATCATATGTTACTCCTTTGATTTCTGAAAAATTTAAAAGAACGCCGGAATTACTAGTTAAGTCAATTGAAGTAACGACACCGGTTGGTGAATCTATCATAGCAAAGAGAGTTTATCGTGATTGTATAGTCACTGTTTGTGGTTATGATACATTGGCCGATCTTGTTGAACTAGACATGCTAGATTTCGATGTTATCATAGGAATGGATTGGTTAGCCTCTTGCTATGCCACGGTAGACTGCCGAACTAAGAGAGTACAATTTCATTTTCCTCAAAAGGATGTTTTCGAATGGAAAGGTAATGTTGGAGCACCGAGAGGCAAATTTATTTCCTATCTTAAGGCTAGGAAAATGATATCCGAAGGATATATATGTCACTTAGTGAGAGTGCATGATATTGAAGCGAAGTCACAATTTCCTGAATCCATTCCGGTAATAAATGAATTTCTTGATGTATTTCCTGAAGATCTTCCAGGTTTACCTCCGGAACGGGAAGTGGAATTTGGCATTGATGTGATTCCAGGCACTCAGCCTATTTCTATTCCTCCGTACAGAATGGCTCCAGCAGAATTACGAGAATTAAAGGAGCAATTGAAAGATTTGTTGGACAAGGGGTTCATCAGACCTAGTATGTCTCCGTGGGGTACGCTGGTATTATTTGTACGAAAGAAAGATGGCACATTGAGAATGTGTATTGACTACCGGCAATTGAACAAAGTAACAATCAAAAACAAATATCCTCTCCCCAGAATTGATGATTTATTTGATCAACTACAGGGTGCTAAATGCTTTTCAAAGATTGATTTGAGGTCGGGTTATCATCAGGTGAGGGTTAGAGAAGAAGATATACCCTAGACAACATTCCGAACACGGTATGGACATTATGAATTTTTAGTCATGTCATTTGGACTAACAAATGCACCTGCAGTTTTTATGGATTTAATGAATAGGGTATTCAAGCCATTTCTCGACGTGTTTGTGACGGTATTTATTGATGATATTTTGGTTTACTCGAGATCACAAGAGGACCACGCTAATCACTTGCGGCAAGTGTTACAGCTTCTTCGTGACCGTAAGTTGTATGCGAAGTTCTCTAAATGTGAGTTTTGGTTGAAATCTGTGGCATTCTTGGGTCATATCGTATCGGATGAAGGCATACGGGTTGATACCCAGAAGATTGAGGCGGTGAAGAATTGGCCAAGACCTACGACGCCTACAGAAATTCATAGTTTTCTCGGTTTGGCCGGTTATTATAGAAGATTTGTTGAAGGGTTTTCTTCTATTTCCGCACCATTGACAAAGTTAACCCACAAGGCAACTAAATTCCAGTGGAATGATGCATGCGAAAGGAGTTTCCAGGAGCTGAAAAATAAATTGACTTCTACACCTGTATTAGTACTACCGGAGGGCACAGAAGGGTATGCAGTATATTGTGATGCTTTCGGGGTTGGCCTTGGATATGTATTGATGCAGCATGGAAGGGTAATAGCATATGCCTCACGGCAATTGCGGCCACACGAGAGAAACTATCCCACTCATGACCTTGAATTGACAGCGGTAGTATTTGCTTTGAAGATATGGCATCATTATTTATATGGAGTTCATGTTGATATTTACACTGATCACAAAAGCTTACAATATATCTTTAAACAGAAGGAGCATAATTTGAGGCAACGAAGGTGGTTAGAGCTTTTGAAAGACTATGATGTTGATATTTTATACCATCCAGGGAAGGCAAATGTGGTAGCGGATGCATTGAGTCGCAAGGCAATGGGAGACACTAGTGGCCAACCGACAGAAAAGAAAGAAATAATCAAAGACCTATATCAGTTAGCCAGCTTGGGAGTTCGCCTTATTGAACCTTCAGATGATAGCGTTATTGTGCAGAATGCAGCAGAATCCTCCTTGATAACTGAAGTGAAAGAGAAGCAGTTTGCAGATTCTGTGTTATTGCAGTTAAAGGAAAGTGTACAGCAAAATTTGACAAAGGCATTTGATCTCACACGGGAAGGGGTGCTCCAATGCCAAGGTAGACTATGTGTACCGGATGTGGACGAATTGAGGAAGCAAATTATGACAGAGGCGCATTATTCGCGCTATTCTATTCATCCAGGTGCTAATAAAATGTACCATGATCTAAAAACAGTGTATTGGTGGGAAAATATGAAGAAGAACATTGCAGAATTCGTTGCTCAATGCCCGAACTATCAACAAGTGAAAGTGGAACATCAGAAACCGGGAGGTTACATGCAATGTATCAATCTTCCAGTCTGGAAATGGGATATGATTAATATGGATTTCATTACGATTTTGCCTCGTACATTGCGGAAGTTTGATTCTATATGGGTCATAGTGGACAGGCTTACCAAGTCAACACATTTTCTACCGGTCAAAACGACCTATACAGCTGAAGATTATGTGAAGTTGTATGTGAAAGAAATAGTACGATTGAATGGTATTCCCCTTTCTATTATATCAGACAGAGGAGCACAGTTCACAGCGCACTTTTGGAAATCCTTTCAGCAGAGTTTGGGCACACAGGTGAAGTTGAGTACGGCTTTCCATCCTTAGACTGATGGACAAGCAGAACGTACTATTCAGACACTTGAAGATATGCTACGAGCTTGTGCATTAGCTTTTCAAGGTAGTTGGGATGACCATTTGCCTCTTATTGAATTTGCTTATAACAATAGCTATCATTCAAGTATAAAAATGGCACCTTATGAAGCGTTATAAGGACGAAAATGTAGATCACCAATTGGGTGGTTTGAAGCAGGTGAGACTGCTTTACTTGGGCCAGACCTTATTCATCAGGCTATGGAGAAGGTTAAGGTGATTCAACAACGATTACAAA
The DNA here is from genome assembly GCA_031232105.1 of Capsicum rhomboideum. Taxonomy (NCBI): domain Eukaryota; kingdom Viridiplantae; phylum Streptophyta; class Magnoliopsida; order Solanales; family Solanaceae; genus Capsicum; species Capsicum rhomboideum. The sequence goes on from CP124716.1 coordinate 39,440,712, forward strand.
TGGCCCAGAGTCGACACAAGTCCTATGCTGATGTGAGAAGAAGAGGACTTGAATTCTCCATAGGTGATTGGGTATTTCTGAAAGTGTCACCAATGAAAGGGGTAATGCGATTCAGAAAAAAGGGAAACTGAGTCCACGGTATATAGGCCCATATGAAATTATTAGAAGATTTGGGCAAGTTGCATATGAGTTAGCGCTACCTCAGGAACTCTCCACAGTTCACCCGGTATTCCATGTGTCAATGCTTCAGAAGTGCATAGGAGATCCATCTCGTTTTACTCCTATTGACGATATACAGGTCAGAGAAGATCTTACCAATGATGAGATACCTATAGCTATTCTGGATAGACAAGTGAAGAGATTGAGATATAAAGATGTTGCTTCCGTCAAGGTACTTTGGAGAAATCAGCAAATAGAAGAGGTCACATGGGAAGCTGAAGAAATGATGAAATGCAAGTACCCTCATTTGTTTCAAAGAGAAGAATGAAAAGTAAGTATTTATAAGCTTTGAGTGTATCTCTATATGATGACATGAAGAATGTTCGTAAACTTGTAATTGGTTACTTTGCCATGATAACACTAACATTCGAGGACGAATGTTTCTAAGGAGGGAAGAATGTAACACCCCGTACGTTCCTACGTTTAGCTGACAACCGTAACATTTATGGAGAAAATGAAAAAATGAGAGACTTATTGAATTATGCATTAAAATGTGGGCATTTATAAGTCTTGTACAATTGGGCCATAAATGAAGCCCAAAAATAGCAAGAAGACATGACCCAATAATGAATTTTTGACCCATTCCTCCAAAGTTGGTCCATTTGACCAAATCAACCTTACATTAAATGTTAAGGAAAAATATAAGAGAGACATGAGGGACTATAAAAAGGGAAAAATCAGATTTTTATCTCATTAAACTCTCATCTCATTTCTAGATTTTTCCACAAAATTCCCTTTTGCTCTCAAGAACCCTAAGTTCTCCTTTGGGCCAAGATCATCAATTGGTAAGACTCGGTAAGTGTTTATTATGATGGATTAATATATTTTATGCATAATATATTGTGTATGCTATGTTGGTTATGTTGGTGGAGCATTGAGAAGTTCACAAGAAGTGAAGTGTACATGTTTGCTAAATTGAAGGGTGTTTTGTCTTGTAAACTTGTCTATGGACTTGTGGTTTTGAAGGGAATGAATTTGGTGGAATAGATATTGACATGTGAGATGTGACTATAGTCTTACTTTGTTTTATCCTTGTGCATAACGATTGGGAATTGTTGTTGCGATCTTGGTTATGGTTTTGGTACCGTATTGGCCGTGAAATGTGGTTTTGGATGTCGTTATGTGTGTTGTGAGACCATGGCTGAATGTTGATGTTTAAGAGGATCAAAAATATGTTCAAATATGTTTGATTGTGATCATGGACCATTCATGGTCTTAAAAGACCCAAAAAAAGTCATTTCGGACCAAAACGGGCATCCGCCCCGGCAGACGAGGGCATCTGCGGGCGCAGATGCCAATGCAGAAGGCCCTGGAATTTTCCAGAGGCCATTTGCGCGCGTATCTCAGCCACCTGCGTGTGCATTTGGCAGCGCAGGTCACTCCAGATTTTGGTTTTGTATGCTTCCGTCTCTAGTTGATCCCCAAAAGCCCCGATACCCTTTTGGGATGTAATTATCAACTTGTGGTGTTGTTTTAATGAATTTAAAGTATCGTATGGAGGTGTGTTAGACTGTATTACGTATGTATGCTTGCTTATATGTTGTCATAAAGGAATAATTACAACGGAATGATAAAAGGAAAAGCGTAAAGGGTAAGTGTGGGGTGAAATGCTATCGAGATATGATCTTTTGGTCAATGTGGGTAATGTTATGGTGTTGTTGATATGGAAATGACGTGGATTGTATTGTAAAGGGTGACATGACGTTATATGGTAGTTGCATGGTTCATTGTCGTCTTGTACGCCTTTATAGTGACTAGTTGCTAATGTAAGTTCCGGTATGGACTTGTATTGTAGAGTAAGACGTAAGGAAGAAGCTGGACTATTGTGTTCGTACCTAGACTTGTGCATTATTCATACTTGGAAGTGAAGGTATGTAAGGCTACTCTTTCCGTATCATTTCTGCGGCACATAGTGTCACATTGTCCTTACACATGTTCCTTTCCGAAATGTCCAAAGGTATTCCATTCCCGGTTGTTAATCATTGTTACACACATGTTCCTTATGCATTGATCAAATGTAATTCACATGACTCATGTTCATTGATTAATATTCCAATAATGTTCCAAAGTTTCTGTAACATTGTAACCACTAAGTACCAATCTCTCACAAGTTAAAGTATTAATCTCAAACGTAATGAATTGAAGTAATGAACACTTGTTAAGAACGGGTGGCAACCCAAAGGGGCATAAGCCTAGCTAGGGGCGATCCCGAATGATTATTGGATACAGGGGGCAGCTCAAAGGGGCGTAAGCCTAACTAGAGACGAACCTGCTTTATTGATTTATGGGTGGCAGCTCAAAGGGGCATAAACCTAGCTAGAGACGATCCCAATATGATTTCCCACTGATCAGTTGGGCCCAGGCATATATGATTGATGATCACATGAATGATGAAGGAGTAAAGTAATGTGAAATTAAGCAATGAAAGTAATGCACATGATCCCACACTTGTATACTATAGTTCCCACACTTGTATACTATAGTAGTTCGTTCATGTAACCTGTTCACTGGTACTTGTTTTCATCAAAGCTCCTATATCTCAGTTGTTTACCTATAGTCTTACATACTCAGTACAGTCCTCGTACTGACCCCTCTTGGGGAATTTACCTTACTTGCTGCAGGCGCAGGTGCTAGTAGGCCCCCACAGTAGGCTGCCAGTTGTTGCAGATCGTTGGTGAGCTCCAATTAGTTCGGGGCTTCTCCGAGTCTCACTTGTATATGTATTTTGGTATTGTACATGGTGTATAAAGTGGGGACTTGTCCCGACTTTTAGTTTGTTTTGGTCAATGCATCTGTTAGAGGCTTTTGTAGACGCAAGTGGGTTTATGTATATAAGGTGACTCATGAAGTCTTGTTTTGATGGCCTCAATGGCCAAGTTTCTCATATGAATATATTTAAACGTCACATGTTCCATGTTTGTCCCTTATTCGTCTTTCATATTGCTACGTGATGGTGGGGTTGCTTGATATGCATATGGTGAACACAGGTAAAGCTTGGTTCTCTCGGGCCTTATCAGCTACGGGTGCCAATCATGTCTCGATGGGAATCGGGGTGTGACAATTTACAATGAATCTTAACAAACCACCAAGTTCCGCATCCGTCCTCCTCGACGGTTCCACTCTAGGTAGCTTTTACTTTACTTTTTATAGGCAGCTCTTTCCGATGTAGCCCTTTTTGAGTGCCTAAACGGCTGTGCGCTAGACATTACTAGCCCTGGCCGAACACTGTCATATCGGCGTCACCATCCCAAGCACAGTGGGCACAGACGGTGATGGATGGCTCTGATACCACTGTTCTAACCCAGGGAGAACCACACCCCAAAAGCTAGCTATTAAGGTGAGAGAGCCCAAGACTATAAATACCCCACACCAATACTTTGTAATAACGATGTGGGACTTTTTGCAATGAATCATAACACATCTGCATCTTTGCAAAACCTACAAAGAAAATTTTTATAGTAGTTTTAGTCATCTTTAAGTATATAGCTAAAACTCAAAGAGAATGAAGTTTTTCCTTAACATAGAATCATCTATAAATACTTCACTGTCCTTTATTTCTTTTGCAATTACAAGCATAAACTAGTAATGGAGCCATCCAACTCAGCACCAAAAGCTAGTAACTTGGTCATCAAGTTGTTTATATCACCAACTGGAAAGAATATAAGGGATATGAACATGTCATAGAATATCATCTATTTCTTACCATAGTAACATGTCTGCTCAATATGTTTAGTCGAATGATAAAGTGAAACAACTTTATTGTGCTATTTCTGATCCTACACGAGCTGATGATGCGATAATAGTTTTTTCCATCATCAAACACAGTGGCGGAGCCAGGATTTTCACTAAGGGGCTTCACAAGTAAACATACGAACTAACCGAATGGGGTTCAACATCTACTGTATATACATAAAATATAATTTCAACCATGTATATATAGTATAATTTTCTGTCGAAGGGGGTTCGGATGAACCCCCTGGCCCAAGGGTAGCTCCTCCCCTGATCAAATATGTAGAACAAACACCATATTTTTTCAATATCACCGTCTTAAATGTAATAATCGTGGTTGTGAATTTCACCTATTTATGTATTTTGATCATTTTTCCTTTTTCGTAGTTGCTATATGCTATTTGTGAGTAGTGAGATTGTTTGGCACGATCCCCTATGCATTTGAAGTGATTGGGGTGAGTTTGAGACTTTTAGAGGCTTTTAAAGCCATGAGTTTGACTTCGGTCAACATTTCATAGTTCGAGCAACGAATGGTGATTTAGACAGTTTTATTAGATCCGAAATATCGATTTTGGGTTAGTAGCATGATAAGTTTAGGCTCGAAGTCTTTATTTTGCATTTTTACCCTTTTGACAAAAATTAGTTAAAATAAGCTTAAAGGGGTCTTGGGGTTGAATTATTGTAAACAATCTCTATTCAAAAATCTGATGGTTTTATTGAGTTCGGAACATTAAAAATAGTCTAGTAGCATATCTAGTTTATTTCTGTGCGATTCCAAACGAATCCAAGGATCTATTCAAAGATTTTGGGAACTTACATTTTCAACTGAATTGTTGTATTAGGTGTAGAGGAAAAACCTTCTTCATGGTTCAAGGGCCCCAAGTCGCAATTATGGAGAAGGAAAATACCCTTCATTGTAAATGCAATGGTGGGACCACGTTCGTGAAGGGTTGACCTTCTCATTCGTCGCATTAGCGACCCCTTGACTGCGGTCGTGATGACCATTTTTATTTCTAATCAATTGTTGAACCTCACGATTATGAAAGGTTGACCACGACTGCAAGGCGATGTGAACCAGAATAGTCAAAACCCCTATTTTTGCAATTTTTCATACATTTCTTATCTTTCGGACCTCAAGGAGTGGCGATTTCAAGGGTTTCTCACCAAAATCTTGTGGGTAAGTTCCATCTTCACATTTTCATCATTTTCTATCAATTCTATCTTCAATAAAGCTTTAAAAACTTGATTTCAAATTGGATTTTTGGGGGTTTTGCCCCGTTAATCATAAAATGGTTTTTCTTTGATTTGAGCTTTATTTTCAACTCCTTTTTACATGGGTTTTGAAATATAGACTCCTTTTGATGTGAGGAACATATTTCTAAAATAAAATTTTAGATTTTCCACTTTTAATTTTGAACTTATTTTTGAACTATTTTTGCACCTGATTTAAATATAGTCGATATGGGTATCATTAGTTCCCTTTGATGCATAGATTAGATCTTTTATTGATTTAGCTCATTTCAAGTCCGCTAGTGAAGAAAGGCTTCACATTGAAGGATCTAGACTTCGATTTAAGCTCTTCGAGGTAGGTTATGGCTTAACTTTCTTCAGACTGGGTGGAATAGTTACCTATTCTTGTAAAACATGCTATGGGTTGGGGAATTAGATGTGGGATTTGTATTTTGAAGTTATTGTTATTATCATGTTACTCATGTGGGGGCTTATATATATTTGTTGTTGTTGTGATGCCCGTACGGGGGCTTGGATAGATATATAGGCCTATTTGAGCTTTATTTGCCTCTATCATGAGAGTAATGCCCGAGTGAGGGGCTTTTAAATGATATTATTGATGTTTTATATGGCTATTTATTCTAGTATGCCGAGCAAGGGCTTATATAATAAATTATTGATATGTGAGTTGATTCTGAGCTCATTTATACCTGTATTGAATTGATTATAATCTTCATACTGATTGGTTGTGAGCATTACGTACTCATTTCATACATATATATTCATGAGATACTGGTAATATTGAGAAACACTATTTTTAAAGAAAATTCAACACTTTATAAAATCCTTGGTCGTGAACACTAGCCGGCAAGGTTGATTGAGATATGAGATTGAGATTTGAGAAAGTATATGGGGTGCGAACCATTGGTCTTGAAGAGCTGAGGCTCAGAAGGTGTATACGAAAAGTAATATAATGGCTTTTATCATCATTATGCCACCATCATTGCATTGCATTACATTATTTGTATTCCTCTATGTGGTTGTTGCCTTGTACTTAGTTTCTCTATATATTTCATGTATAGTTGCCCTTTTTTGACTATATGTTCTAGAACTGTTAATGGAGACGGTGTAAGCTACCATTTGGAAACTTTTTTATTTGGTGATGGAGTGTGCTTATAGTATCTTTTACTTTTTTAGTTTTCTACTTTGCTTAGTCGGTCTATGATACCTACTGAGTATAAGTGGACCGTACTCACTCCTACTTCTGTACCCTTTCGATGTAGATTCTTATACTAGTATGACCCACAGTGGCTAATCTTATGCTGTGAGAGGTTGATATTTTAGGTGTTGGTGAGCTTCATAGTTTGAAGCAGATTCTTGACCTCCTCTTATCTTATCTTGTCTTTATTGATTTTCAGAGACAGATTTATGTATTTTCAGATTTTGGATTTGTATTATATGCTCTTTACACTTATGACACCAGGTCTTGGGGATTTATGTATTTCATTCGAATACTTACGTTATTTACATATTGTGGCCTGACTTCATTCTAGAAGTCTTATATTTACTTTTTTTCTTCATATGTCGATTTTTCTTTTCTTTTCGGGTTTCGACTTACCTACCTAGGTTGGGTCTAGGTAGGTGCTATCATGACCTCAACTTTTGGGTCATGACAAATTGGTATCAAAGTACTAGGTTCTCCGGTCTCATAAGTGTAAGAGCAGAATATCTAGTAGAGTTTTGTGGATTAATACGTTGACATCTGTATATATCTCCGAGAGGCTATAAGATGTCTTTAGGAAAAACTTCTCTAATTTAATTCCTTATTGTGCGGGTTTTTCATGCCCAACATTCTAAACTTGTATTTTATTCTTTTCTACGCAAATAGTGAGCACTAGATCTAGAGATATTGAGGATGCGGAGCCAGCACCCGGTGTTGGAGCCCTAGTCAGGGGGCAAGGCAGGGGTCGTGGCTAAGCTAGAGGCAGAGGTCAGGCATGATCAACTATGCCAGTCAGAGCATAGTCTAGGGCGGCCTCTCCCGAGCCTAAGAGTTATTATGATTGTGAGGAGTATCAGACAGAGGATGTGGGAGCAGCTCAAGTCCTACAGAGTTCAGTTACTACCCCGATGTTACAGGATTTATTAATTCATTTATTGCGAGGCCTGGATGGTGTTCCCCAGACTGGTGTTCCATTGAGTGTGACGGGTATTTGTCAAACTCCAGAAGGTATTCAGCCATCAGGGCAGGCTCCTACTTATGGTTTTATGACTTCAGGGCTACAACCATCTTCTGTGGTATCCTCTCAGGTTTATTCTTTACCTACTAGACTCACTGTTCCTCCTGTTATTTTGGGTCCTGTGATGTCTTCTGATGATCAGAAGAGGCTTGAGAGATTCATTCGCTTGGTTCCTCCCAAGTTTAGTAGTGCCATTGGACAGGATGCCTATGAGTTTTTGGTTGACTGTCAGGAGAGGTTGTATAACCTCAGGTCCCTTGAGTCCCATGGTGTTGCTTAAATGACTTATAAGTTGAATGATATATCCAGATAGTGGTGGAGGTCTCTTACTAGTTGTAGACCATTGGGATCACCTGTTATGTAATGAACCTAGTTTTCTGAGGCTTTTCTGGAGAAGTTCATGCCTTACAGTTTGAGGGATTAGATAAGAGATGAGTTTGATCACTTGGAGTAGGGCTTTATAACTATTTCAAAATATGAGGTACATTTTCATGCACTATCCAGATATGCCACTACCAGTATCTCCACTGAGTTAGAGAGGGTTAGGAAGTTTGTCAAGGATTTGGCAGGTTATTATTAGTTGGATATAACTCAAATGATGGTGTCAGGGGCTTCTTTCCAGAGTATAGTAGAGCATGCTAATTTGATGAGTCAATTCGTCAGAGTACTCAGGGTGGTGGTGGTGCTAAGAAGATCTATCGACAGAGTGAGTTCAGTAGACATGCATCTCGAGGTAGGGATTTCTCTAATAGGGGTGCTCATGGTTATCAGGGTAGACCAGTTCAGGCAACTTTATAGAGTTTGGGTAGTAGGTTTATGATTTTTGTGGCTCCAGGTATCCAGGGATCAGGTCATTCAGGTAGAGGCTTCAGTTTTAGTTCATCGGGATAAAGAGGGCGTTCTGGTTCTTCTTCGCATGAGTCAGGTAGCAAAGTGTGTTATGTATGTGCGAAGCCTGGTGATTATGTAAGGGACTATCCTCAGAGTGCATTAGGTTCTGACCAGCAGGGTTCTCAGCTTCAACTTTGCCCTACTCCTATATCTGCTGTCAGAGGTGGTTTACAGAGTGGCAGGGGTAGTACTAAAGGTGCTCGAGGTGGAGCTTGGGGAGCTTGTGGTAGTGGATGAGGGTTTTCTTAGTCTGGGAGTGGGCATGGTCAGTGCTATGTTATACCTGAAAGATCTAAGACAGAGGCCTCTGATGTAGTTATCATAGGTATCGTCCCTATTTTCCATCATTCTGCTTCTATGTTATTTGACCTTGGGTCTACATTCTCTTATGTACATACATACTTTGCTACTAGTTTTGATGTTGCATGCGAGTCCCTTGTTGTGCCTATTCATGTTTTTACCGTAGTAGGAGATTCTTTAGTGGTGGATCGAGTGTACCGATCATGTGTAGTAACCTTTACAGGGCGTGAAACCTGGGTAGACTTGATTATCCTTGATCTGGTTGATGTTGATGTTATCTTGGGTATGGATTGGTTAGCTCCCTATCATGTGATTATGGATTGTTATGCCAAGACAGTGATGTTAGCTACTCCGGGTGTACCAAGGTTAGTGTGGAAGGGTACGCCAAGTTAGGGTCTAAAGGGAGTTATATCCTTTCTACGTGATCTTTGTATGGTATAAAATGGGTGTCTATCTTATTTGGCTTATGTTCGCAATACTAGTGTTGCTTCACCGCCTTCTTTAGATTCTGTTCGGGCAGTTAGTGAGTTCAACGATGTGTTCCCTATAGATTTGCCTAGTATGCCTCTGGATCGATATATTCATTCTGCTATTGATATTGAGCCGGGCACCAAGCCCATTTCCATTCCTCCTTATAGGATGGCCCTGGCTGAGTTGAAGGAATTGAAGGAGCAATTGCAAAGATATGTTGGCTAAGGGTTTCATTAGACCTAGTGTGTCTCCTTGGAATGCTCCTGTCTTGTTTGTGAAGAAGAAGGATGGATCTATGCGCATGTGTATTGACTATTGGTAATTGAATAAAGTGACAATCAAGATCAAGCATCCTCTTCCTCGCATTGATGATCTATTTGACCAGCTTTAGGGTGCCTCGGTGTTTTATAAGATTGACTTGAGATCCAGTTATCATGAGTTGAGGATTAGAGTTTTAGATGTTCTGAAGACGACTTTCTGGACTCGGTATGGTCATTATGAGTTCTTGGTCATGTCTTTTGGATTGACCAATGCCCCAACAACATTCATGGAGTTGTTGAACCAAGTATTTTGATTGTATCTTGATTCCTTCGTGATTGTATTCATCAATGATATCTTAGTTTATTCTAAGAATGAGGCTGATCATGTGAGACACTTGAGGATTGTACTTCAGAGATTGCGAGATGAAAAGTTATATACCAAGTTCTCCAAGTGTGAATTTTTGTTGGATTCTATTTCTTTCTTGGGTTATGTAGTGACCAAAGATGACATTATGGTCGATCCGTCTAATATAGCGGCAATTCGTGATTAAGCTAGACCCATTTATCCTATCAAGATTTGGAGTTTTATTAGGCTAGCGGGATATTATCGATGCTTTGTCCAGGGTTTCTCTTCTATTGCGGCTTGCTTGACCAAATTGACTTAGAAGAAGATTGTATTTCAGTGGTTGGATGCTTGTGATGAGATCTTTCAAAAGCTCAAGGAGTTGTTGACTTCGGCTCTTATCTTGACCTTGCCTAAGGAGGGCGTAGGTTTTACTGTGTTTTGTGATGCTTACAAAGTTGGTTTGGGTGGTGTATTGATGTAGGAAGGTAAGGTGATTGTTTATACTTCTCGACAGTTGAAGCCTCATGAGAAGAATTACCCTGCCCATGATTTGGAATTGGTCGTGGTTGTTTTTGTGTTGAAGTTGTGGTGACATTATTTGTATGGAGTCTATTATGAGATTTTCTCCAATAATCATAGCCTTCAGTACTTCTTCACTCAGCGAGATCTTACTATGAGACGTCGACGTTGGCTCGAGTTGCTTAAGGACTATGATCTCACTATGCTTTATCATTCGGGCAAGGGTAATGTGGTAGCAGATGCCTTGAGCTGGAAAATAGAGAGTATGGGGAGTTTAGCCCATCTTTTGACCCAGGAGAGACCCTTAGCCTTAGAGGTTCAGTTTTTACTAACCAGTTGGTTAGGCTTGATATTTCGACACTCAGGCATGTTTTGTCCTTTGTTGAGGCTAGGTCTTCCTTGATGGAGCAAATTTGAGTTTATCAATTTGATGATGATAGATTGAGGGTGATTCATGATAGGTTGTTAAGTGGTGAGGTAAAGGCGACATCTCTTTATTTTGATGGTACTTTCAGGATTAGTGGCCGAGTTTATATGTCGAGCATTGGTGGATGGGTTAGATTGATATTAGAGAAGGCTCATTATTCTAGATACTCCATTCACCCAGTAGCGGCTAAGATGTATCATGACCTAAAGCAATATTATTGGTGGGGCGGTATGAAGAAGGATTTTATAGAGTTCGTGGCTAAGTATTTGAATGGTCAGCAAGTGAAGTATGAGCATCAACGACAGGGTGGTATGATGCAGAGGATTCCTATTCCCGAGTGAAAGTGGGAGCGGATCACTATGGATTTTATTGTTCGCCTACCCCCAAACTTAGGGAAGTTGGAGTCTATTTGGGTGATTGTAGATAGATTGACCAAATCAAACCATTTTGTACCTATAAGAGCGAATTTTAATAAGGAGAAGTTGGCCAAGATCTACATTAGAGAGATTGTTCGATTGTATGGTGTCCCTGTATCTATCGTATCTGATAGAGGTATTCAATTTGCCTCAAGTTTTTCGAGTACTATGCAGAGTGAGTTGGGTACTCAACTTGATTTGAACATAACTTTTCATCCTTAGACGGATGGTCAATCCGAGAGGACTATTCAGGTGCTAGAGGACATGCTTCGAGCATGTGGTATGGATTTTGGAGGTCATTGAGACCAGTTCTTTCCCTTAGCAAAGTTTACCCACAACAACAGTTAGCATTCCAGCATTCAGATAACGCCTTTTGAGGTTTTGTATAGGCGAAGGTGTAGATCCCCTGTGGGATGGTTTGACTCTTTTGAGGTGAGGTCTTGGGGCACAGATTTGTTGAGAGACTCAATGGATAGAGTGAGACCGATTTAGTAGAGACTAGTGGCTGCCCAGAGTAGGCAGAAGAGTTATGCCGATCGTCGAGCCCGCGATGTTTCTTTCATGATTATCCATCAAGTTCTGTTGAAGGTTTCACCCATGAAGGGTGTGATGAAGTTTGGGAAGAAAGGGAAGCTTAGTTTGAGGTTCATTGGCCCTTTTAAAATCCTTGAGAAGCATGGAGATGTGGCGTACAGGGTAGCTTTGCCTCCATATCTATCGGTTGTTCATCCCATGTTCCACGTTTCCATGTTGAAGAGGTATTGTCTAGATGATGCACATGTAATTCGGTGCGATTCTATTGTATTAGACCATGATTTATCCTTTGAGGAGGAGCTCATTGCTATCCTAGCTAGGCAGCTAGGAAGTTGAGGTCTAAGAATATCAATTCAATGAAGGTCCAGTGGAGACATCGCCCTATTGAGGAGGCTACTTGGGAGGTCGAATCCGATATGCGACCTAAATACCTCCAGATTTTTACCGCTTCAGTTACTTTATTTGCTTTTTAGTTTGAGAACGAAATTATGTTTTAGTGGTGGATAATGTAACAACCGTGGTTGTGAATTTCACCTTTTTATGTATTTTGACAGTTTTTCCCTTCTTCGTAGTTGCTATATAATATTTGTGAGTTGTGTGGTTGGTTGGCACGATCCTCGATGCGTTTGGGAGTGATTGAGGTGAGTTTGAGACTTTTGAGGCTTTTAAATACATGAGTTTGACTTTTGTCATTATTTTATGTTTCGAGTATCGGATGATGATTTGGACAGTTCCACTTGATTCGAAATGTCGGTTTTAGGTTAGTAGCATGGTTAGTTTGGGCTCGGAGCCTTTATTTTGTATTTTTACTTTTTTGACGAAAACTAGTTAAAATAAGCTTGAAGGGGTTTCGGGGGTTAAATTATTATAAATGATCTCTTTTCAAAAATCTGAAGGTGCCATTGAGTCCAGAATGTTGAAAATAGCCTAGTAGCATATCTGGTTTATTTCTATGGGGTTCCAAACGAAACTCAAGGATCGATTTCGAGATTTTGGGAACTTGCATTTTTAGCTGAATTGCTATATCTGGTGCAGAGGAAAAACCTTCTTCGCGTTCGTGGATAAGAAAAATATCCTTTATCGCGAACGCGGCGGTAGGACTACATTCGCAAAGGGTTGGCCTTTTTGGTCATCATGTTCGCGACCCCTTGACCGCGATCGCAATGACCATTTTTATTTTTGGTCAATCATTGACCCTCACGATCGCAAAAGGTTGACTATGATTGCGAGGAAGCATGAACCATAACAGTCAAAAACCCCATTTTTGTGATTTTTCATCCATTTCTCATCTTTTAGACCTCGGGGAGTGGCGATTTCAAGGAGTTTTTTGTAACACCCCGTACCTTCCCAACCCTACTTGATGATGTTGAATAATGTTTTCTTAGGTGTCGAGAGATATAAGTATGTATTTGGTAATGCTAATGATGAGAAAATTGAAATTTGGCCACGTACATGTAATTAGACCCTTGTAGGAGGTTTTTGTGATTTCGTGGAACATTTGTGTAATACCCCGTACACATTCTAACCTCATTTGGTGACTTGGAGTCATGTTTACTTGATGATTAAGATCACTAAGTAAGTATTTTGTAGTGTTTTGATAAGATATTGGACGATATGCAAGTATTGAAGAAGTGGCCAAAAAATTCAGCAAGGTGCTGAAACTTGCGCCACTACCCTGTTTCAGGGGGTGTGGCGCAAGCCACTGATTCATAGGGGTTGCAATTCTTGCGCCACTGCCTTGCTTTGCAGCAGTGGCGCAAGGCACAAATATTGTGCCCTTCCGGACTCGTTTCGCAACGCAATTCTACGTCAATTCTTAGATGGTTTCTTTTGGTTCTTGGGAGTTCTTTGAGTGTCGTTAAAGCTTCAAATACCTCAATACACTCCTACATACTCCTACATGATCAAATCCTGAACTATAAATAGTTATCCAAAATGTTCAATGAAGTCATGGGCGACTAGAATTCCTATTTTGGTGATTGAGACTACGAATGAGAATCTCGTAAGAGAATATTGTCGTGACATTATGGAATTATTTAAACATGAGATAAATGGTGAATTATACATGAAAGGTGATGGGCTAAGCTACATGTGCAATTGGACCCAAAATTAGGGCCCAAAAGGGAATAAAAGACATGGCCCAAAGGGCAAAATGATCCATTCTTCCACTTTGACCAAGGGACCATTGCATTTAATGCAAGAAAATGGATAAGGATGACTTGAGCACTATATAAGGGACCCAAAATCAGATTTTTATTCTTAAACACACACAACACATTTTGAGAATTACAAGATATTTTCTTCTTGGTTCTCTCAAACCCTAAGAACCCTAAGCCTTTTCTTTGGTAAAGATCATCCTATTCCAAGACTTGGTAAGTATTTATTCTCATGGATTAACATATTATATGCATGGTAGATTATGTATATCATGATAGTTATGTTGGCAAGGTGGTGAATAGTGTATTTGTGCTTTTGGTGAAAGATGTGCTATCTTTGTGATTTGAATTTGAAAAGAGACTTGATGTCTTAATGAAAGAGCATGGTATGGATAAAATATGAACATGTATGGTGTGATTTTGTTATTTAACTTGTTATTTTTCTAAAAGTATAAATTGTGGGATTTTGGCCGATATGTGCTATGAGGTGTATTAAGGTAATTTGATGGATTATTTGTGATGTGATATGGATAAGAAAGTGCAAAGGAGAAGTGTTGTGGTGAAATGTATTGATTCTCATGTATTGGTCAATGTATGGAATATTGGGGGATTTTTGGAATAATCATGTTATCAATGGTTTTGTCAAGGGGAAAGGGCATGTTTAAAGGCAAACATGCAACTCATTGATGTTCTATGCATTTGTAAAGTAGTTGATGGTTAATGTGAATCCCGTTATATATTTGTGTTGTAGAGTGACACATAAAGAAGGAGCGGGACTATTTTATGCACATCTACAATTGTATATCCATATTGAGAGTACAAGGTATGTAAGGTTACTCTGTCCGTATCTTTCTGCGGCAAATAGTATTCACTTTGACATTACGCTTGTTTCATCCCGAAATGTGTTAAGGTATCTTATTTTCGGTTTCCAATGGTTGTGATCATATGTTTTCTACCTATTAATTGGATGTGAATCACACGTCTCACGTTCATGGACTAATGTACCAAAAGTCAATAAGGTTGTGTTCCAAAGTTTCAATAGTGATTATACTCATGTCTCTTGTTCATTGATAATGGTTCAATGATTCCAATAGTATTATGTTTCCAAGAATGTTATGTTGCCAAGTTATTCACATATCTCTCCCTCATTGATTATTGATCCAAAGCTTCAAGTAAGGTTATGATTATCAAAAGTATTAGCAACGTATCAATCTCTCACAAGTGATGGTATCGATCTCTCATAAGCAAAATAATCAATCTCTCACAAGTAAAGATATCAATCTCAAAAGTAAAGAAATGAAGTAAGAATAAAGTAATGCATATTGGTTGTGTTATTCTATCCATGGGGTGCAAGAACACCCGCATGTGTTATCCATGGGGTGCAAATACCTGCATGATGATGTTATTCTATCCATGGGGTGCAGGAACACCCGCATGATGATGTTACTTTATCCATGGGGTGCAAAGGACACCCGCATGCCGATATGATCTTATCCATGGGGTGAAAAGAATACCTGCATGACGATGATATGTTATCCATGGGGTGAAAAGAACACCTGCATGATAAGGGCCCAGACAACATATGTAAAGTAAAGTAAAGTAAAGGCAAGAGAAAGAATGAATGTAATATACATGGCTTCCAAAGTACAGAATAGTGACTCATCTACATTGTGACTTATCTATATTGGTTATGCATTTGAACTTGAGTTCTTAACATACTTTCATATCTTACAAGTTTCATATGGCCTTACATACTCAGTACATTCTTCGTACTGACCCTTTTTGGGGAATTTATTTTACTTGCTGCAGGCGCAGGTACTAGTAGGCCTCCACGGTAGATTGTCAGTGTTGCAGATCTTTGGTGAGCTCCAGTTAGTTCGGGGCTTCTCCGAGTCACTGTTGTACATGTGTTTTGATTTTGTAAATGTTGTATAAAGCGGGGACTTGTCCCGAATTTTAGTTCATTTTGGTCAATGCATTTTGTTAGAGGCTTTTGTAGACGGATGTGGGTGTATAAATGTGAAGGTACATGTCGTTTTGACTTGATGGCTCAAACGGCCAAGTTTTTACATATATAGCCATGACATATGTTTCCATGTCCATGACTTCCGCATAGTTGCATGAGAAATAATGAGATTTACACGAGGACATGCATACGAATGTTCATGAGTAAAGGTTGGTTCTCTCGGGCCATATCGGCTTCGGGTGCCAATCACGCCTCGTTGGGATTCGGGGTGTGATATTTTTCACCAAAATCTTGTGGGTAAGTTCCAACTTCATATTTTCATCATTTCTTATCCATTCCATCTTCAATAAAGCTTTAAAAACTTGATTTCAGATTGAATTGTTTTGGGTTTTTTACTCGATTAATCATAAATTGGGCTTTCTTCGGTTTGAGCTTCATTTTCAACTTGTTTTTACATGGGTTTTCGAATATAGACTCCTTTTGATATGATGAACATGTTTCTAAAATAAAATTTTAGATTTGTCCCTTTTGATTTCGAACCTATTTTTCAAATTATTTTTGGATCCAATTTAACTATAGTCGATATGGGTATCATTAGTTCCCTTTTGACGCATAGATTATATTTTTGATAGATTTAGTTTATTTCAAAACCGCTAGTGAAGGAAAGGCTTCGCGTTGAAGGGTCTATGCTTAGATTTTTGTTCTTTGAG
Source organism: Capsicum rhomboideum (assembly GCA_031232105.1). Taxonomy (NCBI): domain Eukaryota; kingdom Viridiplantae; phylum Streptophyta; class Magnoliopsida; order Solanales; family Solanaceae; genus Capsicum; species Capsicum rhomboideum. The sequence continues at coordinate 39,457,126 of CP124716.1, forward strand.
GTAGGTTATGTCTTAATTTTCTTTAGACTGGGCAGTTAACTATATTTGTAAAGTATGCTATGGTTGGGGAATTAGATGTGGGAATTATATTGCAAAGTTATTGTTATTACCATGTTGCCCGTATGGGGCTTATATACATTATTTCTGTTGTGATGCCCGTGCGGGGGCTTCGATAAATATATAGGCCTATTTGAGCTTTATTTGCCTCTATCATGAGAGTAATGCCCTAGTGAGGGGTTTTGAAATGATATTATTGATGTCTTACATGGATATTTATTTTAGTGGTGCCGAGCAGGGCTTATAGCCTGTATTGAATTGATTATAATCTTCATACTGATTGGTTGTGAGCATTACATCCTCATTTTATACATACATATTCATGATATACTGGTACCACTGAGAAAGACTATTTTTGAAAGAAACTCTTGGTCGTGAACACTAGCCGGGAAGGTTGATTGAGATTTGAGAAAGTATACTGGTTGCGAACCCCCCATGGGTCCTGTATTGAAGTGTTGAGGCTTGGAAGGTGTATACAAAAAGTCATACGATGGCTTTCATTATCATTATCTCACCATCATTGCATTGCATCATTTGTAGTCCTCTATGTGGTTGTTTCTTTATACTTAGTTTCTCTATATATTTCATGTATACTTGTCCCTTTTTAACTTTATATTGTAGAAATGTTAGTGGAGACGGTATGAGCTACCATTTGGAAACTTTTCTGTTTGCAGGTAGAACGTGCTCATAGTATCTTTTACTTGTTTAGTTTTCTACTTTGCTCAGTCGTCCTATGATACTTACTAAGTACAAGTGGACTGAACTCACTCCTACTTATGTGCCCTTTCAATGCAGATCCCAATACGAGTGCGACCCGATATGGCTGGTCTTGTGCTGTGAGAGGTTGATATTCGAGGTACTGGTGAGCTCCAAAGTTCGGGGCAAATTCTATACCTCCTCCTGTCTTAGCTTGTCTTTATTTACTTTCAGAGACAGATTCATGTATTTTTAGATTTCGAATTTGTATTAGATGCTCTTTACACTCATGACACCAAGTCTTGGGAATTTATGTATTTCGTTCGAATACTTGTGTTATTTACATATTGTAGCCTGACTTTGTTCTAGAAGTCTCGTATTTACTTTTTTTCTTCATATATCGATTTTCCTTTTCTTTTCGGATTTCGGCTTATCTACCCAGGTTGGGTCAAGGTAGGTGCCATCATGACCTCAACTTTTGGTTCGTGATATTAAAACATAGAAACTAATATTATTTATCTAAAATCTACTATATTTACTAACAAATAAATTTAGAAGTTAATCTAATCAAGCAAAAAATTGATTACTAGCAAGTTATTCTCCATGTAAAATTATTCAATTAGATTATCCCTATCGAAACTCTAAAAATTCAAGATTTATGAAAAATCCAATTGTAGGATGGTTAAAAATCTTAGGAAGAGCTGAAGCTTCTCTATGTGCAAAACGAAGGGCAAAAAGCCAATCAGAGCCTTCTTTTGCTCCAAAATCCACGAAGATACATTTCTCTTGCAACCTTTCTAGAAAAAAATATGAATTAGACTACAAATCTCAAAATTTACTATAAATAATTCAAAGTATTTTAAAGAAAACTAAGTAGATTTACAAATTTAAAATGAGGGAAAGAGAACTCACAAGTCTGGTAACTCATCTTCAAAGCTTTTGATGTCTAAATTAGGGTGCAAGAGTGAAGTGAGGCTAAAAGTCATAATTTTATATTATAGTTTTCCTCACATTTTAATTGTTTTAATATGATTTTGATCTTACTTTATATGAAATACGCTTACGTAGCTTTTCTTGGTATGTACGATGAAGAACAACTAAATTTGCATGAATTTGGAGCATATTGGAGTGATAATCAAGCTTTGAAGTCTGAGTAAAAGTTGAGGATGATAATCTAGAGCATGTTCAAGGATGGTAGATTGTAACGACCCGTACGTTTCTGAGTCTAGCTGGTTACCGGAATATTGACGGAAATAATGAAACATGAGAAGTTTGGTGAATTAATGCATTAAATGTGGGTCTTAAATGAGTCTTATATCATTTGGGCCAAATGAGGCCCAATAATTAAGAGAAAGACATGGCCCAAAAGGGGTTTTGACCCATTCTTGCATTGCCATCCATGGACCAAGTATATCCACCAAGTGTGTGGATAAGAATCACTTAAAAAGGGGCTATATAAAGAGAAGAAAAATCAGATTTTTTATCAAAGGAACTCTCATGTCTTTTTAGCATTTCCTTAAACATTTTTCTCTCAAGAGACAAACCCTAAGCTCTCATCTCTTTTGGAACAAGATCACACTTTGGTAAGTATTTCTCTTATGGTTATGTATGTGATGTGTTCATGATGGTTTATAAATTATGTTGGTGGTGTTGACACAGTCTTGGACAGTGTGCTATGTGAAAAACTGTCTATTTTGGTTATCGGAGAATGGTTTTGTCTTGTAAATTTGTATATGGACTTGTGGCTTTGTAGGAAATGAAAATGAACTTGATGGAATACATATTGACATGGGAGGTGTGATTGTAGTCTTACCTTGTTTTATACTTGTGCATGATGTTTGGAATTGTTAGAGTAAACATTGGTTATGGATTTGATGGCGTATTGGCCAAGAAGTGTCGTTTTGAGCGTCGTTTGCGCGTATTGTGAGACCATGACTGCTTGTTGGCATTCACATGATTAAAAAATGTGTTCAAATATGTTTGGTTATGATCATGGAACATTTATGGCATAAAAAGACCCAAAAAAAGCCATTTCGGACCAAAACGGGCACTGGCTCCGCAGACGGAGGCATCTGCGCGCGCAGATGCCAACGCAGATGCTCCTGGAATCTGCCAGGAGTCACCTACGCGCGCATCTCACCACCTGCGGGCGCAGGTGGCAGCGCATCTCACTTCCAGAACTCGCTTCGTGTGTTTCCGACACTAGTTGATCCCCGAAAGCCCCGATACCCTTTATGGATGTAAATATCGACTTTTGGTGTTGTTGTAATGACTTTAAAGTGTCGTATGAGGACATGATGGACTGTATTAAGTATGGATTGACTTCAATATGTTGTTGTGAAAGACGTTTGGGCGACGTAATGACATAAATGTAGCATAGTAATGAAAAGAAAGTGTAAAGCATGCTTTTGGTGTGAAATGCTAGTGATGTGTGACACCATAGGTGTTATGTGACTTGTTATGGGAATGGTAAATCTATCCACGATATTGTACGAAGGTGAAATGGCGTTGTGTGACACCTATGTGACTTATTTCCATGATATACACTTGAAATGAAGTAAGTGGTTAACGTAAGCTTTGTTATACTTGTGTGTAGAGTAAACATAAAGGGAAAGCTAAAGTGTTGTATTCGCAAGTAAGATTGTGTATCCATATTGAGGAATTAAGGTATGTAAGGTTCTCCTTTCCGTATTTTTCTGCAGCATCTAGTGTACACCTTGATAGGGTACTTACTCATTTCCGAATTGTCCCAAGGTATTTCATTTTGAGTTATCATTTATTGTTAATCACATATCTCTCATTCTTGGTCTATTACCAATCATACGTCATATAATCATAAACATGGTTCCAAGTTCCTATAATGTTATTCAAAAGTTCCCAAACGGGAAGTAACCATTGATTGAGCTAATCCAAGATTAAAGAAGTAAGGTTATAAAGAAGAGAGATTGTTTCATGGGTGGTATCCCAGGGGTTAAATAACCTAGCATGGGTCGATCCCAATATTTACGGATGGTATCCCAGGGGTGAGAAGAACACCTAGCATGGGTCGATTCCGCTACGGGTGGTATCCCAGGGGCAAGGAAAAGCCTAGCATGGGTCGATCCCGATTACTATTGATTACCCACTGATCAGCTTGGGGCCCGGGCATTATATGAATGGATGAATGAGTGATGGATGAAGGAATGAGTGAAGGAGCATATGAGCTTAAAAGTAAATAAAGTAATCCATAATGTTCATATCTCTTATATACAGACTGATGACTTGTCCTTATATTGAGTACTCATTGATACTTGATTTTATTGAAGCCTTGTGTATCATATAGTTTCATGCAGCCTTACATATTCAGTACATTATTCGTGCTGACCCCTTTTGGGGAATTTACCTTGCTTGCTGCAGGCGCAGGCACTAGTAGACCTCCCCAGTGAGCTGCAGGAATCCTACTGACTTTTGGTGAGCTCCAGTTGATTCGGGGCTACCGTGTCACAGCTGTACATGTATTTTGATGTTGTAAATGTTATGTAAAGCGGGGCTTGGCCCGAGTTTAGGTTGGCCATGTATGTATTCTTACTAGAGGCTTTTGTAGGCGTACGTGGGTATGTAAAGTAATGTAAAGGGGAAGAGAGATGTGTTGTTTGACTTGATGGCTATGTCGGCCAAGTTTCTCATATGTCTATAATATATCTATCTTCATGATCCATGGTTTCCGATGTGAGTCTGTTATATTCTATGGTGTTGATGGTGTTTCATATGGCATGTTTACGTGTGAAGGTAAGTAGAGCTTGGTTCTCTCGAGCCTTGTCGGCTTCGGGTGCCAATCACGCTTCGATGGGATTCGGGGCGTGACATAGATCAAGAAGGTAACCTAATGAAAACAAAATATGAAGAAAAGGCAAAAAATACACTATAAAAAGACCCTAGGCGCCACCCTAGGCACCCCCGCAGTGCAAAAAGAGCACTGTGGCGTCACCCCAGGCGACGTCCCAGTGCAAATTCCAACCAGATATGGCCTGGTTTGACCCAGGCCACTCGGATCCAACCCAGAACTCCCCAAAACCCTATATATACTATCTTTTGTCATTTTTACCAGAATTAAAATAAGAATTAGCTAAGTATTGAATGACTCTTGAGGAGAAGAACATTTAGCGAGTTTTCTGCTTAGGTTTTACTATTTCCTTTTCTACTTTTCATCATTGAATCTTGTTCTATTTATGAATATTGCTCTTGTAATCAATTCATAAGTAGCTAAATTCATAGTATATAGGGTTGTAGATGAACATGAAGGTTGAGGATTGAAGTTACTAAAGTTTGAATTCAATTTTTATTAGTTGAGTTGCTTATCTTTTCTTGAACATAATTATTTGATTATCTGGCCAATTCTTAAATACTATTTATGGAATTTAGATTGGACTAGGAATAGGAAATCTACATTCGCAATAAGAAAAGGTATGGCTTGATCATAAATTTTATTGGGAAGAAGGAACAATTTGATAATGTGGATAGGAATATACCTGTTAGCCTTGCTTAGTTGATACAAAAGATAAATCACATGTACTTTACTATCGACTGATGATCATAGGAATATAGGCATTAGGAATAGTTGAGTAGACATAAAGTTTGTTTGAAATATGCTCAACATCACGAACATCAACCCACAACTAGTAACTTAGGAAATCAATTAAACTAGTTATCTGATAACTCAACTGGATTGTCATAACTCCCCAACCTTGGATAATTACTCACCTGTAAAATCACAAAATAATTGAATTGATTCTTAAGTTTTAGAATATAAATTAGTCAATAGTTAGAAATCTCTAAATTAATCACTATTTCTTATTTACCTGATAGTTAAGTATAAGTTCAATTTAGTAATCAATTCATTAATTTCTTATGTGATTGATATCTAGACTCTCAAGTCCTATATTACTTTCTAGACTACATGTGCTTGCGGGTAGTAAAGTCAACCGTGATATATTTTTGGTGCCATTGTCGTGAAATTATTAGAAATTGATACACTATTTTGAGTTTTATTGTGTATTCAATTTTTACTTTTAATTGTTTTTATAATTAAATTACAAGTTTTAGATAGTTTATGCTCAATGCTCGGAGTCAAGGCAATCTCTTGATTATTTTTATCCTAAAATCAAAAGAATGGTTAGAAGGATCAGAACTATAGGAGGCAAAGTAAATCGAAATCAGAATCTGGATGGATCACAAGATCCTGTTGGTGTGAAATGACATATACCTGTACTTTAATTTTCTAGGCTAAATCGTGAGAATACCTCTAAGGAGATAGTCAAGCCAACAATTATAGAAAACTTTGATCTAAAATAAGGAACATTAAGGCTAGTACAACACACTTACCAATTTAAGGGTAAACCACATAAAAACCAACACAAGCACCTGATAGAATTGGCAGAGTTGAGTGACAACTTTCACTATCAAAATGTGTCAGATGAATATGTGAATCTGATTTTTTCCCTTTCTCATTGATTTGGGAAATAGTGCAAAGGTTGCAATATGAGCCAGCAGGTTCTATCACTACTTAGAATGGAATGCTAGAAAAGTTACTAAATTGAATCTTTTCGTTGAGAAGAATTAAAGAGTTGAGAGGGAGGATATCTGATTTTGTGCAGAAAGATAATAGATCACTACCAAAGACATGGGAAAGGTATAAGGGTTATTTTAGAGATTGACCTCATCATGAGCAGCCTAAGGAGATCATTGGCGATAATTTTTTTTGAAAGACTAGTACCAAATTCCAAGTCACTTCTAGATGTTATAACTCAATAGCAAATCTTTTCTAAGAGCTATGATGAGATTGAAGCGCTGCTCAACCTTATGTCTTCAAGGAATAGAGAATCTAAGAACCTAGAAAAGTGTTTTCCTCAACTTCAGAGAAAGCACCAGGAAATCTTGAGTTGGATGAAGTCACAACCATGGGGGATGAAATTGAGCAGCTTTCTAACTTGGTGAAGAAGTGTCTGGCAATAGAAAGCTCAATTCTATCCAGCAAGTTTAGTAATTTGAATCGACCATAATTATTTGTGAGTTATGTGGTGATAATCACACTTATGTACGTTATCCGCTAAATCCAGAGTCGGTATTCTATGTTGGGCAGCAAAATCGTGGTATGGGTTATCACGGTAACAGTTATAACTACAAAAATCACCCAAACTTTTCTTGGGTAGGTAATCAGAAGCAACCATTTGTGCAGCCCAATACTCAGGTTAGTAGTTTGTTTGAAGAGATAGTTAAGCAGTTTGATCAGTGATGTAAATAAAAAAGCAATAACATACATACAACTATTAATGGGGAATTTGCTGCAGCATTACATGCTAGACCTCAAAGGGCACTACCTAGTAATACCAAAAAGAATCTGAAAGAAATAGTTAAGGCAGTCACATTGAGAAGCAAAAAAGAGCTAGAAGTAAAACCTCATGGAAATAGGAGACAAAATGTAAAATTAGGGTTTACACTAGTTAAAGAGGTAGAAAAAAAGGATGGTGATGAAATAGAGAAGATGTTTGAAGAGTTGGTAGTCAAGCCATCACCACCATTCCCACAGAGATTTCAGAAGTAGAAAGCTGATAATGTATGTTCAAGGTTTTTAGACATATTGAAGTAGGTACACATGAATATTCCATTGGTGGAGTTGTTGCAAAAGGTCCCAAAATATGCCAAGCATTTGAGGAGTATAGTTGCTAACAAAATGAGACTTACAGAATTTGAAATGGCTGCACTTACTGATGAGTGTAGTTTGAGAATTATGAGCAAACTCTCTCCAAAGCTAAAAGATCTAGGCTATTTTACTATTCCTATAACTATTAGACACCAAGATATTGGGGTGGAACTTTGTGATCTTGGTGCTAGCACTAACTTGATGCCCACCTTAGTTTTTAAGACTGTGGGACTTTGTGAACCAAGGCCTACCATAGTTACCTTGTAGTTGGCAGATCGCTCTTTGAACTATCCTAAGGGAATTATAGAAGACGACTTATTCTGCACGTGGACTTTATTATTTTGGACTATAAGGCTGACAAAGATGTACCTTTCATTCTTGGTAGGGGTTTCTTAGCCACAACAGATGCAAAAATTAGAGTGAAGTGCAGAAAAATGTACGGTTACCTACATATTACTTGTTGGGTTATCAATTTGAATACACATGTATATTATTCGTGGTGTTATTATTTTTCATACTTATGCTTTACTTGTTATTTTAGATATAATGGTGATCTTGTCGGACCACATAACAATTAATGTACTTTTGGATATCATAGTGGCCTTGTCGGTTTCATAGAGATTTATACGCTTTTAGATACCATGGTGATCTTGTCGGCCCGCATAATATTTTTCTTACTTCTATTATGAATTGCTAGGTTGGCTGAGATTCTAGTTGTGGCTTGATTTGTTTATTAATTGCCCACATACATGTGTGTGATGTATATGCATTGTATTTTATGTCCTTGGGGATAAAATTGAGGTGTTTGCTTACACCAGATGCATTTTATGCCTTTTGAAGAATGGATCAAGGTCATTACCTACACCATATTTATTGGATCGAGGTGTATGCCTATACCATATATGTTTCATGCTTTTGAGGCCAGGGACCAGGGTGTGTGCCTACACCATATATATTCATGCCCTTGAGGATAGGATGCCTACACCATAAGCATTGCATTACATTACACTTTATATGATTATGTACTATGGCTTGAGTTATTATGGTCAGCCGAGAATGAAGGATGAATCTTGGTGTATTATTTGTACTGTGGTGACTTTAGATGAGTCAGGAGAAAATAGGTTGGTTGCGAGTTATTGGTACCAGGCTATTCATGTCGTAGTGCTCTAGTTGGGGGATTTGAGGTAGGATAAGGTAAGATTATTGAGATTTTTGTTCATTTTGTTCTAATTGCATTGTGTTGCATTACATTCATTATCATATGATTATGATTGGCTCCTGCCGAGCTTATGGGGGCCCGAATAGGTTGTTGTTTGATGGTTTAGTTACTTCTAAATTGTGTGATTAGAGTTAGGAATATGAAAAAGTGAGAATGAGCTACACAAGTAGTGTGGTTTCTATTCCAATTCTGTTGTTTCAGTCATTCTATTGCCTTACATACTCAGTACATTATTTTTTATTAACGTCTCTATTTCCTGGGGGCGCTCATTCATGTAGATATGTTATTACTTAGATAAAAATCCTCGTTGTGTGTAGTCGAGTTCAGTGGATGGTTGGTATGATCCATTCTTTTCAGAGTTGTTGAGTTCAGAGTCTTCTTTTGCTTTGTATAGCGTATTGGTACATCAGCACCCTGTGCAGACTAGTTGTTAGTGGTTATTCATCTTAGAGGCTTGTTGATATTTGTTGTGGGTCTAGTAGTTAGTTACGGCCTGGTATTACACTTTTTTTATATTTGAGTTTGTTTTCATTGCATTTATTTTGGTTTGGCTTGGCCTTTCCCCTATATGTTGTTTGGTTTGGTTTCAGTTGGTTGCTCTGTCAATTAAGACACTAGGTGCTAATTATGCCTACCTAAATTTTAGGCATGACAAACTTGGAACCAAAGCAACATCGTGTCCTAGGGAGTCTACAAGTCGTGTCTAGTAGAGCCTTGGTTTTGGGTATGTTATGCACAACACTTATAATTAGGAGACTACATGGCATTTAGAATTGGTTACTATTTTTTCATCAACTGGATCATGTTGTAGAGTTGAGTCTTAAGAGTTGGGTTATCAATATTGTGCGATAGAGATTCGCGATTGTTAGACCTTAAAAGACCTTATGGAGAGGTTGATTCTGATTCAAAACTTCATAGCATTTTCAAGGATGGAGTTACAAGTGTTAAGGACTCACGTATATGCATATCATAAAGATCAATGGAGACATTGAGTCCCCCTATCTTAATCCTTTCTTGCCATGGATATTTCTATATACTCCACCATTTAGTGCTATAGAATACTCTGTACATTCCATAATCCACTTAATGAACTTATATTGAAAATTTAGCCCATAAAGCATTTCCTTCACAAATTCCTATTTAATCGAGTCATAGGCTTTCCTAAGATAAATTTAAACTAGGTAGTTCTATGTTGTATTCTTTCGATTATAAAGTCTCACAAGATCCTAGAAAATCAATATTTTATGGACAATGGATCTCCCAGCTACAAAAGCACTTTGGTTCTCAGATATGATATCAGGTAGCACCAATTTCATCCTCATGCATAACATTTTAGAGATGATCTTTAATATAGTGTTGCAACACGCTATTGGTCTATAATCTCCCACATTTACAACATGTGAGCCCTTTGGTACTAAGGTAATTATAGTATTATTCACACCCCTCAATATTTTGTTAGTGTTAAAAATTTCTTGAACTCCAGCAACCACATCCTTTCCCACTATCTTTCAGGCATCTTTTAAAAAATAGCTATCAGGCCCCAGTGACTTATCACCTTCTATTTCCCATAATGCTTTCTTGATTTCAGCCTCTGTGAAATCTTGCACTAGCAGAATTTTGTGTATCTCAATCACTATATGCCCCAGTTTAATAAGCTCATTGATAGCGTGTCTTCGGTCACCAAAACTTATCCCAAGAAGTTTCTTATAATACTCAACCCCTCATTATTGGGTAGTGGTTGAACAATCTCTCACTTATAAAATTCACCTCTGATACAGGGAGGTTAGATTGCTATTCACAATTCACCAACACCCTATCTATTTTACACTCTAGCCTCTCATATTTTTTGTTACTCCAGATATAGAAAGCCCTAGAGGATTTTAAATCTTTGAGATTATACGTGTTAACACACTGTCTAATATTCCTTATCTCAGTTGATGTCACTTTACTTTCCAACCTTTCATCCACATTCATAAAATAATTAAAATCTCTCATGACTGCCCATGGTCTAAGATCTTGATAGTTAATAGTGAAAATTTTCTCCCATAATCTTCTTCTTAGTCCCTAGTCATTAAAACCATAGACCAATGTTAGAGCTAGCCTAGTTTCGGTCCCCCTGTGATACACCACACTATGAATCAACTGATCTGTTACCAACTTCACGTTTACACTATACAATATTGGTTTCCATAACATCCAAATTCTGCCATCGAGATGAGCATTAGCATTTATTATAAATGGAAGAGGGACATATATACCCCCGAACTATCATAAATGGTACGTATATACCCTTCGTTATACTTTAGGTACATATAAGCCCATGCCGTTAATCATTTGGGTTGTATATACCCTTTACACTAACGAAGGGACATGTGGCACAATCCTATGTATTTACCCATTTTTTTATTTATTTTAAGGAAAAGGGACATGTATACCCCCGAACTATCATAAATGGTATGTATATACCCTTTGTTATACTTCGGGTACGTATATTCCCCTGCCGTTAATCATTTGGGTTGTATATACGCTTTAGACTAACGGAGGGACACGTGGCACAATCCTATGCATTTACCTAATTTTTATTTATTTTATCCAAAATTAAATTAATCCACCCAACTATCCATCCACATACCCAATTTAGACCTAAAATTAAAACCCTAAACCAATTACCTGAAATTAAATTAATCCAACCCAACTAAAATATCTAACCCGACGCAGAATAAAAGATGCTTCCAGAAACAAATATCGACCAAACTAAAGACTCGACTCTTCATTCACTTCTCTCAAATACTTCCTCCAAACCTAAAATTCGATTCGAGTTTCTCCTCTACGTAATAGAAAATCTATTTCGTATGTACGCAGAGGAGAAACTCGAATCAAATTTTGGGTTTGGATGAAGCGTTTGAGAGAAGTGAATAAGGTGTTTTGAGAGAAGTGAATGAAGTGTCGGGTCTTTCGTTTGGTCGATATTTGTCTCTGCAAGCATCTTTAATTCCGGGCCGGGTTGGATATTTTAGTTGGGTTGGGTTAATTTAATTTTGGGTTATTAGTTTATGATTTTAATTTTGGGTCTAAATTGGGTATGGAAATGGATAGTTGGATGGATTAATTTAATTTCAGATAAAATAAATAAAAATTGAGTAAACACATAAGATTGTGCCTAGAGGTACTCATGGTCTGGTTTGACTTGAATTTTGTATAAAATCAAACCAAACCAATAAATACAGTTTTTTTAATATTCAAACCAAACCAAACCACTATTGTATAAATTCTATCGATTTTGATTTTGTCGGTTCTATTGGTTTTATCAATTTAGTTCGATTTTTGCGGGTTTTAACAATGTATTTTTAGCATATAAAGTAATATGTTCAGCATGTAGGAGCTAATGGAGACTTCAATATAACAACAATGAGAACTTCACGTTACTTAACAAATTATCAGTACTTATATATAGTAGGAAAATTTTAAAAAAAATAATAAACAATTTGGGAGAAAATGAAGAAAATCACAAAACTGTGGATTATAGACCAAGGAAGATGATGCTAATAAAGTTGCTGAACAAGAGAAGAGTGCTAACTTGAAATGACCCAAAACTATGAAGAAGATAGATATATATAATATTTTAAGTATGCATATATTTATCGGTTCAGTTTCGATTTTCTTGGGATTAACACAAAACCAAACCAAATGTTATCGATTTGTAAAACTTTAAAGCCAAATCAAATCAAACCAAGCCAGTTTTTGGTTTATTAAGTCGGTTTGACTCGGTTTACCGATTCGAATCATTTTTTCTGTCTCATTTGAACACCTCTAATTATGACATATGTCCCTCCCTTAGTATAAAGGATATATACAACTCAAATGATTAACGACAGGGGCATATACATATCCAAAGTATAACGAAGGGTATATACGTACCATTTATGATAGTTAGGGGGTATATATGTCCCTTTTTGTAAAATAAATAAAGAATGGGTAAAAATGCATAGGATTGTGCCACGTGTCCCTCCATTAGTGTATAGGTATATACAACCCAAATGATTAGCAACAGGGGCATATACGTACCCAAAGTATAACAAAGGGTATATACATACCATTTATAATAGTTCGGGGGTATATATGTCCCTTTTTCGTATTATAAATTACCAACCATTACAAAGGTTTAGAGCAGCTTGTTGAGCCTTATCTCTCTTAACCTTTGTTTCTAGTCCAAATGAGCCGACCTTAGAGTTATGGTTTAATAACTGCATCTATTTTTGCTTGCCAACATTGTTTAGACCCTTGGTGTTCAAAAACCCTATGTTATTCATTAGGGATGGGGATGCTCCCACCCCTAACATATCTTGGGTATGTTCTTTTTTGTTTTCCTTTTGCACTTGAGGATATTTCATGATTCTGTTCCTCTTGATCAGTCCTTATCATACTAGCAAATATATTCCTTGTGATAGTGTTTTTTTTATCCTTTTCATGCGAAGAAGGTGACGTTGCAGTCCCTTTCTTACGTTGAGCCTCTTTGGTTGTCTTCATTGCCTCTTGACCCTTTATGGTATCATTCTGATTGTCACTTTGTTTCGGTTTCCTCATTTTCTCAACACTCTTAACATTATATTCTCTTTGTTATTTCTTACAATCTCTGATTTCATGCCCAATTTTTTTTGCATTTGGTGCATAATACAGGCTTCCACACATACTCCACCTTTTGCTTTATAATCCTTCCAATTTCCTTCTCAAACACTACTTCACTTGGATATTTTTTATGAAGTGGTATTTCTCTAAAATTTCTTGCAAAGTCATTCTATCTTTATTTGTTCTGGCTTGATTAGCCTTTAAAGGATTTCCCACCAAACTTGGTATCTTTGAAAATGCACTCTTCCACCAATATTTCACATCCAGCCCTACTAATTGTATCCATGTAGGACCTTGTCCATCTTCTCTTTAGTGTCATCTGCATCTACCTTTCATGGTTTAACTACAACTGTTTTCTTGTCAAATATTTGAACCCCCTCTTTTACAGACTTTTCTCTATCCTCTGCCTGGTGAAATTGCACTAGAAATACACCTCTATTTATTTGGACTACCTTTTCTATGCTTTTCCCTTTCCATATTCTTTTAAAATACCTATCCATTACCACCTGTAGTGGAGTGGATCATATTACATAACATATAATCAAATTAGACCAGTACTCAATTTCATCCTGCAAATCCTCTAGTGTTATTTTTATGTTTGCCCCATGATTTGGATTTGTTGTAAGTTCAAAAACATCTAGAGTTTGGGTCATTTTAACAATGCCACTCCATGTAGTAATCTCCTTTGCCGCACTCAATTTAGGAATCAGGGTTTGATTTGTAGTTTTTTCTCCTTAATTGTTATTTTCTCTTCCACTAAATCTGCCCAAGAACAGTTCCCAGAGCTATATGCTAACCTTGTTGGGCTAATCATCCTTCTTTCTAGTGTCGTATTCTTCTCAATCTGAATTGTTTTCTTCGTCATCTCGAACAGAGTTATCCCTTGAAGGATACTAAGGTTTTTCATTTTCTTTGAGTCACCAAATTATGGTATTCCTTTGGGAACATCTACCGTGTTTGGATTACCTATTTTACTCTACCGTCCTTGACCTCCGTCCTTTGATTTCTTAGCCATGGTTAGATTTCACAAAAAAGAAATCTCATCCTAGAGAGAGAGAGAGAGAGAGCAATCTCTATCAATTTACCATTGATTTGGTAAAGTTAGATTTGTAGGTGAGTCAAGAACACATATTACAATTCAATCTTGCTATGGGATTGATTTATTAACTGTTATATCACTTATTGATTAAGAGCAACAAACAATGATAAAAAAGAAAGTAACAAGCAAGTAAAGAAAATGAGATAGGGCGAGTCGAAGGTGTCCCGGAGAGTTATCAAGGGCCATAATCATACTAGCTATGTGCCTTAGGGTAAATGTTAATTGATAGAGAGAAACAATGAAATCTTGGAGACCAACTAGCATCTATTATATTGATTTTTGAATAAGGGAGAGAGATCCATTTATAAGTGAGCAAAGTTGGGTATTTATAGTTTACAAGCTTAGGAACTAGCCAATGAAATTTCTATAGTAATGCTCTAAAGTACCTCTACCAATAGGATAAAGCCACCTGTTTGAATTATTAATGGCTGGCTAATATTTGCTAGAGGCCCTGCTCTGTAGGTGCTCGTCCGCACTTCTGAGTAATTTGACATACTTGTCCCTTGTTTGTCATTTGTTCCAAGTCACTGATGGTGGTGAGTGGAAGATTCATTATTCCTTTCGGAGGATATTTTTGCCTTGGTTTCTTTGAGAGCATCTTCTTTTGGTCATACCATTTGTCGTGGTGATCACACGCCAGCCATTTGCCTGAATCTGACATGTGTCCTCGTGTTGATTTTACTCCATACAGATAGTCCCTCCATCTTTTGGGATATTACACCATGTAGTTCTTGAGAGACGAAAAGTGAACTGAAGATCATTTCCTTAACACATTGCCAGAACATTGCTTCTCATCTCAAATTAACCTTTCGACACATGTACGACTAAAAACTTGTGTTCTTCTAGAGGCATCTTTTAGGGCTGGTTGCTTGCTTTTATAAGCTTAGTATGTTCCGCCATTCTGTGTCTCTAGATTTTTTTCTTTACTCACAAAGCTTATCACGTGTCTCTGCCAAGTTTTTCGCGTCTTATTTCATCATGTCAAGTGAACTTTCTAAGGGTAAGGTCAAAGAGTTGGAACTTTCCAAGCCATACATTGATGATATCCTTTCCGGCACTTACTATTTTGATAAGAACTTTAGATCCTTAAGCAATAACGAGACAAAATAGGAGGACAGTCAAGTAAGTGAACTAGGCTCCCCTGTGAAAGAGAGCAACCTAGCTACTATCTGGAGAGATTATAGTTGGCCTGCCAAAGAATTGAGTTAAACCACCTCGTTCTCCCGAGAGCATTACGTTGTCTCAGCTTGATCAAACCTTTGTCTATACCTTTTGGGGACCCTGCAGATGAAGTAATTACCTCATTTTGTAACACATTCAAGGTGTGCCTTGGTTAGCTTGGTCTAGGTGTATGGAGAATTATTGCATGTCTCTAAGTGTTGGCCACTTTGGTAGGTGAGGAATTTTCCTTAGCTGATCTGCTTCTCCTATATTCCTCTCATCTGGTTCAAGGAGGGATAATCCAACTATCTAGCCATGGCAGAAAGTCTCTCCTTAGTAGTTTAGATGATCCTAGAGATCGAGGTAGGGCCAATCGATTTGTTGTGTTGGCCCCTTTTGATTCATCTAAAAATATTCACCCCACAACTTGGAATTCCAACTGTAGGTAATCTAGACTAACACCTTTCTATTTCTTGTATCTTTCTTTGATATTTTATGCTAATAGTCATCTATTTCATGCAGCTCTTTTATGGATTCCTCCCTTGGGGATTTTTTTCATCCACTTAGTTGGTAAACTCTATCTGTGGGTTGAGAAGATTTTGGGTTCATCTATTGTCGATAGGCATTCCTGGGCTCATTTATCCTACCACTTTGGTTGGAAAGCCAAGAAACACAGTGGTCTCACTATCCTATACTCGTAGTTATTTTCCATTCCCACTTATTTTTTGATACTTCTCCTTTGTAGGTCTGTCTTTTATCCCAGTAGTTTTGTCTCGTCGGGCCATTACCCTTAACCTAATTGGTCGAGACCCCTGTGGCGGATTGTACGCCCTTGCTGAAGCTGCAATTGGCCCTTCCTCTGAGGTTCTTCCTATCCCTACCAAGAAAAGAAGGATGAAAAGATCGAGGCCTTTTATGATAAGGTCTATTTTTTATTGCATTACTCTAAATCATAACATCGAGAGAGTAGGGGGAAGATTGTTGGAGGCTAACTCCAAAGCCAATTGCTTATTCTGAGAGCTGGAAGTTGTTGAAGGAGCGGGATATGCCTATTATTGTGCAATCCCATTTTGCCCCTGAGAAGAGACAAGTTGTTGCCTCTCAATCTTCTTTGAGGGTCTTGGTGCCTTATCGGGCTTTGGAACCTCAAGATTTTCCATCATCTAAGGTTCATCTGCTTGTAGTATTTGCTGCTCTTCAAGTTACCTCTAATTTGACACAAGGCATGACTTGGTGTCGGTCAGCTCTTTTTTAAATTGCCAATGAGGTTGGTCTAACATAAAAACTAATGGGAATAGTTGACTATCTAAATTTTATGCTCACTGTGTAAGATCATCAAAAAATGGACACTCGCTTGATAGAATGCGTAATCAAAGATTCCGCCCATACTGCTGCTAGGGTGAGCGGTTTGACTTTTCCTTAGCTTTTTGCAGACATTCTTTTTCCCTTTGATAGAGATTTTGTGTTATTTATATCAGGCTATCATTCTGGATGCAGAGGGTCTTCAGTATGTCTTAAAAGAGAGATAAGACCTCTTGTTGAGGTACTCCCACCTTTAGAAAACTTTGGCCTTTATGGGAGACCATCTTGTTTCGATGCAGGTCCTTAGTCAATGAGCCTCCATGCTCTAGGTTTTAAGAGTCTGGAGGGATAGGATTTTTAATAAAAGGAAGGGTACAACTAGGACGTGTTCAGTTGGTCCAAAGAGATTGAGGACTTGTGGTGTGGGAATGTCGAGAAATTTTGGGTGATCCAGAGACTTATAGAAAAGTAGTGTGATTTAGAAAAGCGCATTTGATTAATTGAGGCTAAGTCAATGCTCTCATCCTCAGTTTCTCCTTCTCAGGAAATATCTCGAGATAAAGTCCAGTGCTTGTTGGAGAAAATTAGAGTCTTGTCTAAAAAAAGATAAGCTCAAGGATGACCACCTCGACGTGAGAAAGGCTTGAGATTCCCAGATCATCCGCCTCGGGGTCTTAGAAGAAATCCAAGGTAAGGATCCTGACTTGGACAGAGAGATTGTCGAGTCCCAGGACATGGTTGATCTTGCTAACCAACTAGCTTTAAAGGATATGGGGACATCCACTTCTTCCCTCGAAGGCAAAGTATTGGAGGGCAACCTAGTCCGATGTCTCGAGGATTAGAGCTAAATAAGATGGAGGGCTTTCTACCTTTATGTATTTTGTATAATTGGTATGTTTGCTTTGGGTTTCGTGTTCAAGGGCAAACCCATGTATTAAGAATTAATTTTGTAAATAAAATAATTCAACTCCTCATTTCTGTCATTTCTACCTTTCTTGGATAAAAGAGGAAAATTACGAGGATTCTTTTTTGGGGACCTAAAACGTCAGGGCTAAAAAGAGATAGACCAATTTAGATGCCACATTTCTTGAGAAATGTCATTTTATGACTTAGCCAGATCAAGTTTTACCATTAACGTAGTAATCATCTGACTCTTTGGTTTCTTCATATTTAATTAGCTTCATACTATAAGAATCAGCTTCTTAGACCTATTTCTTTCATTCCTCTCAGAGCCTTTCTTCAATTTTGAGAGAGAAGAAAAAGAAAATTGAGTGAAAAGTATTTCTTTCATGGTATTCCTCCCTTTTCCTTCAATGTTCAGATTTTGTTCTAGGTTTCTCCTTTAGTTTTTACCTTTTCTTTGTCTTTGATCTTAGCATAAAGCCTAGAATTATGTTGCTGAGGTTCATAACGAGGGTAAGGCAAAAAATATAGGTGTGGCCAAGGGCAAGAGCAGTAAAAGGTAGCTCTCTCCTTTTAGGTAGCCTTAGGACTCGGGATGGGTCGATTTGTCAATGCAACCCTCCGAGCTACGAGTTGCATTTAAGGTACCTGAATCTCTGAAAAGAGCACCCCTTGGCCTTGGGTAGTTCTTGAATGCAATTGTGGGGGCTACCTAAATTGGGGGAGACCCTCACAGGGGTGTATCTTTTAAGGGCTTTTTAGAGAATAGGAACCCTGCCCGCTAGTCTTTCCTTGTGTAGGTTCTTGTTTCCTTTCTTGAAGACTCCGTCGTTGAGTGTCTCCCTGAACTTCCCATGCCTGGAGTTTCCTTTTACATGTAGTGTGCCCTTCTTCAAGGACGCCCAGGTCATCGATCAGTATGAAGGTGCATCAGTAGACCCTGCTTGCTGAAAAGTAACTTCCTCAAATAAGAGCTTCCCAATAAACAAGACTACTTGAGCGAGTTTAGAGGGATGTATTCGTGCCTGAGCCTGTGCACTTTTGCAGTTTGGGCTCACGTATCGTGCTTGTACTGAGTTCAATTTAGATTTTGTAGTTTGCTGGCTTTGTAACTCGTTCAGGGCTTAAGTAGGAAGGAATTTGGATAATGTTTTGATGTATAGACTTGATGCCTTTTGTGTATATGCTTACTTTTATGTTTGTTAAAACTGTGTACGAAAGAATTGTATTGTATTCCTATTCTGACTAATAAACTCAAACTTTTTAACTCTAAGGCTTTTCTTTAGACATTTTTCTCTAGAGACAGCTCTCATGCAAAGTGGTAGTAGTTACTTTTTTTTAGAGTATCCCTAGAGGTTCATACTTTAGTATGTTCCATTGCAGGGACTACTCGAGCAAAGTTCAAGGCCGAATTAGTAAGTGTCAAGTTGTTATAATCGATGATCGAAGATAGACGCTAATCGAGTTTTGTTTTCAGTATTTCTTGTAAAATCATCAGTGAGGCTGGGGCATAGTTAGCTCTTAGTCCGACCAAAGACTATTTTAAGTCTATGTATTAATGACTCGTGGTAAAGGAGGCATCCGTATTTGTTTTTATGTTGTGCTACTAAGTCTAGATGTCTCTGAGAACTGTAGAACATAGCATCGAGAGATAAATTCTCTCTTTTATTCATTTTTTATTTAGGACTCTTTGCGGAGGATGATTTGTTTTTCATAATGATCTGAGATTCCTCGTGTTCTAATTTTCCCTAAGGGCATGTAAGACATGGTCTCAAAATTTTGCTTTTGGATGATCAATCTGTGCTTTGTGTAATTTTAAGACTTTCCGACGAGGAGACATAGTGATGTCATCTCATCTAGAAGCCATATCCCAAGTCTGATAGTTTAAAGCTATTTTACAACCTTGGAAACATTCCCTAGTATTTATTTTTCTTATTTTGAGAAGTTTTGATGTATTGGCTTACTCTTGGAGATTAGGCTATCTGAGGGCTACATTGTCGGGATCGAGAGTCCCTAACATAGAGCCATTTTTCCCCATGATTGCTCTAGAATGCTTGAGATTGCTCTAGTGTGAGCCTGTCCTATTAATTGAGGGATACATAATTAAGTGTTTGTGTGGTTATACACTTATGTTTTGAGGGTTTTCCAATAGGCCAAAGGTTCCAAAAAATCCTATCTTTGATTTAATGAGTAGAAAATGATACTTTGAAGAATTTTTTATTCATCATTTTGCGCTTTCAAAACCACCAGATCAAATACATGAACCACATAGTATTTTTATCCTAATCTCCTCTCAAAAGTCCCTACCACTATCTCATTAAAAACTTTTCCAGCAAAAACCCTCTTTGGGGATAAGAAACATAGATGAAGGGAAAACAGTGTAGTTTATCCTTTCGGGCCTTCGTGCTTGATACTTCAGTTGATGGGTTCTCTTTCTCTTGTTACCTTTGAAGGGTTTACATGCCTTAAGGATGCTGGTATTTAGTTCAGACTCTGCCAAGGGGTTATTCCCTCCTCCGTGAGTGAGAGAGTCATTGTCGAGAACCTGCCATGAGCGTGTTCAGTTCACAATTTCCGGGGAGCACCCAAATTAGCTGGCTGCTTGTTCCCTTTAGCTCCTTTTATATCTTTTGCCCAGTTACTCAGGAATTCTCTTAGATTTTCATCCTTGAACAATTCATCCAGTGCTTTCTTTAGGTGGCGGCACTCCCCAATATCATGCCCGTGCGACCTGTGGAATTTGCACCATGTGTTCTTATTTTTAGGATTGGGGTTGGGGTTAGTGTGAATGGGTTTTTGGAGCATAGTCTTTTTGATGTCTCGGATGACCGATACCAGTTCCACTGGGCTAATGGTGGAGCAATGTTTTGAGAGGGAGGGAACATTATCGATGGCGTACACTATGAGTTTTTGAGCTTCCTTGGCTTGGAGGCCCCTTCGCTGAAAGTCCCTTTCTGTGTATGAGATGAGACTGTGGATTGAGGGATAATGTGTCGGCTCAAACCCTCTTTTGAATCTACCACATAAAGGGTATATCTCTATTATGGTGAACCCTTTGAATGGACCCATTGTTCCACTTCCCCTTAGTGCCAAGGGTTCTTTTTAATGATTGCTTCACCCCATAACCGAGGAGTATTGCTTTTGACTCGTCTGCAATCACCCTCCATCCAAATCTTGGACTCATAACAGTTATACACCTCTACTCAGGTCGTAGCTTCAAACTCCGTCAGACTCTCCATCAATTTGGATGAAGCGATCAAGCTTTCGGGATTCAGTCTCGTCATAAAAGCTTCAGCATCCCACTCATTTGGAACTTTCAGTAGTTGCATCTTTTCCTTCTGAAACCTATCAACATACTCCCGGATCAGCTCTGTGTCTTCTTAGTCTATCTTGAAGATATCCTCTCTATGGGTTTGCAATTTCATAACTCTAGCATGAGCCCTAAGAAAGATTTCTTCCAACATCTTAAAAGATTCAAAAAAATTTTTGGGTAATACGGAATACCAGACCAGAGCTCCACCTGATAGGGTTTCGCCAAACTTCTTGACCACCATCGACTCGGCTTCCTCCATCATCAGATCATTCCCATTCACTATCGTTGTGAAGAACAACAAATGTTCTTGAGGATCGGTAGTCCTATCGTATTTGGTGATATCCCGCATTTTGAACCTTTTGGGGATGGTTTTTGTTACCGCACTAGCCTTGTAGGGCACCTTAGCATAGCTTTTTGAAAATGGCCCCTTGGCTTTGGGAGGAACCCCCGAGATGTGGTTCATGTGAGTGTGGAGCTTATTATTCTAAGCCTTCATCTCTTCTCTCAACATTTCCACCATGGACACTAATGTGAGGGTTGAGGCATCCGACTCACTCCCTAACTTTCTGAATTTGTGTCCTTCAAACCTATTCTCAAGCTACTCATCATCGTACTTCTCCTCACTTTCTTTGGAGGAGTTGGGAGTACCTCAGATTGGACTGCACTGAAGCTCATCCATTCGCCTATCCTGAGCTTCCATCCTTTCCAGTAGGTTCTTCTAACAGTCAACAGTCAACAAAGCCTTTAAGGAACTTTTAAAGGCTTTCTAGATCAGCCGCCCTGCCTTCTATTTCTTCTTCCTTGTTGGGGTGGTCGCAACCCCTTTTTGGAGTATTCATATTTGTCAAGTCCACATCGAAGGGTGGCTTGTTGTCACCTGATGGGTCTTCTGACTGTTGGTTTCAGTCATGCCCAGAGTCTGATTCTTCGTTGCTTCTTGAGTTGCATGATCTTCCTCAGTCCGCTCTTTATTATTGGCCATGAATTTATTGTAGATCTAGAAACACACAGAGCAAACAAGCTAGCAAAGAACAAATAAGATTAAACCTATATAGTTGCTCTAGCCCCACGGTGGGTGTCAAAGTATTTACCAACGATTTGGTATAGTTTGATTTGTAGGTGAGTCAAGAGCATGCTTTACAATTCAATCTTACTATGGGTTCGATTTATAGCTGTAAGATTACTTATCGATTAAGAGCAACAAACAATGATAAAAAAGAAAGTAACGAGAAGGTAATACAAACAAGTTAGGGCGAGCCGAAGGTGTCTGGGAGAGTTATCAAGGGCCATAATCGTACCGCCCTTGTGCCTTAGAGTAAATGTTAAATGATACAGAAAAACAAAGAAAGCTTGGAAATCATCTAGTAACTATTGTATTGATTTTTGAATGAGAGAGAGAGAGATCCCTTTATAAGTGAGCAACGCTGGCTATTTATAGTTTATAAGCTTAGGCACTAGCAAATGGCATTTCAGTATTAATGCTCTAAAGGACCTCTGCCAATGCGGGAAAGTCACATGTCTGAATTGTTAATGTGCTGGCTAATATTCGCCTGAGGCCCTGACCTGCAGGTGCTCGTTCGCGCTTCTGGACAATCTGACGTACTTGTCCCCTGTTTGTCATTTTGTGCCAAGTCACTGATGGTGGTGAGTAGGAGCTTCATTATTTCCTTGGGAGGACATCCTCGCCTTGGCTTCTCTGAGGGCGTTTTCTCGTGGTCATCGCGTTCGTCCTGGCGCTCACGCGCTCGAGTCGTTTGCCCGAATCCGGCCACATGTCCTTGTGCTGATTTTACCCCATACACTAGCTATTTATGTGTCTTTTAATTCTAGAATAATTAGTAGGCGTTTGGCCATGAAAATTAAAATATTTTGGAGTTGGAGTTGTGTTTGACCATGAAAATAAATTAGAGTTCTTTTTGACTTTTTGTGATAGAAATATGAGTGAAAAAAGTGAACATAAGTACTTTTAGAAAAAAAAATCACTAAGTGAAATTTTTTTTATGGCCAAACACTATAAATTTTTATTTTATTCACTAAGGTGAAATAATTTTTCAGAAAAAAGTAAATATTATTCATGTCCAAACGGCTTGGTAACGGTAAATTTGGAAAAAAAAAATTCTCTCTTGATCTTTTAAATTAACAAGTATTTAGGGACAACTATTTTTAGTATACATGACAACTAAAAAGGAACGAAAAAAGTATTTTACAGTATTCAATAAGTAAGGAGGAAGAAATTGAGATAATGAAAGTGCTAAGAGTTGATGTCAGTTCTATGATGTAAGCATTGGGAGTATTAATTCACAAATTGATTTAAAAAAGAACTAAGGACTTTCAATCCCTTGTGTTGTATTTTAATGTTATAGAGAACGAGGTATATTGAATACAACCTGGCCATTTTCTTAATTCCGATTTTGACTACAATGCCGCGTTATCACTAAATTTTGAGTTAGGATCTATCGAAAATTATTTCTTTACTCCATCAAAATAAAAATAAGGTCTTCTTAAGTTTTACTTATAAAATTACATCAATTATATATTATTGTTGTTTGTCGCGTTGTCACTAATCAATGATCATAGTTCTGTATTTTGTGTCACATATCTATTATCAGAATGTAAACCCAAAGGAAAAACAAAATGAAAAAAATTTCAGCCCCTATATCTGATTAAAACAATATTAATTCGTTGAATTTTTAAATTCTAAAATAATTTCATAAAATTTCAAATTCTACAAATTAAATCCTGTTTATCAATATATATAATTGAAATTGATGTGGGATATCCTAGAGCCACAAATGGTCAAGCTATATACTTCTTTTTTAACTTGTACACGACAGTCAATACGAAAGATTAAGATATCAGCTTTCGTAGATGAGGCTGAAAGGTGATGATTCACCTTTCGTAGAAACATGCTTTAGCTAAAATATCAGCTACTTAGATTAATTTTTCTATAGCAATATTGATGAATCTCGGCATTTGCTTAGCCAAGGATTTGAGAAATATCTTTAATGGTGTTCTTGAACTTTTGGTTAATCTTCACTCACAACCATATCCTTGGTGACAAAGGAGTCCAATTCAAGTGCAAAATCATTATACCCATTCTGCCAGCACTAATTTGCATGCATCATGGCTAGCAGCTAGAGCTTTAGCCTCATTGTGACTTATATTTGACACTTACAGAGAAAGCCATACTGAAGTTGCCCTCATCATCCTTAGCAATTCCTCGAATTCCTGCTTCATCGGTTTCTGGAATATACTAACGTTAGTGTTGATTTAAATTTTGCCCTCAATAGGTTTTTCTCAGGATACTTTAATTTCTTCCAGCTTTGAAGAGGTTTCGTCTAACTTTCTCCTATATTGTTTGAGATATTATATTCACCTTCCTTACTTTTATATTTTTATAATGGAACTAATTTAAATGAGTATAAATTATGTATGATATTTTAAAACTACCCTTATTTGTCTCCTTTCATTAACACTAGGTTTTTAAATATAAGTCTCCTCAAAACTAGAGAAGATTTCAAGGATTAATAACTTGATAGTCAAACAAAATATCCAATTTCTTAGCATGTGAATCTGTTATGCCACTTCTGCCCATTCCAACAATTGGTGTTATATTTTATCCATAAAATTGTAACTGAATAATGTTTCTCTTTATTTTTTCCCCTTGAAGTGAAATAAGATATATTTTTTTAATTAAATTGAATTTAATATCTCAAAGATTCAAACCATAAGGAGGTGGCAGCAACAGCAGCAGGAGCAGGAGCACGAGCAGCGGGGACGGTGGCGGCGGTGGCGGCAGCGGGCTTGACTTATTATTGTGTGTGGGAAAAAGATGATAAGTGTGGGAAAATATTATTGTGTGTAGTAGTGAAAGAGAGAGTTGAGACCAAAAAAAAATAAGTCTAAGTTTCCAACTTTATTCACTATATAAAAAAGAGTAATTATATGTTGAAGGAATGTGATCTTTTGATGAAGCTTTGGACGCTTCAACTAATCCAGATTTGCTTGAGTTATGATGTTGCTGGAGGAGACAAGTCAAGAGATATACTGCTGGATTGGTATAGATTATGCCGCAGTAGCCTTGAATCTCCTTAAAGAGAGCAAGATATCCGCGCCTCACCCTGAAGATATTTTTACATATATTTTGTTTATTTTACTTTTCAACTGTAATTAAATTATTGTGGTATATTACATCAATAAATAATAATAATAATAATAATAATAATAATAATAATTATTATTATTATTATTATTATTATTATTATTATATTTCCTTGTCTGAATCTCTGGTTTTACTCAAAATTCGTCCCTCGTGTTTGAAGACCATTGGAAAAGGATTGATGATGACTTTCTTTTTAAAAGATGCAAGTGGCATGTTCCTGGTCAACTAAGAAAAATGATCTTTTTAAATAGCGATGATTAATGTGTTAATTTTGAATTATTTCAATCAGTTTGTTTTTTTGAATTCCTCCTTTATTCATTTCATTACGTTTCTTCGTTGAAAGGCAATATGAGGATTAATTTTATATTTTATGTAGTTCAATAGTTTTGCATGGTTACGTCACCAATCAAACGTCACTTTAATTATAAGATTGGGCGGCTACATAATTATTTTGGCTTAAGTTATTAGCAGGTTTTTAAAGTTGTTAAGAAAATTCACTTAGACATCTCAATCTAGATTGGTATCTATTGAACATTTTAACTATTCAAAACATATATTTATTAAATATTTTTTGCTGAAATGACACCATAAGTATATTACACATCTAAATCGCATGAAGGCTAAGAAATTCTTTTACAAGCCAATTAAAAAATGACATGTCAACAGAAAAAAAGGAGCAAAATTTGAATAGAAAAAAAAAACAAAAAAAACTCTGGTAGTGTCTTCCTCAACTCCATCAACCCCAACATCACCTTCTTCATCGGCCAAATTCTCACCGGTCGAAAACTGAAACCCCGCATAAGCTGAGTTCTTCCATAAGAAATGCAATCTGCCAAGGGCATGCCTGTAAATTAGGAGACTACAACAACAACAGTTGAGATTTGTGATCTATGCCATTAAAGATGAAAAATACGTGCGACACCCCTTTTCTCTTATTTCTATATTCGCCTTCATTATTACTCCCTACCATCATTCTTCCACCATTAATGTCTTCGTCGTCGTCACCATCACCGGAAAAGCACCAATTAAACAAATGGCGAAACAGAAAAATCAAAAGAGTCATTATTTAATTCATCATTTTTGTCATGTCTTCGCGAGTGTATTACATACATTTTATACTTTTAGTTGATTGTCAAAAAAACTGTTCAAATGGTTCAAATTCAATATGGTAGAGGTGTCCACTAGGTACAAGAGTGAGTTGAGGTGTCCAAGTGAATTATCCAAACAAATTTAAGAGGTTATCGATGACTTAATCCTTTTTTTTTTTTGGCTTTTAGTAAAAAAAATTAAAAGCTAATAACAATTCAAAGGGGAAGGAAGAATCTCCAGTAAAAAATTTAAGTCAAAACTACTACTCCATATGCACCAATAGATTAGGGGGAAATAATCCAATTTGCTGGGTGAAGCTTTACATAATAGGAGTAACAAGATAAATCACAGCCATAATAATATGATAAAAAAAAATTATGTGATAATATCTGACTAGATAGAAGGTTAATGTATGAAGTTTGACGTCAGTACGTAAATTTATATATAAATAAAGGAGAAACATAAAGTTGCTGATATGACATGCATCTAAAGTCAACATTAGAATTTATTTTGAATTTTCTCAATTAGTGCCATTTATTTCATTTACAGTTTTTTTTTTTATTCTACGTAGAAGTTCCGTAAAAGCTAATTCTAATAATTCTATTTATCTTTTCTCTCTTTTTTTTTTTTTTTGACTTTTTCTCATTTAAAAATTTATATGCTAAGTTAAAAAATCCTAAGAATTACATATCCTAATTTAAAACTGGGGAAAGATAACAGTCACGATGATTGGCTAAAAAAATGTGGTAACGGTTAATTAATATATACAATGAATACCAATGACCATTAATGTAATATTATGAAAGAAACATAAATGTTTCTTATAGCCTGAGGCCAATTAGTTCCCCAAACTTTTTTCAACTTATATAAATGCATATTTCAACACACACAAATTGCAAGATTCAAATATGGCATAATTTTTACTCACTTTAAATTAGATTTAGGCATCTACTACAAATGAGAGAATCCACTTCAAATAACCACATCTCTACTAAGTAATGGGTGAACTTCTTTGCAGTTGATTTTTCCGACAATCAAACTACACTTTCTTCAAACAAGTTGTTACAGAAGGTTTGACGATTTTAGATTTTTCAAAAATGCTTGTGTGCATGTATTAAAAGTCAAAACAACCGAAGGCTTTCAACTATACAAGCGAGAATTTGATGAAAAATAAGAGGTGTTTGAAGAGGAAAAGTAAGAAAAAGAGATTGAATATTTGTATTTCCATGAGACAGATAATGGATTTCATTACTGTGATTCTAAAGGGGGGGAAATTAGAAACTTTTAGGTTGGTTAAATTATTTGAGAGGAGATGATAAGAGTTTGGAAAAAGAGACGAAAATATTTCTTTTCATAGGATATAGATTCATTATTGATCTTTTTATGTCGTTCATATTTTTATTCAAGTTTAGAATTATGAGTTAATAAAGAATTTGTTGCACTTTTCATAATTTATGTTTCACAAATCTTGAAACCTTAAATGAATCAACTTAACAGTTAACGTATAAACTCTCATGTATGTTTAATTTATTATTTGTTTGCTCCTTTTCTTTTATTATATTAAACTTAGGTAATTATTAGTTGCTTGCTCGTCTTCTTTTTATTATTACTGTTTTCAATCTAAGTTACTAAATTTAAATGCAGTGAAAAAATAAATAGTAGCTACAACAGAAACTTTACATCATTATACAAAAGAAAATATATTGTGCATGGAAAAAAGGAGAGGACCACCAATTTACAAAAAGTAAGAGAAAGAGAAGGAATTGAAATAAAAAGAAAAAGGAGAAAAGATCAAATAGAACTGGAGATAATTACCATTTCCTTTTCTTGTCACATGGGTTTTGGATTGCTTTTAAAAAATATAATCTTAGAATTGAAGATGAGGGGTGCTTCAGCCTTTTTTATTAGTTTTGAATTGCTACGATTAACACATGCGGAAAAAAGTGAGATTTTTATGCAAAAAGCCAATTAATATTTGAATGCAATTTCATTTTTATATCCGCAATAAAAGAATTAATGAGACCTTATTCTTCAAAAAGAAATAAGAATACGATGAAAAGAAAAATATAAAGAAAAGCAAACGAGAAAAAAAGGATGCAAATATTTATTCTCTTTTATGTAATTATGTAATTTTTTTTATTCTTATATTTTCTTCTTCACATCATTCATATACACGAAATTAAGTTAACTTTTTCATATTTAATCTAAAAAGCTCTTCATGACTGTATATTGTCATAGAATTTTAGTATGTACACTAGTTAGTTATAATAGTGAGGAAAATATTAAGTTATTTAAGAAGCTAGTTTATAATCCAAAAAATATCATATTAAATTTTAATCATGTAAGGAATTTAAAATTTTGAAAGCTATGGAAGTTCTGACAAAGTAGAATCGAAAAAAGAAAAGATTTTTCGGTGTGAATTCAAATTTAATCGGACTTTAATGCGGGTATCGAACACCAATGGAAACCAAAAAAAAAAACTATTTGTCATGCTTTCGTCACGCCTATATTGAAAAATAAATCATAAGTTAATAAATGAAGAGACGGAGAAAGACACAAGGGTCATGTATACTTGCACATTAACATTAATTTGATTTCTCAAAGAAATTAAATAGGAGTACTAGAACACCATATGTGCTTACCAACTTCGTAGAATTATCTCTATACAGAAGAGGACGACTTAATTTTATTTTATTTTCGTAATTAATCACGCCTAACTCTAGTCCTTGGATAAGTTGTCGTAGTAAATATGATTCGATTATTAAATTCAGATTAAATCCACAGAGAATAAACATTAGTTATAATGGTTCAATATAATTGAGTGATTTTAGAAAACAAAAGCATTAAGTTGAGTGATTTTATTGATAGAAAGCAAAGTTCAATGACTTTGTAGATAATTCCTATAGATCAATGACCATTTGAGATATTATTAATATTATTATTATTATTATAATATTAATAATAATAATAGTAACAATAATAATAATAATAATAAATAGATTTTTTATGTGGGGTTTATGTTTACCTGACATAAAAAATAATTTTTTTGTCATATCATTTTTGTAATGATAAATGTAATTAGTGATTTTAGAAAATAAAAATCTTAAGTTGAGTGATTTTGTTGATAGCAAAAAAAAGGTAATTAGTGATTTTAGAAAATAAAAACCTAAAGTTGAGTGATATTATTGATAGAAAGCAAAGTTCAATGACTTTGGTAGATAATTTTCTATAGGTTAATGATCTTTTGAGATATTAACTCCACATAATAATGGACTAAATATAATTTTCCCAACAATTGCTTCTTTGGTGTATACTCTCCGTAATTAACAAAAAGACAAATTGTTATTCCTCTAGATGTGCTCTTGAAGTGCAGCGTCCTTTGAGTGATCCAACTTAGAGCCTGTTTGAGATTGCTGTCAGAAAACTATTTATTTGAGAAATACTTTTATAAAATAGCTTTTTTTAAGAAATATTTTTTAAAAAAAAAGCAATTTGTATTTGATAAATTCATTTGAAAAGTGCTTTTGATAAACAGATTGTGTTTAAATAATCTTTTTCAAAAAGTGTTTTTGAGAGACAAGATGAAGAAAAAGGACATGTATCAATAGACTTTTACATATCTGTTATTTGTTATCTTTTTTTTTGGATATATTTTTACTGTGTCAAAATTTACTAAAAATAAGCAACCACTATATTCATATATGTACACTACATGGTAACAAATATGTCATTTTTCATTAATTGTTTATTTAAAAAGATTTAATATTTGAGAAAAAATATTAACAAGTGCTGCCAAAATACCATTTGATCTTGCAACGTGATTCGTCCGTCATTTATTGTTATTAATAATAAAAATAAAGAGTTATATATTCTTCGATCATCATCATCAATGATATTTTTAATTTTATTTAAAGAAAAGAAGTGAAGAATATAATAATAATATATAAATCATAGAATGAAATAAAGAATTATGATGTAAATATGAAGTATAAAATTGAAAATCAAACTTTAATCAAACTTATATGTGTGTGTGTGTGTGTGAGAGAGAGAGAGAGAGAGAGAGAGAGAGAGTGAGTGATAGGGATATTTTTGTCATGAAAAAAATAATTTTCTGCTTCTGTTTCTGCTTTTTTTGAAAAATAGAAATTTTCTATTTTTTCCCAACAACAGAAAAACTGTTTCTGCTTATTTTTAAAAGCACTTTTGTAAGTTTACCAAACACCATTCTTTTTTAAAAAAAGTGTTTTTTTCTCAAAAAACCCAAACAGGCTATTAGTCATTTTGATTCTAATTCTTTGGTGATTCAACAGGAACATAAGTCAGCGATTGAGTCTATTAGTATTAAACCAGTTGAATACAATAATGGAGTCCCTAGGGTTACTTGGACTAAAGATGAGGTGCAAAAGATGAATATAATTGAGGATTTTCAACTAGCAGTGATAGGAAAGTTATCATATGGTTGGCCAGAATTGGAAGACCTTAGAGTTCAAATCCCCAAACATTGCAAAGTGAAAGGTGATTGCAAAATTAGACTTCTAAGGAATTTTGATGAGATTTAATTTGATGGAGAATTTTGTTAATATTCTATCAAAAAATGTCTATTATATCACAGCCAAAGATGAAATAGCATACCAAATGCGACTCCTTATTTACGATGCTAAATTTAAATCGGAGGTGGAAACTACTCAAGTAATGGCCTGAATATCTTTTCCTAATTTACTGCCAACCTTTTTTATTAAGAAATCTTTGTTCTTATTGGCATCCGCAGTGGGGAAACCGATTCACTTGGACATGACTATGATTAATAAAACTCATCCTAGTTGTGCGAGAGTTAAAGTACATGTAGATTTGGCAGCAGACTTACCTGATCAAGTGGAGATAGAGGTGGTGAATAATACCATAAAAAAGGCTACTCTACAGTCTATCGACATCTAATATGACATGTTACCAAAGTATTGTCACACATAAAAACTAGCTACAAGGGCATGAGGAGGTGGATTGCCGAAGTTTACATCTTGAACTAAAGAAACAGAACACAGAAGATATACAAGAAGGAGATGGTAATCACAAGGAAGAGCTACCAACAACACCTCTACAAAAAAGTCATATCAATGGCAAGATGGTGCTTGCTAAATGGAATCCTACAAATAGGAAATTCAAATATAATAAAGGAATGAAAAAGATTAGGAAGGAAGCAGATATGAAAAACATGGATAAAGGAGTTAGTACTTCAAACTTCTTTAATGTTTTACAAGATGAGGAGGAGCACAATAAAGAAGAGAAATCAAAATATGAGATTCAAACCATAAGGGAATGGGCAGATGATACCGGTGGGACAGTAAATACCATGAATAATGTTCACCAAGTTCAGAAAGAAGAAGCATGCAAGGAAACAAATGTGTCAAAGGAGGCAAATAAAGGAAGAAGTGCAAAGGAGGGACAAGTAGAGAATGATAACTCCAACAATAATAATAAGGCAGAGGTAGACATGCCTAGTTCAAAAGTCAAGGAGCAGAATAAAAGGGCTAATCAACCCAATACCAGTCACCAGGTTTCCACCAAGGAGTGGATATCATAAACTTTAAGCAACAATCACAGTTCAAACAATATCAAGCAACACAACAACATTTAGGGAGAAATGGGGTCATCAGAAAATATAAGAGTAAAGGGGATGAGAGAAACAATGGGCAAACTAGTGCCCAAGCTCCAGAAGTTTCCAATGATCCAACAACCTTAGATGCAAAGCCATGTGAGCTTCCTGTAATGAAAGAAGATACCAAGATCAGTCAAGAAGTTGAGATGACAGACAAGGTTAGTAGCAGTATCACTATACTAAATTAAGACAGTAGCATTATAAAATTAAAGGGGGGTCATCAGCAGCAGCAAAGTTCCATTACTATGGTTATTATGGAAGTCCCTACAGCAGTACAAGTGGATGAGTCACAAATTATGTTGGAGCAATTGAATCTCTAAATATATCCCTTCATAATATTATTACTCATATAATTGAGAACAAACCAACAGAGAGGGATAATGCAGAGGCAAAGAAGAGCTTACAAGGTGAAGATCAAATTCTCGATGATATGCAGATATCTCACCAAGAGTACTGAATGCTGTCAAATATGCAAAAATAAGCAAAAAGCACAATGATGGAGAAATATCTCAACCAAGTAGAGTGCAGCCAAAGAGGATGGGGGTAACAAACAAGTTTTCTAAATGATAAAAACCTTCATATGGAATATCAGGTCAGTCAAATCACAAAAATCTTTTCAAAGGGTGTAGATGCTACACAATTATCATAAGTTTGCTTTTGTGACTTTGATGAAGCCTTTTCAACATATTAGATGCATCAATAGATACAGAGCTAGATTGAAGATGTCCAATTTTAGCCACAATATTAAAGGTAAGATATGGGTGTTTATTAATTATGGGTATGACTTTACTGTGATTAGTAATACAGAACAATAAATTACCATTAAACTTCAAGACCAGTCGACCCTCTCATCCTTTCATGCTACCCTAGTGTATGCAAAGTGTGATAATCAATTATGGATAGAGTTATGGAAAGACATTTATACAGCATCAGCAGGTATTGATAGCCCTTGGATGATTAGTGGTGATTTTAATGTGGTATTAAATGGTAAAGAAAAAATAGATGGTTTACCAGTGATTGAGTCTAATTTTGAGGATTTAAAAATTTGTATTCAAGTTCAATATAAGAGAAGTTCTTTTATTTGGTGGAATGAAATAGTTGGAGATTATTGCATACTTGAAAGGTTGGATAGAATATTGATTAATGCAGATTTTCAGGAGCTTTATTATCACATTGAAGTAGAGCATTTGCCAAAAATTAGGTCAGATCATGCCTCTATGATTTTGTATTGTGGGACCAGTACCAGTAGTTACAAAAACCTTTTAGATTTCTAAATTTTTGGACTTCTAATGAAAGTTTTAAAGAAGTGGTTAGGCAGAACTAGGATACAGAGGTGACAACCAATCCTTTTTTAGACTTTAAAAGAAAAATAAAGAAGATCAAAAAGGTTCTTTTAGTGTGGAGCAGACAGACATATGGGATATCTTTTAGACGTTGATTATTAGAGAAGAGATAGCCAGAATTAAGGACCAGCATTTTGAAAATAAATCCTTTGGGGCAAAACAGAGAAGATGTAGAGGGCAAAAGCAGAATACACTAAATATCTACATTTTGAAGAAAGCTATTAGCAAAAAAAAATAGGGTATGAGTGGTTTGTGAATGGAGATATAAATACTAGATTTTTTCATAGCTTGGTAAAGGGTAGAATACAAAGGCTTAAAATTTAGAGAATTCAAAATGCTGATGGGGATCGGTTAAAAGATCCAAAAGATATAGTAGGAGAAGTTGTGCAGTTTTTCAGAATCAATTCATGCAGGAAAAGGGATTCTGCAGACTGGTCCTTATTAGATCACATCCCTATGGTGATAAATGATGAAGAGAATGCAGCTATAGGGACAATGCTTGACAGTGATGAGATTAAAAATACAGTATTTAAGCTAAATGGAGCCAGCTCAGGTGGCCCAGATGGTTTGGCTGGTAAATTTTATCAATGCTGTTGGGACATAGTGGGGCCAGATATTGTCAGGATAGTTCATAATTTTTTTGTTGGTAACTCTCTTCTTAAATCTATTACTCATACTAATTTGATCATTACACCAAAGAAGGACAATATTCAAACCTTCTCTGATATGAGATCAAGTAGTTTGAGTAACTTTGTCAATAAGATTTTTCCAAAATCATTCATGATAGATTAGAAGTGGTGTTGCCCAATATTATCTCTTCTAATCAATCTGGTTTTGTGAAAGGCAAAAGTATTATTGAAAATATCCTACTAACTCAGGAATTGATTACTGATATTGGTAAGAGAGGAAAGCTTTCCAATGTTGTCATTAAGATAGACATAGAGAGATCTTGTGACACAGTATCCTAGTTCTTTTTAATAAAGATTTTGAGGAGGGTGGGTTTTTCAAATATAGTGGTAGATCTGATTTGGAGGTCAATCACTAATAATTACTATTCAGTGCTCATTAATGGACAACCCTGTGGTTTTTTTATTCTACTAGGGGAGTGAAACAAGGGGATCTCCTTTCCCAGCATTGTTTATTTTATCATCTGAAGTCCTCACTAGGGCTCTTAATACTTTATTTAGTGATGAACAATTTATGGGATATGGGATACCTAAATGTAGTACTAACCTTAATCATCTTGCTTATGTTGATGACACTATTATCTTCTCTTCTACTCATAAATATTCTTTAAAGAAGATTATAGGTACTCTTCAAGACTATGAGAAATAATCTGACCAGAAGGTGAATAAAAAGAATAGTCTATCCTACTTGTACAAAAAAACTGACAGGAACACTTCTGAAAGGGTGAAACAGTACTTAGGGATGAACATAGGAGCTTTTCCAATGAAGTACTTAGGTTGTTCTATCGCTTATCCAAGGAAAAGGAAAGAACACAATGTTGATCTGATTGACAAGGTTAAAGGAAAGTTGCAGGCCTGAAAAGGTAAGATGTTATCCTATGAAGGTAAAGAAGTCCTTATCACCAGTGTAATGCAAAGTACCAATATTTATATTTTGTCAGCTATTGTTCCTTCTATTTGTGTTATACAAGACCTTCATAAAAAAATTTCTTAGTTCTTTTGGAGCAAAAAGGAAACAGGATGGAGCAAACATTGGGCTGCATGGAAGAAGGCCTGTTTACCAAAACATTAAGGTAGATTGGGTTTTAGATCCTTGTTTGAAGTATCTCAGGCATTGTATGTAAGACTATGATGGAGATTCAGAACTCAGAACAATATTTTATCCAATTTCATGTGGAACAAATATTGTAAGAAACATATACCAACACACTTGTGGAGTGAAAAGGGGGATCTCAAGTATGGAAAAACATATTAGAGAACAGGGATAAACTGAAGGAAGCAATGTGGTGGGAGCCAAAAGGTGGAACCTCTAGTATTTGGTTTGAAAATTGGAAAAATTTGGGTCCTTTATTCAAACACTAGACTGAAGTCCATACTTGTCATATTATGAGAGACATAGATGAATTCCTGAATGATGAAGGATGGAACTTTGATGATATGAAAATTTTGGTTCCTGATTATGTGGTTTCACATATCAAGAATAATATGAGTCGGATAAAAAAGGTCAATCAAGGGGATAGGCCTTGGTAGACAACTACTAGCTCTGATAATTTCAGTGTTTAGAGTACCCGGGAACTGTTGAGAGCCAAAGGGGAAGTAGGGAAGATCTGATACAGTTGTGGTGTAAAGGTCTCCCTTTCAAGTATTTTTTCATGGCATGAAGGGTATGGAAAGGTCTAGTGTCAGTGTCTCAATTTATGCATGCTTGAAATCCTAATGTTTCTTTTTTTTTGTACGTGTTGTACTATCCTAGAGATTGAAATAATTGAACACCTATTTCTTAGAGAAGAAATTGCTCAGATTATTTGGCACTACTTCACTAATGCAATTGGTAACAGTACTCAATTTCATTAGAAACAAAATTATAGACAGTGGTGGAGTTGGAAAGGCAATCACAGACTTAAAGAGGTTTTCCAGGTGACTCCTATCTTTATCCTATGGTTCTTATGAAAAAGAAGGAATATAGTCTTGCATGGAGGGAAGTATTATACTGGTAAAACTATCTGGGAGATTACAGAGTCTATTAAAAAGTTCATTGAACTTAGATTCAAAGTAAACTATGAAGAGAAGAGGTGGACTGGAATAGTTATTGTCTTGAAAAATTATAGATATTTTTTTAGTTTTAAAATTGTAAGGTGGATGCAGCCCCCAGATCATTGGTTTAAATACAATACTAATGGAGATTCTAGGAGCAATCCAGGCCCTAGCTTAGCTACTTTCTACATTAGATATTCAGAGGAAATTTTATGGCTGCCAAAGGAATCGGAATTGAAGATACTACCAATATTGTGGCAGAGGTTAGAGCCATTAGAGAGGGCTGAATGTATTGTAGAGATAATAACATATCTTGTGTTATTATAGAATCAGATTTTATGTCTCTAATTCAAATTCTAGAGGAAAATTGGTAGATTCCCTGGAGCATTTCAATGGAGGTGGAGTGTATCAAGGACTTGAGGTCACCGACTAATGCAAGAGTACAACACTCTCTTAAAGAGGGAAATACTCGTGCAGATTATTTTGCTAACCGTGTTTTTTATTTTACAGGTGAATTTCAGTTCAATTATTTTCAGGAGTTACCAAGTAATGGAAGAAATATTATTAATCTGGATAAATTGGGATTTTCAAACATAAGGAAAACAACAACAACATGTAACAATTGACTGAGGAACAGAGAAAACAGGTTCAACTAGGTTTCCATTACTCACAATCACAGTATAAAAGCTAGATAAGTACTCAATACTGAAGAAATTTTATGAGATTTGGTATCGCACCAATGAGAATATTTGGGTGTTTCAAAGATAGCAAATCTGGTTTTGAGCAATGATAGCTTGGCTACTATTACTATATTAGTTCTAAAACCTTATCGATAATACCTGTAGCAAATAGTACAAAGAATTTTATCCTTAATGTCATATGTATTCCACTTCTTTAACTTTTGATCTGGTGGTGGTATCAACTTAGTATAAGGTTTAACCCACTGATTTAAGGGTAAAAAGGGGAAAGTATGATTTAAAGATAAAAGAAGGGGACTTATCTTATCTCTTTATATCTGGTAGCTGACCCTAATGAGTTAAAGATTGCATACAAAATATAGCCTTAGTGTGTGTGAAAGAGGTTAATCTGGAAGTGACAACATAAAAGAAGCTGGGAATTAGTGATTCGAGTTCACAACCATGGTTGAACTTGAAGGTCATAAAATGAATCAATTTAACAGTGACTCACCTGAGATACCCATCGAGTTTGAAGATTTAGTCAGAGTTTTGAACTAGTTTTGGCAAAGAGAAGGTCAAAGTCATACAATGCTGAAGAAGAAAGATTGGACTTCTTGGAGGCACCTGAGATAAAATTCTAGAGAGATCTATTACTCTCACTTTCCTAATTCATTTTTCATCAGATTTTGACTTTTTATTTGCTATTGCTTTTATTTGTTTTTTTGGTTTTCTTTTTATTTTGTGCCTGGATCACTTTCGGACCAGGCCTTGTAGAGACAATTAATTTTATTTTTATAATATTAGGTCATGGACCTGATTTTGCTTAAAAAAAATATTTTCATTTACATCGTTGACTCCCGATACTTCACTATTTTGTGTGAGAGCTGAAACTTCTGGCTCATCTAATTAAGCTACTCGCGAGGCGAGGAAGAGAGACGAGAGATGAGCTCGGTCATTTTGAATTTTTTTTCTCTGTACTTGCAGTGTATTGCTTCTTTTCGATTCATTTTTATCTCAAACATTTTCTACATACTTAAAATTTGGAATAAGCTCAAAATATCCAAGATAACGATGTAACATTACAATTATATATGTATAAGTCTGTAAAATATGAGGAGATAACATAATATAAATATTTACTTTTAGCCAAATATCAGTAACGCAACTTATGACAAAGAGTTGTTAAGAGAGATTCACTCCTAAGTTAAATTGTCAGAGAGATGACATTCTTATTTATCTAATTTATGTCTGAACACATATATGTTTTTATAATATCGATATATAATTTTTTTCTTGAATTATATATAGAAATATTGTTGCTTTGGGATGTCATTGAAACTCAAAACTTACAGCTTAGCTTGTCTTGATTTGCTACCAAGTTGAATTATTATTGTTAGGTATAATATCACGTGAACTCTTATGTATTAGATAGCTACGTACATATTGTGCTCAATTAGATTAGAATTCAATGTCTTTCCTCTTGGAGTTTTAGTAGTATTCTACTAAATATACACATGTATCCTTGTCTATATTTATAAATGGAGGATGCCTGCTCATGAAATAAAAAATAAATAATTTATATACTTGGCTAATTCTTTCATGGTATCAGAGCATTTGAAGATTCATGTCTCGACATCAATGGATCTCCTATCCGTTATCATCTTTACCACACAAACAACCATTCGAAACCCAAGTTCATTCTCAGCCAACGCAACTCATTCCCATCTGATCAAAGAAACTGACGAATATCCTTTACAAATTATCACTAATATTTTCAGCGACCCGAGTGAAACAACCTTAATGGT
Source organism: Capsicum rhomboideum (assembly GCA_031232105.1). NCBI lineage: Eukaryota > Viridiplantae > Streptophyta > Magnoliopsida > Solanales > Solanaceae > Capsicum > Capsicum rhomboideum. The sequence goes on from CP124716.1 coordinate 39,495,630, forward strand.
AGTGACGCTCAACCCTGCGTATACTACATAGAGGAAGCAAGATCAACTTCTCTTAAGTTGGATTTTGTCAACTCTTACCAAAGGTGTTTTGGCCCAAGTTGTGGGTTGTACCACATCTGAAATAGTGTGGAAAACTTTAGAAAATATGTTTGTGTCTTAGTCCAAGGCATGCATTATGCAACTATGTTTGTAGCTTCAAACCGCCAAGAAGGGAAACCTATCCATGGTGGAGTATCTCTAGAAGATGAAGACCTGTGCATACAGTCTTGCAGTGGCAGCAAATCCTGGTACAAATGACGATATGATTTTACATATTCATAGAGGACTTAGGTAAGATTATGATGCCATAGTGGTATCTATAACTTCTAGACCTGATCTGATATCTCTATCTGATCTTCATGGTCTACTTTTATACCATGAATATCGCCTAGAGCAGATGCATATAATAGAGCAAGGATTGGCACATGTTAATATAACCACTCATAATTCCAATCAACGCAAACTCGATAACTCCTTCAAGAGGTACTCAAACTCTAATAATAATAGCATAAATGGTAGAAGTTGTGGTAGGGGTCAATCCAATTACAATCATATATCCAAACACTTCAAATCATTGTCAAGTGTGTCAAAAATTTGGTCATTCTTCTCTAAATTGCCATCACTATTTTTACCATGCTTATCAAGCACCCTCAAAGCCTTAGCTTGCTGCCTTAATTGCACAACCATCAACTATCAGAGATAATGCATGGTATCTTGATTCTGGTGCCACCAATCACCTCAGTAATGATATGCACAATATGAATGTCAGAGGCGAATATGTTGGTTGGCAGTGATCAAATTCATGTACGAAATGGAACAGGTCTGAATATCTCATATATTGGTAATGCCTCTTTCCCTACTTCTGATCACTTACTTCATTTGAATAATGTTTTATTAGTACCTAATATTACAAAGAACTTACTAAGAGTAGCATAGTTCACTTCTGACAATAATATTATGTTTGAATTTTACCCCACTCTTTGTCGTGCGAAGGATACATCAACGGGGAAGGTACTATTGTAAGGGATTGTGAATATAACCTCTACAAACTCATATGTACAGTCATTGCCTCTAATTAAAGCAACCGCCTTTCTTGTGTCCAAGCCATCCTTTGAACTCTGGCAAAATCGTTTGGGTCACTCGTCAACTTATGCAATTAGTCATGTTATTAAGTCTCTCAATTTGCCTATTTCCAGTGTTTCCAGGTCTGATGTTTATTCTTCTTGTCAATATGGCAAAATTCACAAGTTGCCATTTCATGTTTCTATTTCTAGTATTAGTGATCCTCTTGATTTAATTCATTCCGATGTATGGGTCCCTGCCCCTTAATTGGCTAGTAATAAATTATGTTATTATGTCTCTTTCATTGATGATTTTAGCAAATTCACCTGGTTATTTCCTATTAGCTCCAAAAGTGATGTTTATACCATCTTTTTACGCTTTAAATCTCAAGTTAAGAATTTTTTTGGTCGAAAAATAAAAGTGGTGTAATCTGACTAGAGAGGAGAGCATAGGAAATTACCTCAGTTCTTTGCTCAAGTGGGCATCATCCGCCGCTTGTCTTGCCCGATACTCATGAACAAAATAGCACTGCCGAACGAAAACATAGTCATATAGTTGAAATGGGGTTAACCTTATTATCTCATGCTTATCTTCCTCTTCATCTTTGGGACCATGCCTTTTCCACTGTCGTTTACCTCATTAATAGGATTTCCTCACCTTCTCTAAATAATATTTCTCTTTACGAGAAATTGTTTCGAAAATACCCCGACTATACTTTTTAAAGGTCTTTGGTTGTGCTTGTTATTTGTATCTCAGACCATATAACTCACATAAGCTTGCCTTTAGATCATTACAATGTTTCTTCTTGGGATATAGTGGCTCGTACAAAGGTTATAATTGTCTTCAAGTCCCTAGTGGTAGAATATATATGTCCAGGCATGTCACATGAATTAACATTCCCATATATAGCCTCTTTTGGACGAACCCTCAATTTACATAGCTCTCATACTGTGTCTCCTATGTTGTCCGTCGTTGCACCATGTCATGCCTCATCAAATCCAAATGTGCACTACAATCCATCCAACTCCTCTCCGTCAACTCCATTGTCAACCTCTTCTACTCCTCTTTGTGCTTCGTTGCGCTCCTTTATTTCTCCATCCTCTATACTTCCCCCAAGTCCAAAACCTTTGTCCTACATCACATGGTTACTAGGCTTAAATCCAAGTTGATCCAACCCCAAGCTAATTCAGCATAAAATTATTTATTGTCTCTCTCTTCCTTACCTGAACCTACTTGTTTCACTTAAGCTAATAAGGATTCAAAGTGGAGAAATGCCATGCATGAGGAATATAATGCCCTTATACATAATGGTACCTAGTCCCTTGTTTTTTTCTCTATTGCGAGAAATGTGGTGAGGTGCAAATTGATATTCAAATTGAAACTTCATTCGGATGGCACTATTAAACAATATAAAGCTCGTCTAGTAGCCAAAGATTTTAGTCAAGAGCCTGGTATTGATTATCATGATACATTTAGTCCTATGGTGAAGCCTACAACTATAAGGTTGGTTCTCTCTTTGACATTATCAAGGGGATGGTCAATACATCAACTTGACATTAAGAATGCATTTCTCCATGGCCAATTGCATGAAGAGGTGTTTATGTCTCAACCACCGGATTTTGTTGATCCCAAATTCCCCAACCATGTGTGCAATCTACTCAAGGTTCTCTATGGTCTCAAACAAGCACCGAGAGTTTGTTTTGAGAAACTCAGTTCTAAGCTATTGGAACTTGGTTTTGCATCTTCAAAAACTGACACTTCCTTGTTTATTCGTCATTTCAATGGTCATATATCCATTGTTATTGTTTATGTGGATAATCTCATTATTATAGGTAGTTTTCAAGACTTTGTTTCTACTATTATTCATGAGCTTGCTCGTGCATTTGCCTTAAAAAACTTGGGACGACTTCACTAGTTTTGGGGCATCAAGGTACATCATCATTCTCATGGTATGACTCTTACTCAGAAAAAGTACATTCAAGATCTCCTTTCTCGGGATCACATGGATGATGCTAAACCTATAGCTACACCTATGGTGGCTGGTCTTCAATTATCCCAACATAATGGTTCTTCCTTTCATGACCTTCATTGTACCGGGGTTTGGTTGGAGTACTAGGCCGAATGTCTCATACGCTCTGAATAAGCTCTGCCAATTTATGCACAATCCCATGGATTCTCATTTCATTGTAGAAAAAAATATTATTACGCTACTTGAAAGGCCCTATGGACTAAGACCTTCTTCTGCATCCAACTTCTGCATTACCAATTTGTGACTATTCCGATGTCGTTGGGCAGGCTGTCTAAATGATCATCGTTCCATAAATGGATGTTGTGTGTTCTTTGATCCTAATCTTGTTTCTTACTGCTCCAAAAAGCAGCGGGTAGTTGCTTGCTCAAGTAGTAAAGCTAAGTACAGGGCATTGGCCGCGACAACTGCCGAGGTTACTTGACTGCAACATCTTTTTCAAGAATTGTGTGTTGTTGTGTCTTCTGCATCCATGCTATGGTATGATAATATCTCAGCAACCTACCTCACAGCCAACCCCATTTTCCATGCCCGAACTAAATATATCGAACTAGACTTTCACTTTGTTGGGGAGAAGGTTGCTTCAAAGGATTTGGAGGTTCGCTACATTAGTTCTTTGATCAGGTTGTTGATATATTTACTAAGAGTCTTTCCTCCCGCCGATTTCATCTCCTTCAAAACAAGCTTGTTGTAGCTACGCCACAACTTCACTTCCGGGGGCATGTTAGAGATAATAGCACGTGAACTCTTATGTATTATAGTTTGTCCAGAACTCTTATGTATTAGATAGCTATATATGTGTTCAGTTAGATTAGAATTCAATGTCTTCCATCTAGGAGTTCCAGTAGTATTCTACTATGTGTGGACTTGTATCTTTGTTTATAAATGGAGTCTGCCTCCTCATGAAATAAAACACAAACAATTCATATACTTGGCTAATTCTTTCAATTATGCACAATTATCTTATTTAAAAGTTTAAATTATTAAATAAGTTGACACTTATATCTAGTTAACTATGTCTTAACAAAAGTACTGTCTTGATCGACCATCTATTATTGTGTTTTTATAACTCCCAGGAAAATTCGCAACTGCTATCTTTCAGGTGCGCATTGAGTAAATCCGCTCTTTTGCAATAGCTTGCAAACCACATATATAGGAGATGTAAACTGCGCTAGGCAAAACCGGCGTAACGAGATCTAACTGAGAAGGCTGCTGGTGAGGGGAATCGGTCCTAGGTTTTCCATGTGGAAAACCACTCACCCAACCAACGCAGCCAACCCATGAGGCTATATATTACTATTGTTGTTTCTTGTTATTTTTTATCATCGATATAAATGATCCTTCAAATAATTTTCAAGCTATAAGGAACATAATTCATGAAAGCACACATGGTTCTTCTCACATGTCTCAAAAAATAAGATGTTCAGCTTCCCAAAGTACATCAAACTGATCGAAACTTGCCCCATCAGAAATTGTACATGGGTGAGGGTACTCAAACTGGCAAAGCTGACAACCAAGATCATTATCTAGTCCACTTTCTGGGTTGCTCTCCAATATAACCGGGCTAATTTCCAACTTATTATTATTACTAATAACTCCTTGATCCGCAACGTCGTAGCAATTTGTTTGAGATGAATCCATAGAAACATCCATCATTTGATTTTCTTCCCATGAAATATTATTGTTCTCTGATGAATTACAGCCATCACTACCTGATTCATCTTCGGTGTTTGTTCTCTCATTGGTTTTCTTCAGTACCCTTTTATTGCTTTTTGCCCTAGTCTTCAACGGGGCATTGTTTTTCACTCCGAAATGCTTCTTTAAGTGTGTGTGGAAGAAGTTTTTTATTTCGTTGTCTGTTCTTCCTGGCAATCTTCCTGCAATAGCTGACCATCTGGAGATAGTATAAACACAAAGATTAGATAATCTTCTTTCTTTTTCCAATTAAAATTTCAATTCTTTTTAAAAAAACTAAGGACTAGAAATTTATTTGTCTCACCTATTTCCAAGTTCCTGATAAGTTTTGATGACTATTTCGACTTCTTCCATGGTAAAAGGTCCTCTCTTAACATCAGGACAGAGATAGTTCATCCATCGAAGTCTACAACTTTTCCCCGTTCTTGAAAGCCCTGCAAACACGATCAAAGACTAATTAATTAATGAACTTAGAAAGTGAGAGGTTATTAAAATCGCAGAGTTGATTTCTCACATAATCACTTAGAAAGTCATTTTCTCTTGTTAAGAAAAATTGAAATAAAGAAGAAATGTGACTTTGCAATGAACTATTAATTAGTAGATGGAACATATTTGAAATGAAAACAAACCTGCAAATTTGGGCATGTGGCTCCAGTTCCAAATGCCAAATCTCATGATGTAAGATTTCAATTTTTGGTCTTCTTCAGGAGACCATGCCCCCTTCTTTATCTCCTCCATGTTTGTACTTTACTGCTGCTGCTCTAGTTGTGGAACTCTTGGTATGATTGCAGACAAGTTCAAGTTACCTAATTCTACAGATTTTAGCCTTGTTTTTGGAAACCTGAAGTTATATAGGGGATTAATCTGCCAGCCCACTGTATACATAGAATTCTTTAATAAAAAAATCCATCTTTCCAGGAAAACTATAGGACTCACCAACTGCCACTAATTCATTTTGTTTGTACTTTGTCCTCTAGTGCTTTTCTCGTCTTACCTTTGTTTTTGTATCATAGGATAAATAATTTTTACACTATTAAGTTATTCAAAAGATATTTATAAGTAATTTTTAAAAAAATGTGTGATGTTATAATTTCAAAGATATTTACATGTAAACCACAATAATAACATGCCTAGTATAATTTATAAGTGGAATTTGTGAAAGATTAATTAAAATGTGTGATTTATAATCTTAAAAATAAAAAAATTATTTTATTTTGTGACTGATGTAACTCTTAATTTTATAAGAATTCTTTGAAGGAGCTGGAGTTGAATTTTTCTAAAGATTGGCAGTAGGTGTGAGCTGTTAAGAGAGGGAGTTGGAGTATGAAAAGCAAAATAAATTCTTGCTTTCCCACTTGCTCAGTTTGTCAATGAAATACTCCATACTTGAACCTTTCCCTGAAGTTTTTATGAAAATGCCTCGTGCAAAATTCATAAGAAGCATGCCCATAAGTCTTGGAAATATCAATTGCTATGCTTCTGTGTCTATGTGAGATGATGCATAACTTTAGATCATACTTTAGAAGATGCAGAAGGTTCAAGAAATATCACACTTTTAGTCCATCATATTATATACAATTGGATAAATATGATTCCCAATATTTTGTATGATGGCAACCAACAAGACAACACTGTATTTGTCATATAAAAGTGTGTCATTAACAACAACCACCTTTCACATGCTCATAAAATCTCTGATGCAAGCTCCATAAGTTGGGGGGGAAAAAACAAGAACCTACTTTTTTCATCAAGCGTAATGGCTATCTTGCTACCTCAATTTACAGTCTCAAAAGTATATGATAAGCCTCTTATAAGCTAGCATTCTCGTGCTCCTTTGTCCCCCTAGTCAAGTTCTTAGCAATGATACAGTACAATACACTAGTCAGTCCTAATTGTATTCTCGATGGCCTTTTGACATGACAAACTCTTTCATCACAAATTAAGAGGCAATGATAGCCACCGAGGCATGTCGATTATTACCCGTAATATGTTCAACCCCACAAATATGATGGTTAATATACTTGGTAATGTGAAACTTATCTGTATTATCATACCTCAGGGAGCGCAACATCAACTCACAATTAAGAGATTCACATTTCCCCACATATAATTTTTATAGCTCTTATTTGCAGTAAAACTGAGAGGCTTCTTCACCGAAGCTAACTTCAATGCTACTATTAATTCTTGCTTGTTCTTGAATGGTTTTTCAAACTAAAAATTAATTTCATCAGAATCATTGTGTCGACTTGTCCTTCAATATCCTAGTGCCGACTCGTCTTTCAATATCCTATCAAAGCAGGATGTTTTTCGTCATCAATTAGAGGAACATCCATATTCATTGGATGATCATTCCATCCCTTATTTTGTATTATATCTTCATTGACGGGCTATTATGGTAGGGGTGGGGGTGCTACATCTTGAAGCTTCTTGATACCTCTCAACAATATTTGTCCTTCATACGGATTTAGAACCATCAACAAGAACATTAAGCACAGACAGTCTCACCTTAGGCTAAGCATTTATTATATAAAACTAATGTGTAACTGGGAGTATTGTGTATTTCATTCCATACGGTTTAAATTTCAACGTAAGGATGGAAACTATTCGTTAAAAAAAGAAAAAAAAAAAACTTCCAGCAAAAAAACAACCGATCATTACTCATTCAACGACTATATCAGAAATTAGCTTAACTAACAAAAATATTTGTCAAATTTTTATCTTATGCTCGAGACTTGTCTCTTATACATCCATGAGAAAAGGTCCTTTTGCACCTTTAGGAAAATGTTGAGCAGAAAGATACATGTTGCTAGTCTAAGAGCTCATAGCTATTTTTGTCAGTCAATCAACTAGTTGATTAGCTTCTGTGTAACACTAAGATATATTTTCTCAATTTAAAGTATAAAATAGGTCATTTAGCCACAGAATACTACTCCATTAGTTTAGTAAGTCCATCTATGGGCGTACGTGGTCAAACTAAAATGCTTAGTTGTCAAACGAAAATGCGTAGTTAGACTTGGTCTAATCTACTGAAAGATATCCATAGTGCTCAGTTTATTTTTTTTTGCCTGGAAGTTAAGACACTAACACGTTTTCGTTGAAAACTACAAAAAAATCTTAGCCAATACATCTATTCCATTTGCTTCTACTTTTTAATTAATCCACTTGCTATGGTTGATGAGTACTTGAAGGAATTTCAAGAAATAGAAATTCCATTTCTCTTGGTACGTAAAAACAACACATAGGAAGCTTGTCAATAAAAAATAAAAAAAAAATTATTCTATCATCTTAATTTATATAACCTTATTTGATTGGATATAAGAGATTAAAAAAGAAGGTAAATTTTTTGAAATTTATTTCAAAATAAGCCCCGAGGAATTACTTGGTATGGAGGATAAGATGGAATATCCTAATCGAGCCGGTGCACCGGCGGTGGCCAGGTACGGTCTTTGACCTAGGCCGGTCTACCGGGCTACCTTGCCTGGCCGGCCCAGCCCCCTACCCAACATGCTAACCCGCTATGCTTACCAATTCCGGGTCGGTACCGGTCCGATCCCTTCGTGGGCTGGTCTTATTGGGTCGAAACTGGTCCGACTCAGCCCACTTGACAGGTTTAATTGAAGGTATAACTTTAGCCTGGAAGAAATAGATACCTCCAACCAAAAGAGAATAAAGTTTACTCCTAATCATAATCCTGAACATTTCACCTTATTCTATCTAACTTGATTTTATTTTATCGCACCTAAGAGATAGAATAAATTAATTCCAAATTTATAATTTTAATACTATAATCCGAGACATCTTAATAGCTCAGTTGATTGACTACCTGAACTTTCACCTTGTTGGTGAGGGTTCGATTTCCCCACTTCGTAATCCCCTCCCCATTTCCCTACCCTCAATTTTTCTTTTTGAAAAATAAAACTAAAATTATAATCCTAAAATAATTTTGTCCGCAAACCAAACTATTCCTAAATATTTATGTGGCCGTAAAAAGAAAAAGTTTGAGAAAAGGAAGGATCCAAGGTGGAACGAGGAAGAAGCACAGATTGTGAGAGTGACAAATAGGTGATGTCAGTTTTCTGACGTATATATGCTTAGAACAATTATATAATCATGGGAAAAGATTAAGTCAAGAAAATTGACAAAGAAAAACTTATTAAAGAATTAAACAAGGAAAGTGAGGTCCAGCTAATATTATTACGAGAGAATATCATAACGTTGCAAGCAAGCAATCACAATCATTGTTATTAACATTATCATTTGTATAACACGAGCTACATTGAACAAGCTTAATCACTTATCTTAATTTGGGACTTGACCACAGTTTTACTAATCAGTCATCAAACATTAGTATTTGTATCATCAAATTGACTGCATGCGCATTTCTTTGACATGTTTGAAAATACACGAATTAGTTTTTTTTAATTTATTTATTTTAAGCCATCACCCGGGTTGTGAGCCCAAGTGTGGGGGGTTAGGCTTGACCCCGACCATGTTTATTCATCCAAAAAAAGTACAGAGTTAGAGGGGACATGCACCAAACCTCCAACAAGAAACCAACTACACAAAAAACTCCAAAAGAGGAAGAAAGGATTAGCCTATACAATATCCTTTCCTATATGCACCAAGCTTAGCTAACAAAAAAATTGCATTTCTCATATCTTCTTCTTATGGAAGGACATTGCCATTTATTGAGTTGATCTTCTCTGGGAAGTTGTTGATGAGAGGAGTAAAAGTTTCTGTTTCCACTAGAAGATGCCAATTTAATTAGCAAGAAAGTCGGCTACTTTATTAGCCTCTCAAAAACAGTGAGTAAAATTCACAGATGCTTCACTGATGCACTGATTTATGTCAAGGATGAGCTTCTTCAGTTTCATGTTGTCAGTGCGGGGCGGCTCTACCCTTTCGAATAAAAGGCGACCGCCTTATTTGAGGGGCCTAATTTTTTTTTTGGTAATAATAGATTGTAGATTTTTTCTTAAGAAATATTAAATATTTTTTTTTGGTAACAATGTAAACGATTACCATTGACAAACAAGAAACTTACATCCTAATGAGCACTTGACCACACATTGTGCCTGTCAAGCCTCCAGCAACAAAAAATACTATTTACAATTTCAGACTTTGTAAGAAAGCTCTACATTTATACTATTATTTGAAGAAAAAAATGAATTTTTTATATAAAAAGAAAGAATTATTATAAGAAGTTCGATATATCTAGAGTTCTACGCCTCAAAAAAAATTAAATGCATTGATTATATTATTAGTAAAAAAAGAAATATTAGAAGAACTCCATTATATAATTTTAAACATAGACTTTATAAAAAAAGTTATTTTTTCATAAAAACTTAAGGCCTCCGTTTGATTTTGACCTTAGATCCCGAATATGCTTGAGCCGCCCCAGTGTTAGTGCCTCTGTTGATAAGTATGTTAGCCAACACCATTGAGTCCATCTCCATGTTATAGCCGTCCCCAGACCATTATCTTTGCACAATTGAGCACCAAATTTTGCAGCTATTGCTTCTGCTTGATTGCTACTGGTACATTGAACCTTCCAGGAAATGCCATGACAAAGTCACCACGACTGTCCTTAATTATTCCACCTATAGCAGCCATTCCATCACCCCTATAGCTTCCATCGACATTGATTTTGAATCTTGCATCATCTGGTTTCTTCCAAGTTACAAGTTGGATGTTAACCTTTGGTTTTGGTCTCTCAATCTACTTGCATGTAGCAAGCCAACTGCTAAAGAATCTGCAATCTGGAAAGACAACCTTCACTACTGCTGGGATGTTCCATATTACATGGTACTCCATTTAATTGTGGTACATTTTTTGTGCTCTCCATTCTTTCCAAATTTCCCAACAAGTAATCACAGGTGCCACTTGCATGATCAGTTTGTCAATGGCATTGTTGATCTTCATGTCCCACCAATGTTGGATGATTCTTCTAATTGGTCCAGTTTGATGTTGTATGCCTAATGGGGCTCCACTATATTTCCATATGTATGTTGCCGCTTCTCCTTCTACGAATGTATGTTGGATTGAGTCTCGTGTGGGTGTCCTGCAACACAAACAATCAGCATTTGAATTGTTACCAAATCTAGAAAGTGCATCCTTGAAAGGAAGTTTGCCAAGGCAAAGCCTCCAACTCAAGAATGATATCTTAAAAGGCATTGCTTTATGCCATAGATTACACATGAAGAGTTTTTGGGTTTGGAGAGTTTAATCAACTGCCATGCACTTCTATTAGAGTAGTTGCCATCCTCAGAGCAATTCCAAATAGCACAGTCAGTAAGGTCATCAGAGCCAATCTCTATGTTACTGATGTGGAGAGCAATGTGAGGTGGTAAAACTTTGTTGAGCTTGACCAGATCCCAGTTACCATGAACAATGAAATCTTTCACAAAACTCTTAGTCATATTTCCGTCAAATATCCTGTTAGGAATCATAGCAAGGGGTCCCAAGTCTGACCAAGAGTCCCACCAAAAGTTAGAATCCCCTGCATTGATTTTACTATGAATTAGTAAATTCATTAGAAGGCAGAAAAATATGATGGACCATTACGAGGCATTATTTCTTATTGTTTTTCTCATTTCTTGTGATTTTGTCCCTTATTTTTCATTTATCTTATTTTAAAATTCAAAAAGTTTCTAAGTTAATTAACAATTGATCTTGGATCAGCTCAAGAGATAAGGATTGCTCAAAATTATATAAAAAGAAAAAATATCCATAAATTAAATGGGAACTGATTGTTGGAGCTTTTGTGTGAATGAAATTAGAACAATGACCATTGAGTTGGATTGTGAATTTTTTTTTTTAAAAAAAGTTGGATTGTGAATTGAAGCGAAGGAATGGCGTCCCACATTAGAGAAAAGAGAAGAAATATTTGGTATAAATAGAAAAGCTTTTCTATACTAGTCATTGTCGTCACTGGCTCGATTGTGAGCAATACGTGCTCTAATGTTTAGCAGGGCCTCATTGATTTTAGCAATAATAAGAAAATATTAAATACTATTTATAGAAAACATAAATTTTTTTATATAAAAAGAATGAATATTAGAAGAAATTTGATATATTTGGAATACTATGTCTCAAGAAAGATTAAATGCATTGAATATATTATCAATTGAAAAAAAAATTCTAGAAAAAATTGATTATAAAAAAATTATCAACAACTTTACATCTCAAGAAATTTATAAAGTAGACTTTATAAAAAATATATATTATTTTTTCTTAAAAGTTAAGGCCTCCATTCGATTTTGGCTTAAACCACTAATGTGCTTGAGCCGCCCTTGATTTTGAATTTGGTCAAATAATTTGACTGATTTATTTTTGAGAAAATGCATAAAATCACCCCCTCCCCTAAACTTGACAACCAAACTTACTTTAGCACTTTAACTTTACGAGCATTTAAATATCTTCCTAAACAACTTTCAAGTGAATTAAATATCACCCTAAGATTATAATATCAGTCTCAAATGGAAAGTGCATTACATACGCACCATGTCATTGCCACGTCAGGGCCACATCATTGTCACGTCAGAGCCACATAAAAAATTATTTAAATTTTTATTTTTTTCTTCCTTCCCTCCCCCCCCCCCTCCTCTCCCATAGACGCAAGAATCTGAAACATTGCCAAGAATCTGGAATTCATTAGCACCAACCAATTGAATCGAATAGATTAATTCTCTCTTATTGTGCTTTGCGATTGTGCCTTTAGGTAAGTATTTATTCAAGAATTTTTCATTAGCTAGTTTTTTTCCAATTTTCTTCTTTCATTAACCTCTATTTCAAAAGATCAAATTTTTTTAAAAATGAGTAGTTCTTCAACTTCTTCCCTTCGATTACTGCTTCCAATTCTCTCCTCATAGCACTTTTTTTTAAAGTGGATGTTCTGAATTGCTTACATGAAACTATAATAAAGGTTTCTTGAGGCAAGATGAAGCTAGGTGAAGGTTTTCCCTCCATGTAGTCGTAGACATTCTAAAAAGAAAAAAGGGAGTAGGAAATTCGAAGAAGAAAAAAGGAGGTGGATTTTCGAAGAAAAAGGGCCGACGGCAGGGGGGGGGGGGGGGGTGGAGGTTCAAAGAAAACAAAAGGGGCGGGGCGGGGGTATTTTTATTTTTTGTTTTTATTATAAATACACAGATTAGTGAGATCACTTTCTTTTTAAAAAAGAAATTACGTGCCTTTAAGTTTTTATTTTCTTTTTTTTGTCACGTCAGCCACTAAGGTATTTAATTCACATAAAAGGTGTTTAGGAGGGTATTTAAATATCCATAAAGTTAAAGTGCAAAAGTAAATTTGTCAGCCAAGTTTGAGGGTGATTTTATACATTTTCTCTTTATTCTTTAACCAAATAATTAAATTCTTTTTATTTTTTTAATTTTTTGTGTCTTTTTTCATAATGGTAATGTTATGTCCAAATGCACACGCAAGTGCACATAATCGTACAGGTATTAACATAGAACTTAACGTTCAGATATCGTACCCACAAAAACTTAAAAGATTAGGAAAAACAACAATTTTAGTCCTTGTATTATTACATAATTTCTATTTTAGTCCTTGTATTGTTAAACTTAGCATATTTAACCTTGAATTGAATAATATGGTTGGTATTAGTCCTACCACTAACGAAACAAACATAAGCAAACAGACTATTTGCTGATAAAAAGGGCACTTTCGGAATTCTTTACAAGTTTAAGTATTTTGCCTTTATTGTTTATTTTTCTTGCATTCAAGATAATGATTTTATTTCTCTCTCTTCAAGTACTTCTCACTCTAAAGTAGAACTCTTGAAGCTGAAATGGATCATATCTTCTCTTCCTTAAATATGATGTTAGTACAAAATTCATGATAGAGTTCATAACACGAGTTTATTTTGCATCGATTTTTGATTTCTCGGATTAAATTTACCCCAATTCCGAGCTAGGATTCTTATGGTTCTTTCCATCCCCTTTCGATTTTGGATTAACGGCTCCAATTCAATAGCCTAGTTCTATTTCTTGTATGTTGTTTTGATGCCCCTTTATTTTGTTTTTTCTTCTGTAAATTGGTTGCCTTTTTATTTATTTATTTACTTATTTATTTGTAATTTGAGCTCCTTGTGAGTTGGTTTTCAACTCAAAATGATGAAGGATTGGGGAATTTTGTACAGAGAAAAAGACAACGAATTGTGGTTTCAAATGGCATATTTGCAAGCTACATTTTGTAATTCAAAGAGCTGCAAAGTTCAACTCTTGATAGCCTAAATATCTATTTTATCACTTCTCATAGATGTTCAAGATCAACTTTAATCAACTCAATGAACACTTAATAATGGCATGAATTGTAGTTTGCTCTTAGAACAATTCCATGGGAAAATATCCTTTTTTTTTATGGCTCAGAGATCTGCTCATGTGTTCAAAGTGTTGGTTTGAAGATGAGAATACCTCTTAAAATAGATGGATTATGGAGAAAAAATATTTCTTTTGTAATGGCAGCAAGTCTCAAGTGAAACGGCAAATAGGATTTTTTTCTAGATTTTTTCTGGAAGCTTTTGCATTGAAATATGATAAAAACCTAAAACTATCATTCTTATTAGCAAACAGTCCATTTACTTATGTTAGTCCCGTTAGTGATAGGACTAAAACCAAGCATATTGTTTAATTCAAGGTTAAATATGCTAAGCTTAGCAACACAAGAATTAAAACTGTCGTTTTCTCAAAAGATTAATTGTCTAATATTCTTATTTCACTATTTGAAAACAAGTAATTTTTTTGAGTTTTTGATTATACTAAACTAACTAAAAAACAATAATATTTTTTTTTGGAATTTGATTGGTTTAAATAAGATGTGAGAAAAGTCATTCTTGGCTATTAAACAATCCAGTTGAGTCTTCTTATTATCTAATTTATTTATTTTCTTGAGTTATTTGTTGCAGATTAATATCACTTATTGAGTGTTTTTTCAACGACTCTAAGACTACTCGACTATTTCTAATGCCTATATTTCTATGATCGTCGGTTAATAGTGAAGTGTATGTGCGTAAGTTTTTATCTGTATCAACTAAGCAAGCTATAAGGTATATTTCTATCCTCAATAGTGAATCGTTCCCCTTTTCCTATATGGTTCACCAACAAGCCCTATTTATTCTTATTAGGGTAGCAAATTCCTTTTTTCAAGTTCAACAAGCCACATATGACCATATGGTGATCAATCAAACGAATAATTAAAATCAAGAAAAAATAAATAACTCAAAATATGGAGAACTCAATATATAAAAGATATTCGAAACTCAACTATCATGTCTTTGTCAAAATCGTAGAACAAAAGAACTTAGCTACTCATGATTCTTAAAGATGTCCAAAAATTCATGAGAAATACTGTCACGCCCCGAGTCCCATCGAGACATGATTGGCACCCGTAGCCGATAAGGCCCGAGAGAACCAACCTTTGCCTATGTTCAATCATATGCATATCATAATCATAACCACCAGTGTATAAGAACATGAAAGACGAACAAAGGAAAACATGGGACATATTTATACATACATATGAAACTTGGCCGTTGAGGCCATCCAGTCAAAACCACATATGTCTTTTACACTGTTACACCCACATCCGTCTACAAAAGCCTCTAACAAGAGCATTGACCAAAATGAAACATAAGTCGGGACAAGTCCCCGCTTTACACATATGTACAATACCAAAACATATATACACTCTGACTCGGAGAAGCCCCGAATGAGCTGGAGCTCACCAAAGAACCGCTAACACTGGCAATCTACTGGGGAAGCCTACTGGGACCTGCACCTGCAGCAAGTAAGGTAAATTCCCCGAAAGGGGTCAGTACGAAATAAGTACTGAGTATGTAAGGCTCAAATGAAACTTTGTAACACGTGAACATACTAATGAACTCAATACAAATGACTAGACAATGTGAGTAAGTCACCATGTTGCATTTTTTGGAACCAAGTGGATTGCTTTCATTACTTTTGTCACTTTCTTTACAATCAATACTCACTTGTTATCACATATGTCACAATGTACCCGGGCCCCGACTGATCAGTGGGTCTTTCATATCATATCATTGTGTTGGGATCGAGTCGAGCTAGGCTTACGCCCCTAGACTTGCCACCCATACATCAATGCATCGGGATCGAGTCGAGCTAGGCTTACGCCCCTAGACTTGCCACCCATAAATCCATATCTCGGGATCGAGTCGAGCTAGGCTTACGCCCCTAGACTTGCCACCCGTACTTGATCATTGACCACATTTGCATTACTTTGTTCATTACTTTGAGATTGATACTTTGATAGTCATAACATCACTTTGGAACTTTGGAACACAACATTGTTGGAAGCTTTGAATCATTGACCAATGAGTGAAGGACATGTGAATAAATATCAATGAGAAATATAACATTACTAGCACCATGATACCATTGGAACCATTGGACAATAATCCATGAACAAGAGACACAAGTATAGTCACTATTGAAACATTGGAACAAAACTTTATTTGAGCTTTTGGAACATTAACCATGAAGATGAAACATAAGATTCACAAATGATCAAAGAGTAGGAAATTTATAACAATGACCATTGCTAACCGGATATGGAATACCTTAGGACATTTCGGGATAGGACTAGTGACACGTCAATATGGACACTATTTCTCGTAGAAAGATACGGACTAGTAACCTTACATACCTTGGATTCGCAATACGAATCTACAACCTTAGATGCGTATACAATAATCCCGCTCCTTCTTTATGTGTCACTCTACAACATAAATACATAACGAAATTCACATTAACCACCAAGTACTTTACAAATGCATACAATGTCAATGAGTTACATGTTTGCCTTTAAACATGTCATTTCCCCTTAACAAAACCATTGATCATACTATTATTCCAAAAATTCCATAATATTCCCAACATTGACCAATACATGAAAATCAATACATTTCACCACAATACTTCTCCTTTACACTTTCTTATCCATAACACATCACAAATAATCCATCAAAGTACCTTAATACAACTCATAACACATATCGGCCAACACCCCGTACTTTTCTAACCTCACTTGATACCTTGGGATCATACCTACATAGGTGTTGAGATGTCATGCATATGTGTTTTAGAGTGTCATTGGTGAAACATTTGATATCGGACTTAACATGTGCGATTAGATCTTCGTAGGAGGTGTGTTGTGATTTCGTGGAACATTTGGGTAAGAACTCGTACATATTCTAACCTCATTTGGTGACTTTAAGTCATGTTTACTTGATGGTTAAGATCACTAAGCAAGTATTTTGTAGTGTTTTGATAAAGGATTGGACGATACGTAAACATTGGATAAGTGGCCGGAAATTTCAGCAAAGTGCTGAAACTTGCACCACTACCCTGTTTAAGGGGTGTGGCGCAAGCCACCAGCCTGCAGAAACTTCAGAGAAGGCCAGCTTCTTGCGCCACTACCCTATTTCAGGGGGTGTGGCGCAAGGCACAAACAATGTGCCCTTCCGGAGTCGTTTTGTAATGCAATTCTACGACGATTTCTAAATGGTTTCTTATGGTTCTTTGGAGTTATTTGAGCATTGTTAAAGCTTCAAACACTTCAACCCACTTCTACATACTCCTACGTGATCAAATCATGAAATGTGAATAGTGATCCAAAATGTTCAATGAAGCCAAGGGCGACTAGAATTCCAATTTTTGCGATCGAGGCGACGAATGAGAATCTTTTAAGAGAATGTTGTCGTGACATTATGAAATTATGTAAACATGAGATATATGGTGAATAATGCATGAAACTTGTTGGGTTAAATGGATATGTCTTCTTGGGCCAAATTAAGGCCCAAAAGTGGAAGAAAAATACATGGCCCAAATGGGTCAAAAGACCCATTCTTCCATTTGACCTTCTAGACAACATTATTAAATGCCAAGAATTGGCTAAGTACAACATGAGAGGCCTATATAAAGGGGCAAATCAGATTTTTTATTGTCCAAAACCTCTCATGCCTTGAAAACATTTTTCTCAACATTTCTCATTTCCAAACCCTAAAGCAAAATAATTCCTTGGGACTCCTTGGACAAGATCAACATATTCCAAGCCTTGGTAAGTATTTATTTTCATGGATTAATATCTTATATGCATAAAAGAATATGTATATCATGTTGGTTGTGCTTGGAAAAGTTGGTCATGGTACTTGGTGATTTTGTATGAGATTTGTGGTATATGGAATTCAAGTGTGAATTAGGCCTTGTGCCTTTGATGAAAAAGCATGGTATGGACAAAATATGAACAAGTATGGTGTTATTTTTGGTATTAAACTTGTTCTTATCTATAAGTGGAAATTGTGGGATTTTGGCCGATATGTGTTATGAGTTGTATTAAGGTACTTTGATGGATTATTTGTGATGTGTTATGGATAAGAAAGTGTAAAGGAGAAGTATTGTGGTGAAATGTATTGATTTTCATGTATTGGTCAATGTTGGGAATATTATGGAATTTTTGGAATAATAGTATGATCAATGGTTTTGTTAAGGGGAAATGACATGTTTAAAGGCAAACATGTAACTCATTGACATTGTATGCATTTGTAAAGTACTTGGTGGTTAATGTGAATTTCGTTATGTATTTATGTTGTAGAGTGACACATAAAGAAGGAGCGGGATTATTGTATACGCATCTAAGGTTGTAGATTCGTATTACGAATCCAAGGTATGTAAGGTTACTAGTCCGTATCTTTCTACGAGAAATAGTGTCCATATTGACGTGTCACTAGTCCTATCCCGAAATGTCCTAAGGTATTCCATATCCGGTTAGCAATGGTCATTGTTATAAATTTCCTACTCTTTGATCATTTGTGAATCTTATGTTTCATCTTCATGGTTAATGTTCCAAAAGCTCAAATAAAGTTATGTTCCAATGTTTCAATAGTGACTATACTTGTGTCTCTTGTTCATGGATTATTGTCCAATGGTTCCAATGATATCATGGTGCTAGTAATGTTATATTTCTCATTGATATTTATTCACATGTCCTTCACTCATTGGTCAATGATTCAAAGCTTTCAACAATGTTGTGTTCCAAAGTTCCAAAGTGATGTTATGTCTATCAAAGTATCAATCTCAAAGTAATGAACAAAGTAATGCAAATGTGGTCAATGATCAAGTACGGGTGGCAAGTCTAGGGGCGTAAGCCTAGCTCGACTCGATCCCGAGATATGGATTTATGGGTCGCAAGTCTAGGGGCGTAAGCCTAGCTCGACTCGATCCCGATGCATTGATGTATGGGTGGCAAGTCTAGGGGCGTAAGCCTAGCTCGACTCGATCCCAACACAATGATATGATATAAAAGACCCACTGATCAGTCGGGGCCCGGGTACATTGTGACATATGTGATAACAAGTGAGTATTGATTGTAAAGAAAGTGAAAAAAGTAATGAAAGCAATCCACTTGGTTCCCAAAAATGCAACATGGTGACTTACTCACATTGTCTAGTCATTTGTATTGAGTTCATTAGTATGTTCATGTGTTACAAAGTTTCATTTGAGCCTTACATACTCAGTACTTATTTCGTACTGACCCCTCTCGGGGAATTTACCTTACTTGCTGCAGGTGCAGGTCCCAGTAGGCTTCCCTAGTAGATTGCCAGTGTTAGCGGTTCTTTGGTGAGCTCCAGCTCATTCGGGGCTTCTCCGAGTCAGAGTGTATATATGTTTTGGTATTGTACATATGTGTAAAGCGGGGACTTGTCCCGACTTATGTTTCATTTTGGTCAATGCTCTTGTTAGAGGCTTTTGTAGATGGATGTGGGTGTAACAGTGTAAAAGACATATGTGGTTTTGACTGGATGGCCTCAACGGCCAAGTTTCATATGTATGTATAAATATGTCCCATGTTTTCCTTTGTTCGTCTTTCATGTTCTTATACACTGGTGGTTATGATTATGATATGCATATGATTGAACATAGGCAAAGGTTGGTTCTCTCGGGCCTTATCGGCTACGGGTGCCAATCATGTCTCGATGGGACTCGGGGCCTTAGGAACATTCGTCCTCGAATGTTAGCAACATTGTCTTATATACAACAAATGCATCTTTACTTTAACATACCTATACACACTCACATAATGCTTTTAAATACTTACTTGTTATTGTTCCACCTCCGCACTGTGAACTTCTTGGTCCATTTGAAATAGATGGGGATACTTGGATTTCATCATTTCTTCCGCTTCCCATGTGATCTCCTCTACGTGTTGGTTTCTCCAAAGGACTTTGACGGATGCTATGTCTTTATTTCTCAATCTCTTCACTTGTCGATCTAGGATAGCAATGGGCACCTCTTCATAAGTGAGATCCTCTGTAACTTGAACATCCTCTACGGGAACAATACGAGACGGATCTCCTAGGCATTTCCGAAGCATCGATACATGAAATACCGGATGGACTGAGAAAAGTTCTTGAGGTAAGGCTAATTCATATGCGACTTGTCCAAATCTTCTAATAACTTCATAGGGGCCTAATTAACGTGGACTCAACTTCCCTTTCTTTCCGAACCGCATTACCCCTTTCATCGGTGACACCTTTAAAAACACCCAATCACCTATGGCGAATTCAAGCCCTCTTCTTCTAACATCGGCATATGACTTGTGACGACTTGAGCCGTTTGTAACCGTTGTTGGATAACTTTAACTTTCTCCATGGCTTGGTGAACAATATCTGGCCCAAGTAAAGCAGTTTCACCTGCTTCAAACCATCCAATTGGTGATCTACATTTCCTTCCGTACAAAGCTTCATAAGGTGCCATTTTGATACTTGAATGATAGCTATTGTTATACGCAAATTCAATAAGAGGCAAATGGTCATCCCAACTGCCTTGAAAATCTAATGCGCAAGCTCGTAGCATATCTTCAAGTGTCTGAATAGTATGTTCGGCTTGTCCATCAGTCTGAGGATGGAAAGCCGTACTCAAATTCACCTGAGTACCCAAACTCCGCTGAAAAGATTTCCAGAAGTATGCTGTGAACTGTACTCCTCTGTCGGATATGATAGAAAGTGGAATACCATGTAACCTCACTATTTCTTTAACATACAACTTCGCATAATCCTCAGCTGTATAGGTCGTCTTGACAGGTAGAAAATGCTCTGACTTGGTAAGTCGGTCCACTATGACCCATATAGAATCAAACTTCCGCAATGTATGAGGCAAACCCGTAATGAAATCCATATTAATCATATCCCACTTCCAGACTGGAAGATTGTTACATTGCATATAACCTCCCGGTTTCTGATGTTCCACTTTCACTTGTTGACAATTTGGGCATTGCGCGACAAATTCTGCAATGTTCTTTTTCATGTTGCCCCACCAATACACTTCTTTCAATTCATGGTACATTTTAGTAGCACCCGGGTGAATGGAATAGCGCGAATGGTGCGCCTCTGTCATTATTCGTGTCCTCAGCTTATCTACGTCCGGTACACATATTCTCCCTTGACATTGAAGTACTCCTTCCGGTGTAATATCAAATGCCTTGGTCAAATTCTGCTGCACATTCTCCTTTAGCTGTAATAAAATAGAATCCGCAAATTGCTTCTCTTTCACTTCAGCTATCAAAGAGGATTCTGCTGCATTCTGCACAATAACTCTATCATCGGATGATTCAATAAGGCGAACTCCCAAGCTCGCTAACTGATTCAAATCTTTGATTATCTCACGCTTTTCATTCAACTGACCACTAGTGCTTTCGACTGCCTTACGGCTCAATGCATCAGCTACGACATTTGCTTTGCCTGGGTGATAAAGAATATCAATGTCATAATCTTTGAAGAGCTCTAACCACCTACGTTGCCTCAAATTGAGTTCCTTTTGCTTAAAAAGATATTGCAAGCTTTTGTGAGCCGTATAGATGTCAACATGAACCCCATATAAATAATGACGCCATATCTTTAAAGCAAAAACTACCGCTGCCAATTCAAGATCATGTGTGGGATAGTTTTTCTCATGTGGCCGCAACTGTCGTGAGGCATATGCTATCACCCGACCATGCTGCATCAACACACATCCAAGACCAATCCCGGAAGCATCGCAATACACTGCATAGCCTTCCGTGCCTTCGGGAAGTACTAACACTGGTGTGGACGTCAACTTATCTTTCAATTGTTGGAAACCTCTTTCACATGCATCATTCCATTGAAATTTAATTGCCTTGTGAGTTAACTTTGTCAATGGTGCCGCAATAGAAGCAAACCCTTCTACAAATCTTCGGTAATAACCTGTCAAACCCAGAAAACTGCGAATCTCTGTGGGTGTCGTAGGCCTCGGCCAATTTTTCACTGCTTCTATCTTTTGTGTATCAACCTGGATCCCTTCATCTGACACAATGTGACCCAAGAACGCTACTGATTTCAACCAAAACTCACATTTGGAGAACTTTGCATACAACTTCCGTTCACGAAGAATCTGTAACACTTGTCGTAAGTGATTAGCATGGTCCTACGGTGATCTTGAATAAACTAGGATGTCATCTATAAATACTGTCACGAACACGTCTAAGAATGGCTTAAACACCCTATTCATCAAATCCATAAACACAGCCGGTGCATTTGTTAGTCCAAAGGACATAACTAAAAATTCATAATGACCATACCGTGTTCGGAAAGCAGTCTTGGGCACATCTTCTTCTCTAACTCTGACTTGATGGTAACCCGACCTCGAGTCAATTTTCAAAAAACATTTGGCACCTTGTAACTGATCAAACAAATCATCAATGCGAGGAAGGGGATATTTGTTCTTGATCGTCACTTTATTCAACTGTCGGTAGTCAATGCACATCCTCAATGTGCCATCTTTCTTACGTACGAATAATACCGGTGCACCCCACGGGGACATACTAGGCCTAGTGAAGCCTTTGTCCAGCAAATCTTTCAATTGTTCCTTCAATTCACGCAACTCCGTTGGAGCCATTCTATATGGAGGAATAGAAATAGGCTGAGTGCCTGGAATCACATCAATGCCGAATTCCACTTCCCGTTCTGGGGGTAAACCTGGCAGATCTTCTGGAAATACATCAAGAAATTCATTGACTATCGGTACTGACTGTGGAGTTAATGGTTCCACATCATTATCTTTCACTCGTACCAAGTGACATATGTACCCCTTAGCAATCATTTTTCTGGCTTTCAAATAAGAAATAAATCTTCCTCGTGGTGCCCCTACATTACCCTGCCATTCAAGAACATTTTCTTGTGGAAAACAAAATTGCACCTTCTTGGCCCGGCAATCTACCGTAGCATAACAAGAGGCCAGCCAATCCATTCCCATAATTACATCAAAATCCACCATGTCCAATTCAATGAGATCGGCCAACGTATCATGATCACACACAGTTGTGACACAATTACGATACAATCTCTTTGCAACAATAAAGTCACCAACCGGTGTAGACACTTCAATGGATTTAATTAATAATTTCGGTGCCTTTGCAAATTTTGCCGCAACCAATGGAGTAACATAGGAAAATGTAGAACCTGGGTCAATTAGTGCATATACATTATGTGAGAATATGGATAATGTACCTGTGACAACATCAGGGGAAGCCTCTGAATTTTGGCGGTCCACCAAAGCATAAATGCGATTCTGGACCCCGCTAGTACTGGCTGCTCCTCTGGCACCTCTACCACGACCAATAGGCTGCAACCCTCGGCCCTGTGAAGGAACCGATGCTGAAGACGCAACAGCCGACCCAGCTGGTCGTGCTATACCACCCATGCTCCGCTGTGGACACTCTCTCGCTATATGTCCCGGCATACCACACCAAAAGCAGACATTCGTCCCTGTCCGACATGTACCTGTGTGCATACGCCCGCAGTGCTGACACTGCTGACGAGGAAAACCTGCTGACTGTGATCCATGCCCCCCACTACTCTGCCCAGCTGAACCACCTCTAAACCCTCGAGACTGAGAATAAGCACTCCCTGTGGAATAAGAGAATGACGGTCTAGGTGGTCTAGGAAACATGCGGGGCCTAGAGCCTCCTTGGGACATCATAGGTGGTCCCATAGGTCTAGCCCTTTTGGACTGTCCCCTATCAAACTCATGCACTCTTCTTCTCTGTCGCTGGTCTTCCATTTTCTGAGCAAAGGCCTGGATTCGAGCAATGTCCATGTCCCTATTCAAGGCCGCAATAGTGCAATCCCGTACCAAATATGGCTCTAGTCTGTCCACATATCTATGGACCCTGTCAGTCATCGTAGCCACAACATTTGGCGCATATCGAGCCAAGGAATTAAATTGCAAGCTATATTCCCTGACGCTCAAATTTCCTTGACGGAGATTTAGGAATTGATCCGAACGTGCCTCACGGATCTCATAGGGCAAGTAATGATCAAGTAAAGCCACTTTAAACTCTTCCCAAGTAGGTGGGGTTGCATCCATATCACGGGATTTCTTCCAATCTTCGTACCACAATATTGCTTCTCCTTTCAATCTATATGCAGCAAGTTCCACTGTTTCTATACCTGTCACATGTATAACTTTCAATGCCCTCTGAATTTGATCCACGAAGTCCTGTGGATCTGCTTTTGGATCTGCCCCTGTGAAGATAGGAGGGTCCAATTTGAGGAAATCCTGTGTTCTGCGACTTGCTACTCTAGCCGCATCATCATCATGTGCCATTGGACCAGCTCTTCCTTGACTCTGGGCTGCCACTAACTGTGTTAACATCTGAACTGCATTCCTAAGATCCTGGTCTGTGGCATTCGTCGGTGGTTCCACGGGCACTTCCCTTCTTCTCGGCTCTTCTGGAGCTGAAGAAGTAGAAGAAGCTCGCGTTGCAAACTCAGTTTCAGCCCCACCTTGATTAACTTGTTCCGGTGGTGGTCTACTTGTTCCTTCACCAGCAATTCTATTTATCAGCTTACTTTTACCTTTTCCTCTTCCTCTTTTAGTGTTCGGCATTTTGACTATACCAAAGAAAAATAATTACTAAGATCAGATACAATGCAACTGACAACATTGGCTCTATTGCACGATCTAGAATGAAGAAAAGAAACAACATCCTAAATGTCCCGTAGCCTCCTACTTATAAATGTGGTGCACAACACATCGATAAGTAAGACTCTACTCAGACACGGCTTTGTAGACACCCTTAGAACGACTGCTCTGATACCACTTTTGTCACGCCCCGAGTCCCATCGAGACATGATTGGCACCCTTAGCCGATAAGGCCCGAGAGAACCAACCTTTGCCTATGTTCAATCATATGCATATCATAATCATAACCACCAGTGTATAAGAACATGAAAGACGAACAAAGGAAAACATGGGACATATTTATACATACATATGAAACTTGGCCGTTGAGGCCATCCAGTCAAAACCACATATGTCTTTTACACTGTTACACCCACATCCGTCTACAAAAGCCTCTAACAAGAGCATTGACCAAAATGAAACATAAGTTGGGACAAGTCCCCGCTTTACACATATGTACAATACCAAAACATATATACACTCTGACTCGGAGAAGCCCCGAATGAGCTGGAGCTTACCAAAGAACCGCTAACACTGGCAATCTACTGGGGAAGCCTACTGGGACCTGCACCTGCAGCAAGTAAGGTAATTCCCCGTGAGGGGTCAGTACGAAATAAGTACTGAGTATGTAAGGCTCAAATGAAACTTTGTAACACATGAACATACTAATGAACTCAATACAAATGACTAGACAATGTGAGTAAGTCACCATGTTGCATTTTTTGGAACCAAGTGGATTGCTTTCATTACTTTTGTCACTTTCTTTACAATCAATACTCACTTGTTATCACATATGTCACAATGTACCCGGGCCCCGACTGATCAGTGGGTCTTTCATATCATATCATTGTGTTGGGATCGAGTCGAGCTAGGCTTACGCCCCTAGACTTGCCACCCATACATCAATGCATCGGGATCGAGTCGAGCTAGGCTTACGCCCCTAGACTTGCCACCCATAAATCCATATCTCGGGATCGAGTCGAGCTAGGCTTACGCCCCTAGACTTGCCACCCATACTTGATCATTGACCACATTTGCATTACTTTGTTCATTACTTTGAGATTGATACTTTGATAGTCATAACATCACTTTGGAACTTTGGAACACAACATTGTTGGAAGCTTTGAATCATTGACCAATGAGTGAAGGACATGTGAATAAATATCAATGAGAAATATAACATTACTAGCACCATGATACCATTGGAACCATTAGACAATAATCCATGAACAAGAGACACAAGTATAGTCACTATTGAAACATTGGAACATAACTTTATTTGAGCTTTTCGAACATTAACCATGAAGATGAAACATAAGATTCACAAATGATCAAAGAGTAGGAAATTTATAACAATGACCATTGCTAACCGGATATGGAATACCTTAGGACATTTCGGGATAGGACTAGTGACACGTCAATATGGACACTATTTCTCGTAGAAAGATACGGACTAGTAACCTTACATACCTTGGATTCGCAATACGAATCTACAACCTTAGATGCGTATACAATAATCCCGCTCCTTCTTTATGTGTCACTCTACAACATAAATACATAACGAAATTCACATTAACCACCAAGTACTTTACAAATGCATACAATGTCAATGAGTTACATGTTTGCCTTTAAACATGTCATTTCCCCTTAACAAAACCATTGATCATACTATTATTCCAAAAATTCCATAATATTCCCAACATTGACCAATACATGAAAATCAATACATTTCACCACAATACTTCTCCTTTACACTTTCTTATCCATAACACATCACAAATAATCCATCAAAGTACCTTAATACAACTCATAACACATATCGGCCAAAATCCCACAATTTCCACTTATAGATAAGAACAAGTTTAATACCAAAAATAACACCATACTTGTTCATATTTTGTCCATACCATGCTTTTTCATCAAAGGCACAAGGCCTAATTCACACTTGAATTCCATATACCACAAATCTCATACAAAATCACCAAGTACCATGACCAACTTTTCCAAGCACAACCAACATGATATACATATTCTTTTATGCATATAAGATATTAATCCATGAAAATAAATACTTACCAAGGCTTGGAATATGTTGATCTTGTCCAAGGAGTCCCAAGGAATTATTTTGCTTTAGGGTTTGGAAATGAGAAATGTTGAGAAAAATGTTTTCAAGGCATGAGAGGTTTTGGACAATAAAAAATCTGATTTGCCCCTTTATATAGGCCTCTCATGTTGTACTTAGCCAATTCTTGGCATTTAATAATGTTGTCTAGAAGGTCAAATGGAAGAATGGGTCTTTTGACCCATTTGGGCCATGTATTTTTCTTCCACTTTTGGGCCTTAATTTGGCCCAAGAAGACATATCCATTTAACCCAACAAGTTTCATGCATTATTCACCATATATCTCATGTTTACATAATTTCATAATGTCACGACAACATTCTCTTAAAAGATTCTCATTCGTCGCCTCGATCGCAAAAATTGGAATTCTAGTCGCCCTTGGCTTCATTGAACATTTTGGATCACTATTCACATTTCATGATTTGATCACGTAGGAGTATGTAGAAGTGGGTTGAAGTGTTTGAAGCTTTAACAATGCTCAAATAACTCCAAAGAACCATAAGAAACCATTTAGAAATCGTCGTAGAATTGCATTACAAAACGACTCCGGAAGGGCACATTGTTTGTGCCTTGCGCCACACCCCCTGAAACAGGGTAGTGGCGCAAGAAGCTGGCCTTCTCTGAAGTTTCTGCAGGCTGGTGGCTTGCGCCACACCCCTGAAACAGGGTAGTGGTGCAAGTTTCAGCACTTTGCTGAAATTTTCGGCCACTTATCCAATGTTTACGTATCGTCCAATCCTTTATCAAAACACTACAAAATACTTGCTTAGTGATATTAACCATCAAGTAAACATGACTTAAAGTCACCAAATGAGGTTAGAATATGTACGAGTTCTTACCCAAATGTTCCACGAAATCACAACACACCTCCTACGAAGATCTAATCGCACATGTTAAGTCTGATATCAAATGTTTCACCAATGACACTCTAAAACACATATGCATGGCATCTCAACACCTATGTAGGTATGATCCCAAGGTATCAAGTGAGGTTAGAAAAGTACGGGGTGTTACAAATACAAGAAGGATTAAGGAAAAGAAAATATACCAAAAGAAATATGTCTACCGTAGCTTCACGCTCAAAAATATTGTTCAATCTTTTTTCTCCCGTAAAAACTTCTATTTATAGAGTTTTGTATATCTAAGAATTAAAAAAATCGAGTCCAAATCAGACTAGAAAAATAATGTCTTGCGCCACTCTTACAAAGCAAAGGTGTGGCGGAAGAAGCCAAAACAGATTCTGCAGTAGGTTTCTGGTTGTACCAGCCCTTCCAAAGCAAAATCTTTCTTCTTTGTGCCACTTTTACAAAGCAAGCAGTGGTGCAACTACTGTTATTGATGCCGATGTTTTGCATCATCTCTTCATCCTCCTTCGAATCTTGACGAACTACCTTGAGTTGCTTTCTTTTTTGGCAAAATACTTTCAAACAACAAAATCACGACATTACACACAACATACTCAACACAACGTCCCACACTTAGATTTTTACTCGTCCTCGAGCAAGTATTAAAGCTCAACACCTTAGGCTAAGGTTATTTTAACCAATCCAACATGCAGTTCCTCCAAACATTCATTCCTTCACAGTTTCAAGAATGTAAAAATAATTACAACCTCGGCAAGATGTCTTAACCATAAGAACCGACTCACTTACAAACATATAGACAAAAACTTTTGTATTTCCTAACAAATTGATCAAACATTTCACCTATTCTTAGACAAACATTTCAGGATCTTTGATTAATTTTTAAGTTTAGGGAGCAATGATTCATCAACCAAATATTGGGGATTGAAGATTAGAGCAAAGTTTATGAGAATTTCTTACTCCTTTTTTTTAATTTCTTCATTATAATGAGATACTTGGTATTAGTTTGATGCGTTTTCATTTGAATATTAATATTAGAAATAAAAAATTATTATAATTTTTTATTATTGTCTTATTGCTTCTATGTTATCAAATACTTATTGTTTTATGGGTTCTTTTTTAACTTAATTAATTCTATGCTTTTATTTTCAAGGGAATGATCAATTTCGTGACATATTCTTTTAGCTTTAATTAAACTCGAGAGAGAAAATAAGGATTGAACTAGATTAATGTACATGATTTGGGATTTTTAAATCTTATCTAATAAATTTAATCTATAAATAAGAAGAATCTAAGTGTAGCCTATACTTGGATAATTTTAGTGTCTCATAGTCTAATCGATGAAAACTAGTTAATATAAAACTCACTAAGTAGTTGAGAAATACTAATAGGATAATTAAGTTCCAAGGCTAATTGTTAGACCTACAATTAAAGAGTGATGGTGAATTAAATGCAATGAATCGTTCTTAATCTTAGTTGATCTAGAAGATTATGTTAGCCTCTACATCCTAAATCTCTATATATCCCAGTTCACCCAAAAGCTCCCAAAAAAAAAAAATCGATGAAAAAAAATTCTATATTGCTTACCATCAATTGAATCAATTCCATAAATCAATGTCATGTTCAGGTCAATTATGTTAGGCTCGTTATCACTAGCACTCTCAATATACTAGAGCAAATGAGATCCAATAATACTGAGCCCATTTTAGTAAAAACTGAACCTCATCAATGAAGAACATGACGTGTAGTGGTGAAAAAAAATGAACCAGATGAATAACATATAGAATTTACATCATATGATTGGTACAATTCTCACATGGATTGCCCGATCTAGAAGATCTCAAAAAGCAAATTCAAAAGCAGCATGAGATAAAAAATTAAATGTTGTATTGATTTTTTTTAAAAACAAACATAATTTAATAAGGTTTGTCCTACTTGAAGATCTTATGAATATGATGTCCAAATTGTTATTATATTAAGGTTGTTGATGGACTTTTCTTTTAAATAAAATCTTTGATTTAGGATACGAAGTTTAAAATTGAAGAAAAAATCACACAATACAAGTCATTGTGTAAATTTCCTTTCCAAATCTTTGTGTAGATATATATTTTGTTATGAAGTCACTCTTCACCCTAGCTTCTGTTGTAGGTAAAGCACTGCATAGGAACATGACTACCATTAATAAGACTAGACCTAGTTATGTCAGAATCAAGATTCAAAGTAATCTTAAAGCAAATCTTTCTAAATATGTCAAAATGGAGATAGAAAATGAAGACACATTAGCGATTCAAGTGGAAAAGGTTAAAATACAGTATGATGTCTTATCAAATACTATAAAAAAAAATGTGAACTGTAGGATCATAATAAAGATGAATGTAGGATTCTACATCCTGAAATGAGAAAAGCATTAAAAAATGAGGAGAAATAAAGTATTGGTAATAATCCAAACACATAACAGAGAAACATTTATTCCCCTAAAATGTTATCAAGTGGGAAATAGATAAAAGGATAATAATAATGAAAGTGCAAAAAAGGACAATAAACCTGATAGGTTTATCAATAACAATCCTGATAATGCAATTCACACCAATAACAAATTTGCCCTTGTTGAGTAGACAAAGTTGAAGACAATCAACAAATGTAAAAGAAAGCTATGAAGGTTGGAGATGTAGTTAACAATGCAATAGTAAATAATCAATTAATAAAAAGAAAGTATACCACCTGTATGAACAGGATTTTAGCACAAAAATAATTATAAATTTGAAAGAGGATAAGAATCAGTCAAAGAATTCAAACACTAAAAAGTGATTGAAAAATCATTTACAAACAAAGAAGAAGAGAAAAACCAAAAATGAGAAGAAAAAATTAAAAGGATAAAAAAAGCACTTTTATCGGAAGGGAAATTCACAGAAGTGATCACGGAAGATACAACAATAAAAAGAAAAGCATGGAATACTAGAGGAGGAGATAAGGGCAAAAAAAAACATACTATACCTGAGAAAATCATAAAAAGACAAAAAGGAGATCATAACACTACTGAAAAATAGGAGAGAGATGCTATTGTAGTGGCATCTCTGCCACTTTTTGTAGATCCCATTCCAGACTTACCAAAAACAGACAACATGAAGATAACATCATATCCACTTGTCATCGATGTAGAGGAATTAGTACAACTAGCACTTCGTAGTCATTAGAAACACCATAGCAAGAAGAATTTACTAGTTAAATCTTCCCTGCAATAGTAATCATATTGCTTCCCGGAATTGGATGCAAGATCTATATAAGAAGATGAAGAGGAAAACATTGAATAGACTAAAAGCTAGTAATGAGACTTCTATTCTGCCGCTTCTGTCATCCTATCTAGTAAGAGCCTCTAAATCTATGTTTGGTGTAATCAATAGTTTAATTGGGCTCGATTTACTGAAGAAGAAGGGCTGCTAAGCCAAATAGAAAGCCTTGAACTACCAGGACAGTAGCAAATGTGGCTTCTGAAAATGATAAGGTGATGATACAACCGTGGAATAAAAATTGTGCCTCGATAAGAAGCCCCGCATCTAGCATGTGGATTCCAAAGCTGTGAAAAAACTGTAGGTTCATGACCTGCTTTACGCCTCATAATCTTGAATTGGTAGCTTAACATGCATATATCTTTTCGAAGGCAAAAAACAATAGAAAGGAGAAGAAGCAAGGATAGAGTGAAGTATCATAACCTACTAGGGTAGTGCCAAAAAGAGGAGTCAACAATCTCAATGTGAAATAATTTTAAAAGCTTTTTATATGTAATAGCTGATTTGTCAGAACTCGGCAGGCCTTTCATAGGCTTGAAATTCTTAACAAACATCATAGGTTTTTTCTAGTTGTTTTGATGAAACCATTCCAGCTATCAACAAATGTAAAAAGAGATTGAAGATAACCATGGCTGGGTCAAACTGTAATGATAAAATATTGAAGATTTGATGAAAATTTGTAAATTCTCATGTTAATTCAACTCTTGTGTTAAATGACTAGAATTCGTGTAACTTTGGTTTGAATTTTTTTCATGTATTGATGGTGAAGCCTAGGCCATTTTCTCCTTTCAAAAGTTCTCTAAATAAAGTATAAGCATATGACTTTCTCTCTCACCAAAATTCCTTTAAAATTATGTAAAAAAATTGAATGTGACACACAAGAAGAACATGAAATTTCCTCCGGATGTTGTGCGACACATAACCATAGCACCAAACCAATATGAGATTTTCTCCAGATATCATGCGACATAACCGTATCAAGAAAGTGCTTGAATTGTTCTATTTTATTCCATGTGATGGTCATGTGACACATGCATGACTCTTGTTTAGTTCCTATGATATTTTATTTTATCTATTTTTAATTTGTATTATAAGTTCCATTATCCTGTTCACTGAGTCCCATGCTATATCATACATCTAATAACATATTTTAAACACTTTGTTACCTTCAAGTGAGTTTTAACTAATTATAAAACATTACAACACTTTACAAAAGAAAAAAATTCTTCATATAGTAGTATCTTTTTGGTACATTTTTCAGTTGATATATTGGTAAATTTGGAAGAATCATCACTTACTTCTACTTAGAGGTAGGGACACATCTAGAAGCTGACATATGAGTGTTGATCAAATCCAACAACTTTAATTCAAACATCATATGTTCGAAACAAAAAAATAAAAATGCAATTACTAATATTATCTAAAGGTGCTATTCTAAAATTTATAATCGTGAAATTCAAATCATACCCCCTCTCCCCCTCCGGGGGTGGTTAGGGGTGTAATCAGTTTTTAAAATGATTCCTCAACCAAAATAGACACTAGTATTATTAATTTGTTCATAAAAGAACATTATCTTTCAAATTTTAGACAAAATTTAATTTAGATTTTTGTTTTATCTTTAGTAACATTCTTTTACATCCACATAAATATTATGACATGTATAAGACCACAAATATCAATAGTTTGATAACACTATATTATATTATGATATATTTAAGAACTAAGATCTCAAATTTCAAAATTTTGTATTTTTTTAAAATTTCGTATCCAATCAAACACGCCATATAAATTGAAAAGAGAATGAGTATTCAGTAATCCTATTACTCCCCCCCGTTCAGAAGTACTAATCACTTATTTTCTAATTGATTTTTATTTTTACTTGTCATTTTTGACATATCAAAAAACGATTAATTTTTTCCCTATTTTACCCTTAATTTATTGCTTAGCATTGAGTTAATGCCATGAAAAATTGAGCAAAACTTTTTGAAAACCTCAATGATCAATTTCAACTGTAATACCAATGCTAATTTGGGAATTGAAAACTTAATTCAAAAGCTACACTTTATATTTTGATTTGAAATAATTTTTTTGAAAAGCTTATGACCATCTCTTATAAGAAATGGATAAAAATACATTGGAGGAAACATTTGGAATTTCAAAAAATGTTAAAGTAGAGGACTCACTTAAGTTGGTTGAAGATTCAAAAATTAAAGAAAGAGACGTATGAACTACTCCTATACTGCTCTATCCAATATAAAATGTATTGATATGCACAAAATAATTAGTACTCCTTTGAAAGTTGGAACTTGACTCTAATAAATATATTTGAGACTTATATCAATTAATAGGTATAATATGGTAAATTTATTATGCCAATTATTATTTTCTTAATAGGTGTGTCAGGTCAAAAATGACAAATAATTTTGAACGGAGAGAGTATCCATATCTTAATAGTTTCATTATTTGAGGGACACATTGATCTTTTTCTTATTTCTCGTAGCCACTTTTTTCTGAAAATAGACTGGCCTCCTAGAAATAACCATCTTTAAATTAGTGCACTTTAACTCAACTGAATTGCTTCAAAGTCTATATATATAAAAGGAAATTATTTCGTCTAGTACAGCCAAGTACACTATATATAAAAGCAGTGATTTAAAGATTGGAACGCAGATTGCCAGAATCCAAAATGTGTCTTTATGATTTCTTTCAAGTAAATTATTGATAGTGTCCATACCCATTTAATGGAAAAGAAAAATAAAAATGAATAACAAAATACAAGTAGCTTGTGGGCAACAACACTTGGTTTTGGTAGGTGACAATTTGCTGGGTAGATTTGCAAATTGTCAAGTTGCACAACTTGCAACAAATCCTAACAAGATTTGCAAATTGTCAAGTTGCACAACTTGCAACAAATCCAAGCAAGATTTGCAAATTATCAAGTTGCACAACTTGCAACAAATCCAAACATTTTGATTGGATGATATGTTGGTCATCTTTCCTATAAATAGGAGGCATCATTTCCTCATTTGGAACACATCCAAAAACAACAACTAAGAAGTAGTTGTGGAGAGCATCTCATAGAGAGTGTGAGAAAATAGTGTGTGAGAAAAAATAGAGAGTGTGAGCGGTATTATAGTGATGTGGAAAAAATCAAAAGAGGGTTATTTCTTTTGAGTGTGTAGTGGTTCCTGGAGTCTTTACTCGAACCTACAAAGTGTAAAATTGTCACGACCCAATTCTGAGTCATGATGGCGCCTATCGTAACCCACCAATAGGCAAGCCAAACCCTAGCCCGGAGCGACAAGCGACGGGCTAACGGGCGGAATCTCATAAAATAGAGAAGTAGAAGTAACCATATTTATAAACATGCTATAACGCTAAAGACAGAATCTGCCAAGACTGAGAAGGAAGAGGACAGTATATAAAGTCAAGAACCCTTCCCAAGACCTGGTGAGGTCGGTACAAGAGCCACTACTACACATGTCCAAAATACAAAACAAAAACCAAATATATACAACAAGTAATATAGTCTCGAAAGCAAAAGACTATACAGTGGAAGATAGAGTAGGATCTGCCTCGAATGTCAGTAAGCTCACCCTGCTCCGGAGTCAATGCTAAGAAAAGAGTCACGTCACCACCGTCGACTAGTGCCTGGATCTGCATCGGGGAAAAGATGCAGAAGTGCAGTATGAGTACCGGGGCAACGGGTACTCAGTAGGCATCATCGGCCGACTGAGCTTAATGTAATATAAACAGGCTAAAGTACGGGGGTACATGCTAAGTTTGGTATAACTATAAATAATAAGTATATAAGTAGCGGTTGAGGCGTATAGACATGCTCAGGAGAAAAATAAATGTGATACTGAATGACGAGTAAATAAATGCATAGATAAACACACAAGTCAAACATAACCTATCTGGGCCCCCATAAACCCGATAGGCACACGAAAGAAAACAATAACCCAACCTGGCCCCCATAAATCGGTGGGACACACAAGAATAATAAATGCATAGTCACCAGTGTCTCGAGGCTGTGTCAGTATCCAGTAACCACAATAACCAACAAGGGTGCACCGGGCTTGAACCGGCACCAATGGGTAATAACAAGAGGCCAGACGCCGGAATCGAACCGGAAGCAGTGGGTAATAACAAGAGGCCACATATATATATCATATCTGCCGGACTCGAATCGAAACTCATATAACAACAGTATCATGATCACGGTACCCAGTACCAAAACTCTCCAATCACATCATAACTAGATGCCGGACTCGAACCGGGACTCATAACAATCAGTGGCCGGACTCGAACCGGAACTCATAGTGTATCACAATCCGGGGCCGGACTCGAACCGGAACACCCAATAGTCAATAACCAAAATCATCATACCTGAATCAGTAGCCGAACTCGAACCGGAACTTATCATAGCCAGTAACCAGAACAGAATCAAATGTCATATCATATCAGATAAACGGGAAAACATGCTAGTCCGTCCCAGGCCGAAACTGAAGTATAGGTAAATGAGCTAATCCATTACTTGCTACAAGGTAAGTCCCCGGGTCCTCCTAGGTCCATAGTCTACTATCATGCAATATCTAGGTCAGTCCGGGTATCTAGAGTAGCTCATGACAAGGTGGGTCCTAATTCTAAGCTAAGACCAGCAATCCCGATCGAGTGCGGTGCTGTCAGGGACTAAAATGCTAAATAGGTCAATCTGGGTATATTCGGGGTGACTAAATACCGTCACAAGTCTAACAGGTCACAGAGGGCTTAACTAAGCCCAAAAATGTCAACGTTCTGACAAGTCGACAAAAAGGGTAACGGGGTCCACTACCGGGTCCCGGATACCAAGCCTGGTTATACCTGTCTAAGTCTGGGCTAAGTCTATCTAAGCCTGGACTAAGGTCCAACAATAACATTCCCCAATCAGCAGTCCAAAACAACAATACTATCCGACCCCAAATAGGTCATACGTGGTGTACCGTAAGGATAACGGGCCTGGAATGTGTCCGAACAGCCCTATCCGGCCTAAAAAGGCCAAAATCACAACAAACCACCACCTCCAAGTCTATAATTCCAGCCCACAATACCAGCACAATAGCACACATATATCACACATAAGCTCAATCTAAGTGTAAAGGAAGGTAAACCTAGCCTACCTGGACGCCGCCGCAAGCTTGCTAAAAGAATCAGCTATTCAGGAGTCTTCCCCTTTCGAGAGGCCTCTGACTGCCGCCACGCTACCAAGATAATAAAATACAGGTCAAAACATGACTATTGATACCCATATTGCATTAGTTCGGAAAATGTCTGAAAATCCCACGTGGGGCCCACTTGCGGAATCGCAAAACCAAAACCGTCACAGCGTCCCAAATCACCCCATGATCAATAGTCACAACTAACACTGCTCCATTTGAGCTCAAAATATAGCTCAAACACCAATACCAATTTCAATAATACCACCGTAAACGAAAACTACCGTAAAAATAAGAAAACGTACCGTAGAAACGATGAGAACGAGTCCACGGACCCAATATATATATATATCTATGTGTAGAGAGGAAATCAAAATAGACAAAGTGATGAAAATTGTGTTTGTTTGTAATGTAATGTAAATGTTTGTTTGTTTTCTTGTTCAACGTTACTGTAATTGTAATGTAATGTAAATGTTTACACTTAATATGTATGCATGTGTAAGTAAAAGACACATATTTCATGCCTAAATGCTTTACACCCTTCTACACCTCCACGTAAAAGTGGAGGTGGCAACACTCCCTTCAATAATTTATTCATTATGTGTGTTTTCGGGTATTGCATAGGTCCGTGGTAAAATAAATATAATATTTTGAATATATCATAATTAATAGAAAAATATTTCTAGCAAAACCTCTATAAAATAAAAATATTATTTTAACATAATTAAATTCACTATCTCCGTTTTAATTATTAATAAGTAATAAAACTATTATAAAATAGTATAGATATATCATAACTAAAGAATTTTATAAAGTTCAAAAATATTTTCAAAAGGTAATTACCTATGTCATTTTACCAAATTTTAATTTAATTCAATATTTTACAATGTGCTCGGTCTAAATAATATTCTCAAACGAACTGCCCGGGAACCGAACTGTCAGTCCCAGCAAGTCATAAATAACTTGGGGCAGTTATAGAAAAGCTCTAAACGCTGAGAACACACGAAAACGAGGGAAATGACCGGGAAGGTCATTACAATATCCACTACTAAGAGGACTTTCGTCCGCGAAAGTCAAGAATAAGCACATACCTAAAGACGTGAACAAGTAGGGATACTGGGTTCGCATATCGCGTTCAAGCTCCCAAGTAGCCTCCTCAACCGGACGGTGACGCCACTGTACCTTAACCACTGGAATGTCCCGGGAGCGTAACCGTCTGACATCTCTGGCTAAAATGGACGCAGGCTCCTCCACAAATGTTAGTTTATCGTCTAACTGAACTGAGTCCCACCGAAGCACAGGCGACTCATCCGGAATGTATTGTCGCAGCATAGAAACATGAAACACTGGGTGGATAGCTGAAAATGCTGGAGGTAAAGCTAGCACATAAGCCACCTCTCCAACTGTCCGCAAAATCTCAAAGGGTCCAATATATCTGGGGCTAAGCTTACCCTTCCTACCAAACCGCATCATGCCCTTCATGGGCGATACTCGTAAGAAGACCCTATCACCTACACTGAATTTCAACGGACGACGTCTACGGTCATCATAACTGCTCTGTCTACTCTGAGCTGTCCGCAACCTATCTTGAATCGCTCGAACTCGGTCCAAAGATTCTCGAAGCAAATCTGTGCCACGAGGACTGACTTCTGAAGTTTCGAACCAACCAACTGGAGATCGACACCGTCTGCCATATAAAGACTCAAACGGAGCCATTTGAATGTTGGAGTGGAAGCTATTATTATAAGCGAACTCGGTTAAAGGCAAGAACTGATCCCATTGACCCCCAAAGTCTAACACACAAGCGCGGAGCATATCTTCCAATACCTGAATAGTTCGCTATGACTGTCCGTCGGTTTGAGGGTGAAATGCAGTACTAAGGTCCACCTGAGTACCCAACTCTTCTTGGAAAGTCTGCCAGAAACTGGAGGTAAACTGAAACCCTCTGTCTGAGATAATGTCTCCAAATTCGCAGTGCAAACACAACCGCTGCTAACTCTAAATCATGAGTGGGATAGTTACGCTCGTGCACCTTCAGCTGCCTCGAAGCATAAGCAATGACACGACCCCACGGCATCAGAACACATCCCAAACCGATACCAGATGCATCACAATACACGGTGAAACCCTCGCCCTCAACTGGAAGAGTCAACACAGGGGCAGAAGTAAATCGATCCTTGAGTTTCAGAAAGCTCGCCTCGCAATCCTCAGACCATTGCAACGGAACATCCTTCCTGGTTAGTCTGGTCATAGGAGATGCAATAGATGAGAAGCCCTCAACAAATCGCCTGTAGTACCCTGCCAACCCAACAAAACTGCGAACTTCAGTAGGTGACGTGGGCTTAGCCCAACCTCGAATAGCCTCAATCTTCGGTGGGTCTACTATGATACCGTGTCTGGATACAACATGCCCTAAGAAAGCTACAGACTCAAGCCAGAACTCACACTTTGAGAACTTGGCATAAAGCCGATGATCTCTCAAAGTGTGGAGCACAATCCTCAAATGCTGCTCGTGCTCCTCGTTACTCCTCGAATAAACCAAGATGTCGTCAATAAACACAATAACAAAGGAGTCCAAATATGGCCTGAATACACGATTCATCAAATCCATGAAAGCTGATGGGGCATTAGTCAACCCAAAAGACATCACCAGGAACTCATAATGGCCGTACCGAGTCCTGAAGGCTGTCTTTGGGATATCCTCAGCCCTAATTCTCAACTGATGATATCCAGATCTCAAGTCTATTTTTGAGAATACCGCTGCACCCGAAAGTTGATCAAACAAATCATCGATACGAGGCATAGGATACTTATTCTTCACAGTTACCTTATTCAACTTCCTGTAATCAATACACATGCGCATAGATCCATCCTTCTTCTTTACAAACAGAACTGGAGCACCCCACGGAGACACACTCGGCCTGATAAAATCCTTCCCCAGAAGGTCCTGGAGCTGAGTACTCAAATCTCTGAACTCAGCAGGAGCCATACGATAAGGAGCCATAGAAATAGGTCGAGTGCCCGGCTCAAGGTCGATAATGAACTCTATTTCACGCTCAGGAGGAAGGCCAGGTAGGTCAGTCGGGAATACATCAGAAAACTCATGAACAACAGGGACGGAGTCAAGCGATGGACTCTCAATACTAGCATCCCGAACATAAGCAAGGAATGAATCACATCCCCTCGACATCAATCTACGAGCCCGAACATATGAAATAATCCCTGTCGGTGTGCGGCTAACAGAACCCTGCCACACCACCGGGGGTACGCCAGGCATGGCTAAGGTCACGGTCTTAGCAAAGCAATCCAAGACTACATGATGAAAAGACAACCAGTCCATGCCCAGAATCACATCAAAGTCTACCATGGCCAATACAATAAAATTAACCTGAGTCTCAAACTCCTGAATAGTCACCAGACAAGATCTATATACCCGATCCACTACTAAGGAATCACCAACGGGGGTAGATACACGTAAGGGTACAGACAATAACTCAGAACATAGACCCAACTGTGGTGCATAATAAGTAGATACATAAGAAAACGTGGATCCAGGATCAAATAATGCAGAAGCTGGCTGATGGCATACGGAAATCATACCTGTAATCACTGCATACGAAGCCTCGGCCTCCGGTCTAGCCGGCACGGCATACAACTGACGCTGGCTACCACTAGTCTGAGCATCGCCCTGACCACCAGTCCGACCTCCCTGCGCTCTACCTCGAGAATCCTGGGGACCACCCCGACGACCCTGTGCACCACCTCTACCTGTTGGCGGTATGGATCTAAGGGGCTGTGCTGTCTGAACTGAAGGCTCAATCGCCATGGGCTGAGGACACTCACGCGCGAAATGACCGACAACCCCATAAGTATAGCATGCTCCCGGCTCCCTGCTCGGCCTAGAAGGTCCAGCTGATCCGGTATGACCCCTTCTAGTCGATGAACTGGACTGACCACATCCCTGAGGCTGTCTAACAGAACCACTATAGGGGGGCTGACCCCTATCAGATATCTGTAATGCTGACTGTACGGGCTTACTGGGCTGACCCTGTCGCTGAAAGGACTGCTGCTGCTGCTGAGGGTACCTACCCTGAAACTGGAAACCACGACCTCTGAACTGCAAACCACTACGGCTCCCACTGAAACTACACTGAATACGTGGTCTCTTATCACTGCACCCTTGGGCCTCGCGATCCATCTCCTCAATAGAGTATACATGCTTGGTAATCTTTGCGAATGACTTTCCTGAAGTCACTAAACTCTGGGTCGCTCTGCGGAGGGGCAATCTCAGTCCCCTGACAAAACATCTAACTCTCTCATACTCATCAGGCAAAATAGAAGTAGCATGCCTAGAAAGATCATGAAACCTCACCTCATACTCGGCGACAGATAATGAACCCTGAGTTAATCTGGAGAACTCATCCCTAAGTCGCTCCAGCATAGCACGGGGCATATACTTTCCTAAGAAAATCTCAAAGAACTGG
This sequence comes from Capsicum rhomboideum, assembly GCA_031232105.1. Taxonomy (NCBI): domain Eukaryota; kingdom Viridiplantae; phylum Streptophyta; class Magnoliopsida; order Solanales; family Solanaceae; genus Capsicum; species Capsicum rhomboideum. The sequence continues at coordinate 39,536,430 of CP124716.1, forward strand.
GTCCAAGTAACCGGCGGAGATCCTGCTAGCCTGGAATCAAGATATCCCCTCCACCATCTCCTCGCTGCAGTATCAAACTGATATGCCACGAAATCAACACCACGAGACTGTAACAATCCCAAATTCCTCAATCTATCCTCGCAGCTGGACAAGAACTCATATGCATCCTCACCCGGAGTACCAGCAAATCTTGGTGGAGTCAACCTCAAGAAATGCCCCAACATCTTCTGCTCATCGACAGACATAGCCGGCTGAGCTGTAACCGGCTGTGGAGCTACCGGCGCTGGCGAAATCTCAACTCTGGGTGCTGCAGCTGCAGGCTGCGCCCCAACACCAACTCCCTGTACTGCTGGTTGGGCTCCCTCGGCTGACGGACCTCCAACTATCCCCAACAACTGAAGTAATGTACCTCGGAGCAAAGAAGCATCAATAAATTGGGTGGAGCCTGGACTGCTCCCTAGCCCACTGACTGCTGTGGCGGCGGAACATCTGGAGCTATAACGGGATCGGGTAACTGATCCCTAGCATAACCTCGGCCCGGGGTTGCTGCTCTGCCCTGCCTCCGACCCCTAGGTCGACCTCGACCCCTAACAGGAGTCCTTACTGCGGGCTCGGGTTCCCGACCCCCGGCTCTCGCACCATGCGTCTTAACCATCTGTGTAAAGAGTGAACCAAATGAAAATCAGAAACCAACATAGACCCGACGCACGGACATGAGTCAAGAAAATGAGAGACTCCCCTAAGAATGCTCCGTAGCCTCCCGAGGATAGGATACAGGCGTCCCCGCATCGATCCGCAAGACTCTACTACACACTGGCTCATGTACCGACACTACCCGTACAACCTAGGCTCTAATACCAAACTGTCACGACCCAATTCTGAGTCATGATGGCGCCTATCGTAACCCACCAATAGGCAAGCCAAACCCTAGCCCGGAGTGACAAGCGACGGGCTAACGGGCGGAATCTCATAAAATAGAGAAGTAGAAGTAACCATATTTATAAACATGCTATAACGCTAAAGACAGAATCTGCCAAGACTGAGAAGGAAGAGGACAATATATAAAGTCAAGAACCCTTCCCAAGACCTGGTGAGGTCGGTACAAGAGCCACTACTACACATGTCCAAATTACAAAACAGAAACCAAATATATACAACAAGTAATATAGTCTCAAAAGTAAAATACTATACAGTGGAAGATGGAGTAGGATCTGCCTCGAATGTCAGTAAGCTCACCCTGCTCCGGAGTCAATGCTAAGAAAAGAGTCACGTCACCACCGTCGACTAGTGCCTGGATCTGCATCGGGGAAAAGATGCAGAAGTGCAGTATGAGTACCGGGGCAACGGGTACTCAGTAGGCATCATCGGCCGACTGAGCTTAATGTAATATAAACAGGCTAAAGTACGGGGGTACATGCTAAGTTTGGTATAACTATAAATAATAAGTATATAAGTAGCGGTTGAGGCGTATAGACATGCTCAGGAGAAAAATAAATGTGATACTGAATGACGAGTAAATAAATGCATAGATAAACACACAAGTCAAACATAACCTATCTGGGCCCCCATAAACCTGATAGGCACACGAAAGAAAATAATAACCCAACCTGGCCCCCATAAAACGGTGGGACACACAAGAATAATAAATGCATAGTCACCAGTGTCTCGAGGCTGTGTCAGTATCCAGTAACCACAATAACCAACAAGGGTACACCGGGCTTGAACCGACACCAATGGGTAATAACAAGAGGCCAGACGCCGGAATCGAACCAGAAGCAATGGGTAATAACAAGAGGCCACATATATATATCATATCTGCCGGACTCGAACCGAAACTCATATAACAACAGTATCATGATCACGGTACCCAGTACCGAAACTCTCCAATCACATCATAACTAGATGCCGGACTCGAACCGGGACTCGTAACAATCAGTGGCCGGACTTGAACCGGAACTCATAGTGTATCACAATTTGGGGCCGGACTCGAACCGGAACACCCAATAGTCAATAACCAAAATCATCATACCTGAATCAGTAGCTGGACTCGAACCGGAACTTATCATAGCCAGTAACCAGAACACAATCAAATGTCATATCATATCAGATAAACGGGAAAACATGCTAGTCCGTCCCAGGCCAAAACTGAAGTATAGGTAAATGAGCTAATCCATTACTTGCTACAAGGTAAGTCCCCGGGTCCTCCTAGGTCCATAGTCTACTATCATGCAATATCTAGGTCAGTCCGGGTATCTAGAGTAGCTCATGACAAGGTGGGTCCTAATTCTAAGCTAAGACCAGCAATCCCGATCGAGTGCGGTGCTGTCAGGGACTAAAATGCTAAATAGGTCAATCTGGGTATATTCGGGGTGACTAAATACCGTCACAAGTCTAACAGGTCACAGAGGGCTTAACTAAGCCCAAAAATGTCAACGTTCTGACAAGTCGACAAAAAGGGTAACGGGGTCCACTACCGGGTCCCGGATACCAAGCCTGGTTATACCTGTCTAAGTCTGGCTAAGTCTATCTAAGCCTGGACTAAGGTCCAACAATAACATTCCCCAATCAGCAGTCCATAACAACAATACTATCCGACCCCAAATAGGTCATACGTGGTGTACCGTAAGGATAACGGGCCTGGAATGTGTCCGAACAGCCCTATCCGGCCTAAAAAGGCCAAAATCACAGCAAACCACCACCTCCAAGTCTATAATTCCAGCCCACAATACCAGCACAATAGCACACATATATCACACATAAGCTCAATCTAAGTGTAAAGGAAGGTAAACCTAGCCTACCTGGACGCCGCCGCAAGCTTGCTAAAAGAATCAGCTATTCAGGAGCCTTCCCCTTTCGAGAGGCCTATGACTGCCGCCACGCTACCAAGATAATAAAATACAGGTCAAAACATGACTATTGATACCCATATTGCATTAGTTCGGAAAATCTCTGAAAATCCCACGTGGGGTCCGCTTGCGGAATCGCAAAACCAAAACCGTCACAGCGTCCCAAATCACCCCATGATCAATAGTCACAACTAACACTGCTCCATTTGAGCTCAAAATATAGCTCAAACACCAATACCAATTTCAATAATACCACCGTAAACGAAAACTACCGTAAAAATAAAAAAACGTACCGTAGAAACGATGAGAACGAGTCCACGGACCCAATATATATATATATATCTATGTGTAGAGAGGAAATCAAAATAGACAAAGTGATGAAAATTGTGTTTGTTTGTAATGTAATGTAAATGTTTACACTTAATATGTATGCATGTGTAAGTAAAAGACACATATTTCATGCCTAAATGCTGTACACCCTTCTCCACCTCCACGTAAAAGTGGAGGTGGCAACACTCCCTTCAATAATTTATTCATTATGTGTGTTTTCGGGTATTGCATAGGTCCGTGGTAAAATAAATATAATATTTTGAATATATCATAATTAATAGAAAAATATTTCTAGCAAAACCTCTATAAAATAAAAATATTATTTTAACATAATTAAATTCACTATCTCCGTTTTAATTATTAATAAGTAATAAAACTATTATAAAATAGTATAGATATATCATAACTAAAGAATTTTATAAAGTTCAAAAATATTTTCAAAAGGTAATTACCTATGTCATTTTACCAAATTTTAATTTAATTCAATATTTTACAATGTGCTCGGTCTAAATAATATTCTCAAACGAACTGCCCGGGAACCGAACTGTCAGTCCCAGCAAGTCATAAATAACTTGGGGCAGTTATAGAAAAGCTCTAAACGCTGAGAACACACGAAAACGAGGGAAATGACCGGGAAGGTCATTACAAAAATTCCTCATTATAGTGGATTATTTTGCTCCTCTCGGGCCCGTGATTTTTTCCCTTATTCAGAAGGGTTTTCACGTTAAAAATCTTTGAGTCCTTGTTATTCCTTTTGTTGATTATCGTATCACGGTGCTACGTTATTATTCCGCTGTTATTACCTTAAATATTATTTCTGTGGTGGGGTTTATCCCCAACAACTGGTATCAGAGTCAGGTTCTGCTTATTCACGAAAATAATTTTTTGCGGTGGGTCGTACTATACTCGGAGAAATAAAAATGTCCGGAGTAAAGTATGAGGTAGCAAAATTTAACGGTGATAGCGGTTTCTCAACATGGCAGAGAAGGATGAGGGATCTACTCATCCAACAAGGATTACACAAGGCACTAAGTGGCATATCCAAAAAGCCCGAATCCATGAAAATGGAGGATTGGGAAGAAATGGATGAAAAGGCTGCTCGTGCAATCTGGTTGCACTTAACAGATGATGTGATCAATAACATCATCGACGAAGATAGTGCATGTGACATTTGGACAAAGTTAGAAAATCTATATATGTCCAAAACACTGACAAATAAATTGTACCTAAAGAAGCAATTGTACGCCCTACATATGGGTGAAGGTACGAATTTTTTGTCACATTTAAATGTGCTCAACGGACTAATCACGTAGCTGGCTAACCTCGAGATAAAGATCGAGGAGGAAGATAAAGCCATTATGCTCTTGAACTCGTTGCCATCTTCTTATGATACTTTGGCAACAACCATCTTGCATGGTAAGGACTCTATTGAGCTGAAGGATGTCATGTCAGCTCTTCTACTTAATGAGAAGATGAGAAAGAAGCCTGGAAATCATGGTCAGGCTCTCATCTCAGAAAGTAGAGGCAGGAGTCACCAGAGAAGTTCAAGTAACTATGGCAGATCCGAAGGTCGTAGAAAGTCCAAGGTCCGATCTAAATCAAGAGCCAGAAATTGCTACAATTGCAATCAACCAAGTCACTTCAAAAGAGATTGTCCAATTCTAAAAAAAGGCAAAGGTGAAAGTAATGGCCAGAAGAATGACGACAACATGGCTGCCACAGTACAAAACAATGATAATGTTGTTCTCTTCATAAATGATGAAGAGGAGTGCATGGACTTGGCAGGGCTAGAGTCGGAATGGGTGGTTGATACAATAGCATCTTACCATGCTACACCTGTAAGGGATCTATTCTGCAGATATGTAGCAGGTGATTTTGACACTGTGAAAATGGGTAACACAAGTTACTCAAAGATTGTGGGGATCGGAGATATTAGTATCAAGACTAATATGGGATGCACATTGATTTTGAAAGATGTACGCCATGTACCTGATTTGCGGTTGAACTTGATCTCGGGAATTGCTTTAGACCAAGATGGGTACGAGAACTATTTTGCAAATAAAAAATGGAGAATCACCAAGGGAGCATTGGTGATTGCAAAAGGAGTTGCTCGTGGCGCGTTGTACAGGAAAAATGCAAAAATATGCCGAGGTGAATTGAATGCAGCTCGAGAAGAGATTTCTGTTGATTTATGGCATAAAAGAATGGGTCATATGAGCGAGAAAGGATTGCAGATTCTTGCTAAGAAATCACTCATCTCTTTTGCCAAAGGTACGACGGAAAAACCATGTGACTATTGTTTGTTTGGCAAGCAACACAGAGTCTCATTTCAGACATCGTCTGAAAGAAAGTTGAATAGACTTGATTTGGTATATTTGGATGTTTGTGGTCCAATGGAGGTAGAATCAATGGGCGGTAACAAATATTTTGTCACTTTTATTGATGATGCTTCACGAAAATTATGAGTTTATATCTTGAAAACCAAAGATCAGGTATTTCAAGTATTCCAGAAGTTTCATGCTCTGGTGGAAAGGGAGACTAGTCGAAAGCTAAAGCGTCTCCGTACTGACAATGGAGGTGAGTACACTTCAAGGGAATTTGAAGGGTACTGTTCAAGTTATGGGATCAAACATGAAAAAACAATTCCTGGAACTCCACAACACAATGGTGTAGCTGAGCGGATGAATCGCACCATTGTCGAGAAGGTGAGAAGCATGCTCAGAATGACTAAACTGCCTAAGTCATTTTGGGGTGAAGCAGTTCAGACACCCTGTTATCTAATCAATCACAGTCCATCAGTTCCATTGGAGTTTGATATTCCAGAGAGAGTTTGGACCAATAAAGAGGTGTCCTACTCACATCTAAAGGTATTCGGTTGCAGAGCTTTTGCACATGTACCTAAGGAGCAGAGAACAAAGCTGGATGATAAATCGGCTCCCTGCATATTCATCGGATATGGAGATGAAGAGTTCGGGTACAGATTATGGGATCTTGTAAAGAAGAAGATCATCAGAAGCAGAGATGTAGTCTTCCGAGAAAGTGAAGTCAGAACTGCTGATGATCTGAAGGACAAGAAACAGAATGGTATAGTCCCTAACCTTATTACCATTCCTTCTACTTTTAGCCATCCCAGAAGTGCAGAAAGTACAACTGATGAGGTTACCGAGCAGGGGGAGCAACTTGGTGATTATACCGAGCAAGTGGAGTACCCTAATCAAGAAGATCAATCTCAACCTCTGAGGAGATCAGAAAGGCAAAGGGTAGAGTCATCCAAGTACCCTTCCTCAGAGTATGTCCTTATCAATGATGAAGGGGAGCCAGAAAGTCTTAAGGAGGTGCTGTCCCATCCAGAAAAGAACCAGTGGATGAAAGCCATGCAAGAAGAGATGGAATCTCTACGAAAAAATGGCACGTGCAAGCTGGTTGAACTTCTAAAAGGTAAAAGATCACTTAAATGCAAGTGGGTCTTTAAACTCAAGAAGGATGAAAATGGAAAACTGGTCAGATACAAAGCTCGATTGGTGGTAAAAGGCTTCGAACAGAAGAAAGGTATTGATTTTGATGAAATTTTTTCATCTGTTGTCAAAATGACTTCTATTCGAACCATTTTGAGCTTAACAGCTAGCCTAGATCTTGAGGTGGAGCAGTTGGATGTGAAAACTACATTTCTTCACGGAGATTTGGAAGAAGAAATTTATATGGAGCAGCCAGAAGGATTTGAAGTAGCTGAAAAGAAACACATGGTGTGTAAACTGAATAAGAGTCTATATGGGTTGAAGAAGGCACCGAGGCAGTGGTACAAAAAGTTTGACTCATTCATGCAAAGTCAAACTTACACAAAGAGCTATTCTGATCCATGTGTACATTTCAAAAGATTTTCTGACAACAACTTTATTATTTTGTTGTTGTATGTGGATGACATGTTAATTGTAGGACAGGACAAAGAGCTGATTATCAAGTTGAAGGGAGATTTGTCCAAGTCATTTGATATGAAGGACTTGGGCCCTGCACAATAAATTCTAGGGATGAAGATTGTTCGAGAACAAGTAAACAGAAAGTTGTGGCTATCTCAGGATAAGTACATTGAACGTATACTCGAACGCTTCAACATGAAAAGTGCTAAAGCTGTTAGCACACCTCTTGCGGGTCATCTGAAGTTGAGCAAGAAGATATGTCCTGCAACAAATGAGGAGAGAGAGAATATGGCAAAAATTCCTTATTCTTCAGCGGTCGGGAGTTTGATGTATGCAATGGTGTGTACCAGACCAGCTATTGCTCATGCAGTTGGTGTTGTTAGTAGGTTTCTTGAAAATCCTGGAAAAGAACACTGGGAAGCAGTCAAGTGGATACTCAGGTACCTAAAAGGTACCTCTGGAGACTGTTTGTGTTTTGGAGGATCTGAACCAATCTTGAAGGGCTATACCGATGCTGATATGGCAGGTGACCTTGATAATCGAAAATCCACTACTGGATATTTGTTTGTCTTTTCAGGGGGAGCTATATCATGGCAGTCGAGGTTGCAGAAGTGTGTTGCACTATCTACAACTGAAGCGGAGTATATTGCAGCTACTGAAGCTGGCAAAGAGATGGTATGGCTGAAACAGTTCCTTCAAGAGCTTGGCTTGCATCAGAAGGAGTATGTCGTCTATTGTGACAGTCAAAGTGCAATAGACTTGAGGAAGAACTCCATGTATCATGCAAGGACGAAACACATAGACGTGAGATATCACTGGATTCGGGAAAAGCTAGAGGACGGATCTATGCAGGTCAAGAAGGTCCCTACAAGTGAGAATCCTTCGGATATGCTGACCAAGGTGGTGCCAAGAGACAAGTTTGAGTTATGCAAGGAACTTGTCGGCATGCACTCAAACTAGAAGCTCGATGCTATCTCCTTCCGATTAATGGGTCTGGAGGGGTAGATTGATAGTGTCCATAACCATTTAATGGAAAAGGAAAATAAAATTGAATAACAAAATACAAGTAGCTTGTGGGCAACAACACTTGTTTTTGGTAGGTGACAATTTGCCAGCTTGTATAAGCTTGTTGTGGGTAGATTTGCAAATTGCCAAGTTGCACAACTTGCAACAAATCCAAGCAAGATTTGCAAATTGTCAAGTTGCACAACTTGCAACAAATCCTAACAAGATTTGCAAATTGTCAAGTTGCACAACTTGCAACCAATCCAAGCAAGATTTGCAAATTGTCAAGTTGCACAACTTGCAACAAATCCAAGCATTTTGATTGGATGATATGTTGGCCATCTTTCCTATAAATAGGAGGCATTATTTCCTCATTTGGAACATATCCAAAAACAACAACTAAGAAGTAGTTGTGGAGAGCATCTCATAGAGAGTGTGAGAAAATAGTGTGTGAGGAAAAATAGAGAGTGTGAGCGGTATTATAGTGATGTGGAAAAAATCAAAAGAGGGTTATTTCTTTTGAGTGTGTAGTGGTTCCTGGAGTATTTACTCGAACCTACAAAGTGTAAAATTCCTCATTATAGTGGATTATTTTGCTCCTCTCGGGCCCGTGGTTTTTTCCCTTATTCAGAAGGGTTTCCACGTTAAAAATCTTTGAGTCCTTGTTATTCCTTTTGTTGATTATCGTATCACGGTGCTACGTTATTATTCCGTTGTTATTACCTCAAATATTATTTCTGTAGCGGGGTTTATCCCCAACAATTATGATGGTCAATTTGCATAAATTAAAACTGTTGATTTATAATTGTAAAGTTGTCAAGTTAGTGGGAGAAGATGGTGTCTCCAATTCCAATATGATCTATTAAATTATTCAAAAGGAGAAGTACCTCGAGATTTCTCTATTTTTTACTTCATAAATTTGAAATTCATTTCCAAAATTTCTGTTTCCAAGTAATAAACCAACTGATATTGCACTCCATATTTTCACAATGCTTCCTTTTCCAAGTAAATTAATTGCTTATGCTATGAATTATCATCGCAAGGTTCCATAACACTAAAATTGCTTAGACTATGAACAAAATTATAATCTCATACACAAAAAGTAGTACTCTTGTTGTTTTAATTTATATGTCTTACTTTCTTTTAGTTTGTTTAAGAAAATGTTATTTTCTATAATACTTAGCAACTTTTAATTCCAATATCTTATATGACTTGTTTAAAATCACAAAATTTGAAAGACATTTTGATACATAAAACACATCTTTAGTATGAAATCACAAAATTCCAAAAGCTTCTTTGTTTTTTAAAACTTCGAAAACTAAGACATCATAAAATGAAGCTACTAAATAGGTAAATAGGCGTGTTCCTCTAACAAATGATTAAAATTTCAAATAATACTCTATGACAATTGACAATAACAGGTTTATATTTATTAATTAATAAATAATAGTTTTCATGTTTTCAAGATTTATAGCTAGAAGTTCATTCATCATATCTATACTGATAGTGTGTTTGGTAAGGAGGAAAATATTTTTTCGATTCATGTTCAGTTGGATAAAATTTTTAGAAAATATTTTCTCGGAACCAAGTTTCTTAAAAAATGAGGGAAAATGACTTCCTTAGTATTTATATAGATTATATATAAATATTTTTAGGATAATATTTTTTGCTTATGAATACAAAAAAAAAAAAAGAGAGTAAAAAACTCACTTATTTAATAAGAAAAGCATTTTACATCGTACCGAACACAAAAAATAAGTAACAAATCCACCTATTTAATATGAAAAGTATTTTACATCGTACCAAACACACCCATACAGTTAATTAGACTTATTTGTGTCGTTAGTCTCATTCATACTGAAATTTTCCACTGAACCTTTTGCTAAAGCACTGACTAAGATTAATATTATATAAAAGTTTCTGATTTCTCTTTAATTAAGTGCGGTTAGATTGCTCATTTTCTATTCTTTAAAGTTTTTCCTTTACTTTCATTAGACTAACTTTTGGTTAAAAAATGTATTATTTGACCATCATATTAGCAAACATACTTGGAACTTTCCTCTCCTCTCACCATCTCAGAGCTTTGCTGGGGAATTCGCTTAGGGGCGTGACCTGGTTTTATGTATCACGTTGATTAGTGATGTAACTTTAACACTTTTTCAATATGCATATGAAAATTTATCCCTTGTTAGGCAATGTTATAATTGTATAGAAATCACAGAATATTCTCTTTCCTAGAATAGGATTTAATTAAAGATTGTGTAGTTATAACAATATATAATTTTTCCTAGAATAGAACTCTAACCTTACAATTGTATAGCTATAAGTATTTCATATTGTATCATTGAATAATAATAATAAGAGACTATTCAGAAAATCTTTGCTTCTCTATCTCATTTCTCTAATATGGTATCAAGAGCCACCGTCGTGCTCTCTGTTTTCTCTGCACAGGTACTTTGATACCTTCTTGAGTTCCTTTTGTACTTTCTGGTTTCCCTACACAGGTACCCTGTACCTTTTTTTCTCCCCCTCTTTTGTAATCGGTCTATCAATGGATTCACAATCATCCTCGCACGATTTGCTCTCCACAAAATTGGATGGTTCCAATTTTGCTCTCTGGAATTCCACTTTGGAATCTTTGGTTTCTGTAAGTTTTGGGTCATGAGTCATGGATCGCCCATGTGGATCGACCCGACCTGATCCGACCCGTTACAATATCTGTAAAGAAGATGAGATCAAATTTCAAAAAAAAAAAGAAAAAGAAGAAGTTATCTCTATTTTGAAAAGAAGAGGGAACAGTTACATGATAACTGTAATTGACATTATAAATCCCCTTTTATATTCAATTCTTCGAGGGTGTAAAAGTGTGACGAAAAATCTGCAAACAAGAAATAAAGAGAAATCTGATTCTCTCATTAACACACTCAAAAATAAACTAGACATTTAGTTGGTGAAACAGACTTTGTTTCCTAGTGATTCAAAGGACGATTTGGGGCGATTATTCTTCCGGTAGAAAATCAACAACTTCCGCTGCAACACATTAAGGTACACAATCTGATTTTGCTCCATTTTTCCAACATTGGTATCAGAGCCATGGTTAATTGCCCTTACTTTGCATGTTATTTCTCGAGTTTAAGTGTGAAAAACTCACAATCTGATTTTGTTCCATTTTTCCAACATTGGTATCAGAGCCATGGTTAATTGCCCTTACTTTGCATGTTATTTCTCGAGTTTAAGTGTGAAAAACTCTTGAAGTGTTAAAATAATTACTCACCTGTTAAATAGAATAGAGAACCAAAAATAGATTGGGTACATGAATCGATCACACAACCTTCTCATCTGAAATCACGCTACCATTGCTCCATGGATCCGATTGTACATCTGAAGTTTACTTCGATTTCTACATAATACAAATCTATGAATTTCTTTTCTCATTCCTTGATAGGGATTAATGATATTGAGAAGAGAAAAAGAAAAATCAGTTTTTTTTAATCGATCTGCCATTAATTTCTTAGAAGTAGAAGAAAAGAAAATATATGGTAAAGTGGGAAATCTTGTGGAGAAGAAGAAAGAAAAGGAAATTTGGGAAATGTGTATACTAGTACTAGAAAATAAAGGGACCTTCTGGTACTCTCTATATTTTATTTGGGAATATGAAGCTAGTACTATGGGAACATGTGTACATTAAAAACTACTGTCTTTCATTAAAAACGTGTTATGCAATAGAGTAGTTGGTATATGTGTAGTACATGTACTACATTTATAATTTCCAGTAAGTACTACTGCTTTTCATTAATTTAATTAATAAAAAGGAATAAGTACTAAGGACAAGTGGAAAAACGTGTTGTGCAAGTGCACTGCTTGGATCTTTGCATACTAGTTCTTTCGAATAAAGAATAGATCACGTGGGTTTTGATTCCGTGTGATAGTAATTTAAACCAATTTTATATGTGGTCTAAATTAATTCTAATTTTGGCTATTATTTCAATATCTAAAGTGTATTTTTTTTTTTATAGCCAAATGTTGTGATTGTGTATAAATATATATAAATTAATTTTTTTTATGATATGATAATTTTGGTTTAATTAAAGTATGTGTTTAAAATTAATTTTGATATTAATTCTTGTCTCTTTAGTCCCTAAAGTTACTTTCAAAGATTTTGTCTTCTATAAGAAATTGTGACATACGTTGTTGCATTAAATGGTTTAGCCATTTTTGATTTCTTATTCCCATTTCAGATGTGGCTGAACAGGAACATGCTCAAATTGCTCCAAATGGGAGTGGTTTTGAAGGACGAGCAAAAGGAAATCGTAGAAGAATGCGTCGCCAGAGGACTAGAGTCTGTAATGATTCAGACTCTAAGCCTGAAGTCATAAGGAATGACTCACGGACGCTGCAAAGTCTGAATAGAGAGAAAAGTCTGAATAGAGAGAAAATAGCTTGTAAAAGGGAAGGAAGAAGATTACTTAAAGAGTTCAAGAATATCAAAATGGACCAAGTTGAAAATTTTCCAAATTTCCTCAACCGTTTTTGTACTAAAATAAATGAAATTTATGACAACTACATTTATGTTGAGGATTGGGATGGACTAGGCATATTGTACAGTTCCTTACCAGATTTTTGGAAGAAAGAACTAGCCAAAATCTATCACGACTTTGGTCCAAATGAACCATTATGGAGGTTCACTTTGGCCTTAGAAGCTAGGTGGCTAGCATGATCTCATAGTATCATAGTTTAGTATTTTAAAACTTGTATTTTTACAAATTCTGATATGAACACATGTTAAATATCTATTATATGCATATGTGTTTGTTCTTTATTATTTGCATAATAGAACATTGCAAAATGATTAAACTTGAAAATTTGTGTGATTAGTCTTCAATTTATAATATTACACATTAAGAAATTAACTTCTAATTTTGGTCAAATGTTTAGTTCGTAGATGATGACTGAAAACTTTCGTGTTCTTTCGATTTTACACTAAGCATGAAACCTTTATGTGAATTGATTTGCTTAAATGTGTAAGTCGCATGCATTATTGATAAATATACTTGCGTAATTGTCTCTTAATAACAGACATGGCATCAAAAGCATAATTGCCGACTTGAACAAAGGTGAAAAACTAAATGGTGACAATTACGACATTTGGAGTCGTAAAATGTGGTATGTAATGGAGGAGTAAAATGCTCTCAAAGGTATTAACCATGTTTTATTTCAACCAGAGGAGGGTAACACTACACAACAGAGAAGAGACCTTGAAGCTTATAAGGCTTGAAAAAAGGCTGATTCCATTGCTCGTGGAATAATTGTTAGTTCTGTGGCTGATGACCTCATTCATGAGGTTGAGGAATTTCCTACTGCTCATGACATCTGGGCACACTTGAGAGGAACATATGGGGGTACATCTGTCACCCGCCTCAGACAGCTGACTATCAAGTTTGACACTTACAAGAAGCATCACGATCAGAACATCAAACAACACCTTAGGGTGATGTCTAATATGATAGCTCAACTCAAAAATGCTGGTCATGTTCTCTCGGATGAGCAACAAGTTCAGGCAGTGATTCGGTCTCTTCCCAACAGTTGGGAATATTTGAAGGTTAACTTAACCCACAATGATAACATCAAAACTTTTTCTGATGTTGCCCGTCATGTTGAACTTGAAGACGAGCGGCTTGGTGCTGCTAAAGCTGCTTCTAATGCCTTTATGGCAGAATCAAGTGGTAAGAAGTCTTCAGGCTTCAAGCGTAAGAAAAATTATAAAAAGAACGGGAAGGATAAGGAGACCGAAGAAGGACCCTCCGAGAAAAAGAACAAGCCAAATTCCAAGAAGGGAAAAAGGGTTTTCAAGAAGAAAGACAAGAGCAAGATGAAGTGCTACAATTGCCAAGTTCTGGGGCATTTTGCTCGTGATTGTCCCGGGTAGAAAAAGGTAGCATTTCTAAATGCATCTCTAAGTGCTATATATGTTTCTAGCATTACTTTATTAACTGAATGTTATCCTATGTGGATTATAGACTCAGGAGCCACAGACTATGTAAGTCGTGATCGAGAGGTGTTTGTGGAGTTCTGTTGAGTTTCACCTGGATAAAGGTGGATATATGTAGGAAATAATGCAAGACTTGAAGTCAAAGGGATTGGCACTTGCAAAGTAGACTTGCGTGGTGGTCGGTCATTGATGTTGCATGACGTCCTATATGCTCCAGAGATTTGACGAAACTTAGTATCTGTGTCTGTTCTTTTAGATGTTGGTTTCAATTTGTATTTTAGTCGTAATGGTGTTAGAATAACTCTAGATAATGTTTTTTATGGTTTTGGACTTCGTTATGATCGCTTTATCATTTTAGATTGTAATCCTTCAACTTATGATTATTATGTTGACCGTTGTGTAATGGCATGTTATTCTAGTAATAATGATGTTGATATAATTACATGGCATGCTAGATTGGGTCACATAGGGCAAGATCGAATGAATAGATTGGCTAAGGAAGGACATCTAGGTTCCTTTTCCAAAATTGAAATGCCAACTTGTGAAAATTATCTCGTCGGAAAGATTACATGTAAACCATTTGGAAAGGCTAAAAGAGCTGAATTCCCACTACAATTAATCCATTCTGATATTTGTGGTCCAATGAATGTGAGAGCAAGGTCTGGTGCTTTATATTTCATTACATTTATTGATGATTTCACACACTTTGGTTATGTCTATTTGATTTCTCATAAATCTGAAGCACTTAAATGTTTTAAAAGATACTTAAATGAAATTGAGAATCAATTAGATAAAAGTATAAAGGCTTTAGGAACTGATAGAGGTCGTGAATATTTGTCAAAGCAGTTTGAAGAACTGTGTACTGAAAAGGGCATTATCAGACAGTTAACTACTCCTTATACACCTCAACAAAATGGTGTAGCTGAAAGAAGGAATAAAATATTGTTGGACAAGGTAAGGTCTATGTTGGCGCAAGAAAATGTACCAATCTCTTTCTGGGGGGGATGCGTTATTGACTGCGGCCTACATATTGAACAAAGTGTATTCTAAATCAGTATCTTCTACTCCTTATGAACTATGGACTGGTAATAAGTCAAACCTTAATGATCTACGACCTTGGGGTTGTGCTGCATATATTAAAGATCGTTTTGGTGAGTTTGGTAAACTAAGTCCAAAAGGAAAGAAATGTATCTTTATAAGATACTTAGAACACTCCAAAGGGTATGTGTTCATTGGTGAATTGGAGGATGAAAGTACTACTGAAATTGAATCACGAGATGTCATATTTCTGGAAAATAATTTTCCCAAAAAGGGTGAAATAAAGGATAATGAGACTCTTTACGAATTATTGAATTCAGATAATCAAATAATGTCATCGGACATGCTTGATAATCCAGTAGATCAAGAAATAATTCTTGGTCCAAGTGGGAGTTATGAATCCCAAAATCCTATAGAGGAATCTGAACTTCAATTACGTAAGAGTACAAGAAAAGGTGTACCTAAACGATCTTATGAGATTGAGGATTATGTTTTCTTGATATCTCCCACAGAATTGGATGAACCTAGTTCTGTGACTGAGGCATTATCGAGCCCTGAAAAAGATGAATGGATGAAAGCGATGAAATAAGAATTAGAGTCCATGAAAACCAATAAAGTATGGGATCTAGTTGACCTTCATTCTGGGCGTAAAGCTATTAGGAATAAATGGATTCTCAAAGTTAAACGCAAATCAGATGGGTCAATAGAAAGACACAAAGCACGATTGGTGGCAAAAGGTTTTACTCAAGAAGCTGGAATAGATTATGAGGAAACTTTTTCACCAGTTGTGAAGTTCACCTCAATTCGCTTACTTTTGGCTATTGTTGCACGTTTGGATTTAGAATTACATCAAATGGACGTGAAGACTGCTTTTCTCAATGGAGAACTAAACGAGGAAATCTACATAGTACAACCTGTAGATTTTGTTATTAAAGGCCAAGAAAAGAAGGTTTGTAAATTGAACAGATCAATATATAGCCTAAAGCAGTCTTCAAGGCAGTGGTACCTGAGATTTCATAAGGAAGTGATTTCATTTGATTTCACCATGATCAATGAAGACCATTGCATCTATGTGAAGAAGTCCAATGGAATGTTTGTGATTCTTTCGCTTTACGTGGATGATATTTTATTAGTTGGAAATAATTTGGAGTATGTGAAAACTGTTAAGTCATGGCTTTCAAAGTCATTTGACATGAAATATATGGGTGAAGCAGACTATATATTGGGTGTAAAAATCCAAAGAGATCGTTCCAAGAAAATTTTGAGTCTATCTCAAGAAACATACATAAAGAAAATTTTGGAACGCTTTCGAATGAATAGTTGCAAATCCATGGATACTCCTATAGAAAGAGGTGAAACTTTAAGCCTTGAAATGTGTCCAAGGACTGAAAATGAAAAGAAAGACATGTCTCGAGTTTCATATTCTAGTGCGATTGGGAGCTTGATGTATGCTATGATGTGTACTCGCCCAGACATTTGTTATGTCGTAGGTCTGGTTAGCAGTTATCAATCCAATCCTGGAAGAGATCATTGGAAAGCAGTAAAGAGAATTTTTCGATACTTGAAGGGAATGACAGATTATTCACTATGCTATAGTGGATCTGATTTATTCATAAGAGGTTATACAGATGCTGCTTGGGCTGGTGACCGGTATGATAGGGAATCAACCTCCGATTATGCTTTCTTACTAAATGGTGGTGCTATTTCATGGAAAAGTAAGAAACAAACTTGTACAGCCCTTTCAACCATGGAATCTGAATTTGTAGCTTGTGCATCTGCAAGACAAGAAGTTGTTTGGTTAAAGAGATTCTTTGAGCATTTGAATATTGCAAAGAATTCTAAGGGTCCCATGATTTTACATTGTGACAGTCAAGCGACTATCGCATAAACGAAGGATCCTAAGTATCACAGCAAGACCAAAGACATTGACATCAAGTATAACTTTGTGAGAGACATAGTAGCAAGTGGAGAAATAAATTTACAATACATTCCTACACGAGAAATGATAGCTGATCCTTTTACGAAGGCGATATCTAGAGACTTGTTTGAAAAACATGTTATGTCTCTAGGTTTGCGTAGGATATGATTATATTTTTGTATTGTAAAATAACTTAATTGTTATAATATTCTTATCAATATAAGACTCTTGAATTAATGTTCATATCTCACATGCATGTGATAATATGTTTTATTTATGAAGTGTGTCGAACAAGTCGTGAGATTGGCTCTCTCACATGAGCAATCGCCTCTTACGTCGAGGAACGTGAAGAGATGAGTTCCACCATCATATTATGACTTATTTTGAAAAGCCAGATGTGAGTTTCTATAAGAAGATGGATTTGAGGATCATTAAAGAAAGAAACTCAGGTTAGACATTTAGAGGTGTCTAGACCAAGATCTGTACGATGTTGAATGACTAAAAGAATAAGACACACACACCAACATAAGGTGAGAACATCGTAGCACATGTTTCATACCACGTGTGCTCAGCGATCATTGGGTTAATGGAAGAATGAATCCCTGCTTCTTCATTGTGTGAGACCCTAAAAGTTTTATTAAATTTTCATTGAAATACCCTTTGACCTTTGACTGTTTCTTGATTTTTCGATCGGTGTTGCTACTTTAGCATGTTACTAATAGCCATGAGTAATTCGGCAATGCAGTTGATTTGGAATAGATAGATTCGAGTAAAAAGGGAAGACGATTAAATGAATAATTTAACTTATATACATAAGCCGGCTATTACACTAACCATATAGGTGTCAAGTGTAATTGTGTATATGAAGTTAAATATGAACTCGAGTTCACCTCTTTAAGAGGATAAGGGATCAGATAAGTAACTACTGAAGTAGTGATATATGTCTGGGGTATTATGAGTACAAGTATCCTCATATTAGTAGCGAATTTTTTCCATATGTGATTGAATTCCTACATGTAGCTTGTAAAACCTTATAGGTAAAGCTCTTGATGCTCACAGGTCCCACGAACTATTTGTCGTATGAATTGAGTGTCTTATTAATATTGTACTGGCTTAGGTGTGTCCACCATGTGCGAAGTGGGAGATGTAAGTTTTGGGTCGTGAGTCATGGATCGCCCATGTGGACCGACCCGACCCGATCCGCCCCGTTACAATATCTGTAAAGAAGATGAGATCAAATTTCAAAAATAAAAGAGAAGTTATCTCTATTTTGAAAAGAAGGGGGAATAGTTACATGGTAACTGTAATTGACATTATAAATCCCCTTTTATATTCAATTCTTCGAGGGTGTAAAAGTGTGACGAAAAATCTGCAAACAAGAAATAAAGAGAAATCTGATTATCTCATTAACACACTCAAAAATAAACTAGACATTTAGTTGGTGAAATAGACTTTGTTTCCTAGTGATTCAAAGGACGATTTGGGGCGATTATTCTTCCGGTGGAAAATCAACAACTTTCGCTGCAACACATTAAGGTACACAATCTGATTTTGCTCTATTTTTCCAACAGTTCCAATTTTGCTCCCTTATGAAAGAGAGCAACCTATCTACTGTCTGGACAGATTATGGCTGGCCTACCAAAGAATTATGAGTTAAAGCACCTCGCTCTTCCGAAAGCATTATGTTGTCTCAGCTTGATCAAACCTTTGTCTATACCTCTTGGGGACCCTGTAGATAAAGTAATTACCTCATTTTGTAACACTTTCAAGGTGTGCCTTGGTTAGCTTGGTCCAGGTGTATGGATAATTATTGCGAGTCTCTGAGTGTTGGCCACTTTGGTAGGCGAGGAATTTTCCTTAGCTGATCTGCTTCTCCTATATTCCTCTTATCTGGTTCAAAGAGGGATAATCCAACTATCTAGTTATGGTAGGAAGTCTCTCCTTAATTGTTTAGATGATCCTAGATATTGAGGTAGGGCCAATCGATTTGTTGTGTTGGCCCCTTTAGATTCATCTAAAAATATTCACCCCATAACTTGGAATTCCAACCGTAAGTAATCTAGACTAACACCTTTCTATTTCTTGTATCTTTCTTTGATGTTTGCTGCTAATCGTCATCTATTTTATGTAGCTCTTCAATGGATTCCTCCCTTGGGGATTTTTTCATCCACTAATTTGGTAAACTCCATCTATGGGTTGAGAAGATTTTGGGTTCTTCTACTGTCAATAGGCGTTCCTGGGCTCATTTATCCTACCGCTTTGGATGGAAAGCCAAGAAACACAGTGGTCTCACTGTCGCATACTTAGTTATTTTCCATTCCTACTCATTTTTTGATACTTCTCCTTTGTAGGTCTGTCTTTTATCCCAGTGGTATTGTCTCCTCGGGCCATCACCCTTAATCTAATTGGTCGAGACCCCTGCGGGGGATTGCACACCCTTGCTGGAGATGCAATTGGCCCTTCCTCTGAGGTTGTTCCTATCCCTACGAACTAAGAAAAAAAGGATGGAAAGATCGAGGCCTTTTATGATAAGGCCTTTTATCATAACAGTGAGGGAGCATGGGGAATATTGTTGGAGGCTAACTCCAAGGCCAATTGCTTATTCTGAGAGCTGGAAGTTGCTAAAGGAGCGGGATATGAAGCTCAAGGCTATGGAATGCCTACTGTTGTGCGATCCCATTTTTTCCCTGAGAAGAGACAAGTTGTTCCCTCTCAATCTTCTTTAAGGGTACTGGGCCTTATCGAGCTTTGAAACCTCAAGATTTTCCATCATCTAAGGTTCGTCTGCCTGTAGCATCTGTTGCTCTTCAAGTTACCTCTAATTTGACACAAGGCATGACTTAGTGTCGATAAGCTCTTTTATAAATTGCCGACGAGGTTAGTCTAACATTAAAACCAATGGGAATAGTTGACTATCTGAATTTTATGGTCACTATGTAAGATCATCAGAAAATGGACACTCTATTGATAGATGAGTAATCAAAGATTGTGCCCATGTTGCTTCTAGGGTGAGCGGTTTGACTTTTCCTTAGCTTTTTACAGGCATTCTTTTTCCTTTTGATAGATATTTTATGTTATTTATATTAGGCTATCATTCTGGCTGCAGAGGGTCTTCAGTGGTTCTTAAAAGAGAGATAAGACCTCTTGTTGAGGTACTCTCACCTTTAGAAGACTTTGGCCATTATGGGAGACCATCTTGTTCCGATGCAGGTCCTTACTTAATGAGCCTCCATGCTCTAAGTGTTAAGAGTCTAGAGGGATATGATTTTTAATGAAAGGAAAGGTACAACCAGGATGTGTTCAGTTGGTCCAAAGAGATAGAGGACTTGTGGTGTGGGAATGTCGAGAAAGTTTGGGTGATCCAGAGTCTTACAGAGAAGTAGTCTGATTTAGAAGAGCGCATATGATTAATTGAGGCTAAGTAAATGCTCTCATCCTCAGTTTCTCCTTCTCAGGAAATATCTCAAAATAAAGTCCAGTGCTTGTTGGAGAAAATTAGTGTCTTGTCTAAAAAAATACAAGTTCAAAGATGAAAACCTCGACGTGAGAAAGGCTCGAGATTCACAGATCATCCGCCTTGGGGTCTTAGAAGAAATCCGAGCTAAGGATCCTGACTTGTACAGAGAGATTGTCGAGACCCAGGACATGGTTGATCTTGCTAACCAACTAGCTTTAAAAGATATGGGGACATCACTTCTTCCCTCGAAGGCAAAGTATTGGAGGGCAACCTAATCCGATGTCTCGAGGATTAGAGCTAAATAAGATGGAGAGCTTTCTACCTTTATGTATTTTGTATAATCGGTATGTTTGCTTTGGGTTTCTTGTTCAAGGGCAAACCCATGTATTAAGAATTATTTTTGTAAATATGACAATTTAACTCCTCATTTATGTCATTTCTACCTTTCTTGGATAAAAGAGGAAAATTAAGAGGATTCTTTTTTTGGGACTTAAATCTTCAGGGCTAAAAAGAGATAGACCGGTTTAGATGCCACATTTCTTGAGAAAAGTCATTTCATGATTTAGCCAGATCAAGTTTTACCATTCATGTAGTAATCATTTGACTCTTTGGTTTCTTCATATTTAATTAGTTTCATACTATAAGAAGCAGCCTGTAACATCCCGTACATTTCCGACCTTACTTGACAACCTTGAACCATGTTTACCCTAGGTTCGAGAGCAATAAGTATGTATTTTGCATTGTTATTGATGGAACATTCGATATTGTGCTAGTAAATGTGATGAGACCTTTGTAGTAGGTGGTGTTTGTGTTTTTTTGGAGAATTTGTGGGGTGAAAAGTGAGGTTTAAGGAACATCCAAGCAAAGGATTTTAAAGATAATAGGTAAGCAAAAGGTTGGGACTTGAAAGATCCAACCAAATCCGCAAAGAAAAGTCGAAATCAAAAATTAGAGGGGCACAGGCCGCTTCTGGTCAAAAATTTTGTGGCACAGGCAGAAGAGGGGCACGCCTGGGGGTGTGCCAGGCCAGTAATGTGCACCTGTTCAGGTGCTGAAATTTTGCTAAGTCCCAAGGGCGTCCGGGAGCGTGTCGGGGTGCTTTTTGCCTAATTTCTTCTACGATTATTAGTCTATAAAGAGGACTCTTGAGTTATGGTATCATTATTCCATCATAGTAGGACTACTCTCAAGCAATTTTGACATCCGAGTTGGGATTAATTCTTCGTCACAAGTGTTTTATCAAATTATGTTAAATTAAGCCATAAGTGGCAAAAATCGCGTATTCTTGAGGATAGAGGCTACGAATGTGAATCTCACGAGTTGAATATTATCTTGACATTATGGAATTATTTAAACATGAGATAATGAGAGTATTACACATTGAAATTGGTGGGCTAAGTTAATATGTGTAAATGGGCTCAATTTGAGGCGCCCAAAATGGAATAAAATGCATGGCCCAAAAGGGCAAAATGACCCATTCTTGCCATTGACCAAGTAAACATGTTATGATTGGACCAAGTGTGGCTAAGGATGACTTGAGGTCTATATAAAGGCCCCAAAAATCAGATTTTAATCACTCAAACACACATGCCATATTCTAGAATTTTCAAGAAAACATTCTTATCTTCTCTTAAACCCTAAGCACTAAGCAACCATTTTTTGGACAAGATCATCATCTCTCAAGCTTGGGTAAGTATTTAATTTTATGTTTTAATATATTATATGCATGATATCATATGTAGATCATGATGGCTATGTCTAAAGGTGTTGAATAGTGCACTTTTGCTTTTTGGTAAAAGATGTGTTATCCATGAGATTTGAACTTGAAAAAGGACTTGAGGTTTTGATGAAAGGGCATGGTATGGATGAAATATCAACATGTATGGTGTGGTTATGTTCCTTAACTTGTTATTTTTCTATAAGTATGAATTGTGGGATTGTTGTCGATATGTTGTTATGAGGTGTATTGAGGTGACTTGATGGAGTAATTGTAACGTCGTGTTAATGAAGAAACGTAAAGGACGAACTTGGTGTGAAATGCTATTGAGTTGTGATGTTTTGGTCAATGTTGGGCTTGTTATGGTATGGTTGGTATGATAATGCCGTGAATGGTATTATAAAAAGGGGAAATGACATTATAAGTCAAACATGTAACTCATTGTCGTCTTGTGCACTTGTAAGGAAGTTGGTTGTTAACGTAAGTTCCGTTATGTACTTGTGTTGTAGAGTGAAATGTAAGGAGGGAGCTGGACTATTGTATTCACATTCACGTATAGGATTGTATATTCATATTGAAAAGATAAGGTATGTAAGGTTACTCTTTCCGTATCCTTCTGCAGCACATAGTGGTTACATTGTCATTGTACTTATCCCATTCCGAATTTTTCCAAGGTATCTCATTTCGAGTTGTCATATATATTGTTGTTCACATGTACCTTATTCATTGACCAACTATTATTCATATGTCACATAATTGTGGACATGGTTCCAAAGTTCCAATAATATTACGTTTCAAAGTTCCAATAATATTACGTTCAAAAGTTCCAATAATGTTATGTTCGAAAGTTCCAATAATGCTATGACTACCAACATATCAATCTCATAGACGTAAAGAAATAAAGGAATGTATTACTCTTATAATGAAAGAAAGAAGTAATGTATAATTGATGAGTATTCTTGGGTGGTATCCCAGGGGTTAAATACCTAGCATGGGTCGATCCCAATATATCGGGTGGTATCCCAGGGGTGAAAAGAACACCTAGCATGGGTCGATCCTGCCACTACGGGTGGTATCCCAGGGGCACAAGAAAAGCCTAGCATGGGTCGATCCCAAATACTTGATGACTACCCACTAATAAAGTGGATGACTACCCACTACTAAAGTGGATGACTACCCACCAATAAGGTGGATAACTACCCACAAATAAGGTGGATGACTACCCACCAATAAGGTGGATGACCATAATAACCCACCAATAAGGTGGATGACTAATAATAATGATGATGAGCGTAAAAGCAAAGAAAGAAATCTCTTGAATGGAAGAATCTCTTGAATAAAGGAAAATCTCTTGAATGAAGGTCTATAGGAAAGATATTATATGAATGATAAGAATATGAATGAATGATCGGAAATGACAATAACAGAAGAAATGTACATGGTTCCACATATAAAACGATGGTTTATCCACATTGACTATTCTCTTATATTTGACTCTATTGTTGTTATTATGTATGATCCAGTTTCATATGAGCCTTACATACTTAATACATTCTTCGTATTGACCCCCCTTGGGGGACTTACCTTACTTGTTGCGGGTACAGGTGCTAGTAGACCTCCACTGTAGGCTACGAGTCATCTGCGGATCATTGGTGAGCTCCAGTTGGTTCGGGGATTTCCGAGTCATATGTGTTCATGGTTTTGGTATTGTAAATATTGTATAAAGCGGGGACTTGTCCCGACTATAGGTTGATTATATACATGCATTGGTTAGAGGCTTTGTAGACGTATGTGGGAAAATAAATGTAAAAGATGTATGTCCATTTCGACTTGATGGCCCTAACGGCCAAGTTTCATATATATAACATATGTTGCCATGACTTCCGCCATTTGTATTTTGTAAGTTACATGTGAAAGAATGCTATTCACACAGAGACATGCGTATGAGTGTACATGAGTAAAGATTGGTTCTCTCGGGCCTCAACGACTTTGGGTGCCAGTCCGTCCCGAATGGGATTTGGGTCGTGACACAGCCTCTTAGACCTATTTATTTCATTCTGCTCGGAGCCTTTCTTTAATTTTAAGAGAGAGAAGAAAAATAAAATTGAGTGAAAAGTATTTCTTTCATGGTATTCCTCCCTTTTCCTTCAATGTTCAGATTTTGTCCTGGGTTTCTCCTTTAGTTTTTACCTTATCTTTGTCTTTGATCTTAGTGTAACGCCTAGAATTATGTTGCTAAGGTTCATAATGAGGGTAAGGTAAAAAATATAGGTGTGGCCAAGGGTAAGAGCGGTAAAAAGTGGCTCTCCCCTTTTAGGTAGCCTTGGGATTTGGGATAGGTCGATTTGTCAATACAACCCTCTAAGATGTGAGTCACATCTATGGTACCTGAATCTCTGAAAGGAGTACCCCTTGGCCTTGGGTATTTCTTGAATGAACTTGTGGGGGCTACCTAAATTGGGGGAGACCCTCACAGGGGTGTGTCTTTTAAGGTCTTTTTAGAGAATAGGAACCCTGCCTGATGGTCTTTCCTTGTACAGGTTCTTTTTTTTTTTCTCGAAGCCTCCGCCCTTGAGTGTCTCCCTGAACTTCCCACGCCTGGAGTTTCCTTTTGCGTGTAGCGTGTCATTCTTCAAGGATTCCCAGGTCATCAATCAGTATGAAGGTACATCAGTAGACCCTGCTTGCTGAAGAGTAACTTGCTCAAATGAGAGCTTCTAAATAAACAAGACTACTTGAGCGAGTTTAGAGATATGTCTTCGCGCCTGAGCCTTTGTACCTTTGTAGTCTGGGCTCACGAATCATGCTTGTACTGAGTTCTTTTTTGGATTTGTAGTTTGCTGGCTATGCAACTCATTCACAGGCTTAAGTAGGAAGGAATTTGGGTAATTATTCGATGTATGGAGTTGATGCCTTTTGTGTATATACTTACTTTTATGTTTGTTAAAACTATGTACGAAAGAGTTGTATTGTATTCCTGTTCTGACTAATAAAATCAAACTTTTTAACTCTAAGGCTTTTCTTTAGACATTTTCCTCTAGAGACAGCTCCCATGCAAAGTGGTAGTAATTACCTTTTTTAGAGTATCCCTAAAGGTTCATACTTTTAAGTATGTTCCGTTGAAGGGACTGCTCGAGCAAAGTTTAAGGCCGAATTAGTAAGTGTCAAGATGTTATAATCGATGATCGAAGATAGACGTTAATTGAGTTTTGTTTTCAGTATTTCCTGTAAAATCATCAATGAGGCTGGGCTATATTTAGCACTTAGTCCAACCAAAGACTATTTTAAGTCTGTGTATTAAAGACTCTTGGTCGAGGAGGGATCCGTATTTGTTTTTATGTTCTGCTACTAAGTCTAGATGTCTCTGAGAATTGTAGAACGTAGCACCGAGAGAGAAATTCTCTCCTTTATTCATTTTTGATTTAGGACTCTTTGCGGAGGATGATTTACTTTTCATAATGATCTGATATTCCTCATGTTCTAATTATCCCTGAGGGCATGTAAAACATGGCCTCAAAATTTTGCTATTGGATGATCAATCTGTGCTTTGTGTAATTTTAAAACTTTTTGACCAGGACACATAGTGATGTCGTCTCGTTTGGAAGTCATATCCCAAGTCTGATATTTTTAAGTTATTTTGCAACCTTGTAAACATTCCCTAATATTTATTTTTCTTATTTCGAGAAGCTTTGATGCATTGGCTTACCCTTGGTGATTAGGGTTTCTGGGGGCTACATTATCGGGATCGAGAGTCCCTAACATAGAGCCATTTTTCCCATGATTGCTCTAGAATGCTTGAGATTGCTCTAGACTGAGCCTATCCTATTAATTGAGGGATATATAATTGAGTGTTTATGTGGTTGTGCACTTAAGTTTTGAGGGTTTTCCAGTAGGCCAAGGGTTCCAAAGAATCCTATCTTTGATTGAATGAGTAGAAAATTATACTCTGAAGAATTTTTTATTCATGATTTTGCACTTTCGAGACCACCAGATCTAATACATGAACCACATAGTGTTTTTATCCTAATCTCCTCTCGGAAGTCCCTACCACTACCTCATTAAAAACCTTTCCAGCAAAAGCCCTCTTTTGGGGATAAAAAGAGCTTGTCCCCATTGTTCCACGTACCGAGATGATTTTTCCCCTTGGTGCCAAGGGTTCTTTTTAATAATTGTTTCACCCCACAATCGAGGAGTATTGCTTTTGACTCGCCTGTAATCATCCTCCATCTAAATCTTGGACTCGTAACAGTTATGCACATCTACTCAGGTCGTAGCTTCAAACTCCGTCAGGCACTCCATCAACTTGGATGAAGAGATCGAGCTTTCGGGATTCAGTCCCGTTGTAAAAGCTTCAGCATCCCCCTCATCTGGAAATTCCATTAGCTGTATCTATTCCTTCTGAAACCTATCAACATACTTCTGGATCAGCTTCGTGTCTTCTTAGTCTATCTTGAAGATATCCCTTCTACGGGTTTGCAATTTCATAGCTCTAGCATGAGCCCTAAGAAAGATTTCTTCCAACATTTTAAAAGATTCAATAGAATTTTTAGGTAAGACAAAATACCAGACCAGAGCTCCGCCTGATAGGGTTTTGCCAAACTTCTTGACCATGATCGACTCGGCTTCCTCCATTGTCAGATCATTCCCATTCATCGTCGTTATGAAGAAGAACAAATGTTCTTGAGGATTAGTAGTCCTATCGTATTTGGTGATATCCAGCATTTAGAACATCTTGGGGATGGAACCCCCAAGATGTGGTTCATGTGAGTGTGGAGCTCATTGTTCTAAGCCTTCATATCTTCTCTCAACATTTCCACCATGGACACTAGTGTGAGGGTTGAGGCATCCGACTCACTCCCTGACTTTCCGAATTTGTATCCTTCAAACCTGTTCTTAAACTCTTCATCATCGTCCTTCTCCTCATTTTCTTTGGAAAGTTGGGAGTACCTCAGATTGGACTACACTGAAGCTCATCCTTTCACTTATCCTAAGCTTCCATCCTTTCCAGTAGCTTCTTCTGACAGTCAATGAAGCTTTTAAGGACCTTTTAAAGGCTTTCTAGATCAGTCGCCCTGCCTTCAATTTCTTCTTCCTTGTTGGGGTGGTCGCGACCCTATTTTTTAGTAGTCATATTTGTCAAGTCCACATCAAAGGGCGGCTTGTTGTCACCAGTTGGGTCTTCTGATCATTGGTTTCAGTAACACCCAGAGTCCGATTCTTCGCTGCTTTTTGAGTTGCATGCTCTTCCTCAGTCCGCTCTTTATTATTGGCCATGAATTTATTGTAGATCTAGAGACACACAGAGCAAACAAGCTAGCAAAGAGCAAATAAGATTAAACCCATATAGTTGCTCTGGCCCCATGGTGGGTGTCAAACTATTTACCGTCGATTTGGTATAGTTGGATTTGTAGGTGAATCAAGAGCACGCTTTAGAATTCAATCTTACTATGAGTTCGATTTATAGCTGTTAGATTACTTATCGATTAAGAGCAACAAACAATGATAAAAAAAGAAAGTAACGAGAAGGTAAAACAAACGAGTTAGGGCGACCCGAAGGTGTTTGGGAGAGTTATCAAGGGCCATAATCGTACTGCCCATGTGCCTTAGAGTAAATGTTAAATGATACAGAAAAACAAAGAGAGCTTGGAAATCATGTAGTAACTATTTTATTGATTTTTGAATGAGGGAGAGAGATCCCTTAATAAGTGAGCAAAGTTGGCTATTTATAGTTTACAAGCTTAGGCACTAACAAATGACATTTCAGTAGTAATGCTCTAAAGGACCTTTGCCAATGCGGGAAAGCCACCTGTTCGAATTGTTAATGGGCTGGCTAATATTTGCCTGAGGCCCTGCCCTGTAGGCACTCGTCCGCGCTTCTGGACAATCTGACATACTTGTCCCCTGTTTGTCATTTTGCGTCAAGTCACTGATGGTGGTGAGTGGGAGTTTCATTATTTCCTTGGGAGGACATCCTCGCCTTGGCTTCTCCGAGGGCGTCTTCTCGTGGTCATAGCGTTCGTCGTGGTGCTCACGCGCTCGAGCCGTTTGCCCGAATCTGGCCACGTGTCCTTGTGCTGATTTTACCTCATACACTATCTGTTTAAGTGCCTCTTAATTCTAGAATAATTAATGGTAACGGTAAATTTGGAAAAAAATAATTAATTCCCTCTTGATCTTTTAAATTAACAAGTATTTAGAGATAACTATTTTTAGTATACAGGAAAACTAAAAAGGAATGAAGGAAGTACTTTATTCAATAAGTAAGGAGGAAGAAATTGAGATAATGAAAGTGCTAAGAGCTGATGTCGGTTCTATGATGTAAGCATTGGGAGTATTAATTCAACAAATTGATTTAAAAAAGAACTAAGGACTTTCAATCCCTTCTGTTGTATTTTAATGTTATAGAGCACGAGGTATATTGAATACAACCTGGCCATTTTCTTAATTCCGATTTTGACTACAATACAGCGTTATCACTAAATTTTGAGTGAGGATCTATCGAAAACCATCTCTTTACTCCATCCAAATAAAAATAAGATCTTCTTAAGTCTTACTTATAAAATTACATCAATTATATATTATTGTTGTTTGTCGCGTTGTTACTAATCAATGATCATAGTTCTGTATTTTGTGTCACATATCTATTATCAGAATGTAAACCGAAAGGAAAAACAAATGAAAAAAATTTCAGTCACTATGATTAAAACAATATTAATACGTTGAATTTTCAAATTCTAAAATAATTTCATAAAATTTCATATTCTACAAATTAAATCCTGTTTATCAATATATATAATTGAAATTGATGTGGATGTCCTGGAGCCACAAATGGTCAAGCTATAGACTTCTTTTTTTAACTTGTACACGACAGTCAATACGAAAGGTGAAGATATTTTAGCTAAGCATACTTCTAGTTGATACTGTTACTGTGAAAGGTGAGGCTGAAAGGTGATGATTCACCTTTCATAGAAACATGCTTAGCTAAAATATCAGCCAAGGATTTGAGAAATATCCTCAATGGTGTTCTTGAACTTTTGGTTAGTCTTCTCTCACAACCATATCCTTGATGACAAAGGAGTCCAATTCAATTGCAAAATCATTATACCCATTCTGCCAGCACTAATTTGCATGCATCATGGCTAGCAGCTAGAGCTTTAGCCTCATTGTGACTCTTATATTTGACACTTACAGAGAAAGCCATACTGAAGTTGCCCTCATCATCCTTAGCAATTCCTCGAATTCCTGCTTCATCAGTTTCTGGAATATACTAACGTTAGTATTGATTTAAATTTTGCCCTCAATAGGTCTTTCTCAGGATACTTTAATTTCTTCCAGCTTTGAAGAGGTTTCGTCTAACATTCTCCTATATTGTTTGAGATATTATATTCACCTTCCTTACTTTTATATTTTTATTATAGAACTAATTTAAATGAGTATAAATTATGTATGATATTTTAAAACTACCCTTATTTATCTCCTTTCATTAACACTAGGTTTTTAAATATAAGTCTCCTCAAAACTAGAGAGGATTTCAAGGACTAATAACTTGATAGTCAAACAAAATATCCAATTTCTTAGCATGTGAATTTGTTTTGCCACTTCTGCCGATTCCAACAATTGGTGTTACATTTTATCCATAAAATTGTAAGTGAATAATGTTTCTCTTTATTTTTTCTCCTTGAAGTGAAATAAGATATATTTTTTTAATTAAATTGAAATTAATATCTCAAATATTCAAACCATAAGGAGGTGGCAGCAACAGCAGCAGCAGCGGCAGCAGGGATGGGGGCGGCAATGGCGGCAGCGGGCTTGAGTTATTATTGTGTGTGGGAAAAAGATGATAAGTGTGGGAAAATATTATTGTGTGTAGTAGTGAAAGAGAGAGTTGAGACCAAAAAAAATATTCTAAGTCTTCAACTTTATTTACTATACAAAAAAAAGTAATTATATGTTGAAGGAATGTGTTCTTTTGATGGAGTTTTGGACTCTTCAACTAATCCGGAGTTGCTTGAGTTATGATGTCGCTGGAGGAAACAAGTCAAGAGATATATTGCTGGATTGATATAGATTATGCCGCAGTAGACTTGAATCTCCTTAAAGAGAGCGAGATATCCACGTCTCACCTTGAAGATATTTTTACATATATTTTATTCATTTTACTTTTCAATTGTAATTAAATTATTGTTATTATTATTATTATTATTATTATTATTATTATTATTATTTTTAAAAAAAAGGCAGCTCGGTGCACTAAGCTCCCGCTATGCACAGGATCCGGGAAAGGGCCCGACCACAAGGATCTATTGTACGCAGCCTCACCTTACATTATTATTATTATTATTATATTTCCTTGTCTGAATCTCTGGTTTTACTCAAAATTCGTCCCTCGTGTTTGAAGACCATTGGAAAAGGATTGATGGATGACTTTCTTTTTAAAAGATGCAAGTGACATGTTCCTGGTCAACTAAGAAAAATGATCTTTTTAAATAGCGATGATTAATGTGTTAATTTTGAATTATTTCAATCTGTTTGTTTTCTTGAATTCCTCCTTTATTCATTTCATTACGTTTCTACGATGAAAGGCAATGTGATGATTAATTTTATATTTTATGTAATTCAATAGTTTTGCATGGTTACGTCACCAATCAAACGTCACTTTAATTTTAGGTAATGAATTTAACATAATTTCTTTTTTTATGCTAAATGTCATTATTTAATTCATCATTTTGGTCATGTCATCGCGAATGTATTACACACATTTTATACTTTTAGTTGATTGTCAAAAAAAACTGTTCAAATTATTCAAATTCAATATGGTAGAGGTGTTCACTAGGTACAAGGGTGAGTTGAGGTGCCCAAGTGAATTATCCAAACAAGTTTAAGGGGTTATCGATGACTTAAGCATTCTTTTTTTTTTTTTTTTTTTTTGGCTTTTAGTAAAAATATTAAAAGCTAAAAACAATTCAAAGGGGAAGGAAGAATCTCCAGTAAAAATTTTAAGTCAAAACTACTACTCCATATGCACCAATAGATTAGGGGAAAATAACCCAATTTGCTGGGTGAAGCTTTTACATAACAGGAGTAACAAGATAAATCACAACCATATTAATAAGATTAAAAAAATTATGTGATAATATCTGACTAGATAGAAGGTTGTATGAAGTTTGACGTCTGTACGTAAATCTATATATAAATAAAGGAGAAACATGAAGCTGCTGATATGGCATGCCTCTAAAGCCAACATTAGAATTTATCTTTTTTCCTCAAAATTTTAAACTTTTTCCTTAATATTTTGATCCAAAAAATTTTAAAAAATTATATTTCTTTGCTCATTAATTATTGGCATTTATTTCATTTCTTCAAACCTCTTTCTCTTCTTCTATATTCTTTCTTTCGCCTTCTTTTAAAAAAAAAACTATAACTTTCTCAATTAGTGCCATTTATTTCATTTCCTTCAATTTCTCTCTTCAATTTATCAATTACACCATATTTTTTTTCCTTGTTTTGATCTTTTCTTTTATTTTTTAATTAAAGAATTAATCATACAATACCATAATTACATTAAACATTAATCAATAATATTAATTAATTATATATCATTTACAGATTTTTTTTATTCTACGTAGAAGTTCCGTAAAAGCTAATTCTAATAATTCTATTTATCTTTTTTCTCTTTTTTTTTTTTTGACTTTTTCTCATTTAAAAATTTATATGCTAAGTTAAAAAATCCCAAGAATTACATATCCTAATTTAAAACTGGGGAAAGATAACAGTCATGATGATTGGCTAAAAAAATGTGGTAACGGTTAATTAATATATACAATGAATACCAATGACCATTAATGTAATATTATGAAAGAAACATAAACGTTTCTAGCCTTGGGCCAATTAGTTCCCCAAACTTTTTTCAACTTATATAAATGCATATTTCAACACACACAAATTGCAAGATTCAAATATGGCATAATTTTTTCTCACTTTAAATTAGATTTAGGCATCTACTACAAATGAGAGAATCCACTTCAAATAACCACATCTCTACTAAGTAATGGGGTGAACTTCTTTGCAGTTGTTTTTTCCGACAATCAAACTACACTTCCTTCAAGCAAGTTGTTATATAAGGTTTGACGATTTTATATTTTTTGAAAATGCCTTTATGCATGTATTAAAAGTCAAAACAACCGAAGACTTTAACTATACAAGCAAGAATTTGATGACAAATGGTGTCTGAAGAGGAAAAGTAAGAAAAAGAGATCGAATATTTGTAGTTCTATGAGACAGATAATGAATTTCATTACTGTGATTCTAAAGGGGGGGGGGGGGGGGGGGAATTAGAAACTTTTAGGTTGGTTAAATTATTTGAGAGGAGATAATAAGAATTTGGAAAAAGAGACGGAAATATTTCTTATCATAGTATATAGATTCATTATTGATCTTTTTATGTCGTTCATATTTTTATTCAAGTTTAGAATTATGAGTTAATAAAGAATTTGTTGCACTTTCCATAATTTATGTTTCACAAATCTTGAAACCTTAAATGAATCAACTTAACAGTTAACGTATAAACTTTCATGTATGTTTAATTTATTATTTGTTTGCTCCTTTTTTTTTATTATATTAAACTTAGGTAATTATTAGCTGCTTGCTCATCTTCTTTTTATTATTATTGTTTTCAATCTAAGTTACTAAATTTAAATGCAGTGAAAAAATAAATAGTAGCTACAACAGAAACTTTACATCATTATACAAAAGAAAATGTATTTCGCATGAAAAAAAGGAGAGGACTACCAATTTACAAAAAGTAAGAGAAAGAGAAGGAATTGAAATAAAAAGAAAACAGGGAAAGAAAAAGGAGAAAAGATCAAATAGAACTGGAGATAATTATCATTTTCTTTTCTTGTCACATGGGTTTTGGATTGCTTTTAAAAAAAAAAAAATCTTAGAATTAAAGATGAGGGGTGCTTCAGCCTCTTTTATTAGTTTTGGATTGCTAAGATTAAAACATGCGGAAAAAAAATGAGATTTTTATGCAAAAAGCCAATTAATCTTTGAATGCAATTCCATTTTCATATCCGCAATAAAAAAATTAGTGAGACCTTATTCTTCAAAAAGAAATAAGAATACAATAAAAAGAAAAATATAAAGAAAAGGAAACGAGAAAAAAATGATGCAAATATTTATTCTCTTTTATGTAATTTTTTTTATTCTCATATTTTCTTCTTCACATTATTCATATACACGAAATCAAGATAACTTTTTCATATTTAATCTAAAAAGCTCTTCATGACTGCATATTGTCATAGAATTTTAGTATGTACACTAGTTAGTTATAATAGTGAGGAAAATATTAAGTTATTTAAGAAGTTAGTTTATAATCCAAAAAATATCATATTAAATTTTAATCATGTAATGAATTTAAAATTTTGAAAGCTATGGAAGTTCTGACAAAGTAGAATCGAAAAAAAAAAAAAAAGACTTTTCGATGCGAATTCAAATTTAATCGAACTTCAATATGTATATCGAACATCGATGGAAACAAAAAAAAAACTATTTGTAATGCTTTCTTCACGCCTTTATTGAAAAACAAATCATAAGTTAATAAATGAAGAGACGGAGAAAGACACAAGGGTCATGTATACTTGCACATTAACATTAATTTGATTTCTCAAAGAAATTAAATAGGAGTACTAGAACACCATATGTGCTCACCAACTTCGTAGAAATATCTCTATACAGAAGAGGACGACCTAATTTTATTTTATTTTCGTAATTAATCACGCCTAACTTTAGTCCTTGCATAAGTTGCCGTAGTAAATATGATTCGATTATTAAATTCAGATTAAATCCACAGAGAATAAACATTAGTTATAATGGTTCAATAGAATTGAGTGATTTTAGAAAATAAAAGCATTAAGTTGAGTGATTTTATTGATAGAAAGCAAAGTTCAATGACTTTGCTAGATAATTCCTATAATTCAATGACCTTTTGAGATATTATTATTATTATTATTATAATAATAATAATAATAATAACAACAACAACAACACCAATAATAATAATAAATAGATTTTTTATGTGGGGTTTATGTTTACCTGACATAAAAAAAAATTGTCATATCATTTTTTTGTTAGGGTTTTTTGCCCTGATTTTCTTGCCAAATTTAAGTATTAATTTTCTATTAAAGGAAAATAAAAGTAGCCATAATTACTTTTACTTTTCCTAAAAAGAAAATATAAAACTCTTCCATATTTGGCTAACCTCTTTATTGTAGGAAAGGTTTTGAACATCTATAAATAGAAGACCCTTCTTCTCAAATCACAATACAAGAGCATCCACAATGTAGTCTTTTAAAGAGTCTTGTTTAGGGGGAGATTTTCTCCCAACAAATTTTATGCTTTTTGATTTAGTTTTTAATATGTAGGCCAATTGGCCGAACCATATCAATAATATTATGTTTTAGTATAATTTTATTTGTCATCTGATTTATCGTCGATATGATTTGCAACTATATGCTTCCGCATGACGCCCTCTCGATTTCGAACCCAACAAGTGGTATCAGAGCTTACGGTTCAAAGGTCCAATGGTTTGGTGAAACGAGATTAAAAACAGGTTCAAAACGGTTTCAAATCAAGTTGCAACCAATTTGATGATAATGAAGATTTTGTCCAACTACATGTGGAGAAGAAGTTTCAACCATATTTTCAACATTCCTGCTGCTGCATCTTTAAAAATAAAAATAAAATATTAATTTTTAACCCATTTTTAACCATGATATTTTAAACCTTATTTTTAACCATGGCAAGTAGCAGTGATGAAGATTATGTGAAGAACAAAGATCATATATGCAAGTGAAGAAGGCGGATCAAGTTATGTCAAGAAAATCAAGCCAAAAAGGGGAGATTTGTTAGGGTTTTTTGCCCTGATTTTCTTGCCAAATTTAAGTATTAATTTTCTATTGAAGGAAAATAAAAATAGTCATAATTACTTTTACTTTTCCTAAAAAGAAAATATAAAACTCTTCCATATTTGGCTAAAATCTTTATTGTAGGAAAGGTTTTGAACATCTATAAATAGAAGACCCTTCTTCTCAAATCACAATACAAGAGCATCCACAATGTAGTCTTTTAAAGAGTCTTGTTTAGGGGGAGATTTTCTCCCAACAAATTTTATGCTTTTTGATTTAGTTTTTAATATGTAGGCCAATTGGCCGAACCATATCAATAATATTATGTTTTAGTATAATTTTATTTGTCATCTGATTTATCGTCGATATGATTTGCAACTATATGCTTCCGCATGACGCCCTCTCGATTTCGAATCCAACATTTTTTTATGATAAATGTAATTAGTGACTTTAGAAAATAAAATTCTTAAGTTGAGTGATATTATTGATAACAAAAAAAAGGTAATTAGTGATTTTAGAAAATAAAAACCTTAAGTTGAGTGATATTATTGATAGAAAACAAAATTCAATGATTTTGGTAGATAATTTTTCATAGTTCAATGATCTTTTGAGATATTAACTCCACATAATAATGGACTAAATATAATTTTCCCAACAATTGCTTCTTTGGTGTATATTCTCCGTAATTAACAAAAAGACAAATTGTTATTCCTCTAGATGTGCTCTTGAAGTGCAGCGTCCGTTGAGTGATCCAACTTAGAGCCTGTTTGAGATTGCTCTTAGAAAACTATTTATTTGAGAAACACTTTTTTAAAATAGTTTTTTTTTTTTAAATG
Organism: Capsicum rhomboideum; assembly: GCA_031232105.1. NCBI lineage: Eukaryota > Viridiplantae > Streptophyta > Magnoliopsida > Solanales > Solanaceae > Capsicum > Capsicum rhomboideum. The sequence continues at coordinate 39,572,385 of CP124716.1, forward strand.
CTTTTGAAAAAAAGCAATTTGTGTTTGATAAATTCATTTGAAAAATGTTTTTGATAAACAGATTGTGTTTGGATAATCTTTTTCAAGAAGTGATTTTGAGAGACAAATGAAGAAAAAGGACATGCTACAAGAAAATATTGAATTAGCTACGGAATTTGTAGATAATTCTCAGCTAATTCGTTGTTAAAACGCTCTTAGCTAATTGAATTTTCTTATAATCCGTCGCTAATTCATAGCTAAATGAAATTAGCATGGAATTTATGTTGTTTAGCTACGATATATTGTCCGTTGCTAATTGCTCGTTTTCTTGTAGTATTATATGTATCAATAGACTTTTACATATCTGTTATTTGTTAGCTTTTTTTTGAATATATTTTTACTTTGTCAAAATTTACTAAAAATAAGCAACCACCATATTCATATATGTACACTACATGGTAACAAATATGTCATTTTTCATTAATTATTTATTTAAAAAGATTAAATATTTGAGAAAAAATATTAACAAGTGCTGCTAAAATACCATTTGATCTTGTAACGTGATTCGTCTGTCATTTATCGTCATTAATAATAAAAATAAAGAGTTATTTTAACCAATCCAACAAGTAGTTCCTCCAAACATTCATACCTTGACAATTTCAAGAATGTAAAAATAATTACAACCTCGGTAAGATTAGGAATCCTAATCTTAAGAACCGACTCACTTACAAACGTAGGCAAAAACTTTCGTATTTCCTAACCAATTGATCAAACATTTCACCTATTCTTAGACAAACATTTCAGGATATTTGATTAATTTTTAAGTTTAGGGAGCAATGATTCATCAACCAAATATTGGGGATTGAAGATTAGAGCAAAGTTTATGAGAATTTCTTACTCCTTTTTTTAGTTTATTGCATTATAATGAGATATTTGGTATTAGTTTGACGTGTTTTCATTTGAATATTAATATTAGAAATAAAAAATTATAAATTATTGTCTTATTGCTTCTATGCTATCAAATACTTCTTGTTTTATGGGTTCTTTTTTAATTTAATTAATTCTATGCTTTTATTTTCAAGGGAATGATCAATTTTGTGACATATTCTTTTAGCTTTAATTAAACTCGAGAGAGGAAATAAGGATTAAAGTAGATTAATGTACATGATTTGGAATTTTTAAACCTTATCTAATAAATTTAATCTAGAAACAAGAAGAATCTAAGTGTAGCCTATACTTGGATAATTTTAGTATCTCATAGTCTAATCCATGAAAACTAGTTAATATAAACTCACTAAGTAGTTGAGAAATACTAATGGATAATTAAGTTTCAAGGCTAATTGCTAGACCTACAATTAAAGAGTGATAGTGAATTAAATGCAATGAATCGTTTTTGATCTTAGTTGATCTAGAAGATTATGTTAGTCTCTACATCCTAATTCTCTATATATCCCAGTTCACCCAAAAGCTCCCAAAAAAAAAACTTCGATGAAGAAACATTCTATATTGCTTACCATCAATTGAATCAATCCCATAAATCAACGTCCTGTTCAGGTCAATTATGTTAGTCTCGTTATCACTAGCACTCTCAATATACTAGTACAAATGAGATCCAATAATATTGAGCCCATTCTGATAAAAAGTGAACATCATCAATGAAGAACATGATGCGTAGTGGTGAAAATATGGATCAGACGAATAACACATAGAATTTACATCATATGATTGGTAAAATTCTCATATGAATGGCCCGATCTAAAAGATCTCAAAAAGCAAATTCAAAAGTAGTATGAGATAAAAATTAAATGTTGTATTTTTTTTTTAAAAAAAACAAACATAATTTAATAAGATTTGTCCTACTTGAAGATCTTATGAATATGATGTCCAAATATTTATTATATTAAGGTTGTTGATGGACTTTTCTTTAAATAAAATCTTTGATTTATTATACGAAGTTTAAAATTGAAGAAGAAATCACACAATACAAGTCATTGTGTAAATTTTCTTTCCAAATCTTTGCATAGATGTATATTTTGTTAAGAAGTCACTCTTCACCCTAGCTTTTATTGTAGGTAAAGCACTGCATAGGAACATGACTATCATTAATAAGACTAGACCTAGTTATGTCAGAATCAAGATTCAAATTGATCTTAAAACAAATCTTTCTAAATATGTCAAAATGGAGATAGAAAATGAAGAAACATTAGAGATTCAAGTGGAAAAGGTTAAAATACAGTATGATGTCTTATCAAATACTATAAGAAATGTGAACTGCAGGATCATGATGAAGATGAATGTAGGATTCTACATCCTGAAATGAGAAAAGCATTGAAAAATGAGGAGAAATAATAAAGTATTGATAATAATCCAAACACCTAACAGAGAAACATTTATTCCCCTAAATGTTATCAAGTGAGAAATAGATAAGAGGATAATAATAATGACAGGCCAAACAATAAACCTGATAGGTCTATCAATAACAATCCTGATAATACAGTTCAGACCAATAACAAATTTGCCCATGTTGAGTAGACAAAGTTGAAGACAATCAACTGTAATGACCCTCCCGGTCATTTTCCTCATTTTCGCGCGTTCTCGACAATTAGAAATTGGTAAAGAAAATATATAGTTAATTACCTTTCTAAAATATTTTTGATATTTAAAAAAAGGTCTATAGTTTATTATTTTATGAGTTAGGCTCATTATTGTGACACTTAGAATATTATTTAAGTAATATATATGTAGATATATTCGGTCAAAGTTGGCTGAATTTTCTTTAATTATATCAATTTATATATATATATATATATATATATATATATATATATATATATATATATATAAAACCTCTTTTTGTCTTCTAAAACCTTCTCAACACTTCTCTTTCTATATTCAACCATACTTGACCAATTTAATCTCAAATTTGAGCATTTCTAGTGAGATTCAAGGTTAGGGGTTGGTAGATTTGGATCCGTGGTTACGTTCTCGTCGTTTCTACGGTATGTTTTCTTATTTTTACGGTAGTTTTAGCTACGGTGGTTGTTGGGATTGGTGTTGATGTTTGAGCTATATATTGAGCGGTGTTAGTTGTGACTATTGGTCACGGGGTGATTTGGGACGCTGTGACGGTTTTGGTTTTGTGATTTCGCAAGTGGGTCCCACATGGACCGTTCGGATTTTTTTACGAACTAATGCAATATGGGTATCAATATTCATGTTTTGACATGTAGTTTATTATTTTCCTAGCGTGGCAGAAATTTGAGGTCCCGCGCAAGGGGAAGACTCCTATTTAGCAAGCTTTGGCAGACATTCGGCGGCGTTCAGGTAGGCTAGGCTTACCATATACCTAGACTGAGTTTATTTATAGTATTTGCATACTATTATGCTAGTGTTTGGGCTGATAGTTGTAGATTGACATTGGCTTGCTATGATTAGGCCTTTTGGGCCGATTAGGGCCTTGTTCGGATATGTTCCGATCCCGTTATCCTCGTGGTGTGCCAGAGATTACCTTTATAGGGTTGGTTAATGTTGTACTACTGTTAGTAGGGGTTTGGGGAACCTTATCCCAGACTTGGTTTCGGGACCCCGTAGTGGGCCCCGCTACTCTTCACAGTCGGTATAGTTAGCTTTAAACATTGTTAGGCTTAGTTAAGTCCTGAGATGATCTTTTAGGAGAAAATTTGTGTTGAATTAACCCAGTTATGCCCTTTTGACCTATTTTTCCTTGTTAGTCCCTGATAGCACCGTATTTGACCGGGGTCGGCTAGTTTGATTTAAAATGCGGATCCGCCTTGCCATGAATTATAATGTATACCCAGACTTGTATATACTTATTGTTTACAGTAGATAGTTGACCTGGAAGAATCCCGAGATTGACTTGTAGTACGTGGTGGGTTAGCTCCTTTATTTATATTTCGGGTTCGTTCTGGGCCGGTATGTCCCCGTTTACTTGTGTTTGTGTGGATTCTGGCACTACTCTGTCACTTAGTTACTGATTATTATGAGTTTCGGTTTGAGTCCGGCCACTGATTCAGATATGATGGGTACTGATTATTATGATTTTTGGTTCGAGTCCGGCCACTGATTCAGATAGGATGGTTACCGATTGTAATGAGTTTCAATTTGAGTCCGGCATCTGGTTATGATATGATTGGAGAGTTCTGGTACTGGGTACCATGATTATGATACTGTTGTTCTCTGAGTTTTGGTTCGAGTCTGGCGGTTATGATATATATGTGGCCTATTATTATTATTATCCACTATGTCCGATTCGATTTGAGTGTCTAGCCTCTTGTTATTACCCATTGGTGCCGGTTCAAGCCCGGTGCACACCCTTGTTGGTTATTGTGGTTACTGGATACTGATACAGCTTCGAGACGCTGGTGACAATGCATTTACTTTTCTTGTGTGTCCCGCTAGTTTATGGGGGCCAGATTGGGTTATTGTTTTCTTTTGTGTGCCTATCGGGTTTATGGGGGCCCAGGTAGGTTATGTTTGATTTGTGTGTTTACTTACGCATTTACTTACTCGTTATTCTGTATCGTACTTATTCTCTCCTGAGTATATCTGTACGCCTCGGCAGTTACTTATGTACTTAATTTTTATACCCCGGACCTAGCATGCACCCTCACATTTTAGCTTGCTTATATTGTATTGGGTCGGCCGATGATGCCTACTGAGTACCCGTTGCCCCGGTACTCATACTGCACTTCTGTATCTTTTTTTCCAATGCAGATCCAGGCACTAGCCGATGGTTTTGACGTGACTCTCTTCTCAGCACTGACTTCGGAGCAGGGTGAGCTTACTGATGTCCGAGACAGATCCTATTCCATCTCCACTGCATAGTCTTTTTCTCTCGAGACTATAGTACTTGTTGTATATATTTGGTTTCTGTCTTGTATTTTGGACATGTCTAGTAGTGGCTCTTGTACCGACCTCATCAGGTCTTGGGAGGGGTTCTTGACTTTATATATTGTCCTCTTCCTTCTCAGTCTTGGTATGAATATATATTTTGATTTTGTCTTTATATTTCTAGCATGTTTATTAGTATGATTACTTTCACTTCATCTCTATTTTCTGAGATTCCGCTCTTTAGCCTGTCGTTTGTCGCTCCGGGCTAGGGTTTGGCTTGCCTATTGGTGGGTTACGGTAGGTGCCATCATGACTCGAAAAATCGGGTCGTGACATCAACAAATGTAAAATAAAGTTATGAAGGTTGGAGATGCAGTTAACAATGCAATAGTAAATGATCAATCAATAAAAAAAAGTATACCACCTGTATGAACAAGATTTTAGCACAAAAACAATTATAAATTTGGAAGAGGATAAGAATCAGCCAAAAATGAGAAGAAAGAATTAAAATGATAAAAAAGGCACTTTTATCAGAAGAAAAATTCACAAAAATGATCACAGAAGATACAACAATAAAAGAAAAGCATGGAATACTAGAGGAGGAGATAAGGGCAAAAAAAAAATACTATACTTGAGAAAATCAGAAAAAGAAAAGAAAGAGATCATAACACTATTGAAAAATATGAGAGAGAAGCTATTGTAGTGGCATCTCTGTCACTTTTTGTAGATCTCACTCCCGACTTACAAAAAATAGACAACATGAAGATAACATCATATCCATTTGTCATCAATGTAGAGGAATTAGTACAACTAGCACTCCGTAGTCATTAGAAACACCATAGCAAGAAAAAATTACTACTTAAATATCTCCATGCAATATAGTAAATCATATCGCTTCACGGAATTGGATGCAAGATCTATATAAGAAGATGAAGAGGAAAGCATTGAATAGACTAAAAGCTAGTAGTTAGACTTCTGTTCTGCCGCTTCTGTCGCCCTATCTAGTAAGAGCCTCTAAAGCTATGTTTGGCGTAATCAATAGTTTAGTTGGGCTCGGCTTTACTGAAGAAGAAGGGAAGCTAAGACAAATAAAAAGCCTTGAAATACCAAGACAGTAGCAAATGTGGCTACTGAAAACGATAAGGCAATGATACAATCGTAGAATAAAAATTGTGCCTCGAGAAGAAGTCTCGCATCTAGCATGAGGATTCCAAAGCTGTGACAAAATTATAGGTTCATGACCTGCTTTACGCCTCATAATCTTGAATTGGTAGCTTACCATGCATATATCTTTTCCAGGGCAAAAATTAATGGAAAGGAGAAGAAGCAAGGATAGAGTGAAGTATCATAATCTACTAAGGTAGTGCCAAAAAGTGGATTCAAGAAACTCAATGTGAAATAATTTTAAAAGCCTTTTATATGTAATATTAGATTTGTCAGAACTCGGCAGGCCTTTCATAGGCTTGAAACGCTTAACAAACATCATAGGTTTTTTCTAGTTGTTATGATGAAACTATTTCAGCTATCAACAAATGCAGAAGGAGATTGAAGATAACCAAGGTTGGGTCAAACTGTAATGATAAAATATTGAAAATTTGATGAAAATTTGTAAATTTTCATGTTAATTCAACTCTTGTGTTAAATGACTAGAATTCGTGTAACTTTGATTTGAATTCTTTTCATGTATTGATGGTGAAGCCTGGGCCATTTTCTCCTTTCAAAATCTCTCTAAATAAAGTAGAAGAATATAACTTTCTCTCTCACCAAAATTCATTTGATATTATGCAAAAAATTGAATGTGTCACACAAGAAGAACATGAAATTTCTTCCAGATGTTGTGCGACACATAACCATAGCACCAAACCAATCTGGGATTTTCTCCAGGTATCATACGACACAACTGTAACAATAAAGTGCTTAAATTGTTCTATTTTATTCCATGTGATGGTCATGTGACACATGCATGACTCTTGTTCAGTTCCTATGACATTTTATTTTATCTGTTTTTAATTTGTATTATAAGTTCCATTATCATTTTCACCGAGTCCCACGCTATATCGTACATCTGATAACATATTTTAAACATTTTGTTACCCTCAAATGTGTCTCAACTAATTATAAAACGTTACAACGCTTTACAAAAGAAAAAAATTCTTCATATAGTAGTATCTTTTTGGTACATTTTCCATTTGATGTATTGGTAAATTAGGAAGGATCATCACTTACTTCTACTTGAAAGGATTTTTATTAAATGGTTAGAATGCAAAGTCTAAAGCTTCTTTAAGCTTATCCAAAAGAAGAAGTCCAACTACGTATTTACAAAAATATTTACTAAACAATACATTGTAAGAAAATGTAACTTCTTACTTAATTCTTTTGTAACTGTGTCCTTTCAATTCTCCTTTAACGGATGAATTCATTTGGTGAGACAGTTCTTGTTTAACTGATGAATTAATTCATTCAATTCACCATTAACTCACTCTTGTAATATCCTTTATTCCTCACCTATATAAACCACTCCTTTTGTGAACAAAAGACACCAACAAAAGTGAAAGAAAAACATCTCCCTCCTTTCTTCCTAAGTTTCTTATTTTGGGCAATAGTTTTGAGCAACCTCCAAACTTCCAGCCACGAGTGCACGTGTTTGGAAGTAGCTGTGGAACCTTGGAGAGCGACCGGCTAGAAGGATTTGCACCGGAGTCGGGCCGAAATCGCTTTCAAGGCAGTGACTTGCCACGACACAGTATTTGTGACTATTTTCTTCTTATTATTTAATTCCAGTTCCATATCAATATTGTAGTATTTTTCCAACAATTTGAAAGCGATTTTCTTACATACAATATTGATAAAATGACTATTTCTTTGAACAAAACTTTTACTAATTTGTCAAAACTTGAGCCATTGGACGGAAATAATTTTAAACGTTGGTCACAAAAGCTTCTTATTTTCTTTGAACAATTAGAAGTTGATTATGTTTTATCTAATGAACCTCCAATTGATGGTTCTAACACAAATATTGGCTCTAACACTGTTGTGGTTGTTGATGATGCTGTTAAAAAGAAATTTGAAAAGAATAACGAAACTGTTAGAGGACATTTGTTGAACCATATGAATAATCCTTTGTTTGATTTATTTGTCACTTATAAATCTGCTAAGGAAATATGGGACAGTTTGGAAAAGAAATATGGTGCTAACGATGCAGGAAAGAAAAAATATGTTGTCGGACAGTGGATTAAATTCCAAATGGTTGACAATAAATCAATCATGGAACAAGTTCATGAATATGAAAATTTTACTACTGATGTTCTCAACGAGGGCATGAAGATGTGTGAGATTCTTCAAGCTAATGTTCTACTTGAAAAATTCCCACCATCCTGGAGTGATTACAGAAACCAATTGAAACATAAGAAAAAGAACTTAACTCTCCAAGAACTTATCAGTCACATGAGGACTGAGGAGGCAAATCGTCTCAAAGATAAGATGGAAGCTCTTTCTCTTAATTATTCTAAAGCTAACCTTGTGGAATCTTCTGGTACTATTGCAAAAGACAGGTTCGAAGGCAAACAGAAGAATTTCCAGAAAAAGGAACAAATGAAAAAGAAAAATCACTTCAATAAGCCAGAGAGTCAAATTAAAAAGGCAAAGGAATCTTGTTTTGTCTGCGGAAAACCTGGCCACAGAGCTGTCCAGCGCTATCTAAGAAAAGGGCAAAAATCAAAGCAGAAAGGACAAGATGATGTCCAAACTCATCTTACTGAGGGTGATGAAGTGATAGCTGCAGTAGTCGTCGAGGCAAATCTGGTGGATAACAAGACTAACTGGGTGTTGGACACAGGTGCTTCAAGGCATTTCTGCGCCAACAAAGGGTTGTTCCATGACTTTGAAGAATCCACTGATGGCGAGTGCGTCTACATGGGTAACTCCACTACTGCTGGAGTTATGGGTAAAAGAAATTTTTTATTTAAACTAACTTCTGGAAAAACTTTAGCCTTGAACAATGTTCTGTATGTTCCCTCGCTCCGTAGAAACTTAATTTCTAGAGCACTTCTTAACAAAGTAGGCCTTAAACTTGTTTTTGAAGCTGATAAAATAATTATTTCTCATGGAGGAGACTTTGTTGGGAAGGGATATCTTAGTGGGGGTTTATTTGTACTGAACATTGTTCAAGAGATTGCCAATAATGCAAATATTTCTAATTCTGCTTATATTGCTGAGTCTATTAATTTGTGGCATGGTAGACTAGGTCATGTTAATATTGCTTCTATTAAAAGACTAAGAAAAATGGAGTTAATTACTGTGCTAAATATTGATGATGTTTCTAAATGTCCTTTGTGTGTAGAAGCAAAGCATGCCAAGAAACCTTTTAAATATGTTACTAGTAGAAAGACCTAGTTGTTTGAACTAGTACATTCTGACTTAGCAGATTTTAAGAACATTGTTAGCAAAGGTGGAAAGAAGTATTGCATTACTTTTGTTGATGACTTTTCTAGGTACACTAAGGTATATCTTCTTAAGTCTAAAGATGAGGCTGAAAACATGTTTTTGAAATTCAAAGCAGAAGTAGAAAATCAATTAGACAGGAAAATCAAGAAATTTAGATCTGATAGGGGAGGTGAATATAGTACTAAAACTCTAGAAGATTTTTGTGAGAAAAATGGTATTATCCTTGAGTTTAGTACTCCCTATACTCCCCAACAAAATGGTGCAGCCGAACGAAAGAATAGAACCCTTAAGGAAATGATGAATTCCATGCTTTTAAGTTCAGGTCTACCTGACTATATGTGGGGGCAAGCCATCCTGTCTGCATGCTATATTCTTAATAGAGTCCCTTATAAGAAGTTAGACAAGACCTCATATGAGTTGTGGAAAGGATTTGCCCCTAACTTGAAATTTCTGAAAGTGTGGGGGTGTTTGGCTAAGGTTGGTCTACCTGTTTTTAAACGGGTAAATGTAGGCTCTAAAACTTTTGACACTGTCTTTATTGGTTATGCTCAAAATAGTTTTGCATATAGATTTATGTCATTAAATGATCATTCTATTAGTGAATCTAAAGATGCAGAATTTTTTGAGCATATTTTCCCTTTGAAAATTAATGTGCCTAGTGATATGCAAAATAATGCTTCTACATCTATGTCTGTTAACTCTCATGTTGTACCTTCTTCTGATGTTATTTCTAACGAGAATGAAAATGAACTTAGAAGGAGTAAAAGACGTAGAACTGAGACAAGTTTTGGTCCTGATTTTGTCACCACCTTCTTGATTGAGAATTTTGACATTGATGCTTTAAATGACGAATTAGTGTCTATCTACTTAATAGATGAGGACCCTAAGACTTATGATGAAGCAATGAGTTCAATAGATGCAATGTTTTGGAAAGAGGCCATTAAAAGTGAATTAGACTCTATAGTCTCTAATCACACTTGGGACTTGTATGATTTGCCTAAAGGTTGTAAACCGATAAGTAGCAAGTGGATATTTAAAAAGAAATTGAGGCCTACTGATACAATTGATAAATATAAGGCTAGACTTGTAATTAGGGGTTTTAACCAAAAGAAAGGTGTTGATTATTTTGATACTTATTCTCCTGTGACTAAAATAGCGACCATTAGGACTCTTATTGCTCTAGCCGCTATTCACGGTTTAGTGGTACACCAAATGGATGTCAAAACAACATTTTTAAATGGTGACTTAGAGGAAGAGATCTATATGACTCAACCTGAGGGTTTTGGGGTCCCAGGACAAAAGGATAAAGTATACAAATTGAGAAAGTCCTTATATGGATTAAAGAAGGCACCTAAATAGTGGTATGAGAAATTTAATTTCACATTAATGGATAATGACTTTGTTGTTAATTCATCTGATATCTGTGTTTATTCTAAAATGATAAGATTATATTGTGTGATTATATGTTTATATGTGGATAACATGTTAATCTTTGTTCCTAATGTGAATGTTGTAAATGAGACTAAGAATTTTTTGTCTTCTAAATTTGAAATGAAAGACCTTGGAGAAGTTGATGTGATTTTAGGGATCAAAATCAAAAGAACTGTTAATGGTTTCTCTTTGTGTCAGTCCCATTATATTGAAAAAATGTTGAAAAGGTTTGATTGTTTTGATGTAGTTTCAGTGAGAACTCCTTATGATCCTAGCATACATTTGAAAAAGAATAAAGATTCTAGAGTTTTCAAATTGAATATGCTAAAATAATTGGGAGTGTAATGTTTCTCATGAACTATACTCGGCCTGATATAGCTTATGATGTTAGTAGATTGAGTAGATATACTCATAATTCCAGTAATGAACATTGGAATGCTCTTCATCGCTTGTTGAGGTTGTCGCGTCCCGTTTCGAACCGGTCGAAACAACACACAACGTGTGGTGGTCGTTGTGACTCTCTGGTTTTGAAAATTTATTTTTTAGAGTCGTCTGTTTTTGGTCTTTTTTGAAAACGAGATTCTGAGTAAGGGTTTTGGTTACTCGAGGGGAAGGTGTTAGGCACCCCTCAGAGCCTATCCGAAGATAGTCCTTAAACTCAGTTTAGGAAAATATTTGGGAAAATGTTTATATATTACTTGCTAAAAAAAAAGAAGGGTAATAACTACAAAAAAATTTCAAAATTAAAATGAGAGGAAACACACAAGGTATATAAAAATACACTTACGACATGTGGAGATGCCACATAATTTACTGTAAAATATACATGCATGTTTCGAATATATAAAAACGAGGGGTAAAGTTAACGCTCTTATTTTACTATGTATATTAAAAAAAAGTGTAAAGTCTTATAATTTTACAAAATATAAAGTTTAACGGCATATAAAGTTAAGTATATAAATGAAATCTTTGTGAAGTAGAAGGAAAATATAATTAAAAAAAAATGTGTAAAAAGGGATTTATTTGTTATATACTAAGTATGTATACATAGAAGTATGAAAATTTATTTAATTTGAAAATATACTTATGTAAATGTACATTGTCGTGAGATGAGGAAGTATAAAAGGTACGAAAGACATATTGACTAGAGTGAAAGCGAATTTGAAAATATAACATCATGCTAGTGTTTATTCATTTATAAACATTTCTTTCCTTTTTAAAAAAATAAAGAATAAATATATATGTGTGAAATGTGAAAGGTAAGAGTTGATATTAGTATTTTTGTTATAATATGTATGAAAATATAATGGTTTATAATTTTGCAAGAATGTAAAGCCCAGAGACATGTAAAGTTAAATATATTAATGAAATAATTCATGAGGTAAAAGAAAATATAACTTCTAGAACATGTCAAAATTTATTTATTATGAACATTATCATGTATGTCTAAAAATACGAAAAATTATTTATTTTTGAGAATAAATTTATATAAATATGTTTATCGCGAAGTAAAGATATATAAAATGTGTTAAAATGCGGTAAGATGTTAGTTCTTAAGTAAAATAGACTTGCGTATGTTTTGAATGTAAAAGTCATGCTAATATTTGTTTATTTTGTAAAATTTTTAAAGGTAATAGTTAAAAGTAGATAAACTAAATGTAATCGTAAAAATACACATATAAATATGTAGTTGAAATATAGTATAAATAATAATAATAATAATTTTGTTAAGAGAAATAAACAAATAAAAATAGTAATGAAAATATGTTGTATATGGTAGCCTATACATATATGTACCTTGTGCCCTTTGAATCTTTTAGAATTTGAAAGCTCTAAACGAGTGTTGGAAATAGAAAATAATGTAAAATATTGGGATTATTTAATTTATTGAAATAAGTTGAAGTTGGTGAGAAAATTCTTTTGAAAAATCTGAATTTTAACGACTTACTCCCCTACCGAATCGATATTGAATTCTCATTTTTTGTTTTTAAGAAGATGTAGAGGTTACTACGCCCATTTTTATTAACAAATCATTCTTTAAGACAAAACAATCGGTTAGGGCACTTAGCCAATATTTTAAAAATTGCTAGTCTTTTAAAGAAAACATATCTTTACAAATTGATTAAAACAAGTGTTAATTGCGAAAAATGAGAACATTAAACTATTTTAAAGGCAATCCGTAAATGCTAAAGCAATATAAACACAACAAGCAAATAATAAATTTCCAATAGCCAATAATAATTAAACACTCTTTCAAGTTTCAAAAGACTAACAACATAACATGAATGATAAATAAAGAGAAGGGACTAAGAAATACTAGACTCCTAATGGAGTTTGGGCTTCTAAATATCGAGACTCCAAGGCTCTGCCGTCATCCTATAGCGGTTGACCCGATATTTGGGTCAAAAAATGGAGTTTCAATTGAAAACTCCGACTCCCGGGTTTACATGAGACAAAGAAAAGAATAAAGTTAGAAGCGGTCAAATGGCAAGGTAATGTAAGGATACAAAAATAAGAGATATGCTAAACGACACTATTTAGTTAGACCCCAATAGAAAATATTGAACAAAGCACTAAATTCACACGTGAATTCATTTTTTTTTTCCGGTTGTCTGGAAATATAAACACGACTGCACACATAACATATCCATACACCTATTCTTGGACTATTTAGAGGTAGAATAGAGTTCAACAAGAGCTAACAGTTCATACAGTTATGTTGATACTATTAACTTAGTGAATAGCTACTACTTATAATAAAAAAAAAATCATAGTTACACATGAGCTCTTAAGAATGTTAACAGGAATGGTAGTAGACCTTTAAACCGAATTGAATTTCAAACAGGAGGGTAGTGTCTAATTCATACTCTTAACTTTTGATTACTTTAAATAAATCATGGATATATACCTAACACAAGCAAATATTAGACAAGTTAAAGGGAGGACATGATAGTTTCTTTGTATGAAATGCTTTAAGTTGGTAAAATTTTAACCATATTAGAACTTTCCTTAGCGGTGAATGTTGAAGCCTACTAAATCACCCTTTTTTAAAAAAAAAAAACTCAAGTTACTACTTCCATAGTTAAATAATCAAATCAAACAAGATGGAGAATCTCAAACATATATGAAACTACTTTCAAAGGCTTAAAGCTGGTAGGGCCTTTCATTCTAAGTTTAAAAAAAAATCAGAAAAAACCTATTTCAATGAACGACTAAAGCACTAGGAACCAACAATTAAGACCATACAAGTGTTCAAGCAAAAAAAGTGCAAAATCCTATGACGGACAGCCAAGTCTATGTATGGTTTCGAGCCTTTTAAAAATTCATTCCATGATAAAATGAAGCTGCCGGCATCTTGTACACACACAAACCAAACCTACACATATTCAAGTCACCATTACCACGTTAAAAGCAATCAAACCGACATCAAAATGACCTCAAACAGTCCACTAAACATATATAGGAAGAACTAACAGCTTCATGGAGTTTGTTCCTGGCTGATTCAAGGTTGTGAATAGTCTATAGTATACCACCAGATATATATGAAACCACACAATGCAAGAAATGCCACTTCGAGTTCACATTCTCTCACGGTGACACAAACACCCAATTTTGTTAAAAAACAAAAAAGACTCAAACTTTATAGGTTTTATTTAAGCTAGATTGTGAACTATGAACACACTACTTAACGTGAACAAAATCAAACATCCAAACACTATTTTACTTCACATTCATATCCACAACCAACCAACCAAACTCAAACGATCAACGAATCACAAAAACTAAATGTAATACAATTAGGCGAGATAGAATTTCACCTTGTGTTGTGCAGCGATTGAGGTTGTCGAGTGTCGGATTCAAAACTAGCTTATTCCAACTCCAACTTTGGATTGAAGTATCCCGAGAAGAGCAATAAAAGAAACTAATTAGAAAAGCGATGAGTAGACTCGAGAGCAGTTGAAGTAAGCTATTGATATATATATTTCCTCTCTCCCTCTTCTCTCTTTTCTATGGAAGCCGAGGCTCCCTTTTATAGCCGAGAATTGTATTTCCAACGACTTTTCATGGAAGCTCCAAGAATTCAAATTTTGAATTCTTGGAAAGCTAATTTTAGGGAAAAATAATGACTAATTGAAAACATGTGGTGGGTTATATTTACCCTTTTCAGGCCGATTTGAAGGGGAGACAAGACAATTCAAAGGTAGGGTGTTCGGATCCATCGGATTAAAGGGATAAAACCCAAGTCCGATGGTTCTTCAAACTCTTTCATTCCCCACGAAATGGCAGTGGCGTCAGAGCTTTCTTTTTTCGAGGTTTGATTTTTAGAAAAAGGTGATGGAGAGGCGGCATGATTGATGGAGAAGGTGAAAAGGTGATGAGGAAAGGGGAAAGACCACCGAAAATTGCCATTTTTCGGTGGTCTGTGAATCGCCGTCGAGAGAGAGGGGAGGTCGAGGTCTGGTCGGGGTCGTTTGGTTGAGATTGAAAGAGAGTGAAGGGAGAAAGGGTATTAGGGGCTGATTTGGTTAATTAATAGGGTCTTGGACCGGGTCAGGTGAGGGTAATTGGGCCGGTGGGGTGGTTTTAGGGGTTTTGGGCTGGTGGATTGAGGATTAAATAAAAAGAAGTGGCCCAAATAGTGATAAGTTAATAAATTTAAGAAATCTAATTTTCCCAATTGTTATTTTTTCGCTTGATTAATTTAACGATGCTTGTTTCGTCCTAATTAAATCCCCCTAAAGTGTACATATATACATATATATTTTCACACATATAGGTGCGTATACACATGTGCGTGATTTTTAAATACGTATATATGTTATATTTTAAATACGTATAGCTATAGTTCAAAATTAAATAAAAGTAAAAATAAAGTAAACTTGCAAAAATATGATGGTATAGTGAGGATTATTTGGAGTTTTTGAAATAAAAGTTAATATGCTAGCATATATGTATATATATATATATATATTCAGAGAAAAAATAGTGAGAATAATGAATTATTATCATTAATTCATTTTTTAGGGTAATTTTATGATATAAGTAATTTGATAGAAGAATAATAATTATAAGAAAAATATATTACTTTCGAAAAAAAATGTTATTGGTGTTAATTTTATTGAAATTTATGTTAGAAATAAGGAAAACAAATATTTAGGACTCATAATCATCGAGAAATTAATTTTAGGAAAAAGGAGAGCCAAAATTGGGTGTCAACAGAGGTATTTGAAAGGTACAATGGATTGGTGTTTGTATTTTAATAAATTTCCTGCTGTTTTAGAAGGTTTTTATGATGCAAACTGGGTAACTGACAATGATGAAGTTAGCTCCACCAGTGGCTATATGTTTACTTTGGGTGCAGGTGCTATTTCATGGAAGTCTTCAAAACAGACTTGTATAGCACGTTCTACTATGGAATCTGAATTCATTGCTTTCGAATTGGCAGGGCAAGAAGCTGAATGGCTGAGAAACCTTTTGGCAGATGTGCCGTTATGGGGAAGACAAGCTTCATCAGTTTCTTTACATTGTGACTCACAGGCGGCAATTGGGATTGCTAAAAATAGTGTGTACAATGGAAAAAAGAGACATATTCGTATCAGACATGGTGCAGTTAAACAGTTGTTGAAACATGGTGTTATTTCCTTGGAATATGTAAGATCCAAAAGAAATTTGGCGAATCCTATGACCAAGGGTTTGACAAGGAAAATGGTCTTTGAATCGTCGAGGGGGATGGGGCTAAATCCCATGGATTGAGGTAATATGGTGGATACCCATTGGTGGTCAAACGAAGCCATATAGACTTTCAATAAACACTACATATCCTATCCCTATGGCATGAGGTAGTGTATTATAAGGCTGAGCTTATTTTTGCTCTTAATGATCCATAGCCTTAAGGTGGTCTATGAGATAGACTTGATGGATCACCTACGTGAGTGTAAAGGTTGGTCACCTTTTATGAAAGACTTGGGTCGTCTTTCTAGAGCACTCATGAGACCCAAGGTTTGTGTGCATGACCATAAAAGCACTTTGTAATATCGCGGAGGTTGCTTAAAATCAAGGGTATGGTATGTGTTGTGGGGGTCTCAACTTATGTCCATTTAGTTCAAGAGTACTTCACTTTTTGGATATTTGTTGTTGCCTCATATCACTACGTGTCAATTCAAATCGAAAGATATTGACACTTAAGTACATGTTCCTTTTCTTTGCCCAGAAGTGTTCCTATTCTTTTGTCTTTGCATTTGTGGGGGATTGAAAGCATTTTTATTAAATGGTTAGAATGCAAAGTGTAAAGCTTCTTTAAGCTTATCCAAAAGAAGAAGTCCAAATACGTAGTTACAAAAATATTTACTAAAAAATACATTGTAAGAAAATGTAACTTCTTACTTAATTCTTTTGTAACTGTGTCCTTTCAATTCTCCTTTAACGGATGAATTCATTTGGTGAGACAATTCTTGTTTAACTGATGAATTAATTCATTCAATTCACCATTAACTCACTCTTGTAATATCCTTTATTCCTCACCTATATAAACCACTCCTTTTGTGAACAAAAGACACCAACAAAAGTGAAAGAAAAACCTCCCTTCTTTCTTCCTAAGTTTCTTATTTTGGGCAATAGTTTTGAGCAACCTCCAAACTTCCAGCCACGAGTGCACGTGTTTGGAAGTAGCTGTGGAACCTTGGGGAGCGAACGACTAGAAGGATTTGCATCGGAGTCGGGCCAAAATCGCTTTCAAGGCAGTGGCTTGCCACGACACAGTATTTGTGACTATTTTCTTCTTCTTATTTAATTCCAGTTCCATATCAATATTGTAGTATTTTTCCAACACTACTTAGAGGCAGGGACACATCTAGAAGCTGACATGAGTGTTGATCTAATCCAACAACTTTAATTCAAACTTCATTGTTCGAAACAAAAAAATAAAAATCTGATTACTAATATTATCTAAAGTTGCTATTCTAAAATTTATAATCATGAAGTTCAAATCATACCACCACCACCCCTCCGGGGGTGGTTAGGGGTGTAATCAGTTTTTAAAATGATTCCTTAACCCAAAATAGCCACTAGTATTATTAATTTGTTCATAAAAGAATATTATCTTTCAAATTTTAGACATAATTTAATTTAGATTTTCGTTTTATCTTTAGTAACATTCTTTTACCTTCACATAAATATTGTGACATGTATAAGAGCACAAATATCAATAGTTTGATAGCGCTAGATTATATTATGATATATTTAAGAACTAAGATCTCAAATTTTAAAATATTGTATTTTTTTTTTAAATTTCGTATCCAATCAAGCACGCCATATAAATTGAAAAGAGAATGAGCATTCAGTAATCCTATTACTTCCTCCGTTCAGAAGTAATAATTACTTATTTTCTAATTGATTTTTATTTTTACTTGTCATTTTTGATATATCAAGAAAAGACAATAATTTTTTTTCCTGTTTTACCCTTAATTTATTGCTTAGCATTGAGTTAATGCTATGAAAAGTTGAGCAAGATTTTTTGAAAACCTCAATGATCAATTTCAACTGTAATAACAATGCTAATTTGGGGATTGACATAAACCAATTCATTAACCCCTTAAAACTTAATCCACTTAGGGTGTGTTCGGTACGGAGGAAAATGTTTTCAATGAAAAACGTTTTCCAAGAAAACATTTCCTAGAAAAACAAGTTGTTTCTTACTTATTTTCTTGTGTTCGTTATGCAAATAGGAAAGTGTTTTCTAAAAACATTTATATTTAACACAAAACAATGAGAAAGAATGGGATAAGAAAAAAGTTTGAAATTTTTTACAAAATAAATTTTTGAAAAAAAAATAATTTTTTTTTTTTGGGGGGAGGGGGGGGTTGTCGGGATAGGGGTGGGGTAAAGAAATTTTTTTGAAATTTAAAAAAAAACAAATTTAAAATTTTTTTAAAGATTTTTTTTTTTTGGGGGGGGGGGGGGTAGAGGATGAGGGGTCGGGGTAAGAAAAAAATTTGAATTTTTTTCTTTAAATTCTTTTTTTGGGGGTGGGGGCGGGGGATGGTAGGGGTGGGGTAAAGAAAATATTTTTGTGAAAACAAATTTTAAATTTTTTTTAAGAAACTTTTTTTTGGGGGGGTGGGGGGGTGGGAGGTGTGGGTAAGAAAAAAAATTTGAATTTTTTTATAAAATAATTTTTTTTAAAACAATTTAAGAAATTTTTTTTTTGGAGGGGGGCTGGTAGGGGGTGGGGTGTCAAGGTAGGGGTGGGGGTGGTGGGGCTGGTCGAGCTGGGGGGTCGGGGTAGGGTGTGTGGGGGTGGGAGTGGTGTAAGAAAAAAAATTGAAATTTTTTATTAAACAAATTTTAAAAATAAATTTAAGAAAAAAACATTTTTTTTGGGGGGGGGGGGGGGTGGAGGGAGGGGGAGGGGGTTTGTTAGGGGTTGGGGCTTGGGTGGAGGGTAAGAAAATTTATTTGAAATCTAACAAAAAAAAAATAAAGGGATGAGTGATTTTGAGAGTGGTAACAATTTGTTTCCCTACGTTGATTAAAGAAGTCATTTTTTAATTTGAAGGAATTTGTTTGTCTAGGAAAAATATTTTGCAAATTTTTTGGCCAAACAAACATGAGAAAGTAGAAAAACATTTTCCTTCATACCGAACACACCCTTAAAAGTTACACTTTATATTTTAATTTGGAATCATTTTTCTTGAAAAACTTATGACTATCTCTTATAAGAAATGGATAAAAATACATTGAAGGAAACATTTGAAATTACAAAAAATGTTAAAGTAGAGGATTCACTTAAGTTGGTTGAAGATTCAAAAATTAAAGAAAGAGACGAATGAACTATACTACTCTATCCAATATAAAATGTATTGATATGCACAAAATAATTAGTACTTCTTTGAAGGTTGAAATTTGACTCTAATAAATATATTTGAGACTTATATCAATTAATAGGTGTAATATGATAAACTTACTATGTCAATTATTATTTTTTTTAATAGGTGTGTCAGGTCAAAAATCACAAATAATTCTGAAAGGAGAAAGTATCCATATCTTAATAGTTCCATTATTTGAGGGACACATTGATCTTTTTCTTATTTCTCATAGCCACTTTTTTCTGAAAATAGACTGGCCTCCTAGAAATAACCATCTTTAAATTAGTGCACTTTAACTCAACTGAATTGCTTCAAAGTCTATATATATAAAAGGAAATTATTTCGTCTAGTACAGTCAAGTACACAATATATAAAAGCAGTGATTTAAAGATTGGAACGCAGATTGCCAGAATCCAAAATGTGTCTTTATGATTTCTTTCAAGTAAATTATGAAGGTCAATTTGCATAAATTAAAACTGTTGATTTATAATTGTAAAGTTGTCAAGTTAGTGGGAGTAGATGGTGTCTCCAATTCCAATATGATCTAGTAAATTATTCAAAAGGAGAAGTACCTGGAGATTTCTCTATTTTTTATTTCATAAATTTGAAACTCATTTCCAAAATTTCTGTTTCCAAGCAATAAACCAACTGATAATGCACTCCATATTTTCACAATGCTTCCTTTTCCAAGTAAATTAATTGCTTATGCTATGAATTATCATCGCAAGGTTCCATAACACTAAAATTGCTTAGACTATGAACAAAATTATAATCTCATACACGAAAAGTAGTACTCTTGTTGTTTTAATTTATATGTCTTACTTTCTTTTAGTTTGTTTAAGAAAATGTTATTTTCTATAATACTTAGCAACTTTTAATTCCAATATCTTATATGACTTGTTTAAATCACAAAATTCGAAAAACATTTTGATATCTTTAGTATGAAATCACAAAATTCCAAAAGCTTCTTTGTTTTTTAAAACTTCGAAAACTAAGACATCATAAAATGAAGCTACTAAATAGGTAAATAGGCGTGTTCCTCTAAAATGAAACTTCTTTGTGTTGTTAGTCTCATTCATACTGAAATTTTCCACTGAACCTTTTGCTAAAGCACTGACTAAGATTAATATTATAGAAAAGTTTCTGATTTCTCTTTAATTAAGTGCGGTTAGATTGCTCATTTTCTATTCTTTAAAGTTTTTCCTTTACTTTCATTAGACTAACTTTTGGTTAAAAAATGTATTATTTGACCATCATATTAGCAAACATACTTGGAACTTTCCTCTCCTCTCACCATCTCAGAGCTTTGCTGGGGAATTCGCTTAGGGGCGTGACCTGGTTTTATGTATCACGTTGATTAGTGATGTAAATTTAACACTTTCAATATGCATATGAAAATTTATCCCTTGTTAGGCAATGTTATAATTGTATAGAAATCACAGAATATTCTCTTTCCTAGAATAGGATTTAATTAAAGATTGTGTAGTTATAACAATATATAATTTTTCCTCGAATAGAACTCTAACCTTACAATTGTATAGCTATAAGTATTTCATATTGTATCATTGAATAATACTAATAAGAGACTATTCAGAAAATCTTTGCTCCTCTATCTCATTTCTCTATCATGGTATCAAGAGTCACCGTCGTGCTCTCTGTTTTCTCTGCAAAGGTTCTTTGATACCTTCTTGAGTTCCTTTTGTACTTTGTGGTTTCCCTACACAGGTACCCTGTACCTTTTTTTCTCCCCCTCTTTTGTAATCGGTCTATAAATGGTTTCACAATCATCCTCGCACGATTTGCTCTTCATAAAATTGGATGGTTCCAATTTTGCTCTCTGGGAATTCCACTTTGGAATCTTTGGTTCCAATTTTGCTCCCTTATGAAAGAGAGCAACCTAGCTACTGTCTGGACAGATTATGGTTGGCCTACCAAAGAATTATGAGTTAAAGCACCTCGCTCTTCCGAGAGCATTATGTTGTCTCAGCTTGATCAAACCTTTGTCTATACCTCTTGGGGACCCTGTAGATGAAGTAAAATCCTCGTTTTGTAACACTTTCAAGGTGTGCCTTGGTTAGCTTGGTCCAGGTGTAGGGAGAATTATTGTGAGTCTCTGAGTGTTGGCCACTTTGGTAGGCGCGGAATTTTCCTTAGCTGATCTGCTTCTCCTATATTCCTCTTATCTGGTTCAAAGAGGGATAATCCAACTATCTAGTTATGGTAGGAAGTCTCTCCTTAGTAGTTTAGATGATCCTAGATATTGAGGTAGGGCCAATCGATTTGTTGTGTTGGCCCCTTTAGATTCATCTAAAAATATTCACCCCATAACTTGGAATTCCAACCGTAAGTAATCTAGACTAACACCTTTCTATTTCTTGTATCTTTCTTTGATGTTTGCTGCTAATCGTCATCTATTTCATGTAGCTCTTCAATGGATTCCTCCCTTGGGGATTTTTTCATCCACTAATTTGGTAAACTCCATCTGTGGGTTGAGAAGATTTTGGGTTCATCTGCTGTCGATAGGCATTCCTGGGCTCATTTATCCTACTGCTTTGGCTGGAAACCCAAGAAACACAGTGGTCTCACTATCGCATACTCATAGTTATTTTCCATTCCCACTCATTTTTTGATACTTCTCCTTTGTAGGTCTGTCTTTTATCCAAGTGGTTTTGTCTCCTCGGGCCATCACCCTTAATCTAATTGGTCGAGACCCCTGCGGGGGATTGCACACCCTTGCTGGAGATGCAATTGGCCCTTCCTCCGAGGTTGTTCCTATCCCTACGAACTAAGAAAAAAAGGATGGAAAGATCGAGGCCTTTTATCATAATAGCGAGAGAGCAGGGGGAATATTGTTGGAGGCTAACTCTAAGGCCAATTGCTTATTCTGAGAGCTGGAAGTTGCTGAAGGAGTGGACTATGAAGCCCAAGGCTTTGGAATGCCTACTGTTGTGCGATCCCATTTTTCCCCTGAGAAGAGACAAGTTGTTCCCTCTCAATCTTCTTTGAGGGTCCTGGGCCTTATCGGGCTTTGAAACCTCAAGATTTTCCATCATCTAAGGTTCGTCTGCCTGTAGCATCTGCTGCTCTTCAAGTTACCTCTAATTTGACACAAGGCATGACTTAGTGTCGATCAGCTCTTTTATAAATTGCCGACGAGGTTAGTCTAACATTAAAATCAATGGGAATAGTTGACTATCTGAATTTTATGGTCACTATGTAAGATCATCAGAAAATGGACACTCTATTGATAGAATGAGTAATCAAAGATTGTGCCCATGCTGCTTCTGGGGTGAGCGGTTTGACTTTTCCTTAGCTTTTTACAGGCATTATTTTTCCCTTTGATGGATATTTTATGTTATTTATATTAGGCTATCATTCTGGCTGCAGAGGGTCTTCAGTGGGTCTTAAAAGAGAGATAAGACCTCTTGTTGAGGTACTCTCACCTTTAGAAGACTTTGGCCATTATGGGAGACCATCTTGTTCTGATGCAGGTCCTTACTCAATGAGTCTCCATGCTCTAAGTGTTAAGAGTCTAGAGGGATATGATTTTTAATGAAAGGAAGGGTACAACTAGGATGTGTTCATTTGGTCCAAAGAGATAGAGGACTTGTGGTGTGGGAATGTCAAGAAAGTTGGGGTGATACAGAGGCTTATAGAGAAGTAGTCTGATTTAGAAGAGCGCATCTGATTAGTTGAGGCTAAGTCAATACTCTAATCCTCAATTTCTCCTTCTCAGGAAATATCTCGAGATAAAGTCCTGTGCTTGTTGGAGAAAATTAGAGTCTTGTCTAAAAAAAGACAAGCTCAAAGATGACCACCTCGACGTGAGAAAGGTTCGAGATTCACAGATCATCCGCCTTGGGGTCTTAAAAGAAATCCGAGCTAAGGATCCTGACTTATACAGAGAGATTGTCGAGACCCAGGACATGGTTGATCTTGCTAACCAACTAGCTTTAAAAGATATAGGGACATCACTTCTTCCCTCGAAGGCAAAGTATTGGAGGGCAACCTAGTCCGATGTCTCGAGGATTAGAGCTAAATAAGATAGAGGGCTTTCTACCCTTATGTATTTTGTATAATTGGTATGTTTGCTTTGGGTTTCTTGTTCAAGGGAAAACCCATGTATTAAGAATTATTTTTGTAAATATGACAATTCAACTCCTCATTTCTGTCATTTCTACCTTTCTTGGATAAAAGAGGAAAATTAAGAGGATTCTTTTTTTGGGACCTAAATCTTCAGGGCTAAAAAGAGATAGACTGGTTTAGATGCCACATTTCTTGAGAAAAGTCATTTTATGATTTAGCTAGATCAAGTTTTACCATTCATGTAGCAATCATCTGACTCTTTGGTTTATTCATATTTAATTAGATTCATACTATAAGAAGTAGCCTCTTAGATCTATTTATTTCATTCTGCTCAGAGCCTTTCTTCAATTTTAAGAGAGAGAAGAAAAATAAAATTGAGTGAAAAATATTTCTTTCATGGTATTCCTCCCTTTTCCTTCAATGTTCAGATTTTGTTCTGGGTTTCTCCTTTAGTTTTTACCTCATCTTTGTCTTTGATCTTAGCGTAAAGCCTAGAATTATATTGCTAAGGTTCATAATAAGGGTAAGGTAAAAAAATATAGGTGTGGCCAAGGGAAAGAGCGGTAAAAAGTGGTTCTCCCCTTTTAGGTAGCCTTGGGATTTGGGATGGGTCGATTTGTCAATACAACCCTCCAAACTGTAAGTCACATCTAAGGTACCTGAATCTCTGAAAGGAGTACCCCTTGGCCTTGGGTAGCTCTTGAATGAACTTGTGGGGGCTACCTAAATTGGGGGAGACCCTCACAGGGGTGTGTCTTTTAAGGGCTTTTTAGAGAATAGGAACCCTGCCTGATGGTCTTTCCTTGTGCAGGTTCTTGTTTTCTTTCTCGAAGCCTCCGCCCTTGAGTGTCTCCCTGAACTTCCCACGCCTGGAGTTTCCTTTTGCGTGTAGTGTGCCATTCTTCAAGGATGCCCAGGTCATCGATCAGTATGAAGGTGCATCAGTAGACCCTGCTTGCTGAAGAGTAACTTCCTCAAATGAGAGCTTCTACATAAACAAGACTACTTGAGCGAGTTTAGAGAGATGCTTTAGCGCCTGAGCCTTTGTACCTTTGCAGTCTGGGCTCACGTATCGTGCTTGTACTGAGTTCTTTTTTGGATTTGTAGTTTGCTGGCTATGCAACTCGTTCACAGGCTTCAGTAGGAAGGAATTTGGGTAATGATCCGATGTATGGACTTGATGCCTTTTGTGTATATTCTTACTTTTATGTTTGTTAAAACTATGTACGAAAGAATTGTATTGTATTCTTGTTCTGACTAATAAACTCAAACTTTTTAACTCTAAGGCTTTTCTTTAGACATTTTCCTCTAGAGACAGCTCCCATGCAAAGTGGTAGTAATTACCTTTTTTTAGAGTATCCCCAGAGGTTCATACTTTTAATTAAGTATGTTCCATTGAAGGGACTGCTCGAGCAAAGTTTAAGGCCGAATTAGTAAGTGTCAAGATGTTATAATCGATGATCGAAGATAGACGTTAATCGAGTTTTGTTTTCAGTATTTCCTGTAAAATCGTCAGTGAGGCTGGGGCATATTTAGCTCTTAGTCCGACCAAAGACTATTTTAAGTCTGTGTATTAATGACTCTTGGTCGAGGAGGGATCCGTATTTGTTTTTATGTTGTACTACTAAGTCTAGATGTCTCTGAGAATTGTAAAACGTAGCATCGAGAGAGAAATTCTCTCCTTTATTCATTTTTGATTTAGGACTTTTTGCGGAGGATGATTTACTTTTCATAATGATCTGAGACTCCTCATGTTCTAATTATCCCTGAGGGCATGTAAAACATGGTCTCAAAATTTTGCTATTGGATGATCAATCTGTGCTTTGTGTAATTTTAAAACTTTCTGACCAAGAGACATAGTGATGTCGTCTCGTCTGGAAGTCATATCCCAAGTCTGATATTTTTAAGTTATTTTGCAACCTTAGGAAACATTCTCTAGTATTTATTTTTCTTATTTCGAGAAGCTTTGATGCATTGGCTTACCCTTGGTGATTAGGGCTTCTGGGGGCTACATTGTCGGGATCGAGAGTCCCTAACGTAGAGCCATTTTTCCCATGATTGCTTTAGAATGCTTGAGATTGCTCTAGACTGAGCCTATCCTATTAATTGAGGGATACATAATTGAGTGTTCATGTGGTTGTGCACTTAAGTTTTGAGGGTTTTACAGTAGGCCAAGGGTTCTAAAGAATCTTATCTTTGATTTAATGAGTAGAAAATTATACTCTGAAGAATTTTTTATTCATGATTTTGCACTTTCGAGACCATCAGATCTAATACATGAACCACATAGTGTTTTTATCCTAATCTCCTCTTGAAAGTCCCTACCACTACCTCATTAAAAACCTTTCCAGCAAAAGCCCTCTTTTGGGGATAAAAAACTTGGATGAAGGGAAAATAGTGTAGGTTATCCTTTTGGACCTTTGTGCTTGATACTTCAGTTGATGGGTTCTCTTTCTCTTGCTGCCTTTGAAGGGTCTTCATGCCTTAAGTCTGCTGGCATTTAGTTCAGACTCTACCAAGGGGTTATTCCCTCCTCCATGAGTGAGAGGGTCGTTATCGATAACCTACCACGAGTGTGTTCAGTTCACAATTTTTGGGGAGCACCCGAATTGGCTAGCTACTTGTTCTCTTTAGCTCCTTTCGTAATTAGCTTTTTCCCGGTCACTCAGGAGTTCTCTTAGATGTCCATTCTTCAATAATTCAGCCAGTGCTTTCTTCAGATGGCGACACTCCCCAATATCATGCTCGTGTGACCCGTGAAAATTTGCACCATGTGTTCTTATTTCTAGGATTAGGGTTGGTGTGAATGGGTTTTTAGAGCCTAGTCCTTTTGATATCTCAGATGACCGATACCAGTTCCACTAGGCTAATTGTAGGGCAATACTTTGACAGGGAGGAAAGTTATTGATGGCGTACACTACGAGTTTTTGAGCTTCCTTGGCTTGGAGGCCCCTTCACTGAAAGTCCTTTTTCTGTGTATGAGATGAGGTTGTGGATTGAGGGCCAATGCGTAGGCTCAAACTCGCTTTTGAATCTACCACATAGAGGTTATATCTCTCTTATAGTGAACCCTTTGAATGGCCCCATTGTTCCACGTACCGAGATGATCTGTCCTCTTGGTGCCAAGGGTTCTTTTTAATAATTGCTTCACCCCACAACCGAGGAGTATTGCTTTTGACTCGCCTGCAATCATCCTCCATCTAAATCTTGGACTGATCATAATAGTTATGTACCTCTACTCAGGTCGTAGCTTCAAACTCCGTCAGACTCTCCATCAACTTAGATGAAGCGATCGTGCTTTCAAGATTCAGTCCCATTGTAAAAGTTTCAGCATCCCACTCATCTAGAACTTCCAGTAGCTGTATCTGTTCCTTCTAAAACCTATCAACATACTCCCGGATCAGCTTCGTGTCTTCTTAGTCTATCTTGAAGATATCCTTTCTACGGGTTTGCAATTTCATAGCTCTAGCATGAGCCCTAAGAAAGATTTCTTCCAATATTTTAAAAGATTCAATAGAATTTTAGGTAAGACAGAATACCAGACCAGAGCTCCGCCTGATAGGGTTTCGCCAAACTTCTTGACCATGATCAACTCGGCTTCCTTCATTGTCAGATCATTCCCATTCATCGTTGTTGTGAAGAACAACAAATGTTCTTGAGGATCAGTAGTCCTATCGTATTTGGTGATATCCAACATTTAGAACATCTTGGGGATGGAACCCCCAAGATGTGGTTCATGTGAGTGTGGAGCTCATTGTTCTAAGCCTTCATATCTTCTCTCAATATTTCCACCATGGACACTAGTGTGAGGGTTGAGGCATCCGACTCACTCCTTGACTTTCCGAATTTGTATCCTTCAAACCTGTTCTCAAACTCCTCATCATCGTCCTTCTCCTCATTTTCTTTGGAAAGTTGGGAGTACCTCAGATAGGACTACACTGAAGCTCATCCTTTCGCTTATCCTAAGCTTCCATCCTTTCCAGTAGTTTCTTCTGACAGTCAATAAAGCTTTTAAGGACCTTTTAAAGGCTTTCTAGATCAGTCGCGCTGCCTTCAATTTCTTCTTCCTTGTTGGGGTGGTCGCGACCCTATTTTTTAGTATTCATATTTGTCAAGTCCACATCAAAGGGCGGCTTGTTGTCACCTGTTGGGTCTTCTGATCGTTGGTTTCAGTAACGCCCAGAGTCCGATTCTTCGCTGCTTTTTGAGTTGCATGCTCTTCCTCAGTCTGCTTTTTATTATTGGCCATGAATTTATTGTAGATCTAGAAACACACAGAGCAAACAAGCTAGCAAAGAGTAAATAAGATTAAACCCATATAGTTGCTCTGGCCCCATCGTGGGTGTCAAACTATTTATCGTCGATTTGGTATAGTTGGATTTGTAGGTGAATCAAGAGCACGCTTTACAATTCAATCTTACTATGAGTTCGATTTATAGCTGTTAGATTACTTATTGATTAAGAGCAACAAACAATGATAAAAAAAGAAAGTAACGAGAAGGTAAAACAAACGAGTTAGGGCGACCCGAAGGTGTCTAGGAGAGTTATCAAGGGCCATAATCGTACTGCCCATGTGCCTTAGAGTAAATGTTAAATGATACAGAAAAACAAAGAGAGCTTGGAAATCATGTAGTAACTATTGTATTGATTTTTGAATGAGGGAGAGACATCCCTTAATAAGTGAACAAAGTTGGCTATTTATAGTTTACAAGCTTAGGCACTAACAAATGGCATTTCAGTAGTAATGCTCTAAAGGACCTTTGCCAATGCGGGAAAGCCACCTGTTTGAATTGTTAATGGGCTGGCTAATATTCGCCTGAGGCCCTGCCCTGTAGGCGCTCATCCGCGCTTCTGGACAATCTGACATACTTGTCCCCTGTTTGTCATTTTGCGTCAAGTCACTGATGGTGGTGTGTGGGAGTTTCATTATTTCCTTGGGAGGACATCCTCGCCTTGGCTTCTACGAGGGCGTCTTCTCGTGGTCACAGCGTTCGTCGCGGTGCTCACGCGCTCGAGCCGTTTGCCCGAATCTGGCCACGTGTCCTTGTGCTGATTTTACCTCATACACTATCTGTTTAAGTGCGTCTTAATTCTAGAAAAATTAATGGTAACGGTAAATTTGGAAAAAAATAATTAATTTCCTCTTGATCTTTTAAATTAACAAGTATTTAGAGATAACTATTTTTAGTATACAGGTCAGGTCAACTAAAAAGGAATGAAGGAAGTACTTTATTCAATAAGTAAGGAGGAAGAAATTGAGATAATGAAAGTGCTAAGAGCTGATGTCAGTTCTATGATGTAAGCATTGGGAGTATTAATTCAACAAATTGATTTAAAAAAGAACTAAGGACTTTCAATCCCTTCTGTTGTATTTTAATGTTATAGAGCTCGAGGTATATTGAATACAACCTGGCCATCTTCTTAATTCCGATTTCGACTACAATACAGCGTTATCACTAAATTTTGAGTGAGGATCTATCGAAAACCATCTTTTTACTTCATCGAAATAAAAATAAGATCTTCTTAAGTCTCACTTATAAAATTACATCAATTATATATTATTGTTGTTTGTCGCGTTGTTACTAATCAATGATCATAGTTCTGTATTTTGTGTCACATATCTATTATCAGAATGTAAACCGAAAGGAAAAACAAATGAAAAAAATTTCAGTCACTATGATTAAAACAATATTAATACGTTGAATTTTCAAATTCTAAAACAATTTCATAAAATTTCAAATTCTACAAATTAAATCCTGTTTATCAATATATATAATTGAAATTGATGTGGATGTCCTAGAGCCACAAATGGTCAAGCTATAGACTTCTTTTTTTAACTTGTACACGACAGTCAATACGAAAGGTGAAGATATTTTAGCTAAGCATACTTCTAGTTGATACTATTACTGTGAAAGGTGAGGCTGAAAGATGATGATTCACCTTTTCGTAGAAACAAGCTTAGCTAAAATATCAGCTAATTAGATTAATTTTTCTACAGCAATATTGATGAATCTCGGCATTTGCTTAGCCAAGGATTTGAGAAATATCCTTAATGGTGTTCTTGAACTTTTGGTTAGTCTTCACTCACAACAACCATATCCTTGATGACAAAGGAGTCCAATTCAAGTGCAAAATCATTATACCCATTCTGCCAGCACTAATTTGCATGCATCATGGCTAGCAGCTAGAGCTTTAGCCTCATTGTGACTCTTATATTTGACACTTACAGAGAAAGCCATACTGAAGTTGCCCTCATCATCCTTAGCAATTCCTCAAATTTCTGCTTCATCAGTTTCTGGAATATACTAACGTTAGTATTGATTTGAATTTTGCCCTCAATAGGTCTTTCTCAGGATACTTTAATTTCTTCCAGCTTTGAAGAGGTTTCGTCTAACTTTCTCCTAGATTGTTTGAGATATTATATTCACCTTCCTTACTTTTATATTTTTATTATAGAACTAATTTAAATGAGTATAAATTATGTATGATATTTTAAAACTACCCTTATTTATCTCCTTTCATTAACAACACTAGGTTTTTAAATATTATTGTGTGTAGTAGTGAAAGAGAGAGTTGAGACCAAAAAAAATATTCTAAGTCTCCAACTTTATTCACTATACAAAAAAAAGTAATTATATGTTAAAGGAATGTGTTCTTTTGATGGAGCTTTGGACTCTTCAATTAATCCGGAGTTGCTTGAGTTATGTTGTTGCTGGAGGAGACAAGTCAAGAGATATATTGCTGGATTGATATAGATTATGCCGCAGTAGACTTGAATCTTCTTAAAGAGAGCGAGATATTCGCGTCTCACCTTGAAGATATTTTTACATATATTTTGTTCATTTTACTTTTCAACTGTAATTAAATTATTGTGGTATTACACCAACAAATAATAATAATAATAATAATAATTATTATTATTATTATTATTATTATTATTATTTAAAAAAAAAAAAGGGCAGCCCGGTGCACTAAGCTCCCGCTATGCGCAAGGTTTGGAAAAGGACCCGACCACAAGGATCTATTGTACGCAGCCTCACCTTACATTATTATTATTATTATTATTATTATTATATTTCCTTGTCTGAATCTCTGGTTTTACTCAAAATTCGTCCCTCGTGTTTGAAGACCATTGGAAAAGGATTGATGAATGACTTTCTTTTTAAAAGATGCAAGTGACATGTTCCTGGTCAACTAAGAAAAATGATCTTTTTAAATAGCGATGATTAATGTGTTAATTTTGAATTATTTCAATCTGTTTGTTTTCTTGAATTCCTCCTTTATTCATTTCATTACGTTTCTACGATGAAAGGCAATATGATGATTAATTTTATATTTTATGTAATTCAATAGTTTTGCATGGTTACGTCACCAATCAAACGTCACTTTAATTTTAGGTAATGAATTTAACATAATTTCTTTTTTTTTTCTTCTTACAGTTTATTTTTAAATAATTTTTTGGATTCATATGCTAAATGTCATTATTTAATTCATCATTTTGGTCATGTCATCGCGAATGTATTACACATATTTTATACTTTTAGTTGATTGTCAAAAAAAACTGTTCAAATTATTCAAATTCAATATGGTAGAGGTGTTCACTAGGTACAAGGGTGAGTTGAGGTGCCCAAGTGAATTATCCAAACAAGTTTAAGGGGTTATCGATGACTTAAGCATTCTTTTTTTTTTTTTTTTTTTTTGGCTTTTAGTAAAAATATTAAAAGCTAAAAACAATTCAAAGGGGAAGGAAGAATCTCCAGTAAAAATTTTAAGTCAAAACTACTACTCCATATGCACCAATAGATTAGGGGAAAATAACCCAATTTGCTGGGTGAAGCTTTTACATAACAGGAGTAACAAGATAAATCACAACCATAATAATAAGATAAAAAAAATTATATGATAATATCTGACTAGATAGAAGGTTAATGTATGAAGTTTGACGTCTGTACGTAAATCTATATATAAATAAAGGAGAAACATGAAGCTGATGATATGGCCTGCCTCTAAAGTCAACATTAGAATTTATCTTTTTTCCTCAAAATTTTAAACTTTTTCCTTAATATTTTGATCCAAAAAATTTTAAAAAAATTATATTTCTTAGCTCATTAATTATTGGCATTTATTTCATTTCTTCAAACCTCTTTCTCTTCTTCTATATTCTTTCTTTCGCCTTCTTTAAAAAAAAAACTATAACTTTCTCAATTAGTGCCATTTATTTCATTTCCTTCAATTTCTCTCTTCAATTTATCAATTACACCATATTTTTTTTCCTTGTTTTGATCTTTTCTTTTCTTTTTTAATTAAAGAATTAATCATACAATACCATAATTACATTAAACATTAATCAATAATATTAATTAATTATATTCATTTACAGATTTTTTTTATTCTACGTAGAAGTTCCGTAAAAGCTAATTCTAATAATTCTATTTATCTTTTTTCTCTTTTTTTTTTTTGACTTTTTCTCATTTAAAAATTTATATGCTAAGTTAAAAAATCCCAAGAATTACAAATCCTAATTTAAAACTGGGGAAAGATAACAGTCATGATGATTGGCTAAAAAATGTGGTAACGGTTAATTAATATATACAATGAATACCAATGACCATTAATGTAATATTATGAAAGAAACATAAACGTTTCTAGCCTTAGGCCAATTAGTTCCCCAAAACTTTTTTCAACTTATATAAATGCATATTTCAACACACAAAAATTGCAAGATTCAAATATGGCATAATTTTTACTCACTTTAAATTAGATTTAGGCATCTACTACAAATGAGAGAATCCACTTCAAATAACCACATCTCTACTAAGTAATGGGGTGAACTTCTTTGCAGTTGATTTTTCCGACAATCAAACTGCACTTCCTTCAAACAAGTTGTTATATAAGGTTTGACGATTTTATATTTTTTGAAAATGCCTTTATGCATGTATTAAAAGTCAAAACAACCGAAGGCTTTAACTATACAAGCGAGAATTTGATGACAAATGGTGTCTGAAGAGGAAAAGTAAGAAAAAGAGATCGAATATTTGTAGTTCTATGAGACAGATAATGAATTTCATTACTGTGATTCTAAAGGGGGGGGGGGGGGGGGGAATTAGAAACTTTTAGGTTGGTTAAATTATTTGAGAGGAGATAATAAGAATTTGGAAAAAGAGACGGAAATATTTCTTATCATAGTATATAGATTCATTATTGATCTTTTTATGTCGTTCATATTTTTATTCAAGTTTAGAATTATGAGTTAATAAAGAATTTGTTGCACTTTCCATAATTTATGTTTCACAAATCTTGAAACCTTAAATGAATCAACTTAACAGTTAACGTATAAAGGAGGGGAATTAGAAACTTTTAGGTTGGTTAAATTATTTGAGAGGAGATAATAAGAATTTGGAAAAAGAGACGGACATATTTCTTATCATAGTATATAGATTCATTATTGATCTTTTTATGTCGTTCATATTTTTATTCAAGTTTAGAATTATGAGTTAATAAAGAATTTGTTGCACTTTCCATAATTTATGTTTCACAAATCTTGAAACCTTAAATGAATCAACTTAACAGTTAACGTATAAACTTTCATGTATGTTTAATTTATTATTTGTTTGCTCTTTTTCTTTTATTATATTAAACTTAGGTAATTATTAGCTGCTTGCTCATCTTCTTTTTATTATTATTATTTTCAATCTAAGTTACTAAATTTAAATGCAGTGAAAAAATAAATAATAGCTACAACAGAAACTTTACATCATTATACAAAAGAAAATGTATTTCGCATGCAAAAAAGGAGAGGACTATCAATTTACAAAAAGAAGAGAAAGAGAAGGAATTGAAATAAAAAGAAAACAGGGAAAGAAAAAGGAGAAAAGATCAAATAGAACTGGAGATAATTATCATTTTCTTTTCTTGTCACATGGGTTTTGGATTGCTTTAAAAAAAAAAAATCTTAGAATTGAAGGTGAGGGGTGCTTCAGCCTCTTTTATTAGTTTTGGATTGCTAAGATTAAAACATGCGAAAAAAAAATGAAATTTTTATGCAAAAAGCCAATTAATCTTTGAATGCAATTCCATTTTCATATCCGCAATAAAAGAATTAGTGAGACCTTATTCTTCAAAAAGAAATAAGAATACAATAAAAAGAAAAATATAAAGAAAAGGAAACGAGAAAAAAATGATGCAAATATTTATTCTCTTTTATGTAATTTTTTTTATTCTCATATTTTCTTCTTCACATTATTCATATACACGAAATCAAGATAAATTTTTCATATTTAATCTAAAAAGCTCTTCATGACTGCATATTGTCATAGAATTTTAGTATGTACACTAGTTAGTTATGCTCTCAAAAAGTCACTCAACTTTGAAAATTTATCTAGCAAAGTCATTAAACTTTATTTTGTATCAATAAAGTCACTCAACTTCAAGTTTTTCTCTTATAAAATCACTCAACCAAATTTATAATTAAAAAAGAATTGACTTGACAAAATTATATTTTTTTTATGTCATTTAAATATGAACTCATGAATTTGTAAAGATGACAAGTAATATCAAGAACTCTTCACTTTTGAAATTTCGTAAGATGTCATTTTTTCATGGACATTTAAAAATGGAGATTGTGTTTTTTAAATAAAGAAAATAGCATATTGATTGTATATCTTGCTTTAAAACATAGGGTGCCTAATTAAAAAGTTAACCAATTTGACCATAACTAATCCTTTTAGTTTCAGATTATTTTAAAAAAAAAAAATAATTCTAATCCAATTAGCAAATTCAACGACCCCTAAACGGTACAGAAATTGAGATGGTTCAACATATGAGTGTGTATTGTACAAGGAGAGCATGTGGCAAGATTTAAATTATCGGTGCTCATAATTCTTGTGAAATAACATATTTAATTTTTTTATTTAGAAGTTCTAAATTTGCACACCGATAAAAAAGTCCAATTCTCAACAAATAGTTTTAATTTGATGGATAATATTTTTGAGATAGGTCTATCATTTGATTTCTATATAGTAATCAAAACTAGTTAATTTAGTTGCGTTTCACGCAAACAGCTATAACTTTTCTTATAATAATAGTTATAAAGATATGAAATATTTTATACTAATACCAAAAATTTAAAACAACTATATTGTGAAAAATGCAGAAGAAGAAAAAAAACTCAAATTTAGAAGGAAGATACATATTAAAAAAACAGAAAAATATTCAAATGAAAGTATTGCATATATCTTTTGGAAATTTATAATGATAAATTCTTGCAAAAATGAATTATCGATCATTTGGTGGAAAAAAAAGTTGATGATTTTATTAGTAGTTGTATCTGGATGCAGTTTTTATTCATAATGTGCAGTTTTTTTAAAATTTTACGTAGCTGGAAAATAATACATTGTAAAATACTTACTTAAATCGTACCTAAATTCGAGCTTATTATCAAGTATGCTGATAATTATTTGATGAATAGGGCTCCAAATTGCATGGTCCATATTTACATGAGATAAAAAATAATTTATTTTGTCATGTTAAAAAATTATAAGAAATTTGTTTGAGTGCTTTTACAAGAGAATAACACTAAGTTGAGTGACCTTATTGATACAAAACAAAGTTCAATGACTTTACAAGATAAATTCTCATAGTTGATTGATCTTTTAAGATATTAACTCAAAAATATCATATTAAATTTTAATCATGTAATGAATTTAAAATTTTGAAAGCTATGGAAGTTCTGACAAAGTAGAATTCGAAAAAAAAAAAAGACTTTTCGGCGTGAATTCAAATTTAATCGGACTTCAATGCGGGTATCGAACACCGATGGAAACCAAAAAAAAAAACTATTTTGTCATGCTTTCTTCACGCCTTTATTGAAAAAAAAAATCATAAGTTAAATGAAGAGACGGAGAAAGACACAAGGGTCATGTATACTTGCACATTAATTTTAAAACACAACATTAATTTGATTTCTCAAAGAAATTAAATAGGAGTACTAGAACACCATGTGTGCTCACCAACTTCGTAGAAATATCTCTATACAGAATAGAACGACCTAATTTTATTTTATTTTCGTAATTAATCACGCCTAACTTTAGTCCTTGCATAAGTTGCCGTAGTAAATATGATTCGATTATTAAATTCAGATTAAATCCACAGAGAATAAACATTAGTTATAATAATGGTTCAATATAATTGAGTGATTTTAGAAAATAAAAGCATTAAGTTGAGTGATTTTATTGATAGAAAGCAAAGTTCAATGACTTTGCTAGATAATTCCTATAGTTCAATGACCTTTTGAGATATTATTATTATTATTATTATTATTATTATTATAATAATAATAATAATAATAATAACAACAACAACAACAACAACAACAACAACAATAATAATAATAAATAGATTTTTTATGTGGGGTTTATGTTTACCTGACATAAAAAAAAAATTGTCATATCATTTTTTTTATGATAAATGTAATTAGTGATTTTAGAAAATAAAATTCTTAAGTTGAGTGATATTATTGATAACAAAAAAAAGGTAATTAGTGATTTTAGAAAATAAGAACCTTAAGTTGAGTGATATTATTGATAGAAAACAAAGTTCAATGACTTTGGTAGATAATTTTTCATAGTTCAATGATCTTTTGAGATATTAACTCCACATAATAATGGACTAAATATAATTTTCCCAACAATTGCTTCTTTGGTGTATATTCTCCGTAATTAACAAAAAGACAAATTGTTATTCCTCTAGATGTGCTCTTGAAGTGCAGCGTCCGTTGAGTGATCCAACTTAGAGCCTGTTTGAGATTGCTCTTAGAAAACTACTTATTTGAGAAGTATTTTTCTAAAATAGTTTTTTTTTTTAAAATGCTTTTGAAAAAAAGCAATTTGTGTTTGATAAATTTATTTGAAAAATATTTTTGATAAACAGATTGTGTTTGGATAATCTTTTTCAAGAAGTGATTTTGAGAGACAAATGAAGAAAAAGGACATGTATCAATAGACTTTTACATATCTGTTATTTGTTAGCTTTTTTTTGAATATATTTTTATTGTGTCAAAATTTACTAAAAATAAGCAACCACCATATTCATATATGTACACTACATGGTAAAAAATATTTCATTTTTCATTAATTATTTATTTAAAAAGATTAAATATTTGAGAAAAAATATTAACAAGTGCTGCTAAAATATCATTTGATCATGTAACGTGATTCGTCTGTCATTTATCATCATTAATAATAAAAATAAAGAGTTATTTTAACCAATCCAACATGTAGTTCCTCCAAACATTCATACCTTGACAATTTCAAGAATGTAAAAATAATTACAACCTCGGTAAGATTAGGAATCCTAATCTTAAGAACCGACTCACTTACAAACGTAGGCAAAAACTTTCGTATTTCCTAACCAATTGATCAAACATTTCACCTATTCTTGGACAAACATTTCAGGATATTTGATTAATTTTTAAGTTTAGGGAGCAATGATTCGTCAACCAAATATTGGGGATTGAAGATTAGAGCAAAGTTTATGAGAATTTCTTACTCCTTTTTTTAGTTTATTGCATTATAATGAGATATTTGGTATTAGTTTGATGTGTTTTCATTTGAATATTAATATTAGAAATAAAAAATTATAAATTATTGTCTTATTGCTTCTATGCTATCAAATACTTCTTGTTTTATGGGTTCTTTTTTAATTTAATTAATTCTATGCTTTTATTTTCAAGGGAATGATCAATTTCGTGACATATTCTTTTAGCTTTAATTAAACTCGAGAGAGGAAATAAGGATTGAAGTAGATTAATGTACATGATTTGGAATTTTTAAACCTTATCTAATAAATTTAATCTAGAAACAAGAAGAATCTAAGTGTAGCCTATACTTGGATAATTTTAGTATCTCATAGTCTAATCCATGAAAACTAGTTAATATAAACTCACTAAGTAGTTGAGAAATACTAATGGATAATTAAGTTTCAAGGCTAATTGCTAGACCTACAATTAAAGAGTGATAGTGAATTAAATGCAATGAATCGTTTTTGATCTTAGTTGATCTAGAAGATTATGTTAGTCTCTACATCCTAATTCTCTATATATCCCAGTTCACCCAAAAGCTCCCAAAAAAAAAACTTCGATGAAGAAACATTCTATATTGCTTACCATCAATTGAATCAATCCCATAAATCAACGTCCTGTTCAGGTCAATTATGTTAGTCTCGTTATCACTAGCACTCTCAATATACTAGTACAAATGAGATCCAATAATATTGAGCCCATTCTAGTAAAAAGTGAACATCATCAATGAAGAACATGAAGTGGTGAAAATATGGATCAGACGAATAACATATAGAATTTACATCATATGATTGGTAAAATTCTCATATGGATGGCCCGATCTAAAAGATCTCAAAAAGCAAATTCAAAAGTAGTATGAGATAAAAATTAAACGTTGTATTATTTTTTTTAAAAAAAACAAACATAATTTAATAAGATTTGTCCTACTTGAAGATCTTATGAATATGATGTCCAAATATTTATTATATTAAGGTTGTTGATGGACTTTTCTTTAAATAAAATCTTTGATTTATTATACAAAGTTTAAAATTGAAGAAGAAATGACACAATACAAGTCATTGTGTAAATTTTCTTTCCAAATCTTTGCGTAGATATATATTTTGTTAAGAAGTCACTCTTCACCCTAGCTTTTAGTGTAGGTAAAGCACTGCATAGGAACATGACTATCATTAATAAGACTAGACCTAGTAATGTCAGAATCAAGATTCAAATTGATCTTAAAACAAATCTTTCTAAATATGTCAAAATGGAGATAGAAAATGAAGAAACATTAGAGATTCAAGTGGAAAAGGTTAAAATACAGTATGATGTCTTATCAAATATTATAAGAAATGTGAACTGCAGGATCATGATGAAGATGAATGTAGGATTCTACATCCTGAAATGAGAAAAGCATTGAAAAATTAGGAGAAATAATAAAGTATAGATAATAATCCAAACACCTAACAGAGAAACATTTATTCCCCTAAATGTTATCAAGTGAGAAATGGATAAGAGGATAATAATAATGACAGTCCAAACAATAAACCTGATAGGTCTATCAATAACAATCCTGATAATACAGTTCAGACCAATAACAAATTTGCCCATGTTGAGTAGACAAAGTTGAAGACAATAAACTGTAATGACCCTCCCGGTAATTTCCCTCATTTTCGCGCGTTCTCGGCAATTAGAAATTGGTAAAGAAAATATATAGTTAATTATCTTTCTAAAATATTTTTGATATTTTAAAAAAGGTCTATAGTTTATTATTTTATGAGTTAGGCTCATTATTGTGACACTTAGCATATTATTTAAGTAATATATATGTAGATATATTCGGTCAAAGTTGGCTGAATTTTCTTTAATTATATCAATTTATATATATATATATATATATATAACCCCTTTTTGTCTTCTAAAACCTTCTCAACACTTCTCTTTCTATATTCAACCATACTTGACCAATTTAATCTCAACTTTGAGCATTTCTAGTGAGATTCAAGGTTAGGGGTTGGTAGATTTGGATCCGTGGTTACGTCCTCGTTGTTTCTATGGTACGTTTTCTTATTTTTACGGTAGTTTTAGCTACGGTGGTTGTTGGGATTGGTGTTGATGTTTGAGCTATATATTGAGCTCAAATTAAGCGGCGTTAGTTGTGAGTATTGGTCACGGGGTGATTTGGGACGCTGTGACGGTTTTGGTTTTGCGATTTCGCAAGTGGGCCCCATATGGACCGTTCGGATTTTTTTACGAACTAATGCAATATGGGTATCAATATTCATGTTTTGACATGTAGTTTATTATTTTGCTAGCGTGGCAGAAATTTGAGGTCTCGCGCAAGGGGAAGACTCCTATTTAGCAAGCTTTGGCAGACATTCGGCGTCGTTCAGGTAGGCTAGGCTTACCATATACCTAGACTGAGTTTATTTATAGTATTTGCATACTATTATGCTAGTGTTTGGGCTGATAGTTGTAGATTGACATTGGCTTGCTATGATTAGGCCTTTTGGGTCGGTTAGGGCCTTGTTCAGATATGTTCCGGTCCCGTTATCCTCGTGGTGTGCCAGAGATTACCTTTATAGGGTTGGTTAATGTTGTACTACTATTAGTAGGGGTTTGGGGAACCTTATCCCAGTCTTGGTTTCGGGACCCTGTAGTGGGCCCCGCTACTCTTCACAGTCGGTAGAGTTAGCTTTAAACATTGTTAGGCTTAGTTAAGTCCTGAGATGATATTTTAGGAGAAAATTTGTGTTGAATTAACCCAGTTATGCCCTTTTGACCTGTTTTGCCTTGTTAGTCCCTGATAGCACCGTATTTGACCGGGGTCGGCTAGTTTGATTTAAAATGCGGATCCGCCTTGCCATGACTTATAATGTATACCCAGACTTATATATACTTATTGTTTATAGTAGATAGTTGACCTGGAAGAATCCCGAGATTGACTTGTGGTACGTGGTGGGTTAGCTCCTTTATTTATGTTTCGGGTTCGTTCTGGGCCGGTATGTCCCCGTTTACTTGTGTTTGTGTGGATTCTGGCACTACTCTGTCACTTAGTTACTGATTATTATGAGTTTCGATTTGAGTCCGGCCACTGATTCAGATATGATGGGTACTGATTGTTATGTTTTTCGGTTCGAGTCCGGCCACTAATTCAGATAGGATGGTTACCAATTGTTATGAGTTCCGATTTGAGTCCGGCATCTGGTTATGATATGATTGGAGAGTTCTGGTACTGGGTACTGTGATTACGATACTGTTGTTCTCTGAGTTCCGGTTCGAGTCTGGCGGTTATGATATATATGTGGCCTATTATTATTATTATCTACTATGTCCGGTTCGATTTCAGCGTCTGGCCTCTTGTTATTACCCATTGGTGCCGGTTCAAGCTCGGTGCACACCCTTGTTGGTTATTGTGGTTACTGGATACTGATACAGCTTTGAGACACTGGTGACTATGCATTTACTTTTCTTGTGTGTCCCGCTAGTTTATGGGGGCCAGATTGGGTTATTGTTTTCTTTTGTGTGCCTATCGGATTTATGGGGGCCCAGATAGGTTATGTTTGATTTGTGTGTTTACTTACGCATTTACTTACTCGTTATTCTGTATCGTACTTATTCTCTCCTGAGCATATCTATACGCCTCGGCAGTTACTTATGTACTTATTTTTTATACCCCGGACCTAGCATGCACCCTCACATTTTAGCTTGCTTATATTGTATTGAGCTCGGTCGGCCGATGATGCCTACTGAGTACCCGTTGCCCCGGTACTCATACTGCACTTCTGTATCTTTTTTTCCAATGCAGATCCAGGCACTAGCCGATGGTTTTGACGTGACTCTCTTCTCAGCACTGACTCCGGAGCAGGGTGAGCTTACTGATGTCCGAGGCAGATCCTACTCCATCTCTACTGTATAGTCTTTTTCTCTCGAGACTGTAGTACTTGTTGTATATATTTGGTTTCTGTCTTGTATTTTGGACATGTCTAGTAGTGGCTCTTGTACCGACCTCATCAGGTCTTGGGAGGGGTTCTTGACTTTATATATTGTCCTCTTCCTTCTCAGTCTTGGTATGAATATGTATTTTGATTTTTTCTTTATATTTCTAGCATGTTTATTAGTATGATTACTTCCACTTCATCGCTATTTTCTGAGATTCTGCCCGTTAGCCTGTCGTTTGTCGCTCCGGGCTAGGGTTTGGCTTGCCTATTGGTGGGTTACGGTAGGTGCCATCATGACTCAAAAAATTGGGTCGTGACATCAACAAATGTAAAATAAAGTTATGAAGGTTGGAGATGCAGTTAACAATGCAATAGTAAATGATCAATCAATAAAAAGAAAGTATACCACCTGTATGAACAAGATTTTAGCACAAAAACAATTATAAATTTGGAAGAGGATAAGAATCAGCCAAAAATGAGAAGAAAGAATTAAAATGATAAAAAAGGCACTTTTATCAAAAGAAAAATTCACAAAAATGATCACAGAAGATACAACAATAAAAGAAAAGCATGGAATACTAGAGGAGGAGATAAGGGCAAAAAAAAATAATACTATACTTGAGAAAATCAGAAAAAGAAAAGAAGGAGATCATAACACTATTGAAAAATATGAGAGAGAAGCTATTGTAGTGGCATCTCTGTCACTTTTTGTAGATCTCACTCCAGACTTACAAAAAATAGACAACATGAAGATAACATCATATCCATTTGTCATCAATGTAGAGGAATTAGTACAACTAGCACTCCGTAGTCATTAGAAACACCATAGCAAGAAAAAATTACTACTTAAATATCTCCATGCAATATAGTAAATCATATCGCTTCACGGAATTGGATGCAAGATCTATATAAGAAGATGAAGAGGAAAGCATTGAATAGACTAAAAGCTAGTAGTTAGACTTCTGTTCTGATACGGGTGGGAAAAGCTCCACAAGTACACGACCTTTCACACGAAGCCAAGCTCGGGAATTACAAAAACTCCAAGCCTTGTTCATGCAAATGGCCGTGTGTGAGTTGGTGATTCAGCCACCTAAGGACATAAATGTTTTTAAGTGTGAAAAGGAACCTTAAAGTGTAATAAACTTACACTCCAAGGCTGGCACACTAGACAAGGACAAGCTGGTCATTTTACTTCATTTTTGCCTTGTAATATAAATAGAACATATTAGGGTTAGTTGAGTAGTTCACTCATTATAATTTTGGAAGACAAAAACTCTTGTAACATTAAGGACTTCTGTCTCCTCCATTTGGGAAGCTCCAAAATAGAAACTCACAAGTGGAGTTACACTTGTGTTGTATCTTGGCTAGAAACAAGGATCTTGAGGTCATTGAGTTCCTCTTGGTCTAAGTAAGAACTTGGTGTTTATATTCATTAGTCTTAGGGTCCTTTCTTGATGTTAGGTTTCTTAGTCTCTTGAATATTATATGTCAAGTTACCTATCTTTCATTATCGTGTTGTTGTTGTGTTTGTGATCTTGAAGTCTAGTGAATCCGTGTGGGGCTCTTTCGATTCACTAGCACTTGTTGTTCAACTTGTTATTCTTGTGTTGGTTGGCTGATTTTCGTGGCTGGTTGTGCATATTTGTGTGTTGTGGACTTGATCTTGTATCATTTGGTATCAAAGAAAGACCGGTGGTGTTCCAACACTACCCATCTTGGGCTTGCTCTCGGCCAAAAAAAAAAAAAAAAAAAAAAAGAGAACGAGCAAAATCTGTCCATTGTTGCCTTTGGCCGAAAATATTGTTGTGTGTATAGATCTAGGTGTTGTTTTACTTGTTTAGTGTGTTTCTAGTGTTGGTTTCTTTCTCACCAACACTAAAGTGTCTAGATCTAAAAGTTGAGCTTAAAATATTGACCATTGTTGTGGTAACTTGAAAGGTGGACCGTAGATTGTATGTTGTTGATGACAATTGGTGGTTTTGTGTGATGTACTTGAAGAAGTTGATGTTGTGTTCATGAAGGTGTTGA
This sequence comes from Capsicum rhomboideum, assembly GCA_031232105.1. Taxonomy (NCBI): domain Eukaryota; kingdom Viridiplantae; phylum Streptophyta; class Magnoliopsida; order Solanales; family Solanaceae; genus Capsicum; species Capsicum rhomboideum. Next base: position 39,615,563 of record CP124716.1, read on the forward strand.
GATTGTTGATATGTTCATCTTATAAACTTGTTCATCTTGTTGAAAGTTGAGTTCATGTTGTAAGACAAAAGTCATAAAGTTGTTGGTGAAGGAAGACTTGCACACATCTCTTCCAAGACTTGACAACCACTTTTCCTTAAAACACGGAACCTTGTTTTGTGGGATTAGCCTAGTCAAATCTTACCTTTTTGAGTTTGAAAGGTTGAAATACTACAAGACTTTTACTTTCCCTCCAAAACACATTGTCATCTATAACAAGTTGTGTGAGTATTGAAAATTTCAGATTTGAGAAAAAAAAAAAAAAAAAAAAGGGAAGAAGCAAAAACGTGTGGGACCACTTACATGCTGCCACGTCACTATAAGCTCAACTTTGGATATTCTTCTAGTTGCTAATTGTTGATTCTTGGTTTCCTTTACTTGGTTCTAGAACTAATTAACAAACTAGTACATTCCTACTAGGTTGTCGATTAGTCCTTTGAATCCGTTTGTTCGTGTCAACGATTACTTGAGTACCTTTTATCTTTTGAATACGTTGCTGTTTTTGGTTCTAGTCCGACAAGAATTCTTTGAGTCTTCAAACAAGAATCCACTCCGGATAAGAGCTTACTCATACCTTAAAGGATTCACGGTTACTAGCCAATTTACAACACTTGTGGAACTCAAGCGTGTGGTGATCTAAAGAGTATAATACCTTGACAATGGAAGGGACCACGTCCCATAACGTGGATACTAATGCACTTGACTCTATGAGGGTCACTCTTGAGGCCGTTACCCGGATACTTGAAAGGTTGAATTCGGAATTTGGGGCCGTGAGAGGGGACTTGGCAGCAATCAAGGGAGAAGTGTCGACTATTAGTGGGAGATTAGAACAAGTGGAGAGCCAAAGGAACTCTCGTCCTTCTACTCCTCTACATGTTTCTACCAATGGGCATGATAGGACTTTCTCCTCAACCATCACCCCCGAAACAGTCCACCAAATGCTAAATGCCCCTCAAGCTCCACTAAATGCCGCAAGCCAAACCACTTTTTTTCCTTCAAACCGTGACCCCACTAGACCAATACATTTCCAAGATCCTCAAGTTCCACGAGAGGGATTTGGACGTCAAGTGCCTCCACTAAATCCGAACCCTCCATTCCAAGCCCCATTAAACCAAAGGCCACAAAATCCAATTCCTCCGAATCAAGTCCAAAATGCCCAAGGAGAGGAGTATGAAGGATATGGAGCCTATGATGATGCTTACATGAGGGAGGGGGAGATAAGAGGGGGCGTGGAGATCCAAGGAGATACCGAGGGTATGGAGAAAGGGAAAACCGACACCAAGAGAGAGATGTAGGCATCAACACCATCAAGTTGAAACTACCCATCTTTAAAGTTGAAAGTGACCCCGAGGCCTACTTAGCCTGGGAATCGACTTGTGACAAAGTTTTCCAAGTTAATGATATCTCGGAAGAAAAGAAGGGATGTTATGCTATAGCTCATTTTGAGGGTTATGCTAACACTTGGTGGGAGTATATCAAGCGATTTGGTAATGAACTAATTGATGGGAAGCCACCACCTTGGTATCGGTTGAGGTACTTGATGAGGCAACGATACCTTCCCGAAAGATATCGCTATGAGTTGCTTGCTAGATTGTACGGCTTGCGTCAAGGTAACAAGAGTGTGATGGCATATTTTGATGAGTTTCAACAACTCATGTTTAAACTTGATCATCGTGGGGAACAAATCAGTCACGACATCATCCGGTTCAAGTGTGGGTTGAACAAAGAGATCTCTACTCATTTAACACTTCACAAGTTTGAAACCGTTGATGGTATTTTCCAAGCGGCTCTTGAGATTGAAAGGGAACTTAAGGAGAGATCATCTTTCAAGGCAAGGGGACAATCCCCCTTGGGCTGGCCCAAAAACAAGGACCAACCCGCCACTACAAGGCTGCCCGAGCCCAAAACAGTCCACAAAATTCCACCAAAATCGGAGGCTCACAAGTATCCTAACCCAAAGGGATTCCAATGTTTCAAGTGCCAAGGTTGGGGGCATAAGTCCAATGAGTGTACAAACCGACGCAATGTGATCCTACGGGAAGGGATATTGTATTACCTTTGTGAGGAGGTGGGTCCCGAAAGGGGAGAAGATGAGGCCGAGCCTCAAGATGGAGAGGAAACCGATGATGGACCACATGATGATGATGGTGAAGATGCTTATCCGCAAGAAGGGGAGTGTGTGGTTACAAACTTTGTGGTTAGGCGCGTCATGATTAGTAAGGCAATAGATGACCCAAGCCAAAGAGAAAATCTATTCCATACTAAATGTCTTGTAAAGGGGAGTGTGTGTACCTTGGTGATTGATAGTGGTAGTTGTACAAATGTTGTAAGTAATGCTATGGTAAATTTCTTGAAATTACCAACTACCCCGCACACTAGTCCTTACAAGTTACAATGGTTGAATGATTGTGGTGAATTAAGGGTCGCAAGGCAATGTGTGATACGGTTTAAGGTGGGAAACTACCATGATGAAGTATTTTGTGACGTGATACCAATGCAAGCATGTCACTTGTTGCTAGGTAGGCCTTGGCAATATGATAGGTCTACCAAACACAATGGGAGGTCCAATCGATATACACTTGAGAAGGATGGTCGAAAGGTTACACTTCATCCTCTTTCACCTTCCCAAGTAAATGAGTGGCATCAAAGGATGAGAGAATTGAAGGAAAAGGGAAAGGAATCCGAAAAGGGAGAGAAGGGAGGGAATTCCGTAGGTGGGGCAGTGGGGTCATCCAAGGCTGCCTCAACGGCAAAGGGGGCGGAAAACATGGTGATGTTGGAAAGGAAGAAGGAACTCTTCGTGGATCATGATGAGGACACGCCTATGTTACTTTTGGCTCATTATTTTAATACTAACCCCACTAATTCTTCCATTTCCCCTTTGATTTCTTGTGTGTTGCAGGATTATGAAGATGTACTTCCTAAAGAACTTCCGCAAGGATTGCCCCCACTTCGGGGAATTGAGCACCAAATTGATTTGGTGCTGGGTTCACAACTTCCAAACAAACCAGCCTATAGGAGCAATCCCATGGACACTAAGGAGCTTGAGAGACAAGTTGAGGAGCTTCTCAACAAGGGATACATCAAAGAAAGTATGAGTCCTTGTGCTGTCCCGGTGCTTTTGGTACCAAAGAAAGACGGAACTTGGCGCATGTGCGTCGATTGTAGAGCCATCAACAAAATCACTATAAGGTATCGTCATCCAATCCCTAGACTAGATGATATGATAGATGAGCTCCATGGTTCTTGTTTGTTTTCTAAAGTGGATCTTAGGAGTGGCTACCACCAAATTCGCATGCAACCCGGTGATGAGTGGAAGACCGCATTCAAGACCAAATTCGGTCTATATGAGTGGCTGGTCATGCCCTTTGGCCTTACCAATGCTCCTAGCACCTTTATGAGGCTAATGAATCATGTAATGAAGCCTTATATTGGAAAGTTTGTGGTGGTTTACTTTGATGATGTGTTGGTATATAGTAAATCTATTGATGATCATGTGATGCATTTGAGGTGTGTGTTTGATGTGCTCCGAAAGGAGAAGTTGTATGCCAACATGGAGAAGTGTTCTTTTGGTGTTGATAAAGTGATTTTCTTGGGTTTTGTCGTGAGCTCAAGGGGTGTGGAAGTGGACGAATCCAAGATAGACTCTATACGAAGTTGGCCGACCCCTAAAACTATTGGAGAAATCTGAAGTTTTCATGGGTTGGCGAGCTTTTATAGGAGGTTTATCAAAGGTTTCAGCTCCATAGCAGCACCCTTGACCGAGGTTATTAGAAAGGACCAACCCTTTAAGTGGGGTGATGAGTAAGCTAAGGCTTTTGAAGCCTTGAAAGCTAGGCTCATCTCGGCGCCTTTGTTGCAATTGCCCGATTTTGATAAGATGTTTGAAGTGGAGTGTGATGCTAGTAAGGTTGGAATCGGGGATGTTTTAATGCAAGAAGGCAAGCCCGTTGCTTATTTTAGTGAAAAGCTCAAAGGGGCAACTCTTAATTACTCGACTTATGATTTGGAGTTGTACGCCCTTGTTAGAGCTTTGGGCAATTGGCAACATTATTTGTGGCCTAAGGAGTTTGTGATACGAACGGACCATGAATCGTTGAAACACCTTAAGAGCCAAGACAAGTTGAATAGGCGTCATGCTAAGTGGATTGAGTTTATTGAGACTTTCCCTTATGTAATTCATTACAAAAGGGGGAAGGAAAATGTTGTTGCTGATGCGTTGTCTAGAAAGCATGTGCTTGTTACTACCTTGTCTTCGAAGTTGATGGGATTTGAGAGCTTGCGGATGTTGTATCCCGAGGATCCTACCTTTGCTCCTATTTATAGGGAATGTGAAGAGTGGGGAAGGGACCGATGGCTTAAGGAGAATAACAATTCCTCCTACTCTCGGTTTGATGGCTATTTGTTCAAAAGGAGGAGGTTGTGTGTTCCTTCTAGTTCATGGAGGGAATTGTTTGTGAGAGAGGCACATGATGGTGGCCTCATGGGGCATTTTGGGGTTGACAAGACCCTCGATATCTTAGAGGAGCAATTCTATTGGCCCAAAATGCGCAAGGATGTTGCTAAAATTTGCGGCCAATGTGTGGATTGCCGATGTGCAAAATCTCGCCTCCTACCTCAAGGATTGTACACCCCACTTCCCACTCCCCTTAGACCTTGGTTAGATATTTCGATGGACTTTGTTTTGGGGTTGCCAAGGACTAGAAGGGGTCGAGATAGCATTTTTGTTGTTGTTGATAGATTCTCCAAAATGGCTCATTTCATTCCATGTGCTAAAACTGAGGATGCTCCTAGTGTAGCTTCATTATTTGTTGAACATGTTGTAAAGCTTCACGGGGTCCCAAGGACTATTGTGAGTGATAGGGACTCAAAGTTCCTAAGTCTCTTTTGGAAGTCCATGTGGGGTAGGCTTGGAACGAAGTTGCTTTTCTCTACGTCTTGCCACCCACAAACCGATGGCCAAACGGAGGTAGTAAATAGAACCTTAGGGTCTATGCTGCGTTCTATGGTTAAAGGTAAACTGACTTCATGGGAATATCACCTACCCTTGGTGGAATTTTCATACAATCGGGTAATACATTCAAGTACGGGAATGACGCCCTTTGAGTGTGTTTATGGCTTGAATCCCCTTACCCCTTTAGATCTCACTCCTTTGTCTAGTGATCTCATGATAAGTTTAGATGGATGCAAAAGAGCCAAGGCAATGAAAAAAGTGCATGAGAAGGTGCGGATCAAGCTTGAAAAGAAGAACCAAGAGGGTGCAAAAAGGGTGAACAAAGGGAGAAGAAGGCTTGTGCTTGAACCCGGAGATTGGGTGTGGGTGCATCTTCGGAGGGATCGGTTTCCATCTCAAAGAAAGTCCAAATTGCTGCCTAGGGGTGATGGTCCATTCCAAGTACTTGAGAGAATCAATGACAACGCCTACAAGATTGACCTTCCACCGGAATATCAGGTGCACAACACTTTCAACGTTGGTGACCTCTCTCTCGTGGATGCGGTTGAAGATGACCAAATGCTGAATTTGAGGTCAAATTCCTCTCAATATGGAGAGGATGATACGGGTGGGACAAGCTCCACAAGTACACAACCTTTCACACGAAGCCAAGCTCGGGAATTACAAAAACTCCAAGCCTTGTTCATGCAAATGGCCGTGTGTGAGTTGGTGATTCATCCACCTAAGGACATAAATGTTTTTAAGTGTGAAAAGGGACCTTGAAGTGTAATAAACTTACACTCCAAGGCTGGCACACTAGACAAGGACAAGCTGGTCATTTTACTTCATTTTTGCCTTGTAATATAAATAGAACATATTAGGGTTAGTTGAGTAGTTCACTCATTATAATTTTGGAAGACAAAAACTCTTGTAACATTAAGGACTTCTCTCTCCTCCATTTGGGAAGCTCCAAAATAGAAACTCACAAGTGGAGTTACACTTGTGTTGTATCTTGGCTAGAAACAAGGATCTTGAGGTCATTGAGTTCCTCTTGGTCTAAGTAAGAACTTGGTGTTTATATTCATTAGTCTTAGGGTCCTTTCTTGATGTTAGGTTTCTTAGTCTCTTGAATATTATATGTCAAGTTACCTATCTTTCATTATCGTGTTGTTGTTGTGTTTGTGATCTTGAAGTCTAGTGAATCCGTGTGGGGCTCTTTCGATTCACTAGCACTTGTTGTTCAACTTGTTATTCTTGTGTTGGTTGGCTGATTTTCGTGGCTGGTTGTGCATATTTGTGTGTTGTGGACTTGATCTTGTATCATGTTCTGCCGCTTCTGTCGCCCTATCTAGTAAGAGCCTCTAAAGCTATGTTTGGCGTAATCAATAGTTTAGTTGGGCTCGGCTTTACTGAAGAAGAAGGGAAGCTAAGACAATTAAAAAGCCTTGAAATACCAAGACAGTAGCAAATGTGGCTACTGAAAACGATAAGGCAATGATACAATCGTAGAATAAAAATTGTGCCTCGACAAGAAGTCTCGCATCTAGCATGAGGATTCCAAAGCTGTGACAAAATTGTAGGTTCATGACCTGCTTTACGCCTCATCATATTGAATTGGTAGCTTACCATGCATATATCTTTTCCAGGGAAAAAATTATGGAAAGGAAAAGAAGCAAGGATAGAGTGAAGTATCATAATCTACTAGGGTAGTGCCAAAAAGAGGATTCAACAAACTCAATGTGAAATAATTTTAAAAGCCTTTTATATGTAATATTAGATTTGTCAGAACTCGGCAGGCCTTTCATAGGCTTGAAACGCTTAACAAACATCATAGGTTTTTTCTAGTTGTTTTGATAAAACTATTTCAGCTATCAACAAATGCAGAAGGAGATTGAAGATAACCAAGGTTGGGTCAAACTGTAATGATAAAATATTGAAAATTTGATGAAAATTTGTAAATTTTCATGTTAATTCAACTCTTGTGTTAAATGACTAGAATTCGTGTAACTTTGATTTGAATTCTTTTCATGTATTGATGGTGAAGCCTAGGCCATTTTCTCCTTTCAAAATCTCTCTAAATAAAGTAGAAGCATATAACTTTCTCTCTCACCAAAATTCATTTGATATTATGCAAAAAATTGAATGTGTCACACAAGAAGAACATGAAATTTCTTCCAGATGTTGTGCGACACATAACCATAGCACCAAACCAATCTGGGATTTTCTCCAGGTATCATACGACACAACCGTAACAATAAAGTGCTTAAATTGTTCTATTTTATTCCATGTGATGGTCATGTGACACATGCATGACTCTTGTTCAATTCCTATGATATTTTATTTTATCTGTTTTTAATTTGTATTATAAGTTCCATTATCGTTTTCACTGAGTCCCACGATATATCGTACATCTAATAACATATTTTAAACATTTTGTTACCCTCAAATGTGTCTCAACTAATTATAAAACGTTACAACGCTTTACAAAAGAAAAAAATTCTTCATATAGTAGTATCTTTTTGGTACATTTTCCATTTGTTGTTGCCTCATATCACTGCGTGTCAATTCAAATCGAAAGATATTGACACTTAAGTACATGTTCCTTTTCTTTGCCCAGAAGTGTTCCTATTCTTTTGTCTTTGCATTTGTGGGGGATTGAAAGCATTTTTATTAAATGGTTAGAATGCAAAGTGTAAAGCTTCTTTAAGCTTATCCAAAAGAAGAAGTCCAAATACGTAGTTACAAAAATATTTACTAAAAAAATACATTGTAAGAAAATGTAACTTCTTACTTAATTCTTTTGTAACTGTGTCCTTTCAATTCTCCTTTAACGGATGAATTCATTTGGTGAGATAATTCTTGTTTAACTGATGAATTAATTCATTCAATTCACCATTAACTCACTCTTGTAATATCCTTTATTCCTCACCTATATAAACCACTCCTTTTGTGAACAAAAGACACCAACAAAAGTGAAAGAAAAACATCTCCCTCCTTTCTTCCTAAGTTTCTTATTTTGGGCAATAGTTTTGAGCAACCTCCAAACTTCCAGCCACGAGTGCACGTGTTTGGAAGTAGCTGTGGAACCTTGGGGAGCGACCGACTAGAAGTATTTGCACCGGAGTCGGGCCAAAATCGCTTTCAAGGCAGTGGCTTGCCACGACACAGTATTTGTGACTATTTTCTTCTTATTATTTAATTCTAGTTCCATATCAATATTGTAGTATTTTTCCAACACTACTTAGAGGCAGGGACACATCTAGAAGCTGACATGAGTGTTGATCAAATCCAACAACTTTAATTCAAAAATGTTGATCAAATCCAACAACTTTAATTCAAACTTCATTGTTCGAAACAAAAAAATAAAAATCTGATTACTAATATTATCTAAAGTTGCTATTCTAAAATTTATAATCATGAAATTCAAATCATACCCACCCCCCCCTCCGGGGGTGGTTAGGGGTGTAATCAGTTTTTAAAATGATTCCTTAACCCAAAATAGCCACTAGTATTATTAATTTGTTCATAAAAGAATATTATCTTTCAAATTTTAGACATAATTTAATTTAGATTTTTGTTTTATCTTTAGTAACATTCTTTTACATCCACATAAATATTGTGACATGTATAAGAGCACAAATATCAATAGTTTGATAGCGCTAGATTATATTATGATATATTTAAGAACTAAGATCTCAAATTTTAAAATATTGTATTTTTTTTTAAATTTTGTATCCAATCAAGCATGCCATATAAATTGAAAAGAGAATGAGCATTCAGTAATCCTATTACTTCCTCCGTTCAGAAGTAATAATTACTTACTTTCTAATTGATTTTTATTTTTACTTGTCATTTTTGATATATCAAGAAAAGACAATAATTTTTTTTCTTGTTTTACCCTTAATTTATTGCTTAGCATTGAGTTAATGCTATGAAAAGTTGAGCAAGATTTTTTGAAAACCTCAATGATCAATTTCAACTGTAATACCAATGCTAATTTGGGGATTGACATAAACCAATTCATTAACCCCTTAAAACTTAATCCACTTAGGGTGTGTTCGGTATGGAAGAAAATGTTTTCAATGAAAAACGTTTTTCAAGAAAACATTTCCTAGAAAAACAAGTTGTTTCTTACTTATTTTCTTGTGTTCGTTATGTAAATAGGAAAGTGTTTTCTAAAAACATTTATATTTAACACAAAACAATGAGAAAGAATGGGATAAGAAAAAAGTTTGAAATTATTTACAAAATAAATTTTTGAAAAAAATAAAAAATCTTTTGGGGGGGGGGGTTGTCGGGGTAGGGGTGGGGTAAAGAAATTTTTTTGAAATTTAAAAAAAAAACAAATTTAAAATTTTTTTAAAGATTTTTTTTTTTGGGGGGGCGGGGGGGTAGAGGATGAGGGGTCGGGGTAAGAAAAAAATTTGAATTTTTTTCTTTAATTTTTTTTTTGGGGGGTGGGGGGCGGGGGGATGGTAGGGGTGGGGTGTCGGGGTAGGGGTGGGGTAAAGAAAATATTTTTGTAAAAACAAATTTTAAATTTTTTTTAAGAAACTTTTTTTTTGGGGGGTGGGAGGTGTGGGTAAGAAAAAAAATTTGAAATTTTTTATAAAATAATTTTTTTAAAAACAATTTAAGAAAATTTTTTTTTGGAGGGGGGTGGTAGGGGGTGGGGTGTCAGGGTAGGGGTGGGGGTGGTGGGGCTGGTCGAGCTGGGGGGTCGGGGTAGGGGGTGTGGGGGTGGGAGTGGTGTAAGAAAAAAAATTGAAAATTTTTATTAAACAAATTTTTAAAATAAATTTAAGAAAAAAACATTTTTGGGGGGTGGGGGTGCGGGGTAGAGGGAGGGGGAGGGGGTTTGTTAGGGGTTGGGGCTTGGGTAGAGGGTAAGAAAATTTATTTGAAATCTAACAAAAAAAAATAAATTAACATAATTTTTTGGAGGGGGATGAGTGATTTTGAGAGTGGTAACAATTTGTTTCCCTACTTTGATTAAAGAAGTCATTTTTTTTAATTTGAAGGAATTTGTTTGTCTAGGAAAAATATTTTGCAAATTTTTTGGCCAAACAAACATGAGAAAATAGAAAAACATTTTCCTTCATACCGAACACACCCTTAAAAGTTACACTTTATATTTTAATTTGGAATCATTTTTCTTGAAAAACTTATGACTATCTCTTATAAGAAATGGATAAAAATACATTGAAGGAAACATTTGAAATTTCAAAAAATGTTAAAGTAGAGGATTCACTTAAGTTGGTTGAAGATTCAAAAATTAAAGAAAGAGACGAATGAACTATACTACTCTATCCAATATAAAATGTATTGATATGCACAAAATAATTAGTACTTCTTTGAAGGTTGAAATTTGACTCTAATAAATATATTTGAGACTTATATCAATTAATAGGTGTAATATGATAAACTTATTATGTCAATTTTTTTTTTTTTTAATAGGTGTGTCAGGTCAAAAATCACAAATAATTCTGAAAGGAGAGAGTATCCATATCTTAATAGTTCCATTATTTGAGGGACATATTGATCTTTTTCTTATTTCTCATAGTCACTTTTTTCTGAAAATAGACTGGCATCCTAGAAATAACCATCTTTAAATTAGTGCACTTTAACTCAACTGAATTGCTTCAAAGTCTATATATATAAAAGGAAATTATTTCGTCTAGTACAGTCAAGTACACAATATATAAAAGCAGTGATTTAAAGATTGGAACGCAGATTGCCAGAATCCAAAATGTGTCTTTATGATTTCTTTCAAGTAAATTATGAAGGTCAATTTGCATAAATTAAAACTGTTGATTTATAATTGTAAAGTTGTCAAGTTAGTGGGAGTAGATGGTGTCTCCAATTCCAATATGATCTAGTAAATTATTCAAAAGGAGAAGTACCTGGAGATTTCTCTATTTTTTATTTCATAAATTTGAAACTCATTTCCAAAATTTCTGTTTCCAAGAAATAAACCAACTGATAATGCACTCCATATTTTCACAATGCTTCCTTTTCCAAGTAAATTAATTGCTTATGCTATGAATTATCATCGCAAGGTTTCATAACACTAAAATTGCTTAGACTATGAACAAAATTATACTCCCTCCGTTCAAAAAAGAATGACTTACTTTTTTTTAGTCAGTTTAAAAAAGAAAGACCTTTTTCTTTTTTGGCAATACTTTAATTCCAACTTTCCACGTGACATGTTTAAGACCACAAGATGAAAGGGTATTTTAGTACATTTGATACAACTTTAATTTATGACCACATGATTCAAAAGTTTTCTTTATTTTCTTAAACTCCGTACCAAATCAAACTAGATCATTCTTTTTGAAACGGAGGGAGTAATCTGATACACGAAAAGTAGTACTCTTGTTGTTTTAATTTATATGTCTTACTGTCTTTTAGTTTGTTTAAGGAAATGTTATTTTCTATAATACTTAGCAACTTTTAATTCCAATATCTTATATGACCTGTTTAAAATCACAAAATTCAAAAGACATTTTGATACATAAAACACATCTTTAGTATGAAATCACAAAATTCCAAAACCTTATTTGTTTTTTAAAATTCTTTTTGAAACGGAGGGAATAATCTCATACACGAAAAGTAGTACTCTTGTTGTTTTAATTTATATGTCTTACTGTCTTTTAGTTTGTTTAAGGAAATGTTATTTTCTATAATACTTAGCAGCTTTTAATTCCAATATCTTATATGACCTGTTTAAAATCACAAAATTCAAAAGACATTTTGATACATAAAACACATCTTTAGTATGAAATCACAAAATTCCAAAACCTTATTTGTTTTTTAAAACTTCGAAAACTACGACATCATAAAATGAAGCTACTAAATAGGTAAATAGGCGTGTTCCTCAAACAAATGATTAAAATTTCAAATAATACTCTATGACAATAACAAGTTTATATTTATTAATTAATAAATAATAGTTTTCATGTTTTCAAGATTTATAGCTAGAAGTTCATTCATCATATCTGTACTGATAGTGTGTTTTGGTAAGGAGGAAAATATTTTTCAGATTCATGTTCAGTTGGATAAAAATTTTGAAAAGTATTTTCTCGAAATCATGTTTCTTAAAAAATGAGGGAAATTGACTTTCTTAGTATTTATATAGATTATATACAAATATTTTTAGGATAATATTTTTTGCTTATGAATACAAAAAAAAAAAGAGTAAAACCCACTTATTTAATAAGAAAAGCATTTTACATCGTACCGAACACACACAAAAAAGTAACAAACCCACCTATTTAATATGAAAAGTATTTTACATCGTACCGAACACATCCATACAGTTAATTAGACTTATTTGTGTTGTTTGTCGTCTCATTCATACTGAAATTTTCTACTAAACCTTCTGCTAAAGCATTGACTAAGATTAATATTAGATAAAAGTTTCTGATTTCTCTTTAATTAAGTGCGGTTGGATTGCTCATTTTCTATTCTTTAAAGTTTTTCCTTTACTTTCATTAGACTAACTTTTGGTTAAAAAATGTATTATTTGACCATCATATTAGCAAACATACTTAGTCAAATAATACATTTTTTAACCAAAAGTTAGTCTAATGAAAGTAAAGGAAAAACTTTAAAGAATAGAAAATGAGCAATCTAACCGCACTTAATTAAAGAGAAATCAGAAACTTTTATATATTATTAATCTTAGTCAATGCTTTAGCAAAAGGTTCAGTGGAAAATTTCAGTATGAATGAGACTAACAACACAAAGAAGCTTCATTTTAGAGGAACACGCCTATTTACCTATTTAGTAGCTTCATTTTATGATGTCTTAGTTTTCGAAGTTTTAAAAAACAAAGAAGTTTTTGGAATTTTGTGATTTCATACTAAAGATGTGTTTTATGTATCAAAATGTTTTTCGATTAGATCTACTTGGCATCTAGATTCAGGGGCTTCCAATCATATGATGAGAGATTTGTTCCAATTCTCTTTGTTGTCTGGTGTTATTTCTAATCGTATTATTCATACAGAAAACAGGCACACATTATCTACATCGAGTATTAGTTCTGTTGGAAATCTTTCTAATGTTCTTTATGTACCAAATTTGAAGGCTAATTTGGTTTTGGTTGGTCAACTAGTTGATCAAAATTGTGTTGTAAAATTCTCACCTAATGATTGTGTCATTCAGAATCTAAAAATTGGGATGATCATGGCCACGTGACGTAGAGTTGGCAAGAAATTTCTACTAGAGTCAGTTCGCCGTCACTTGCATCATTGTTTTTTTTTCAGTTTCTACAATAGATGTTACTCGCTCGAATAAGTTGCTCACTCTTTGGAGTAATAGGATGAGTCATCCTCAATCTTCTCGGCTTCAACACATGCTTAAATCATTTCTTCCAGCAACATATCACATCCATTCCTGTCTCCCTCTGAAAAGTTCAAATTGTACAGGCTCAAAAAGTCACAAGCTGCATTTTCCATCCAGTCATCTGCTTATGAAGATCCATTTGATTTACTGCATAGTGATGTTTGAGGTCCTTCTCCTATTTTGTCAAGAATGGGATATAAGTACTTTATGTTATTTATTGATCATGTATCTAGATACACCTGGGTGATTTTTATTACAAATAAATCTAAGGATTCGACTCTTATTATGAATTTTATTGAGTATGTTAATACACAATCTAATAGAACTATAAAAATATTATGTTATAATTCTGGAGGAAAGTACACTAAGATTAATCTTGTTGAATTTTTCAAAAACAAAGGAGTTATTGCCCAACACACTTGTCCTCATACTCTGGAATAAAATGGAGTTGTAGAAAAGAAGAATCGACATGTTTTAGAAATTACATTGACTTTGTTGGGTACGTCGAATATGAGAAAGAGTTTCTGGCCCAACGAAGTACATACTTCTGTATATTTGATCAATAGACAAACTTCCTTGATCATTGGCTGTAACGACCCTCCAAGTCGTTTTGTGAAATTTTCTTATTCTAAACCTTCCCCATAATTGTTATACATGATTTATGACTTACATGGATGGGTATTACCAATCCTCAAGGTGTTCAAAAGTGATTTAAGTCATTCGTTGGGTTCTTGAGTTTTAATAAAGTTAAGCCCGGTCATGGTCAACCTTCGATCGAGACGACCTTGGATTAGTGTTGTAATGGTTCCAATAGGTTCGAGACGTAAATTTTAGTCAATGTACATATTTGGTTTGTTTTCTTTGGATTCCGAACAAATTTTGAGGATTTATTAGAAGTTTCGGGTATTTTAGATAATTAGTTTAATTAGTAACTTAATGGGTCAAAGACACAATTTATTTACTTAGGTGGCCAATACAAGAATAGTTTTAAATGGGAAGGATTTACCATATATATAATAGTAATAATAGAATCAGATAGTCATAAGGAGAGGGGCACGGCAGTTGCAACACTTTTTCTTTTCATCGACAGTTTCAAGAGGGCCTCTCGATTAAGCTTCAGGTAAATCCCCTTTATGTGAATTAATTTCCTACTGGCCTATCTACTTACTGCTATACCCACAACAATAAATTGAGTTAAGTTGATTTTACAAAGTGGTATTATGCGTAAAGTGACGGGATTAGGAGTAAATTGATAGTCAAATCACGTCTTATGCAATGTGTAGGTGGAATGGTATTAAGGGTGTAAATTAGTTTTGTTGCAGTAGTATTTTTGTAGATTTAAGAGGAGTTGATGATGATCCATTAATGAAAAATATGGTTGGCTATTAAATGAGTAGGAATACTACTAACAAGGTTAGTTATATATCCATTTTATTTGGCTATGCTAACACTACTGCTATTATGCAGACATAGTAGTCGTGTAGTTAGTTTATGTACACTGACTAATTATACTAATAAAGATATTTTCCTACTAAATTACTACTGTTATTATGTATATAAAACATGAGGCGGATAGGGTGAATGAAAGTTAGGCAGTGGCGTATTGGTGCTTCTAGAGGGAGAATGTGAATAGATATAATAATCATGTCATGATTTCATAATGATTACTAATCATTGGGTATATGGAATAATAATTGGATAATAATGACTAATCATTAGAATAAGGATATAATAGGTGTAGGGTTAATTGTTTCACATGGTTTATGCTAATTTGATAGTTTTGCAATTACTGTCTCGTATTTAGCTTTGGGGTTTTCGAAAATTCCCGTAAGATTACGGATCAACTATTGATTTTGATACAATTTAGATTTTAAGTCTAGGATTCTTGGAGTAAGAATTTATAAATTAAGGATTTTGTATTTGGCTAGATTGGGCTCGTTCGGAGGCGATTTGGGAGGGTAAAGCTTCCATTTGATTCTTCTGGTTTCAAGTTTACTTCGCAAGTCTTCTTTCAGGCAAGTTGAGACTTTCTTAGACTCTTTTTCGAAGTGCTTATGTGTTAGTTATGTGTAATGGGAGTAATGGGAATGGGGGTCCCGTATAGATGAAGTGACGAGCATCTATGCGGGTACCGGTGTTATTTGAGGGGTTAAAATAAGTTAATCGCCTATTTTGAATGGTTTTTCCCTATTTGCTAGCATGATTGGGCAGATTTGCTATTGTAAATAAATTATTGAAAATGCTACCTAATGAGAATACTCCCACTTGATAAGCTGAGTTGATTTTGAAATTGATACTTACCTGGCATAAAACATGAAATGCATTGCTTAATTTTATTATTGATTTGGGAGCGGAGTTGCACGCCTGCACATCATGCATTGCATTTCATATGGGGTCGGAGTGCACGCCTGCACATTATTATCTATTATTGGGGTCGGAGTGCACGCCTGCACAGTATATTTATTGGGATCGGAGTGCACGCCTGCACAGTACATGGACCTTGCGAGTCCCCCATGGGTCCTGACTTTGAAGCCATTGCTCGGTAGGTGTGTCCACAGCATATGCATTGCATTCATCCTTTCTTGTTCAGATTGAGTAAGGTGTAATCGTTGATTTTGTACTAGTTAATGAGTACTTGAATATCCGTTACTTGATTTCATTGTATTAAGAAATTCTTGGACCGAGTTATGCTATCCTTATGACTGCTAGACTTGATTATTATGTTGGATTAGGGTGGCTTTCCGAGTGCAGGTTGTATGGTTGTTTTAGAGGTTTGACGTGGTGACACTCGTCAACACTTTGAATTAGGGTCGGTCGACGATGCTTGCTGAGTACACGTGGTTTCGTACTCACCCTTGCTTTTTCTGCACCTTCCGTGCAGGTACCGATCCGACGGCCTCTGGGCATTGATTCCTGTGGTTTCTTCTGTGTTAGCATCTTTGGAGATTCGAGGTAGCTGCTATTGATTTCAGAGACTACTGAAATCTCCTCGACTCTTATCTTTATGCATTTTTCCGCATTTTAAGATACTCAGACTTTTCTTTGATTTCTGTATTTAGAGGCTTGTATTAGTGACTACCAGATCTGGGATTATCTATATTTCGACTACATTACTCTATTAATCCACTTTGGAAGATTATTTGGATTTTATTTTGCTCTTATATCTTCCGCTTTTATACACTTGGGATATTATGGTTGAGATTGTGTTCTTGGCTTACCTATCACGGAGGGTTGGATAGGTGCCATCACGATCCAAAATTTGGGTCGTGACATTGGCAATGAGACACCGTACTTCAAATTATTTCATACTAAGCCTGTTTATTCCTATTTGCGAGTTTTTGGTTGTGTTTGCTTTGTCCATATTCCAGTACATGAACAACATCAACTTTCGGCAAAGGTAGTACAATGTATTTTTGTGGTCTACAACGACTTATAAAAGGGGTATCTCTGTTGTGATGCACCTCATTGTCAGCTCCGAATATCTAGACATGTTATTTTCTTTGAGGGTTAGTTTTCTTACACACAAATTTCTAAACATGCTTCATAATCTTTTTATTTTCTGTACAAGTTTGATGATGATGTAGTAGCTACTGACCCTCCACTTGACTCTACAGAACAACCCATGAACTATGATAGTGATGATCTCTAGCCCTTATCTCTTTCCATTACTGACCCTCCGGTTGACTCTCTGGAACAACCCGTGAACTATGATAATGATTCTCTCCAGCCTTCATCTCTTTCAGGTGTTGTCACTACATCGTCATTCTTATTTTTAAAAGAGGGGTCATCTCATCCAGTTACTCTTCCACGTCGGTCTGGTATGAAATATTGTCATGCTCCTGAATGACTTGGTTACTCTCCAAGAAAATTTGGTAAGTCCTGTGTCATGCATACCACACTATATTCTGTTGAGGTACCTACATCTTACTCCCAGGATTCTACACAAACCTATTGTAAAGAGACAATGTCGAAAGAGCTTTGCACACTGAATGAAAATTCTACTTGGGAATTTGTTGATAAACCAGCAGATGGAGTTCTTATTGGAAGTAAGTGGGTATATTCTATTAAAATGAAGGCAGATGGTATAATTGAGAGCTACAAAGCTCGGTTGGTTGCTCAAGGGTACAAACAGAAGTATGGGGTGGATTATGAGGAGACTTTTGCACCAATTGCTAAGATGAAAGCGATACACATATTATTGGTCGTAGCTTCAATAAAAGGCTGGACATTACTTCAGTTGGATGTGAAAAATATGTTTCTTCACGGTGACCTAGAAGAAGTTATGTTTATGAAATCACCACCTAGATGTGTTCTGCCAAGACCAAATGTAGTTTGTTGTATTCAAAAATCTCTCTATGGCTTAAAAAAGGCTCCCCGATCTTGGTTTAACAAATTTTGATCCACGATTCAAACTGCGGGTTTCTCTCAAATTTCTTCAAATCATTCCTTATTTCTTCTTGATTCTCCGGTAGCTATCATAATACTTCTCATCTATGTTAATGATATCATTATCATAGGAAATAATCCAAAGAATATTACTAAGTTAAAAGAATTCTTGGATACCTCATTTAAGATGAAGGACTTGGGACAAAAGACATACTTTCTTGAACTTGAGGTTCTATACTTGCCTATTAGGATTATGCCTACACAACAAAAGTATCCTAGTGATCTTGTTGTAATGGCTAGTCTTACTGATGATAAGGTTGTATCCCCGATAGAGATTAATATGAACTACAAGGAGGCCGATAGCGAACCATTCAGTGATCCAACATTGTATTAGTAGTTGGTGGGATCATTAGTTTATCTCACTATGACAAGACCGGACATCTCATATGCAACATAAGTTCTAAGTCAGTTTGTGGCTAATCTTTACTGTATACATCATGCTGCATTACTTCGTCTCATTCGGTATGTTCGTGGTTCTATGAATTAAGAAGTTCTCTTCCGTTTTGATTCTCCTATACATCTTGAAGGATATACTCATGTAGATTGGGTTGGTTGTCTCGATTTTTGTCGTTCCTGTAACAACTATAGTTGTGAGTTTTAGCTTTTGTTGTGTTTTGATCGTTTTGCCCTTTCCTATAGTTGCTATATGCTATTTACGAGTTGTGGAATTAGTTAGTACGGTCTCGGAAGCATTCAAAAGTGATTTGAGTGATTTTGATCTTTTGAGAAGCCTTGAAAGTATTTAGTTTGACTTTGGTAAATATTTTGTGATTCGAGCTTCGGATGGTGATTCTGTCAGTTACATTAGATCTAAAATACTGATTTTGGGTTAGTAGCATAGTTAATTTGGGTTTCGAGCCTTTATATGACATTTTGACTTCTTAGTTGAAAACTAGTTAAAATAGCTTAAAAAGAGGTCTTCAGGGTTAATTTATTGATAACAACCTCTTTTCATAAATTCAATGATTTCATTGAGTTTGAAACGTCAAAATTAGTCTAGTAGCATTATTGGATTACTTTCATGGGGTCCCAAACGAATCCTGAGGGTTCAATCAGGATAATTTTTTCAAGTCCCAACAACTAAACTGTTGTTTCTGGTGCAAGGATGAATCCCTCTTCACGTTTGCGGGCCCCTGGTTACTATCGCGGAGAAGAAAAATACTCTTCATCGCTAACGCAATGATGGGACCATATTTGTGAAGGGTTTTCCTTATTGTTCCAGCGTTCACGAAAGGTATTCTGGTCCGAGTCTGGATCAACCTTCATCACGATCGCGAAGCTCTGACCGCGATCGTGGGACTCGGGTTAGGTTGGTCTTCACGTTCGCAGCCTGGGGCTCGCATTCGCAAAGAGTAGTTATTACCTGGACAGATTTTAAATTACTTTCTCATCCAAAATCCCATTTTCACTATTATTAGACTTTGAGAGCTCGGTTCTTGACAATTTCAAAAGGACTTTTCATCAATCTTGTATGGGTAATCTATAAACTCTTATTTTCAATATTTCCTATTGATTTCATCTTCTAAACAACTTCAAATATTTGATTTCAAACTTGGAGTTTGAGGCTTTTATTCGGTAAAATATAAAATTGTTTTTTTTTTCAATTTCCCGATTTTAACTCATTTTTAGTTGGGTTTTCAGATTTAGGCTCTTTTTGATATAGAGAATATAGTTCTTAAATAAAATTTCAGATTTAGCCTTTTCGATTCTGAGCCGATTTTTGAATTATTTTTGGATCCGAAAAGAAAGTAGCTAATATGAATATCATTAGACTCCTTTTGATGTATA
Organism: Capsicum rhomboideum; assembly: GCA_031232105.1. Classification (NCBI taxonomy): domain Eukaryota; kingdom Viridiplantae; phylum Streptophyta; class Magnoliopsida; order Solanales; family Solanaceae; genus Capsicum; species Capsicum rhomboideum. The sequence continues at coordinate 39,635,115 of CP124716.1, forward strand.
GATTACGTTTTTAATAGATTTGGTCTGTTCTGAAGTCACTTGTAAAGGAAAGACTCTGTGTTGAAGAATCCGGCGTGTTTCTTCTTTTCGAGGTAGGTTATAACTTAACTTTCTTCATACTGGGCTGGGTAGTTAACTATTCTTGTAAAGTAAGCTATGGGTTGGGGATTTCATCATGAGGTTTATATTTTGAGTTAGTTATTTTATCATGTTGCTCGTGTGGGCCCTATATGAGTATTAGTATTGACTTGAGATATTGTTATTGTTGTATACCCAAGTGGGAATTGGTATTGGTCTTGTTTGAGGATTAAATTGTCTTTATTAATATTGTGATGCCCAAGTGGTGGCTTGACTTAATATATTTTTGGTGTCTTACATGACTATTCATTACTGTGGTGCCATGCAAAGGTTTATATCATGTTTTTACTGAAATTTGAGGAGATACGAGCTCATTTAATACCATCATTAAATTGGATCATTACATAATATTGTCTTGGTTATGAGCATGCATTTTCATTTCAATTATCTATATACATGAAATTAGAACCACAGAGAAATACCGATTTTAAAAAGAAATGAATCACTTTATGAAACTCTTGATTGATGAATGTACCAACAAGATTGATTGAGATATGAGATTGTGAACGTATATGGGTTGCGAACACCCCATGGTGTCCTATCCTGGAAGCTTTCACTCAGAAGGTGTATACGAGGTGATATTGAGACATTATATCATGGCCATTGCATTGCATTGCATCGTTTGCATCCTTTTATGTGTTTGATATCGTGTATTTAACCTTTCATATTACATATACCCGTGTGTGGTCTCATATTGGTATTGTACTTGTAGAAACTGTTAGGAGATACGGTGTGAGTTACTATTTGGAAATTTTTCTGTAGGCAGGTGGAAGGGTGCTCATAGTATTGTTTACCTGTTTTGTTTTCTACTTTGATCAGCCGGCCTATGATACCTACTGAGTATAAGTGGACCGTACTCACTCCTACTTCTGTGCCCTTTTGGTGCGAATCCCACTATGAGTGCGACCTATGGTGACTGATTTGTGCTGTTGAGAGTTGATTTGGAGTATTGGTGAGCTCCCCGTCTGGAGCTTTGTCCAACATCCATCTATCTTTTATGTCTTGATTTATTTTCGGAGACATATATGTATTATCAGATTCAGTACTGCCTTAGCTGCTCTTTATACTTTATGACACCAGATTTTGGGATTTGATTGTATTTCATTCAGATTTTTCAAATTTATGATTATTGGCTTGACTTCGTTCTAGAAGTCTCGTATTTGCTTTATTTCTTTTCTCTTTCGTACTTCATATTCATTGTAGCTTTTCGACTTACCTACCAAGATTGGATCGGGTTAGGTGCCATCATGACCTCGGATTCTGGGTCATGATAGTTCCATGATTGTTTGGTGCATGTTTCTTGGCACATCCTTGATATCTTGGAAATGTAAGAAACAATCTCGTACGTCTAAATCATCTACGGAGACTGAGTATCAGGCTATGTCGACAGCAAGTTCGAAAATTGTTTGGCTACGCCGTCTATTATCTTAGCTTGGTGTTGCTATTATATCTCCTACGCTGTTACATGCTGATAACACTAGTGCGATTAAAATAGCCACAAACTCTGTGCAACATGAAAACATAAAGCATACAGAGGTGGACTACCATTACATTCGAAAATTAGTTGTTGATCGTCTCATCACTCTACAACACATTTTCTGTCATGATCAGCTTGCCGATTTATTTACAAAGGCTATGACATGTGCATGACATCACTATCTTATCTCCAAATTGCTACTGTGTGATCACCGGTATCAATTTGAGGGGGGATGTTAGACAATATAATGTTATAATTGTATTGAAATCACAGAATATTCTCTTTCCAGAATAGGATTTAATCACAGATTGTGTAGTTATAACAATATATAATCTTTCCTAGAATAAAACTCTAACATTACAGTTGTATACTTATAAGTATTTCATACTGTATCATTAAATAATAATAAGAGACTATTCAAAAAATCTTTGTTTCTCTATCTCATTTTTCTGTCATCCCTCTCATGTTCTTCCGGTGTAATGAATTCAATTTGCCTAGGGTATAGTTAAAACATAGATTAAATGAATACTTTCCGAAAAGAATATATAGTATATTGATATCATCAATGTCATAACAAATAACAATACATAGTAACAAAGGGCATATTAGACTCTCTAAGCCAAACTAAACATATGAAGCTTAACATCATACATATATCTATACCATCCTCTTCTAAGGGGGCATATATAAGCTCCATGCCAAAAGTTAGGGGTGTTCACGGATCGATTTGGATCGGTTATTGATTAAAATTAAAACCAAAATAATATATTGATTTTTAAATTATTAAAATCAAACTAAATATAATATATATTTATCAGTTCGGTTGTTATCGGTTTGGTTTGGTTATTAACTATATACGAAAATAAAAGAAATAGTTCATTCAAAAGGAAAAAAAGACAACAATTCATTCAAAAAGAAAAAAAATCTTGAGATTACCGCATAAAATAGTAACATGACGTACATCTAATACAAGATATTTAAATTTTAAGTAAATTTCGATGAAAACATATATAAGATATTTAAAATTATTCATAAATATATATTAGTTTGGTTTGGTTATTTCTACTGTTGTTATTTATCAATTTATTTAATCGGTTTGATTTGATTTTTCGATTTGGGTTGGTTTTCACCCAAACTGTGAACACCCCTACCCAAAGTTATATTCTTTTTATTTTAATTAATATGTCTTAGTTTCCATTTTAGTTTGTTTCAAAAACATATTTGTATTTAATATAAGGAAATCACTCATTCTTTTTCCATCGGATGTGGGGTTCTTCAACAATCATACTAACATAATAGCAAATCATGTTGTCAAAATTTACATAAGTAGTAATTCGAAAAAAAAACATAGTAGAACAAAACTTGTCTGAAGATTCAAACATTTAACAAATGTATATACGTTGTTTCACAAGAAAACCCGAATAAAGAGTGGACAGAAAGCATGCACGAGAAACCTCATCGATTGATCAAACTAAAATAACATCGTAGCATGATCAAACTAAAAGCATATAATTCCTTTTAGACCTGAGGTAAAATTTCATCTCATTAATTAAATTATCCATCTCTACTTTTGGGGTGGAAATCTCATGTAACTGAAGATTGACATTTCATAATTAAGTATTACAATTTTCTTCTACTAATAGTAATATTTATTAATCAAACAAAGTACTATTACATATACTCGATCAACTGGACGTCAAAATTAATCTCTTGTGTTATCTCATAAAGTAAGACGATCGGCATCATTAAGTAGATGAAGCCAAAATGAACTCGTGTCAAACTGATCCAATGAATCAATGCTCAAGCTATCTGACGACTGATCATGGTGAGTACTAATTGTAGGATTGCTCTCCAAGATCATAATGGTATTTTCCATTTCGTCAATGACTTGATTTGGTTGATCCACATGAATATCCATCGTTTGGTTTTGGTCGAATGTAAGAATGCTGCTACTGGATGAAGAACCACCGGGTGATATCATGAAACTACAATTGTTGCTCGATGGTCCACAAATATCCGGATATAATATAGGTTTTTCTTGAGCTAATTTTGTCTTGTCACTTTTCTCGATTTTTTCCAATACTCTTTTGCTTTTTGCCTTTGATAGCTTCACCCGTAGGGCATCCTGATTTTTCAGTCCAAGATGCTTCTTTAAGTGTGTGTGGAAGAAGTTTTTAACTTCGTTGTCCGTCCTTCCTGGCAATGTTGCTGCAATTGCTGCCCATCTGGATTGTTAACACAAGGAAATTTTCTTAGACAATTCACCTTACTAATTTTTTTAACAAAAAAACATAGGTTAATTGATTTGTCTTTAATAGATAAGAGAAAAAAGATGGGTAAATTCCTAAAGCTAGCTAGGACTTGTCACCTGTTTCCCAATTCCTGGTACATTTTGATAACTGTTTCTCTTTCTTCCATTGTAAAGGGTCCTCTCTTAACATCAGGGCGGACATAATTCATCCATCGAAGTCTACAACTTTTCCCCGTTCTTGAAAGCCCTGAAATCATGATCAAAGTTCAATACACACAAAAAGAAAAAAAGAAAAAGGGGGTTGCAAGTTGCTCAATTGCAAGTGAATATGTGAGAAAGAATTGTATTGTATATTAATTAGCTAGATGGGGTGAGATTTGAAATAAATCAAACAAGGTTTATATTAGTGGTGAGCTAGACCTGCAAATTTGGGCATGAGGTTCCAATTCCAAATGCCATATCTCATGATATAAGATTTCAATTTTTGGTCTTCCTCTGGAGACCATGCCCCCTTCTTAATTATAATCTCCTCCATCTTAATTAGTAATAATATACTTCACTGCTCCTGGATTCCAATTCACCACTTCAGTGGTTTCAACATTCTATTGGGAAACTAATTGAGGCTTATATAGAGAGAGAGTTTCCACTTAGTGTACACCTTCTTTCCAAGAAAGCGGGTCCTTTCTGTAACTACTTCATTGGTTTGTTTTTTTCTGCTTCTTGTCTTTTAATGATATCCTTTACTAAATTTTTTATAATAATAATTCTTTGAGGGAGGTTGACTTGAGCGTTTAAGACTTAGGAGTAGGAAAAGGAGAATAAATTATCTCTTCATTAGATTTCTATCACCGGAAGCAGATGCGACGTGTCTATTTGAATCCAAAACTTTTCAACTTGAGAATATTTTTACCTAAGAAATCACAAAAATAGCAACAAATACTGTGGATTTAATACTAAAATTTTAAAGATTGAACCTAGCTATGAAATTTAAATCATGGATTCGCCTCAGTTTTACGCCACACCATGATGATTTCGATCGGCCATTCTTTACCATTCGATAGTGAGTAAATATTTTCAGTATCCAATAGGATTAAATAATAAGGTCAAGTTTACTGAGTGAAAAATCACAAATATAAGAAAAAAGAACTTTTTATTGAAAAAATGAAAGCCTTATATCTTCTCTTTTTTCCAGAAATTAAATGTGTTCTAGAGGATTATTCTGATTTGCTATTTTTGTTAATAATATCATACAAATCATACAGAAAGGGGAAAAAAAATGTGCACTACATTATACTCATTTACAAGATGAAACTAATAAAATTTTGTAGTTACAGTGAGGCATGGAAGTGGTCAAAATCAATGCATGCTTGTCCAACAAGAATTAGATTTTGGTAATTTAATTTGTTGATAGTGGAGAATATTATATTTTGCATGAACTCTAGTACTATATTATGCACAAGTTTTCCAGTAAACTATAGAAAATTCTTATATCTGATAAATAAAACTAATGCACTTGCTTCTATTTTTATCAACCCACTTGTCTCGGCTTACTTCATCATCAAAGTTCTCGAAAAGAATATGGATAACACCATATAGCTCATGCATTGAAAAGTCTTTGCTTTAATTTCTCTTGGGGACTTGATTATTTGGAATTTTGGATCATAAAATCGTTCATCAAGTATTTCTTGGTTTATTTTATAAACTTTTTTTAAAATTGAATCTACATAATGTCTTTTGATCTATTCCATATAATTACTTGCCTAAGGATAGAGCAAATTAAAATAGGAAATGAAGTATATGAGAACTATGGAAATTAAGAACAATAAAATCTTCCATAGATCTTCGGGGAAAGAAAGAAAAAATTACTAGCAAAATAGAAACGAAGTATATATTCCTAATTTCTCATATAGTAGGAGTCAGGAGATTATATTGTATGGCATAATTATTTAATTTTTCAAATTTTTTCAATATACATTAGATGTCTGGTCAGGTTTTAGACGTACATTAGATAGCTTGGATATTTATTTATTTGCATTAGTTACAACCTACTATGTTTTTTATACCTCTTTCTCCCATTCCGCCTATATGGTATAGTATAGTTTATAGTATATCTATTGAATTAATACAACACAATGTCCCTTCAACTAGGCAATTTAAAATTTTCTATTCACCGATCATTTACTCAGACGGTCGACATAAAATTTGGCATGTGTTCTAAATTCGAGAAAATCACCTCTTATGATCACTTACAATTTAATAGTAAAAGAAAATAATTTTTTCAGATCTTTTATATATTGTCGCATTTTATTTTTAGAGAGTCAATTTGATTAGTTTTAAAGTTAAATTAGATCAGATTAATTTGATATTTTAAAATTAAAATATAGAATTTAAAAACTATACGAAAAATAATATAAATTGCAATTTTTCTCAAATCAATATGATTTAAAAACTATATTTTAAAATATTGATCAAAATTTATATCGTTTGATTTTTAAAAGAAAAATTATGACAACTAAAAATAAATAGACGGAGAAAGTAAAAAATAAGATCACCTAAAAAAAAGACATAGATAAACTAAAAATAAATTTATAAAAGGATTACAAAACCAAATCTCCCAATAGATTCTCTTCAAACAAGAAAATGGGATATATGTTTTTTTAAAACAATAGTATTATACTCCATGATTAATTAGAAAGAGTCAAACGCGGAGCGAATATAATGATGCAAAAATGCTTAGCCGCCTCAAATTAAAAGGGAAAGAAAAAGTCTTGTAAAAAAGAAAGACAAAATTAATTAAAGAATGATTTGATAAGGAAAAAGGTTGGACGGTGAGAGTACTGACAACCAGAGCTTGTGTATGTTTTCTGATGTAAGCCCTCAAAATGTATACCCGCTCTATCCACCTATATCCATATTTATCAATATAAAGGTTGCAAGTTGCACCTAGAATCTAATCTAAGTTATACCATTTTTGGTTAGTTTTTTTTCTTCACAAACATAATAATATTGCTAATATAATGTTTTGATTCATATTTTTGTTTCACATTACAATGCATGTTATAATAGTTATGAGAGAAGCTATGTATTTTTTTATGCAGGATAAAATAACTAATCCCTGAATAATTAATCTCAACCTAACTATTCGTTTATTTCCTGTGCGACTAATGTCAACATAATAATTCCAATCAACAGCCAAATGACCCTAGGGTGTGTTTGATATGAAGTAAAATGTTTTTCATGGAAAATATGTGATTTTTTAATTTATATTCTTGTGTTTTGATACATAAGTAGAAAATATAATCCTAAAAATATTTGTATACAATTTAAACAAATGTTACGAGGATGGCAGAGATCGAAGGTGTGAGGATGGTAGAGATATGGGGACTATGGGAGTTGGGATAAGGAATCGAAGATTAATGTAAATGTCAATGGTGAAAAATTTGTTTTTCCTATTTTTAGAAAATTAGCCTAGCTAGCTAGTTGTCTAGAGAAAATATTTTTCAACCAAATATGGAATCCATACCAAACACATCGTAAGTGAATATGCATGTGAATTTTACCAAGTTAAACCTTACTCATCAATAGGAAATATTTACTCATGTATAGTGTTTATATCAAACTACAGTAGATAGTCTATCAATCATGGTTAATAATTTAATAAAATTGAGATGCAAATATATAAATAATGAACCAAGAGTAAATGAGAACATACGTAAAAACGCATGTTATGTATTCATTGGGTTTGGTAAACGTGAATGCCTTTTTCCCCTCATCAATCCTAGATTTATAAGTAAACAAAGGAATATTACCTTGAAACGGAATTAAGACCAGAATATATGAAACAAGATTAGAATAACACAATTTGATTTAAAGAAAGACCAAAAGAATTAAACAAAGCGAAACATTATTCAGAGAAGTGCAGGTGATGTTCTAGGTGATGTTGCTTAATCAATTACAATCATAGATCAATTAAAAATACAGAGTGGATTGCTGATAATTAATAACACTTATTTTTTTTAAAGGTTATATACGTGACATGGAATTCACTTGTATGTGACAACAACTTCCTCCGTCCATCTTTATTTGTCCCCTATTGATGGGTGTATAAATTAATGTTTTGGAAAGTGCATTAGGTAATAAATAGTATTTAATAGGAAGGGTAAAACGAACACAAAATGATAAATTAACCTTTGTTTTTTCAAACTGAACAAGTAGTGTTGGATATTTATTTTTAATATAATATAATGGACAAGTAAAGATGTACGGAAAAAGTAATATGGAACAGAGTTTAATTTTGACTACGTTATTGTTATTGCTGTTACAGTTTTAAGCTGAAAGAGTCAATTGATGTTTTGATTTTAAAAGACAAAATTTTGTAATTTCTTCGTTTTAATTTGACCATTTCGCTGATCACGTGTTGTAAATATTGATTTATAATTTCTAAGTTCTAACCATGGTAGATTATTGTAGTTTGATATAAATATTAGGCATGAGTAAATATTTCCTATTGATGAGTGGGGCTAAAACTATAGATTCATATCAGAGTATATTAAAACAAGATTAGAATATAACAATTTGATGATCAACATATTTAAAGAATTTTTTTTTTTTGACATCCCATATTTAAAGAATAGTTCAAGGATAAAATTGATTTTTTTTCCTTTTATTTTAAAGTAATCGTTAGTAAGATAGATATTTTAATCTATTTAACTAGTTGGTGGTGTTTTTGAGCTAGTTAACTAACAATGAAGACATTTTAAAGCCAAAATCATAACAGAAAATAAAGTTAATCTATTTCGAATAATTATGAGTATTTTTTTTTTTTTTTTACTCTTTTTCCTTGAGAAAAGTCTACTTTTTTTTGTTCTTCTGAAGGTCATATATGACTTGATTTTGATGGAGAGGGGGCATCAAGTAATTGGGGTCGAATAAGAATGTTGATCAAATTCGTTTTTCTTTTTTACTCTTTCGGTTCAGTTTTACTTGTCCAATTTAAATTTTATACATTCCTTAAAAATAACAATTAATATAGATATTTTATCATAATATTCATATTAATTGATGTTTAGTCTTACGTCTTGAAAAATAAGTAAATAATATTAAAAAGTAAAACATGAAAAAGTATATTTTTTTCTTGATATGCTAAAAATAAACAAATATATTTATTATAATTAACAAATAAAACTGAATGAAAAAAGTAATATTTATTAGTTTCCTTGCCAACAAAGACTAAGGTCCACTTGTACGATGTCTTAGCTCGCGTTGTATGACAACCAAATTAAAGAAAAGAAGCCACCCTCGTGTTGTTTGTCCTTATCATATTGTGTTTCACTTTTATACCTAATTTAAATTCAAAATAAATAACTTTTTACATAATAAAAGGACATTATTTTTTTTTTTTTGTTAAAATTATCCTTATTTAGCTATATGGTTTTTTTATATAACTAAGAAATCACATTAAATAGATATTATTTAATTAAGAATAATTTAGTGTCAACACTGATTATTTTATTTTATTTTTAAAATAATTAAAATGTATATTTGAACTAAAAATTATCTCACATAATATAAACCTGACCGAAGAGTATTATTATATTTATAAGCATTGATGATTAACCGTGATGATTCTTCCTTCATTCAAATTATTAGCAGGATTCTTCGATGAAGGCCAATGTATTGATTTTTCATTTCAAATAGGTTTATTTTTGCGTGCTTACGTCAGCAAGCAAACATCATTCTATTACTTTGCTGAGGTGGACGGCTATATTTGGTTTCTAGTTATTAATCCCTGCGTCCTAATTCATGTAATATTATATTAATTTGATTGAATATATTAAATTAATGTTCAAAATTTATATGATCATAAATCATTTCAAAATTAATTTTTTTTAATGTAAAAAATATTATTCTTTTTAAAATAGACCAAAAACATAAAAACATTTCCACCAAAAGTAAAATAGAGGAAGTACTTTATTAGATAGTTGTGGTCTACTATGAAGTATAGAAACTAGAAAGAAATCAAAAGGGAAAGAGAAGAATTTTGTGTAAAAGTTACTCTCACAATAAGCAGAAAAATAGGGGAGTAGTTTCTATAATTTCAAAAGGAGATTTCGATCCACTGCTCAGCTTATAAATTCTGTCCATTTGAGATAAATATAGGGTTAATGAATAATTTAATATCAAAGGGGCCAGGTCCCTAACCTCCTCAGTCAACTATTTGTTGGTTCGTACCAAGGCTAAATTTCCTTGATAATAAAGTGTCCTGATTGACTAGTGAAAATTCAATGCCTTTTCCATACTGGATAGAATTTTAGAAAGCATTTTATGAGGGTAATGCATCCTACTTAGGTGAGAAATAATTCTTTTCCTCAACTCCTCACTCACAACTATATCATTCTATCTTGGTTAATCAAATCAATGCTACGTATTTTTGATACATCATTCCATGATTTAGGGTAGTAAAATGAGATGATTCAGTGAGAGTTTCTCTAATGCCCTATCACGTTCTAAGATATATAATCTGCGATGGTTTCTACACCCCAACCCAATTGGCGAATCAATTCAACATTAAATAGATTCTTTTATTTAAAAGATAGAAACGAAAGCATTTGAAAACAATTGATAGTCATAATATAAGTCTCATAAGTCATAAAAGCGAAAAAACTCACTTCCAGAACTGGCATATACAGGGGTGGGGCTAGGCTATGCCAACCCCCTTAGGCGGAAAATTATATTGTTTATTTATGATTGAAATAATTTTTAATGTGTATATTGTATATGTTGAATCCCCTTGACTTCTTTGTGTTTTTACCTTTTCATATTTTGAACCCCCTTATTGAAAATCCTGCCTCCGGCACTGGTAATATATATGAGTCAAAAGCATTTACAAGAGCAAGTATATATGTCAAAAGCAACTCAATTTGTCATCTAGGAATAATATAACTACAAAAAATATAAAATAGGACTGGATTTCATGGTGTTGCCGATCAGCCAAGCAGCTCATCTTGAATCTCTGAAGTAACTCTCTATACAAGATCACAATCAAAGGGGCCGATATCTATAATGAAAGTGCAACAAGTGTAGTATTGAGTATAAAATCAACACGTACTTAATATTATCATCAACCGATCCCAACAAGGTAGTGACGAGGATTTTTTTTGTAAAAATACTCACTCTACCTTGTGCAATTAATATAATCTCAATGATTCAAGAAATAACAATGTAAAATAAGGAAAATTCGATTGGACAACATAGTAATTTATGAACAAATATTACATAAAATAATATTCACATACTAGAGTGAATGAAACAAAATATATGTGATGTTGACTCTCCACATATTTCATAACCGGTGCTCCCAGCATCCGCGTGCGCACTGCCTGATAAGCTTAAGATTTGTGATCATTGGAGGATAGATCAGCATCTAAACGCATAACCAGTTGATAATCTATTTCTTATACTTATCGATAATATATCAATACCAATGGGGATCATAACCGTTGGCATCTACGTCGCAAATCACATAAACTCATCAAGCTATATCACTGAGACTAGTTGTGGGTTACATAGACTCATCAACTCATGTTATGAAGTAAGAATAAGTATGCAGTCAATATATATGCATATAAATAGCGCATGAAATTAATCAGTGAAATCAATGTAGTATGAAGTACATGAATTATTTGAGATGAAATTCTAGCATGAAAATTAATGCTAACAATATTGTTTAAGCAGACATGTTCAACTAATCACTTAACAGTCAAGAAATCATGGAAGAAATTAGCAGACAACTAAGTTGTACACAACAAAATTTTATTGGATTTAAATCTGTACGAAATTCGGATTATATTAAATTTAAAATATATTAGTCCAAATAAATATTGTGGATTAATATAATTGGATTAATTATTTAAGTTCAATAAATACGGATTTAATTAAAGTCCAAAATTCATCGGGCTAGTCCATTAATTTGGGCTACAAATAATGAGCCCACTTGGTTAAGCCCAATATGTCATCTTATTCTAGAGGCCCAATTTGGCGCCACGTGTCAAATGACGTGGCATGCCAAGTCAAGTAAAGGAGCCAATAGGACCGTGCCACATGTCAAAATGATGCAGCAAGCCTAGGGAAATCAAAGGCCCATAAGAATGCGCTATGTCACTTAAATCTGATTGGCCAAATGAAGCTCATCTTCACCATGACTCTTTCCTTTCCACAACTATAAATAGGGGCCTCATAATTCAAAAAGGGGACCAACAATTCCAACAAAAGCAAGAGAGAGCTCGTGGATCAAACACTACAGATTTCTCTACAAGCTACAAATCAAGCATTCAAGTTCATACACAACTGAAGATAAAGACGAAGATTCAAGATCAAGCCTAAAAGCCATTGAATCCAAATTCACAAGTCAAGATCAAATCCATCAAGTTCACAAATCAAGTTCAAATTCAAGATCAAGCTCGAAGCCCTTAAATTTATATTTAGAAAGGCGAATCAGAGGATTCATAGAGATTGTAACACTCACATATTAAAATCAAATAAAACGATTGTTGCAATATTTTTCTTGTCCCGATTATTATTTTCTCGACTCAAATTTTATTGTCTACAAATTTTGGCACGCCCAGTTTGACAATCTCTACCTGTCATCTCAACTTTCCAACTTCAAAGTTCAAGAATACCGAAATGACCTTCAAGAAGGTCAACTCTCAATCCACTGCCCCTAGGGCTGCTGATTCCAAGTTCTCCGCCGAGGTAGAAAGCATCCTTGATATTACTTTTGGAAGCTTTGGGGCTGTCACAAGGAGCAAGGCCAACATGATGGGGCAACAAACACATCAAGTGTTGACGACATCAACTCCAATTTTTGGATCTTCAACCCCCAAAAGAACAAGGTCCTCTACAAGTGCTTCAGAAGAAGGAAGTAGTGTGGTAGAGAAAATTAAAAAGACTCTGGCTCTACTTGATCTCTCTGGTTCAAAAAACTCTGGGACAAAGAAACGCTGGTCATTCAACCAACATGTCATCTCCACTTACTCTGCGCGAGCCAAGGACTTTAGAGATAAACTTATGTGACAATCCGTGCTACTCTCCGATGTCTCCAATAATCATGCAAACAATGGTAACTGATGTCTCATCCATGGATGAGCAACTTGCGAATATGGCGAAAGCGATTGAAGGTTTGACCAAGTATGTGCAAACTCAAGACACTCGGATCGATAAGTTGATGGATCGAATGGAAGGCTTAATAGATGGAGATTATAGCCATGCACCTGGAAAGGCTCTAGAAGTTCAAGAGATAGATCCTCTTACCAAACAGATACCACCTACTAAGGAGGTGCCAGTCGCTTCTGACGGAATGATCCCAATTGATCTATTGAAGGAGTTCATTGAAGGGACCCTTAAGGACAAGTACGACGTTGCTACCAAGTCTTCCCTGACATATGCCAAGCCTTACACTGCTAGGATTGATAGCTTCAAGATGCCTGCCGGCTATCAACCCCCCAAATTTCAACAATTTGAGGGCAAAGGGAATCCGAAGCAACATGTCACCCACTTTGTTGAGACATGTAACAATGCCGGAACATATGGTGACTATCTCGTCAAGCAATTTGTCCGCTCCCTAAAGGAAAACGCCTTTGATTGGTATACAGACCTCGAACCCAATTCAATTGATAGCTGGGAGCAACTGGAGCATGAGTTCCTAAATCGCTTCTATAACACGAGGCGTACAATGAGCATGGTAGAGCTCACAAATACTCGTCAAAGAAAGGATGAGCCAGTTATCGACTTCATCAATCGATGGAGGAATGCTAGCCTAAACTGTAAGGATAGGCTTAGTGAAACTTCCGCAATAGAGATGTGTATCCAAGGAATGCACTGGGAGCTTCTCTATATTTTGCAAGGCATTAAGCCAAAGTCCTTTGAAGAGTTAGCTACCCGTGCTCACGACATGGAGTTGAGCATGTCTTCTGCTGGAAAAGGAGTAGCACCCATCCATGACCCTCGAAAGGGAAAGGACAAACAGGAACCCAGGAGATGGACCAAGTTTGTCCCTAAAAGCGACAACAAAGAATCCATGAATGTCAACGTGTATCCTTTGAAGCTCACCACAAAGGTTAGCAAGAAGCAAAGCGTAAAGACTACTTCTCAAGCGCGTCTAAACCAGAAGTTGACTTTCAAGGAGATGCAACAAAAAGAATACCCATTTCTTGATTCTGACGTGTTCAAAATTTTTGATGAACTTCTTGAGCTGAAGCTCATTGATATACCAGAAATAAAGCGGCCCGATGAAGTTGGAAAAACTGATGACCCAAACTATTGCAAGTATCACAGGCTTGTGGGTCACCTTTTGGAGAAATGTTTTGTCTTCAAGGATAAAATCATGCAACTGGCTAATGAGAAGAAGATCGTGCTCAATGACGAGAAGGCCAGTTCTTATCAAATCTCCATCACTTTTGGATCACTCGATCCAATCCAAATATGTAACTTCAAAGAGCATAATGAAGAGTTATTGGAGCATGACAATTCTCTAATTAATGAAGGTTATGATGAAGGTTGGACTTTGGTGACTAGGAGGAGACGCAACAAGAGGACGAGTCTATGAAAAGACTCATCCAAGCAGCCAACCAGAAGGAGAATGGTAAAGAAACCGAGAAAATAGAGGTTGGTTGAGCTGCCAAAGAGGCAAGTGTAGTGGAGCATCACCACCAAAAACCACGGTGTCCTGTGACCTTGGAAGAATTCTTTCCAAGTTGGTTCTGCACCAAGAATACTCAAGAAAACTTTGAGGCATCTTGTTTCAATACTGACAAAGAAGAAGCAAAGAGCGAAAGCCTATTGATGGAACCTCTTTCTCCTAAAATGCCTACTAAATCTCTTCACTAAGAAGCACATGTATGTAATACGAAAATCACATTTACAGATGATGATCTCCTGTTTAGTGAAACACTACATAATCGTCCCTTGTATATGGTAGGTCATGTTCTAGATAAGAAGATAAATAGAATCCTGATAGATGAAGGGTCTGGAGTAAACATCCTGCCTATTTGTACACTGAAGGAACTTGGCATCACAACTGATGAACTTACTGAAAGCCATTTGATGATCCAAGGGTTCAATTAAGGAGGTCATAGAGCCATATGATCCATCAAGTTAGAAATCCATATGGACGATTTACGATCAAATGTATTGATACATGTGATCGATGCCAAGACTTCATATAATATATTGCTTGGTAGGCCTTGGGTACACGAGAACAAAATTTTTTCATCCTCCTACTATCAATGCTTGAAGTATCTTGAAAATGGAGCGGAGAGAAATATAGTGGCCGATAATAAGCCATTCACTAAAGCTGAATCACACTTCGCAGATGCAAAATTCTACTTGAAGAATTATGTCGTGAAGGAAAAAAAGGTTGATGATGTCATATCAACCAAGAGTGATGATCTTGCAGCTAAGAAGGTTGAGGTGACTGTTGAAAACATTGTCATTAAAAAGCCTCCGTTCACTTCAAATAAAGGGAATGTCGCGTACATAAGAAGGCAACTCCTGTGCTCCGTTATGTACCAAAGGTGGGGAAAGAACAACACTCATCCGATGTCCAAGATAATATACTAGGGGGGCTAGCTCTTTCGATAAAGCAAATTGATGCAATAAATTTGCCCTCAAAGTTACTTGGGGAATTTGTGGCTCAAAATTCATCGCGAGATATGATACTCCCTTCGAAATGCATGAAAGAAGGCTTTGATCCAAACGCTTACAAGTTATTTGTAAAGGCTGGATACAACCCTAATGAGCCATCAAATTTGGGAAAAATCCCATCAGAATCCACTACCAAGCAAACGCGCGAAGGCTTAGGGTACATACCACCACCGTCGGTTCGCATCTCTATAAGAAGGGTAGCCAGCGACTATATCACTGTGGAAGAGGAGTTCACTACTTCCAACAAAAGGCCTTCTATCTTTGATCAACTTGGAGAATCAACCACAAGAACTTCTATTTTTGAGAGGTTGGGTCCACTGAAGAAAAAGAAGAGTAACAAACCTCGGAGAAGTTATCAAGGCACTATGACATACTCTTCACCTAGAATCCAGAAGGATTTCCAAAGTTTGATTCCTTCTAGAATGAGGCGACAGACGAAACTTGTGGTTTCGTGCAAGGAGGTGTTAAAGGCAAAGAATCATACTGTGGTTTATACCAAGGAACATGAGGAAGACAAAGAAAGTGTAGGCCCTTCATATCATATTACAACCCAGAGTGAGTACGATACATCATCTCTAATAAAGGTTGAAGAGTTGGAAGATATTTCATGGTGTTGCCATATATCTGTCAATGACAATGATCCTCAAGAAGAGGAAGATGCTGGAGATGCTCCGTTAGAACTTGAAGAAGGAGTAAATACGACAATAGATCCCCTAAAGGAAGTTAATCTTGGCACTGATGAAAACCCAAGGCCAACTTTCCTAAGCGCTTTTCTAGAAATGGATGAAGAAATCGCTTACATGGACTTACTTAAAGAATATAGGGATGTTTTCTCTTGGAGTTATAAGGAGATGCCTGGCTTAGATCCAAAAGTAGCAGTTCATCAGTTAGCTGTCAAGAATGGTGCTCGTCCTGTTAAGCAGGCCCAAAGACGCTTCAGACCCGACTTGGTTCCATTGATTGAAAATGAGGTTAACAAACTCATTGATGCTGGCTTTATTCGTGAAGTTAAGTACCCCACATGGATATCAAACATTGTTCATGTACGGAAGAAGAATGGTCAAATTCGAGTTTATGTCGACTTTAGGGATCTCAACAACGCATGTCCTAAGGATAAGTTTCCAATCCCTATTCCAGAGTTGATGATTGATACTACTACTGGTTTTGAGGCGACGTCTTTCATGGATGGATCATCCGGCTATAACCAAATCCTCATGACACCAAAGGATGAAGAGCTCACTACATTTCGTACGCCTAAAGGTATTTATTGCTACAAGGTGATGCCTTTTGGTTTGAAGAACGCTGGTTCCACTATCAAAGGGCTATGTAAAACATTCTTTGATGATCTACTCCATAAAAATGTTGAATGCTATGTGGATGACTTAGTGGTAAAGTCAAGAAAGAAGAAAGATCACTTGAAAGACTTGAGAATGGTATTTGAGTTGCTCCGAAGATATCAGCTTAGGATGAATCCGTTGAAATGCGCCTTTGGATTTACTTCCGAAAAGGTCCTTGGCTTTATTGTACGACACCGAGGAATTGAAATTGATCAATACAAGGTTGATGCAATTTTGAAGATGCCCAAGCCTCGAAACATTCATGAATTAAAAAGTCTTCAAGGGAAGCTAGCATCCTTAAGGAGATTCATCTCAAATTTGGCGGGAAAATGTCAACCATTTAGCCATCTCATGAAGAAGGGTACCCCTTTCGAATGGGACCAAGCTTGTAGTAAGGCCTTTGAAAATATCAAATCTTACTTGATGAAGCCTCCAGTTCTTGCAGCACCTATACCTGGAAAATCGTTGATTCTCTACATCGCTGCACAAGAAAGGTCAGTTGGAGCATTATTGGCCCAAGAAAATAGTAAAGATAAAGAGAACTCTCTTTATTAACTAAGCAAAATGATAACGTCAAATGAGATGAATTATTCACCTATTGAAAAGTTGTGTTTGGCGTTGGTCTTCTCAATCCAAAAGATGAAACACTACTTTCAAGCTCATGTTGTTCATCTCGTGTCTAGAGCAAATACCATCAAGTTTGTAATGTCAAAACCAGTCCTTAGTGATCGACTTGCAAGGTGGTACCTTCAATTTCAACAGTTTTAGATCATATATATCCCTCAAAAGGCCGTAAAGGGACAGGCATTAGCAGATTTTTTGGCAGACCACCCAATACCAGATAATTGGGAGCTAACTGATGAACTTCCTGATGAGGATACAATGGTTATTGAAGTTCGACCTCCATGGAAGATGTACTTTGATGGTGCGGCACATTATGGTGGAGCTGGTGCTGGCGTAGTGTTTGTCACTCCGCAGGAAGAGGTTATCCCATACTCCTTTACTTTGACACAATGTTGCTCTAACAATGTCGCTGACTATCAAGTGTTAATACTTAAACTTGAAATGGCCGTCGACATGAAGCAACTACAATTGCAAGTCTTTGGTGACTCCCAATTGGTGATTAAGCAGTTCTTAGGAGACTACGAAGTCAAAAAGCCCGAGCTACGCCCATATCATAGTTATGCTCAAAAGTTGATAGGATGGCTTGGAGAAGTAACCCTCCAACAGGTGCCAAGAAAGAAAAATAAGCAGGCCGATGCATTGACTGCCTTAGCTTCAACCCTAACTCTTCCGAATTAAACACGAGTTACTATCCGCCAAGAATGGGTAGTACAACCACCGGATGAGGAGGAATATACAGAAAACAAACTTGAGTATCTCCCCGTTGTGTCTGAAGCCGTAAAGGAAGATTGGCAACAACCACTTATTGAGTACTTGTGTTATGAAATACTTCCTGAAGATCCAAGGAAAAAGACCGACATCCGTCGTCGTGCACCTCGTTTCCTTTACTACAAGGACACGCTATACAAAAGGTCATTTGAAGGAGTACTTTTGCGATGTTTGGGAGAGGAAGAAACAGTTCAAGCTTTGCAGGAAGCACACTCGGGAGTATGTGGATCTCATCAGTCTGGACCGAAGTTCCACTTTCACATAAAAAGGATGGGATATTACTGGCCAACGATGGTGAAAGATTGCTTGGACTATGCTAGAAGATGCAAGGCCTGTCAATTTCATGCAAATTTCATACATCAGCCTCCTGAAATATTACACCCCACTATCGCATCTTGGCCATTCAATGCTTGGGTATTGGATGTTGTTGGACCACTACCAAAATCTTCTGGTGGACACTTATACATCTTGGCCGCGACAGATTACTTCTCAAAATGGGCCGTAGCTGTTGCTCTCAAAGAAGTGAAGAAGGAGAATGTTGCAAACTTCATCCGAGTAAATATCATCTACCGCTTTGGAATTTTCCATTACATAATAACTGACAACGGCAATCCATTTGATAACAAGCTGATGAATAAGATTTGTGATCTCTTTAGTTTCAAGCAGCGTAAATCTTCTATGTACCATGCTGCCGCCAATGGTCTAGCTGAAGCATTCAATAAGACTTTATGCAACCTATTGAAGAAAGTCATCTCCAAATCCAAACGAGACTGACATGAACGAATGGAAAAAGCTTTGTGGGCATATAGGACGACTCACCGCACATTAACGCAAGCAACCTCATACTCACTTGCTTTTGGAGTTGAAGCAGTCCTACCACTTGAGTGTCAAATACCTTCTTTAAGACTTGCTATTCAAGAAGAGCTCACTGAAGAAGAAAATGCTAAGTTACATCTTGCGGAGTTAGAAGCTCTTGATGAGAAGAGGCTAGAGGCTCAACAAAATCTTGAATGTTATCAAGCCCGTCTATCTCGTTCTTTTAACAAAAGGGTTCGCTTGAGGTGCTTCCAAGTTGGAGATCAAGTCCTAGCAGCAAGGAGGCCTATTATCACTTCTCATAAATCTGGGGGCAAATTCACCTCAAAATGGGATGGACCATACGTCATACAAGAGGCATATTCAAATGGCGCTTACAAGCTTGTCGATGCAGATGGCGTAAAAATTGGTCCTATCAATGCCAAATTCTTGAAGAAGTACTATCCTTGAGGGAAGATGACGCTCCTTAAGGAACGAGCATAAACTGCATGTTCACTCCTGGCCCGCAAGAGTATAAACTATGTACGACCCCAAAAAAAAAAAAGAAAAAAAGAAAAAAAAAGTGTCCGCTAGGTTGAAAATCTCGAAAGAGACGGCCTAGGCAAAAGTTAGGACCCAAAAAATTAAAAAAAAATAAAAAAAAAACTTCCAGAACTACGTTTTGACTTGATCCTCTTCACCGAGGTACGTAGGCGCTTAGTGTTTCAAATTCTAAGTTCAGTTGCATAAGTCAAAAAATAAAAAATAAAAACAAATCTACATGTTCCCTCCCGATTAATGAAAGTTAAGTCACCAAGTATTATCACTAAATTTTGGACTTATGTCAAATATTCAGGGCTCGATGGGGGCAACACTTTAAAAAAAAAATGAGTTTATTCAATGGGAATTAGAACTCATGTTCTCCAAACCAACAACTGAGGGTGCAAGTATACCAAGCCTACAGTTATCAAGTTTGCAAGTTATAGGCTTCAATTCTTAAGGCCTTCGAACCAAAGTTTCAAATCCATCACGGTTGTAAGATAAAGACATGAAGCTAATGATCAACAAATTTGAAGAGAAAGTCAAGGCTTAGTATTATAACATCAATACATCAAAATAAGCAAACAATTCTTGAAGCTGGAACGTAAGAGGAATATTGAAAAGAAAGCGCAATATCTAAAGCAAAAGGATTTTTTAGTGCTACTAACAATGTCAACTAACCAATAAAATGCTAAAAACAAGAGGAGTAAGTAGAAAGCTTGAAGAAAAATCTCCTAAGGCTAATCTAAGCATAACTTATAAGTAACTAACTCTTGGAGAGTGGTCTCTAAGCTTTGTTTCTTCTTTTCTACGACATTCGAGGCATTCATAGTTGCTATGGAAATGTCAGAGCACTTACAGAACTCTTCCTCAGCAGCTGAAACTTTAGAATCAACCTCTTCAGCTTCTTGCTTGGCAACATGTCTGCGAGCTTTTAACTTCTTCACCTTCTTTCTCGCTTTCTTAAGAGATTGGCAGACAACAGATAGTTCTTCAGATTTCTCATCTCTTTCCCTCAACACAAGCTCAAGATGCTCCTTGGCTTTCAAATGTGGATTTGACTTCTCAATTTCTGCGGCTTTATCAACAAGGGTGGATCGTGCTTAGTCATAAGAAGTAGCAAGCTTGAAGAAAGACACCAAAAGATTTTGTAAAGGGGAAATATCTGCACCCATTCCACTCATGTCATTGAGTACGACTTTGACGTCATCTTGGATAGAAGAAGAGCGATCCGGAGTAAGGTTTGAGAGTTTGGTACGAATGCTATCCCAGGCTTTCATGACGAAGTCCCTCTTAATCTTTGAGACAACCTCCTTTCCATAAAAAACAGACATAACTACCTCTGGTCGTCGGTAGGAATTTAATTTTGAATTTGCTTTAACTTTACCGCAAGGAGTAGAAGTAACCTCTTTGGATGAAGAAGGTAACTCTCTCGAGTATGGCCCTACTACGGACTCACTACTTTCTTAT
Source organism: Capsicum rhomboideum (assembly GCA_031232105.1). Lineage (NCBI taxonomy): Eukaryota > Viridiplantae > Streptophyta > Magnoliopsida > Solanales > Solanaceae > Capsicum > Capsicum rhomboideum. The sequence continues at coordinate 39,656,215 of CP124716.1, forward strand.
GGCTTACTTTGGTAAGAATCCTCCAAAATTTTGACTTTGCTGGGCTGCGCGCAGACACACACATAAAAAAAAAAGCATGATAAGGGAGACGTATAAAGTTTATTCGTATGCTATGAAATAATGGGAAAGTTAAGTCATTACCTCTTCAATGGCTAGCGGGGTCCTCGAGGGATTACCATCATTGTCAAGAATCTCCACCACGTGCGAGTTAGTATCTCCTGGCTTGTCCAGGGATGGTTTCACCTTCTTCCAACAACGATCTCCATGACTACTACTGCTCTTATCTTGAGGTGGTCGTTTGTTGGAAGCATGTTGGGTCTCAGCGGGCGGCTATTCATTTCGAGTTTCTGCATATAGAGGTCCCTTGACTTTGTATGGAATGACTACTTGAGATTTTAAAATAGGAGGCTTAACCAAGATTGGGTCCTCCTCGCCATCTGCTTGAGGAGTGTCGGTAATGGGACCTACAAGATTCACCAATGATTGCAAGTTAACTTCAAGAAAGTTTCCATGAGCTTTGTCCCACCAAGATTTATACGCAGTGGAAAAGTACTTTCGCACATTAGGTGTAGCTTTAGGAAAAGTTGCTTTTGACATAGATCCATGAGACACACAAATTCGATAAAATCTAAGGCCTTCGTCTAATGAAGCGCTGCGAATATCATTTTCCAACCTGCCAGGGATGTTCTGATAAAATCCAAACTGACAGCTAAATCGATGCAAACTATATGGCTCAAGGATGAACGAGTCTCCATACCTCAAAGGGAGGAAGTTAAAACAAAGGCTCATAAAGGAACTTATCTCCAACTCTGCATTCTTATCGTTGTCTACAAAATAGCAAAGAGTGGACTCGATCGGCATAGTAGGAGTCCAAATAACACTGTCTCCCTGATGAATGCGTTTTCTGGCAAGCTCACTATCAAAATACCTTGCTCCACCTTCACCGGAGTATGTTGTCATCAATGGAATGGATGGTCCTTTAGGAAGAGGATAATGAGTCTTGAAGTAATAAGCGAGCCAACCGTACACGTAGTGCATGGGAAAGGATATTTTGAGGTGCTCAAGCTGTAAAGATTTATAGATCCTGTTTAAACCATTATAAAGGCTCGATAAGACTGGGACCGCAAGACTGAATGATTGTTTATCTGCCATCATGGCTGCAATCTTAAAAGTTCCTGGACTAATAAGATCATCTTTAGAGGGAAACACAAAGGTGCATAACCAACATGATAAAAAGGCCGCCAAATATGTATTAGTCCTCTGTTTGTACTCTACTCCGAGTTTAGAAAATGTTGCATCATCTGCACTTGACCATTTTGCTGCTTTAGGAATAGCCCCGGTTGGGTTATGTGTTGACTTCAAGCAAATAGATATTTTCTCCTTCCTCAATGGAGCTGGCTCGTACCTCAAGACCCTTTTGCACCAAAACTTTATCCACTTGCTTATAGGAACTCTTGGATTAGAAGTCTCTCCTTCTTAAAGATGTTGGAAGGCTACAAATAAGAATTCACAAGAACGGGGGATGAATTTCTCATTCTTTTTGTCAACACCTATGAGCTCTTTAGCTTCGGGCACTACTTCTTCATAAGGAAGACCTCCAATGGATAAATCCCTAATTTTGTGTAAATCCCAAATAGATATGGATAGCTCCCCAACTTATGTAAGCAATGTGTTGGTATTTGGAAACCAAGCTTCAAAGAATGCCTGCAATATGTTCGAATTTCGATCATAAGTAAATAGAGAAGCATAAACGGCATCATATATTTTTGCTGGCTTCAAGGTTTTTTGGGTTCCCGCCAATATGTCTTCAGCCCATTCCCAGTATCCTTGAGTATGGTGATATTCACCGGTTATCTCCATGGTACCTGCCCAACGTATTTCTCCCTGGAGTACTCAACGTCTTAAGCAAGGAAGGATGCTCGCAATATTTAGTTGGCGTTGGTTAGGAGTCCGAAGAGACCATACTTTAATCGACCGATTAGAACCAATGTCGTTTCCTGAAGTCCAGTCTAACATATGAAGAGAATTTCGCAAGGGTGGCCACGGATCCGCATACCTGTTGACTATTGGAGTATCTGTCAATAGCTTAGATAAAACTGTAACGTCATCGGCCTCGATTAGGAGATACTTGTTTTTGGAAGATAAAGATATGTAGTCTCTGAAGTGAACCATCTTTGTAAGCTACATAAACAAAAGAACCTTGGTCAAATACAAAATGGTAATTCAAAAAAAAAAACAAAAACTACAGGAACGCCAACTGACAGAAAGGTCCTCCATGTTTTGGCTTTGTTGGAATACAGTCACGTATACTAGAGCCAACGAGTCCATAAAACTTGAAGCCGAACTTGTCAGGTCTCAAGGTGACGGAGGCGAAGTTAAACTCTCGCACCTTAAGCTAACCATTGCGTAAGTACATCGGTGAAAGGGACCAAACTTGGAGCCGAACTTGTCAGACCAAACTTGGAGCCGAACTTGTCAGGTCTCAAGGTGACGGAGGCGAAGTTAAACTCTCGCACCTTAAGCTGACCATTGCGTAAGTACATCGGTGAAAGAGACCAAACTTGAAGCCAAACTTGTCAGGTCTCAAGGTGACAGAGACAAAGTTAAACTCTTGCACCTTAAGCTGATCTTTCATAAATGTTATTTGTTTCGACCTAAAAAAAAAGAAAGGAAGAAGGCAAAAGAAAGAGACAAAGAAGTGCAAAATAAATAAATAAATACCTTGCACTTTAATGCTTGCAAATCAGCTCCAAATGTTCAAAAAAAAAAAACCACGAATCTGTGCTGAAAGAATAAAAAGTTTGGTCTATATATAGACTTCAAGAGGCGGTATTAGCAGTCCAATTCATATATGGAATCGAATGAAAATTAGAGTTCTACTAGGATATTTGACACGAGTTTGGCTAGCTGCGGCGGTGGCACACTCCCATCCTAATTTTGATTGAAGATTAGTCGGTTATAAAAGAAGGAAAAGAGTTTCATGGAGACATGCAAAAAAAAAAAAAAAAAAAAAAAGAAAGAAAAACTGCCACTCTTAATCCTAATTGCATGCAAACAAGCAAAAAAGTCCCTCAGCATTAGATTCTAGTAAAGTTAAACCCCCGCCCCTTTAACTTTAATTTTACACGTGAACCAAAAAAAAATAATTATTAATAATAATGATACATAAGTTCCATAAAGTATTTAATTCAGGTCTAATATGTTTTCAATTGGTATGATATACATTAGGCCATGATAATTTTTGTACACAAAAAATTGTTGCAATTAAAACATCAAGTTAATACTTCAAGCCCGGTCTTCAAAAGATCAAACATCTCGACGAGTCTTGAAGTGGGGGCATTTGTACACAACAAAATTTTATTCGATTTAAATCCGTACGAAATTCGGATTATATTAAATTTAAAATATATTAGTGCGAATAAATATTGTGGATTAATATAATTGGATTAATTATTTAAGTCCAATAAATACGGATTTAATTAAAGTCCAAAATTCATCGGGCTAGTCCATTAATTTGGGCTACAAATAATGAGCCCACTTGGTTAAGCCCAATATGTCATCTTATTCTAGAGGCCCAATTTGGCGTCACGTGTCAAATGACGTGGCATGCCAAGTCAAGTAAAGGAGCCAATAGGACCGTACCACATGTCAAAATGATGCAGCAAACCTAGGAAAATCAAAGGCCCATAAGAATGCGCCATGTCACTTAAATCTGATTGGCCAAAAGAAGCTCATCTTCACCATGACTCTTTCCTTTCCACAACTATAAATAGGGGCCTCATAATTCAAAAAGGGGACCAACAATTCCAACAAAAAGCAAGAAGAACTCGTGGATCAAACACTACAGATTTCTCTACAAGCTACAAATCAAGCATTCAAGTTCATACACAACTGAAGATCAAGATGAAGATTCAAGATCAAGCCTAAAAGCCCTTGAATCCAAATTCACAAGCCAAGATCAAATCCATCAAGTTCACAAATCAAGTTCAAATTCATCAAATTCAAGATCAAGCTCAAAGCCCTTGAATTTATATTTAGAAAGGCGAATCAAAGGATTCATAGAGATTGTAACACTCATATATTAAAATCAAATAAAACGATTGTTGCAATATTTTTCTTGTCCCGATTATTATTTTCTCGACTCGAATTTTATTGTCTACATAAGTACCTCAACATGTTGGGTTCTAGTGATGAAATGTGAATGAAAAATGAAGGAGAAGTGAAATGTATGTTCACTTTAGAAAAGGATTGTTCTCTCACACTGGTGGGAGAAAGAAAAATCCTTGTGCTTAAATTAAGAAGCATTCCTTCATGTGGATAGTGAGGTAAGAACAAGATAAGTCTCGCGCAGTCGTCGTCGCTCGCTCGGCTTTGGCTTCGATAAATGATCGTGAAACTTGAGAGTTAATGATTGTTTAATCCAAAAATTCGATACGAAAATATTCTCTATTTGCGGACGCACATGAGGAAGTGCGGATGCATGTCACAACACACCTCAAAGGGGACGTGACACCCTTCGAGGCACTGTTTGAAATCGAAAAAGTGACCTGCAGACGCAGATGACCAATGCAAGTCGTTGGAAACTTACTGGTTTGTGTCATTATGCAACCTGCTGGCGAATCGAGTCTAGAAGTCCTAAAATGTCAAATCGAGTCTAGAAGTTAATCATAACTTCATTATATAAATAAGTTATCTCTAGACATATGGTTCAAAATTATGTTCAAAACTCAAATTCAATATTAAATCAACCTCCAAATCATCAAAATTCTCGCAAGTATTTATGTAGGGCCCTAGTTTGAGCTATAGCCTATATCCTACCCCTACCTCTACTGTGAGTAGTGTGTTGGGTTCGAAATTGGTAGGGCATCATGCAGAAGCTTATAGTTGCAAATCATGTAGACGATAAATCAGATGACAAATAAAACTAAACTAAAACATAATATTATTGATATGGTTTGGCCAATTGACCTACATATTAAAACTAATTCAAAAAAGCATAAAACTATTTGAGAGAAAATCTCCCTCTAAACAAGACTCTTTAAGGATTACATTGTGGATGCTATTGTGTTATGATATGAGAAGAGGGGTCTTCTATTTATAGAGTTTCAAAACCTTTCCTACAATAAAGAGGTTAGCCAAATATGGAAGAGTTTTATATTTTCCTTTTAGGAAAAGTAAATGTAATTATGGTATTACTTTTATTTTCCTTTCAAGAAAAGTACAACTTAAATTTGGTAAGAAAATCAGGGCAAAAACCCTAACATAGTGATCCTTGCCACAGGAGACTCCTATTCTTTAGCAATAAATATACGTGTCCTCACCATTTGTGAGGGAGTGAAACAAAGAAATGTAAACTCAAGCTGAATCAAGAATGCACGATAGGGTAAGAAAGAAAGGAAATATCCTAAAGTGTCTCGTAGCCTCTCCAAAATAAGTATAGATGTCTCTATATATCAATCTTCAAGTCTCTATAAGACATTGCTCAAGGCTCAGAAGACCGGCTAACCTAGAGCTTTGATACCACTTTATCATGACCAAAAATATCTAAGCCGCGATAGCACCTACACTCGGACTCGGTAAACGAACCAATTCAACGTTAAACTAATTCCTTCATTTAAAAGAAATGAAAGCATTTGAAAATCATTGATAGTGATTATATAAAAAGCATGTCTAGATTAGCTGAATAAAAGTATCTTTCAAGCGAAGTGTTAGAGCTTAATTTAACCATAAGTAGTTACGTGTTTGGGTAAATATTTACCCTTTAAATGATAATGTTGAATTTATACACGTGATTTAAGGACATGTGAGTTGAATTGACCAAATAAATAAGAATAAGCAATTGACAAATAATTAAATAGTATGAATCTAAATATAAAATTAAATTGTCCTGAGCTCCAAGGTGGTTGACTGACAACATCACCAAAAAATATCTTTAAGAGCACTAAAAATATAAGAACTTGACAACTTTGAGAACATAGTACAATGTTAGTGTGAGAATGAAACTCAGATGTCCTTTAACAAGAAAGTAATACTTTATTATACCTGCATATCGAGAGAAGATCCACAAATATGCCCTCCTAATGTAAATGTCAATGAAAACGATAATATTGAGAAAATACAGATAAGCCATAGCTAGGTTCCAATGGAGAAGAGAGAGAAAGAAATATCTGACTATCTATTCTAGAAAATGAAAATTGCCTTATTCTTCTAGAAGTATCCAACTATTTATATTTACATTCAATGACTAAATTACAACACATGGAAAAATAGAAAACAACGATTGGGTCGGGTCAGCTCAAATGGCAGACGACTTGGGCCTATCACTGATATGGTCAACACCCCCCCTCAAGCTGGAGGGAGAGAACACTCCAAGCTTGCCAAGGATACTATGATGAAGAGGACCAGGAAGGGCCTTGGTCATAATGTCAGCGAGCTGATCAGCACTAGGAACAAAATGTACGAGTTTCTAATGTTTGCAACCATTAGAAAAGCAATCACAACGAAGGAAACAACAATACATGCATACATAGCAGTACAAAGTTGCTTTGCACTTAACCGGTTTCGTTAATTCCTCATGGTTTACACAACCCTAGTTGATGGGTTTAGCTGCTCATAATTGCAAGAACACAAGAATAATCCAAAGATGAAAGCATAATTATGATCTCACAAGAATGAAGAAAAATCGAAATTTCAATTATCAATCAACCTCAAAATTAGGGTTTGTGAATACAAAACCAAATATATGTCTGAAACAGTAGGAAATAACTCTCAAAGTAGTAAATTGTCCAACTCTCGCACTTAGGACTACATAGGAGTATTTATAGATACAAAACTATTCCTATCCAAAACCAAATAGGAGAACAGAGTCGGAAACTTCCACGGTATCGTGACTTGGTGTCGTGGAACCAAGTCACGCCACGTGGGTTGATGTCGTGGGAATCAGGATCAATTTTTGGTCTTTGGAAGTTGGATCACGACAGGCTTCCACGTCACGAGGGTGTCAGTCACGCCACGTGACCCCTGCCGTGGAAATCAGGCTGGAATTTCTGCTTCTGGACTTAGTCACGATAGCTACTCACGTGGAGTGAGTGGCTTCCACGCCACGTGACTTATGGCGTGAGTGGCTCTCTTTTGCAGCCTCTTGTTATTCCTTCGTCCGACACTTCATTCTCGGGCTTGATTCTTCCTCTTTTGCTCATTTTGCCTTTAAAGCCTGTTTTCCTGTAAATTAGGACAGAAACCACATCATACCAACAAAACACACCCAAGTTATTGCATATTTTCCTCATTTTAAGCATCAACAGTGCCATGTAACCATGGCACATCAACACCCTCAACTTAGAACATTTGCATGTCCTCAGGCGAACAAAATAAAAGTACACAGACACAATGCTTAACTAAGAGAAACCTAAGGGACTTATGGCAGTCAACTTGTTGCTTTTGATACAAAACCTTTTCGACCCCTCCTATTTTCAAAGTAAAGCCAAAGTGTGTATGTAAGTAACACAGAATCATGACACAGAAGGGATCAAGTGATGACACCAAATTATGCACAAACAACTAAGCTGATATGCAATTTGGCATGTCTCGAACAACCAGTAGCTAATTATGCAACCCATGTGCTCTCACAATCAAAGAAGTACCATGCACTCTCAATGTACTAATGAATATCAACATAGGGACGAGGTCAAAACACTCACGCTCACAAAGAAGTTAAAATAGTGTGCATGAAATACCATAGGCTTGCCCTTATTTTATACGCCTTCGTTTTCGGACAGTCGAACTAGGATCACTATAGGACTTTACTCGGTTTGTAATGTAGGCTTAGGGACGGGTATGGTACATATGGGTATGGTGACTCAACCCTCCTTGACAGTACACTATTTTTGGCTCCAACTTTCAACCTTTCTCATTTTTATTCTCCCTTATTTTCCTTTTTCTTATTTTCATATTTTTAGTGTTTTTTTTTTCTTCACTTTCAAAAAGCAATTTTCTTCTCTTTTTTTTTTCTTTTCACTTCTTTTCTTTTTCTTCACACCCAAACCTATTTTCCCTTTTTTCTTTTATTAACCTCTTCTTCATACCCAACTCAATCTACGCACCCCTATAATAGCCACCATCAACTTAGGCGATTTGCCTATGTTGAGGTACATAGTGTCCAAGGAGGGACCAGGGCCAAGACAGGTTCATTGTAATTAAAATGGGAAGCTGAATCGGCTAATGAAAGAACTAGGACAGTTATGGCTCAAAGTCGGGATCAAGGGATACTTAGTCATTTGGTTTGGCATTTAAGGCTAAAAGTGGACTTTATTCAAAAACGACCTATGATCCTTTCCTAATCCCTATCCTTTAACTTAGGCAAGACCAACTGGGCAAGTTCTGGATCGCACACACACAACTAACTAAGTAGTGACCTCACATACACATAGCACAGGGTTGTATTTCCATCTACTACCTATCCGTACATGCAATTCTAGCTAAGATTATTTGCTTATAATTCTAGTGCTATAACAAGATCCAACAGCAGTCACACATAAAGCATGCTATTCACACAATTCAAAAACCAAAATTTCAGGAGGGGTATCCTTAGCAGTCAAAACACATAAACATCTTTAAAAATCTTTCAAAACTGGACTGCACTAAAGTTCCCTCATTTTTCTCCTAATATAGCAAGAAACATAAAAACATCATCAATAACATCCTAAACATGTCGGTTCTACTATGATAGCACTCGGGGGAAAAGAAACACGACAACAAAAAACCCCAAGTGGTGGTACACCCCCACCCCCAACTAAACATGGTGCAATGCCCTTAATGCACTAATATCAACTAAATACAAGGGAGTAAAGACATACCTGTAGCGCTCTAAGCGCCGGAAGTGGGATCATCAGACTGTGCAGTAGTCGCATTCGGTAGGGGGATAGACTGACTGGCAGATGCACCACGCGCCCTCTGCTCTGCCTCAATCTGGCTCGCATGGTACTCTACCCGGGAGGCTTTAACAGCCCTCCTCAGATCACTCTCGTACTCAGCATCACTCGCACCCCCATCCGCCGGACTGCAGGGTCTCTTTCCTCTATCCATCGGAGGCTCCTCATCAGCAAACAAATCAACCTCAAAGGCTGGTCTCACGGAGGTCGGGGTAGGCATAGGTGGTATAATAAGAGTGCTACTCGATGCCAGTGCCCGAACCTCCTCTCTCAATGCAGCAACCTCCTAGGTCAGGCCGGCCATATCAGGGCTCGGTGCAGCACTCAATCGGGAGGCCATACGTGCCTCAAAACTATCAATTCGCCCATGCAAGACCCGCACAAACTGGTCCATAGCTGCATTCATCCGAGCCTCCACCCTAGTCTCCGCAGCCTCTACTGTAGATCGAACCCACTACTTAAGTTGGGATACCAACTTAACCATCTGAGTCTCAGTGTGAGCCTGGCGCTCAAACATCTCCGTTTGCCTGTCAACCAGCTGCTGCAGAAAAACTCATGATATTGACACCATCCCAGCAGGAGTCGGTGGGGCACTAGTACTGGGTACTCCCTCATCAACAGGGACAGAGCCCTCAGTCTGTACAGGTATCCTAACTGGTGCAGGAACAGGCAACGGGGCACTACTCGGCTCATCCAGGGCTGCACCCGCCGACTCAGACGGCTGTGACTCACGTGGGAGCACAGGGTGTGAACCCCTCTGCTACATCAGGGCAATGTACGCAATGGGGGTCACCTCGATATAATGGTCTAGGGTAGGTATCTTGGCCACCCCTGCCCTATAACATAACCCTTGGATCAAGCATGGAAAGGGGATACTCGTGTGATCTCTGAACGCCCGCTCGTGGATCTCCCAGACTATGTATCTAGAAAAAGGAATCTCATAACCAGTTAAGATGCTGGCTACCACTACTGCCCGCTCCAATGTGAGTGAATTGTCAGCATTGGTTGGACCCAACTGATGCAGAACCACGAACCACCAAAATTTACCAGCAAAATGAAGCGTGGACTTTTTGATGTCTAGCTTCCCAGTGACCCAACTAGCCGCCACACCATCTTCGGTTATGTACCCTGCAATCCATTTTAGTAAATCCAACTTCGGCTCCGCATCTCTCATCTTCACCCTATCTCTGACAGTGTCCATCCTATGATCATATTCAGCAGTCGATGCAGGAAGTGGACGGTCAGCTCTAAATAAGAAGCGGTGAATGGTCTGCTCTTAAATATCCACACGGGTACCACGAACCATGACATGGGTCAAAAATGGCTGTAATATAAATTTCTGCCCAACAGGAGTGCCCAAATCCACTGACGCAGCATACGAGGCATAAAACTCTCGGACTAACTCCGAGCTATATCGACCAGAAGGCTGTGCCATCCAACCTAATCGATATCTCTCAAAAAATGGCCATATATCAGTCAAAGTCCTCAAATTATCCACCTGATACCGTGGATCCTCCATTATGCTCCTCCGATACACCCCTCTCTCAGTCAATTCAGCGTCTCTATCATAAAAAGCATGCATGCCCTGCACACACCAACGCTGAATCTCAGTACTCTGCACGGGAGTCGGAGCACTCTAGGCACCAGAACCTGAAACAGAAGTCGTAGCCTCCGCTGCAGACGTACCCTAACCCGTAGCATCATCAGCCGAGCCTGACGCAGAACTATTCTCCCCCTCTTCAGACTGGGGGCGGACTCAGAAGACTAAGCCGGAATGACTGGCTCAACAGGTGGTGGGGTCGGCTGACGTGCGGCCCGGGCAGCCGCTCGGGTGTGTGTATGTAACCTCGTAGCCCGAGGAATCAAAGATGTATCATCCATGCTAACATCAAACTCCTCCACAGAACCACTTTGTTCTGATGCAGTGGGTTCATCCCGCAAACGGGTCAGTAAATTTGGATTTTTGGTTCGAATTCGGGATGAGGAATCAAGGTGGTCACTCTTGGGGTTGGATTTTTGAGGCATGGAAGCGGGTTTGGATCAATTTTTAGGGTATTTGGGTCGGATTTGGGTCGGGTTTGGTGCCTTGGATTCAGATTTTAGGACTTGGGGTTCGGATTTTTAAATGGGTTTGGTAATGGTGGTCGGATTTTATGAGTTTGTTGGGGAAAGGTTCGGATTTTGTGAGTTTTAGAAGGAGAGGATTCGGATTTAGTAGAGAGAAGAAGAGGAAATTGGAATTTTAGGGTTGTAATTTAAGAATTTGAAAGTGGGGAAAGAAGGGACATGGTTCTGGTATATATCGGGTAAGGAAGACAAGATTCGGATTTTATTTGAGAAAAATGGGCTTGGGTCGGGTTGAACTTGGATTGCCGGATTTTTTTTATGTTCCACTGCATAACCCACGCCACGTGGGTGTGACCTACGTGACGTGGGGTCTATCGTGACTGATTTTCTGAGACTGGTCTGAGTGTTTGATTTCAACAACACCAGTCACGTGGCATGGATCACATCCACGTCACGTGAATGCCTTCCATGAAAGAGATTCAGAACCTGGAAATTTTCCTCTGATTTTGACGATACCTACCACGTGGCGTAGAACTCCCTCACGTGTCGTGATTAATGCCGTGGATGAAATTTCACCACTTCATGTGAATTCTGTGATTTTCAACTAACTGTTACTCAATAATCCGATCTCCCCATAACAAAATCTTGGGTTGCCTCCCAATCAGCACCTAATTTAATGTCGTGGCACGATATGGCTAACTTGGATACTCAGAATTCCCCAACTAGCCCATGGGTTGCCTCCCATGAAGCACCTGATTTAACGTCGCGACACGACATGACTGACTTGACTACTCAGACTTCATCAAGTTCAAGTTCTTCAATCGTCCTTATCTCTTCCAGAACCCCTACATAATGCTTAACACGCTGTCCATTGACTTTGAATAGGACATTATCTGCTCCTTTTAACTCAATAGCACCATGTGAGAATACCCGAACGATAGTGAATGGGCCAGACCATTTGGATTTTAGCTTTCCAGCAAACAAGCGAAGCTTAGAATTATACAATAAAATCGAGTCGCCCGGGTGAAATTTGCGGTTCTAAATCCAACGATCATGATACAATTTCATCTTCTCCTTATACAATGCTGAACTTTCATAAGCCCGGAGACAAAATTCATCCATCTCATCCATCTACTCAAGTCGCAATTGGGCCGCTTCACTCCAGTCTAAATTCACCCTTTTCAATGCCCACAAAGCTTTATGTTCTAGTTCAATGGGGAAATGGAAAGACTTTCCAAATACCAACTGATATGGTGATGCACCAATTGGTGTTTTGAAAGCCGTCCGATATGCCCATAACGCATCATCCAGTCGTCGAGCCCAATCAGACCTATTTGCATTAACTGTTTTTGCCAGAATGGACTTAATCTCGCGATTTGACACCTCCACCTGCCCGCTTGTCTGAGGATGGTAAGGTGTTGCCACCTTATGTTTGACACCATATTTTTCAAGCAGGGCTTTGAATAGACGGTTGCAAAAGTGGGATCCTCCATCACTAATAATAACTCGGGGAGTCCCAAAACGTGAGAATATGTTCTTTTTCAAGAATGTTGTGACACTTCTCCCTTCGTTATTAGGAAGCGCAATTGCCTCCACCCACTTAGACACATAGTCTACAGCCAAAAAGATATATACTTCTTTCCATGCGAGCTCACAAAAGGACCCATAAAGTCAACTCCCCACACGTCGAACAATTCAAGCTCAAGTATGGTTGTCATGGGAAGTTCTTGTCTGTGTGAAATATTACCTTGCCTTTGACATCGTTCACAGCGGGCATAGTCATGAGCATCTTTGTAAATACTGCGCCAGTAGTACCCACATTGCAAGATTTTATGGGCGGTCCGTGCACCTCTATGATGACCCCCAACTGGAGATGAGTGACACGCCTCCAGAATACTTATCATTTCGGACTCTAGAATGCATCTTTGAATTATGCCATCAGCACAAACCCTAAACAAATACGGCTCATCCCAAAAGAACTTTCTTACCTCATGCATGAATCTCTTTCTCTACTGATACATCATATCTTCCGGGACTAGATTACTTGCCAAAAGGTTGGCAAAATCAGCAAACCATGGGATCAAGTCTTGAGATGCTGCCAGTACTTGTTCATCCAGAAAAGTATCATCAATTTCAAGATCGTTCTTCAATTTCAGCATGGCCTCCTCCTCAAGGCTTGAAAGATGGTCAGCCACTTGATTTTCGGTCCCCTTACGATCCTTGACTTCAAAGTCAAATTCTTGCAACAGAAGTACCCACCGAATTAGTCTTGACTTAGCATCCTTTTTCGATATAAGATACCGAAGGGATGCATGATTTGTATGCACAATCACCTTCGTACCAATCAAATAAGATCTGAATTTCTCAAAAGCGAATACTACGGCCAACAACTCTTGCTCAGTCACAGTGTAATTCTTTTGAGTTGGGTTAAGCATTTTTCTAGCGTAGTAGATCGGGTGTAATATCTTCTCACGTCTTTGGCCAAGGACTGCACCCAAAGCCACTCCACTAGCATCGCACATAACCTCAAAAGGCTTAGTCCAATTTGGTGACACAATAATAGGGTCTGACACCAACTTCTCTTTAAGACACTCAAACGCTTTAAGACATGCTTCATCAAACACAAACTTCACCTCTTTCTCTAAAAGCTTGCACAAGGGATGAGCAATCTTGGAGAAGTCTTTGATGAACCTTCTATAAAAACCAGCATGACCTAGAAAACTCCGAATACCTTTTACAGAGATAGGTGGGGGCAACTTCTCAATTACTTCGATTTTTGCCTTATCCACCTCAATGCCGTTCTTCGAAATCTGATGCCCTAAGATAATACCTTCATTGACCATAAAGTGACATTTTTCCCAATTCAGCACTAGGTTTCACTCCTCACATCTTTGTAGCACATTAGCAAGGTGTGCCAAACAGCCCTCGAATGAGTCACCCACAATAGAGAAATCATCCATAAAAACCTCGATTGTGTCTTCCACCATGTCGGAGAAAATAGATATCATACAGCGTTGGAGGGTGGCCGGTGCATTACACAAATCGAAAGGCATCCTTTTGAATGCGAGCGTCCCATATGGACAAGTGAAAGTGGTCTTCTCTTGGTCTTCGGGGGCAATAAAAATCTGATTATACCCCGAATAGCCATCAAGAAAACAATACCATCCTCTACCAGCAAGAAGGTCTAACATCTGGTCCATGAAGGGCATAGGAAAATGATCCTTTTCAGTCCACGAATTCAGCTTTCGATAGTCCATGCAAACTCTCCATCCAGTCATCGGCCTCATTGGAATCAACTCATTTTTGTCATTTGGAACCACAGTGATTCCTCCCTTTTTCGGCACACACTGAACCGGGCTCACCCACTTGCTATCCGCAATGGGGTAAACCACTCCTGCATCTAACCACTTGATAATTTCTTTCTTTACAACCTCCTGCATAGGTGGGTTCAGACGACGCTGGTGCTCAATGCTAGGTATGCACTCAGGAACAAGCTGGATCTTATGAGTGCAAATGCCGGGTGGAATACCTATGATATCTGTAATGGACCAACCAATGGCCCTCTTAAATCTTCTCAAAACTAAAACCAAAGCCTCTACTTGCCAATCCATCAGCTTAGCAGAAATAATCACTGGAAAAGTATTGTTGGCTCCCAAGAAAGTGTAGCGAAGGTGGGACGGAAGAGCCTTAAGCTCTAACACTGGAGGCTCTTCAATAGATGGACGAGCTAGTGGAGTCACCCTATTCTTCAAATCAAGATACAGTTTCTTGGGTGCATAAGTGTATGCTCCTTTACCGGCTAGTGCACCCACTATCTCATCATAGTCTTCTATACTATCATCTTCAAAATTCATGATCACGACAGCCAGAGGCTCTACTCCCAACCTTTCTTCAATGGACACAGCAACCTCACTATCATCAACAACATCTATCACTGAAATCACTCGCTTATCTCTTGGCTGCTTCATAGACCGACAGACATTGAAAGTAACCTGTTCATCATTCAATCTAAATTTTAGCTGCCCGGTTTCCATATCAACCAATGCGCGTCACGTGGAAAGGAATGGTCTTTCCAGTATGATGGGAACCTCAAACTCAACTTCACAATCGATAATCACAAAATCAGCCAAAAATATGAAAGAGGCAACCTTCACCAAAACATCGTACAGAATGCCAACCGGCTTTTTCACAGTTCTATCGGCCATGAGAAGTATCATGGAGGTTGGTTTTGGTACTCCCAACCCCAATTGCTTGAACACGGCTAATGACATTAGGTTGATGCTAGCACCCAAATCGCACAGTGCTTTAGCAAAGTCGTAGGACCCAATAGTACACGGAATTGTGAAAGCTCCTGGATCCTCTTTCTTTTCAACTAAGGACCGGGAAGCAACTGTACTACAATGATGAATGTTATCTGCGGGCTCAAAACTGACCGTTCTCTTCTTTGTCACTAAGTCTTTCATGAACTTGGCATAACCTGGCATTTGCTCCAATGCCTCTACAAGAGGGATGTTAACTGACAGCTCCTTCAACATGGTGATGAACTTCTAATACTTTCCTTCCTCCGCCTTCTTCTTCAACCTTTGAGGATAGGGAGGAGGAGGTCGTGGGATAGTTTTGAGCACGTTTGGTACCTCTTTCTCCTTCCTCTTCTCAGGTTTTGCATTGTCGCTATCATCATGCTGATTTGGAACCATGTCACTCTTTGCATTATCCGACTCTAACTCAGATTCAACATCGATAACCACTGGATCATTAGGCACACTACTGTCGGCAGGCATAGGTGGATCTATCGTGCACTTCCCGCTTCTAGTAGTGATAACGAGGCAATGACTATCTTTTTTAGGATTCTGGACGGTATTACTTGGAAGGGTGCCTGGCTGACGTTGATTCAGTGCCAATGAAATTTACCCAAACTGTTGCTCCAACTGTTTAATGGCAGTCGAATGACACTCCACATTCTGACTTATGCCCGAAATGTCAGTCCTAATCTCTTTCAAGCAATTCTCCTGACTTTCGGCTCCTTTGACCAATTTATTTAGGAGTGCCTCCATTCTTGAATTTCTAGAATCCTCATCACGCCTTCCAGGTGGTACATATATGTCATTCTTTTCTCTATTATCATCCTTATTCCTCCAATCACCATCTTGGTCCCGTTCTCGATCTCTGTATCCCAATTTGTTATAGCTGTCTCCATGATAGTTTCGACCTTGATTCCCTTGCCTTGAGTTCCAAGATTCTTGATTAGACCCTTGGCCCTTGGCTCGAAAACCCGCCACTTCACGATCTAGATATTTTGCCTCTTCATCTGACTCACTATCATCATGTCTAGCCAATTTACTTTGTGCACCAACAGCATGCACTTTTTTCGTATCTCTGGCCGCTATCTGTTTAGCCAGAAGACCAATTTTTGTCCTCAACTGAGCAACCTCTTGCGCCACAGATTCATCCAACGCCCTTTGAGCTGCTGAAGCCCCAATAGCATATGTTCCAGCCGGCGTATCTGCCTCCCGAGTATGCCATCCTCGGTTGGTCTTAGTGACACGATCTAATATCTCAGAAGCTTGGTCCCATCTCAAACTCATGAATGCTCCACCAGTGATAGTATCTGCTACTGCTTTTATGTTGACATTCAAAGCTCTGTAGAAGATTTTAAGTAAGTTCCTGCCGCTCATCCTATGATTTGGTACCATCTGCAGCTTCTTCTTAAATCTCAGCCAAGTCTCATAGAGTGCTTCCGAGTGAAGCTGTCTGAAATTGTAGATCTCGTCTTTCAACTGCAGTATCTTGGACGGTGGGAAAAATCTTTCCAAGAATTGATTTCTCAATTCCTGCCAAGTAGTGATAGAACCTCGAGGCAGCTTAGCCAACCACAACATGGCTTCTCCTGTAAGAGAGAATGGAAACAACCTCAACCGTATCGCCTCTTGGTCAACCCTAGGCAGATTGTATGACGTGTAGACCCCCACAAAATTCATTACATGCATGTTTGGATCATCAGAAGAAGACCTGCAAACACGCCCTTCAAGTTCAGCAGATGGATCATGGCACTAATGATGTCAAACTTAGTGCCCGGAGGTAACTCAGGTGGTACAATGGCACAATTCTCGATTGGCTCAAAATACGCCACATATTCATCTTCAGGATCATCAAAAACAGTCACATATTGTCTCGATTGTTCTCTTAATCATATTTGTCGCTCTTCAGCATCAGCCAGACGTTGTGCTGCTTCTTGCATAGCTTGATTATCTCTTTCTGCTTGTCTAAGAGCAGCTTGTCTAATATGCTCTTCTCGTGTCAATCGAGCAGTAGTTTGTTCTGCTATTTCCTGACCAGCCGGATGAAGTGGCTGGTTGTATGCCATCAATAGTATGTAAAAACACACCCAATCAACTCCAACCAGTAATGTTCAGCTTCGTAACCGTATTCCTCGGCAATGGCGCCAAAATTTGATGTCGCCCAAAGTATACCTCCGAAAAAGTACAATACGGTCGCTATATCAAATATAGAAACCAACTAGGTTGGGGTCGATCCCACAGGGAATAGGTCATAGTGTGAGTAGACTACCAGATGGAATAATTGGAAAGTAAATAAAACTGGGGGGTTTTGCTAGTGAATAGTAACAATGACGATTACTGGTTGTATTGAGTTTGTGAACAATAAGAGAAATTCACTAGGACTGTGATCCCCAATGATTCCTTAACTCCACCGGTTACTTGTGCTTAACAAGATTGCCCCGCTGCGCTGCATGCAAAATCTAACAAGTTAGGTTCATCTAACTGTCTCTCGACCTTCATTAGACGAATTTCACTCTTCTCCTCTCGGACTCCGAGTGTCGCAATACTAACCCTTGTCCTGGATTTCAGATAACTTTTCCCGCTAAGGCTCCGATTATTAGATGAAGGTTGATAGATTCAAATCTCTATTGTTATTTACTTTTCCCAATCTCTACCTCTCTCTCGAGTAATTCTAGAATACAGACGAGTTTCTAATGTTTGTAACCGTTAGAAAAGCAATCACAACGAAGGAAACAACAATACATGCATACATAGCAGTACAAAGTTGCTTTGCACTTAACCGGTTTCGTTAATTCCTCATGGTTTACACAACCCTAGTTGATGGGTTTAGCTGCTCATAATTGCAAGAACACAAGAATAATCCAAAGATGAAAGCATAATTATGATCTCACAAGAATGAAGAAAAACCAAAATTTCAATTATCAATCAACCTCAAAATTAGGGTTTGTGAATACAAAACCAAATATATGTCTGAAATAGTAGGAAATAACTCTCAAAGTAGTAAATTGTCCAACTCTCGCACTTAGGACTACATAGGAGTATTTATAGATACAAAACTAGTCCTATCCAAAACCAAATAGGAGAACAGAGTTGGAAACTTCCACGGTATCGTGACTTGGTGTCGTGGAACCAAGTCACGCCACGTGGGTTGATGTCGTTGGAATCAGGCTCAATTTGTGGTCTTCAGAAGTTGGATCACGACAGTCTTCCACGTCACGTGGGTGTCAGTCATGCCACGTGACCCCTGCCGTGGAAATCAGGCTGGAATTTCTGCTTCTGGACTTAGTCACGATAGCCACTCACGTGGCGTGAGTGGCTTCCACGCCACGTGACTTATGGCGTGAGTGGCTCTCTTCTGCAGCCTCTTGTTCTTCCTTCGTTCGAGGGCTTGATTCTTCCTCTTTTGCTCATTTTGCCTTTAAAGCCTGTTTTCCTGTAAATTAGGACAGAAACCACATCATACCAACAAAACACACCCAAGTTATTGCATATTTTCCTCGTTTTAAGCATCAACAGTGCCATGTAACTATGGCACATCAATGGTATACAAGTGAGGTCCCATAAAAGCCATTAGAATATGCTCTGCACTCAACAAAAAGAAGAGTATAGGATAGTATCAGTACAAAACCACTATGTATTGGTAGGATCATAGGCCAACTCAACTTAATAAATGTGAACACTTAACTAAAAGTTTGTAAACAAGTAGCAAACATGTTACCTTAACAATATATATTCAAGTCAGTCTTTCCACAACAATAACACTTTTATATCTACCAAGCCAAGTAAATAAACGAAAACACATTTAGGAATATCAATACCGAATTCAAGCTCAAAACACACTAACAACTCGTAAAACCAAATCAGCTTATCATTACTTAAAAGCATCTTATCACCTTACTACATCAAGTAATAACTCACTTCAAGTACAATGTACAAATCATTAAGTCAAGCCACCTGTTCACTCAAGGAACCCAAGAAATATCATTAACCAGTGGTCCACACAAGGAACCCAATATACGAATAACAGAATGTAACCCGATTCACTCAAGAAACCATCAAACTCTCCAAAAAGCATAGTGTACACACATTCTAAGGGTATTATGTCTGTCCACTAGCCATGACCTGCAGGGGACGAGCTTAGTCCATGTACCAATATACCAGACAAATAGTTCTCGGCACCCTTATCCCAAATCCAGTAGTATACCACCCTTATTCCAATGTCCCTATGTTTATCCTTCCTGAAATCCACCAATTCAATCATAATTAGTCTTTATCAAATCACTCACAATAATAACATGTACTATCAATAAGTACAATTACATAATGAGTTAAATCAACCACATTTGCATATCAGTAAGATCCTTTTTACCAATTTCATTATAGGTTATCAATTTCCAAACTTGTATTCAATAATTAACAAGTTCATCATTCATTAGCATGTGTTGCAACTAAATCAACAAACAATCAGTTAACATGTACAAATACAACCAAATTGAGTCTTAACTCTAATTTAATCACAACGTACCTCAATCCAAGCCTTGCAATACTCTAAATGACTTGAGTCTTGCCCTTTATAGTAGCTTCGGCTTAATATTGGTCTAAAATTAACAAATAAAGAACAATTCAAAAAATGTTTTACTTCTAGATGTTATTACCTAATTTCATAACTTTAAGGTCAAGTTCATGCACCATTCCACTATTTTAGGGTTTTCTACCCTTCATGCCACTCAAATTCTCCATAAATCAGACTAAATGGTTGAATTATAGTCTAGTAATCATAATTCAATCATTCTAGACTATAATCAAGTGAAAATAACCCCTGCATAACAAAATTATACCAAGTTCTTAACCTAGGGTTAAAACCACCATCCCCACCCCAATCAAGCCTATGAAATCTAAGGATTTGGGGATTGAATTTAAGTTAGAAGGAAGGAAACTCACTTACATTAGATTGGAAGCTGATGAAATACACCAAAAATCGCCCCCAAATTGCCCTCCCTCGACCTCTATAGCTTTGGAATGAAAAATAATGTTTTTACACTAAAAACTTCTATTAACTGCATCTAGCCTACAAATTCATTTGAGGATGAATGATCCCAAGAGGGAGATATTGTAACACCTCAAATTTCATGCCTACAAATATTCAACACTTAGCACATAAAACCAAGTTTGAAACTCAAAGTTCTAAGTTCCCACTAAATGGTTTACGAGTCGTGACCCAAATCCACGACTCATAGAACTACTCAGGGAAACCAGCCGAGTCCTTTAGTAAACCAAGGATTGGTTCACGAGTTGTGTAACTAGACCACAACTCGTGGAACCACTCATGGAAAAAGGTCCTTTAGTTAATTAACTTCTCAGGTTTCCATGATTGACATCACGGTTCATGGAATAAAATCACGAATCGTGAACCAAGTCGTTGTACCTTGCCCAAGAGTTGTCAAATTTCCTTGGAAACCACTAACGACAGTACTAATTATGAAACTAGTCCACAATTTGTAGAATGAAAGTAGGATTCGTGGAATCAAACCACTATTTCTGGAATCAATCCAAGATTCCCAGAACTAAAAATTTTAAAATATTTTAGAAGGGTAATTTTGTCCGTTCCTTATTTCCTAATCCTATCCCACGATGTTTAAACTCCTTAAAAATTTATTTTCATAAGTTAATATAAATTCTCTCATTCTTCTCTCAAATCCCAAAGCAAGAACAAGTTCCTCAAGAAATCAAACCTGGGGTTTCAAGCAAGACTCTTTCAGACTCTCCACCAAGTTCATGTCTTCTTTTCAGGTACGCAAGAATCCAGTGATGGATCCCTTTATCCTCATGCCCAAGTATTTTAAAGTTCTATTGAATTATGTTCTAATCTAGGGTGTTATTTCCAAACCATTAAAGTTGATTTTTTTATATGTTTAAACTGATTTTTATGAAAGAGTTTCTATGATCTTATGAATAATATGAAAATTCCTGATTTATGTTTTGAAACTCATAGTTTCATGATTATTTTTCAAACTATGAACCCTATGTTGAAAAGATATATGTTTTAGATACATGATTTCAGCACATGATTTATGACATGAGATTGAGCTTAGGCTCACAACAACATAATTTTACAGACATGTTAAGCAAGACTTGAAGTGTGATTACAAGCTATGTTACATGAAATAAGCATAAATAGTTTTGGCAGGATTATTTAGCACCAAGAAGGTATAGGTTCAGATAACACATGTCCCATAACAATGTTGTCACCGTAGGTTTTATCCCAAGAGGCTCAGTTTGGATCCACATTTCATGGTCTTATACTTTGGCAGGTTAGGACAACTCTTCCAGTGTGGATGTAAGACACTAGACATCAAGATCTCACATAGTGGTTGTCGGTTATAAGAAACTTCTCATATATCTAAACCTCATGATACTACAATCTACTTACTCATAAAATATAATTTTATGCAGACTTTAGCTATCGTGATTTTTCCTCAGATTTTCAGATGTTTAAGATATTTTAAGTGATTTTTTTAACTCTTGTTTTAAAGTCATTCCATATAAGCTACTACATTTAGCTCTCTAGTTTCATGTTATGTATATATGTAAATACCTTGCATACCAATATATTCCATTGTATAGATTGCATTTTGTACTATATCCTTTAAAGATTTAGATTCAGATACTCGAGCATAAGGTTCGCTGCTGGATGTTCGATAGTTTCACGACCCAAATCAAGAATCATGAGAGAACCTACTCAACCCTACCCAAGATAGGAGAACCCTTACCACCCAACCTTTAATCATTATGGAAAATATTTAAAATAGCCTCAACTATAAATAATTAAATAAATCTTTTATTTAAAACACACTTACTACAATAACGTATTATGGAAGTAAATTACACAATTTCCCAGATCCAAATATAAATCGGTACAAGAGAACTAAGCAAGGGATAGGAAAATCCAAGATACAAAATCCATGTGAGAGTGAAAGGACAGGAGCTGTTGAAGAGTAATCACCGTCGCTTCAATAGAAACTCCAACGACCTGCAATATGGCTATACCCCCGAAAGGAAGTATAGTAAGTGTAGTATCAGTACAACCACACGTACTGGTAGGTATCTTCTGCCGACCAGGGTTTAAAATAAATAACAATAATAGAAAATAGGAAGGAAATCATGAAATCAAGTAAAGTTTTAGTTACTAAGTCCCTTATTCATACAATAGTTGGCGTATTGCCTTAAGCATCTCTGTGGCCTACCTATCATTCAACATTTTTGTGTATCTTTGTCCTTTGACAATTTGGCCTCTACTCTAGGTCCCTTAAGTCTTGTCTTACTATCATGATCCCCTACTTTCCTTCTAACAACTACCAGCGATACTACGGTCCCCACTACTCTAGCATGTTACAATGACTAGATCGGCTCACATACTTCTCCCTCTTACCCTTAAGCCTCAAAACACAACCAATAACCATCATCCTCCTTTACTCCAACAAGTTTACAGAGATCAAATACCTAACTTACAATTAGAGACAACCGATTTCAGATATGACACTTCACACTAGCAAGAATACAAGCACAAAATTACACTTTCAACACTTAAACAAATCCTACAACAAGGTTCACCTTAAAATATATGTATAAGTGTACAACCATACACGTATGATAAATGCATGTATGCAAGACGTAAGTATCATTTCTTTCTCATCTCAATATCATCATCATCTATAAACTTATCATCATCATCATCATCATCATCAATATAATCAGCTCATCTCTACAACATCAAAATATTCACCATCAACATTAATAAAAATGCAATGTAGTCAATAACCACAAGTAGCACCCGAAAGCAATCACATACACTCAGTTCACATATAAGCACAGAGTCAAGTAAGTCTTTTTGCTACAAATAAACCCCATCGTACCAAAGACTATCCAAACACCTACTCCTACACCCGCATTTGCAAATGTATTTGTAAACCTCTATGAAAACACATAATGTTCGGACCCCAAGAGACACCCGATAGCTCGCACCCACCAATATATGCTCATACCTTAGGTCATCATTCATACACTTCCTAACTACTCCAATTCGTATACTATACCTAACTCTCAACTCCTTTCCCCTATGCTACAATTATACCCAAGCCAATAAGAACAATGATACGCACGATAGTATGCCCACCCATAGTGTTGTTCTTTACGATTGTCACCTTAATAGTGCCCAAACCTCTGTTGAAATTCTATGAACTCACGACGACCTACCTTAATCCCCACTTGCACTCATCTTACTAATTGTCACACTTACCCTATCTTCAACCTACTAACATACTTACAACCCTTAACTACCTCTAATTCATACGAAAGTACAGTCTTGGCAATGTAGGGGGAAAACTAGTTTGATAACATATTTATTCAAATCATTCAGTTGCACTTAATCCAGTTATTATCATTTCGTCCATCCAAACTCTATGCCCGAAGGCCTAAGATATGAAATCTTCCAACATTACTACTATTATTACATGCATCTAGCCTAAGTCTACTATAATTAACTATAACCTACCTCGTAGATGAATTATGCTGCTATAGAGGGTGGAGAGTTATCCCACGTGCGCTTGGCCTCTTCTCACGTTGAATCCCATCGGGCATACCTCAAAATTGCCCTTATTAAGTGTGGCATCCAAAATCTCATTATTCTAGGAGTTAGGTTTGTTTTGGGTATTTTTGGAGGAAGAGGACGACCTAAGGAGGCTCAGCTGAAAAGAGGGTTTTTAGTAAAACTTGGGCTGACTACTGCCCAAGTACCGCAGCAACGGCTGGAGTACCACTACTATGATGAATCTGCCACTGCAGCGGCAGGCAATAGGCCTTACCCAATTCTTTAATTTTTCAGCCTAATTAATGTTGGGCCTCACTTTTTCTTATAAAATAATTTCTATCAAGTTCAGAAAGAGGATTTTCCTCTTCACAAACTTTTTCTAGGATGATTTTGACATAACAACATTTTGGATCGTTACATTAGATACCAATTTACCCATTGTTCATCCTCGAATGATTACGGAGAGAAAATAATAAGATTCTAGACAGGACCTCAAAATTCATGAATATAGTGGTGTCACAAAGAAAAGTGACCCTTGCTTCTCATTAATTAATCCATCACACCTCACCGAACCCTGGTTAAATTAACTTTAGAGTCAACGTAAATGTCCAATGTGCTCATTAGAGGCCTTTGAATTTTCTAACCTAACACACAAGTACTTATATATATCACAGAAGGATTTACGAATCATATTCTATGTAACAGGTTATTTTAAAATACTCTGGACATCGCAAAATACCGCAACGCACGAAAAATTGGAATGGACGTGACCCTTATGGAATTTGCCACTGCCGCAGTAGAATTACCACTGTAGAGATACCACTGCAGCGGCAGACTACAGCCACAGCGGTACTCCTACACTCAAAAAAGTCTCTCAATTTCTCTTGGGCAACCCTTTTCGATAATTCAAGGTAAATACTTACCCCTACTACTTCTTTTATGTTTATATGGTTATAGAATCATAAAATCTAGAGTAGAATAAGATTTTTTGGTTGGTTTTCTTGGTGCAAATTTGAATTTTGGTAGTGTTCTTGCACAAAATATCGAGCATGATAGATTGTCTTACATCCTCAATGCTCCTACAACGTTCTAGGCGTAAGATTGACGATGCTCATGGTAATTTTAGAGCATGGAGAGGGTGGAAGATGAAGGGTCACCCTTTACAAAAATTTTGGACAATATGGGCTTGATTTTGGGTGTTAATCACCCCCATTTTAGTGTAGAAACATTCCTGCAAACTTTATTAAGCCTGATCTATGCTTAGAACTCAAAAATATGGAGAAAAATTGAAAGTTTGTTATGGGAGGGAGGTTGTCTAGTTGGGAATGATGATACCGCTGTAGTAGTAGGTTGCTGTTGCAGTGGCACCTAGCAATAGCTCCAGGTTTTGAATCTCCTTCCCTCCCGTAGTAACCCGCCTTGGTTTCTAATATTGTATTTGCAATAATTGTAGGACTATCATGGATCACCAACCTCAATACCAAAGATTTACCTACTCCGCTAGTCGTGATCATTATGAGAAGGGGCGACAAAATAGGGGTTTCCTCTGCAAGAGGGGTTTTGCGATGAGGGACGTGAAAGATGAGATACCTAATTTTTATAACCAGTTGAAGACCTTTGGATGGGAGATGCTAATGGAGCCTGTCCCCGAGTGCAACCTGGCCCTAGTCTAGGAGTTTTATGCCATACTCTCGACTGTAAAGTGGTTGGTTCCACTCCCCACCATTCATATTTAGGGAAAGGATATTTCGGTGGGCGACCAGGGTCTTGGTGCCAGAGAGTTATGATGGTAAGGTGAAGTGGTACAGCCTCAAGGTGACCATGAGTACTTATTTTTTGGCAGAGGCTCGGGTATAGCTACAGTTGGTATCCCAGAGGATTCATCCTTCGAGAAATGTGATTGATGTGATATTTCACTAGGCTATGAAGGTGGCTTGTGCACTCATGGGGATCGAGGTGAATGTGGGGGTGCAGATCGTAGATGAGTGGCGACAATTCTATTCCCGAGAGAGGTCTGCGAGGGATCTTTTCTTGCCCTCTCTAATTACCTAGTTGTGCAAGAGGGTGGATGTGCCCAAGGAGGATCATGACACCTTGAAGGAGTGTGATGTGGCATTCAACCCCTTAAGGGGTAGGGGCTCACGAGGAGGAAGCAAGAAGAAGAGGAAGGTAGGGGAGGAAGGTGAGAGTACCAGGGCCGGAAGGAGGAGGAGTCTGCCATCCTTTCTACTCAAGCTCCTGCATCCCTCGGTGGCTGGGATGTAGACCTTGTTGCTGTGTGAGGTTATTTGGACAGGACTCAGTTGCCTCCACCAGGGTTGGCTCCTTTGAGCTCTATATCCCTACTGAATCAGGCCCGGGCCTGTCCAGAGCTCGAAAGGGAGCTAGACGAAAAGAAGAAGAAGCGTCGCTCCCAAGACCACATGTTGGTGAGGATATGGAAAGTTGTACAGGTGATGTTCAAGTGTGCCTCCCCTACTAAGAAATTTCTGAAGCTGTCAAAGAAGGATGTGGAGGAGTTCTCATTCCTTAGCAGAATAGAGGAGGAGGGATCAGACGCCTCGAGCCTCGGAGATGATGCCACCAGCTAGATTCCCCCCTCTTATTTTATTGTTATTTCAGGTTTATGGGTTTTCCCAGTTTGGGGTATGTATCAAACAATTTCTATTTTATTTCTCATATTTTTAGGACATCTACAGTTATCGCTTCCTTAGTAATAAAACTTAGCTTGCTATGCATCTCGAAATTGATTTCTACCTTGAAATATTGCGAACACAGGGTCGTTTTTACCATGAATGCAAAATCACAAAAAAGGAGAGGTCCCTGGCAGCTTACTGCCTGGGGGCCGCTGCAGCGGTACCACAGAAGTGACGAAGATCCACTGCGGCAGCAACGTTACGGTGGTGCCTACCAGTGGCTCTGATTTCCCCCCTCCCATCCTAGGTCCTTTCTCACATGATGCTATCCCTTCAACACTTTTACTGCTTCTACCTCTCACGTCTCATAAATTTTAAAAAATAGAACGCTTAAATTTGTAAATCTAAGCTATGTTAACACACCACTAATCCCTCGACTCGATTAGATACACCAACAATTCTCCCTTCTACTTATCTCAAGTAACTAACCCATACAACACTTCCCCCTAAAACAGCAAAGTACCTCAGTAATTTGTCAGGGTCTATATGAAATCCATGGAGAAATGAGACGTGTCTCAAATTGCGGAAATGAGGATACATCCCTGAGATCACACCGGGCCCTTACGATTCCCGAGTCCCTTTGCAATAATCTATTCCAAAACACACACACTAATCACTAGCACCTAAGGAGTTCAGACATCACACAATAAAGCAATAATATAGTCAATGCGATAACAATCCACATAAGGAATACACGTAGCATTCTATCATAACACACCAAAATATTTAAAACAAAAGTATTTTTCTAGTAAGAATAATCGATCAATTAATGAAAGAGTTACGCTTACCAACTGCACTGACAACTACAATATTTACTACATCAAACCATATAACCACCTAAAAGATGCATGTATCACTCATTCAAAACATAATTCACAACATTAGAATACAAGTCCTACGCCTCTTATTGATCTCTACTGGTTAGGATAATACTATTCCAACCTTCCAAACATTTCTGAGATACCAATTGGGACTAACTAATCCCAATTGTGATTGTTAATATCCCAATTGGAATCTGCTAGATACTAATTGGACTAAACTCGGGGAGGCAACACTAAAATAGCATGATAAGATAGAAGAAAGTGAGATTGATTTCCTAGATGCCTTGTAGCTTCCTACAGATTTGATATGGATGTCAACACATCATTCTGCAGGACTCAACTCGACATTTGATCTTGTATTGGAAGACCGATATCCTGGGCTCTGATACCATCTTATCACGACCCAAATCACGGATCGTATGGGCACCTACCCAACTCTACCCTAGATAGGAGAGCCCTTACCACCCAACCTTTAATCATTGCAGAAAACATTTAAAATAGCTTCAAGTATAAATAATTAAATAAACCTTTTGTTTAAAACACACTTACTACATTAATACAATGCGAAAGTAAATTACACAATTTTCTAAAACCTAATCTAAATCGATACAAGAGTACTAAGTAAAGGACAGGAAAATCTAGGACACAACATCCATGTGAGAGTGAAAGGACAGGAGCTGTTAAAGAGTGATCATCGTCGCTCCTATAGAAACACCAACAGACCTGCAACATGGCTATACCTCCCAAAAGAAAGTATAGTAAGTATAGTATCAGTACAACCTCATGTACTGGTAGGTATCATCGGCCGACCAGGGTTAGAAATAAATAAAAATAAGAAAAAAATTCAGAAGTAGCAAACTAAACCCATTAATTAGAAGGAACATAGCAACCCTTTGCTAATTACCCCAAATAGCAATATGTATATGTATTTGATGCGCAAAACAGCATCAAATACATATACAAATACAGTTAATTACATTATTTTTAGATAACAACTTGAATTTAAAAAGGCAAAAGAATTTCAGCTTCCTTAAATCACATTCACTCAATTAATTAAAGTTTAGTTGAAGATTCTATTTCTAAAAATAGGAAACTTTTTTTAATGAGTTTCAAAACGAAAATAAATCTTTTTCTATTTTTCTTACTTTTTTTTTCTTTTTCAGTTTTTTTCTTCATTTTTTTTCTTTTTCAGTTTTTTTTACTGTTTCTTTTTTTCTTTGCATTTTTTTTGTATAAATCTTTTTCTATTTTTCTCTCTCTTCTTTTTTTTTTGTTTTCAGTTTTTTCATTTTTTTTACTGTTTCTTTTTCATTTTTTTCTCGTTCTTTTTTTTTGTTGTTGTATTTTATATTTATATATTTTTTATATTTTATATTTATTTGTATCAAACTATATATTTTAAATAAATTTATTATTTATATTTGAATAGTTTAACCGTGAATATGTACAATTTATCATTTGTATTTGTATACAAACAAGTATATGTATTAATTGTATTTGTTTGAGTCTAAAATATACAGTATGCAATGTATCATTTAATACAAATATATCGTTAGTATTTCTATGTCAAATTTATCATATATGTATTTGTATATAAACAAGTATTATTTGTATACGTATGGTTCAAGTTGTATAAACATGTATCATTTGATACAAATGTAACATTTGCATTTGTATAATTTATCATTTGTATTTGTATTGTTCAATTTGTATCAATAAAAAACAATTTGTATCAATGAATATAAATACAAGTGTTCATTGAAAGAAAAATAACAATTATTTTTCACTTGTTAAAAATACAAATGATGCAGTCAACTACAAATTCAAATACAAACAAATGAAATTACAAATACAAATACAATATGTGGTCAACTTAAAAATACAAAATAGTTCTTTAAAAAATACAGTGTATCGATGAAAATCGAATACAAATACAAATATAAATAAAATAAAACCACAAAATACAAATACAATGTTCCGTCAACTATAAAATACAAATATAAAATAATTCTTTAAAACACAAGTGTTAATTATATAAAATATAAATGATGGTGCGAACTATAAAATATAAATACAAGTGTGAACTATAAAATACATACAAATACAAGTGCGAACTATAAAATACAAATATAATTTTATCAACAAATAAATTTATGATGGTACCAATACAAATACAATGAGCTGTTGTGATATTTTCATTATCATCCCTGGTTTGAACTCGACGTAGCCATATTTTTTAAAAATATAAAAAATATAAAATAGAATTAAAAAATGAGAAACAAAAAAATAGAAAAAAACCAAAAAGGGAAAAAAGAAAAAAGAAAAAGAAAGAGAAATAGAAGCTAGATAGAAAAGTTAAAAAAGAAAAAAAAAAAAAATTATAAAAAAAGAAGAAAAAACTAAAATCGAAAGAGAAAAAAAATGAAAAAGAAAAAAAAACGAGAAAGAAAAAAAATAAAAAAAATGAAAAATGAGAAAAAAAAAAAAAGAAATAGAAATAGAAGCTAGAAAAAGAAGAGAGAAAAAAAAGTGAAAAGAAAAAAATGAAAAAGAAAAAAAATGAAAATAGAAAAAAAAAAAAAAAAAAAAGGGAAAAGGAAAAAAAAAAAAAGAAAAAGAAAAAAAGGCTAGAGAAAGAAAAATAACGAAAGATAAGGAGCCACTAAAATAATGTTATTTTGCTATGCCACTTAATTTTTTAAAAGTGTTGTTATTTAGCTTAATTAAGAGGTAAAGTTTATTACTCTCTATGCTTTTCCCTAAATAATAGCAACTAGGAAGGAAATCATGGCATCAAGTAAAGTTCTGGTTACTAAGTCCCTTACTCATATAATAGTTGTCATGCTGCCTTCAGCATCTCTGTGACCTACCTATCGTTCAACATTTTTATGTATCTTTGTCCTTTGACAATTTGGCCTCTACTCTAGGTCCCTTAAGTCTTGTCTTACTATCATGACCCCCTACTTTCCTTCTAATAACTACGAGCCATACTACGGTCCCTACTATCTAGCATGCTACAATGACTAGATCAGGTCACACATTTATCCCTCTTACCCTTAATCCTCGAAACACAACCAATTACCAACATCCTCCCATACTCCCATAAATTTACATACATCCAATACCTAACTTACGATTAGAGACAACCGATTTCAGATATTACACTTTACACTAGCAAGAATGCAAGCACAAAATTACACTTTCAACACTTAAACAAATCCTACAACAAGGTTCACCTCAAATTATATGTATAAGTGTACAACCATACGCGTATGATAAATGCATGTATGCAAGATGTACATATCTTTTCTTTCTCATCTCAATATCATCATCATCAACAACATCATTCTTAACATCATCATCGTCATGATCTCACTATCATTATCAATATCAGCAACTCATCTCCACAACATCAAAATATTCACCATCAACATTAATAAAAATGCAATGCAGTCAATAACCACAAGTAGTGGCCGAAAGCAATCACATACACTCAGTTCACATATAAGTACAGAGTCAAGTAAGTCTTTTTGCTACAAATAAACCCCATCGTACCGAAGACTATCCAAACACCTACTCCTACGCCCATATTTACAAATGTATCTGTAAGCCTCTACAAAAACACATAACGTCCGGACCCCAAGAGACAGTCGACAGCTCGCACCCATCGATATACGCTCATACATCGGGTTATCTTTCATACCCTTCTTAGCCACTCCAACTCGGATACTATAACTAACTCTCAACTCTCTCCCTCTATGCTACGATTATGCCCAAGCCACTAAGAACAATGATACGCACCACAGTACGCCCACCCATAGTCTCTTTCTTCACGGTTGTCACCTTAATAGTCTCCAAAACTCTGCTGAACTTCGATGAACTCATGACTACCTACCTTAAGCCCCACTTGCACTCATCTCACTAACGGGTCACACTTACCCTATTTTTAACCTACTAACATACTTACAACCCGCAACTGCCTCTAATTTATACGAAAGAATACTCTTGGCAACGTAGGGAGGGGGTGGACTAGTTTGATAACATATTTATTCAAATAATTCAATTGCATTTAATCCGGTTACTATCATCTCATCCATCCAAACTCCGTGTCCGAAGTCCTAAGACATGAAATCTCCCGACATTACTATTATTATTACATGCATCTAGCCTAAATTTAGTACAATTAACCATAACCTACCTCATAGATGAATTACGCTGCTACGGAGGGTGAAGAGTGGTCCTATGTACTTCTGGCCTCTTCTCAGGTCGGAACCCATTCGAGTATACCTCGAAATTTCCCTCATAAAGTGTGGCATCTGAAATCTCATTGTTCTAGGTGTTGGGTTTGTTTTTGGTGTTTTTGGAGGAAGAGAACGACCTAAGGAGACTCAGCTTAAAAGAAGGTTTTTAATAAAACTCGGGCTGGCTACTGCCCAAGTACCATTGTAGCGGCCCAAGTCTTTTAATTTTTCGGTCCAATTAATGTTGGACCCCATTGTTCTCACAAAATAATTTCTATCAAGTCAAGAAAAGGGATTTTTCTAGTTAAAAAGTTTTTTCGAGATGGTTTTTGACATAACGACATTTTGGGTCGTTACAGGTGGAACCTGACTTTCAGCGAATTGGTGAGCTCTCGTATCATCCAGGAGACTTAGAGTTGATTTTAGCTTTTTCTTAGTTTAGTTTACACATTTGTTGTTGTAAAGGTTTACAGGGCCTTGTCCCGGTTTGACTCCTATGTTTTGTAGTAGAGCTTCACTAGATAACAATTACATAGTAGTTGATAGTTTTTCCATTTATTTCCAGATATGTCTGAATAAAGATTGTCTCTTTCAGATTTAGCCCATTGCTATTGCTTATGTTATGTTTCCACTTCAGTTTTGGTACTTATATTATTATACATGCCATGCCAAGGGTCCTCATAGACTACTAGCGAGCAGCTAGTTATGGCTTACGGCTTGGGTGTAGGCTTGGGTCATGACATCGTACATGCTATGCATCTACACATATGTTAGTCCTGACGTTTTTGTCCCCTTATCCTTATCCCTTACACCACTTGGTTCCCTCGAGGTGTGGGGGGTGCCGTTTCATGAAACTTCCTTCAGGTGTGATCTGTTGGAAGGTTCGCTTGTAACGTAAAACATCACCTTGCAATCTGAAGGTACCCTATCTCTAGAGGTTCCGTCTATCCACCCCTTTCAAGTATCTTTACCCAATACAAGTCCAATACCTTTGGGTCATTTAGTTTACAAAATATATACACAATTTATAAATAGTGTATACTTTATACTAATATACATTTACCATATATACATATAATATACATATTTATACATCGTATATACACACCATATACAATCAAGTGTGGATATAATGGATATTTTAACCATATCTGATAAACTAGATGACTGAATGATATATATTAATTACTAACCCAATTCTAATTGCCTTGTATTTGTTCAGGTAAGAAATTTTAACCAAGAAACATGACAAAACACTTTCCACGAACTTCCATAAGATAATCAGATTTGATTACGAAGACAGAATGTTGTGACAATTTCCTGTGTAACATTATAAGTACTTAAAAGAATTTTTTGTTAGGAATTCAAGTTTTACTGTAACATTAGAATTCAAAATGCTATTAGGCTAATACACGATGAAGGGAAAAGAATCTCTCATGCCTGAAACAACTTTATCTAATAATTTAGAATTTGAAATAAATTGAAATTTACATTAACCTGCACTAAAACCAATTTTAGAATTACAATCTTGTTATAATTAATATATTTTGAGTGTAAATAGCTTTAGGGGCATTTTGGTCATTTTAACCAAAAATAAGATTTATCAACACTTTTTAATCAACATACCAACTGCTTATATGCTACCCTCAGTGATCGGTGTTCTGATAAAGGCCCACTTATAGCTCTAGAGAAATGGTATCGGGTACGAGACGTGAACTGAGTAGAGGTTACTCGAACATTCAGTCGTTACATAAGATACCGAGATCATCACCAGTCGTTACTCAATAATAAAGATGGGAAATTAATAAGCTTTAGGTGTTGACCATATCAGTGATAGGCCCAAGTCCACCGCCATTTGAGTTGACCTGGCCCAATCGTTGTTTCCTATTTTTCCATGTGTTGTAATTTAGTCATTGAATGTAAATATATATAGTTGGATACTTCTAGAAGAATAAGGCAATTTTCATTTTCTAGAATAGATAGACAGATATTTCTTTCTCTTTCTTCTCCAATGGAACCTAGCAATGGCTTCTCTGTATTTTCTCAATATTATCATTTCCATTGACATTTACATGGTATCAAAGCCAGGTTATCGAAATCCCCTTGTCGTCAGCTACACTCCGATCGTACCCTTGATCGATATTTCGAAGTTTCCGATTAGTTCGAAGGAGAATTTATTAACAAAGTTGCAAGATTTCTGTTCGATTGTTGCAATTTTCTTTGTCTTTTAGCTATTATAGTTGTTTCATGGTGAAATCCAAAGGTCTTCCAGATTATTGTTTCTGAAAAGTTTCAGAAATTCAAGATTTTTTCAGCTTCAACTTCTTCGCTTGAGTTCGGGTTTACGAGGCCTTGCTTCTTCGGTATATAGAAGAAGAGTGGTAACATCACTCCTTTCTATTTTCTTGCTGCTATCTCACATTTTGAGTTGTGATTTTGACCTCATGTAGATATGCCTAACGGAGTTAATTCTGCTAATAATATTGGTGCTCAATCGAACATGAATGATGATAATACTGCTAGTTTTGCTCCATTAGTCCTTGATCCATCACATCTATTCTATATTCATCCTTCAGATAACCCTGGTAGCCAACTTGTGGTTGTTCCCTTCTCCGGTTGTGGATTTGTTCTTTGGCATAACAACATGCTTACTTCTTTGTCTGCCAAGAACAAGTTGGGGGTCTTAGATGGGAGAAACCCTCAACCCATACCGAATTCCCCTTATTATCCCTACTGGGAAAGGTGCAACGATATGATTAAGGCTTGGATAACTAATTCTGTCTCTAGAGAGATTGCCACTAGTGTAATGTGTCTTAAGACTGCTAGAGAGGTATGAATGGATATCAATGAGAGGTTTGGCCAATCTAATGGGTCCAAATACATCCAAATTCAGAGGGAAATCAATTCCACTGTTCAGGGTTCATCTGACATAGCTACATATTTCACCAAATTGAGAACACTTTGGGATGAACTCAATTCTTCTTATGTTGGACCGGACTGTACCTATGGTGCTTTACCCAAATTCATAGAGGATCAAAGATTATTTCAGTTCCTTAATGGTTTGAATGAATCATACTCCACTGTTAAGAGCAATATTCTAATGATGAGACCTCTTCCACCTATTAGCAGGGCCTACTCTCTTCTTCAACAAGATGAGAGCCAAAGAGAGGCCCAGCCTGCACCTCCTGGTTTTTCCAGTAGTTCAGCCTCATTCTTTGTTCCATCATCTTCCAACAGTGGTAGATTTACCCCATCATCCTCTAATTCTGCACATAATAATGGAAGATTTGCCCCATCTTCCTCTTATGTTGCACCCACCTCTTCTGCACCCAATAGTGGAAGACAATATAATCCAAAGGTTAATTTTGATCTCAAAAGGAACAACACTTCCCTATTTTGTAGGTATTGCAAGAAACCAGGTCATTCTATAGAGAAATGCCACAGACTCCATGGATTTCCTACATACTTCAAATTCACCAAGAATAAGAGGTCTGCATCTTGTGCTCAAGCTGAAATGAACTCTGGTTCTTCTTCCACTTCAGATCTCCTTCCTTCTGACTCTGTACCACATGGATTTAGGAAAGAACAATATGAGAACCTAATGACTATGTTCCAGCTAGCTCAGATCTCTTCTGGTTCTCCATCTGATACTTCTCTTCCTGATAACACTGCTTATGCATACCTTGCAGGTTTGTTTAGTTGTTATGCTGTGAATTCTGATGGTAATCATGTATGTGCTAATTCACAATTAGGATCAAATCCTTGGATTTTAGATTCGGGAGCTACCAACCACATGACACCTCACAAACATTTGCTCTTTAATCTTAAACCTTTGCCTAAGCCTTTTCTTGTCACTTTGCCAAATTACAAGGTCAAAGTCATATCAACTGGTTCCTTGTTCCTAAGACATGACATCACTTTACGTAATGTTCTTCTTGTGCCAACTTTTCATTTCAATTTAATCTTCATATATCAGTTGATTCATCAACTGGATTGTATAGCTTTCTTTACCAAATACAATTGTTTTCTACAGGGCCCTTCACAGAAGAGGCCATTGGAGATTGGTAAAGCTATTGGAAAGCTATATTACTTACTTCCAGATGTTGATCTTTTCCCTTCATTCCTATCTAAATCTGAACCTGTTCCAGACTCATCTATCATTCTTACTTCCCTCAACAGCTACAACAATACTGTTACTTCCTCTCTTATTCCTGATCTAATAACAGCTGTAATAATAATGTTGATGTTGTTCCCAATGTCTTTTCTTTCTTAAATTCATCATCTTGTAATCTGTTGCCACATGTAGATCCTAATTCTCATTCACTCGCTGCTTCAAATTGTACTCTACCTTTTGTTTTGAATAAAATGGACTTGTTTTGGCACCAAAGATTAGGGCACATGCCCTTTCACAAAATGCAGTCCATTTCATTTCTAGCTGATAAAGTTTCATCTAAACAACCTTTTATTTGTTTTATATGTCCCCTGGCAAGACAATAAAGGTTATCCTTTCCCCATAGCACTATAAACACCACTGCCCCCTTCCAACTTGTTCATATAGACATTTGGGGTCCTTACAATACCAAAACTTATAATGGCTTCAGATATTTTCTAACTCTAGTAGATGATTATTCTCGAGCTACTTGGACTCATTTATTGTCATGTAAAGGCAATGCACTCTCAATCCTTAAGGCCTTTACTACCATGGTTAAAGTGCATTTCCATTCCTCCATTAAAACTTTCAGATCTGACAATGCCTTTGAATTAGGCAGCAGTTCCGAAGCTACTCCCTTTTTTACCAGCCAAGGGATCCTTCATCACACAACTATCCCTCACACTCTGCAACAAAATGGCGTTGTGGAGAGAAAACACAAACATATTTTAGAGGTGTCCCGGGCTCTTCTTTTCCAATCCAACCTTTCACTTTCATATTGGGGTGAATGTTTCCTTACGGCCACTTATTTAATAAATCAAATTCCTTCTACTGTCCTAAATCATCTTTCTCCTTTTAAAAAACTTCATGGGAGTCCTCCTACTTATTCTCATTTACGATCCTTTGGTTGCTTATGTTTTGCCACCACATCTAAATTTGGAAGGGATAAATTTCAGACAAGAGCCACTCTTTCTTTCTTCTTGGGCTACCCTTGTGGAAAAAAGGGTTATAAATTGTTAAATCTTACCACACACACTATATTTTTCTCTAGAGATGTCATCTTCCATGAGCACATTTTTCCATATAAGTCAGATTCTCCATCAATGTTTCCTCTTCCTCCCACTGATTTTGTGGCTATCTCCCAGCCCAAGTGTACCTCTGTTCCCACTTCCATTTCTTTTACTGTCCTTCCTTCTCTTATATCTAATCTAGCTCCAGCTCTTAGGCAGTCTACTCGACCTACTAAACCACTTTCGTACCGCAATAACTACATTTGTTCCTCTGTTCTCCCTTCTCCTGCTTCTACTTTCACTTCCAAGGTTTCTATTACTGATTTACATGTGCATGAACCTCAATTTTACCAGCAGGCAGCTTCACACCCTGCATGGCAAAAGGCTATGCAACAAGAATTTAGGGCCCTTGAAGCTAACCAAACCTGGGATATTGTTCCTCTTCCTTCTCATAAGAGAGCCATTCCTTGTAAATGGGTCTATAAAATCAAGCAGCGAGCTGATGGTTCTATTGAACGATAAAAAGCTAGGTTGGTTATTCGGGGTGACACCCCAAAAAAAGGGATCGATTTTACTGAAACGTTTTCTCCGGTGGTCAAGCTCACTACAATTAAATGTCTTCTTAGTCTTGCTGTCAAAAGGAATTGGACTATTTACCAACTCGACGTTAATAATGCTTTCCTTCATGGTGATCTCTATGAAGAGGTTTATATGAAGCTTCCTCCTGGCCTTACTCTTTCTTTTACTTCTTCTTCACCTCATTTGGTTTGCAAGCTCAAAAAGTCCCTTTATGGCTTGCGACAGGCCTCTTGACAGTGGTTTTCCAAGTTGTCTAAGGCCTTATTATCTCAAGGTTTTCTTTCCAGCAAGAAAGATTACTCACTCTTCACTAAACAATGTTTTGGTTCACTGATTGTGTTGGCTGTATAAATTGATGATATTCTCCTTATCGGAGATAATACTACTGAGATGCTCTCTGTTAAATCTTTCTTGGATAACCAATTTAAGATAAAATACCTGGGTCATGTTCATTATTTTTTGGGGCTGGAA
Source organism: Capsicum rhomboideum (assembly GCA_031232105.1). Lineage (NCBI taxonomy): Eukaryota > Viridiplantae > Streptophyta > Magnoliopsida > Solanales > Solanaceae > Capsicum > Capsicum rhomboideum. Next base: position 39,694,065 of record CP124716.1, read on the forward strand.
GTTTCTCTTTTCCCTCAGGGTTATTTGGTGTGTCAACGAAGTACTCCACTGATCTCCTTTATGAATTTAACTGTCACCACTTCTCCCCTGTTTCTACCCCTCTAGATCCATCTTCCAAGCTCACTTTAGACATGGATGCTCCTGTTACTGACCACAGTACATATAGAAGGCTTATTGGCAAGCTTAATTTCTTACAACATACTCACCCAGATAATGCCTTCTCTGTCCAACACTTAAGTCAATTTCTTCAAAAGCCCCAAGTCCCTCATATGATGGCTGCTATTCATGTGCTTCGATATCTTTTGAATGATCCGGCCCAAGGCATTTTACTGAAGAATGATCCTGATTTGTCTCTTGCTGCTTTTTTGAACTCTGATTGGGCTGCCTGTACTCTTTCTCGTAAGTCTGTTACTGGCTATTATATTTTTCTTGGTGGGTTTCCTATCTCTTGGAAGAGTAAGAAACAACCAACTATTTCTTTATCCTCTGCTGAAGCGAAATATCTGGCTCTAAGGAAGGTTGTTATTGAGCTTTCTTGGCTGATTCGTCTCCTTGGTGATTTGGGCCTCTCTATTTCCAGCCCTGTTCCTCTCTTTTGTGATATTCATACTGCTTTTCACATCGCCAAAAACCCTATTTTTCATGAACGGACTAAACATATTGAGATCGACTGCCACTATGTTCGTGATTGTCTCAATTCCGGATTGATTTCCTCCTGTATTCTAGAATTGCTCGAGAGAGAGGTAGATATTGGGAAAATGAAATAACAACAGAGATTTGAAGCTATCAACCTTCATCTAATAATCGGAGCCTTAGCGGGAAAAGTTATCTGAAATCCAGGACAAGGGTTAGTATTGCGACACTCGGAGTTCGAGAGGAGAAGAGTGAAATTCGTCTAATGAAGGTCGAGAGACAGTTAGATGAACCTAACTTGTTAGATTTTGCATGCAGCGCAGCGGGGCAATCTTGTTAAGCACAAGTAACCGGTGGAGTTAAGGAATCATTGGGGATCACAGTCCTAGTGAATTTCTCTTATTGTTCACAAACTCAATACAACCAGCAATCGTCATTATTACTATTCACTAGCAAAACCCCCCAGTTTTATTTACTTTCCAATTATTCCATCTGGTAGTCTACTCACACTTCGACCTATTCCCTGTGGGATCGACCCCAACCTAGTTGGGTTCTATATTTGATACAGCGACCGCATTATTCTTTTTCAGAGGTATACTTTAGGCAACATCAACCATATAGCAACATCAGATCCAAGGGTGAGCATTCATCTTCTGGGCAGCCATGGTTCTATCATAGTTTGATCTTGTCCACTTGTTTTGGGCATAGATAGTTTTTATTTTATTTCTGGTATTTTTTGTGTTGTACCTATAGACATGTTCAAGTTAGAGTTCAGGCACGATGACATTCAGTTTCTTAGGGCATTGCAGAATTGATGATTTTATTTTCTCATTTAATTAAATTGTTAGAGACATTGTTTCATTAATGGAATTGGTTTCGTTTTTATTTAAAATGGTTAAGTATTTGTTGTTAGTTAGTCAGGTTAGATGGTTCTCCCACTGGAGGGTTAGTGTGGGTGTCACTCACGATGGGTTTGAGTCGTGACAAAGTTGGTATCAGAGCCCTAGGTCTGTTGAGCTCATCGTACCAGAACTGGTTTAGTAGAGTCTTGTAGAATGGTATGGAGACATCTATACTTTTATTCGAGAGGCTACAGGACTTTAGAAAAAATTCACATTCTTCTTTCTTTTGTGCTATGACTTAATTCCAATTGGTATCTGGAGATCCAAATTGGTATTTGACCTCTTTATTCCATATTTTACAGATGGTGAATGCAAGAGCAAACATATCTAGAGCAGAGGTTCCCACACCAACTGTTTTGGTTGTTGAGCCTACAGTTAGGGGCTGAGGATGGGTGAGAGAAAGATGAAGGGAAATAGCCAAGGTAGCACTCACCAGGGGTGGAGCTCGGGTTGCAGCTAATCCAGTTAGGTAGAGATCTAAGTCACCTCCCCCACCTGAAGATCTTTATGATGAAACAATGAATGATGAGATTCCAGAACATGAGGATGCCACACCAGTTCAGAAAGGTGCAGCCCCTATGAAGATGTCTTTTGAGCTAATTAAGCAAGTCTTAGGCTTCTTGAGTAGGTTGGCCAAAATTAGGGCCACGCCTACAGTGCCTATTTACCATCATTCGGGGGTACAACATGATGTTGCGGTAGCCCCTAGGATGGATGAGCTTTTGGGAACATAAGTGTTTCCTCATTCGTTACTGGGTCTTGTTATGAGTGGGAATGAGCATGACATATTATATAAGTTCCTGAAGATGAAACCCTCAATCTTCCTCGATTTTGAGACAGAAAATGCTTTTGAATTTATTATGGACTTTCATGAAAGGTTGCACAAGATGGTATAGTGGAACAATAAGGAGTAGAGTTTGTGACCTTTCAACTGCAAGGAGATGCTAAGCAGTGGTGGAGGGCATATGTGGAGTGTCAATCTTCATTGTTGCTTCCATTAACTTGGACTTAGTTCCACACCTTGTTTTTAGAGAAGTATGTGCCACGCACCTTGCGTGACAAAAAGAGAGATGAGTTTCTTACCCTTGAACAGGGGAACATGACTATTGCAGCTAATGAGTCTGAGTTTCATGCCTTATCCAGGTTTGCTACACAGATACTTAATACTAAGGAGGAGCGAATTTACCATGTTGTTAAGGGTTTGAACACTAATTTGCAGATTTCAGCACTACAAATAACATTATTCGGTAAAACCTTTAGTGAGATAGTGGATTTTGTGAAGAAGGTAGGGAGAGTTAAACAGGATGGTTATGTGAAGATGACTGGGAAGAAGGCCCAAAATGCGGGCAACTTTAGTGAATTATACTCTGAAAGCCACAGTTCTCAAGCCTACCGAGCTCGTCCTATTCATTAAGTCTTGCCAGTTTTGATAGGAATACCGTTAGGGACTTTTTATTGGCCTTCGAGTGAAACTAGCCAAGGGTCTTCATACTCTTATACTTATCGACCTTCATTAGATCAAGCATGTTTTACCTGTTGTGAGATCGGACATTTTAAGTGAAATTATCCCTGATATACAGTCGGGTTTCCAGTGTTAGCGGCTATCCAGTGCCTTAGTTCAGCTAGTAGAGGGTATGGAAAAAGTGGTAGTGATCATCCATAGGGTGTGCGTGGTGGTTATCAGGCAGGACGAGGTGGTAATCAAGGAGGTGGTATCACTGGTAGAGGTGGTGCATATCCTTCTAGGGTAGACACTCAGATTGATGATAGGGCACATTGTTATGCCTGTCCAGGCAAATGTGAGGCTGATGTATCGAATGCGATTATCACAGGTGTTATTCTTGTCTGTGATTGGATGACTTCGATCTTATTTGATCCAGGTTCTTCTTTTTTATATGTGTCTATTAAATTTGCTTTGGGGTTGGATATGGTCTGTGATATACTTGATTTACCTATTTATGTATCTACTCCGATTGGGGATTTTGTCATAGCAACTCAGGTATATCGTGCTTTTTCAGTGATGTTTTTGGGTTTTTAGACTTGGGCTGACCTGATGATTTTAGATATGTTAGATTTTGATATAATTTTGGGTATGACTTGGTTGTCTCTATATCATGTATTTTTGAATTGTAATGCTAAGACTGCGATGTTAGCTATGTCGGGGATGGATAAGCTAGAGTGGAAGGGTGTCTATATGCCTGGTCCATTGAAACTCATTTCTTTTAATCATGCTAAAAAGTTAGTAGGAGGATGTTCGACCTTCTTAGCATATCTCCAGGACACTAGTGCAGAGACCCCATATCTTGAGTCAGTTCCTGTAGAGTGTGAATTTCAAGAAGTGTTCCCTACTGATTTGCCTGGTATGGCTCAGGATCGAGACATTGAATTTGTGTTGATTTAGAGTCGGGAACTCAACCCATCTCTATTCCTCCCTATAGGATAGCTCTTACTGAGTTAAGAGAGTTTAAGGCTCAGTTACAGGAGTTGCTTGATAAAGGTTTCATTTATCTTACTGCTTTTCTGTGGAGTGCTCCAGTGTTGTTTGTCAAAAAGAAAGATAGTAGTCTGAGAATGTGTATGGATTATCGCTAGCTGAATAAGGTCACCATCCAAAATAAGTACCCATTTCCCAGGACAGATAATTTGTTCGATCAGTTGCAGGGTACTTCAGTGTTTTTTAAGATAGATCTAAGGTCGGGGTATCAGCAGTTAATGAACCATCATGAGGATATTCCTAAGACAACCTTTAGGACTCATTTTGGGCATTCCAAAATTTTGGTGATGTCATTTGGTTTGACTAATGCACCAGCAGCCTTTAAGAGTTAAATGAATAGAGTCTTCAAATATTTCTTGGACTCATTTTTCATAATTTTTTATTGACAACATTTTGGTGTACTCTAAGAAGAAAGAAGATCATGTAGGGCATTTGTGTTTTGTCTGGGATATATTAAAGGAGAAGAAGCTTTATGCAAAATTCTCCAAGTGTGAATTTTGGATGTCGTTCGTGTCCTTTTCGGGAAATATGGTTTCTGAAAAAGGGGTCATGGTAGATCACTAAAAGATTGTGGAGATTAAGAATTAGGTTAGGCCCACCTCAGTGACTGAAGTTCATAGTTTTGTAGGCTTGGAAAGTTATTACCGTAGGTTTTTTAAGGGTTTTGCTTCGATTGCTACTCATTTGACGAGATTGACTCAAAAGGAGGTACTTTTGTTTGGACTGGCAAATGAAAAGAGAGCTTCCAAAAGCTCAAGTATCTTTTGACCACAACTCCTATTCTTGCCTTGCCGATTGAAGGTAAAGATTTTATAGTATTTTGTGATGATTCACATTCTGGATTGGATGTTATGTTAATGCAGGATAAAAATGTGATTGCCTATGCTTCAAGCCAACTGAAGGTCCATGAGAGGAATTATCCAACTCATGACTTGGAGCTGGCGGCAGTGGTCTTTGCACTTAAGCTATAGAGGCACTACTTAGATGGAGTTATGTGTGAGGTTTTCACCAATCATCGCAACTTACATCATGTGTTCACTTAGAAGAACATAAATCTGAGACAACAGTGGTGGATGGAGTTGCTAAAGGATTATGATGTTACCATCTAGTATCATCCGAGAAAGGCTAATGTGGTGGAAGATGCATTGAGCAGTAAATATATAAGTATGAGAAGTTTAGCATATTTGAAAGTTATAAGGCGTCCATTATCTAGAGAGATTCAAACTCTAGCGATGTAGTTTGGGGTGTCAGAAAGAGGTGGAGTGTTAGCTAGTGTTGAGCCAAGGTTGACATTCCTTGATCAAATCAAAGATAAGCAGTTTGAAGATGTAAAGATGAATAAGATTTGAAATAAGGTAATATGTGGTGAGGCCCGAGAGGCCACTATTGATGGTAGTGGCGTGTTGAGGGTGAAGAGGGGGTGCCCCATGTTGATGATTTGATTCCTATTCTGCTAGCGGAAGTTCTTGGCTCTAGATATTCTATACATCCTGGTGAAACCAAGATGTATTGTGATTTGAGACAACTTTATTAGTGGCCCCGAATGAAGGACATAGTAGATTATGTGGCAAAGTGTCAGAAGGTAAATATGAGCATCAGAATCCTGTAGGTCTACTTCAGAGAATGCCCAATTCTAGAGTGGAAATGGGAGACGATTGCCATGGATTTTATGGTGGGTATTCCTAAGACCTTGGGACAATATGATTTAGTAGGCGTTTGGCCAGGAAAATAAAATATTTTGGAGTTGGAGTTGGAGTTGGAGTTGGAGTTGAAATTGGAGTTGGAGTTGGAGTTGAAATTGGAGTTGGAGTTGGAGTTGTGTTTGGCCATGAAAATAAATAGTGTTCTTTTTGACTTTTTGTGAGAGAAGTAAAAGTAAAAAAAGTGAAAACAAGAAAAAGTTGTTTTCACTTTTCCGAAAATAAATTTCACTTTAGTGAAATGCATTTCATGGTCAAATACCACTACATTTCACTTTTTTTACTAAAGTGAAATTTATTTTCGAAAAAAAGTGAAAAAAATCCATGGCCAAATGGGCCCTTAATCTAGGTCATCGTTGACAAGCTAACTAAGTCCTCACATTACATTCCAGTCAAGGGGAATTATAATGTGGAAAAGTTAGCCAAGATGAGATTGCATGGGGTTCCAGTCTCCATCATATCTGATAGAGATATGCAGTTTACCTCCAAATTTTGGCACAAGTTGCATGAAGAGTTGGACACTAATTTAGATCTTAGTACTTTCTTTCATCCTCAGACTGATGGGCAATCCGAGAGGAGTATTCAAGTGCTTGAAGACATGCTTCGGGTGTGTGTGGCTGACTTTGGGGGTCATTGGGATCAGTTTCTGCCATTGTGTGGTTTGTCATATAACAATAATCATCACTCTAGTATTAACATGGTCCCATTTGAGACTATATATGGGAGAAAATACAGATCGTCCATAGGCTGGTGTGAGATGGGTGATGTGAAATCCTTAGGCACTGATTTGGTAAAAGAGTCTCAAGAGAAGGTATGGTTCATTCAAGAAAAGTTGTTAGCTTCCCAAAGTCGGCAGAAAGAATACACGGATCGTAAAGTGAGAGATATGTTCTTCAAGAAGGGTGAACATGTGTTACTTAAGGTTTCTCCCATCAAGTGAATGATGTGGTTTAACAAGCGGGGTAAGCTTAGCTCCAAGTATATTGGTCCATTTGAAGTTCTTGATGATGTAGGTCCTTGATGTCGCCCAAAATATGCCTCCTGAGAAGTATAAAGCGGTCGCTGAATCAAATATAGAACCCAACTAGGTTGGGGTCGATCCCACAGGGAATAAGACGGAAGTAGGTTGAGTTCTTGTTCGAGTAGTTGGCAAATAAGTAAAAAGGGGGAAATATTTGTAACTAGTAGTGATCGTAACAAGTGTTGATTCTTTGAAGTTGTTTTCAATATGAGAAATACACTAGGACTATGATCCCAAATGATTCCTTAACTCTACCGGTTATTGGTGCTGGCAAAACTGTCCCACTGCGTTGCATGCAAAATCTGACAAGTTATGTTCATCTAAACGTCTCTCGACCTTGGTTAGACAAATTTCACTCTTCTCCTCTTGGTTTCCTAGCGTCGCACTACTAACCCTTGTCCTGGATCTTAGATAACTATTCCCGCTAAGGCCCAAGTTATTAGATGAATGTTGATAACTTCAAATCTCTGTTGTTATTTTTTTTCCCAAACTCTACCCCTCTCTCGAATAAGTCTAGAATACAGGCGAGTTTCTAACGTTTGCAACAGTTAGAAAATCAATCACAGCGAAGAAAATAACAATACATGCATTCACACCGATTTAGAATTGCTTTGCACTTAACCCATTTCATTAATTCCTCATGGTTCACACCACCCTAGTTAATGAGTTTAGCTACTCATGTTTGAAAGAGCACAATCAGAATTCGAAGATGAAGACATAATTGTAAACTCACAATAATGAAGAAAAACTTAAATCTCAACGATGAATAAAACTCTAGAATCAATATCCCAAGATTACAAAACCAATAATGTGTTTTTGAACTCAAAATAATGAAAAACTATCTCAAAAAAATGTAATTACTAACTCCTGAACATAGGACAATACAAGGGTATTTATAGATACAAGGCTAATCCTATCCTAATCAAAACAGGAGAACAGCGTCGGCAATGTTCCACGGTATCGTGGAACCAAGTCACGCCACGTAGGTGAGTGTTATGGAAATCAGGCTCAAATAGACATCTTCAAAAGTTGACTCACGCCACCCAGTCACGCCACGTGACTGCCTGTCGTGGGAATCAGACAATATTCAGCATCTCTGGAGATGACTCACGATAGCCACTCACGGCACATGAGTGTTGTGGTGGGTCACTCTTTTGGTGAAACTCCTTGTTCTGTTGTCTTCTGAGACTTCATTTTCGGGCGTGATTCTTCTTTTTTGATCATTTTGGTTCAAAACCTGTTTTCCTGCAATGTAGGACAGAAAACACATCATACCAACCAAATACACCCAAGTCATTACATATTTTCATTGTTTTAAGCATCGAAAGTGCCATGTGACCGTGGCTCATCAACACCCTCAACTTAGAACGTTTGCATGTACTCAGGCGAACAAAACAACACAAACATAGACGATGCTTAATTAAGAGAAACCTAAGGGACCTATGGCAGTCGACTCATTGCCTTGAGCGCAAAAACTTTTCTAACCCCTCCTTCTTGCAAATCAAAAACCACAGTGTGTATACTTGCAACATATTATCATGACATAGAAAGGATCAAGTAATGGCATAAGATTATGAACAAACAACTAAGCTTACATGCAAATGATATTATCCGAACGGATAGCAGTTAACAATACAACCCATACACTCACAGTATACTAATGAATCTCAAACTAGGGACTCGGTCAAAACACTCTCTCTCACAAAGAATTTCAAACAGTGTGCATGAAATACAATAGGCTTGCCCTTATTTTCTATGTCTTAGTTGTTCGGACAGTTGGACTAGGATCACTATAGGACTTTCATTGGCTTGTAATGTAGGCTTGGGGACAGGTATGATACATATGGGTATGGTGACTCAACCCTCATTGACACTACACTATTTTTGACTCCAATTTCCAACCATTCTTATTTTTATTCTCCCTTATTCTCCTTCACTTATTTTCAGATTTTGGGTGTGATTTTCTTTATATTTTCAAAACACAATTTTTTTTCTCTTTTTTTCTCCTCTTTTTTTTTTCTTTTTTCTATTCATTTCACTTCTCTTTGTTTTTTCTTTTTCTTCACACCCAAATCTATTTTCTCTCTTTTTCTTTTTCTAACCCCTTCTTCATACCCAAATCAATCTACGCACCCCTATACTAGCCACCCTCAACTTAGGCAATTTTCCTGCGTTGAGGTACACAATGTCCAAGGAGGGACCAGGGCTAATACAGGTTCATTATAAATCAAAAAGGGAAGGTGAATAGGCTGAAGAAAGAAACAGGTCAATTAAGGCTCTAAATTGGGATCAAGGGATACTTACTTCATTTGGTCAGGCATTTAGGCTAAATGTGGACTTATTCAAAAAAAAATGGCCTATGATCCTTTCCTAATCACTATCCTCTAATCTAGGCAAGACTAACCGGGCAAGTTCTGGATTGCACACACAAAGTGAACTAATTAATGACCTCACACACACAGCACTGGGTTATATTATCAACTACTACCTATCTAGTTCATGCAATGCTAGCTACAATTATTTTGCTTATAATACTAATGCCATAACATGATCCAACAGTTGTCACAAACTAACATACTACACACACAATCCAAAACAAAAATTTTCAAGAGGGTTATCCTTTAGACAATCACAAAGCATCCTTAATATTCAAAATACATTCAAAATTGGACTGCACTAAGGTTCCCCTATTTTTCTCCTAATTAAACACAAAAACACATAATAATATAAATAACAACCTAAACATGCTGATTCTACAGTGATAGCACACTCGGGAGAAAAGAAACACGACAACAAAAAATCCCAAGTGGTGGTACACCCCCACCTTCAATGCATAACTATCAATAGAACCAATGCAAGGGAGTGAAGACATACCTGTGGTGCCCTAAGCACCTGAAGTGGGCCCGCCCATAGCAGGGTTATCAGTCTTCCCTCTAGGCTCTCTGCTAGGTGCATCCGGTGCAGGGGCTGCCTGACTGAAGGATGCACTGCGTGCCTTCTGGTCCTCCCCTATCTGGCTAGCATGGTACTCCATCCTAGAGACCTTAATCGCTCTCCGGATATCACCCTCAAACTCATCACCACTATCCACCTGCTTCTCCGGACTACGTGGTCTTTTGCCTCTATCAATGGGAGGCTCCTCATCCGCAAACAAATCCACCTCAAAGGCCGGCCTCAGCGGGCCCAAAATAGGTATAGGTGGTATAATAGGGGCACTACTTGGTGCCAAAGCACGGACCTCCTCTCTCAATGAGGCTACCTCCTGCGACAATGCTGCTATACCAGGACCATGTGAAGAACCCATCCGGGTGGCCATCCGTGCCTCAAAACTATCAATTCGTCCATGCATCTCGCGCATAAACTGATCCATAGCTGCAGTCATATGGTCCTCTACTCTAGCCTCGGAAGCCTCTACGGTGGTTCAAACCCATGGCTTAAGTTGGGATACCAACTTAGCCATCTGGGCCTCGATGTGAGCCTGCCGCTCAAACATCTCAGTCTGCTGATTAACCAGCTGTTGCAGAAAGTCCCTAGAAACTGAAACCATACCAGAGGGAGGCGGTGGTGCTGTAGATCCGGGTATATCATCATCAATAGGGCCAGTGCCCCCAGCCAGTACATGAATAGTCTCTGGTACCCTAACCGGTACTAGAATAGCCATAGGCGTACTAACTGGCTTATCTCTATCTCCAGGCCCTTCAAAAATGGATGCTCCTGATGACCCAGAAGGCTGAGACCTCAGTGGAACACTGGGGGTAGATCCCCGCTGCTGCATCAAACCAATGTCTGCTATGCGTGTCACCTCAATAAAGTGATCGACGGTTGGTAGCGCAACTACACCAGTACTATCACACAGGCCCTGAATCAAGTAGGGGAAAAGGATACTGGTATAGTCACGAAAAGCACGCTCATGGATCTCTCTAACAATGTACCTCATAATATGAATATCATAACCGGCAATGATGCTAGCAACCATAACAGGTCGGTCTAAGGTGAGTGAATTATCCACATTAGTAGGCCCCAACCGATGCCTAACAACCGACCACCAGAATCTGCCAGCAAAATGGAGCATGGACTTCTTTATATCCAGCTTCCTAGTCACTCAACTAGCATCAACCCCATCCTCAGCTATATAACTAGTTATCCACAGCAGCAACTCCAATTTCTGATCAACATCCTATATTTTAAGCCAATTTTTGACAGTCTCCATACAGTGATCAAACTCAGCGGTCATGTATGGTAAGGGATGGGCTGCACCAAACAAGAAACGATGGATGTTCTGCTCAGATATATCGACTCGGGTTCCTCAAACCAAAATGTGAGTCAATAAAGGTTGGTCCCGGTACCGCTGCCCAATGGGTGTACTCAAATCAACAGATGCAGCATATGAGGCATAAAATTCTCAGATCGATTCTGAGCTATAGCAACCAGAAGGCTCGGCCATCCATCTAAACCCATACTGCTCAAACACAGGCCAAATATCAGGCAATGCCTTCAACTCCTTTAGCCAATATCTGGGCTCCTCCATAATAACTCTCCAACACACACGCTCAGCATCCCTGTCATAAAAATCCCGCATGCCCTCAACACATCATCTACGGATATCCCTGTTCTGTGAAGGAGTCGGGGCACTCTGTTCACCAGTGTTCGAAATAGATGTTATAGCCTCTGCTACAGACTCACCCTGTCCTGTAGCATTATCCCCAGAACCAGAGACCGAATCATCTTCCCTCTCCTCAGACTGGGGGGCGGACTCAGAAGACTGAGCAGGAGCAGCCGGCTGGACAGGCTGAAGTGCTTCCCGGGCAGCAGCTTATGCCCGAGTCTGTAATCTCGTGGTACGAGAAACTAATGCAGTATCATCATGTCCAATCTCAAACTCCTCTACGGACCTACTTTTTGCAGATTTAGTCGGTTCATCATGCAAACGGGTTGGTAATTCCAGATTTTTGGTGCGAATTCTGGATGAAGAATCAAGGTAGTTACTTTTGGGGTTTAATTTAGGAGGCATGGTATCGGGTTTGGGTCAGATTTTGGGTATTTGGGTCGGGTTGGGTTTGGATATTAGGTATTTGGGTCGGGTTGGGTTCAGATTTTAGGTGATGAGGTCAGGTTTGGTCGGATTATTAGGTCTGTGGGTTGGATTTTACAACTATTTGGGTGTATGGGTCGGATTTTAGGTGATGAGATTTGGATTTGAAAATTGGGGAGGGAGAAAATGATGATTTAAGAATTTGGTTTTTGGAAATGTAGTAGGGATATGGATTTAAGGTTGATAATGTAGAGAAAATTGGTAAATTGGGGAATTAGGGTTTATGTGTTTAAGGGTTTATGATCTGGTATGAGGGGAAAGGGAATTATATGAAAAAGTTGGATCAGATCGGGTCAGATCTCGGGTATCTGAGTTTTCTGGTTTTCACGATACCACACACTTGACGTGGGTTGACCTACGTCACATGGGTCCTCTACCGTAGGTGAGATTCTGATTTCTGAATTTTGCTTCTGCATTCACGAGACCACCCACATGACGTGGGTTTACCTACGTCACATGGGTCACTTGTCGTGGGTGAGAATCTGAAACATGAAATTTTTTTTTGATTTTTACATCACCACCCACGTGACGTGGGTGGACCTACATCTCATAGGTACCTGGCATGGGTAGTACTGAACCTGTTCAGGTAAATCTTGTGAATTTCAGCTACTTGCTCCTCTAATGCTCAGATCACAACATCCTCAAATCGTGGGTTGCCTCCAAAGTAGCGCCTGATTTAATGTCGCGGTACAACATGGCTAACTTGGATACTCAGACTTCAACAACTAGCCCATGGGTTGCCTCCCATGAAGCGCCTGATTTAACGTCGCAGTACAACATAGCTAGCTTGACTACTTAGACTTCATCAAGCTCAAGCTCCTCACATGTCCTTATTTCTTCCGTGATTCCCACATAATGCTTGACACGCTGCCCATTGACCTTGAATAGAATATTATCATCACCTTTTAGTTCAATTGCCCCATGTGGGAATACCCTGACTACCGTGAATGGTCCGGACCATTTAGACATTAACTTTCCACCAAATCTCCCAGGTGAAACTCTCGTTTCTCAATGCGTCGATCATGATATAATTTCATCTTCTCTTTATATATTGCTGAATTTTCATAAGCTCGGACACAAAATTCATCCATCTCATTCATCTTCTCAAGTCTTAATTTATCCACTTCACTCCAGTCCAAATTTAACCGTTTCAAAGCCCATAAAGCCTTATGTTCAAGTTCGACAGGCAAATGGCAAGACTTTCAAAGAACTAACTTGAAAGCAGTGCGATATGCCCATAATGCATCATCCAATCTTTGAGCCCAATCAGTCCTATTGGCATTAACCGTTTTTGCCAAAATAGACTTGATCTCATGATTTGACACCTCAACTTGCCCGCTTGTCTGAGTATGGTAAGGTGTTGCCACCTTATGTTTAACACCATATTTTTCAAGCAGGGTCTTGAACAGACGATTGCAGAAGTGGGATCCTCCATCACTAATGATAACTCGGGGTGTACCGAATCATGAAAATATGTTCTTCTTCAAGAATGATGCGACACTTCTTCCTTCATAATTGGGGAGCGTAATTGCCTCCACACACTTAGAAACACAGTCAACAGCTACCAGAATGTATTTCATCCCATGTGAGCTCATGAAAGGGCCCATAAAGTCAATTCCCCATATGTCAAACAATTCAAGCTCAAGTATAGTTGTCATAGGAAGTTCGTGTCTGCGTGAGATATTCCCTTGCCTTTGACATTGGTCACAAGCTCGAGCGTAATCATGAGCATCTTTGTAAATACTTGGCCAATAGTACCCACATTGTAAGATTTTATGGGCAGTATGCGCACCTCCATGATGACCCCCAACTGGAGATGAATGACATGCTTCCAAAATACTCATCATCTCGACCTCTTGAATACATCTTCGAATCATGCCATCTGCACATACCCGAAATAAAGACGGCTCATCCCAGAAGAATTTTCTCACCTCATGCATGAATTTCTTTCATTGCTGGTACGACATATCTTCCGAAACTAGATCACTTGCCAAAAAGTTGGCAAAATCAGCAAACCAAGGGATTAAGTCTTGCGATGCTGCCAATACCTGCTCATCTGGAAAAGTATCATCAATCTCAAGATCATCCCTTAATTTAAGCATGGCCTCCTCCTCAAGGCGTGATAGATGGTCAGTGACCTGATTCTCGGTTCCCTTACGATCCTTGACTTCAAAGTCAAATTCTTGTAGTAGGAGCACCCACCAGATCAATCTTGGCTTAGCATCCTTTTTTGACATAAGATATCGAAGAGCTGCATGGTCTGTATGCACAATCACCTTCGTACCAATCAAGTAAGATCTGAATTTCTCAAAAGCAAAGACCACAACCAACAATTCCTGTTCAGTCACAGTATAATTCTTTTAAGCTGGATTAAGCACTTTGCTAGCATAGTAAATCGAATGTAAAATATTCTCACGTCTTTGGCCAAGGATTGCACCCAAAGCCACTCCACTAGCATCACACATAACCTCAAAAGGCATCATCCAATCTGGTGACACAATAATAGGAGATGAAACCAACTTCTCTTTAAGACACTCAAATGCTTTTAGACATGCCTCATCCAACACGAACTTCACCTCTTTCTCCAAAAGTTTGCATAAAGGATGTGCAATCTTAGAGAAGCCCTTGATGAATCTTCTATAAAAGATAGCATGACCTAAGAAACTTTGAATACCTTTCACGGAGATAAGTGGAGGTAACTTCTCAATTACCTCAATCTTTGGATTATCCACTTCAATACCTTTCTTTGAAATCTGATGCCCCAATACGATACCCTCGTTGACTATAAAGTGACATTTTTCCCAATTTAGCACTAAGTTGCACTCCTGATTTATTCTTGAGATGTCTGACCTAATCTCCTTCAGGCATTGTTCTTGACTTTCTGACCCTTTCACCAGTTTATTGAGAAGGGATTCCATTCTTGAATTTCCAGAGTCAGCATCGCGGTTCCCAGGTGGAACATATACGCCACTCTTTTCTCTATAATCATCCTTCCTCCTCCAATCACCGTCATGATCTTGTTCTCTATCTCTATATCCCGACTTGTTGTAACTGTCCCTATAGTAGTTCGGACCTTGATTCCCTTGCCTCGAGTTCCAGGAGTCTTGGTTAGAACCTTGGCCCTTGGCTCGAAAACCCACCACTTCTCGATCCAGATACTTTGCCTCTTCATCAGATTTATAATCTTTATGTCTAGATGTTTTACCTTGTGCACCTACAACATGCACCTTTTCAGCATCTCTAACCCCCATCTGTTTATCCAGAAGACCAATTTCTGTCCGCAACTGAGCGACCTCTTGAGCTACACATTCGTCCAAAGCCCGTTGTACTGCTGAGGCTCCAATAGCATATGTGCCCGCTGGCGTCTCTGCTTCTCAAGTATGCCATCCTCGGTTTGTCTTAGTGATACGATCTAATATTTTTGAAGCTTGTTCCCACCTCAGACTCATAAATGCTCCACCAGTGATAGTATCTGCTACAACCTTATTATTGATGTTTAAAGCCCTGTAGAAGATTTCAAGTAAGTTTCTACCACTCATCCTATGATTTGGTACATTCTGCAGCTTCTTCTTGAACCTTATCCATGTCTCATAAAGTGCTTCGGAATGTAGTTGTCTGAAGTTGTAGATCTCATCCTTCAACTGCAGCTTCTTGGAAGGTGGGAAAAACTTCTCCAGAAATTGATTTTTCAATTCTTGCTAAGTAGTGATGGATCCTCGTGGTAATTCTGCCAACCACAAGGTCCCTTCTCCTGTTATAGAGAACGGAAACAATCTCAATCTAATAGCCTCTTGTTCAACTCCAGGCAGATTATATGAGGTACAGACCCCCCAAAAATTTCATTACGTGCATGTTTGGCTCATCAGTAGGAAGACTGACAAACACACCCTTCAAGTTTAGCAGGTGAATCGTGGCACTGGTAATGTCAAACTTAGTTCCGGGAGGTAACTCAGGTGGAATAATGGCACTAGTATCTATTGGCTTGAAGTAGGCCATATCTTCTGCCTCAGGATTAGCATTAACTGGTACATGCGGTCTTTGAAGTAGTTGTTGAGCTCTCAATCTTGTTTGTCTCTCTTCAGCCTCAGCTAGTCACTGAGCTGCCTTTTGCATAGCTCGATTATCTCTCTTTGCTTGTCTAAGAGCAGCTTGTCTAGCATGTTCTTCTCGTGTCAATCGAGCAGTAGTTTGATTCGCTGTTTCATGACCAACCGACTAAATTGGTTGATTATGAACGTCTCCCATGGGGGCAGGATCCTTAACTTCGTTGGTATTCACCATTCTTCGATTAGCCCTCAAATTCCTTTCTATTTCAAGATCAAATGGAATTAGGGGATTGCCTTGACTCCTAGTATTGGGCATACACCGGCGTGTGCCCTTAAAAGTATAGATAAACAATACCAATCAACTCCAACAAATAAACTAATCAACTCCGTAACCGTATTCCCAGGCAATGGCGCCAAAATTTGATGTCCCCCAAAATATGCCTCTTGAGAAGTATAAAGCGGTCGCTGAATCAAATATAGAACCCAAATAGGTTGGGGTTGATACCACAGGGAATAGGCTGGAAGCAGGTTGAGTTCTTGTTCGAGTAGTTGGCAAATAAGTAAAAAGGGGGAAATATTTGTAACTAGTAGTGATCGTAACAAGTGTTGATTCTTTGAAGTTGTTTTCAATATGAGAAATACACTAGGACTGTGATCCCCAATGATTCCTTAACTCTACCGGTTATTGGTGCTGGTAAACCTGTCCCACTGCGTTGCATGCAAAATCTAACAAGTTATGTTCATCTAAATGTCTCTCGACCTTAGTTAGACAAATTTCACTCTTCTCCTCTCGGTTTCCGAGCGTCAGACTACTAACCCTTGTCCTGGATCTCAGATAACTATTCCCGCTAAGGCTCAAGTTATTAGATGAAGGTTGATAGCTTCAAATCTCTGTTGTTATTTTTTTTCCCAATCTCTACCCCTCTCTCGAGCAAGTCTAGAATATAGGTGAGTTTCTAACGTTTGCAACAGTTAGAAGATCAATCACAGCGAAGAAAATAACAATACATGCATTCACACCGATTCAAAATTGCTTTGCACTTAACCCATTTCGTTAATTCCTCATGGTTCACACAACCCTAGTTAATGAGTTTAGATACTCATGTTTGCAAGAGCACAATCAGAATTCGAAGATGAAGACATAATTGTAAACTCACAATAATGAAGAAAAACTTAAATCTCAATGATGAATAAAACTCTAGAATCAATATCCCAAGATTACAAAACCAATAATGTGTTTTTGAACTCAAAATAATGAAAAACTATCTCAAAAAAATGTAATTACTAACTCCTGAACATAGGACAATACATGGGTATTTATAGATACAAGGCTAATCCTATCCTAATCAAAATAGGAGAACAGAGTCGACAATGTTCAACGGTATCGTGACTTGGTGTCGTGGAACCAAGTCACGCCACGTAGGTGAGTGTCGTGGAAATCAGGCTCAAATAGACATCTTCAAAAGTTGAATCACGCCACCCAGTCGCGCCACGTGAGTGCAGTCATGCCACGTGACTGCCTGTCGTGGGAATCAGACAATATTCAGCATCTCTGGAGATGACTCACGGCAGCCACTCACGTCACGTGAGTGCTGTCGTGGGTCACTCTTCTGGTGCAGCTCCTTGTTCTGTTATCTTCCAATACTTCATTTTCGAGCGTGATTCTTCCTTTTTGATCATTTTGCTTCAAAACCTATTTTCCTGCAATGTAGGATAGAAAACACATCATACCAACCAAATACACCCAAGTTATTGCATATTTTCATTGTTTTAAGCATCGAAAATGTCATGTGACCATGGCTCATCAGTCCTGTTTTTCAGGAAAATGGTTTCGACTATCAAAAATTATTTTTCAAAACTTGTTAAAGATTCAAAACAATTTAAGCAAAGTAAAATTCGTCACTTAATTTGATTAAGGAAAATTAAGAAAACATTTCAAAAATTTTAAAGACTTAAAGCAGAAAAAATCTTTAAAATTTCAGAAATCTGAGCAAGAGGTTCATAGTAATATTCTTGGAAGGGTTTTAAGGCACCAAGAATATTTGCTAACTTACGGTTATCTGGACTATTTAAAAATAACTTCATTGACTAACTTTAGTGGAAAAGGAATTCATTTATTAAGACCATTTAGAAAAAAAGGTTTAAACATGCATAAGAAAATGACACAAATTGATTTCTTGTTCTTTAAAATAAGAAAATGATAAGATTGAATTATACAAAAAGGATTTTTTGTTTTTAAAAAATCATAAGAGTCGAATGAAACTTGTTTTAGCAAAAACAGACTTATAGCAACTCGCAATGGGGAATTCAACCAAGTTATTTAATCTAAATGTTAGAGTTAATACAAAAACATCAGAAAATAACATTTACAAATAAACTAAGAAGAAAGGGAAAGAAATCTGGGCTACCAGCCCAGCCCATTTTAACTGCTGCCCCAATTTGGAATGGACTTAGGCCCATTTACTGTTTGCATTCTTAATTGTATATAGTTTCGATACTGTATGCATGCTTGTATATTTGATCAATCTTGTCTTCCACCTGTTTTTTTGCTTCCCTTTCATACTTTTCTGTGACTTGTCGATGTATTTCATTATTTTCAACCTATATCCTATGTATATAGACTTGTATACTTTTTGTATACCCTACAAGACAGTCCCTTTGGACTGGAATTTCTGGGCCTGGACTCGATGAGGAGATGGGCCTCTTTGGCCCATTAAGGAATGAAGATGGAAGGAAGTCCATTTGGACTCGGGAAAAATTTCACATACAAAAGAAAAAAAGGATAAGAATAAGAGTTTAATTAATGCAAATAACACTGATTTTCTATATAAACTTGTCACACACATATTAAACAAGATAAATAAATTTATATTCTAAAAAGATCAGTAATCAACAGATCCTAAACCAATTTCTTTTCGAAAGAAACACACTTACACATGATATCTAAAGGAAAGAGAGAAAAATCACCATTA
Organism: Capsicum rhomboideum; assembly: GCA_031232105.1. Taxonomy (NCBI): domain Eukaryota; kingdom Viridiplantae; phylum Streptophyta; class Magnoliopsida; order Solanales; family Solanaceae; genus Capsicum; species Capsicum rhomboideum. The sequence continues at coordinate 39,712,925 of CP124716.1, forward strand.
AAATCATGAGCTTTATTATGTCATCCTCTCTTTGACAAATTGCAATTAGTGCTAGCCAAGAGGTTCCTTGAGGGATTATTAACTCACAAATCCAAAGCAAAGCAATTAAGCAATTCAATATGACCTTTACACTTAACATATTAGGGATTTCAAAACCAAAAACTAGACAAACTTAAATGTCTTACACCACATAGCATTCATTTAAATTTCAACCTACTGGTTTAAACAAAAATCAAGAACTTAGATGAACTCACACTATAGATGAAATAGTCTTTCAGATTTTAGGGATTCAAGAACATGATCCTATGCCTTTTATGTTTCACCACATCTACTTATAGTGTTTCATAGCTCAAAAAGGGTTCTGCCAGAAAGCAAAAATAAAGAGATAAGACTGAGAAGCAATAGAAAGGCCTGAACATACTTCAAAGGGGAAGGGAGAAGCGAAGGACTGGAATGAGCAATACATTGATCCTAGAACTAAACCAAACTATTCAAATCTATCAATGTACCTAGGAGCACTCCCAAATAACTCAAAAAGAAGTCTTTGGAGAAAAGATCTCAACTTGAATTTACTTTCTCATCCTTAAACTCAAAACTGAAATTTGAAATGAAGTCAAGTCATGGACAAGACTCACTTATAACAAATTCTCTTATCTGCTCCTTCTCAAATCCACTTTAAGACTGTTACAATGAATCAACAAAGAGGTTTGAGTATGGTGTTAACAATTTCCAGCAAGCCAATAATCTTAACTCATCCTCACCTTTTCCTTAACTGGTCATGTAAGTCTATGAGTCAAGTGGTCATGGAAGGTTTGTAGGATTGAAAATTTCATGCTATCGAGAAGTTCATGCACCCTTATTAATATCATGAATCAAAGGGTAACTATCCATTTTAACACATAATCAAAGAGAAGACAGAACATAACCATTACAATCAAAGAAAAATAGTAAACTTTAAGAGCTCATTTGTTTAATCAAGCGAAAACTGGTAGAAGCAAAAAAAATATAAACAACATGAAGATAACTCCTATATGTTGCTAATAAAAGGAACAACCACCGATAGAGCAAAATAGACATGAACAAAATCCACAACCAACACAAGACAGCATGAACAATGACTCTGAATAGTCATCTTAAAGAATGAGGAAAGAAGAAACTTAAAGAAGAGAATACTTTTGCATCAACACACAAGCAGAATAAGATAAAATTGAAAAGAAAATAAGAAATTATAGTCAGAAATAGAAAATCAACCAACACTTAAAATAAATAAGACCATTCTCATTCTCACCGCTAATGTGAGATTCAACTACTTAAAAAACTATTATTTTGATATAATATCATATTGAAATTAAGACTAATAAAAACATGATACTGAAATACTACTACTAAGATCAACGCAACAAGAAATACACAAGTATCTAGAAATAAATTCAGAGGAAAATGTAAAATTAACGAAGAATTTACCTTTTTTAGGTCAGGAAACCAAAACTACGAGCTCGTTGGGATCTATATTCCATAACCGAAAATAACCACTCGTCTCTTAGCCAGAATCCAATGCTCAACGGAGTCTTATAAGGATTCTAGCCTAGAAACTTTTAACTTAGCAAAGAAAATCTTCTTTTAATAATTGTTTGATTTTTTGTTTGAATGATTTTTTTCTGTTTTTCAAGACTTGCCCTCAACAATGGATCGTGGAGGGTATTTATAAAGAAAGAAATTGGGGAAAATGGAATTGCTCCATCGGTGTGGGATAAAATCCTTACTGAAAGCCCATTGGATGTGAGATTTGTGAGTTGGCGTACGAATTCATACTGATTTCAGGAGGAATCCAAGAATTAGGGCAAAATTAGGATTGAGGATTTAGAATTTTTCAAATTTGAAAAGGAATAAGATTTAATTCTAAGAATATTCCCTATGGATAAGGAATGGAACGTTGGGGCTTATATAATTTGTATAATTAAATGAATTTGAAATAAAAAATTGAATGGAATTTATGGCCACTACCACGTAATAGCATCTGGAACCTTCTCCTATATTACCGTCTCTGCCTTGCACGAGATTGTGCATGAAAATGATGAGGGAAAGGGGTGACAGTGTTAGGGTTCTGGGGATTTAGGGTTTTTAAGATTTTGGTGTTGTGGTCGACATTGTTGTTGTGTTGTTTAAGAGTGAAGAGGAGAAGAAGAGAGTATATAAGGGTTTGGACCGGTTTTGGTTAGGCAAAAGTGGGTTGTGTAGTTGATTAGGATTTAAGGGTTGGCATTAGTCCATTTAAGAAATAGTCAAATCCATTTAAGAACTAGCCAAATCGATTTCAAAAGTGGTCAATTGCATTGCAATTGTGGTCAAATCAAATTACAAACACAACCACATTTAGTAATTGACTTGATTTAATCAAAAAATTAAAATGAATTGACATCTAATTCAATTACGAGCTTTTTGATTTGAAAAAATCAAAATAATTCCCTCTTAAAATTGATTTATTTTAAGGCAGAATATATTTAAACCAAATTGGCCTCAATTTAATCAATTTTCTAAAGGCGAACCTCGATCAATAGTTGATTATTGATAAGACAAATTTTATTAAGTAACAAAATCATATGATCCCTTATTTTAAATATAGGAATGCATAATTGTTACTTAAAACTCTAAACTTATCCTGAAAGAATTCTTCATTCTGATAAAGCAATTATTTCAATTTTATTCAAAACTGAAGAAGCTCAAGATTAAACTAAATTGTGAAGGACAAAAATTAGGTGTCAACAATTGGCCCCTCTTTTTGGGTAGGGTAAATGCAAGTAATCCTGGACAAAGGGAGTTTGGCGTTCCTAATTTTGTCCGACCATAGATTTATCTCTTTAAGGATGTTGGTTCTCACACAAATTACAAGGACTTATGGCTGGATCTTGGTATTGGGTTTCTTATATATCTTAAGTTACATGATAATTCAGGCTACTTGTAGTTCATAACGCTTGATTTTAAGCATGATTTTCAAAGAATTCAAAAATTATTCTGGTTTCGAATTATGGAGAGACCAGAAAGCTGGTGAATGAGAAGATTGGGGGTGTTTGGAATACAACTGAGTTTTCAGCATAGAGACCAACCTATATATCCTTGAGAATCAGGGAATCAAACTGCTTGTAGTTTGACTTGATAGGTAGAAAAGGTAGCTTTTTATGCTAAGGCAACCTTTGGCTTGGGATGGGTGATAAATAAAGTAAAATATGGAAAAGAGTCTTATAACCTCTTAACCGTGAATGTAGGTTCCTTCATATCCATAGGTTAGATTTTACCTAGACATAGTTTCCAAAGCTCGAGGTGTATTGTCACCCAGATTTGAAGGAATGGGAAAATTTGCTTCCAGTGCGAAGTTTAGAAATACTCTAGTTACGAAACTGAAACCAAAAATATCCCAAATACCCACATTCCTTCTGATAGGGGCGTGGTTTGATAGCGGTGGAAGTTATCCTTTAGCTTGCATCCAAAGAGTTTGGTATTCCTCTTGGGACTACGTCCCAGTTCATAGCTAAGAAAAAGTTCCTCGTTGTGCTGCGTCCTTTTTGGAGTTGTCCGCACCTGTGGTTTTTTGAGATTTTCATCCTCTCAGATGCTCTCGACAACATCTTGAAACACGATTGTTAGTATTAAAATAATCTTACGTGGAGCGATAGTGTCTTCACCGCAACTCCATATTGTGCTACATCCCTCTTGGTGCAACCTGCATCATACTCTATATATGACACTTTCTTCGATAAATTTGTTGATTCCTTTTATCTTCTTAGATGACTTTTCTTGTATAAAATAAACCTTTGGTTTTGGTTTGAGAATTTAATCCTCTCGGATGCTCTCGGCAAAATTTAAAACAAGAATGTTAGTAGAAAATGTAATTCATGAATGGTAGATAGTTCTTTCACCATACATTCACGTGGGTTGATTTATGAAAAAGTAATGTCATCCTCTCTTGTACCTATTTTTAAAGATAACAATTTTTCACAATAGTCGACACAACAACTCTCTTAGTTGTTGGATATGATGGCCCTCTTGATGATAGAATATTTTATCAAAATAGGGTGTCTCTCTCAGTCATCGACATCATTTTGAGTAGAACGGTCCCTGCAACCGCCTATTGATCATATGGATTTGGGTAATTCTTGAGCATCATCTGTATTAATATGACTTATAGAAACCCCTAGAATTTTTAAACTTTGAGAATCTTTCACATCATCCAACTTTGAATAAGAGGTGGTTTACAAATGTCCCTCGAATTTTCATCTTTCAAGTAATCTTGTACATCATCCGACTTTGGATAAGAGGCAGCTTACAAATATCCCTTGAATTGTTAGCCTTTGGGTAATCCTGCACTTTTATCTATTATCGAACACACCATGACTTACAGATTTCCCTTGAATTGGCAGTCTTTGGGTAGTCCTGCATATAATCAACTTTAGATATGAAGCGGCTTATAGATATCCCTTGGACTGTCAACTTTTGGTAGTCTTGTACATTATTCCAGTTCAGATAATTTTATGACTTAAGAACGACCCTTGGACTATCAACCTTTGGGTGATCTTGCACAGTATCCAATTTTGAACATCGTTGCTTCTTACAAGCAACCTTTAAATCATCAACTTTTAGGTATTCTTGCACATTATCCCATTTCAGACAATGCAGCTAGCAGATATCCCTTAGACTGCCAACTTTTGGGAAATTCAATTCATCATCTGATTTGGATGGCGATTGATATACATTTCTAGGCCTGTCCAACTGTAATAAGGTGGACGGCTTAATAATCCAACCGTAACGGGGTGGATGGCCCGATAAATGTCCAACTGTAACAAGGTGGACGACTAGATAATCCAACTATGAAAGGGTGGATGGCATGATAAATGTCCAACTATAATGAGGTAGATGGCTGATAATCCAACTATAATAGGGTGGATGATCCAATCATCCAATTGTAACAAGGTGGATAGCTTGATAATACCCTTGATGCCAGAATCGATTGTCTATGCACTAAATTTTATATGAATGCTCAAATACCCTCTACACTAGACTACACCATCTCTGCGCTTTTAGGGATGGCATGATGATGGCCCTCTCAAAAATAGTATGCAATCGCCCTTTTAGCAATGATATGCAATGGCCCTCTCAGCGTGCCCCTTTTGGCAATGATATGCAATGGTCCTCTAGGCATAGCCCTCTCGAAAATGATATGTAATGGCCCTCTCAGCAATAATATACAATGGCCCTCTCGGTAATGATATTATACAATGGCCCTTTTGGCATGGCCCTCTCAGCAATGATATGCAATGAACCTCTCAGTATGGCTCTCTTGGCAATGATATGCATTGGACCTCTCAGCATGATATGCAATAGCCCTCTCAGCAATTAAAGAGATATCACCTTTATCATTCTGTTGATGTATCAGTTGCTTTGCTATACTTGCGTTTGAGGTAAATGATTAGTAGACACAATGTCTCTTTTGTTAGCGACTATCATCAAATTTTGGGAAAGCTTTAAAGAAAGTATTCACAATATAAATGGCTTTGTTTTAAAATATCATCCTCTTTTCGAGGTGAATAGCTAAACAAGAGGTCATTTTAGAGGTAAATAAATGGTTGAACCCCATTTCTAGGGATAGCTATAAATACCCATTTCGAACATTATATGTTCATCATGACAGATTAGAAGAGGATGTCCTTGCTCTCTTTATCAGGTGATATCTTTGACCGCTCCATTATGTCGACTCTTTTGCATGTACCTGCACTCAAGATAAACGGTTAGTAGACAAAATGTCACTTTTTTTAGCGACCACGGTCAAACATATAGAAAGTTTAAATAAAAAGTTCATAAAATAGATCGAAAGACTTCGTTTATCATCAACATCCCTTTTAGAGGTGGAATAGATAAATAAGAGGTCTTTCAAATATAAATGAATTGTTGAACCCTGCTTCCGGGGATAACTATAAATCATTTTCGAACATGTGGTCATTTTGATTCTATGATTTGCTGGGGATTGAGAAGGATGTCATTATTCACTCCTCATTCGTCTATCCTTGTAACTACAGAAAGCTTGTTAGTTAAGGAGATCTTTGCTGTTTTTGGCTTTTTCCCTTTGTCTTAGCTCCACTTTGCCAACTTTGGGTATTCAGCTTCATTTTATTCCCTTTTTAGTAGAAAGATATTGTTGATACTTTTCATTCTTATCAAAACCTACTTCCATAGAAAATTGTTAGTTTTTATGAAAATGATCTGTGTTGACCTCCTTTGAATTTCTGCTTCCTTCTTGCCATTCTCCGAGTTCTTATCATTTTTGGCTGCTTGTCATCTTCTAATGCTTGCCTCAACTCCCCCAATCGGTAGATGTAAGACATAATTAGTTTAACAATTTAAAGGAGAGGGTTTTTCAAATAATCTAGTTTATAAAAATCTAATTTTGGAAGAAGATTATGGAGTGGATCTCTGCCAATTTTGTCATGTCATGTGCCAGCTCAATAAATGTCCTTAATTTGATTCTTTGACATGTGGGACATTTGTTGACTAGCTCTATAAATCTTTCAGTGTTGTAGTTGGGGAGTTTTTTTAAGTCGACTCTGATCTCTTGGTGTTGGGGAGTTAATGAAGCTCGGTGAAAATTTTAAGGTCCTCCTCAAAATTTTTGTCCCAGTTAGACACCTTGAGGTAAATCCTGATTTTGTTAATATAAGAGTTGACACCCTACGGGGGTCTTAAAATCCTCTTTGGTGGCACTCTTTAAAATGATCTCCATTCTGATATGCTGACAGGTGATTTTATTCTTTGGAATTTTGGAGATTTCTTCTCAAAAATTCTGCCTCAACTCCATTTCTTTGGGTGAATGTGACCGAGCCATTAGGGTGCCTATATATCCTGTTGAAGCAGGAATCAGGTCAAACATTGTTTCTCCAACGTAGGAGAAGTTGGGATTTCCTAATGCTGAGGAATTCTCAGGGTTTAAACTTATGAATGAAGCTCTAGTATAAATTTTGAGGTCCTCCTCAAAATATCTGCCCCAGTTAAATGCTTTATAGACAAATCTTGAATTGTTGACTATGTGGGGATCTTGAGACTCTCTTCAAAATTTTCTTCAGTGGTTTTCCTCAACACGATTTTTATTCTGACTTGTTGAAGAATGATATTCTCCTTTTGAATTTTCAAGATCCCTTTTCAAAAATTCTTCTCCAGTTTCCATTTCCTGGGGTGATATGACCGAGCCATTGGGGCGCGTACATATCCCGTTGAAGCAGGAATCTTATCAAACATAGTTTAGGACTATGAAGGGGAATATAGAAAATACTAAAGGGGTTAACCAAAGCCGACATAGGCCACCTACGTATCCCATTCTTGGGAATTCAGGTCAAATGTAGTTCGTATAAAAAGGGAAGGGGAATGTTAAACTATTACAAAGTGTAGAGACTATTACATTCAGAGAGTGCGATTACATAAAGAAAATGCTATCTTCAGACATATTAAACTATTACAAAGTGTAGAGACTATTACATTCAGAGAGTGCGATTACATAAAGAAAATGCTATCTTCAGACATAGTATCTCTTTACTGTATTAGAGTCGATTGGCTTGGGCAAGTCCTGGCCATCCATCTTGGATAGAATCGGGGATCCTCTAGATAACACCTTGAGGATGACATGGCACCTTCATTAATTTGTTGCAATCTTTTCTTTGTGCTTATCTCGATGGGAGGAAGGCTCAACTTTCCACTTCCTGAATTAAACTCTGAATCAATCGATAACTTGTGGGAAATGATGCTTGTACTCAATTTTGGTACATCATCATAAGACCGGGAGAATATGTCGATGTATTCCTTGAGTGAACTAATAAGCTTTCTCTTTCCTACTTTTTTTAGATGGACACCAATTGTGGTCTTCTTTGACTTCACCATTGTCTCCCACATTAACTACTTTGGTCTTTTCTAGGTTGAGCTTTTCATGGTTCTCAAAATATTTTTAACTCTTCTATTGACTATTCTGGGACCATTGTCTCCCATTCGTCATTATCTTCCTTGATTTGTTCATTTCACTCTTGACATGACACTAGAAGGTGTTAGATCATTATTACTGTTTTCATAAACAAGACAAGTTAGATAATAACATGTAGATAATAAAATAAACAGTAAATATTTTTGCAATAGGGGGAGGCTTTTCATTAAATTTGGAAATATTTACAAACTCTGACCATGGCCCATATGAGTGCGGGTCTGTGCCTTTTGTAAAGCATAAAAATCAAATGAAAAGTAAATAAACTTAAAGAGTGAGTCTCGAGCCTTATTTGGACTACCACTGATTTTGTAGAAAATTACATTTATATTTTTATCTACCACATTGACCGGAGAGTCATGAGTAGAGTGGAAGTCCAGTTCAGCAACTTTTCCCCTAGTTCAGCTTTCTTGATTCCGGCTATCTTGGAGGACTCTTCTATGATAGCATCACACTCTTTGAACAAGTTCCCTAGTCCATTCTCAAAACTATCGTTTGCAGGTTTCACACATATGGGAAATAACTGGTAGAGGTGAGGAAACTCTAAACCCTTTCCTTCTCAGCATGTACCTCAATATGTACTTGAGTAATCGCCTTGGGATTTTGATTGGCTAAATAATGCTGTCGGAATTCATTCCTAGGATAAATCCAGGCTCAAAGCCACTCTTAGGATAATAGTGGCCAATATCTTGTGGACCGAGGGCATTGGAATTTGAGGAGTTGGATCTCTCTCTGTAGAATTCACAATCTCAACAGGATAGAAATCACTCCCATTAAGGATATCTTCAATCACGGGAACATTTTTTGAAGTCTAAATGAATAATTTACCAAGCTCGAAGGGCCAACATAAACCATACACTAATGTTTGAAAACCTCTAAACTAAATAATATAATCTCTCGAGACAAGTCCCCTGGCTAACCTTAAAACAATGTTTAAAAGTAAACAAAAATGAGCAACTAAACTAAGTCCCAAAATAATGAGGACTCACCACTACTGGAGTTTGACCTAATGGACAACTAGCCATGTGCGTGAGAGTGAGCGCGTGAATCTATATCTCATAAAAAATATAGGCAAAACAAGTATGTGATTAGTACGTTTAAATGTACTGAGTATGTAGGGAATAACCAAATGTCATAAAGACATAGTATTAATGTGCATTAATATAAATGAAAAGAACTGTAGATTTCATAAAGATCATAACAACTAAAAGTAAAATAGTTTAAAGACCATAAATGAGTTTTTCTGAAGGACAATGCATATGTGAAACCATATTTTCTGAAAATCATATGTAAAAGGATGCATATCTAAAATCATGCTATCTGAAATCATAAAGTATTCATATCATACAAAAATGTATAAGGATCATATCATGAAAACCATAAAGGTGAAGTTAAATATCATAAATGAGAGTTTCTTATAACTGACATAAATCGTGTGAGCATCATGGAGTCCACTGTCATACACCTAAACTAAAAAAGGTTATTCTAACCTGCCAAAGTTAGAACCATAAATGTAAGGATCCTAAAGATGCGCCTAAAAAGGGGTAAAAGTGTCAACCTCAACTAACAGAAGACCCTTATCCTATGGTGGCACGTAGTTTTGGAACTCAAATTTATTGTGAACCTTTCTTCTCTCGATGCTAAATACTACTCTCAAAACTAATTCATAACATATGCTCAGAACGTACATAAATCATGCTTATTCATACATAAAGCTTAAAGCTTTAAAAAGATTCGTATTTCATAGCTATCATGGAATTTCCCCTTCTTTGGGTTTATTCAAGTTTCTTGAATATTAATAATGTCATAAGGTTTCTAAAATCATGCTTGAGATATCAATTTCAAAAAAAAACAATATTCAAGAATCATATCAAGAATTGTAGTTCAGAAAATGTAAATGCAATGTTTATAGAATTCATAATCATGTTTAAAAGAATCAAGTGGAATATGCTTCATAAAAAGATAAGTTTAAAAGTGGGTTTATAAACCCTAATCTTAGACTTAAATTCATAAAAAACTAAAAGTTTTGGACATGGAGATGAAAGGAAAACCCCATTAAAGTCCTACATACCTCAATTATTTTCCAAGAAGTCAAGGAAGAACCCTAATCTGAGGAAGAATCTCCAAGAATTCAGTTCTTAGAATCTTGATTGAACTTTCTTGAAAATCCTAGCTTATAGTGTAGGATTTCATTAATAATCCAGAAAAAGAATGATTGAAATACTAGAAATTGCTTAGAATTGCATGGGAGTAACTTACCTTAGGATTGAAGGATGTGGAGAGGATAAAATACCAACTTGTGGTTGATGGGAAATAGAAAGAAAGTGGAAAAAGTCGAGAAAATAGCCTTTTAATGAATCCATTCGGTGATCTAGAGGTGAGCTCGCCAAACTATTCGGAGGTTTTCCAAAGTACAGCCTTAGATCACCAAAATAAACAGTTTTTGAAGGTTTTTGTGCTAGTTTGGCGAGCTAGTTTGGCGCATCGCCAAACTGCTCTTAGCACTGAAACATTTTAGTAAATCGACCATAACTTTCCACTCCAAAATCGGATTAATGAACCGCCGCTGGCATTGGTAAGAACACTCAAAGACCTTTAATTTGGTGGATCTTGAGCTACAAAATGCTTCATATTCTATGGGTTATGCTCATTTGAAGTTGAGCCTAGTAGAATCTTATACGAAAACTCAATCGGTAAGGAAGCTTTCAACTCAACTTTGAGCTAGGGGTTTCCTATGACCTTAATTCATATCCAAAGCTCTTCCCATGCTAAATAATTGATATTAACACCTATGTACAATTAGAATTCATTATATTCTAGTCTAAACACATTCGATATATGATTCAGATCTTAGCTTAAAATTTGTGGGATGTTACAATATCTCCCCCGTGGGATCATTTATCCTTGAATGAAGGTCAAAGCTAGAATGAACATATGAATGGAGTAAGCCAAGATTTCTTTGGGCTATATGTCCTAGATATACTAGCATGAACTAAACTGTACTAACAATAGAGGTCTAGTTATCAATACTAAGAAATGTAGAAGCACGAGTTGTGAATGCAGGATCTAGTATAGGCATGAAGAACTTAAGCAAGGACGTGAGTTTGGCCTCTATTATCCTCTATAAGACATGGAAAAAAGGGACTCTTATAGCATTGTAAAGGAAGGAATAATAGGCATGATTCATGTAAGACATCTGACATGGCTTCATAGAGTATGAACGATAAAGATTTGAACATAGAACACACACTATCTGAAGCTACTTGACCTGAAACATCATATCTTGGACATGAGATAAGAATGGGACTACTATGCCTGAAGTGATACGACTAATGGATTTTAAGCTTAGCAACACTCCTCAATTATGTTCTCTCTTTTGAATACTACACTCTATCGGTTGCAATTTATAAATCTTACAAGTGTAAAGATGACTACGTCTACCAAACTCTGAGTCTAACTGCATGGTCTCACCATGTTTAAGCCTAACTCGGACTCACAAGGTTTTACACATAATATCATCATACTAACCCAAACCAAGAGAGTTCTGCTTTATATTTTCGTAGGAACTTTCATCCCAAGAATACTCCTTCTTAACACCCCAATCAACTAACCTTGAGTTCAAATTAATAAGTCACTAGTGCATAATATATTCACCCACATGTATACTAACACAACATTCAAGCCTGTCATTATATCTACTTTATGGCTCCTTCTAGACAACCGAACTATCTAAGAATTTTTCCATCTTCCTAACACCTCTACAACTGTAATTTCATGAACTACCAAAAAAAAAGCACACCAAACATCTTATCTAACTATTACACATAAAAAAATCCTCGCCTTGATCTCCCTTCACACTTATAACCTTGGATAGAACAACCACACCACAATTTTTCCATGATAAGGAGCATCTACTCACTCCCATCTAGACCATTATTCAGCCATTTTCATCGCCACTATTACAACATAAGGAGGGTCACTAAAGTAATAGAGTATGAGGATCTCATATAAGAGGGATACTGCTCAACTATGACTTATACTAATTGGGACCTTGACACTCAAAAATGGAACTTGTGAGGTAAGGTATCATAGGCACGAATACTTCTTATATTAACTCATAGAGTGTGAATAGGGAGTTGTTCTGAGCATGTACATAACATAATCATCCATCACTTTCATAGGTAGATGCACATAAGGCTTAAAGTAAGAGATCATAAGCAAAAATTAATCAAAAGATCTAATCTGAGAACATACAAGATGTACTATGGCTTTCACTAGTCATTAGAGGCATATCATAAGTCCATAGGACTGAGCATACTGTGAAATATGAGTGTACATTTCATGAGTTGTATAACATAAGAATAGAGGTCATAAATTCGTGGAGCATGATTAGGACCAGTAAGTGAAGCTGTTAATTCTCATACTAGGAACTAAAATTAGACGTGAATCTGTGTCATAGGCATGATGCTGATGTGCACAACATAAGTAGGGTGTCATAGCAATTTAAATCTGAGGAATACACTAGATTAGTAACGGATTGCTATCTATTCATAACTCTTTCTAAAACACATCAATATCTGGTTCTCAAGACCTAATTTGGTTCTTTACCATGTCATCTCCCCCTTAGATCAAAGCCAACATTCTAATTCTGTGGACCTCTTTAATCTATTCAAAACATAACTATAATAACTTTATTCTACTGGTCGGGGGTGTCACTATGCATGTGAATGCTAAGCTTTACCCGGATAAACTATACTTGGAAGATACTAACTTTATTCTAGTGCATTCCTCACAGAGATGCCACTCTTAACTTCCTCTAGCTCCTATAATCATCATCCTATAACTTAAACTCTTACTAGAGAACATAAAAAATTCCCCTAACACCTTATAATCTGATCTTTCTTGTTATTTTACTGACATCACACCTCTAAGTTCATGTCACTACCCAAACAGTCATGAGTGGCACCCCCCTAACTCTATGATGGGAGAACCATCTAAACCAACCTTATCCAATTACCAAAGAACTCACATTAACCTTCCTCCTAATCTAACTACCAATTAGCTTACCAAACATAATATAAACAAAATAGTTCATTTACTAATTCATTAATACCAAAACCAATTAGGAGTGCGGAAATATCTCTCATTATTATAATTTTCGGGACCCAAAAGTCTTTGTACAAGAACATCTAATATCCAGAACACAGTCTAAACATAATCCAGAATACTAAATAAGGAGGAATGTCATTATCCAGAACAAAGGACATGAAGTAATAGAGATGATTCAATGGTTGTTCGATCATGGAACTCACCCTTGAATCAAAGCTGGAGTCACGAGCTAGAGCCGAGGTCACGTCTCAAATGCTAAAACATGCTCTGCACTCAAAAAAAAAATAGTACAGGTTATATCAGTACAATAACTATGTACTAGTAGGTATCATCAGCTGACTTAACCTAATACCATACAAATAAGAAAATTAAATGCAAGTAGGAAGAAATCAAGACACAACTCACAATTAGTTGACAATCAATGTACAGTGATAACACTTCAACTCACAATTCAACTACCATTCTTTTCATGTAATAAAGGTTCTAGTATACAAGAACATCATTTAGACAGATTTAATCAATAATAGTCAAGATAATATATGTGTAAATTTAATAATAATTGCATGCATGCAAAGTGTACACACATACTAGAATCAGCAGGGACCCTCAACTATGACCTATAGAGGATGAGCTCAATCTATGTACCAATACCAGTGTGACACCCTTTCTATTAACAATATCGTGTGACACCCGATCCAAAAACAGTGTCAGCATGACACTTGGTCTAATATCATCACAATATGTATAAATATATATATATATATATATATATATATATATAAAAAAATTCAATACTCAATGCAAAACGATAATCAATAATCACAAGTAGTGCCCGAAGGCTAATCATAAATATCCAGCTTACATATAAGCAAAGACTCAAATCAAGTCTATACTACTATTAAACCATAACCAACTTAAATTTCTTGCCCAAAAATACTATTTGGCCACAACCTTGCCTTTTCTTTCAATTTTTTCCCATTCTTGATCTATAAACAACAAATACATATATTTCAAAATAATATTCCACACTTCTAACCATTATGAACCCAAACCATTAATTTCAACCTATGAACTTGACCTAGTTCATCATTCTAGGATTTTCTATCCTTTAAACTCTTTGAATTCTTCATATTTTATGATTACAAGGAAGAATTTCATCTAAGGAAGTGTTTTCTAACACCTTAGGATCAATAACAACTGAAATCAAGTCATTCCCCACTAATTCCCACCAATTCATGAACTCAGGGATAAATTCCCATTCAACCGAGGCTATGATTCTTACAACTCTAAGAATCTAAGGAGTAATTTCAAGTTTGAAGAGTAAAGGAATATTACCTCAAAGATAGAAAACCCCCGATTTGGTGAAAAAAATACCTTAGCTTAGCCCTTGAATGAGTTTTAGAAAAAAATGAAGTTTTTGACTTAAAAGCTGATTTCTGCATTTTTTGTTGCTACAGCGACACTCAGGCCAAAAGGGTTTGTCGCTACAGCGACATTGCTGCAGTGATGGATTGTTCGCTGCCATAACACCAAACCAATAGCTCAAGATCTATTCCCATATCTAGCCATTTCACAACTGTCACACCCCAACTCCCATCGAGGCGTGATTGGCACCCGAAGCCGATAAAGCCCGAGAGAACCAATCTTTGCTTATGTTTGTTCATATGCATGCCATAAGAAATACCATTATCACGTAAGAACTTATCATATTAATAACGAAAATTCATGAAACATGTTCTAAATATATATATACATATGTGAAACTTGGCCGACAGGGCCATCAAGCCATCATGGACATACGTCTCCTACATATGTCTTCCCACAACTGTCTACAAAGCCTCTACAAATACATGACCATGTCTATGCAATATTTACATAATACCAAAACCTAGTGTTCACGTGTGACTTGACTTGGGAAGCCCCGAAGCAACTGGAGCTCACCGGAGACCTGTATACAATCCGCAGTCTACTGAAGAGGTCTACTAATGCCTGCACCTGCAATATGTAAGGTAAGTCCCCAAGAGGGGTCAGTACGAAGAATGTATTGCGTATGTAAGGCCATAAGAACTATGTCAGTACATAAGAACTTCAATGGAAATAATTATAAGAAGAACTCTATAGGTGGAACCATGTTCCTTTCTTTCTTTATTATCATCTTCAATGATACGTTACATAATAACAACAACTATGGAATCAATATAAGAGAAATAACAAATGTGAATAAGCTCTCTGTTTGTATGTGGGATACCATGTGCATTACGTTCTTTCTTTTCCTTGCCTTCACTTTACTTTGATTTATAACTTATTAACCATATACTGCCCGAGCCCAACTGATCAGTGGGAAATTCATAGAACCATCATGCAGGTGTACATTGCACCCCATGGATGCTGTATAGAGGACCATCATGCAGGTGTTCATTTCACCCCATGGATGCTGTATAGAGGACCATCATGCAGGTGTTCATTTCACCCCATGGATGCTGTATAGAGAACCATCATGCAGGTGTTAATTTCACCCCATGGATGAATTAACATCATCATCATCATTACTTTGTTCTTACTTTATTCCTTTACTTTTTGAGATTGATACCTTAACTTGTAAGAGTTTGGTACTTTTGCATAATCAATGAGTGAAACATGCAAATAAAATAAACATTATTGAAACATAGCCTCTATGGAAACATAACACTGTTGGACCCCTTGAACAATGATCAATGAACAAATCACATGAGTATAACCTCTATTGAAACCTTGGAACATAACCTCATTGGAGGTTTAGCACATTACGAATGAATATGAGACGTGTATCTAACTCTAGTGGTACTTAGACTCATGTCATGATTGCCTCTTAGTCTATTCGACTATACATTACTTTATTCTTTCCTTATGAGGGATCTATGTATTCACTTATGAGAGATTGCCTTCATGAGATCAACATCTTACCTTGTGAGGGATAGATATTAGCTCATCTATTACCTCTTCACTACTCTTATGAGATCTTATGATACCGGGCTTCCACCTTGGGTGGAATGCACTAACTAACATAGCATAATATTGGGATTTCCTATATTGAACTTATACCCTTTAGATTGAGACCCCTACTCAATGAAACATACAACAACCACGCACATTACTTCTTTACAATCTTAAGGTTATGAGAATGACACGTTAAGGATCATGACATTAAGGCACACACTTATACTTCACTCCTTCACTTCATGAGATCACTAGCACACATCTTCCTATGAGAGATACATACTTCATCTATTGAGAATTTACATACTAAGACACTATTTGTAGCATACAAATATATATCACCTCACTTATCTTCTACATCATGAGATCAATACCTTAACTTATGAGGGATGGTTAAACTAGCTCACATATGACTTCCTTCATTGCTCTTATAAGATTGGTACTGCTACTTATGGAAGATTAGTATCTTTACTTGTGAGGGATTGATACATTAACTTGTACATTACTTCTTTCATTACTCTTGAGAGATTGGTACATTTATTTGTGAGAGATTGATTCATTCACTTGTGAGAGATTGGTATATTCACTTGCCATAACATTGTTTGAAACACAGCCTCTTGGAACCATTGGAACAATAGTCAATGTATAAGAGACATACGTATAACTCTATTGGAACTTTGGATCATGACATGATTGGACATGCTAAGCAAGCATTCATAGATTCTCGTTATCCTTTACTCTCTCTTGAGATAGTCCTTTTAGGACTCACAACATGATGACATCCTTGGGACTTCAACCAATGAATAGTCAACGGATAAGAGATAAGTAAATCATAGTTCATTTAAGAATGGGGCATATATGGAGAACAATATATGTCAACCTTTAGAAATAGAACAAGCCCAATGTCAATATGGACAACATGTTGCAGAAGGATACGAAAAGAGTAACCTTACATACCTTTTCATCTTACTATGCATACACAAGCTTATATGGAGATACAATAGTCCAGCTTCCTTCCTTACGTTTCACTCTACATCACAAGTACATAACGAAGCTTATATTAGCAACCAACTACCTTACAAGTGCACAAGATGACCATGACTCACATGGTTACTTTAGAACGTCATTTCGCCTTCTTAACATATCATTTATCACATTGACATGCCCACACTACCATAACATTCCACTCATTGACCAAGATATCACTCATCATTTTACACTATACTTACCCTTTACGCTTTTCTATTATCATTACGTCACATTTACTCCTTTCAAATTGCCTCATAACAACATATAAGCAATAGTCCATACTTAATACCGTCCATCATACCTCCATACGATACTTTAAAGTCCTTAAAACGACATTACAAGTTGATAATTACATCCATGAAGGGTACGGGGGCTTCGGAGAACCAACGGGAGACGAAAACATACAAACCGGACCTGGGGGCTGACCTGGGTTGCCACCTGCGCACGCAGGTGGCACGGTGCGCGCGCAGATGCTGCTGCATCTGCGTTGGCATCTGCGCCCGCAGGTGCCTCCGTCTGCAGGGGCGGATGCCCGTTTGGTCCGAAATGGCTCCGTTTTGGGTATTTTAATGCCATGAATGATCCATGATCATAACCAACTTCATTTTAACATATTTTTGATCATTTAACATGCCAACCACCAGCCATGATTTCACAACACACCTAACATCACCAAAACGACACTTTACGGCCAACATGCCACCAAAACCATAACCAATGTCTCAATAGAAATTTCCAAACACTATGCACAAGTATAAAACAAGTCAAGACTATAATAACATCTCATATATCAATATTGAATCCATCAAGTTCATTTCTTTCAAGATCACAAGACCATGTTCAAGTTTTCAAGACAAAATCATCCTCCGATTTAACACACACACATTGTTTTGCACATAGGGAACTTCTCCCACTTCACCAACATAACCAACATGATACAAGCTATCTTCCATGCATAATATATATTAAACCATGATAGTATATACTTACCAAGTCTTGCAAGATGATGCTTTGGTCCAAAAGATGAAGAGTTAGGGTTTGTATTGCATAAGGGAATGGTTGAGAAAATTCTAGAAATGGCATGGGTGTCCAAATGAGAGAAAATCTGATTTTTCTCTCTTATATAGGCCCCCAAGTCTTTCTTATCCTTTATCAACATTAATTATTATGTTGAATGGGTCAAATGGGTCAAAAATCTTGGGTTGGGCCATGTGTTCTTGCTATTTTTTTGGGCTTTATTTAAGGCCCAATGATGCAAGACTTCTTGATGTCCACAAATTAATACTTAATTCATCCATTCTCTCATGTTTGCATATCTCCACAAATGTACACGTAGTCATCTAGGTTCGACAACATACGGGGTATTACACTTCCTACAAAGTTCTAATCCCATGTACTAGGCCCAATATCAATTATCTCCTCACTAATATTCCACAATACATACTTTACACTCTCGACACTTGGGTAATCATTGTTCAACGTCGTCGGATTGGGTTTCGTAGATACGGGGTGTTACAACAACACACTTCTCAATTTTCAACATTATGAACTGACTCTTTTATGGTAATTGTTATAGTCGGAGTTCTACTAACCCATTTTATGCATCGAAAGTTTCTACGACTTCCTAAACTCATCATCTAATACATTAAAAACTCAAATCCACCAATAAACACACCCATAACTACCATATTTTCCTACACCACACAATACTCAAAATACGGCTAAAACTAGGCTAGCCCTAAATTTCACAAATTTGGTTTAGGGAAGAACTAAGCTAAGGTTTTACTCTCTATTTCAGCACAATGACATTTTAGATCATTACATAAGATACAAATTTACCACTCGTTCATATCTAAATGACAACTAACAAGAAAGGATGCAAATTTAAGCAAAAAAGTACCTAACTCAACGAACAATGAGGATAGCGCTTGTGCATATCAGCCTCAGTATCCCACGTGGCCTCCTTAACAGGACATTTCCTCTACAAGGCCTTCACGGATAAAATTACCTTAGTCCTCAGCTTTCTCACATCTCTATCTAAAATAGCAATTGACTCTTCTTCATAAGAGATCTCCTTGTTAAACAACTCTGAATCCCAACGAATGATGTAATCCTTATCTCTATGATACTTCTTAAGCATCGATACATGAAATATTGGATGAACTCCTGACAAACTAGGAGGTAGAGCTAATTTATAAGCCACTGACCCTACTCCATTCAATATCTCAAAGGGTTTGATATACCTCAGACTCAACTTCGCTTTCTTTCCAAACCGCATTACACCCTTCATGGGTGACACTTTCAGCAAAACTTTCTTGCCCTTCTCAAAATTAATATCTCGTACACTATTATTTGCATACTCTTTTTGTTTATTCTGTGTTGCTACCAACTTATCTTGGATGAGTCTGACTTTCTCCATTGACTCCTTTAATATATCAGTGCCCCAAGGTCTCACCTCCATGGCATCAAACTACCCAATTGGCGATCTATACCTCCTTCTACACAAAGCTTTAAAAAGAGCCATGTCAATGCTTGAGCGGTAGCTGTTGTTGTATGTAAATTCACACAAAGGCAAGAATCGGTCCCACTGACCACTAAAATCCATCACACAAACACGAAGCATATCTGTAAGTACTTGGATTATCCGTTCTGACTGCCCGTCAATCTACGGATGAAAGTCTATACTTAGGTTCAACCTAATGCCCTACTCTGCTTGAAACTTATCCTAAAATTTGGAGGTAAACTGCGTACCTCTATCTAATACTATGGAAATAGGCACCCCATGAAGTCTCACAATCTCCTTCACATAAATCTAAGCCAACTTGGCTGCATTATAGTCCACCCTTACCAGAATAAAGTGTGCCAACTTGGTTAATAGATCAAGGATTACCCAAATGGAGTCATATTTCCCTAGGGTCTTAGAAAGAGCCACAACAAAGTCCATGATTATTCTTTCCCACTTCCATTCCAAAATGGTCATTCTTTAAAAAGTACCACCAGGTTTTCGATGCTCATACTTAACCTGTTGACAGTTTTGACACTTGATCTCAAAATCTATAATGTCTCACTTCATTCTACTCCACCAATAGTGCTGCTTCAAGTCTTCATACTTTTTGGTTGCACCAGGATGTATATAGTACTTAGAATTGTTAGCCTCTGCCAGGATGGTGGGAATCAAGTTGCCACTCGAGGCACACACATATGTCCCCGGATCCTTAACATTCCCTCTTCATCAAGAATGGCCTCCTTGGCCTCACCTTGTAACACCTTCTCCCTATGGTTGTTCAACTTCTTATTATCAAATTTCCTTTCTTTAATCTTCTCAAGGAAGGTAGACTTAGCCTCAACATGGGCTAACACTCCTCCCTTATTGGCAACCTGCAACCTAATAAAACCGTTAGCCAAAGTTTGTACCTCTCTATCCAATAGATGTCTTGATACCTCCAACCATGCCAAACTTTCCATGCTTGTCAGCTTCCGACTCAATGCATCTGCCACCACATTGGCCTTACTCGAATGATACAGAACTGAAACATCATACTATTTGATCAACTCCATCCACCTTCTCTATCTCAAATTCAGATCCCGCTAAATAAATACATGTTGCAAACTATAGTGGTCCGTGAATACCTCACACTTCATCCCATAGAGGTAATGTCTCCATATCTTCAAAACAAACACCACCTCTGTCAGTTCCAAATCAGGGTCCGCTCAATCATTAAGTCAAAAATTTTAAAAATAGTTCAAGCTGACATAACTAACCAGAGGCTTAATGTGTTTATATTTAGAAAGAATATTATCTTTATTGCTTTAAAACAGCTTAAATCTGAATAAGCTTAATCTCTTTTGTTCCCCCCCCCCCCCCCCCAGAAAGAGGAGAAACCAAAGAAGTACAATTCTTCACTTTATAAACAACTTAGGTCCAAATACGCACAATCTCTTTTAACCCACCACCCCCACCCAAAAAAAAAAAAAGATAAATGCGAGATGCACAATTCTTTTAGGTCCCAATACGTTCAATCTCTTCTCTCCCCTCTTCCCCCCCCCCCCCCCCCAAAAAAAAAAAAAAAACAAGAGATGCACAATTCTTCACTTTATACGGTACTTAAAGAATGTACAAAAGATTTTTGTTCAATGATACTTCCATTACACATACCAATTGGTAACCGGTGAAGGTCGATAAGGAAAATATATTTTACATTGCTGGTTTTAGTAGAAGAGAAAAATGATAGAAAAAAAAGTTGTTCAAAAGACAAACAATTATGTTTGCACAATAAGGAGAGGGATTTAATAACATAAGAACCATAAAACTATTTACACATGTTTATGCATAAATTTAAAACCCTAACAAAATTTAAGATCCACACAACTCGTTACCTTTGGAGCCACAATTTGAATAATTGGTTGCCAGTAACTAATTAATATGTAACCATCACAAAAATCTAGGCAATCTTTAAACCATACTAGTTATGTAGCTATGGTTATATGATATACTGAAAGTGTGTGGGAAGAAAATTAGTATATTAATTAAGGGAAATTAATCTTTATAAAGAAAATAAAAACAAAAACAAAAGATTATACCATTTTTGGGGTTATTCGCGCCTCCAGTATTTGGTTACCATAACTCTTCCTAGTTCTCAAACTTTGAGAAACTAACTTGTATTGTTTAAGAGCTACATGCACTAGATTAGACTTATTCCTGTTGATAGTTGCTAACGCTAGTCCGAGATCTCCCATGAAAATTTTATCTGATGTTTCCAGATCCATACTCTCGTAAGGCCTAATGGAAGAAGAAGAAGAAGAAGAAGAAGAAGAAGAAGAAGAAGAAGAAGCACTACTATGATAAGTAAATTGTTGGTTAATCTCAAGATCCTTGTTACTATCACCCCAAAATTTATCACTTAAGTAGAATAACTTTTTCTCGAGTGGGACGCTCGGAGTTGGTGCCTTCTTTAAATTATTCTTATATTTCTCCCTAAGACACTTCAATTTCTTTTTCAAGTGTTCTATGGCTGATTTGTGATGAAAAGATTGTTTAATTGACTCATAAAGTAAAATATAGTCTATCTTTTTTTATTTAATCCCTTTTTTAGTTTTGAGCCTCACCAATCCCTTAAGATCGTGATTTCATCTTCCTTGGACCACGCACTTGATAATGATCTAGCTTTTTCCTTAATTGATCCTTCCGACAATTTCAATAGAGAATACATAGTGTAGAAGGAAGAGAATCTTACTTTCAATTTCCAAGTAAAAAAAAAACTATTACTAATACTCAAATAATTAATCAATGGTGTTTGTAATTTAATACAGTACTATTAGTTATTTATATAATAATAATATCTTTACAAAGCTACCTATTATTTCACAAATTGCACTTAAGATTTCATCTAATTATAAAACTTATAAGTTTTTCCTTATATGTTTAGGATTAAGAAACCAGAGTATGTTCAAGTAGAGTATGTTCAAGTAAGGATACCGTAGTAAAAGAGAAGATGTGAATTGAAAGAAATTAATTACAACATGGAAAATTAAATAGCATTATATACATATATATATATATATATATATATGAAAAAGAGAAGGAATAAAACAGTAAGCTGAGTAACATTTGCTCTTTGAAGAATGAATGAAATGAAGGCCCTTAAATATTAATAACTAGTTAACTTGACCGCGCTTCGCACAATCATAAAAAAACTCATCAAGTTTATGAACTATATTTTTTTTCTAATATCCCAATATTGAAGTTTCTGAACCTAATCACACTAAAATATTGAAGGGACTTATTGTCTCACATAATAGATCATATGTCAAAAATTATAGCATACATGCTCTTGTACATAGTCCTGGAGTCATCTTAATCAAATTTGGTAGAAATAATTTTTTGCTTCAGAACATAAATTGGACAAGTTCTCATCAATTTTAAAATATCTCCACTATTGAAATTATTAACTTAGCTTTATAATCACTTTGATAACGCCCATATGCTATGGACTATGATTTTTAGTAGGTTTAATAGGTTCTGATTGTGACTTTGTTTTCATAGTTTAACTCTAATATACCATGATATAGGATATGATGTAGTAATTTCATTATTTTAGAATAAATAATGGTGGGATAAAATAGTCTCGGGATTAGTTAATCCTTCATACCAAACATGTGATAGAGTTAATCCCAAAATTTATTTCGTGACTATTTTTTTTAATCCGTTGTACCAAACCCCTTATTGTGCAAAGGAAAATATCAAATGGCGACTCTTAAGTGTCTATTAAGAAATGTTTTTCTTGATTTCTTGTTTATATTTTTTTTATGCTTTTTCTATATCTAAACATGTAGGGCCATAGCCAAAGCTCTAAATCCGCCCCTATATATCCACCTTTTTGCCTTATGTATATTTGCAACTATTTGGTACAATTTACTGAAATAAAATTACCTCTGTCAAAAAAAAAAAAAAATACATTGTATGTATTTTTTGATAGAAGCTTAATTTTATACATAATTCAAATTATTTTACAGTATTTGATTATTTATAAGACTCACATTTCAATGTAAGGAAGATTTAAGTTGTCAAAATGATCATTTTACTTGCACTTTTGTAATCAACCAAGACTGATTACAACAAAATCTCAACTTTACATTAATATTCTTCCCAAAATATAAAATTAAAAACCTCAACTGCAACAGAGTAATAGTAAACGACATATTCTATGATTTTGGCATAGAGTACAACTTTAGTACAGTACAAGAATAATAAATTTAGCTCAAAGTATACTAACAAAACCAACACGATGTTTGTACATTAGAGAACTTCAAAAATCTAATACTCCCTCCGTTCGGTTTTACTCGTCACAAATTTCATAATTTGATTTTCGCTTTTACTTGTCATTTTTCACTAATTAAGACAAGACAACTTTTATTTTCCTATTTTATCCTTAGCATTAATAGTTTTTTCTCCAAATTAATTCAAGACACAATAGTAAACATCATTTAATAGGGGTACTATGGTAAAATAGCTACGTCATTAATTGTTTTTCTTAATGGATGTGCAAGTCAAATTGTGACAAGTAAAAGCGAATGGAGGAAGTATTTGAAACAATCAAAATTTAATTGAATGAGAAAGTAATTGAACTTCTCCTTTTTCTTAATATACCTTCACTTTACAACGATTAAAGTATTACTAATACTTGAATAAAAAATAATAAGGGCAGCCTGGTGCATTAAAGCTTTCGCTATGTGTAGAGTTCGGAAAAGGGTTCGATCATAAGGGTCTATATGAAATAATTGTTTTCATCGGTCTCTCATTTTCAATACTTTTTCGTTCCTTTACTAAATTAATAATGAAATTAATGATGACTTTTCAAACTATATATATTATGATATGGTGAAGAGATTTGAAATGTAAATAGAAGAATAAATGCCTGGTAAGCTTTGCTGACTAATGTTTCATTTTTCGAGAGTCAAATTGATTAATTTTCAAAGCTAAATTAGATTAGATTAATTTAATATTTTAAAATTTAAATTTAGTTATTCAAAAACTATATAAAAAGTAATATAAATTGTAATTTTTCTTTTTTCAATATGATTAAAAAATACATCTTAAAATATTGGTCAAACTTTATATTGTTTGACTCTAAAAGAGGAAACTATGCCAACTAAAAAGGAAGGGGGGGAGTAATTAATTACAAAGAATGAGTGAAAAATCAAGAAAAAATGTACTTTTGATTTTGTTTATTTAACGTAATTTCTTTTGGTAAATTTGTTTAATTTTAGAAAAAGATACAAACAAAGAAGTGCTAAAACATAAAGGACAAACAAAGTCACTCAAAACTTTCATTTCGTCCAATTTATATATGGAACAAATTAAATTGGAATCATTTTCTTCAAAACGTCAATCTCGGAAAACTTGGTATATGGAACTTCCCTTTCCATTCATTTTCTCCTTCTTTTTTCTTCTTTGAGTAACTTTCTGTTTTCCTTTTTTTATGCCAATATTTTTTCTTCCTAATATTATGCAAAATCCCCCCAAAATCAGCAACTTCCTGGTATGCTCTTGTAATTTCTCATATAAATTTGAACAGTTATTTTAATATATAAATTGAAAGTGCTTCAAAGTAAAAACCGGAGAGAGGACCAAAAAAGAAGGGAAAACAACATTCACACAATCCATTATAAGAATATATCGAATTGCTTCATGGGGAAAGAAAGTACATTTACAGGAGTCCATATAAAGAAAATGTATCAAAAAAGAAAATGCTTTAGGCTTTGCTTTCTCTCTTCTTCTTGCTTCACTCCATGATATTCATAAAACTTCAAATCCCCAGCGAAAGCCTGACTTGCATTACCATGTCCATGTCCCCGTTGTTGTGTCAAGAAAGAACTATTTTACCCACGGAATGGTATTTTAAATTGTACGTTGATTACGTATAGGAGAGGGATAAACCTCTTCTTCTTCTTTTCCCATGTTGTCTAAACCTAATTAGAGAAAATGAAAAATTTTCTTAATAAAAAAAATGAAAAAATAATATACCTGCAGGCCAACCATGAAAAAATAATATACATGCAGTAGTCATGTCTTGAAAATAAAAACTGGCCTTCCATTGTTAATAGCTTGATCTTTGACCTCATCCATTTTAATGATATACTTACCTGTTTATGCTAAATCGTACTACCTAAGTTTTGGATATGATGTCTGCTTATATAGTGCTAGAATATAAGGATGAAAATTCTTTTCAAATTCTATAATTAATTACTGATGCATGTATAAAGTTATAACTGAGAATTTTGGAGGAATCCATAATGGACATAAAGTCATAAACCGTTACTGAGAGAACAATCAATTTTATAACTGAAGCTATATGTGTAAATGTTGGCTCCATTATATTTTGCCAGTTACGTATATTGTTCCTTTTGAAAAGGAGGCATTTACTATTTATTTAACTTGAAAAATGAGAAGAAAATGCCAAAAAATTGACAAAATAGATAAATAGAAATGTTGACCTAAGAAGCATGCCACATCAGCAGATCTTTGTTTCTCCTTTATATATATATATATATATTGATTGATTTGACAGAAAAGTTATAATAATAGACACAAAATTAAGCTAGTTTGAACATGTGACATGATTTTGAACAACCCAAAGGACGACAGAACATACATACCTTGGGGTTGAAAAGAAGTAGAGGAGGTTGTTGGTGTTCTTTTTTTTGCCTTGGAGTATTTAATCCTCCATCTTCCATCGTCAAAACAAGTATTAATCTAGTGTATCAAACTAAACACAGGAGGATATGTATGTTGGAAAAATGAGGCGAGAATACCTCTCAATTCTCCAATTAATTAAAAGAGATGAGTTGATCCCACCATATTAATTAAGTTAGAAGGGTCAAGTCCTTCGAACAACTGCACACAGTTATCTGACAACTGCATTAGTTGTCTCAATAACTATTTAATTGTCTAACAACTTCGCACAGTTATCGAACAACTTTTATTATTGATGGGACAACTTCTATAATTGTTGAGACAACTTTTACAGTTGTTAGGTTAAAAGTGTAAAAATAAAAAGCTGGAAAAAAAATTATCACTTTTACCCAATTTTTAAAACATAAAGGACCCCTACTTAATTGACAAACTCATTTGTCCCTTTTAATTGCATCTCTCGTGTATGTTTGGCTTTTAGATTTCTTTAATTTATTGGCCTTGGATATGTATGTTTGGCTTTTATTTATTTATTGGTGAGGAGAGGAAGAGTCATGCAAAACAAACAGAAACACTTCAGTTATTCCCATCATTTCCAACACCACTTTAATTAAAATAAAAAATGTTAGGAAATGCAAGTTTCGTACTATCAAGTGTAAACACAAGTGGACAACCATTGACTCATATAAACAGTGGCTCCTCCGGGGTTTGGGAGTTAATTTTTGGTGATGTTTGGCGGTGCTATCTGAAGTGAGGCGACTTTTTAGTTAATCAAGTCTTGGATCCTACGCTTCAGGTTAATGCAGTCCTCGGTATCATGTCCGACGTATTCGGAATGAAAAGCACAATGTCGGTCAGCTCTATAAAGCTTTGTATTGACATTGATAGCTTTTGGACCAACTATTTGAATTCATCTACCCACTTTCAGTCTCTCAAAAAGTTATGTTCGACTTACAAAAAAAGGGGTAAAACACTCAAGGAAGTTTCCTCTAATGATTTAAACAAGAGATTTTATTTTGGTATATTGGTGGAGCCACCTTATGGTACGTTTGTAGATTTTGACATAAAGGGTTTGGTATATGAAGATTTGATTGGAAGTTTTGATATATTTGTGGAGGCGCATGGAAATTTGGTTGGAAGTTTTGGTATGTTGGTGGAGGAATTTGATAATTTGGAAGTGGAGTTCGGTATTCTGAGGGAGAAATTGGATATTTAGTTTGGACATAAAAGAGGAGGTAGGTTTTTTGTGGAGTTGGAAACAAAGGATCATCCAAGATCGGAGTGCTAGCCGCAATGGCCAAACTGGCCATGTTCT
Organism: Capsicum rhomboideum; assembly: GCA_031232105.1. Lineage (NCBI taxonomy): Eukaryota > Viridiplantae > Streptophyta > Magnoliopsida > Solanales > Solanaceae > Capsicum > Capsicum rhomboideum. The sequence goes on from CP124716.1 coordinate 39,740,555, forward strand.
TTTACTCATTGCACTTCTTCTTGCATCTCCTGCATTTTCCTAGCCAATTTGGCAATCATTTCTCCTTGTTCTATTATCATACTATCCTTGATGGTAATTTCGGTTAGAGAATTTCCCTCATCACTACCAATCATTTTTCCCTCTTTTGAAATGAAGCAATGGTCAATACAAATCTTTATTCACCTTTGATCTTGTGAAGTAGAGATGTTCCGTCATTTTATGTCAGTATAGATCAATTTCTATTTGTTTTGTTACCTGATAAAGTAAAAATGACTCAAAAGATAGATATGTTAGACTCTATTAGTGACAAATAATACATGAAGTAAACACATAAAGTTGATTTCATCGTAGGCAAATTGATCCATATGAATATTGACTAGAAGATTTTTTAATGGATAGGATTTTGCCCATTGATTTTGGGGTAAGTGCGTTTGTCAGGAAGGTTGACTTTTGCTGAGTCTTTTTGTTCTAATGCTTCTGCTTTCTAATCTTTCACATCCTTATAAAACTTTTTTCAAGATGGGGTAAATAAGGTTTTGAAGGTTGAGAGCTGAGTTGAAAGGATGCATACGTTTCTCACGAATGAGAAGTCAGGCCCTACGAAGTTCAAATATTTAGAGGCTTTGTGAAAGAGGTTTGCGGAGTTCTGAAAAACTTTTGAAGACTCGGAGTATCTTGGTTTGTCTTTTGTATAGTGGGCTTATATTTTTGTCTAAAGGTGGGGTTCTATAAAAGTCATCGGAATAGGAGTGGATCAGTTCATCCTTGATTTAAGAAACACACTCAATATAGTTATATAACACAATATCTAAACAGTTTATGGCGCGTCCTATGCAGATATGTGACCTTTTTATGCCAAAGGTAGGCCTAACGAATTGAAGGATGTGTATGCCATTTGTGAAGTGTTCAATTGCCCCAAAAAATATATTATATACAAAATGATATAAATAGAGTCAAACTTCTTGGACTCTTGGACTTCTTGGAACTTCGAATGTCTTTCGGATGAAGATCTTCAAATCAAGAAACTATCTAAATATTTCTCAACCCCGAAGGATAATGGTCCGTACAAATTGGCATCACATTCTTTAAATAATCACATAAAGGTAAGATTGACTTTACATACTGGAAGCCTTTTTTGACATAAAGTGGTCCTATTACTAGGCCCGACACCCAAGGGGTACTAGGTAACTTAGGTCAGCATGCTTAGTTCAACAGGATTTGGATTTGCTTAATCCTAGTTAACCAGAGTGATTTGTTCGAATTGACTGAGAACACGAAATAGACTTTTCAGGGTACATACCAAGTGACTATTGACGGACTCTAATCAACTACTTTACTTAAATGTTCAAAGAAATCAAGGTTTTATATTAAAAGTCGATTACGAATACTCACATAATGGCTTTTTTATCTAATGCTTAATGATTTGCCAAGAGTGGCAGAAAATGTCATGAAATGCAATAGTTTATAATTACGGGGATTTAAAAAAATAAGCAATTTAAATATTGCAAATCCAAAAAGTTAGTCAAATAAAGTCAGTTTCAGATATTTGGTTAGAATCTAGTTGAAGTCCCCAGCAGAGTCGCCATTTTTATTTTGCAAAAAAATAGTTTTTGACTTCCAAAATTATTTCAAAACTTGTTAAAGATTCAAAACAACTTAAGAAAAGCAAGGATCTCCACTTAATTTGATTAAGGAAAATTAATAAAACCTTTTAAAAATTCTAAAGACTTAAAACAAAAGAAATCTTTAAAATTTCAAAAATCTGAGTAAGAGGTTCATAGTAATATTCTTGAAAGGATTTTAAGGCACCAAGAATATCCGCTAACTTGCGGTTATTCAAACTATTCGCAAATAACTTCACTGACTAACTTTATTAGAGAAGAGATTCATTTGTTAAGACCATTTAAAAAAAAAGTTTAAACATGCATAAGTGAATAACACAAATCAATTTCTTGTTACTTAAAACAAACAAATGATAAGATCGAATTCTACAAAAAGGAGTTTCCGTTTTTAGAAAGATGAGAATCGAATCAAACTTGTTTTAGCAAAACCAAACTTATAGCAACTCACTATGGAGAATTCAACTAAGTTATTTAATCTAAATGTTAGAGTTAATACAAAAATAAGGGAAAATAACATATACAAATAAACTAAGGAGAAAGAAATAAATATATGGGTTGTCAACCCATTTTAACTGCTGCCCCAATTTGGAATGGGCTTAGGCGCATTTTCTACTTGCATTCTTAATTGTATACAGTTTTGATACTGTATGCATGATCTTATATTTGATCAAGCTTGTCCTCCACCTGTATTTTTGCTTCCCTTTCATACTCTTCTTTGACCTATCGATGTATTTCATCATTTTTCAAGGCCTGGACTTGATGTATACCCTGCAAGACAGTCCCTTTAGACTGAAATTTCGAGGACTAAAATCGATGAGGAGATGGTCATCCTCGGCCCATTAAGGAATCCCAAAGGGAAGGAAGTTCATTTGGACTTGAGGCAAATTTCACATGCAAAAGAAAAAAGGGTAAGAATTAGAGTCTAATTAATGAAAATTACACTAATTTTATATATAAACTATATCACATACATATTAAATAAGATAAGTAAATTTTTATCCTAAAAAGATCAGTAATCAACAGATCCTAAACTGAAACACACTTACACATGATATCGAAAAGGAAAGAGAGAACAACCACAATTAAAATCATGATCTTTATTATTTCATCCTCTCTTTGGAAAATTGCAATTAATGCTAGCCAAGAGGTTCCTTGAGGGATCATTAACTCACAAATCCAAAGCAAAGCAATTAAGTAATTGAATATGACCTGTACACTTAAAAGATTAAGGCTTTCAAAAAGAAAAATAGACAAACTCAAATGGCCTACACCATATAGCATTCATTTAAACAAGACAAGCATGATCTGGGACAAAATACAACCTACTGGTTTAAACAAAAATCAAGAACTTAGATGAACTCACATTCTAGATGAAATGGTCTTTCAGATTTCAGGGATTCAAGAACATGATCCTATGCATTTTTTGTTTCACCATATCTACTGATAGTGTTTCATAGCTCAAAAGGGGTTCTCCCAGAAAGCAAAAGATAATAGATAAGACGGAGAAGCAATAGAAAGGCCTGAACAGACTTCAAAGGGGAATGGAGAAGAGAAGGGAGGGAATGAGCAATACATTGATCCTAGACCTAAACCAAACTATTCAAATCTATCAATGTATCTGGGAGCACTCCCAAATAATTCAAAAAGAAGTCTTTGGAGAAAATATTTCAACTTGAATTAACTTTCTCATCCTTCAACTCAAAACTGAAATTTGAAATGAAGTCAAGTCATAGACAAGACTCATTTTTATCAAATTCTCAAATCTGCTCCTGCTCAAATCCACTTTAAGACTGATACAATGAATCAGCAAAGAGGTTTGATTATGGAGGTAACAATTTTTCAGCAAGCCAACAATCTTAACTCTGCCTCACCTTCTCCTTGACTAGTTATGTAAGACTATGAGTCAAGAGGTTACAAAAGGTTCATAGGATAGAGAATTTCATGCTATATACAAGTTCATTCACCCCTATTGATATCATGAATCAAAGGGTAACTATCCATTTTAACACATAATCAAAGAGAAAATAGAACATAACTATTACAATTAAAGGAAAAGAATAAACTTTGAGAGCTCATTTATGTAATCAAGAGAAAACTGGTAAAAGCAAAATAGATTTAGAAAACATGAAGATAACTCTTACTTGTTGTTAATAAGATGAATAAAAAGTGATAGAGAAAAAACATACATGAAAAAAATCCACATCTAACACAAGACAGCATGCACAAGACTCTGAACAGTCATCTTAAAGAACGAGGAAAGAAGAAACTTAAAAAAGAGCTGGCTTTTGAATCAATACACAAGAAGAATAAGCTAAAACTGAAAAGAAAATAATAAATCAGTCAGAATTTGCAAATCAACCAACACTTAAAGCAAACAAGACCATTCCCATTCTTACGACTAATGTGAGATTCAACTACTTAAAAACCACTATTATGATACAATATCATACTGAAATTAAGACTAAAAAAATGATACGAAAATACTACTACTAAGATCAACAACAAGAAATACACTAGTATCTAAAATAAATTAAGAGGAAAATGTAAAAAGGACAAAGATTTTACCGTTTCTAGGGCAGCAAACTGGAACTACAAGCTCGTCGAAATCTAAATCCCACCGCCGAAAACAACCTCTCGTCTCTTAGCCAGAATCCAATGCTCAACAAAGTCGTATAAGGATTCTAGCCTAGAAACTTATAACTTAGCAAAGAAAATTTTCTTTCAATTCAAAAATTCTTTGCTTTTTTGCTTGAATAATTTTTTCAATTATTCAAGACTTCCCTCAATAGTGGATTGTAGAGGGTATTATAGAGAAAGAAATTGAGGCAAATGGAATTGCTCCATCGATGTGGGATAAAATCCCTGCTGATAGCCCATTGATGGGAGATTTGTGAGCTAGTGTATGAATTTGTACTGATTCCAAGAGGTATCCAAGAATTAGGGCAAAATTGGGATTAAGGATTTGGGGGTTTTCTAAATTGAAAAGGGATAAGTTTTAATTTTGAGAATATTCCCCATGGATAAGGAATGGAACGTTAGAGCTTGTACGATTTGTACAATTTGATGAATTTGAAATGAAAAATCAAATGGAATTTGTAGAAAACATTATGTAATAGTGTCTGGAACCTTCTCTTATATGATCGTATGTGCCTTACACATAATTGTGCATGAAAATGATGAGGGAAAAGGGTGATAGTGTTAGGGTTCTGTGGAATTAGGGTTTTTAGGATTTTGTTGTTGTGGTCAACATTGTTGTTGTGTTGTTTAAGAGTGAAGAGGAGAAGAAGAGAGTACATAAGGGTTTGGTCCGGTTCGGGTTAGGCAAAAGTGGGCTGAGTAGTAGATTAGGATTTAAGGGTTGGCATTAGGCCATTTAATAAATAGTCAAATCCATTTAAGAACTAACCAAATTGATTTCAAAAGTGGTCAATTGCATTGCAATAGTGGTCAAATCAAATTACAAACACGACCACATTTAGCAATTGACTTAATTTAATCAAAATATTGAAATGAATTGACATCTAATTTAATTACGAGCTTCTTGATTTGACAAAATAGAAATAATTACCTTTTAAAAAATGATTTATATTAAGGCAGAATATATTTAAACCAAATTGGCCTCAGTTTTATCAATTTTCCAAAGGCGAAACTCAATCAAAAGCCAATTATTGATAAGATATATTTTATTTATGTAACAAAATCTTACGATCCCTTATTTTGAATATGAGAATGCATAACTGTTACTTAAAACTATAAACTTATCCTGAAAAGAATTCTTCATTCTGATAAAGTAATTATTTTAATTTTATTTAAAATTGAAGAAGCTCAAAATTAAACTAATTGTGGAGAGAAAAAATTAGGTGTCAACAGGTGTGATAGCTTATAGACTTGATTTAACTCCAAGTTTGTCAGGAGTATATCCGGTATTTGTAACGACCTATTTCATCGTTATCAAAAGTTACCTTGTTATGAGTACGGGTTACGAAAAAGTTTGAAAATATGATCTTGAATTAATATAGGATGACACATTAAAAATTTTGGAATTTGAAATTTTTGGGGTCGGACTGGCGTCATCCCGCTGTAGCGGAAATTTTCCCGCTATAGCAGCATCGCCATAGCAGCCAGCAGGTCGCTATAGTGGGATGACGGGACCAGAATCTCAGGTTCGATTTTAATATTTCTTTTTTCTCCTCTTCAGTTGTAAAAAGGATAAGGTTTACTCTAAAAATTCTTCTAACATTACCTCATGGCCTGGGAGTAATAGAAAGGATGGATTTTACTTTAATAGGGTAAAAGCCCATGGCTTCCTGTTGATTTCACATCAAAATTCACTTTCACAGAGTCAAAAGCTCGCGTTCATGCCTCCGTAGCTGTTGCTTGGCATCCAGGTAGGCTAGGTTTAACTGAGTAGTTTTGACTTGGGTGAAAAAGCAAAGAATGATGTAGATTGATGAGAGATCGCATGCTTAGGCCTTCGGGCATGGTGTTGGGATGGATAAAATGGGTGAAACCCAGTTAATTGGGTGGGAATTACAGTTATTTGGTGATATTGAAATTGTCGAGTAATTAATGTGTTTACCTTATTAATTGTTCATGTTCGCATAGTTTAAAAATGGTGTTGTACCTGGAAATTGGGTAGAGCCTATTAAATGCCTGATTTAGGGGTGGTTAGTATTGGTAGTCTCCAAAGAATCTATGGTGGTAACCAGAGGAATAGGAAATTGGTAAAGTATTAATGTTAGGATGAACGGTTGGGGTGCACTATGGCACGGGTTATATGTGTAAAACCGTAGGTGATGGTCTTGAGTAATTGGAATCCAACTTGAGTTATATGTGTTTGCTAACTACTCCTTGTATTGGTTATTACAGTGCATGTTCAAGAAAAGTAAATGACTATTGATATCCTAAGTGTTAATTGCATGCAATGAACTTATATGCAAATCTTATTGGTTGTGTAAGTGTATTTGTTAAATACTCATTGTTGTTATGATATATATCATTATTGTGGGATGTATCGGTATTTGGGCATCTTCACAGGCTTATATATATTCATTATTATGGGATATACTGATATTTAGACATCTTCACGAGATTGGTTGGTATAAGGTTGGCAAACACTTGATGTCTGGGATTTGGTACATGGACAAAAGATCTTCTCATGCAGGTCATGGCTATTGGGCGACCATAAGACCCTTAGCATATGTGTACAGGTATTGGTGAGAGTGACGTTTCCTTGAATGAATCGAGTTATTTGTTTATTTGTCATATACTATGTTATGATGGTCCCTTAAGTGGATTGGGGATTATGTGTTGACCTGTTATATTGGTTCCTTGAATAGACTGAGCTTACGTGTTGATTTGACTTATTGGTTCCTTGAGTGAACTGGGCTTAATTATTTATTGTTATGTTGGTTCCTTTAGTAAACCGGGCTTAATTGTTTACTTGTTATATTGGTTCCTTGGAGGAGCCGGGTTTATAAGCTTAATTGCTAAAGGGGTTTCTTATGTAAATCTGGTTGCATGATATTTGACATTGTTGTTTTTTGGATCCTTGAGTGGTCCGGTCTAAGGGTGTAATTGAGACATGGTTGATTTAATTATTGGTGTCATGGTTGTTGACTTGAAGTCTCGTTGGTGGTCATGGTCTTGACTTGACTTATTACCCATGTTGACTTGTATTAAACTTGCATTCTGTCTATGTTACCTATCACTGGAATAAACTCGATAACGGAATAGGTAAGGGATAAGTGTCACAAATTTGAGGTAAGGCTACCTGGTAGTGTTTATGATGGTAAACATAGTATGCATAGGGTCGGTGGTCACTCGGGTTATTGCATTGAGTCTGGGAAGGCGAAGGTTACTATCTTGTTGTATGTTTTTCATAGACTTAAAGGAATCTAGAGATGCTAGGTTGATAATTCATAACCGGGTTAGTGTATCAAGGTTAAGTATTATGTAAAGGTCTTAAACGACGGGTAGTTGGCGATTAGGACTGGACATGATAATAAGGGAAGTCTTTCTCAATGATAAGACTGGTAAAATCCAATGGTGTAAAGGAATTGCTTTAACGAAAGATCTCTGTCTAAGTGATTCTCAATTGTATACTTCTTTCTGGATGTTTATGTGATATTTATGTGATTTAATTTGGGTCGACCGATCATGCTTACCAATACGTGTTATTTGTACTGATACTACTCTTACTATACTTTTTTGGGGTATAGTCTGGTTGCAGGGTCAGTATGTGTTTCATGCTTGAAACGGTAAAGTTTTTCAGTAGCTTCTGTTATTGTTCCTACGGTAGAAGATGGGTCATGGGTACAGTTGCGCTTCCTCCTAGCAACACTTGTACCTATTTAGATTAGTTCCTTGGGAAAAGGTTTTTCAGTTGTATTTAATTTTTATAAAATGTTGTAATAAATAAGGCATTTTCTTTCTGTTTCCTAATTGACTTGCGTATATATTTAAATAAGTGGTGAGGGTTCTCCTATCTAGGTGAATTAGAGTAGGTGCCCGAACGAGCTGGTTAGTTGGGTCATGAGAGTATTCCATGTCTCTATGTTTAAGAAGTACCATAGGGATGGCAACTACATCATTCATTTGGACTCAGTATTATTAGATAAGAATCTCTCCTATGAGGAGGAACCGGTGGTGATACTTGATTGAGATATTTGGAAGTTGAGAATCAAAGGGATTAGGTCTGTGAAAGTCCAGTGGAAGCACCGTCCTATTAAGGAGGCCACTTATGAGACTGAATTAGATATGCGTAACAAGTACCATTACTTGTTTAAAGATTTAGGTATTTCCTTTGCTAGTTTTTCCCTTTTTTTTCTTTGATTATCATTCGGGGATGAATGATGAGTAAATTGGTATCTGTTATAATGACCCTTTCCATGTTATGATATAGCTTAGAATGCAAAAATTTGAGTTAAGTTTCTCCCCGAATGAAATGTTAAAAATTTCAGGCTAGGCTAGTTTTGGATGAATTTCAGGTGTGGTGTGGTCTAGGAAAATCCGGTGATTGATGGTATAGTAATTCAAGGATTTAAGATCATAACGTGTTAGCTAAGAGGTTAGGGAGTTTATAAAAACTTTAAAAATGGAATTTGGGTTAGTAGAACTCTGGATATAGCATTTGACATAAAGGGATTAGTTCGTAAGGTTGAGATCTGGGAGTGCATTGTGAAAATGGCAAAACTGGGAACCAGTACAAAGCTTTTGCCTCGCCTACCCCACTATAGTGGGTGGCAGGCTGCCATAGCAATGCCCCTATAGCAGGAATTATTCTGCTATAACAAAATTCAACTTTAGTCACTGCCGCGATAGCGGGAATCGGGCCACTATAGTGGATACATGCAGTTAATAGAAATTTTAAGTGTAAAAATATTATTTTTCATTCCAAAGTTACAGAGCTTGAGGGAGGACGGTTTAGGGGAAAATTTTGGTTTATTTCATCAGCTTCCAATCTTAAGGTAAGTGAGTTTCCTTCTTTCTAACGTCAATTCAATCCCCAAATCCTTAGAATTCATAGTATTGATTGTGGCGGGGATGGTGGGTTTAACCCTAGGTTAAGAACTTGGTATGATTTGGTTATAGAGGGGTTAATTTCACTTGATTATAGTCTAGAATGATTAAATTATGAATACTAAACTAGAATTCATCCTTTTAATCTTGATTTATGGAGAATTTAAGTGGGATGAAGGGTAGAAAACACTAGAATAGTGGAATTGTGCATGAACTTGACCTTAAAGTTATGAAATTAGGTGAAAATACCTAATTGGTAGAACATTATTTGAATTATTCTTTATTTGTTAATGTTAGATTGAGATCAAGCTAAAGCTACAAGAAAGGGCAAGGCTCAAGTCATTTAGAGCATTGCAAGGCTTGGATTGAGTTAGGTTATGATTGAATCAGAGCTAAGAATCAATTTGGTTATATGTGTGCATGCGAACTGATTATTTTTTTATTTAATTTCAGCACATGCTAATGAATGATGAACTTGTTAATTATTGAATGCAAGTTTGGAAATTGATAACCTATAATAAAATTGGTAAAAGGGGCTTTGTTGATATAGAAGTGTTGTTGATTTAACTCATTATGTGATTGAACTTTTTGATAGTACTAGTTATTATTATGAGTGATTTGATAAAGACTGATTATGATTTATTAATGGATTTCAGGGAGGATAAGGGTGGGTACGTTGAAATAAGGGTGGTATAACACTTTGTTTGGGATAAGGGTGGCAAGGGACTATTTGTCTGGTATAGTGGTACATGGACTAAACTCGTCCCCAGCAGTTCATGGCTAGTGGTTAGACATAAGGCCCTTAGCATGTGTGTATACCATGATTTTTGGAGAGTTTGATGGTTTTTTGGGTGAACCGGGTTACATTCTATTATTCATATATTGGGTTCGTTGTGTGGACCACTGGTTAATGATATTTCTTGGGTTCCTTAAGTGAACTGGTGGCTTGAATTAATGATTTGTATATTGTACTTGAAGTGAGTTATTACTTGATGTAGTAAGGTAATAAGATGCTTTTAAAGTAATGATAAACTGATTTGGTTTTACGGGTTGTTAGTGTGTCTTGAGCTTTAATTGGGTATTGATATTCCTAAATATGTTTTCATTTATTTACTTGGCTTGGTTGATATAAAAGTGTAATTATGGTGGAAGGACTGACTTAAATACATATTGTTGAGGTAACATGTTTGCTACTTGTTTACAAATTTTTAGTTAAGTGTTCACACTGATTAAGTTGAGTTGGCCTATGATCCTACCAGTACATAGTGGTTTTGTACTGATACTACCATGTACTCTTCTTTTTGTTGAGTGTAGAGCATGTTCATCTTCTAAGAGACCTCACTTGTAGACCATAGGGTGAGGAGCATTCATCTTTCGAGCAGCCATGGATCTATTCTATTTTGATCTTGTCCACTTGTTTTGGGCATAGATAGTTTTAATTTTACTATTGGTATTTTCTGGGTTGCACCCATAGACATATTCTAGTTAGAGTTCTGGCACGATGACATTCAATTTCTGGGGGCATTTTAGAATTGATGATTTTATTTTCGTATTTAGTTAAATTGTAAGAGATATTATTTCATTAATGGAATTGGTTTTGTTCTTATTTAAAATTAAATATTTGGTGTTGGTTAGTCTGGTTAGATAGTTCTCCCACCAGTCGGTTAGTGTGGGTGCCACTCATGATGGGTTTGGTTCGTGACAGCCACACTCTATCTGAAGCTATACGACATGAAAGATGAGTATATTGGGTATGGAGTAAGAATAAGACTAATATGCCTTAAGTGATATGATTGATAAGTTTTAATCTTAGCAACACTTCTTAACTACTCTCCTTCTTAATACTATACTTCATTAGCTGATACTTATAACCCTCACAAGGGTACATGTGACTACTTCTACCAAAGTCTGATTCTAACTGCATGTTCTTACCATATTCAAGCCTAACTAGAAGTCACAAGGTGCTACACGTAAGATGATCATACTGATGTAAACCATGGGATTTATGCTTTATATCTCTATAGGGACATTCATCCCAATAATATTACTTCTTCTTACCACCTCATTCCACTAACCTCGAGTTCTAATCAAGAAGCCACTAGTTCATCATGCATTCATCCACATGTCATCAACACAATATTCAAGCCTATCACTATAACCACTTCATGGACTTCTAGGTAACCAACTCATCTAAGAACTTCCCACAAGCTGAAATTTTCAAGGACTACTACCAAGAGACACGCCAGATATTCTCATCTAACTATTAAAAATAACAAATCCTCACCTCGATCCTCCTCCACACTTAAAACCTTAGGTGGAATAAGCATACTACAATCATCATAATAAGGGACATCTACCCTCTCACCCAAACCATCACTCAATTGCTATCAATACCACTATTGCAACATAAGAAGGATCACTAAAGGACTAGGTATGAGGATCTTGGATAAGAGGGATACTACTAAATCAAGACTTATACTTATCATAACTTGACACTCAAATAAGGCCTGAGAAGTAAGGTACAATAGGCATGAATGACATCAGACATATGAAGCATAAAAGAGTGTTGTTCAAGACATAGGCATTTCATAACTATCCATCATCATCATAGGTGGGCGTACATAGGGATTAAAGCAATAAGACCATAGCATGAATCGTTCAAGAAATCTAATCTAAGAACATACATGAGGTAGCATGATTTCACTAGCCATTAAGGAAATATCATAAGTTCATAAGACTGAGCATACTGAGAAACATGAGTACATATATCATGAGTTGTATAACATAAGACTGGAATTCCTAGATTCATAGAATAAGATTATGGTTGTTGTTCTAAAGCTATTACTTCTTATTCTAGGAACTGAGCATAGATGTGAATCTGTATGAAGTGCATGAGTATGGGTCATGGGCATAATCCTAACATGAATGATATGAAGGTGTCATAATGACTGAAATCTAAGGAATACACTAGAGTAAGAATGAATCGCTATCTCATCATAACTCTTTTATGGAACACAACACTATATGATTCTTACGACCTGATTTGGTTATTCACCCTATTATCTCCTCCTTAGGTCAAAACCCAAAATTCTAAGTCTGTGGACCTATTTCATATTCTCTAAACTGAGTTATAGTCACTTTATTCTGCATAGCTGGGGTACCACTACACACATAAATGCTAGACTTTCCCTGATAGACTATGTTTGTAGCTATTCAAATTCTTTCTAGGACTTTTTCTGAGATACCTCTCTTAACTTCCTTTAGCCTCTATAATCATGTGTCCAAATTCACACGCAAGTGTATGTGGTCGTACAAGTAATAAAGTGGCTCTTGCGAGCCGGATGTCGAACCCACAGGGACTTGTGACTTAGCAAACAATCCAATTCAAATAGTACTATAAAATTAGACAAATGTGATTTGTAACCAAAAAAGTTATTGGTTTTTGTGATTCTAAACGTAACAATAAAACTAGAGCATAATTGAAAGTGTTGTAAACAATATTAAGGAGGGTTATATGGTCAAGGCATACTGAACAATCATGTAAAGCTATTAGATCTTGTTTGTTAAGTTACTTATCTTGGTTGTTGATTCACGGAGTTAATATCATGATTATGGTCTTATGATCCTCTAATCATCTATTCACACTAGCCTCACAACTATCGGTGAGCGGGGATGTGAGGATCTAATTTGAATGCACTTATATTTCTTCCCGTATTGGAACCAAATAGGGCAAATTAGGTATATTTCTATCCTAACCACGAATCTAATCTCTACTTCTTAGAGATGAGAACCCATCCTGTACATTCTTTATTCTAATCTAATGTTACTCCTTTCGAGCTCACACAAGATTTATGAATTTATTGTAAATGTCACAAATCTTTAAAATAGTAAGAGCAAGAACGTAAGAACAATCAAATACTATAAATAACAATAACCAACTTGAAATTAAGTTATACAACCATGTTCATAGCCTCAACCCTAGAACTAGGTTCTTATCCACTCATGCTAATAAAAAAAACACAATAATTTGATGTTTTCATCAAGAGAAGAGACTAAGAAATTAAAGAGAAAACAAACCTACTAGTGAACCTTGCTCTTCATTTCTCGCCTTCAAAATTAATGAACAACCCTATAAAAAATGTGGGGAAGTGTATATTAGTAGTAGGAAAAATACCCCCAATCATATTGGGTTTCAGACTTAAAACAAGTGAAATTTCCTTCTGGGTAGCCCCTTGGCGCTGGGAGCCTCTTGTAGTGCCTAGCTTTGCCAAAACGTACATTCTTGGCACCAAACATCGGTGGTATAGCCAAGATGGAGTGGCTGGAGTTTAGAGGTAGGCGTCATACGCCTGTGTAGGCGCTAATAGTGGTCATTTGGTGTTTGGGCTTTGGAGCTAGGCGCCACCCATAACACCAACTATGTTCTTGCCTGGAAACTCATCCAAAGTTGCTCCAAAAACTTCGAACCTTCCTTCATGCTTCCATGGGTCTATCTCCACCACCATCTCCTACAAAATACCTAATCACATTAGTTAGTTTGCTAGCTGGAATATTCAATCAAAACGTGCAACTATGTGACATTATCATTCTCAAAACTCGGCCAAATATGGGTAAAACACGACAAGCGAGCGTATAAATACACCCAAGATCACCAGCGGACAGTTCAGTAGTCTATCTCATGAGGATCCACAATAGCACTTACAAAATCATCTGGAGATCAGTGATATATATATCCCCACAAGAGTCTATTCTGACTATATGAGACTCACACTTTTCCCATTTTCTCTATTGGGGGAAGCAAAGAGGTGGTTGAAAGCAGAACCATCGAATTCCATCAACAATAGGATAACTTAGCAAGAAGCTCCTGATCCGCATCTTTCCATCTAAGAAGACTGCTAAATTGAGGAGTGAGATCTTGAGCTTTAGATAGAAAGAGGGTGAGAATATTTACCAGGCTTGGGAGAGGTTCAAGTCTATGCTTAGGTATTGTCCTCACCATCATCAATCAAATGATGTCTTGGCACATACTTTCATAGAGGGTCTCAAGTGCAACACTAAGATACTATTGGATTCTGCAGCAGGTGGCTAAGCTTTGGAGAAAACCTACAATGAGTTATATACCTTTTTCGACCGCATTTCGCAAGATAAACCAGAATGGAATGTTGATACTGCTAGAAGTGTGACAAAGAAGACTGCAGGTATGTTAGAAGCACATAGGTTAACCACAATAGCTACATAAATAGATTTTATGCAGAATTAGGTGAACACCCATTTAAGCAATATGAGTTTAGGTCAGCATCAACCTCCTGTTAATATAATACAACAGACCCAAGTCTGGTGTGAAAGTTGTGGTGGAAGTGGTTATTCTTCAAAATTTTATAGAGTAAATCCAGACTCTATAAATTTTGTAGGCAATGCCCAATGCCAAGGGAATTAGAATTTTGGAACCACTTATAAGGCTGGTTGGAAAAATCATCCAAATTTCTTGGGGTAGGAATCAAAGGCAGAATATGAACCAGAACCACTATAGAAACCAAGGGCAAGGTCAGAATTATCAGCAGCAAAGGAACATTAATCAATCCATTGCTCAAACGAGTAATATTAAGGAAATGTTGAAGAAGATAATGGCGGACCAGGCTAAAATGGCAATAAGCCAGACTGAAATAGCTTTAGACCTTAAAAATCAGCAACTTGACACTCAGAAACTGGAGAAACAAATGGGTCAATTGGCTGGAGCATATCTAGGAGGTCTGCCTAGTGATATGACCCAAATTTGAGTCAAGTTAATGTAGTTTCTACCCAGAGTGGTAGATAGCTAGAGGAGTTAGAACCAAAGAAAGCAGCTTAGAAGGTTGTAGTGGCAGATGAGGAGAAAGAAGAGTTTGGGAAAAATGCAAAGTGCGAGAATACATTAACAAATAGAAAGCCACCACCCCCTTTCCCACAAAGGTTGAAAAAGTAGAGGAGGATACATGCTTTTAAAA
The DNA here is from genome assembly GCA_031232105.1 of Capsicum rhomboideum. Classification (NCBI taxonomy): domain Eukaryota; kingdom Viridiplantae; phylum Streptophyta; class Magnoliopsida; order Solanales; family Solanaceae; genus Capsicum; species Capsicum rhomboideum. Next base: position 39,755,682 of record CP124716.1, read on the forward strand.
ATTCATTAATTTATTGAAGCAGGTGCACATTAATTTTCCTCTTGTTGATGTTTTGCAGAGAGTTCGTAAGATTGTGAAGTACATCAAGAATAATGTGGAAAACAAGAATAGGTTGACGGAGTATGACACTATTGCACTTACTGAAGAGTGCAACTCATGAATTCAGAATAAACTGTCAACAAATCTCAAGGATCTGGGGAGTTTCACTATCCAGATCACCATTAGAAAGCCTATCAATGCTCAGGGCTTGTGTGACCTTAGGGCTAGCATAAATTTAATGTCGACCTTTTTGTTCAAGAAGATGGGATTAGGAAGTCCAAGGCTCACCGTAGTGATTTTGTAATTGGTTGATTATTCACTTGTGAGACCTGACAGAATAGTAGAGGATGCATTGGTAAAAGTGGGTTCACTTATTTTCCCAATGGATTTCATTATTCTGTACTTTGATGTAGACCCAAAAGTCCCATTATTTTGGGATGTCTATTCTTGGCAACTGGGTGTACTTTGATAGATGTATATGTGGGGCAGCTGATGATGCTAGCTCATGACAAAGTTGAGGTGTTTGATGTGTATAAAGCAATGAAGCTTCCAGCCATCTATGAGTAGCAATTTGCTATTATAGTGATAGATCTTAAATTGGAGTTCCCACTTATCACTTCCAAGGATCCCTTGGAAAAAGCTTTAGTGGGGCATGATATCTTTGGGGATGTAGAATATTATGAGATGGATCAACTCCTAGATGTTGTCAGCATAATTATTTGCAAGGTTAAGGTCGAGCCTCTCAACAAACCTCTTAGGCCTCCTTCCAAATCGTCCATTTAAGATGGTCCCAAACTAGAGCTGAAGACCTTTCCTTCCCACCTTAAGTATGCGTAATTGGGAAAAAATGATACCTTACCAGTTATTCTTTCTATAGGGTTGCGAGATGTATAGGTCAAGGAAGCATTAGCAATTCTTAAAAGAAGAAAGAGTAGCTACTGGTTGGCAGATGTCAGGCATACATAGAATTAGTGTTGCATTCTGCATGCATAAGATTATAATGGATAAAGGGTACAAAACAGAGTATGCAACACCAGCGGAGACTAAATCCAGTGATGGAAGATGTAGTAAGTAAGAAAGTGATCAAGTGGTTAGATGCAGGCATTGTCTATCCAATTTTAATCAGTAAGTGGGTCAGCCCACTCCAATGTGTCGCCAAAAAGGGAGGCATGACAGTAGTGACTAATGAGAAAAATGAATTAATTCCAACTTATACAGTCACAGCATGAAGGATCTACATGGACTATCAAAAGCTCAATGAGGCCACTCGTAAGGATCATTAACCAATTCTTTTTACTGACCAAATGTTAGATAGAATTGTAGGGAAGGAATATTATTGATTTTTATATGGGTACTCCAATTATAATCAGATAGCCATAGCTCCCGATGACCCAGAAAAAACCACTTTTACTTGTCCATATAGGACTTATGCCTTCAAGTTTATGCCTTTTGGACTCTGCAATGTACCGTCCACCTTCCAGCACTGCATGATGGCAATATTTTATGACATAATAGAGGATTTTGTAGAGGTATTTATGGATGATTTTTCTATTCTTGGTAATTCTTTTGAAGTGTGTTTGTAGAATCTTGACAGGGTCTTGGAAAGATACGAGGAGACAAATTTGGATCTAAATTGGGAGAAGTGCCACTTTCTAGTCAAGGAAGACATTGTCCTTGGCCATAAAGTATCACAACAAGGACTGGAGGTAGATCAAGTAAAAGTGGAGGTCATAGAAAAGTTACCATTGCTGGTATCTATGAAGGGTGTCCGCAACTTTCTTGGACATGCCAAATTTTATATGTGCTTCATCAAATACTTTTTGGAGATATCCCAACCTATGTGTAGATTACTAGAAAAAGAAATTAAGATTGAGTCTAGGGTAGATTGTGTTTAGGCATTAGAGGAGATGAAAAAGAAATTGAATAAAGCTTCTATCATGATTTCTCCTGATTGAGAAATCCTTTTTGAATTAATGTGCGATGCCAGTGATATAGATATATGAGCAGTATTAGGCTAGAGGAAAGAAAAGATTTTTCATTCCATATATTATGCCAACAATAGTATAGATGCGGCCCAAGTGAACTACATAGTGATAGAGAAGGCAATGTTGGCTATAGTATATGCTTTTGACAAGTTCAGATCTTACTTGGTAGGGAAGAAAGTGATAGTGCACACTAACCAAGTGGTAATCAAGTACCTTTTTAATAAGAAAGATGTTAAACCCAGACTCATCAGATGGATTTTGTTATTAGAGGAATTTGATCTTGAAATTGGAGATAGAAAAGGAACAGAGAATCAGGTGGCAGACCATTTTTCCATATTAGATTATTAGTCGCATGTAGCTGAAGATAGTCGTATAAGAGAAGAGTTCCTGACGAACAACTCCAAGCCATGAGCATAGCTAAGCTACCAAGGTATGTGGACATAGAAAATCTATTGGTAAGTGGTGTGTACCCACCGGAAGCAATAAGTCAGCAAAAGAAAAATCTATACTTTGATTCCTGATCCTATGTATGGGGTGAGTTGTACTTGCTTAAATAGGGCACTGATTGGGTTGTTAGAAAAGGTATTCTAGAATGTCAGGTTAAGAAAGTGCTCGAGAGATGTCACTCATAAAGTAATGAACCAAAATATCATTACGGTGAATTAGAGAGTGAAAATCTCAGCTTAAACTTTCCATAGGTAAAATTTGTAAAATTTAGGGCTAGCCTAGTTTTAGATAAATTTTGGGTGTTGACTGGTCTAGGAAAAGTTGGTAGTTATTGGTGTGTTAATCGGTAGATTTGAGTTGATAATGTATTATATGATGAGTTTAGGAAGTCATACAAACTTTCGATACATAAAATAGAATGGTAGAACTTCGGTTATAGCTATTACCATGAAAATGTCAAAATGTGATGTCGAAATTTGAGAAGTGTGTTGTGAAATAGACAGGACAAGGAACAACTCTTGGGCTACTATTTTAGCATTGTTATAGTGATAGGTTTATCATTATAGCAATATTGTCGCAGCGATAAAAGCTTCTCCACGATGATAGGTCTATTTAGACTGAATATCATTGTAGCAACAGATGTATCACTGCAGAGCTGAACTAGTAGAATTCCCAGTTAAAATAGAAAAGTGGTATTTTCATTCCTATTTATTTCAGTTTTTGTCTAAGGGTTGATAGAAGGCGATTTTCACCATTTTGGGTATTTTCCATCTTTGAGATAAGGTTGCTTTATCATTTAAACTTGTGATTACTCCCTTAGATTCTTAGAATTATAGGATCATGATCATGGTAGAAAATTGGGGTTTAGCCCTAGGGTTACAAACTGATGGGAATGGGTTGTGAATAACTTAAATTCTATTGTTATTCACTTTAGGTTGTTAGAAATCACTTTCTAACATAGAATTCTTCATTGTAATCATGAAATTTGACAAATTCAAAGAGATTAAAGGATAGAAAACCCTAGAATAATAAACTAGGTTAAGTTATATGTTGAAATTGGTGGGTTTGGGTTTATAATGCCTAGAAGTAGGCCTTGTTTGTTGTTTATAGACCAAGAACGAGCTGAATTTGAAAGAAAAGGCAAGTCTTTGATCAAGTAGTGCTTTCGTACGAAGACGTGAGGTAGTTATTGTTTAAATATAGTTATAGACTTGATTTGAGTCTATTCATTGTGATTAGCTTTCGGGCATGCTAGTGATTGTTGGTTAAAATAATGTTAAATCTACGTTCAAATGATTAACTTAAAAGTTAAAGTGTTGATGATTGCAGTACGAACAAGAATATTGATTGTTATTGTACATTGAGCATGTTGTTGAGGTTTTACCTATCTTTGATGATATTGGGATCAAGTGTCATGCCAGCACAGATTGTCATTAGGGTCAAGTACCATGTCGGTATGGTACATGAACGGAACTTATTGTGTGTAGGTCATAACTAAGGTCCCTACCGACCCTAGTATGTATTTATATTATTTATGCAGCATTCAATGTTTGTATTGCACATGTGATTATTCATTGACTATGTTGACGAAATTACCTAAGTGTAAGTGATTGATACGAATAACTTGAAATGTTTGATATAAAGAGGGTAGCTATTGGTATTATGAGTTGAGGTGTTTATGAATGTGAGTTTAAATATTAAGTTGATTATGAGTTATGTCTTGATCGATTCTTACTTTCATTTACCTTATCTATTTGTATAGTGTTGAGTTAAGTCGGTTGATGATACCTACCAGTACGTAGTTGTTGTACTGATACTACTTGTGCTCTTCTTTTTGTTGAGGGCAGAGCGAGTTCTAGTATTTGAGATGAGACATTGACTCTAGTTTGTGATTTCATCTTTGATTCAAGGGTGAGCAACATGTTCGGACAGCCATTGGATCTTCTTCTAGTTTATGTCCTCTGTTTCTAGATAATAACTTCCTATTTATTTTAGTATCTTTGGATTATGTTTCAGACTTGGTTTTGATTAGTAGTTCTTGTACAGTGACTTTTGGGTCCCGGGGGTTGTAATAGTTAGAGATATTTCTGCATGTTGGTTACTATTTAGATACTTTGGAGATATTGCATTTATATTACACTTGTCATGCATTTAAGTTAATAAATGGTGTTTTAGTTTAGAAATTATTTAAGAGTAAGGATAAATTGTTGGGTTAAGGGTTGGGTTGATTGGTTCTCCCACTATAGAGTTAAAGTGGGTGCCACTCATAGCCGTTTAGCTCTTGACAAAGATGGTATCAGGGCACTGGGTTTGTCAATCTCGTTGTACAAAATGGGTATATTAAAGTCTTACAGAATGATACGGAGATGTATGTACTTTTCTTCAAGAGGTTACAAGACTTTAGGAAAAACTTTCACTTCTTTCTTTCCTTTATGCTAGTAAAATTGGTAACTGACATCCTTCATTCTTGTTTCACAGATAGTGAATGCTCATTCAGTTAGAGATGCAACAACAACACATGAATCGACCACTAGGGTGATAGGTCAGGGCAGAGATAGGGTGAGAGGAAGAGGCAGAAGAAGAGGACAAAAGGTAGCACCAATCAGGGGTAGAGCCTAGGCAACCAAAAAATCGGCTAGACAAAGATCATTGTCCTCTCCCACCATGAGGTTGCTCCAACTTGGTTCTGAGTAATAAAGTGATAGTTGAGGAGGAGGTTCTAATTCCAGGAAATGTTGTGCCTATGTAGGGTGGTGCAACTCAGGTGCCTTTGTACTCAGAAGTGATCCATCAAGTGTTGGGGATTTTGAGCGGTTTAGCTAGCACAGGTGCCACTCAGATAGTTTCATCCTTCCAACCTCTAGTTTTACAGCATGCCGCTATTATAGTACCTCGAATAGATGAGGGTTCTGAGACTAGAGTCTTTCTGCGACATGCATTGGGTCTAGTTATAATGGTGATGAGCGTGATCTATTTTATAACTTTCTAAAACTAAAACCTCCAGTGTTTCAAGGTGCTGAGTCAGAGGATGCATATGAATTTTTGATTGAGTTTCATGAGCATCTACACAAGATAGGGATTTTAGAGAGATAGAGTGGAATTTGTGAATTTTCAGTTGCAGGGAAAGGCTAAGCAATTGTGAAGGTCCTTTGTTGAGTGTAGGGTTGCTTTACCTCCACTAACTTGGTCTTAGTTTCAGAATGTATGTCTTGAGAAGTATGTTCCTCATACCTTTCTAGATAGGAATAAGGATGAGCTTTTTAGGCTTAAGTAGGGTGATATGTCCGTGGTGGCCTATGAGGCAAAATTTTATGTTTTTTCTCTGTATACTTTACAGTTGATAACTATAGAAAAAGGAAAGAATCAGATATTTTGCGAAGGGTTTGAAAAGGAGTCTTCAAGTGGCTTCTTCCGAGAAGACTTTTCAAGAAGTGGTGGAGTTTGTGAAGAAAGTGGAAGGGGTGAAGCTCTAAGGTAGTATTAGATTAGAGAAGAAGAGAGCTTGAAATTGGTCCATTTCAGTGGTTCTTATTTACGGGTCGTGGTTTGCAGAGTTGCTCTACAGGGCCAATTCATTCAGCTATGCATGTGTCTATTGGGGAGTCAAGGGTCAGTTATCGGCACTCTGGGAAAGATAGATAAACACCTTAAGCGTCTTCAGTTCAACGGCCTACTTTAGACCATAGATGTTATGATTACGGAGGAGTGGGCCATATTCGAAGGTATTATCCTAACCTTAGTCCCGCAGGTCAGTTGACTTAGTATCCAACTTCTAGAGCTTTAGTTCCAATAGGTCGTGGTGAGGGAGGAAATGATAGAGGTCATCCACAGGGTGAGTGTGGTAGTAGTAGAGCTGGCTATAAAGACAACTATATGAAGGACGGATTGGTCGGGGCAAAGTGCAGGCTGGTAGAGGTGGTGATCAGGGAGGTGAGAAAGCTCAACTGTATGCAGTTCTAGGTTATCTTGAAGCTGAGTCTTCTGATATTGTGATCACAGGTACCATTCTTGTTTGTGATCATATGGTTTCTGTGTTATTTGATTCAGGGTTGACCTTTTCTTATGTGTTTGTGAAGTTTGCTTTGGGCTGGGATTTAACTTGTGAATTGCTTGATGCACCCACGTATGTATCCATTCTAGTTAGGGTTTTTGTGTGTTGACCAGGTTTATCAGGCTTAGCCTTTAGTGTTTATGGGATACAAAACTTTGGCAGACTTAATGATTTTAGACATGGAGGATTTTGATATTATTTTGGAGATGAGTTGGTTATCTCCTTACCATGATGTTTTTAATTGTTATTCTAAGATTTTCACTGTAAATATGCCTGGGATAGAAAGTTTAGAGTGGGAGGGTGTTTATAAGCCTGCTCCATTGAGATTTATTTATGACATTTGTGCCCAAAAGTTAGTTAAGAGAGGGTGTGGGGCATTTCTAGCCCATCTTTGGGATAATAGTACTCTAGTCCCTCCTATTGCTTTGGTTTTGGTGATATCTTAATTTATAAAGGTGTTCCCTGATGATCTTCCCGGGATGCCACCTGACTGTGACATTGACTTTTGCATAGACTTAGAGTCAGGCACTCACCCTATTTCTATTCCTCTGTATAGGATGGCTCTGGTAGAGTTAAGCGAATTGAAATCTCAGTTACAGGAGTTATTGGGGAAAGGTTTTATTCATCCTAGAACTTCTTCTTGGGGTGCTCATATGCATTCTGTTAAGAAGAAAGATGGTAGTATGCAGATGTGTATAGATTATTGGCAGTTGAATAAGGTGACGATTTGTAATAAGTATCCTTATCCTAGGCTAGATGACTTATTTGAACAATTGCAGGGTGTTGCAGTGTTCTCTAAAATTGATTTAAGATTGAGTTATCATCATCTTAAGATTTAGGCAGAGGACATCCCAAAGACTGCCTTTCAAACTCGTTATGGCCATTTCGAGTCCTTGGTTATATCTTTTGGCTTGAACAATGCCCCAACCACTTTAACAAATTTAATGAATAGAGTATTCAAATCATATTTGGATTTATTTGTTATTATTTTCATTAATGATATTTTTGTTTACTCTAAGAGTAATGAGGAACATGAAGTTCACTTGTGTACTGTGTGGGGGTTGCTTAAGGAGAAGCAACTCTATGATAAGTATTCTAAGTGTGAGTTTTGGTTATCTTTAGTGTCTTTCTTCAGGCATATGGTATCTAAAGAAGGGGTTATGGTATACCCGTAGAAGATAGAGGTTGTTTGGAATTAGGCCAGACCAACCAATGTGATAGAGATTCATAGTTTTGTTGGGCTGACTAGTTATCATTATTGGTTTGTGAAAGGGTTCACATCCGTTGCTTCGTACATGACCTGTTAAACTCAGAAGGAGGTACCCTTTGTATGAAATGAAGAGTATGAGGAGATCTATGAAAAGCTCAAAACTTTGCTGATTTTAGCTCTCATTCTTACCTTGCCAATCAAAGGTAAAGATTTTATTGTGTATTATGATGCTTCACAATCTAGTTTGGGTGTTGTTTTGATGCAGGAAAAGAATGTGATTGTATATGCTTTGAGATAGCTGAAAGTGCATGAGAATAACTACCCCACCCATGATTTAGAGTTGGCAGCAGTGTTGTTCGCTCTCAAAATTTGGAGGCATTATCTTTATGGGTGAAGTGTGAGGTGTTCACGAATCACCGTAGCTTGTAATGTTTTTACTCAGAAAGATTTGAATTTGAGGCAGCAAAGGTGGATGGAGCTACTTAAAGACTATTATATTTTGATTTTTTATCATCCGAGCAAGGCCAATGTGGTAGCAGATGCTTTGAGTTCGAAGCCTGTGAGTATGAGAAGCTTGGCGTGGTTGTAGGTTTCAAGACGTCTATTGGCTAAGGAAGAGTAGAACTTAGTTAATAGTTTAATGAGATTGCAGGTGACTAGCAAGGGGGGGGGGGAGTTTAGCCAATGTTGAGACTAGATTCATCGTCCTTAACCAGATTAAAGATAGGCAATTTAAGGACGAGAAATTGAATAAAATTTGGGATAAAATTTTACAAAGTGAGGCCAAAAAGATGTTTCTTGATGAAGAAGGTGTGTTGAAAATAAGGTGACGTATGTGTACCCCATGTGGGCAACTTGATTTCTACTATCCTTGCAGAGTCTCACAGTTCTAAGTACTCTATACACCCGAGTCCGGCCAAGATGTATAGAAACTTAAGGCAACATTATTAGTGGCAACGGATGAGGAGGGACATTGTTGATTTCGTGACTAAGTGTCAAAACTGTCAATAGGTTAAGTATGAACATTAGAAACCTGGTGGCATGTTTTAGAGTATGCACATTCCGGAATAGAAGTGGGAGAGAATAACTATGTAATTTATTGTTGGTCTTCCTCAGACCTTAAGGAAATGTGATTCCATTTGGGTAATTGTTGATCGATTGACCAAGTCTGCATATTTTATTCTAGTGTGAGTGGATTATAAATTCCATTTTATATGGAAATGTGATTCCATTTTATTCACAATATGGAAATTGGTTGAGAATAGCTTAAATTCCATCATTATTGATAAATTCCATCATTATTGACTCTAGGGTGTTAGAAATCACTTTCTAGCATAGAATTCTTCATTGTAACATGAAATTCAGTGAATACAAAGAGATTAAAGGACAGAAAACCCTAGACTAATGAACTAGGTTGAGTTCATGTGTTGAAATTGATGGGTTTGGGTTTATAATGCCTAGAAGTGGGGGATGTTTTATTGAATCTTATTTATTGTTTATAGACCAAGAACAAGCAAAATTTGAAAGAAAAGGCAAGGCTTTAGCCGAGAAGTGCTTTCAGACAAGGATACGAAGTAGCTATGATATAAATGTAGTTATAGACTTGATTTGACTCTATGCTTATATTTTAGTTGAATGGTTATGATTAGCCTTCGGGCATGCTTGTGATTGTTGGTTGAGATAATGTTAAAGCTAAGTTGAAATGATTAACTTGAAAGTTAAAGTGTTGATGATTGTCGTATAAACTAGACTATTAATTGTTATTGTACATTGAGCATGTTGTTGAGGTTTTACCTATCTTTGATGATATTGGGAACGGGTGTTACGTTGGTACAGATTGTTATTAGGAATGGGTACCATGCCTGTACGATACATGGACTGAGTTAGTCCCCTGCAGGTCATAGCTAAAGGTCCCTACCGACCCTAGTATGTATGTACTATTTATGTATGCATTCATTATTTGCAATGCACGCAATGCACATATGATTGTTCATTGACTATTATTGATGGAATTGCCCAAGTGTAAGTGATTGATACAAATAACTTGAAAATATTTGATATAAAGAGGGTAGCTTTTGGTGTTGTAGGTTGAGGTGTTTAAGAACGTGAGTTTAAATATTAAGTTGATTATGAGTTGTGTCGTGATCACTTTTTACTTTCGTTTAACCTATCTATTAGTATGGTGTTGAGTTAAGTCCACTAATGATGCCTACCAGTACGTAGTTTTAATAATCCAAAACATCGTTACGCTGAATTAAAGAGTAAAACTTTCACCTAGTTTTCCCTTAGACTAAATTTTTTGAAATTTAGGGATGGACTAGTTTTAGGCGTAATTTGAGTGTGTGGAGGTCTAGGGAAATTTGGAAATTATTAGAGTGTCAATTTGTGTTTTTGGTTGTATGATGTGTTAAATAACAAGCTTAGGAAGTTATAGAAACTTTCGGTGCATAGAACGGACTAGTAGAACTATGGTTATAGTGATTAACGTGAAAAGGTCAGTTCGTAATGTTAAAATTTAATAAGTTTGTTGTGAAATGGCTAGCGCTGGGATCGAGTCCCGAGCTATTAGTTTGGGGTCGCTGCAGTGATAGAACTATCGCTATTGCAGCAGAAGTGTTATCGCAGCGATAGATCCTCCGCTGCAGCTATGCCGTTGCAACAACTAAAATGCAGAATGTCCATTTTAAAGTCAGAAAAATTATTTTTCATTCCCATTTTTCTAAACCTCACTCAAGGACTGGGCAAGGGCGATTCTTCATCACTCTCGGGGGTTTTCATCTTTGAGGTAAGGTTCCTTTACACTTTAAACTTGAATTTACTTCTTCAGATTCTTAGGATTGTAAGAATCATAGTCTTGGCTAAATTAGGACTTAGCCCTACGTTCATGAACTGGTGGGAATTGGTAAGAATGACTTGAATTTAGTTATCATTGATCCTAGGGTGTTAGAAAACATTTCTTAGGAGAGAATTCTTTATTGTAATCTTAAAATATAAAGAATTCAAAGAGATTAAAGGGTAGAAAACCCTAGGATAATGAACTAGATCAAGTTCATAGGTTGAATTGGATGATTATGAGTTCCTAAAGCTTAGAAAGGGTTAATTATGGGTTAAAGTATGTGTAATTATTTTTTATAGATAAAGAATGGGCAGAAATTGAAAGGAAGGACAAGTCTATGGCTAAATGGTATTTTCAAGCAAGGAATCGAGATGGGTTATAGTTTAATAGTAGTAAAGACTTACTTGACTCTATGCTTATATGTGAGTTGGATGTTTGTAGTTAGCTTTCGGATATTACTTGTTATTATTGACTGTATCATGCATTGAACATTGGATTTTAAGATGATATAAAGATGTTATATGGATCAGGTGTCACGCTGACACTATTATATAGATCGGGTATCATGTCGACACTATTAGTGGAATGGGCATCACGCCGACACTGGTACATGAACTAAACTCGTCCCTTGTAGTTCATAGCTGAGAGTTCATGTTGACTCTAGTATGTGTGTACATCTTGCATGCATGCAATCATTATTTCATTTGTACTTATATTGTGATGACCATTGTTGAAAGAATCTGTGTAAGTGTAATTGATGTACTTGTATACATGTATCCTAATGAGATGAAGTGTTATGATTGTATTTGCTTGTCAACTAATTATAAGTTGTATTTTGATTGTTATTTCTTGCATTTCACCTGCTTATTTGTATGGTTTTGAGTTGAGTCGACCAATGATGTCTACCAGTACTTAGTTGTTGTACTGATACTACTTGTACTCTTCTTTTTGTTGAGTGCAGAGCATGTTCCAGCATTTTAGATGAGACCTCCACTCTAGTCATGACTCAGACAATAATTCAAGGGTGAGCACCATGTTCGGATAGCATCGGATCATCTTTATGTTGTTCATGTCCTTTGTTTTGGGATAGAGACATTTCTTTTATTTTGTATTCTGGATATTGTTTAGACTTTGTTTTGGATATCTTTAGAGTTCTTGTACAATGACTCTCGGGTCCCAGGGGTTGTAATAATTAGATATACTTTCATACTCTTCTTTGTTTCTAGTTATTAAATAAGTTAGTATCAAATTGGTTTTGATTAATATTGTGTTTAGTAAGTTAAATAGTAGTTAAATGAGAAAGGTGACTTGTGAAAGTCCTTTGATAATTGGTTAAGGGTTGGGTTAGATGGTTCTCCCATTGTAGAGTTAGGGGGTCGCCACTCATGATCGGTTGGGTCCTGATAGTAGTTGTTGTACTGATAGTACATGTGCTCTTCTTTTTGTTGAAAGCAGAGCGTGTTCCAGCATTTGATATGAGACCTTGGCTCTAGTTTATGATTTCAACTTGAAATCGAGGGTGAGCACCATGTTCGAACAACCATTGGATGTTTTTCTAGTTCACGTCCTTTGTTTTTGGACTATGACTTCATACTGATTTTAGTATTTTTGGATTATATTTCAGACTTGGTTTTGGTTAGTAGTTCTTGTATGGTGACTTTTGGGTCTCGTGGGTTGTAATAGTTAGAGATACTTCCGCAATTTGGTTACTATTTAGATATTTTGGAGATATTGGATTTATATTATGCTTGTCATGCATTTAAGTTAATAAATGGTGTTTTGGTTTAGAAATTATTTTAAGTGTAACGATAAATTGTTGGGTTAAGGGTTGTATTGATTGATTTTTCCACTATAGAGTTAGGGCGTGTGCCACTCACGATCGTTTGGGTCGTGGCATCTTCTTACGGAGGTCATCATGAGGGAGAGCGTACAGTGCATAAAGTGTTGCAGTCTGGATTCCTTTGGCCCACTTTGTTCAAAGATACCTTCACATTTGTCAAAGAGTGTGACCAATGTCAAAGGATGGGAACTATAACCAGATGATATGAAATGCCATCAAAACATAATTTAGAGGTGGAGATCTTTGGCGTTTAGAGAGTTGACTTTATGGGTCTATTCCTGCCATAGTTTGGTAGTCAATACATATTGATCGCAGTAGCTATCCCCACTAATGATGCAAAGGGTGGTGGTTAAATTCATAAAGAAGAATAATTTCTAAAGGTTCGGAACCCCGAGAGAGATTATCAGTGATGGAGGGTCACACTTTGTGAATAATTGGTTCAGAAATTTGCTAGCAAAATATAGGTTGAGACATAAAGTTGCAGCAGCGCACCACCCTCAAATGAGTGGCCAGGTAGAAATGTCAAATCTTGAAATCAAGCAGATTCTCCAGAAGACTATGAATGCCTAATGTAAGGACTGGGCCATCAAGTTGGATGATGCACTGTGGGTGTATAGGACTACTTATAAATCACCCATTAGGACCTCACTGTATCGGTTTGTCTACACGAAAGCTTGTCATTTGCCGGTCGAGTTTGAGCATCAAGCTTATTGGGTTGTGAAAAAGTTAAATCTTGATCCTGAGTTAACGGGTCAAAAGTGGTTATTTCAGTTACATAAACTTGATGAGTTTCACTTGCATGCCTATGATAATGGGAAACTCTACAAGGAGTAGATGAAAAGATAGCATGACAAGCATATAGTACGCCTAATTTTTTAGCCTGGCCAGAAAGTTTTGTTGTTTAATTCGAGATTAAAGCTCTTTCCGAAGAAGTTAAGGTCGAAGTGGTCGGGACCATTTGTGGTTGTGAGAATAACCCCACATGGGGCAGTTGATGTATGGCGTATGGATAAAAGTGCTACATTTTTTGTGAACGGGTAAAGAGTTAAACATTATTGGGTGAAAGACGTTAATAGGCAGAAGACGTCCATCACATTATCGGATGAATGATTTGATATTCGTCATGCCGCGATGATAAATCAAGTGATATAAGAGAGGCAACCCGTGAATACAATGTAATAGTTTAGGACCAATAAAAAAAGAGGAAAAAAATAAAAATAAAAATACAAAAAGATGAGTCGTGCTTGGTGAAAGGCAACCCACCTTTCTATCTTAGTTTGTTGTTTTTGTAATGATTTACAGGTACACGGAGGTTGGGAAAAAACCTTCGACCTAAAATGAATAAAAAAGGGCTCAAGGCCAAAAATTCAAACCTTCGCATACTGCCAGGCACGCCACCCCAGGAGTCAAATTTCATATAGGCAACCTTGGCGTACTACCAGGAGCACCGTGCCCTTACCCAAACATTAGTCGATCCTTTATGTCACCTGCACAAGTGTATCGCGCCCTCGCCCAAACTTTAGCTGGCTTGACTAGGTACAGCACCAGGTGCCTTGCGCCAAAGCTGAATCGGGAAAGCAATTTTTTAGGTATTTGGGTCTACCCGACCCATGTACCCAATGTAAATAAAATTTAACCCAATTTTATGTTTATTTCTGTATACCCGATTCCTATTTTCTTTTCCCTCTTAGAGTTGTATCACCTCTCTCTCTCTAAAACCCTCTTCAACATTTCTTACTTCATCTTATTTTCAACTAGTAATTTCTTCTTCAAGCTTTTGCTAGCATCAAGTTCATCAACAAGGTAAGACCTACTTACTCTTTTTCCCTCTTTATTGTCTTACTTTCCCTTCTTCTCAGCCCCATAACCTAACTTATCCATTGTTGGGTAAAATCAATGAAGTAGAGCAATTAGTCCAAGCTTGCTCTAATATTTATGGGTTTATTCAACAACAGTAACATATGTAATTGCTCTTGAATTGTTGGTAAAATTTTTGAGAAGTGGGTGTTGGGCATGATTTTTTCAAGATTGAAGTTTGTGAAATTTTTTGAAATTGCTTGATGAAAAAGTGTAAGTTTGTGATGGTATGAGCATGGAAAATGATCTGTGTTGCTTGAAAGTATGAAAATTATAGTAGAATTATAATGTTGTAAAATTTGGGAATTTGACTAGAGGTTGCAAGTGTTGAGTGAGTATGGACTTGTTCCATGTTTGTGAAAAGACCTAAATTGTGTATAATATGATAGTTTTGTGGTTATTGGCTAACTTTTGCTATTGGTTGGTGCTTATAAGCCCTTAAAAGACTTGCTCGCCTAAACAAGTTTGTGTTCTGGGTTGAAACTTAAAGTAATATGGTGGTTGTGAATGTAAACATTGTGTAATACTTGGTGGTTAATTGAGCATGGTGCAATAGTTCATGCTAATTGTTGGAAATAAGGGAAGCCTGAGTACCCTACATAATAACTATTGGCGCTATGATAGCAACTGAGTGTGGGGTCATTCTGACAACTTAGTTAGCTATCAAATTTGAGGTATAGAACTGATTTTTGCTATTGATTGTGGTTGATAGGTTCTTTGGCCCCAAAAGCAGATAAAGGTGGAGGTATTGCTACTTTAAGCAAAGGAACTAAGAGATCTCGCAGGGAAAAGAGGTGGAACCATCGGTTCCATGAGCAGAAAAGAAAAGGGGAAGGACGTATGGGGCTGGCTAACTTAGTCCTACCTCATGGCTTGGATTGGTTTTGAAATGAAAAAATATCTAAATACCTTCCCGATAATTGGGTAGATGAAAAGACTTTAACTGTTGAGTATCCTACCATATATGTTAAGGTATGTACGTTGGCTCTAGGCTTCATCTTTAAAAATATGGGTGAGTGCAACTTTACCATGATTTGGGAGTTCTATGCGAATTGGCAAACCGACAACGGACTTAACAGCCAGGTGCAAGTAGGGGCCAAAATTATTCGGTTCAGACTAAAAGAGTTGAACAAATTCCTAGATACCTCCAATATGGATGAAACTTCATATTTTTAGCCAAATAATGTGCCTCCCTATCAGGATATATGCCACACTCTTTGTAGTGAGCATTCTGCAGCATGTTGGGCAAGAAGCAGAGAGGGTAAGCACCTTACACTTCATTATTCAAACTTCACTAAGGCTGCAAGGGTTTGGCTGAAGTTTGTGAGTGCCTCATTCATTACAAGAAAGCAAACTTCCTGTAATGAACCAAAATGTCGTTACACTGAATTGGGAGGTAAAAGTTGCACCTAGACTATCCTTAGCTAAAAATTAAGGAATTCAAGGCTAGTCTACTTTTGGCTCAAAATTAAGAGTGTGGTAGTTGTATGAAATCGAGTATTGATATGATCAGCAATAGTTGGGTTTGATGTAACGGTTGGATAGCCAACGAGTATAGGAAGTCATAGCAACTTCTAGCATTTGAAACGGAGTTATAGAACTCCAGTTATAGTGTTTATCGTAGAGGGGTTGGTTCACATAATTGAGATTCGTGATGTGTGTTGTAAAATGAGGAAAACTGAAGAGAGGTCTAGAGCTGCAGCGGTCACTTTTTCTGCTACAGCAGTCCAAGGAAAAAATTCTAGACCTTTCCTCGGCAAAATGGGCGCGAACCATTGCAACAGAAATTTAACCATTGTAGATGTGCCGCTGCAGTGGTAATTATCCATTGCAATGGTAACGCACAGTAAAATATCAGTTTAAAACTAAAAAAAAATGTTTTCATTCCCCACTTTTTGAAAAATGCAATAGGGCATTGGGGAGAGGCAATTTTCAGCAGGAATTCAAAGTCTTTCATCTTTGGAGGTAAGTAATTATGTTCCAGACTTGAATTCACTTTGTTAACCTTAGAAAATTACTACAAAACAGATTAATGGAGGGTTTGGAGGTTAAACCCTAGTTGATGAAAATTGATGAAAAATATTGGGATTGCTTATAAATTCAGTATATAATGATCCTAGGATATTAGAAAACACTAATGGGACTAGAATTATGATTAAATATGCTAAATTGAGTGGTGTTCATGAGGTAAAATAGTGAGGAAATCCTAAGATGATGAAATAGGGTAAAATTATGGTTAAAATCAGTGATTTTTGATCCCTAGTAGTTAAAAAGGGAGATGAATTATTGAAATGTGTATATATTTTATGTTGTATAGAGCAAGAACGAATTAAACGAGAACAAAAAGGGAAAAGGGTGGCTTAAAGGTGACTTTGAGCAAAGGAGTTGAGGTAGGCTATGGTTTTGTGTAGTACTTAAGACTTTCTTGGCTTTGTGCTTGTTTGTCATTTGAACATTTATGATTACTTTCTAACATGGTTTGTGAATTGATGACTACATTGCATTTTTAATGCATTCTGATGAGGTGTTGAAGTGATGGGTCGGGTACTATACTGGTACTTTATGATAGGTCAAGTACCATGCCGATACGTTATGTTGATGTTAAGAAGAGTAAGAGATGGTGCGCACATTTTGCATACATGCACACAGTTACATGCATTGAGTGTTATTTGATGAATATATGTGATGATGAATGGTTGGTGAAATGATTAAGCATGAAAGCCTGAAAAGCTGAACTTATGAGTGTAGTAATTATATGGTAATTCATGATGTATTATTTTATTGATATCATTGATTTTGAATCGTGTTATGATCGCTTTTATACTTGTTTGACTTGCTTACTTGTACATTGTTAAGTTAGTCGACCTATGATGCTTACCAGTACTTGTTATTATACTGATGCTACCTATACTATTCTTTTTGTTGAGTGCAGCATATCTTTCAGCGGTCACGACCTTGGCTCCAGTTACCAGTTTGGATCTGATTTTGAGGGCGAGCACCAAGTCTGGGCAACCTTTAGATTCTTCTCATGATGTTAATGTCCCTTGTTTTCAGGACTAAGACTATCTTAGTTATTGTTATATTTTGAGATATTTCTAGATGTTTCCAGACTTAGTTGTTTTTCTTAGATGTTATTGTAAGGTGACTTCAGGTCCCGGGGATTCTAATAATAGGGGTTTCTGCACTCTATCATTTTATGGATTATTATTTTGGTGACTAAGATGCTTAAATAAATGAAAACACTTTGAATTGATTTAATACCTAGGAAATTGAATAATGTGAATGAGAGAGTAACCTTAAAGTGAGTAAGGGTGAGATTAGTATGGTTCTCTTGCCATGGGTTACGGTGGGTGCCAATCATGGTCGGTTGGGTCGTGACAGAGATGGTATCAGAGCACTAGATTCATAGATCTCATCGTACAAGAAAAGGTCTAGTAAAGTCTTGTGGAATGGTACGGAGACGTCTATACTTTTCTTTAGGAGGCTATAGGACTGTAGGAATGACTTCCTTTTCTTTCCTTCTTTCGTGCTATGACTTGATTCCAATTGGTATCTGGCAATTCAAATTGGCATCTATTTTTTTCACTCTCTCTTGCAAATGGTTAATACTAGCTCCTCCAGAGCAGTAGCAGCAGTGTATGCGGCAGCACCTACAACATCACCCGCGCTAGCCATTGAGACAGCAGTCTGGGGCAGGCCTCTAGTTAGGGGCACAACAAAAAAGGGAAGACGGGGAGCAGCGCCCATTAGGGATGGAGCATAGATAGCCGGGAGGCTGGAAAGATAGAGATCACCTACTCCTCCTCTACCATAAAATTCTTCAGGCCATGCTCATGATGAAGAAGAGGTGGTAGAGAAAGAGGAAATGATAGCTTCAGAGAATATGGTACCAGTATTAAATGGGGCAGCACAGGTGCCTTTGTCTTCCAAAGTGATTCAATAAGTGTTGCGGTTCTTATGTGGTTTGGATGGCACTGGCTACACTCCAGTTACTCTGACTTTTTCGCCCATAGCCTTGCAACATGTCGCTGCTGTAGCACCAAGGATGGATGCAAGCTCTGAGGCTGGGATGTATCCCCAGTAGATATTTGGACCGATAAAGACTGATGATGAGCACGGATTATTTTGTAAGTTCATAAAGATGAAACCCCCAGTATTCCAAGGTACAGAATCTGAGGATGCATTTGAGTTTCTGATATATTATCATGAATGTCTGCACAAGATGGGTATTATTGAAAGGTATGGAATGGAGTTTGTTTTTTTCAGCTGTAGAATGAAGCCAAAAAATGGTGGAGGTCATATGTGGAGTGCAGAGCTGCCTTACCTCTACTTACTTGGGCTCAGTTTCAAAATGTATTCCTTGATAAATATCTTCCCCGCACTTATCGTGATCAGAAGAAGGATGAGTTTCTAAGGTTGGAGCAGGGTAACATGTCTGTGGCTGCCTATGAGGCCAAGTTTCAAGCCTTATCTCATTATCCACTACAGATGATTACCTCAGAAGAGGAGCGGATTAGGTATTTTGTGAAGGGTCTAAATTTGGGAATTCAGTTGGCTACTTATCTGTGGTTGTGTCTGGTAAGTTTTTTAAGGATATTGCTGAATTTGCCAAGAAGGCTAAAGCACTTGAGAAACTGGGCGAGGTGGAAGTAGAAGAGAAGAAGGCTCGGACCTCGGGCCAATTTAGCAGTACTTTCTCAAAGGGGCGTGGTTCTTCTAAGCCCTATTATTCTGCTATACGAGTATTAAAAGGGGCCCGTATGAGGTCAGTTATCAGCCTTCCCAAGCCGGCAGCGACACACCCTCTTCTTCTTCAGTTCAGAGGCCTACCTTGGGGCCCAAATGCTTTAATATGGAGGTATGGGGAATGTAAGGAGAAATTTTTCTAATTTCTTGTAGGCAGTCCAGTTGTCACAACAACCAGCTTCTACTATTCTAGTTCTAGTAGGTCGTGGAGGAGGAGAAAATGGTAGAGATCATCCACAAGGTGGGCATAATGGCAAGGCTAGGGGTGGTAACTAGGCTAATCGATGTGGAGGACAGGTTGGTAGAAATGGAGCGCATGGTTGTAGAGGTGGCGGTTAGGGTGGTGATAAGGCATATCTTTATACAGTTTCAGTTCATCCTAAGGCAGAAGCTTTTGATGTTATGATCACACATACTATTCTTATCTACGATCGTATAGCGTCTATGTTATTTGATCGCAGTTCCACCTTTACTAATATGTCTGTGAAATTTGCTTTTGGTTGGGACTTGGACTATGAATATCTTGATACTCCTATGTATGTGTCTACATCGGCTAAGGTGTATATAAGTGTTAATCAAGTATATTGTGTGTGGCATGTGAGGTTCAGGAGTTTAAGACCCTAGCAGACCTAGTTATTTTAGAAATTGAGGAGTTTAATGTTATCTTAGGGATGAGTTGGTCGTCCCCTTACCATGTTGTTCATGACTGTTTTCCAAAATTGTTACTATGGCGATTCCCGAGAAAGAGAAGTTAGAGTGGGAGGGTACTTTTAAGCCCAATCCTGTGAGGATTGTGTCCACAATTTATGCCCATAAATTAGTAAAGAGGGGTGTAGGGCGTTTTTAGCCCATCTCCGAAAGGATAAATCTGTAGTCCTACTATAGCATCTGTTCTAGTGGTGTGTGAATTCTTAGAAGTATTTCTGGATGATCTTTCGGGTATGCCTCCAGATCAGGAAATTGACATTTGTATAGACTTAGAGTTGGGAACTAGACCCATTTTTATTCCTCCATACCGTATGGCACCTGCAGAGTTAAGGAAGTTGAAATCCCAATTGCAAGAGTTGTTAGAAAAGGGCTTTATTTGCCTAAGTGTCTCTCCATGGGGTGCACTAGTGTTACTTGTGAAGAAAAAATATGGTAGTAAGAGGATGTGTATAGATTACCACCAGTTCAATAAGGTGACCATTCATAACAAATATCCTTTTCCTAGAATAGATGATCAGTTTGACCAGTTACAAGGAGCTGCAATGTTCACTAAGATTGATTTAAGGTCGGGCTATCATAAGCTAAAAATTAGGGCTGAGGACATCTCGAAGACTACCTTTCCAACTCGTTATAGGCATTACGAGTTTTTAGTTATGTCTTTTGGTTTGACCAATGCCTCAATTGCCTTCATGAGCTTGATGAATGGAGTATTTAAGTCCTTTTTGGATTCGATCCTTCTTGTTTTCATTGATGATATACATTTTTATTCTAAAAATGAAGAAAAGCATGAAACCCATTTGCGTACTGTGTTAGAGTTGTTGAAAAAGAAGGAATTGTATGCTAAGTACTTTAAGTGTGAATTCTGGCTTTCTTCGGTGTCCTTTTTGGGGCACATGGTTTCTAAAAAAAGGGGTTATGATGGACCCACAAAAGGTTGAGGTGGTTAAGAATTGGGCCAGACCGACGAATGTGACAGAGATCCACAGTTTTATGGGATTAGCCAGTTACTACAATTAGTTTGTTAAGGGGTTTGCTACTATTGCTTCGTACATGACCCGCCTGACCCAGAAAAAAGTTCCATTCGAATGGGATAACAAGTGTGAAGAGAGCTTTCAAAAGTTCAAAATTGTGTTGACCTCGGCCCTGGTATTAACTTTGCCTGTCAAGGGTAAGGAATTTATTGTATTTTATGATGCCTCACATTTGGTTTTAGGTGTTGTATTGAAGCAGGAACAGAATGTAATTGCTTATGCATTAAGACAACTAAAGCCTTATGACTAAGTTGGCTCATTTCATTCAGTGAGGGTTGATTATAATGTGGCTAAGTTAGCCAAGAAATCGTAATACTACATGGGGTACTAGTGTCAATTATGTCTAATAGGGGTACTCAACTCACCTCTAATTTTTGGGAAAGGTTTCAATCCGAGTTGGGGTCTAGATTGGACCTGAGCACAGCTTTCCATCCATAGACAGACGGTCAATCTAAACGGACTATCCAAGTGCTTGAGGATATGCTCTGGGCTTGTGTTATGGACTTCGGGGGTCGATGGGATGAATACTTACCATTATGTGAATTTTCCTACAACAACAGTTATCATTCTAGTATTGACATGGCTCCTTTTGAGGCCTTGTATGGTAGACGATGTATATCCCCAATTGGGTGGTTTGATGCATTCGAGATAAGGCCTTGGGGCACTGATATGCTCAAAGACTCTATGAAAAAAGTGAGATTCATACAGAAGAAGCTCATAGCAGCTCAAAGCTAATAAAAAGAGTATGCGAATAAAAAGGTAAGAGACATGAAGTTTGAGAAGGGGGAGAAGGTACTCTTGAAGGTGTCATCCATGAAGGGTGTGATGCAATTTGGCAAAAAGGGCAAGTTTAACCCAAGGTACATAGGACCTTTTAAGGTGTTGAAGAGAGTGAATTGGTAGCATACAGGTTGGCCTTACTCCCTAGTATGTTTGGGGTTCACCCCGTATTTCATGTGATATGTTAAAGAAATACCATAGAGATGGTGACTACATTATTTGTTGGGACCCGGAATTATTTGATAAGGAACTATCCTATGAAGAGGAACCAATTGCTATTCTAGCTAAACATGTGAGGAAGTTGAGGACAAGAGTTATTCCATATGTGAAGGTTCAGTGAAGAAACCATACCATTGAGGAAGTTACATAGGAGACAGAGGCGGACAAGCATAAGCGGTATCCACACTTGTTCATTGATTCAGTACACCCTATTCTAGTTATTATGGTTTGAGCAAGTAGTCATTCGGGAATGAATGAGTGGTAAATTGGTATCTAATATAATGACCCAAAATGTCATTACACTGAATTAGGAGGTAAAAGTTGCACCTAGACATCTCTTAGCTAAAAATTGAGGAATTCAAGGCCAGTCGAGTTTTGGCTCAAAATTGAGAGTGTGGTAGTTGTATGAAATATGGTGTTGATATGATCAGTAATAGTTTGGTTTGATGTAACATTTGGATAGACAATGAGTATAGGAAGTCATAGCAAGTTCCGGCACCTGAAATGTGGTTATAGAAATCAAGTTATAGCATTTATCGTGAAAGGGTTGGTTCGCGTTGTTGAGTAGACATGTGATTTTTGACCCTCTCCAAGCTTTTACCTATTTTTAACATTAAATATTTATTTTAGTTTAATTTTTATTTTAGCTTTTCATTTCATTTTTCAGTAAGTTTATTTTAAAAAAATTCAAAAAATAGAGTCACATTTTTAGGATAAGTTTTGTTTTTACTTTTTAAAAAGAAAAGAGTTCTTTCAAAAAATATGTTTTCTCTTAGTTTAGGTTTCAATAAATAATCCAATAATATTAATATTTTTCTTAATTATATCTTTAGAACTAGCTATTTAAATTTTCTATATATTTATTGGTTCAAAATAATTAGCTAATATTTTTACCCAAACCACCCAATTCCCATGTCCCATTTTTTTCCCCCACTCACACACACAACTCCATCATAACTCCCCACTATTCTGTAACTCCCTCACCTTATCTCCCTCATCACACACACGACACAACCTCTCTGAACTACAACACACACCATGCAATACACACACTCTCCTATATATACCACAACACTATAGACATACAACAAAAACAGACAATAACACTTGAGAGAAAAATTATGCACGCACAACAAGCAAAAACAGAACACACAGAAACATAGGGACGGAAAGCCCAAAAGTAATTTTAAGAAAACAACACTTATACGGACAGAAAAACAAAAACAAGAGAAAGGGAGAACAATCAGTAAAAGAAAAAAGAACACAAGTCAGGGTTCGAGGTTTCTGTTTGCGATTCCGAGTTCGTAGCTCTTGAAATTTAGCTATTTGCTAACTTTGAAAATCAGTAAATTGTAGCAACTTTTGATGTGAATTATTTTTCACAAGAGGTAATCCTCAATCTTTCTTTTTCATAATGTAACATCGCGATTCTGCAAAATTTGCTTTCAATGTTACGAAGTTGCTTAGATTTGTTTAATAGGATATTATTTTTCTTGATGTGATAATATGAATTATGTTTAAATTGTTATTTTGTTAGATTTAGAGTAAATTGGTAAAACAGTTAGTTATGTCTTGCATGCTTAATTTAAACTATTTCTCTTACGAAGCTGAAGATGTTTACATTAATTTATGTACGATCCGGCATATAACGCATAGTAAAGTAATAGATAAATGTTGGTTCATGTATCATTTGGAGATTTCTGTTGATTAAAGAAATTCTTCTCAATAAAGGTCCAACCTTTTATTTTCGTTTCAACTATTATTTCATTAAATGTTAGTGTGTTTCTTTTTCTGACAATAACATGTTTTGTTTGGTTTTATTACTATTGTTTGTTAAACTGTTAGTTGAAATTCACTTAAAATATTGATGTTTAAGTCATTAATTCAAGTAATTGTTAGTATTTCAAATAAGTTTGGTCAAATGTAGTATTTTAATCATATTTACTTACTGTTTGGGCTTTATGTTTCTTGTTGTAATGTTTGGACGTTTTATTTAAATTGATTGGATACGTTTTGCATTTATCAATTTACAAGGATACTTACCGTAATTTGAAACAAAATTTGGTTCTAGGTTCGGCCAGTGTTTGGCCTCACAACTTAAATGGGTCACAAGTTTAAACCCAAGTAAAGCCTAATCGATTATCGAGTAGCGTTAGAATGAGCGAGATGGGTTGCGGATTTATTCAAGACATGTCGCAATAAGAAAACGAAAAGAGAGGGAAAACTCATTTGTAAGCCAAAGAGTCGAGTTGCAGATTAATCCAAGGCTCAATGCAAATTTGAAAGAAAAGAGTGTAAAGAGAGTAAAAATGGATAACAAAACGGTCTCGAGCAAGAGGCGAACAAATGTCTCTAACGCTAGATAAGCTTTAAGACCGATAAATTTGGTTTCGATTAAGAATCCAGCTATGCATCTTTCTTGACACGCTTAATAACCAAATATAAAACTTAAGGTTGTAGTTACGTACCTTGGCAAGAATCGTCCTAATAATTAACTTTCATTAATTCAAACCCTAGATGTTTAGACAGAAATTATTGGTGCGATATATACGAGTGAATCAAGGCCTAAAAACACAGTTTATCCAAAATAGTTTAAGTTAAGTACAAGTTGATAAAAGAGACCGTGCTAAAACCACGGGACTCGAGGGGTGCCTCATACCTTCTCCTCAGTCAATAAAACTTCTTACCCGATCTTCTATTTTTGCAGACCAATAAAGAGTCAACTTCCTTTTGACTAGGGATTCAAAAAGGTGACTTGGAACACCATAACTCAATTCTAAGTGGCGACTCTTTAAATAAAAATAATCCCTATTCAATATTGTCACTTTGATTGGAAAAAACCCTTTGACCCAAAAAGGGGTGTGACATCTCTGGCGACTCTGCTGGGGAACAACCAGAATTCGAGCTTTATATATTGACTTATTTTTGGCTTTCTTTAATTTTTGGATATATATATTGTGTTTGTTGGCCTAATGTGCTCTTTTCTTGCTTATTTACCGCTTTGATATTTTGTGACTGTATTTATAAATTATTTTCTCTCACACACCCCTCTGAGTCTCTGAATATACCTATCATTATTCATTGTGTGTGCGGCTACACTCCACAAAATCTTCTATCTAAAATGAATCAGTGTTTGGTTACTCTCCTGGATTAAGGAATATTAGTCATACATGTTAGGTGAGGTTGGATCACCAGTAAAATCGAAAGAGCTCTGCTACTAGTAAACTGGCCCTTCCCGGTCTGAGTTGTCCACTGGATAAGCCAGTCTAGACACATATCTCTATTAGGTTAAATTTAGAAGAACTGAAACTCAGACGTGGTCATCCCTATTAGTCTCCACTTTATCTACATCATGTGCATTTGACTTAGCGGGACTCAGCATAGGGGACGGATCCTTCTAGGATAGGTGTCCCTCTTTATACGACTAACATGTGCATCCTATGTGCTCTTTAACATTTATTTGAAAGTTCTGTTTGATTGTTGGCAGGCTTTAGGCAGCTTAGTGAGGCAGAAGAGAGCAATTTTTCCTCTTATTTTATGACCTTTTTCCTTAATATTTTTTTATTTTTGGGGGAATAAAAAAGAAGTGTTTATTTCTTTTAATAGTTTTCATGAATTACGCATACCTGATTCTCACCTTGATGAGATACGTAGGCAACCCTTATCGAGTTCGGTGATCTGCTTAAAAAAAGTTTTAAAATGTTGAACCCTGATATATTCATTGTCACAGAGACAAAGATAAAATACTAAGGTGGTTGGTTTTTCATTAAGATGCCATCTCATCCATACAACACCAGATCCAACAAAAAAGGCAAGATGACCCACAAAGAGGGTACAGAGTCTAACGATGAAGAAGCTCAAAATCAGTTGATTCCACAGGAATTTGCATCAATGAAGGAGAATAGGTTATTGAAACAATAGATAGCAAAAATGTATCAAGCCTGGATGAATAGGCAAGCGCCACCTTCCTCAAACCCTGGACTTTTGGACACGACTAATCCAAGTTCTACCCAAGCCCAATGTAGTGATCCACTTTACCCACCTGGATTCGTACCATATACTAATGTGTCTAGCACAACTGGGAACTCTTCCACAATACCTCCAAATATGTCCCTCACAAATAATCTACTTTTCATTCTCATGATACAAACTACTAAAGGCCCTCAACCGATACTAATACAAAAGTCCAACAGTGAGCCACATCAGGATCAATTTTATCCCCCTGAAGTAACTTTCAAAGTCCCAGAGTCTTACTATCATGTTCATCAGCACAGTTCCCCTATTGTGATCAAATACACTACTAAGAACGAGGAGTAAGAAAAGATGGCTAGTAAAATAAGAAGTTTGGAGCGAAACATGAGAAATATGCAAGGACTAGGAGGCCAAAAGAGTGTTTCTTACAAGGATTTGTGCATGTTCCCTGATGTTCACTTGCCTCTAGGATTTAAAACCGCAATGTTTGAAAAATAAGAGGGCCACAGTGATCCTTTGGCTCATTTGAAAAGGTTTTGTAATCAACTAAGAGGAGTAAGGGGGAAAAGAAGAACTAATAATGGCTTACTTTGGAGAGAGTCTAATGGGGATAACTTCAAAATGATTTATCGATCAAGATACCTCTAGTTGGCATGTTTGGGATGACATAGCTAGAGATTTTGTCTGACAATTTCAATATAATATATACATAGTGCCAGATCACGCCACACTTGCCAACATGAGGAAAAAGACCATTGAAATTTTTTGTGAATATGCTATTAGGTGGAGGGAGAAAGCTGCTAGAGTCAAGCCACTAATGAAAGAGACAGAGATGATTGATGTTTCCTTTCAAGCACAAGAGTCTGATTACTTTAACCACTTGCTTTCTGCGGTAGGTAAAACATTTGCTGAATTAATCAAAATTGGAGAAATGGTTGAAAATGGCATCAAGTCTGAAAAAATTGTAAGTCAAGTAGCCCTTAAGGCTACAACTGAAGCGATTCAGAATGATTCAGGACACTTTGGAGCCAAGAACAAAAAAAAATGATATAGTAATGATCGTGCATGACCCTTAATACTCTGTTGTCCTACCTCAGTATCCAGTCTATAGTGTACAACCATATGTGCGATCACCAAGCTATCCCCAATGGTGAGCATCAACACATCACAATCCTCGTCCTCCTTCTCAAAATATTCGAGCACCCTATAACCCTCGTCCAAGGCAGGAATATGGTTGGAACCCGAGGCCCAAGGAAAATTTCACGCCAATTGGAGAGTCATATGCAAATTTGTTTGAGAATTTGAAAAGTTTGAACATGATAGGAATGATTCCTCAAGATTATGACCCACGTGCAAAGAGTTTCAATCCTGACGCACATTGTACATATCATTCTGATGCTCCAAGGCACAGTTTTAAAGATTGTCGATCTTTGAAAAGGGAAGTGGAAAAGATGATTCAAGCAAAGGTGATTGTGGTCCAAGATAGTGATCTCCCAAATATTACTGAGAATCCTCTGCCAGCAAATAATGATGTACACTTCATTCAGATAATATGTGGTGATGCAGAAACTAGAAATTCTCTTAATTCTCCAAAAAGGGCAATTGAAATTGGTAGAGGTTCTATTAATGGTGATGTACAGACAAGTGGCTAAGATGTCAAGATCGGTGATTGAAAAGATACTTCTTTCTTCCCTAGAAAGGAGTTTTGATAGTTTATTTTGTCATCATTGTTGTTTTCTGGTTATTTCAGGGTTGTAATTCAGATTTTAGTTTCTTTTATTGAGTTAAATCCTCCTATCCTTTCATTTTGTTTGTTTATGAGTCTAGGTATAGTTTTGTTGTTTGGGTTATTCAGGGTTATAACCTATAGCTTAGTTTGTTTGACTTGTTGTCAAACCCTTCTATATTTACTTAATGAAATACAACTTTTTAACCCATTTTACTAAGCTTTTTTATCCATTTCTTTTCATTTTAGTTTTAGTAACATGATATGCATGCGGAATTTCTGGCCAGATCTTATAAAGCCTTCTAGTCATGGAATGAATATGATGAAGTTAAAAATGAGAGAAAATATTTGATAATAGGATAGAGGATTGAAGCATCATGAACTATAACAATTTGAAGAGATTTTATAAGGTGAAACAAATACTTTGATGTCGAAAGAGGTTAAAAGAGTGAGTTCCATCTAAATTGACATGTGTCAGCTGTTATGAAGAAATTGTCTAAATGAAGATTTCATGGAAGGAAAGTGACTACATGTTAACCAATATAGATGTTGTGATTCTCACTTCTGATTCTTAAGTGTGTGCTTGTATTTTGATATTTTTAATAACAGAGATGGCGAAGGTATTTTATTCTGCTATCTAAATAATGTGTCATCCTTTGCTATACCTTTTGAGCCTTAATTTTATTTTCTTTCATGTCCCTCTTTTGAAATTTCAATAGAGTCAAAAGTCAAAAAAAAAAATTGAGTAAAAAAAAAGTGTCAAGAAGAAGAAATAGTTCAAAAAGTTTTTTTTTTTAAAAAAAAAAAAAAGTCAAAGCAAGCAAAAAAAATATATATACAAAGCAGAACAAGCTTCCTGAACTACGTTTGACCTGATTCTTGCTTTGACAAGATATGTACACAGCCTTATCCTGGGGTTCGGTCCAACCAAGAAGAGTCTTGAAAATTCCCAAGTCACAGAAACTGGGGCAAAAAAAAAAGTTTTATTTCTGTCAAAAGAGTTGATTCCAAAATTTGTAAGTCTTAACCCTATCACATATGTATTATTTTCAAATCTTCATGCCATCCCTTTCTTTTTAACTATGTCCAAACGCCACATTACAGTCCAAAGAAAGACCTTCTGATCATTTTTTAAGAATGACAAGTCAAGCATGCTTTCGGTGTTGATTATCATATGAAGGGTAATGGCTTATCACTTGCATAAAAGAGTCTCATCGGAGAAAGTCCTACAAGAATCGTAAGGCATCATTGAGTTGAAAAAAGGTGAAAAATGAGAGAGTCTTTTTGGTGAGAATCCTCATGGGCACCGTAAGGCGATGGTGAGCGAGAGATAAAAAAAAATATGAATAAGAGAGGCTTGTTGGTGAAAAATCTTCAGAGCACCACTAGTCGAATAGGGTTCCCTAGTTCAATGTAGAAGTCACAACTAAAAAGTCTGACTTTACAGTCTGAATGTTTGACAAGAATAGAGCCCTAGTTGGTTTGATAGATCAGGTCGTTCAATCCAAAATGGATGTCATGATCATTAGTGCTAACTACGACATTCAGCAAAGTCTTTTCTTTTCTTCTTTTTCGAAAGAAATATCTTTTGTCAAAAAAAAATTTCTTTTCATTGTTTTATTCATTTTCATTTTTCTTTAAGTCATTCCTTGTTAAAACAAGTAAGAAATGGTGTCAAAATTTTCTATCAGCTTTTCAATTGTCAAAGCAAAGTTTGGCCAGCACATCAAATGTGGTGTGATGCAAAAAGAAATGATATGCATCATAATTTATGGTGATTGAGAAATTTGAGAATGAATACAAGGTTTAGGGTCTGTCGGATGAGGCCAATAACAGATATGAGGTTTGAAATTGGCAATTAGACGTTCTTTAATGAGGTTTTCAGGCAACAAGCACAATCTACCCAAGTCGAAGTTAGGTCAAACATGGCAACAACAGAAGTTGCTAAACTCACAGTCAAACCACAAACCGACCACTATTTTAAAACTCACAAGCTTTCTTTATTTTCTTAAAACATGGGCAATTTTGTTGATATAAAGGCAACTTCAGAGGTTCGAGCTTGCAAATAGGATTAAGTAAAAGCTCTCACTCTTTCTTTATTCCATGCATATATCCATCAATTTTCATTTTCTCCTAGGATAATATTTCCTAGTCTGAGATAATTATTTCTCCTAGGATGACATTTCCTAGTCAGAGACAATCGATTTTTATTTTCTCTTAGGATAGCATTTCCTAGTCTGAGACAGTTATTTCTTCTAGGATGACATTTCCTAGTCAGAGACAATCACTTTTAATTTTCTCCTAGGATGACATTTCCTAGTCTTAAACAGTCATTTTCATTTTTCTCCTAGGATGATATTTCCTAGTATGAGACAATCGTTTTCATTTTCTCCTAGGATGACATTTTCTAGTATGAAATGGTTAGTTTTATTTTCTTCTAGGATGACATTTTCTAGTCTGAGACAGTTGTTTTTCATTTTCTCCTAGGATGACATTTCCTAGTCTGAGATGTTTATTTTTCATTTTTCTCCTAGGATAACATTTCATAGTCTGAGACGATTACTTTTCATTTTCTTCTAGGATACATTTTCTAGTCTGAGACAGTTGTTTTCATTTTCTTCTAGGATGAAATTTCCTAGTCTGAGACGGTTGCTTTTCCTTTTTCTCCTAGGATGAGATTTACTAGTCTGAGATGGTTGTTTTTCCTTTTTCTCCTAGGAGGACATTTCCTAGTCTGAGACAATCATTTTTATTTTGTCCTAGGATTATATTTCCTAGTCAGAGACTTGGCTTTTATTTTGCGTCAGAATAAATATTTTCTAGTCGTAGATAGTTATTTTCCATTCTCTCCTAGGATAATCATTTTCTAGTCTGAGACTTTTCTTTTATTTCTCCTGGATAAATATTTTTCAGTCTGAGATCTTGATTTTCTTTTCTCCTAGGATATACATTTTCTGGTCTGAGTTTATTTATAAAGTTTACAATTTCTAATAACTCACAAAATTTTCCAGTGAAAACTGGGGCAAAAAATTTTGTGTTTCTTTTGTTTATGATTTCTTGCAAGTTTTTTCTGGTAGAGCATGATCTTGAAGTCCGAATACACGGTCCCAACTCTTACCAGATGTTCAATCTCAATGACAATCAGAATTAGTTTTCAAATACACGTAGCGGCCCAGCATCCTGACGTCAGTTTATATTCAACTAGTGGTCAAGAAAACAAGCATTCAAGAACTATCTATGACTGACATTTGAAAGAGCATCAAAGACTCAATCTAAGCTTCAAGTTCAAGTCTCAAACCTCAGTTTCAAGATCAAGGTACCCACCAAAAGAGGGTGAGATGGTAACTGAAGATCCAAATGTGAGAACTCAGGAAGACTCAAGACAAGTGGACCAGATAAGATATAGTATTTTTCATTTATTTTATTTTGTTTATGTAATGACAGGAGCCACGAACCGAAACCTCGACAGTACCTCACTCGACTCTCCATCTCAGTATGTTTTACCTCCTTTCTAAGCCTTGAACAACACATGACCTGATTCCCTTATAACCCGGGATACGTAGGTTGTCCCAAACCAGGACTCAGTCCCATTTTTTTCCTTCTTTTCTTTTCCATTTCAAATAACAGTAGGGTCAAAACTTGTCTCGTTGTCTACTTCTTTGTCAGAGAACTCTTCACGTTCTAAGACAATGACGGGCAAATGTAGATACGAGATTTTTGACCCACTCCAAGCTTTTATCTATGTTTAACATTAAATATTTATTTTAGTTTAATCTTTATTTTAGCTTTTCATTTCATTTTTCAGTAAGTTTATTTTAAAAAAAAATTCAAAAAATAGAGTCACATTTTTAGGATAAGTTTTGTTTTTACTTTTTAAAAAGAAAAGAGTTCTTTCAAAAAATAGGTTTTCTATTAGTTTAGATTTTAATAAACAATACAGTAATATTAATATTTTTCTTAATTATATCTTTAGAACTAGCTATTTAAATTTTCTATATTTTTATTGGTTCAAAATAATTAGGTAATATTTTTACCCAAACCACCCAATTCCCACATCCCATTTTTCCCCCCTCTCCATACACTCATATACACAACTCCCTCGTAACTCCCTACTATTCTAAAAACCCCATCACCTTAGCTCCCTCATCACACACACGACACAACCTCCCTCAACGACAACACTAACACACACCATGCAATACACACACTCTCCTATATATACCACAACACTATAGACATACAACAAAAACAGATAATAACACTTGAGAGAAAAATTACGCATGCACAACAAGCAAAAACCGAACACGCAGAAACATAGGGACAGAAAGCCCAAAAAAAAAAAAGTAACACTTATACGGACAGAAAAACAAAAACAAGAGAAAAGGGAGAACGATAAGAAAAAAGAACACAAGTCAGGGTTCGAGGTTTCTGTTTGCGATTTCGGGTTCTTAGCTCTTGAAAGTTAGCTATTTGCTAACTTTGAAAATCTGTAAATTATAGCAACTTTTGATGTGAATTATTTTTCGCAAGAGGTAATCCTCAATCTTTCTTTTTCATAATGTAACATCGCGATTCTGCGAAATTTGATTTCAATGTTATGAAGTTGCTTAGATTTGTTTAATAGGGTATTATTTTTCTTGACGTGATAGTATGAAATATGTTTAAATTGTTTTTTTGTTAGGGTTAGAGTAAATTGGTAAAAGAGTTAGTTATGTCTTGCATGCTTAATTTAAATTATTGCTCTTATGAAGCTGAAGATGTTTACATTAATTTATATATGATCCGACATATAACGCATAGTAAAGTAATAGATAAATGTTGGTTCATGTATCATTTGGAGATTTTTGTTGATTAAAGAAAGTCTGCTCAATAAAGGTCCAACCTTTTATTTTCGTTTCAACTGTTATTTCATTAAATGTCAGCGTGTGTGTTTTCCTGACAATAACATGTTTTGTTTGGTCTTATCACTATTGTTTGTTAAACTGTTAGTTGAAATTCACTTAAAATATTTATGTTTAAGTCATTAGTTCAAGTAAATTATTAGTATTTCAAATAAGTTTGGTCAAATGTAGTATTTTAATCATTTTACTTATTGTTTGGGCTTTATGTTTCTTCTTGTAATGTTTGGACGTTTGATTTAAATTGATTGGATACGTTTTGTATTTATCAGTTTACAAGGATACTTACCGTAATTTGAAACAAAATTTGGTTATAGGTTTGGTCAGTGTTTGGCCTCACAACTTAAATGGGTCACGAGTTTAAACCCAAGTAAAGCCTAATAGATTATCGAGTAGTGTGAGGATGAGCACGATGCGTTGCGGATTTATTCAAGACCCGTCACAATAAGAAAAAGAAACGAGAGGGAAAACTCATTCGTAAGGGAGAGATTCGAGTTGCGGATTAATCCAAGGCTCGATACAAATTTGAAAGAAAAGAGTGCAAAGAGAGTAAAAATGGATGACAAAACAGTCTCGAGCAAGAGACGAACAAATGTCTTTAACGCTAGATA
This sequence comes from Capsicum rhomboideum, assembly GCA_031232105.1. Lineage (NCBI taxonomy): Eukaryota > Viridiplantae > Streptophyta > Magnoliopsida > Solanales > Solanaceae > Capsicum > Capsicum rhomboideum. The sequence goes on from CP124716.1 coordinate 39,788,638, forward strand.
AGATTTAAGACCGATAAATTTGGTTTTGATTAAGAATACAGCTATGCATCTTTCTCTACATGCTTAATAACCAAATATAAAACTTAAGGTTGAAGTTACGTACCTTGGCAAGAATCATCCTAATAATTAACTTTTATTAATTCATACCCTAGATGTTTAGACGAAAATTATTGGTGCGATATATATGAGTGAATCAAGGCCTACAGACACAGTTTATCCAAAATAGTTTAAGTTAAGTATAAGTTGCTAGAACCACGGGACTCGAGGGGTGCCTCATACCTTCCCCTCGGTCCACAGAATTCCTTACCCGATCTTCTATTTTTGCAGACCAATAAAGAGTCAACTTTCTTTTGACTAGGGATTCAAAAAGGTGACTTAGAACATCATAACTCAATTCTAAGTGGCGACTTTATCAATAAAAATAATCCCTATTCAATATTGTTACTTTGATTGGAAAAAACCCTTTGACCCAAAAAGGGGGGGTGACAGTTGAGATTCATGATGTGTGTTGTAAAATGAGGAAAACTAAGGAGAGGTCCCGAGTTTCTGCCTCGAACTACTACAGCAAAAAAAGTAATTGTTGCAGTGGTACCATGGAAATGGTCAGGAAAACCGTAGCGGTGGCCTTCAGCAAAATGGGCGTGAACTGTTGCATCAAAAATTTAACCGTTGTAGAGGTACCTCTGCAGTGGTAATTATCCGTCACAATGGTAACGCACAGTAAAATATCAGTTTTAAAACCCAGAAAAATATTTTCATTCCCCACTTTTTGAAAAATGCAATAGGGTATTGGGGAGAGGCAAGGAATTTGAAGTTTTTCATCTTTGGAGGTAAGTAATTATGTTCTAAACTTGAATTCACTTCGTTAAACTTAGAAAATCACTTGAAAATAGATTAATGGTGGGTTTGGGGGTTAAACCCTAGTTGATGGAAATTGATGAAAATGATGGAATTGCTTATAAATTTGGCATATAATGATCCTAGGGTGTTAGAAAACACTAATGGGACTAGAATTATAATTAAATATGCTAAATTGAGTGATGTTCATGAGTTAAAATGGTGAGGAAACCCTAAGATGATGAAATAGGGTAAAATTATGGTTAAAATCAGTGACTTTTGATCCTTAGTAGTTAAAAAGAGGGATGAATTATTGAAATATGTGTATATTTCGTGTTGTATAGATCAAGAACGAATTGAACGAGAACAAAAAGGGAAAAGGGTGGCTAAAAAGTGACTTTGAGCAAAAGAGTTGAGGTAGGCTATGGTTTTGTGTAGCACTTAGACTTTCTTGGCTTTGTGCTTGTTTGTGAGTTGGACATTTATGATTGCTTTCTATCATGGTTTGTGAATTTATGAATGCATTGCATTTTTATTGCATTCTGATGAGGTGTTGAAGTGATGGGTCGGGTACCACGCCTGTACGTTATGATATGATATAATGATGGGTCAGGTACCACGCTAGTACATGGTGATATGTTGTGATAATGGGTCGGGTACCCGCCGGTACGTTATGTTGATGTTGAGAAGGGTAAGAGATGATGCGCACATCTTGCATACATGCACTTATTTATATGCATTGAGTGTTATTTGATGAATATATATGATGATGAATGGTTGGTGAAATGATTAAGCATGAAAGCCTGAAAAGGTGAACTTATGAGTGTAATTATATGGTGATTTATGATGTGTTATTTGATTGATATCATTGGTTTTAATTCATGTTATGATCGTTTTTATTCTTGTTTGACTTGCTTACTTGTACATTGTTAAGCTAGTCGACCTATGATGCTTACCAGTACTTGTTGTTGTGTTGATGCTACCTGTACTCTTCTTTTTGTTGAGTGCAGCACATCTTCCAGCGGTTGACACACGACATCGGCTCTAGTTAGCAGTTTGAATCTGATTTTGAGGGTGAGCACCAAGTTCAGGCAATCTTCAAATTCTTCTCATGATGTTGATGTCCTTTGTTTTTGGGACTAAGACAATCTTAGTTATTGTTATATTTTGGGATATTTCTAGATGTTTTCAGACTTAGTTGTTTTTCTTAGATGTTCTTGTATGGTAACTTCAGGTCCCAAAGATTTTAATAATAGAGGTTTCTGCACTCTATCATTTTATGGATGATTAATTTGGTGACTAAGATGCTTAAATAAATGAAAACACTTTGAATTGATTTAATACCTAGGAAATTGAATAATGTGAATGAGAGAGTAACTTTCAAGTGAGTAAGGGTGAGATTAGTATGGTTCTCCCTCCATGGGTTAGGGTGGGTGCCAATCATGACCGGTTGGGTCGTGACACTTTAAACATCGTTCGAGAGAGGATGATATTGGTGTATATCCTGATAAAAGGTACGGATATAAATACTGGAGCAATTATCAAGGATAACATGAGGAGGAATCGGATAAATCAAAGATGGAGATATTGTTATGGGAGCATGTTGACTGGCTCTCTTTGGCATATTGATGTATCGAGAGAGGAGACAGACATTAAATCACCTTTGTCAAGTCACTTGGTTGGTCAGCTAATCGATGGGACTAGAACTACGAAACTAGAGACTGCAGGAAGGGTTACACTTATAAATGTCGGGTGCCAGACTCGGGATGATAGTTGGAAAGCAAGAATGTTTGGCATGTTTGAGCTAAAGTTGTGAATTGGTGGACGACCAGCAAATAAAGAGGAAATGGGTCCTCTAGAAAAGAAGTACCCTATGACCGACAGTGTTATGCTCATATGCAAAGTGGGACTGGCCTTCGCAGAGCCTCTAGATGACGATGAGATGACTGTACAAAATGTGAATGTTAATGATGATGATGAGTAAGATAATGCTGGTACAAAAATGATAATGCTGGATACAGAACATGATGAGGATCAGGAATACATTCCTGATGCTCAGGAAGACACCTAGATGCCCAGGGAGTTCTTTCTCTCACTCTTAGTATTGCATCATTTTGAGCACTGGGGATAGTGCTATTCTTTAAGTGTGGAGTGAGGAAATAGAATTCTGTTTGTTTGTTTTACATTGATATATCTTTAGGGGGTTATCTTGTTGCCTGTTTAATAATAAATTTTTCTCTTCTATCTTTTCCATTTCTTTTTTTTTTTTAGGATGGGTTCCTTGGGTTTTGTTTTCAGTTCTTTTCATAAGGATATTCTAATTGAACCGAGTAGGTTTCTTTTTTGTAGTATTGAGTTAGACTTAATGTTACGACCCAATCGGTCATGATTGGCACCCACCCTAATCTATGGCGGGAGAACCATACTAGTCTCACCTTTACTCACGTAAGTGTTACTCTCACATTTGCATTATATAATTCCCCAAGTATTAAATCAATTCTAAAAGGTTTTCCTTTAAATAAACATCTTGGTCAAACGACATCATCATCCATAAAGCGAATAGAGCATGAAAACCTCTATTTATTACAATCTCCGGGACCTGAAGTCACCGTACAAGAACATTTAAGAATAAACTGAGTCTGAAACCAACACGAATATTCAAAAATATAACAAAAGAGGAAATCGTCTTAGTCCTAAAACAAAGGACATCAACATCATATGAAGATCTGAAGATTGCCTGCATATGGTGCTCACCCTCGAAATCAAGTATGAAAAACTATCTAGAACCGAGGTCGCATGTCAACCGCTAGAAGATATTTTGCACTCAATAAAAAGAAAAGTACAGGTAGCATCAGTACATCAACAAGTACCGTTAAGCATCATAGGTCGACTAACTTAACAATGTACAAGTAAGCAAGTCAAACAAGTACAAAAGCTATCATAACAAAACTCATAACCAATGATATCAATCAGACAAACACATCATGTATGATCATATACTTACAAATCACAAATTCACTTTCACAGGCTTTCATACTTAGTAATTTTCATCAACAATTCATCATCATATATATTCATCAAAATAGCACTCAATGCATATGAATGAGTGTATGTATGCAAGATCTGTGCATCATCTCTTACTCTTATCATCCTCATCACAAACATCATAATGTATCGGCGTGGTACCTGACCCATTATCATAGCATATCATATCATACAAGCGTGGTACCTAACCCATTATCACAACATATCATATTGTACCGGAATGGTATCCGACCCATCATCTCAACACCTTATCACAATGCAAATGAAAATGCAATGCAGTCATCAAATTACAAGGCATGCTAGAAGGCAATCATAGATGTTTAAATCACAAACAAGCTCAAAACCAAGAAAGTCTAAGTGTTACAACAAAACCATAGCCTACCTCAACTCCTTTGCTCAAAGTCACCTTTAAGCCGCACTTTTCTCTTTTCGTTCTTGTTCAATTCATTCTTGATCTATACAACCACAAGAATATATACACATTTCAATAATTCATCCCTTTTTAACTAATAGGGATCAAAAGTCACTTATTTTAGCCATAAATTTACCCTATTTCATCATCTTAGGGTTTTCTTATCATTTAAACTTCATGAACACTACTTGAATTAGCATAAATAATCATAATTCTAGTCCTTTTATTGTTTTCTAGCACTATAGGATCATTATATGCAGAATTTATTCACATTCCCACCACTTTTCATCAATTTCCATGAACTATGGTTAAACCTCAATTTCCACCATTAATCTATTTCTAGTGATTTTCTGAGGTTAAACGAAGTAAATTCAAGTATATAATGTAATTACTTACCTCCAAAGATGAAAAACTTTAAAATCCCTCTGAAAATTGCTTTTCTCTAGAGCTCTATTACATTTTTCGAAAAGTGGGGAATGAAAATTTTTTTTGGGTTTTAAAACTGAAATTTTACTGTGTGTTACCACTACAGTGGATAATTACTGTTGCAGCGGTTAAATTTCCACTGCAGCAGTTTGTGCCATTTTTTTCTAGGTCGCTGTTGCGGTTCCCATGACTGTTGCAGCGGTACCGCTGCAGTGGTTACTTTTTCTGCTGCAGCGGTCTGAGACAGAAACTAGGTACCTCTCCTCAGTTTTTCTCATTTTACAATACACACCATGAATTTCGACATTGCGAACTAATCCCTCTATGATAAATGCTATAATCAGAGTTTTATAACTCTGTTTCAGGTGCCGAAAGTTGCAACGACTTCCTATACTCGTTGTCTATCTAACTATCATATCAAATCTAGCTATTACTAATCACATCAATACTAGATTTCGTTCAGCTATCACATCCTCAAAATTAAGCCAAAACTAAACTAGCCCTGAATTTCTCAAAATTTAACTAAGGGGAGTCTAGGTGCAACTTTTACCTCTTAATTCAGCGTAATGACATTTTGGATCATTACAATTAAGTAGTGACTTTTTTCAATGAAGGATGGATGACGACCATCTTAAGGGTAAATTAGTCATAGGAATTTTTAGGAAGAGAAGTCATCACTTGTTGAATTCTTGAAACTCCACTTAGGTATGAACTAGATGTCATGGATAGTTCACTTGAAAATGTGAATGAAAGAAGTGGGAACTCTATTTACAGACACTTAGGCTCCTAAATTTGACTCTCAAAAAATGACAGGGTGGGCTTAATAATGAGACTTCATTAATATGGTTGTGTGTGCATATGTGATCGTAGGCAGCCATTGTTGAACTATAAGTGCCGTGAGGGGTGAGGTTTGTTGTTGAGTTTCATGCATATATTGACATCTAGAACTTTCCCCGCGTGTTTGTGAAATTGAACCTTGTGTGAAAGTGTGAGATATGATAAAGGCATTTTGTTGTTAGCCTGTTTCTCTTGACTTTTGTTTGAACCACCCTTTTCATTATCCCTAGTTAAACCCCTTTGAGCCATATAAGCCTATTTCTTTGTCTAGCCACATTATATATCTTTACCCCTTTGTTTTATAGTATTCCAAGTTGTTTTGATCCCAAAATTCCCTAAATCACTTTAAGATTAGAAACGTAGGGTGAAAGGAAGAAGGTAGTGAGAATAGGGTGGTGCCCAAGTAAGAAGAGTGATGTGCTTATTGCTAGTAGGTAAATATATATATAAAAGAGTCATGAAAAAAAGAAGAAGTTGAGAAAATGCACCTACTATCTATAAAGAAATAATAAGAGAGGGCATGATTATGCGAAAGGGAGAATAAACATGAGTTGAGAAAGTAGAGAGAACAAGGAAAGGAGAGATAAAGAATTAAGTTGATGTCTTAAAGTGCTTAGGATAGTAGTCACTAATTGCCAAATGTTTCCTACCCGTCCCGTAGCCGACATTACAACCTATGAAAGTACTTTTGATCTTACTTCTTGATGCTTGGGTTGATTGGACATTACACTAAGGGCAAACCTATGGTATGTTTAAAATATTCTTTGTGAGAGTGAGCATTTTCCTTGGCAATATGTCCCCATTGAATGATATAGCAAGGGACATCACTAAATGGTGAGGGCACAAAATGGTACGAAGTGGTATACTATTGATTGCATTCCTTGCACATGATTATGTTGGCCTTGATTTTTTTTGTAAGAGTCAATTTTGGAGGCTATGTTATTTCAAGTGAAGTATTCTCGAGCTTATGTTTCCTGCATGTATGCATATTGAGTGAATTGTGCTTCATGATTAAATTGTCTAGTTAACTTGAGTGTGGGTGTATAAGGTCATTTGGTGCTCTTTTGGTGAAATGATTTAATTGGATGTAGTGAATTGTTCGAGGACAAATAACGATTTAAGTGTGGGGTGGTGATCTTGGGCATATTTATACGACTGGTTACTGTGTTTTATCCATGTTTATCCTAGTTTTGAGAATAATATGTGCTTGTTTTGATTGAATATTCTTGATAGCGAGCTAACCAATATGATTGGGTGTTTTGTAAAAATATTATGGTGAAAATAGATCCATGAGAGCATAAATGAAGGTTCGAAGCTTTTAGAGTAACAGTGAACGAGTTTTCGGGCAAAATCAAGATGGTGCATTCATTAGAGCATCGCACCAGGGCCAAAACTCCAGCATGTGTAGCTTGGTGCACTGCTAGGCGCGTGCGCCAGAGGGAAAACATGAACTGGATGAGTGGTGCATTGACAGGCACGACGCGCCAAGCCTGCCCCGACCCCAAATTTTACCTTATTTTATAATTCGAAGCCCAATAGGATTAAGGTTATTTTTTCATTACTATATATACCCCTCTTTCACTTTTTATAAGGGTTGTTGATTATTTTTGGAGGCACAAAACATCAAACAAAGTTCACCATTAGGTTTCTTTTTCTTTGAATTTCTTAGTCTCTCCTTTGAATGAAAACATCAAATTGTTGTGTTTTTTTATTAGCATGAGTGGATAAGAACCTGTGTTCTAAGGTTGAGGCCAAACACATGATTGTATTTCATACTCTTGATTCGGTTTAAAGTTTGATCTATCATATCGGTTGTTCTTATGCTCTTGCTTTCACTATTTTGATGTTTGGCCAGCATTAAGATAAATTTATAATCCTCTTGTGAACTCAAAAGGAGAATCCTTAGGATAGAACGAAGAGTTTAGGGAGTGAGTTCTTGTCTTTAACAAAGTAAAGATTTAATTTGCATCTAGGATAGGCATATACTTAGAACGCTTCATTCGGTTAAAATACGGGAAGATATCTTCATGCATCTAAATTGGATTATCACGTCCCCGCTCAACGATGTAGTTGTGATGTCAATTTAGGTAGACGATTAGTAGTTTGGAAGACCATAATCATATTATCAACCATGTGAATCAACAACTAGATACACAACTTACCTGATGAGAGAGTATTGTTATATATACAGGATTGCAACACATGCCTTAACCAGGGAATCTCCTTAAATATTGATTACAACATTGTTGAGTATTTCACCACTTTAATTATTCATTATTCGTACTTTTAGAATTACCAAACACCACATCTTATTTGGTTACTAATGCATTTGTCTGAATATCAGTATTAATTAAATCAAGAAAATTACTAAAACAAAAGTCCCTTATGGGTTCGATATCTATCTTGAAAGAGATTCTATATTACTTGTACGATCACGTGCACTTGCGTATGCAGTAGACCGCAACATGAAACACTCCACTTACTCATTCACCTCCTTATTTAGTCACGATGGAATGAAGCTACTATAATCCATTATCACTTACTGAATTTAACGCAGATCTTCAAATGGATTAAATTGATTTGATAGATCACTTTAGTTATTCCTAATACGTATACTCATTCTATCTCACATTTCTGGTTTTACCATCAACGGGGAAGGAAACAAAGTTCATGAGAAGGATTCACACTTATTGATAAATAGATGGTTTAATATTTGCAAGTGATTAGCTCGAAAGTTTACTTTTCTACCGACTGATCAATTAAACAGATTACTTTAATTTTAACAATTTCTGCCTATCAATTTTGGCCAAACTTTAGTTAAATCAGGTGATTAAGCTGTTGTTTTGCGGAATCACTTCTTAACCTTAATGGGATTCACTTTAGGACAAGGATCTGAAACATATCTAAATGGGTTGGTGGATTTTATAAGCCTCAATAGAATCACTTGCTAATTATGTAAAGTGGTTCCTACATTCCTGAAAAATGACAGAAAACCTGTAAATTGAAATGGCCCCTAAAATACATTACGAAGAGATTGTATATTGAAGGAATTATACAACTACTTCCAGACAGAAGCAATAAGCTATTTCTCAAATATATTTGATAAATGTGCTAAATCACTAATCAAGAGTTTACACAGAATAGTCATGATATACCACATACTATCTTCTTGCACGAGGTAAATTAATTAGACAAACAAAGAGGTACTGATGACAATAAATTTCCACTAGTGTATAAAATAATTTGAAAAAAATGGATATTACCTAAGGATCATACTCACGCTTTGAGCCTGTTTGGGACTGTTTTTTTCTAAAAAAAAAAAAAGTATTTTTTTTGAGAAAAAAATATTTTTGTTGAAAAGAAGGGTGTTTGATAAACTTGCAAAAGTGCTTTTAAAAAGAAGTAGAAGCAGAAAATTATTTTTTTCATAACAAAAATATTCCTATTACTTATACACACACGTGTATATATGGTTAACTTCTTAAATGCTTAAACAACTCCCATGGATTAATCTGTAAATTCCTAGGATGATCCATCACTAACCTTAGTATATGGTTAGTCTCTTAAATGCTTAATGAACCCCGATGGATTAACCGGTAAAACCTAGGATGGTGAAGTCCGTTATGGCCAGAGAGCTGCAAGACAGTGTTTTTCAGGGTGCGGTTAAAGAAGCGGTTCTTAAGTAATAACATCTCTTCTTCTTAAACTTATACTTAAAAACTGCTTCTTTAAACACACCCCGGAACATGCTAATTATTTTAGCCTATCCATAGTTGTACCATTTTCATCTCTTTCTCTTAAAGTTATTACTTAAGAACCGCTTCTTTAACCGCACCCTGGAAAACACTGTCCTGCAGCTCTCTGGCTATAATGGACTTCATCATCCTAGGTTTTACCGGTTAATCCATCGAGATTCATTAAGCATTTAAGAGACTAACCATATACTAAGGGTAGTTATGGATCATCCTAGAAATTTACAGATTAATTCATGGGAGTTGTTTAAGCATTTAAGAAGTTAACCATATACTAAGGGTATACGTATGACAGATTAACTTAAAAATATGATGCAAGTATAACAGAAACATGATATTAACATATCATAGTTCAACATACTGTACATTCATAAAAAACTATTGTACATACATATGGGGAATAATACCTAGTTCTAAGAAATCCATAAACTACTTACATAATGTAGAGGAGGGAGGGTTCCCTTTCGGGAGTCCCCGAGGTGCTCCTGGCTGAACTAAAAAATACAATACTCACAAACACGTACTTACAAACACTCACACTCTCTTTTATTTTATTTTTTTTGAACTCACACTTTTACAATATTGCTTGAATATTCTGATATTCAAACTTGCTAATGGTCGATTGCCTCAATCGATTCTTACTTCTTGCTGAATGAAATGAGGAGTATATATAGGCGTCTGGCGGATTTCAAATATGCTGACTTCAAATGAAAATTCAGAAGGAATCTGAATTATTGAAGTTATGTTGTTGTCTTGGGTCCCACATTATTGTGCATTTGTTGAAAATGTTGCAAAATATTCTGAAAATGTCTCTTTCTTCTCTTCTTTTTCCTGTACACTTTCAGACTTTTTTGTTTTTCATTTTTTGTCTAATTCCAACAATCGTCATTGCTTACGATTGTGAAACTTTTGAGGTCAATATTACGTGTCTAAATTATGCAAAGCTTCTTAATCGAATTCCATGCCTGAATCATCACTGGCATTGGGTCTTGTGCAAATTGTTCCATAGTTGGATCATAGTCTGAGTCTGTATTAGGAACATCTTCTGAATCTTCTCTTTTTGGACTGATCATGTCTTTTGTTTCTTCGGTGTCCACATTAGGTGTAGCATCTTTTAAAAGTCTCATTAATATTTGTCCAATAATGTTTTCAATTGTCTTTGTACTAGTCTTACTCTGTCTTTTGATTTTAGTCGTCCTTGTCTTTGAACTTGAAGCTTCCAAATTAAAACTTGCAGGGAGTCTTCTTACACTTTTTGGCAAAGTGTCAGCCATCAACGGGCTTGATGAGTCTTTACCGATTGCAGTTTGAACCGGACTAGTTGTACCTTTGTCTAATACAGTAGGTCTTTCTACATTCACTAGGGAATGTACACCCATCTGATCCATTTTTTGTGGAGTTGGAGAACTCATTTGTGTCTGAAAATCAGTTTGTGTGGTGGAGTCTTTAAAAGATTTAACAGTATTTTGTTGCTGATTTAATTCTAAATTTATGATATAGTCTTGTAACATCATATTTTGTCTGAGTAAATTGTCCCTTTTCTTTTTCTAAAAGTTCATTTTTATGATTTAGTCTTTTAAAACCTTCAGTCATTGAACTGCAATGATCGCAGAAAATAATTTTATTTGAGTCTTTTTGAATATTATACTGGGGAAAATTTGTCTGATTTCTGAGTTCTGGGACTATAAAAAAGTTTGGTCCTAAATTTCCTCTAGCATAGCCTAAAGCTTCAGTAAAATTATTAAAACCTTTATATAAGGGGTCTTTAAAACCTTTAATGATGTCTATTACCTGTATCCATGTCTGATATACGCCTGGTGTTTGTCCCTATATAATTACATAATTTAAATTTGTTAGTTAGGTTTTTGTCTGTGAAATATTGTGTCAGGCATTCATAACAGCTAAGAAATAGTTGACATCCCTTGGAGTCTTATTGTATGAAATCCATAAATTGTCTAAGAGGCATTTCTGGTTTCTGTCAACCCGTGCTTCGGGCCTTGTCTTGAAGCTGAAATTTGATTTTGGATAATAAATTAAATTTTATCTTCCAAAATGTATTCGTTCTATTGTCTCGTCAATAGATGTCTGAGTAGTAGTTAACATAGTCTGCGGCCGAAAATGAGTATTGCTTAATAAAGTCTGTAAATAATTGTCTGCACTGGAGTCTGAGGTGGAAGCCTTAGCTTTCCCTTTATCTGTATTCATGCTGCAAAAGAAATTAGTTAGTAGTTCGTATCATTAAACGACTTAATTTATCTGCTAATCCATTATCTTTGCCTTTGACATGTTCAAATTTAAGAGTATAAATGGAAGTAGCGTCTATAAAATTTAACCATCTTCGTTTCTTACTAGTCTTTTCATTTATTCTTTCATGGAATTTAACAATGGCTTCACAATCTGTCCTAATTAATACTTCTGGTTTATTTAGAATATATATATTTTGAAACTATTTAAACCGTAAATGACTGCCAAAATTTCCATGTCTATACTACTCATATTACCTCTTTCTTTATAAACTCCGCTTTAATAAGCGCAAATTATTTCTTCTTTCTTAGTACTATATTTGTTTTTTCTAGCTTTAAGGATAGCTCCCTATCCTTCGGCACTACCGTCTGTCTCTATTATTAAATAATCTGTTTCTAATGATAAAGTAAGGTCTGGGATCTGTCTAACCATTTCTTTGAGTTTTTGGACTAATTTAATATCTTCTGTATTAAAAGATTTCTGTCCTTTAGAACCGGTTTTTCCATATAGTGGTCCGGCAACTTTTCCTAAATCCTTGATAAATGGTCTTGCATAATTAAAATGCCTAAAAAAAATTGTAAGTCTTTTGTTTTATCTAATTTGTCTGTCATATCTAAAACCTTTGTTGTTAGATGAGGCTGGAGTTTTATCTTTCCTTCTCCTATAGTTATTCCTAAGAAGTTAATATATGGCTTACATAATTCTATTTTCTTTTTACTAATAATTAAACCATTGTCTATGAATAATTGGAATACTATTTGTAAATGTTCTAAATGTTCTTTTATGTTGTTGCTGAATACTAAAATATCATCTATCTAAACTAACACAAAATGTTTATATTTACTAAATATATTATCCATTTTTCTTTGGAAAATTGGCGGGTCTGTTTTTAGTCCAAGTGGCATTACTAGCCATTCGAAATGGCCTTCTGGACAAGTAAATGTTGTCCATTCTATACTGTCTTTATGCATTCTAACCTGCCAGTATCCCGATTTACAATCAAACTTACTAAACATTGTTCTTCCTTGTATCCTATTTATTAATCCTATCTTTTCTGGTAATTTATATGCATCCATTATAGTATTATCGTGGAGTCTTTTGTAATTTATTATCATTCTTGCTTTTCCTCTAATTATTTCGCTATGATTTCTTACCATAAAAGCTGTCGATCTATGTCTTGATGTAGATCTTCTTATTACTCCTAAGTTTAGTAATTCTTTTATTTGTATTTCAAAGTCTTTTAGATCTTCATTAGTAGCTTCTATTGCTGCAGTTTTAACTAAGTATTCTGGATTTATGGTTTCTAATTTACATTCTAATTGGTTTTTTCCCCAATGTTCTAGGGGGTTTTCTCCTATTATTTCTAGCTTGTCTAACTTTTGTATTATCTTTTGTAGGTCTTCTTGGTTTTTAATAATTCCTTCATGTTTTAAATTTTTTCGTAGATTGTAACTTTCTATACTAGTATCAATTAGATTATAACTCTTTTCTATTTCTTCGTCTATCCATTTTGTATCTATTATTTCTGACAGTAATTTATTTTTTATTTTGCAGGTATAATCCATGCCTTTATCACAAATGGTGTATGAGGCTATTTGTTTATTTCTAGTATCTTTTATCACTTTTGTATTTCTTTGTACATTTTTTCCAAAGAATGATGGTGTTATTGTAATATTCTTGGTAAAAATTACTCCGTCTCTAGTTATGAAACATCCTCCATTGTTTTTTACCATAAAGTCTCATCCTATTACAAAATCTGTTTTTATATTTAAATCTCTTGTTAACATATATCCTAATTTATACCTTGTTTTGTAATTAGAACACGTATTATTAAAACTAACTATAACATTTTTTACGTAATGTTTATATGTATTATGAGTCCCATCCATTTGCATGGATATTTGGGGTTCTTTGAAATTGTTTATAAGGTGCTTTGGTAAAATGTTCTGATTTATTATACATTGTGTACATCCAGAGTCTAGTATACCTAAAGTTTCTATTTCGTAATCTTGTATTATTATTTTTGTCATTACTTTAATGGCGCTTAATTTTTTGTCTTCGTTACATACTAATCCATCAAGAGATTGATTTAATAATTCTGCTTCTTCTAGGTCTTCTATAATAATTCCCTTTGATTCTTGGGAAATTTGTTTACCTTTTTCTAAATATTTTGTTCTATCTTCTAATTCATTTATCTTAAATTCTATTTTACTTATTCTATTTTCTACTTCGTTGTCTTCTGTATTTATGACGGTCTGTTTATGTTCTACTATTTGTCGTTGTATTGCCTGTATACCTATAGTCTTTTCTATACATGGTATCCTTCTATATAACAATTTTTACATTTTGCACGTCTTGTTCTACTAGGATACTAATGACAAATATAGCATTGAGTACTATCTACTCCTTTATGTCTTTCAAATTCATGTAAGCATTTTTCTTCTTTGATATTTACCAGAGAAAGGCTAGTTATTGCTTCATTTAAATTTTCTAATCCGATATCATCTTCGGAGTCTGAGGAGTCTGGATCTTTATCATAATCTATGCTGACAATTGAATATATACTTTCTGTATCTGATATATGTTTGTCTACATTTATTAAAGTTTCATTAAAGTCTTCTATTAGCTATGAATTTCTTGTTCTAGTATTTTTTTCTTTTGGAGCAAGTATTAGCTAAGTGGTCTGTACTGCCACATGTAAAACATTCTAGAGTATTTTTATAACTTCTGTCATCTTTATATTTTCTTACATGTTTATATTTATTCAAATAAGGTTTTCTGGCTGATGATTTTCTTAAATAATAATTTTTCTTTCTATAATCATTTCTTTTATAAGGCTTTCTTTATTTTTTATTATACTTATTTTTCTTCTTGTAATTCTTGTCATAGCTTTGTTTAGTATAAATTGTTTTACAGAAATTTGTTTCACCTTTCTTTAATTGTTTCTGTATTTGGATATTTGTACATTTTTCTTGTAATATGTCTATTATATGTTGTATTTTATGTCCTATTGACCATCTGGCACTAGGATTTTGTACTACACCGTCTCGTTTTTCCCATCTTTCTTTTATCTCTACCAAAGGCTCCTGGTAATTTATTAAACAATTTCTTACCTAAGCTTTGGTCAAAAGCATTACCGCTTATACTTGTATAATAAAAATAATCTAAAAGAAATGGCTTAATATGGTGCCAACTACTTATGCTTAACTGTTCTAATTTTATTAGTGCTTTTCTTTGTAATACTAGTAATCCACTATTTGGTTCTTCTCCAGTTATTAAACTATGTATTTTATTTGTAAAATTATATGGGTTAGCCCCCATGTCTACTAATTCTTTAAATTCATGGGGAAATTCTCTTTTAAAACTTTCCCATAAACCTTTGGTAGATTCTCCTAAAAATATTTCCATATATCGATACATTGTTTCTGAATCTGTTTCATTATAAGTTTTAGTATAGTCTGCTACTACTATATCTTTCCATAAGTCTATAACTGTATTCCACGCTTGTGGATCATGAGCTGCTATATTGAGTATTTTTCCTTTACTACCACCTTCTTGGAGGGTAATAGATTCTTCTATTGACATTCTTTTCCCTATGGGTCTTACACTTTCTAATTCTGTTTCTGGATTAGTTCTATATACTTTATGTTTTGGTACATTTCCTGTATTAGTTTCTACCATATGCATTTGGCTAGTTCTTTGAAAAGGGCTTGAACTTGTTGAGGCCGATTCCATAAATTCTTTAATACTTCTATCTGTTTCTGAAATGGTGTCTTCTGGATTATCAAAAATTTCTCTATATCTTATATTATTTGTTCTTAATGTGCATAGTTTAAAATGTTCATCTACTTCAAAAATGTCTAATTGTCCTAACTTACATCCACTACATTTAAAACGTCTATTGTTATCCAATCTATATATTTCTCTAGCCTTTTGTATGGTTTTATCGATTTCAAATTTCTCTAATTCTGATATATTCATGAATTCTGTTCTTTCTTCAGTTTGACCTTCTTCTTCTATCTCATTTTGATTTGTCTTTTCATAATCTATGAATCTAATTGAAGTTTCTCCTTTTTTGTTAGTATACATTAAATGATTTGTAGGCTTTAGTGTTTCTTGTTTACTTTTATGGTCTAGCTTCCATTCTAAACCTGCATAAATTTCTGAGTCTATTTTTGTGGGTTTCATTAATTTAATTCCTTTGTTTCCCATTAATCCTACAACATCTTCGACTTTTAATTTAAACTTAGTTCCGCTATTATTGGCTAATTTTCCTATAAATCCTACACAAACTAAAAGGTTATTACCTATATTCATATCTTCATATCCTTTAGTCTGAATACCGATCTTTATATATTTTCCAAATTCCGATGCATTGATCATATAGTCTGGACTACAGTAAAATATTCCGCCATTATTAGTCATGTCTACTTCAGTTAATCCTATAAGAGATTTTCTAGAGTCTGACCATCTATCATCGTAAATAGTGATTAATACTTTTGTTCCTAAATTCTTTCTGGTTAATCCTTTTAATCCTATTATTATTAATTCCATGTGCATTAAATTCATATTTCTTTTTCTTATTTCTGCTGAAGATTCTGGACTAATTAATGTAAGGTTTTCTTGATTATCTCCTGTGACACATATCTATTCTTCTCTATAGTGTCTGTATAACTGAGCTTTTGGTGAAAATAAGTCTGCACTGTATAATACTTTTGGATTTAATAAATTTAACTTGTTCTGTTGGAAAATTTGAATATCTTTATCAATGTCTATTACTTCATCTAATTGTTGAGAGGTGTTTTGTCTTCCTGAATTCATTATATTTGAAATATATTATTACCTAGTCTGTTTTGGGTGTAAATATGTCATGGTCTTTCTTGGTCTGATCTCCTACCTGATAAAAAGTCCATGGTTTTACTTTTCTAACTACGGATGTTCTTTCTTTTAATGGAGTTACTTCTGTCTTTTTTAATTGATCTATTAATTCGTTTAGAGTGTCTTCAGGAACTGGTGGATAATTAATATTATTTAGTTCTTCTAAATGTTGTTTTAATATTTCTTGATGGTCTAGTAAAGTTTTTCCTTTTACTAATTTTTCTATGTTTTCGTTAAGTTTTAGAAGTAGTAATATTATGATATTATTTTGTTTAATTATTACTTGGTCTGTTTTACTCTGAGGTGAATGGGTACTTAAGCCTTCTGGATTTGGTGCTATTTGTTCTCCTTGTTTGAGTATTTCATTATATAAAAGGTTTTTCATGAAAGGATTATTGCTTTTATCTGATCTATAGTTTGTTTTAAATCTTTAAGGTCTTTGTGAAGTATTTTTATATTTTCTTGTGGTTCATTACTAAGTTGTCTTTTTTCTATTTCTAAATACTGAATTTTTAGAAAGTCTAACTTTTCTTCTATTTGATTAAAAATCTTTATCTGTTTAACTTGTATTTCTCTAAAAATTTCGAGTATTAATGTATTATCTTTATGAATATTGTCTCCCAGATTTAACAATAAGTCTACAATACTATTTAACTGTGGATCTTCGTTATGTAAGCTATGTTCTCCGCTACTAAAATTACACCTAATTAGTGAATTATCTTTTAGTCGTTTATATTTTTTTTTCTGGTAATAATTGTAGGTCTAAATATTCTAGTTTCTTTAGATTGGTTACTTTATCTATCTTTTCTATCCTAGTGAGATCTAGAATGGTTTGTTTTTATACCACTCTAACCACCTTTTTTGTTCTTCAATATCACTTTCTAAACCTTGTAAATCCTAACTAATTTTATTTTCTATTTGATGTAATTCTGTTAGTTTTAATGTTTTTAGTTAAGTGATTGTTTTAGATTATTATAATGTTTCTTTACATAAATATATCTTAGTATTTGAGTATTATATATCTCGCTATTAACTTGTATTTGTCTAGCAAAAGGGTGTGTTCTCAATCTAAATATTCCTTAAAAAGTAACCTATGACTTATCTCACTTCTAATATCTCTATTTATATTATTAATTTGTAATTTTATTCTATTTCGTTTTCCACACCTTCGATGATGTGCTTCTACTGATATATTTGTGTAGTCAAATGTAGATGTCTTGTTATCAAATTCTTGTAAACGTGTTACTAATTGTTCTCGTAACCTTTTTAGTCGTTTTTCGTTAATATAAGTATTATATATTTGATTATTGTAATGGTTTATATAACTATGATAATTATCGGTTCTTCGCATATAAAGAGATTACAATTGCTTGTATTAAATATTCTTGGGCCTGTATGTCTGTTTTAACTTGCGCTATATCTTTCTGTATATAGTAATAATAATTTGTTATCTATTTGGTTAAGTGAACTTCTATGTCTAATTCGAGATATATTTTAAATCTAGCAATAACTTCTACTAGTTTTTTTTTCTAATAAATATATATAATTTTGACCTTGTTGTATGAAAAGTAGTCTTTTACTTAGTTCTTTATACTTTTTACGGTATTTTCTAATAGTACGATTGGATTGTTGCATAAAATTCTTATCCTAAAGGAAAGTAGCTTACTCTATTCTTTAGAAATTTTATACAACTTTTTATATTTCTAATTTCTTTTTCTATGCGTCTTAAATCACTTTTCTGATTATATGATAAAGATTCTTTGATTATGCTAGCTTGCCTTAGATCTTGTTCAAAATCGTATTTTTCTCTGTAATCATTTGAAATGTTGTTTCATAAAATTAAATTTACATTTAAGCTTCTTAAAATTCTAGTGTATGAATTGCGGACAGTATAAGGTCTAGTGTATATGAGTCTTGAGATGATATGGTTTATTAATTTTTTCTTATTTTCTCTAATTTCCAATATACAATAAGGAATTCTACCGTTCTGTATTATGCCGTTTTCTACGTCTGGATTATAATATAGTCGTTGAAGTTCTAGATATAAATATTTTAAGTCTTTTATTGAATTTCTATAATCTCTAGTATTTCTAAAAGGTCTTCTCATATAACTTATCCTAAAGGATAGTAATTAAGTTTGCGTGTTATTTTATTTATTACCGTTTGTCTAAATTTTATTTGAGCAATAAGGTCTAATGTTGGTTGGTCTAATATTGTTTTTCTAAATTTTTTAAAATTATTTTATTATCTAGTAGAAAAGTTCTAAGAGTTTTTATGTATTTAGCTAATTTTGTCTTTTTCATATACTAAGGCCTAGAAACTTCTTGCTCTGATACCAATAAATTAAACACTTAGATATTTATAGGTTATTTCGAGTTGATTGAGAAATATGGTTGGAGTTGATTGATTAATTGGTTGGAGTTCTTATATTTGTAAAGTTCCTACTCGGTACTTCCTCCTCCTGGTATCTACTTATGTAGTTAGGTATATTTCTTCCTAAAATTCTAAGTATATTCCTCAAAGCGGAGTTTATAAAGAAAGAGGTAGCATGAGTAGATGTCCCTTATTAATTAATTAACATATCTTATACGTTTGATTAAAGTTTGTTTCTAAAATTTTATACTTCATATTTACATCATAATTCTTTATTTCATTCTATGATTTATATATTATGGAATATTTTTTAAATTCATTTTTGTTTGATGTTTTTAAGTAATATTTAAATTATTTTAATAATATTATATTATTATTTAATATATTTTAATGTATCAATGTATATAAATATTGATTAAAAATTTTAAAATACGTATTTTTTAATTAAACAAAAATAAAATTTTAATTAAAATATTATAATCAATATTTAAAATAAATTTTCTCTATAAAATGATTTTAGTAGTAAAAGTTTATTCATACATGTCCTTTTTGGTCATTTGACAAAATCACCTTTTTAAAAAGATTATCAAAGCACAATCTGTTTATCAAACACAAATTACTTTTTTTCAAAAATATTTTTTTGAAAAACTATTTTAAAAAAATATTTCTCAAATAAATAATTTTTTATCAACAATTTCAAACGGACCCTTAGTGAGGTGGCTCACCACTGCCCGAAGTACGGGTAAATACCAAAAGTACCCTTCGTTCTTTGGAAGCTTAAAAAAGTAAGCATAAAAAAAAGAAAAAAAGAAAAAAAGAAATTCAGAAAACGCTCCGCCGTAAGCTGAAGAATGGCAAAGCAAAAGGAAACATCCGCCATGGAAATCGACGATGAGAATTCTATTCCTTCTGATCAGATCAGTAACCCTAAGTTCTCCGTCAACGGTACTCCCATTGCATTGAAAATTCTGGAATCTTCTTTTCTTCTTCTAGATTAATTAATAAATGTTAGGTACCATTTATATGGTTTTGTAGTGTTACAGCTTTTAAAATCTGCTCAAATGCAACATGGATTGCGATTCGGTGATTACGCTCGTTACAGGTGCTATTCCGAATAATTGATTTAGGTATGATTTGTTTTGACTGATTTTTGTGTAAAAGGTTTTAAGAAAAATTGGAATTTTGCAGGAGGTATTGTACGGCTCGATTAAGGAGGTTATATAAATCCCTCAAGTTCACTCACGGGCGTTTGAAGTATACTAAGCGTTCAATATCAGTAACTACCATCACTGAAGTCAGGTGTGTATTTGTATTTTGTTTTTAATTTTACTCTTTAAGTGATGGATTGGTTGTTTTTAATTTGTTCTTTGAAGGAAGGGATCCCTAGCATGCTAGAACATATAGAAATGTGTTTTGAAGATTTTATTTACTTGTTACAACAACACAAATTACCCATCATTCTCAAACTAATTAGGGTCGATTATATGAATTCTCTACATTTTGGTTGGTCCAAAATTTCATTTTTCCTTTTTAGATTGTGGTGACGTCCGGTCAAACTCTATCTACAAGAGGTAGGGGTAAAGTCTGCGTACACTCACCCTCTCCAAATCTCACTTTGTGGGATTTCACTGGTTATATTGTTGTTGTTGACGTCAGGGCCAGCAGCTTGTGCGTCGCTCAACTATTTCACCGCGTACTTGCTGCCTCCCACTAGTAGAGTTACTTGCTAACTTTATCCACCAGGGTTTAGGCATTTGGAAAGAAATCACCTAGTGTTTTTCTATTGGGATTCAAATACTAGTCTCACATGATTTTTGTTCCACTTCACTTCATTGACCACTAGACTACACTTACTACTACAATGATATATATTTAACCATACTAAAAAAGAGATCAGTTGAAAATTCACGCAGGCATTGCCTAGTGAAGGTTTGTCAGAGAAGGGAAAAAGGGAGGGAATAGAAGAGTTTCTGTTGTATTGGGTTATTTTATTCAACAATTGTATGTTTGGAAGTCCTAAAATTCTATCTTCTAATTTCTGACATTGTTTGATGTTGATTAAGCTATCATGACGCCTTTTTGGAGCTTTTGGGTGTATTTTCATGAGTTAATTTCTAAAAAGTTGACATGTTAAAGATCTAGTTCCTTGAAGAAGTATAAAGAGAGAAGTATTATACCTTTTTTTTTTGTAGTGTGATCTATATTTTCTGGATCTTACTCTGCCTAATATGAGTCATAATTTCTTTGTTATCTCCTGATTATACAAACTTGATTAAAACTTAACAATGTCAATGATTTATGCTCATTGTAGGTTTCTTCACTTGGTTCTCTATACAGCTGAGAGAGCTTGGAGTCATGCTATGGAAAAGAAAACATTGCCTGATGGACCAAATGCACGCCAAAGAAGTTATCTCATTGGTCGGTTGAGAAAGGCGGTTAAATGGGCTAGTCTTTTCCAGGAATTATGTTCCATCAAGGGAGATTCGAGAACATCTTTAGAAGCGGAGGTATGCTTCTTGTGTCATGATTCTCATATACATGGCATTCTGCTTGCTCTTGAGAGCATTTGGTTATAGTCATTAGTCCAAACTTTTGGTCATCCAACCCTTGAGGTGCTGCCGGAGGTGTTGAGTTGTTGATCTTCTCAAAATGCTTTTTCCTTGCTATTCTTGAAGTCTCTTTGTTCATTTTTCGTTTGATTAGGATGATCTTTCTGAAATACATGAAGTCAGGGAAAGGAAACTCATGCCATTAAAGGATAAAATGTAGTAGTGGCAGGAAAGCCATCGGGTCCTTCTTTATTCAAAAAAAAAAAAAGGAATAGGTCCCTTAGAATAACTGTGTTACAGATTTTAGTGGATAAGCTTGATTCATATCTGTATGGCTTAAAATTACACTGAAAGAAAACAGATGCTTTTGTGACTTATTTCTCTATTATCCTTTCAAACTTTGCTTTTGTCAGTGTTAAAGCTAGATTTGTTTCTACTTACCATTATCCAAAAAAAAAAAAAAGAAACTTGATTTATTTCTAAAAGATCTGGACTTATTTCATAGAATTACTGGCTTATAGCTTACACTACCACAGCTTTATCAGGCAACAATCATTATGGTCCATGAGGACTTTTTACTTCCAGTTAAGAACCTGACCCTTTAAATGATGTCTGAAGTTTTAGCCTTTAGGAGGGCCATTTGTTGTATGAAAGTTTCAGGAATTAGCATTTGAATAGTTTAGATCGGAAAAGTTTCAGGTCATCTTATGTTGTCATATATTTCTCTTCAACTTGTTAATCAACGATCAACTATACTTCAATCCCAAATTAGTTGGGTTCGATGATATGAATCGTCTATATATTTCATTCTATTTGGGTCCATGTCATTATTATACTGGTAATTAATTTGTCTTTTGACACAAATTAGATGTTCTCTAAATCTTGTATTTATCTCAAATTGGATCTGATGTAAATGTAAAATCAACAATTGAGTATTAATGTCGATTAGTTGTTATTGCCTATATGGATTTTTTGCTCCTACTTGATCAACGAGTGGATCTTTTGCTTCTATTTTGTTTTATTCTTAGTTAAGTCGGCAGTGATTCCTAAAAATTGTAGATCTTTTCAGACAATTTCTCTCCTTGTGGTTTTAGTTTTACCTCGTGGTGCACCTATAAGCGGATATGACTAATGGCACAAGCAAATAATATTACTATGAAGATGCATCTCAGTATAACTATTTTTTTTATTACCGACTGTCCAGTGTCCACTTACCACAATTATTTGTAATTTGTTAATGGAACTGGCTTTGAAGCTTACATAGTGGAGTTTTCTTATACTTGCTAATGACTTCATAAATTGAGTAAGTTCCTAAGTGTTAGTATCCTTATCTAGGTTGTAGCTTATACCCTTGGAAGGATAAAACAAACTAATCCAAGTGACTTACTTGGATAGAAAGGATAACAACAACAACAACATACCCAGTATATTCACATAAATTGGGGTCTGGGGAGAGTAAGTGTACGCAGTCCATACCATTACCTCAGAGGTGAGATAGAGAGGTTGTTTCCGATAAACCCCCGGCTCAAGACAAAAACAAGCTGTAAAATAAATAGTAAATGAACAAGAAACAATAGGTACACTACACCAAATAATAACATACACAAGACTATCACCAAGTAATACGACAAAAGATAACACACCCGAAACAAGACTACCCCTATGACTACTAGCACAGATAACAAAACACAGTCCTCCTATCTACTCCGTCCTAGTAACCTTCTACACTAATTCACCTCGTCCACTCCTTCCAATCTAGGGTCATGTCCTCGGTAGTCTGAAGCTGCTTCATGTCATGCCGAATCACCTCCCTCCAATATTTCTTCGGTCTACCTTTACCTCGCCTGAATCCATCCCTAGCCAACCTCTCACACTTCCGCACTGGGGCATCCGTGCACCTCCTGATCACATGCCCGAACCATCTCAACCTCGCTTCCCGCATCTTGACTTCCACAGAAGCCACTCCCACCTTATCTCGAATAACCTCATTTCTAATCCTATCTTTCCTAGTAAACCCACACATCCATCGTAGCATCCTCATCTCCGCCACCTTCATCTTTTGGATGTGAGAGTTCTTGACTTGCCAACAATCCACCCCATATAACAAAGCTGGTGTAACCACCGCTCTGTAGAACTTGCCTTTGAGTTTAGGAGGCATCTTTTTATCACACAAGATTCAGGAAGTGAGCTTCTATTTCATCCACCCTGCCCCAATACGGTGAGTGACATCCTCGTCAATCTCTCCATTTCCTTGGATCATAGACCCAAGATACTTGAAACTATCTCTCTTTTGAATGGCCTGAATATCCAGCTTTACAACCACATCAGCTTCATGTGTCACCTCGCTGAACTTGCACTCCAAATATTCCGTCTTGGATCTACTCAACCGAAACCCTTTGGACTCAAGGGTTTGCTCCAAACCTCCAACTTAGCATTAACTCCACCACGGGTCTCGTCAATCAGAACTACATCATCCGCAAAAAGCATACACCATGGTACCTCACCTTGAATTTGCCACGTCAAGACATCCATCACCAAGGCAAATAAAAACGGGTTAAGAGTCGAACCCTGGTGCAACCCCATCAAGACGGATAGAAAGGATAGAAATAAAAGCGAAGAAAAGAGCTTCATTTGGATGACAATTAGGTGGCCAAACTTGCTGTTGAAATTTTTGAGGAAAAGAAATATAGATATATTAGCTGGTGTATATGTGTAAATGCTCGAGAGAAAATGTGGTCCACTTGTAGCTATATTGAGAGGTTGTTAGTCAATTGTGGTGGACACGAGAAACTACTGAATCTGTTTGACTACAGTCATTAATGTTGGATAGGGTTAAGGTTGTGATATTCAGCGTACTCTCAGAAGATGAAAAAATGTAGCTCCTTTCCTATCAATCCAGTTCTAAAAAACGGTTTTAAAGCTGCTGATTTCCACTAATCTATCTGCCCTTTTGTGTGGCTAATCATTTACCCAACCCGGTTTATCAATTTTGTTTGCTTAGTGAGAACTTAGTACAATGTAAATCTGTTTTTTAAGTTTATATAATTGGTAGCCTTTCACCTTGCCTTTTTTGGCACCTTGCCTTTATATGTGGGTAGAACAGAGAATCAATCATAAAGAATCATATCATGCTGTTAATTCTCTAGTTTTTAATGTACTGCTTTTATGTGAGAAATTTTTCTATGATTAGTAAAATTATTTACCTTATGAAAAAAACAGAGAATCAAACTCTGGAGATCTGCGGATCGTCGAAATAGGATATTTTTGGGGGGAGATTTTGCATAACAATAGTTAATTAATCTAAATTACTGAACACCCAAATCACTCCATTCCTTTTCTAATCACATCCTTTCAACATTGTCATTATCTTTTTTTCATTGCTCTTGTGTAGGCGTGTGATTCATTTTGTGTTTCAATGCTTAAAGTGACTCAATATAGTTTTTAATTATTGACCCAAATCTTCAAGAGTTTGATTTTATAGTGTGATTCAGCAATCTTGTTTCCTAATCTGCAGGCTTATGCTGCATACATGAAAGGGAGTTTATTGTTTGAACAAGATCAAAATTGGGACATTGCTCTAAAATGTTTCAAAAGCGCTAGGTACTGTAGCCTTTATGGAGATGTATACTTCTCTATTGTTGACAGTATAATGGCCAGAGTAGCTAGTTTGGTTTCTAATGATATCCATAGCGGAAGTTGTAGAATAATTTCTTCATTCTGCTTGCATTATCCACTTCTCTCATTTTTATTATACTATTGTTTCAACAAGGTCCTGAATGCTCACTATCTGACTAATTTGGATAGGGCTGTGTATGAGGAACTTGGAAAATATGGAGATCTAGAGAACCAAGTTTTGTGCCGTGAACGGGTTGAGGAACTAGAACCTAGTATCAGATATTGCTTACACAAGATTGGTGAGTCTAACTTAAAAACTTCTGAACTCGTTTCCATCGGTGAAATGGAAGGGCCTGCACTGGACCTTTTCAAAGCAAAGTTGGAGGTGAGCTGTCATTTCGAAGTGTATCTACGATTTACCCCAATAAAGTAAAAGTGTGTACGGTTTATAGGCATTATTTTTTTGTAAGATAACGCTTCCATTGTACACTGGGTGCTGTCCTTCTCAAGAATATTTTTGAAAAATGAGTTTTGAGGATTATTTGCTCCTAATTGATCTATCACTCTCTCTTCTTTGTTTACAGGCTGCTATGGCAGAGGCAAGATCTCAGCAGGCTGCATCTATGACAGAATTTCATTGGCTTGGAAATAGATTTCCAATTTCAAATGCAAAGACACGGGTGTCCATTCTGAAAGGTGTGTAATTACTTCGATGCAAAAGGGTAGCACTTTGAAAAACGCATCAATAGCTAACTTACTGGAGGTTCTAACATTAGAAATTTTTTGTCTATGAGTTTGGAATTCTTCCAGTCTACTGTTTTGAACCAAATTTTGTTCTTTCAACCTAGTTTCAGATTTTGGTCTTCATACTTGTGTTCTTTATGCAACAAAGCATTTCTAGGGCATTCCTTGATATTTTCCACTGAGCTTTTGGATGTCTATACTTGAAGTCCTCGTCAGTTGCGGAGCACTCTCTATGACCCTTATGAGTTGCCTTCTAATGTCCAGGATGTTGACAGTTGCAGATTTGCATGTCTAGTCCCAGCGACAGTGATGATAAATATAACGGAGTATAAAATATGTAACAAGATGAGGCAAGCCAAAAATTGTAAAGAATCGTCCACTAGGAATGCTATGTTACACATAATGCAACGGGTCCATTATCTTACAAAGGATGAAGTATGCAGATGCATATATTATACCTAAAAAAATGCATCAGCGTTGTTGCTTTTGCAAACCTGAGTGGGAAATGAGATTTCACTTGCTTTAAATTAAGAGGCTGGTAATTTAGTTTTTAAATTTCTCCTCATTTTTGTATCTCTAGTGAAATACTCTATTTATTCCATTTTATGTGACTCTCTTTCCTTATTAGTTTGTTCCAAAAAGAATGACACCTTTCTATACTTGGAAACAATTTAAACAAAGCCAACTTTTTTTTTTTTTTTTTTTTTTTTTAAAAAAAAGAAGAAACAGTTTGACTTTAAACTTCTCATTTTACTCTTAATGACATGCATTTATAACCACAAAAATATCATGGCATGTGTAAGATCACAAGATCTAAAAGAAAATTCTTTCTCAAACTTTGTTCTAAGTCAAACACTTCCACATAAATTCAAATGGAGGGAGTAACTTCTAACCACTTCTTTGGCTTTTGGTCAACTAATTGCATATTTCCGTATCTGCCTTTAAAAAACATCATGTTGGTTTTAACTTTATTTCAAGCTTATATTGCGCACTGTGCCATTCATCAGCCCAGGAACTGGAGAAAGATATCCATGGCTCAGCCGCTGATTCTCTTCCAGCAGAGAAGAAAGTTGTGTTATATGACAAAATATTTGCAGCATATCACGAAGCCAGGAGTTGCATCCGGAATGACCTGGTGAGTGAGTACTACTTATATTACATGGAAGTAACTGACTCTTGGAAATTTCAAGTTGATCTTGATATTGCATACATCAAATTAAAGTCCTGAATTGGTTCATCTTACACACATGGGTTTTCTTCTAGGTTACGGCTGCTAATTCGGAAAATGTGAAGGATGAGTTAAGTGGACTGGATAAAGCGATTGGTGCAATTTTAGGGCAGCGAACAATTGAGCGGAATCAGTTGCTAGTTAAAATAGCTAAAAGTAAGCTCAACAAGGTCCGTGATGATAAAAATGAAAAGGTCACAAAGCCAGAGGAGCTTGTTCGGCTGTATGATTTACTGTTACAGGTAACAATTATTGAGTGTTATTTTTTAATTACATTCTTAGTCAGTGCATTGTAGATCAGAATTGGCAATATGACACGGCTCACTTATATGGCTATTTGAATGGACTATTAATTGCTTTCTCTGGTGCAGAATACTGCTGATCTTTCTGATCTAGTTAGTTCTGGTAGAGAGAGAAAAATGGAAGAAGTTACCTTAGCTGAAGAGTGCGAGCTGAAAAGTATGGTTTTCCGAGCAGAAAGGTTCGACTTTCACTTCATTCAATGAAATGTTTTCTTTTAGCTGAGGGTCCTATTGGAGACAGCCTCTCTACCTCCCATGGTAGGGGTGAGGTTTGGGTACACACTACACTCCCCAGACCCCGCTTGTGGGACTATAGGGTATGTTGTTGTTTCTTTTCATGAAGTGATAGTTGAAATGAAGTTTCTGGTGAGAAGGGGAGAGTGAAGACTATCTTCATATGGTTTTAGCACTTCTTGTAGTCATCTAAAACTAATATTTTGCGTCCCAGATAAGGAAGTTGTACGACTTCAATGTACAAAATGCTTAAGTGATGATCAACAAAATTATGGGTCATTGCCTGTTTGGAGTAATTCCAGTATCTATTTAAACTTCAATAAAATGTTCATCATCTTAGATGAAGGACATCATTGGATTAATCTATTTGCCTCCTTTCAGTAACTTCATGACTTGGACTGAGTATCATTCCGCACTTATATCTTCATGTGCAAAATTTGTTCAATTTGATGTGGTAGACCTGTAGTTTGGTGCACCCATTTCAACTTCTTGCTAGACATTAGGAATCTTACCGATCCTCTTATTTTAAGCCTATTCTGAAAAATAATTTTGCTTGCACTGTAATGGGGTCTTGTTATTAAGTCCTCTTGCCCCTCCTCCCTCTCCTCCCATGAAGCCTAGTCATCTTGGCTTTTCAGGATCTTACTGGGCTTTAGGGGTTGCAGCTTTGAGTATCTTTAATGTAGTACTAGAATGTATTTTTTCTTGTTTGAAATCAATTAAAAGCTTTTATTTCAATTTCCCTCCAGGTGCTTCTACTTAGCCAAGTCCTACAGTTCGGCGGGGAAGAGGACAGAATCTTATGCCTTGTACTCTCGAGCTGGTTCTTTAGCTGATGCAGCTATTATGAAACTGCAGTCCGCGAATGCTGCTGATCAGGTAAGCACTTTATCAGTCTAACTAGCTGCTTTTATTATATTAAATTGATTTTGCATGTGCTCTAAATGTTCATTGATAGAGCTTCCTAGCTGCTGCTTATAGGATGAACTAGTAAGTTGGTCTTTCTTAAGGTCTTTCTTTTAACTTATAGTATGCTACAGTTTCTACAATATTAAATGTAAGTTGATTAAATTTTCCTGAAGGATAAAATGCGATATAAACTTCTGTGGTTTTAAATTTAGTAGTGTATCTTTATACTCTTTAATACAGTCAAACCTCTCTATAGTGGCAACGTTTGTCCGAAAATTTCATGGCCACTATAGAGAGGTGCTATTATATATATATGTATAATGGCATTTGACATTCAGATCTCATTTAGCTGTTACAAACAAAAGTATGCAAAATTAGAAAGAGCATGAATATCAAAAAGGCAAACATTAGTAGCCTTTTTCTCGTGAAGTTATGAAATAACTGATGTGCATCATTTAAATACAATTTTTTCCTTTAAATTAGATATTCGTACTTGAAATTTACTGTGTGCATGACATTAATAATGATTACCATAAATATTTTAGTATTTTATTTTGCACATAATATACTTCTTGCAAAATATTATTACATAATATTTGAGTATGCTATTATAGAGAGGTAATTTTACAAAGAGTGTACCACTATAATAAACACCATTGTTGTTATAAGTAGAGTGCCGTTACAGAGAAGTAAAATATAACATGAAAATCGGTTTTGGAGAAAATCAAACCGTTATAGTGAGATGCTGTTATAGAGAGGTTTGACTGTATTTACAATTGCTTTTTGTATGTTACTAAAAGTTAAATATAATAGCTAATTCATATTTTCTCCAAATTTTATGAATCATTATTTAGTTTGTAGTATTTGATCTTGAGAAAGTACTCAATATTGAAAATAGCAATCCAAATAATACCTTTTATTTTTTATTTTTTTGAGAAGGTAACATATATATTATAAACAAGGAACTACACCAGAGGTGTATTCCAGTAATAATTACAAGTAGTAGTCAATAAAGCAAAACCTACCACCTACCTACTCGTAAGTAATCTAAAACACAATGAATATCCTCGGCTTCTAAAGGATATTCATGTTTACAGCAAAAGTAGAAAAACACTAGACAGTTCTTCTTTAAGATCTGAAAAGTACAACTCTTATCCTCAAAACACCCCTGCTTCCTCTCCCTCCAAATAGTCCACTATATGCAAGCTGGGACAATCTTTCTTCTCTCCCTGTGACCTGATTACCATCTCTAATCCAACAAGCTAAGACTTCATGTGTGTTCCTTGGCGTTGACCACCTGGTACTCCTTAGGTTGATGAAAAATTGCTATAGTTTATCAGTCACTTTACAGTGTAAAAAGAGATGATTTATTGTCTCAGCCTCAGATCCACAAAATAAACATCTAGAACAGAAGTGAAGACCCCTTTACATGAGATTATCATGAGTCAAAGCAGCCTGTTTAGCCAGTAACCATGTGAAGCATGCCTACTTTGAAGGGAATCTTTACTTTCCATATCATCTTCCAAGGCCAACTACCAAGTTGTGTATTGATCTATGCAAGCACTTTTAGGCAGATTTAACAGAAAATCTACCCTTCCTGTCTTTTGTCCAAACTAAGCGGCCCGCCCTTGTATTGAAGTCTCAAGTCTTGGAATTGTTCAAGGATGCTGAATTCAGTCAACTCATCCACCTCCCAATCAATCATTTAGGAGTTTCCTAAACCTGAAGTTCACTCTAGGTTATCCCTCACCTCCTTAACCGGTGCAATTCTCTGTAGGTTCAAATTGTACAAGACAAGGAACCTAGACTTAAAAATTTGGTTAACAACCCAGATATCCTCCCAAAATAAGGTCTTTCCTCCATTACCTACCTTTATTTTGGAGTTGCTGATGATTTTGGGCCACAAATTCCTAATAGTTCTCCTACATCAGTTCCATAAGGATGCATTACAGTCATGCCAGTCCAGAAATCTTCCATCCCATATCTTTCTTGATGGTTTCTTTCCACGGGGATTGCTCCTCAAAAGAAAATCTCCACAACCATTTCAATAGAAGACTATAATTGTGATATTTCAAATTCCTTATCCCCAAACCGCCTTCCTTCTTGCAAGTTATAACAGAACCCCATTTTATCAAATGAAACATCTTATTATCACAGTTTTCTTGCCAAAGAAAATTCCTTCTAATAGCATCCAATTTGATCAGAACATTGACGGGAATGAGGAATAGAGACATCATATAAGTTGGTAAGGCGCCTAACACACTGTTGATTAGTGATAATCTGCCTCTCAACTCTCAAGGAAAAATACTGGCTCTTCCAATTGACAAGCTTCTTCTCACATTTTTCCAGCACAAAATTCCAAATACCCTTTGACGTACTCTTAGCTCCCAGAGGCATGCCCAGATAAATGGCAGGAAACTCTCTTATCCTGCCACCCAATATAACTGTGATTCCAGGCACCTCATTTACAGGTAAATGAAGCTTTTAGCCCAGTTGATATGAAGTTCTGAGATGGCTTCAAACAGGATGAAAATGACACTCAAATATTTTAGTTGGTACCTGTCTGCATCACAAAACACTGGTGTATCATCAACATACTGAAGATGGGATACAGACGACCCTCGACTGTCACCCATCTTAGCATTAAAACCCCTTATCCACCTGTTGGTCTGAGTTCTTTTTAACATGTCATTAAGACCCTCCATTACTAAAATAAAGAGAAAAGGGAAGAGGGGATTCCCTTGTCTCAATCCTCTCTCCGAAGGAAAGAAACCAGTGGGAGAACCATTAATCAAAACTGACAATTTCACTGTAGTAACACAAGGCGTTCCATTGCTAAAATAAAGAGAAGGGGAGAGGGGATCCCCTTGTCTCAATCCTCTCTCTGAAGGAAAGAAACTAGAGGGAGAACCATTAATCAAAACTGAGAATTTCACCATAGTAACGCAAGACTTCAACCAGGTGATCCATTTCCCACAAAGCCCTTGTTCTCTGGTGACTTCCATAGAAATTCCCAGTTTAAGTGATCATATGTCAAGTTGTCAACTATGTCAACTCTATGTCTAACTTGCATAAAATGCCAGGGATCTTGCTGATCTTCCTCACATCCACACATTGATTGGCCATCAGGATGGCATCTATGATCTGTCTACCTTTGATGAACTGTCATTTGATGGGCATCCACCAATTTAGAAACTACCTTCTTAAGCCACTCAATCAAGAGCGTTGAAATGATTTTGTAAATGCTCCTTATCTTACTGATAGGTCTAAAGTCCTTCAATTCCTTAGCCCCCACTTTCTTTGGAATCAGAGCTATGAAGGTAGCATTAAAGCTCTTCTCAAAGTACCATGCTCATGGAAGTACTGGACAGCAGCTACCACTTCTTTACTCACCACATCCCAACAATTGATAAAAATGCCATGGAATAACCATTAAGGCTCTTTGTCCCCAGCACCCACCGTAACACAATCTTTAATCTTATGTTCCCCAACTGACTCTGTAACATGATGTTGTCTTCTATACTGACCAAGGGCCCTGAACTGAAGTTAGTATGTTGTCTCCAAGCTTTTGATTATGAATAAAAATTTGAAGTTCTGGTAAAACTCTTTGATCTCAGTGGGTTCCACTATGTTGGTTCCGTTTATTGACAAACTGTCAATATTGTTGTACATCCCGTGACTATTGGCAATTCTATGAAAGAATTTGATATTTCTGTCTCCTTTAAGCCACAATACCCTGGATCTTTGCCTCCAAGCCACTTCCTCCTCCTTAGCTCTCTCCTCAAACTCCACAGGTATAACTGCCCTTAAGTGGACCTCATCTTCAGACAACAACCTTTGATCTTTAATGGCCTTCAGCTCAGTCAGTTGACTAAGGATATCTTATTTCTGCAATCCCAGATTACCTTGAATAGTTCTGCTCCATTCTTTGATTGCCACCTTCAGAGCTTTCAGTTTTAAAAAACCTCCTGGGCCCATGCTGTTAAAGGTAACACTTGGCATTTAAGTAAAATAGTCCTGGTGTTTTCGTCATTTAATCCCATGGTAGGGGTAAGGTTTGTGTTACCTCCCCAGACCCCACTTTTGGGAAGTATGTTGTTGCTGTTGTTGAAGTGCACAACAAAGCACTGAAGCTTATATTAGAAGTAAACAATGCACAAAAGTAAGAAAAAATGACCACAATGCCATAAAAATGGATTTTATGACTTTAAGCAGCCAGGTTGACCTTCGGCTGCTAACTCTCCCTTATATTTAAGTAGTAAAAGTAAATTCTAATGCATAATTATAGCATTCTTGTATTTTCTACTTATGTCGCTTCATGAGTAATATGAGTGTGAACGGTTCTTCTTTCCGTTTAGTAAATTCTGATGCATAATTATAGCATTCTTGTATTTTCTACTTATGTCGCTTCAATGAGTAATATGAGTGTGAACGGTTCTTCTTTCCGTTTCTCCTTTTGTCATTGTTTTCTCCATCTGTATCAGGTCATGATCAAGGAACTGAGAACTCTGTATAATGAGAGCAGATCTAACAGCTGTGTTGAGCATGCCAAAGGAATTATGGAGGAGGAAAAGGCTCCAGAAAATCTCTCGAAAAAGATATCAAATATCTCATTGAATGGAGCTGATAAGAAGGTATGATTTGGTCTTCCATATGTCTGTTTAAGTACTTTTGCAATCATTCCCATAGTTAATCTGTTGTAGTGTTCACCTTTTCTTCGATTTTCTTGGTTCTTAGATTACTATGTGAAACTTGGGAAGAAACCCATGGAGATTTTCTTTGTCATCGAACTACTTCCAAACAACTTCTTCTATGACCTTTTCTGATTGGGTTTGATGACATTGAAGACAGAAAGTTTGGATTTCTTCTGAAGAATAATTATTGACTGCTAAAGTATGTGAATCGTGAGAGTTGGGAAAAAACAGTTTGAATTCATGATGATTCAAAATCTAGTTAACGTTAGATGACCCTCTCGCTTATCTTAACATAAGCATTAATAGTTTTCTCCATCTCGTTTCCTTCAGAGGATAATGCATTTTGTGTGCATGATTCCTCAAATTAATAGGCATATTGTGAAATGAAGTTGTTAATTCCATTACTTTTCAAGTGTTTGTGCTGGAAAAGGTTTCAACTCATGAGATGATAATTCAGAGGGAATATCTTCTGGTGTATGATTCTGCTTATATCCCCCAAAAAAATCAAACATGAACAAGTAAAAATGGTGGTGTTTCTTCATTGATAATTCTCTCTGAGCACTTTAACATTGTGTTTGATACAAATTCCCCCTCTCCCTCACTAGAAGTTTCAGTTTTACAGTTCATTTCAGTTTTTTATCCATTTAGTACTACATAGATGCTCCCAACTGTTGGACGTATTTTCTTGGTAGTTCTATATAAGCTAGCACAATCTTTCCCATTCTCTTCTTGTTTTAGTTGGTACACATTAGGGCAACCTGAATGTTTGAAGCACCAAGTATGACAAATAATTCTTCCTTGATAAGTTTTTTATATTCGATATGTGGTGGTTACATAAAGTGTTCATGCTACTTCTATTTCATTAATTCCATGGCAATTGATTGCCATCTGTTTTGTATTCTAAGAACTGGGTCCTTTATCATATCCTTATTTGTTTGGGGTTGCTTTTAGACATTATATTTTCCATTCTTCCTTTTCTAGTTTGTCTAGTTTCTGTTTCCATTTCCGTTTGTGCTCTTCTGATTCCCCTGACGTGTGTAATCCATGTTTATGCTTCTTTCAGATGGAGAAATTTCTCATGGAAAAAATGGATACATACGAATCAGCTGTTGGTGAAGTGAACATGAAGGTTGTTCCTCGAATTGAAACTTTTCCACCTGCCTTCCAACCAGTTCCTCGTAATCCCATCGTACTGGACCTGGCTTATAACCTTATTGAGTTCCCATCACTGGACGCTCGTATGAAGAAAGATAAGAAAGGTTTCATTAGTAGGTTTTGGGGCTGAGCTTCTTTTTTCCTTGGTCATTGATTTGTCAGTTGCACCATAGAGTTGAGGCAATTTTGTCAAGCTTCGAAATTCTTCGACATGCCTTTAGAAAATTTATTTATACCTGAGAAGTTTCAGAAAAATTCATTCTATATGTACTGCGTTTTTGCTGAAGTTCAAATTTTGTAACAGATCTCGAAAGAATCTTTAAGAGGGCTTTCATTTGGTTGCATCAAATGGTTTGCTTGAACAGATGGAAATTATTTAGAAGTGCATTCTACTCCTAAGTTGCATCTCTCTATATTTCAACCAAAAAGAAAAGTAACCAAGTTTGTTTTGGAATAAAGGAGGATCGTTAATGAGCTCTATTGCAATTTGGAATTCAAGTTAATTGTAAACAAGTTTGGGTATGATTCTTAAAGATGTGATCTCTTTGTACTTGTTCTCTAAGTTTTTAACATCTCGCAATGATTTGATGTCTTTCCTAGCTAGTATTGGAAGTTACATCATACTGGCAATGGCTGAACTTCTCTTTATGGATGTACTTGCAACTGGTTTACTTACCTTAAGTATCAATTAGAGTCCATGCTCATGCCATCATCAGCCGAAGGAATCACCTCCTATCTTTCCGTGTTCTTCCCCAGTTCCCTGTTTACGTGAGGGCAATTTCTTTTGTACAGACTGGTCCATTTTCTGTACGCTCTTTCTATGTTTTGATATGGGTATGTGTCATCTGAGAGTAGAACTATAAAATCTCAAGATTGATTTTGGTTACGTCAGCTTTACGGTTAACATACTTCACTCTAGAGCCAAAGTCATTACCAAAATGGTCAATGCTGCATCTCGCTTCTGAATCAAGTACTTGCAAGAATTTCATGTATTTTAAACTTAAGTTTTAGGTAACAATTGTTGATCAAAATATTGTAAATACATTAGTTTTTGGTCGTAGGAAAGCAATAGAAGCGATTTCAACTGATGTCGGAATTGTAAGTCATCAAAAGTTCATTTTGACGTGTCCAGTGATGGACCTTAAGTTGGTGCACAATGCAACACTTCTTGCTAAATCAAAATGTCCGGCGTTCCAGAATCTGAGCCATCTAAGCTTATATAAAAGAGAGGGACGAACGAAGAATAAATAAAAGCACATGGCAGTGTTTCCACCTCCCAACATCAACATGATTAGTCCACAAAGTTATTCTAATTTCAGCAAATTTAACAATATTTGCTGCTGTCACCAAGGGAATCAGCAAGTGCTGCGTTTCTTTTGGACCAGGAGAAAGAAATTGTAAGTACCGAGTTGGAGTGGATCAATATTCGCTCTATTCTTGTTTTCCACTTTTAGCGTCTAAGTTGATCATCATTGTCCACTGCAACGATCCTTTACAAGTACACAGGAAGAAATCATATGGAGCAAATTTCACTTTCACATGCGTATATTTCCTAAGAAGTGGCACAAACTACCCTATATATTGGTTCCATTTACTGTTCACTGCTATTGTTGCATACTTGAGACATTTCTTAATGGCAATGTGACAGAATGGGCAGACTTCTACTCTTCCTGTTGTTTGTCCCGTCTTAATTAGAGGTTGAAGGAATGCATAATGTTATGCAACTTACTTTGTTGATAGAATTCAAGCTCCAATGTTAGATAAGAATGTAAATGCTTGTACAAAAGGATTACCAATCAATTAACTCTTGGTAACAGAACAAATCCAGAGTAGCAAAAGCTCACAGTAATACTATAGGATAGAAGAACAATTAAGCCAGAAACATAAAAGACCAGTAGAGATTCTTGCATCTTATTTCAAAATTCAATTCCCACAAGTGCATTAATTCCCAGCAAATTATAGCATATCACTGTTCTCTCCATGGATCAAAACAATCAGATATGCAGCTGATATCTAGCAAAATGCTTCAGAATGCTCTGAAGCTCACGCAAAATCACAGTACTTGATCTAATCACGGTGTTCAATCTGCTTAACGCATACATTCCATGCTCGACACAGTTATGATTCACACAAGTCGTACGTACCAAATGCCGAAACAAAGATCCAAAACAGAAATACAACCACTTGTTTCGTATATGTTTGACACAAATACATCTGCGCAAGATGAAGAGTCGTTATACCATAGGGTGGAAAGAGAAATATACCTACAAACATCAGCCACTGTGATATCACCACATTTAGGTAGGTAGAGTTCCGTAGAAAGAGTCATTTTCACCCAAACGAAAGAAGAACCCGATGAAAACAGCAATTATCCACAGCACGAGAGTCAGTGTCACCAAATGGAATTTCTTTGAAACAACGGTATTATACCAGTCCTTGTCTTCTGGCAGTCCATAGAACTCTTCAACAACAGTGTTCATAACCGCATCAAGAAGCTTCTTATACCGAATATCAATATCTGTTGCATTCACCACTTGCATTTGAGCTTCTCTTAGGTACTTTACTGCCATTTCAGCCTCAACAAAACCAAACTTCACATCACTGATTTGTGGAATTACACTACGGTTATTCGAACCAGTGCATTCTTTGAAGCTGTCAGAAGTTACTGTTGATGACAACGGAGTCAGATCAGCAAGAGAATCCACTGCCTCTGGAATCAATAAGTAGTTCTGGGAGGAATAGGGATCCGAAAGTTACATCTCAAATACTATAAGGAATAGTGAATTTCGCAGACATTAAACTCAATTCGAAGATCTCAAAATTGAAAACATACATGATTGGGATACAAATAGCTTATATATCACAAAAACTGTAAGAAAATTATGGACAGATTTTGAATAAACTAGTGGAATTGCATACTTCAACCATAACAAACACACACTGTGCTGATGAAAAGTGAAAACGGAGTTCACAGCCGAAACAGTAGGTTGTTTCCAATATATAGCGAGAAAATACACTTGAAATCAATGAAATTTCAAAAATTAGAAACGAAAATTGGATCTAGTGAACGGACTCAGGTAATGGAAATTCGCACACACATCCCGAAATATATCAGCGGCAGTTTCAGTGAATGAAAAACACTTGAAATTAAAAAAAAATTAGAGAAGAAATTGGAGTTAAAGTTGTAGAAACTTGCTCGCTCGCTGTTAGGCTTCTGTTAGGCAGTACAATTAGTGATGAAAATATTAGATATATAGGTAGAAAATTGATAAAGCAGTAAACGCATTTGAGAATTACCTCGGCGGGGAATTGAGTGAGTAGATTATGATCATCTGAAATAGCAGAGGAAATCAGAGAAGTATCGATCGATGATTCAGAAAAAGAGACAGCAGCTTGTGATTCAAACACAGAATTCAAGTTCTTCCTAGTTGTCTGCAGACAATATAACATGAATATGTATGTATAACAAGAGAAAACAATAATACAAATGATAATTTGAGAGGTTTATGTATACTTTGAGAGGAGGCTTCTTAGTTTGATCGGAGGAGATGGATTTGGATCGACGATTTCCGAGCTCCTTCAATGGCGTTTGAAGTTGATGCTCTCTCATCTTTTTTTGATTTTTGTTGTGCGCCAAACGCTTTACCCGCCTTCGAAATTTCAATATCAAGTTTTGGTATCTTCTAGGCTATATATAGGGAAACAAGAAAATTACTGCTATTTCTATGGTTTCATCAGTAATTCTTTTAACTTAATACTCCCTATTCTTTTATAACTGCTACTTTTGTGTGTGATTTTGTCCCTAAATAAGTATATGTTCAAGAATACTTTCCTAAATAAGTGTATGTTTAATCTTTCAAAAATATTTTGATCATAATCTTCCTAATGTGTCTTTAAGTTTAAATATAGTAATCAATATCAATTTGAAAAGAGATAAAATTTAATTAGGGTCAAGTTGGTAAAGTTATTTTTAGTTTTAATTTATTAAAGGGTGAGCCCAAACAACACTTATTTAGGAATGGAGGGAGTACTACTACTATTATGATTCATTAAGGGTTTGTTTGGAAAGTCACCTCGTAATTGGAATTGGTGTAATTATTAGGGTAACAATTGAAAGTCACCTCGTAATTGGAATTGGTGTAATTACTAGGGTAACAATTACCAGTCTAGTAACTACACAACCTAGTAATTATGATGACATGTTTATTTGCCACAATGTAATTACAGTATAATTACAAGTGTATTGTTTGGTTGCGCAAGAGTAATTATATGGTTATATTAAAATTTTAAAATAAAAGTTAATTATCAAAAACTAAAAATTTATATTAGACAAATAAGGGCCTTTATAAAAGATATTATATAGATTGTCTTTCAAAATATATTGATTAATAAATATATGTTCTTATAAAAAATAATTGATTTATAGTTTTCAATATATTTTAATTAAATTAATCATAAAAACTTAAAGTACCTGATTTTTAAGAATATCAGAAAATGCAAAAACTGAAATTAGAATACTATCAATTATAAAATGCAAAAAATATAAAATTATTATAAAATGCAAACATCATTATAAAATTATTATAGAATGCAAACATCATTATAAAATATGAAATGAAATGCAAACATCATTATAAAATTATTAAAATATTTGACAAAAAATAATCTATCAATTCTAACTAAAAAATGAATGACTTGCAATGTGAAATATCAAGTCAATACTAGTAAAACAAATAAATTGGAATTGAAAATATAACATAAGTTTAAAATTAAAAAAAAAATATTCTTATGTCAAATTGCAACATAATGTACATAATTATGATTCAAAAGAAAAGGAAAACCTAAGTCTATAACCTTATTCAACAATGAATTTTACTTAATTTAAAAATTAGAATACTAACTAAATTATGCTAAATAAAAAAAATAAATATAAAATAAATAAAAATATAGATAATACGAAAAATTGTGTGGAATCACAAGAAGTAAAGGTTGTGAAATGAAAAGGAAATGAAATATAAATTATATTTTTTAAAAAATATTAGAATAATAAAAATAAAAAGAAATTAAAATAATAGAAATTAAAAATAAATTAAAATGAAAAAAATAAAAATAAAAATAAAAGGAAGAAATTAAAAAAGCAACCCCAGCTTGTAATTACACTATGTAATTTCCAGCAATTCACAGCCCCTCCCCCCCTCCCCCCCTCCCCCCCCCCCCCCCCCCCCGTAAATTGGAGAGTGTAAAATAAATTAATATTAGGTAAGGTTAAAATTAACACCATATAAATTAATTTATTCTCTATCGCGAAATGACATCTTCTTCTCCACCTTCTCGGCGTCTCGTCTCCGTTGTGGTGTGGATATCTTCGACTTGAAATGGGAGAGTTTAGGATTTAAAAGAAATCTATTGAAAAATTCAAAAAAAAAAAAATGTATCAGCTAATAGAGTCATTATATATGCTAGGTGAACGAAGATATTATGGCCAAACACGCCTAGCTAGAAATATTTGTAGACAAACATTGGTCTAGTCAAAGTCTAGGTGTATTTCACAAAGCATTGAGTATTCAGGTAGGAAATTCACATTCTCAGTAGTTTAGATATAAAACTCAAAAAATTGGACTAATTTAAGTTTGCTTTTTACCCTTAACTTTTATTATTAATAATAAAAACCCAGGTAATCATCGGTATAACTTATTTGTAGGTGCTCTTTTTCTTCTGCTCCCTCCATAAAAAAGCTCCAAACTCACTTCTCTCTCCTCATTTTAAGGTTTATTCTTTGTTTATAGCTATCATATTCTTGTTTAAAATTTAAATTTTCTGCATTTTATTCATCTTCCAATGAGAACATCATGATTTAAGGGAGTTTTCAAAATGTGATTTACTTCTCCCTACTCAAAATTAAAGATATCTATCTATCCCAATAGAGATGATGTAAATCACTTTGTTGCTTGGTCATACCAATATGAGCTTAAGTAAAATGTACAAAGAATGTCTACAAATACCAAAAACATCAGAAGAACAGCAGCCCTCCAAACTCTTAAGGGGAATCCCAAGTTATCTCCTTTTCTTTTTTTACTATACTAAAGGCAATCATATTCCACTTGTCCATAGTCATAAATCCTTTATCCTCTGAAGAAAGATCAACAAAAACTTCATACAAGTTGTTCTGTGAATCAGCATAATATAAGAAAGCTAATTTATCAGCCACTTTATTTGCCTTCCTATAGCAGTAGTGCAGAATAAAACCTATGGATACCATATGTTCCTTCAGTTCATCCATTTCTTTCTGAATTCTCCAAGGTGTTGAGCTTAGGTCATTGATACTATATCTACAAGCAATTTAGAGTCACTTTCTACTAAAATAAGATCATAACCATTATTTATACACCATTTGGCATCATATAGTAATGCCATTGCTTCTGACCAATTATTAGGGCCGACTCATAGTCTTATGAATATGCAAAGATTAGATGGCCTTCATAGTCTCTAATTACACCACTCCCTCCACATATCTCATTCTTGCAGCTGTCATTTGAATTGTTTTTAACAGAACTAATTATAGATGGTTTGAGCCATCGAACCATGCTATTTTTGGTGCTGATATTTCTCTTCATCAGTTGAGTGATAGCGTCCCAGTTATGCTTCAAGTCAATCTTCACAAACTTACTGCTAACTAGCTGAGCTACTGAAAAAAGAGTGATGACTAATACTTTTCTTGATATTATGTGTGTCTTTTTCCCATACTTAACCCCACATCTTGCTTTCCACAACCCCTACATGGCCACTGCAAGTAAGCATTTCATTAAGAAGTCTAGTATATGATTACTAGGTTTTCAGGTCCACTAGTTCTTGAGTAACAATCTCAATGTAATATTGGATAAAGGAAGACTCATTGACCCACAAAGGATTGCCTAGATGGCCTTAGTAAAATTTCCAGAACACCATAAATGGTCAATATCTTCCTCTTGTAGGTTCCTACAGCAACAACATCTAGAGGGTACCAAAATTTCCATTTTAGCAAGTCTGAAATGTGTTGAGATTTTGTCTCCCATTACACTTCATAAGATAAAATTCATTTTAAAAGGAATTTTGTTATGCCAATTCATAGAATCTAGCCAGTTCTTGGTGTTGGGTTCTAGTGATGAAATGTGAATGGAAAAATGGAGAGAAAAAGTGAATTGTATTTTCACTTTATTGAAGGAATGTTCTCCCACATTGGTGGGAGAAAGAAACTCTTTCATGATTAAATATAGAAGCAAGACTCCATGTGGATAGTGAGGCAAGAAGAAAGCAAACCTCGCGCCGTCGTCGTCGCCGCTCGCTCGACTTTGGCTTCGGATTTGAAAAATGATCGAGAGATTATTTTTTTTGGACAAATTTCATTGAAACTTGAGCGTTAATGATGTTTTAATCCAAAAATCCGATAAAAAAATATTCTCCATTTGTGGACGCACATGAGGAAGTGCAGACGTATGTCACAACGCACCTTGAAGAGACGTGACCTTTCGAGGCATTGTTTGAAGATAGAAATGATGACCAAGGGTGTAGGTGGCCAGCGTAGGTCGTTGGTAACTTTCTATTTTTTGACATTAAGTGACATGTGACCTCCGGTGACCCATCTGCGCGCGCAAGTGGGTCCGTAAGTGACCCGAAGGTCTGAAACAGTGCATTTTTTAAGAATCGTTGCTTCCTTTATGAAGCACCACCTTTTGGCTATAAATACTTATTTTTTGCCTCAGGTATAGGCACGAAATTTTGAAGTAAAAAAAAAAATATCTTCTTCTTCCTAAAAACTCAAGTGTGATTTACAAATCGTTGAGTGCGTTCGTAGTTCGACAGAATTTGAGGTTCCACTATTCTGTCGAAGTAATTCATTTTATCCTGGGAGGATATATTCCATAACCTCGGATACTTGAGGGGAATAATTTCCTTAAGGACACACCGTGAATTCGTTGGACTTGAATATTCTAATCTTCATCTCTTTCTATAAGTTTGGTTTTACTATTTTCCAGAAAATAGTTTGAACTTTATTTTTTTGATGTTCATAAGTTGGGTTGAACTTATTGTTGAATTTCAAAGTTGTGAATACAGAGTTACAACTTCATTTTGATTGTTCATATGTTAGTTTGAACATGTGTTTGAAGTTATTGTTAAAAAAATACAGATTTTACTAAATCCAAAAAATAACAATCTTAAGGAAATTACTAAGTACTTGGTTAATCTGTATTGGGTTTGATTTTGCGGAGACTAAATATTTTGATTTCTACTCCCTCGATTTAAAGAATATAAAAACTTTGCCGAGAAATCAGATTGAGAATTCGGTTCGAAGAATATAAAAACTTCACCGATTCGTTGAATTCTCTGTATTAGTTTCTAGAGTTTAAAACCTATGGGTTTTCACTCTGTTTGAATTTATTTTTGATTTGAAAAATATAAAAACTTCGTCAGGTTTCAAAGTTCATTCGATTGACAATTTGAAGACATAAAAACTTCATCGTTGACTAGAAACAAGTTGTTTCAAGATTAAGTCTTTATAGTTAGTATTTTGAAATACTAAAGTGTGTGTCAAAGCTTGAAAAGAAAATGACGAATGAAACTGAACAACAAATTGATTTGGTTGTGAATGGTGTTGTCCCAACGGTAATCAATGTTGCGTCATTAAGTCGTTCAGATGTTGCTCTAGCAATGAAAACGGGTGAGAAACCTGAAAATTATTCTGGCGTGTACTTCAAAGAATGGCAGCAAATGATGTTCCTGTGGCTGACCAAACTTGAAATGCAAAAGTTCACGAGTTGAGATCCTCATATTCCTGAAGAATGAGTGTTTGAAAACCAATTGTTTGGTTTAGAAGATCTTGTGATTCATCTCAAGATAGAAGAAGATATTAAGTTGCGTGTGAAATCAGCAATGATGTGTGTAAATCTTGTTAAAGATAATGCTACACATAATAAAAAGAGGAAGAAGTCTTCTGGACAAGAGAAATAGCAGAACAAGAAAAGGTTCAAAGGAAAG
Organism: Capsicum rhomboideum; assembly: GCA_031232105.1. Classification (NCBI taxonomy): domain Eukaryota; kingdom Viridiplantae; phylum Streptophyta; class Magnoliopsida; order Solanales; family Solanaceae; genus Capsicum; species Capsicum rhomboideum. The sequence goes on from CP124716.1 coordinate 39,831,884, forward strand.
TGCCACAATTGTAGTAAAGTTGGCCACAAAGCTCTAAATTGTCAAGTTCTAAAGAAGAACAAGAAACGAAATCAAATAAATATGGTGGAAGCAACTGGAAAGATTGAAAATCTGTGTGCTATGATCACTGAATGCAATCTAGTTGGAAATCCAAATGAATGGTGGCTTGATTCAGGAGCCATCTAGATATGTTTGTGCGGACAAAGAAGCATTTGCTACTTATGATACCACTGGTCCCAAAGAAGTGATCTTCATGGGAAATAATGCAACAGCCAAGGTTGAAGGAAGTGGGAAGGTATTCCTAAAAATGACTTCCGGCACGGTGTTGACTCTCAACAATGCTCTCCATGTCCCTACTATTAGGAAGAACTTAGTGTCGAAAACACTCCTCGTTAAAAACGGGTTTAAATATGTGTTTGTTTTGGAGAAAGTTGTAATAAGCAAGAATGAAATATATGTAGGAAAGGGCTACCTCAATGAGGTATTTTCAAACTTCATATAATGCCCGTTGAAATGAATAACGTTGAGGCTTCTTCTTACTTGCTTGAGTCAAATGAATTATGGCATGAACGTTTGAGACATGTTAATTACAAAACCTTGTGAAAACTGATTAGTTTGGAAGTTTTGCCTAACTTTGAGTGCAATAAATCAAAGAGTCAAACATGTGTTGAATCGAAGTATGCTAGGTATCCGTATAAGTTTGTTGAAAGGAATTCCAATCCCTTAGACTTAATTCACACAGACATTTGTGATATGAAGTCAACACCATCTCATGGTGGGAAAAAGTATTTCATAACTTTTATTAACGATTGCACTAGATATTGTTATGTTGATTTGCTGCATAGTAAGAATGAAACAATAGAAGCATTTAGGAAATATAAAATTGAAGTTGTAAATCAATTGGATAAAAAGATCAAAATGATAAGAAGTGATAAGGGTAGAGAGTATGAATCTCCTTTAACAGAGATATGTTTTAAAAATAGAATTGTCCATCAAACTACTGCCCTGTATTCACCTCAATCAAATGGGATTGTGGAAAGGAAAAACCAAACATTGAAGGAAATGATGAATGTCTTACTTATAAGTTCAGGATTACCAGCAAAACTTGTGGGGGGAAGCTATCCGTACAGCTAATCGAATACTCAATAGAGTGCCCCATAGAAAGACACAATCTATTCCATAAGAGAAATAGAAAGGAAGGAAACCCAACTTGAAATATTTCAAAGTGTGGGGGTGTCTAGCGAAAGTCCAAGTTCCTATACCTAAAAGTGTGCAAATAAGACGAAAGAATATGGATTGTATTTTCATCGGATATGCTACGAACAGTAAAGCATGTCGATTTTTGGTTCATAGAACCTAACATCAAGATATTCATGATAATATGATAATTGAATCAGATAATGCTGAGTTCTTTGAACACATTTGTCCGTATAAGACTAGACATGAATTGTCTAGTGGATGATCTAAAATACCGAGGAATGAACCAAGGGAGAATGTACTTAATGAAGAGAATCCAAGGCGTAGTAAGTGACAAAGAGCATCGACTTCCTTTTGATCTGATTTTGTAACATTTTTTCTTGAAAATGAACCTCTAATATTTAAAAAAGCGATGTCGTCTGCAGACTCATCCTTTTGGAAAGAGGCTGTCAATAGTGAGATTGATTCAATCTTGAGCAACCATACTTGGAAGTTGGTTGATCTTCCTCCTGGAAATAAATCTTTAGGTTCTAAATGGATCTTCAAAAGAAAAATGAAAGCTGATGGTACTATTGAAAAATACAAGGCAAGACTAGTTGTGAAAGGCTTTAGATAAAAAGAAAGTCTTGATTATTTCAACACATACTCGCCAGTAACACGGATAACGTCCATTTGGATGTTGGTTTCATTAGTGGTGGTATATGGTCTTGAAATCCATCAAATGGATGTAAAAACAGCTTTCTTGAATGAAGAATTCGGGGGGAAAAATTTAAATGGAACAACCTGAGGGTTTTGTGGTTCTTGGTAAAGAAAAGAAAGTGTGCAAACTTGTTAAGTCACTTTATGGATTAAAACAAGCACTCAAACAGTGGCATGCAAAATTTGATCAAATCATGTTGGAAAATGGATTTAAGATAAATGAGTGTGATAAATGTCTTTACATTAAAGACACTCCAAATCACAAAATCATTAGTTGTTTGTATGTGGATGACATGTTGATCATCACTAGAGACATTTCTAACATAAATGTTACGAAATGAATGCTTGAGAGCAAGTTTGATATGAAAGACCTTGGAGTTGCTGAGGTGATCTTAGGGATAAGAATTCGTAGAACTCCACAAGGTTTAGCATTGTCACAGTCTCATTGCATTGAAAAAGTACTTGACAAGTTCAGGTATTTGGATTTCAATATTGCCAAGACACTATTGGATGTGAGCTTTGCACTTCAAAAGAATGAAAGTGAAAGTGACTCACAATTGGAGTATGCAAGAGTATTAGGAAGTTTGATGTATATCATGAATTTTACGTGACCAGACATAGCATATGCTATTAGTAAATTGAGTCGATACAGGAGTAATCCCAATCAAACTCATTGGATGGAAATAAAAAAAACATACTCAAGACTATGCTTTGCATTATAAAAAATATCCAGCGGTAATTGAAGGATATAGTGATGCAAATTAGATCACCGGATCGAATGAAGTAAAATCTACGAGTAGATATGTGTTTACTCTAGGTTGAGGAGCAGTCTCTTGGAAATCATCCAAATAGATATGTATTGCTCGCTCTACAGTGAAATCTGAATTTATCACGTTAGATAAAGCCGGTGAAGAAGCTGAATGACTCTGGAATTTCTTGGAAGATACTCCTTATTGGCCCAAATCTTTGGCTCCAGTATTGTCACACCTCAAATCCCATTGAGATGGATAGAAACCCGACGCCCTAAAGACTCAAGAGAACCAACTTATAACCTTATTGTCCATGCATATAACCATAATAATCATGAAACTTTGATAAATATATATAGGCTATAGTAGTGAAAGACCAACATAGATAGGCCCAAACCACATATACATGACTTGGCCGTTGGGACCACAACTGCTACGAGAGAAAACATATTTGAACTTAATACATTAGTATACAAAGCCTCTATAAGATAGAAACTTAGTCTAGGTAGGGACAGGCCCCGTCTTACAAAACTATTGTACAATATCAAAATACATATATCAAAGACTTGGTAAAGCCCCGAATCAACTTGGAGCTCACCAATCACAGTTGATTGTCTTGTGCTCCTACTGGGGAGGTCTACTAGCTGGAGTACCTATACATGTGGCATGAAACACAGTGTCCCACATGAGGGACGTAAGCACGAAAGAATGTACTGAGTACGTAAAGCATAAAGTGACCAAAAGTAATACAAGAGTTCAATGAAATCAAATATCAATATATAACTATATGAATAAGGGTAAAAGACCATCTTTTCCTGTATTTGTGGAATCATGTACTTTATATGCTTTACTTTACGTTATTGTTATTCACTTTATAAACTTGTAAGGCGTATGATACAAATGACCACCTGATCAGTGGTACAAGAGGATGACCCATGCTAGGCATTTTAACCCCTGGGATACGGTCCTCATAAATACATAAATTGAGATCGACCCATGCTAGGCTTTCCTTTCACCCCTGGGATACCACCCGTAATATTGGGATCGACCCATGTTAGGTGTTCCTTCCACCCCTCGGATACCACCCAAGAATATACAGATTCACTATACATCATTTCTTTAATTTTTGAGATTATTCCTTTGGTGGTCATAACATTATTAAGTTTTGGACTATGGACCGGTAGCAAGAGACATATGAATACGTATTTAAGGCAGTAACAATGACATAGGGAGCAAATGTAACATCAATGTACTTTTTAGGAGCTTAACTGACACAACGAACTTTACTTGACTAAACGGAGAGTTTACCAAGATTGCTGCCAAAAGTACCATTTACATACTAGTTCTTGGAAGAATAAACAAGTAGATCTAATAATAAACACACATTAAAGTATCCTAACATACTAAGGAGTGGGAACAAGACCAATGTCTAAATTTAAGATGGTATGCTACCACTATCTATCTTTTACTGGGAAGAGCACTTAGAAAGCTCACTTGTAACACATGTATTAGATTTCATGCCCAAAGAATATAGAATCGAATAGCCTTATATACCTTGTTGTACAACTCTGATATTACCCCAAATTAACCTCCTGCCCTTCAGATTACTTATCTATAATAAAGTAAGTATTAAAACTAGTATTAGTAGCTAATCAACACATTTGAGTTACTTAACTTCACCAAAATAGTAGTCGGGCAGTAACCCTGTAATTTATCAAATCAAGGGTGTTCTTTTAACCCTTTCTCCACCAATAATATTTGTACAATACACAAATTCATATAAGATCTCCGGAGACTCTTTTGGTTTTATAATATGTACAAAACAGTTCCAAAGTGTGATAGTTAAAAAAGGTTATACAATATTTAATTAAATGGTGTATCATTACACCTTATTTTATCGGTTAATACCAACTACTCGCATCCCCTTTTTAAGATCAACCAAGTTATCCCCAATATATATACATAAAACAGCCCCTAAAGTAGTCCCAAAACCCTTTATTATAACAACCCAATATTGAACTCATCATCCCTTGAGTTCTTAACAACAATATATACACAATTCTGCACCAAAATATGTATATAGAAAAGGGCAAAAATGGGCAGTAGCTTTACCTTAGTTTTTGTGATGGTTTATTCTCTCAACTTGTATCTCTTCAATATCTTGATTCCTTTAGCTTGGAAGAAAAAGAAATCCCAACAAACCTAGTGGAATTAAAGGTTGTTGTATAGCTAAGAGAGAGTAAGATAGAAAACCCTAGAAAGCTGATTTTTTTGTCTAAGTTAAAATGGGTCAAATGAGCTGGTTTCAATCCCTTTAAAGGGACCAGCTCTTGGCCGACTTTCTTGCCCTTTTTAGCCATAAAATACCAAGTAGTTGATGCACCTACTTGTCCATTTAACTTGGGTCTTGATGGACTCAAACTTGTTGGGCCTTGGCTGCCCATTCTTCTCCTATTCCTTCACTTAGTTTGGGCTAGAATTAACTCAAGTAGGTGGTGGTGTACTTGTCCCAATAAGCTGGTCAAACGAGTCTTAGTAGGTAATGCACCCACTTGATTCTTAGGTTGGTCAATAAGTCAAAGTAGGTGATGCACCTACTTGTCACCTACTAGCTTAATTTAAGTCAAGCAAGCAAATCACTTACTTTATTCCATATCCTAAAACTTAATCCCTTATGTTAAATTAATACTTGTATACACTTGGACACTTTAATCCTTGAGGTATAATACCACCTTACTATCTCGTGTTTAAATACTTTCGTCGAGGTTAACTTGGCATATACATGCTGAAATATTTAGGCCATTATAATATCTTTTAAATTGTCTTTAAACTATCACTAATTACTTAAGAAACTTGGTCCCTTACCTGTACAACAAGGTTACCTCAAGTTCCATATCAATAGAATAAGTACACGCAAAATACTGGTGTTAAAAGTATGCATACACTATCTAGAGTGTCCCATAGAAAGACACAATCTATTCCATATGAGAAATAGAAAGGAAGGAAACCCAACTTGAAATATTTCAAAGTGTGGGGGTTTCTAGCGAAAGCCCAAGTTCCTATAATCAAAAGGGTAAAAATAAGGCCAAAGACTATGGACTGTGTTTTCATCGGATATGCTACAAAGCATGTTGATTTTTGGTTCATAGATCCTAACATTTGGATATGCATTATAATACGTTAATTGAATCAGATAATGCTGAGTTTTTTGAATACATTTATGAGTATAAGACTAGACATGAGCTATCTAGTGAAGGGTTTAAACTACCTAGGAATGAACCAAGGGAGATTGTACTTAATGAAGAGAATCCAAGGCATAGTAAGCGACAAAGAGCGTCGACTTCCTTTGGATCTGATTTTATAACATTTCTTCTTGAAAATGAACCTCTAACATTCAAAGAAGCGATGTCGTCTGCGGACTCATCCTTTTGGAAAGAGGCTGTCAATAGTGAGATTGATTCAATCTTGAGCAACCATACTTGGAAGTTGGTTGATCTTCCTCCTGGAAATAAACCTTTAGGTTCTAAATGGATCTTCAAAAGGAAAATAAAAGATGATGGTAATATTGACAAATACAAGACAAGACTTGTTGTGAAAGGCTTTAGACAAAAAGAAGGCATTGATTATTTTGACACATACTCGCCAATAACACGGATAACGTCCATTCATATGTTGGTTGCATTAGCGGCGGTATATGGTCTTGAAATCTATCAAATGGATGTGAAAACAGCTTTCTTGAATGGAAAATTGGAGAAAGAAATTTACATAAAACAACCTGAGGGTTTTGTGATTTCTGGTAAAGAAAGAAAAGTGTGCAAACTTGTTAAGTCACTTTATGGACTAAAACAAGCACTCAAACAGTGGCATTCAAAATTTGATCAAATCATATTAGCAAATGCATTTACGATAAATGAGTGTGATAAATGTGTTTACATTAAAGACACTCCAAATCACAAAGTCATTGTTTGTTTTTATGTGGATGACATGTTGATCATCAGTAGATACATTTCTAACATAAATGCTATGAAATGAATGCTTGAGAGCAAGTTTGATATGAAAGACCATGGAGTTGTTGATATGATCTTAGGGATAAGAATTCATAGAACTCCATAAGGTTTAGTATTGTCACAATCTCATTACATTGAAAAAGTACTTGACAAGTTCAGGTATTTGGATTTCAGTATTGCCAAGACACCATTGGATGTGAGCTTTGCACTTTAAAAGAATAAAGGTGAAAGTGAATCACAATTGGAGTATGCAAGAGTATTGGGAAGTTTGATGTATATCATGAATTATACGTGATCAGACATAGAATGTGCTATTAGTAAATTTAGTCGGTACATGAGTAATCCCAATCAAACTCATTAGATGGCAATAAAAAGAGTTTTGGGGTATTTAAAACATACTTAAGACTATGTTTTGCATTATAACAAATAACCTGTGGTAATTGAAGGATATAGTGATGCAAATTGGATCATCGGATCGAATGAAGTAACATCCACGAGTAGATATGTGTTTACTCTTGGTGGAGGAGCAGTCTCTTGAAAATTATCCAAACAGACATGTATTGCTCGCTCGCTCTACAATAACGTTAGATTAAGCCGGTGAAGAAGCTGAATAGCCCCAAAATTTCTTGGAATATCATCCTTATTGGCCCAAAACTTTGGTACCAGTATGCATACACTGTGATAGCCAAGCTGCAATAGGTAGGGCAGGAGCATGATGCATAACGGTAAATTGAGTCATATAAGACGGAGATATAATACCGTTAGAGAACAACTCTTTAGTGGAATTATCACGTATGACTATGTGAGGTCAAAGGAAAATATGTCGGGTCCACTTACAAAAGGCCTATCTAGAGAGGGAGTTGAGAGATCATCAAAGAGAATGGGTTTACGCCCTAGGATAAGTCAGCACGACAGTAACTCTACCTAGCGGACTGGAGATCCCAAGAGCTAGGTTCAAGGAGATCAAACAAAGTTGTGACTGACGGTTCAGCATTGTCAATTAACTCAACTCATTCTCATGATGAAGACAATGTTTAGGAAACAAGGATAAGGCTTATGGTTTGAAGCTTTTTAATGGTTTCTAAGTTTGAAAGGTATGACCAAATAGTTTGATCTATAGGATTAAATGTTTAGGAATCACCTATATGAGGGTGAAGTGGAAACCGTTTCAAGGAGAATGATAGTAAAGGTCTATTCTCTAAGCTCTCATGAAACCAGGTTGTGTTCATGGCTGAAACGAACAAAATCGTGAGAACCATAAACAGTAAAAGGCTGGTTGTGTGACTTATGTTGTCTAGGTGTACATTAAAGTTCGACGGTTCAATGATATCACATCTATCGATTAACCAAGTGCATCCGATGCAAGTTCACTACGGAAAAGTTCAAAGGGAAACCTACTTATCCAGATGCAATTAGTCTTTGCTTGTAGATCACACATTTGTCCGTATATTTTTTGATGAAATAGCCATTCCCCATTCATGTGGGGGATTGTTGGGTTTTAGTGATGAAAGGTGAATGGAAAAATGGAGGAAAAAAGTGAATTGTGTTTTCACTTTAAGGAAGGAATGCTCTCCCATATTAGAGGAGAAAGAAACTCTTCCATGCTTAAATATAGAAGCAATACTCCATGTGGGTAGTGAGGCAAGAAGAAAGCAAGCCTCGTGTAGTCGTCGTCGTCGTCGTCGCTCGCTCGGCTTCGACTTCAGATTTGGATTTGAATTTGGAAAATGATCGAGAGATTATCTTTTTCGAAAAAATTCATTTGAAACTTGAGAGTTAACGATGTTTTAATCCAAAAATCCGATACAAAAATATTCTCCATTTGCGGACGCACATGAGGAAGTTCGGACGCATGTCACAATGCACCTCAAAGAGACGTGACCCTTGGAGGCACTATTTGAAGACGAAAATAACGACCTGCGCGCACAGATGACCATCAGCGGGCGCAAGTGGCCAGCGCAGGTCGTTGGTAACTTTCTGTTTTTTGACATTAAGTGACCTGTGGCCGCAGGTGACCTATCTGCGTGCTCAGTTGGGTCCGCAGGTGGCCCAACGATCTGAAACAGTGCATTTTTTTTAGAACCATTGCTTCCATTCTGAAGCACCACATTTTGGCTATAAATACCTGATTTTTTCCTCAGGTATAGGCACAAAATTTTGAAGAAAAAAAAATCTTCTTCTTCCTAAACACTCAAGTGTGATTTACGAATCGTTGAGTGCATTCGGAGTTCGACCGAATTTGAGGTACCACCATTCTGTCGAAGTTATTCATTTTATCCTGGGAGGATATATTCTATAACCTCGGGTACTTGAGGGGAATAATTTTTTTAAGGACACACCGTGAATTCGGTGGACTTGATTCTTCTAATTTTCATCTCTTTCTATAAGTTTGGTTTTGCTATTTTCCAAAAAATAGTTTGAACTTCATTTTGTTGATGTTCATAAGTTGGGTTGAACTTATTGTTGAAGTTTAAAGTTGTGAATACAGAATTACAACTTCATTTTGATTGTTCATATGTTAGTCTGAACATGTATTTAAAGTTATTGTTAAAAAAATTACAGATTTTACTAAATTCGGAAAACAACACTTGGTCCTCCTCTGTCTCAACAGTTGCTAGGCAAATGCCACTGTAAATTACCTTACTGGGTAGCTGTCCACATTGATCTGTCTTCCACATTTGTATTTTAGTGACTTGCATACTATTTATATGATTAATTATATGGTTAGGCAAATACAAGTCCCAACCACTCCAATGCCCACTACCATTTCTCAGAATCTCAGAAAGTTTGAAATCTCTTGTACTTGTATCTTCTGGTAGAACCTTCCACAAGGCCCCAAGTCCTGACCGACTTAAAAGTTTTAAAGTTTAATCAGCTATCTAGATCATTAATATTTATAAGATAGGCTCTTTCTTATCTTGTGATAATCCTTATTTTTAACATTAAGTCATCAGAAAATATGATATAGTGGCCAAATTTCACCGGAGCACATATACAGGGTGTGTTCATATGATGAATGATGTTTTTCGTGGAAACTATTTTCTTGAAAAATAAGAGGATTTATTACTTATTTTTTTGTGTTTATATCTAAGCAAAAAATATTATCTTAAAAATATTTATATATAATCTAGACAAATACTATGGAAAGTAAAGGGTGGGGTAGTGATTGCGGGTGGTGGTGATGGGACTACGGAATGTGGTGTAGGGCGTGGTGGGTGGGGAGAGCCGAATCAATATGGATGTCACTTGTATAATTTGTTTTCCATGCTTCCAAGGAAAATTATTTTCCTCATTCTTAAGCAACTTGTTTCTCTATAGAAATGTTTTTCAAAAAATTTGACCAACCAAATATGAAAAACTTGAGACAATGTTTTTCTCCATTCCAAACACACCCATAATAACACAGCGCATGCAAAACACTTATGAGGACTCTAATTCGTGCATTAAATAAAGGTTTAATATATTGACAATTCTTTAAATTTGTCAACAAACTTCATATAGACACTTGAACTAAGGTTTGTTCCAATAGAGTATCTGAACACAGATAAAAAAGAGACGTGTACTACGAGACCACCAAGACTGATAGGCATTCCGGCAATAAAGTGTTTCTATCAGGCACGTCGACTCAAACTTTGAAAAAGCTTTTTTATGTGTTCTCAAGTGTTTATTAGGTAATTAAGTTAACAACGTAAAATATGTCATCTTCTTTAAGTATACACATCAACCTCATTTGGAATAGACCTGAGGTTTTACAGCTTATTGAAATAAATGTATATAATTAAAAGAGATGACATATTTCAAATGGTTAGCCTATCTACGTAATGGACACTTGAGATCAACACATTCAAACATTTTTTCAAAATTAAACTAAAAGTATTTAATATGAACACTTTATTTGGTGTTCAGATGATCAATTAGAACAAACCTTGATTCAAGTGTGTAAATAAAATTTGCCGGCAAGTTTCGGGGCTATAATGTATTAAGCCTAAGATATAATGCGTAATTCCTGAACGAAAGAGACATGTTAAATTAGTTACTCCTCTTATCTTCTTGACATGACTAACCTATACTTCCCCTCATCACTTACCTAATTAGTACTAATAGGATTGTCAGTAACTTACCTAATTAGTGTTTACAAGTTCAGCACTTTACCTTTCTCTTCTTTTAATTAAAAAAAAAACAAAAAAAACACTCTGGCAGTAGATATTTATTCAAACCATAAAGTTATTTATAGTAAGCTTTAATTTGTTGAAGAACCAGCCTTCTGATAAAACCTTAAATGCAAGCCTCGTACCATAATAGGTAGGGTAAGATAGTCATGTTGATGGTTGGACTATCAGTACAATTTCACAGAAGAGAGAATTGTATAAAGCTTACTTTCTGCATTTGCATATATTTGTCTGACCATCTCCATGTTCAACTTTATTTTTTTGCTTTAGCACATAAATAAGGCATGGCATGGTATACGCCATTTTCAATAGCTGTCTTCACCATCATTGTAAGCATGTCTAGTACTGCATAATACATCCTTCAACAATAGAAACACACCTGGTAAGCAAAGCCCTCTTCTTTACTTCTTATCACTTTCCATGTTGAATTTTACCAGTGTGTGTCCTGTGGAAGTAGTTATAATTAAATGGGACTACCTGATTCTTGTAGCATTGGTTCATATGAGTGTTGTTTCTTTAATGAAATTAATGCATGATCCACCCAGAACATTTTTGCTTACAAAGTCCCTAATTTTCTCTTTTCTTCCTCATCACTTGACATTTAACATTGCTAATGGACCTTCTATGATCCAGTTTTCCCTCCAGAAGTCATGTTCCCCACTTTAAGCTATATGTTATAGGCTTCCATTTTCAACTTTCAAACTTGAAGAATTACCAACCCTGTACTTGGCCTTCATGTAACTACTCCAAACTGTATTTCCAACACACTATAGTTCCACCAAAGCTTCGCCCTTCCCTTGCTTTCTCTTCTTAAACTTTCATGTGATATACAATGGGAAGGATGCCAAGACGTGGCCGTACCAACTTGTTACGCAACTTGTTCGGGGTCATTGCCCCTATTTTGGGATGATGTTCAATTTTTGTCCTTCAACACTTTTAAGTTATAAATAAGTGGTTCTGACTTTGCAATAACAACATTTCGCAGGAAATAAATTTATAATTTTTCACCATAATATCCCACAAGTTATGCCATAAAAATTATAACAAGTTATGCCCCTAACATCGAAATAACAATCAACATTTTCGCGGCATAAGTTAATATGTTTTTATCATAATATCCCAAATGTTATGTTGTAAAAAACATAACAAATTATGACAAATGCCGAGAAGGCATAATGTATTTCCAAACATAAAAACACAACACAAACCCACACATACTTCATCATTCCACATTACCTACCAATTTTTATTTTCCTCGTGGAAAGGGTAAAGAACATATGCCCCAAACGGCATAACTCCAGTTTCTAAATACAACAAATTCTGAAAAATACTCATAACTTCATTCCTACTACACTTATGCCGAGCGATGCAAAAGTTATCTAAACTATGTCAAGCAAACAGGGTCTGAATTGATAAAGGCACTTTAGTCCACCCCCACCACCCATATTTGGGCAACTACTCAGGGAGGTCCCAATATAGTTTTTGCAATGAACTCCAGCTTCTTATTGCAGGGAAAATAAAAGAAATGATAAATGATAATAAATGGGCCAGGACCACCAGTGTAATCATAATAATGTACTGACTTGGCTGAGATTCAGCAGCACAACTGACTCCGCATAGTAAATCTCCATGATGGTCATTGATTCTTAGAAAGGTCAAAGAAAATGGATCTATGATGATATAGAATTTAAGTTCTATTAACGCATCCAAAAAAAAAATAAAAAAATCAAGTTCTATCAACTTCAGCAGTTAGAACTGACCACACCATATCTGACAGTCGAAGCAAAAACTAAACAAGTTACATTTATCTACAAAATCTGATTAGATTTTACCTCACCAGAACTACTGGCTTTCACTTGAATACAATGAGAACTTTATGCCGTCGATCAATTATGTAAAGAAGGGGGGGAAATCAAGTGATAAGAGTTCTAGTTTAATCAAAATGAGCATGGAATAGCTGCCTCATAACCAATGTGAAATGGTATAATGAATAGAAAAAACATGGCCTGAGCGTCAAAAAGTTGCTCAAAGTCCTGGTATTGATTCAAGATTGTATTTCTCTGCAGTTAAAGTTTCAGTCTCTCGGTTTTCTGGCATTTTTGGCTCCTTCATGGCATCGAGTGTGTGTAGATATGTATAGGAGGCATTTCTATTTGATGGAGGAGTAGGATTGCTGATTCTGCTAGCAAGGAAGCGGCGGATCAGACCTCTGAGGAAGGGAGCCATGGTGTCTGGTTCATGCTCCAGGTAGTACATAATACCACCCATACAGGCACAAAACAAGGGCACCTGTATAACAATCAGAAATGGCATATTTACTTGGATAAGTTTCATTGCATGATTTCTGAATTACTCACCCCTGTACTTCAAGAGACCCAATATTTCCAGAACAAACTTCCAGTAAATAGTTTGATTTTTTCAATGTTTATCCACGATATGATTTAATTATACAAGTAGACAATTAAGTAGTCACAAACTGTAAGATAAAATTTTATGAGTGGTTGACAGCGCAAACACACAAAATTGCATGAAAGGTGAGACAATATACCTCCGCATTCTTGATATCTGGAAGCAAATGACGGTTCACTAGTATATACCACAAAGAATCTGCAGCTCGAGGAAGAACATACAAGGCAAGTTCTCCACGTCTAGCTTTCTTCTCCAGTAACACAGAGAAGCCTGAGAGAGCCCCAGCTACCCAATATACAAGCTTATGGTCCTTTGATGCCACCTTCCGGTGGGCACATATGACAGCCTTTTATTGAGATAGAGAAATTAATCAGTAAAGCTAAGCAAGTCAACCAGCAGCATCAAAAAAGGAGCCTAGGAACTCCCAGATGTATGAGGCATCAAGAACATAAACTACCTGAAAGATTCCAACAAAAGCGGACAAGAAGGTTGTCGAGCGAACAGCCCCTGTAAGAGCATACCAACAGGTGCGTGTAGGAGCATCCATAAACTGGGACAAGATTTACATAAGATCAGCAAGTGTTCTAAAAAGAATTACTTTAGTAGCAACTCTTTTTTTTGTTTTTTAAGAAAAGTAACAGTATAACATATCCTCAGCACAAAGTCTGTGCTGGGAGCCATATAACAGTTCAAAACACAAAACAGAAGTGAGTCCTCTCTTACAAGGATTCTATAATGTCTAACTGTGAGTTTGCTTCTTCTAAAAATTCTTTACATCAAAAATGGAATAAAAATAGACAGCTCATCTATATTTTCTAAATGGAGCAAATTTTTCTCCAGAATATCTTGCATTCCCTTCCTTCTATATAGACCCCAAAATACATTCAGGAATTGTCTTCCACCATTTCTTCTCACGTTTCCACCCATGTTGTTTCAGGAAGCAACCAATTCTCCAAGAAGCTTTGGCATGATCCTTTTGATTTCTTTCATGTTAAAAAGAGTTGCCACAGCTGATAAGTCACTACACAATGCAAAAATAAATGGTTGATGCTGTCTGATTCCTTCTCATACAAATAACATTCAGAACATAGTTGCATCCCCTTTCTCTTCTGATTTTCATGGGTTCGACATGCTTCTTTTAACTACCAAACCAAGTAAATCAAGCCAGTATTTAACTTCTAAATGTGCTTCCACGGCCAGATATGTCCAGTATCAGGTAGGGTAATGTAGGCAGATTTCATTGTGTATTCTCCTCTGCTATGTTGCATCATAATCCATCTATCCTCATTCGCTGTAGTTCCTTGAAATTGTTCCAGCACCTTGAATAGTTCAGACATTCTATTAACCTCCCAGTCATTTAGAAATCTTCTGCAATTTAGATTCCATCCCTGTTGATCCCATACCTCATGAATTGTTGCATCATAATACCAGACTGAGAAGTCTGGAAATAGCTCCTTCAGAATAACTTGTTCACTCAAACTATCCTTCCAGAAGGAAATCTTCACTCCATTCCCGACTTGGCAACTAATGTTACTTGCAAAATGAGGCCATAAATCCCTGATAGAACTCCAGAAACTCACTCCAACAGGGGTTGCTCTTGCTCATATTTTACAGTAATGAGCACAATTATCCTCTTGCTCATATTTTACAGTAACGACTCTTCTCAACAAATCATGTTCCTCTAAACTGAATCTCCTAAACCATTTCATAAGTAAACTTCTATTATGCTGCCTCAAGTTTCTTATATATAAACCCCGTTCCTCTTTGCTGTTTAGCAAAGTGCTCTACTTGACTATATGGTAGCATCTCCTTTCTCTGTTCCTTTGCCAATTGAAGTTTCTTCTCGGCACATCAATTCTCTTTTCCAGACATCATGTATGTAGGCAATGAACCAAGTACAATGTTTACCAAGATTACTCTACCCCGCCCCCACCCCCCAAAGAAAAGGAAAGGTACTGATTTTTCCAACCAGCAAATCTATTTTTGCATCTTTCCATATATCCGGTCACTTGCTTTTCGATCCCAAAGGCATCTATATATAATTTGTAGGGTGAGAACCAACTTCTTCACAACCTAGACACCCTGCAAGTATCTATATATCAATCACTTGATTCACCAAAAATATGAGACTTTTTAGTCCAATTCACGTAATCCAGACATTCCTTCAAAGACTGTCAAAATTGATCTTAAATGTCTTAGTTGCTCCATATTTTCATCACAAAATATCAGTGTATCATCGGCATATAAAAGGTAGGAGGTCTCTATGTTGTTGCACCTTTTATTTGAGACCTTTTATATTTCTAAATATATAAATAAAGAAAGCAACTTTCATAGAAAATAATTATAATATTTTTTTTTCTATATTATTGGTGATTTATTTAAATTTATTTGCAGAAATTATTGAAAATCTTACTTTTGCTTATTTTCTTAGTAATAAAATTATAAAACTAAAGATAATGAGATATACGCCCCGTGTCTCGGGGCTTACGCCTCGCCCCGTGCTACGTAAAACGCCTCGCCTCGCCTCACGCCCCTGCATTTAAAAGCACTGGCTCCAAACAGAAGTGGTTAACCCATCTGTTAGATCACCATTTCTTTAACGAGTACATGAATATTCCTGTCTAATTGTGTTCCGAAAGACAATGTCTGTTTTCCATTTGCGAATTAACATCTTGTCCTCTTTGCCTTGCCATTCAACCCCCATAGATTCAATGAGACATTATTCAACTTCATTGGAGACTACTGGTAGTGTTCTGCCCCCTGCTCCTTGTCCCTACCTTGCCCATGAGTGACATCAAATATCAATCTTTTTGAGTTCAGTCATACATTTTTCTTTTGGAGTCTAGAATCTAGACATGCAAGTATCATTTCTCTCATCCTGCCTTCTTTTATCAAGTTTCATCAAGAAAGATTGAAGCTTCTGATTCAAAGCCTTGAAAATCCACTAAATATTGTTTGTTCATTTTTATCACATTCCTGTGCATCCATAGAGAAACTTTCATCTCTACGATTTCGATCTGAGACTCCATCGGAACAGCCACATCAATAGGCCATAAATCTGATTTTTAGCTTCATACTTGACTAGTTTCTGCTCTACCTCCACTGCATGATTGAGGGAAGACTCCTCTTCTTCTTGAATAACTGCCATTTTATCATCCTCTGTAGGTTTTCTGTATAATCAAATTGGGGTTCTCTTTCTCTTTCAGTTGTTTGTCAAATCAAGACACTATAGAAGTGTCTAGAAAAGAACGAGGCTTGGGAAATAAATTGACTTCCAATTCCACCAAAAAAGGGTCGTTCTCTGGCCTGAGATATCTGGGTCGAAAAACAGGCCCCATCCTAATCAAAGATACTGACATGTCTGGAACTTATTTATTTTTGCCATGAGCACTATCAGAGTTTGCTTCAGAGTAAGTTGGCCCAAATCATTGGCATGATCCACTGATGTTACTTCATCACCTCTCAATATCTCCTTCGCACATGCCACTCCATTACTTTAAATTTGAATTTTCATCAGCACACCCACATGTCTAGTCTTGTCTAGAAAAGTAGACCTTCTGTCTTCAAGTACTACATAGGTTCTAGCTGGTCTTCAATCTCCACCAGATATTCTATCGGAGCTCACTGTCACTGGTATTCTGTAAAGAACCTTACCCCACCCCATCTCCTCCACTTCTAGGGTTCCAGGTATATTCTCTAGCGGCCCAGGACCTTTATCTGAGCCCACCTCAGACGGTTTTTCAAAGTTATTTTCCTCCATCTCCATCCAACAACCAGAGACCCCTCGTAATTTCTTCAGACCTTCATGTCACCACAAGTGAAAAGGAAGTCCGACAAGTCTTATCCATGCCCAGTCAAAATTCAGAGTTGCTGGAACACAATTGGCAGTTGGCAACCACCATTGAACTCAGAATTTTCTGCATCCATCTGATGCAACCCAAGGGCTCCCAAAGCCTTTTACAAGCCCTTTCACAAGGAGTCAAGCTCGTGCGCTTCAAAATTGGAAAGGGCTATTCATGAAGAAAGATGCACTTGAGTGCATTGTGGAGTCACCCCGAGGATTCCACATGTTCGTGATAGCATTTGATGGAGCATACGTTGAGAAGAAGAAGGACGTTTATGCTTTGATTTGATGAATTCTTGAATTCATCACAAAGAGGACATCCCAAACAAAGCCCTTACATCATTAAGGGTAGAAATGTATAACATAGTTTCTTCTTTATTTGCTTAGTATAAATACCCTCTTTTATACTTTGAAGACTTAGAATTTTCATAAAACTAAAAACTCCATTGTTGTTGAGAGATTATGAGAGCTTGCTAAGCTTTTAGTTGTTTCTTGTTTTGGAAAGAAGAGTTGCTTGGGATATCAATTCCCTTGAGGTTCTTCTTAGAGTTAGATGCTTGTTGGGATATTTAAGAAAGGTCTCTTTATTTATTAAAGTGGTTGTCTTTAATTCTCAATTTGTGTCTATCTATCTATCTTCCTCTTGTTTCTTTGTTAATTCTCTTATCATTAGTCTAAATCGTGCTTTATTTCTTTATCAATCTTAGCTTTCCTTTTTAGGGTTTATATTATTTGGTATCAAGAGCTTGGATTAGGGTTGTTTTCACAATCCTAAGTCTTGGTATTGATATTCCCAAAAAAAAAAAAAAAAAAAAAAAAGAAAGACCTCAGGTCAGCAGTCAACAAGTCAACTGCCGACATGAACCAACAGCAGGCTGCCACGTGGCAGCTGACGTCAGCAAATCAGAAACACAAAACCTGCAGCGCATGATGTGCAATTTCAGAGAGCAACAATTTTCAACACTCGGTTGTTGTTTTTTGGGGTCCTAAGTTTTTGGGACCCAAAAATTTTTCTAAGTGTCCAAACTCGGTGATTTTTTTTCCTACGCTTTCTTCTTTCGATTTCTCAACTATTTAACAAGTAATTAACATCTTTAATCACTTGTTAATTAGTTTAACAACATCAAATCCTTTTCTTTAATCCTTCAAACTAAGTAACAAGAAGTAATTCTTCTACTTTTGTTACTTCGTTTTTGAGTCCGAATTTTTGAGTGCTACTTTATTTTTAGCTTTTCTTCTTTATTTTCCCTTGAAAACTTCTTGGCTCCCGTCCTTAGCTATTGAACTTTCATTCTTGAGTCGTCAAAAATCCATTCTTAACCTTCAAGTAGAGATTGGACCCTTGCAACTCATCGGAGCTAAGCAAGTTACAACCATTAGCCGAGGCAATTTGTGAGACACACAGAGGTGCGATTTCTTGAGTGTTTGTGAGCTTTTCTTTTGACTAACTTAACCTGTTTGCTTGTTTTGCTTGAGTGTTTTACCTAGGTACCTATGTCGAACCAAGGAGACGGTGACTCGATTACAACACGGGATCCCGCAATACTTGAATTGTTGAACATGCTCACCGCTTTCTCAACCCGTATGGATGAGAGGTTGGACCGGTTGGGTAATCAAGTAGAAACTCTTGAAGCAGAGCCGGGATGCTTCTTACACTCCCCCGGCTACTAATTACTTTGGAAACACAAGCGGAGCTCGCCATGACTCCTCAACCCCAATTTCACCCGATGCTCTTCACCGAGTGCTCTATCCAACATCCTCCGCTCCACCAACTCAAACCCAAACCACAAATGCCACCCACCATCGTTTCCACCCACCACCATATGCTCCCCCCGTCCCCAACAAGTTCCCCAACCACCACCAAATGCCCACCAACCACTCTGAAATGCCCCGCCAATCCAAAATATCCAACCATTGGGTGATGAGTTACTAGAGGAGTTCCACGATGAGTTTGAGGGAGTAAATGATGACTACGCCCACAGAATGAGGGGTCTGCATGTACAATTCCATGGTGCTCATAGAGGTAGAGGAGGAAGACATGGTCTTATCCCTCAATTGGGTAGGCAAAAGGAATTTCAAGGTCGGGAATTTCATGATGACAACTATGGCGAGGATCCATATGGACATAATGGACCTCATGGACATCTTGGGGGTCGAGACACGAGTCTTAACTCCATTAAGGTAACTCTTCCATCTTTCAAGGGTGAGAGCAACCCCGATGTGTTTCTTGATTAGGTGATACAATGTGATCGCATCTTCTTGACTAATGAGATGGCCGAGGTGCGGAAGGCATCTTATGCTATTGCTCAATTTGAGGGGTTTGCGTCTACTTGGTGGGAAACTCAAGTGAAGGCTAAGAGATTGCATGGTTTAGCTCCCACTCCTACTTGGGAAGAACTCAAAACTATCTTGAGGTGTAAGTATGTCATCGATCGTTATCACCAAGAGCAACTCAAGAAGGTTTACACTTTGCAACATGGCACAAAAAGTATGGAACAATACTATGATGAGTTCCAACTTGTGAAAATGAGAATAGACTTTGAAGAAGATCCTTTGCATGCTATGATACGGTTTCGAGCGGGGTTGAGTAAAGAGATTGCTTCCAAAATGAGACTCCATAATTATCGTGATATTGATGAAACTCTTGAAGCGGCTATTGAAATTGACTTGGGGCTCAAGGAAGAGAAACTTGACAAGTTGAGAGGCTACAAAAGTCTTGAAACAACAACAAAGAAAGGGGATCTTCCTCTTCCACTTGTTCAAAGAACAAGGGCACCACACAAGAGACCAAGAAACCATGGATCCAACCCAATCACGTTGAGAAGCCCACTCCCAAAACCACTCCACATGAAGGAGGTACTTCCTCTAAACCTCTTCGATGTTTTAAATGTCAAGGTTTTGGTCATAGAATGAGTGAGTGCCCCAATCGGAGGGCATTTGTTGTTATGATTGATGATTCTTGTAATGTTGATGGTGTCCCTCTTCTTGAGGGGAATGTTAATGAGGATACTCATGACATGGGAGATGATGATGAAGAGGAGGAGAGTGAGGAGTATGGTGATGTTGTTGTTCCTTGTGGGTTGACTAGAAGGGCCTTATTCATCAAGGACTTACCTCATGAAGGTGAGCTCTCCCTCCCAAACTATGTAGTGCAACAGACAATGATAAGTAAAGCCTTGGATGATCCAAACCAAAGGGAAAACCTTTTCCATTCTAAGTGCCTCATCAAGGGAAATGTGTGTTCCTTGATAATCGATGGAGGAAGTTGTGCTAATGTTGCAAGTACTACGTTGGTGGATTTTCTTCACCTCCCCACTACCAAACACTCTACCCCTTACAAACTTCAATGGTTGAGCGATTGTGGGGAATTGAAGGTCAATAGGCAAGTTGTGATTAAGTTCAAGATTGGCAAGTACTAAGATGAAGTTTTATGTGATGGTGCCAATGCAAGCTTGTCATTTATTACTTGGGAGGCCATGGCAATATGATAGAGCTACTAATCACGATGGTCGCACCAATCGTTATTCCTTTGAGTATGGAGGGCATACACACATCCTGCTTATTCGCCAGCTTGGGTTTCGGTTGCAGATGCGATTGATTATGCCATTCTTGCTTTCGGTGGAAGAGAATGACGAAGATCTAGGCATGCACATTCATGGAGAGGCCAAGTGATGGGTTACGGTTCTGCGACAGGTGAAGTTTTGGTTGGAAATGCCTTCTTGGGTGACTCTTTCCCTTGATAGCATGCTTTATCGGTGGAAGGTGTCGAATGATGGCCGACTTGTCTTTTCGATTGATTGGCTTACGGATGGAAGGTTCGGACAAGAATTCCTAGGCCGAGTGTTGGGCTTTCTTACTACTCGCTCCAACTATTCCACTCGTTGGATCAAAGAATCTTAAGAATTCCCTCTCTTACTTTTATCTTTGGTTGATGAATTAAGACTGCCCCTCCATCTGAATGACACCAGTACAAGTTAGTGACATGTACCACAAGTTGAGAGAGTTGACTGATAAGGGAAAGGGTGTAGATGCTAGTAATGAGGTCAGAGGTGTCGTGGCAGAAAGTGAAGGGAAAGGTTGTTCAAAGGGGAAAGAGAAGGTGGCTCTTTTGACAAACTTTAAGGAGATTCGGGATGAATTGACAGAGAGGCAACCGGGGGTCCTTCTCATGCATAGGGATTATTCCTTGCTCACTAATGAACTAACTTCTTCTCTCCCTAGTTCAATTTCTCCTCTTTTGCAGGGCTATGAAGATGTGTTTCCTCCGGAACTTCCAAAGGGTTTGCCCCCTATAAGGGGAATTGAGCATCAAATTGATTTCATCCCGGGGTCCCAATTGCCAAACAAGTCGGCTTATAGATCCAATCCGGAGGACACCAAGGAACTTCAAAGGCAAGTGGATGAACTCCTTGAGAAAGGGGTGGTGCGGGAGAGCATGAGCCCATGTACGATACCGATGATTTTGGTTCCTAAAAAGGATGGCACTTGGCGTATGTGTGTAGATTGTCGAGCCATCAGCAAAATAACAATAAAGTATCGCCATCCCATTCCTCGGCTTGATGACATGCTTGACGAATTGAGTAATTCTTGCATATTCTCAAAAATAGACCTTAGGAGCGGTTACCATCAAATCCGGATGAAACCCGGAGATGAGTGAAAAACGGCATTCAAGACCAAATTTGGTCTCTATGAATGGTTGGTGATGCCTTTTGGCCTCACCAATGCTCCTAGTACTTTTATGCATTTGATGAATCATGTGATGAAACCTTTTATTGGTAGGTTTGTGGTGGTGTACTTTGATGATGTGTTGGTGTATAGTAAGACCATGGATGAGCATGTTGATCATTTAAAGTGTGTGTTTGATGTGCTTAGGCAAGAACAACTCTTTGCCAATGTGTCTAAATGCTCTTTTGGTGTTGACGAAGTTATGTTTTTGGGTTTTGTTGTGAGTTCAAGGGGAGTTGAGGTTGATGAATCCAAAATAGACGCTATTAAGAATTGGCCAACTCCCACGTCCATTGGTGGTGTGCGTAGTTTCCATGGATTGGCTAGTTTTTATAGGCGGTTTGTTAAAGGATTTAGCACCATAGCCGCCCCCCTGCCTAAGGTGATCCGAAAGGATACATCCTTCTTTTGGGGTGAGGAACAAGCCAAGGCTTTTGCCACCTTGAAACAAATGCTTAGTTCCGCACCATTGTTGCAATTACCCAACTTTGATAAAACATTTGAAATTGAATGTGATGCTAGTAGAGTGGGTATTGGGGCTGATGCAAGATTTAAAACCCATTGCCTACTTTAGTGAGAAGCTTAGAGGTGCGGCGTTGAATTACTCCACCTATGACCTTGAGCTTTATGCCTTGATTCGGGCTTTGGGTAATTGGCAACACTACTTATGGCCTAAGGAGTTTGTCATTAGGACCGATCATGAGTCCTTGAAACATCTTAGGTCACAAGGCAACTTAAACAAGAGGCATGCCAAGTGGGTTGAATTTCTTGAAACATTCCCTTATGTGAATCATTACAAAAAGGGGAAGGATAATGTAGTGGCGGATGCCTTGTCAAGGAAACATGTTTTGGTCTTTACTTTGACTTCTAAGTTGTTGGGTTTCGAGAGCTTGAAATCATTATAACCCAAGGATCTCATTTTTGCTCAAATCTACCAAGATTGTGGAGCATGGGTAAGGGACCATAAGCTCAAGGATAAACCTACCACCCCATTTGCTACATTTGATGGTTACTTGTTCAAGAACAAGCGACTTTGTGTACCTATGAGCTCTTGGAGGGAACTTTTTGTGAGAGAGGCACATGATGGGGGTTTGATGGGGCACTTTGGTATTGACAAGACATTAGGGATCCTTGAAGAACATTTCTATTGGCCTAAAATGCGTAGTGATGTTGCTAAAATTTGTGGTCAATGTGTTGATTGTCGTAGTGCTAAATCTAGGTTACTTCCCCATGGATTATATACACCTCTCCCCACCCCTCAACGGCCTTGGCTTGATATTTCTATGGATTTCGTATTGGGTTTATCGAGGACTAAGAGGGGCATGGATAGCATCTTTGTGGTTGTTGACCGTTTTTCCAAAATGGCTCATTTTATGGCATGTCACAATTGTGATGATGCCCCCCATGTTGCATCCTTGTTTGTTGAGCATGTTGTCAAGTTGCATGGTATTCCTCAATCCATAGAGAGTGATAGGGATCCTAAATTCCTTAGCCACTTTTGGAAGGAGTTGTGGGGTAGACTTGGGACAAAATTGTTGTTCTCTACATCATGTCACCCACAAACCGATGGTCAAACCGAAGTTGTGAACCGCACACTTGGTTCTATGCTTCGGGCCATGGTCAAAGGAAAACTCACATCTTGGGAAGACCAATTACCTTTAGTTGAATTTGCATATAATCGTGTCACTCATAATCCTATTTGCATGTCTCCATTTGAGGTTGTGTATGGTTTTAACCCCCTTACCCCTCTTGATCTAACCCCTTTGTCTCAAGATGTTGTGTTGAGTTTAGATGGTAACAATAGGGCCGAGGCAATGAAAGCTTTACATGAGAAAGTGAGACTTCAACTTGAGAAGAAGAATCAAGAAACGGCCAAGAAAGTCAACAAGGGGAGAAAAAGGGTGGTGCTTGAACCGGGTGATTGAGTGTGGGTCCATTTTCGAAAGGAGAGGTTTCCCAACAAAAGAAAGACCAAGCTAATAACAAGAAGTGATGGCCAATTTGAAGTGCTTGAAAGGCTTAATGACAATGCCTACGAAATTGATCTTCCCCCGGATTACCAAGTGCACAATACATTCAACATTTGTGATCTTTCTCCTATGGATGTGTGTGATGAAGACCCTTTGAATTTGAGCACAACTTCTTCTCAAGAAGGGGAGAGTGATGCAACCCAAGGGCTCCCAAAGCCTTTTACAAGGCCTTTCACAAAGAGTCAAGCTCGTGAGCTTCAAAATTGGCAAGGGCTATTTATGAAGAAAGATGCACTTGAGTGCATTGTGGAGTCACCCCGAGGATTCCACATGTTCGTGATAGCATTTGATGGAGCATACATTGAGAAGAAGAAGGACGTTTATGCTTTTGATTTGATGAATTCTTGAATTCATCACAAAGAGGACATCCCAAACAAAGCCCTTACATCATTAAGGGTAGAAATGTAATAACATAGTTTCTTCTTTATTTGCTTAGTATAAATAGCCTCTTTTATACTTTGAAGACTTAGAATTTTCACAAAACTAAAAACTCCATTGTTGTTGAGAGATTATGAGAGCTTGCTAAGCTTTTAGTTGTTTCTTGTTTTGGAAAGAAGAGTTGCTTGGGATATCAATTCCCTTGAGGTTCTTCTTAGAGTTAGATGCTTGTTGGGATATTTAAGAAAGGTCTCTTTATTTATTAAAGTGGTTGTCTTTAATTCTCAATTTGTGTCTATCTATCTATCTTCCTCTTGTTTCTTTGTTAATTCTCTTATCATTAGTCTAAATCGTGCTTTATTTCTTTATCAATCTTAGCTTTCCTTTTTAGGGTTTATATCACCATCTCCATTCACTTGTCATGATGTGCTCCACCATTTTTCTTAATGGGAATTCAGAAGGGAATCGAAATCCACTCATCTCTACACTTACACTCCATTACCAGGTTTCCAGATGTTATACACCCATCTTCTAACGCCTAGCATGTAGGCATCCAGACCACATCGCCAGGAAATCTCCCAACAACGCATATACTCAATAAACCATTTTCTAGGGATGAGAAGTTCCCTGAGATTACTACTCGATTGTTTTGTGACTGTACAGAAAGAGGGAGTGCCTCCCCTGACTAACATCCACTTCTTGACAGATTCAACATAGGAATTATTCATTTTAGGGATCTGAATATCTCTAATACATAAATTCAGATAATATCTCTCATAGTTATTATATTTTTTTGACAATACATAAATTCGGATAATATCTCTAGTTATTATATTTATGAGCACAGTAGTAGTTGGATAAATGATTTCTGGTTTTCCATCTTCTAACATTGTTTCCACATGCTTCGGAAGCCAACAACAACATACCCGATGTGATCTCACAAGTGGGGTCTAAAAAGGGTGGGTGCACGCAGACCTTATACCTACCTTTGCGGGGTAGAGAGGTTGTTTCCGATAGAGGCTCAAGAAAAGGGTTTCTCAAAACAGCTCTGAGAAATATATGAGTAAAAAGATATGATGAAATATCAACGAAAAAAAAAGTATTGACAACAAAAATAGTAAAGATTTAGATAGCCAAAGCAAAAGAAACGACAGTAGTAATAAAATTGAAGGATAATAACAATAATAATAATATTGGTCAGGAGAAGAGGGAGTAAATAAGGTACTCTAAACAAGAACATGTTCCTCCCAGAAAGGAGAGAAATTGCTCGACTAACAACTTCTTACTCAATTCTATTCTTCGAATTAAATATTACATGCATTCAATCATTCACACCTAATACCACACCCCAGCTCTTGAGCATCCGGAATCTTGTTTCAAAAGACGGTGCCACCAAAACTTAAAGGCAAGTTCTACAAAGTGGTGGTTAGACCAGCTATATTGTATGGGGCGGAGTGTTGGCCAGTCAAGAACATTCACATTCGGAAAATAAAAGTGGGGGAGATGAGGATGTCGCGATGGATCTGTGGATATACTAAGAGAGATAGGATTAAAAATGAGGACATCCAAGACAAGGTGTGAGTGACTTCAGTGGAAGACAAGATGCGGGAAGCGAGGTTGAGATGGTTTGGACATATGATAAGGAGATACACGGATGCCCCAGAGGGGAAGTGTGAGAGGAGGGTTATAAATGGATTCAGGAGAGGTAGAGTTAGACCGAAGAAGCATTAGAGAGAGGTGATTAGATAGGACATGACGCAATTGCAGCTTACTGAGAACATGACCTTAGATAGGAAGGTGTGAGGACATGGATTAGGGCAGAAGAGTAGTAGGTAGGAGTGTATTGTCATGTTGTCCCTGCTAGTAGTCGTAGTATTACTCTTGTAATTTCTTGTTCTTTAAATTATGTTACTATCTATTGCTTCGTGTAAGTTGAATTATAGTATTATTTTGTAGTATTGGTCTATGATTCAGGGGAATGGAGAGATAGACGAGGATGTCACACATTGTATTGGGGCAGGGTGGATGAAATGAAGGCTCGCCTCTGGAGTTTTCTGTGATAAGAAGGTGTCTCGTAAGCCTAAAGGCAAGTTTCACAGAGTGGCAGTCCGCCCGGCCATGCTGTATGGAGCGGAGTGTTGGCCGGTCAAGAACGCTCACATCCAAAAGTTGAAGGTGGCAGAAATGAGTATGTTGCGATGGATGTGTGGACTTACTAGGGGAGATAGGATTAGAAATGAGAGTATTCGGGAGAAGGCGGGGGAGGCTTCGGTGGAAGACAAGATGCGGGAAATGAGGTTGAGATGGTTTGGACATGTGATGAGGAGGGGCACGGATGCCCCAGTGCGGAGGTGTGAGAGATTGGTTGTGGATGGTTTCAGGAGAGGTAGAGGTAAGCCGAAGAAGTATTGGAGGGAGGTGATTAGACATGACATGGAGCAGTTATGACTTACTGTGGACATGACCCTAGATAGGAAGGTGTGGAGGACGCAGATTAGGGTAGAGGGTTAGGTCGTTGTAGCGAGTCTTAGATAGTTGATAGAGTTGCCTTGTGGTAGCCTGGCTAGTAGTCATAGGGCTATGCATACTTCTTGGAGTTTCTTGTACGTGATGATTTGGTGATGTGTGTGCTTTCGGTTAGTTAGTGTATAGTAATACTCTGTGGGTGTCTTGTTTCTTTTTCTTCTTTATTAGTGTGTTATTTCATCTTGTTTTATGTTTTATTACGTCTTTGTATACTGTTTTGTGTTCTGAGTCGAGTATCTATCGAAAACAGCCTCGCTACTTCTTCTGATGTAGTGGTATGGACTGCGTACACTTTACCCTCCTCAGACCCCACTTTGTGGGGATACACTGGGTATGTTGTTGTTGTTGTTGTGTTCTGCTACTATATGTTGTTTTTGTTACTGTCTGTTGTTTCTTATACTTCCATTACTTCTTTTTATAGATTGCTTTTGTCTTGAGCCGAGGGTTTATCGAAAACAACCTCTCTGCCTCTAAGATAGAGGTATGGTCCGTACACTCGGACCCTCTCCAAACCTCACTCTATGGGACTGTACTAGGTATGTTGTTGTATGTGTCTTCCACCTTGAAATAATTTTTTGTTTTCAATTTAACCCTTAAAGTAAGTTTTTAATCAATCCCTAATGAAATGGTTGAGAAAAAAACATAGTTTGTCCATGGAAAGAGGATGGGAAGACAAAATAAGACCTTGGAGTATTGCCTCGAGAAATGTGTCCGGGAGCATTTTTTAAACTTAATTACTTAAGTAGCAATTCTACTACTCTAGGATACAATAACATAACTTAGGGTCATTTGGTAGGATGCATTAGAAAAAATAATGCATGCATTAGCATTATGCATTACTAATACCTTGTTTGGTACATACTTTCAACCAATGTATTACTAATGCAAGCTTATACACTCTATTTGGTATTATGTTAAGCATAACAAATACATGGCAACCCCTGGTATTAGCAATGCAAGGGTTTTTAATGCATGCATTAGGATGATTAAAGACAAAATTGTTCCTCAAAACCTTTTCACCATATTTGTAGAGGGTATTTTTGTAAATAAATAATTTTCTTTCGAAATTATGCAATGCATGTTATTTCTAATACACCAAAACAAACAACACATAAGAAATAATCTCAGCATAAGTAATGTCAGTTTTACTAATGTCAGCATTACAAATACACCCTATTCAACACTATTCTTATACACCCTATCAAACGACCCCTTAGAGTGTAGACCATCATAATTTTCCATCACATGGTCCTTGTAATACTGCTTCTTACTGGGTCCAGGCAACTTGAACAACAGAAAATATATAACAGAATCAACAACAACATATTCTACACCCCAAGTTTATCAATCATTATATTTTCAATTTATTCATATAACTGCATGACCTCTAGAAAGTCCAACATATATACCAAGGAAAACCCAATCATGTCGAACTGTGATCTCATCTTGTTTAACAGAACTACCAGCAGCTCAGTTATGTGATTTTTCCAGAAACAGCTTAACCTTAACGAGAAATCAAAGAAGAAAGACAGGCTTAATAGAAACCAATATTAATAAATTGTACCTTCTGCAAGCGTAGAACGACAAAGGGCACAAAAGTCAAGGAGAAGTAAAGAGGAAATGTTTTCCGGAAAGTAGCTGCCGCTGCATTAGCATCGTGAACTAAACAAGATTTGGTCCCAGGGTGAATTACAGAGCATGGAATAATAGAAGGAAATTCTTCCAACTTCATAGTAGTAGAACCCTTTGCTTTGAACAAATAGGCATGCAATGAAGCAACATCAACTGGAGAGCCTCTACAGCAATCCTTAACAGCTTTGTAGACTGGTGCTGCAACTGGCCCAGTCTTCTGAATGAAATCTCTATATGCTTTCGGAAGGCTCTCAGGACGCATTATGAAGGAATACATAACCTGCAAAACATTTTTTAAAGAACAAAACTAAATCTGTAACTACTTTGTCCAGATGTAAAAGAGAAGTTATCTAGTAAGTAGTATCACTAGTTGTATGAGAAGATCAATCCCCTTGCATATTTTAATTATTAAAAAAAAAAAAGGCGAAAAAGAGGAAAGAATAGGAGAAGTTCAATCTCCTGGGGTTTAAACTTGGATATTTAAACATTTATGATATCCCAGCCACCCCCTTCCAACCACCAATTGCGCGTAAGTACAAGGAATTAAAACATCGGTGAAAAAGGCTCTTAAACATTCCCCAAAAAGGTTAAGCAACACGATAACTACCTGGGCACATGACAATGCAAAGAGTAAAGAATCCCCATGACTCCAGTGACTTCCCCAGAGATGAAACCGGTTCTTGGATTTGGCAGAATTATACGCACACTGTCAATTGTAAAGTCATCATGGTACAGTAGAAAAACAAAAAAGGAAGACATTAAGTAATAACTAGTACTAGCGGCTTATATCTTTATCCTTTTGTTTTCTTTTTTGTTGCCCTTTTGTTCTTTTTTTTCTGTTTTCGCCCGGGATTGTGGGGAAGGGGAATAGCCAAGGCATGCTTGTACCTGTGATAGCCTTGCCAGAAGATACAAGGCAAGAGTCCGCCGCCTGTTGGAATCATCTAATGCTAAAATAGACAGACCTGCCACTGAACCTGCTAAAATTCTGCCCCATCATCCCCTTTAGCCAAGTCAAATATATCGGATAGGATATCAAGTATCAAAAGCTTCTCAAAGCAAAACCCCGGAAAAGTAAGTCAAAACTTTTAAGTTGATAATTCAGCACTCTGTACTTACGCATTTAAGGGTGTCTCTTTCCTTCTCAGCTTTCTTAGCAAGCATCTTAGAGCATGATAGGAACCAGTAAATCCCCCAAAGAGCAAACCAATTCGACATGCTTCCTCTCTAACAATTAGATCTTTTTCGGAGACGAGTTGCTGTAAAAACACAAGGATTCAGACAATGCAGAAGAAAAATGTACCCTCCCATGTATTCGTAGATGAGACCAAGGATGGACGGACGGACAGATAAACAGACAGAAATCAGCACACATGTACTCAAAAATTGTAATATCCTCTTCCAGAAAATCTTCTTTTATACTTTCTTTTACTTCTTCCCTCAGGATTTGGGGGTTGTGCATAGGGTCAAAGATCTGAATAACTTCCATTCAGCCTTTAAGCTACAGTTGAAATTGCTAAATTATTTCACTGAAACTCCTGAGGTTTGCAACTCCAAGAAAACTTATCAAGAGGCAGGGAAAATACCAAGGAGAAACAAGTTTAAACCATTAAAAGGTCAAAAGTTTAGGCTTTCCAGCCCCTTCAAACATACAATCCTCAGAAACTCCAGTAACTAAAGTATTTCTTAAAAATACACCGTGAATTAAGAAAATCTGCAGCATGAAAAGATTAGATCATCTTGCAATATGTTCTTTTCTTAGATCAATTGTGGAGAGTAGCGCACAAAGTGTTCCCCATCAGCAAATATATTTCACCACTAAAGAGTAAATTAATTGATGTTGAGCTACAAGAAAGAGGAACAAACATTGTGACAGAGGTAGAATTGGCTTTACAAAGTGTTTGGGAGAAAACCCCACATGATCCACCATTACTGAAAAATCAGACTTTTATCCCAAAAAAATAAAAAGAGAAGAGGAGAGAGAGAGAGAGAGAGAGGATAGGTAAAACATGCATAAAGTTAGTGTATGACTTCTCCATCAGCTGACTGTTCAAATGGTGTAAAGATACACGCATGTGAGCAAAATGCATGGTGGACATGAGCGTGAACGCGCAGCACAGACACACACAAAAAGAGGGAGAGAGTAGAGTTTGCTCAGTAATCTTTGATTGATTAAATATCCTTATGGCCAAGCATTTTGATAAACCCTTGTGTCCCGGTAGCGGATGAAATCATGAAAACACAATACCTAACTGCCAGAACATAAACACCTTCGAGTGTAATCACCGTTACTTAGGTACTCCAGGGTACTAAAAGAACCAAAATATCCTATCTCAGAATTGATAACCGCTCCATCAATATATCAATCAATCAACTAAGGCTCAATCCAAAAATATCGAGGAACTGATACCATTCAATCTATTCAGCATTGGAATCAATATTCTTCAAGTGATGAAATCTAAAAAATAATATAGAACACAAAGCTAACTAGGACATGGATGCTTATAGTCCAAATACCCCTTCTCATGTATGACATCTTTGCAAAATTATTTCATCCTGGTTTCATCAGAACTTGAGCAATTTTGAAGATAAACACAAATCTTAAAACCAGTTTCATTAGAACTGAAGCAATTTCGAAAAAGGAAAATCCTGATCTTGAAAACATATTTCTACAGGAATATCTTTCTAATAAAAAGTTCATTCTAGATCATGATCTTGCCAAACCCAAAGTAGATATATCAAGAACTAAAATAAGTGTAACAGAATCACCAGAAAATAAGTAAATAGAATCAGGTACAAGCTTTAGTTCAAACAAAGGAAAGCATTCAACTAAAGCACGAAACTGAAAAACAACAACATACCCAGTGTAATTCCCACAAAGTGAGGCCTGGGGAGGGTACAAGGGGTAGGTGTACGCAGACCTTACCCCTCGGCCCGATGAAAAAGCAACAACAGAAATGAAGAAGTCATGACAATATATTATCGAAAGCATAACAAAGCAATCTGAACAAAAACTACAAAATACGTAATTGAAGTACCAGAGGCATCAAATAATAATAGATATCGAGGAACAAGAAACTACAAGGGTGATACTACGACTTCTAATATGGAAAGATAAGCTAGACCACACTAGAGGAATCAAATAATAATAGAAATCGAGGAACAAGAAACTACAAAGGTAATAACACAACTACTAATATGGAAGGATAAGCTAGACGATACTCTACTGCCTGCTAACCTACTACTCTAATTTATGTCATCCACAACCTCCTATCTAAGGTCATGTCCTCGGCAAGCTGAAACTGCACCATGTCCAATCTAATCCGCTCTCCCCAATACTTTTTTGAGAGAATTGAGAAGGAGGTGACAAAAAAGTGTTGAATTAAAAAAAGGTGACAAGTTTGACCAGCTGAAGTCAAATTTTTTGTTAAGTAGTCATTAGAAAGTTGCTGCAAGTTGCTGCAGCAATTTTCGAAATTGCTACAACAACTATGATAGTTGCTACAGCAACAGTCAAAGTTGTTGCAGCAACTATCGAAATTGCTGCAAGTTGCTGCAGCAACTTACAGCAATTGCTGCATGTCATTAAACTAATGACAAAATTATCACCTCTACTCAATAATTAAAACTTGTGTCACCTTTTTTTAATTTTCAAACTTTTTTATCACCCTTAATTAAAAATCCCTACTTTTTTGGCCTCCCTCTACCCCCTCCTGAAACCATCCATAGCCAACCTTTCACATCTCCACAACCGAAAAACTAAAAGGAGTAATGTCAGTTCAAATGATTTTATTCAATTAAAACACATTGTCCAAAACACGAAAGGAACATTTGTAAATGTAACTCAGTTGTAATCAGTCTAAAGGGCGAATATAAGGTAAAATTAAAAAAATCATAAATCAAATTTGAGAAATGCTCAATTAGATGGATGAGTTTGCGAATTTTGGCACCTTGAGATCAAGTAGAGAGGAATAAGACTGGCGGCGAGCGAGCTTAAAAGCGCGAAGGAGAATTCCGATGCCAACGCGAACACCATAAGAGAGAAGAAAAGTTTGGCAAATGTTACCAATTGCGTTGGCAACACAGGATTCATCGGCATGGTCACAAGGCGGGTAGATACCCTTGGCACGACGTTGGCGGCGTTGAAGCTCTTCAATTGCCTCTCTTAAGCGATCCTCCGCCTCACGAAGACGGCGCTCAGCGGAGACACTGCTGTCGGAAGTAGCGTCGTTAGGTAAATGAGGCGGCGGCGAAGAGGACGGAGGATGCATTTTGCAGATAAGGCGATCGATGAGGGTACTCGCATGAGAGAAAAACGACACTTGATTCGGGTACTTTTTTGAAACATGTGCAGGGATTGAACAATTTTTAGATGTGATTTGTAGATCAAATCTATACAAAGGGGACTTATAAGCATCCTGATGTGGCATTCTTAAATGCAAGGAAACTTATTTACTGTAATTTCTATAAATTAATATTGTTGGGATTATAAAATATTATTATTTTATAAAAATATTATTAAATTAATAAATTAATATTTATTAATTTAAAAAGTATTTTTGAGATTCAATAAATATTAATTTTGATTACATTAAAATCATTATATATTACTAATTTATGTATCATATTTATTGAATTAATATAAAAAATAAATTCATTATACATAAAGTACATTGTATCAATACTATAAAATTTATTTGGGGATGAAGCCTCAAGGAAATTAAATGAACCCACTTGTGAAAACGACATTCATGAACTTGATGCCATGATTATTGATCTCAGATATTGCAATAAAATGGATGTCAATAGTTATTGAATTACCCGGGTGAAAGTGATACATGTTCAGAGATCCAGAGCTTAGAAAAAACTATGGATACCATTGGAAAAAATAATGTTGATGATGAAGTTGAAGACGATACAATACCTTTAGAACCATTTACGCGTAAAGAAGCACTTATCGCGTCTAGAACTCTTCACAATTTTTTGGTGCAGTTCGAGAAACAACACCGGAAATTTTGGATGCAATAAGAAAAGTTAGAGATGAGCTTCAACTAGATTTAAATCTTAACAAAAAAACAAAAAACACTATAATCATAATTCATTAAATTGTCTAAGATATTTTTGTAATTTTAAAGAATTATTAATTTATAATACTAATGGGATCATATATTTATATAAGGGTCTTTCAAAAATATATTATCTTATTATCTTATCGAAATCGATAATTTTTTCCACTGGCCCAAGTCGGGACCGGAGAAAAATATTATCTTAAAGAATTTATTAATTTACCGAGTATTAACTTAGAGAGGGTTTACTATAATACTTTCACATAAAATGAATGAGGAATGCTTTAGATTAAATGTGTGAATTAAATTTATAATGCTTTTTTTAATCTTTGTAGGAAAATTATTTTTATAACTCCGTAAAGCGCGGATAAGTACACTAGTATAGATATAAGGATTAAATTTAACATTTTAAATGAATAATGTGAGAGTTTTTTTTTTTTCCAACAAAATAAAATTTAGAGCCCATTTGGATTGGCTTCTATTTTAGGTGCCTTTTTAGTCAAAATATTTTTTAAACATGTTTATAATGTTTGGATAAGCTAAAGCAAGTGCTTAATTAAATTAGAACAAAAAAAATAAAATTAAGTCTAGCGTTATATGCTTAAAACAGGCTCTGAACATGTTTTTTCATTTTATCTTAATAAAATAAATTTTATATCAAATCAATCTCAACAAATATATAATTTATTTTTATTAATATGTAATAAGGATTCTATATTAATGAGTTTTAAAAAGATAAAATATCAATTTGTTTAAGTAAAGATGTGATTTGTAGATCAACATAGATATAAGGATCAAATTTATCATTTAAAAGGCATGATAGTTTATTTTTTTTCTCAATAAAATTAAAATTAACATATCTTTTCATTTTATTTTTATGATAATAATTTTTATATCAAGTCGATCTCAACAAATCATATTACAAATTGATACATATTAAGGACAGTAAAAGCATCAATTTGTTTAGATAAAAATGTATTTTTTGCATCATTATCATTTTAAATGAATGATAAGAGAGTTTATTTTTTCAATAAAATAAAATCAACAAATCTTTTCATTTTATCTTTATAATAAATTTTTTTTATGTCAAATCAATCTCAAAAAAAAATATAATTAAATAATAAATAATAAGGATACTAAATTAATAAGTTTTAAAAAGATAAAAATATCAATTCATTTAAATAGTTTTCTTTTAAACTATTGTTGAATAAATAAATAACTATAAATGGGTGTTGTGACGCCTTGGGTGGCGCAATAGGCCTTTACTCCCCCCGCTAATGGTTTTGTCGTTGTTGGATCAAAACGAGTTTTATATTTTATGCCAAAAAGAGAAAACTGTTACTAGTAAATATTGGGGGATGTCATGTGATACTAGTCCAAGTTATATATGCCTATAAAAGGACTTGTGTATAGCAATGAAAAAAATGCACCAAAAAGGAAAAACAAAAGTTACTGTGTTATGATATTGAATGAATGTCACGTGGCTACTTTTGTTATGAATATTTAGTGAATGTCATGTGGCCATAATGTATGCACTATAGCATGCTCTTCTTTTCAAGTAATTTAAGCTTTTAAATAGGCTATTTGTACATTGGATGAAGAACATAATTAAAAAATTAATAGAAAATCTACTATTCTTTCATCTCTCTTTTACATATTTCTCTTTCTTTCTATTTCTCTCCCCCTCCCCCTCCTTTTAATATTAAGTTTTATTATATTATCTTTATATTACAACACGTTATCAGCACGAAGTCTCTTATAAGGTACGCATTTATTATATAATTGTATTTATTTCAGATTTTAAAAACACACACACATATATGTATTTAAATATTATCAGCCCTTATGTTCTTTATATAATATATATAAGTTGACACTAAATGATTAAATTTTATAATTAATGGAAAGAAGTTTGCCTATTAAAATACTGCATATATTATTTTCAATGACTAAATTTTTTCCTGTTATAAACAATTCCTTTTGAGTTGCATATTTGCCTATTAAGTTATAGTTTGTCTTACTTTAATACGAATAAGTATTGACAAATTCTTGACATAAAATGGAAAAGGCAATCAAACAAGCTTAGCACAAAATGCGGAAATAATTTATATGCGCTCGTCTTGTACTAAAATTTAAAATCTCGTGGACTACGGAATTAACTCCTATTGGACAAGACACAATAATTGTGACACTCATTTATAAATAAAATTCTTTTAATATTAAAAGGTCATGTTACAATAATCTCTAACTTATTAATCTTTTTATGATAGTTTCACTATGTCAAATTTATCAAAACTTGAGTTTGTGGCATTGGGCATTATCGGAAAGAACTATTTATCATGGGTCCTTGATGCTGAAATTCATCTTGACGCTAAAGGTCTTGGGGATAATCTTAAACAAGAAAATAATGTATCAAGTCAAGATAAAGCAAAGGCTATGATTTTTCTTCGTCATCACCTCTATGTAGGATTAAAAACTGAATACTTAACTGTGAAAGATCCACTTGAATTATGGATCAACTTGAAGGACCGATATCACCACCTAAATTTGACGGTATTACCGAAAGCTAAATATGATTGAATTCACCTTCGATTTCAAGATTTTAAAACTGTAGTTGAGTATAATTATGCTAGTCATAAAGTAGTATCCATGTTAAAGTTATGTGGAGACACTATCACTGATGAGGACTTACTAGAGAAAACTCTTGCCACTTTTCATGCTTCAAATGTATTGCTACAATAGCAATACCGTGAAAAAGGATTTAAAAAATATTCTGAATTGATTACATGCCTACTTGTGGCAAAGCAGAATAATACTCTGTTAATGAAAAATCATGAAGCTCGTCCCACTGGATCCGCTCCATTCCCTGAAGCAAATATTGTAGCAGCGCATGATCAGCCTGAAATAAGGCAAAATTATTACAGCGACCGTGGTCGTGGACGTACGCGAGGACGTGGCAGAGGACGAAATAATTATCGTTATAATGGTGGAAATAAACAGGAGAATAATAAAGGTTCTCAAAATAATGCTTCAAGGGGTAAAGTTAATATTTTTCACGGATGTGGTATGAAAGGTCATTGGGAACGTGCTTATTGTCCGCCTTATCATTTTATCAAACTTTATCAAGCTTCTATCAAAAAGAAAGAAAATAATATGAAAGCACACTTGACCTTTCGAGGTGATGATGATGAAGCAGCTCCATCAAATGCATATAATGATATTAAGGCAAATCTTACTTATAAAGATGATGACTTTAAAGGCCTCGCAAACATTACTCATTTGAGAGCTGAAGATTTCTATGAGGATATTGATTGAAGAATTG
The DNA here is from genome assembly GCA_031232105.1 of Capsicum rhomboideum. Classification (NCBI taxonomy): domain Eukaryota; kingdom Viridiplantae; phylum Streptophyta; class Magnoliopsida; order Solanales; family Solanaceae; genus Capsicum; species Capsicum rhomboideum. Next base: position 39,868,637 of record CP124716.1, read on the forward strand.
ATCACCTTACTAGGGAATAAATTTATGAAGAAAAACGCTGTTATTCCTTTTTGTTTGCAATTATGTTGTTCTTATTAAATATGTTTTCTTAAAGTACTATGTATTTCTAGTTTTCAAATTTCTAATACAATTTCTTATGTTATTAGTTTTTCAAACTTCTTATAATATGTTTTTTTATTATAAAGAATATTGAAATTCCCCAATCATCATTTGAATTCAAAATCAATTACGGTGATATATGTCTTATAGATAGTGCTACAACACATACTATTTTAAGAGACAAGAGGTGATGAAAGAAGCCAATGTTAATACTATATCTGGAGTACAAGATTAATTGAAGGCTCCAAAAGGCTAACTTATTACTTAGCGGAGGAACGCATTTGATAATTGATGGATCATTACACTGTAGTAAGTCTCAAAGAAACTTATTAAGTTTCAAAGACATTCGCCAAAATGACTATTATACTGAGACTACAAATGATGAAAAGATTGAATATCTTTATATTACTACAATGATGTTGGGTAAGAAATTTGTACTTGAAAAATTACCCGCTCTTTCTTCCGGCTTATACTACACAAGTATTAGCATGGTTGAAATACATGCCATAGTAAACCAGAAGTTTACTAACTCAAATGATTTTATTATTGGCATGACCGGTTGGGCCATCCCAGTTCTAATATGATGCGCAAAATAATTGAGAATTCATATGGACATTCTTTGAAGAACTAGAAGATTCTTCAATTTAAAGAATTCTCTTGTGCCGCATGTTCTCAAGGCAAATTGATTACTAGACCATCAACAATTAAAGTGAGAATTGAATCCCCTGTATTTCTGGAACGTATACAGGGTGATATATGTGGGCCCATTCAACCTCCATGTGGACCATTTAAATATTATATGGTTTTAATAAATACATCTACAAGATGGTCACATGTGTGCTTATTATCAACTAATTTGGAATTTACGAGATTACTTGCTCAAATAATAAAGTTAAGAGCACAATTTCTAGATTATGCAATAAAGACGATTCGTCTCGATAATGCTGGTGAATTTACGTCCCAATCTTTTAATGATTATTGTATATCAACTGGGACAACAATTGAATATCCGGTTTCTCATGTTCATACTCAAAATGGTCTAGCAGAATCATTGATTAAATGCCTCCAATTAATCGCTAGACCAATGCTTATGAGAACAAAACTTCCCATTTCAGTATGGGGTCATGCTATTTTGCGTGCAGCAACTCTTGTGCGGATCAGTCCTACAAGTTATCATAAAGTCTCCCCATTACAATTGACTTTTGTTCAGGAGTCAAATATTTCCCATCTTAGAATTTTTGGATGTGCGGTATATGTTCTAATTGCTCCACCACAACGCACAAAGATGGGTCCCCAAAGAAGGTTGGGGATATATGTTAGGTATGAATCTCATTCTATTATAAAATAGTTGGAACCTATGACTGGAGATTTATTTACGACAAGATTCGCTGATTGTCATTTTAATGAATCAATATACCCAGCATTAGGGAGAGAAAATAAGCAGCTGAAAAATAAAATAGATTGGAATGCATTATCTCCATATCATTTAGATCCTCGTACGAATAAATGTGAACAAGAAGTTCAAAAGATACTCCATTTGCAAAACATTGCAAATCAACTGCCAGATGCATTCACTGACCTATCAAGAGTAACTAAATCTCATATTCCAGCTGCTAATGCTCCAATTCGAGTTGTTGTCCCAGTAGGACAATTGATTAATGCAAATGAGTCTAAACCACGCTTAAAACATGGTAGACTGATCGGTTCCAAAGATAAAAATTCTTAAAAAAGAAAAAGTGCAAATGATCAAAATAATAATAATATGGAGAAAGCTACTCAAGAAGTGCAGAAAGACATAACAATTGATGAAACCTCAGAAGAGGTTCAGGTACCTGAAAGATAATGAAAATGAAGAGATCTCAATAAGTTATGTCTCATCGAGAAAAATATGGAACCGAAATGATATAATTGTCGATAATATTTTTGCTTAGAATGTTGCTAATGAAATAATGCAACAAGATGAGGATCTTGAACTAAAATCTGTCGAAGAGTGTAGACGGAGAAATGATTGGCCAAAACGGAAAGATGCAATCAAAATTGAACTGGCTTCGCTTGAAAAACACGAAGTTTTTGGACCTATAGTCCAAACACCTGAAGGTATAAAATCAGTGACGTACAAATAGGTTTTTGTGTGAAAATGGAATGAGAAAAATGAAATCGTAAGATATAAAGCACGACTTGTGGCACAGGAATTTTCGGAAAGACCTGGCATTGATTATATGGAGACATATTCTCCGGTGGTGGATGAAATCACCTTCAGGTATCTTATAAATTTGGCAGTTCATGAAAAAGTTGATATGCATCTGATGGATGTTATCACAATCTATCTATATGGCTCACTGTAACACCTCGGAAAATTTTGAATTAAGTTGACACTTTAAAACAAGTACAACTCCGGGTCTATAAAGAGAATCATGGTGTATTAGCAAATGGTGTGGTGTAAATATATATAATATATTAATAAAGTTGTTGATGGTTAAAGAAAAGTGTTTTGGGAAGTGGTATTAATGTTTTGCTATATGTGGAGGTGGGGACCACTTTAGATCCTAAATTAATCCCCATTAGATCCTAAATTATATAAGTGACAAAAAAAAAAAAGAAAAAAAATCAAGTAATCTTCCTTTATTAAATTATAAGTATTTGAACCAAGTGGGTCATTTTATTTTTTCTCTCTTTAGTTTTCCTTATAAGAATCTGTGAAGTTAAAAGAAATATATATATAAAAAAAGAAAAGGTCATTTGCCTTTGGTACCCTTTTTCTTCCAGAGACAAGAAAGAAACATAGTACCATAGGTTTTTTTGTTTTTTTTTTCTTTCTTTTCCATATCATGAGAGCTTGAGGTTTTGGGAGCTTTATCAAGAGATTTTTAGGTCCTTCACTACCTCAAGATTGGGGTTCTAGTTGTGAAACTAGAGCAGCACCAGCTATTGCTATTCTTGGCAATTTAAGTACCCGAGTAACAGGAAAAAAAAATGGGATTTGTCCATGGTGGCGTGAAAGCTTGTAGCAAGTAGAAATTCCTTAGAAATTAAGGGATTTTTGGGATAATTTCAAAGAATCTTCAAGAAGTGACTTCAATAATCTAAAGTTGGGATTGAATTTCAAGAGGTAAATTCTCTACCCTTTCTTGAATTTAATTATAGATAAGTATTTGGAGATATTAATTTGAATTTCTCTTAAGTTCTGGAAATGGGTCTTTTAATTAGGGTTCATGAGAAAAGGGAAAAAAGGTAAAGTTTTGATGAAAGTGAAGTTTTTAGAAAATTCCTATCAATTGGGTGGACTTGATGTTGGATTTTATAAATTAGAAACTAAAGAATTCATCTTTGGGTTCTTAGTAAGAAATTCGGTTAATTTCGAATATAAGTGAAGCCTATTGGAATAAATTGTGAAATGTACACATGGGTTGTTGATGGACGTACATTATTTTTGTAGCTAGTTGGTTGCTTATTGAATAACGGGCACTTGTGGTTGAAAAGAGAATGGCTACGCTATTGCGGGTTGAATGGTTTGAGGCTCAGGATATTATCGTAGCTAGTAAAGTGCTAAGGTATGTAAAGCTAAACCTTCCCTCGCCACTAAGGCACCACCTACGTCATTTGCTCATTGTTATAAACGTCAAATATAGTTCTCATAGGTTATAAAGGTAAGCTTTCAATTGTTCTATATATCGTTCCCTCGTCCTACCATCAAGCCTATAAGCATCCACTTTTCTCTCTTTATGTCAAATCTTTACAATATTCCATATTATCGTAGGATTCTTTACTTAAAAATTCTTAAAGCCACATGGTATACATGTATACATATGTCACATGTTACAAATGAAAGTAAATATCCATAACATAGTTACACTTATATGTAGTAGCTAAATAACCATTACCGTAATTCATATGTCATAGGCCTTTAAGGCATTATTTGATAAACGTTGACGACGGGAGGGTACATAGGTTTTACTTGGCATATGCGCTCGACGTGATTCTGTGCACAGGATCGAGACTAGACCATTATAGTGAGCCCGAACATTGGGGCGTACCCGCCTTTGTGGCATCATTTGTATTTGGAGTCAGCAGGAACGTCATGCACTGGTTCCCCCTGACTCGAGCCAACATATGGCATATATGGCCTGCGGGCAGACCCTCATAGTGAGCCCCTGGAAGGGCGTACCTTATATCAGACTGCGATTACAGTTATACGTATAAATCATAGTCATATGTACTTGGGGCGATGTACGCCTTATATGTGATTTAGATCGCCTTCGGTAGGCCAACTTATGATTATTTGTACTGTAGGTAGTTTAAGTACGTCACCTAGGCAAACTATAGGTTTTACATTATAAAGAATGCCCTCCTCGACGTTATATGATGGGCTAATAAGGTTGGTGTATAGGTTATAGTTTCCTATCATACATAGTGTACTTGTATGCTCATAATTCTTTCACTTGATATTTGATTCATATGAGCTTCCGCACTTGTCTAGCTGTTATTCTGTCTGCTTTCATACCAGTACATATTATATATGTACTGACATCTCCATATTGTCACATACTATTGATGCAGGCTCAGTTTCACAGGATAGCAGACGTCCACGTTAGGCTCTATTACCGTTTTCCGCTGATATATTTTGGTGAGCTCCATATCTCTCTGGAGCCAGTTTATGTTTAGTATTGTTAGTTATATGTACAGGTCTTTAGTTGGGTATGTCAGGCCCCATGCCAACTAGGGATTTGGATAGTGTGTTAGACTGACTAGAGGCTTCATGGACGTGATGCAGCAGTGTATTGTACAGTTTTGTTAGTATAACTCCCTCGTGTATATATTTACAACTCATATTAGATATCCTGCAAGTTGTTATCTCATAATCTCGTATATGTCATAGAGTGCTTGTAAAGTAAGTGTACACGGTACTTGTCCGTCCCTACTAGTTTGGGGCGTGACACTCACTAGACAACGATATTTTTATGAAAATTCCTGAAAGATTTAAAATGACTGAAGCATATAAAAATTCCCAGAAAACATGTTCAATAAAGCTTCAGAAATCCTTATACGGATTAAAACAATCAGGGCGCATGTGGTATAATCGCCTTAGCGAATACTTATTAAAAGAAGGGTACAAAAATGACCTAATTTGTCCTTGTGTCTTTATTAAAAGGTCTTTGATCTGAATTTATCATAATAGCCATATATGTTGATGACTTGAATATCATTGGAACTCCTAAAGAGCTTCCAAAGGCAGTAGAATGTTTGAAAAGGGAATTTGAAATGAAAGACCTTGGAAAAACAAAATTTTGTCTTGGTCTACAAATTGAGCATTTTACAAACGGAATATTTGTCCATCAATCAACATATACTAAAAATATTTTAAAGAGATTTTACATGGATAAAGCACATCCATTGAGTACCCTGATGATTGTGAGATCACTTGCTATTAATAAAGATCCATTTTGACCTCATGAAAATGATGAAGAACTTGTTCGTACTGAAATACCAATGCAATTGGGGCATTGATGTATCTTGCTAGTAATTCTCGACCAAATATATCGTTTGCTGTAAATTTATTAGCAAGATTTAGTTCTTCCCCAACACGAAGACATTAGAATGGTATTAAGCATATATTCATATACCTCCGAGGAACCATTGATATGAGACTATTTTATTCAAATGAGTCCAATTCACAATTAATTGGTTATGCAGAGGCAGGATATTTGTTTGACCCACATAAAGGTCGATCTCAGACAAGTTATTTGTTTACATGTGGAGGTACGTCTATATCATGGCATTCATTGAAACAAACTATGGTTGCTACATCTTCAAATCATGCAGAGATAATAACCATTCATGAAGCAAGCCGAGAATGCTTTTGGTTGAGATCAATAACTCTAACACATCCAAGAAACATGTGGCCTTCCTTTGAAAATAAATATTCCAACAACATTATATGAAGACAATGTCGCATGCCTAGCTCAATTAAGAGGAGGATACATAAAAGGATATAGAACAAAGCACATTTCACCAAAATTCTTTTTTACTCGTGATCTTCAGAAGAAGGGTGAAATGGATGTTCAACAAGTTCGTTCAAGTGATAATCTAGCAGATATGTTCACTAAAGCATTTGCCAACTTCAACCTTTGAGAAATTGAGATACAAGATTGAAATACGACATCTTCGAGATATTAAGTGATGGTTTTATCAGGGGGAGTAAGATACGTGTTGCACTCTTTTTTCCTTAACCAAGGTTTTTGTCTCATTGGATTTTCCTGGTAAGGTTTTTAACGAGGCAGCAAGAAATGCGTATTATAAATTATTATGTATATTTACTTTCACTAGAATTTTTTTCATGGACATTCAAGGGGGAGTGTTATGAATATTAAGTGTATGTCATGAGGCCACAATGCATGCACTATAGCATGCTCTTCTCTCCAAGTAATTTAAGCTTTTAAATAGGCTACTTGTACATTGGATGAAGAACACAATAAAAAATTAATAGAAAATCTACTACTCTCTCATCTCTCTTTTACATATTTCTCTTCCTTTCTACTCCCCCCCCCCTCCCCCCTTTTAATATTAAGTTTTATTATATTATCTTTATATTACAACATACTGCAAATTCTGCCTCCCCCCGCCCCCTATACAAGGACCTGTGTATCAATTCGTTATATATTTTTTTATTTTGTCATGTTTAGATGGACAAAAAAAAATTGAAAAATATTTTCTGTAGAAAACAAGTTTATTAAAAACGAGGAAAATGACTTTTTAATAAAATAGGGAAAATAAGTTCTACAAGTGACATTCTATTTTTATTGTATCTCTCACCTACCAACGCCACTCAACCCCAACCCCTACCCCTTCTCACTTCTATAGTTTTTTTGTTTTTTTTTGTATTACATATAAATGCTCTAGAGATAACTTTTTTTTTTTACTTACCAAACACTAGAAAATACGTAAGAACCCAACTTATTTTTCAAGAAAATATTTTTTAGGAAACATTTTCCGCAAAAAATATTTTCCTTTATACCAAATACACCCTTAATACACGATATTTATTATATAACACATTATCAGCACAAATGATCTTTTAGCTACACTTTCATTTCTACCATTCTCACTCGGATCTCTTGGATATTTTTCCAATAGTTCTATCTTATTTTATTCTCATAAGATTTAAACACTTATCTACATTTAATATAGTACTTTTTTTTAGGTGAAAGCAAAATTTGTAAGTATGAAATGACTACTCGTCAGTGTAAATTGAACTAGTGTATGGGTAAAATCGGCTTGGGAACACATGACACCAATGGCATGGCCAACACGAAGTTTTGACACGACGAAGTATGTTGAACCTAAAGAGGCCCTCCCCGAGATAACATTGGTAGATACGCCCTCTCGTACGGGATAAGGATCGGGGGATCGTCACCCATAGTGACGCGATAGTAAAGGACAAACAGAAGACAAGAGTGTTAGACTGCCCAGGTGTGCGTACGACCTCGTATAGATCTGAGTTATGTAGGAATATTAGTTGGTGCCTTCCAACGGTTTAGACGCATGGTGCTAGGGCACATGCTTTAGTACTTTAGGCTCTGGAGGCATTTTCTTATTGGCCAAGACCTTAGCAATGTAGCCTATAAATAGTAGACCCTCCTTATTTGTAAAGGCATCCTGACTCAGATTCTCTTAAGCAATATAATAGTGATTCTCTTAAGCAATATAATAGTAGCAGTTAATAATTTTCTTGGGCTCCAAGCATTTCTTTTATTCTAGTTTCAATAGATATCAAAGTAGCTTATCTTGGACTTGCTCATATTCGCTCTTGACATGCCTAGGTTTGTTATCCTCACCATACTTAGTTTATTTAAGTTATATTCTGTCTACTTTCGTTATATAATAATAACCCAACCGCTAGTAAATCGGACCTCAAACAAGGTTAAATCATAACACGTGTTCTTGACCCTCTACAAATTCAACTGTATCAATTTCAGGGTAAACAGTTTAGTGCCTCGCCGTGGGATAAAACAACTGTGTGGATTTAACTTTGTTTTTCTTTGCTAGCTTAGTTGTGTTTTGTTTTGCAGGCAACATGCTATGGCTAATGACGAAGAACGAATCGTGGATCCCACTGTCGTTAATGCTATAACTAAAGACGTTGCCAGAACTCAGCTTTCTGGTCTAACAGATTCTAGTGGGTAGACCCACTAGAATGAGGAGAACCAACTTCTTACTGTGAACAAGCAGAAGAGGGATCGTCAGACCTTGATGAAGAGGAGGAAGTAGAGGAAGGAACTGTGATGACCTGAGTCTACAACCTGAATGTAACACAGTGCTTAGAGCCACAAGTGACCCTAAGCTAACCCATGAACTGACATAATACTAAAAATACTGAAATAACTGAATCACTGGTGCATAAGCTAAGTGAATATAAGAATGATTATCTGAAATCAATGTAAGTCTGAATAGTTACTGAAATGAATATTGTTCTTGACACAAAACATAAAGCTGAAACATCAATTGTCTATCTGAAAGCCTCTACTAACTGGTGAGTTGCTGGGACAGGTCCCCAACTAACTCTAAATATTTGAAACTGAAAATACTGTAAAACCTCTCTAAGTTAATACTCGATAAATTAATAAACTCTCTAAGATAATATTTTTCTCCAGTCCCGACTTGGGCCAGTGTAAAAAATTACGGATTTCGATAAGATAATAAGATAATATATTTTCGAAAGCCCCTATATAAATATATGGTCCCATTAGTATTATAAATTAATAATTCTTTAAAATTACAAAAATACCTACGACAATTTAGTGAATTATGATTATAGTGTTTTTTGTTTTTTGTTAAGATTGAAAGCTAGTTGAAGCTTATCTCTAATTTTTCTTATTGCATCCAAAATTTTCGGTGTTGTTTCTCGAACTGCACCAAAAATTGTGAAGAATTCTAGACGCAATAATTGCTTCCTTACTCTTAAATGGTTCTAAAGGTATTGTATCGTCTTCAACTTCATCATCAACATTGTTTTCTCCAATGGTATCCATAATTTCTTCTAAGCGCTGGACCTCTGGGCATGTATCATTTTCACCCGGGTAATCCAACAACTATTACATCCATTTTATTGCAATATCCGAGATAATTAATCATGGCATCAAGTTCATGAATGTCGTTTTCACAAGTGGGTTCATTTAAATTCCTTGAGGCTTCATCCCCCAAATGAATTTCGCAGTGTCGATACAACGTACTTTATGTATAATGAATTTATTTTTTACATTAATTCAATAAATATGATGCATAAATTAGTAAGAGACAATGATATTGACGTAATCAAAATTAACATCCATCGAATCTCAAAAACACTCTTTAAATTAATAAATATTAATATATAGATTATATAATACCTCTACAAAATAATAATATTTTATGATCCCGACAATATTAATTTAGAGAGATTTTGCTGTACTATACTATATTAAGAAATTTAATAATGTTTCAGACTTTTTAAAATATTGTGAATTACTATTAGCCATGTTGACTTTTAGTACTTCTTGTATAATTTTTAAATATGTAAATTTTATCAAAATAATTTTAAAGATTAAATATGTAAATTTTATCAAAATAATTTTAAAGAATCCATACCCAAATTTTAGTAAAATAACTACTATTTTAACCCTAAACCCTTTCACATAGACCGAGAAAGGGGAATATATTATTTCTACGATAAAGTAAAATTTTACTACAAATGACCAAAATATAAAACTAACATACTTAAAAGCATATAAGTTTGGGATAGATGAAATAAATAATTATAGGGGAAGGGGTAGAGAAAAAATAATAAATAGAATTAGAATATAATAAACAAAAATGTATTTCGTCCATCAATTTCAACCTTTCTTGTTCTATAATTATAAGCCACACAAGATTCAATGGAATACACATGATATGTGAGTGAAATTTTTTATCCTGTATGAGGTATGTCATGTAATATGTAATAGTTGAGTGAGGGATTCATTATATGACAAGTGGACCATGGGCCCCAGAATGTCAAAATAATTTCAGGGCAAATTACATAAAACTACAACTTAACTTATGTATATTACTTAAAATATCAAATCCCCAAACTAATTACAAAATATCCCATATCTCACTTTCTCTCTCCTTATTCCATATACATTACGCAAGAGCTCTATCCTTCCACTATTTACGCCTAATGCAACAAAAGAAAAGCCTATTTTCAAGGCAACTATCAAGCGGTTTATCATTTTTGAATTAAAGTCCTCTTCATCTCCAACTCTTTAACATCAATTGACAATCTCCATTAACTTTCTTCTTGAATTTCTTTAGGAGGTTAGTATAATTTCATCTTTTTCACTTTACTAAATCTAAAATCAACATTGTGTTGTTAGTGTTCATTGTAAAGAATAAGCATATTAATGGATGTAGGACCTTCGTTTGGTGTTGGACTAACACAATTAGAGAATAATACCCAAACAACAAATATTGTTGTTGGGTTTGTTTCTGGCGAATTTGATAAGGATGATCCTGGTTTCCGTGAAAACAGATCTAAACATAGAAACAATCCTGTTATGATGAAGAAGTTAAGGGAAATTGTTGGTACCCGAAATAAAAAGGTTGTTGCGTCATCTTCAAGGAGGAAGAAATCTGAAGATACATCACGCCCCCGTCTACCAAAGGTATTTTGCTTTGTTCTTGGTGATGTATATGCTAGCGGAAAAAACATATTGTAGTGTATTTAGTTTTTCATATACATAGATCCAATGTATATGTTGGTTTCTGGTAATGTACATACATATACATATGCATACGAATTTCTGGTACTGCACATAAATTTTCAATTTTGGTGATGTATATGTGGGTTTATGTTACTGCACATACATAGTTCTAATGTAGATGTGGCATTCTTGTACTTCATATACATAGATCTAATAGATAAGTCGATTTTTGTTATTGGATAAACATAGATCTAATGTATATATTGGTTTCTGCTACTGCACATATGTATACAATTTTGGCGATGTATATGCTCGCGGAAACAAGATGATGTTTTTTTATTCTGATACATATATCTAATGTACATATAACAATTATGTATATGAAGTATATGGCATATACATACAATCTAATCCATAAATGTGTTAACTAATGTATTGAGTATTGAAGTAGACTTATGTATTTGAATTGCATAGGCAATGCATATACATAGAAGAGAATGTTGCTTACTTTTCTGTTAATTGAGGTATTGGATTTGAACTGTATTTTTAATACTTATGTATATAATGACAGGGTATGAAATATGTTATCAAACACATTCCAACACACCATTTGCATATTGGCACTTCATGTAACCGAAATTTTGGGGATGATATTAAGGCATTTGCTGGTGAAGAAGTTCTTGAGTTGTTTCGCCAATCTTTTTTTGGGGTATATCTCGATATGCCTCAAAGCAATTTTCAAGGCCAAATAACTAAATGCCTGCTGATGCTTGAGATAGAGCAGGATAATCCCGAAGAACTTCATGTATTTGTCAAGGGCACGGTGCTCAGATTTTCAATATTTGAATTTTCTATCATTACTGCTCTTAAATGCACTGGTAGTGAGCATGATTTTGTTTATCCAGAGTCGACCACATCCAATTTGATGAAGAAGTATTTTTCAAAGGCGACTGCTGGAATAAACAAACACACTAATACAGTGATTCAAAATGGGAGATTTTGACAATAATACAGATGCCTTGCATATGGCAATACTATATTTCATAAACACATATTTGTTATCACAACTACGCGATGCACCAATTAGCGTTGCACAATTCAAACTGGTGGAGGATGGAACCTATGAACATTTTCCTTGGGGAAAGTTAACATTCAGTAAGTTGATGAGTTCTTTGCGTCAAGATTTCTTTATAGAAAAGCAACTATACACAAAGAGGTATGCCATACGCATTGAATGTGTGGATGTACGAATGTTGTTCTGAAGTCGATGAAGGCATAGTTGTCCGTGTGAATAATGTTATTTCGAGGTTGTTTAACTGGTTGTAGTGGGAATCAAGCCTAAATATGAGAAGTTCATGGCTGAGATGTTTAGAAAGGTAAATCTGATTCACAATATTTTTTTTTACTACTTTTTTCTTATCTGTTTTGTTACATAAACATATCATATACATTACAAATTACACTTATACTTATCACTCTTTCCAACAGTTTGCTTACACCAACATACGCGCGACAACTGAGGAATTGGAGAATCTTGATTTGCCAAATCAGTTTATTAGTGGTACATCTGATTAGGCTGCATTTTTTGTACCAAACACATCGGATAATCGTCAAGGAAAAATTATTTCAGATGCTAGGCTGAAAGCTACCAAATCAGAAATAAACGATTTTGATGATTTTAGCACAAAACCACCTATTGAACTACTGATCAAGGCAAAGCAGATTTTCTATACATCAAAAGCACCCCCACCAAAAAGGAGGAGGACAGTCAATGTTCCTAGTAAATCTGTAACAAAACAAGATTCCAAGAAAACACAAAAATATGAGGCAAAACAAAAAGTACCCGAGTTGACACCAATCAAGGAGGTTGAACCCATCTTTGAAGCAACTATAGATGCACCTTCTTATATTGATCATGAACAACAACGTGAGGCTGAAAAGATATTTCATGGGTCTTCAAGCGTGCATCAAGATCAGTTTTTGATGAAAACGAATATAGAAGTAATAAAGTCATATGTCCAGTCTTATGTAAGTACAACTTCTGATTTTCTAATGTAGATTAAACAAATATATGAGAATACTAAAATTATTTTAATTATGTGATAAGGTTGACAAGAAATTCAATGACCTTCAAACATTACTGACTGCACAACATGCTGAAATGTTGAAAGCTTTGAAACAGAAGCATGATGCAGATCTAAAGGTATTTTTTTATGGTTAAAAAAATTATTTTTCTTACATTTACCTTTTATTTATGTGACAATTTCTCTTTATCAGGTTGAGGGTGGCCCCAGAAATCCAAATGAAGATGACTCCAACAAAGAAAGTGTTGATATCGGTAGCTCTTGGAAATTGGTCAGTCCAAAGTCTACAGTGTATAAGGTTAAGTTCATGTTACATACCTTTTAACTATGTTGACTTTATTAGTTAAATACTCATAAATTGTACTTTCAATCTCAGTCTGACAATGCAAACACCAGTCAAATTGGAGAAGACCCAATGGATGCACAACGCGATGTTGAACAATCTCCAAAAAATATACAATCATTTCAAATTATTTTCTGGATAATGTCCACACCAATCCCGTAAAGGCGGAGTTCAGTGATGACCATAATGTTCAGAAGGTAAACACATATTTATAAGTAAATTTAAATCATTGTCATACACATCAACAAACATAGTTATAAATATATATTTGTTGTATGTATAAGTAAAGTATATACATTACTACCATGCCAACTTACCATATACATATTTCAAATTCAAATCTGAAATGCTTACTTATTACCTATGTTTATCTAAGTATATTACATGACCACACCATGTTTGTTTTACAGGATGATCTCTCAGAAAACATACCTGAATCTGTCACTGACACTATAGATGCACTCATAGCTGGAATGTCAACTCCCTTGCCAGCAATGTCGCTGAAGTCAGTTAGTCCGGTTCAAACGAAGGACAATCAGTTCTTACTCTGCGACAGTCAATTTCCTCCAGATTTCCCTGATGCCAATGTCGTTATACATCAAGAAGATAAAACACCTGCTCAACAAACTAGGCAGCCTTCAAGGATATTCATGTCACCATTTTTGACAGATTTTGATTCTAGTGCTAAGGGGAAGGAGGATGAGATTTCTGATCCACCGAAAAAACATGCATTTGATGGTTTCAGAATTTCAGAAGAGATACCAAGTGAATTAACAGTGTTGTACTCTGACGGGATTGTTGAAGGGATGTTAAAATTTCATTCCAACAAGTAAGATTGTAAATTTATTTTGTTAAAATTATCCGAAAATAAAGTTATATTTACTAACACCTTATAATAATCAATTAAATAGAAATTTGAAGGATGATCATTACAAAGCTAGAGCTTCCGATTTTGGTTTCAAACAACTGGATTTTGTCGTTGCACATCCAAAATCAAAAAATTGGTTCTACTTGATGTCTCAACCAAACACATGCTGGAATGACAAGGTATAAAATTAGGGAATATTATATTTTGGTGATGTATATGTGGGTTTATGTTACTGCACAAACATAGTTCTAATGTATATGTGGGAGTCTGGTACTACACTTATATACATATAATGTATATGTGGGTTTCTTTTATTACATATACATAGCTCTAATGTATAAATGAATTTCTATTTTTGCATATACATAGATCTAATGTATAAATGAATTTCTATTTTTGCATATACATAGATCTAATGTATATAAGCTTAGGAAATGTTATATTATGTATTTTGAATTAACAAAAACCATTACATATGTTTATTTATCTGTCAGATCTAGTACATATACATCATTTATTGACAATACAACTTAGTTTTATACTGTTATATATGTTTGACAACAATATAGTATCCATTAATGTTAATTATGTATTAGTTTTGGATTATTTGTTTGTTGACATGGTTTCTGATTTGATTTTTGTCACTTAACTGTAGCATATTGATGTTATATTCTACCACCTGCGCAAGAAGTCAAAACAGCAATATGAGTAACAATACAGATACACTGCCGTGAATTGCTTGTTTAAAACATATATAGACAAGACATACCGTAGGTATTACCCAGATGCTGCTGACAAGGAATTTTCTACTCAGGAGGACTATGCACAATCAAGTATTGTTGCCCGTCATGAGGAATCAATAACCAATATTATCAAAGGATTCAATATCGTTGTTGGTTCTCCCTGGCATTTGGTTGATGATGTTTTTGTACCGGTAAATTGCGATGGGAAATTTCATTGGGTTTCGGTTGTTATCGCACTCAAGGAAAGATGCATACGGGTTTATGATTCAATGATGACATCAAGACATAGAGAACAATCACCTGAGATACATAAGTTGGCTATGATGTTGCCAACTTACTTGTCTGACAGTGAATTTCTTGAAAAAACAGAACGTACGGTGTGGTCTGATCTGGAAGCATCTAAGAATAAAATGGATCAAGGTGTCCAGTCTGTGAAACAACATCCTTTTGATATTCAGTATGTTCAAAACATTGCTCGGGAATCAAGTGATAGTCTGTAAGTATTACTCTTTACTCTTTACAATGCACACACATTTATACCGTTGCTGATTTTTTTTTTTACACTTTAATATTCAGGGACTGTGGAGTCTTTGTAGCTGGTTATTCTGAGTATTTGAGTGAAGGGCTGTCAATTCCTTCATCCAAATTTGAAGAAGAATATCATCGCTTGAGATACACCACACTTTTATGGAATTACGGAGTTGTCAAGGCTAGGATAAGTTATATTAGCGACAATGAAGATCCTCCAAGACCAAGTCCCAATTATATTGCACCACTCGATGAATCAGCGATTGTTAGAATTGAGTAGAAATTTCTTAATGTTATGATTTGAACAAAGTACTTTTTTGGCTACTGTGTTAGCAAATACTTAACAAGACATGTCTTGAATCTTTCGTTTCGTGTATTTATTTTGTGTTTTGGACAAAATTTCTATAATATATTAACTTGGCACATTCTCTCATTACAGTGAAAACTTATCTATGCAGTATATACGTTAACTTGTACCTTGAAAATTATATAAAATACTACAGTAAAATATACACAGCAATGTATATGTCATCTTATACATGTTAATACATATAATACATTGCAAACCTGTATTTTGTTATATCTTATTCACTCCAATGTACATGTAATCTTACAGTGATATATATTCATAGCAATGTATATGATATCATTTACATTCCAATGTATATGATTACATAGTAATGTAAGATTACATATATAATGTTATACACACAAGATGTATTATGCATTACTATGTAATTGCATGTAAGATTACATATATAATGTTTTATATTTGTATATGTTTTGATATTAATAGTAATGTATATGATTATATAAGAGGTCATATACATTAATAAATTACCTTCAAATTCATAAAACTGTTATGTATATGATAGCCAATTACATAATTATGAATATTAGTCAATAACAATTTATCTGAGTAGCAATGTCTAAGCTATCATTTACATTGCAGTGTATATGATTACACACAAGATATCTTATACATTACTGGATAGTTGAATGTAATATTACATATACAATCTTTTGTATTTGTATATGTTTTGTTATTCATTTTAATGTATAAGATTATATAAGAGGCCCTATACATTAATGATTATCCTCCAAATTCATAAAATTGATATGTATAGGATTGTTAATTACACAATTATGAATATTAGTCAACAACAATTTATCTGAATAACAATGTATAGGATTACATATTCAAAAATATCACATATATTTATGATTTTTACAGATTTCGGTATGATGTTAATTATAGGATGGAAAACTAAATAATTATGAACCACGATAAATACACAGTTAAGTAGCAGTGCACTATCAGTTGCTGTGTTAATTTCTCATGGAGGCATGTACACGTTTTCTGCAATATACATAGTTAAATTGCAGTAAACAGTAAGGGCATAACACTAAAACATAATTCCATTAGAGAAACTGATAGCTTTCAATTATTGTTAAAGAAGTTTTAACACTACTCAAAATATAAAAAAAATCATCATCATGAACCAACAACTTATTCTTCAGAACAGATATGTTTACGACATCACAAATGTCAATTATCCTTTGAAAAAAAATCACAACTCCGTTTGTTGTGACCTGCACGACCGCATCTGCCACAACGATTTGTACTTGATGACAGAGTTTCACTGGACTTCTTATGCCTTCCTTTCTTCGGCCTTCCCGGTGGTCTACGATATTTGGATGGTACGACAACTTTCTCTTCAACACATTTAGGCACCTGTCAATCCTTCATATCGGGCATCGGAATAATAGGAATTTCATACGTCCTGACTATTATTGCAGGCTTATAGTAATCTGAGCAGTAGGGACCCATATCAACTATATTTTTGCTCTTTAAAACTGCAATTGCGTGAGGACACGGTATCTCATCAAGTTGAAACTGTCCACAGTTGCAAGATTGTTTCTCAAGGTCCACAATGTACCTTCTACCAGATTCGTATACATCATACACATATTCTGATAATGGCTTAACCTACGATAAATAGAAGAAGTCATAAATCTGATACATACATATAAATTTTATTCATAGGAATTAGCATAATACTAAAATATATAGAAAGAAATATATGTATAACATACCGTCATGCGAGAAGATTTTGCTCCGTTAAGAGTTAGAATTTCTTCAAACCTTCTCCCTAATTTAGTGTATGTATACGATGCTATTTCTCTATTTTTGCAGTTCCATGACCCAAACAAAATTCTTGCTTCTTCCAGAAAACCTAAAATAGGAAGTTCCCGTGCATCTACCAAGCAACCGTTGATACATTCGACTATATTAGATGTCATCATTCTACCTTTGTTTATAGGTGCATGAAATCTTGACCATTTTTCATAACCGGCTTCATATAGGTAATCCTTTACCCTGTGATCCACCTTACCCACCTTAGCCATAAGGTAATCAAAATCATCTTTTCTATAAGTCTTAGCCATAGAATAGTATAAGTCACTAAGTCTTGACTTGCTATTTTGAAAGTATCTACAAACATTTTTCCAGAGATGCCAAATGCAAGCAAAATGAGGGATATTGGGATACACGATGCTTACACTTTTGATAATGCTTTCATGTCAATCCGATACAACACACATGTTCTCACGTTCTCCATAAGCATCTCTAAACTGCTGAAAAAACCATGTCCATGAAGAGTTGTTCTCTGTATCTACCACACTATAAGCGATCGGCAGAATGCACTCTATGTCAGAAAAATTCATGTATGTAAATGAGTAACATATACATAAATGTCTTATCGTATAAGTAGATTACAGAACATATGAAAATTTAATGATATGAAATGTATTGCAACATATAGAGCTCTTGTCGGAAAAAAAAGTTTTTAAAAAAGACAAACATTAGTTTTCATACCTACACCATCTAGAGTGCTTGCCGACAGAAAAGTTCCTTTGTATGGTCCACTCAAATGAGCCCCATCCACCACAACTACTGGTCTGCAAAACTTGAAACCATTTATCATTGAATGTAGTGTTATAAACAAATACATGAATTCATTTTCTCCTGACTTATGCATCCTAATATGAGACTTAGGATACACAGTGTTTAGGATATGAATGTATCTCGGCATTTTTCTATAGCCATCAGTCGGTCCACCCCTTAGCATCTCAATAGCACATTCCTTAGCTCTCCATGCCTTCATATAGTTAATATCCACTCCATATACATCTTTCATTTCTTCAATTATGTCTCCTGGTGTGTGTTTTCTGTTATGATTAACCAACTTCGACGCGGTAAAGTTACTAACAAAGTTTGTCGTTGCTTGCAACTGTTTTAGAACTCTATCACTTATTAGAGATGTATGTTCGTTCTTGAATGTACGAACCATAAACACATCAGAATTATTCAGGCAAGAAGCTTTCATGATCCAATCACAATCCTCAGCTTCACTCCATTGTCATTACGAATCACCATTGATGATGAATTGCCTTCAACTGCGTATCGGATGTTCATTTTTTTCCTTGACTCCTCAATCTCTAATTCTGCCGCAATTGCCGAAATCAATTTTACATATGTAATATTTTCTGCAACAACAATTCCATCACTTTTGTATCTTTCATAAACTATTTCAGATTGCCAGACACCAGAATGCCTCAAGAGAATGGAGATATTCATCTTGTATAGGAACTGGAAAAAAAAAGAGCAAAACAAAAATCTAAAAAACAGAGCAAAGAGAAGTTGATAGTTTTTGATCGTAGGAATTTGGATGCTTTGAACAAAGGAAGATGATTTGGTAATTCAAAACTTCAAAATTTGAAGCTGTTACTGAATTCAAGGGATTCAACAAATAATAAATATCACGTTGATTGCGCTTAAATTATGTTAAAGTCATTTTTTCCCTTTTATATCGTTAATTAGTTTTGCAGTTATGTATATGTTAATGATGTATATGGTGATTTAGTTATGTATATGCCGCGTAAAGGTAAGGTATTTGATGTAATTTAGGCAAATATCGGGAGGGAGTGTAATTAGCTAGTAAACTACTGGTATTTATGTTATTTATACATAATTTCACCCACCTTTTTTTTTAGTTCTTTCTCCTTCACTACATTCCCTTTCACTTTTATTATATGATTTTTATTATGTTTCGTTTTTATACCACTTTGAATAGTTTTACGATTCTAGCTAAGTAAATAATCATTATTTTTCATTTTTACTGGTTTATTTAATTAAATAATCACTAAGTTTTTTTACTATTTTTAAATTCTTGGGATAAAATAAACTTTTTTCTCTTATGCATACTCAGAGACTAATCTATCGTTTGATGATAAATTTTGATCAAATTTTAAAAAAATATCTCCAAAGATTTGTTATTTTATGCGAAAAGGGCCTAAAATGCCCTTCATCTATTGAAAGTGGTGCAAAAATGCCCTCCATCCACCTATAGGCTCTATATTGCCTTTCACATCCACCTTTGGGCTACAAAATGCCCTTCACATCTACCTTTGGGCTTCAAATACCCTTTATTTAACATCCTCAATATTAAATAAATAAAAAATATTGTATTCAGCATAGTGTCGGCTCCTCTCTTTCAAGAAAAGACAAATCGCCTTAGGCCCCCTAAATTTGAGGGGCCTTATTTTTAGAAATAATAAATTATATATTTTATTAAAAATACTAAATAATATTTATAGAAAAAATAATTTTTTTATATAAAAAGAAATAATTATTAGAAGAAATTTGATATATCTAGAGTTCTTTGTTACAAGAAAGATTAAATGCATTAGTTATATTATTAATTAAAAAAAGAATTAGTAGAAGAAATTGATTATATAAAATTTATTTAACAACTTTGCATTTCAAGAAATTTAAAAAATAGACTTCACAAAAAAAATAATGTTTTTCTAAAAAATTTAAGGCCTCCGTTTGATTTTGGTCTTAGGCCCCTAGTGTGCTTGAGTTGTCCCCAATATAGCGTCATTGATATCATTTTAGAGAAAATTAGCTAGAAGCCTAGAATTACTAAAGACGGACAAAATCATCTACTGGTCTACTACAATTAATTTCTAAATCCCTTTTCATTTACATGCACTATACCATTGTAGTTCACAAGGCAAAACATCATTTCTTTTGTATGCTCCAACAGATTTCTAAAACTGAAGCTCTCATAATCAGGATCTCAGCTTGTAAGAATCATGTGGTGAGCATTGTTCTGTTCTAAGAACCATGACATGTTCGATGAGTGTACAACAAGTTTTTAGTTGTTCATCACATGAATTTCAACCCACAAAAAGTACTAGATCACATTAATTTCAAAGCAAGGCATTGTGGGTTAGGGTTTTTTTTAATTTTTTTAATTACTAAAATGCAGACCAATGGGAATGTGCCACTTCATTAATGATTTTATTTATTTATTTAATATTGAAGATGTTAAATAAATGGCATTTTGGAGCCCAAAAGTAGATGTGAAGGACATTTTGGAGCCCAAAGGTGAATGTGAAGGGCATTATAGAGCCAAAAGGTAGATGAAGGACATTTTTGCACCATTTTCAAGGTGAAGGGCATTTTAGGCCCTTTTCCCTAGTTTATGAAATTGATCAGATTTTAAAATTTTGATCTTTAAGCATTTTCAAGCTTTCAAAAAATTGTCTCGCAACTTTTTTAGATTTTTGGGACTTCCATTTACAAAACTTCCAACTAAAATTTTAATAATCTTTGAGAAATAATATCGTATCAGATTGGTCACTGATAGCATGAGCAGTGATGAAATACAAATATACATTTTAAATGTGATATTGTTTTGCTAATTATTGTTGACACCCAATTTCGTCCCTTCTTTCTACTAATTTATTCACTTGAGCTTCTAATTTATTAGTAAGTCAAGTATTTTGTATTTCATTACTATTTTCATTTGTTACTATTATTATCTATCTATAGTAAAACCTCTCTAAATTAATATTGTGGGGGCCTGAAATATTATTATTTTGTAGAGATATTATTTAATCGATAAATTAATATTTATTAATTTAAAAAATATTTTAGAGATTCAATGAAGGTTAATTTTGATTACATCAAAATCATTGTATCTTACTAATTTATGTCATATTTATTGAATTAATGTAAAAAATAAAATCATTATACATAAAGTACATTGTATCGACACTGCAAAATTTGTTTGGGGATAAAGCATCAAGGAATTTAAATGAACCCACTTGTGAAAATGATATTCATGAACTTAATGTCATGATTAATGATCTCGATTACCGCAGTAAAATGAATGTCGATAGCTTATTGGATTACCCGGGTGAAAATGATACATGTTCATAGGTCCAGAGCTTAGAAGAAATTATGGATACCATTGAAAAAAATAATGTTGATGATGAAGTTGGAGACAATACAATACATTTGGAACCATTTACGCGTAAGAAAACATTTATCACGTCTAGAACTCTTCACAATTTTTTGGTGCAGTTCGAGAAGACAATACCGAAACTTTTGGATGCAATAAGAAAAGTTAGAGATGAGCTTCAACTAGATTTATATTTTAACAAAAAACAAAAAAATACTATAATCGTATTTCACTAACTTGTCTTAGATGTTTTTGTAATTTTAAGAAATTATTAATTTATAATATTAATGGGACCATATATTTATATAGGGGTCTTTCGAAAATATATTATCTTATTATCTTATCGAAATTGATAATTTTTTACAGTGGCCCAAGTCGAGACCGGAGAAAAATATTATCTTAGAGAATTTATTAATTTACTAAATATTAATTTAGAGAGGTTTTACTGTAGTATCTTTTTTTTTTTTTTTTTTTTTTTTAGGTTTTAATCCTTAATTTTCTTTGGTTATTTTAAGAAGTTCAAAAGCCATGTCTTTTAATAATAATAATGCCCAAAAAATAAGTGGACCGTAAAAAATCATCAATTTTGAAGACTTTTCACTTCTCAACCTCATATTCTGAATCTGGATGACAATAAAGCTCCACCAATGACCAGCCATTTCGTTTTCATTTGTTTTGTTTTGCTTTCTTCCTTTTCTACTCCAAAATTAATTAGTACTTTTTTCGTCTCAATTTATGTGATGTAGTTTGATTTGACATGAAATTTTTTTTTAAAAAAAATTTGAAATTTGTGATCTAAAATAGGTTATAGATGTTTGTGTAGCTGTAAATCATTTCATTAAGGGTAAAGTGAGTATTTTAAAGTTAAATTATTACTACATATAAAAATGTGTCTTTTTTTTTAGACTGACAAAAAAAAAAAGTGTGTCGTATAAATTGGGACAGAGGGAGTACTACACTAAGCACGATCCTTTGATCTACTTCAAAGCATGGATTGCAGAAGTGGGAGCATGAATCATGGTTCTCGAGATAAGATTATGGTAATTATATAATAGATCTTTTTCACTTTTCCAGTTCAATGTTTTTCCCGTACAATTTTAGTTCATGATCGACTCCTGAATCAACAAAACATTTACCTTTATAAACTAAGCAGCAATTTCTTGTAATTGTTAATATTAGTGAATTTACTCTTTTTGCTCCATTAATTAGAAGTCTCGATTTTGAGTCATTGATATGAAGATATTCTTAATAGGGAGCGTTATCCCCGAAGGGGTCCTAACCCGCACACATTTGAATTTGTGGGGCTCCAACGGAAATACAGACACCAAATGAGACACTAATTATTATTTTTTTTAGCACATAAGCAATTATATTTTTGATCAAAGTAACACACACGAGTTTTAAGGACGCCTTCACTCTTCTCATTACATGAAAATTTTGGTGTATGTTTTTTCACTATGAGAAAAAAATTATTTTGGCCCCTGTAGTATAGCCTTATATTGGTTTTAGCCCCTGTGATACTTGATTTTCTATATTTAACCTTTAATTAATTAAAGTCAATCATTTTAGTCCTTATACTAACGGTGTCTACTCAGACAAACGATTTTATTAATGATGTTAAGGGTAATTATGGTATTTAAATAATATAATAACATTAATAATAATTTTTTTTTTGTCAGAATCCACGTGACTAACACATTTCACAATGAAATACTTCACTTTCCTATCCGACTTTACGAAGTGACTTTCTCTCTCATTTCTTTGCTTTTGGTCTCTCTCAAAATGACAGAAATCAACCAATTCTTGATGAAATTTTAAGGGTAAATTCATGGCGGAGCTCAAATTGGTGTGAGTTTTGCTCAAATTATGTCAAGTTTCGATTTTTTCCCTTCATTTCTTCAGTTCGAGCTAAAGGTATACTTTCTTTCCGTCCCTCTTTCATTATTATTTTCAGGCTTAGCTCAAGCTTTTGGGTTCTTGGATTCTATTATTTCTATATAATTTTTCGATTAAGCTCTACCATTATTGTTTATCTGAAGCTTTTCTTACAAAAAATTTGTCCATGGTAGCTCAAGTTTAAGGCAAGTAAAATTGATTTGATAGAGGGTATAGATCGACACCAATAACTATGGCACATCGTTGGTCCAGCCATCCTAAAATAATTTGTCCATGGTGGGTGCTTTTTGCAATCCTAAAATTCTGTTTAATCTCTAGAAATATTTCTCAGTTAACCTAGTGTCCACTGTGAAGTTCATTCTTTGCTAAATGTAAAATAAACAAGACTTTCTCAATCAGGGGTATAATTTATCGCAGAAGAACTGATTCTTTGGACTTGTACAACTCTTTTTCCTTGTTTCAATTTACTCAAATTCGTTGTTTTTAGAAGGATGATCTGTGAAGTTCATTTTTATGTTAATGACACCTATCTTCTTGGACTCTTTAAAAATGTCAACGAGTGAGTGTTGGATTCTCCAAAAGTAGTGTATTTTTGGAGAATTTGATACGGGTGCGGCACTGAAAATGAAGAGTCCGCACAACTTAGATAATAGATACTGGTGATAGAATAGTTCCCTGTTGTACTAATATAATAAGTCGCATTTTGTTACCAGTGTGTCATGGCTTCTTTGAGTGAATGCAACTTTCTCCAGTACTAGCTAGTGTCTGTTGGTGGTGTCTGAGACCATACATCCTGATCCCTATTTATATGGACTTCACTAAGGTATATTTTCCACGTTTATAGGAGTGCGTTTGTGTTTCTACTTTAGAAATATGATTTGTTTTGGGCAAGAATGAAACAAGAAGCTAAGATCAGGAATCAAAAATAACTATTTAAGTTGCATATAGTTTTAAAAGGGAAAACATAATCATCCATGAGCATGATTAACTTCAAAGTCACAAAGAAAGAACTACATCTGAAATCATTTACGAATTGTAATCGATTTTCTTCAACTTCTTTATTTAAGGAACATTTTTCTTCTTGGCCCGTGGGTCACTTCCCACTCTCTTGCTACTTTGAGAAAGTGCTTCTTGTAATCTTGACAGTGGGATGTATTGTTTTCCCATTTTCTCGATAAATAGTGACCTTGTACCTTCTCTAGAATGCTCACCAATTTCTTCTAAAATGAAAGCAGAACTCCTCAATTGTTCTTGCGGTACCCTTGGTTGGTTGAGTTGATTGACCTACAATATATAGAAGAATATAAATTCGCTAGTAAAGTTTGCTACAAGCAACATAAGTAGACATTAAGAAAGGTAGTTACTACTTGTTCAGCTATAAATGAGGATTTGGACTGCATTGATGTCGCACTCTTGTTAGTAGTGCCTGAAGCCTGCAATAAGAAAACATTTTAAATATTATTATCCTTGATGAAGAAAACCAATTTATTTGACTACTTACTTCTGTTGCATTACTAGGTGTAGAAGGGTCTTCCTTTTGGACTTGTTGCTGTTGAACTTCACAGTGGTTGTGCCCCATAAGAACAGGGCACTTTTTACTATTGTGTCCTAATTTTCCACATGATCCACACTTTTTTTCCTACCTTTTCTTGATGCTTTTGACAAGGTAAGGCCTCTGGAATCTGATTCTTTTTGAGTTGTCTCATCAATCCCTCTCTTTCTTAGTTTTTTTGGTCTACCTGGTTGTGTTTTGTATATGGGCGGTAATGGTGGTTCAGTCCTTGTTTTAGGCCATTGGTCTTTGTTCACAATTGACAAAATGGAAGGACTATAACTCTTCATGTACTGCTCAACTGTGTAGCATTCATGGACATACATTTCGGGCTCATCCTTCTTAACCCATATAGCTGCAATAGCATGATTACAAGGTATTCCTGTTAAGTCCCATCTCCTACAAGAGCAGGTCTTCTCCTTAAGATCAATAGAGAATAGTCTAAGATAGATGTCCTCAATTTGGTAGTGGAATTGGTCAGATTTAATGGCAATACATTCAACAGCCTTTACCTTATATTCCTCTAGCTTCATCTTGATCTTTGGACAGATTCTCTGGCAATACTTCATTATTTTATCTCTGTTCTTTTGAAGTCTGGAAATTATATAGATCCTAATTGATTCAAGCATTGTCCAAATACACCTATCTCTTACAAGTAGAAGTACACTGTTGAACGACTCGCACAAATTATTTAATAACACATCACATTTTGGGAAAGAAGAAAAAAAAGCCCTTGACCAGTGAATAGGAGGTTCATTAATAAATCATTCAGGGGTTTTTGGATCTAATTTTGCCATCTCTTTCATATGCTTGGAGAATTCTGGTTCTGTAGTTGCCATGGCAGCTTTCTATAAGATATCCTTTAGTGCTTGTCCTCCAAAACCTTCAGTCTTGAAATTATCGTGCAAATGCCTCACACAAAATCTATGCGCAACATCTGGCATTATATCATCAAATGCTGGAATTAAACCTTTTTGTTTGTCAGAAATGAAAGTCAATGCAAAAGGATTTTGTGAAATTCCTAGGTCTTCATCAAGAATTCGAAGAAACCAACTCCATGTTTCCTTTCGTTCACCCTCCACTATCGCAAATGCAATAGGATACAAGCTGTTGTTTCCATCAATGCCTACTGCTGTGAATAGTTGCCCCCTCTTTTGGTGCCCTTTCAAATGACATCCATCAACCCCTATTATAGGTCAACATCCGGCTAAGAACCCCTGTTTGCAAGCTGCAAAACATACCTAGAGTCTTAAAAATCTTTTTCTACCATTGATTATTGTTTCTGGATTTTCGTCCAACTTTATGATACATGTAGTCCCTGGATTACTCCTCCTTAGCTCAGCACAATAATCCACAACATATCAACTTGCTCTTCTTTAGTCCCTGTAATTAGATCCAATGCCTTCTTCTTTGCCATATGAGCTTGATTTCGAGTGATGGTACAATTATGAGCCCTCATCACATGACTTTGAAATTCTTTCACTCCCCAGCTTGGATTAATTCTAAATTCTTCTACGTACTTCTTAGCTAAAAATCCAAAGTCAATAGTCTTGTTATCTCTTTGATTGCCACAGGAATGGTCAGGGCCTATTGTCTTGATCGTGAAAGGTTCATCTTGATTAACCTTTGATGCAAATATGAACCACTTGCAATTTGACACCTTGCAAATTGCCCTGGATCTCATACTTTCGTTCTTTTTGAACTTGATATCTTTTTTTTGTAACACAACATGTACCTCAACTGCCTACTTGAATTCTTTGCTATTACTGAAAATCATATTAAGCGCAAACTTAAATTTTGGATCCTCCAAATCCCTAGTTGTATTAAAAACAGTGGATCTTTTAAGATTTTCATCATCAGAATCTCCATGTAAACTCATTAATTCCTCATCTGATGTAGCACAGTCATCTTCTTGAGCATCGCTGTGAAACATATCCAGCATGTTCGAGGCAACTCTAAGATCCACAGTTTTTTCTTTATCTTGGTTATCTCTAGTTTTCCCATTCAAACCAATCCATTCTACAGTAGAGTCGATAGTTTTATCAAAAATCATATCATCTTCTTCTAAGGAATAATCAGAGTCATGAAATGACTCACATTCTTAATTTGTGGCATCACTCTCATCACTTTTCTCCATTACATCCACATCT
Organism: Capsicum rhomboideum; assembly: GCA_031232105.1. Lineage (NCBI taxonomy): Eukaryota > Viridiplantae > Streptophyta > Magnoliopsida > Solanales > Solanaceae > Capsicum > Capsicum rhomboideum. Next base: position 39,895,929 of record CP124716.1, read on the forward strand.
ACCAAACCTTCTTCGCCTTGTAGTGGGCCACCCTCGGAATCAACCACATCATAGTTCCATTGGTCCTCATCCGTGTGCTCAACAAATATTTCCACTTCTCTATTGTCAGGTATTTCATAGACAAGTTTATATATATCTAAATCAGTTGCTAAATGTCTTATACTTGTCTCAAAATAAGGCCCAAACTTGAGCCAAAATTTCACTTTTCTATTATTGACTTTCAACTTTTTCATGCACTGTCTCATTTGAATGATGGAATTTTCATCTCCCTTGCAATAGTCATAATAAGCTATCTGTCCATCAACATAGTTCATCACTGGATCAAAAACCCACCAACCATTATAATGTAGTTTAATGGTGTACATATCTGAATCTTCACCTTCATCTGTCATGCAAAAAAAAAGTAGGATCTATTAGTGTTATTATAACAAATAACTCCAATAGAAAATTTAAATGATACTAATCCAATGCAAAAATATGTAACCAATTTTAGAGTTAATTATTTTTAATTAGCTTTGAAAAGTTTCGCGCTCAAATAATTGATATTGTCTTCAGCTAAATCGTAGAGTAAATAATCCACTAATGGAATTATACTGGCAATTTATAGGCGAAGAATTAAAGGTAAGTGTAGACAAATTTTGAGGTTAATTTCTCTTTTTCTCGTGTTATTGACGTATAATATGATTTATATGTAGTATATAATGACAATTGATGAGGACACATCTATTTTTTGCCTGAATCTTTGTTAGAGTGGTGGGAATTTATTACCAGTTTTCATTTTCATATATTGATTGCTACACATGCATTAGACATTTGTAATTGGCTATCCATCATGCACTAAGTACATCTTCTTTTTTTCTGCCATGGTTGAAGATATGGGATTTAGCAAGTGGAAGACTGAAGCTCACTTTAACAGGGAAGATTGAACAAGTCTGAGGTTTGTTCTCTAGAACTTTTAGTTGTTCAGATATACGATCAAATATTATAACTTGTCTGAGGATAATGAGTTCTAATCGAGATATGAACCAGTGACAATATGAGTCTCCTTGCAGGCCTTGCTGTTAGCAATAAATACACATACATGTTCTCAGCCGATGCTGATAAAATTTGTATGGACTGCGTTTCATTCTATCCACCCCACACCCCAGTTTTGTGGGATTACATTGGGTATGTCTTTTGTGGTATATTTGTAAAAGATATGAAGTTATATCTCACCAAAATATAATTAAACCCAACATGCTTATAACAGTAACAATATACCCATAATATAATCTAGAATATCTTTTGGAAAATAATGGATTATATAGAATCCCACAAAATTCTATTGCTGCATTAGTTCTTGTAACTAAAATTTACTCAAAAATTGCCATATGATCTCTTTTTTATCAATCAACATTAAAGGTTTAGCTTACTTAAATTGATCGAGTACTTACATATTGGCATGAATTGTTGCCGATTCGTGTTACGGAGTTCCATTGTCAAACTGAATGATTTGTTTCTCTTTAACAGGTGCACTGAGTTGCTTTATGTGCAGTTGAAGGAGTTCGCTAAATTGTATTCGCACATAAAAAGGGAGGCAACTACAGAGAGTAATTGTTCATGAACGAACAAATAGAAAGATTCACTCGATCATCCGTGTATTTAGGATTAACATCAAAATGGAAGAAGAGAGGAGGCCTGGATATGGTTGTATATGATAAAAGATGATATGGAACGATTTGTAACTTGTTCGTATGTTTTAGGTTTTGTACTCCGTATAAAAGTGTTCCTCCTTAAATACCATAATTACCCTTGACAGAAGTAACAAATTCGTTTGTTTTGGTAGTCACCATTAGTATAAGGACTAAAATGATTGACTTTGATTAATTAAAGGTTAAATATGAAAAGTCAGGTATCACAGCTAAAACCAACATAAGGTTATAACACAGGGACCAAAACAATTTTTTTCTCTTTCACTATCTATTAACAAAGAAACTTTCTGTCTTCTCTATTAGTTTTATTGTTTTTAGTATTATATTTATATTTATAAATATTGATGATTAATGAACGTTGGAAACAAAGAGATCTGAGATATTTTACAATGTTATTAATTGTTAATTAAATAGATAGCCATGGTACTCCCTAATTCTAATAATGTACGAATAACCCTTTTATGTATGTTTTTCCCACATTGATTTTATTTTATGATCTTATAGCTAAAAGTTTATGATAATCAGATACTTTTACATTTTAAAGACAGTTTAGGCTTAATAAGGAACCTCCGAAAATAAACTTAATAATTTGCTAATTCCGATATGTTTGGTACTTTCTTCTTCTTCTAATAGTGCGAATTTCATTTTGTAGGAAAAATGAGTTTATCCAAAATAAAAAATGAGAAGAAAGTAAAATTGGAAAAAGGGATTTGCGGAAGCTAAAATTGGAAAAAGGGATTTGCGGAAGCCTTTGCTTAAACCAATATTGCATTTTGGAAGTTGGGAGGCGAGATTTGAGGCAGTCCAATGTGATGGGTTGGTACTGTAATACCCCTCCTGATCATTTTCTGCTTCTCTACATTATTTCAGCGTTTAGAGCTTTTTCATAACTGCCCCAAGTCATTTATGACTTGCTGGAACTGACAGTTCGATTACCGGGCAGTTCGTTTGGTTTTTAGGGTCTTCTCCCTGTTTTGAAATCGTCGCTTTTCAAATTTGGCTAATGGGCCTAAACATCAGGTAGACGGCCTCGTATGCCAATTCTGACAGTTTCATCAGCTCCGGAACTTCGATTTTAAGCTAGGGGGACCTTTGGTTCGGATCCCGAGGCTTCCGGACTCATTTTGAGCTATTGGGTGGAAATTGGTTAAAACGACCATTTGGGTGTGGGAACCACATTTCATCGAAATGACCTTGGATGAAAATTTTGATTGCGCCGTTGAGTTTGAAATATCGAATTTGATAGGGTAACATAGTTTGTTTGCGTTCATGGGTTCCGAAAATCTCGAGGGCCCGTTGGAAACTTGGCAAAATATTGCCAAGTGCTGATGCTGTTTCAGCTGGTGCAACCGCTTAAGCGGGCCTTTGACCGCTTAAGCAGAAGCCGCTTTAGCGGCTTGGACATAGCTTTAGCGGCTAGGGCCTTAGACCCGCATGTTCACTTAAGCGGAGGCTTGTCCACTTTAGTGGGGTGTGCTTAAGCACCCGACCACTTTAGTGAAAGTCAACCCCGGGTCATGGAGCGCTTAAGCACTGGTGGGGGCGCTTTAGCGGTGATCGCTTAAGCGGCACCTGCAAGGCATTTAATCCCCTTTTCACCCATTTTCTTTCAGTTTTCTTTAAGTGTTAGAGCATTTAAGCTCTAGAGAGATAGTGGGAGAGAAGAGACGATTCTTGGGTATTCAAGGGGGCTTGGAGAGTTCGTTAACATCATTTTCCTCGTCTAAATCCTTGTAAGTTCTGTCTAATTTCTTGGTAAATTCTCCATTTAGACCCAAAACCCTAGCTAGCTTTGTGGGTTGATTTTGGGTGTTGTAATGCTCGAAATTCACCCATTATTGAGGGTAAATGATCCTTGAGCCTTGAGGACGTTTTGACTGTTTCAATTTGTTAATTCGTAAGCGGATCGGCCCCATATGGGATTTTCAGTTCGATTTGGACCCGATGCATTTATATGCAATATGGGTATTGTTGTTCTTGTATTGATGAGTAGAGTGTTATTTTGATAGCGTGGCATCGTGCGAAGGCTTCTCGGAAGGGAAAACCCCCACTTTAGCAGATTTTATCGAGCTTTCTTTTGCGTCAAGGTAGGCCAGACTTACCTTACTTATAAATTGAGCTTAATTATAATATTAGTATGATATTATGCTAGTTTTGGGTTGGAGTTTACGGTTGGTTGCTTAGTTAGTAAAAGTTGGTTTATTTGGTTGATTTGTGGGCTGTTTCGAAGGTAGAATCGACTCAATTACCTATCCCTTAAGTGAATTGATGTTTTGAGGTTATTATATCGCACTTAACTCCTTGTAGATTTAGGAAGCCTTCTTTCGCAACTTATTCCTAAATCTTGAGCCTTAAACTACATAGAATATACCTAGTTTGGGGCTAGGTTAATGATCTCGAGCTTATTTAAAGACCGGTTTGAGTCCGACACATTCTATTGATTTATGTCCTTTCAAGATCGGTTCGAGTCCGGCACATTCTATTGATTTATGGCATTTAAAGACTGGTTTGAGTCCGGCACATTCTATTGATTTATGGCCTTCAAAGACCGGTTCGAGTCCGGCATATTCTATCTAATTATGGCACTGCTGGTGAGTTATGAGGAGGTAAATCCGGTTCAAGTCCGGTGTTTATGGGTTATTTCATGGTATTATGGTACCGGTTCGAGTCCGGTGAGTTGTGGTACAAAAGGGTTCATAAGCATGGTAGTAGTATATTTCCTTGATTGCATGCATCGGGTTTATGGGGGTTCGTTTGGATTAGTCCTCTCTTGTTTACATCTTCTGGGCTTATGGGGGCCTGGTTAGGTTATAAATAGTTTACCTAAAGTCCGGTATAGTGTAATTCGTTATTTATTTCTATATGTCGGAGCATGATCTCAGTGTTGCCCTTTTCCCTTGACTTTAGCTTACTTTCTCGCATTTTATTATGCTTTTATTATGATTTAACTCAGTCGGTCGATGATGTCTAATGAGTACCCGTTGCTTTGGTACTCATACTACACTTCTGCATCTTTTCTGGTGCAGATCCGAGTACTAGCCACCGTCGTTGATTTTTCAGCCAGCTATCTACAGGTCTCGGAGATAGGGTGAACTTTCAAAGCCGGAGCTGATCCCCTCTCCTTCCCCTATTTTTGGATGGTCTTTCATTTCGAGACTACATGTGTATTGATATTATTAATACTCTTATTCTTTTGCTAGTGACTCTTGTACCGACTTTACCAAGTCGTGAGATTTTTTTTTCTTCTCCTTCCTTTATTTAGCCCTACATTTTCGTAGTTATATTTATGGGCATGATTTGTATTATTTTTGGTATCCTTCCGTCATTGCGCCCATCACTTGTCGTTCCGGGCCAAGACTTGACTTACCTACTGGTGGGACATAGTAGGTGTTATCATGACTCAAAAATTAGGTCGTGACGGGTACTGCAAAATTTTTTATTCCATGCCTCATACAATCAACAAAAGTTGTATGAGGTTGTGTTATTTATGAGACATATGGCATTGTTGGGGTTCCCACCTGAGCTTTACTTCCCTTCTTTTCTCTTTCCTCTTTCTTGTTCATTTCCAATTCTCGTCGAACACTATTTGCTTTTGATTTTTTTTTTTTAAAATCTTTTTATAAAGCAAATGGAAATAAGACAAAGTTTCAGAGTGTACAATCAGCCACAAATTAGAAGTTACTTTAGTCGGTGAACTAGCTAAATAAAAAATAAAATTATTGCTTTTCGATTTTTTTTTGTATATATATATATACTAGGCTTTGCCTCTACCTTCAATGATCGAGAAGTGCCACAAAAAGAACCATGAAGTTAGAGAGATCGCTTGCTGGAAAATTATGTTCAGAGATGTTGGATGATTTGTTGATAGTACAACTGCTGTCTGTTACTTACTTCAGCTTTAGGAAGACGGTAAGGATATCTTTCGTCTTTTCATGAAGTTCATATCCAATTATATATCTATGATAAGGGAGGCGAGACTGAGATGATTCAGACATTTGAAGAGGAGATGTACATATGCATGCCTAGGTGTAACATGTTGACTATAGTGGATATATAAAGATCGAGAGGTATTAGAGAGAGCTGATTAAGCATGATATATATGACATATTTGCTGCTTATCGAGGACATACCGCTGGATAGGAGGGTATGATGGGCTAGGATTAGGATAGACGTAGCTAGTAGGTTAGTTTTCCCTATATATTTATCTTAGTCTTCGGTTTTATTTCCCGTTGTTTTCTTTGCTTCATTTATGTGATCTCCTTTGTTGTTTTGCTATTGTTCTTCTTCTTTATCTTTAGCATGATTTCTTCGTTTTTGTATTTTCTTTCTATACTTAAATTTGACATGTTTTACTTGAGCTGAGAATCTATAAAAAACTGTCTTTCTACCTTCATAAGATAGAAATAAATTAAAGATGCGTACACATCATCCTTTCTACACCCCACTTATGGGATTCCACTTGAAGTTGTTTTTGTAGTGATTCGTCCTTCTCCTCGGGGGTGTGATGCAAAAGGCCCAAAAGCTGATTTGGGATTCAGCTCGAGGTCGGCATAAGATAAGATTGACATAAAGGTATGTAAAAGAGATTGGTGTGCTTGGCAAGAAATCGTTAATAGAAACTTCTCCCGCTAAAATATCCTTCAAAGTTATTTATAAAATTAGAGTTACTAATACCTAAGGAAAAAACCTATATTATCCACGCATATATCAGTTTGATACTTTTATTTTATTCATCTTAGGTTTTGCCTTTAATGTTTGGGCTGGCAATTAATACCGCTTCCTATTCCATTCATCAATTTGTAAATACAAAAAGAAAAGGGCGACGACATATATAGGACCATATGTACGTACCTCCCAAAAACTTATTGTAGTCTGTTATATACAATCACTAAAAAAGAACGAGACTTACTATATATGACCTCTTTCTCAAACTAATTTATTTAATTCAATAAGTGACAAGAAAATCAACCTTTTCAAATCTTCTCTTTGTAATGAATGGATCTTAGATTCAACCCACCAGCTAGCTCACGAAAGAAGGATTGTCCAAGTCCAATAAGTAAACCACCAGTTCATTCTTCAAATTAATATGAGACTTTCACCCACTCTAACACTTTTATGCTAAGCATTTGTCTTTTTTTTTTCCTTCTTATGTTAAATTATACGCATTTGTGTATATCTGACGGTCTGAAGTTGATTTAAAACAAATAAACTTGCAAATATTTAGACATTTTGATTATAACTTAAATAGGCTATCTATCTATCTATCTATCTATCTATCTATCTATCTATCTATCTATCTATCTATCTATCTATATATTTAATTGTGTACGATAACAAATATGAGTGTAGGACTGTTCACAGTTTGGATAAAAATCGATCGAAATTGAAATCGAAAATCGAACCAATCGATTAAATAGACAGATTTTAATGAAAAAAGTGAAATTTTGTGGTGTTTGGCCATAAAATTTATTTCATTAAAGTGAATTTTTTTTCCGAAAAAGTGAAAACAAGTTTTCGCTTTTTTCACTTCTACTTCTCTCACAAAAAGTCAAAAAGAACTATAATTTTTTTCATGGCCAAACATAACTCCAACTTCAACTTCAACTCCAAAAAATTTAATTTTCATGGCAAACGCCTACTTCTTCTTTTTAAATTTGCTAATCTTATTATCTCCTTTTTGTTCTTCTTCGTCATCAAGAACAGTGTGCATTTTCAATGAACCACTGTGATTTATTCTATGCTCACATTCTGATTTTGGGCATTTTTTTGAACTTTCTTCGATTTGAATTCGTGGTTTTTTTTAATTTACCATAATTTCACTATCAAGATTTCTTCTTTTTGATCATTTTGCTGATTTCATTTTCTTCGCCTCTATTTCTTCTTCAAGAACAATGGGTTTCACTAATGGAGCTGCTTGAAAATCTCTGACATTTTGTTTTGTTTGCTCAACGAGTTTAATTTCAGAAAGAGTTAAAGCGATAAATATCTATGTTTTTCGATTTCACCTTTTCCGACTTCTTCTTCTCCAGTGATAATTTTCACCATGATTAGACCCCTCTTGAAGCTATGAATAACTTTATTTAGTTTTTACCATGGTGGAATTTTTAGTCCACATGGAGTGCCACGTGGCAATTTTTTTTTTTTTTTAAAAAAAAAAAGAAGAGAAAGTGTAGTATACACACCATTACATATTATTTGAGGTGTTTCTCAAATTAAAGAGTGATAGTTAGGTATGAAACTCACACTTATGAAAATAAAAAAAAGAAAATAATTTAAGTGTGTTTTTCATACTTCACTCATATATGTATTATAATTATATATAAGTTTTATGAATGATTTTAGATATTCTATATATGTTTTCATCGAAATTTATTTATAATTTAAATATCTTGTATTAGACTATGTCATGTTACTGTTTAGCATTGTAATATCTGGATTTTTTTAATTTTAAATGAATTGTTGTCTTTTATTTTAATCAAACCAAACTGATGACAAACAAATCGATAAATATGCATTATATTTGGTTTGGTTTGGTCTTAGTAACTTAAAAACTGACTATATTGATTTGATTTTCATTATGATCAATAATAGATCCAAATCGACCTATGAACACCCTACATGGATGTGTTGGGGGCACGTTAGTTACTTCTATTTCTTCTCACACTTAACTCGAAATCAAATTATGTTAAAGTTTAATTAATTGTTATACCACATTTTAACCGAGGTCAAAATAGTGTACAATATATTGAATACTTCTAAATTAATTAAGGAAGTCGTCACCTAATTATTTTTAAGGTAAATTTGGACACCTAAAATAACTAAAGTGATTGTCTAAAATTAACTCTGTTTTAAGGTCTACTAACCAATTAGAGATTCTAAGGTAAGAGTTCAATTAATCCTAAAGGGAAGATATCCAGCATTTTAAAGAATCCGCTAACTTACAGTTGACCGGCCAAATTTAGATAATAAAAAGGCTATGCGTAAAGATGAAAGAAAATGCCAAGTGTCAAGTAACTTAAAAAATCAGTACTTGGAAAACACTTATAAAATACTTGTTGAAAACAAAATTGAAACTAAAATAGTTGTGAAAACATTATTTATTCGTGATTGAAAAAGAGAAAAAGGAGCAACTTAAGTTGATAAATGTTTCTGGTTCCAATAACACTAATAATGAAAATTGATTTTTTTAAACAAAGTTGAATAAAACCCAAAAAGTGTGTTACAGCTTTGAAAAAAATAACCGACGCTATTCATTTTAGTTGCTAAAAAAAATTGTTTGTTTGACTCACAAAAATCCATTATAGCTAATTTACGAAATGGATTACATTAGGTTTTGACATTCAAATACTTAACTCTAGAAATTCAAGTATTCTAAGGTTGTGATCTAAAAAAACAAAGATTTGAATAGAGACTTGGACACAAGGTAAAATTTGAAGCTCATGAATCCAATTTGGTAAGAAATCATTTTTCGACTCGAAAATGTACCATATGATTTGAGTAAAATTAAATGATTAAGTCATTAAACTAATAAATTAAGAGGCCAATACATAGATATTTTACTTCCAAACAACCAAAACCCAATCTTATATCTATGGTCAGTAACTTCCAGATACTTCAAACGTCAAACAAAGTAAACACACAAGTATTCAAGGTGAAACAAGTCAAAACAAACACACAAATGTTCAAAGTGAAAACAAAAGGAAAGAAAGTTATCAAGTATGACGTTAGGAATAAGCAACTAAAGGAAGAGTATAGCTGAATGTTTTGTCACTTCCTCTCGCCTCTCTTTGCGATTTCTATTCGGATGGAGTCTCTAGGGAGCGAGGGACGCTAGTCAAAATGTATATGCACGTTTCAAGTTTTGCAGTGGCGTCGAGTCTTGTAGTGGGACTCTTTGAATCCGGTGTTCATGTAAAAAGAAGAAAAGGATAAGATTAGAAAAAATAGGTAGATTCAAGATCTATGAAAATGGAACACATGATACAAGAAACAATATTATCTTCTAGCTTTGTAAGGCAACCGTAAAATCTAAGCATTCTCATTTTTCCCGATAGACTACCAGTACTCCATAGTCCATATTACAAATATTTTAAGATGTTATCTACCTAAAACTAAAAGAAAAAGAAACAAGGTACAACAACAACAATATGCCTCATGCTTCTTCATGGTCCTAGCTTCTACAAGTTACGGTAAACGCCTTATATTTATAGTCCCTAAACAAAATCAATATTCCAACCAAAATATATACCGTGAGTCGTGAGCAGTAATGAACATAAAATGTTTCTTTTAGACAATACATATGAGTATGAAATCTGAAACATGGGAGTTAATATTAAATGACGTTTCAATAATTTACTAAATATAATCCAAAATATTTAAAGATAACAATTCACATAAGCATGGTAATTACAATAAGCAGATATGTAAATCGAGTATCATTATTATTAGAGAGAGCGTTGTCAGGTCATTTCTCCACATACATCACGCAACAAACCACTTTCGATTTAAAGATATGAAATTTTATAATATGCTTGACAAGCTGATGTGTCGACAAGAAGCAATATCAAGAGCAAAAGACCTGAATATCTATTTTTTATGACATCTAAATCTCAAAACGAAAGAAAACAAACATCATTTCCACAATACAAATTAAGACATGAATAAGTTTAAAACACACAAAAAAAATCAAAATGAAAAGACGGAACCACTGACCTTGTTGGGTGCAGTGAACTAGGGCATGAATCTCATCTACTCGAACAGAAACAAAGAGAAGCTCTGGCCGGCAAAGAACAAAAACTTTTCAAGCGTAAGAAGAGGAGGGAACAATAATTTTGAGATGTAGTAGTGATGACTAAAAATGGTAAAGGCTCTCCCAAAGAGCCCCAAAATGCTGGTATTTATAAGGCGAAAATTAGGATTAGAATTTCAAAGGCTGAGGATTACCCAAATTGTGAAGATTTTCTTCTGGTCCTTTGAAATTTTGACCAGTGAAGCATAAAATATGGAAGACAACAAATGGGTCTTCTGAACTATGAAGAAAATCGAGGAGAGAGAGTCTGGACAAATTTCAGACGTGGGGTAAGGATAAAGGAGCGCTGGAATTGAGGTAAAATATTCAGTAGGGATTTGATCATTGAAAATTAAATTTTTTAGAGTTGGAGTTATGTTTAAAATAAATTAAATTTTTTTTTGACTTTTTGGTAGAGAAGTAAGAGTAAGAAAAGTGAAAACAAGTAACAAGTAAAATTTATTTTAATTTTTTCGGAAATTTTTTTTACTTTAATGAAATAAATTTTATGGTCAAACATACTTATTTTCACTAAAATGAAATAAATTTTCAAAAAAAAGTGAATTTTTTTTTTATGATCAAACGCGTCCTCAATATAGTAATTAATTGAATAATTTTTGGGATCCTAAAGAAGATATGTCTTATACCTAGAAGCAGAGCCGAATCTAGAATTTGGAGCTTACGGGTGTCAAGCAGACGCAACATTGAGCTTCGGTTTCGCAAAGTACATAAAGTATAATTTTTTAAACAATACTATTAATATTATAAATATACATCATTCATTTATAATTATTTTCGATGAGTTTTCATATTTTAAAAACGTTCAATGATGACATCATTACTTACATTTGTAAATACATCACGCTCTATGTAACAAACTAGACAGTTATTTAAATATTGACCACCAATATTAATTCATACTTCATTTTTTATCTGCTTCATGGATGAGAATGCTCTTTTTTACTTCATAATTTTTTTCCTCTTTATCAGTATACCCTCCATTTTTAAATAAGTGTAGTTTTAACATCTTCATGTTGTTCCTAAATAAGTAGTATTTTAGATAATCAAGAAAAAATTAGTGGTGTTATTTCAATTTTACTTTTTTTAAAAAAATAAATAAATAATGCTTTATATAACCAAGAAACTAACAAGGAATTACATATTTTTCAAGATATTTATTAAGGATAAGTTAATAGAAACATTCATTGATTTTTTTAAAAAGAGTAATTTTTTAAGGGGTATACTCAAACTAAAAATATCACTTATTTAAAGACAGCGAGAATAATGCTTTATTAATGAAGTTATGAAAATGAAACAGTAAGTAAAAACCCTTCGTAAATAGAAAGGAATCATCCTCCTTACCTATATAAGTGATAACTTTTGGACAAAGATAATAAATTAAATTAGTTGACAATAATTCTACTAATTAATGTTAAGTCAACTAAACTGAAGAATAAGAAAGGAAAAAAAAAGAGAGGAAGAGACTGTACGCTATTTGAAGCTGCAAGTTCAAATTAATAAAAAGTATTAGAACCTGGGCAGGTTTGATCCCGCATCAGCTGGGTGAAATTCTCGACCTTTGCCAGTGGCACCGCATTAGCTTTGGTTCTATGGGTGCCACTTTAATAAATAATCTATATCTGCTATGTATATATCTATATACATATAAAATTTCTACGGAAGTTTGCGGGTGCCGTGGCACCCCCACCGGCCTTAATAGATCCGCCCCTGCCTAGAAGAATAGATTGGGTTGCTGAAACAAATAGAAAAATGGGCCTTGGTTGGGGCTTCAAATTGGTCCAGAATTGTGTCAAGAAAAAAAAGGCTAATCTTAAACAGATTTGGGTTGCATTTTGGTGGTCTTTCCTTCTTCAAATTAGTTCTTTTGAGCTTCTTATCTAATAATTAGTGTAATATAGAGTAAACGACGACAATTAAGAGTTACATAAAAAAATTAAAGTGTGTATGACTACCTTAATAAATATGAAACTTAAAATAGTAACGACGATTGATTTTAAAGAAAATAGTAATAAAGTAATAGCAGTAACGTTGATGATACATTAGTAATAATAGTATAAATACTAATAGTATATTAGATAGATAATAATAGTAATAAACAAAAATAGTAATGAAATACAAAATATTTGACTTACTAATAAATTAGAAGCTCAAGTGAATAAATTAGTAGAAAGAAGGGACAACAAAATTGGGTGTCAACAGCTGTCCCTCTTTGGCCGAAGAGAATAAAAGAGTTTTTGGACAAAGAAGTTGACTTAATAGCCAATTTTGTCCCAGCCAACAGATACAATTTTGAAAGGATTGGTTGATAAATGATGAAAAGACTACGATGGAACGTCTTGAGAATTATGACCGAACTCCAGTTTTGAGAGCCTACATATCTTGGGTTTTTCGAGAATCAAGTCATATGTTGTTCAAGAATGGAAGGTATGTTTATAGCCCCCTAATTATAAATGTGATCGACAACACACCCGAAAATGCCAATATAAATATTTTTAAAAAATTTAATTACTAAAAGTTTGATTCTTTGGTGCACCGAAGAACCATTATCCTTAAATCAAACACCGAATCAAAGAACCGAACTACTGAAAGAAACCTAAAACCGAACCAAAGAATAGAAAAACCAAAACAGAAAAACTTAACTAATTCAGTTCGATTTGGTTTTTTGGTTCTCTAGTTCTTATACCCACCCCTATATGCATGTTAATTGTCTACTTGTTGCAATGCATGCTATTAAGTGTTAACTTTTGTTGGATAATTTTATAAGTTATTGATCACCTAAAATTAGATTCTGTAAAAAAGCTTGTTTTTAAGTGCAAGTGTGGTTGAATTGTCTCATTATGTGATTGTACATATTATGACATGGGTTGATATTATGAGATGAACCGTTAAAGGTCATCATCATAGAATTGGTGGATAGTAGGGAATATAAGGGTGGGGACGTAAGAATAAGGGTTGTATAACACTGGTTTGGGATAAGGGTGGGAGACACTAGATGTCTGGATTATTGGTACATAGACTAAGCTCGTCTCCTGCATGTCATGGATAGAGGGAATTTATAAGACCTATAGCATGTGTGTATACAGTATTGGTGAGTTTGATGTTTTTACGAGTGGATCCGATTATATTGTGGTTGTTATTTTGGTTCCTCGAGTGGATTCGGGTCATATTATTGTTGTTGTTTGGATCCATGAGTGGCCCGGGCTATTGGTATACTTGAATTAATTTGATATTGTTGAAGTGAAATAAAAGAGAAAATTGTGGCAAGTTGAGTTAGCTATTATAATTCATAGTTGTTGACTTGGTTAAATGTTTGTACTTGTTTTATGCTTTCCGATATACTTGATTAATTATTGAGAAAAGGCTAAGTGAAGGTGTAATTGCTAATTGTTACATGGTTGCTCTTGTTTACAAACTGTTGGTTATGTGTTCATATTTATTAAGTTGAGTCAGGCTATGACCCTACCGGTACATAGTGGCTTTATACTGATACTACCTATGCTCTTATTTTTGTTGAGTGCAGAGCATATTACAGTGGCTCAGATGAGACCTCAGTTGTAGATAATGACTGATTCTGACTCAAGGGTGAGCTTCATCTTCCTAGAAACCATGGTTTATCTTACACTATGTTCTTGTCCATTTGTTTCGGACACAAATAGTTTAGTTATTCTAGTTTTTCTGGGTTGTACCCACAAATTGTTTTGTTTAGATGTTTTGGTCTAAGGACTTTTTATTTCTGAGGGCTTTTAGATATTGACTTATTTTTCCTTGTTTTTTTTTTTTGAACTATTTGAAATATTATTTTGCTAATAAAATTATTTCATCTTAATTTAAATTTGTTAAGTGTTGGTGTTGGGTATTTGGGTTAGATGGTTCTCCCACTTGAGGGTTAGTATGGATTCCACTCGTGATGGGGTTTGGGTTGTGACAAGGTTGGTATTAGAGCCCTAGGTTCATTGATCTCATCGTACCAAAACAAGTCTAGTAGAGTCTTGCAGAATGATATAAAGACATCTGTACTTTTCTTTGAGATGTTATGGGACTAGAGGAAAATATCACATTCTTTTTTTTTTTGTGCTATTGTTGACACCCAATTTTGGCTCTCCTTTTTTCCTAAATTAATTTTTTCTATGCTTATGAGTCCCGGTGACTATGCCAAAATATTTTTCTTACTTTTTAAATTAATTTTGATAAATTTGGCGCCGGTAATGATTCTGAAAATATTATTTCCATTACTTATATATATATATATATATAGTAACTACTAATATCGTATCTTATAAAATTATTCGAAAAAAAATAATAATATTTCTTTATTTAATTTATTCTTTTCACCATTTTCCCAACAAAATATGAGAGTATTAAATTTTATCTCAAACTCCAAATAATTTTTTGATATACTATTACACGATTCTATTTAGTAGTTTCCTTTTATATTTATAATATAGTTATGCGCCTAAAATTATTTGAGGTACAATATATGTATTTAAAGTAATGCATATGTGTTCATACATATACATATATTTTGGAAAGTTAATTAGGACGAAGATAGCATCGCTAAATTAATTTAGTGAAAATGACAAGGAAAAATCAGATTTTTTGCATTAATTGGGCCGAATTAGCTCATTTTTTTCAGCTAATTCAGCCAATTTGCAGCCCAAATATACCTCTGACCCGGCCCAATCAACTAATAAAACCCCCTAATCCCTCATCCCCTTCACTTCATCACCTCCATCAGTAAACAACTCAACTAAAAAGACCCTCCATCGACAATCCACACCAAACTCCAACTACTCTCTGCGTCTCCCATCTCCTCCACCCCAAAAGTCTGCCGGATTTCACGCGTACAGAGTTCTGCTACCCTGTCAATCACCTCAACAGTGCCTTATCCTCACCCAAACGGCTAATTTCAACCTTCCACTGGCAAGAGAGATCTTGAAATCTCTTGAAAACGGCAAATACATTTCGAAATCTATGGATAAAGCTTGTCCACGTCTCTTATCTCGATTCCAACATCTCTTGGCTGAAGTCAAACATTCAAATCGAATCCCAGAGGTAAGATTTTTTTTTTTACCTCTACCTGTTCATCTTATCTTCTCTGTCTCCATGTCTATTCAGAAGTGATCTCCTATTTTATTATTTCCTTTTGAATTCGGGAGTCAATTTTTCAAACTAGTGGGGGCTTTTGATTTTTCACTATAAATAGGGCCTCAAATACCCTCAACAAACGAGGTTTGAAGGATCAAAAAATCATCTCCATAGCCTTAAGATTAAAGCTTTCAGTATTCTTGGTTCTTTTCGCTAAAAGCTCTTTCTTGTGTGCTCTGAAAAATCCGAATCTGTTCGGAGTGAATCGATAGCGGAGCTTGAAACTCGACACTTCAACGGCCTCAATCGCTGCCCTACAAAAGGTAAATCTATTCCGTCTTAGTTACGTTTCTGTTTGCTTTCGTAAATTCCTAAACGTGTGTCCAGTTATAGATGTTAGCCCTCTGATTTTCGGTGTGAAAATGTGAAGTAAAGATAATGTCATTCACATTATATTATTCGGTAGAATGTTCGCGACTTGTGAGTTAACTTGGGTAAATTTTATTTCGTCTCGTTACATTATATTTAGTTTTTTGATTCGGTGTTTGATTGAGTTTAGTTGTTCTTGTTTGACTGATTGTATATATGGATATGAAGTAACATGGTGTCTCGACGTTTGGTTTTATTCATGTTTGGCAGTATGTTTGCAAAATGTTCATCGTTCGCAAGCTAACTTGGGTAAAATATGAGTCTTCGAATGCAATTGGATGTTTTTGTTTCGCTGGCCGTAAATGTTAACTCAAAGTAATTAGTTCTTGGAATGTTTGTTTTATTTATACTTGGTGGTATGTTTGTAGAGTATTTATCACCTGGCAGCAGTTTAAAATAAGCTACATAAGGGTCCAAGTTTTTTTTTTTTTTAAATTTTAAAATTGAACATAGCTAACTGTTTAAAGGAAGTTGGACGTCGATTTGGAGGCTTTGAACATGGTCATAGTGGTTTGGCTTTGTCTTTGCAAGGTGCTGACAGCTATAATTTTAATGAAAAAGCATTCTAAAGTTTTAAAGACTCAAGTACGTCTAGTTGTCTATTATGGTATCCATGTTGTCTTTGTTCGAATTTTCGTACACGACAGTAGTTTTTCTTGGCATGTCACTGTTTATATTGTGCATTTTGAATGGAATTTCCAAGTTCTAACTTGGCACGATAAGGGACATAAGATCTCTAAGCTTTGGAAAGTACTTCATGCGTTTAGTTAGCCCTGAAATAAAGTATAGTTTGCTGGAAAAAAAATAGCAGCTTTAACATAATCCTATTATTAAGATGCATTGATAATCAGTTGCTAATCCTCTATCTTTCCTTTCCCCTGTTCATATCTTCTCTCCTGAGTTATGAACAAGTAATGTTGTTTTGTTGTTAGCATATCTCCGGGTTCATTTGACAATCTGTACTAAGCGTAATTAAATCAATTGGTTCCATCTAGCGTCTAATCACTAGTTTTTCTCCTATTTAAATTCCATGAATATTCATTATGTACTAAGAAGAAATAAAGTTTGCAATTGTGTGTTTGTCACTATCCAGCAGGTAATAAAGATGAAATAAGTAATGAGTTTAGACATAGCATGAACTTATCTCTAGTCACGCTAATGGCTCTCTCTAAGTTTCGGACTTAGTTTTCTGTCTACTTTGATCCCTCTAAACAGTAGAGGCATTTTAACGTACTGCCCTTGTATCGACGTTGTTAAGTGATTAAGCTATTTGGAGTGATTGAACTTATCTGATGTTTTAGAAGTTTTGTCAGTATTGAACCTTGGACCTTTGCCTAGACTAAACAATTAAGTTTTATTAATTAAGAAACCAACATGAGAGCTCTCTGGATAGCAGGTTACCACACTTAACCTTTGACTTGATTTTTTTTTTATGTTCTTCATGTCTTTGCTTTGGTAGACTTTGAGTCCACTTCTGTATATGGTTCAAATTTGGTTCCTGCATTGTCTTTATTACTTATGTACATTATTAAAGTATCAAATTTTAGTTACACTAATCTCTATTGCATCCTCTATTTCACATGTACACACGGGAGTGCGTTTGGAGTTATGATACGACTCCATCCCTGTTCCGATTAGAGAAGCGATCAATGCTTGCATCAAGAGCTCATGTCTATCAGCCCTTCTTCGCGTCTGGAGTGTCCAGTGCTCTTCTTCCTCCCTTAAAATTTATATCTTTTACACAAATTTTTCACATCTTTTTATCTTTTGACTAACAGTTCATGGATTTGGTACTTGTAAATATATTTGCATTGCTTGTGTTTGGGTTTTATACAAACCATATTGATATGGTATGTTAATGAGTATAATCACCTATTTTTCCACCCTCTTTGAATATTAAACTTGGCTTAGCTCAGGGATATCTAGGATAGTAATAGTTTTCTAATTAGTCTCAGTTGTTATCACATTTTCAGATTGCTAGAATTGAGTTTCTAATAGGTAAAAAATCTGAATTTTTTAATTATTTTTCGCTTGTAGACGGTTTTAATGACTATTTTCTTGTCTTTCTTTCGGCTATGAAAACCGCTCCTAAAGTGCTATTTTTTTGGGCGTAAAAATGCACCCTTTTAAGAGTGTAAAATTACAGTTTTTTTTGGTGTAAGAATGCAGATTTTTGAGGGTAAAAAATACTGCTTTTGAGAGCTCAAAAGTGGCAGTCATTTGGGTATTAAGAGTGCAGATTTTTGTGTGCAAAAAAACAGCTTTTGTAATAGCTAAAATGAAGATTTTGGAGTCCAAAAGTACAGCTTTCCAAGAGTTAACAATGAAGATTTCCAGTAGGCAAAACATTGTTGTTTAAGTACTTTGAAAATGCAGATTTTTTAGTGTTAAAAGTGCAGTTTTTTGGGGGGAGCTAAGTACAGCTTTCCAAGAGTTAACAATGCAGATTTTCAATAAGCAAAATATTGTTGTTTAAGTACTTTGAAATGCAGATTTTTAGTGTTAAAAGTGCAGTTTTTTTTTTTGGAGCAAAGAACACAGCTTTTAAAAAGTTTAATAATGCAGATTTTCGGAGTTGAAAATGCAGTTTTTAAGAGCTTGAAATTATAATTTCTTTAGAGTATAATAGCATAGCTTTCAATGGGTAAAAATACATTTTCTAAAGGCAAAGGTTCTTTAGTTTGGCATTGAGAATTTTTGATTGAGCTAAATTTATAAATAAATATTTTTCTAAAATGGATGGCTCAAGTTGTTTATTTCAAAGCAAGACAAAAAAAAATAAGATTTTAAACATTTTTTCTTACCACTTTGTTTTCTAAAAGTCCAAATATGTCATAGTATTTTCCTATCTTACGTGCACACATAAGTTACTTTCTTGTATCCTCTGCGCATTTTTTCATACACGTTACTTTACATATTCTTTCCATAAGCCACATCTATATTCTGGGCAAATCATTTTGTCACCAATTTTCCGCTTTTGCTTAACTAATTCTCTTTTGCATAACTTCTCTTTAAAATGAATAATAAAGCAAATATTCCCCAAATATCTTTTTTCTAAAACTAAGTTTAAGGACTATCTTCGGATAGGCTCTGAGGGATGCTTAACACCTTCCCCTCGAGTAACCAAAACCCTTACTCAGAATCTCAAGTTTTTCAAAGACCAAAAAACAGAGTTTTACAAAATGGTTTTCCTAATTTTTCCTAAAAAATAAGGTGGCGACTCTAAAAAATGAATTTTTAAAACCAGGGAGAGTCACGACCACCATATGTTGCGGTGCTGTTTCAGCCAGTTCGAAATGAGGCGCGACAGCTATAACTTGATTCCAATTGGTATCTGGCGATCCAAATTGGTATATGACCTTTTCACTCTTTTATTCGAAGAAAATGAATACAAGAGCTAATGGTGCTAGAGTAGCAGGTCCCACACCAGTTGTTCCAGCTGCAGATCCTGCAGCCATGGGAAGAGGACGAGGTAGAGAGGGAGGGAGAGGTAAAGCAACGCCTCCAGAGGTGAAGATCGGGCTGCAACCAATCTAGCCCGATAAAGAGCTGAGACATCTCCCCCACTTAAGGATTATCATGACTGGGTTATGAACGAAGAGGTTCTGGAATAGGATAAGGCAGTACTAGTTCAGGGAGGTGCAACTCTTCTCTAAATGTCGTCTAAACTGATTCAGCAGGTGCTTGCTTTTCTGAGTAGGTTCGCCAGTACTGGAGCCATACCTACAGTGCCTACTTACCAGCATTCGGGGGTGCAACATACTGCTGTGATGGCCCCTAGGATAGATAAGTTTTCTGGGATAGAAGCTTTCCCTTGTACAGTTTTAGGTCCTGTTATGACCGGGACTAAGCATGATATGTTGACTAAGATTTCAAAGATGAAGCCTCCCACCTTCTTTGGTTCTGAGTCAGAGAATGCTTTTGAGTTTATTGTTGGCTGTTATGAGAGGCTGCATAAGATGGGCATTGTGGAGCAGCCTGGTGTAAAATTTGTGACCTTCCAACTGCATGGTGATGCTAAGTAGTGGTGGAGGGATTATGTGGAATGTCGGTCTCCAGCTTTACCTCCATTGACATGGACTCAATTCCATCCCCTATTCTTAGATAAGTGTGTGCCATGCACCTTATATGACAAGAAAAAGGATGAGTTTCTAGCCCTTGAACAGGGTAGCATGTCGGTTGCAGCCAACAAGGCCAAGTTTCATTCATTGTCCAAATATGCTACTCAATTTCTGGGTATTGAAAAAGAAAGGATTTGCCTTTTTGTGAAAGGTTTGAATATTGACATGCAAGTTATAGCATTGTAGATTGCTTCTTTAGGGAAGGCTTTAATGATGTTTCTAACTTTGTAAAGAAAGTGGAAGGAGTCAAACAGGTTGGGTATGCCAAGATGGAAGCGAAGAAAGCCCAAAATATGGGCAACTTTAACAGATCTTACTCCCGAGGCCATGGATATCAAGCCCACCCAGCATGTCTAATACAACCAGCTCTGCCAATATCTATAAAGGGTCCATCAGGGACCACTTAGTAGGTTTCAGGTGTAGGAAGCCAAGTGGCTTCGTATTCTGCTGCCAGCCGACCTTCATTGGATCAAACTTGTTTTACTTGTGATAGTTTGACACTTCAAGAGAAATAATCTTAATGACAGGCAAACGAGTCTTCAGGGTCAGAAGCAGTCCAGAGCTATAGTTTTGGATGGTAGAGGTGGTTGTAGTAATGGTAGAGGTCATCCACAGAGTGGACGTGGTGGTTATCAGGGTGGCTGTGGTGGTCATCGGGGAGGTGGTAATATAGAGAGAGGTAGTGTGAAGTATGCTAGAGAGGTTGCTAAGATTGATGATAGAGCTTATTGTTATGCCTTTCTAGGTAAATCTGAGGTAGAGGCTTATGATGAAGTCATTACAGGTACTATCCTCGTATGTGACCAGATGGCTATGGGCTTGTTTGATCCGGGTACCACTTATTCATATGTGTCTGTTAAATTTACCTTGGGTTTAGACATGGTTTTTGATATGCTTGACTCACTTATATATGTATTTACTCCGGTTAGACACTCTATGGAACGCAAGTGTATTGTGCTTGCTCTGTAATGCTTATGGATTTTTAGACTTGGATAGATTTGGTGATTCTAGATATGCTTAATTTTGATATTATCCTGGGGATGACTTGGTTGTCCCCGTATCATACTGTACTGAATTGTAATGATAAGACTGTGATCTTAGATATGTCGGGGATGAATAAGTTAGAAGGGAAATGTGTTTATAAGTCTGACCCTGTGAAAATAGTTTCCTTCATTCATGAGCTTGACGAATGGTATATTTATATCTTTCTTGGATTCATTTAATATTGTGTTTATTGATCATATTTTGCTCTACTCTAAATGTAAAGATGAGCATAGAGGGCATTTGCGTATATTTTTAGGTATTTTGAAGGTGAAACACCTTTATGCTAAATTCTGTAAGTATGAGTTTTCGATGTCATTCCTATCCTTTTTGGGGCATGTGGTTTCTCAAAAAGGGGTGATGGTGGATCCCCAAAAGATTGAGGCTGTTAAGAGTTGGGCTAGCCTAGCTCTGTGACTAAAGTTCAGAGTTTTATAGGTCTTGCTAGTTATAATAGAGACTTGTCAAGAACTTTGCTTTCATTGCTACTTACTTGACAAGACTGATACAGAAGGAGGTACCGTTTGATTGATCTGACAAGTGTGAAGAGATCTTTCAAAAGATTAAGTCTTTTTTTACCACAACTTCCATCCTTGCTTTGCCAGTAGAAGGTAAGGATTTTATAGTATTTTGTGATGTTTCATGTTCTGACTTGGGTGATGTGTTGATGCAGGATAGAAATGTGATAGCCTATTCTTTAAGGCAATTGAAGCCTCATGAGAGGAATTATCCAACTCATGACTTGGAGCTAGCAACGATAGGTTTGGCACTCAAAATATGGAGATACAAACCTTTATGGTGTGAAGTGTAACATTTTCACAGACCACCACAATTTACAAATGTCTTCACTCAGAAGGATTTGAATCTAAGGCAGAGGCGGTGGATGGATTCACTAAAAGATTATGATATGACAATCCAGTATCATCCGAAAAAGGCCAGTGTGGGGGTAGATGCATTGAGCAGAAAATCTATAAGTATGGGCAGTTTGGCTTATTTGAGAGTGGCAAGACAACCTTTGGTTAGAGAGATTCAAACTTTAGCAATGTGGTTTATGCAGTTTGGTGTGTCTGAAAGGGGTGGAGTGTTGGCTAGTATTAAGGTGAGGTCAATATTTTTTGATCAAATCAAGGCTAAACAATTCGAGAATGCAAGGTTGAACAAGAGTCGAAACAAGGTGGTGTGTGGTAAGGCCCAAGAAGGCACCCTTGATGCTTGTGGTATGTTGACGATGAGGGTGTATGTGTGTGTGCCTTGTGTTGATGATGTGATTCCTAATTCGCTTGCGGAAGCTCATGGCTCCCGATACTTTATATATCTTAGTACAACCAAGATGTATTGTGACTTGAGACAACTCTATTGGTGGCCCCAAAAGAATAAAAATATAGTAGAGTATGTGACCAATTACCAAAATTATCAGCAGGTGAAATATGAACATCAAAGGCCTACAGGTTTGCTTCTAGAATACCCATTCCTGAGTGGAAGTAGGAGAGGATTACTATGGATTTCATGGTAGGTCTTCCTAAGACCTTGGGGCAGTATGATTCGATTTGGGTTAGTATTGACAGGCTAATAAATTCTGCCTATTTCATTCTAGTTATGGTGAACTACAACTCAAAAAAGTTAGCCAAGATTTATATTAAAGAGGTTGTGAGATTGCATGGGGTGCTATAATGACCCAAACTGTCGTTACGTGTGAAAATGCCCCAAAAATAATTTACGATAAATAATACACTCAAGTTGGGTTGGGAAAATTTTAAATGAAAAGGTAAAATGAGGCCCAACAGAATTAGGCCAAAAGCCTAACATAATTTGGGCTGGTCAGCGGCCTATTGCTGCAGCGGTACCCAACAGTAGCTAGTCCGAGTAAAAAATTAAAAACCCTCCCCCTTAATATTTCCCAAATCATTTTTCCACACCAAAAAATACTCTGAATAAATCCTACTCTGAATAAACCCTACCTCCATAGTTAGGAGATTCCAAAGGCCTAACTTCATGAGGGCATTTCAAGGCACACACAGCAAAAAACTTAATAGGAGAACATGCTAGCACGTGCAGGATAACCTTCTCCTCTCTGTAGCAGTAAGATTCATCAATGAGGTAGGTTGAGGTTATTTGTAGCAGATTTTGAGTTTGATGCATATGAGAATAATAGTAATGTCAGGAGATTCCATGACTTAGTCCTTCAAACACGGTGTTTGGATGGATGGAATTGATACAAATTCGGTTAGGCTTAAATATTATTCATTGTTTGTAAATTATAGTGAATTAATTCTATTAGAGTTGGTATAAGTTAAAATTATAGTGAGTGACCGTACACTGAATTGACACAGTTGGGTACATATTGGCTTAATTATGTCATATGTAAAGGTAATGCAATGATTACCAATCATTGGTAATTATGAGAATTTGGTTGAAAGTTATAGTGTCGGTATAGTTATTCTAAGATGTACTATTTCATTCTCGACATTAGGTTCGGTCGTCTCTATCCTTGGCCTCAGTATTTGAGATTTTGTTCCAATGAGAGTATTATTTTGTGATTAAAACTATGACAGATTTAGGTTTTTAGTCTAGGATTCTTTGAGTAGGAATTCTTGATTTTGAGGTCGAATAATGACCAGTTTTAGCCGATATTCGATGTGCTAGTTGCACTCTTATGAAGATTTAGGGGGTTAGTATGGTCAACCAAATTGAATACCTGTGAGTTGGTAGAGGTTATATGGATAAATCATGAAAGTAATGTATTAATAAGATAATTGTGTGTATTGTCTTTTGTATGGATCCCTAGATGGGTGCTTGTGGTTGTATGACTTGTTTGATGGTTCATAGAGTTAATATAAGAATATGATTAACAATAGAAAAACCTAGTGATGACCTGAAGGTAAAGGGTTACTAGTTAGTAACTGAAATTGGCCTATTCCAATATTAAGTTAAGAGGGTTAGATAGGAGAATGGAATAGGTTGATGGCTTAGAACACAGATGACAACCTTGGTGAAATGTGAATTCCTAAATAGATATCCGTTTGATTGGTCTTCGGATATGTAGTGATTAATGATTGGTTTTGATGATACTCAATTGAATGAGTGGTGAATTGGCCTTCGGGCATACTTGTGATTTCTCATGATAGTGAATACTTGTTGTTATTTGAAATGATAATTTTGTGATTTGACTGCATTCACTTGGTCGTCATTAATTATAAGTTTTGTTAAGATCGTTGTTACTTGCATCTGACTTCAATTGTGTGCTTGCAATTTGCCTTCAGGCACTACTTATAGTTATTGACTGTGTTGCATAATTATACACATTGTGGATGATTGATAGTTATGGATGGGTCGGGTACCACACCGATACGGATATGATATGTTGTGATATGGGTCGAGTACCACACCGGTATGGATATGATACATTGTGATATAGGTTGGGGACCACATCGGTACGAATATGATATATTGTGATATGGGTAAGGTACCACATCGGTAATGATATAATGTATTATGATATGGGTCTGGTACCATGTCGGTACAATATGATATTGACGATGTTGATGAGACAGATGAAAAGAGAAAGAGATGATGCACACATCCTGCATACATACACTTATTCATATGCATTTGAATATACATTGCCATTTATATGTGGTTGATGGTTCCTTAATTGGATCGAGTATGTTGATGATATGTCATGATTTTTTGTGTGGACCCGTTACTTAATGAGATATTATTGTCCCTTGAGTGGATCGACTATGCTTGATAGTTGTGTTTGGGCATTGTAGTCAAGTGTGAATATAAGGTATGTCCCAAATTTTATATATATATTGACTTTTTGGTATAGACAAGTAAACTTGATGTATATTGTTGTACATGTTGTCCTTGACTAAGAAATAAGTTTTGATTATAGGTACCTAATTATACATAGACAGAGGTGTCATAACTCCTAAGGAATTAGAAACCCGGTTGCCATCAGTGGACCAAAAGTGTTGATATAATGAACCCCGCAGAGTTATCCATACTAGGCTGGAATTGGAGTTATATAAAATGGAGAAATAGTGTAAGGTGGAATGGCTTATCAAGGGACTAAGATATACAAAAATGTTAAAAGAAAAGTATGTTTAAAGAGACTAAGTGTCAGTAGTTATGCATGTACAATTGTGCTTTAGTAACCCGAATTTAAGTTAAAGTCCTATTTCTTTCCTACTTACTATTATTGTTATTTGTTTATAACCCTAGTCGGCCGATGATACCTACCAGTATGTGTCGTTTGTACTGACACTACACTTACTATATCTCCAATCGGGGGTATAGCCATGGTGCTGATTAGTTGGAGTTTCTATAGCAGCGATGCCAATCACTCAGCAGTAACTCCTGTTCTCTCTATTCTGCATGGATGTTGTGTCATGGATATCCCTACTACTTGTGTTGTAATATCACACGTAAAATGAGTTGGTAAAACTCCATTTATAATGATAATTATGAAGAGGTAGGTTCGAAGTGTCGAATTTCCAGAAGTGTGTTGTGAAATGGCCTGAACTGGTACCAAGTCCAAAGTTACTGCCTCGGGCAGCTGTAGCGGAACACAGGTTCATCCCTCATTATTTATGTTATCGCCCTAAATTTTCATGCGTTGTAATATCATGTGGTGTTCCGGGTACTATAGATGATCCATTGCATAAATTTTATTACGAATCGTATATCGTGTGTTATAGTGGTTATAAATTGTGCCTAGAGCGTAGTGGTTGGGAAGCGTAGGTTGGTTGGGTAGCTATGTTATCATTATGGATGGTTGCATTAGTTTCATAACCGTGGTGCATTCCAAATTCCAATAGTCGTGTAAAAAACCGTCCTCTTCTCCAACAGAGTTGGGTATATATTGGCTTAATTATGTCATATGTAATGGCAATGCAATGATTACCAATCATTGGTAATTATGAGAATTTGGTTAAAATTTATGGTGTCGGTATAGTTATTCTCAGATGTACTATTTCATTCTCGGCATTAGGCTCGGCCGTCCCTATCCTTGGCCTCAGAATTTGAGATTTTGATCCAATGGGAGTATCATTCTGTGATTAAAATTTTGACAGACTTAGGTTTTTAGTCTAGGATTTTTCGAGTAGGAATTCTTGATTTGAAGGTCGAATAATGATCCATTTTAGCTGATATTCGATATACTGGTTGCACTCATATGAAGATTTAGGGGGTTAGCGCGGTCACCCAAATTGAATAATTGTGAGTTAGTAGAGGTTATGTAGATAAATCATGAAAGTAATGTATTAATAAGATAATTTTGTGTTTTATCTTTTGTATGGATCCCTGGATGGGTGTTTGTGGTTGTATAACTTGTTTGATAGTTCATAGAGTTAATATGTGAATGTGATTAACAACAGAAGAACCTAGCGATGACTTGAAGGTAAAGGGTTACTAGTTAGTCATTGAAATTGGCCTATTCCAATATGAAGTAAAGAGGGTTAGATAGGTGAACAAAATAGGTAGATGGCTTAGAACACAAATGTCAACCTTGGTGAAATATGAATTCCTAAATGGATACCCGTTTGATTAGTCTTTGGACATGTAGTGATTAATGATTGGATTTGATAATGCTTGATTAAATGAGTGGTGAATTGGCCTTCGGGCATACTTGTGATTTTTTGTGGTAATAAATACTCGTTGTTATCTGAAATGATGATTTTGTGATTTGACTGCATTCACTTAGTCATCATTAATTGTAAGTTTTGTTTTGATCGTTGTTGCTTGCATCCGACTTCAATTGGGTGCTTGCGATTTGACTTCAGGCACTACTTATAGTTATTAACTGTGTTGCATAATTATACACATTGTGGGTGATTGATGGTTATAGATGGGTCGGGTACCACGCTGGCACAGATATGATATGTTGTGATATGGGTTGGGTACTATGCCGGTACATATATGATATGTTGTGATATGGGTCAGGTACCATGCCGATACAGATATGATATATTGTGATATGGATCGAGTACCACACCGGTACAAATATGATATGTTGTGATATGGGTCGGGTACCACACCAGTACAATATAATATTAATAATGTTGATGAGATGGATGAAAAAAGAAAGAGATGATGCGCACATCCTGCATACATGCACTCATTCAGATGCATTTGAATATACATTGACATTTATATGTCGTTGATGGTTCCTTGAGTGAATCGAGTATTCTGATGATATATCATGATTTCTTGTGTGGACCCGTTACTTAATGAGATATTATTGTCCCTTGAGTGGATCGAGTATGTTTGATGGTTGTGTTGGGGTATTGTAGTCAAGTGTGAATATAAGGTATATCCCAGATTTTGTATAAATATTGCCCTTTTGTATATAAACAAGTAAACTTGATGCATATTGTTGTGCCTGTTGTCCTTGACTAGGGAACAAGTTTTGATTATAGGTACCTAATTATACATAGCCAGAGGTGTCATGACTTCTAAGGAATTAGAAACCCGGTTACCATCAGTGGCTCAAAAGTATTGATATAGTGAACCCGCAGAGCTATCCATACTAGGCTAGAATTGGGGTTATATAAAATGGAGAAGTAGTGTAAGGTAGAATGTATTATCAAGGGACTAAGATATACGAAAATGTTAAAAGAAAAATATTTTTAAAGAGACTAAGTGTTAGTAGCTATGCATGTACAATTGTGCTTTAGTAACCGGAATTTAAGTTAAAGTCATGTTTTTTCCTACTTACTATTACTGTTATTTGTTTCTAACTCTGGTCGACCGATGATACCTACCAGTATGTGTGGTTTGTACTGATACTACACATACTATATCTCCAATCGGGGGTATAGCCATGGTGCAGGTTAGTTAGAGTGTCTATAGCAGCGATGCCAATCACTCAACAGCAGCTTCTGTCCTCTCTATTCTGTATGGATGTTATGTTATGGATGTCCCTATTACTTGTCTAATGCTCTTGTATTAGGCTAGGTTCTAGGGAATCACTTTTAGTCATTTTCTACATTTACTTTTCATATATAATGTATTAAAACAAGTTATAGAATGAATTAAATAAGTAATCGTATTTCAACTTTGATCAGCTATTCATATGGTGGACATTTAATTGACTAAGTGTATATGATATGGTTGAATGGTGGAATATTTAGGATTTTCCTATCTGGGGTAGGTGTAGGTAGGTGCCCGACACAATCCGCTGGGTTGGGTTGTGGCAGGTTGTAGTGTCCATCATATTCGATAGAGGTACATAATTTACCTCTAAATTTTGGCACAAATTGCATAAGGAATTGGTCACAAAGCTTGATCTAAGTACAACATTTTATCCTCAAACTGATGGGCAGTCAAAGAGGACCATTCAGGTGATTGAGGGCATACTACGGGCATGTGTTGCTGACTATAGGGGTCATTAGGATCAGTTTTTACCATTGTGTGAATTCTCATACAATAACAGTTATCACTCTAGCATTGGCATAGCCCATTTGAAGCTCTTTATAGGAGAAGATATAAATCACCCATAGGTTGGTTCGAGGTTGGTGATGTTAAACCTTTGGGCACAGACTTGGTTAAAGAAGCTTAAGAGAAGGTAAGGTTTATTTAGGATAAGTTGTTAGCAGCCTAAAGCCAACTGAAGAAGTACGCCGACCGCAAGGTAAGAGACATGCACTTTAAGCCTGGTGAGCATGTATTGTTAAAAGTTTCTCCTATGAAGAGATTTATGAGATTTGGTCTGAGGGTCAGCTTAGCCCCAGGTATATCGGTCCGTTTGAAATTTTCAAGAATATGGGTCCAGTGGTTTACAGGCTCGTATTACCTCCAAGCCTGTCAAGAGTCCATCCAATATTCTATGTGTCTATGCTTAAGAAATACCATGGGGATGGTGATTACATAATTAAGTGAGACTCAGTATCACTCGACAAGAATCTTTCTTACAAGGAGGAGCCGATAGTAATTCTTAATTGAGATATTCGAAAGTTGAGGACTAAGGAGATTAGAACTGTGAAAGTCCAGTGGAAGCACCATGCGATTGAGGAATACACTTGGGAGAACAAGTCAGGTATGCGCAACAAGTATCCTCACCTATTTGAGGATTTAGGTACTCACCTTGTTATTTTTCTAATTTTTCTAGGTTTATCGCTCGAGGACGAACAATGGATAAATTGGTATCTATTGTAATGACCCTACCCATATTTATGATATAAATTAGCGTACCAAAATTTGGGTTAAGATTCTACCCCAGATAAAGTGTTTAAAATTTTAGGCTAGGCTAGTCTTGGACGAATTCCAAGTGTGTTTTGGTCTAGTTAAATTCGATAATGGACAGGTTATTGATTATGAGATTTGAGACCATAATATGATAGCTAAGAGATTAAGGAGTTTGTAGAAACTTTCAAAACTGAATTTGGGTCAGTAGAACTCCGGATATAGTGTTTGATGTAAAAGGGTTAATTTGGAATGTCAAAATCTGGAAGTGTGTTGCAAAATTGGCAAAAATTTGGGACTCTTGGAATTTCTGCCTCGCGTAGGATGCTATAGCGGGAGGCAGGCCGCTACCACGGGTCCGCTATAGCGGAAATTATCTCGATATAACAAAAGTCAAAGTCAGTCAGTCCCACCATAGCGGGATCTCAAGCGGGAATCGGGATGCTATAGTGTGCTACGTGCAGTTAAATGTAGTTTTTAGACTTAAAACATATTTTTCATCCCAAACTCATTCAAGACCAGGAGAGGGCGATTTAGGGCAAATTTCATCAGTTTTGGCCTAAATTCCTTCGTTGAGGTAACTTAATCCACCTATTTAACTAATTTTTTCATGATTAATCCTTAGAATCACTAGATTTTAAATATGGTGGAGGAATTAACTTGATCTAAGTGATTTTCTGGTGTAAAATAGTAAAAACAAGATGTAATCCTTGGATTTTGGTCGAGGGTGGATGAGTTTTAGTAGCATGGTTAGAATTCGTTCTGAAAATATGAATTTAATAGAATTAAAGTGGAACGAAGGTAAAAAAAAATCCTAGAATAAGGGAATGATCATGATTTTGACCTTGGGATTATGGGATTAGGTTGTATCCTTGAAATTATTAGAGCATTGTTTGATTAGAGCTTGTATTATTGTTTTTAGACCACAATTAAGCCGAGGTTGGAAGAAAAGGCAAAACTCAAGTTCGTTAGAGCATTGTGAGGCTTAGATTGTGGTAGGTGATGGTTGAATTGTATTTAAAGACTCAATTTATTTTATATGTACATGTTAACTACCTATTTGTCTACTTGTTGCAATGCATGCCATTAAATGTTAACTTGTTGGATAATTTTATAAGTTGTTGATCACCTGAAATGAGATTATATAAAAAGACTTATTATGTACAAGTATGATTGAATTATCTCATTATGTAATTGTACATATTATGACATAGGTTGATATTGTGAGATGAACCAGTAAAGGTCATCACCACGGATTTGGTGAATATTAGGAAATATAAGGGTGGGGACGTTGGAATAAGGGTGGTATAACACTGGTTTAGGATAAAGTTGGCAGAAACTAGATGTCTGGGTTATTGGTACATGGACTGAGCTCGTCCCCTATAGGTCATGGCTAGTAGGCATTTATAAAACTCATAGCATGTGTGTACATAATATTGATGAGTTTGACGATTTCATGAGTGGATCGAGTTGTATTGTGGTTTTTATTTTGATTCCTCGAGTGGATCGGGTCATGTTGTTGTTGTTATTTGAATTCCATAAGTGGTCCAAGCTATTAATATACTTGAATTGATTTGATATTGCTGAAGTGAAATAAAATAGGAAATTATGGCAAGTTGAGTTAACGGTTATGAGTCATGGTTGTTGACTTGGTTGAATGTTTGTACTTGTTCTATTCTTTTCAGTTTACTTGATTAATTGTTGAGAAAAGACTAAGTGAAGGTGTAATTGCTAAGTATTACATTATTGCCCTTGTTTACAAACTGTTGGTTATATGTTCGTATTATTAAGTTGAGTCGGCCTATGATCCTACCAGTACATAGTGACTTTGTACAGATACTATCTATACTCTTCTTTTTGTTGAGTGCAAAGCATATTTCAGCAGCTCAGACGAGACCTCGGTTGTAGGCAGTGACCAATTTTGACTCAAGGATGAGCTTCATCTTTCAAGTAGTCATGGGTCATCTTACACTATGTTCTTGTCCAGTTGTTTCGGACACAAACAGTTTAGTTGTTTTAGTTTTTTCAGATTGTACCCGTAGATTATTTTATTTAGATACAATAACTTTCAGTTTCTAAGGGCGTTTAGATATTTGACTTATTCCGCATTATTCATTTCTTTTTTACTATTCAATTATTATTTTGCTAATAGAATTAATTCATCTTAATTTAAATTTGTTAAGTGTTGGTGTTGGATATTTGGATTAGATGTTCTCCCATCCGAGAATTAGTATGGGTGCCACTCATGATGGATTTGGTTCGTGACAAATAGATAGAGATATTCCCACTTTTCTTATTTTATGTGGGTTTAGTGAAATATTAGATGATTTTTTTGTACTTAACAGGTTTTTTAGTTAATAGTTAGTGTTTTGGGTTAGTAAATATTTAAGTGTAAGGATAAATTGTTCGGTTAAGATTTGAGTTGATTGATTCTCTCACTATAGAGTTAGGGTGGGTGTCACTCACGACCATTTGAATCATGACAATTCTCTTAAAAGAAAGGCAAATAAAAAATAAAGATGGCGCCTCTTATTCTAATACCTGGGTGGAGTCATACTTGACTTTCGAAAATACTATTGTGGCAATACCTTAAACAAATATATGATAATAGTATTGAAGCGAGTTTGCCTTTGAAAGATTTAGATTTTGATGGTCTCAATGGCATTACTCATTTGAAAGTTGAAGACATCTTTAGTGATCGTTACTAATGTTTGATCTTTCCTGATGATGTATTGAGGAACACATTGTGTTGTTTTAATTTATGTGCTTTTAATTATAATATTTTTCTTTGTGTTGCTTTTTTTTTTTTTCTTTTTTTTTTTAAAAAAGGATGATTAAGTTTTATTGTACTATTGCTAGTTTTCTTGTTTCTTATGACGTACATTTATTTTTTTGAAGATAAGAGAAAATTACTTAGTCTTCAATTGAAGACACAATGAGTAATGGAGATATGTGCCTTCTGGATAGTGCTACAACTCACACTATATTAAGAAAAAAAGAAACATTTCTCTCATTTGATTATGAAAAAGGTCTATGCTAATACAATATTTGATAGTACAAAAATAATTGAGGGCTTGTAAAACCGACCTTATTATTATTTAGGAGAATAATATTGGTCATTAATAATATACCGCATTGTAATAAGTTTCAAACAAACTTGTTTAGTTTTAAGATTATTCGTCAAAATGACTATCGTATTGAGAGTTGAGACTGATAAGGTTATTCATCAAAATGGCTATCATGTTGAATGTCGAGACTGATAATGATGGAATAGTTGAATATCATTATATTACAGCAATAAAGGAGAAAAAAAAACTTGTGCATGAAAAATTACCTGCACTTTCTTCTAGATTGTACCATACAAATATTGGTGTGGTTGAATCACATGCTATAATAAATAAAAGATTTACCGATTGTAATGATTTATCATTTGACATGATCGATTGCGTTATCCCGCTATTAATATGACGCACAAAATTATTAAGAATTCACATGGACAATTTTGAAAAAATAAAAAATTATTCTATTCAGGAAATTCTCTTGTATTATTTGTTCTCAAGGAAAAATGGTTATTAAGCCCTGCATTTCTAGAACGTATACTAGGTGATATATGCAGGTAAATTCACCCTCCAAATGGACCATTTAAATATTATATGATCTTGATAGATGCATCTAAAAGATAGTCATATATGTGTTTATTATCAAATTGCAATATAACTTTTGTGAGATTGTTGGCTCAAATTATACGGTTAATAGCATACTTTTGAGATTATGTAATAAAGATAATTTTTTTTGATAATGCTGGTGAGTTTACATCTCAATTTTTTTTAATGATTATTGTATGTACACTAGAATAACATTTGAACATTCGACTGCTCATGTTCATACTTAAAATGGTCTAGCAGAATCATTGATTAAACGTATTCAATTGATATTTGAACCACTACTAATGAGAATAAAACTCTCTCTTTCGATATGGGGACATGTTATTTTACATGCAACAGTATTTATGCACACAAGGCCAACCAAATTTTACAAATTCTTCCCATTATAGTTGACTTATGGGCAGGAGCCAAATATTTCTCATCTAAGAATTTTTGAATGTGCAACATATGTTCCAATTGCTCCACCATAATGTACAAAAGATAGGTCTCCAAAGAAGATTAGGGATATATGTTGGATATGAATCTCCTTCTATTATAAAGTATTTGATAATATTAGGGGGAAAATATAAACAGCTTGAAAAGGAGATAGATTGAAATGCGTTATTCCTATTTCACTTAGATATTCAAACAAATCAATATGAATAAGAGGTTCAAAGGATAATTTATTTACAAAATATTGCAAATCAACTGCCAGATACATTTATTAACCCTTAAAGGATTAATAAATCTCATGTTCCACCTGTAAATGCTCCAAGTTGAGTTGATGTTATGGTAAGACAATCTATTAATACAAATGAGTCTAGGTTAAGTATGAAACGTGGTAGGTCAATTAATTTTAGGGATTAAAATTTTTGAAAAAGAAAAAGAGCAAATGATCACAATATGGAGGGAATTGCTCAAGGAGAGCTCCGGAACATAACAAATGATGAGAGCACATAAAAGGTCCAAATATCCTTTAAAATAAAGAGATCTCAATAAATTATGTCTCAGTAAAAAAGTGGAACCAAATTGATATTATGTTCGATAATATTTTTGCTTACAACATTGATTTTGAAATAATGCAACAAAATGAGAATTTTGAATTAAAATTTATCTATGAATGTAGAACAAGAAATGATTGACCAAAACGAAAGAATGCAATTCAAATAGAATTGACTTCACTTAAGAATGTGAATTTTTGTTAAACAATAATCCAAACACCTAAAGGTGCCAAGTCAGAAGAGCGCAAATGAATTTTTGTGCAAAAACAAAATGAAAAATGTGAAGTTGTAAGATATAAAGCACGATTTGTGGCACAAGAATTTTCACAAAGACCTGGCATTGACTATATGAAGACATATTCTCCTGTATCGAATGTAATTACCTTTAGGTATCCAATAAATCTGGCAATTCATGAAAATCTTAAAATGTGTCTAATGGACGTTGTCACAACTTATATATATGGCTCATTGGACCACGACATTTTTATGAAAATTCTTGAAGAATTTAAAGTGCTTGAAGCAAATAATGAATCTTGAAAACTTTATTCTATAAAGCTTCTGAAATCTTGTACATATTGAAATAATTAGATTGGATATGGTATAATCGTCTTAGCAAATATTTGTTATAGGAAGAATATAAAAATAATCCAATTTACTTTTATATCTTTATGAAAAGATCTGAATTTATCTTAATAGTTGTGTATGTTGATCACTTGAATACCATTGGAACTCTTGAAGAGATTCCAGACGCAATAGAATGTTCAAAAAAAAAAATTAAAATGAAAAACTTCAGAAAGATAAAAATTTATCTTGGTCTATAAATTAAATATTTTACAAAGGAAATATTTGTCCATCAATCAACATAAATTAAAAATATTTTAAAGAAATTTTACATGAATTAAGCACATCCATTGAATACCTAAATAATTGTGAAATCTCTTGACATTAATAAAAGTTCATTTAGACCTCATAAAAATAATGAAGAGCTTGTATATACTGAAATATTATATCTTAGTGCAATTGGTGCATTAATGTATCTTGCCAACAATTCTCGACAATGTATAGTTTTGTCTATAAGCCCATTAGCAAAATTTAGTTCTTCTTCACTACGAAGATACTAAAATGACATTAACCATATTTTTAGATACCTTTGAAGGACCATTGATATAAGATTGTTTTATTCAAATGAATCCAAGTCACAACTGTTTGGTTATGTAGATGCAAGATACTTGTCTGATCCCCATAAAGACTAATTTCAGACAGGCTACTTATTTACATGTGGTGGTAAAACTACATCATGGCGTTCAAAAAAATAAACTATGATTGCTAATTTTTCATATCATGCAAAGGTAATAGCCATTCATTAAGCAAGTCGAGAATGCATTTGGTTGAGATCAACAACTTAAAACATTCAAGAAATATGTGGTATTTCTTTTAAAAAGAGATGTTTCAACAACAATGTATGAAGACAATGGTGTATGTGTAGCTTAACTAAAGGGAGGATACATAAAAGGTAACAGAACAAAATAGATTTCACTAAAATTCTTTTTTACACATGATCTTCGAAAGAAGGGTGAAGTAGATGTTCAACAAGTTTGTTCAAGTAAATTTTAACAGATATGTTCATCAAGACATTGCCAACTTTAACATTTGAGAAGTTAAAATACAAATTGAAATGTATCGTCTCCGAAACATCAAATGAAGTTTTCATCATGGAGTAAATACATGTTGCACTTTTTTTTTCCTTAACCAAGGTTTGTCCCACTAGGTTTTCCTAGTAAGGTTTTTACTAAAGCAACAAACAATGCATATTATAAATTATTATTGACGAGTGCAAAACATACTATAAATTAAGTGTTTTACTAGTAAAAAATAGTATAGTATTCAGATCGTCTTTACGGGAATTGGTACAAATATTATTTTTAAATAAACTTATTAACTATTATTCAAATGATTAAAATGTGAATTTGTTGTGATTATAAATCACGATTAGCTACTAAAAATGTAAATAAATACAATAAAGCGAAGGAACAACTGTTACTATTCAAAGTGAAAAAAAGATAGTGGATAAGACAGGTGCAAGACAATAATCAGAATATGATTCTCGTTAATATTCACGTCTAAAGTCCTATCGATTATCACGAATTCGATAGTTAATTAGAGAATTCCTAAGGTTTACATTTCTCTTTTGATTAAATCTAAACTTTAAAGAATAAAGTAATTACAACTGATGAACGTAGATACGCAATATATAGTTTAGTCTTAAAGGAAAAATTTCTTTCAAATATTTTTTTCTCTTTATTCATTCAACTATTTCAACAAGCTCTTTCGATTACTTTAAAAAATCAGAATTTAAACAAACAAACTAATAAAAATTTATTCGTTGAAATATTTCTCTTTCGACTAAATAAAATAGTGAATAAATTCTCAATTTTATTCAAACTCCATATACGAATTCAAGCATATAAATAAGAATCAAAATCCACAATAAATTATCAATACATTATATCTGTCAAAAACCCTACGTAAAATCTACTCTATAATATAAGAAGAAAACATAGAAGAATAAAAATTAGAAAACGTTACAACTGATTATTGATTCAAACTTTCATATTGATATGATGGAAAGCAGTGAGTTTCGGACTCCTACGCTCCTTCAAAGCTCTGTATTTCAAAGTCTACGCTAAAAAGTGTTTAGGATCTACTCCCTCCGTTCGCTTTTACTTGTCACTTTTAAAAATGATATACCCATTAAAAAAATGATTGATATAGTGAGTTTACAATATTGTCACTATTAAATAATGTTTAGTAATATTTATTGAAAAATAATTTGAAAAATAAGTAATTAATGTTAAGGATAAAATATAATTTATTTATTTTTTAATCTTTTCTTGATTTGTCAAAAATAATAAGTAAAAATAGAAATCAAAGATGATCCCAAAAGGTCTCGGAAGAAAACACTCTTAATTGAACGAAGTCCAAAAAATAGCTCTGAAATTATACTGCACTGCCGCATAGCTGAAGCCCCAACTGCGCAGCATATGCAGTGGCAAAACTGTTCTCTGCCTCATTGTGTGCTCTCTGGGCTGAGAGTTGGCCCTTCAAGCTGCGAGATCGCGCACGAACAAGTCCATTGCTGCTGCTCCTTTGTGGGCCTTTGTACAAATACTTTTCTTTCTTTCTCACTATTTAATATTGTCATCTTCAATTCACGTTGAATTTTTTTTTCAATTGTTAAAATTTTCCAAGTTCCAACAAATCATTAGCAAATCATTATGCAGGCATTTGACCATAAAAATTAAAAAAAAAAAAAACACTTTATTTGAAATTTTCAAAATTGGAGTTGGAATTGGTTTGTCTATAGTTTTTGAAATTTAAAATTTAAATGTATTTTTTAAAAAAACATAAAATATGATTCTAAAATGAAATATAATTTAAATGGGTTATTTTATGAAAATAAAAAAATTAGAAATTTTTCAAAAAGAAAATTAAAAAGACAGTGAAAATATTGAAACAAGTATTGAGTTGTTTTCTAAAACAATTTTTTTTCAATAAAGTGAGAGAATTTTTCGGATTAAAGTGAAAAATATCTAGGATCAAACATTTTGATATGTTTCATCTTTGTCTTCCCTTCTTTTTCCTTCCTTTTCTTCTGTTTTAATTCATTTTTGTTCCAAATCTCTTCATCTTCACACCGCTTTATTCACGTTCAATAATTCCTTAAACTCCGAACTCAACCTTGATTGATTTTCTTGGGCTTCTACTCAAACTTCGAAGTCCCAAATCACTTGTTTTAGCTCCAATTTCCAAATGTATTCAAGGTTATATGAGCTTATCTCTTTACTTGTTTTAGCTCCAAACTTATTCAAAGTTATATGAGTTTATTTCCTTAGCAGATGTACACGAAAATGTCATGTTTTACCCATGCTAATACAAAGGCATTTGGTTGAATGTAGTTAACTGTTTAAGTTGAATTATTACAACAACAACAACAAAAAAAATTACTACATCAAAAGCAAGCATGTTAGGCCGTGCTCAACATGGGCCATGACCGATGTAGTTTTATGATTTACTCCAAATTTTGAGGGTATACCGTACAAATATTAAAATATATCGTCCAAATATAACATATTTCTGGTATATAATTAAGCAATCTTGGTCTGACAAATACAATACAAGAAGTCAATTATCCTTCCAAAACCACCTAATCTCATTTAGAATTTTCCCAGACTCCATCAGAATATCTTCTGCAGGAAAAATCCAAACGCCAAAAGGAAAAAAAGAAAATCATTTTCTGTGTTGCTTCGAACCACCATTAGTAGTAGGTTGATGTTGCCATTGCTTATCATAAAATGTAGCTTCATCGGCCAGCTTCTTTAAGTTGTCAAAATCTGTCCTTTTCCTAAACAAAATTACACCTGCAACTGTTGCCAAGAGAGCAGTTTTACACAAGAAATTTCCCATTTGGCCTACCACGTCAAGCCCCGTTAGAACATCCACTAGATACGCCATGAAAAATCCCACCATTGCAGCTCTTCCTGCAAAGTCATAAACTTACAAATAACTTATTCGATATAAGTAATGTTCCCTTGGTTGTCCCACTTTATGTAACACTATTTTTGTATTAGTCCGTTTAAAAAAGAATTATATGCTTCAATATTTGAAAATCAAAGTAAAAATTTCTCATTTTACTTTTGATGAGAAATTTCTATAGCAAAACAAATGTTATATAGGACCAGAAGTTTCAAAAGTTCTTTTTTTTTTTTTACTTCATTAACTTTGTACCTAATCAAACCATGTCACATAAATTGAAACGGATGGAGTATAATCTTTCGTCTGTACTTTTGCTGGATTAATTTTTATCGAATAAATTTCTAAGATTTCATAAGATTATAAATACAAACCATTTAGTAGCTCAGCTTCAGGGAGGTGAGAATGCATCATCCATGCCCACCATGGTATGACAGAACTTCTAAAGACCACAGGTTCTTGATTTGTTGCTGCTTCTGGGAACAGTTCAAGAAATTTCCTCCTCTTTGCTTCTGAAACTTCATTAATGAATAAATTAATTCACTTTAAACATCTTTGTGCTTTAGTAATAGAAAGATTTGTTCTTAGTTAACCTGCAACTATGACAGAATCCCAATCCATTTTGCCATTTTTCACAAACATATTGAAATCCCATGTCCCATTCTTCCATCGCTCGTCCGAAAACCTTAGATTTTGAGACTCAGATGAACTTGTATCACCTTGTACTTCATCATTATTCCTTATGGGCGTTGCATTATCATCAATCAGCAAATTAGATCTGTCTTTGATTTCAACGATGTTCAAATGTGTTTGCTCTTCAACATTTGGAGTCATAACATTTGTAATCTTCATGGACTTGGCTTGATGAGGCCAATGTTTCTTCTTGAAGTGATGGGAGGTGCAAGGTGTAAATGAAGTAATGGCAAAAGCAGCCATGATTGTAAGTAAAAAATCTCTGGTTTGGCTCAAATTACTCTTCTCTTCTTGAATGAGATGGTGATAAGATAAGTGGCAAAAAGGCCCATGCTGAAATAAATAAAGCTTATCCAATTCTGCAACTTTTTTTTTTCTGCAACATCAGTGGCATGGAAGCCCATATCTTCCTGACAATATCTGCTTCCACTTTTGGTGACTTTTTTTTTTTTTAAGAATATGATGAGAGAAGGGGATAAACTACTGGCCCCAGTAGTGAATCAAGCATGTTCAATTCATTTTTTGGGGCATTGAGCCCCAATGAGTTTGGAGTTAAAATTTGGAAACCTGATGCTTTTAATATGTGTGTCCATACAATTATGGCATATTTGATTGCACCAGATAGGATATTATCAACGTTGAAATGACTACCAGTTTGACTCAGCATGACGTTTAAGAAAGAAATGAAGACTTTTAAAAGTACTTACGGTCGTAAACATGTCATAACATTTGTATGACTATAGCATGTTTTGAAACTTGTAATAAACATGTCATAACAGTTGTGTGACTGTAAAAACTTCTCAGTAAAGGCCTAATGAGAAGTTTAAAGCAAATTATTCTCAAATTATAGAAATGTGTCATTCTTTCTTAAACAGACTAATAAGAAAATAATGTCGAACTAATTGAAACAAATGAGGTATTTCAAATCTACTTTTCCTATCATATAAGAGTAAAGATAAACCAATGCAGTATTATGCATTCAGCATGCCCTTAGTATAAGTTACTCCATAACAGGCAATCCTCATGCTAAAACATGAGAGAAAGGACGGTTAAGCACCTGAACTCATAAGAAAATGGCGATAGGGGCGCCAAATTGCTCGAAGTTCTCAAATGAAAAACAAATAAATCCAAAGCAATTGACAACTCGTTCTTTTCTGTATTTAATAAAAATGTCTCAAGTACACATTTCAGTTTGTAGAGCATTCTATGGTTCGTACAGGGAAGAAAGATGGATTGAATAATCTGCCGCAGGATGTATACTTGTGCTGTGAAAAAAGTGCAATTATG
Source organism: Capsicum rhomboideum (assembly GCA_031232105.1). Lineage (NCBI taxonomy): Eukaryota > Viridiplantae > Streptophyta > Magnoliopsida > Solanales > Solanaceae > Capsicum > Capsicum rhomboideum. Next base: position 39,936,444 of record CP124716.1, read on the forward strand.
CCACCCAACCTCTTAGTTGTGTGGCGCGAGCAACACGATTCACCCCCAATGTGAACGCACCCATCCGAAGATTGCAATTGTGTGAATGGCACATGCTCTTGAGGTTATGGAAGGCTCTTCTCATGTATTTCTTAAGCTCCCCTAATCTGCACTCCCACCAAACTCTAAAGGCTAAATGTAGAAAAACAAACAACCTATATACCAAAAATCATCTGATATAAATGGTCTCCTACACTCGTCTTAAGTTGTCGGTGAACTTAGTAACTATATTACGGGATATTTTTTCGAGAAATAACTTTACAAAGACTGGCTTGATAAAGATGCAAGATTTCCAATCGACTATACTGTTGCATCTCCTAATACATTTTGCTTCAAATACTTGTCAACATAAACCCTTCACGATGCTCTATGTTGTAATGACAAAAATATCTGGGAGACATAAATATCAAAAGTTACCTGAACCCATTCAAAATAACTGGCAGTCACACCTCCAGCATTGGCAAAGATGTCTGGAAGTATTACTACTCCTTTCTTCGATAAAATCTGCAGAAGGCAATTGTGTGAGGAAAACTATGATTCATGCTAGTCGAAAAGACTCTGGAGTCCTGGAAAAAAAGTGATACCTCATCAGAATCTGGATCAGTAGGATGGTTTGCTGCTTCTATAATGAATTTGGCCTTGACGTTATCAGCATTTTCTCTTCAAACAAAAAGATCAGAATATTCAAGATACTCTACATTAGGTATATTTAGTTCACAAAAGAGGGGAGAAGTTTTTATTTACCGCAGCATATGCCCAAATAATTTTGGAACAATTGCTGACATTGACTTCTCCATTCTCTCGACACAAAATCAAATTCCAAAAATTGAGGTATATAAACCTGTTCAAAACTCCTCCCAAAGCACAAGGGATGAGAACATCACATTCATGTGTTAGCAATTCATCAGAATTCATCACAACTGCACCAGTGAAATTGATGAGCTTTCCTGTTTTTTCTTTATGACTAAGCAAAGCTGGTATATCGAGCCCATTGGGGTTCTTGACCGCTCCAGTAATGTCACTCACTGTAACTACCTTTCCACCTCTCTCATGAATGAGCTTTCCTGCCCACGCTCCTACATTTCCAAATCCCTATGGAATCCAAATACATATTTATGACACTATGCATTTTGACCAAATATTGTTGAATAGCCTGGCAAAGGAAATGGAATGTGCTAGGACTAATCTAATTGCATAATAACCTGAATTGCAAAAGTCAAATCCTTAACATGCTTCCCATATTCAGCAAGTAAAGCTTCTGTAGCATAGACGACACCACGCCCTGTCGCAGCTTCTCTGCCCAATGACCCTCCAAGATCCTAAACAAAATGTGGCAAAGGATGATTACAAGAGTCATACATAAAATTGTTTCAGTTATATCCATATAGGAGAAGTCTTAAAACGTAATAGCACATTATGGAAAACTTACAATTGGTTTTCCAGTCACAATTGCAGGTGAGTGAACATGAGATTTCAAATACTCGTGCAAAATCCAGGCCATAGTCTGTTGACAGCAAGCATCACGTAGACTATAATATTTGCATCTTATTCTAAAGCTCCAAAATGAAGTATATTATGACAAACTTGCAAATAGAATTGTGTTACTAACCTGTGCGTTAGTGCCCATATCAGGTGCAGGCACATCAGTATTAATTCCAATTAGATCATGAATTTTCTGTGTGAAAACACGAGTAAGTCGGTCCAACTCGCTCCAGCTTAAATCCTTTGGGGTACAGCCTATTCTACCTTTAGCTCCCCCATATGGAATGTCGGCTACAGCGGTCTTCCAAGTCATCAGTTGAGCAAGGGCATTTACCTCATCAGGGTCAACCTTGTAGAAATTTTATAACATCTCAAATTAAAAAATTATTAGAGGAGCTCTAATCATAAAATGGTAGTAGACTTGCAGGATTATGATCTTGTAGAAGGATGTAGACTGTAGTGACCTTAAATTAACTTCAAAAGAGAGAACTCCTCCGGATACAAATGTTAAACCAGTAAACAAGAGTTGATTATCAGAATAATTGATCAACTACAGCTCAATGTGTGAATGCTTTGTTGCAATTCCGATGTATTCTGGAACTTCTTGTTCCAATACTAAATACTAATTGTCTTTTAAAATAAATTAGGAGTTCTCTAGATCTCACATTTATCCCTACGATTACATGTAAGTGTTTAATCAACTAAAACAGCCTCTATCATAACACCTTACTAAACGTAACTGTAACAACAACGACTAAGAATTAATTGCAACAAACACTAAAGTCTAAACAGGGCTGATAAAGCAACTACTAGTTTTTATCACTAGCTTTATTATTGCCAGATGCAATAAAAACCAAAAATGATATGTGGAACCTCCAACTGCAAAATATTTTTGCAAACCAGAAGAGCTAAATCCCACTCCACAGCTATTGTATCATTTTCTTTTTTATTAAACCAGTGCTCCATGTCTGAAGCACCTCATCAAGTGTTGCATAACATGAGTTACTGATACGATGATTTTTTTCAACCAAATGTCAATACGCATAATGGTGAATCTTGTTGAAACTAGATTTCAAAAAAAATGATCAGCTCTAATTGCATTTGGTTTCACTAAAATTTAGCATCAATAACCAACCATCTAGCAATCCTAGTCTTCATAAGCCGAGATGGTCTAATATGAGTAAAGAAAGCTTACCTTTAAAACACATATACGCAAGACTTCACCTGCCCCTCGAAAACCAACATCAGAGTAGCATGGCTAAGACTCAAAGATTCTCTATGAACAAGAACCAATATCATGCAAGCAAAGAAATCGCACAATGGTAGATTGCAACTCTATACAAAATCCCCAGTCAGCAATTTTTACTAAGTCATATCCACCTAATTTGATTATCCACAAAGTTCTCAAAAAATGCAAGATCTAATCACAAAGTTGCACTACATATAATCACCTGTGGATAGCTACATAGATCCAAGGGTGGTCACTTGAACACCCTTCGTCGCAAAGTTCCATTGTGCATATAGGAAATAATATTATGTATACAGATCAATTTTTTCTTCTTTCCGAGATATATATTAAATTCTTTAACATGCTTAGCACAATTCCTAGTTTGGCTCCTGCAGATAACCGACAAGCATTGAGCAAAAGAATTATAGGAAAAGGCACACATTGAACTACCTCAGGATGGTATCTAATGCCGCCTTTCATAGGACCCCGAGCATTATCGTGCAATACACGGTAGAGAGACTAGTTAAAACGAAACAAAGTAATAAATATTTTTTTCGCCAGACTTGTAAATAGTTATGATGGGAGAGAGAAAAAAAGAAGTTAAAGTCGCCATGTAAATAGTTATGGCATTATCATGCCATAAAAAAAATTCACTTTTTTTCGAAAATTTATTTCACTTTAGTGAAAAAAGTGAAATTTTGTGGTGTTTGACCATAAAATTTATTTCACTAAAGTGAATTTTTTTTTCGGAAACTTTTTTCACTCATACTTCTCTCACAAAAAGTTAAAAAAAACCTCTAATTTTTTTCATGGTCAAACATAACTCCAACTCCAACTTCCACTCCAAAATATTATTTTCATGGACAAACGCCTACTTAGTGTGTAAATATTTTGTAAGATAATATCTATTTTAGAATAAAGTGTTAAATATAAATACGTTTGAATGATCAACATGAATAGGAAAATGGGTCAAATATACTCCTCAACTATTTGAAATAGGTTTTAGTTTTACTCTTTGTTATGGTTTTTGCTAAATATATCCTCGTGGTTAAGTTTTTGGCTCAAATATGCCCTCCAGCTAGCAAAGTAGTTGAATTTCTAATTCTATCTTGGTACCTTATATTACTTATCGTAACTTTAAGTCATCTTAAGTTTTGGTCGAGGGTCGGTATAATAGTATTTAAAGGAAATAATAAAATAAATATTTAGTTGAAAAATTAATGCAGATAATTAAACTTTATAAAAAAACATAAAATTGACATTATATAAAAATTATTATTTAAAATAGTCAAATTACTCTCATAATCTCCAAGATCTTGCTCAAGTCTTTACAATTAAAAGCACATGTCCCGAGCTTTAAACGCAGGACAAAATTGTCCTATTTTGAATAGTAAGGACAAAATTGGACCATTTTTCTTGTTTTGGAGTAACCAGTAGTACGAAGGGTACTTTTGCTAGTTGGAGCCTGGAGGATATTTTTGAGCCCAAAACATAACGGTGATGGTATTTGGGAGCTAACAACGTAATGGGAGACAAAATTAACCTACTTTAAACAGTTTAGGGGTATATTTTGCCCTTTTCTCATGTATATCCAATGGTTAGTTACAAAAGAAATTTATGGAAGGCGAGTCAATATAACGTTTGGTACAGTGTAAGATAAGAAGAACTTCTAATGACCTGCGAAAGTAATGTGGACATTCCTTAAGAAGTATGAAAGGAATTCTTGAATACTAGTAACATTTATTTACAACAAACATGTCAAGGCAAACTTATTAGAGAACAAGCAAAAGTTTGAACTACATGTACTAAACATGTTCCTGGTATTATGGCAAGGGTGAGGGAGGAGGGATGCCTCTATTTGTTCAACTTGTGGTGAAATTTTCATGCAATGATAGTTTTAATATAAATTCAAATGGATTAAACAAATTAAATACATTACTATTTTACATATGTATTGTCACAACATCTATGTAAATGTAGAATAGAAAGAATGCTAAATGCTACTTCCATGGCTATAAGTCCTAAAAACAATTTATATCATCTGCCAGTAGGCAGTTGCATTATAAGACATTGTATTCGCCGAGTTTTTCCAAGAAGGTTTCTCCAACAGAAGATCCTTCTTTAACAAAAATGGCAGGATATCCAATTGGTGCTTCCACCCAAGCTTCAGAACCTTGTGTTGAATACAATTTTCCTGTCCAAATATGCTTCCATGAAGAGCTTTCTCCTATCGGGAAATAGGCCTTAACGGTTTCCTTGCATTTGTCTAGTACAGGTACCACAAGTATCTCTGTACCAACTAAGAATTGCTCATATGTTAAGCTATGTACATGTTCATCTTCTGGATAGTGAAGGAAGAGATGTCGACAAATTGGTAGCCCTTTCTGAGAGGCTTCCTGAGTAATCCAAAAAAGTACCAACTCTTAGATCTATGTGGTTTAAGATTCTAATTTTGAAAAACCAATTCTAGAGAGATTGTACGTTACCTGAACTAGTTGAATCCTGTAAAACTTCCATGCTTTGTAGATCTTGGCAAGACGCGCAAAATGTGACAGAGTTCTATTATTAGAGTAGAACTGGCTGTTGCAAGATGGCTTGTTACCCTGAATGAATGATTAGAAATGGAAAAACGTGTCAAATTTTTCAGCACGAGAGTGAGACGGAAAAAAAAAACAGGGAAATATGAGCCCAGGAGATGTACTGAAAACTTACTTCATGTGTCCGGAACACGGTGGTGAACGCAGCCAATTCCATCCATCGCAAGAGAAGCTCTTCACTTCTTCGATACTTAAAAAATGGCAAGTTTACTGCACAGTAACCTCCAATATCGCTGTGATTAAGAGCATATCCTGAAAGTCCTCCGCTAAGCAAGCCAACCACTGCACTCTTGATGCCATCATTTTTTTGCCAACTCACCATTTGGTCTCCCTCCCAAAATAGCATTGCCCATTTAGGAGTATCCCTGTAACCAGCCCTCATGAAGAAAACCAAACTCTCCTCTGGATCTTCTCTCCCTTTACCTACATGCGTGCTTTTCCATTCATCCACAAATTCCCTGTTGATTTTTGCCCATAATTCTGGATATCTATTATGTGCTGCAATTGGATCTTCACCTGGATAATTAAAAGGACTATATATTAGTACTTTCTTGGAGACAAATGTCGGAGAAGTAAAGGACGTTGTACAACTAATTCCTCTTTTACATCTGTATTGAGATTAAACATTATATTCGTACTTCTTAACTTTCATTAATTCAGCAACAAGGCGAAAGAGAACTGAAACACTATGGTGCTACATTTTGTCCCTCTTTATTTGAGTGTTTTTCATAGGTGTCGGGCAGACCTGAATACAAGCAGGCATCTACAGGAAGGCCTTCGCCAAAATCTGCCATCCATCCTCTAACTCCATCATCTACCATTTCTTGCAGAATCTGCTTGAACCAATTTGTGGTATGTGGATGTGTTAAATCCAGCATCCCTACATCAAATGCTGTATTGGGAACCATATACGGCTCCCCATTTTTGTCTTTTACTAAGATGTCCAGCTTCTTTGCCTCCTCAAAATGGTGTCTTTTTATGTTTGGCTTTTTATCCATCTGCAGTTTTGAACCAAAAACTTGTAAAAGTTGTCTACTAGCAGTTCCACACAATAACGATAAAAGCTATGATAAATACCGGAGCCAGACAAGGATTGCAATATGTCATCACTTTGATATGTTGCATACTAAGGTCTCGAATTAATTGTTTCCATCCTGAGTATCTCGTTTCATCTGCTTCCCAATTCCACCAAAGTTGTGATCCAATGACTGTCTCTCGCTGCCCTACCCAATCCTGAACAAAGAGTATACGGAAGAGATCTTACATATTTGGATAAATCATCTAGTATCTTTTAATCAATTTGAGTATTCTTTCATTAAAATGATTTTTTGGTGTTAAACCAGGTAGAAATTAAGGAGTACCTGCAACCAGAATGCTGATACTGGGACGCCATATCTTTGCATTTCATTCCAAATACTGCGGACAGTGTCCGTGCCACCTTGCATTCCCACCACTGCACCAGAAATAATCCACTCTGGAAGAAGTGGAGGCCTACCAGTGCTTTCTGTGAAACATTCAATGAGCTCAGAAGGTGAGTTACCGTGTAGTATCCGACCTTCAAATGAGTCCCCATGTAACTGCAACAACATTTTAAAGAGCACAAAAGTATGAGCTCAAGTGATCAGTATGAGTTTTGAACAAAGTTTCTACATTTGAACAGATTTCCTACATTCTCTCGTTCATATTATACGCTTTAACACATGTAGTAAGATTATCTTACGCCAGCCTACTTAATATTATCTGAAAGTGCGCCAACAAGATTTAAGCTTGAGTTACACTATAAATATTCGAAAAGCAGAAAGAAAGGAATCGTCAAAAGTCACCTGTATCTGAATTCTATCATCTTTTGTAAGATCAAAAATGGAATAGTCATAACCCTCCAAGTACATTGACCTCATCTTTGATGTCATGTAGAATGGCGAAGGCGCATAAGTTGTGCTCCAGTCACCCCCTGCCCTACATGACACAATGGTGCTTATTTCAGTCTTTTGATTTAAAAACTTGGCACACTGTACTATCGATTAAAAAGGAAAGTACCTGTAGCTAACTAAATTGGCTGCAAAGGTAATGGGTTGATCGCCTCGTCCAATCCCTTGTTCTTGAACAAAAATAGGGACCCTCTTTCCTTTGAAGTTCATATGAGAAAATTGCTCTCCAAAACCAAAAATTTTCTCATTTCTTTCACTTGAATATGTTACACAAATCCTATTATTATAGCCATTAGTAACTCCTCCACTACTTTTCATCACCATGCTCTCCTCAGCTGATGATGAAACAGTGACAGATTTTTTTCTTGATAGAAATCCTCCAAACCATTCAGCTCTACGTCTCCGAATTCGACCAGAGTTTATAGAAAAGCTTCTGTAAGTTCTTGGAGAAACTCTTTTTGGAAGTTCTAAATCTGTTTTCCCAATTCTCACTTGGAAACCAACTTGATGACATTCTTTCTGATCAAACATAAGCCAATATCTCGCCGAAATGGAAGTTTCTTTCTCTGAATCTCCTCTTCTTGAAAACCTCACCTTCTTTTTTCTTTTATTGACACCAAAAACTTTCCCTGTGATCATTAAAACAGGAAAGAGTGGATTCTTTGGCAGGGAAAATGATGGAATAACTTGATCTTTATCAAATTCGTTTACGATCTTTATGTCATCAATGGTTTGATTATTAGATAGGGAATGAACATGATTATCTTTAATGAGGAAAGAACCTCTACTTTCTTCCACTTCAGTTTCAGCAATGGCTGCAGAAATGAAAGGTTCACCAGGGAGAGTGGACCACAAGGGCCTGCCAGGCTCAGACTTATGGGAGATTGATAGAAATCCTCCTTCTTTTGATGACCAATTCAATTGGAAATCTTTTCCAATGGGGTAGATCTGATGGGAAGGGAGTTTCTGAGAATTCAAGAATAAAGTTCCATATATTAATGGGAGTGACTTTGGGGTGGTAGGGAAAGGATTATTGAAATGTTTGTGATGCGTTTTGGTGATTTTCAAAGTTGCCATGCTGTAAAATATAAACTTCTATTCTAAATGCACCCTATTTATACACATTGTACGTTGGTGCTATTCAGCGAGGAATTAAGATCTATTGACCACTTACGAAATGAATAGAAAACATAGTTTTTTCAGATCTTTATTGTAAAGATGGAGATTTCCTATACGTAAAAAGGACATAAAACTAATAAAACTAAAAAAAAGTAAGTAGACTACAAACCAGTTCTCCTGTGATTTGGGGGTATGCTCAAGGGGCAGAGCCACGTGGTTGTTTTGGTAGAAAATTACATTCTATATACAAGGTTAAAATTGTATCTTTTATATATATATATATATATATATATATATATATAGTAGATATTGAATTCTCTCGATTTTTTCATATATTTACTTTTTCATATTTAAACCTCTTTAGTGAAAATCCCGACTCCGGTCACTTGAATATTTTGGCCCGAAATTTTCATTGGTTTATGAAGATTCTGGTAGCTTTCTTGGTTGGAATATGAAAGTAGTAGTATTACTTTTCGGGTATACATGTCAAATTTCCTTTTGAATAATTGACTGGGCACATATTTAGAAAAGTTTTTGAATGTGAACTGTGAAAGCCTGAAACTTTGAAGTACTCCTCTTCATTAAATTACAGGATCCACCCAATAAAATTGTTTCTAAAAGAAAATAGGTTTGTAGGATTCAAGTAAGTGTGTTTGTTGTACAGTCATATATATCTATAGAAGTTATCTTCTATAATAATATTTCTTTAATATTATATTATGTATTTTCAATAATAATGTTTTGTTACCGGTCAAACAATATCTGAACAACTTAATATCATTATAGAAAAATTTGATTGTATATATATATGCATATATTCTCATCCCTTCATTAGCTTGTCCGAAAATCACATTGAACACCCCTCCTCCCCACCCACCACACACCCCTTAAAAAAAAAAAAATTAAAAATTAACCACATGTTTTTTTCCCTTCAATTTGGGGTAGCAGAAGAGAAAATGGGCCGGAGAAGGTGATTATAAGACGGGAAATTGACCTTTACTAATAAAGTGAAAGTTCACATAGCCAATCAATTGAACGATTAAAACAACTTCCTTGGTCAATTATGCTTAGGTTCTTATAATAAGAGAATTAATCACCAACGATTTAAATACACAATAAGAAGGGGTAGTTTTTCGAGTGTAAGTAATTATCTTCTTTTAGCAAACCTAAACAAACAAAAAAAGGGACAGGAAAAGAAAAGGTAAAGTAAGACATTATTTTCTTACTCTTTTTTTATTATCTTGACAATTCAAAGACGTACTTGGCCAGCTATCTGTGGAAGATTCACTTTTGTCTTTGATGGGGTTTGTGGAAGATGCATGGAGACGCATTAATGGCTAAAATTAAGCTATTGAAACGGTTCACTTGGTATACTAACCTTAAGTTAGACGCTTGAGGACTGATGTTACCAATAGGAATTTCAGGATTGATGTACATAATAACAACTAAAGTACCTATCTTAGGTACTATAAACAAGATTGTATTTTCACTAACTCATGCTTAAATAAAAGGTTCAATATATATGTGTGTTCTTAAATTTATTCAACATTTTATCTAAGCTAAGCTCGTGACCTATTGAACATCTCACTAATACTCAAATGATATCATCAATTGAACACATATTTTACAATTCTAAACAATTCATAGTGCTTTAATGTGATCACTTGATGCGATATGACAAGCAAACCTACAATATAATCAAAGAGCATGTAAGACGAGATCTCTAGAGAAGAAGAGTTGAAAGAAATCACCCGCTAGAAATTGATTTTTCGATGAAACTTCATTTTTTTCTGTCAAAGACTGCTTAACTTCAAGTGATTAGCATACGACCTACCATGTCACCATGTTATGTTCAATTTACGCATTTGATTATAAGTCATGAACTTAGGCCCCATTTGGCCATGAAAATAATAATTTTCCGGAGTTAGAGTTGGTGTTGTGTTTGGCCATGAATATGAATTGGATTGTTTTTAAAATTTTGTGAGAGAAATAGAAATGAAAAAAGTGAAATAATTCTTAATGGCCAAACACTACACTTTTTTCACTAAAGTGAAAAAATTTCCATGACCAAACGCCTACTTAGTTTAAGTGACTACATAAGATATCTGGACAAATTTAATTAAGAGCATTGCTTGATATATTGATATTAGAGCCTAACTAATATAATCTGTTTGGGGGTCAATTATTAGTTTTGTGCTTCATTATAATTTTTTTCTAGTTTTAAATTTAATTACCCGAGATATCTTTATCTTTACACTAAAGAGATTTAACAATAAAATACATAAAAAAATAAATAAAAAAAAATCTTCAAATTATAAAAATTATATTAAATAATTTCCTCAAGTGGACAGAGCCAATGCCAAATATTGAACTTTCAGGTTGACTAGATAAGCATTCAGAATCTTCCCTATTTTTTGGGAAAGATTCAGAATCCACTACTGAATCTTCCCATCGTATAGTCTGCCTTTCATTTAAATTTAATTAAATTCTTGACCAATGAATAAAGAAAGAATAGAAGCTGAAATGGAAACTAATTAATTTCTCCTGACATATTTAATATGATTATACTCTCTCCGTTTCAAATTAAAATAGTTAGCCTTCTTTTTAAAAATATTCATTTCAATTAGTTGTCTCTTTTATGAAATCAAGATAATTTTATTATTTTCTTTCAATACTACCATTATCATTAAATGACTAAACAAAGTGTATATACTCAAATTTATATTTTCAAAGCATAATTAATAAGGCTAATTTGGTAAAATAAACTCCTAATAAATATTTTTTTAAGAAAAGTATCAAGTCAATAAGGACTAACTATTTTGAATAAGACGTAAATATAAAAAGAAGAAAAGAAACATACTAATTTAACAAAATTTTATATCAACTATAGCTCGGACGCTCGGCCAAAAGTAACATTTAACATTGAAATTCAAAATACTAGAACACGATCAAATGATTAGTGCAAAAATTATTCACATCGTCGTTAAATATAAATAAGTTAAACTCTTTCCATATACTCCCTCTGTTTCAAAAAGAATGACCTACTTTCCTTTTTAGTCCGTTCAAAAAGAATGACCCTTTCCTTTTTTGGCAACACTTTAATTTCAACTTTCCACGTGGCATGTTTAAGACCACAAGATTAAAGGGCATTTTGGTACATTTGCCATAACTTTAATTTAGGATCACAAGATTTAAAAGTCTTCTTTATTTTCTTAAACTTCGTGCTAAGTCAAACTAGGTCATTCTTTTTTAAACGGAGGGAGTATCACTTATTTCAAAGACACCTAAACATCATTTTTTTACTACTAGTTACGAACTCTCCTTTACCGCTTTAACCTATCAATATTAGCTTTAACCATTTATTAAACTATGAAAAATATATTGTGCAGTCAGACATAATAAATAATATTTCGACGTTCAATAAGGAACTTGGAGCAGTGTTGAGAGTGGATTGTATCTGGATGGTGTCTAGGGAAGATACATTTAGAACCTAGACCTAATTAACTCTACTCTGTACCAATAATTATTACATCCTCCGTCCCATATTAATTGGTCATTTTACTAAAAATAGTTGTCTCATATTAGTTGGTCATCAAGAAAGCATTACTTAAATTTTTTTCATAGTGCCCTTGTAATTAATTCTTTTTTGAAAGTGTTAACACTTGTTTATAAAGTTCCCAAGAAGTTTTTTAAAGGGTAAATTAGTAAAATTACCTTCTTATTTATGATTTCTTAACATGCATGTAAAAATGAATATGACCAACTGATATGTGACGGGAGGAGTATTTTATTATTATTTTTTTTTTGGTCCGGTGTCTACCAATTATTGAACTCAACAAAGTAGCATGCACCTTTTAGAGCTTCGAATATAGTCAAAAGAACCGGGAAAATTACATGCAATCATTAGTATCTCTATAATGAGATTATTTGTTCAGATATTTTTTGATTGCTATAATAAAATATTGTTATTGAAAGCATATAATAATATTATAAAAATCATGTTAGGATTTCAAGAATCGAATAAAAAATTTGCAAAAGTTAAAACTTAATTTAAAAACTCATAATTTAGGATAGCAAGAAATTCAACAACTTCAAAAAAAAAAAAGATGTTAAAATGTCGTATTGATAATATGTTGTAAAATGAAAGAAGAATAATAATACAATATTTGCAGGAATATGAGGGAAGAGAGATAGAATTCTTCGTATTTCTTTAACTTTGTGTCATAAAGCAAAAGATAGCTAGAACACCCTTTACAGAATGAAAATTGAAACTCACCTATAAGTTGCAAAGATTAACCCTGATATTAATTTGTTGCATGTATAAGTAAACCATTTATTGATTAGAATTCAAATGCTTTGGATTTTTAACAGCTTTATTTTGTTTCTGAAAGATGATGTATGAATCATTTATCTGAATTGTTTCTCAAGATTATCAGATGAGCTCTGAAAAAAAAAATAAGAAAGATGAAACCAATTGTATTATGCTCGTCTGATTGCACATACTGTCTATTAAAATTTTACCTTTTATTGTAGCGTGTGTTTCTAGGAGGTACGCATGCAAGAATGAAGTTTGAGCTGCTTTATATACTATCAATTAGATAAAAGTTCTTTTATGTATCAATTCTTACATCTCCGGCAATTGGTGGAGTGGCAGCTAGTCTTGATATGTTAGGGGATGTACAGTCAGTTTGAGTTCACTTTCTATGTTTCTAGTTGTGCAAATCATGCGTTTGATCTATTCCGTAGGTTTTTATTGCTTGAATTTTATGTTTTGAGTGGTTTTATGGATGTTCACCACTCAATAAATCAGTTGGAGTTGATTCAAAAGGAAAATGAGGATGATGCTCAAATTCCTAAAGTAGCAAAGCCTTGGGGAAAAATTAGCTCTCGAGTTAGTCATTTTATTTGAATTAAAATATTTTATTTTTGAAATACATAATTTTATATGAAAAAAGGAGAAACAGTTCACAGCTTGTAATATAGAAATAATTTCGCTATAGTTACTGAAGAAAAACTCTAACTTCTGAAATCAAGTTTCCTCAGTTCTAAAGGGTTCATCATCTGTAATTCTGTACTTTTACAAAAACTGCACAACTATGAAATACCAATTTTTGACTTTTTCGTTTTTACCGAAAAATTCTGCTTAAAGTAGTAACATACTTGGTACCAATATGAGCCCGTTTGGCCATAAGTTTTTTTTACTTTTTTTCGGAAATTTATTTCACTTTAGTGAAAAACAGAGGTGTTTGGCCATGAGATTTATTTCACTAAAGTGAAATAAATTTCCGGAAAAGTGAAAACAAGTTTTTCTTGTTTTCACTTTTTTCACTTTTTTTCTCTCACAAAAAGTCAAAAAGAACTCTAATTTTTTTCATGGCCAAACATAACTCCAACTTCAACTCCAACTCCAAAATTTTTAATTTTCATGGCCAAACGCCTACAAGTGCTCCATTTTGTTTGATCACTATTCATAAGAGTTTTAATTCTTATATTTAATGAGTTTTTATACACAATCAAATTATTTATAAGATAGTTAAAGGTGAGTAACTAATTAGCTATCGAATGATAAAAGTTCATTGACAATGTAAAAAAGCTTCATACGGTCAGTACACAACTAAGAACAGGTCCAAAATCACAGAAAGTCTATTTTGTTCATCACATAAATTAAAGAAACGTGCATCTCCCAAGCCCCAATTATACAAAATGACAGTGTTGAGTTCCTCTTAACGCATTCCAATGTAAAGGAGAAACAACATCCAGTTAAGAGGTCTTAAAGTGAAATCTAGCCTAGATTTCACTTTAGACCTCTAGGTCACCAACTCCTTGAGGGTAGAGAAGGCAAATGGTGGGCTATATTAACTCCGATTTGGACGGGTGAAACAAAAATGGGTAATAACCTAAACCCGCCCATATTCATGCAGTTATCAAAAACCGATCGGATTGATTGATGAGTTGGGTAAAAAAGGGTTGAGCCATTTTGTACATGTGTGAGAAATCATTAGAGTATATTTTAGCAAAGAATGTATCAACTAAATAAGAAATTTAAGACCTATGTTGGTCAATATAAAAATATACTTGCGTGAAAGCATGTTGCAGAGAGCTAGCATTTTCATAATACATATCAATAATATCATCAGAAAATAGTTTCATAAAACATGCGAGATAAAAAAAAAACTGTGGAATCTACGTAAACAACTTAAACAAGTAATGAGATCCTATCCAAAAGAATAAAAAGAACAGTGGATGGAGGTAAAACCAAACTTTCCATTTGTGAAGTAGACAATTCCTTTTGAAAAGAAAGGGAGCAATCATCATATACTGAGACAAGCACTCTAGAATTTAATATCTTACATCTGCCACAGGAAACCAACAAATTTTCAAACTGTCTTCAACACGCATTCGATCCGTATTTAACGAGTTTTATCATGGGTTGAAAACAGGTCAACTCATATTTACTATCCATATTTTAAATGGGCAGATTGGATAGAAATCTTTTATGGGGGTGGGAGGGTCAAAACAAATTTGGGTTAAACTTGCCACCACCGCTTGAGGGCAAGCTTTAGCATTGTCAAGAAAACACATATACTTCAATTATACTGCACAAGAAACCCTCAGCATAACCTCAAAGTTCCATACAAGGGATGAGAAAACCACATTCAAGGACTTCATTAAGCTAGAGTAGCACAGTGGACCTATTCAGTGATTAGCTATTTGATGGCATGCATTTCTCCAGCACGAGAGAAAGAGAAATGGAGGTTTCGATGGCATTAAAGGTTAAGCTCCTTACTCTACCACATGAGCCACTATTACCTTCCGCAGAAACCACAGGCCACAGCAAGACTAAGCTGATGAGTGACGACCCATAGGAAGAACTAGTATTTCTATTTTTGTTTTGTTTTGGGGTGATGAAGAACTCATTAACATTAAGGTGCAAACTTAATAATGGCATCAGAAACTAAATTCAACGAGCAGAGATGCACCAGATCACTGTATACAACTGCCAAGCTCCATTCTTGTAACCGTGTGCAGCAGCAATTAAACAGGGTTGACTTCGTTTCTAACACGTTGGAGGTAGTCTAATTCCATCGATGATCACCTACAAGAGATTGTGAAATTAGATTCCCATAGGATGCAGCATAGCTGTTATAGGATAATTAAAGAACCAATGCATGCCGATTGGAATATTTAATGCAAAGTGATATGTTTGGTGTAATGCTCGGAAAAGAAAACCCCAATCAGAAATGGGAGAAGAGGGAAAAGCGGCAGGCTGAGGAAGAAAGGAATAGAGCAGATACCAACAAGCCATTCTTAAGTTTGAAGAATTGACATTATCAAGATAATGGAAGAAACACATCATGTGCTCAATTGGAGTAAACCCGTTTTCCCGCTTATGCAGATACAAGCCGTTTTTCTGCTTATGCAGATACAAGTTTAATGAATTGTCACACAGTCACAAGTAGGTCAATTTGATCAACTAGAATAAAGTATAAGCAGAACCCTTGATTTTGCATTGGAGAACTATGAGTTAACTATACAGGAAAGAGTACATCTTGTCGAGAGAAGGAAACACTGACATAATTTCTAACTGAAATTCATGAATATAAATGGGGAAGCACTTCACTTCACCAAAGGGAAAAGAGATGAGTGATAACATGGAAATCCTTGGAATTATGTTTGTGGAAGTGCTACAGCTAGTACAATTTTGCGTGCTGCACTTAATTTCAGGTCGACAGATCTAGGTTGTACCAATTCTAAATTGTGACACCACTCATTTCAAGTCAAATGGATAAAGTTCCTCTTTCCCAAAGTTTTCTGGAAAGACAGTAGGCCCTTGACAGTTAGTTACCTGTAACTTCGAGAATACAAAGTTGGAAGAGTCAAAGGGAAAAGAATAAGTACAAGCCAACGGCAGGGAAAGAAGTATATGCTAGCCAAAGGCGGGGATAGGAGGGCCCATGACCCTGACCAAGTGAAGTGCATCAAAGACAAGGAAAGCAAAGTATTGGTGGAAGAGGCACACATTAGACGAAGATGGCAGACATACTTCAATAAACTCTTGAATAAAGAGGGAGACAGGAATATTGTGATGAGCAATTTAGAGCACTCTGAGAGTAATCGAGATTTCGGGAATTGTAGGGGTATTAAATTTGAGGAGGTTAAGGAGATTATTCATAAGATGAGAAGGGGGATGGCGACCAGATCAGACGAGAAACCGATGGAATTTTGGAAAAGCACAGCTAAAGCAGGCATGGAGTGGCTAACTAGGTTGTTTAACGTCATTTTTAGGACGCCAAAAATGCCAAAGAGTGGAGATGGAGCACAACGATCCCGTTGTACAAGAACAAGGGTAATTCAGAATTGCAATAACCCAACAACCATAGGGGTATCAAGTTGCTAAACCACACTATGAAAGTCTATGAAGAGGGTGCGGGGTGTGTGCCTATTACCAAGAACCAATTTAGTTTCATATCGGGGCGTTCAACTACAGAAGCCATTCATCTCATAACGAGATTGAAGGAGCAATATAGAGAGAGGAAGACAAAGTTGCATATGGTGTTCAAACCTATGCAAACACCATATGACTGGGAAATTGAGGACATGATAGCATTGATTGGGAGTTTGCAGAGCAGTCCAGCTCTCACTCATAGAAGTGACAGACTTAAGTGGGGCAGTAACAAGGATGGTTCTTATTTTGTCAAAGAAGGTTACCTACTTCTGGGCTCAAACAAGGATTTGATTGACCAATGGCCTTGGAAGCTCATCTGGAAAACTAAATTGCCACCAAAAGTTTCATATTTCTGCTGGATCACCTTAAAAGGAGCTTGTTTAACTCTGGACAATCTCATGAAAAGGAAATTTCTTCTAGCTAATAGATGTTACATGTGCCATTGCACCTCGTAGTCCATTACCCACCTGTTCTTACACTTTCCAGTTGCTACAAAAGTGTAGAATACGTTCCTCTCTTTTTTTGGTCTGCAATGGCCTATGCCTCGCACTGTCGGTGATTTTTTTGTCGGTTGGAGTTCTTGGAAAGTTGGGAAGACCATCAGAAGAATCTGGTCTATGGTTCCTGCTTGTATTTTGTGGTGCTTATGGTTAGAAAGAAACCAAAGATGTTTTGATGGTATTGCAACTGCAAGTTCTAATCTCAAGGCCAGATTCTCTTTAGCTGGGTTAATCTTACCCCTGTATATAACCCAGATTATTGTTTGGATTTTATTATCTCTTTAGTCTTATGATAGACCTTTGGACTTATCAGCTCTTTAAACTTATGATAGGTTTTTGTTATCTTTGTATGAGCTCATAGCTCCCCTTTTGTAACTATGCATCTTCTTGATGCCTTTGTGATTTATAAAACACTACATCAAAAAAAAGATGGTGATTGGAATAACTTCGTCACTCCATTGATAACCACTAATGCTATAAGTGTGCATTGGCAATCTTCCAGTCACCTATCACCACATATCTGAACTACAAGCCTAAGAAATTAAACAATTGTAACAACAATGAGCACATCCCAGAAGAGATGAAAAGCTGTTTCTTTCATGTTTTGGTTACTTGGTTTGGGAAAAAACAAGGAATAAAGTTGATCCCAGAGAACCCAACAAAAATGTGTAGTTGATCTCTTGCGAAACTTTAATACTATGTTTTCTGACACGAGAAAGAAATCAGAGGTCATTGGTCGTGCTTGAGACTTGGTCAGGACTCTAAAATTCGATAATCAACAAATCACACTCTTAATAGGATTTCATAAATGCATTTTCCAATGAGGGAACTGCAACACATATTCTAAAAATGAAATGATGGAGTGCAAAATGTATTACCTTAATTCATGAATTAATTGGTTGGATGCCTGTGTCATTAGTAAAAGAAAATCATCCATCTTTCCTGCTAAAACCAAATTAAAACCAAGTCATTAACTACGTTAGAAACATTAAGTCAAAATATCTAACCCTAAAAATATGAAAACAGAAAAAAGAGAGCATGCAGAAACAAACTCTGACAACTTTTTCACAGTAAGACAAAAGTAAAAGATGAGAGGAAATACTTTCTCTTTCTTCGATCAACAGAAGCATTCCTTGGGTCAATTTTAGCAAGACCAGATCCAGAAGGGATGGCATACTGCATTGGGGAAAGAGCTGCAGCTGTAACAGGAGAAGGAGCAGTAGGTGGAGCGGCTGGAGGGGCTACACTTGTTGGTAGCAATGCAAGTGGAGCAGAAGTTGGTGGTATAGTTGCTGGCTCAGGAAGCGGCCGTGGCAAAATATGCTTCAACCGGTTGTTTCTATAGTTCTTCCAGAAGTAAAACTGCTGCCTATGTGCCACTTCCTAATAGTTGTTACAAACATGTAAATCAGATCCTATCACAGATTTATGTGCCAGAATTTTAGATTGGCAAACAGAGTGCAATAGACAATAAAAAGTAAAATGAGATGAGAAGTCCTCGGAGGCGAGGATTAACCTGGACAACCAGATTAAACAATTAAAAGTCGCATATCGAGAAACAACAAGAAAGTTTAGCAAGTAACACGCATTATAAAGTGCGTTGGCTGCATTTCTTGTCCACGAAAACTATGTTTACACAACAAACAATCTTTATAGTGGCGGGCAGTATCAACTAACTAAAGGGAATGGCAAAAGTGGAGAAGGAAACCGCGATAACACATGATACAACATTTTACCTTGTTGGCGGGATGCGCCATTGCATTACGAAATGTTGAATTTTGGAGAAGCTCGAGAAAGAATAGGCAGTGTGGGTACCTGCATTAGCATCAAGAAAGGGAAGAAAGTAGTTGATGACAACCATAGTCCACAGCAAACAAAAAAAGAACATATAATTATTACTCTTATCATTTAAGAAAAGTAGAAACTGACTTACATTATAAACTTTATGTACTCAGGGCGTTGCCAGTATTGAAGATATTTCAAGTAGCCAATAAAAGCTTCATCTTCAAAATATCTATTCTGAGCCAAATCTGCATCAGAATCAATACAAAGTTAAGCACAAAAAATCAAAAGGGGATAGTAAAATTGAAGCTTTTGCACCCAAAGTCTACTTGTCCTATTGAAACACAATGCATTTCACACACTAACAAGTTAAAACATTATGAAGAAGAATCAGCCATCCAATAGCATAACAACAACAACCACCAGTGTTATCAAAAGCAAAAAGTGCAAAAAGGCTCTAAGGTCCGTTGGGGCTTTGAGCACAAAATGCGACTAAGGCGCGGGCTTTAATGAAAAAAAGAGCGAAGGGAGAAATAAATACAAATATATATGTTTAGTCCAAGGTTAATAATTATAAGCATGAATGACAAACATATGAACAAAGAAATTGAAAAACATAATAATACGATAATGTAATATCAATTGTCTAGTGGCGCATTCGCAAGAAAAAGTTTGCTATAGAACATTGATGACGGCGCTGAAGCGCACAACACGTTTTGAGGCTCGCTTTAGGGCTTAAGCGCACTTTAACCGCGCCTTTGATAACACTGCAACATACCCAGTGCAATCCCGCCAAGTGGGGTCTAGTTACGAGTTACGACTATTCCATTCTCAAATCTTACCCACTTTAAAAATCATCTTCTTTCCTTATTTGTTTATTTTGTGTTCTTGATCTTAGTAGGTATTTTAACGATCACTACTCTATTTTCTCTCTTTTTTGGCAGGAAAACATCCATTATGATACATTGTAAGTTTAATGTACAGTAATACCATCATATTATTTTATCCTTAATGAATATTTCCAAAAGTTTCAGATAGTCACTAAGGGAGTAATTTTCGATCTCAATTTGCTCAATCCTTAAATTCTTTTAATAAAATTTACTCCTTTCTAAAATTACACAAAATACTAAAAGTAACAATTTTTTGTCATTAAAAAACTTTGGAAGAATCTAAGGGAGAATTTTACTCCCTCCGTCCCATATTAGTTGATCACTTTCACTTTTGCACGCTCCTTAAGAAATCATAAATAAGAAGGATAGAACCCCTTAAGATACGTTCTTGGAACTTTACAAACTTGTTTTTACACTTCCAAAGAGTATTAATTGTAGGAGTAAAATGGAAAAATTTTAATTAATTTTATCTTGATTTAGTACGTGGACAAGTAATTTGGGACATTTAATTTTAGTAAGGTCATCAACTAATATAGAACAGAGGGAGTAATAAAAGATGTGATCAATAAGTCACCAAAAAGTAGGACTAGGGTTGAGTGTGTGAAGTGAGACAAGAAATATAATTGTTGATATTCTGAATGAGTAGCCAAAAATTATGATTATGCATAAAAGAAGATAAGGGAGGGAGTAGAAATTACATACAGTGAATATAAGTGGGGTTAGCGAGGCATTGAACAAATTCGAGTTCCAGTAAGAATCGTTGCCGCCCATCATCCGGGTCTTTATACACCTTTTTCTCCCTGCAAATTCGAAACAAACAATCGATTAATTGATTTGTTTGTGTGTGTGTGTGTGTGTGTGGTGGGTGAAGATAGATAGATCATAATTATCCGAAGAAAAATCAAGATGGGATGCATTAACAAAGGAAAAATCAAGAGCTCTTTCATTCAAAAGGAAAAAGGGTATCGATAACAGATACAACAACATAGCCGAAAGATTGGACATTTTGAGTGGTAAGAACAATTGGGATGGCTTACCGTGATTCATCCGTCTCTTGATTCGACATTCCCGAAACCCAAACTATATTCACTCTCCTTTTTCGATAGAGGAGCAAAATAGCCTATGCCAAAAAAACCATCTGCCATCATCCTACGTATTGACCCCATTTTAATTTATTTTACCCCAAATTAAAATAACTCACCCAACTACCATTCCCAAAACCCAATTAAGACCCGAAATTAAAAAACCCAACCCCATATTCGAAATTAAAAACCGATCATAACACCTGACCCATCCCTAGAACTAGGGGTGTTTATGGTTCGATTTGGATCGATTTTTTATTAAAACTATAATCAAACCAATTAAGTCGATTTTTAAAATTCTAAAACCAAATCAAACCAAATAAAATAAAAAAACCAACAGTTTGGTTCTTGCCGGTTTGGATCGGTTTTTCGATTTATGATTAGCTAATGATAAATCGGTAATATTAAAGCAATGGGACATGAGACAACTATTTTAAATGAACGTTAGGAATCAATAAATTTCTCTCTACTATCACAAATGTATATGAATCTTCTATTATTTTTCAATACTATTCCCAAGTTTTAGCATATTTATATTGCATAACTGTAGAGGTTCTTTCACTTCACATGTCTAATATCCATAGAAGAAATATACATCTTTAAATAGAATGGTCAACCATTACATAATCAAAGGGATAAGTCATTGAAGAGTAGATGGATGTCTTAGTAAAGAAAATTTAAAACTGATAATACATCACATCACATATATATAATTAAATAATTAAACTTAGAGTGTTGAGTTTTGATACAAGATCAAGTCTACAACACAAAGATTCCAACAACAACCACAACAAAACAGCAAACCAACACCAATGCTAGTGAATCGAAAGAGCCCCACACGGCTTCACTAGACTTCAAGATCTCAAAGACAACAACAACAAGATAGTAAAAGATAGATAACTTGACATATAATATTCAAGAGACTAAGAACCCTAACATCAAGAAAGGACCCTAAGACTATTGAATATAAACACCAAGTTCTTACTTAGACCAAGAGGAACTCAATGACCTCAAGATCCTTGTTTCTAGCCAAAACACAACACAAGCTTCAGTCTAGCAAGCTTGGCCGAAATCTGCCTCCCAATGGAAGAGAGAGAGAGAGAGAGAAATATTACAAGTCTTTGTCTTGAAATTACAATGAGAAAACTAAGGCAAAATAATTCTAAGCTTGTCTATTTATATTACAAGCCAAATGAAAGACAAAATGACCATATGGGCCATGTTGGGGCAGCCGGCCATGAAGGCCTTGGAGTGTAAGTTTATTACACTTCAAGGCCCATCTTCACACCTTAAAACATTTAGATCCTTAGGTGGTTCAATGACCAACTCACACACGGCCATTTGCATGAATAAGGCTTGGAGTTTTTGTAACTCCCGAGCTTGACTTCGTGTGAATGGTCGGGTACTTGTTGGACAGCTTGTCCCACCCGTATCATCCTCTCCATCTTGAGAGGAATTTGACCTCAAATTCAGCACTTGGTCGTCTTCAACCGCCTCCACGAGAGAAAGATCACAAACGTTAAAAGTGTGGTGCACTTGATATTCCGGTGGAAGGTCAATCTTGTAGGCGTTGTCATTGATTTTCTCGAGTACTTGGAATGGACCATCACCCCTCGGCATCAATTTGGACTTTCTTTGGGATGGAAACCGATCCCTCCGAAGATGCACCCACACCCAATCTCCCGGTTCAAGGATGACTTTCTTTCTTCCCTTGTTGGCCCTCCTTGCCATGTCTTGGTTTCTCTTCTCAAGTTGAAGCCGCACCTTCTCATGTAACTTCTTCATAGAATCTGCCCGCTTGCTTCCTTCTAAGCTAATCATGAGATCACTTGGCAAAGGCGTTAAATCCAAAGGGGTGAGGGGGTTGAGGCCGTATACACACTCAAAGGGAGTCATTCCCGTACTTGAGTGTATGACGCGGTTATATGGAAACTCAATTAATGGTAAGTGCTCTTCCCAAGAAGTCATTTTTCCTTTAACCATGGAACGTAGCATAGCACCCAAAGTCCTATTTACTACTTCCGTTTGGCCATCGGTTTGTGGGTGGCAGGACGTAGAGAATAATAACTTGGTACCAAGCCTACCCCACATGGACTTCTAAAAGTGGCTTAGGAACTTAGAGTCCCTATCACTCACAATGGTCCTCGGGACACCATGCAATCTAACAACATTATCAACAAACAACGAGGCCACGCTAGGGGCGTCATCACATTTAGAGCAAGGAATAAAGTGCGCCATTTTAGAAAACCGGTCAACTACAACAAAAATACTATCCCGGCCTCGTCGAGTCCTTGGCAGCCCTAACACAAAGTCCATAGATATATCAAGCCAAGGACGTAGAGGAGTGGGTAGCGGGGTGTACAACCCATGAGGTAGGAGCCGAGATTTGGCTCTCTTGCATTCTACACATTGGCCGCAAATCCTAGCCACATCCTTGCGCATTTTGGGCCAATAGAATTGCTCCTCCAATATTCCAAGGGTCTTTTCGACCCCAAAATGACCCATTAGACCGCCATCATGTGCTTCCCTCACAAACAATTCTCTCCAAGAGCTAGAGGGTACACACAATCGTCTACCTTTAAATAAGTAACCATCAAACTTGGCATAGGGATTTGAACCCCTAGCCGAATCCCACTAGTCCCTACCCAATTCTTCACATTCCCTAAAGATAGGAGCAAAGTGAGGGTCCTTGGGATACAATTCTCTTAAACTCTCAAAACCCATCAATTTTGATGACAAGGTGGACACAAGGACATGTTTTCTAGACAAAGCATCGGCCACTACATTGTCCTTACCCTTTTTGTATTGGATAACATAAGGGAAGGTCTCAAGAAACTCAATCCATTTTGCATGCCGTTTGTTAAGCTTGTCTTGGGCCCGAAGATGCTTTAAGAATTCATGGTCCGTTCGGATCACGAACTCCTTGGGCCATAAGTAATGTTGCCAAGTGGCCAAGGCTCTAATCAAGGCGTACAACTCTAAATCATACGTGGAGTAGTTTAGAGTTGCTCCTTTGAGCTTTTCGCTAAAGTAAGCAATGGGTTTCAAATCTTGCATCAAAACAGCCCCTATGCCTACTTTACTCGCATCGCACTCGACCTCGAAGGTCTTATCAAAGTTGGGCAATTGTAACAACGGTGCGGAGATGAGCATAGCTTTCAAGGCTTCAAATGCCTTAGCTTGCTCGACACCCCACTTGAAGGGTTGTTCTTTCCGAATGACCTCGGTCAAGGGGGCGGCTATGGTGCTAAATCCTTTGACAAACCTTCTATAAAAACTAGCCAACCCGTGGAAGCTTCTTACTTCTCCAATGTTTTGTGGGGTTGGCCAATTTTTGATAGCATCTATCTTGGATTCATCCACTTCGACCCCTCTTGAACTAACAACAAAACCCAAGAAAATAACTTCATTGACACCAAAAGAGCACTTTTCCAGATTTGCATACAATTTTTCCTTCCTAAGGACATCAAGCACACATTGTAAATGCATCACATGCTCTTCTAAGGACTTGCTATACACCAAGACATCATCAAAGTAGACAACAACAAACTTCCCAATAAATGGCCTCATCACGTGATTCATTAGCCTCATAAAAGTACTTGGAGCATTTGTTAGGCCGAATGGCATAACCATCCATTCATAGAGACCAAACTTGGTCTTGAAGGCGGTTTTCCATTCATCACCGGGTTGCATTCTTATTTGGTGATAGCCACTCCTTAAATCAATCTTGGAAAACAAACATGAACCATTCAACTCATCTAGCATGTCATCTAACCCAGGAATAGGGTGGCGATATTTTACCGTAATTTTGTTGATGGCTCGGCAGTCCACACACATGCGCCACGTTCCGTCTTTCTTTGGCACTAATAACACCGGAACAGCACACGGACTCATGCTCTCCTTGACATACCCTTTGTTGAGGAGCTCCTCAACTTGACGTTGCAATTCCTTGGTGTCCGTAGGATTGCTCCTATAAGCCGGCTTGTTTGGTAATTGTGATCCCGGCACAAAGTCAATTTGGTGCTCAATTCCCCGAAGCGGGGGCAATCCTTGCGGAAGTTCCTTAGGAAATACGTCCTCATAATCCTGCAACACACAAGAAATCAAAGGGGAAATGGAAGAATTAGTGGGGTTAGTGCTAAAACAATGAGCCAAGAGTAACATAGGCGTATCCTCATCATGATCCACGAAGAGTTCCTTCTTCCTAGCCAACATCACCATGTTTTCCGTCCCCTTCGCCGTTGGGGCAGCCTTGGATGGGTCCACTGCCCCACCTACGGAACTCCCTCCCTTTTCTCCCTTTTCGGATTCCTTTCCTTTTTCCTTCAATTCCCTCATCCTTTGATGCCACTCATTTACTTGGGAAGGCGAAAGAGGATGAAGTGTAACCTTTCGGCCATCCTTCTCAAGTGTATATCGATTAGTCCTCCCATCGTGTTTAGTAGACCTATCATATTGCCAAGGTCTACCTAGTAACAAGTGACATGCTTGCATTGGTATCACGTCACAAAGCACTTCATCGTGGTAGTTTCCCACCTTAAACCGTATCACACATTGCCTTGCGACCCTTAATTCACCACAATCATTCAACCATTGTAACTTGTAAGGACTAGTGTGCGGAGTAGTTGGTAACTTCAAGAAGTTTACCATAGCATGACTTACAACATTTGTACAACTACCACTATCAATCACCAAGGTACACACACTTCCCTTTACAAGACATTTTGTATGGAATAGATTTTCCCTTTGGCTTGGGTCATCTATTGCCTTACTAATCATGACGCGCCGAACCACAAAGTTTGGGATCACACACTCCCCTTCTTGCGGATAAACATCTTCACCATCATCACCACCATCATCAAGTGGTCCATCCTCGGTTTCCTCTCCATCTTGAGGCTCGGCCTCTTCTTCTCCCCGTTTGGGACCCACCTCTTCACCAAGGTAATATACTCTCCCTTCCCGTAGGATCACATTGCGTCGGTTTGGAAATTCATTGGCCTTATGTCCCCAACCTTGGCACTTGAAACATTGGAATCCCTTTGGGTTAGGATACTTGTGAGCCTCCGGTTTTGGAGTCAATTTGGGGACTGTTTTGGTCTCGGGCAGCCTAGTAGTGGCGGGTTGGTCCTTGTTTTTGGGCCAACCCGAGGGGGCTTGTCCCCTTGTCTTGAAAGATGATCTCTCCTTAAGTTCCCTTTCAATCTCAAGAGCCGCTTGGAAAATACCGTCAACGGTTTCAAACTTGTGAAGGGTTAAATGAGTGGAGATATCTTTGTTCAACCCACACTTGAACCGGATGATGTCGTGGCTGATTTGCTCCCCACGATGATCAAGCTTCAACATGAGTTGTTGAAACTCATCAAAATATGCCATCACACTCTTGTTACCTTGACGCAAACCATACAATCTAGCAAGCAACTCATGGCGATATCTCTCGGGAAGGTATCGTTGCCTCATCAAATACCTCAATCGATACCAAGGTGGTGGCTGCCCATCAATGAGTTCATTACCAAACCGCTTGACATACTCCCACCAAGTGTTAGCATAACCCTCAAAATGAGCTATAGCATAGCAACCCTTCTTTTCTTCCGAGATGTCATTAACTTGGAAAACTTTGTCACAAGCCGATTCCCAAGCTAAGTAGGCCTCGGGGTCACTATCACCTTTAAAGATTGGTAGGTTCAACTTGATGGTGTTGATGCCTACATCTCTCTCTTGGTGTTGGTTTCCCCTATCTCCATACCCTCGGTATCTCCTTGGATCTCCACGACCCCCTCTTATCTCCTCCTCCCTCATGTAATCATCATCAAAGGCTCCATACCCTTCATACTCCTCTCTACCATATCCTTCAAAGGGGGCTGGTCGGGCTTGGGCATTTTGATTCGGAGGAATTGGATTTTGTGGCCTTTGGTTTAATGGAGCTTGGAATGGAGGGTTCGGATTTAGTGGAGGGACTTGACGTCCAAATCCCTCTTGTGGAAATTGACGAGCTTGGAAACGTATTGGTCTAGTGGGGTCACGGTTTGGAGAAAAAAGGGTGGTTTGGCTTGCGGCATTTAATGGAGCTTGGGGTGCATTTAGCATTTGGTGGACTGTTTCGGGGGTGATGGTTGCGGAGGAAGTCCTATCATGCCCATTGGTAGAGACATGTAGAGGAGTAGAAGGATGAGAGTTCCTTTGACTCTCCACTTGTTCTAATCTCCCACTAATAGTCGACACTTCTCCCTTGATTGCTGCCAAGTCCCCTCTCACGGCCCCAAATTCCGAATTCAACCTTTCAAGTGTCCGGGTAACGGCCTCAAGAGTGACCCTCATAGAGTCAAGTGCATTAGTATCCACGTTATGGGACGTGGCCCCTTCCATTGTCAAGGTATTATACTCCTTAGATCACCACACGCTTGAGTTCCACAAGTGTTGTAAATTGGCTAGTAACCGTGAATCCTTTAAGGTATGAGTAAGCTCTTATCCGGAGTGGATTCTTGTTTGAAGACTCAAAGAATTCTTGTCGGACTAGAACCAAAAACAACAACGTGTTCAAAAGATAAAAGCACTCAAGTAAACGTTGACACGAACAAACGAATTCAAAGGACTAATTGACAATCTAGTAGGAATGTACTAGTTTGTTAATTAGTTCTAGAATCAAGTAAGGAAACTAAGAATCAACAATTAGAAACTAGAAAATTATCCAAAGTTGAGCTTAGGGGTGACGTGGCAGCATGCAATTGGCCTTGGGCCCACACGGTTTGTATATATATAACTTATATGTATTTATTTTTTTTTGTCACAAATCTGAAAATCAATATTCATACAACTTGTGAAGGATGAAAATGTGTTTTGGAGGGAAAAATAATAGTCTTGTAGCCTTTTTCAACCTTTCAAACTCAAAGGGTTAGGTTTGACTAACTAGTCCCACAAAACAAGGCTCCTTGA
This sequence comes from Capsicum rhomboideum, assembly GCA_031232105.1. Lineage (NCBI taxonomy): Eukaryota > Viridiplantae > Streptophyta > Magnoliopsida > Solanales > Solanaceae > Capsicum > Capsicum rhomboideum. The sequence goes on from CP124716.1 coordinate 39,964,467, forward strand.
ATTAAGGAAGAGTGGTTGGCCAACTAGGAAGTGATGGGTGCAAGTCTTTCACCAACAACTTTATGACTTGTCTTGCAACTTGAACACCACAAGATGAACAAGATGAACAAGTTTAAAAGATGAACACCTTACAACTTTCATCAACTTCTTCAAGCACATAACACACAACCACCAATTTTTTGTCATCAACAACATACAACTTTCAACCACTTCAAGTCACCACAACAATGGTCAAGTTTTCAAGCTCAACTTTTAGATCTAGACACTTTAGTGTTGGTGAGAAAGAAACCAACACTAGAAACACACTAAACAAGCAAAATAACACCTAGATCTAAACATACAACAACATTCTCGGATTTGTCTTCAATGGACTGATTTCCGATTTTTTTTTTTTTTTTTTTTTTGTTTAATCCGACAACAAGCCCAAGATGGGTTGTGTGGGAACACAACCGGTCTTGCTTTGATACCAAATGATACAAGATCAAGTCTACAACACAAAGATTCCAACAACAACCACAACAAAACAGCAAACCAACACCAATGCTAGTGAATCGAAAGAGCCCCACACGGCTTCACTAGACTTCAAGATCTCAAAGACAACAACAACAAGATAGTAAAAGATAGATAACTTGACATATAATATTCAAGAGACTAAGAACCCTAACATCAAGAAAGGACCCTAAGACTATTGAATATAAACACCAAGTTCTTACTTAGACCAAGAGGAACTCAATGACCTCAAGATCCTTGTTTCTAGCCAAAACACAACACAAGCTTCACTCTAGCAAGCTTGGCCAAAATCTGCCTCCCAATGGAAGAGAGAGAGAGAGAGAGAAATATTACAAGTCTTTGTCTTGAAATTACAATGAGAAAACTAAGGCAAAATAATTCTAAGCTTGTCTATTTATATTACAAGCCAAATGAAAGACAAAATGACCATATGGGCCATGTTGGGGCAGCCGACCATGGAGGCCTTGGAGTGTAAGTTTATTACACTTCAAGGCCCATCTTCACACCTTAAAACATTTAGATCCTTAGGTGGTTCAATGATCAACTCACACACGGCCATTTGCATGAATAAGGCTTGGAGTTTTTGTAACTCCCGAGCTTGACTTCGTGTGAATGGTCGGGTACTTGTTGGACAGCTTGTCCCACCCGTATCAAGTTTGGACTAAACTTAATGTTGAGTTTGGACGTATTTTTAAGAAATGAGATTTAAAAGTATTGTAGTGCATGTGAAATAAGTAGACAAAAACCAAATTAATGATTAAAAGATATAAATATTTATAATTATTTATGAAAAACTAATATTATATATTCAAATAATTATAAAATTTATATATATAATATATCGATTCGGATTTGGTTGTTTTTTTGGGTTTTTTAGTAGAATCATAATCAAACCAAATATTATCGGTTTTTAAAATTCAAAATCAAACTAAACCAAATCAAACCAAATGTTGGTTTTTTTAATCGGTTTGATTTGGTTTGCGGTAAAAACCAAACCATGAACACCCTACAGGCTAGAACATGTGGCTTATTCATCCAAACAAAAACATACCGCTTCTTCATTCCTTGTTTCTTCAGACATTGCCCATTATTATCCCAACATATTCAAAAATAAGTTCCGTAATTGTGAAACAATAGGGCAGTGCAAAAACAAATGGTGGATGGTTTCTGAATTTGTCCTTTGTATGTATTAATGGTTAAGAAAATTACTCTATTTTGCTATCAATGAACCTTCTTAGAATTTTGGAACTTTCAGCGATCCAGATTTTCCATTCGGGTCTAGGGATGTTGGTTTTTTTAAATTTTGGGTCTTAATTGGATTTTAGGAATGATAGTTGCGTGGGTTATTTTAATTTCGGGTAAAATAAATTAAAATTAGATCAATGCGTAGGATGATGTCACGTGTCTCCCCGTTTGACTCAAGGATATTGCCAGAGGGTCAACTTTCTAGATCGAACCCAATGCAGTAGTCACACGTACTATGGCTTCAGCCCTTACTTTTTTTTTTCTCAACACTTAGTTTGCCTAAGCTTATGAAATGAAACAGACACAAGCATATACAGGAACGAATTCCCAACTTTGTATTTAACTCGTGCCACAAAGAAGCACACATAAAGGGTCATACAAAAATCTGACCAACACAACCAAATCTGGCTTGAGACAGCCTGTCTGTGCCTATTTATTAGCCACAGCTTCTGTCACATGCTAGTCACATGTCCAGCATATGATTCTATCCTAATTCAGTTGACATCCCCAACTGATAGGATAATTCAAAATTCGAATACAACATTCAAATTACAACAACAACAAAACTTTGCCACATGTCCAGGGCGGTTGTAAATGCCCAACTACTGTCATGTGCAAGACACATGCCAAGTGCCAACACATCCTTAGTAGCACTTGTGCCAATTTGGCACCATGGCCCTGGGCGTCTATGCACTCACCCATGCCACTGCCTTGTCAGCACCCAAGTCGCCTTGTTCCAGCCACGCCTAGCCTTGGTTGCCTTGCCTTAGTCACATCTCCGCAACATGACTTGTCTTAGCTTAAATCAGCCTTAGCCTTGATCTGCCTTAGCTTGCCAGCCCTTGTCATGCCTTAGTCGCACCCTGCATGCCTTAGCCATGCCAATGCCAAGATCTTGTCATGCCCTGCCAACACGCGTCATGCCATGCTGACATGCTCATGCCAGCGGACTGGCCTCAAGCAAATCTAACCTTGATCGTAGGAATTGGGTTTTGGCTAGGTTGATCATGTAAATCCCTAGTCAATCCCAAGCCGCCCGAACCATCAGGCTGAGGGTCTAACAAACTTCCCCACCGGATGAGCTAGTCGTTCTCGACTAGGCAGAATCTAAGTACACCTTGACTTCGTCATCGAACTGCCAGAAAGATGAACCTTTCTCCCAAGTAGCATCACACACTTGTTTACCCTTCCATTGAATCAGAAATTCCGTTCGCCTATTCTTCTTGCCTTGTCCCAAAGTCCTGTGATCCAAGATCTTTTCAATCTCCTCTTCATACTGCTGTCGCACAATAGGAGGAGCATGTCTTATTGCCGACCTTGCTGGATCTTTAACATCTTTATAAAAAAGCTTCAGAAAACTCACATGGAAAGTAGGGTGGATTTTTAGCCTTTCCGGTAGATTCAACCGGTAAGCTACTTCACCCACCCACTCTATCACTTCAAAGGGTCCATCATACTTCAAAATCAACCTACGATGAATCATCTTGCTACTGATTTTCTTCCAAATTTGAGGAGTAAGCTTCAGCAATACCTTGTCTCCAACCTGGAATTCTAAAGCACGCCGATGTCTATCAGCATACTTCTTCATTCGTTTCACTACCTGCCTCAAGCTATCTTGCGCTTCATCTAGCAACTCTTGCTTGTCTCGTGTATACTTGTAGGCAGCAGGACACTTGCCCTCTGTTTTGGACTTAGAGACTTCCAGCGGCGTGTTAGGCTACATGCCCAACACTAGTTCAAAGAGGCTCTTCTCAATTGCCGATGACATGTGTAGATTATAGCAAAACTGCGCACTGTCTAACAATTCCACCCAGTTCCTCTGACTTGCAGTCACATAGTGCCTTAAATATTCTTCAAGCAGATGATTGATTCCTTTGGTCTGTCCATCAGTTTGTGGATGATTAGCAATAAAGAACTTCAGTTCAGTACCCATCATGTTGAATAATGCAGTACAAAACCAGCATGTAGACCTTGTATTTCGATCACTCACAATATCAAGTGGAACCCCAAAATTCTTCACCACAAACTTACAGAATAATTTAACAGCCATCTCAGAAGAACAAAGAGTAGGAGCGGCGATGAAAACAATATACTTTGAAAACCTGTCAACCACAACCATGACTGACGTTTTGCCATCAACCTTTGGAAACCCATTAATGAAATCAATAGAAAATGAAGCCCATGGACACTCCGCAACAGACAGAGTTTGCAGTAACCCAGCTTCCTTCTTTCTTTCAGTCTTGTCAAGTTGACAAACAAGATAAGACTTCACATAGGCTTAGATGTCATCTTCCATTTTTGGCCAAAAATAATTTCGGGACAACAATGTCATCATTCTTTCAATATTCGGATGACCAGCATAAACAGTATCATGTGTTTCTTTGAGGAGTTTTTGACGCAACCTATCACCTTGAGGCACTACGATTCTCCCCCCTTAAAATACAGCAGATCGTCCTCGATCCAATACCGTCTAACAGTCCATTCTTTCACTTGATCTATCAATTTCACATATAATGAATCATTTGCAACACTAAACTTTATCTTATTTAAGAAATCAGATTCAAGTCTAGTGATTGTATAAACTGCAACAAATACCTCTTTGCGACTCAATGCATCTGCAACTTGATTTTGCTTGCCTGACTTATGTATCCAAACAAAGTCATATTCAGCAAGAATCTCCTGCCGTCGGACCTGCTTCAGACTCAATTTCTATTGAATTTTGAAGTATGTATTAGCCACATTATCCGTCTTGACAACAAACTTCGTTCCTAGCAAATACACCTGCCAGATTTGGAGACAATGGAGGACTGCCACCATCTCCTTTTCATGAGTAGTATACCTTTGCTCCACAGGATTCAATTTTCTACTTTCAAATACAACCGGATGATTCTCTTGCATAGCACACCACCGACTGCATAATCAGAAGCATCGGTGTGAACGTCAAATAACAAGTCAAAATCAGGCAACCGTAATATTGGTTCAGAAGCAACGACCTTCTTCAAGGACTTGAAAGCCTTGTTTATTGCTTCGGTCCAAACCCACTTAACATTCTTCTTCAACAAGTCTGTCAATGGGGCAGCCTTTTTTGAATAACCAGTAATGAACTTCTGATAATAGTTTGTCAATCCTTAAAATGATCTCAATTCTTTTAATTCCGCTTGGTGCCTGCCAATCCACAATAGCCTGCACTTTCTTAGGGTCCATTCGAGCCTGGTTTTCGCTAACCAAATGGCCCAGAAATTTGATCTCGCAACAAGCAAACTCACATTTTTCCATCTTGACATAGAGTTGATATTCTCTAAGTCGTTGCAGCACCATTCTCAAATACAACAAATGATCTTCTAGTGTTCTACTATAAATGACTATATCATCTAAGTAAACAACTACAAAGTCATCAAGGTACTCGGAAAGAACATTATTCATTAAGTTACAGAAAGTAGTCAGGGCATTAGTTAGCCCAAACGGTATTACAAGAAATTTATAGCTACCATATCTAGTCACACAAGTGGTCTTTGAGGCATCCTCCTCGGCTATGCGCACTTGTCAATAGCCAGACCTTAAGTCTAACTTAGGAAAGAAACTAGCCTTAGATAGCCTATCCATCAAGTCTTGAACCAGCGGCACCGAACACTTGTTCTTCACTATCACTTTGTTCAGTGCACGATAGTCAACACTCATTTGCAGACTTCCATCTTCTTCTTTTGGAAAAAAATAGGGGCACCATAGGGAGCCTTCGAACGCTGGATCAGTCCTTCCTCAAGCAATTCTGACAACTGCTTCCTCAATTCTGCTAACTCTAATGGAGACATGAGATAAGAAGGGTGTGCCGGTGGCATTGATCCGGGAATCAGATCAATCCTATGATCAATTTCCCTCTTTGGAGGCAACTCTTTTGGGAGTTCTAGTGGCATGACATCATTGAATTCTTTCAGCAACTTAGAAACACTGTCTAGGACTTCAATCTGCACATCAGGGTTCACTTCAACCAAGGAAGCAAGATAAGCAATCTCACCTTTCTTCAAGCCTTTTTCAAAAGTAGTAGAAGACAACATAGTAGCAATTCCGGAGTGTTTTCTCTTCTTTTCCTCATTATAGGGTTGAATACCTTTCACAAATCCAGGATCAATTTCCTTTATGAAAGTCATACCATCCAAGTGAGGAATAGGGGCGACCTTGAACTTCTTCATTAAATCAATCTCAAACAGAAAATTGAAGTCATCAAGCGGCACCACAGTCAAGTTGTGCAGTCCAAACCAATGACCTATAGTCAGTAGGACATCCAATGCCATGACATGGCCTGCCTGCGATGTAGAATTTACAGCCTTCATCCTGGTTACACAAGTAGTCACCTTTAGTCCATACACCTGTACGAGTTTTGAGGCTACAAAAGTGTGGGCAGTGTCGGTATCAACCATTGTCACTACACTTTTGTCCCCAATTTTCACATCAACGTACATCAAAGACCCATAAGCATGCGATAAATCATCAACATTTTTAGTTGTATTGATCAAGGCATCACCATCATCATTTACCTCTATTTCCACTACATTCACGCTAGACAGCGTATTCAGCAAACGTAGTGGGTTAACATAGGCAACAATTTCCTGTCCCTTGTTCTGTTTCTCCTCTTCAGCAAAAAGAGCATTGATCTTTCCTTGTTTTGGACAGTTTTTGGACAGATGCCTAGGTTTTAACAAGTCCAACAAACCTTTTCACCAGCCTACTTTCTTTGGTTAGACGGAGTAACATCCATCTTTCCCTTGCCTTTGTTATTTCGCTCTTGCCTGCGATTATCCTTCTTTCAGTCTCTACCCTTTTGCTTCTTCTTCGTTTTCGAAGGAGTAGAATCAGGGGCAGCACTGTTAGAATGAAAATCAATCAAAGCATCTGCCGCTACAATGGCACTAGGCAGATCTTGAACTTTCTGCCTACGCAGTTTGTTCTGTGCCCAGCTTTGCATTCCAAAAATGAAGTTGTGCAACTTATCTTCATCAGACATGTTCTGAATATCAAGCATCAAAGATGAAAATTCCTTCACATAGTCTCGAATGGAACCAACTTATTTCAATCGCTTCAGTCTGTCCCTAGCAACCCAAGACGAGTTACTAGGCAGAAATTTCTCATGAAGTGCGTCCCTCAGTTTTTCCCACGTATCACACTTGGGTCTGCCAATATTTTCGTCATCAACATTCTTTGTACGCCACCACAGCACTGCATCGTTCCTAAAATAGCGAACTGATATGGTCAATTTGTCAATTTCAGGCATATGAGTAGTAGCAAAATAGTGGTCCAAGTCACAAAGAAAAAATTTCAATTCCTTAGCACCACAAAAACCATCAAAGTACTTTGGTTCCGAAATTTTGATTTTGGCATGTTCTTTGCCGCTATGCGACGAACCATCAACATCCCGACAAAGTACCATCACCTCCACCTTCAAATCTTTATTTTCCTTCAAAAGGCCCTTAATTTGTGTACCCACAGTTTCACTAAAAGTGACATGACCAGCCAATTGACTGTCTACAGCAGCACGATAACTTGACAGTTCTGTGTTAATGCCATGGATTTTAGTCATGACATCAACCAGTTTGTCTATATCGTCTATCAAGACAATCAACGTTTCCAATCTTGTAACTTTTTCACGCAACTCATTGTAATTTGCTCCGCCAACCATCGCAACACAAAGCTCTGATACCAATTGACAGATGGTCAACTTTCTAGATCGAACCCAATTCGGCAGCCACACGTACTATGGTTTTAGCCCCTTAGTTTTTCCACTCAACACTTAGTTTGTCTAGGCTTATGAAATGAAATAGACATAAACATATACAAGAACGAATTTTCAACTTTGTATTTAACTCATGCCACAAAGAAGCACACACAAAAGGCCTTACAAAAATCTGACCAACACAGCCAAATCTGGCTTGAGACAACCTACCTGTGCCTATTTATAGGCAATAGCTTCAGTCACATGCCAGTCACATTCCCAGCACATGATTCTATCCTAATTCAGTTGACATCTCTAACTGATAGGATAATTCAAAATTCGAATACAACATTCAAATTACAATAGTAACAAAGTTTTGCCACATGTCCAAGGCAGTTGTAACTGCCTTATTGTTTTCATGTACAAGGCATATGCCCAGTGCCAGCACATCCTTGGCAACACTTGTGCCAATTTTGCACCAGGGCCCTGGGCTTCTGTACACTCGGCCATGCCACTACCTTGTCAGCACCCAAGCAACCCTGTTCCAGCCACGCCTAGCCTTCATTGTCTTGCCTTAGCCACATCTCCGCAACATGACTTGCCTTAGCTTAAATCAGACTTGATCTTGATCTGCCTTAGCTTGCCAGCCCTTGTCATGCCTTAGCTGCACCTTGCATGCCTTAGCCACGCCAATGCCAAGGTCTTGTCATGTCCTGTCGATACGTGTCATGCCATGCTGACATGCCCATGCCAACAGACTGACCTCAAGCAAATCTAACCTTGACCGTAGTCATTAGGTCTTGGCTAGGTTGATCATGTAAATCCCTAGTCAAGCCTGAGTCGCCCGAACCATCAGGCTGAGGGTCTAACAGGTATACATAGCCCAAAACGTCAACGACAAGGGTATATACATACCCAAAGTATAACGGAGGTATATGTGTATCATTTATGATAGTGCAGGATATATTTATACCTTTTCCTTTTTTTTTAACCGATAGTCGTCTAAACTGATGGACTACAGTCGAACCAGCTTTGATTATTTTCTCAAAGTTGAAAAAGAAAAATATTTCTTTGTATGTATTATTCGCAGCAAGTAATTTTGCCTTTTCATTTCTTTTAATTTTAATATTTTGTTAATTATTTATGTTTAGAGTATAGTTTATTTTTTCTTATAAAAAAATTCTCACATGACATGTACTAGTGGCAAAATAATGACGTGGAACTGTTATGTCAACTTTAAGCGCTGAAAATTTAACTTTTCGGTTATTTATATTTTTAGCAGGTAACATATGATTTAGTGACTTTATTGTTACAAAAAAAAAATAGTTTTGTAATTATAGTGTTACAAATAGTTATTTCAGTGATTTTGTTATCACAACAAATAATTTTGTGACTTTATATTACAAAGAGTAAATCTAATGGTCGTATGTAAAATTAACCTAATAAAAGTGACATTTTTTATGCTTAAACAATTTGTAAACCTCATTTGAATTGAAGAAATAGCTCTGTGCGTCCCTCAATGAGACTCATTTTATTTTTTGTTCTCATTTTTTTATATGTTGCATAAGTAAACATGTTTGTATTTACCGACAAGGCAACTGATAAATGTGCCCTTGCAACAGAAGCTGACATAACATCTTTCTGAAATAAACTACGGTCTGAATTTAGTGGAGAGCTTGTGAAATTCCAGTATGATTTGTGGCTAATCTAATGAGACAGTTAGGTTAAATATGCCATCAAGTCATATCTATTTGTCATGACTTACATGCTATAGAGTACATATTTCTTTTATTAGTCGCTTTAAAATTATGACGATCCGATATGGTGCTTAAGAAATCCAACATGAAATCTATGTTGACTACCTCATAAAGTCATAGTCATACCTATAAAAGTATTGAAATCAGAAAGAGATGTATCATGAGTGGATTTGGAGTAAATAAAGGAGAGAGATATGACGTCTACATCAAAATTAACATGAAATTATACCAGCCTATCGTGACTTGCATGACTCAGTTCATCAATTTTGATTCCTCTTGCAGTCTTGCTGCTATTTTTCCATTTCCGCCCAATTCTTTTCATTATTATAACTTTATAAAAAGACTATTCCGCACAAATGTCAAATTTGGGAACAATATTTCCACAGCGACACAAAAATTATCCCTTTTGTGCAAAATCATCTGATTGAATTTTACCAATTTGGTGTTAGGATATATACTATTAACATGCGTTTAGATATAGTATATTATAATAATTGTGATGGTTAAAAGTCTAAGTGGGAGATTGTTGGGATATATACTATTAACCATGGTATATATACTATTGGTCATGTGTTTAGATATAGTATTTATTATGGAACAATTGTTAAATCAATTTAATAAAAGATTTAGATCATGTATTCGTTTATGTGTCCGTTTACTTATATAGTAGCTGATTTAGGGTATAGAGTTTTAGCTTATACATAGAGGATTAAATCTTCGGTTCTTATAAGTATAAAGATCTTTATTCACAATCTAGGATGGAAATTGGACAAGCCATCGGTATGATTGTAGCACAAAATTAAATGTAATTTATCTTGATTAGGAAAATGGTGTAGTTCCGACTTCTTGTGCTAGTGCATTTTGTATGTATTGAACGGGACCGAGCAGAGATAGATGTTTTAGACTGACTGACAAAAACATATTCTCTAAACTATTAAATGTACTTATATTCTCAATCTTGATATAACTATTACGAGTTGTACATATTAATTATCGTTTTGATTTGTTAAAAGGTGAGATCCTGAGATGAGTCAATATATCTGATAAATTGGATGATAATAATATATATTGGTGAAATAATAAGGTAGTTGATAAAATTCATGTCTCGGTATAGAGATTGATGATATGCCTTTTTGAGAAGCTTATAAGTTTTCATTGTTTCAAATCTTGCAAGTGGATTTTATGAGTCTGATACATGAAATAAGTTAAGCAGTGCTCTAAAGAAAATTAATCATTAGATTGAATTCGTTAGTAATTTAATTTATTGATTAGTATCTGTAATTTTAACATGGGGAATTACATAAGTGTTTAATGGAAAATTTTACAATATAAATAAAGGAGTGCAATTACGAATTTCTAGTGGAATGATTTATAATTTATTATGGTTAGAATAATTCATATCAGAATTTTGTGTTATTTCCATAATAGGGAGCCTCAGTAATTAATTATGTGGTCCCTGCAGTGCCCATATTTAACTAGAACTCAAAATCCTATTATCTAGTAAAAAAAGAGGAAAAAAATAACGTGTGTTTCTTGTTCTAAAGGAAAAGCTTCCCTATAAGTAGGGGTTCTCCTAACCTAGAAAAATGATGGTTTTCTATTCATACTTGCCCACTCAATTATTGTGAGAGTTCAACTGTTAATTGGAGATCACTGCAGAATCGAAGTCGGACTTGCTTGATGATACGCGTTAACAAAGACTTGCTTGATGATACGTGTTCATGCTTCAAGAGGTATTTATCGAATTAAATTTCAACAAGTTTATGTGTTCTAGCATAAACGCATGTGTTAACTATTATTCATGTAATCAGTATGTTTTTGAAATGCTTCCACTGTGCATATGTTTTCCAACTTATGCTCGCGCATTTCCATTCACGCGACGATTTACCGCACAACAAAATTTTCATCTCCGTCTAGATCAACTCATTTTATATCTACCCTGACATGTAATAGTCCTTCTCATTCAACTTTTGGAAAACTAAACACCATTGGTTTCATTAAACATCGTCAATGGAATGTATGTATCCACTAAGATTTGAACCAGTAATCCAAAACGCAGTCTCAAGTTTCTTGACTTTTTCATTCTGATTTTGATCACTATGCATGCAAATTGGAGACAAGGGTACCAGAGGGTTTGGGAGAGAGGAGTCTCCCCAAGGGACCAAACCACATTATACACCTGTCAAACTAAAAACACACCTTTCAATTCCCTGGTAAAATCAGGGAACATAATTCAAAGAGAATATAACAATCTACAACAATTATCTATTTGGTTTATCTTTTCCTTTTGCTGCCCAAAATGCAAGCACCTGAGCCAGCAAGTAATGGAAAAAACTTCTGTATCCCCACAAACCTAAAACATGATCGACACAGCTGAAATTTATGTCAGCCCCCTTAAGTTAAATGGTACAGGAAATTTGAATTATAACATCATTTGCCCTCCCAAAGGAAACCAAAGAGAGTAAAACAAGGAGATGCCTCTTTCACAAAGCGAGCCCCATGCTTCTCTCAGGAAGCCCAGCAATCCTGAGTAAAATCCACTAGTATGGCCTGTAGCGGATGGGGCGTCTGAACCTTGGAACCCTTCTGCAAATAAGACAACAGAACACTTGTTAACTAAAGTTTGATGTAATCATCAAGCAAACATCAGTTGAATCATGCGAGGATAAAACATGACAACGGCAATGAACATAAAACATAAGAATAAAAATTTACATAACTAGTACTCCTTCCGTTCCATATTAGTTGTCAACTTTCCCCTTTACAACCCCCTTAAGAATCATAAATAATAAGGGTAGTTTTATTAATTTACCCCTTGAGATACTTCACTGGAACTTTACAAATAACTTGTTTACACTTTCAAAAAAAATTAATTGTGACAGTGAAATGGGAAAAATGTAATTAATTCTATCTTGATTTTGTAAATTGACAAGTAATTTGGGACAACTATTTATAGTATGGTGGATAATTTAATATAGGACGGAGGGAGTACTATATTACAGCTTATTAAAGTGAAGAGTCAAGGAGGACAAATGAGAGCATGCCAATTAGGAATACTGTAATCCAGATCAACAAATATCTGAAGAATTACCCTTCCATTAAAATCTAGAAGTTCACCTCTATGTTCTGCAGGGCATACAGCATTTTAACCAATTTCAGTTCTCTTTGTTATTAAAAAGATTAGGACCAGCCTATCAGGAATACTTCAAGGATAAGAGAAAATAAATTCAATTGAACAAATCTTATAACCAACATATGTCGAATCAATTACCTGTGTTACTGCAACAAAAATAGCCTACAAGTAAGTTATATGTTATTCTCGTTTAACAGTTTAGTGATGCAACACCTTATTCTTCAGTTCAAACGGATAAATTATTTTACTTAACTGGTAGTAGTACAGAAAGCATCACTGCTAACATTTGCGTTATATTACAAAAACAAAACAGGAGATTTTGGCACGTACCGCCGGTACAAAAAGGGGTCGGGGAATGCATTGCAAGTGTTTTGATGCAACGTCTTAAAAAAAAAAGCCAAGTGATGCATTTTTAGATAGGTAATTGTAACTGTGATTGTGTAACAAACATAGACATAGGAGGATGCATCTAGTTTGTTTTAGTGAAATGCTGACTTGACCCTTCCATCAATAAGACGAGACCCTAGGATACATCTTCGGAAGCACACTGATAAATTTGAAAATAGACAAGTTCGAGTAGCTGAGCTGCTAATCCAGAAGCGTAGGACTTTAGGTCATATTTAGTCAAAATACCAACAGAGCGAATTAACCCCTTGGAAAGAACATTAAACACAGAAGTTACCATTTCAGATCAACACAATTACCAGGCACATGCTCTGGCTTTACGAGAAACCCAACATCCTACTTCATTTAAAGGCAGTAAACCTAAAAACCCAGCCAACCAAAGACAACCCAAGATTCATTTTATTTGGGAGGTACGGAGCTCTGGATTACTGCTCAGGCAGGGGCAGCAGTGTAGTTCAAACAAACGTGTGTTCAAGTAGATTATGTGGCAATGCACAGCCCATAAGGCATTCAGAATAGGTGGTATTCAAGTTGGGGGACCACTTAACATTCAACTTGACTTCCTTCAGAAATTGACAGATAGATAAATGACTTATGAAGTTGCAACTGACAGGATACTGGAACTTAAATAAAATTCCAAGAAAAAGGAGATAAGCTGAGCTTTAACCCAATGTTTAGTGAAGTGACAAAGTCAAGGACAATATTATTGGTCAGGATGGATATGGAAACTGCTCTGAGCTCTGTCCCCGGCATCTCTTTGCTCCTGATCCTAGAGATCAGACAACGATGTCTAGCCCCAAAAGAATGGTCAAGCAAAGATCCACTTTGTTTTGGATAAGTCAACAATTTGACGCCTCTTCTTTTTGGGTTGGGGTAAAGAAGGGTTGTTGTACTTCAAAGAAAGATCAAGATTGACTTAGAAAAGGTTGAATGCCTTTTCGTTTTCTTTTGCAACCCTTTTTGAAACATAATTTTAGCTTTTCCCCAAATACAAAACCACCGACCCTACTCGTCACGTAATACACTGGCATATTCTTACTGTCGAAAATTCCTTGACCTATTTTCATGATTTTCCAGCTCTTCTAGCAACTAGGGTGGCAAGTTGTACTATGAACTGCTCATATCTCGATACACCTTTTAAGCATCCCCATACCCTAGACAAAAACAAAAAAAGAAAAGAACCAGGAAACAAAAGGAAAAAGAAATTCCCCCATGTAACAAATAAAACAGTACCACACTCGCATTCTGAAACTGTCTAAAACATAAATCTACATGGAACCAAAAGTTCAAGAGATGCAACTCAAATCCTCAGCTCTCAAAAAAGAAAAGTAGGAGAAAGACCCAAGGGGCCGGGTTCTCTCAAGCGCTAGATGGCAGAGTAAGAAAGTGTGTACATATATAAAGGTTCTGCAGAGGATAGCATCATGTTAATTACCCAAAAGGTGGAAAGACTGGAGCACCAGGCACGAACCCACGTCGAGGGCGGAATCCGGCATAAGGATTAAATCGCCTTCCTCGAAATTGCTTCATACCAGGAACATTTGTCCGCTTAGCAGATACCTACATGACAAAAAACAGAGTGGTAGAAGGTCTAGAAGGTGAAAGAGTCAATAACACATTCAGATGATCGTTATGGACCTTCAACTGCCGCCCGTGAAGCTCTGATTCGTTTAATAGAAGTGCATTTTGAACAGCCTCCATTTCGACAAATTCCACGTATGCATATCCTTTCGGCTGGCCAAACTTGTCAGTCAGGATAGTTACCCTGTTAACAGTGCCACAGGATTGGAAATGCTGTTGCACTTCCTCAGGCGTGCAAGCGTAATCTACCTGAAGTTGAAATGAAAAAAACAATTCAAATGATAGTTATGCTAAACATTTACACAAGAGATGGGTCGGTATGTTTTTTTGTTTTTTCTTTTTGCGTGGGGAGGGGGGAACTTGCCTCACTTCAGATATCCGGTCCCAAAAGCTTGACTCATATAGGGAGTATAACGAATATAGCATTACAAGTATCAAACCTCATTCAAAGACCAACGATGAGGGGCGCTTTAGAAGTCTTTAACTAACATGATTGGTGTTACTTTTGTAAGACATGCAGGGAACAATGTCTTGTTTTTTATGACTTAAAGTGAGGTTAGCTCTATCAATACAGCAACTCAACCTGCCTTATCCTGTCACACATTTCTGGACAAACTTATACCAAGTATTCATTCTTCTGCACACAACAAATTGCAAGCTATAAATGCAACAACTAATCCTGAAAGTGAAATATCCAGACCGAGCAATCTAAAGTGTTGCCTTATACTGTCATGCATTTCTGGACAAACTTATCCCAAGTATTCATTCTTCTGCACATATTCATTCTTCTGCACACAACAAATTGCAAGCTAGGCTACAAGAGCAAAGCTGAGAAAGAAAACAGAAAACAAAAGAAAAAAGAACAAGTAGAAGAACAACAGACCAATTTTGTGTCCATAATGAAAAAAAAATCTGAAAGTAAACCAATTAGACAACTAAAAAAAAGGGCAGCCCGGTGCACTAAAGCTACCGCTATGCGTGGTGTCCGGGGAAGGGCCCCACCACAAGGGTGTATTGTACGCAGCCTTACCTTGCATTTCTGCCAGAGGCTGTTTCCAAGGCTTGAACCTGTGACCTCCTGGTTACATGGCAGCAACTTTACCAGTTACTCCAAGGCTCCCCTTCAAAACCAATTAGACAACTGATGCGCAAAATAAGTTTTTCTAGAAAGTCGAATAATATTATTGCTTTCTAGGTGAATTCCTGTAAAGTTGCATCTTACACTGTTAAAGAACAACTAATAATACAGAATAGAAGGGGGGAAAAACTACAGGCAACAGATTTTGAGCAATAAAGTATAATCTGTAGTTTCTGTCGTTGGACTAAAATGTGAATGCAAATAATCAGATAAGGTTAAGCTACAAATGAATTCCTGTCATTGATTAACAAATCAAAGCCTTACGAAGAGCAGGCAGATGCTATTAGGAGAAACCTGTTACATAGGGAAAAACAAATTTACATGTTGAGGTAAAGGCGATAAATCTCACATTACCGACATATATGGATCGCGAATCCACCTCCTCCTTCTCGGCCTGACTAGCAGAAGCAGTTGGATCTGCACACATGTACATAAGCACAATTTATGAACAAATACCTCATAAGCAAGTTTCACAATGTGTATATCCTTACTTCAAATCTAACATTTAGATACATTTTGGACAAGAAACTACAGAAGATTGTTTGGATTTCCCTTGTTTTTTTTCTTTGGGAGGGTGAAGTTCGGTATTAAAAGACAAAATTTCCTAACACACACAAAGACGCAGAGATATACACACATCCACACATACTCTCTTCAAAAACAAAAGTACAGAACCTAAGATAACTTAAACGCATTCACTGCTCTTCTATGCATCAAGAATTGAGGGACCTTCAGAAGCACCCTAAAGTTTCACTCATGTTTTTAAAAAGCTACCATTAACTTGTAAATTTTGCTATATATACATACACACACCCACACCCAGTGTAATCCCATAAGGTAGGGAGGTTGTTTCCGAAATATATATAAACACACACAAAACATATCTCTGTTCAACCAAAAAAAGCCCTATGGGGCTTTAAGCAAATGGAAAGAAGCAACACACACTTCTTTGGAGAGAAGTGCCCAATTACTGGAAACAGAAAAATCATTTAACATATATGAATTTCTTTGATAAGATCTGTAACATATATGAATTAAGTAATTATATATCAACTCGCAATTATAATCACAAATTACTATCACCCGGTGTACAATAATGGCAATATTAATCCAACAATTCAAATTAAACATCATTAACCTGTAATTTCAACAAGGCCATACAACAATAACTTCAATTATATTGATTTTCAATTTGCAAATGGATCAATGATAAGAAAAGAATTAATTTGCAACGCATACTTCCATATTAATTACTCAAATAAATGTACTAAGAGAGTAAAAGTGGGGAAAAGAAGAAGTAAAAACGAAAAAGACTCGCACACTAAGAGGAGAAGAAGGATTCTGACTCGCACACTAAGAGGAGAAGAAAGATTCTTTGTCTGAAGAGGAAAAGAAAGAAAGATGTAAATCAAAAGAAGTTGGGAAACAGAAACAGTAGATGTTTTTTTTTTAAATCCATCACGGCAGAAGAGCAGGTGTTAAATCTCGAGAAGAAGAAAACGAAGAAAGATGTAAGGATGTTAAAACCGTAGAGGCATACTAGTTTCCTTATTTTTATCTATTTTTTCTTTCTATAATCGGATTCAAAGCTTCAACTGCTTCTAGCTGGGATCACTTTGTGCCTCTCTATATTAAAGCACAATGCTTCACCCATGAGGTGATAACCCCTTGCCTACCATTGCTCGTCACTTAAAACAACAAAATAATGACTTTCAATAGCACTGAGTTTCTCATATAATCATCATGAAACGAGTAGAAATTAATAAAATTAATTACAATAAAACATATTCCTTTTCCCCATTTTCCTAATTTTAATGGATAGCATGCAAGCCAAATGTGTCAATTATTAACGACCACAGTTCGGTCTAATTCATTTCTTTCCCTTTGCACATATCAAATACTCTAGATACCCAATCGGTGCTACCCAATTTCCCATTTACACTTGACCAGAATCACATTTTATCCACAAGAAACAGACAAGTAATCAACTATAACCAAATTCATGGGGCAAATAATAGTTTTTTTCCTTCGACAAGTCAAATGATAAGCTAGTCAAACCAACAAGAAATTAGCACCTAAAATAATTTTCATACGAGGATGGTCTAGATCTGCAAAATCATGCTGATTACAGGAAGGATATAGAAAATACAGTAAAGGAGAAAGGCAAAAAGAAACCAGGCAAAATGACAAGCTACTGTGTGTCCAAGAAGAAATTAGCGCCTCAAATAATTTCTAAAAGAGGATGGGATCTAGAAAATCATGCCCATTACAGGATGGATATAGATAACAGACACACAAAGGAGGAAGGCAACAAGAAACCAATAATCAAAAAAAAAAAAAAAAGTGGAACAAACATACAACCATTTTCACCTTGAAATAAATTTCTTTTTCTAGATATATCTGACATTAAAAGAACAGAGTGCAAAAAGGGGGGAAAAAAAAAAGAAACAAAAGCCCACTCTTAGGCGCTGGAACCGGCCACAAAGATTTCCTAGGCTCAAAGCAGCGAACTTCTCCAGTCATCTTCGGCTGCAAGATATCTTGTTTTACAGGTGATTGGAAGAATAGATGAAGGAAGCCAACCTAGAGACCAAGGTTTAGCCAACCAACAAGAACATCTAATTTAAATAGGGTGACAGAAACGAAGATGTAACGGAGGAATCTTTAGAAGAAATCAAATTTGTCTGGGGAAGACAAGTGGTCAAAGCCATTTACCAATAGAAAGGAGACAAGCCGGGATTTATTCGGCATGACAGTACTTTAAAGTATAATAAGGAAAAACAAGAAAATTGCAATAAATACTTATTTATTCAGGTAGATAACTTTGTCATCAAACTAACAATGTACCGGAAGATAAACATGGGATTTATGTGACACATTCATTCACTAATATATTACACTAGTACATTCACCAATCTCCTCATAACATAACCAATACCGGAGGAATGGAATCACTATTCACGAATGACAATATTTCTACAATGCAAGATTAAGTAGTCCCACCGTTAAAATGCAGGAGAAAATCATATTTAGATAATTCCAAGTTAGAGAAGAAAAGAACTCTGAGTTTCGCAGTAAGAAGCAACTAAAACAGACTTCGTGACAGGAAAGATTTGTGAAACCCAATCATAGATACAACCCCTCAAAACTCACACTCCTGGAAATCACGTAAAAGAATGTCCAGAAAGACTCTAAACTTGCAACAAAAAGAGAGTCTAATCAGCAGCTACATGGAATTTGTTCTCAATTAGGAAAGAAGATCAAGCATTTATGAGGAAAGTCGATCTTTTGAAATTCAAGAGATCTTTATGAAAAATGATGAAACCAAAGAAAATAATCTTAGTACATCTTATACATTGATTAGGAAAACACTTAATATAGTAGGCATTAGAAACACACTTCTCCAACCATGTAGCTTTTTTTTTATGAAGATCCAAGCACATATATCACTTGAGCTAATGAAGAAGACCAAGAAAAAGTAACCCAAAATGATCCTTCCCGTAGCATTTAGCCAGCTGTTAAGATTGAGCCAGACTTTTGAAGATGAAACAGACGCATGATATTAGGGTAAGAGAAAGCCGGTGTGATACCTGGTGCTTTGTCTTCTCTTCCATGTTCGAAGTAAAAATATTAATTTTTTTTTGTACTGGCACATCGTTACCATTACAGAGCTTTCTCCGGATGGAGTCAATCAGTGTTATCAAAAGAAAAATGAGCATAAAAGCTCTAAGGTTCATTGGGGCTTTAAGCGCAAAGCGCAAATAAAGCGTGGGCTTTAACGAAAAGAGGCACTAAGGGAGAAAAAATACAAATATATATGTCTAGTCCAAGACTAAGTGACTAATGACAAATATATGAACAAAGAAATTGAAAAAAAATACAACTACAACAACAACAACATACCCAGTATAATCCCACAAGTGAGGTCTGCGAAGGGTAAAGTGTACGCAGACCTTACCACTACCTCGGGGAGGTAGAGAGGCGGTTTCCGAAAGCCCCTCGGCTCAAGTGTAGCAAATCCAGGTACAAAGAAGAGGAACACATTAAAGATAATATGGCAACACGGGATAGTGCAAAATCTACCATAAAAACAACACGGGATAGTGCATAATCTACCATAAAAACAATGCTCAGCCACAAAATAGTGCGATAATCGAAACACAATAAACGACAACAATGACAGATATCTACTGCTAAACCATACGCTACCATACTACGACTAGTGCACGGCAACACTCCTACCCGACTAACCTTCTACTCTAATGCGCATCCTCCACATCCCCTTATCTAAGGTCATGTCCTCGGTAACCTGATTATGCACCATGTCCTGTCTAATCACCTCTCCCCAATACTTCTTAGGCCTACCTCTACCCATCTTCGTACCCACTATAACCAACCTCTCGCACCTCCTCACTGGGGCGGCTGAACCTCACCTCATCACATGTCCAAACCATCTCAATCTTGCTTCCTTTATCTTGGCAAGGGGAAATATGCCTTAGAACCTTAATGACAACACTAAAGTGCATATTAAGCGAGGCGAAATGGTCAATACATTTGAGCCTCGCTTAAGGACTTAAGCACGCCTTTGACAACATTGGAGTCAACGCTTTGCCCCTCTTTAATAGTTAATCAAAAGCTGGTTAACGCCTTGAGGTTTGGGATTAATAAAATTTGTTGCCATAATGAGCTTCAAAATTGTGGTGATCACATTAGCAGGACCAAAAAAGTTAAAGTCCTTAACTGATTCTCTTTTTTGAGAAAGGTAACTTTTTTATCTATATATCCACATGTATACTACATCAAAAATAAATAGTCCCCCTTCCAAAAGTATTACAAGACTATTTGATTCCTATTTGTACTTTTTGTTACAAATAGTCTAGAACATCAAGAATATCTTCTGCCTGTCCTAACACTTTCTGTTCACACCAAAAATAATAAAGAGCTAAACAATTCATCTTAAAATTCTGCAAATTGTTCTGCTTGCCCTCAAAACATCTTTGATTTCTTTCTTTCCATATTGTCCACCATACACATGCTGGGACAATCTTTCATCTCTCCTTCCTTTCTGTAGTATTTTTTTTCCCACTCTAATCCAACACTTTAAAACACCTTCAATGTTCCTTGGTTTTACCCAAGTAATCTTTCTTAGGCTGATGAATATCCTCCAAAGTTGATCTGCCCATTTGCAATGTAAAAAGAGATGGTTAACTGTCTCGGCTTGTTCCCCACATAAATAGCATCTAGAACATAATTGGAAACCTTTTTTCTTCATATTTTCCTATGTTAGCACTGCTTCCTTAGCCAACAACCATGAGAAATAATTGACTTTGTAAGGGATTTTGACCCTCCACATCACCTTCCATGGCCAGAGATCTTCTCTTGCTTGTGAGATGATGAGATCTCTGTATGCAGAGTTTACAGTGAAAACCCCTTTGCTGCCAATCTTCCATACTGCTATGTCCTCTTCCCCCGTTAGATTGTTGAATGGTTCCATTGTATTGTAGAAAGCACCTATCCTCTCCATCTCCCAATCATTTAAATTTCTTCTAAGCTGCAAATTCCATCCCTGTCCTGTCCACATTTTAGATACAGTGGCATGTTGTTGTAGGCTTAGGATGTGAATATCCGGGTAAAGTTGTTTCAGGGGCCTTTGATCTATCCATTTGTCCTCCCAAAATGAAGCTTTCTGACCATTCCCTACTTTGAAGCTAATCTTGGATAAGACTAGTGGCCAGAGATTCCTAATGGATCTCCAAATGCTGCATCCATATGGAGTAACCACCATCTTTGTTATCCACCTATCCTCCATTTCATATTTTGCCCTGATTACCTCTTTCCATAGCATATTTTCCTCTGTAACAAATTTCCATAACCATTTCATCATTAGGCTCCTATTTTGCATTTTCATATCCCTGACCACCTCCCATTTGACCAAGTGAAATTTTTTCTCGTCTTCATTCCCCTGCCAGAGAAAGTTTCTTCTTAGGACATCTATCCTCTTTATCACATTGTTTGGTGCTGGAAAAACAGACATCATATATGCTGGAAGCGCATCAAGCACACTATTAATCATAGTCAATCTACCTCCTAAAGAGAGGTACAGACTCTTCCAGTTGGTAAGCTTCTTCTCACAATTTTCAATTACCCCATTACAAATCCCTTTAGACTTGCTTTTGGCTCCCAAAGGAATGCCCAAGTATATGGTTGGTAACTCACCTACTCTGCCACCCATAACTGCTGCCAAACTGTCCACCTCAGCCACTTCATTTATAGGATAAATGGAGCTCTTTCCCCAATTGATGTGTAAACCAGAAACTGCTTCAAATATGATGAAAATCACCCTTGGGAACAACATATGGTTCTTTTCTTCTTCACAAAAGACTAGAGTGTCATCTGCATACTGTAGATGAGTTATTTCCACCTTTCCTGCCCTGTTGCCAACCTGAAAACCCCTGATCCAACCTCTTTCCTTGGCTGTCTGAATCATGTTGCCAAGTCCTTCCATTGCTAGGATGAAAAGGAAAGGAGACAGAGGGTCTCCTTGTCTTAAGCCCCTCTGTGAATGGAAAAAACCACTGGGAGTTCTATCGATTAGTACAAAAAATTTGACTCTGCTAATACAATATTTCACCCAGTTGATCCATTTAGCTCCAAATCCCATTCTCTGCATCATAAGGAACAAAAAGTTCTAATTCAAGTGGTCATAAGCCTTCTGTATGTCTAGTTACAGTAAACCCTCGGCTTTTTGCTTCTTTGTCTGGACTCCACACACTCATTTGCTATCAATACTGCATCCATGATTTGCCTTCCTTTTATGAATGTCATTCGTTGTCTGTCCACAAGACTATGTATAACTTTCTTCCGTCTTTCTGCCATGAGCTTGGCTATGATTTTGTACACCCCTCCTACCAAGCTTATAGGTCTGAAATCATTCAACTCCACAGCCCCTACCTTCTTAGGTATTAAAGCTACAAATGTGGCATTGATGCTCTTCTCAAAGATTTCTTCCTTGTGAAATTTCTGTATTGCTGCAACTAGATAAGTGTTGATGATTTCCCACCATTGGCTAAAGAAAGCCATGGGAAAACCGTCAGGTCCTGGTGCTTTATCACCTACACATGCTTTTATACTCTCCAGAATTTCTTGTTGCCCAAATGGTGCCATCAGTAAGCTATTTTCCTCTTCTCCAATCATTGGACAGTTTCTCATGTCAAGATGTGGTCTCCAGTCTTCTGGAACAGAATACATCTTCTCATAGTAACTTATTATTTCCTCATGAACCTCTTCTGCTTTTGTCAGGATCACCCCTATTACTTTTAACTTATCAATTGTGTTTATTCTCCTGTGTGCATTGGCAGTTCTATGGAAAAAACCAGTGTTCCTATCCCCTTGCTTTAACCATACCGCCCTGGACCTTTGCCTCCATGCGATTTCTTCCTTGTTGGCTATGTCTTCAAATTCCATATTAAGAGTTAGTCTAGAGGTTATTTCTTCTGCCTCTAGAGCTCTATGTTCCTGCATCTCCTCTAATTCAGCTAGTTGTCTCAACACCTCTTGCTTTTGGACTCTCAAGTTTCCCGGGACAGTTTTGCTCCACTCTTTCAATTTCCCTTTTAATGCTCTAAGTTTTGCAACCAAGATATAATCTGGTTTCCCGGTGCAATTGAAGGAATCCCACCACCCCTTTACTCTCTCTTGAAGCCTTCTGTCTCCAACCATCAGTTCTCAAACTTGAAGTAGGATCTAGTGTTCTCCCAATCAACACATTGTAACATTATAGGTGAGTGATCAGAGGTTACTCTAGGCAGTAGATTCTGTGCCTGAGTAGAATTCTAGGATAACATGCATAATTAAATCCATTTTTCTGTTGCTTTCAACAAATCCAGCCAAAAGAAAAATAAATAAGCTAGAGTCAAAGAATTAAGCCCGTGCTACAAAAAGAAATTTGACCACATTACGCAAACCGCAAATGTGAAATTTTTTATTTCCCAACCCATTATCAATCATCTCGTTAACAAAAGGGGCAAAGTTTGGCCAAAGTTTCCTACTACTTAACCAGTTCAAAAGAAAAAGTTTGGTCAAAGTTGACCAATTTAAAGGCTTGTGTGCTGGTGCATGAAGAACGGTTTCAGTTGTTTCTGCTTGCAGAGGGTAGATGGGTTTTCAACAATTAACAATAAGAACTCAATTATATTCTGAAAATAAAATAAATAACAAAAGATCACGACTTACTCAAATCAACCAATTGAATTGCACTGATGCAATAGAAATTTTCAAAAGAAGAAAGTAAGGCTTTAAAAGTAGAAAAGCGAAAAACACAAGGAGGTACAGGATCTTGCAACACCTAAATTGAATCCCTGAAGCACCTCATTCTAGAATTTTGTCCACCCAACGACCATCTAATCCCCCCTTCAAGTGAAGAAAAGAAAAAATCCTTGCAACCGCTACTTTAGCTTGTTGCTGCACCTACCATGTAGCTATTTTATCCCACAACATGCACTGCCATCGCAATATTCATCTTGCTCCTCGAGTGAGTAGATCGATTCAAGTCAAAAGCCCAATACAAAATTGCAGCAATAACCATTGCTTCACTAAGCATGAACTTAATTTAGTACATCCATAAAGTTAATTCCAACCACGAGTTGCCTAACCACAATTGCAGCAGAGAGATACAATCTCAATCAATTTGTAGCATAACTTAGTTTTCTTTTGCCAAAATTGGGTCGTATACTCAAAACAATCTTTTCCAATCAAATTGAAATGTGTAATAGTTCTGCAAATAACAACTCTTTAAAAATATACCAAACAAATTGAGAAGTCAAAACAAAAATCCAATTTTGAAAAGCTTTTGAGCCTTTGAATTAGCATATAAACCTTCCAAGAATAGTTTGTCAGCAAATAAACTATGGAACCTCAAAACAATTCACGAGGTTGAGGTTTACAATTATATTTCATTATTTCTAACTTCATGAAACATAAATTTCTTCCTCACAGCCACCTAGCTTAAGCACAATATTTGTTAAAATATAGTAGTTGATTACAATGGTGAAGTCGTCTAAACATCAGAAAATCAGATTGTATTAACTGATACTTGTCAAAGGTCAAGCTAGAGCTTATTATGCCCAAGACTTGAAGGGGTCGTTTGGTTGGGAACAAGTTATCCCGGGATAAGTTATCCCACCCTGTATATGGGATAACTTATCCCATCACTATGTTGTAAATGTTGGGATAAATAATCCCGGGATTAACTAATACCTCCAACCAAACGCAGGATAAAATAATCCTGCATTTTATCCCGGGATTATTATACCTTATACCTCACACCAAACGACTCCGAAGTGTGAATCTTGTGAATTTTAGGCTTTATTTGATAATATTTCTTTGAGCTTTCTAAACTGCTAAATCCGAAAACTTTTGTACTTCTTTTCAACTACATTGACGGTTGAACATTTTAAACAGATAAAAATTCATACACTAACTGACTAACATCTTAAGGAGGACCTAGCAGCTGGAGAAGTCAAACGACGAAATAACCCAGGACATTTGTACACTGTTCTATTATTCATAACGTGGACAATTTGGAAGGAAAGAAACTCGAGATGTTTTGAAGGAAAAGCAATTGCAACTCACTGTATAAAATTTAGATGCTTAAAGTTTTTCTTGAAACGTGCAAATCACTTTGACTCTTCGGAGTTCAGTGACTGCTTATAGTAGGAAGGAAAAAGTCAATCAGTGTACTTGTACAGTTTCCAGCACTTGGTGCTATTTCATGAACAAAATACTTTTAAGTTTCTTTTTTTTTAATGGCAAGTATCATTGATGTCATAAACCAGTATTACGTAGGTGCTATGATTACATTAAGATATCCAGAGAAGAGGGAACTACTTACCTAGCAATTGCAACTCAACAATGTACTCAAGACAATCTCAGCAGAAAGAAATTTACTTTTGACAACAGATGCTATCTCAGCAGGCAGAATTTAGAAAGTGTCAACCATTTATTTTTGCACTGCCCCATCACAGCTGATATCTAGGACTTCTTTTCTCTCTCTATGGTCTTTCTTGGATTCAGGGGCGGGAGGGGGTTCCGAAGCCCCTTTGTCAGAAAATTACACCATGTATATAAGGTCAAAACTATTATTTGCTGATATATATAATGTTTTGAACCCCCTTGACGCAACCTAATAGCCTAGCTCAGCAGTCAAGGAGGGTTTATAATCTCCTTAAGGTCACGAGTTCACTTCCTGCTCTCTCCGAACTTTTTCTTTTGTGGTGTTTTTGTACTAAAAGTTTTGTTTCCAATTTTAAAAAATGGCCATAGGCTTTAATGCTTGAAATTTTTCTTCCTAACACTCTCACTATTAAAATATTCGTTATATAATAAAGATACGTATTATGTGTGTGTTTATGTATCTCGGTATTACAAATATCCTCCACAACAACTATACAATTTTATACATTTAATTAGATTCTTTTACTTATTAGTTTATTTGCAATGATCTTTAGTTCATTTTTTAAAATTAGATTATGATTATTATTATTAATAATCATAATCTAATTTTAAAAAATGAACTAAAGATCATTGCAAATTATTTTTCTTAAATGATTATTTTTTTGCCTTTTATTCCTTAAATGCCATTTGAACTAGCATTTTAATTTTTCTTTTGAGAAAAAAAAGTTTACTTCAAAATAATGTACTGTTGTATTAATTATTATTTAATATATTGTTAAATTGAATTTTAATGATAGTTTAGCTTACATTTAGATTTATAGTTTAGCTTACATTTAGATTTACTTTTTTTTATGAATTCATTTAACATTACATCTAGATTAGATTTTTTTGATGAACCCGTGTAACGAAATATTTTACTGTTCACTTCTTTATAATGATGAACTCTCAAAATCGTAGATCCACCACCACTTGGAGCATGCCTAAGTCTACAAAGGAGTCTTACATCGGTCAGATTTTTTGGAGAGTTGACAAAACCATCAATAACATTTGGAGGATGATTCCAGCAGTCATTTTTTTGGGTAATATGGAACGAAAGGAATCACAGATGCTTTGATGGCGTCTCAACTCCTATTTACTCTCTTAAGACTAAATGTCTAGTTAGTTTGTCAGTTGGAATTTTCACACACCTGATTTTAGTGTTGACATGTTTTTAGATTTGTAAGCCCCCTAGTTTTAGCTTAGACTCCATGTACTGGTGCTACAAATGTATTTTTTTAACCTTTCTTGTACAGTCTATTTCTTTTGTAACTTGGCATCTTCCTTATTATAAATCAAGTTATTGAATATTTCGAATCAATGAAATCCTTTACTTCATAAAATTAAAAAAAGGGAGTATCTTAATAACAATTTCAGAGGGATTACAGTCTCAAGGCAGGAGGAACCAGATCAAGCTCTAGCAAAAAACTTAACAGAAACAACCCACCCAAACATGATGTACCAAAAGTCAACATATGAATAGAGCATTGTTCCTCTGCTGATTCAAATTATTCAGAAACCACAAATGGAGCTCTCATCCCAACTTTGAATGTTCATTTGGATCAACTTTTCTTCACCAAAATGTCAAATGTTCAGATTTTTGTATTTCTTTCACTGTAATTTTTATTACGGTTTGCACTTTCAGAGATCTGTTACAAGTTCCAACAAAAAAGAAAATTTTTATTCTGAAATTGATGATTCTGTGCTATCAAACTTAACAGTATGGTCACAAACAAGCAGCAATTGTGACGGAAGTGTCAAGGCAACTAACTTGCCTAGTCTGCATACCTCTTGCAAGTACTGAGAAGTGAGAAGAAGCAGTACAAATAATAGTTGGATAAATTTCGCCAATATGCTGTGCGCTTTATCAACTAGAGCAAAAAGAAAATGCAATGCAAAGTTAAGCTGTACAGCACTAGCAATACAACCTATGCCAAGGCCTAATACACAGTCAACTGCAAATACTCCTAACCACCTTCATGCTTTACATCTTGCAACGAAAAATTCTTTTAGAATCATATTTTCATGAGAATACTCACTCTTTCTCCATGGCCTCGACAAGACCTTATAACCCTTTACATTGTTTTTCCTTTATTTTTTATAAAAGGGAGTATATGGCTATACGCCACTACTTACAGGGACAAATAAACTAAATTAGAAAAGGAAAATAAAGAGACACCAGAGATGACAAGTTTGATCCACGCATCACTGGCAAATCCATTTATCCTTTTTATAAAATAAAAACAAGAAAAAAAAAAATCTTGTACTGAAAGTTTCTCTGGTTTGGCACTGCAAGGACCAAGAGGTGTTCTTGTTTCTTAATGTAAGTTCTGATTGGAGTTTCCAGATATGTGAGTAGTGCAAAGTATTTGAAAAATAGAGAGATGCACTGCCAAATGAGTAAAACCTTGTGCAGAGCCCATTTCTTTCTCGACCTTGGCCTGCATTTCGCGAAGAGCACCTGCTTCATCCTCAATCTCCTTCAATCTCTTCTTCATATTCTCTAACTCCTACACAGAAAAAATAAATAAATCAGGGTTACACACCTAAATACCATGCAATGAGCTGAGTTATTATTTACTCAAACGACAACGTGTGGCGGGGCGGGGGGGGGGGGGGGGGGGGGTTATTTAGCATATGGATCAACTGAAATTGGGATTAATTCAAAAGTTAGTTGCTGCACATGGAGTGCTACGGTTAAAGGAACAAGGATGGTCCAGATTAAGTCCATCATCATATCATGCATATCAAATCCAATTTGAGGAAGGCATGTATCTGGTATGATTTTGCTTATCTCGTGTTCATCTCTCTCCTGAATTCTCTCTATCTTCCAGTCCCAAATTCTCTTCTATTCTATCCTTCTTTTCTATAATTTCTTCTATCCATCGATTTATCGAAATGCTATGGAGGTTACTGGATGATTACTGAATTCAGCTTCTTCACTTTCAGGTATTGAAGTGATTACATAGTAGAGGTTGAGATGGAGTTTAGACAGAGCTGGATTGGTCTTCATAGCTGATAGTTATAGTCTATTGTAATTGGTAGCTCTTGTCGAGCTGAATTCCTTATTTCTGTTATTATTGTTGCTATTCTGTTGAGCTAGCTAGATATTTCGTTTTGTGCAATACAGTAATATTGAAATTGCATTGGGTTAATTGAGTTCAATTAGTTAAGGGCATTACAAGTGGTAGCAAAGCAACGATTTTGATAATACCTATGAGGAGGACTACGGCAGATGCTACTAGATCTAGAAAGGCTGAGGAAGCTGTTAATAGACTTGAGGGTCAGATCCAGTCAAATAAGTGGGAGACTGATTCCAAGTTTGGCGCGATAGAGTCGAAACTAGAAACTATGAGTTCAGCTCAATTAGAACTAAAACATATGATGGAGGAGACTCAAGGAGCCTTGATGAGGTTAATTGAGAGAGGCAGTGGAACATCTCCCAGTGACCAGGTAGAGAGGTGATGGGCTACTTCCAAGGCCTAGGGTGGCAGAACACCTACGAGGGAATGGTAATGGAGGTGGAGAGAATTTCCATCCCAAGCTGCAGTTTCCCACATAGAGTGGCAGTGAGCCCAGAGCATGGATAAGGAGATGTGAATGGTATTTCAATGTTTATAGGATCACTTACCCAATCAAAAAGTTGGAGATGGCCACCTTGCATTTAGAAGGTGATGCAGAAGCTAGGTACTTCTCTTTCACCCTCACCAGGATACAAGTGAGATGAGGAGAATTTTGTGATGAAATCGTTATGAGATATGATGACGAAGGTAGTGAGAGGGCAGTGAATGAGTTTAAAATGTTGGTCCAGACCACCCCCTTCAATGCTTATGTACGGAAGTTTGAAGATCTCAAGGCTCTAGTAGTGATGAGATATCCAAGGGTGCCAGAAGATTTCCTGCTCGAATGCTTTGTGGGAGGGCTCAAAGAAGAGATTGGAGAGAGTGAAAATGCATGATCCACTCACCTTAGCTCAGGCTGTGGGTTTTGCCAGAAAGTAAGAGAGGGTCATAAATGCCATGGAGAGGAGAACCAAATCGTTACACAAGGGCACTATTGTGCCAACCCCCAAGGATCCGGTCAAGGTTAGCTCAGTTTTCAGAAAAGAAACTGACACAGTTGCCAGGCCTGAAGTGAAGGCAGAGTTCAAAAAGATCCCTGGAGCATATTAGAGGTGTGCAGAGAGGTATTTTCCGGGTCATGTTTGTAAGGACAAACAGTTGAACACCATGACAGCAGTTGAGGAAGAGCAAATAGAGGAAGGACCATTAGAAGAAGATCACGTGGCATTAGTAGAGCTTGGAGGGGCTCCTCAATGTTTGGTTGATGGTAAGAAAGAAGCAGTGTGTTTGAATGCCATGTCAGGCAGTGTTCTTGGATGCGGGCGCATCAGCGCATAATGCGCCGATGCGTGACTTTGGCGCTTCGAGTTTTGGAGGCGAGGCAATCTGCAGAAAGCGGGCGCATCACCCTCTGATGCGTGATGCTTACTGATGCGCTCACATCGTGTTGATTTTATTTGTTGGGCCATTTTTAAATTTTAAAAAAAAGAATCGGGTCAATTTAAGGAAAGAAAAGAGTCGCGACTTGTTTTCTTTGTCTTCACTTGTGCGATTTTGTAGGTTTAGCTATCGCGACTTCTTCTCTTCTTCAGTTTTTCTGGCTGCTGCGACTTCTTCTCTTCTTCTCCATTGTTGCTGCAACTTCACTGTTTTAAGGTAATCTTTCTTCCTTCTTCTTCTTTCTTCTTTCTTCTTCCTTCTTCTTCCTTCTCTGCTTCACTGTTTCTTGTCTTCTTCTTCTTCTTCCTTTTTTTTTTTAAAACTTCTACTCTTCTTCCTTCTTCTTTACCGCTGCTCTGTTTTTATTCTTACTGCAGCTCTGTTTTTTTCTCTTTCTTTTTTCTCTGTTTTCCCTCTTTTTTCTCTTTCTTTTTCTCTGTTTTTTAACTTGATGAACTAGAAGAGCTTTAGATTGAAACATTATTAATTTAGATTTGTTTTTACTTCTTTTTTCTGGTTTGTTTTGCTATTTTGTTGAACTGTTTTATTTGCTATTGTGTTTCAATGCTCAAACCTGTGATTTTGGTCTTTCATTTAAACTTTTGCTTATATATATTGTCTTTATTGTTGATTATATAGTTGTTGTGGTCTTTTCACTTATGATTTACTGTTTGGATGCTCTATTAGGTCTTTTTTCTTTTAAATTGCGCTTCACTTCAATGATGCGGTCGCATCGCTTAATGCGTGATGCGGAGCCTTGTCGTTTTTTTCCGCATCACACATCCCTGAAAACTGATGTCAGGTACACCTGACCCCAATACTTTCAAACTTAGGGGTTATTAAGAAAAAGGTCCATTATCATATTGGTGGACTATGGTAGCACACACAGCTTTTTGGACAGTCAAACTTGCTAAGAATTGGGAATCATAGCTCATATGGACCCACTCTTAAGGGTTAAGTGGCTAATGGCCAACAAATGTATAGCCACCAAAGTGTCACTCAAGTGGAGTGGAGGACCAATGGGTGGTGTTGCTGATAAATTCAGACTGCTAAACATAGGCAGTTGTGACAGTTTTGGGGGAGTGACTGGATGAGGGCACCTACCCCAGTTACTTTTGACTATGAGCTCTACATATTGAGACTAAAGCAAGCTGCGAAGATGGTGGCATTGAAGAGTGATATAGGCCAAGGTGGATGCAACAGATTACAACCAAGGGTATAGGGAAGCTTTTCAGGAAGAGACAAGCACTGCTGGTTCATTTTTCAACAATGGATAGCCAAGAGGTGATTGAGTCAGAAGAAATACCAACTGAGGTGCAAAAAATTCTGAAGACTTGTGAAGTTGTGTTTGAGGAGCCCAAGTCACTACCACCTGCCAGACAATTAGATCATGCTATTCCTATTGTCCCAGGGGCTAATCCAATCTCACTCAAGCCCTAGATACTGGAACAAGGAATCATACAACCAAGTCATTCCCCTTTCTCTTCTCCAGTGCTCTTGTTTAAGAAGAAAGACGGTAGTTGGAGATTTTGCATAGATTACAGGGAACCAGATCACTGTTAAAGATAAGTTCTCATTTCCTATTGTTGATGATCTCTTGGAAGAATTAGGGGGTCCAATTATTTCTCTAAGTTGGATTCAAAGACAGGTTATCATCAAATCAGGATGAAACCTGAGGATGTACACAAAAAAGGATTCAGAACTCCCCATGGTGGCTTTGAGTTCAAGGTCATGACATGCCCTTTGGCCTTACAAATACACCAACTTTTCAAGCATTGATGAACTCACTGTTTGGTCCCTACTTAAGAAAGCTCATACTTGTATATTTTGATGATATATTGGTGTAAAGCAAGACCCTACCAGATCAACTAAAACAACTCAAGAAGACATTCACTGTTCTGCTACAGCACAAGTTTTTTGCCAAAAGACCAAATGCATTTTTGGCAAGACTCAGGTGGAATACCTTAGTCAGATTATCACTTTCCAAGGGATAGCAACAAACCCCTCTAATGGTCCCAGAAGAAGCAACCTGTGAAGACTGGTCCTTCATCAAGGCTCAGTTTCCAGAGTTCATTTCCCCGCTTCAGTCCCATCCTTGATGTCAAGGATGTTTTCATGGAGAGTGGAATGTAATGAGCTGAGTCATTACTTACTCAAACGACAACGTATGGGGTGAGGGTGGAATTAAACATAAGGATTAAAGGAAATTGAGATTCATTCAACAGTTAGTTGCTACATGTGGAGGGCTACGATTAAAGGAACAAGAACGGTTCAGATTAATTCCATCATCATATATATACATATCAAATCCAATTCGAGGAAGGCATGTATCTGGTATGATTTTGCTTGTCTCGTCTTCATCTCTCTTCTTAATTCTCTCTTATCTTCCAGCCCCAAATTCTCTTCTACTCTATCCTTTCTTTCTATAACTTCTTCTATCCATCGATTTATCGAAATGCCGTGGAGGTTACTGGATGATTACTGAATTCAGCTTCTTCACTTTCAGGTATTGAAGTGATTACACAGTAGAGGTTGAGATGGAGTTTAGACAGATCTGGATAGGTCTTCATAGATGATAGTTATAGTCTATTGTAATTCGTATCTCTTGTCAAGCTGAATTCCTTATTTTCGTTATTACTGTTACAATTCTGTTGAGCTAGCTAGATATTTCATTTTGCGCAATAATGTTAAAATCGCATTGGGTTAATTGAGTTCAATTAGTTAAGTGCATTAGACGTTAACAAATTGGAAGAAGAAGGAAGTAAAAGTAAGAAGAACCTTAGCATTAGGGTCATCCTCAGATTCAGCGGCAGCAGATGTGTCATACTCGGCATCCATTTCTCCTTCTTCATCAGGTATTTCACCTCCGTAAACTTCGTGTTCATGCTCGTCGTATTCATTATCCTGGTGCTCCATACTATAATATAACAGAGTGTTGAATGCGGGCGGCACGGGCCGACGGCGGTCGAGCGAAATTGATTTTATTAGGTTGGAATTTGGGGGGAATAAGTCGGTCGGTGATCGACGGAGAGGATGACAAGTCGAAACTATCCCATTATATCGTTTATTTTTTTACTCCCTCATACGCTGTTTTCGGTTACCTTTTGGGGCAATAAGGGTAATAAACCAGTATGGTTTAGTTAGTTAACGAACTATACCACTAATAAATAGGCCTGTATAAAAATAATATCCAAACATCAAATTTAACGGACGAAAATAGTTAAGACTTGTAATTTGATTAGTTTTATAGTTTGTTTGGCTAATTTTTTTGGAAGGTCAAAAGTATTTTTTATTTTTTTGGATTGAGGGGTTTGGCCAAAGATTAAATATGTTTTTAAGTACAATCGGAAGCAATCTTTTACGGTTAGAAAAAAGTTATAAAATTTTATTCATACAACAACAACATATCCAATGAAATCCCATAAATTGATGTTCGGAGAGGGGATAGCTTATACGCAGAATTTACCTCTACCTTTTGGAGGTAGAGCGACTGTTTCCGAAAGACCATCGGCTCAAGTGAAACAAATCAAAGTAGCAAAGAAAAGGAATACAAAGAAAGAAAGCAGAGAAGAAAAATAAGACAACTAATAGGAAAGTAAGGCGGAACAGTAACATAAACAACAAGGTGATACCACCTAAATATAATAAACAATATATGACAACAGATAAAAGCCAAAGACTATGTGAATAGGCTAATATTACGACTCTAGACTACCACCAAACTAAAGACTACAAGAATAGGTTAATACTAATACAACACTCAACTATCTACTAACCTTTTACCCTAATTCGCGACCTCCACACCCACATATCTAAGGTCATGTTCTCAGCAAACTGAAGATGCGCCATATCCTAGCCTACCTTTGCTTCTCCTCGTCCCTAATATATCTAACCTCTCACACCTTCTCACTGAAGCATTTGCATACCCCCTCTTCACATGTCCAAACTATCTTTATCTTCCTTTCCTCATCTTGTCCACCGCGGAGACCACTCCCACTTTGTCCCCGATATCCTCATTCTTAATCTTATCGCGTCTCGTATGTCCACACATCCATATAAACATCCTCATTTCCGCCACTTGTATCTTCTGAAATTGGGAGTTCTTAACTGGCCAACACTCCGTCCCATACAATAAAGTCGATCTAACCACCACATTCATATTTACTTTGGGGCCCTACTTGTGATTGTGACTGCATTGCATATTCATGCATGTTGATGATAATGAGATGATGGTGGTGATGTTGAGTATGATGTTTATATCATGATGTTTATAATGCTGATGATATTGATATTGATGTTGACGATGTTGAGTATGATGTTTACATAACAATGTTCATGATGGTAATGATATTGATGTTGATGTTGTTGATGGTAATGATGTTGAGTATGAGACTGAGCTCATGATGTTCATAATGCTGATGATATTGATATTGATGTTGATGATGATGATTTGTGAAAGGGAAGAAAAGTTATGCATATTGCATTCATACATTTATCATATGCATTTGAATGTACGTTTATATTTATATGATGTTGATGGTTCCTTGAGTGGACCGAGTTATGTTGGTTTTATATCATGATCCCTTATGTGGATCGGTTATGTGATAGGCTAATATGGTTTACCTGAATAAACATAGTTAGACTTGCTATGACAGTTGAATGATGAGAAAGAAAAATAGGCTACCACCAGTGGTCCTGAAAAAGTGACATAGTGACAGCTATAAGAGTTCCATCACACGGCTCACCAACTTGATCTTCCGCGGGAACCGTATAGGTTCTAGGTTAGAAATAGGGTTGCTTAAAATTCAGAGTAACATTACAAATAGAATAGCAAAGGACAAAGATATTCAAAAAAGGTTAAATGATAGACAGGTCATAAAGAAATTAAGTATAAGTAATGATACTTGTGTGAATAGGCTTAGTAACAGGAATCTCACTTAAAGTCATGATGTCTTTCCTATTTGTTATCAGTGTTTCTAACCCTGATCGACCAATGATGCCTACCAGTACGTATGGTTGTACTGATACTACACTTCTTATATCTTCTTTTGGGGATATAGTCATGTTGCAGGTCAGTTGGAGTCTCTATAGTAGACATAATGATCATTCTCCAACACCTCTTGCCCTCTCAATCATGCATGGGTGATGTGTCATGGATTTCCCTATTCCTTGTCTAGTGCTCTTATACCGGTTTAGGCTAGGTTCAGGGAATTTACTTTTGGTTATTTTTTGCATTGTATTTACTTATCAATTGTACTGAACTAGAGTTATTTTATAAGTCAGCTAAACTTCATTATTTGAAATAAGAACTATTTTGACTTTCGCATTGAATGAATGGTTTGGTGGTAAGGGTTCTCCTATCTAGGGTAGAGTTGGGTAGGTGCCAGCACGACCCGTGGTTTGGGTCATGACAAATATAAACTGATATAATTATTATGGATTAGGTACCACACTGGTACGATATTAGTTGATGGATCAGGAACCACATCGATATGATATTATTATTATTATTATTGTTATTATTATTATTATTATTATTATTATTATTATTATGGATCAGGTACCACGCTGGTACAGTACATGGACCCTAGTGCATCCCTTGCAGGTCATGACTAGTTGGGCAGTACTAAAACCCTTAGCATCTGTGTACAAATTAGTGTTTGAGGTGAGAATTAGTATGATATATTGAGATAATAAAGAAAGTAAAAGAAATACAAATGTGGGCTTGAGGTGGACATAGATCCATGTTGTGATGTGATTACTGAGATTGTGGAATTTGTTATTATTAATGACAATTATTGGTGGCTTATATATCTTGGTTTACTGACATTGCTTTGTCTGATTTGAAATAATTATTTGATTGAGTAAACTATTTGTTATGTGTTGATGCTTCTATCTACTTGTTCTTTGATTGATGATTTTTACTTGTTACTAAGTTGTGTCGGCCGATGATGACTACCAGTGCATAGTGATTTATACTGATACTATCCTGTACTCTTTTTTGTTGAGTGCAGACAGTTTTCCAGAGACTCAGACGCAACCTCATCTCTAGTGGTACCAGTTGATTCAATCTGAGGGTGAGCTTTCCATATCCAGGCTGCCATGGATCTTCTTGGATGCACTTGTTTCTTTTTTAGACAATGTTTTGTCATTATACATTTGGGATTTTTAGTGTTTCTTAGACATTTGTTTTAGATTAGTGTCCTTGTATGATGACTTTCGGGTCTTAGGGATGTTGTTGTTGTTTTTTGCAATTTTATTTAACTAAGTTTTGAGATTCATTATTTTCTTACTTAAATCTTATTAATTGAATTGGTTTATTTTTATGAGAAAGGTACGATATGGTTCTCCCATTGAAGGGTTAGTGTGGGTGCCACTCACGACCATTTGGGTTGTGACAAGGCAGGTTCGAGTTACGATTTTGGGTTTTCACTTTACTTTATTATTACATCCATGGTGAGATTCCGGGCTTTCACTACAATGGAAACATATGTCATTGTATCACCCCACACTGCATAACATCATTCATGTATATATATATATACTATTACTATTGTGTTGTGCTATAGACTGCTGGGACTTTGCTGCGTACATGGTTACTTTATTGTTATTTATATTAGATATCTATTCTCCTGAACTTAGTCAGCCTATCATTCCAACTTAGTACCTGTATTTTTGTCCTCATACTAAACTTCTGCATCTTTTTTTGATGTAGAGCATAGTACGAGTCAATGTCGCTAATTTTACTCGTTTGGGGACACTTGTTAATCATATTTGCGATGAGCTCTTAGCGTCCAGAGATTTATCCACTTTCTTATATATTTACTATCTATATTTTGTACTTTTGGATAGGTATATAGTATATTGGCCTTTACTCTTGTATTATCTTGACCTATCTAACCGGATCATGCAGACACCTACTCTAATCCACCTAGATAGAGGAACTATTTCCACCCATTTCAAAATACATGCAGAAGTTGTAAGCAATTCCATTAAGGATCTCAAAATCAGAAAAATGATACTATCTTTTACGAATAAATTATAAATGAAAACACTTTTCCCAAGGATCTAGTTTAGACAATGTACAAGAGCTTCTAATATAGTAAAAAATTAAACAAAAGACACAACTCCCTCCATAGGTATGAATGAGTAGAAGCTGTGGGAGATCACTATCCACATCACCTATCAACTGATCCTGCAACCAGACTATACCCAAAAAGGGTATATCAAGAGTAGTATCAGCACAAACAATACGTACTGGTAGGTATCATCGACCGATTTGTCATGACCTGAATCCCATTCGGGCCGGACTGGCACCCGAAGCCGACAAGGCCCGAGCGAACCAATCTATGCTCACGAACATTCATATGCATGCCTCTGTAATAACTTCGTTGTATCTCATACAATTATGCGGAAGTCATGGAAACATGTACTATATATATATGAAACTTGGCTGATAGGGCCATCAAGTAAAACTGGACATGCATCTCTTACATTCCTCTTCCCACATATGTCTACAAAGCCTCTAAAGATACATATACATAGATAATCTAGAGTCGGGACAAGTCCCCGCTTTATACAACATTTACAATACCAAAATCAATATACACTATGACTCGGAAAGCCCCGAACCAACTGGAGCTCACCAAAAGTCTGCAAATGACCCGCACTCTACTGTGGAGGTCTACTAACACCTGTGCCTGCAGCAAGTAAGGTAAATCCCTCTAACGGGGTCAGTACGAAGAATGTACTGAGTATGTAAGGCTATAAGAAACTGTATGACACAATAATACTTCAACAGAATCAACATAAAAGAGCATAGTCAATATGGATAAATCATTGTTCTGCATATGTGGAACCATGTACCTTACATTCATTTCTTTCTTTTGCTTATATTATTTGTTCATCATAACTCATATCATATCGTACCCGGGCCCCAACTGATCAGTGGGTCTTAACATAACATAACGTTACGTTGGGATCGGCTCGATCTAGGCTTATGCCTCTAGAGCTACCACCCATGAATCAATATATTGTGCTCGACTTGAGCTAGGTTATTACCTCTAGAGCTTCCACCTATAAACCAACATATCAGGTTCGGCTCGAGCTAGGTTATTACCTCTAGAGCTACCACCTGTC
Source organism: Capsicum rhomboideum (assembly GCA_031232105.1). Taxonomy (NCBI): domain Eukaryota; kingdom Viridiplantae; phylum Streptophyta; class Magnoliopsida; order Solanales; family Solanaceae; genus Capsicum; species Capsicum rhomboideum. Next base: position 40,002,568 of record CP124716.1, read on the forward strand.
AGGATCGGCCCGAGCTAGGCTTATGCCTCTAGGACTGCCCCCTGATCCAATAATCTTGGGATCGGCTCGAGCTAGGCTTATGCCTCTAGAGCTACCACCCGTACTCTTACAACCAACAATATGCATTACTTACTTTATTTACTTTTGAGAGATTGATACCTTTACTTGTGAGAGATTGGTACATTCACTTGTGAGAGATTGATACATTCACTTGACATAACATTATTGGAAGCATTGGAACAATAATCAATGAATAACAAACATGTGTATAAACACTATTGAATCTTTGGAACATTAGTCGTTGACTATGGGACATGTGAATCACAATTGATCATGTGAGTAACACTATATGACAACCTGTAATGGGATACCTTTGAATATTTTGGAATGGAACAGGTACAAGGACTGTATGAACAATATGTGTTGCAGAAGGATACGGAAAAGTAACCTTACATACCTTATGTTCTCAGTATGAATACACAGTCCTATACGTGAATACAGTAATCCAGCTCCTTCCTTACGTTTCACTCTACAAAACAAGTACATAGCAGGCGTACGTTAACAATCAACTACTTTACAAGTGTATAAGTGTCACAGTGAGTTACGTGACTGCTATATAGCATCATTTCGTCCTTCACAATACAATCCACTGCTTTAGCATACCAACAATACCACACATTGACCAATACATCATAAACCAATAACATTTCACACCACACTTACCCTTTACGCTTCCTCATTATCATTCCGTCATAACTATTCTATCAAATTGCCTCATAACAACATATGAACAACAATCCATAATTAATATAATCAAACATGCCTCCATACGACCCCTTAACGTCATTTAAAAGGTATCATAAGCTGATAATTACATCCATGAAGGGTATAGGGATCTTCGGGGATCAACGGGAGACAAAAACACCCGAAACGGAGTTCTGTTGTGACATGCGAAGCCACCTGCGCCCGTAGGTGGATGACATGCTGCCACAGATGGCCCTAGGCAGTGCCCAGGGGCACCTGCATTGGCATCTGCGCCCGCAGGTGCCTTCATCTACGGGGGCGGATGCCCAAATCGGCCAACTAGGGTCTCTTTTGGGTCCTTTTGTGCAATAAATGGTCCAAAGCCATAAGTAAGCTTTTCTTTACATATTTTAGGTCACTTGGACGCCAAAAAACCATCATGGTTTCACAACGCACATAAACATCACCAAAACCACATTTTCCTTTCATTACGTCACCCATCCCATGGCCAATTTCGTAACAACAATCCCACAAGTTGTACACATAGAGAAAACAAGTTAGGAACACAAACATCTCATACATGTGAACATATCATCCATATTAGTCACTCCTTTCAAGATCTCAAGTCTCCTTTCAAGTTTAGGACACATAGATGATACATCTATTAGCAAAAGAAAAACAAAAGTGAATTGCCCAACACCTTTAAGCATAACCAACATGATATACACCATCTATTATGCATAAAATATATTAAAACATAATAATATACACTTACCAAAGCTTGCCAAAGGGTGATCTTGCCCAAAGAAGTGATGACTTAGGGTTTGGAAGAGAAAAGGATGTTGTGGAATTTTCTAGAAATGAAACATGTCTTTTGTGGAATAAAATCTGATTTTTGGTGACTTTTATAGCCATTTTATAGTCATCCTTAGCCACTTTTAAGAAATAAATATATTATGTTGACTTGGTCACAAGAATGGGTCATTTTCATTTTTTTTGGGCCATGTCTTTTATATGATTTTGGGCCTCATTTGAGCCCAATTGCACATAATTCATTTAAGCCCACTAATTAATGCATAATTCACCAACACTCTCATGTCCAAATAATTCCATGAATGTTACGGTAATTAAATAGGTTCGAAAACATACGGGGTGTTACACGATCAGGGTTAGATCACATAAACATCATATAGAAATCGTAGAAAGAAAGCATGACAACTTATATAACAATTTAATTCACATCACTTTCATCCACTTATGTTACCTAAGAGTATTTCCATTCTTATTTTTGCTGACTTAGTTGTATCCAATTCGTTGCTAGTAGTCAATATGTACCATTGACATTCCCCTTATACCATTCACACTTAATCTCACTAATCATGCATCACCCTTCACATCAAATGTCATCCATCATAACTCTCACTTGTTCAATCCCAATAGTTATTATAAGTCAATATGTTTGACTTACACCTCAATAACCTCAATAATAAACGAGAACAAATAATCATAACCTTGTAAACAAGTACAACCATGAACACTTGACAATTACTTCATAACAACACTAAAAAATTCAGTCAAGTGTAAGTCAATATAGATAATATACCAAGTTAAGACCATGGCTACCAATAATTGACCCAGTCAACAAAACATGACTAACTATAATAAGCCAAGTCAATAAAGCCATGACTCACAACAATAACTTACACCTTGTAGCAAATACACTAGTAAGTAGGCAATAATAGAATATATGCCATTCTTTTATATCCTTAGTCTGGACCACTCAAGGATCCAATATAATCAACAACAATAACAATAGAATAATAATAATCATAAAATCCGATCCACTCAAGGAATCAAGTACAATATCAGATAACCAAACCACACAAGGATTCTAATGTAATGCCAAGTAATAGGACCACACAAGGATCCCAAATATATCAAAACAACATTATAACCTGGTTCACTCATGGAACTATCAAACTCACTAATACCTTATATACACATGCTATGAGTCTTATGGTCGCCCACTAGCCATGACCTGCAGGGGACGAGTTCGTTCTTGTATCAAAAATCCCAAACCTCTAGTGTCTGCCATCCTTATATCAACCAATCCCGTGAAGATGTCCAAATATCGGTACATCCCACAATAATAAATATAAATTCCATGAAGATGTATAAATACCGATAGATCCCACAATAATAAATATAAATCACGTCAAGATATCCAAATACCGGTACATCCCACAATAATAAATATAAATCATGTCAAGATGTCCAAATACTGATACATCCCACAATAGCAATATATATCACAACAATCATAACCACAATGAGAATAAGTAATCATACTTATACAGTCAACAAACCTTTAATATGACCTCATTATATGTGATTAACTCTTAGGATATCATTCAACAATTTACTTTCTTGAACATGCATTGCAACAAGTAGACAAGCACTCCAAATACTTTGTCAAACTCAACTTAGTCATTTTATATAAACAATAATTATTCTTTAACACACGAAATCACAAGTATGCCTAAAGGCCAGACAACAACTTATAATTCAGGCCTTATCAATTCATATTCATCAATTACAACATACCCAAGACCAATCCACGGCTTATTCAAGTACGCATTATCAAGCCATATTCATTAAATTCAAGTATTATATTAGGAGTTCACATTCAACTAAATGGAGTCTAAACTCTAACTCAACAATCATAAATTCATTCACTAATCCAATCCTCCTTTATTTCTGTTGAGACCGATAAATTGCACTATTATCTAGTAATTCTTAAATTCAAGCCATTAATAGGTCCAAGACTCTACTCCATTAGCCAACCATTTAACCATTCAACTTATAATCCTAACTTTAGTCACACACCTTTACACATCTTACTTCCTAAACCTTTGTCCAACTTGACTTTAGGCTCTTAAGTTATGTCACCACCTCCTCATACTATAATCAGTTCTCATCACTAACTTTAAGCAAGATTATCCTATATTCCAAACACACATAATATCAAGTTCATCCTTTTTATGGTATTTAGGCTGAATCACAAGATTATAAGCTCACACAATCTCCTTATTGTCGCATCCCTATTTTCATTAGGCGCAACTTCGAGACTCAAAAAATAATTAATAAATGTTTAAAAAGAATTAAGAGTCGCCATCTAATTTTAAGAAAACTAGGAAATCAATTAAGTAAATTAAAGGAAAATTAGTCTGCGAAACCAATTAGATTCTAGGTAAGGGTTCAGGTTATTCCAAAGGGAAGGTGTTAGGCACCCTTCGAAATCCACGAAGGTGGGTCCTGGCTGAACTCATTTTTTCAATTGAGGAGGAGATAAAATAACTTTAACAAATACAACAAATATCAAATATACACAATGAATAAAGTAAAACAAGAATAACGAAGACGGTCTAATATTTGCCTATCGTTAAACAAAATAAATAAATAAAATAAATAATTCAAAATGATTCTCGAATTTAAATTCGAGTGTCTTCTTTGGGAAGAAGCTCCATGTACCTGTAAAGACACTTGGTAAAAGTGTTAGTAATGAATAAATATGAATCAAAATGAATTAAATGAATAATAAACGAAAAGTAAAACCCATTTAATATACATGGGAGGCCTTGAAAATCGATGAAAATTTCTTCATCGACCAAGTATATTAATACTTGAAATAAAATAATTGAACTTAAAATAAAATAAACTTGACAAATAATTAAACTTTAAAATAATTAAACTTAACAAATAATTGAACTTAAAATAAAATCTGTCTTTTATAATGGGGAGGCCTCGAAAATCCGACGGAGAGATTCTTTCATTGGCCAAATAAATATCAAAACACAAAATCATATGAAACTAACTAAAGAAAATGCAAAATAATATGCAATAAAATGCAAACAACAGTAGCCATATGTAATAAAAACACAATAGCACAACTTGTTGGAAAATTCTTAGAAAGTGCATGAAATCTATTCAAATAATCAAGAACAATCAAATATGAACAAAATAAAATAACTACGATGCAAGAAATAAAAATGCACACCAACACTATCCAAAATCATTAAAAAATGGAGACAAATAAAACAGATCACATGTATTATCCAAAATGCACACCAATACTAAGTGGATCATGAACTCATATTCACGTGATCATATAATCAAGTAAAATAGTAGCAACTCAATGGAAAATATTAATACAATACTAAATCAGCCCACGAATAATATAATAAAGAAATAAAGAAATAAAGAAATAAAGAAACATAATATAGTAACATAAAGCAAAAGTGATAAAATTGTGGAAGAAAGCAGCCACGAAGGTCATCGGAGTTTCATCGGAATGATCCAAAACTCTCAAAAAAAAAATGCAAGTTTCGGACAGATTTATCTCAGAAATAACACATAAAAATAGAAATTAACAAACTCAAAACGTTCACACAGTGGCAACATCGATATAGAACAAAATAAAGAGACAAGAGTATAAGAGCTCACACATTCCACCGGAGAAAAATGTTTCTCGGCCAGATCCAATTATTTTGGTGTCATTTCAGAGACGCGAAGCTGGGTTCGTTGCCGAGTTGTTGCTCTTCACTGGAGCTCGGAGCCATGGCCATCGTCGTTGGTGGCTGGGTTCAAGATTTCACCGGAGATAGGGTGTTGGAGTTTGTTTGGTCGGAGTTGAATTTGTTCACCGGAGCTCGTTGTTGTTGAAGATCCGACTAGATCTGGAGGTCGGTGTTTTGTTTATGCACCGGTTTCAACTCACCGGAGTTGGACAGAGTTTCGATGGTTGCTCGTGGTTGTTGAGCTATTATTGTTGTTGGTGTTCTGATGAGGAGAATAGAAAGATGGTTGCGAAAGAAGGAGGCATAGGTTTAAGTGGTGGTGTTTCGGTGGTGGTGGGTCACCGAAAAGAGGAGGCGGCTATGCCTAAAATGGAAAGAGAAAGAATTATTTTGCCTAATTTGGAATTTTTCACCACCATTAATTGTGAAGAGAGTGAATTAGTTTTATAGAGAAAATAAAACCACTCAAGAGCAAAACCATGCCCTCAATACCATGGTTTTTGAAAAATCATGGGCTATCCAAAACTATGAGTCATCCAAAACAATGAATATTTGATCTTATCCAAAACTATGGATATTTAATTTATCTGTGCAAAAAATATCTTCTCCGTCTTTTATGAATTAACGGACTGTGATAAAAAATAAATTAAAAAATATAAAAATATGATTTGAATTTAAAATAAAATTGATGATTTAATAAAACTCAAACAACATTTGTTTATAAAAATGATTGTGTAAAAAAAATCAGTGACAGTCAATAATTAATTTAAAATAGTAAAAAATTGATAAATATCCTAACATTTTTAATAAAGAGAATAATTATCAATAACTTGTGTTAAAATTGAACAAAACATGTAAAAAGTGAATTTTATGCTCTTTAACAAATAAAAAGCACAAAAGTATTTATTTTGAAAATGTCGGTCCAAAATTGGGTGTCAACAACTGCCTCTCTTCATTCATAGAGGTTGAAGACGTTGAAGTGTAGCCAATTTTGACTAGACGAAAAAGAAAGAGAATGATATATGCAAAGAACAATGTCAAACATTAGTATACCTTAGACAGTACTCTCCATCCGTTGAAAAGGATAGATTGTCTTTTGATAAAAGGGGAAGAATTATTCGAAGATAAAACATTCACGTACCTTCGACGTTGCTTCTAAAATTACCTCAGTGTTGAACATTTGAGACAATGAGGATGCAAGGTTGCGTACCAATTTGAACAAGGTAGCAATCAACTTGTATCATTGAAGGGAGGACGACCCAACTTGAATTTGATATGACATTTGAATGGATGACGATCCAACTTGTCTCATTGAAAGACGGATGACCCATTTTGAACTTGATATGTCATTTGAACGGATGACGATCCAACTTGTCTCATTGAAAGGCGGACGACCCATTTTGAACTTGATATGTCATTTGAATGGGTGTCAACCCAACTTATCTCGTTGAAAGGCGAATGACCCATGTTGAACTTATCATGCCACTCGAACGGGGTGGTAACCCAACATGTCTCATTGAAAGGAGGACGACCCATTTTTAGCTCAACATGCCACTTTGAATGAGGTGGCTACCCAACTTGTCTCATTGAAAGGCAGACGACCCATTTTGAACTTGATGAGTCATTTGAACGGATGACTTCCCAACTTGTCTCTTTGAATGGCGGACGACCAACTTGAACATGATATGCCATTTGAATGGGTGGCAACCCAACTTGTCTCGTTGAAAGGCGGACGACCCATTTTGAGCTCAATAGGCCACTTTGAATGAGGTGGCTACCTAACTTGTCTCATTGAAAGGCGGACGACCCATTTTGAACTTGATGTGTCATTTGAACGGATGACTTCCCAACTTGTCTCTTTGAATGGAGGACGACCAACTTGAACATGATATGCCATTTGAACGGATGGCGATCCAACTTGTATCATTGAAAGACGGATGACCCATTTTGAACTTGATATGTCATTTGAACGGGTGTCAACCCAACTTGTCTTGTTGAAAGGCAGACGACCCATGTTGAACTTATCATTCCACTCAAACGGGATGGTAACCCAACATGTCTCGTTGAAAGGCGGACGACCCATTTTTAGCTCAATATGCCACTTTGAATGAGGTGGCTACCCAACTTGTCTCATTGAAAGGCGGACGACCCATTTTGAACTTGATGTGTCATTTGAACGGATGACTTCCCAACTTGTCTCTTTGAACGGCGGACGACCAACTTGAACATGATATGCCATTTGAACGGGTGGTAACCCAACTTGCCTCATTGAAAGGCGGACGACCTAATATGCCACTTTGAATGGGGTGACTTCCCTTATGCAACATGTCACTTTGAACGGGGTGACTTCCCAACGTGTTTTATAATCACCTGCACTAAACTTATTAGTAGCAAATGCAATATGTCACAAAGAAGGAAGTGAAAATCCAACATAACATGTCACAAATAAGAGTGACGATCCAAAATATCACAAATATGAGGTGACGATCCAACAAAACATGTCACAAATATAGGAGTGATGATCTAACATAACTTAACGTCTCACAAAGATGGAGTGACGGTCCAATAAAACATAACATGTCACAAAGATGGAGGTGACAATCTAATATAACATGACGTATCACTTTGACAAATGAATGACACGAATTAAGAAACGAACTCTGTCAATGAAAGGACCAACGAGTCGTTTTGACAAATATTCAAAGATCGGTGCTTGCCCCATTTTCATTTTTTAACAGAAAAGAGCATCAAGTATTGACTGTAGTCGGTAACAAAAATTAGCATAGCATAGAAATTTCTTTTTTATTCCTCTTTTAACTGAGATCGACTTCAAGATAACTCCTATAGATTCAAGTGGTACCTCAAATGTACCTAAGTGTCAACAAGATTTGTTCGTCTTGCTTCAAACAAAGGCTTTGAACTAGACTTATCCCCATGTTTCAAGTGCCCTCACTACAAAGAATGTCCTATTTCACACATATTAGAACATTTGATTTGAGGACATTTTGAGAAGTACTCTTACACTCAAAAAAATGTTCAAAGCATGCAACTGTGATACCATAGGCTTGGCCTTCATGTAAGTCTCCACTAATGTGAGAAAATTTGGAATGGGATCATGTAGGGCTTGCTATTGGCTTATAATGTAGGCTTAGGGACTGGAAGGATATTCATTTGGGATAAAACTGACTAAATCCCTCCTTGAGCACTGAACTAAACTCGTGCTTTTGAAATTTGTCTTGTCATTGAAGCTTGCTTCTTCTTTATTGTCCTTTCCTTTCATTTCGACTTCTTTTTGAACTTTTTTCTTGTTGGAGAATTCTGTTGTTTTCTTCTCTTTTGAAGTTTCTCCTCTTTTGTTTGGAGTGTTCTCCCTTCTTTATTTGGGATTTCTCCTTGATTTGACTTGATCTTGTGGGAGAGTTTTTGATGCTCATTCTTTTCTTTGAAGTCATTTTTGTATCCTTGACTTTCAGGGACATTGCAACTTTTGCCTTTGGCAGCTTCAAACTAGAATCTTCTTCTGAAATTTGCACATGTTTAGTGCGCTCAAGAAGGCAGGACCAAGATAGGGATAGAGCATGTAAGCACTAAAAGGGTATAGGCTAAGATGTGGTTGTCCAAGGAAGAGGCTTCAGGCTCAAAGGGGGACATACTAAGGATTAATGTCATTTGGTAGGCATTGAAAGGCACAAACGGGTCAAAGAAGGCCTACAATCCTTTCCCAAGTCAAACGTTACTCAGAATTTAGCCTCAACAAACATTTGGGCCAAGTTCTAGATCAACAGTGCAATGCATTTGAATTTAATCTAAAACTCACCACACAATGCACATGAAACAATGAGGTCAGTTTTATTCTTAACCTGGATGCATGCAAGAGACATTTTCAAGTATCACAAAGGTGCAAATAAGAGGTATCAAGAGAATCTATGGTTCGCCACGAAGTCAATCCTCTCAAAATCTTTTATCCTTGCATATGCACACTTCTAACTATTTTGGCACCAACTAAGTCACAGGCATGATTTTAATAAAAAGAAATATTTTTTTTTTTTTTTAATTTTTTAATTTTATTTTTTTAAATATAGGATACCGAACTCGAGAAGGGTTACCTACGTATCTCAACCCGAAGGATGAGAATCAGGTGTGCGTAGTGTTGCGACCCAGTTATACACGCAAGTGTACGTGAATGGTCAAGTAATAAAGTGGCTCCTTTAAAAGAGCTGGATATCGAACCCAAGGGACTTTCGTCAACAGAAATCAATTCTAAACGTCAAACAATAATTAAAAACTAGTGTTGCGAAAAGGAAAAGGGATTTGTTACTAAAAATTAAATGATTGCGAACTATGAACTCCTATCTTCGCTACCGTAACTTTAGTTTTCGCAAATATGCTTGAAAAGTCAATAAAAAGGGAATTCCCAGGGTCAAGGCACTCCGAACGTCATCTCTTGATTATAATTGTTACTGGTTTAAGCAATTTGAGTCGTTTATCTTGGTTATTGATCACGAGGTTAATGTTACAATTATATTCGTCTCCAAACTATAACCTTCTACTAGAAATTGGAAACCTAACTACGTCATTGAGCGGTGATAAGTTTAACCAATTCTAATGCATTTAAGCTATCTTCTCGTAATTGAACAAGCGCGGTGGATTAGGTACCTCTCGGTCCTAACCACATATCAATCTCTTGGAATTCCTTCCGCGAGTAGAGATCACGCTCCTTATATTCCACTTCTATCTCTTAGTTTCTCTCTCGAGCTCATCTCAAGACAAGGAATTTATTTCAATGGTAATCAAGCATTAAAATAGTAAAATTAAGAATATAAGAATAACCAATTTATGATAAACTTCAGCAAAAACCAATATAATCAACCCAAGAGATTCATGTTCATAGCCTCAACCCCAAGAATGAGGGATTTTAGCCACTCATAACGTTAATTAACATCAAAAGTTGATAAAATACCATAAAAAGAAATAAAAACTGAAAAGATGAAGAATGAAACCTAATTTAAATGCCTAAAAATGCCCAAAGTAGTCTAGTGAAGATGGAATCCATATACAATAACCCAAAAGCCCTATTTATAGACAAAATTTTGAGGCAAATATTTTCCGAAAAGCGGCCTGGCACGCCCTTGGGCGCGCCTGGCACTTAGGCAAATTTTGCCTCTGAAAAGGTGCTCCCAGGCGGCCTGGCACGCCCCCCTGCTGCCTCCATGGGTGGAATTTTTGCCAAAAGCGGCCTGGCACGCCCCTTGGCGCGCCAGGCCCTTAATTTCTGATTTTTTCTCTTTCGTCTACTTCTCTTCGCGGATTTGGTTGGATTCTTCAAGTTCAACTCTTTGGCTTGCGTCTTATCTTCAACATCCTTCGCTCGTAGCTCCTTCAAGCCTCGCTTTCCCAGCCATAAATGCTCCAAATAGTCGCAAACTCCACCTACAAGGGTCTAATCACATTTGTTAGCACAATATCACATATTCCATCAAAACCATACAAAATACATACGTGTTGCTCTCAAAACTAAGGTAAAATGGGTTAAAGTAGACAATAAGGCATATAAATACGCCTTAGATCACGTAGTTCGTGCAGATATGATATATAATATATGCAGCACAAAACTAATAAAAAGATAGGGACTAACTTGGAGCGATGCCTCGTATGTCCGATGTCAGCTGACATCCTCAGTCAAAAGAAATCTCCTAATCTTTTGCAGGGAAAATTATTGTTGTGGTCTCCCATTTTTATGTTATTTTTTAGGGGGACAATACGTCATGGCCTCTTGATTGTTTAAGAGAACCTTTTGTTCTTGTACTCTCTTCTAGGATGCTTTCGAGGATTGTAGGGTTTCCCAACTATCTATCGGAGTAGCACATTATTGTGACCGTCCCCGATTATCTGTGAAGACGATTTTCCTGCAAAGAGATGAGAAAAGAGTGAAAGAAGGGAAGTTATGAAAAGATAATAAATGAGAGAGAGTGGTTACACAGTAGAACACTCCCCTGCTTTGTCTTCCACATTAGATATTGGTGCCTCATGGAGTTCGAGCAAGGCTGTTAACTGGGCCGGGCCGGGCCGACCCGGCTCCGATTCGTTAAATTTTACCGGTCTAGGGCTGGGTCTGGTCCGGTCGTGACTCTTACTGGGCCGGGCCGAACCGAACCGGAATAATTCCACCAACGACCCATCACCGACCCATTTAATATTTTTGCCCTGTCTTAATGGGTCGGGTCGGGTTAGGTAACCGATCCAGATTAATGGGCCGGTTTACCGAGTCCCGACTAAAAAAAAACAGTATTTTGAACCTTGATTGTTTTTTAATATACATTCAATATATACTACTTTAAAGAATATACATATGTATATACATTCAATATATACTACTTTAAAGAATATATATACATATATACATTCACTATATATTACTTTATAGAATATACATACTTTAAAGAATATTCATACATATTATACATTCAATATATACTATTTTAAAGAATATACATACATAATATACATTCAAAATATATTATTTTAAAGAATATATATACATATAAACATTCAATATATACTACTTTAAAGAATATACATACATATATATACATTCAATAGATACTACTTTATAGAATATACATACTTTAAAGAATATATTAAATTAAAGAATATACATACATATATACATTCAATATATACTACTTTAAATAATATACCTACATAATATACATTTAATATATATTAAATTAAAGAATATACATACATATAAACATTCAATATAGTTGCATACATATATTCAACAACATATACTTCTTAAAAGAATAATACTTCAATATATTTAAGTATTGACATATACTATTTAAAAGTTAAACTTATATAGAATTTTTATATGTCAATACTTGTTTAAGTAATATTTGCTAATATTATTTTTCAATATATATTTTTTTAAGTTTAAGTAAACTTTGATAATATTATATTAAAAGTATTGAATTCATACAAGATATTCAATTTAAATTTTAAATGGAAAAAATATGTAAAGAGTAAATGAACTTGATATTTGATTGATTGCAAAATGTTTCAAAACTTACAAGTTACAAGGTTGCAATTACATTTCACTAATTTCACAAAGTTAAATTGAAAAATGAAAATTCAATTGATTGATTGTAAATTCTACAAAATTTTCATCATTTTTTCTAATTCACCCATGTTAACATTAACAGAAATTGGCTGTGGATTGTCAAAATCAATGGCACCAAAGCCGTGCATTGGACTTGATTGTGCTAAATTCTCTCTTGAAGTCATTATTTCTTCAAAATCTTCTTCGCCTTCCGGCTCCACGAACATTCCTTGATTTCTTCGTTTTGCTCTAATCCAGTCTCTAAGGCAAACTAAAACATTCATGACATTGCCTCCCAATGAGTGTCGGTTGTCTCCAATCTGCTGCCGTCCTTGATTAAAAGCGCTCTCTGATGCAACGATTGACATTGGAACATTCAATATATCTCTAGATAATCTTGAATGTACATGATATTGTCTTTTATTATTCTTCCACCATTCCAGCGTGTTGATTCTACCTCTAGGATCCTCTGTAGGCTGCATAAGATAATACTTAAGCTCTTCCCGACTTACGGTTCTTTGCGAATCTATTCCAAACAGACAGATCAGAAACACAATAAGCAAACATACTATGTGCCTGTCATTTAGATGATGATGGTTCCTCAGAAGGATGGGGAGCAGGGGTCGGTGTAATGTGTGACGGTAAAGCATTGTCAAGTAAATCAGCATAATGATTGTATAATGTGTTCATGTAACTATTCGCATCAGACATAGCTGTAAACAAAGAAGGTTCTTCATTAGCTTTTACTTCTAAAGCAGAATAAATAAGAGAAGTAAATTCGGACATAGTATTATATTTTATACATGGATTTATTACAACACCAACTAAGTATATAGGGGGAAGCAGAATTTTTTTTTTTAAAATTTATCAATCATTGCATCAATAGCATATTTGTAACCTGGTTTAGACTTATACTTGTTAAGCAATAAAGAAATGTCGGCTAAATAAGCTAAAATATTACAAACAGTAGGATAATATGCACCAGAAAATTCAACCGTAGCTAGATAAAATTTTTGCAAAAAATTAACAATATCATCAATTTTAGCCCAATCTGAATTTTGTAACATACTATCGGAAAAAACAATAGCAAATTGGTTAAAAGTCATAGTAATAGGAACTGTATAAAAATTGCAAGTATTTAAGAAATCATACGTAGAATTCCATCTAACATCTATTTCTTCAGGCATTAATCTCGGTCTAAGTCCATTTTCCTTACATTTTCTTTTAAATTCGGTAAGTCTAATTTTTCTATTATTTCCTTGAATAAAGCCAACTGCAAGTTTAAATTTTTCAATAGCAGACTCAAAAAAAGCAAGACCATCTTTTACAATTAAATTATATATATGGCAAACACACTTAACATGAAATATTTCGGGTAACAGTGGTGAAAGTTCAATTTTTAACAAGTCAATAGCAGCGTTGTTGTTAGATGCATTATCAAAAGATATACATAAAACTTTACGGTCAATACCATAATATCTTGCAACTTTTGTAATAGATTCAGAAATAAATTTCCTTGTGCGTCTACGGTCTTCATCATACAAAAATGCTAAAATACATTTTTGCATAACAAAATTACTATCTACCCAATGACAAGTAATTGTTAAATAATCATTTTTATTAATAGCACGACCAAGATCAGAAGTTAAAGCAACTCTACATGAAAGATTTTTGAATAATGCAGATAAATAGTAAACATATTGTGCATGGAGTCCAAAAATATCAGACCGACAAGTACTTCTAGGAATACCCTCAAACATAGGATTATAAATTGCCTGAATATAATGAAGAAAAGCTTCAGAAGAAGCAAAAGAGAAAGACAAACAACCCACAACTATCATTTTTGTTAATTCTTCACGATCCTTCATTTTATTATAATCCTTAACTAATTTACCGGTTTTTGGGTTCAATCTAGTTTGACTTGGACCCCCAACTGTCCCACCACTTGTTACCTGAGCTAGCTCTATTGAGTGTTTATCCTTCAAATATCTACTCAACTGACCCGTACCTCCTTTATTACCCCCGGTCTTATGCTCGTATTTTAACTGACAAAGATCGCATTCAACCTGAGTAGTTCCTTCTATTCGAGTATAAAAATTCCACACAATACTAGTTTTTTTACGAGATCTTACAAGGGGCAGGGGAGGAAGATTAACCGATTCAGATTGAACATTAACATTACCAGATTCGGGTGTAACATCAACATCATCATCATTTTCATCTACATCAACAGAGTCTACTTCATTCTCTTCTTCTATACCATAATTTTCTTGGGCCTCTAAATAATTCGTATCGTGAGCACCTACACCTATTTCATTCTCAAAAGGTTCGCTAATTGGTACCGAAGGCACACGAGTATATCGAGTATTTGAACTACCTCTATCGGAACCAATTTTTTTTTACTACCACTATCACTACCACTTTCGGGACAAAAATTTCTAACACTTTTACCGACTTTCCTTAATTTATCCATATTACCAGTTAAACTAACAATTATTCAAAAAAACACAAAAACAATACAAATAAAAATTCAACAAATAATACACTAATTAAAAATTAAAAGTAAGAGATGAAACAATAATACCAAATTGCCGAAGTATCCGAAAGTTGATCAATTGAGTACTTTTGGAAACTCCCACTTGATATTTTTAATTGCAAAATAATAACATATAATTGAGCACTTTATGAGATAATTAGAAATTAGAATAATTGAGAGAGATTGAGATTTTGAGAGAATGAGATTGTAAGTTGTGGGAAAATAATTTTTGAAATGGGGTATTTATAGGAAATTTTTTTAAAGTTATTTATTTTTACTTTTTTAAAAAAGTTGGAATTTTTTCACAATTAGCCGTTGGGCCAACGGCTATATAGCCGTTTGTACTGCCAACGGTCCAATTGGCAGGTGGGCCGGACAGCAGCAACCTAATTTTTTTTATTATCGGGCCGGGCTGGTGCACCGGTGGGCCTGGTCCGATTTTTTTACTGTGCCGATCTACTGGTCCAAGGACTTTGTCCGACCCAGCCCCCTAAAAACCCCCCTAGCCCCCTACCTTACCTGGTCCGGGTCCAGTCTCTACCTGGGCCGGTCTAAACGGGCCGAAATCGGGCCAACCCGGCCCAGTTGCCACCTTTAAGTTCGAGGCCAAATGTAGTCCGATTCATAAATGCGAGCTTGGTGGAATTTTTGAGGACCTTCCTCAAAAATTCTGCCCCAGTTTAGAACACAAAAGAACTTTGTTGAACTTTTTGAAGCTGCTTTGAGTGGATTTTTTGAGAACTTCTCAAAAATTCTGCCCCTGTTTTGGCTTCAACAAACTCTTGTGTTGAATCTGTAATAAAATGTATACTTTTGTAGAATTTTTGAGACCTTCTCAAAAATTCTGCCCCAGTTTCCATTAAAAAGGAAGATGGAAAGCTTACGGGGAACATGACCGAACCGTTGTGGCGCCTACGTATCCCGTTGAGCCAAGAATCAGGTCAAACATTGTTTAGAAAACTTTAACAATGGACAAATAATGTTTAAGACAAAACATGTGTATTAAACACAAAATTAGACAATCATGGACGAAGAAAATCATGTAACATGTAAACAACATATAGTGCATCCTAACATATATGTGACCTTTTGGATCCAAAGGTAAGCCTAACGATTGAAGGATGTGTATGTCATTTGTGAAACGTTTCATTGCCGCTTTGGAAGTCCTTCAGTAACTTTTTGGAATTTTCGAACACCTTTCGGATGAAAACCTTCATTTGATTATGAAAAAAGAAACTAATCTAAAAAATAATAAATTCTCTACCCCGAGAGACAATGGTTCGTACAATCCGACATCACATCCTTCAAATTAAACACATAAGGGATGATGTCCTTTTAGGCCATGAACCTTTTGGACACAAGGTGGTCTCTATTGGACCCGATACCTCTTTGTGTCGGGTCAGCTTAGGTCAATGCCTATACATGGGATGTGACTTTGCTCTAACCTAGTTGACTAGAGTGGTTTGTTCAAATTGACCGGAAACCCGAAATGGACTTATCGGGGTAACATACCAAGTGACTGTTGATCGACTCGAATCAACTACTTCACTTGGAGGTTCAAAGAAAGATAAGGTATTTTACGGAAGGGTGGGTGCAGATACCCGCATAACCTCCCTTTTTCCTAATGCCTAATGCTTTCCCAGGGAGGTGAAAGATGCCATGAAAATGCAACAGTTAAAATATTATGAAAATTTAACAAATAATGAGTAAAATACAAAGTACCGTAATTAATATACAAGATACAAGTAATCTAAAAATATACAAGGCAATATAAAATTATAAAAAGTAAAACTTCTCAATTGAAAAAATGAACTCATAATGGTTAGAACCTCTTAATCCCCAGCGGAGTCGCTATTCTGTCGCATCCCTATTTTCATAAGGCGCAACTTCGGGACTCAAAAAATAATTAATAAATGTCTAAAAAGTTTTTAGAGTCACCACCAAATTTTAGGAAAACTAGGATACCAATTAAGTAAATTAAAATAAAATTAGTCTGCGAAACCAATTAGATTCTAGGTAAGAGTTCAGGTTATTCCAAAGGGAAGGTGTTAGGCACCCTTCGAAATCCACAAAGGTGGGTGCCGGCTGAACTCATTTTTTCAATTGAGGAGGAGATAAAATAACTTTAACAAATACATCAAACATCAAATATAGACAATGAATAAAGTAAACCAAGAATAACGAAGACGGCCTATTATTTGCCTATCGTTAAACAAAATGAATAAATAAAATAAATAATTCAAAATGATTCTCGAATTTAACTTTATCAAATACAACAAACATCAAATATACACAATGAATAAAGTAAAACAAGAATAACGAAGACGACCTATTATTTGCCTATCGTTAAACAAAATGAATAAATAAAATAAATAATTCAAAATGATTCTCGAATTTAAATTCGAGTGTCTTCTTTGGGAAGAAGCTCCATGTACCTGTAAAGACACTTGGTAAAAGTGTTAGTAATGAATAAATATGAATCAAAATAAATTAAATGAATAATAAACGAAAAGTAAAACCCATTTAATATACATGGGAGGCCTTGAAAATTGATGAAAATTTCTTCATCGATACTTGAAATAAAATAATTGAACTCAAAAATAAAATAAACTTGGCAAATAATTAAACTTTAAAATAATTAAACTTAACAAATAATTGAACTTAAAATAAAATCCGTCTTTTATAATGGGGAGGCCTCGAAAATTCGACGGAGAGATTCTTTCATTGCCAAATAAATATCAAAACACAAAATCATATGAAACTAACTAAAGACAATGCAAAATAATATGCAATAAATTGCAAACAACAGTAGCCATATGTAATAAAAACACAATAGCACAACTTGCTGGAAAATTCTTAGAAAGTGCATGAAATCTATTCAAATAAATCAAGAACAATCAAATATGAACAAAATAAAATAACTACGGTGCAAGAAATAAAAATGCACACCAACACTATCCAAAATCATTAAAAAATGGAGACAAATAAAACAAATCACATGTATTATCCAAAATGCACACCAATACTAAGTGGATCATGAACTCATATTCACGTGATCATATAATCAAGTAAAATAGTAGCAACTCAATGAAAAAAATTAATACAATACTAAATCATCCCGCGAATAATATAATAAAGAAATAAAGAAACATAATATAGTAACATAAAGCAAAAGTGATAAAATTGTGGAAGAAAGCAGCCACGAAGGTTATCGGATTTTCATCGGAATGATCCAAAATTCTAAAAAAAAAAATGCAAGTTTCGGACAGATTTATCTCAGAACAAACACATAAAAATAGAAATTAACAAACTCAAAACGTTCACACAGTAGCAACATCGAGATAGAACAAAATAAAGAGACGAGTATAAGATCTCACACATTCCACCGGAGAAAAATGTTTCTCGGCCAGATTCGGTTATTTTGGTGTCATTTCAGAGATGCGAAGCTGGGTTCGTCGCAGAGTTATTGCTCTTCACTGGAGCTCGGAGCCATGGACATCGTCGTTGGTGGCTGGGTTCAGCATTTCACTGGAGATGGGGTGTTGGAGTTTGTTTGGTCGGAGTTGGATTTGTTCACAGAAGCTCGTTGTTGTTGAAGCTCCGGCTAGATCTGGAGGTCGGTGTTTTGTTTGTGCACCGGTTTCAACTCGCCGGAGTTTGACAAAGTTTCGATGGTTTTGATGGTTGCTCATGGTTGTTGAGCTATTGTTGTTGCTGGTGTTCTGATGAGGAGAATAGGAAGATGGTTGCGGAAGAAGGAGGCAGAGGTTTCAGTGGTGGTGTTCCGGTGGTGGTGGGTCACCGGAAAGAGGAGGCGGCTATGCCTAAAATGGAAAGAGAAAGAATTATTTTGCCTAATTTGGAATTTTTCACCACCATTAATTGTGAAGAGAGTGAATTAGTTTTATAGAGAAAATAAATCACTCAAGAGCAAAACCATGCCCTCAATACCATGGTTTTTGAAAAATCATGGGCTATCCAAAACTATGAGTCATCCAAAACAATGACTATTTGATCTTACCCAAAACTATGGATATTTAATTTATTTGTACAAAAAATATATTCTCCGTCTTTTATGAATTAACGGACTGTGATAAAAAATAAATTAAAAAAATATAAAAATATGATTTGAGTTTAAAATAAATTGATGATTTAATAAAACTCAAACAACATTTGTTTATAAAAATGACTGTGCAAAAAAAAAATAATCAATGATAGTCAATAATTAATTTAAAATAGTAAAAAATTGATAAATATCCTAACATTTTTAATAAAGAGAATAATTATCAATAACTTGTGTTAAAATTGAACAAAACATGTAAAAAGTGAATTTTATGCTCTTTAACAAATAAAAAGCACAAAAGTATTTATTTTGAAAATGTCGGTCCAAAATTGAGTGTCAACACTTATCATCATCTATATTCAGATAATTCACATTACAATCCACCATGGAGTCATACAAACACAAAACACCCATCAAGGATTCATACATTAACATAACCACACATAATTATATCTTTATTACATTAATTCTATGTTTTATCCATCCAAACTCCATGCCCGCATGCCTAAGCATGATTTCTCCCATCAAATCTATATTATGAATACGATTTCTAACCACAGTCTACTACTCATAAATCATAACCTACTTGGGCGCCAAGCTGCTGTAACAAGCAAGCTATACCATGGATGATCTTTCTTTCTCTTCACGTTTCCGAATGCTAAATCATCTAATAATAATAATTATAAGAGTCATTAATCAACTACTCTTCAAAAAAATACTTTGAAAATTAAAACCCACTAGTTCCACCCTTCTATCTACTCAAAATCTCTATATATGGAATGGTTAGATTAATTTCTAGTCCCAAGGGCATAATCTATCAATACTAACTCAAATTCAAGGGATTTCAACCTATTAATTCACTTTAAACTAGAAAATTCCACCTAAGTTAACTTTCTACCACCACCATGATCAATCTAATGTTATTCTAAGGATTTTAGAATCAAATGAGTGTTAGATTGATGGAAAAACATACTTTAAAGAAGGAAATCGATAGAAAACTGAAGAAATTGCCTCTCTAGGGCTGAAGAATGAATATTTTGAGTTCTAGAACTGAAACCCATCAAAATAAGCTTATAAACTGCTGTCATCCTGCTATAGGGGGAAAATTCCCGCTATAGCAGCCTAATTCTGCTACAACGGCCTCAACTTTTTAGCACAGATAGTCTTCAGTAAATGGTTATAAATTTTTACTCCAATATTGGATTAATGAATGATCAATTGCGTTGGAAAAAAGACTCAGAGATCTTTAATTTGGTGGGTGTTGGGGCCCATAACTCTTTATATTTTAGGAGAAGTTCTAAGTTGAAGTTGACCCTAGTTTAAACTTAGCCCAAAACTAAATCGGTAAGGACACTTTTAACTTAACTTTGTGCTAGGGGTATTGTATAGCCTTAATTCATAACTAATGCACTCACATACCAAGGGATTGATCCTAACACCTATGAAGAATGAGATTCATATACATGTACTGCAGAGAGTTTCAGTAATGACAGAATGAGTCATTACATGTATATTAATAGCTCTTGTATTGGTGATACTGAGTTCGGGGATGTGTATTCTATATATTTTATTATCCTCCATTTCCTGTGGGCCCTTTGTATGTATTTATGTGTATAGTTGGCCCTATTATCTCATTTTCATTCTTTATCTATTTACTAACTTATTACTTTTGGTATATAGCTATGGAACTTATCTTACCACTAGGGGTTATAATACATGCCATCATGACCTAATTTCAAAAACTAAAAAGGAGAAGATTTTCCATTTTGTTAAGGGGATGAACACGTGCCTCTAGATTTCAGCTCTTCAGATGGTATCTTTTGGTAGGTATTTTCAGGAGGTGATTGAGTTTATCAAGAGTGTAGAAGGAGTGAAATAGGAGGGGTATGCAAAGATGGCAGTGAAAAAGGCGCAAAAAGGGGGAAACTATAATGGTTCGTTCTCTAGGGTTTAGAGTTCTCATGCATATTCTACACACCCTATTTAATCAGTTATGTAGATGTCAGTTGGGGACCGTCAGGGGCTAGCCAACCTTTTTCTTATTTTAGTGAGTATCTTACTTCATCTGGTTCAACTGAGCAACCCATCTTGGACTGGACTTTCTATTAGTGCGATGAGGTTGGTCATATTAGGAGGAATTATCCCAAATACAAATAGACTAGTTATTTAGGCCAACAACAGTCTCCCCGAGCTCTAGTTCTAGCAGGTAGGGGAGGTGGTGTTCATGGTAGAGGCTGTCCTCAGGGTGGGCATGGTGGCCACATAGTGGGTAAGGGTGATAACCAGCCCAATAGAGATGGTGGGCATGCTGATAGGTGTGGAATTTATCACAGTAGAAGTGGCGTACAGGACGGTGATTGGGCTTATTTTTATGCTTTTCTGGGCAGACCTAAGGCAGAGACGTCAGATGCGGTGACCACAAGTACTATTTTTGTCTTTAACCAGATGGCTATGGACTTATTTGATACTGGTTCTACTTTCTCTTATGTGTTTGCCTATTTTACTGTGGGGTTGGATTGTGGTGTGATTTACTTGATGTTCCTGTTCATTTGTCCACTCCTGTTGGTAAATTTGTGGTTGTTGATAAAGTTTATTATTCTTGTCCTATTACTTTTATGGGGTATAGAACGTGGGCAGATCTAGTAATTTTTGATATAGTTGATTTTGATATTATTCAAGGGGTGAATTGGTTGTCTGCTTATCATATTATTCTAGACTGTCATACTAAGATAGTGACTGTGGCTATACCGGGGATGGCTAGACTTGAGTGGGAGGGTGATTATAGTCCTACTCCTATGAAACTTATATCTTTTATTTGTGCTAAGAGATTGATAGGAAGGGGGTGTTCAGCCTTCAAGCACATCTTCAGGACACTAGTGTAGAGGTCTCACCCTGAGTCAGTGCTTTTGATATGCCAGTTCTTAGAAGTACTTCCTACTAATTTACCTGGCATGTCACTAGACCGTGACATTGATTTTTTGCATTAATTTAGAGTTGGATACTCGTCTTATGAAATTCCTCCTTATAGGATGACACCAAATGAGTTAAGGGAGTTAAAGTCTTAGTTGTAAAAATTTCTTAATAAAGGGTTTATCCATCCGAGTGCCTCCCCGTGGGGTGCTCCAGTTCTATTTGTGAAGAAGAAGAATGGTATTTTGCATATGTGTATAGACTACCAACAGTTAAATAAAGTTACAATTCGTAATAATATCCTCTTCTCACATTGATGATTTGTTTGACTAGTTGCAGGGTGCACCAGTATTTTCTAAGATTGATTTAAGGTTCAAATATCATCAGTTGAAGATTCGGGCCCCGTATCAATTTCATCTAGTGTATCTTGTATTGATTTGATTTATTCAGTATCAATTGGCATACAGTGTATCTAACAATTTCATCTATTATATCCAGTAGCAATTTGATGTATCCCATATCAATTTTGTCTAGTATATCTAGTTTGAATTTGATGTATTCATTGTTAATTTCATACAGTGTATCATATGGTATAAAAGATACATGTATCTGGTCTCAAATATTCATTGATACATTCGTCAAATAATACTAGATACATCAAATAAGTCAGTATCCCGTGTATCTGTACATAGATACATAGTTAAAAGAAAAAGAGAAACTTCGATAAATCACCGTGACAACAACAACCCCCATCTCTCCATATAGTTACTTCTTTGTCGGAATTCCCACCTAAACTCACCGGTGGAGGAACAATATTAGGGTTTTTGGATTTGAGTGGAGAAATAGAGAGAGGAAATGTAACACCTCCCATGTTCTCTTATGATTATAGTAGATTTCCAGGAGTATAGACTCGTTAAATAAAGTCATTTGATCCTTAGAAAGGTTAGAAATAATTTGGGTTGAGCTTTGGTAACTGAAAGTACATTTAAGATCGAAGAATAGGGTAGTGCACCGCGCATGGGGCCCTCTGCATTAAACCCTGCGCCATAGAGCACACTGGAGGGAACCACTGGTTTGCCTCCACATTGGGAGGTACGACACGATTGCCACTCCCATGCGATGGGAGGCGCGACACGTCTGACGTCTCCTAGGCATAAAACTCCGCTACTCCATTTAAAAATATGGTTTGGTCATTTTACCCTCAAATAACCCCCTAGACCCAAATTAAACCCCTAAAAAATGTACAACACTTAAAATATTTCATCATTCTCCTCTCTAACTTCAAGAACACCAAAAGGGTCTCTCCAAGGTCAAGTTCAAGGGTTTCAAATCCAAGTTCTACCCCAAGAATTTTCATCCTTCTTAGGTATGTAAGAATTTAGTGAGGAATTTCTTCCATCCTTACACCAATAATTTCAAAGTCTATTGATTTTTTTTTAATGACCCTTGAGGGGATCAGGGGCTGAGCAACATCCCCAGGCCTTATCATAAATAAAAATAGAACAGAAAAAAAAATAAGAAGGGAGATATAAACCTTACCTCCGATCCGATGGTGGTTCATGAGTTGGCTAGCCTACTAAGGCCGGCTAACTCATCCCTAATTACTAAAAAGGAAACCTAGCAACTAAGCACCTATGTGAGGACTTCTCTCAATATAAAACAACTAGGAAAGCATAAATAAAGGAGATTCTCCCCTTATAAAGTAAGAATAAAATCAAAACTAACTAAGAACTTCTTCAACAAATCTGTAACTAGACAAAAAAGAGCCTAGGTGATGAAGATAAGTAAAAGAAAAGACATACATGTGAGAACCTGTACAATACCTAAGAAGAGATTTCACAAAACTTAGCTCAAGGTGGTTTATTTATGATTTTTAACTTCTTCCTTCTAAAATTAGGCATATCTAACTTGTCCAATGTTAAGTGACCACTTGCTTCCTCTGGTAGATAATACTGATGGTAGAAATGCTAAGTAGTGTGCAACATATGACTATGTTTAGATAAAACATCTGCTACAAGTAATAGTATTGATTAGAAGTTTAAATTTAGGGTTTTTTAAACCCGTGTCCATAAATTTTCTTGTTTTATAAATTGGGTTGATTTTATTGATGCTTAACCATCAAAAGCTATAGTAATATACGAAAGTTGCAATCTTTTTCACCTATTGATTTTCTAGTATGGGTTTTGCAAGAGTTTATGAATTTAGAATGTTCACATTATGGTTCCATACATATTTGGATATCTCTTTATGAAATTAATTTGAATCTTATTTCATAGCATGTTTTAAGAAAGGTTTAGTCATCATAAAGTTCAAAGAATCAATATAAACTCATAGAAGAGTTGATTTTGAGCATAGTTCTTGAAAATATGATTTTGAGTAAAGATTAAAACTTTACCTTTAGATAGATAGGAATTTATAAATTTTATGATCATATGATTACATAATTAATTTTGGGAAGATTATTTAGCACCAAGAGGATTCAGGTTTAGCTAACCCAAATCCCATAACTACGTGCCACCATAGGATTTATGATCGTATCGCAAGTTGGTTGATCTCTCTTATCCCAAAAGTCAAATTTAGTAGATCCACATATAGATAGATAGGTCCTATACCCTGGCAAGGTATGGGGCAACCCTTCCAATTAGATTAGACATTGGACATCATGATCTCACGTGATAATGTCGATTGTAATTAAATACCATCTAAAGGCTCAACTTTATTTTGGAAAGCTCACTTGATATGGTCACTTTTGCAGTTACAATTAGTATGATTTCAGATATGAATTCTCAAATATATTTTAGCTTATGAAAGTCCTTCCTTAGAAATTCTTACTTTACGATTTTTAACTACATTTACTCTTACTTCGTTGATTATACTTATGGGAATCTTATTCAGTTTCTAAGAACATGTTATAGATATGACTTTGAATTATGTAGTCTTAATCTTACATACTCAGTACCTTCCCTATACTGACCACATACCTTTCTTGTGCTACATATTTTTATTAATGTAGATTTTGGTGCTCGTTCTTAAGCTCGTGGCTAGATAGTTGTAGATTCCTATTCAACAGTTGGTGAGTTCACTTAATCGGGGACACGTAACATAGTTTGTCTTTGTAGTTTCTTTCAGTTCAGACATTTATTTCATTTTATAGGTAGGACCAAAGCCTTGTCCTAGCAAAATTATTTCATTCAGTTATTAGAGGCTTGTCAGGCATTAGTTTTTCAGTTTGTGATAGACTTTCAATATTTGTCTTTATAGATGTGTTTTGGTTCAGTATTTAGTTCATGATTTTAGTTCACAACTTTCATTTTACTAATCAGATGATTTAATATTGTTTTATAGATATGCTATGCCAAGGATCTGCTTGGGGCTACCTATGGTTCCAAGTACCGATCACACCACGGGTGTAGACTCGGATCGTGACAAACTTGATATCGGAGAATTAGGTTAGAGTCCTAGGATGTATGAAAAGCCACTTTCAGTAGAGTTTTCTTTATGAGTGTGAAGTGTGCCACACTTATAATGGGGAGGCTACAGGATGTTTAGGAAATATTTCCTTTCTTTCACGCTCTAGTTTGTGTGAAAGAGTTTAACTCTATGTATATCTCCTAGCTCCAACTTTATAAGTGCTTAAAATTATACCTCTAAAGAGAACCACCAGTCATGCGATACAGACCAGGAATGGAGAATGGCCCGTTGGTTAAAATGATAATCCTCAGGTGCCACCCATGCCAGTCGGACCAAGAGGTCCCAATGTACCTGCTATCCAGCCTCTCCATGCTGATGTTACTAATCCTAAGTTCTGTAAATCCATTCAGATACTTGCTCAGGCGATGACATCTAAGGTTAATCATTAGGGAGCACCCCCTACAAGTCCTTAACGTGTTCCAAACACTTTCAGGATCAAAAAATTTCTCAGAATGAATCCACCTGAGTTCACAGGGTCAAAGTTTAATGAGGATCCAGAAAACTTTATTGAAGAGGTTCAAAAGATCTTTCAGGTGATATGTGTTACTGACACAAAGAGTGTTGAGCTTGCCTCCTACTAGCTTAAGGATGTTGCAAGTCTGTGGTATGATCAGTGGGGAAAGATTAGAGGTGAAGATGTTGCACTTCCAAAGTGGAGTATTTTTAATGATTCATTCTTGGGATGTTTCTTTCCCCGAGAATCGAGGAAGGCTATGACTCGAGAGTTTATTAATTTAGATAAGGGCTCTATACTGTAAGGGAGTAGAACCTTTAGTTTACCCAATTGTCTTGCTACACTTTTGCTATGGTGTCTGATATGAGAAATAGGATGAAAATATTTGTGTCAGGACTTTTCCATAGTTCTATTAAGGAAGGGATGGCGGTGATGTTGATTGGAGACATGGACATAGCTAGGCTTATTATTCATGTACAATACGTTAAGGAGGAGAAGTTGATAGAGAGGAGTTTCATAACAAGAAAGCCAAATTATCAAATTATGAGTTAAGTCAACAGAGGATCGGTAATGGGAATCAGTCGTCCTTCCAAAAGAGGTCATCTAAACCAGCTCTATCTTCAGCCAGCATACCTATACCCAGGCTAATATATGATTAAAAAGTTAGAATGTCGAGTTCGTGATTTCAGGATAGTATTGTAGGAGGGTTCACAACTTACCCTACTTGGAACAAGTATAGGAAGAATCATCTCAGTGAATATCTTTATGGTACTGAGGGTTGCTATAGGTGTGGTCAAATATGTCATATGCTTAAGGATTGCCCCTCTTCTAGGTAGGGCAAATAGGGCTAATAGAACTCAGTCCACTACATCATCAACTCTAGCAGGCTAAAATGCTAAGAAAGTCACCCCACTTTAGGTGCAAGCGGTAGTCAGATACGATTCTATGCCTTGTCTTCTCATCAAAATCTAGAGAGTTCCCTAGATGTTATTACTAGTATGTTAAAAGTTTTCTATCTTGAATTATATGCTTTGTTAGACCCTGGAGCCACTTTGCCTTTTGTAACCCCTTATGTTAAAGTAAAGTTCAAAGTCAATCCTGAACAACTCCTAGATCTATTTTTATTTCCACTCCAGTCAGATAATTTGTTATTGCTAAAAAGATCTATAGAAGTTGCATTATTTCTGTTTATCATAAGGATACCACAATTGATTTAGTAGAGTTGGATACGGTAGATTTCAATATCATTCTAGGCATGTATTGGTTGTATTCTTGTTATGCCTTAGTTGATTGTAGAACCAGAGTTATGAAGTTTCAATTCCCAAATGAGCCTGTCATAGAGTGGAAAAGTAGTCCGTCTATGCCTGAGGGACATTTCATCTTGTATCTTAAGGCAAGAAAGATGATCTTAAAGGGGTATATCTACCATCTAGTTTGGATTAAGGATTCTAACTCTGAGACCCTATCTCTTCAATCAGTTCATGTAGTCAGTAAGTTTCCATAAGTCTTTCCCAACGATCTTTCTAGAGTCCCTCTTGATAAGGAGATAGACTTTGGGATAGACATCATTCCTGATACGCAACCTATCTCTATTCTACTATATAGAATGGCTCCAGTTGCGTTAAAAGAGTTGAAAGACCTTCTTGGTAAGGGATTCATCAGACTTAGTGTTTCCCCATGGGGTGTCACAGTCTTTTTAGTGCATAAGAAAGATGGTTCTCTCAAAATGTGTATAGATTACCGCCAGTTTAACAAAGTCACAATTAAGAATAAGTATCCCATTTGAAGAATTGATGATTTATTTGGCCAACTTTAGGGTGACACTTTTTTCTGAAAGATTGATCTCAAATTCAGGTACCATCAGTTGAAGGTTAGGGAATGTGACATCCCAAAAATAGCTTTCCGAACTTGGTATGCTCACTTTGAGTTTCTTTTTATGTATTTTGGACAAACTAAGCTCTGATTTCTTCTATGGACTTTATAAACAAAGTGTTCAAGTAGCACCTCGACATGTTTGGTATTATTTTCATTGATGATATTCTAATTTACTCCCATAGTGTGGAAGAGCATGCTGATCACCTTAGAATTGTTCTAAAGATCGTTAGATATAAATAATTGTTCACAAAGTTCTCTAAGTGTGAATTCTGATTGAGGTCAATTGCTTTTATGGAGCATATTATATCTAGTGAGGGGATTTAGGTTGACTCCCAAAAGATTGAGGCAGTAAAAAGTTGGCCTAGACCGACCACCCCATTAGACATTAAGAATTTCTTGGGTTTAGTCTGTTACTATAGGAGATTTATAGATGATTTTTTATCTATTGCAGCCTCGTTGACTAGGTTGAATCAGAAAAAGGTAAAGTTTTAGTGGTCGGAGGCTTGTGAAAGAGTTTCAAAGAGTTGAAAACTTGGTTGACTTCTGCTCTTGTTTTGACTTTGCTAGAGGGTACAAATGGTTTTATGGTCTATTATAATGCTTCTAGAGTTGGCCTTGGTTGTGTTTTGATGCAGAATAGTAAGGTCATTCCCTGTGCTTCAAGATAACTTAAGACTCATGAGAAGAACTACCCCGCTAATGATATTGAGTTAACAACAGTGGTGTTTGCTTTTAAAATTTAGCGTCATTACCTCTAGTGTGTGCATGTTGATGTTTTCATAGATCATAAGAGCCTGGAATATGTTTTCAGTCAGAAAGAGTTGAATCTTCGTCAAAGAAGATGGCTTGAGCTTCATAAAGACTATGATATGAGTATGCTTTACCATCTGGGTAAGGCAAATATTGTTGCTGATGCTCTTAGAAAGTTGTTTGTGGGGAGTGTTGCTTATGTAGAAGAGGGTAAGAAAGAGCTTGTGAAGGATGTGCATAGCCTCTCACGTTTGGTAGTCTATCTTACGGATTCTAATGATGGAGGTGTAATAGTGCAGAATGATTCTGAGTCCTCATTAGTGATTGAAGTGAAAGATAAGCAAGATAGTGATCCCATATTGCTCTAGTTGAAGGATGCAGTCCGCAAGTAAAAAGTTGAGGTGTTCTCTTATGAGAGAACTGACATTCTTTGGTATAAAGTTAGATTGTGTGTTTTAGATGTAAATGGGTTGCGAGAGCAGATTTCGACAGAGGTTCACAGTTCTAGATACTCTATTCATCCAGGTTCCACCAAGATGTAATGTGACCTGAGAGAAGTCTTTTGGTGGAGTTGTATGAAAAAGGACATAACAGATCTTGTAGCAAAATGTTCCAACTGCCAACAAGTTAAGGTTGAAAATCAAAGGCCTGGTGGTAAGGCTCATGACTGTGATGACCCGATTTAGGACTGTTCGGTGCTTAGGAGCTAGCGCTCCAAGAAGCCTCATCGATAATCTAAAGAAAATCAAGTAGAGTTTCCCTTATTTTTGGGCCTATCCAAAATTTTCCCTGACTCAGAAACAACAGATAACCAACAAATAATAACAGAATAGACCAAAGTAGTCTTCAATCAACCACTTCCAACATCAAGTTCTAAAACCATCTCTAAACGAAAAGAAGTCTAACACTAGTCACAATTCCATAATAACAAAAAAAATACTCATAAGTCTTATAAAGAAAATGGCTAACGTAGAGACTCTGAGAGTTCAAAATAATGACCATAATAATATAAATAAACTTTCGACCCTCACGAACAAGTGCACCGCTCACCAGAAATTTGTCAACTCTTACTCTCTAGTGAATGAAATCCTAACCAACGTCACCTGCGTTCTTTGTAAAACAATATAGGGAGGAGTGAGACACTAGATCAATAGGTTATAATACTTAACCACAACCATTTTAAATAGGGGAAGAGTCAGAAAACATGCTAGAATGATAATCAGAAATATCATGAAATAAATGCCCTTTTTGGAAATAGTAATAATAAGCAGTCTTATTTGTTCCATGTAAACAAAATCAATTAATCGTTTGGTAATAAACTCAATAAGCATTGTACCATATCAAATATTACATAATTGGGAGGTTTCCAAGAATGAATCATATAATCGGTGTGACTTTCTACTTAAAGGAAAGCCAATAATTGTGGACCCCTCGTAAAGAAGTCAACTATATATATTGGGAGGTCCCTACTCGAGGGATATTGGTAACTGTATGCTAGTTCTACCTTCACTAGCTAGGGCTATAATCATAATCTATTAATACAAGGTTCACCAGGTCTAATAAACCCGCTGTTATCTATGGGATCCAAATCAAGGTCTACTCTTATTTATACTTTTTTTTTGTGTAAACAATAGGTACTCGTATGAAAGCATTTTCAAAATAGTACAAATCATTTATGTTCTTATCAAATCATATTACATATAAACTTGAACAAAAAAACATGTCAAGATACTTATTTTCAAGTAAGTGAAGAATCTTCACAATAACAATAATCATATCTCAAATAATAATGGTAAATATATCTTATAATAGCGAGAACATATCAAATAACCATTTCAGTATCATATCAAGTAAAAAACTTGTCCCACGTGCGATTTCAAAGCATTTGGTAACTCTTGTTTTCTTCAAAATCATGTATAAACTATGCAAGTTGTGGAAACATAAATTGTGGTAAGATTAACTTGTCACTTCGAGCAATCTGTATGAATTTCTTTGATCGATAATCATATCATATCAATCTCATGTTAATTTCCTTGTTTAGGCTAGTACATAACTAAATTAAGACACCCAACTCCTGGAATTCCATGATTTACCCATTATAAAGAATTCCCTGAACTTTCTCAATTCAAGTAGCACTAGGTTGGAATTCTTCAGCTCTAACCACGAGTTTTCTTAATTCAATTAGTATCTCTATTCAACATGATTATTTGTCAAACCAAATCAAGTTAATTGAATTTTCACTACGTTCCAGCCACACCTGTATAACATCTTACTGCCCATATACTTGTCTCTAGAAATAATTTTTTTAGTACCTATGTAAATATCTAGACAAAGAATCGTGGTAAGTCTGAAAAAATGATTTACCTCAATCCCAAACGAAATCTCGGACACAATCCCTTTATCTTTCTACTTCATACTTCTTCACTAGACAACTTCAATTTTTTTTCTATTTTCAAAATTGGTTGGAGGGAGTAGTCAACATGTTTAGCTTACTGAAGCCCTCAATTAAGTAGTAATTGGGCTAAGACCCACTGTTTTCCTTCAAAATGTATTTTTGTTTTGTCTTTTAACTGAAAAATTGTCTCCCCTTTTTTTTAAGTACTACAATACCTATTATTATTATATGAGACAAATTCAATTTTATTTTTCTATTGTCGAAAGTGGCTGGAGGGAGTAGTCAACATGTTTGGCTTACTGAAGCCCTCAATTAAATAGTAATTGGGCTAAGGCCCACTGTTTCCCTTCAAAATGTCTTTTTGTTTGGTCTTTTAACTGAAAATTGTCTCCCCCCTTCTTTTAAATAGTACAATACCTATTATTGTTCTATGAGATATTACATTCTCCCCACCTAATAAAATTTGGTCCCCGAATTTAAGACAAGTGCATACCTGAAGACTGAAACAAATGAGGATACTTGACTCGCATATTATTTTCCACCTCCCATGTAGCTTCTTCAAAGGTATGGTTTCTCCATATGACTTTTATGGACACAAACTCTTTTGACCATAACTTTCTTACTTGTCTATCAATAATAACCACTTGTTCCTCCTCATACTTTAAATTCTCATCAAGCTGCAAAGTCGGTGCTTCGAGCACACGATATGAGTTTGGAATACATTTCCTAACATAGGGACATGAAACATGGATGGATTAAAGACATATTGTGAGGAAGTGCCAAATGATATGCCACACCTCCTACCTGATCAAGTATCTTATAAGGTCTTATATACCTCAGGCTCTATTTACCTCTTTTTCTGAATCGCATCACACCTTTCATAAGGGAGACCCGTAGGAAAGCCTTGTCCCCAATTGTGTACACTAAATTTTTTATCTTCTTATCCACATAAGACTATTGTATACTTTGAGTTATGAGCAACCTCTATCTAATTAACTAGACCTTGTCAATAGCTTTCTATACCAAGTTTGGTCCCAACACCTTATCCTCTCCAACTTCAAACCACCCGATAGGAGAGTAACATCATCTACCGTACAAGGTGTCATATAGATCCATATGAATGCTTGAATGAAAGCTATTATTGTAGGAAAATTCAGCTAAAGGTAGGTAAGTATCCCAACTACCTCTAAAATCAAGAATGCAAGCACTCAACATAACCTCCAAAATTTATATAATACATTCTGACTGCCCGTATGTCTGCAAATGAAATGAAGTACTAAGATATATTCGGGTACCCAATACTTCTAGGAAAGATTTCCATAAGCATGAATTGAATTGTGATCGTCTATCATAGATGATGGACAGTGGAACTCCATGAAGTCAGGCAATTTTATTCATAAATAAATGAGTATTTCTCACATCACCATATGTAGTCTTTACTGGTAAAAAGTGTACTGATTTTGTTAGTCGATCAATGGTGACCCATACAAAGTCATAACCTCCAATGATTTGTGGTAGCCCAATCACAAAATCCATGATAAAACTTTCCTATCCAATTTGGAATCTTGATCTCTTATAGTACTCTTAAGGGTCATTGATGTTCATCTTTGACCTGCTGACAAGTCAAACAACTAGAAAAAAAGTTAGAAACATCTTTCTTCATACCTTCTCACCAATACAATTACTTCATATCTTGATACATCATAGTGGAGCCAGGGTGTATGGTATCTGAAGTTATGAGCTTTCTCAAGAATATCTCATCTTAACACCTATGCATTTAGAACACATAATCGATTACCTAGTTCGAGAACACCATCACATTTAGTGTTCATTGTTTTACTTTGACCATCTAGGACCTCATCTCAAAAATTGCACAATTGTACATCTTCATACTGAGTGGCCTTTATGCACTCTACCAATGAATATTTGGCTTGAACACAAGTCAACAATGCCCTTGAATTTCCCACACAAAATTTGACAATTATGCCTTTAAGTTTTTGCATATCCTTCTCCAATTCTCTCTTCCCAGGAGCTATATGTGCCAAACTACCCATAGATTTTCTGCTCAAAGCATCAGCCACAACATTGGCTTTTCCATGATGATACAAAATAACACAATCATAGTACTTGAGTAGTTCCATCCACTGATGTTGTCGAAGATTTAGATATCTCTGCTGGAAAGTATACTTTAAGCTCTTATAATTAACATAAATCTCACAAGTTTCACCTCATGGGTAATGCCTCAAAATCTTAAGAGCAACTACCAATGCGGCCATTTCTAAATCATGCGTAGGATAGTTGTGCTCGTGCTTCTTTAACTACCTCAAAGCATAAGATATAACGCGATCATTTTACATGACCACACATCCTAATCCCACCCTCAAAACATCACAAAATATCATACATCTTCCAAAACCTAATGGTAAACCTAATACTAGTGCGGTGGTCAAATATGTTTTAAGTTTTCGAAAGCTCTGCTCACATTTATCTATCCACTGGAACTTCACATTTTTTGTGTCAACTTGGTCAATGGAGCTTCTGTTCTGTTGAAATCTTACCCAAAACTTTTATAGTAACTTGTCAAACCCATAAAGCTATGAATCTTTATAGGTGAAGTAGGTCTAGTCCATTTCTGTACCACTTCGTCATTTTAGGATCTACCATGAACCAAAAATGATATTGAGTCTAGCCAAAATTTGCACTCTGAGAACTTAGCATTAAGCTTATGTTCTCTCAATGTCTGTAATACAATCTTCAGATGATTCTCATGTTCTTCTTGGCTACGAGAATATATCAGGATATCATTAATAAATACTATCAAAAATTTGTCCAGAAATGGATTGAACACCCCACCGCCCTATTCATCAAGTCTATGAATGCAACTGGAGCATTGGTTTACTCGAAAGGCATCACAAGGAACTCATATTAACCCTATTGAGTTCTGAATGTGGTCTTAAAAATATCTTTCTCCTTGAATCTAGGTTGATGATAACCAGATCGAAGATCAATCTTTGAAAAATGGACAGCTCCCTGTAACTGATCAAATATGTTTTCTATATGAGGCTACAAATTCTTATTTCATATTATTACCTTGTTTAATTGTCTGTAGTCAATACACATTCTTAGAGACTTATCTTTCTTCTTTATGAACAACACCGGTGCACCCCATAGAGATACACTCGATTTGATAAAAATCTTGTCTAGTAAGTCCTACAACTGTTGTTAGCTCCTTCAACACCATTAGTGCAATATAATATGGGGGTATAGATAGTGGCATAGTGTCAGGTTCCAAATTAATACCAAAGTCTATCTCTCATACTAGAGGTAATCCCGGTAAATCCTCAGGAAATATATCAGAAAATTATTTCACCACTGAAAACTTCTCCAAGCTAATTGTTCCTTTTAAAACATGCCTTGCCATAACTAAGAGACCAATGCAACCTTTCTTCAGTAACCATTGAGCCTTTATAAGAGATATAACTTTAGCAACCTCTGGGACTTGACCCCCTTTTAATACAAAACTAGGTTTGTTAGGTATCTCAAACCTAACTAACTTTGCATACCAATCTATAGTAGCATAGCAAGGAGATAACCAATCCATGCCCATCAACACATCAAAATCAATCATATCAAGTACAATCTGGTTAGCTAGAGTATCCCTACCCTCAACTATAATCTAACAATCAAGATGCACATATTCAAATAATAGAGAATCTCATATGGGAGTAGCAACAAGAAAAGGACAATTTAACACCTCTGGTTGTCTATCAAGCCTTAAAGCAAAATACGAGGACGAATAAGAATAGGCATATCCTGGATCAATCAAAGTATGTTCATTAAATGAACAGACCAAAATAATACCTATAATAATTGCATTCAAGGCCTAAAACTCCTGTTTAGTAAGTGCAAAAAATCTCGACTACCTTCTACCAGTAATCTATTGTCCCTGATTTCTAGCAATACGATCTCCATTACCTTGACCTCTATTTCTCATACTAGCAGTACTTGTAGTATTAAGAGTAGCCTGAGTAGGTGTATCAAACTGACTAGAACCCTGACTAAAATTTCTTAGTGGTTGAGGGTAGTCCCTTATATGATGTCCCAACTGACCACATCAAAAACACTCTCCAGTGAAAACACTACACTATCCATATGTGATCTACCACAAGTCTGGCAGGATGGAGTAGTGTCATACATATGCCTAGAACTATGATGTCCATATAATGATGACGATCCCTGAATACCCTATCTAAGAGATAGCTTGCATATGGACTGTGAAACTAAATTTGTACTTGTCTGATGGCCATGTTGTTTTCCTTGATCACTGCTCTACGATTTGCACTAAAGTCACCATCAAAAGATCCCCTATCTTAGCCTTCTTATGAACATCATAAGTTGTATGTTTTATGCAACCCATGTTTTCAATTTTCCTAGCAAGATCAACTACCTCATAATAAGTCAAAACCTTTATTTGTGGGGCTACTACATTGTATAGACAACCAACCAACCCATTAATAAACCTCTGAACTTGAGATGCTTCAGTGGACACTAAGTAAGGAGCATATCTAGCCACCTTGCATAATTTGGTATTATAGTTGACACATCCATCTCTGGAGTCTGCATCAATTTCTCAAATTGATCTACATATTTTTGCCTCTGATTGTACGAAAGAAAATTATCCATGAACAACTTAGTGAACTCATCTCATCATAGTGGTACTGCTCCAGCAGGACTTCCTAGAAATATAGTCGCATACCATAAATAGCTATGTTCTTCAATTTGTACGAGGCATGCTCCAGAACCCTCTCATTAGAACATCCTATCATATGAAACACCTTGAGTGTACCATTTAAGAAGCTTTGAGGATCTACTGAACTATCCGAACCTGGGAACCTTGGTGATTTCAACTTCAAAAACTCCTGCAAAGATACCTCTTTGTTCCCAAACCTATAATTCTATACAGGTCCCTAGAGTTGTGGTGAGGTTGTGCAGGTGTTGTACTATACTGACCAACCCTCTCCTAACTATCCATTTAAATGACCAAGCCCTCTATGACTTCTTACATGGAGGCAAGTGCCTCAACAGTATCACTCTCATGTGATAGTAGAGATGGCTAACACTCATTTTAGGAGTGGGCTCTCTTAAAATTCTCATAGTGGTAGTGTGATTTCTTGTGGTAGCACCACAACCCCTACCTCAGCCCCTTTTGTGAGCTTTTCCTCTTCACTTAGTTGTTGAAGTTGGCTGCTTGCTTGAGGTGGCATTAAGTGTCTAAGGTATAGCTGTCGTATCTCTACCATTAATTGATCAAGTGTGAACCATCTATTTAACAAAACAAATATAGTTAGATTCATCTAATTAGTACCTAAACGTCATACATGTAAGGATGAATGAGAAAGAAAAACAAGACACATCCTATCATGCCATCGTAGAATCACAATTATAGAAATGGCCGACAACATAACCATAATTAAGACTCAACTACTAACATGTGCTCTATTAGTCACAGGAATAACCTAGGGTTTGATACCAACTTTGTTACGACCCAATTTAGGAACGTGACCGGCACTTAGGAGCTAGCGCTCCAAGCAAGCCTCATCGATATTCTACAGAAAATCGAGTAGAGTTTCCCTTATTTTTGGGCCTATCCAAAATTTTCCCTATCTCAGAAGCAGCAGATAACCAACAAATAAGAACATAATAGACCATAATAGCCTTCAATCAACCACTACCAACATCAAGTTTGAAAACCATCCCCAAACAAAAAGAAGTCTAACACTAGTCACAATTCCATAACAAAAAAAAAACACTCATAAGTCTTATAAAGGAAATGACCAATGGAGCGACTCTAAGAGTTCAGAGAAATGGCCATAATAATATAAATAAACTTTTGCCCCACGCGAACAAGTGCGGGGCTCACCAGGAATTTGTCAACTCTTACTCTCTAGTAAATGAAATCCTAACCAATGTCACATACGTTCTCTATAAAAAATATTGCATGGAGTGAGACGCTAGCTCAGTAGGTAATAACACTTAACCACAATGTTTTAACTAGGGGAAGAGTTAGAAAATATGCTTGTATGATAATTAGAAATATCATGAAATAAATTCTCTTTTTTGGAAACAGTAACAATAAGAAGTCTTATTTGTTCCATGAAAGCAAAATCAATTAACTATTTGGTAATAAACTCAATAAACATTGTACCATATTAAAAATTACATATTTGGGAGGTTTCCAAGAATGAATCATGTGATCGGTATGACTTTCTACTTAAAGAAAAGCCAATAACTGTGGATCCCTACTTGAGGGAGATCGGTAACTGTATGCTAGTTCTACCTTTCCACTAGCAAGGGCTACAATGGTAATCTGTAAATAAAAGGTACACCAGGTCTAATGAACCTGTTGTTATCTATGGGATCCAAATACTATTTTTTTAAATAGTAGGTACTCGTATGAAAGCATTTTCAAAATAGTAGAAAACATTTATGTTCTTGTCAAATCATATTACATATAAACTTGAACAAAAAAAATGTCAAGATACTTATTTCTTAAGTAAGTGAAGAACCTTCACAATAATAGTAATCATATCTCAAATAATAACGGTAAATATGTCTTATAACAACGAGAACATATCAAATAACTATTTCAGTATTATATCAAGTAAAAGACTTGTCCCATGTGTAATTTCGAAGCATTTGGTAACTCTTTTTTTTCTTCAAAATCATATATAAACTATGAAAGTTATAAAATAATAAATTATAGTAAGATTACTACTCATAGTACTTGTGTAAAAATAGCAGCTCGTCGTCTCGAGCAATCCGTATGAATTCCTTTGATCTATAATTATATCATATTAATCTCATCTTAATTTTCTTGGTTAGGCTGGTATTGTAACTAATTTAAGACACCCAACTCTTGGAATTCCATGATTTACCCATTATAAAGAATTCCCTGAACTCTCTCAATCAAGTAGCGCTAGATTGAAATTCTTCAGCTCTAACCATGAATTTTCTTAATTCAATTAGTATATCTATTATCCAACATGATTATTTGTCAAATCAAATCAAGTCAATTGAATTCTCACTATGTTCAAGCCACACCAAATATGTATAACTCAAACCCATATAATTTTTGTATCCAAAATTGCACCTTACTACCCATATACTTGTCTCTGGAAATAAAATTTTTAGTACATATGTAAATTATCTAGACAAAGAATCATGGTAAGGCTGAAAAAAAAAGATTTACCCCAAGACCAAAAGAAATCTTGGACAAAATCCCTTTTCTTTCTCCTTCGTGCTACTGCACTAGACTGCAAGACAACTTCAATTTTTTTTCTATTGTCGAAAGTGACTGAAGGGCGTAGTCAACACGTTTGGCTTACTAAAGCCCTTAATTAAGTAGTAATTGGGCTAAGGCCTACTCTTTTCCTTCAAAATGTTTCTTTGTTTGGTCTTTTAACTGAAAATTGTTTTCCTCCTTTATTTTTTCTAAATACTACAATACCTATCATTATATGAGATATTACAAAGACATAATCATTCCTACATGAAAATGGGAGATGATAAACATGAATTTCATAACAGGCCTACCTCGTATGCATCATCAATATGATTAGATTTGGGTGGCTGTAAACATGACTAAGTCAACTCACTTCTTACCTATCAAGACTACCGATTCAGTAGAGGATTATGCTATATTGTAAATTTAAGAGTTAGTTAAAATTCATGGAGTTCCTTTGTCTATCATTTCTGATAGTGATCTCAGTTCGCTATCACTTCTGTAAGTCTTTTCATAAAGGTTTAGGTACCTGGGTAGACCTCAATACAACTTTCATAGATTGATGGACATGCATGGTGCACCATTCAGTCTTTTGAAGATATATTGATGGCGTGTGCAATTGACTTCAAAGATAATTGGGATGACCACCTGTCTATAATTGAATTTGTTTATAATAACAGTTATCATTCTAGTATTTAAGAGGCCCCTTTGAAGCATTTTATAGGAGGAAATGTAAGACTTTTATTAGTTTTTTTTTAGGTTGGTGAGGCTGCTTTGATAGGGCTAGACTTAGTCCATAAAGCCATGGGGAAAATTATGCTAATTAGGGAGCGGTTGAAAACTGCTCAGAGCTAGAAGAAATCTTAGTCTAATGTGAGGCAAAGGGACTTAGAGTTTGAGGTTGAAGATTGGGTTTTCTTAAAATCTTACCTATGAAGGAGGTGATGCAATTTGGCAAGAAGGGGAAGCTTAGTCCCTGATACAATGGTCACTATTAGATTTTGAGTAGGATTGGAAAGGTAGCTTATGAGTTAGTGATGCCTGCGGAGTTGGTAGTCGTGTATTTTGTGTTTCACATCTCTATGCTAAGGAAATGTGTTGGTGATC
The DNA here is from genome assembly GCA_031232105.1 of Capsicum rhomboideum. NCBI lineage: Eukaryota > Viridiplantae > Streptophyta > Magnoliopsida > Solanales > Solanaceae > Capsicum > Capsicum rhomboideum. The sequence continues at coordinate 40,041,831 of CP124716.1, forward strand.
CGTCACTTGTAGTTTCTTTCTAGAGTGTTGGGATAAAGGATATCCTATCATATGAAGAAGTTCTGATTGAGATTTTGGATCATTTGGTTCGTAAGTTGAGAACTAAGGAGGTAGCATTAGTTAAGGTCTTGTGGATAAATCAATAAGTTAAGGAAGCTAAATGGGAGGCCAAAAAGGATATGAAGTCCAAATATCCGCATCTATTCCTTCCTTCCAATAATAGCATTTGAGGTAATAACCTTCTTCCTATAGTAACTCATAGAAGCTTTCATGTCCAAGATTATCATCTTGTAGTTCCATGCTTATGTTCGTGTCATGTACACTCTAGTTTAGCTATAAATCTTGATATGAACCATTTCAGTTTATATTAGTAAAGAAAGCATTGATAGCTAAAGCAATAGTTGTCTCGTATATTTTTCGTTCTAACTTTAGCCTTCATTCGAAGATGAATGATCCCAAAGAGGGCTATTGTAACACCTCCCAATTTCTCTCATGATCCTAGTAGTTTTTCATAAGTATAGACCTATTAAATGAATTCATTTGATCCTTAGAAAGGTTAGAAATTATTTGTGTTGAGTTTTGGTACTTGAAAGTATGTTTTAGACCAAAAAATAGGGTCATGCACAGTGTACCGGGGTCTCTGTGTTAGGCCCCATGCTATGAAATACGTTGGAGCAAGCCACTGGTTAGCTTCCATGCTGAGAGACGCAGCATGATTGCCACTCCCATATGATGGAAAGCGGCGCACACCCGATGTATCCCAGGCATAAAACTCTACTTCATTTAAAAATAGGGTTTTTTTTCCTTTTACCCTCAAATAACCCCTAGTCCAACTTAAACCCCTAATATACGTACAATACTTAGAAAATTTCATCATTCTCTCATTCTTCTCCTCTCTAACTTCAAGAACACCAAAAGGGTCTCTCCAAGGTCAAGCTTAAGGATTTCAAATCCAAGTTCTTCCTCAAAGATTTCCATCCTTCTCAAGTATGTAAGGATTCAGTGAGGAATTCCTTTCATCCTCACGTCAAAAATTTCACAGTATATTGATTAGAAGTTTAAAGTTAGGATTTTTAAACCCATGTCCATAATTTCTCTTATTTTATAAATAGGGTTGATTTTATTGATGCTTAGCCTTGAAAAACTATAGTAAAATATGAACGTTGCAACATTTTTCACCTATTGATATTCTAGTATAGGTTTTGCAAGTGTTTATGAATTTAGAAAATTCACATTATGGTACCATTCATAGTTGGATATGTCTTTATGAAATTCCTTGAATATTATTTTATAGCATGTTTTAAGAAAGGTTTATTCATCACGAAGTTCAAACAATAAGTATAAACTCATAGAAAAGTTGATTTTGAGCATAGTTCTTGAAAATATATTTTTGTAAAGATTTATACTTTACCTTTAGATAGATAGAAATTCATAAACTTTATGAGCATATGATTATATAATATATTTTGAGAGGATTATTTAGCACCGAGAGGATACAAGTTTAGCTAACCCAAATCCCATAACTACTGTCATCATAGGATTTATGATTGTAATGTAAGTTGATTGATCTCTCTTAGCCCAACATGCTAATTTAGTGGATCCATATATAGGTCCTATACCCTAGAAAGGTATAGTTCAACCCTTCACACTGGGTTAGACATTGGACATCATGAGCTTACGTGATGTATGTCAGTTGTAAGAAACTCCCACCTAAAGACTTAACTTTATTTTAAAGATAAGACCACTTTTGCAATTATCAATACTATGATTTCAGATATGCATTCTCAAATATGTTTTAGTTCATGAAAGTCCTTTCTTAGAAATCCTTACTTTATAATTTTTGACTACATTTACTCTTACTTCATTGATTATACTTATGAGAATTTTATTCAGTTTCTAAGAACATGTTACATATGTGATTTTAAATTATTTAGTCTTAATATTACATACTCAGTACCTTCCCTGTAATGAACATATACTTTTCTTGCGCTACCTCTTTCATTAATGTAGATTCTGGTGTTCGTGGCTAGATAGTTGCAGATTCCTATTCAGCAGTTGGTGAGTCCTCTTTATTCGGGGACGTAACATAGTTTGGATCTATAGTTTCTTTCAGCTCAGACATTATTTTTGTTTTATGGGTAGGATAGGAGACTTGTCCAGGCAAACTTATTTCATTCAATTATTAGAGGTTTGTCAGACATTAGTTATTCAGTTTGTAATAGACTTTCAGTAGTTGTCTTTATAGACGTGTTTTGGTTCAGTATTTAGTTCATGATTTTAGTTCACAACTTCTGCTTTAGTTTTTAGATGATTTAATATTGTTCTATAGATATGTTATGCCAAGGGTTCTCTTGGGGCTACATGTGGTTTCAAGTGATGATCGCACCTAGGGTGTAGACTCGGGTCATGATAGAAAAGGTGTGGGGGTCTATTTGGTGGTGCTTGTGGTAGGGTTTCACCGATCAATAGTGATAGTATGGCGTTTGGTGTTCACGATGTAGAAGTGGTGATATTTTATTGGGGTGAGAAGAGAGAGAAAGAAATGAGGATAATGAGAAAGGGTAAGGGTAGCAGCTAGTATTATTATTGTGGTTGTTTAGTCAGAGACTATTGGGTTCTAGTGAAATTAAATGGAAAATGGAGGGAAAAGTGAAAGTGTAAAGTTCACTTTATAGAAGAGTGTTTCTCCCACATTGGTGGGAGAAGGAAACATTCTTATGCTTAAATTAAGAAGCATTCCTTCATGTGGGTAATGAGGCAAGAATAATACATGCCTCGCACAGTCGTCGCTGCTCGCTCGACTCGGCTTCGGCTTCGATTTTGGATTTGGATTTGAATTTGTCAAATCATCGATCGAGAGATTACCTTTTTGGACAAAATTCATTTGAAACTTGAAAAATAGTGATGTTTTAATCCAAAAATTTCTCCATTTACGGACACACACAAGCATGTCCAGATGTATGTCACAATGCACCTTGAAGGGATGCGACCCTTCGAGGCATTATTTGAAAGTGGGATAGTGACCTGCGGGCGCAGGTTAGCATCTGCGGAAGCAGATGAACAACGCAGGTAAAGCCCCGACTTACTATTTTTTGATGAAATAGTGACTTGCTGGCTTAGGTGGGGTCCACAGGTCAGCGACAGTCTGAAACAGTGCGTCTATTCAAGAACCATTGCTTCTTTTATGAAGCACAACCTTTTGGCCATAAATACCTGACTTTTTCCTCAAGTAAAGGTACAAAATTTTTGAAGTAAAAACGCTCTCTTCTTCTTGAAAAAACTCAAAGTATGATTTACAATCGTTGAGTGAGTTCGTAAATCAGAAAATTTGAGGTACCACTATTTGCTGAAATGAATCATTTTATTCTGGGAGGATATATTCCATTAACCTCGGGTAGTTGAGGGGAATAAATTCCTTAAGGACACATCGTGAATTCGGTGGACTTTATTCTTTCATTTCCGTCTTCATCTTTTCTTATGGTTTTGCTATTTTCCAGAAAAATAGTTAAAACTTTATTTTGATAGTTCATAAGCTGTTTGAAATTATGGTTGAAGTTGTTTGAACTTCTTTTTTGTTCTTGAAGTTGTTCTTGAACTTAGTGTGTTGAAGTTGTTGTTGTAAATACAAATTTTGTACCCGAAATACAACAATCTTAAGAAATTTATTATAATCTGTATTTTGTTTTCTGGAGATCAAAACCTTTTGATTTTCTACTCTTTTTGAATTTGATAGTGATTTGAAGATATAAAAACTTTATTACGAGTCAAAGTTCTTTCGATTGACGATTTGAAGAATATAAAAACTTCGTCGTTAAACTAGAAATAAGTTGTTTAAAGTTTAAGACGTTATTGTTAGTCTTTGTGATACTAAGTTATTTGTCTATTTGTGACAGAAAAAATGACTAATAAAAATAAAGTCAATGATTGAACGACAAATTTTGCAGCAACTAACATTGCTACTTCAAGCCGTTCGAATGTTGCACCTACCATGGCACCGACCGAAAAACTAGAAAAATTTTCTGGTATTGATTTCAAAAGATGGCAACAGAAGATGTTCTTTTATTTGACTACTTTAAGTCTGCAAAGGTTCATCACGAAAAGTATTCCTGAATTGCCGAAAGAAACTCCAAAAAAAGATCGCTTCATTGTAACAGATGCTTGGAAACACTCAGACTTTTTATGTAAAAATTACATTTTGAGTGGCCTACAAGATGATTTATACAATGTGTATAGCAACATGAAGACCTCGAAGGAACTCTGAAATGTTTTAGAGAAAAAGTACAAAACAGAGGTCTCCGAAATGAAGAAATTCATTATTGCCAAATTCTTGGACTTTAAGATTATAGATAACAAAGTTATAGTTACCCAAGTCCAAGAGTTGCAAGTCATAATCCACGATCTTCTTGTAGAAGTTATAAATTTAGCTAATAACTTGATTGAACACATTAAGTTTGTTCTTGATATTCACATAACCTTTGATGCATGTTTGGTGGTAAACGATGCTTTTCAAGTAGCTGCAATAATCGAGAAGTTACCACCTTTGTGGAAGGACTTCAAGAACTACTTAAAGCATAAACGTAAGGAGATGTCTGTTGAAGATCTCATTGTGATGTTGAGGATTGATGTCACACCCCGAATCTTAACGAGGCATGATTGGCACCCGAAGCCGATATGGCCCGAGAGAACCAATCTTTGCTCATGAACATTCGCATGCATAACCTTAAATGAATAACATACTATCCCATGTAATTGATGAAATGTAAAATGCCATACATATACATATATAAAACTTGGCCGTTTGGGCCATCACGTCGCACTGATCGTACATATCTTACATCCATACCCACACATACGTCTACAAAAGCCTCTAGCAGATGCATTTACAGGACCAACTAAGTCGGGGCAAGTCCCCTCTTTAGATAACATCAAAACAAATATACAACTATGACCCAGGAAACTCCGAACCAAGTGGAGCTCACCAAAACTCTGCAAATGATCCCCAGTCTACCGAGGAGGTCTACTAATGTATGCACCTGCAACATGTAAAGTAAGTCCCCAAGAGGGGTCAGTACGAAGAATGTACTGAGTATGTAAGGTTCAGATGAAACTGTACAATGCATGGATGCTTCAATGAACTCAAATACAAATGAATAATCAATGTGAATAAGTTACCATGTTGCATTTTGGAACCCATGAGTATTGCTGTCATTACTTTCGTTGATTACTTTACTTCAATGGAAATAATTATAAGAGAAACTCTATATGTAGAACCATGTACCTTTATTTCACTATGATCATCTCCAATGATTTTTACATAACAACAACAACCATGGAATCAATATAAGAGAAATAGCAATTGTAAATAAAATCTCTTTCTGTATGTGGGATACCATGTACATTGCGTTCTTTCTTTCCCTTGCCTTTACTTTGCTTTACTTTTACACTGCTTATACACTGTTAGGGCCCTCATCATGCAGGTGTTCATTTCACCCCATGGATACATCATGCAGGTGTGTTATTTCACCCCATGGATAAAATATCATCATCATGCAGGTATTATTTTTACCCCATGGATACATCATGCAGGTGTGTCAGTTCACCCCATGGATAAAATCATGTCATCATGCAGGTGTCTTTGCACCCATGGATAAATGGCCATCATCATGCAGGTACTTGTACCCCATGGATAAATAAACATCATCATCATACATTACTTTGCTCTTACTTTATTTCATTACTTTGAGATAGATACTTCAACTTGTGAGAGATTGGTACTTTGATATTCATAATATCATTTTGAACTTTGGAACATAACATTGATGGAACCATGAAATATTTAGAACATTAGTCAAAGCATATGAAACATGTGAATGACAATTGATCAATGCATAAAGAACATATGATGAACCATAAATTGATACCGGGAATTAGGGTACCCTTGGCTTATGAGGGATTGATACTTTTGTAGTCATAACATTGTTGGAAGCTTTGGAACAATAACCAATGAGCTAGAGACATGTATATAAACATTCTTGGAAACATAGCCTTCATGGAAACATAATACTGTTGGAACCGTTGAACAATGATCAATGAACAAGATACATGAGTATAATCACTATTGAACCCTTGGAACATAACCTCATTAGACTTTTGGAACATTACTAATGGATATGAGACATGTGTATAACTCTATTGGATCTTTGGGTCATGACACTAATTGGAACACACCCATATGCTTTACTTTACTCTTGTACTTTATGAGATTAACACCTTAGCCAAACACGTACTTATATGCACATCTCACTTCACTCCTTTATCTCATGAGGTTGACAATTTCACTTATGAAGAATAATTATACCAACTTGCACATCACCTCTCTTATTACTCTTACAATTGGTACAAGGATAATCATCATACCATAGGACTCATAACATGATTGAAACAATGATATTCAACTAAACAAGCTCTCTTTACCTCATTGCTCTTATTGGGATAATTCTCTTAGGGTCTACGACACATGACAACTTAAGAACTTTCGCCCATAAATAAGAACTAAGTGATTCATCATTCGTATAGGAGTAAAACACATATGACTGTCAATATATCAACCTTAGTTGGAATACTATAGAACCCCCTCGGTATAGTACACTTTTGGAACCTTAACATAATGTTCACTAAATACGATACATGTGGATACTAACTATTCACCACCCTGCGATGCAATACCTTAGACCATTTGGAACTTTTGACATATTAGCCAATGAACGTGAGTCAACCAATGGACATGAGTCATACGATGCACCATTGACCAGTGAATAAGGAACATATGAGTAACTCTAGCCAACTATCGAATATGAAATACCTTAGAGTATTTCGGAATCAAGTGAGTGCTATGACAGTGTGAACATCATATGTTGCAGAAGGATATAGAAGTAACCTTACATACCTTTGCGTCTTACTATGCATACACAAGCTTATATGAAGATACAATAGTCCAGCTTTCTTCCTTACGTCTCACTCTACATCACAAGTACATAACGAAGCTTATATTAGCAACCAACTACCTTACAAGTGCACAAGATGACCATGAGTCACATAGTTACTTTAGAACGTCATTTCGCCTTCTTGCAATGTCATTTATCGCATCAACATGCCAACACTACCATAATATTTCACTCATTGACCAAGATTTCATTCAACAATGTTATTTCGCATCACACTTACCCTTTATGCCTTCCCATTATCATTCCGTCACATTTATGCTTATCAATTTGCCTCATAACAACATATGAACAACCATACATATTTAATACAGTCCAACATGACTTCATACAACACTTCAAGGTCATTAAAACGACATCACAAGTTCATAATTACATCCATGAAGGGTATAGGGGTTTCGGGGGGCCAAAGGGATGCAAAAACAAGCAATTCGGAGTTCTGGACCGATCCGCTAAGCTTTGGCAGTAGCCAGAGGCACCTGCGTTGGCACCTGCGCTCGCAGGTGCTTCGTCTGCGAGGGCGGGTGCCCGTTTTGGTCCGAAATGGCTTCTTTTTGGGTCTTTTAATGCCATGAATGGTCCATGATCATAACCAAACATATTTGAACATATTTTTGACCATATAACATGCCAAACATCATCCATGGTCTCACAACACACATACAACACCCAAAATGACACTTTACGGCCAATACGCCACCAAAACAACAATCGATTTCTCAATATCAATTCCAAATGTTATGCACAAGAATAAAACAATTCAATGCTGTAATAACATCTCACATATCAATATTGAATCCATCAAATTCATTTCCTTCAAGATAACAATCCCATGTTCAAGTTCACAAGGCAAAATCGTCCTCCGATTTAACAAACACATGCACTTCACACATAGTAACCTTCTCAATACTTCACCAACATAACCAACATATTATACACCATCTCTCATGCATAATATATATTAAATCACAATAATAAACACTTACCAAGGCTTGAAAAAGGGTGATCTTGCCCAAAGGATGATGTAGGGTTCTTGAGAGCAAATAAGAAAATGTTGGAAAATTCTAGAAAATGGCATGGGTGTCCAAATGATATAAAATCTGATTTTTCTTTGCTTATATAGACCCTTTTTGGTCATCCTTATCCCATACCTTTTGGTCAATAATTCCTTTGTGAATTTGGTCTTGCAAGAATGGGTTAATTACCCTTTTTGGGCCATGTCTTGCATGCTAATATGTGGGCCTCATTTGGCCCATTAACAAATTTTTAATTGAGCCCACCATTTGAATGAATAACTCCTCATATATACATATACATCACCCAAGTCACTCTTATCCATCCCTTAGCATTAAATGCATGGTTGATTTGTCAAATTGGACAATTCTTGGAAGAATGGGTCAATTTCCATGTTGGGCCATGTCTTCTTATTCATTTTGGGCTTCACTTTGGGCCCAATAATACAAGACTTATTAAATGCCCACATTTCAATACAAAAATTATCAATTCTCTCATGTTTTCATGTTTCCATAAATGTACATGTAGTCGTATAGGTTCGGAAACGTACGGGGTGTTACAATTGAAGAGGGCAATAAGGCAGTCGAAAAGAAGTCTCGTGGGAATTCTACAATAAATGGAGCAAATATTGTGGAAGATGATCCCAACAAATCAAAGAAGAGAAAGAAAGTAAAAAGGCAACAAGGCAATCCTCCTAAGAAGAAATTCAAAGGAAATTGCTTTAATTGTGGTAAAATTGGCCACAAGTCTGCTGATTTTTAGGCTCCAAAGAAGGGCAAGAAAAAGGATCAAGCCAACATGGCTGAATCCAAAGAAGAAATGGACAATCTGTGTGCCATGCTTTCGGAATGCAATCTAGTTGGAAATCCTAGAGAGTGGTGGATTGATTCAGGTGCATCCCGCCACGTGTGTGCCGAAAGAACTATTTCATCATATGCTCTAGCTCAAGATGATGAGAAGAAATTTAAGGCGAACTTCGCTACGACAAAGGTTGAAGGAACATGTAAGATTTGCTTGAAGATGACATCAGGCAAGGTGGTGAAACTAAACAATGTCCTTCATGTTCCGGAGTTGCAAAAGAACTTAGTTTCCACTTCACTTCTGACTAAGAATGGATTCAAATGTGTATTTGTTTCCGACAAAGTTGTAATTAGTAAGAATGAACAGTATGTAGGTAAAGATTACCTCACCAAGGGCCTTTTTAAGATCAATGTAATGACTATTCATATGAATAAAAGTTCTGGTTCTTCTTACTTACTTGAGTCAACTGATTTATGGTATGAACGTTTAGGATATGTCAATTATAAAACCTTGTGAAAACTGATTAGTTTGGAAGTTTTGCCTTACTTTGAGTGCAGTAAATCAAAGTGTCAAACATGTGTTGAATCGAAGTATGCTAAGCATCCGTATAAGTCTGTTGAAAGGAATTCCAATCCCTTAGACTTAATTCACATAGACATTTGTGGTATGAAGTCAACACCATCTCGTGGTGGGAAAAAATATTTCATATTTTTTATTGAAGATTGCACTAGATTTTCTTATGTTATTTGCTGAATAGTAAGGATGAAACAATAAAAACATTTAGGCAATATAAATCTGAAGTTGAAAATCAGTTGGATAAAAAGATTAAAATGATAAGAAGTGATAGGGGTGGAGAATATGAATCTATTTTTGCAGAGATATATTTGAAAAATGGAATTGTCCATCAAACTACGACCCCGTACTCACCTCAATCGAATGGAATTGCGGAAACAAAAAACTGAATATTGAAGGAAATGATGAATGCCTTACTTATAAGTTCAGGTTTACCGCAAAACTTGTGGAGGGGAAGCTATCCTTACATCAAACCAAATACTCAATCGAGTGTCCCATAGTAAGACACAATGTATTCCATATGAGAAATGGAAAGGAAGGAAACCCAACTTGAAATATTTCAAAGTGTGGGGTGTCTAGCAAAAGTCCAAGTTCTTATATCCAAAAGGGTAAAAATAGGGTCAAACACTGAGGACTGTATTTTCATCGGATATGCTACAAATAGTAAAACATGTTAAGTTTTGGTTCATAAATCCGAACATCCGGATATCCATAATAATACGATAATTGAATCAGATAATGCTGAGTTCTTTGAACACATTTATCTGTATAAGACTAGATATGAGTTGTCTAGTGAAAGGTCTAAATGACCTAGGGATGAACCAAGGGAGAATGTACTTAATGAAGAGAATCCAAGGCGTAGTAAACGTCAAAGAAAGTCAACTTCCTTCGGATCAGATCTTGTAATATTTCTTCTCAAAAATGAGCCTCAAACGTTCAAATAAGTGATGTCGTCTGTGGACTCATCCTTTTGGAAAAAGGCAGTTAATAGTGAGATTGATTCAATCTTGAGCAACCATACATGGGAGTTGGTTGATTTTCCTCCAGGAAATAAATCTTTATGTTCTAAATGGATCTTCTAAAGGAAAATAAAAACTGATGGTACTATTGAAAAATACAAGGCAAGACTTGTTGTGAAAGGCTTTAGACAAAAAGAAGGCCTTGATTATTTCGACACATACTCGCCAGTAACAAGGATAACATCTATACGGATGTTGGTTGCATTAGATGCAGTATATGGTCTTGAAATCCATCAAATGGATGTGAAAACTGCATTCTTAAATGGAGAATTGGAGGAAAAAATTTACATGGAACAACCCGAGGGTTTTGTGGTTCTTGGTAAAGAAAGGAAAGTGTGCAAACTTGTTAAGTCACTTTATGGACTGAAGCAAGCACCCAAACAGTGGCATGTAAAGTTTGACCAAACCATGTTGGCAAACAGATTCGAGATAAATGAATATGATAAATGTGTTTACATTAAAGACACTCCAAATCACAAAGTCATTATTTGTTTGTATGTGGATGACATGTTGATCATCAGTAGAGACAATTCTGACATAAATTCTATGAAACGAATGCTTGAGAGCAAGTTTGATATGAAAGACCTTGTAGTTGTTGATGTGATCTCAGGGATAAGAATACATAGAACTCCACAAGGGTTGGTATTGTCACAATCTCATTACGTTGAAAAGGTACTTGACAAGTTCAATTATTTGGATTTCAATATTGCCAAGACTCCATTAGACATGAGTTTTGCACTTCAAAAGAATGAAGGTGAAAGTGACTCACAAAACGGAAGAGTGTTGGAAAGTTTGATGTATATCATGAATTGTACACGACCAGATATAGCATGTGCTACTAGAAAATTAAGTCGGTACACGATTAATCCCAATCAAACTCATTGGATGGAAATGAAAAGAGTTTTGGGGTATCTAAAACATACTCAAGACTATGATTTGCATTATAAAAAATATCCTGCAGTAATTGAAGGATATAGTGATGCAAATTGGATCACCGGATCGAATGAAGTAAAATCCATGAGTGGATATGTACTTACTTTAGGTGGAGGAGTAGTCTATTGGAAATCATCCAAACAGACATGTATTGCCCGCTCTACAATGGAATCTGAATTTATCGTATTAGATAAAGCCGGTGAAAAAGTTGAATGGATTCAAAATTTCTTGGAAGATATTCCTTATTGGCCCAAACCTTTGGCACTAGTATGCATATACTGTAATAGTCAAGCTGTGATAGGTAGGGCAGGGAGCATGATGTATAACAGTAAATCTCGTCATATAAGAAGAAGACATAATACCATTAGAAAATTACTCTCTAGTGGAACTATCACGATTGACTATGTGAAGTCAAAGGATAATGTATCGAATCCACTTACAAAAGGCCTAGAGAAGGAGTTGAGAAATCATCGAAGGGAATGGGTTTAAGGCCTAGGACAAGTCATCACGGCGGTAACTCTACCTAGCGTACTGGAGTTCCCAAGAGCTAGGTTCAAGGAGATCAAATAAAGTTGTGACTAATGGTTCAACATTGTCAATTAACTCAACCCGTTCTCATGATGAAGACAATGTTTAGGAAATAAGGATAAGGCTTATGGTTGGAAGCTTTTTAACGGTTTCTGAGTTTGGCAGGTATGACCAAATAGTTTGATCTAGAGGATTAAAATTTTAGGAATCACCTATGTGAGGGTGAAGTGGAAGCCGTTTCAAGGAGAGTGATAGTAAAGGCCTATTCTCTAAGTTCTCATGAAATCAGGTTGTGTTCATGGCTGAAACAAATAAAACTGTGAGAACTATAAATGGTAAAAGGCTGGTTGTGTGACTTGTGTTGTCTAGGTATACATTAAAGTTTGACGGTTCAAAGATATCGCATCTACAGAATGACCGAGTGCATCCGATGCAAGTTCACTATGGAAACTTCAAAGAGAAACCTACTTATCCAGATGCAATTAGTCTTTACTTGTAGATTACACACTTGTCCGTATATTTTTTGATAAAATAGCCATTCTCCATTCATGTGGGGGATTGTTGGGTTCTACTGAAATTGAATGAAAAATGGAGGAAAAAGTAAAAGTGTAAAGTTCACTATATAGAAGAGTGTTTCTCCCACATTGGTAGGAGAAGGAAACATTCTTATGCTTAAATTAAGAAGCATTCCTTCACGTGGATAGTGAGGTAAGAATAAGACATGCCTCGAGCCGTCGTCATCGTCACTCGCTCGTCTCGGCTTCCACTTCAGCTTCAGCTACGGCTTCGGCTTCGGATTTGGATTTGAATTTGAATTTGGATTTGTCAAATGATCGATCGAGAGATTATCTTTTTGGACAAAATTTATTTGAAACTTGAAAAACAGTGATGTTTTAATCCAAAAATTTCTCCATTTACAGACGCACACGAGCATGTACGGATTCATGTCACAACGCACCTTGAAGGAACTCGACCCTTCGAGGCACTGTTTGAAAGCGGGATAGTGACCTGCGGGGGAAAGTCAACATCTGCGGACGCAGATGACCAATGCAGGTCAAGCCCCGACTTACTATTTTTGATGAAATAGCGACCTGCGGGAGCAGGTGGGGTTCATAGGTCGGCGACGGTTTGAAACAGTACGTCTATTCAAGAACCATTGCTTCTTTTCTGAAGCACCACCTTTTGACTATAAATACCTGACTTTTTCCTCAGGTAAAGGTACAAAATTTTTGAAGTAAGAACACTCTCTTCTTCTTGAAAAAACTCAAAGTGTGATTTACAATCATTGAGTGAGTTTGTAGTTCAGCAAATTTGAGGTACCACTATTTGCTGAAGTGAATCATTTTATCCTGAAAGGATATATTCCATTAACCTCGGGTACTTGAGGGGAATCAATTCCTTAAGGACACACCGTGAATTCGGTGGACTTGATTCTTTCATTTTTGTCTTCATCTTTTCTTATGGTTTTGCTATTTTCTAGAAAAATAGTTAAAACTTCATTTTGATAGTCATAAGTTGTTTGAACTTGTGGTTGAAGTTGTTTGAACTTCTTTGTTGTTCTTGATCTTAGTGTTTTGAAGTTGTTGTTGTAAATACAGATTTTGTACCCAAAAAATAACAGAGACTACGTCGGATCTAGTGGTGCGGCAGTGGCATTGAGCGGAGGGAGAAAAAGGAGAATAGGAGAGAAAAATAGGAGAGAATGGGGTAGTGGAACAGCGGGGGATAAGAGTGTGTCTAAGCGGTTTGCTACGAAATTCTATAAGCCGTGTTATTATGTAATTAATTTAAACTTATGTGTGGTTAGGTAGATATAGTAGGGATGTTTGCCTATTTATGTAGTTCATCCTTTATTATATACACTTAGCGCAATAAGATATCAAATATATTATGACATAACAAATTCAAGAAATTTATAAATTAGAAGGGACAGAGTATATATTCTCTAAAAACATGATATCTAGTATTGGTAATTTACTAGAAAGATTGTAATTGTCTCATAATTTGCTATAAAATTGGGCCTAAATTTTTCATCAGTTTTTCCAAGAATACCAGCAATTCACATGCAAAGTCCATCCAGGTGTTGATGTCTGATTCGCAGGCGCGTTCTTCAGTCTTCTCCAATCATGAAGGACAGCCATTAAATCAGCCAACTTGGCACTTATACTCCGACAACAATTGGCATGAACTGTAGCAACGACGCTAACATCTTTACTATCCTCACAGAAGCCGCTGAAATAAAGGGTGTCCAAGAACCTAACAGTAAGGCCCAAATGTTTGAACATTCCATCATTCATTAACTTGATCAAAACATCTTGTTCTTTCCATCCCGTGGCGTTGTCTTTACCAGCATACCAAGCATCGTACAATGCTATGGTTTTGGTATTTGATTTGATCATATAGAAGCCTGTGTTTATTGGGGTTTCTTCCGGCAATTGGCTTCCATTAAACTTGTCTGTACTGATTTGAAGATCTATGCTTTGATCTGAGCACAAGTTTGGAAATGGATTCCTAAGCCATAGCACATCGGTGTCCTGTTGTGTGAATAAAATAAAGAAGAATTTAACTTGTATTTACAATAAATAAGGTCACCTAAGAGATACTTCCTCCGTTTTAAAAAGAATAATTTTTTTTTAATCCATTTAAAAAAAATGACTCTTTCCTTTTTTGGCAACACTTTAATTCTAACTTTCCACGTGGCAGGTTTATGACCGCAAGATTAAAGGACATTTTGATACATTTGACATAACTTTAATTTAAGATCACAAGATTCTTTATTTTCTTAAACTCCGTATCAAGTAAAAAAAAGTCATTTTTTTTGAAACGGAGGGAGTAATATTTCAACAATTGGTAAGAGTCATGTAATTACTCCCTCCGTTTCATTTTAATTGACCTTTTTACTAAAAATAGTTATTTCAATTTACTTATCCAATTTATAAAATCAAGAAAAGTTTATTATTTTCTTCTAATACTATCTCTATCATTAAATGACTAAATAAAGTATTAGTAGTCAAATTTAAATTTTTAAAGCATAATTAATAAGGTTAATATAGTAAAATAAACTCATAATAAATATTTTCTTAAGGAGAGTGGTAAATCAACATGGACCAACTAAAATGAAAAGGGGAAGTAGTAACTTAAAAAATAGCACTTAGGTTATTATTACAAGAAGTTAAAATACTCTATATGATGTAAAACTATCATACAATACTGTAATTCATGTATTAATCCAAAAGATCAGCTTAAATTATATAAATCATGGGCATGAAGGATTTTTAAACTATTGAGTCACACTTGTTATAGATAGCGCGCAGGTAACTTGTCTTATTGTTAATAGTACAAATATTTAAAGAAGGCTTACAGGTAGATTTTTTTTTTTGTTTATATGACTCAAAACTCTAATTCAAGTCTGAAAACCAAAAAGTCCAATAAACAAATTAAAGTGACACACGTCCCATGCATGGTTTGTGGTTGTAGTAGTACCAGTGAGAAGAATTTAGGAGAAGCAATATAATCTACACTAGACCATATTTCACGGCGAGATAGATGATAGAAATTAAATTGAAGTTAGATTATATAAACTTTTGACTTGCTTGTGACAGATGTAGATCTCTTGTGTCGGATCGATAAAAGTACAAGCAAGATCCACATTAGTCTTAATTAGTACTCTTATAATATATATATATATTGGTAGTATTAATTAGTGCTAACCAAGTCAAATTAATTGAAGATATTTGTCTTTACCCCCAGATGCAAGCTCCTCGTTAGTTTTAAGAGAAAACAAATAAAATCATTATTAAAGTTGTTTCAAATTTTTAAAAAAATATTTTAAGTTTGCGAGGGTCCTATTACCCCATTGAATAATTTAAAAGTGGAATAAATATCTCATTTTTCAGTCAACATCAATTACAAAAAAAAAAAAAAAAATGCAATCACGCAGCAATTACTATATAGCACGTGTCAATTCATTTAATTGTATTTTTAATTATGTTTTTCTTACTTTATTTCTTTTCCTTTTTCTTTCTCTCTCCTCCATTCTTCTCCTGCTATTAACCTCCATTACTTTATGCATTTCACCACTGAATAATGTTCAATTTTGGCCAACTTCCTGCTCAACCCCCCTTATTTTATTTTGTTTTGTCTCTTCTAAATAGCTCTAACCTTTTATTATTAATTAATTTATTTTTTGTTTAGATAGAACACTAAGATAAAATGGATTGAGAGATTTTATTGAGCTTGTAAATTTTTCTTTGTACCGATGTTGCTCTAATTATCTCTGACATCACAGATACTGCTAAATCACCATTAAATTATCATCAAATTAAAATTTAAAAATCAAATGTAATTATGTTGATTCGAAACTTTATTAAAACTAAACTTTATTATTTTCTTAATCAAAAAATCAGCTTTATAACAAAAATCAAAAGAAAAATAGTAGACGCACAATACTGTATCAATTATAAGCTTAAGGAGAAAGAACTTGAAAAATGAGGAGAAAGAAATGAAAGGAAAAAGAGAAGCAAAAAGATATTGGAAAAATGAAAGAAAATGGTGAAGAGTTGGATGAAGAAGATAAGAGAAAAAAGAAATTCAATAATAAATTAAACTAAATAAAGTAATAAAAAATATTTCTAATCAAATGAATGCTAATTTTTTTTAAAAATCCAAGTTTTTACTTATTCCACGCTCTCTTAGAGAGTGAAGTACACTCTCCACGTCATGTGGGGTCAAAAGAAGGTATTTATGATGGTCTTATTTAATTTCGTGGGGATAATAGGACATCCGCAAAATTAAAGTGTTTTTTAGAAAATTTGGGACAATTTTAATGATGTTTTTATGTGTTTTCTCTTGTTTTAATGTTGAACACATGTGTAGGGCCAGACAACTAAAGCTTAGGCTTTAGACCCCATTTCCTTAAGCCTCATATTTTATTACTCCCTCCGTCTAATAATATTTATTCACTATTGACTTAGTACACATGTTAAAAAATAATAAATAATAAAGGTAATTTTACTCTATCACCCTTTGAATATTGTTAATTTAATAGCATGAGAAATACATTGAGTGATGAATAGTATTTAATAGCAAGAATAAAATGGGTAGAAAAGGATAAATTATCCATTAATTTTTCAAATTGGACAAACATAGTTGAACATCTATTATTAGTATAGTGGACTGCATTGTTGGACAAAGATAATAATAAATAGGTACTATTTTCTATAATTAATTTTTATTTCAAATATTTATATTCAAAGGTGATACTTAAGGAAGATCTTTGTATCAAAGGAAAAAGAATTCTTTCCTTTTTTCATAACTAATTTTTTACTTTGTATTTTCTTTTCTTCCTCTTGTCTTAGCTATATATATATATATATATATATATATATTACCTCAAAAGTAAGGTTGAGTATAAAATAAATTAAATTGCATATTTTTTTTAATTCGTTTTCAATTTTTCAAGCATCATTGCAAGCAAATGAAGTTGTGAAATTTTGTTTGGTATCAAGTATCAACTTCAACAATCAGGTTCTATTATAATGATTTTTTCATTTTTTATTTTAGTTTATATTAATTTTTTAAATATAATTTTTAGCTTATAGTTACAAACTAATATCTCAAGAAAGGTTAAATGAATTGGCTATATTCTCGACTGGAAAAAGGATTTAAAAAAATCTATTATAAGTCATTTAATTACTAATAACTTCTCATCACTTAAAAGAAAAATAAAATTTGAACAAAAATACATATGAACCTTTTTTTAAAAATAAATAAATTAACAAGGACCTCTTATTAAGTTTGGTTTTAGGCCACCTGCACATATGTAGGATGACACCGCTTAATAGAATCTGACCACAAATTAAAGTTGTCTAGAAATTAATTAAGTAGCTTAATATTCTTCCTAGTAAATGATTTTTTCCACCTAACACGCTAGATTCAACTTTTTCCACGCTTTTCAGTGTTTTTCCATGACAAAATAGAAAAAGAGGATGAAAACAAAGAGGACGTGACTTTCTTTTTTTTTTTTTTTCTTTTTTTTTTTTTTTTGCATAAAAGCGTCTATTTTTCCAGTCCTCATACCTTAACGTGTTGAAAGATTACTGGGGCAGATCTAGATTATAGGTGCAGATTGTCGAAAACACGGTAATTTTTACACAAATTCTATGCTGAGAAATCTATTAAATGTATAAGAAATATATGTTGGGAACTCAATAAAAAAGCAGTCTCTTGGTCCAATGTACACAATGATAGTGAAGAAACCCATTAAAGCTTATAGCTTCTGTATGGGGTTTTGATTCCCCTTGAACACATATAATGAAGTTCTCTTTTTTAATTTGAGATTATTGGAAACCCATAAACGCCAATAATTCAAAATGGTAGAAAATCAAAATTATCTAGGAGGTATATATTACTAGTTTATTTAATTCATATTTAATTAGAATTTATAGTGAAGATTGTGTAGGGATAGATTTTTGAGTTCCTTTGTTAGAGACAAGTAGTCTTGAAAACTAATATAAAACGCAATTACTCACCTATTTTCTTGTAGTTAAGATAGTGGAGAACTATAAAAATAATTCAAGATTTATTGTAAAAACACGAGTATGTAAGAAATACGAGAGTAACTTATCATAAAGTTCAAACAGACCCTTACTTGGTTAATTACACTATATAGATTTATCGATATTTGAGTTTCTAAGTAAGTATACCAGAAATTACGGCTCGATAGACGTTGGAAAAGGAACATGCTGTAGTTTTTAACGGCAAACACATTTGACTATCTTGATTACTTTCTTTAAATTCTCCCTAGACTAGATTAGCTTTTAATTAATTAATGATTTCCCGTTTTTCACTTTCATTTCCTCGAAATATGTACTAGCTACATGAAATATTCACCCATAGTATGAAAAATATTGCCAAAGAAAACTATGTAGTAAGACATAAATATACCGTAAAGATGAAGTTGTAACCTCGCTTAAGAACATCACCCAAGAACAAAGTTCTTCTCCACATCATCTTGATAAAATCTTGAGACATGAACAACTTTTCTCCACCAAAATCCACACCGTCCGTTTCGAGCTTGTAACAATGAAGATGTAGGAATTTACACCGTTCATAAGAGGTTTGATCCATGGAAACAATCAGAAGGTGATTCACTAATTCCCTAGTGCCTTCTCCATGCCAAAAACCATCCAAGAATAGATCTAACATTGGCTTATCTCCTTCTACGTATGCTTTATTTACAACAGTTATTATTACCGTCTTGTTCTTTGTTGATGCACCGGCCAATGCTCGTTCAAGATCATCTTTATAATACACTGTCTCATGTAACTGCATAGATGAATTCAAGATTTAGATTTAGTGAATTCAAAATGAGTATAGTCCTATGTACACGAAAAAATGCGCCAACTACATAAGAGAATTTATTTTTACCGGTTCTGAGGGGATAAGGAGTGAGAGTTGCAAAGGGAAGAAGGGGGTGTTGCTTTGCGAAATCAAGATAATGGAAATAAGAAATAGACCAAATAACAAAATGATATACATAATATGATGACTATGATAAATTAAGACTCGATTTTTTTGGTGATCCATGGTTGTAGTGAGGATGATTGATTTGCAGGGAAGAAGTGATCTTGAAAAAAGACTTGTGCAGGAGGAAGTTTGGTGGAGTTTCCTCATTGCCAACTTAGTGAACATGAATAATATATACTATATGCTTGATTTATGGGACACCTATTACAGTCCAAGTGTCCACCAAGCTTTGACTCTTTTATTTTATTTTTTTAAATTTTGGGTGGGGTGTGGGGAAGTTTTATGTGGAATAAATAATGGCAGAAAGTTTGAGACGAAATAAACATTGTCCCAGATATTTACTAGCTAACATTTGGCAGATACTCCTAATAAAATAATCTTGACGAAGTTTCTTTTTTTTTTTTTTTTTTTCAGATTCAAAATTGTAGCATAACTTGTTCATATGATTCTTATTGTAGACTACGGATTCGGTTCCTCCTCATTAATTTTTCACTGTCTCCATTTGCTCAAAATTTTACTTGGATAGGACTCACATCCAACTTTAAAATTAATGGTATGTATTTACCTAACTAAAAATAAACCTTAACCATAGTTAGGATCATAGATATATTGCATATGTCGTTCCCAAAAAAATTTGTAATCCCCCAATTCTAGCTACGATAAGTTTTTTTTTTTTTAGAAAAAAATATTAGTACCACTTGCATTCTTTCAACCATTCACGGAATTGTTTACTTCCTTACTCTACAATGATCACTCTTCTTTATTCTACATATTATTCTTATTTTAAATATTTAACAGTGAGAACTTCACATATAATCAGGCAATTATGAGCTGAAGTTTGAGATGGCTAAGCCAAAATTAACCCCTTTCTGGCCTCTTCCGTCACTTATAAGTTTCATTTGCATTAACCTTGTGAATTTGCAATGTTCAATAAACTAAACAGAAAAGGGCCAAAAATACTTCTAAGCAGGGCCGGCTCAATATCGTTGGGGGCCTAAAGCCAAACATCAATGAGGGACTTTAATTTCTTCATCGGGGGCCTAATATCCATTTCACCCTTAATAAAATGATTTATAGTCATACAAACATCTTAGACTCATTTTAGACCACAAACTTCAAAAGTTTTCCTTCATTTTTTAAACTCCGTGTCAAGTTAAACTAATTCACATAAATTGAAACGGAGGAAGTAATATTTTTCAGAAAAAAATATAACATATTATTAAAAAATGAGGCCCCCAAAAATCAGGGGCCTAAAGCCTTGGCTTTAGAGGCTTTGCCCAAAAGCCGCCCCTGCTTCTAAGGTATGGAAAATGGTTCACAAATACCGTTCGTCTACCTATTGGTCTAAAAGTACCACCAACCTATTTTTTTGGCTCAAGAATACCACTCAAACTAACACCCTAGCTAAACCTATATGGTTTTTTCTAATATTCAAAAGCCGCATGACTTATCAAGATTGATAATATATATTATTTAATTTAAAAATTCAATTCACACACTTAAAAAATCAAACTTAATCTAGAGAAAATTTCAAAAATGACTATAGTTTAGGCTTAATTAGGAGATCTATAGTCATAGTTCGGGTATTTACAATGCATAGCTACTATTTGTAGGAATGACAGTGGAGCGGGGCGGGCCGAGTGAGGTGCGGGTTTTGTCTTACCCCAGGAAATTAAAATCCTCTTTCTTTTTTTGTATTTTATATTTTTACCTCTCACTCTCACTCTCTTCCTCTTTGTATTTTGTATTTTGTATTTTATATTTTCACCTCTCTCTCTCTCTCTCTCTCTCTCTCTCTCTCTCTGTATTTTGTATCAATGAATATAAGTTGTATCAACCAATATAATTGTATCAAGGTGTATCAGTTGTATCAACAAATACAATTGTATCAACGAATACAAATTGTATCAACGGATACAATTATACAGGTTGCATCAACTAATACAATTTGTATCAATAAATAGAAGTGTATCATAAATTTAATTTGTATAAACGAATATAATTGTATCAAATTTTATCAGGTTGTATCAACGAATACAATTGTATCTAGTGTATCCATTCCTTGTGTATTCACTATGTATCAAGTGTATACAAATATAAATAATACAGTTGTATATAGTAAATACTCTCTGTAGAACCATCCAAATACAAATGATACATTTGTATCAAATGACATATTTATTTTTGTATATGACAGACTCAAGCAAATACACATGATGCATTTGCATTTGTAAGTCATATAAACAAGTAAAT
The DNA here is from genome assembly GCA_031232105.1 of Capsicum rhomboideum. NCBI lineage: Eukaryota > Viridiplantae > Streptophyta > Magnoliopsida > Solanales > Solanaceae > Capsicum > Capsicum rhomboideum. The sequence goes on from CP124716.1 coordinate 40,063,480, forward strand.
ACATATTACTGTATTCATAACACAATTGATACAATTTCGTACATAGATACAATTGTTTGTATCTATATGTATTTAACAACCCTCATGGTAATTTTTTGTTTTTATTATATTTTTACCAATTTACCTCCATAGTTGATTTATGGTATTTGTCATCTACGGGTGAGTGTGGCATGGTTCTCTAGGTGATTGGCTGAGTATTATGTGAGATTTTCATTTTGGAAGATTCAGAAGTTGATATAGTTGACTTCCATCAATATTTGGTGATAATAAGGTCGTATGAGAATTCTGTCAGTTACTTAGCTTTGGATGTGGTTTTGGGTTAGTAGGACCTTTGGTTTGGGTCTCGAGGCATTTGAAAGGATTTTGAGTAGTTGGTTGGAAAGTTAGAAGTTTAAGGCATAGCGTTAACTTTGGTCAACATTCATTGAAGACGACCTCTGTTAAGTGATCTAAAGATTTCATTGAGTCTGAAATATCATTTTTAGTCTAGTAGAATAGTTGGTTTGTATTCACGGGGTTCTAAGTGATTTTTAAGGGTCTATAACAACCCACAAGTTTTTCCATCTTCATGTAGTTTATCATGCCATTTTGAGCTAGAAGATCAAGCCGTTTGACCTTTAAATTAGTGGGAAAATATTTGAAATGAGTTTTGAGAATTAAACGGGAGTTTTAGGCATGAGAAATGGTTAGTGCGCCATACTGAAGAGACCCTGCATTGGGCTTCGTGCCAGGATTGTCATAGAATTTTAATGCATTGGTGAACTAAACCTCCTCTGCACTGGAGGGTGCAACACGGCCTGACTTTCCCCGCGATGGTCCTTACAGCACGAGGATGGGTCTATGTGATGAGTCTCGCGGTACACCCCCTCCCTTTTCCGTATGAGGGTTTCTCCAACCCTACTTATTTTAAGGTACTATAGTCTTTAACTGTAACGATCCTCTTTGTCGTTACACATGAGTCCTACATTTAAAATTTCACGTCCAAATTCTTTACAATTTGGAAGTTACAAAATCAAGATAGCTTAGTTTCGATCGAATTTGAAGAGAGGTGTGGTCTAGGAAATCTGAGAATGATTTAGACCAGTTTTGTGGCAATTGTATTGTTTTCTAGTTAGCTAAGACGATAAGGAAACCATAGGAATACAGAATCAAATTTGGGTAAGTAGAACTCTCGAAATTGATCTTAGCATAAAAGGCATTGTTTAGAATGTGGTGTATTGCAGAAAGTGAGATTTTTGAGCGAAGAAGAACGTTCTGTCCCGTTGACGCCGCTGTAGCGGTTGGTACACCGCTATAGAGGTAAACGCTATAGCAGATAAATTCCCGTTATAGCGGTGATCAATGACCGCTATAGCGATCAGGTATTGCTATAACGGTGAAAACCACAGATTTATTAAAATATTTTCTCAAAATAGTTTATTTTTCTAAAACTCATTTTGGGGTAAGGGAAGGGCGATTTAGAGCGAAATACGCCATAAATTCTTCGTTTGGCTTCATTAAGGTAAGGAATTCATCCCCTTAACTCATATTTAATTATTAAGCCTTAGAATTGTTAATTCATGGAGTTCGAGGAGGGTTTTAGGGAGAATTTTGGTTAATTGCTGGTGCCAGGGGGAAATTAAGCCATTAAATCAGCCAACTTGGCACTTATACTCCGACAACAATTGGCATGAACTGTAGCAACGACGCTAACATCTTTACTATCCTCACAGAAGCCGCTGAAATAAAGGGTGTCCAAGAACCTAACAGTAAGGCCCAAATGTTTGAACATTCCATCGTTCATTAACTTGATCAAAACATCTTGTTCTTTCCATCCCGTGGCGTTGTCTTTACCAGCATACCAAGCATCGTACAATGCTATGGTTTTGGTATTTGATTTGATCATATAGAAGCCTGTGTTTATTGGGGTTTCTTCCGGCAATTGGCTTCCATTAAACTTGTCTGTACTGATTTGAAGATCTATGCTTTGATCTGAGCACAAGTTTGGAAATGGATTCCTAAGCCATAGCACATCGGTGTCCTGTTGTGTGAATAAAATAAAGAAGAATTTAACTTGTATTTACAATAAATAAGGTCACCTAAGAGATACTTCCTCCGTTTTAAAAAGAATAATTTTTTTTTAATCCATTTAAAAAAAATGACTCTTTCCTTTTTTGGCAACACTTTAATTCTAACTTTTCACGTGGCAGGTTTATGACCGCAAGATTAAAGGACATTTTGATACATTTGACATAACTTTAATTTAAGATCACAAGATTCTTTATTTTCTTAAACTCCGTATCAAGTAAAAAAAAGTCATTTTTTTTGAAACGGAGGGAGTAATATTTCAACAATTGGTAAGAGTCATGTAATTACTCCCTCCGTTTCATTTTAATTGACCTTTTTACTAAAAATAGTTATTTCAATTTACTTATCCAATTTATAAAATCAAGAAAAGTTTATTATTTTCTTCTAATACTATCTCTATCATTAAATGACTAAATAAAGTATTAGTAGTCAAATTTAAATTTTTAAAGCATAATTAATAAGGTTAATATAGTAAAATAAACTCATAATAAATATTTTCTTAAGGAGAGTGGTAAATCAACATGGACCAACTAAAATGAAAAGGGGAAGTAGTAACTTAAAAAATAGCACTTAGGTTATTATTACAAGAAGTTAAAATACTCTATATGATGTAAAACTATCATACAATACTGTAATTCATGTATTAATCCAAAAGATCAGCTTAAATTATATAAATCATGGGCATGAAGGATTTTTAAACTATTGAGTCACACTTGTTATAGATAGCGCGCAGGTAACTTGTCTTATTGTTAATAGTACAAATATTTAAAGAAGGCTTACAGGTAGAATTTTTTTTTTGTTTATATGACTCAAAACTCTAATTCAAGTCTGAAAACCAAAAAGTCCAATAAACAAATTAAAGTGACACACGTCCCATGCATGGTTTGTGGTTGTAGTAGTACCAGTGAGAAGAATTTAGGAGAAGCAATATAATCTACACTAGACCATATTTCACGGCGAGATAGATGATAGAAATTAAATTGAAGTTAGATTATATAAACTTTTGACTTGCTTGTGACAGATGTAGATCTCTTGTGTCGGATCGATAAAAGTACAAGCAAGATCCACATTAGTCTTAATTAGTACTCTTATAATATATATATATATTGGTAGTATTAATTAGTGCTAACCAAGTCAAATTAATTGAAGATATTTGTCTTTACCCCCAGATGCAAGCTCCTCGTTAGTTTTAAGAGAAAACAAATAAAATCATTATTAAAGTTGTTTCAAATTTTTAAAAAAATATTTTAAGTTTGCGAGGGTCCTATTACCCCATTGAATAATTTAAAAGTGGAATAAATATCTCATTTTTCAGTCAACATCAATTACAAAAAAATAAAATAAAATGCAATCACGCAGCAATTACTATATAGCACGTGTCAATTCATTTAATTGTATTTTTAATTATGTTTTTCTTACTTTATTTCTTTTCCTTTTTCTTTCTCTCTCCTCCATTCTTCTCCTGCTATTAACCTCCATTACTTTATGCATTTCACCACTGAATAATGTTCAATTTTGGCCAACTTCCTGCTCAACCCCCCTTATTTTATTTTGTTTTGTCTCTTCTAAATAGCTCTAACCTTTTATTATTAATTAATTTATTTTTTGTTTAGATAGAACACTAAGATAAAATGGATTGAGAGATTTTATTGAGCTTGTAAATTTTTCTTTGTACCGATGTTGCTCTAATTATCTCTGACATCACAGATACTGCTAAATCACCATTAAATTATCATCAAATTAAAATTTAAAAATCAAATGTAATTATGTTGATTCGAAACTTTATTAAAACTAAACTTTATTATTTTCTTAATCAAAAAATCAGCTTTATAACAAAAATCAAAAGAAAAATAGTAGACGCACAATACTGTATCAATTATAAGCTTAAGGAGAAAGAACTTGAAAAATGAGGAGAAAGAAATGAAAGGAAAAAGAGAAGCAAAAAGATATTGGAAAAATGAAAGAAAATGGTGAAGAGTTGGATGAAGAAGATAAGAGAAAAAAGAAATTCAATAATAAATTAAACTAAATAAAGTAATAAAAAATATTTCTAATCAAATGAATGCTAATTTTTTTTAAAAATCCAAGTTTTTACTTATTCCACGCTCTCTTAGAGAGTGAAGTACACTCTCCACGTCATGTGGGGTCAAAAGGAGGTATTTATGATGGTCTTATTTAATTTCGTGGGGATAATAGGACATCCGCAAAATTAAAGTGTTTTTTAGAAAATTTGGGACAATTTTAATGATGTTTTTATGTGTTTTCTCTTGTTTTAATGTTGAACACATGTGTAGGGCCAGACAACTAAAGCTTAGGCTTTAGACCCCATTTCCTTAAGCCTCATATTTTATTACTCCCTCCGTCTAATAATATTTATTCACTATTGACTTAGTACACATGTTAAAAAATAATAAATAATAAAGGTAATTTTACTCTATCACCCTTTGAATATTGTTAATTTAATAGCATGAGAAATACATTGAGTGATGAATAGTATTTAATAGCAAGAATAAAATGGGTAGAAAAGGATAAATTATCCATTAATTTTTCAAATTGGACAAACATAGTTGAACATCTATTGTTAGTATAGTGGACTGCATTGTTGGACAAAGATAATAATAAATAGGTACTATTTTCTATAATTAATTTTTATTTCAAATATTTATATTCAAAGGTGATACTTAAGGAAGATCTTTGTATCAAAGGAAAAAGAATTCTTTCCTTTTTTCATAACTAATTTTTTACTTTGTATTTTCTTTTCTTCCTCTTGTCTTAGCTATATATATATATATATATATATATATATTACCTCAAAAGTAAGGTTGAGTATAAAATAAATTAAATTGCATATTTTTTTTAATTCGTTTTCAATTTTTCAAGCATCATTGCAAGCAAATGAAGTTGTGAAATTTTGTTTGGTATCAAGTATCAACTTCAACAATCAGGTTCTATTATAATGATTTTTTCATTTTTTATTTTAGTTTATATTAATTTTTTAAATATAATTTTTAGCTTATAGTTACAAACTAATATCTCAAGAAAGGTTAAATGAATTGGCTATATTCTCGACTGGAAAAAGGATTTAAAAAAATCTATTATAAGTCATTTAATTACTAATAACTTCTCATCACTTAAAAGAAAAATAAAATTTGAACAAAAATACATATGAACCTTTTTTTAAAAATAAATAAATTAACAAGGACCTCTTATTAAGTTTGGTTTTAGGCCACCTGCACATATGTAGGATGACACCGCTTAATAGAATCTGACCACAAATTAAAGTTGTCTAGAAATTAATTAAGTAGCTTAATATTCTTCCTAGTAAATGATTTTTTCCACCTAACACGCTAGATTCAACTTTTTCCACGCTTTTCAGTGTTTTTCCATGACAAAATAGAAAAAGAGGATGAAAACAAAGAGGACGTGACTTTCTTTTTTTTTTTTTTCTTTTTTTTTTTTTTTTTGCATAAAAGCGTCTATTTTTCCAGTCCTCATACCTTAACGTGTTGAAAGATTACTGGGGCAGATCTAGATTATAGGTGCAGATTGTCGAAAACACGGTAATTTTTACACAAATTCTATGCTGAGAAATCTATTAAATGTATAAGAAATATATGTTGGGAACTCAATAAAAAAGCAGTCTCTTGGTCCAATGTACACAATGATAGTGAAGAAACCCATTAAAGCTTATAGCTTCTGTATGGGGTTTTGATTCCCCTTGAACACATATAATGAAGTTCTCTTTTTTAATTTGAGATTATTGGAAACCCATAAACGCCAATAATTCAAAATGGTAGAAAATCAAAATTATCTAGGAGGTATATATTACTAGTTTATTTAATTCATATTTAATTAGAATTTATAGTGAAGATTGTGTAGGGATAGATTTTTGAGTTCCTTTGTTAGAGAAGTAGTCTTGAAAACTAATATAAAACGCAATTACTCACCTATTTTCTTGTAGTTAAGATAGTGGAGAACTATAAAAATAATTCAAGATTTATTGTAAAAACACGAGTATGTAAGAAATACGAGAGTAACTTATCATAAAGTTCAAACAGACCCTTACTTGGTTAATTACACTATATAGATTTATCGATATTTGAGTTTCTAAGTAAGTATACCAGAAATTACGGCTCGATAGACGTTGGAAAAGGAACATGCTGTAGTTTTTAACGGCAAACACATTTGACTATCTTGATTACTTTCTTTAAATTCTCCCTAGACTAGATTAGCTTTTAATTAATTAATGATTTCCCGTTTTTCACTTTCATTTCCTCGAAATATGTACTAGCTACATGAAATATTCACCCATAGTATGAAAAATATTGCCAAAGAAAACTATGTAGTAAGACATAAATATACCGTAAAGATGAAGTTGTAACCTCGCTTAAGAACATCACCCAAGAACAAAGTTCTTCTCCACATCATCTTGATAAAATCTTGAGACATGAACAACTTTTCTCCACCAAAATCCACACCGTCCGTTTCGAGCTTGTAACAATGAAGATGTAGGAATTTACACCGTTCATAAGAGGTTTGATCCATGGAAACAATCAGAAGGTGATTCACTAATTCCCTAGTGCCTTCTCCATGCCAAAAACCATCCAAGAATAGATCTAACATTGGCTTATCTCCTTCTACGTATGCTTTATTTACAACAGTTATTATTACCGTCTTGTTCTTTGTTGATGCACCGGCCAATGCTCGTTCAAGATCATCTTTATAATACACTGTCTCATGTAACTGCATAGATGAATTCAAGATTTAGATTTAGTGAATTCAAAATGAGTATAGTCCTATGTACACGAAAAAATGCGCCAACTACATAAGAGAATTTATTTTTACCGGTTCTGAGGGGATAAGGAGTGAGAGTTGCAAAGGGAAGAAGGGGGTGTTGCTTTGCGAAATCAAGATAATGGAAATAAGAAATAGACCAAATAACAAAATGATATACATAATATGATGACTATGATAAATTAAGACTCGATTTTTTTGGTGATCCATGGTTGTAGTGAGGATGATTGATTTGCAGGGAAGAAGTGATCTTGAAAAAAGACTTGTGCAGGAGGAAGTTTGGTGGAGTTTCCTCATTGCCAACTTAGTGAACATGAATAATATATACTATATGCTTGATTTATGGGACACCTATTACAGTCCAAGTGTCCACCAAGCTTTGACTCTTTTATTTTATTTTTTTAAATTTTGGGTGGGGTGTGGGGAAGTTTTATGTGGAATAAATAATGGCAGAAAGTTTGAGACGAAATAAACATTGTCCCAGATATTTACTAGCTAACATTTGGCAGATACTCCTAATAAAATAATCTTGACGAAGTTTCTTTTTTTTTTTTTTTTTTTCAGATTCAAAATTGTAGCATAACTTGTTCATATGATTCTTATTGTAGACTACGGATTCGGTTCCTCCTCATTAATTTTTCACTGTCTCCATTTGCTCAAAATTTTACTTGGATAGGACTCACATCCAACTTTAAAATTAATGGTATGTATTTACCTAACTAAAAATAAACCTTAACCATAGTTAGGATCATAGATATATTGCATATGTCGTTCCCAAAAAAATTTGTAATCCCCCAATTCTAGCTACGATAAGTTTTTTTTTTTTTAGAAAAAAATATTAGTACCACTTGCATTCTTTCAACCATTCACGGAATTGTTTACTTCCTTACTCTACAATGATCACTCTTCTTTATTCTACATATTATTCTTATTTTAAATATTTAACAGTGAGAACTTCACATATAATCAGGCAATTATGAGCTGAAGTTTGAGATGGCTAAGCCAAAATTAACCCCTTTCTGGCCTCTTCCGTCACTTATAAGTTTCATTTGCATTAACCTTGTGAATTTGCAATGTTCAATAAACTAAACAGAAAAGGGCCAAAAATACTTCTAAGGTATGGAAAATGGTTCACAAATACCGTTCGTCTACCTATTGGTCTAAAAGTACCACCAACCTATTTTTTTGGCTCAAGAATACCACTCAAACTAACACCCTAGCTAAACCTATATGGTTTTTTCTAATATTCAAAAGCCGCATGACTTATCAAGATTGATAATATATATTATTTAATTTAAAAATTCAATTCACACACTTAAAAAATCAAACTTAATCTAGAGAAAATTTCAAAAATGACTATAGTTTAGGCTTAATTAGGAGATCTATAGTCATAGTTCGGGTATTTACAATGCATAGCTACTATTTGTAGGAATGACAGTGGAGCGGGGCGGGCCGAGTGAGGTGCGGGTTTTGTCTTACCCCAGGAAATTAAAATCCTCTTTCTTTTTTTGTATTTTATATTTTTACCTCTCACTCTCACTCTCTTCCTCTTTGTATTTTGTATTTTGTATTTTATATTTTCACCTCTCTCTCTCTCTCTCTCTCTCTCTCTCTGTATTTTGTATCAATGAATATAAGTTGTATCAACCAATATAATTGTATCAAGGTGTATCAGTTGTATCAACAAATACAATTGTATCAACGAATACAAATTGTATCAACGGATACAATTATACAGGTTGCATCAACTAATACAATTTGTATCAATAAATAGAAGTGTATCATAAATTTAATTTGTATAAACGAATATAATTGTATCAAATTTTATCAGGTTGTATCAACGAATACAATTGTATCTAGTGTATCCATTCCTTGTGTATTCACTATGTATCAAGTGTATACAAATATAAATAATACAGTTGTATATAGTAAATACTCTCTGTAGAACCATCCAAATACAAATGATACATTTGTATCAAATGACATATTTATTTTTGTATATGACAGTCTCAAGCAAATACACATGATGCATTTGCATTTGTAAGTCATATAAACAAGTAAATACATATTACTGTATTCATAACACAATTGATACAATTTCGTACATAGATACAATTGTTTGTATCTATATGTATTTAACAACCCTCATGGTAATTTTTTGTTTTTATTATATTTTTACCAATTTACCTCCATAGTTGATTTATGGTATTTGTCATCTACGGGTGAGTGTGGCATAGTTCTCTAGGTGATTGGCTGAGTATTATGTGAGATTTTCATTTTGGAAGATTCAGAAGTTGATATAGTTGACTTCCATCAATATTTGGTGATAATAAGGTCGTATGAGAATTCTGTCAGTTACTTAGCTTTGGATGTGGTTTTGGGTTAGTAGGACCTTTGGTTTGGGTCTCGAGGCATTTGAAAGGATTTTGAGTAGTTGGTTGGAAAGTTAGAAGTTTAAGGCATAGCGTTAACTTTGGTCAACATTCATTGAAGACGACCTCTGTTAAGTGATCTAAAGATTTCATTGAGTCTGAAATATCATTTTTAGTCTAGTAGAATAGTTGGTTTGTATTCACGGGGTTCTAAGTGATTTTTAAGGGTCTATAACAACCCACAAGTTTTTCCATCTTCATGTAGTTTATCATGCCATTTTGAGCTAGAAGATCAAGCCGTTTGACCTTTAAATTAGTGGGAAAATATTTGAAATGAGTTTTGAGAATTAAACGGGAGTTTTAGGCATGAGAAATGGTTAGTGCGCCATACTGAAGAGACCCTGCATTGGGCTTCGTGCCAGGATTGTCATAGAATTTTAATGCATTGGTGAACTAAACCTCCTCTGCACTGGAGGGTGCAACACGGCCTGACTTTCCCCGCGATGGTCCTTACAGCACGAGGATGGGTCTATGTGATGAGTCTCGCGGTACACCCCCTCCCTTTTCCGTATGAGGGTTTCTCCAACCCTACTTATTTTAAGGTACTATAGTCTTTAACTGTAACGATCCTCTTTGTCGTTACACATGAGTCCTACATTTAAAATTTCACGTCCAAATTCTTTACAATTTGGAAGTTACAAAATCAAGATAGCTTAGTTTCGATCGAATTTGAAGAGAGGTGTGGTCTAGGAAATCTGAGAATGATTTAGACCAGTTTTGTGGCAATTGTATTGTTTTCTAGTTAGCTAAGACGATAAGGAAACCATAGGAATACAGAATCAAATTTGGGTAAGTAGAACTCTCGAAATTGATCTTAGCATAAAAGGCATTGTTTAGAATGTGGTGTATTGCAGAAAGTGAGATTTTTGAGCGAAGAAGAACGTTCTGTCCCGTTGACGCCGCTGTAGCGGTTGGTACACCGCTATAGAGGTAAACGCTATAGCAGAGAAATTCCCGTTATAGCGGTGATCAATGACCGCTATAGCGATCAGGTATTGCTATAACGGTGAAAACCACAGATTTATTAAAATATTTTCTCAAAATAGTTTATTTTTCTAAAACTCATTTTGGGGTAAGGGAAGGGCGATTTAGAGCGAAATACGCCATAAATTCTTCGTTTGGCTTCATTAAGGTAAGGAATTCATCCCCTTAACTCATATTTAATTATTAAGCCTTAGAATTGTTAATTCATGGAGTTCGAGGAGGGTTTTAGGGAGAATTTTGGTTAATTGCTGGTGCCAGGGGGAAATTAAGGAATAAGTTAATGGGTTTTGTTTATTAACGGTTAATTTACCCTAGCATTTCGTTAATTCATTACTTTATCCATGAAATTGATAGTTTTAGGTGAATTACTGTAGGAAAGCCCTAGAACGGGAAGAGAATGATCATGAACTTAACCTTAGGGATTGGGTGTGAGTTGTAAATCCTGACATGTTAAGGTCATTTCCTTAATTATGTATTTGTATACATGTTCTAGACTACGAGCAAGCAGGAATTGCACGGGAAGGCAAAGCTCTGGCTTAAAGGGCTGTGCAAGCTTGATTCGAGGAAGGTGATGGTATTGTAGTTTAATCCAACTTGTATTATATATGCATGTTAACTGCTTTGTAGTGTGATTGGTTAATGCATGTTGTTTGGTGTGGTCAATGCAATGATTTTACTTGCTTATTTATTTGACCTTCCTTATTTCTAAAATGTGGAATATTTCGGTATTTGAGACGTTCTCACGGGTTATTGGTGAAATAAGGTTGGCAGATACTTATGTCTGGGGTTTTAATACATGGACGTTATTTTTTCCCTGCAGGTTATGGCTAGAGGGTGGATGTATTACCATAGAATGTATGTACGAGGTTCAGGTGAATTTGATGGTTCCATGAGTGAACCGGGGAAATATGTATTTATCTATGTTTGATAATGGTATACGTGTCAACTATATACAAGAAAGTACAAAAAAAATGGTATCAGAGCACAGTACAAAAAAAGAATATAATAAAGAGCACAGTAATAAAAAATATCCAAATAAACCAAAACACACGAATAAGATTATAGAACATAGAAATAGACTAACCATAGAAAATTATCATAAGAAAGCTGCTAAACTACTAAATACACCACTTGAATATGGCGAAGATTTAACTTGCGATGACCCACGATATCCAAGAATTATGAAACAGATACATAGAAATGATAAAATACAGAAACTCAGAAAAGAATTAAAGAAATTATATCATGAGTATGAACCTACCAAAATAGATATAATCTCATACATAGAATATAAATATATTAAAAATTTACGAAAACAATCAAAAGAAAAATATGACACATAAACAGGCAACTATGAGAATAGCAAAAACAATAAAAATAAACCAGTTAACAAATAAAATTCAGAAAAAATATAAAAGAAATATCCAAAGGAAACAAAAACTTAAAGAAATTACACAAATAATAAAAGAAATAGATAACTTATATAAAGCCATGACTAAATTGGTTATAGCACTAGACAAAATAACTATATCAATAAAACAAACCATAAATGGATAAGCCTGAACCAAGTAACCCAGTGTACAAATATCCGGACACACCAAGAATAATAAGAAAAACAGAATTACTTAGAAAAATTATAGATACACAAGATGAACTTAACCATAGGAAAGAAAGGTTAAAATACAATATATTTGCAAGAGTTAATAAGCAATCAATAGTAGCACAAAAGAAAATAATAACTGATTTAGAATTAGAATTAGAAGTAGCAAAACATAAGTACGCATATGAATAAAGAAGAATACCCAGTAGAAGAAAAAACATTTATAGGAACAGACGGTACACAAATAATTATAGTACACTCAAATTTAGGACGTCGATATAGGAAAATAGGAACTAATCTACATTTAATGCCAAACCAAAATTCAGCAAAATTAGAAGATAGTTTAACAGAAATGATAAGACTACAAAAAGAAAATAGTGAAATAGATCAAAAACAAGAAATTGAAAAAATACGTATAGAAGCAAAAAGAGAAGTAGAACAATTAAAACTTAAACAAATAAACAACAAGAACCTAAAGAAACAGTTCAAGAAACACCCAGTATGTCATATATAGATCTCGAACCATCTACAAAAATAAAAGAATTAGAAAAAGAATTAGCTTTACTAAAACAAATATATGCAAAGAAAGTAAAAGAAAGAGAAGAACGACAAAGATTATATAAGGAAAAACAATTAGAAAAGGAAAGACAATTAGCAGAAGAATTAGAAAAAATTAAGGAAAAAATACAAATTGAAGAAACTAATCCAGAAGAAACGGAAAAATTCACAACTCTAAGCATAGATAATATAGAAAACGATGATGAACAATACGAGGAAGACCAAGAAATAAGTGAAACTTATACAGAAATTATGGACCAAATTACAAAAACAGATTTAGAAATAAATTCAACAAATGCTAAACCAAAAACAGAAATAAATACCATAAAAAATGAACCTAGTACTAGTAAAACATATGATAGAAGAAGATATGATAACCCGAGAACAGCAAGACCAACTTACTATACAGTTACAGATGATAATAGATATGAAACAATATGGAATAGTAGACTAAATACTAAATGGACACCTAATAAAATCCCAGAACAATCTCAATTTCTAGATTTAGATTGTGTAATAGATACAAATAAAACAATACAGTTATGGATAGGACATTTAGCAAAACAACTAGTGGATAATAAAATATCGATAGCAGACACACCAGGATATATAGAAAGAACATTAGTAGGATCAGCAAAATTATGGCTACATAATATAACAGAAGGCGGTAGAACAACCTTAAGAAATAACAAAAATAAAGATGGACAAGTAACAACATCAAATATAGATATACTTGCTAAATATGAATATGGAATAAGAAACGAATTTGGTAGTATGACTACTGAAATAGCAGAACAAGAAAAAGATAAAAATCTAAATAGACAACTAATAAATAAATTATCAATATGTAATATGTGTTATATAGACCAATATACATGTGCCTTTAGAGATTATTACTATAAGGGAATATACACTCATGAAGAAGCAATAGAAATTAGGAAATTATATTTTATAAAATTACCAGAACCATTCAGTACAAAAATAATAGCCGATTGGGAAGTAGCTAACTTAACAGATACCTTAGGATCAAGAATAAAATATCTACAAACATGGTTTATAGAACTATGTGATAACTATAAAGACAAAAGAAAATTTGATAAAGTATTAGACAAAAATATGTCATGTTGCACACAAAAAACAGCACCCCAGTTTGGGTGTAAACAACCTGAAAGATTTAAGAAATATAAAAGACGATATAAGAAGTATAAAAGTTTTAAATCTAAGTACAAATATAAACAACCAAGAAAACGATATTATGTAAAAAATTACAAAAAGAAAAAACCATATAGACCAAAAAAGAAATTATCCGAATGTACATGTTATAATTGCGGAAAGTTAGGACATATAGCTAAGGATTGTAAAATACCAAAAGATGCAAAGAAGAAACAATAACAGAAATACAGATAAAAGAAGATAAATATACCGAATTACCATATATAGATTATGATTTAGAAAGTGAAGATAGTATATATGAATTAGATGAACTAGATGATATAGAAAATCTTGAAGAAGATGATATAAATACCAAAGAAATAAGTGATAATGATACAGATATAGAAGAAACTAATTATGACTGAAGTCACTGAAATTATTAAAGAAAATAACCAAAATGAAGAAACTACGAGTCAAAAAGTAGTATTTGATACGACTATATTTAACCAAATTAGGAAACAAGAAATATCACTAAAAATAGACAATGTTTTAGAAGTACCTATTATAAAAAATTGGTTTAGAAAACCAAAGGAAGAATATTATGTTATAAGCCAAAAGGAACATATAGTAGACTGTAAATATGCAAAAGGAAAAGCAATGGTACCTATATTAAGCAAAAGAGAATTAACTAAAGAAATACAAGCTTTAAATACAAAAAATGAAATAACCCACGTACATTTAGGAGCAATAGAAATACTAATAAAAGCATGTTTTAGAGAAGGAATAGATACACCAATAGAGCTTTATCTAGCAGATGATAGGATAAAATTTCCTATAGAAAAAAGTATTATAAGTGCAGTAAAAGGAAATTTAATATACCAAAAATTTAAATTTATAGTAAATCCAAACTACTCAGTAGCAATAAAAGATAGAAATATTGATAAATCTCTAGTATTATACTGAAAATTATCAGGAATAGAACTAACAGAAGGAAGTAAAATATTTACAGCCAGATGTAAAAATTTATATATATTAACAACCAAACATACAGTAAAAGCAGTTAGCAAAATAGAAAAAATAAAAATAGAAACACCATTTGACAATATAGTAACAGCAATAGATAATAATGACTATAGCTATGATGAATTAAACATAAATGATGAATTAGAAATTGTAAATGAAAGAATAAAAACATCAAAAAGAATTATGGATACACCAACAACATCATCTAGAATGAGTACATCTAGAAGAATAGAACATGAAATACCCATAGATATCCAACCATATAGTTATTATATAACAGGAATATTAGGACAAAGAAAATATCTAATACTTATAGATACCGGAGAGGAAGAAAATTATATTACAAGAGAATTAATACCAGACAATGATATAATAATACAAGAACGAGGATGTATAGATTTACCCAAAGAACTAAGACAAATAAAGGAAATAACAACACAAGAATTAATTATAGGTGGAATACCAATTAATATACAATTTACAATAACGTCGATAAATACAAATATCATCTTAGGATTAACTTGGTTAGAACAAGTAAAACCTTATAAGATAGAAGATAATCAACTGATAATTCGTTATCAGAATAAGGATGTAGTAATCACTAGAACTAAAGTATAAGATAAAGTATAAGATAAATGACAAAAGTATATATTTTAGCAAAAATAATAGTAGAAGGATATAATAGCAGATATTATACACCAATGATAGATACAGGATCAGAAGCTAACCTTTGTAAATATAATTGTTTACCAGAAACAAAATGGGAAAAACTAAAAGACCCGACAGTCTTTACAGGATTTAATGATGAAGGAAGTATGATTACCTACGTAGCAAAAAATGTAAAAATCCAAATATGGGATAAAATATTAATTATAAAAACAATGTATAATTATGAATTTTCAACAAGAGATATGATAATAGGAATGCCTTTTATAGACGAATTGTACCCACATATATTAACCAAAAAATATTGGTGGTTTACAACCCCATGTAAAAACAAAGTAGCAGCCAAAAGAGTACAAAATAAAACAAGGAAACCAACCCCATGGATTAAAGGAAGTGAAAAAATAGTACAAAAATTAGAAAATAATCCTAATCAAAATAAAATAGTAGAAATAATAACCTTTGCAATCAACACATTGACACCCATACATAATAAATTAGAGTTATTGTATAGTGAAAATCCCCTCAAAGGATGGGAAAAACATAAAACCACGGTAACCATAGAACTAATTGATGAAAATAGTATAATTACCCAGAAACCATTAAAATATAACTTTGCAGATTTAGACGAATTTAAACTCCATATAAATGAATTAGTAACTAACAACTATATACAAGAAAGTAATAGTAAACATACTAGCCCTGCATTTATTGTTAATAAACACAGTGAACAAAAAAGAGGGAAAAGTAGGATGGTTATAGATTATCGCAACTTAAATGCCAAAACTAAAACTTACAATTATCCAATACCAAATAAAATACTAAAAATAAGACAAATTCAAGGATATAATTATTTTAGTAAATTTGATTGTAAATCAGGATTTTATCACCTTAAATTAGAAGAAAAATCTAAACAACTCACAGCATTCACAGTACCACAAGGATTTTACGAATAGAACGTATTACCTTTTGGATACAAAAATGCACCAGGAAGATATCAACATTTTATGGATACATATTTCACACAACTAGAAAATTGTGTTGTATATATCGATGATATATTATTATATTCTAAAACAGAAGAAGAACATATACAATTATTAAACAAATTTATAAACATTATAGAAACCACAGGAATAAGTTTAAGCAAAAGCAAAGCAGAAATCACGAAAAATCAAATAGAATTTCTAGGAATACAAATAGATAGAGATGGAATAAAAATGCAAACACATATAGTACAAAAGATAATTGATTTAGAAGAATTATTAGATACAAAGAAGAAATTACAATCCTTCTTAGGATTAGTAAATCAAGTGCGAGAATATATACCAAAATTAGCAGAACATTTAAAACCATTACAAAAGAAACTAAAAAAGGATGTTGAATACCATTTTGACGAGTCAGATAAATTACATATAAGAAAAATAAAAGAATTATGTAAGCAGTTACCAAAATTATATTTCCCCGATATAAAGAAACACTTTATATATATAGTAGAAACAGATTCAAGTGACCATAGTTATGGAGGAGTATTAAAATATAGATATTTAAATGAAACTATAGAACATCATTGCAGATATTATTCAGGATCTTACACCGAACCGCAAAGTAAATGGGAGATAAACCGAAAAGAACTATTTGCTTTATATAAATGTTTATTATCATTTGAGCCATATATTGTGTATAATAAATTTATTGTTAGAACAGATAATACACAGGTAAAATGGTGGTTAACAAGAAAAATACAGGACTCAGTTACAACAAAGGAAATACGAAGACTTGTATTGAACATACAAAATTTTACTTTTACAATTGAAGTAATTAGCACTAACAAAAATACTGTTGCAGACTACTTATCAAGACAAAGCAACGCAGACAGAACCAGAAAAAGCTAGTACGATGGAAAATATGCTTAAAGCTATTACTACACTTTGCACAAAAGTGGAAAGTATAGAGCTAGAGATACAAAAGCTTAAGATTAATGAAGTAAAACTGAAATCTAAAGCTGAAGAAAGTTAGTCGCATGACTCAAAACATGCAGAACTACGTCGATCGGAAGACGGTAAAAATCCAGATCTAGAAGGAGACGTTGAGAAACTCCAAAAAACTCATAACAGTGTGCTAAATACAGCTGCAGGTACAAGTGCAAGCAGCTCAGGAACAGCTAAGCAACCTACAAGGAAACAAAATACCAATCTAAATAGTCAATTTACAAAACCATTTGTCCAAAGACCACAACCAAACAAACAATCCATAAATATTCCTAGTCCACAAACATCTACATATGCCACAAGCCTTAACCAAAATAAACAAGTATACAACCACATTTCCAGAGCCTATATACAAAATCTCTACAAAACCCAAGCATATCTAAATTCCAACCCAAGGTCAACCACAACTACTGACCCAGCAAAAGATTTTATTACCCAAAAATTACAAGGATATAATAAATTAATTGCCCAGCCGGGTACAAATGCAAATCTAGTCAGGACATGTTACGAATACGGACTTTTAGCTACCGTTTACACAACAGACGAAAAAGAACTACAGAAAATACCAGAAATATATGATGCATTTTCAATATATAAGAGAATTACAACTGGATCTTTCTTTTATGTAAGATTTTATACAGCACCAGCGGAAATATTATATAATGAGATAAAACCACTCATCCAAGTGGTAAAAATCGGACTTACTAGAGACATGATTATACCAGAGGAAATAGAAGCACAACCTATAATACCCGAAGCAGATAAACCAGAATTTTATGCAACAAAAAGAATTATTGGACTACAAGTGATTGTCCAAGAACTAGCAAACAACTATACAAATGGCCATGCAATATGGAAATATTACTGCAGAAACCAAGTCATGATATATGCTAATTCAAGAGAACTACGACAGGAAGATATGGAAGAAATAAGAAGCTGGATATGGACCTTACTCAGGCCAGAAGAAACACCTACCACAAGAGCAATAAAAAAGGAATTTATTTCAACAAAATTATTAGCAAGATATTGCCACTATATTGGACCAAAATACGCCGATCACCAATGTTCGCAATGCAGCGGTGGAGACACTATCAATATACCAGATGTACAGCTAGAATAAATCAAACGGAGCAATAATGATCAACCGGACAAGCTATAGACAAGAAAAGCTATCGACAAGACCTATGAATTGTACATACTTTGTCCTTATTATGTAAATTATTAAGAAAGATACGTTTTTCTTTCTTTTAAGTTTGTAAGAGTCAAAAGGGGAATAGTATAATACCCCACATGTTTTCTTCTTTCTAGGTAAAATAAGAGGAGCATTATGCTCTTTACTATTATTGTACGCGTTTTTTTAAAAAAGTCGTGAAGTACACAGTGACTAGCACTGTGCATTTACGCATTTTCTTTACTGTTTTTACGCGTTTTTAACTGTGGACTTTTTGCCACATTTGTATATAAAAGGAGAAGGCACCGAGGGATAAAGGATCATCGAGCAATCGAAATCTAAAACCCCTCTCATGTGCTGAGATCCCCCCATATAAATAAAAATATAGTTTTTTAGATAAGCATGGAGGAATCCAATATACAAACATCCATATCACATACCACAGAGGAGATAACAACTACGGTACGCTTTTATTTAATTATGTGTAACTAAATTTTATATTCCTGCTAATCTCTAGAATATTATTAATGTTTATCATGTAGTAGTTTAATTATGTTATATTATCCAAGTAAGTTTGCTATGGTTAGGTAAGCTGAGAGTAGGTAAGCCCAGACTAAGCCATCCTAAGGGTCGAAACCGGAAAAGGCGAGGAATGCCGTGAAAAGGGTAGTAGACCAAAGTCGAGGCATTGTTAGGGTAACTGATTGAAGCTGAAACCCATAGTAGTGACACAAAGGATAATTAAACATACTAGACTAATAGGTGATAAATATAAATAATAGGATTAGAGGTTAAAGGGAATATGATTTTAAACACACATTAAATAAATATTATGGCACAACCTAGTAAACTTGTGGAAACAAGATTTATGGAAGGACCTAGTGAAAACATAGAAAGATATCAAAACAAAACACCTAAATATTTAATAAATGAAGATGAAAATTATAAAATATTAGTTTTATATATACTAAAAAAATTAGATAAAGATGTTATACAGAAAGTATATAATTTATTACTTACCCATGAAATAATAGATTTAATGAAAGAAGCATGGTTTGAAAATATAATAAACGATAGTGAAGAAGAAGATTTTAAAAATGATGATATATATATAGATATAGACTCAGAAGGACATCTAGATTATTATTAAATGAACCAAGAACATTTAGAAAATTGGCAAAAAACTATAAATGAACTAAGAGAAAGAGAGACACTAATACAATTTAACCTGGACAGATATATTCAAACCCAGAATAGTGGTTATTTAGACCTAATAGTAAGAGATATCAATATAATATTAAGACTAATTAGAGAAAGAGATAATTATTATAATTCCGCATTTAGATAATGACCAAACAAGATAAGATCAAAGGACCACCCCCACAAAGACTGTACTTGACTTAGTGACATTTGTTGACTTGTTGATTTTTAATCCTGAACTATCTTTTGGTGTTTATGTGCTAAGTGTATGATGTTTTTTAAGCATGGATTAGCTTGTTACACTATCATTTGGTTTAGTGTTAATATTTTCATCTTGGGTTAGCCATATGACCCTAACAATACACTATTGATTTCTTGTCTGCTGATACTACACTTGCATTTACTTTTGTGAGTGCAGCGCATATTCCATCGGCTCCTACGAGACCTCACTTGTGATTCCAGCCGTTGATTCCAGATTTCAGGGTGAACAGCTTATCCGGCTACCATGGAATCTCTCTCTTGGCATAGTTCTCTAGTTCCAGACTTATGTTTATCTTAGTTTTGGGGTTGCATCCCCTTCTTGACATTCGTAGATGTTTTGGTACAGATGACTTTCGATTCCTAAGGATGGTTTTAGTTAAGTACAATATTTTCGCTTTCAGTTGTACTTGATTTGGTTTAGATTTGACATTTATTTATTGATGGATTAGTTTTGACTCCTTTAAGTGTTGATTATGAGTTGGTGTTTGGGGTTAAATGGTTCTCCCATTGAGTGAGTAGTGTGGGTGCCACTCACGAAGGGTTTGGGTCGTGACAATGTTGGTATCAGAGTGATGCAAGTTTGGGTCGTGACAATGTTGGTATCAGAGTGATGCAAGTTCGGAAAGTACTTAATGCATGGATGAATTTCAACTTGACATCAAGAGTTTGGAATGTTTCAAGAGAGTATGGAAATCAAGAATCAATACAAGAAATGATTAACATAATATTTTAGGATTCTTTTGATGATAATATTATGTACATGCAACTAAGGGCATTTAGGTCTTTTCCTTTTTACTTAGCCCTAGTACTATAAATAGAAAATGATGGAGGATTATGAGGGGGGAGACAAATATTTTTAGGTTGGCTACTCTTGGTGAGTTGTGTGGGTTTATCCCTTTATCTCTACATTGAATCTCTCTTGAATATCTTTTGGTAAGATTATTCATGTATGAGTTCAATTCTCTTCTTTCTTGAATTAATCATGTAATTGTTTGTTCAAATTAGAGTATTTCAAATTCATATTTATTGTCTCTAATTTACTTCAATTGTGCGATTATTCTTTCTTTCTTCTCTATCTTACCTTGATTTTCTTGATTATCTGTTGATTCTCTCAAAATTGTATCTCGTTTTACATCAATTGGTATCAGAGCAGAGTATAGATTTGTTCTCACCAATCTAATCTTGGGTTTGACTAAAAAAATTTACAAAATTAGGAAAAAATTTGAAAAACAGAAAAAAATAAATTCGGATCTGAAATTGATAAAATTTTCAAGTGGGTGTTGTTGGGTTTCATGGGAAATAGTTTAAAGTCCTTAAACATCAAATTTGGGAGCATTTAAAGGTGATTTGGGGTTGATTTTATCCATTTTTTCTCCATTTTCGCACATGAAATTTCTGCACTTTTGAAAGTGCAAAAAAAAGTGAATTTTTAAGCTCTTTTGTGTAAATTTTGACACCATCTGTTGGATCTAAGTTGTTTTCATCATGGGTAAACTATATTAGGTTTCAATTTTGAGATCTACGGATGAATTTGGGGTCGATTTTGGATTCCAAAATTGGGTTATTTTGCTTGTGCGAATTTCTTGAAAATATTGGAGTTTGAGTTGATTCTTTGCTTCAAAAACTATTGGGTGTTGCTTAGAAATGTTCTATATTGATTGGATAAACTTGATTTGAGTTGGGTCTTGATAAATTTGATGAATTTTGTGGTTTGAGCTTGGATCGAGTGATCTTTTTGCGCAAACTCTTAGATTTGAGTTGTTTGGTTTATGGGTAAATCATATTGTGTGTCAATTTCTTTAACTAGATTACATTGAGTATTAGTTCTACTTGTGTTATCTAGTTATTTTTGTGTTCGGTTTTCATTTCGTGTTTTTCTCTTTTAGTTTCTTTGTGTGTTTATTTCATTCCTTGTCCGTTAGTGTGTTTGTCCTTCTTTGTTATTAACATAAACTCTATTCCGAACCGATACTTGAAAGCTTACTTTGAGTTTATTTGATATTGTAGAATCGTGAAGAGACTAAGGGATATCCTTGAGTGGTAAAAGGCTTGAGTGGTGAGTTCATTTGAGTGTGGTCCTAAAAGCCTACGATCTATAAGTGTATACACGAGCGAAAAGAAAATTGAGTGCAATCATTTGAGTGATACACGTAAGGGAGTGACTTGTGAGGTCCATTATATTTACTAACCACGTTTATTGTCTTAATTATGTCTTGCATAGGTTCAAAAAGTTATAATGGAGGTTTGAATGCCAATGGAGAAAGGAGAATTTCATCTTATAATTCTACTTCTAGTAAGAATTATTGTGAAACTTTTCATGATTATTATAGTATTGCTTCTAAGAGAATAAGAGAGCATGAGCCTAATGAAAGCTTGATTAAATTTGATGTCATTGTGGAGGGATATGAGAGCGGTTGCACATTTGATTGCATCTTAGGTGTAGATAAATTGTGTTTTACCAACTTCATTGATCCTTCTTTGGTTGAGTGGTTGGGAATACCTTGTCATACAAAAAGTTCACCATACAAATTTGGTGGAAAGGTGTTTGAAAAAGAGGTAAAGATCATTGTTTATCATGGGAGCTATCAAGGGGGAATTTGGTGTGATGTCTACCCTTTGTCTACTTGTTTGGTATGTTTAGGAGCTCCTTGGTTCAATTGCAATAAATTTTGGTTTGATAAAGAGTTTGAAAAGTTTGTCGTTGTAGATTCGATGGAACGAAAGCATGTCTTAGCTCCTATGACCATTAAGGAATATTCAATAACAGATGAGGAAGTCAAGAAAGTGAAAGTGAAGACTACTAACTTGAAATTTGATGTACAAAGTCATTCCAATAATTCAAGTAGAGTCTTTGGAGATTCTAGTGATGCTAAGTTGAAAATTGATGTGAAGAGTCATCCCAATGACTCAAAAGGGATTCTTGGAGCCTATTGCACTTCTAATAAAATGAGTGAGAGAGAAAAGAAAAAGAGGAGTGAGAGAGTGAATAGTGATAATTCAAAAGAGGGAAAAAGAAAGGATATTTGGAATGAAGTGAATGAGTGGTTACAAGCACAAAAGAAAAGAGAGTTGAAAAATGAGAATGAATTGTCACAAGGAGGAAAGAAGAAAAGTGAAGAGAGTGAGAGAAAAGAAAATGAGATAATAGAAAAACAAGAGAGTGTGAGTGAGAGGTTTTCTTATTCTATCTCCAACCTTTTGAATTCTTGTTCTTCTAGTGTTTGCACTTCTTTTGTAGGTATTCTTGAAGAAGAACTGATGTCGCCCAAAATACACCTCTGGAAAAGTATAATGCGGTCGCTGTATCAAATATAGAACCCAACTAGGTTGGGGTCGATCCCACAGGGAATAGGTCGAAGTTTGAGTAGAATACCGGATGGAACAATTGGAAAGTAAATAAAACTGGGGGGTTTAAGTGAATATAAAGTGCTAGTAACAATTGTTGGTTGTATCAAGTTTGTAGACAATGAGAGAAATACACTAGGACTGTGATCCCCAATGATTCCTTAACTCCACCGGTTACTTGTGCTAACAAGACTGTCCCACTGCGTTGAATGCAAAATCTAACAAGTGGTTCATCTAACTATCTCTCGACCTTCATTAGATGAATTTCACTCTTCCCCTCTCGGTTTTCGAGTGTCGCACTACTAACCCTTGTCCTGAATCTCGGATAACCATTCCCGCTAAGGCTCCGGTTATTAGATGAAGGTTGATAGCTTCAAATTTTTGTTGTTATCTCTTTTTCCCAATCTCTAACTTTCTCTCGAGCAAGTCTAGAATACAGACGAGTTTCTAACGTTTGCAACCGTTAGAAGAGCAATCACAATGAAGGAAACAACAATACATGCATTCACAATGAAGGAAACAACAATACATGCATTCACATCGATATAAAATTGCTTTGCACTTAAACAGTTTCGTTAATTCCTCATGGTTCACACAACCCTAGTTGATGGGTTTAGCTGCTCATAATTGTAAGAACACAAGAAGAATTCAGAGATAAAAACATAATTATGATCTCACGACAATTAAGAAAAATCGAAATCTCAATTATCAATAAAACTCAAATTAGGGTTTGTGACTACAAAACCAAGATTATGTCTGAAACAGTATGAAATAACTCTCAAAATAATATAATGTCTAACTCTCGCACCTAGGACTATACAGGGGTATTTATAGATACAAAACTAGTCCTATCCAAAACAAAATAGGAGAACAGAGTCGGCAGCTTCCACGGTATAGTGACTTGGTGTCGTGGAACCAAGTCACGCCACTTAGGTTGTTGTCGTGGGAATCAGGCTCAATTAGACGTCTTCAGAAGTTGGATCACGGCAGGCTTCCACGTCACGTGGGTGGTAGTCACGCCACGTGACTCCTGCCGTAGAAATCAGACAATTATTTTAGTCTCTGTACTCGACCCACGCCAGCTACTCACGTCACGTGAGTGGCAGTCACGCCACGTGACTTGTGTTGTGGTCCTTGTCTTGTGCAGGTTCTTGTTCTTTCTTCTTCTGACACTTCGTTCTCGGGCTTGATTCTTCTTTTTTAATCATTTTACCTTTAAAACCTGTTTTCCTGTAAAGTAGGACAGAAACCACATCATACTAACAAAACACACCCAAGTTATTGCATATTTTCCTTGTTTTAAGCATCAAAAGTGTCATGTAACCATGACACATCAAGAACACAAAAAGAATGACTCAACATGGAAAGAAATTCAAGAATTGAAAGAGTCAAGTAAAGTTGAAACTACTTCTTCAAGTGATCAAGTAAGCTTGGTTTTAGAAAATCAAGGTAAAGAAGGTTCCTTGAGTGTTCATCAAGGTAAAAAGGCTAATCCTAACTCTCTAGTTACTTCAAATGAACTTGATAGTAAAGGGCTAATCCTAACTCTCTAGTTACTTCAAATGAACTTGATAGTGACTTGAGTATGAATGTTAGACCATCTTTTGGTGAGGTTGATGATTCTTTACTTTGTGTTAATATACAAATGGATTGTGACCATACACTAGTTGAATATGATTGTGGAGATAAAATTGTTGTTGATTGTGAGCTTAAAGGGATTCAAGCTAATGTTATGTCAACTATGGAAAATCATGAGGTACAAAGTGTTTCTTTGAATTTTCGTGGTGAAGATGAATATATTTCTTCTTTAGATACTAGGAACACTAAAAATGTGATTGATGATGAATGTCTCTTTGCAAGTGAGTTTGATTGTAACAATTCTTTATCTTGTAATGAAATGAATATGCTTTGTGGTAGTACTCTTGAAATGGAGCATGAAATGTGTGATAATATCCTTTTTGAGCCTAAAGAATGTCAAATTTTCAAAATATTTGACAATCCCTTATTTGGTGAAAATATTCAAAAAAACTTGAAAAGTGATTTTTGTGTTGATAATGTGAGTCATTCTTTGAGTTGTCCTAATCTTGATTGTATGATTCACAATGATCATAATTTGAAAATTGAGTTTGAAAGTGTGAACACTATTGATGAAATCCAATCGAATGATTCATTTCTTGTTAACTTGTGTGCACTTAATGAGAGTGATGATCCAAAATTTAAAGAGTGCATGACTTATGAAAATGATTCTTGTGGCATGATTGAGGGTACTAATTGTTTGGATGTTGGCAAGCTAACTCCCAAAATGTTTGTTGAAAGCATTTCTTGTGTTGGAAAGTCCTCCAAAGTTGAAGAACATCTTTTAAAGAATGAGGGAAGCAAAAGGGATAATAGTAGTAAATTGATATAAGCTAATTTTTGTGTCAATTTATTTAATTACTCTATTCTTTCTTTTGAGGATAAGTTTTGGGTTGATTTTTTGAATGCTTCTAGAAAAAAATGTAAACATGATCTATTTGAAGCATTGCCAAATATCTATGGGCGTAAATGTGACAATCCTTCTTTTGATGATTTTACTAACCTTGTTGATCTATTTGTGAAACATCATCAAGAGAGGATCTACAAAGAGGTAAGATACTTGGAAACATCTTCTTGGACTACAAAAAGATTTGAGGTATCTTTGTCTTTTAAAGCCAAGAATGATTTGTTGGAATGGCTAGTGCTTATTTTTGGGCTTTCTAAAGCCATGAAGGTAAATTCCTATACCTTTGACCTATACAATAGCAACTTTGCTATGATTGGTAAATATTCTTTATTGTTGCTATTTGATTCATGTTGTGAGTTAGAAAGTGAGAAATTCAAGAAAGTTTCAAAATTGATGTTTGTTTTTGATCTCGGGAATACATACTTATATTTAAGGTTTGTGAATGATATTGTTAGTTTTCTTAATCTTGTGGTTAGAAGAGTACAATTAAATTGTGAATTGAGAAACTATTTGGTCCAAGTTGTTGAAGAAACCAGTTTTGACTTGAAAGTTTTAATGTGTAGAATTATTAGTTTCTTTAACCTTTTTTATGATTGTGGTATACTTTTGAGTCAAGTTATTGATACTATGCTTGAAAAGTTGATTTTTATGGGATTTCATGATTCTTGTCTCTATCACAAAAGTGTGTATTTTTTGGAATGGTATATAATTGTTTGGAAGCTTATTGTTTGGATTGGGTACTAATTCCCCTCTATGATTTGCAAGGTTTGAATTCGAGGTCGAAATCTTTTCAACAAGGGGAGAATGATGCAAGTTCGGGAAGTACTTAATGCATGGATGAATTTCAACTTGACATCAAGAGTTTGAAATGTTTCAAGAGAGTATGAAAATCAAGAATCAATACAAGAAATGATTAACATAATATTTTAGGATCTTTTTGATGATAATAATATGTACATGTAACTAAGGGCATTTATGTCTTTTCATTTTTACTTAGCCCTAGTACTATAAATAGAAAATGATGGAGGATTATGAGGGGGGAGACAAATATTTTTAGGTTGGCTACTCTTGGTGAGTTGTGTGGGTTTATCCCTTTATCTCTACATTGGATCTCTCTTGAATATCTTTTGGTAAGATTATTCATGTATGAGTTCAATTCTCTTCTTCCTTGAATTAATCATGTAATTGTTTGTTCAAATTAGAGTATTTCAAATTCATATTTATTGTCTCTAATTTACTTCAATTGTGGGATTATTCTTTCTTTCTTCTCTATCTTACCTTGATTTTCTTGATTATCTGTTGATTCTCTCTATCTTGTATCTCGTTTTACATCACAGAGCCTAGGTTTGTCGATCTCATTGTACCAAAATGGGTCCAGTAGAGTATCACAAAATGGTATGGTGATCCAAATTGGTATCTTATCTTTCACTCTATTGTCCACAGATGGTGAATAGTAGGTCTAACTAAATCCGAGCAGCAGCCTCTACACCGGCCTCTCTAGTTGAGGAGCCAGCCGTAAGGGGGAGAGGACCAGTGAGGGGGAGAGGATGGAGAGGAAGGAGAGGAAGAGGACGAGCCACACCCGTCGGGGGTGGAGCTCAAGAATCTATTGGCCATGTTCATGAAAGGTTAGTATGCCCTCCCCCACCTCAGGGTCCTTTCGAGGAGAGGGAAGCAACAGAGGAGCAGAAAGTGGGGCTTGAGGTAGCGGCACCTGATGAGTTGCAACCTTACCTCATATGTCTGCTGAGGTTGTTCAACAGGTGTTAGTATTTCTGAGTAGGTTGGCAGGGACTGGAGCTACTCTTGCTGTACCGACTTTTTAGGCTCCGGTTGTTCACCATATTGTTGCTATGGTTTCAAGGATGGATGAGGCTTCAGGGACTGATATTTTTTCTCATTTGGTGTTTGGTTCTGTGATGACTGGTATGGAGCATGATCTGTTGACTATGAGTTTCTGAAAATGAAACAACCTACCTTATAGGATACTGAGTCTGAGTATGCTTTTGAGTTATCATTGATTGCTATGAGAGGTTGTACAAAATGGGCATTGTTCAGCAGTATGGAGTTGAGTTTGTGACTTTTTTATTGGAAAAGGATGCTACGTAATGGTGGAGGGCGTATGTTTAATGTCGATAACCGGTTTTACCTCTATTGACTTGGGAGCAGTTTCATGCCTTGTTCTTGGAGAAATATGTGCCACGGGTCTTCCCTGATCTTAAGAAGGATGAGTTTTTGGTTTTGGAGCAGGGTGACATGTCAGTTGCAGCCTATGAGGCCAAGTTTCATGCATTGTCTCGCTATGCTACTCAGTTGTTGACTTCTGATAAGGAGAGGATTCGACTGTATGTTAAGGGGTTGAACTATGATCTTCAGGTTTTGACTATTCATATGACTTCTATAGGGAAAGGGTTCAATGAAGTTGCAGATTATTTGAAGAAGTTGGAGGGGGGTTACGCAAGCGGGTCAGGACAAGATGTTAACCAATAAGTCCCACAATGTTGGGAATTTCAGTGGATCTTATTCTAAGGGCCACGGACAGCAGGCCTATTCAACCCTTCCTATTCAGTCAGCCTTGCCAGCCTCTACTGTGGTTCAAGCTAAGGTTTCTTCTTAGACACAGTGTAACACCCCGTACTCTCCCAACCCTACTTGACGACGTGAATAACGTTTACTTAGGTGTCGAGAGCCATAAGTATGTATTTGGTAATGTTAATGATGAGGAAATTTAAATTTGGCCTCGTACATGTGATTAGCCTTCGTAGGAGGTGTTTTGTGATTTTCGTGGAGCATTTGTGGGGTTCAAAATGAGGCTAAGAGGACCTCCAAACAAAGGATATTAAAGGTAAGAAGTAAGGTAAAGAATAGGACTTGAAGTATCTAACCAAACCCGCGAAGAAAAGTCGAAAAATGGACTTTTTTGAAAAAATAGGGTGGGGCGCTCCTAGGGGCATGCCAGGCCGCTCTGGGCTAAAATTTTTAGCCCACAGGAAGCAAGGTGGTGCGCCCAAGGGCGTGCCAGGCTGGTCTTGGCCACCTTTCAAAAGTTGGAAATTTTTCTAAGTCCCAAGGGTGCCCGGGGACATACCGGGTCGATTTTTGCCACGTTTCTTCTACAACCATGAGCATATACATGGAATAATTGAAGTATTATATTGGTGTGGCAAGAATACTCATGAACGAATTTGACATCAAAATGACAGTTTTACTCTTTTGGTCAAAATAGGCCATACGTGGCTAGAATCATTTGTTTTTCGGATTGAGGCTACGAATATAAATCCCGTGAGTGGGAATATCATCGTAACGTGTATGAAATGATTGAAACATGAGAAATTATTGATTATATTGGGTTAAGTGAATTGGGCTCAATAAAAGGCCCAAAATGAGAAAGAAGACATGGGCCAAAATGGGTCAAATGACCCATTCTTCCCTTGACCTTCTAGATATAGTATTTAATACTATAAAGAGTTGCTAAGGATGAGTGGGTGACACTATAAAATGGGCACAAAAATCAGATTTTATTTCATAGAGACATACATCACATTTTCTCATTTTCTAGAATTTTCAAGAGAACACCCTTTTGGGCTCTTCAAACCCTAAGCCAACTTTTAGAGCAAGATCATCATTTTTCAAGCTTGGGTAAGTGATTATTGTTATGGATTAATATATTATATGCATGGGAGAGTATGTAAATCATATTGGTTATGCTTGGAAGTATTGAACATGGTACCTTGTGTTTTTGTAAAAGATTTGTGATCCATGGGATTTCAGCTTGAAATATGACTTGTGACTTTGATGAAAGAGCATGGTATGGATAAAATATGAACATGTATGGTGTGATTTTGTTATTAAACTTTTTATTTTCATATAATTGTAAATTATGGGATTTTAGCCGATATGTGATATGAGGTGTATTAAGGTGACTTGATGGATTATTTGTGATGTGGTGTGAATGAGAAAGTGTAAAGGAGAAGTTTTGTGGTGAAATATTATTGATTATCATGTATTGGTCAATGTATGGAATATTGTGAGATTATTGGTATGATAATTTCATCAATGGTTTTGTCAAGGGGGAAATGACATGTTAAAGCCAAACATGTAACTCATTGTCGTTATATGCCATTGTAAGGTAGTTGGTGGTTAATGTAAATTCCGTTATGTACTTCTTTTGTAGAGTGAAACATAAAGACGGAGCGGGACTATTGTATGCACACTTAAAATTGTAGAATCGTATTGAGAATACAAGGTATGTAAGGTTACTCTTGCCGTATTTTTCTGCAGCATATAGTGAACACCTTGTTGTGGTACATACTCATTTCCAAAATGTTCTAAGGCATCTCGTTTCAGGTCATCATCTATTGTTAATCATATATATGTTACTCTCGGTCTAGTGTCGTTCATGGATCACATAATTATGAACATGGTTCCAAGTTCCAATAATGTTGTAACTACTAAAAGAACTGTTTCAAGGGAAGCGACGATGTAAGGAGAATCTATTCATTCTTAAGTCGGATATTCCTCATTCATTAGTTATTGTTATTCATGAGTTACATAATTATGGACATGTTCCAAAAGTCCCAATAATGTTGTGTTCTTAAACTTCCAATAATATTGTGGCTAAATATATATACGTTAATCTCTCATAACTGATTGTATCAATCTCTCATAAGAGGATGAATCTCTCATAACTGATTGTATCAATCTCTCATAAGAGGATGAATCTCTCATAACTGATTGTATTAATCTCTCATAAGAGGATGAATCAATCTCTTGCAAGTACATCTCTCAAAAGTAAGAAATAAAGTAATTCATATTTATTGGTGGTTAATGATTGAGTATGGGTGGTAGCTTTGGGGGCAAAATGCCTAGCTCAAGCCGATCCCGATATTATTAGATCAGGAGGTAGTCCTAGAGGCATAAGCCTAGCTCGGACCGATCCTGACAGGGGGCAGCTCTAGAGGTAATAACCTAGCTCGAGCCGAATCTGATATGTTGGTATGGGTGGCAGATCTAGAGGCATAAGCCTAGCTCGAGCTGATCTCAATATATATTGATTTATGGGTGGTAGCTCTAGAGGCAAAGGCCTAGCTCGAGCCGATCCCAACATAACGTTATGTTATGTTAAGACCCACTGATCAGTCGGGGCCCGGGTATAAGCGATGAGGAATAAGATATAAAGCGAATAAAATAATCTATGTAAGTTGCATGGTTCCACATATGCAGATCGATGGGTTATTAACATTGACTATCCTATTACATTTTGGTTCTATTGACGTATTTATGAAAGTTTTATATGGCCTTACATACTCAGTACATTCTCTATACTTACCCCTCCTGGGGGCTTACCTTACTTGCTGCAGGCGCATGTACTAGTAGACCTCCACTGTAGGTTGCGGATCTCTTCAGACTTTTGGTGAGCTCCAGTTGGTTCGGGGCTTTCTGAGTTGCTATGTACATTTATTTTGGTATTGTATATGAGTATAGAGCGGGGTGTTGTCCCGACTCTAGGATTGTCATAGTCATGTATCTGTAGAGGCTTTGTAGACTTATGTGGGAATAGAATATAAGATATGAATGTTCATTTTGACTTGATGGTCCTAACGGCCAAGTCTCTTATGTATATATCTAATGCTCCATGATTTCCGCACTTAGCATCTTATGTCTTTACGAGGTGTTGATGATTTTTATGGTATGCATATGATTGGGCATGAGTAAATATTGGTTCTCTCGGGCCTTATCGGCTTAGGGTGCCAGTCCGTCCCGAATGAGATTCGAGTCGTGACATACAGGTTGCTAGGGGCCAATGGGTTTCTTGCTCTTCTGCCAGTCGTCCTTCTCTTGAGCATGGATGTTACTACTGTTGTTGGTCATTTTAAGAGAGAGTGTCCCTTGAGGAAGGCAAATGGCCAGGCACAGCAACAGACTCGGGCTAAAGTTCCACTAGGTAGAAGTGGAGGAGGTAACAACAGGGCTCGTCCACAGGGTTTATGGGGAAATCATACAGGGGGTCGGGGTGGTAGAGGAAACGATGGTGCTGGGGAAGGAGCACAACCGAGAAGGGAGTTAGCTCAGATTGATGGTTGGTCTCACTGTTATGTAATTCTAGGAAAGACTAATGCCGAGGCTTCTGATGCTGTGATCACAGGTACTATTTATTCTTAATGATCGGATGACTTCTATCTTGTTTGATCTGGGCTCTACTTATTCTTACATATCTGTTAAGTTTGTGATGGGTATGACTCTAGTTTGTGATATACTTGATCACCATGTTTATGTGTCTACTCCGGTTGGTGAGTCTGTGGTAGTAACCAATGTTTTTCGTGCTTGTTCTGTGTTATTTATGGGTTTTCAGACTTGGGTAGACTTGATTATTCTAGATATTTTAGACTTTGATATAATTTTGGGTATGACCTGGTTATCTCCATATCACACTGTTTTAAACTGTAATACTAAGACAGTGACTCTAGCGATGCTGAGATTGGATAAACCAGAGTGGGGAGGGGGAGTGTATAAGGCCAAGTCAGTGAAAATTATATCATTTGTCCATGCCAGAAGGTTAGTGGGGAAGGGGTGCTTAGCGTTCCTAAGAAATCTTCGGGATGTAGATGTTGGGTCCCTCTCTCTCGAGTCAGTTTTGGTAGTTTCTGAGTTTCAGAAAGTGTTTCCTTCAGATTTATTGGGTATACCTCCGGATAGGGATATTGACTTTTGCATTGATTTAGAGACGGGCACTCGCCCTATATCCACTCCACCTTATCGAATGGGTCCAACAGAGTTGAGGGATCTCAAGACTTAGCTGCAGGAATTGCTTGACAAGGGTTTTATTAATCCAAGTGCTTCACCTTGGGGTGCTTCGGTCTTTTTTGTTAAGAAGAAGGATGGTAGCATGAGGATGTGCATTGATTGTAGGCAGCTGAATAAGGTCACTATCAGAAATAGATATCCCTTACATAGCATAAGTGACTTATTTTATCTATCACAGGGTGCATCAGTAGTTTCAAAGATTGATTTGTGGTCGAGTTATCATCAGTTGAAAATAAGATCGGAGGATATACCAAAGACAACTTTTAGAACTCGGTATGGCCATTATGAGTTTCTAGTGATGTCTTTCGGGTTTACTAATGCACCTGCAGCCTTCATGAGTTTGATGAATGGCATCTTTAAGTCATTTTTGGACTCTTTTGTTATTGTGTAGAGTAATGAAGAGCATACAGGCCATCCTCGCATAGTTTTTGGAATTCTAAGGGAGAAGAGGTTATTTGCTAAGTTCTCAAAGTGTGAATTCTGGTTGTCTTCAGTTACCTTCTTGGGGCATGTGGTTTCTGAAAAAAAGGTGATGATGGATCCCTCGAAGATTAGGCAGTAAAGAATTGGACTCGGCCTAGTTTAATGACTAAGGTAAGGAGTTTTTTGGGTCTTGCTAGTTATTACCGCAGGTTTGTCAAGAACTTTGCATTCATTGAAACGCACTTGACAAGGTTGACTCAGAAGGAAGTGCCATTTTTTTAGTCAAACCAATATGAGGAGAGCTTCCAAAAGCTCAAGACACTCTTGACTACAGCACGTATCCTTTCATTGCCGGTTGAAGGTAAGGACTTTATAGTGTTTTGTGATGCCTCACTTTTGGGCTTGGGTGCTATGTTGATGCAGGATAGGAGTGTCATTGCCTATTCTTTGAGGAAGTTGAAGCCTCATGAGAGAAATTACCTAACCCATGATTTAGAGTTGGCAACGGTGGTGTTTGCATTAAAGATTTGGAGACACTATTGTTAAAGTATCAAGTGTGAGGTCTTCACAAACCACCGTAGCTTGTAGCATGTGTTTACCCCAAGAGATTTGAATCTGAGGCAGAGGAGGTGGATGGAATTATTGAAGGACTATGACATAACTGTCACGACCCAATTTCAGAGTCATGATGGCACCTACTATGTCCCACCAGTAGATAAGACAAGCCTTAGCCCGAAACGACAAGTAATGGGCACAATGGTGGAAGGATACCAAAATTAATACAAATCATGTCCATAATACATGCACGAAAATATAGGGATAAATAAAAGAGGGAGAAGAACAAAATGAATTCCACGACCTGGTAAGGCCGGTACAGGAACTACAAGCAAAAGAATAAGAGTACTAGTAATATTTATATAAAAATAGTCTCAAAATAAAAGACTGTCCAAAAATAGGGGAAGGTGAGGGGATCAGCTCCGGCTCTGAAAGCTCACCTTATCTCCGAGACCTGTAGATAGCTGGCTAGAATATCAACGGCGGTGGCTAATACTCGGATCTGCACCAGAAACGATGCAAAAGTGTAATATGATTACCAAAACAACGGATACTCAGTAGGCATCATCGACTGACTAAGCTAAATCATAACAAAAGTATAATAAAATGCGAAGACGTAAAATAAGTCAAGGGAGAGGGGCAAACCTAAGAACATGCTCTGAGATAGGTAAATAAATAAAGAAACACGCGATGCCAAAATTAAAGTAGCTATTACAACCTAACTAGGCCCCCATAAGCCTAGAGGGTACAAACAAGAGAAGACTAATCCAAACGGACTTCCATAAACCCGATGGATGCAATCAAAGAATATACCATTACCATACTTATGAATCCCTTCCGAACCACAACTCACCGGACTCGAACTGGAACCATAATACCATGGAATAACCCATAGACGTTGGACTTAAACTGGATTTCCCTCCTCATAACTCACCACAAGTGCCGAACTCGAACCGATAATTTAGTGCCATAAATAAATAGAGTATGATGGACTTGAATCGGTCTTTAAAGGCCATAAATCAATAGAATATACCCGACTCGAATCGGTCTTTAAATGTCATAATTCAATAGAATGTGCCGGACTTGAATTGGTCTTTAAATACCATAAATCAATAGAATGTACCGGACTCGAATCGGTATTTAAGTGCCATAATTCAATAGAATGTGCCGGACTCTAACCGATCTTTAAATAAGCTCAAGATCATTAACCTATCCCCTTACTAGGTATATACTATGTAGTCTAAGGCTCGATATTAAGGATAATATTGCGAAAGAAGGCCTCCTAAGTCTACAAGGAGCTAAGAGCGATATCCGACCCCCAAAGCATTAATTACCTAAGGGAAGGGTAAATTGGTCGATTCTACCTCCGAAACGGCCTTCAAATCGGCCAAATAACCCAACTTTTAATAACTAAGCAACCAACCATAAATTCCAACCCAAAACTAGCATAATATCATACTAATATTATAATTAAGCTCAATCTATAATTAGGGTAAGCCTAGCCTACCTAGACGCCAAAGAAATCTCGATAAAGTCTGCTAAAGTGGAGCCTTTCCCTTCTGAGAAGCCTCCGCACGATGCCACGCTATCAAAATAACAATCTACTCATCAATACGAGAACAACAATACCCATATTGCATATGAATGCGTCGGGTCCAAAATCGAGTCGAAAATTCCATGTAGGGCACGCTTAGGGAATCACAAGTTTGAAATCGTCCCTCAATGCTCAAGGATCATTTACCCTCAATAATGGGTGAATTCCGAGCATCACAACACCCAAAATCAATCCACAAAGCTAGCTATGGTTTTGGGCTTAAATGGAGAATTTACCAAGAGATTAGACGAAACTTACAAAGATTTAGATGAGAAAAATGATGTTAACGAACTCTCCAAGTTCCCTTGAACACCCATGAATTGCCTCTTCTCTCCCACTATCTCTCTAGAGGTTTATGTTCTAATATTTAGAAAATATGGGAGAAAAATGGGTGAAAGGGGATTAAATACTCTGCAGGTGCCGCTTAAGCGGTCACCGCTAAAGCGGACAAGCCTCCTCTTAAGAAGACAGATAGGGCCAAGGCTCCAGCCACTAAAGCGGTGCCCAAGCCGCTAAAGCGGCTTTCGCTTAAGTGATTGCACCAGCTGAAGCAACATCAACACTTGGCAATATTTTACCAAGTTTCCAACGGGTCCTCGAAATTTGCTCGGAACCCCGTGAATGCAGACAAACTATGCTACTCTATCATATTCAACATTCCAAACTCAATGGAGCAATCACAATTTCTATCCGAGGTCATTTCGACAAAATGTGGGTTCCATACCCAAATGGCCGTTTTCATCACTTTCCACCCAATAGCCCAAAACGAGTCCGGAAGCCTCGGGATCAGGACCAAGGGTCCTCCTAGCCTAAAATCAATGTTCCGGAGCTGATGGAATTGTCAGAATTAGTATACAAGGTAGTTTACCTGGAGTTTAGGCCCGATAGCCAAATTTGAAAAGCGACGATTTCATAACAGAGAAATGGCTCTAAAAACCATACGAACTGCTCGGTAACTGAACTGTCAGTTCCGGCAAGGTATAAATGACTTAGGGCAGCTATGGGAAAGCTCTAATTGTCGAAATAATGTGGAAATGCAGAAAATGACCTGTAGGGTCATTACAATATCCACTACTAAAAAGACTTTCGTCCGCGAAAGTAAAGGGTAAAGATATACCTGAAGGCTCAAACAGGTGGGGATACTGGGTCCACATATCACTCTCGATATCCTAGGTAACCTCCTCAACTGGATGGTTCTTCTACTGGACCTTAACCACTAGAATTTCTCTGGAGCGCAACCACCTAACATCCCTGGCAAAAATAAGGACTGGCTCCTCTACGAACGCTAACTTCTCGTCCAACTGAACCAAGTCCCACCGAAGCACGTGATACTCATCTGGGATGTAACACGGCAACATAAAGACATGGAAAACTGGATGAACAGCTGAGAAATCTGGGGGCAAGGCCAATTCATAAGCTACCTCTCGAACTGTTCGAAGTATCTCGAATAGGCCAATATACCTGGGGCTGAACTTACCCTTCCTCCCAAACCTCATCACGCCTTTAATAGGCGATACTCAAAGGAAAACTCGATCACCAACCCCAAATCTTAAGGCTCAAAGTCTACAATCAACATAACTCTTCTTTCTACTCTGAGCTACCCTCAACCTATCCTAAATCACCCGCACTCTATCCAAGGACTCACGAAGCAAATCAGTGCCATAGGGGCTAATATCTGAAGTCTCTAACCAACCTATCAGAGATCGACAACACCTACCATATAATGCCTCAAATGGTGCCATCTCTGTCATGCCCCGAATCCCATCGAGACGTGATTGGCACCCGTAGCCGATAAGGCCCGAGAGAACCAACCTGTACTTATGTGCATTCGTATACATACCATCAGAAACACTCTTAACACATGAGGACTTATTATGATAACAACGAAAATTCATAGAACATATGACATATATAAATATACATATGTGAAACTTGGCCGTTGAGGCCATCAAAATAAGACTTCATGCGTCATCTTATATACATATACCCACATCCGTCTACAAAAGCCTCTAACAAGTGCATTGACCAAAATGAGCTAAAAGTTGGGACAAGTCCCCGCTTTATACGACATGTACAACACCAAAACATATGTACAACTGTGACCTGGAGAAAGCCCCGAACAACTGGAGCTCACCAAAAGCTGTAAATATCCTGTAACCTACTGTGGAGGTCTACTAGAACCTGCGCCTGCAGCAAGTAAGGTAAATTCCCCAAAGGGGTCAGTACGAAGAATGTACTGAGTATGTAAGGCTCATATAAAACTATACAACACATGAATATTTCAATGAACTCAAATACATATGAATAATCCAATGAATAAGTAACCATTCTGTATTTTGGGAACCATGTGTATTATTTTGATTGCTTCTTTCCTTCAATGCTTACTTGTCTTTACGTGTCACACTGTACCCGGGCCCCGACTGATCAGTGGGTCTTTACATAACATATCGTCATGTTGGGATCGGGTCGAGCTAGGCTTACGCCCCTAGACCTGCCACCCATAAATCAATGTATCGGGATCGGGTCGAGCTAGGCTTATGCCCCTAGACCTGCCACCCATAAATAAATACATCGGGATCGAGTCGAGCTAGGCTTATGCCCCTAGACTTGCCACCCATACTTGATCATTGACCACAAATGCGTTACTTTGTTCTTTACTTTAAGATTGGTACAATGAGGTTGATACAATGATAGTTATAATCTCACTTTGAACTTTGGAACATAACAGAGACATGAAGATAATCACTATTGGAACATTGGAACACAACTTTGTTGGACATTTGGAACCTTAGCACTGACTATGAGACAAGATTCTCCATTGTGCAATGAATAGGAAACATGTGACAATAACCATTGATAATCGGAAATAGGTTACCTTGGTACATCTCGGAATAGGACAAGTGTAACGTCGATGTGAACATTATATGCTACAGAAAGGTACGGACAAAGTAACCTTACATACCTTATCTTCCCAATACGTAACTACACTGATTCAGCTCCTTCCTTATGTGTTACTCTACAACACAAGTACATAATGGAGCAAACATTAATGGCTAGCTACATTATAAGTTCACAATACGGTAAGTAGGTGCTTAACGGAAAGTAGAAACTGTCCAACCTCCAAAACACATTGTGCATCACTCCCCCCTTCATTATACTACCAAATAACATTATTCCACAACATTACACTATAACTTACTTCTTTTGCAAAACAACAACAGCAAATCAGTCCACACACCACCAAAACAGTCCACAAACCAACATAACCATTACAAACCGGTAGGATTACCTACCTAGTTTACCCTTTACATTTCCACTCCAACGAAACTCCATATATTCACCCCATAAGGTCACCATACTGAATTCCACAGTAGGATACCAAAATCATTCCACAACAGTTCCAAAATTCAGATTAATATAACAAAAGAGTATTCTCTTTTCACTACAACAAACGTTCCATTTACCAACACATATAAACATTTCCATCAAGCCATACATAAAAGGAACGATTCAGGGGGGCAGAACAACACTTTAATATACTAGAATTTCATCATCATAACTTAATTTCTTCAACACCTTAAGCCCCTATACAAGTCCAAGCCACAAGGAAGACAAATTTATCAACACCAACACAAGTGGACTGCCAACTTAATTAAGGGACTGCCCTATACATTTTAAACACCACCAACATGTTTTACACAACCTATTATACATATATTACATTAATAAATAAGGGTAAACACTTACCAAGGCTTGCAAAATGGGAGATTAGTCCAAGAACCCTAAAGGAAAACTAGGGCGGCTGTTTTGGTTTAGAAAGGGGAGAGAGTGTTAATTAAAAGCTGCTGGGATTTTTGCAAGTGTAGTGAATGAAAAATAATGCTGAAATGATCCCTATATACACCCTTTTTGACCGCCTCTTTTTATCCATTCTTAGCCACATTTTTGGTCAAAAGTAGTCCAAGTAGGAGATGTACCTACTTGGCTAATTAATCTGCCCAAAACAGTCCAAGTAGGTGATGCACCTACTTGGTTTATTTCTAGTTGGACCATTTCAGTTTGGGCCTTGATTATATTTAGGTAGTGGGCTGGTCATCTTTCCCCTTTTAGGTACTTAGTTTGGGCCTCAATTGAGGCCATTAACATATGTCCCAATACAGCCCAATAGCTTAAGTAGATGACACACCTACTATCTCAATTAAGTCACGGAAGCACCTCGTTTTTGTTCTCCCCTTTTTCCAACGTCTTAATCCTTCTACCTTAATCCACCACTTAACTTTAACTTTACACTCAAGTATGTCCTTATTATCTCAAGTTTAAATACCTTTATCCATGTTAGGTTGATCGTATAAGTTTTGAAAATGTACGGGGTGTTACATCCTCCCCCCCTTAGGAACATTCGTCCTCGAATGGTAGTGTCATCTCTATTCAGCTTAAACAAGTTCAAGCTTAAGTTTAATCTTTATACTACCATATAACACTTATATATTTATATACTTACTTGTTATTTCTCCAATTCAGCATCTAAGGCTTCCACTTCGGTTTCAAATAATTGAGGATACTTAGATTTCATCATTTCCTCGGCTTCCCATGTGATCTCTTCTACCTGTTGATTTCTCCAAAGCACTTTTACGGAAGCTACCTCTTTATTTCTTAACTTATTAACTTGTCGGTCCAGAATAACAATAGGTATCTCTTCATAGGTAAGATCCTCCATAACTTGTACATCTTCAATGGGGGTAACATGAGATGGATCTCCTATGCATTTTCGAAGCATCGAAACATGAAATACTGGATGAACAGTGGAGAGTTCTTGGGGTAGTGCCAACTCATACGCAACTTGCCCAAATCTTCTAATAATTTCATATGGGCCTATATAACGTGGACTCAATTTTCCTTTCTTTCCGAATCGCATTACCCCTTTCATCGGTGACACTTTTAAAAATACCCAATCACCTATGGTGAATTTAAGTCCTCTTCTTCTAACATCAGCGTATGACTTGTGGCGACTTTGGGCTGTTTGTAACCGTTGTTGGATCACTTTAACTTTTTCCATTGCCTGATGAACAAGATCCGGCCCAAGTAAAGCAGTCTCACCTGCTTCAAACCACCCAATTGGTGATCTACATTTTCGTCCATACAATGCCTCATAAGGTGCCATTTTAATACTTGAATGATAACTATTGTTGTAAGCAAATTCAATAAGAGGCAAATGGTCATCCCAACTGCCTTGAAAATCTAACGTGCATGCTCGTAGCATATCTTCAAGTGTTTGAATGGTACGTTCTGCTTGTCCATCAGTCTGAGGATGGAAAGCCGTACTCAGATTCACCTGTGTGCCCAAACTCTACTGAAAAGATCTCCAAAAGTGCGCTGTGAACTGTGCTCCTCTGTCTGATATAATGGAAAGTGGAATACCATGCAACCGCACTATCTCTTTAACATATAATTTTGCATAATCCTCAGCTGTATAAGT
Organism: Capsicum rhomboideum; assembly: GCA_031232105.1. Classification (NCBI taxonomy): domain Eukaryota; kingdom Viridiplantae; phylum Streptophyta; class Magnoliopsida; order Solanales; family Solanaceae; genus Capsicum; species Capsicum rhomboideum. Next base: position 40,104,055 of record CP124716.1, read on the forward strand.
GGTCTTGACTGGTAGAAAATGTGCGGACTTGGTAAGCCTGTCAACTATAACCCATATAGAATCAAATTTCCGCAATGTACGAGGTAAACCTGTGATGAAGTCCATATTAATCATATCCCACTTCCAGACTGAAAGATTGATACATTGCATGTAACCTCCCAGTTTCTGATGCTCTATTTTCACTTGTTGACAATTCGGGCATTGAGCGACGAATTCCGCAATGTCCTTCTTCATATTTCCCCACCAATACACTGCTTTTAAATCATGATACATTTTAGTAGCACCCGGATGAATAGAATAGCGCAAATGATGCGCCTCCGTCATAATTCATTCCCGCAGTTCATCTACATCTGGAACGCATACTCTACCTTAGTATTGGAGCACCCCTTCCTGTGTTAGATCAAATGCCTTTGTCAAATTCTTTTCTATATTCTCTTTTAACTGCATTAACATGGGATCTGTAAGCTGCTTTTCTTTCACCTCAGCGATTAGCAAAGATGCAGCCGCATTTTGCACAATAACTCCTTCATCTGAGGATTCAAGAAGACGAACCCCCAAACTAGCTAATTGATGTAGATCTTTGATTATCTCTTTCTTTTCCATCAATTTACCACTAGTGCTTTCTATTGCCTTGCGGCTTAATGCATCAGCTACTACATTTGCTTTGCCTGGATGATAAAGAATATCAATGTCATAGTCTTTTAAAAGCTCTAGCCACCTTCGTTGCCTCAAATTGAGTTCCTTCTGCTTAAGATATATTGTAAACTTTTGTGATCCGTATAAATATCAACATGAACTCTATACAAATAATGACGCCATATCTTTAAAGCAAAAACCACCGCTGCTAATTCAAGATCATGTGTGGGGTAATTTTTCTCATGAGGTCGTAACAGTCGTGAAGCATATGCTATGACATTACCATGCTGCATCAATACACATCCGAGGCCAACCCCGGAAGTATCACAATACACTACATAACCTTCGATACCTTCGGTACCTTCGGGGAGTACTAAAACTGGTGTGGAGGTTAATTTATCTTTCAACTTTTGGAAGCTTTTCTCACACGCATCGTTCCACTAAAATTTAACTTCCTTATGTGTAAGCTTTGTTAACAGTGCAGCAAGGGAGGAAAAACCTTCCAGAAATCTTCTGTAATAACCCGCCAATCCAAGAAAACTATGAATCTCTGTGGGTGTCGTAGGTCTTGGCCAATTTTTCACTGCCTCAATATTCTGTGTATCCACCTGTATCCCTTCATCTGATACAATGTGACCCAAGAATGCAACTGATTTTAACCAAAACTCACACTTAGAGAACTTTGCATATAACTTACGATCATGAAGAATCTGTAACACCTGTCGTAAGTGGATAGCATGGTCCTCTTTTGATCATGAATATCCAAGAATATCATCTATAAATACTATCACGAACACGTCTAAAAATGGCTTGAACACCCTATTCATCAGATCCATAAAAGCTGCTGGTGCATTTGTTAGCCCGAAGGACATAACCAAAAACTCATAATGACCGTACCGTGTTCGGAAAGCTGTCTTGGGTATATCTCTTTCTCTGACCTTTACTTGATGGTAACCCGACCTCAAGTCAATCTTTGAGAAACATTTAGCACCTTGTAATTGATCAAACAAATCATCAATTCTAGGAAGGAGATATTTGTTCTTAATTGTCACCTTATTCAATTGCCGATAGTCAATGCACATTCTCAATGTGCCATCTTTCTTCCGTACAAATAATACCGGTGTACCCCACGGTGACATACTCGGCCTAATGAAGCCTTTGTCTAGCAAATCTTTCAATTGCTCCTTCAATTCACGCAATTCTGCTGGAGCCATTCTATATGGAGGAATAGAAATAGGCTGAGTGCCTGGAATCACATCAATGCCAAATTCTATTTCCCACTCTGGGGGTAAGTCTGGAAGATCTTCTGGAAATACATCTAGAAATTCATTGACCACCGGAACCGACTGCGGAGTTAGTGGTTCCACTTCAGTATCTTTTACCCGTACTAAATGACATATGTATCCCTTAGCAATCATTTTCCTGGCTTTCAGATAGGAAATAAATCTTCCTCGTGGTGCCCCTACATCACCCTTCCATTTAAGAACATTCATTTGTAGGAAATGAAAATGTACCTTCTTGGCCCGGCAATCTACCATGGCATAACAAGAAGCCAACCAATCCATCCCCATTATTACATCAAAATCCACCATGTCCAATTCAATAAGGTCGGCCAATGTATCATGGCCACACACAGTTACCACACAATTTTGATATACTCTTTTTGCAATAATACATTCACCCACCGGTGTAGACACTTCAATTGATTTAATTAATAATTCTGGTGCCTTTGCAAATTTCGCCGCAATCAATGGAGTAATATAGGACAATGTAGAACCAGGGTCTATCAATGCATATACATTATATGAGAAGGAGCTGAATCAGTGTAGTTACGTATTGGGAAGATAAGGTATGTAAGGTTACTTTGTCCGTACCTTTCTGTAGCATATAATGTTCACATCGACGTTACACTTGTCCTATTCCGAGATGTACCAAGGTATCCTATTTCCGGTTATCAATGGTTATTGTCACATGTTTCCTATTCATTGCACAATGGAGAATCTTGTCTCATAGTCAGTGCTAAGGTTCCAAATGTCCAACAAAGTTGTGTTCCAATGTTCCAATAGTGATTATCTTCATGTCTCTGTTATGTTCCAAAGTTCAAAGTGAGATTATAACTATCATTGTATCAACCTCATTGTACCAATCTTAAAGTAAAGAACAAAGTAATGCATTTGTGGTCAATGATCAAGTATGGGTGGCAAGTCTAGGGGCATAAGCCTAGCTCGACTCGATCCCGATGTATTTATTTATGGGTGGCAGGTCTAGGGGCATAAGCCTAGCTCGACCCGATCCCGATACATTGATTTATGGGTGGCAGGTCTAGGGGCGTAAGCCTAGCTCGACCCGATCCCAACATGACGATATGTTATGTAAAGACCCACTGATCAGTCGGGGACTGGGTACAGTGTGACACATGTAAAGACAAGTAAGCATTGAAGGAAAGAAGCAATCAAAATAATACACATGGTTCCCAAAATACAGAATGGTTACTTATTCATTGGATTATTCATATGTATTTGAGTTCATTGAAATATTCATGTGTTGTATAGTTTTATATGAGCCTTACATACTCAGTACATTCTTCGTACTGACCCCTTTGGGGAATTTACCTTACTTGCTGCAGGCGCAGGTTCTAGTAGACCTCCACAGTAGGTTACATGATATTTACAGCTTTTGGTGAGCTCTAGTTGTTCGGGGCTTTCTCCAGATCACAGTTGTACATATGTTTTGGTGTTGTACATGTCGTATAAAGCGGGGACTTGTCCCGACTTTTAGCTCATTTTGGTCAATGCACTTATTAGAGGCTTTTGTAGACGGATGTGGGTATATGTATATAAGATGACGCATGAAGTCTTATTTTGATGGCCTCAACGGCCAAGTTTCACATATGTATATTTATATATGTCATATGTTCTATGAATTTTCATTGTTAGCATAATAAGTCCTCACGTGTTAAGAGTGTTTCTGATGGTATGTATACGAATGCACATAAGTACAGGTTGGTTCTCTCGGGCCTTATCGGCTACGGGTGCCAATCACGTCTCGATGGGATTCGGGGCATGACAATCTCAATGCTTGAATGATAGTTATTATTATAAGTTAACTCTGCCAAAGCTAAGTGCTACTCCCACTGACCTCCAAAGTCCATCACGCACGCGCGGAGCTTATCCTCAAGAACCTGAATGGTCCGCACCAACTGACCGTCGGTCTGAGGATGGAATGCGGTGCTAAGATCGACCGATTTACCCAACTCCTCTTGACAGGTCCTCCAGAAGCTAGAAGTAAACACTGAGCCTCTATCAGAAATAATGTATACAGGTACGCCATGAAGGCGAACTATCTCTCGAATGTAGATATGAGCTAACCTCTCGACACTGAAGGAGATCTGAATTGAGATAAAATGAGCCAACTTGGTTAACCGATCCACGATGACCCAAATACTGTCAAACCTATGCAAAGAATGAGGTAAACCGGTCACGAAGTCCGTAGTAATCCGTTCCCACTTCCACTCAAGAATGGGTAGCCTCTGAAGCAATCCAACTGGTTGTTGATGCTCGGCCTTTACCTGCTGACAACAAAGGCAACGAGCTACAAAGTTCGCAATATCTCTCTTCATGCCACTCCAACAGTAATGCTGCCTCAAATCTCTATACATCTTTTTTGTCCCAGGGTAAATAGAATATCTGGAGCTATGTGTCACGCCCCCAGGTCAGAAGGGGTGGACAAGGGTCCATATGAAATTATGCTATACAAATGACCTACACTAAGTGGATGAGCCACTATCCATAAGACAATTGCAAGAGTGGTACATAAAGGCCGTATTACTATAATGGACAATTGAAATTATGATTACATACTATAACTTTACATTGTCTATGAAGCCTCTAATAGAATTTGTTACTGTACAGCGGCAAATGATTGGGACAAGACCCGATATATGCAAGCCATAACTATAAATATGACTTAAAGGGTGCTAGATATCTATTACCTCCAGATGAGAGAAAAGCTCACCAACTACTCTGCTGAATTAAAACGAGTGCCTAATATAGAAGCCTGCTATCTGGTGTACCTAATCATATATATACAAAGATACGGCGCCCCTGAAAATAGGGACGTCAGCACATATACAACATGTACTGGTATGTAAAGCAGACTGTATAACAGGTAGACATATGAGGATGCTCAATGTATTGAATAACAAAATGAGCAATTATAGGCAGCGATATACTAGAAACTCTCCTCTAGCCTATAATCTATGAGCATACAAGTGACCTATACACAATATAAACCATAACTTATGTATTTGCCTTATTAACTCATCATGTAACATCTAATGAGTGATTCATCATTATGAAGCACCTAGTAATTTGCCTAGGTGATGTCCTATGCCTACTTTTGATTCAAATAATCATATGATGGCCTACCGAAGGTGATCTATGTCAAGTGTAAGGCATACGTCACCCAAATGCCCATTGCTATGATTTTATACATATAACTGTAATCGCGGTCTTATACAGGGTTCGCCCCTCCATGGGCTCACTATGAGGGTCTGCCCGCAGGCTATATGTGTCGTATATCGGCTCAAGTCAGGTGAACCAGTGCATGACATTTCAATTGACTCCAAATGCAAATGACGCCACAAGGGTGGGTACTCCACAATATTCAGGCTCACTATAATGGTCTGGTCTCGATCATGTGCACAGAATTACGTCGTGCGAGTGTTCCAAGTAAAACCTAATACCCTCCCTTCGATAAGGATCACATTTTGACATATAATGTCTTATATACAAATAAATTACAATAACGACAGTTTAGTCATTCAAGTAGAGCTTTCCCTATACAATTAACTTTTTAATAGTGTCTAGTTGTCTAAGAGCTAGTTCTTTATATCTATATTACCTTATGACTATGTCGCTAAGTGATCAAATATATTAGTGCGACTATACTATGACCAGTTATTCTAATTAATAGCATGAACTAGATATACCATGTGACTTTTAAGAATTTCTAATGAAGACGAACACAACCATGTATAGCTCTATAGATACTGGACTCGACAAAAGTAATATGAGTATTGTGACTTCAGCAAATGGATGTAGTGAGTGTGAAGACAAGTAATTTAAATGGAGAGGGTATATAGATGCCATGACCATTTATTCGCATTTACAAGATGTGAATGATATAATATGTGACTTGTAAGTAATTCAAGTAAAAACACTTATGGTCATGCGAAACATTATGAATACTTGACTCAAAGGAGTAACATGATAAGCGTATAAAGTGCGAAAATAAGAAAGTTTAAGTGAAACGAGCTTATAGATATTTTGATCATATTAGAAATGTAGTCATGTGTTTGACACATAGAAAGGGAAGACTTTATTCACATATATCGAGTAACCTATTGGACTTTTTTAGGAAGAACAAGTGACATATGGTCGTGCCTTAACGGTGGAGGAGGTTTTAGCTTTACATACCTTGGATGCCTCACTAGCTAACGGTAGGATCACGAATTCCAAACAACTCAACACTCCTAGGTGTCGTCTTTCGCAACCAACCAACCAATAACTTCAATCACTCAAACGGTGAGCAATCACTCCAACATAATCAACTACATATACAATACATAAATATATTCATCAATATTCCGAAGGTTCATCTAATAACTTATTTCAAATTTCTTCCCTTACGCTCAAAATTAATCAAATTTCTTAACAAATGTTCGATATTAAATCTGTCCTTACCAATAGAAATATTCAAAATTTCACTTTTATCACAACTCCATCTTTTTCCCCTTCCTTTCAAGAACCCTAATTATAAGATTCATTTCAAGAACTAGTACAAAATTCAATTCAAAAAGGTAATTACTATCTTCTCCTATATCCCAAATATATATATATATATATATATATCACAATAATATTCAACTGAAGGGTAAAGAAATTACTTAATTGAATTAATCCCCAATTTCTCGTGACGCCACTGAAGAAAGAAAACATATAATATCACTATTGCTACTCGCTTTTGACAGCAAAGGGAAAATTCCAAGCCAACTTTCCTTAATAATTGTTACAAAAAAAGTAAAGGAGAAGGAAAATGGTAAAAAATGGTAGAAGAAGAGAAGAAAGATTGAAGAAGAGAAGAAAGATTGAGGAATTGAGAGCAAGTACTAGCACTGTATGTTGTCTTGTTTTTTCCAAAAAGAAAATAATACACAAGTCTCCAATTTTTTAAATATTAATACCTTAGATCTTTCACCTCTTCCTAGTACTCAAGTTTATACCTTTTCCTACTTAATAAAAAATAAATTGGGCCCCACTAGTACACTTCACTTAATATGAAAGCCCCATATAATATACAAACATTATAATACTACTTAAAATATATACGCCACATAATTTTCATAGATTAAAATTTTATACTCGTTTAAAGTGTTAAAATAAATTTGGAATCTTTTTTTTCTCTCGAGGTGTGACACTATGAGCCTCTCGCAGTATCAATGAATCAAGTCTCCAACCCTCGGAGCACTGATGCAACCATCAAACCTCAATATACCCTATGGATCTAGGGTAGCCCGACTGGACTCACCCCTCGCCACCTAATCACGGATGTCACAAAGGCTACTATCCTCAAACTGGCGATTCCAAATCCGCTCAAATAAGGTAGACCTAGGCTCGACACTCGCAAGGATCCTCCTAGAGTCTGAAATATCAAGCCGAACCAATAAGTTGGCTAAGAACTGAACGTCCAAAGCCAACAGCCACTCTGAAACTGAAATAGAAGCCAAACTACCCATGCTCACCGCCTTCCGGCTCAAGGCATCCGCTACCATGTTCGCCTTACCCGGATGGTATAGGATAGAGATATCATAGTTCTTCAGCAACTCAATCCACCTACGCTGCCTAGAATTAAGCTCTCTCTGAGTCATAAGGTGCTGAAGACTATGATGGTCAGTGTAAATCTCACAATGAACACCATACAAGTAGTGCCTTTGAATATTAAGCACAAAAACCACAGTCACCAACTCCAAATCATGAGTGGGGTAGTTGTACTCGAGACTCTTAAGTTGCCTCAACGCATAAGCAATAACTTAGCCCTGTTGCATCAGAACATAATCCAAACCCACACCAGAAGCATCACAATAAACTGTAAACCCCTCGCCCTCAACATGAAGGGTCAATATCAGAGCTGAAGTCAGTAAGCTCTTGAGCTTCAGAAAGCTCAACTCACAATCCTCAGCCCACTGAAATAGAACTTCCTTCCTAGTCAGTCTGGTCATAGGCGATATAATAGAAGCAAAACCCTCAATAAATCATCGGTAGTAACCCGCCAAACCAATAAAGCTATGAACCTCAGTCGGAGATGTAGGTCTGGCCCAATTACGAATAGCCTTAATCTTTGCTGGATCCACCATAATCCCATCCTTAGACACCACGTGCCCTAGGAATGTAACAGAACCGAGCCAGAACTCACACTTTGAGAATTTGGCATAAAGCCCATGATCTCTCAAAGTCTAGAGCACAATCCTCAAATGCTGCTCGTGCTCCTCCCCACTCCTCGAATATACAAGAATGTCATCAATGAAAACAATAACAAAGGAGTCCAAATAAGGCCTGAAAACTCGATTCAGCAAATCCATAAACACTGCTGGGGAATTTGTCAACCCAAAATACATCACCACGAACTCATAATGGCTATACCGAGTCTTGAAGGCTGTCTTAGGGATATCCTCAGCCCGAATCCTCAACTGATGGTAATTCGATCTCAAGTCAATCTTAGAGAACACTACTGCACCCTGAATCTGGTCAAATAAATCATCAATGCGAGGCATAAGATACTTATTCTTTACTGTAACCTTATTCACCTGCCTATAGTCAATACACATACGCATAGAGCCATCTTTTTTCTTCACGAACAAGACAGGAGCACCCCAAGGTGATACACTAGGCCGAATGAAACCCTTAACCAAAAGATTCTGAAGCTGAGAATTCAACTCCTTAAGCTCTACAGGAGCCATGCGGTAAGGTGCCATAGAAATAGGCCGGGTGCCTGACTCAAGATCAATAGCAAACTCAATATCACGCTCAGGAGGAAGGTCAGGCAAGTCAGTAGGGAAAACATCGGCAAACTCATGGACAATAGGAACATAATCAAGTGAGGGACTCTTAGTACTAACATCACAAACATAAGCGAGATAAGACTCGCAACCCCTCGACACCAATCTCCTAGCCCAAACATAAGAAATAATCCCCGTCGGTGTACGACTAACAGAACCCTGCCACACAATAGGGGGTATGCCAGGCATGGCTAAGGTAACGGTCTTGGCGAAGCAATCCAAGACCACATGATAAGGGGATAACTAGTCCATGCCCAGAATCACATCAAAGTCCACCATATCTAATACAATAAGATCGGCCCGAGTATCAAACTCTCAAACGGTCACCATACTTGATCTATAAATCTGATCCACTACTAAAGAATCACCCACAGGAGTAGATACACATAATGGTACAAATAAAGGTTCCCAAGACATCTCTAACTGTGGTGCATAATAAGCAGAAATATAAGAGTAAGTGGATCTCAGATTAAACAAAGCAATAGTTGGCCGACGGCACACTAAAATCGTACCTTTAATAATAGCATCTGAAGACTCTGCCTCCGGTCTACCAGAAATAATATATAAATGACCTTGCTCGCCGCCTAGCAGGGCGTCTAACCTACCACCCATCCTATCTGCCTGAGAACCTCCTCGAGAACCATGGGGACTACCCCTGCAACCCTGAACACCACCTCTAGCTGGAGGCGGCACTGATCTGATTGGTTGAACACTCTGCGCTGCAGGCTAAAACATCTCATACTGGGGACACTCTCTGGAGAAATGGCCAAACACTCCACAAGTATAACAAGTCCCCAGAATACCACTCGGTCCAGAAGATTCGACTGATTCGAAATAGCCACCACGGCTAGAAGATCCAGAAGGTGCACTAATCAGAGATTGGCCACTGCTCTAGCCTTAAGAATCACTAAAATTGGACTGATCTCCGTCAGAAATCTGAAGTGTTGCCTGAACAGGCCTACTGGACTGACCCTGGTGCCGATATGATTGACTTGGAGGGTACCTATCCTGAGAACCTCCACCTCTGAACTGCCCCCTTGGACCTCGCAATGCATCTCCTCCATAGTCTGGGCATAATTAGAAATCTCAACAAAAGACCTACCAGCGGTAACCAGACTCTAAGTAGCTATACAAAGAGGAAGTCCCAATCCCCTAACATAACACCAAATCCTCTCATACTCGGTAGGCAAGATCACAGTAGTATGTCTGGCCAACTCATGAAATTATGCCTCATACTCGAGAACTATCATTGAACCCTGCTGTAAACCTGTGAACTGATCTCTCAAGCTCTCATGAAGACCGCGGGGCATATACTTCTCCAAGAAGACCTCGGAGAACTGAGCCTATGTCAAAGGGGGAAATCCAGCTGGTCTGGAATTAAAAATACCTCTCCACCAATGTCTAGCAGCCAAGTCCAACTGAAAAGTAGTGTAATCGACCCCATGAGCCTTAACTAGACCCAAATTATGGAGCCTAACCTCGCAAGCAGCCATGAACTTAAATGCATCCTCGCTTGGAGCCCTTGCAAACCTTAGAAGAGTCAATCTCAGAAATCTACCCAACATATTCTGCTCTTCAACAGACATAGCAGGTTGGAAACCACTGGCTACTCAACTACCAGTGCTGGGGGAACCTAAACGCTAGGTGTTGCAGCTATAAGTTGTGCCCCTACTCCGTACCATTCTAATATGCAGAATGTGCACCATCAGTTGGTGCACCACCAACTAATCCCAACAACTGGACCAAGGTATCTGAGTAACGATGAAGAAATAAACCCCGATGAAGCCTAGGCTTCCCCCTGGCCCACCAATGGCTAGGTGGCTGAACATGTGGAGCAACCTCTGCCTCGGGAGAAATATTTGGATCTGGCAAAGGTTCTCTATTCGGCCCCTTAGCTGGGGTTGCAGCTCTACCCTAGCTGTGACCTCTGAGTCGGCCACGACCTCTAGCAGGTGCCTTAGCAGCGGGCTCGGGGTCACCTTTACCCGTCATCATAACTCACATCCTAGCCATCTGCGAAAGAGTGAAACAACATGAACCTTAGAAACCAACACAAACTCGATGCATGAAATGAATGAAGAAAGTAAATTCATCCTAAGAATGTCGTATAGCCTCCCAAAGATAAGAAACGACCATCATCATTTTGATCTGCGGGACTCTACTAGACACTTGCTCTTGTTCCAACAATACTTGTGAACCTAGGCGCTCTGATACCAATTTGTCATGACCTAATTTCAGAGTCATGATGGTACCTACTATGTCCCACTGATGCGCCATGGTAACATGACACTTTTGATGCTTAAACCAAGGGAAATATGTAATAACTTGGGTGTATTTTGTTGGTATGATGTGGTTTCTGTCCTACTTTGCAGGAAAACATGTTTTTGAAGGCAATATGATCAAAAAGGAAGAATCAAGCCCGAGAATGAAGTGTCTGAGGATGAAAGAACAAGAATCTGCACCGGAGTGGGAGTCAAGACACCACTCACATGCTGTGAGTGCCACTCACGTGATGTGAGTGGTGACGTGGGTCCACTCCCAGTGTGAAAAAAGTGTCTGATTTCCACGCTAGGCATCCACATGGCGTGGGTCCACCTACGTGACGTGAAAAGGTGGCGTGATTTAACTTCTAAAGACGTCTAATTGAGCTTGATTTCGACGACACTCACCTACGTGGCGTGACTTGGTTCCACGACACCAAGTCATGACACCGTGAAAGTTGCAGACTCTGTTCTCCTATTTTGCTTAGGATAGGATTAGCTTTGTATCTATAAATACCCCTGTATAGTCCTATGTGCAGGAGGGATTCATTACATTGTTTTGAGAGATATTTTATATTATTTTGGAGTCCAAAAACATATTCTTGGTTTTGTAGTTACAAACCCTAATTCGAGTTTTATTGATAATTGAGATTTGAGTTTTTCTTTATTGTTGTGAGATCATAATTATGTTTTCATCTCTGAATTCTTCTTGTGTTCTTACAATTATGAGTAGTTAAACTCATCAACTAGGGTTGTGTGAACCATGAGGAATTAACGAAACCGGGTAAGTGCACAGCAACTCTGAACCACTGTGAATGCATGTATTGTTATGTCCTTCGTTGTGATTGCTTTTCTAACGGTTGCAAACGTTAGAAACTCGACTATATTCTAGACTTGCTTGAGAGAGAGGTAGAGATTGGGAAAAGGAGATAACAACAGAGATTTGAAGCTATCAACCTTCATCTAATAACTTGAGCCTTAGCGGGAATGGTTATCTGAGATCCAGGACAAGGGTTAGCAGGGCGACACTCGAAAATCGAGAGGAGAAGAGTGAAATTCGTTTAACCAAGGTCGAGAGACGTTTAGACGAACATATCTTGTCAGATTTTGCATGCCACATAGCGTGACGGTTTTATTAGCACGCATAATCGGTGAAGTTAAGGAATCATTGGGGATCACAGTCCTAGTGTATTTTTCACATTCTCTACAAACTCGATACAACCAACAATCGTTATTATTACTATTCATTCGTAAAACCCCCCTGTTTTACTTACTTTCCAATTATTCCATCTAGTATTCTAAACAAACTTCTACCTATTCCCTGTGGGATCGACCCCAACCTAGTTGGGTTCTATATTTGACAGCGATCGCTTTATACTTCTTAGGAGGCATATTTTGGGCGACATCACCCACCAGTAGGTAAGCCAAGCCTTAGCCCAAAACGACAAGTAATGGGCGCAATGGCGGAAGGATACTAAAAGTAATACAAATCATGCCCATAATACATGCACGAAAATATAGGGCTAAATAAAATAGGTAGAAGAAAAAAATGAATCCCACGATCTGGTAAGGCCGATACAATATTCACTAGAAAAAGAATAAGAGTACTAGTAATATCGATATACAAATATTCTCAAAATGAAAGACTGTCCAAAAATAAGGGAAGGAGAGGGGATCAGCTCCGGCTCTGAAAGCTCACCCTATCTCCGAGACCTGTAGATAGCTGGTAGAATATCAAAGGCGATGGCTAGTACTCGAATCTGCACCATAAAAGATGCAGAAGTATAGTATGAGTGCCAAAACAACGGGTACTCAGTAGGCATTATCTGTCGACTGAGCTAAATCATAATAAAAGTATAATAAAATGAGAGAATGTAAAATAAGTCAAGGAAGAGGGGCGAACCTGAGAACATGCTCTGAGATAGGAAAATAAATAAAAAAGCACGCGATGCCGAAATTAAAGTAGCTATTACAACCTAACTAGGCCCCCATAAGCCTAGAGGGTACAAACAAGAGAAGACTAATCCAAACGGACCCCCATAAACCCGATGGATGCAATCAAGGAATATACCATTACCATACTTATGAATCCTTTCTGAACCACAACTCACTGGACTCGAACCGGTACCATAATACCATGGAATAACCCATTGACGCCAGACTTGAACTAGATTACCCTCCTCATAACTCTCCATAAGTGCCGGACTCGAACCGGTAATTTAGTGCCATAAATAGATAGAGTATGCCAGACTTGAACCGATCTTTAAAGGCCATAAATTAATAGAATGTGTCGGAATCAAATCGGTCTTTAAGTGCCATAATTCAATAGAATGTGTCAGACTCAAACCGATCTTTAAATACCATAAATCAATAGAATGTGCCGGATTCAAATCGGTCTTCAAATAAGCTCAAGGTCATTAACCTAGCCCCGTACTAGGTATATACTATGTAGTATAAGGCTCGATATTAAGTATAATGTTGTGAAAGAAGTCCTCCTGAGTCTACAAGGAGCTAAGAGCGATATCCCAACCCCAAAGCATCAATTTACCTAAGAGAAGGGTAAATGGGTTGATTCTACCTCCGAAACGACCTTCAAATCGGCCAACTAATCCAACTTTTAATAATTAAGCAAGCAACCGTAAATTCCAACCCAAAACTAGTGTAATATCATACTAATACCATAATTAGGCTTAATCTATAAGTAGGGTAAGCCTAGCTTAACTGGACACCGAAGAAAGCTCGATAAAGTCAGCTAAAGTGGAGCCTTTTCCTTTCGAGAAGCCTCCGCACAATGCCACGCTATCAAAATAGCAATCTACTTATCAATACGAGAACAATAATACCCATATTGCATATGAATGCATTGGCTCCAAAATCAAGTCGAAAATCCCATATGGGGCCTGCTTACAGAATCACAAGTTTGAAATTGTCAAAACGTCCCTCAAATCTCAAGGATCATTTACCCTCAATAATGGGTGATTTCCGAGCATTACAACACCCAAAATCAATCCACAAAGCTAGCTAAGGTTTTGGGCTTAAACGGAGAATTTACCAAGAAATTAGACGAAACTCACAAATATTTAGACGAGGAAAATGATGTTAACAAACTCTCCAAGATCCCTTGAACACCCACAAATCACCTCTTCTCTCCCACTATCTCTCTAGAGGTTTTATCCTCTAACGCTTAGAAAAAATGAGAGAAAAATGGGTGAAAGGGGATTAAATGCTCTACAGGTGCCGCTTAAGCGGCCATTTAACCGCTTAAGCAGTCACTGCTAAAGGGGATAGGCTGGGACAAGGCTCCAGTCACTAAACCGGTGCCCAAGCAGCTTCTGCTTAAGCGGTTGCATCAGTTGAAGCAACATCAGCACTTAGCAATATTTTGCCAAGTTTCTAACGGGTCCTCGGTATTAGCTTAAAACCCCGTGAATGCAAATGAACTATGCTACCATATCAAATTTGAAATTTCGGACTCAATGGCACAATTAAAATTTCTATTCGAGGTCATTTTGATGAAATATGGGTCCTACACCCAAATGACCGTTTTCATCACTTTTCACCTAATAGCCCAAAATGAGTACGGAAGCCTCGGGACCCGGACCAAGAGTCCCTCTAGCCTAAAATCAATGTTTTGGAGCTGATGGAATTGTCAGAATTGGAATACGAGGTCCTTTACCTAGATTTTAAGCCTGGTAGCCAAATTTGAAAAGCTACAATTTCAAAACAGGGAAATAGCTCTAAAAACTATATGAACTGCCCGGTAACCCAACTGTCAGTTCCAACAAGTCATAAATGACTTGGGCCAGCTACGAGAAAGCTTTAAAAGTCAAAATAATGTGGAAATACAGAAAATGACCTGGAGGGTCATTACAGTAACCATTCAGTATCATCCTGGTAAGGCCAATGTGGTGGCAGACACATTGAGCCGAAAAGCTTTAAGTATGGGTAATTTTTCATTCTTGAGAGTGTCTAGGCGACCGTTAGCTAGAGAGTTTCAAACTCTAGCATCCTTAAGCATGCAATTTGGGTCTTAGACAGGGGTGGTATGTTGGCTAGTGTTGCATGTGGTAAAGTCGACATTTGTGGAACGGATCAAGGCCAAGCAATTCGAGGACAAGAAGTTGAATGCACTCCAAAACAAGATGATGTATGGAGAGGTGGCGGATGCCACTTTCGATGCGGGTGGGGTGTTATGGTTTAAGAAAGATTATGTGTTCTTCGGGTTGGTGATTTGATTCGTGATGTACTTTTAGAGGCCTATGGTTCACGTTATTCTATTCATCCTAGAATGACTAAGATGTATCGTAACTTGAGGAAACTTTATTGGTGGCCCGGGATCAAGAGGGGCATAGTAGATTATGTAGCCAAGTATCTCAATTGTCAGCAGGTGAAGTATGAACACCAGAAGCCTGCGGGTTTACTTCAAAGGATGCCTATTCCTGAGTGGAAATAGGAGCATATTGCCAAGGAATTTGTGGTGGGTCTTCCTAAGACATTGGGAAAGTATGACTCTATTTGGGTGATAGTGGATCGACTGACAAAATCAACATACTTTTTGTTGGTACGGGCGGACTACAGCTCTCAGCAATTAGCTAAAATCTACGTCAAGAAGATTGTCAGACTTCAATGGGTGCCACTTACTATCATTTCTGATAGGGATACAAAGTACACTTCTAAATTTTGGTATAGGTTGCATGATGAGTTGGGCACCAGGCTCACTTTTAGCACAACGTTTCATCCTCAAACTGATGGGCAGTCAGAGAGGACGATTCAGATGCTAGAGGGCACGTTGAGGGCCTTTGTGATTGATTTTGGTGGTCATTGGGACCAGTTCCTTCCGTTGTGTGAGTTTTCATACAACAATAGTTATCACTCCAACA
Source organism: Capsicum rhomboideum (assembly GCA_031232105.1). Taxonomy (NCBI): domain Eukaryota; kingdom Viridiplantae; phylum Streptophyta; class Magnoliopsida; order Solanales; family Solanaceae; genus Capsicum; species Capsicum rhomboideum. The sequence goes on from CP124716.1 coordinate 40,119,948, forward strand.
TTGATATGGCATCATTTGAGGCACTTTATGGAAGGAAGTGTAGGTCACGTATTGGGTGGTTTGAGGCGGAAAATGTCAAGCCTTTGGGCACAAACTTAGTAAAGGAGGCTCAAGAAAAGGTAAGGTTCATTCAAACCAAGTTGTTGATTTCTCAAAGCAGACAGAAGGAGTATGCAGACTGCAAGGTAAGAAACATGGACTTCAAGGTTGGGGAGCAGGTTTTTGCTTAAAGTGTCTCCCATGAAGGGGGTCACGTGATTTGGTAAGAAGGGCAAGCTCAGCCCTCGGTACACTACAAAACAAGACATATATTGCTAAAAAATTCATTGTAGCTAAATATGAAATTTTTCGTGGCTAAACACTTTAGCTACAATATTGTTTTCCATAACATTCATGGCAAGATGTAGGTTGGGTAAAAGTTAGGTACAGACTTTACATGGTCCGTGACTAAGGACTTATACTTATTGCTACGAAAAAAATTGTGTTGTAGCAGCAATTGCGAAAAGTTTCAGCCACAAAAATTATACTTATAGCAAGTAATTTTTTCTTGTGCCACAAAAAATAAAATTTGTAGCTATTTTTATATTACAGCCACGAGGTGTTGTCTTGTAGCAACAATTTTAATTTATTTTCCATACAAATTAAATTCTTATGGTTATATCTATAGTTTAGTCTCGTGATAATAATACTCATATTTAGTTACGAATTAAAAAATTCATAGCTATGAATTAAAGTTTTTGCCACAAATATTTTCATGTTATAGCTAAGAATTCATACCTATAGCCATGAAATATATAGCGCCATAGCTAAATAAGTCTACATTTGCTATGGAAAGTGAATTTTTTTAGCCATATCCTTGATACGTGGCAATTATAGAGTTCATTTTTGACATGAAATATATAAATAATTATGGCAGAACATCTTAAATTGTGCAATAAATGCAATATATTAGAGAAAAGATTCAATAAGGTTCATCAATCTCATTCAAAATAGTGAAACATTATTTTACTCAAATACATCAATATATTCTTACAAGAGAAAAAATAATTATTCAGGTCTCCATCAATTTGATGTCATCACTCCTCCACAAGCTGCAATAGCAATTAAAAAAGCAACTAAGAAAATGATATAATGAAGTATTCGTTTAAAAAGTTAAAATTTATTTGCTAATCTAAAAGTTTCAAACACTAGGAGGAGCTTTTCTATCTTTTTGCCTCATAGATGGTTCATTTAAAAATTCAAATATCTTTTCCTCTTCAGTATCAGTTCAAGATTAGCCTTTGTACAACCTTTGCAGCATATATCCAATACCAAATATATCACAAACAAATGTAAAATCCTTCAGACAGGTGTAGCGAAATATGAAAGGACCAAATAGTGTATCACACTTTAGTCCGCAAGAAGAGAATAACAATATCTTGTTTTCTTTATAACAAAGTTCAGCCTGCACACATCTTGACCTATCCATCAGGTACCTAGGTAACTGTCCATTGAGACTTAAGCAGACCGAAAACAATTACATACCTAGTGTTTTTGTCTTTACTAGAATTTTAATCCTAGCTTCCCATGCCCTTACCCATTTCATTGACTAGTGACCAGTAGGTTACACCTTGGGTGCAAGTTGAGAGTAGAAATATTAGGAAGTTGGGCTTACTGCATCATTAAATTACTACTGCAATTGACTATAGAATTCTACACATGTGGTTTACTCCACCAATTTATCATCTTTTAACCTGTGAAAACGAGGAAAAACTTGAAGCAAGAGAATAGGTACACAAATGCAATTTTATTTTAATTATGTTAGCCATCTCATTCGTGACATTTCTGGCTTCTCAACATTGTCCATTAAGATCAAGATTAGGAAATGAATTAGCATGATAATGTCAAGCTAAAGTGTTGAATAGAACTTATGATGCATATAGTTCTAACAAATTATCTCTTCTTGCTTGGAAATAAAGTGTTCTGGTTTTCACATTTTGTTCCGGGCAATATTATATCCAATAATGTGAGAAGTCTACATAATATAATTAGATGTATCGTATGGAGTGGTCAATCACATAAACAACACCAAATGGTGCTAGTCAAGGAACAGAACGTTAGTCAAATAGAAAAGTATACCTTTGAGGTAATGTTTACATGAACACATATTCCAAGTCTTCCTCCTAAAGTTACATAATCAGTTGTACTGGAAAAACTTAAGGCAAATATGTAGATTAATCCAAAAAGGAACAAGTATATTATAATGAAAACTAAAGTTCATTGAACTAGAAAATTAAATAAATTGGTAATCAAATCCAAAAGGATTTTTTACATATATTTTTATTCTCTATCTAGGTGGAGATAAGAAAGATAACATGTAACTGAACCTGCTATGCCGACTTGTCCACAAATAAGGCAACTTCTCCAATAACTACAATGTTACCTATTTGTACTACAGATCATAAGAACCATCTCAAAACAAAGAATTTCTTTGGAACTTTAGAAGTAGGGATGTACCTGAACTAAATTATCTATCTTTGTTTGTTCTCCAACTACTGTATTGTAACACCCCGTGTTTCAACGTCCCTTATTGTGCCTTATAGAGCCTAGTTCTGGGTCGTGACATGTATCCTTCCAATTGCATGGACCAGAACAATGTGGCATTTATGTTTAAGTTCAGAAATATTAGGGCAGGTGACTTAATTGGAAAATACTTGAGATAACCGCAAAGAAGAATTCACAAACAATATCGATCCCACCTGCCCCTATCGATACATGTATTTGCACCTATTTTTACATGATTTTCTATTCTCGCTTTCTGGGTCTGCAGTGAAGGTCAAAAAATGAAAGACTAATAGGCTTGGAAGACTATAGGAGGTTGTGGCTCAGGATACGTCAAGTATATGAAAAGGCATTCAGGATAAGCTTATATAATTGATCTGCCATTAACTTCTTTTAAAAAAAAATCTTTTATAGATGGTTGATCGAGCATCAAACAATGAAAGGTAAATCTAAGTTTAACACAAGCAATGACCTATTAGCACAAATGATCATGGACCAAACTCATGAACATTTATTTTTTATTAGTGAATCAAGTTCATATAGCATGGTTTATATCTACATCAGTAATACCTTGGGGTCAGCTTCTAATTCTAAAATTTTGAAGGATTGAAAATACCAAAATGAGAAAGGACAACTTAGAAATAATATGAACATATATGTGATTCACCTAAAACTTTTCTAGACATCCCCTCATCACCATCAAGCCCTCAACCAAACACATCCACTTCTTCTACAGGTCATACACATTCGAATCCTCTTGAAATTAAGTCTACTACCAACAAAGGTATATACCTTCATGTGGACCTTTCCCATGTCTTCTCTTCATTACACATGCACTCCATATATCCATAATAATAACTAATTACACCAACCTCTCCCCTCCATCTTCTCCCAACCACTTAGCCCTTCTAATATCCAACGTAAGCTCACTTGAGCAAAATCCACAACCTTACCCAACCCCTCTTTTCAATCACTTTTGCTAGCTGCCTCGCTATACTCGGACACCACCAAACCCAAGACCATAAAATCCACCTTGTCTAAACCACAATGGCTCACTACCATTCATGAAAAGATGCGTATCTTGTCCTCCAACAATACTTGGCAACTTGTGCCCCCCGACATCCTCAAATGAACATAGGTGGATCACTATGGATCTTTAAGATGAAGTTAAAGGCCATCTATGAACATTATAAAGCTCACAAACAATACCAACTAGTCACATTCATTAATCAAACTTGCTGTATGTTCCCTTAGAAAGAAAATTTTATGATCAACCATTTCTCTATTATATGTATCAAGTCAATCTCTAGCTTTTTGTGATTCAAGCTCTATAGAATAGTACAATAAAAGTAAGAAACAAGTTTTTCCCTCCATCGAGCAATCAAACAAGAATATAACAAGTTTGATATCTAATATGCTCTCTTAGGCATTTCGTCAAATAATTGTAGGGCACAATCTGTGAATATGATATTCACATTAGTATATTGTGTAATAATACCAATGCACAACTTCTTCAACAAATCTATATCCTAATCACTACTCTATTACTACACCACATAAATTAGATTTCGTTTCTTCTATTGTGAACATGTAGGTCACAAACAAATGCACAATAAATAAATATGATTTAGTTCATTTGTGAAATAAAAATTCAAAATGCACTCAAGAAAGAGAAACAATTCGAATGCAATCAAACAAAATGCTAACCCGATATTATTCCAATGTCGTAGGTAAATAAAAAAGAAAGGGAAAAAAGAAGAGAAAGTTAAGTAAGAAGACAATACATTTTATAAGCGATTTCTGAAATGCTCGAGATTCAATTGAAGTGGAGGGGATTTGGACGAGATGGAAAAAATAAGGAAAGGGGGACGAACTTGAATGTTTAATTTTGAAAGGGAGATCGTAGATAGTAAGATTCTTTTTGGGAGATTTTGAAAGGGAAATTTGGGAGGGAAGATTTGACAAAAAATTTTAATCACAAATTTTTGCCCCAAAGTCATTCTTTATATGTTTAGAGTACTAGTAATTAAATGTCACAAATATAATTACTAGTAATATTTATGCATTCAATTTTTTTTTTCTAGAATTAAATATAAAGAGTGCTGAAATAACTTAAAAGAGATTTAAATTTTCAACATTAGGTATAAATATTGATAATTAACAAATAATAATAAGAAATTTAATATATTTAATAGTTGTATCAAATGTTGTTAATTTTACAATATTTTGCATTAAAAGTCTTTATTTTTATGATATTTTTTTATGAATATCGGGAAATAAAATACTTTTCGACATTTGTTTCAAATGTCACTAAATAATGTCATTGTATTTTAGTTTTTTTTGCAGCGTCACGTCTATGTCAATGGATAATTCTCATCATATAATTAAGAAATTCAATTGGCGATCATTTAAAAATACAAAAGAATGAATTTTAAATTTACAAGATGATATCTCCAGATTTAAAGTGCCAATTCCAATATATATTAAACTTTTTTTAATTTAAAATAATTTTCCATCTTAGATGAATTTATTATTTTGATTTGTTATTTTCTAATGAATTGTGTGGATTTGAGTTGAATTAGATATTTAGACATTGTTATCTATTTATTTAAATTATATTTAAAAAACTTACAATTGCAAATAAGATCCCATAAAATTAAATCGAATCAAACTGTATATGAGCATCTAATTATATCAATTAGATCGATTAAGATATTATTTTAATAATGAGGTACGAGTCAAATAACAATTCTTGAAGCACTTATTCATGATGAATCTTGAGTGAGCTTTTGTTTGAATTCATTTTAAGTAATCAATTAAATTTATTTATATATAATCTAACTCTAAATTTAAATTATATTTGAAACTTACATGTAAGACCGTGTAAAATTAAATCAAATAAACGAACAACACCAGATTGATGAAAATATTGTTCCGATCAAACAAGTTCGAGTTAATAATAATTATCAAAATACTTGTCAAGATAAGTTTGAGTAAAACTTAGTGCAATTTTGTACTTTAAATTTGATATAATTACTTAATAAAATTAAATTTATTAGATAGAACAACCTTGTGTTGAAATTATATTTATAACTTACAAATATGTCAGTAAATTGAATCGAATCGGGTGATAAACACCTATAATTACACTAAAATGTATTTGTATTATTTCAATAGAATAAGTTCGAGTCAAATAACAATTCTCAATGCACTTGATCTAGATAAAGCTTGAGTTTGGATTAGTGAACTTGATTTTATTAAATTTGATATAATTAATTAATCAAAGTTAATTATATATAATATAATCTTCTATCCATTTAATTATAGTTGAAACTTACAATTAATACCTTGTACAATTAAACCTAATAAAAAGATGAATACCTCTAATTACAATAATTCGATAAAGATATTGTTCGATAAAAGAGGTTAGAGTCATGAAACGGCATATACTATTAATTATTTCTCATATTGTGTATTTTATCATAAAATTTTGTCTATTTAATTTACTTTATGCATTTGTTTTATGAATGATAGATAATATTTAATTTGATGGGTATTACTTTTATGATGTTGTGTAAGAACATATTTATGCAAGAAATTATACCTATTCAAATGTATAAATTTCTCAGAAAGCATATATGTATATAGTTTTATAAATATTCATCAAACTATAAAAAGATTGTTACAACTTATTTATTGTAATTATATTATTATTAATTTTATAGTAACTTTAATTGTACGAAAAAAGTTATTTAAAGTGAGATTTCAATTGCTATAACATATTTCAACTCGCTATAAAAAACAATGATTAGTTATGAATTTTATCGCAATAATAAATCCATGGTTATATTATTTCGTCATGACAAATAATTGTAGCTAGTAATCCAATTATTGCCACTATCTTTTTATAACTTGAAGTAAAAATATTTATTTATAGTTTCAACATTTTATTTCAAATATTTTATTGTGGTTAAAAGGTCACTATTGCTACAATAAATTTCAATTGGTGGCAAAAATTAGTAATTAGCTACGAAATTTTATTATATCCAAATACTTGTGGCTATATGATTTAACTATTGCCATAATATTTTTATAATTTGAAGCAAAAAAATATGAATTTTAGCTACACCATTTTGTCTCAAACAATTTATCGTGGCTCAAAGATTACTATTGCTACAAAAGTTTCAATTTGTGGCTTAAATTAGTAACTTGCTACAAAATTTTGTTATAGAAAAAAATATGTGGCTATTTCATTTAACTATTGCCACAAATTTTTATAACTCGAAGCAAAATATTTATTTAGCTACAATATTTTGTTTCAAATAATTTATTGTGCCTAAAAGCTTACTATTGCTACAACAACTTTTATCACGTGGCAAAAACTTATGATCAGCTATAAAATTTTATCCTAACAATAAAGTTGTAGCTATTTAAGTAATTATTGCCATGATACTTAATAATAATAGCAAAAATAAAGAATTAGCTTTGTCAATTTAATTTCTGTGGCTAAGAAATTTTACGAATTAGTGGATAACTACAAAATTTGAAATTTTATGGTTGTTACTAGGTTATTGCCACGAATTTTGAATTCATAGCTTAGATTTCGTAGCTATAGATATATTTTGTTGTAGTGGTATATCGGTCCCTTCGAGATTCTTGAGGATATAGGTCCGGTTGCATACAGGTTAGCCTTATCGCTGAGTTTGTCAGGAGTCCATCCGGTATTTCAAGTTTCTATGCAGAAAAGGTATCATGGGGATGGAGACTATATCATTAAGTAAGATTCAGTGCTTTTAGATAAGGATTTAACTGTAATGTCCCTCCAGGTCATTTTCTCAATTTTCATACCTTCCGGAGTTTCGAGCCTTTCCACAATGGCTACATGTCATTTATGACTTGCCGAAACTGTCGGTTCAGTTATCAGAAAGTTCGTTTGGATTTTAGGCTCATTTTTCTGTTTTGGAGCTTTCGCTGTTAAGAAATTGGTCTCTGACCAAAACTCCTAGTAGACGATCTCATGGAAATTCTGATAGTGCCATCAGCTCCGAAACATTGATTTTAGGCTAGAGGGACCCTTGGTTCAGGTTCCAAGGCTTCTGGACTCATTTTGGGCTATTGGTTAGAAATTGGTTAAAATGGAACTATAGGTGTGAGACCCATTTTTATTGAAATGATCTCGGATGAAAGTTTTGATGGTTCCTTTGAGTCCAGAATGTCGATTTTGGGTTAGTAGCATAGTTAGTTTGGGTCTCGAGCCTTTATATTTCATTTTAAGCGTTTAGGCGAAAATTAGTTAAAATAGCCTAAAGGGGTTTCGGGGGTTAATTTGTTGTAAAAAACCTTTATTTGTAAATCCAATGATTCCATTGGATTTTTAACATGTTTTATGATCAATTTGCACTATTGGTTTATGTTCATAGGGTTTCGGATGAGTTCCGAGGGTCAAAAACAAGTTTCGGAAGTTTCTGGTGCTGGTGTGGCCGCTTTAGCGGTCGTTGACCATTTGAACGACCGCTAAAGAGACTATTTGACCGCTTTAGCATTACTTGTACCCTCTTATCAGGCCGCTTTAGTGGTCAAAGTGCCGCTTTAGCAGCCATCACTGAGTATAAGACCCAAACCGAACCCATTTCGTATTTTTGACATTCTGGGAGCTAGGAAGCTCCATTTTAGGCAATTATCGATGCGTTGGTCTTGTATTATCATTGTCTATCTGATTTTATCTTCACTTATCCCATTTTCCAAGAATATAAACTCTTATCCCATTTTCCAAGAATATACATTTCGTTTTTCTTGATTTCCGACTAAAATTGAGATCTAAAAACCCTTTTTCCGCCATTATTGGAGCTTGGAGCATGGGGAAGTGTGGGGAATCATTCTTGAGGCTAAGTTAAGTTGTTTTAATGTCCCTTGATCATTCCCATTATTTTTTATCATAGAATTTCACTCTTTTTCTTGTTAATTCTTAGAGTTTTGGTCTTGGAAGTCCATAACTTTGGGGGCTGATTTGGGTCCCATTTGTTCTCAACTTTTGATCATACATTCCTTGTCCTTCGAGGGACCTCATGATGGATTCAATTTTGGAATTTCGTTAGCAGGCCCCATGGGCCCATTATTGACCCAATATTGGGTTCGGAGTATTATATTACAATATGGGTATCGTTGTACTCGTAATGACGTGTAGATGATTATTTTGATAGTGTGACATCGATTTGGAATCGTGGAGCAAGGATGGGCAAATTGTAGACGATTCAAGAATTATGGTTCAGCATCGAGGTAGGATTCGGTCTACTTTCCTCTATGAGATTGTGTATAGTATAGATTGCATGCAAGGTAGGGATTATAGGATATGATTATGACTAGTAAATCATGACTTAGCCTATTTAGGGAATTCGGGGTATAAGTGTGACCCGAACCTTAGCATAGATTACTTGTTATGGCCATAGAATCCTATTACCCTTGATTATAAGCATGATAACCATAGTTGATGATTAAGGATCCTTTAGTATAAGGTTTACCATTCGACTTAGTGAATTGGGTAGTATTTTTCCCTAATTAGATCCTTTAGTGACTTTACACCCTCATTTATCGTAGTTTCTCAGAGTTATGAGGCGTTATTATGTCGATGATGTATTATTGGGCTCGAGGCCATGGTTACGATGCCAGTTGGACTCCAGGTGAGTATTTTATTCCTAAAGGGACATGATTCTAGATTACAGACGCTTTGGCACTTATAGTAGTTTTGTTTGGATACTGGTGATGACATGCATACTTTTAGGCGCATTTATGCTCACTTAGGGGTACGATTCTAACTAAAACCTTGATTTTACTACTATTTCCAAAAAGGTATATATTCCCACTTTTCACTTTAAATATGTATTATTTTATAACGGAAATCGTACTACCTTATTTACTGGATTATGAGCTTTGGAACTAAAGATGAGGTTTTAGAACTTTAACCGAGGCTAATTTCGGTCCATTATTTATCCACTCATTTTACCACTACTATTTACTTCGGTCGAGGGATATTTCGACCCTTTGTACATGATTATGATGATTTAGTCCCAAGCATGATCTCGAGCAATGGATTTATGGATTTACATCCTTTTAGTCGCAGTTCGAGTCCGTGCACTTATTATATATATATATATTCGGTACTAGATAGACTAGATGGATTATGATGGTTATTGGAAGTGCTGGATCTGGACCAGGCAGTGTATATCCTAGAGCCGTCATGCCGAAAAAGCTTGGTTGCCGTAGGTCCTACCTTTGCGAGCTAGGTGAGCTGGAGGAGGTGTATACACTTGGTATGGTATGGTTTGAGATTGCGAAACCAGTTCGAGTCTGGTGTCCCCGATATGGTTATGGCATTTCAGTTTATGTTGCATTCATCCATTCATATGCATTGCCTATCACCAGTATAGTTGTTTGGTGCTTGTATCTATCGGTCTTATGGGGGGTTGTATAGGTACGGGCTATAGTTGTTGTTTGCTGAGTGTTTCTGTGAACCTTTCGGGCTTATGGGGGTTCGGTTAGGTACTTGTTTGCCCGGACTATCCGATTACTTTATTATTGGTTATTATGGATATTTCGTGGCAGGGTGGTTGTGGATTGGTACCTGAGTTGAAGGTACATTTTTGATTCCTTTACTCTTGCGGTGAGTTACATTATAGTTTGGTTATCTCATATTTAGTCATGCCTGGTTAGGGATCCTGGTTATGCTCGAGTTAACTTCTCTACTTGATTATGGGCCTTGAGATGTTAGGGTGATTCCCTCAGGTTGTTACCACTGAGCTAGTCCTATATTTATCTATCTATCTATCTATATATATATATATATATATATATATAAATGGTGTTACCGCATATCCCTCTTTTCTTTGCCTATTCATATCGTGTATGTATTCTTTGGCATTGTATACTACAATATATCTTCCTTCCACTCTTCATTTGTGTATTAGCTAGTGATATACGGTATTTTACCTTAGGCCCTGGTTGTTGTCAGAATATGATAGTTGATCCTTATTGCTCCATTAACATTATTATGCTTAGTTCTTGGATAGTTGACCGTTGTTTATATTCATGCCTTACGTGTTATTTATTCTTGCATTATTTCTGGAGCTCAGTCGGCTATTGCCTACTGAGTACCACGTGTTTGGTATCATACTACACTTTTGCAGCCTGCAGGTTATAGTATGAGTTATCACCGTTGGTGTGTGTATCATGCGGAGCAGCTATATTCAGAAATTGAGGAGGAAGGAAATTCATTCGGTAAAGGTTCAATGGAAGCATCGTCTGGTTGAGGAAGCCACTTGGAAAACCAAGAAGGACATGCGGGACAAGTACCCTTAATTATTTGAGGATACAGGTACTCTCTTTTTCTTTTTGTTTAACCTATTTTACTCATTTGATTGTTCAGAGATGAATGATGGGAAAATTGGTATCTGTTTTAATGACCCTCTCTGTCGTTATGCATGAGTCCTACATTTAAAATTTCACGTCCAAATTCTTTACGGTTTGGAAGTTACAAAATTCAGGCTAGGCTAGTTTCCATCGAATTCGGAGCAAGGTGTGCTCTAGGAAATTTGGGAATGGTTTAGACTGGTTTGGTTGAAATTTTATTAATTTATTATTAGCTAAGATAATAAGGAACCCATAGGAATTTATGGAATCAAATTTGGGTAAGTAGAACTCTCAAAATTGATCTAAGCGTAAAAGACATTGTTTGAAATGTCCCAGATTCAAGGTGTGTTGCAGAAAGTGGGATTTTAGGGAGAAGATGAACGTTCTGTCCCGTCGATGCCGCTATAGTGGTCGGCACACCGCTATAGCAGTAAGCGCTATAGCGGAGAAATTCCCGCTATAACGGTAGTCAAAGGCGGTCAACGATCGCTATAGTGGTCGGTACCGCTATAGTGGTGAAAACCACATATTTATTAAAATATTTTTTCCAAAACAGTTTATTTTTTTAAAACTCATTTTGGGGAAAGGAAATGGCGATTTAGGGGGAAATACACAAAAAATTCTTCATTTGGCTTCATTAAGGTAAGGAATTCATCCCTATTAACTCGTATTTAATAATTCAGCCTTAGAATTGTTAATTCACGGATTTCGGGGAGGGTTTTAGGGATGATTTTGGTTAATTGCTGGTGCCAAGTGGAAAATTAAGGAATAAGTTAATGGGTTTTGTTTATTAACGGTTAATTTACCCTTGCATTTCGTTAATTCACTAATTTATCCATGGAATTGGTAGTTTTAGGTGAATTACTGTAGGAAAGCCCTAGAACGGGAAGGGAATGATCATGAACTTGACCTTAGGGATTGGGTGTGAGTTGTAAATCCCGACATGTTAAGGTCATTTCTTTAATTATGTATTTGTGTACATGTTCTAGACTATGAGCAAGCAGGAATTGAATGGAAAGGCAAAGCTCCGGCTTAAAAGGTTGTGCAAGCTTGATTCGAGGTAGGTGATGGTATTGTAGTTTAATCCAACTTGAATTATATATGCATGTTAACTGCTTTGTAGTGTGACTGGTTAATGCATGTTGTTTGGTGTGGTCAATGCAATGATTTTACTTGCTTATTTATTTGACCTACCTTATTTCAAAAATATGGAATGTTTCGGTATTTGGGACGTTCTCACGGGTTATTGGTGAAATAAGGTTGGTAGATACTTATGTCTGAAGTTTTACTACATGGACGTTATTTGTCCCCTGCAGGTCATGGCTAGAAGGTGGATGTATAACCCATAGCGTGTATGTACGAGGTTCAGGTGAGTTTGACGGTTCCATGAGTGAACCGGGGAAATATGTATTTATCTATATTTGATAATGGTATACGTGTCTTGACTTGACATGACTGTACTTGACTTAGTGACATTTGTTGATTGTTGTTTTTTAATCCTGAACTATCTTTTGGTGTTTATGTGCTAAGTGTATGATGTTTTTTAAGCATGGATTAGCTTGTTACACTACTATTTGGTTTAGTGTTCATATTTTCATCTTGGGTTGGCCATATGTCCCTACCAGTACACTATTGATTTCTTGTCTGCTGATACTACACTTGCATTTACTTTTGTAAGTGCAACACATATTCCAGCTGCTCCTACAAGACCTCACTTGTGATTCCAGCCGTTGTTTCTAGATTTCAGGGTGAGCAGCTTATCCGGCTACTATGAAATCTCTCTCTTAGCATAGTTCTCTAGTTTTGGACTTATGTTTATCTTAGTTTTGGGGTTGCATCCCCTTCTTGACATCTGTAGATGTTTTGGTATAGACGACTTTCGGTTCCTAGGGATGGTTTTTGTTAAGTACTGTATTTTTGCTTTTAGTTGTACTTGTTTTGGTTTAGATTTGACATTTACTTATTGAAAGATTAGTTTTGACTCCTGTGTTTGGGGTTAGATGGTTCTCCCACCAGGTGAGTAGTGTGGGTGCCACTCACGATGGGTTTGGGTCCTGACATTAACCCTATAGAAAATGTCTTGTGCGACCTTTTATATTCCCTTAAAGTGTATATTCTCAAATATATCAATCCTTTTCTCAACCCTTTTCCCCCAACACTTCAAAAAATTAAGTCGTTCAAGCAATTCTAGGGATTTCAAGAAAGGGTTTTCTCAAACTCTCTTTCAAGATTCATTCTTCTTCTCTTATGTAGTCTTCTAGGTATGTAAGATTGATACTTCTACATATTCATTTGAATTTCATTCTTCTCCAATTTAAATAACTCTCAAGATAAACTAGGGTTGTAGAAATTTCTATAATCTTTTCATTCAATAGAATTCTTCAAGAAAGTCCTCTGAGATGTCTTTGGGTAAACCCCCTATTTCATGATTTACTCTTATTCATGTCAATTTATGTGAACTTTATTCATGAACTTAAGAATTATGAATCTTTTGATGAATGAATTTATGTGATCTATGAACTTCTTGAACTTTAGAAAAATTGAATCTCTTATTATGAATCCCATGAATTTGATTTTCAGGAATTCCTAACTTGAGAATTTTCTATAATGATGAAACTTCCTTGATATTTGAGATGAACTTTTTGTTCTATTTTTTTCAATAAAAGGAGATAATTGTTCTTGCTTTAATTTAACATGATAATTTGAGTCTTTTCACTATTAGTTATGCTCAACAACAAGAGCACTTTAAAGTTATTCCATAATATCCATCATGCTATGAAACCTTTAACTGTGCTAAAATATTTTGAATCTTTCAAAATCTCCAATATGCCATGAAATCCCTTCATCATGAACTATGATATGATCCGAGTGACTTCTACTACTATGAAATTACTTTAAGAATGTATTCATGGACTTATGATATGACCTTTTTAATCTTAAGCTATGCTAAAAATTACATGTACATTCCAAAAACTCATTCTCCATAAAGTTATGAGAATATATATCTTAGGAACCATGACAACATGAATTATGATACTATCTTCTATGAGTCCTCAATAATATTAATGAATGATGTAACTTTCTATGAGCCTAGAATGGCTAATCTATAATCATGAGTCCAAAGTGGCTAACTCACATATATGATCCTAAAGTGGCTAACTCACAAACATAAGCCCAAAGTGGCTAACTTATGAATATGAGTAAGAAAAGACTAAACGGAACATTATGAGCTTAAGGGAGTTAGATGACTGAGAGAGAAGGCATAGGTTTAAATGACAAATGCTTGAAACTACGTTTGCCGACATTGGTCAGAGATTGTTCCGTAAGTCAAATGACTCTTTTCATGTGTCCCAAAATGGGCTTATTATGGATCCTTGCAATCATTTCATGTCATGTATGTCCTATGCCTGGCAAGATATAGGATGACTTAGCTGATTATGCCGAGATTAGATTCCATACACTCACATAGTGGTTTATATTATGTCGGCTCATCGCTTACTCCCATAATGAACTAAAAAAGGATTAATATACTTAGCTGTATTAGTTAAGAATCCAACTTATGTTCTTGTCTTATCCTGATCATCTTCATTTGGTTGTACATTTTGTAAATACATATATGTTTGTTATGTTCCTTCTTATTGTTTTACATAGCATACATTCCATGTATTGACATCTTTAGTACTTCATCATTTTATGATGTATCCTCGGGTATATAGATCAGCAAACAGGTGCATCGATAGGTTCTCTACATTCTCCTATTAGTGAGCCCTCCCTTCTACTTGGGGGATAGTCTAGACATGTTATTTACTTTTGTTCTTTTAGTGTTAAGGCATGTCGGGAGTCTTGTCTCGGTAGACATGGTTACTCAGTAGAGGCTTCATAGACTATGTCAAATATTAGTCATATATTGTTTCTCTTGACTTTAGTTTTCCTGACAAATCAACTTTATTGAAACATTATGCTATTTTTAATTAACATTGCCGAATTCTTTTTCTTTAAAGAAACATGTTTCTATCTCACTTTATTTTTCTGCTACATTTATGTATTTCAGTTGTACTCTTGTGATATGACAGATGGTTTGCTCGTGCTAATAATAGTATCGGGTGACTTTCACGTCCAAGGTCTTTCCTCAGGGCGTGACAGTTCTATTTGGGATTTTTGGAGTTGGTTTTTTCAACTGTCATAGTTATTTCTGAAGCAACTGACATTTCTCCTTTGCATTCATGAAGGAGGGAAGGCGTTGGTTATCGTGGATGCATAGAGGAGGCCGCATTCATGAAAGGGAGTTATTTGACATTTGGGGGCATCTTCATAGGAGTAGAGTCGTGGGGGCATCTCTAAGAAGCATGAGCTACTTATGACTCCAATGCTAGAGGTGGAGTTGTTTGACATTTGAGGCATCAACTTTATGGGTACCTTTGTGAGATCATATAGGCAAAAGTATATCCTGGTATTTAACGAATATGTATTTAAGTGGTGGAAGCCATTATGCTTTCGGACAATGAAGGAAAGAGTGTCTCAGCATTTCTGAAGCAAAAAATATTCTCAGGTTTGGCACTCCAAGAGTGATCATCAGTGATTGAAGGTTACACTTTTGTAACAAGTTGTTTAGTGAATTGTTAGCTAAGTACGGTGCCAAGCACAAAGTGGCTACTCCCTGTCATCCTCAGACTAGCAGATAAGTAGAGGTTTCCAATTGAGAGATTAAGACCATCCTATCAAAGACTATTAATGTCAACAGAATGGATCGACCTTAGAAGTTAGGTGAAACTCTTTGGGCCTATTAGACATCTTACAAGACTCCGATTAGGATGTCTCTATATCATCTTGTGTTTAGGAAGCCGTGACACTTTTCTGTCAAACATAAGCATAAGGTATTATGGGCTCTAAGAAGTTAAATATCAACTGGAGTGAGGCTTAAAACTTGCGGCTTAAACAATGAATGAGATTGATGAGTTTTAACTGGGATATGAAAGCTCGTATTTGTACAAGGAGAGGATGACTCACTACCATGTGTTTTGCAATTTTTCGAATTCAAACACTTAGAAAGTTTTTCAAATTCGGTTCTTGAGAGTCGCCACTTGATTAATTTAAAGGAAAATCAAGAAAACCTTTTCAAAAAATACTTAAAAGATCTAAAACAGAAAATATCTTTCAAGTTTAAGAAATTCTAGGTAAGCGGTTCCTATTAATACCTTAGGAAGGATTTTAAAGCACCTAAGATATCCGCTAACTCGCGGTTATCCGATCTATTTGAAAACAACTTTATTTGACTAACTTAGGAAAAGGAAGAAATTATTTGTTTGAAAACCAAGTGATAAAGGAAAAGATTTTACGCAAACATGATTTTGGAAACTTAATGGGGATTTAACTAAGTTAACTAAATTAGTCAGTAAAAATAACAATCAGAATATATGAAGGGATAAAGAAGTTGGGTTTAGGCTTCTAAAGCCCAAACCCCTAAATTGTCCAATCTTTGGACTATTGGGCTTGGCCCATCTCCGCGTCGTGTACCTGTCCTAAACTAGTTTTTTGGACCTTTGAGGCCCAAATGATGGCTTCACCTGTATTAAATTACAACTTAGGCTTTGAGGCCCATAAAATTGTGTTAAGACTTTTTAAGTCTCAAAAATATGGAAATCTCCGAACTGCAGCAGCATCTTTCCTCTTTTTCAACACTGTATAGCGTGTATATCGGCCCTTTGGGTTTGGACTTTGACTTTGACTTGAAGAGAAAGGAAGGATAGGCCTCATTGGCCCATAGAAGGAATACAATGGGAAAGAGTCCATTTGGGACTCGGACAAATTTCACATGCAAAGAAAAAGGATAAAGATTAGAGTTTTGTTCATAATAAAACTAACTAATTCGATCAAAATAAACTCAAAGCACAACTGATTAAAACTAGAGCTAATCTTGAACAAGTTCATGCTACACATGGGATTGCTTTTTCGTGCTTCAAGTAAAAAAAGACAAGGTTTGGTTCTCTTACTAATCCACGCTATTAATTCATGGTATTTCACAACTTAACGAGACCTTTTCAGAAATTTAAGAAGAAGAGGTACAGGGAAGGAACGAGAGAACAAAGTTGGGC
Source organism: Capsicum rhomboideum (assembly GCA_031232105.1). Taxonomy (NCBI): domain Eukaryota; kingdom Viridiplantae; phylum Streptophyta; class Magnoliopsida; order Solanales; family Solanaceae; genus Capsicum; species Capsicum rhomboideum. The sequence goes on from CP124716.1 coordinate 40,136,984, forward strand.
ATGTCAAGAAGGGGGAAAAGGGAAAGGGCAGACTAGAAACAAATAGAACAAAGAAAAGAAGAGGAAACAATCTGGAATAGAACAACAATTTGAGCAATATATATATATTTTTTATTTTTTTTTCAAAGTATTAAAGTGATAAAATAGACAATAGTTTAAGAAAATTTTAAGCATAGAAACAATGATACTTAATTTAGACTAAGAATCTTTATGTCACCAGAATGAAATGGCAAAGAGTCAAACTATTTCTATTTTTTTTCTTTTACTTTTTTATTTTTAGATCTCGATCAAGAACTTTCGGAGTTGAAAACATGTAAGCATATGCTTCAGTTCCAGTTCTAATTTTCCAAGAGGAAAGGAGTTATTCAAAGCGCATATCTCACGTAATCCACCAAATGATACATTCACAGAGTTCTATATATCATGTAGATGAACACAAATAATATGTTGATGCAAGATCTTAATCAAAAATGATCATAAGGAAATCCCGAGGTAGTGAACCTGAGGGAGAAATTGGAAAGAGATAGATGTGCTTGTGACTATGTCAAACTAATCTCGATCCGAGACCTCAAATCGAAACTTACAGGAACGATAACAGGCCCCAATGAAGGTGGGTCTTGTTCCTAGTTTCAAGTAAAAGGAAAAATGTTCTTATAACTTCAATAAAATGCACATATTCAAAGCTTGAAAACTTCCAATCATATCTACAACAGAAAACTGATTACAACTACCTGCTAGCCACCATGATTTTCATATAGCAGAAAAAACTATAGACAGACACACACTTGGGTCAAAAGAAACAAAACCAGATTTAAGTATCCTACGAAAACTTCAGTTTAGAAAAATCTCAAACTATACTAATTTGAATCTGATTTTAAACAAAGTCATGGCATAATTTCTCAAATAAATTTCAGGTGTGAAACAAAAATCTATTGTTGAGCTATATCAAAATCCCGAGAAGAACAACAGATGGTTTTATCTCTTTCCTAAACATTGATAACGAAACAACACACAAGCTTTATCATTCATCTCCTGTCTAGACGGAAGAATGTAGCAAACAAAACTGTAGCATCATTCAAATGGTTTTCAGAGAAGAAGACTAATGAAGTTCAGAATTTTAAGCTAATACAGTGAACTAGGAAAAACCAGGACAAGCAAGCACTTAAACAATATCATAAACCTAAGGCCTTCAAAGCCTTCTACAACACACAATCCCACCAACTATCATTACAAAAAATAGCTACTAATACGAAGAAGAAAAAAGAAGAACTAACTAAAGAGCTAAAAAAAAAGAAAGGTGCGTTTACCTATTTTGGAGCAGCAAATCGGGACTCGGACTTCGTCGGAATGTCTCTACCACCACCGAAAAACACCACTAGAAACTTTTAAACTAGGGAAATTCTTTCAAAATTTCCCTTTTTGCTCAAAACTCTTTAAAAGATTTTTAAGACTTGTGCTTAGGAGTTTTTCACTCTCCAAGACTTGTTTTTACCTCTTAACAGTGACTCTATATATAGAGGGGAAGAAGGGTCGATTTTCAGCTCTTGGACGATGTGGGAATAAAGAAATCGGGGGTAATTTGGGGATTTTTTATGAGGATTTTTGAATTCGAGGATAAGGGTGAGCTGGAATCAGTACGAAATCGTACTCCCATTCCTTGAATCGCAGAATTCATGCCACCTGGGTATTCTAGAAACTTCGGGTACAACCTATCACACGCAAATCACATGAGCTCATATCGATCAAGGGAGAGGGAAGAAATTGGGGACCGGGTTTGTCGTTTTGAGGAGATTTTCGATCGTTTGGCTGAGCTGGTGTACACTAGTGTTGTTCAGTGTTGTTGTTGACATTGTACGCTGCTGATATTGTCGGTGTTATGTTGTTGAAGAAGGGGTTATAAGGTGGTTGGGCCGGGTTAAGGTTTGGGCCGATTCTGGTGTGGGTTTGGTGAGTTAGGAATGGGTAGAAAATTAAAGGGAATGGGTTAGGATTAGGCCATTTAATAAATAGCCTAATTAGATTAGAATTTAGTCAATTTAGTTAAATTTTAGTCTAATTGAAAATCAATTGGCCAATTGCATTGCAATTATGGCCAAGTTGATTTCAATTAAGGTCCAATTTAATAAATCGGCTAAATTAAATCAAAGATTGAAACAAACTAATAACCGATTTAACTCTGAGCTTCTTGATTTAATAAAATCAAATAAATATTTCTCAACTAAAATATTTTTTAAGAGCAAATTATATATAAGTCAAGACTTTATCCATTTTGAATTAATTCCCAAGATAGTTCTTGATTAAAATCTAATTTTGATAAAATAATTGTTTAAGTGACTAAAATTATACGACCTCGTATACAAGAATACAAAATGTATAATTCACCACTTAAATGACACTTTTCACTCAAATAAATATTTTAGAAAGCGTTTATCCGGTTAAAACAAATACTTTAATTTTATTTAGAACCAAAGAAAACTCAGGATTAAATTCAGTTGTGGAGGGCAAAAATTAGGTGTCAACACCATGACAAAAAGATTCTGAAGTGAGAAATTAGTCTTGGGTATTTGGTGTTATTGTTCAACTTTTGTCTTCACCTATTTTCTAGGATGAAATCTAAGTGGTTTGAACTGTTCAAGGTCACGTAGGTGTTCTGTTATAGTGCAATGAACTTGAGTACCTAGATTGGAAAAGATTTAAGGTCAATGGCCAACATATCAATAAATACTTGGGAGCACAGGATGAAATGAAATGGATAGAGACGGTGTACCTCAATAAAGTATGAGTAATTTAGGTAACTGTATCATGTTGTGACATCAAATCAGGAACTGCTTGGAGGTAACCCAAGTTTATTTGCTTTCTAAAAAAGAATGATATAAACATTCACTGTGTGTAATGGTTAGAAAGAGGACATATGGTTTGCCTCCTTGGAGAAGTAATTGAAATTGCTGATTTTAGGTGTGGAAGTCTATAAAGTGGGTGTAGTAATAGGTTTGAGTGTATTGATTGATAAATATGTGGACCATTGCATTATATGACTAGTGAATCCTTGATTAGAGCTCGAAGTTGGTTGATTATGGTGGTAAGAAGGAGTATTATTCTTGCAGACATACATTTCTAGAGAAATATAGGGTATAGAATTTCATAACTTAGACCAGTATGATCGCATTATGTGTAGAACCTTATGACAACAGGCTTAGACCAGCATGATCGCATTATGTGTAGAACCTTATGACAACAGGTTAGGCTTGAACATGGAAATAACATACAGTAGTTTTAGAAACTACTTGTTATATGTACCCTTGAGTATCATAGGTTGCAAAAGATAAGGTGTGATATTTGGAAGAAAGAGCATAGTCGAGAAGTATTGCTAAGCTTAAAGACTATCACCCGTATAGTTAAAGGTGAAAATACTCTTATTCCTATGTTCATCACGACCATATTTCATGTTATGTATCCATCTTAATCCATGCTTATGATTTCCTGGAATTCATACCTTACGTTGATATGATCATGTTTCGTAGAACTCATGACCTAGATCATGTCTATGCCAAGTCTCATGTATCTCATGATTCGTATTTACCCGATTTGTTCTATGTTGTCATGTCGCTCTTCCTGATGTCTTTGTATCTTGGGTTTAAAGAGAATTCTTTATGTGAGGATTATAGCCTTTACTTCCTTACTTATAGAGCTTCAATAAGTCCCTAATCATCATTCGAGGACGAATGACCTCAAGGGGAAGATATTGTTGTTGACACCTAATTTTTGCCCTCCACATCCCGAATTAATTTTTGACCTTCTGTAATTCCAAACAATCTAAAAATAATTGCTTTACTAAAGTAAAATGATTTTAAAATTAATTCGAGGCTAACTTTGTAATTTTCTAAGTGAAACAAGTGTATTCTATATTTAATTATGTAGAATTATACGAATTTCTCTTAAGGAAATATTTTTTGAAATTATTTCAAGTGAAAATCAGGTTTAATAGAACAATGTTGTATTTTCCCCCAATTGATTTTAAGTTAAGAAATTGACGACATTATTAGTTTCTTGATTTTCAAACAAAGTTTACGCTTTATTAAATAATCATTTTTTTATTGTTGAAGTTAGAAGCTCATTGATTAATCGATTAAATTTTGTCTCAATTCTCTTCAATTAATTCAATTTGCCAAATTCTACATTGGTTGGATTAATTTGGTCACTTCCTAAATAAATGTGGCTATATTAATGTTTCAATATTGGCCAAATTTGATAACTATCTTACTAAACACTAAATTGGGTTGCCCTTTTCATTTCATTCTTCTACTAGGCCCAAACCCCTTGAACCGACCTGGTTCACACCCTTTATTTCTTCGCTTCCTCTTCACCTAAACAACATAACAACAACAACATACAACAACCAGCACAACATCAGCTACCAAATGACATCACTGTGAAACCCAAAACGACGTCGTTCAACCCACCTATATATAAAATCGTGTGTAAGGCATGAGGATAGTACTATTTAAGCTTTTCAGGTTGTTTCCTCACAATTATTTCCTCAAAAATCTAAGAACCCATTTCAAATTTTGAATACTTGTACTATTTTCATTCAAATCCAGCTCATCCTAATGTTATCCTAGAGGAATATGTTTTTCCCTCATTCAAATTCCCCAAAAAAATACCCCCAAAATCCTAAGAAAATCCTTGAAGCTTCTAGAAACTGACACCCTCTCCTCTCGCATAAGTCTATAGTACAAACAAGGATGAAGGAAGGTCAATCTCCATTCATTCTCTTTGATTCGAATGCAACCATTGGTTTAGGATTTTTCGCAGTCATCCCATATCTAAAACCATCTCCCAACAATCCCAAGTCTCATTCTATAAATACCTCACTATTCCACTAAATAAAGGGAAGCACTGGATAAGCGAAGAACCCCAAAAAAGCATGGGATTTCTTCTATCTAAAAGCATTTCAGAGCTAAGGTTTTTGTGAGAGTCAACTTTGAGCTTGAAATCCTAGGTTACAAAATTCGAGTGCCCTTTATATAACACCCCGTACAATCCCGAACCCATGAGACTACCTTAACATTTATAGAATCATTTAAACATGAGATTGTTGGGGTATTATACATTTAATTAGTTGGGCTGAATTAACATGTGCAATTGGGCTTAATTTAAGGCCCAAAAATGACCAAGAAGACATGGCCCAAAAGGGAAAAATGACCCATTCTTCCTTTGACTAATCAATTATTGATTAAAGTGTGGCTAAGGATGATCATGGGGAATATATAAAGGCACAAAAGTCTGATTTTATTCATTATAACACACGTCTTTCTAGATATTTCCAAACATATTTCTCTCAACACAAACCCTAAGGCAACCATTCCTTTGGACAAGATCACCCTTTTTCAAGCCTTGGTAAGTGTTTATTTTTATGGTTTAATATATTATATGCATGGAAGATGGTGTAGATCATGTTGATTATGTTGGTGAAGTGTGAGAAGTTCACTATGTGTGAAACAATTTGTGTTTGCTTAATCGGTGAAAGGTTTTGCCTTGTAAACTTGAAAATGGACTTGTGGTATTGAAGGAAGTGAATGTGAAGGATTCAATATTGAAATGTGAGATGTGATTATATCCTTAACTTGTTTTATCCTTGCACATAATGTTTGGAATTGTTATTACGAAATTGGGCATGGAATTGGTGACGTATTGAAAGAAAAATGTAGTTTGGTGATGTTTATGTGTGTTGTGAAACCATGGATGTTCATTGGCATTTAAGATGATCTAAAATATGTTAAAAGAAGGTTAGTTATGATCATGGACCATTTATTACAAAAAAAGGACCCAAAAGAGACCCTTTTTGGCCGAAATGGGCACCCGCCCTCACAGACGAAGCACCTGCGGGCACAGGCGACTTCGCAGGTGCCCCTGGACACTGCCAAAGGTCACCTGCGGATGCAGGTCAGCCACCTACAGGTGCAGGTAGCTTCGCAGGTCAGGCCAGAACCCCGTTTCGGTTGTTTTTGCATCTCTTTGACCCCCCAAAGCCCCTATACCCTTTATAGATGCAATTATCAACTTATGGTACCTTTTATGGTATAAAATATGGATTTTTGTTATATTTGAATGGTATAAATATGGATTGTTGTTAATGTGTTATTGTGAAAGCTATCGAGTGACCTGACGGAGAAAAGGTAACGTAGTGTTAATGAGGAAGTGTAAAGGGTAAACTTGGTGTGAAATGTTATTGGTTTATGATGTCTTGGTCAATGTGTGAAATATTATGGTATTTTTGGTATGGTGATTCAATAAATGGTATCGTAAGAGGGCGAAATGATGTTATATGGCAGTCACGTAATTCATTATCGTCGTATGCACTTGTAAGGTAGTTGGTTGTTAACATGAGCTTCGTTATGAACTTGTGTTGTAGAGTGACTCATAAGGAAGGAACTGGATTGTTGTATTCACATATAGGACGGTATATTCATATTGAGATCATAAGGTATGTAAGGTTACTCTTACCATATCATTCTGCAGCACATATTGTTCACATTGTCATTATATTTGTTCCATTTCGAAGTGTGCTAAAGTATCCAAGCTCAGGTTGACAGATATTGTTATTCACATGCTTCTTACCCTTAGATCAAATGTGATTCACATGTCTCTTATTCATTGACTGAAGTTCCTAAGCTCTCATAATATTGTAACAACTAAAAGAACTATCTCAAGAAAAGTAATGATGTAGGGAGAATCCATTCATTCATGAGTAGCATTTCCAATAACGTTACATTCTAAAGTTCCAATAATGTTATGACAAGTGAATGTATCAATCTCTCAAAAGTAAGAAATAAAGTAACTATGTGTGCTCCCCATAATGTCATGATCCTCAACGTGTCAATCTCACAGAAGTAAAGAAATGAAGTAAGGTATTACCCTTCAAATGAAAGAATGAAGTAATGGATAATGGTTTGTGAAATCTTGGGTGGTATCCCAGGGGTTGAAATACCTAGCATGGTTCGATCTCGATACATCCCAGGGGCAATAGAACAGCCTAGGATGGGTTAATGGCATCCCAGGGGTCAAAGTACCTAGCATAGGTTAATAACATCCCAGGGGTCAAAGTACCTAACATGGGTTAATAACATCCCAGGGGCGACATGAAAGCCTAGCATGGGTTAATCTAGCATCCCAGGGGTTAAAATACCTAGCATGGGTTAATCTAATCCTAGGGGCGACAGAACAACCTAGCATAGGTAGAACAATAAAAATGAATAAATGTGAAGACAAAAAAGTAAAGAATGTAATGTACATAGTTCCAAACTCTCAGATTGATGGTTTATCCATATTGGGTATTCTCTTATAACTATTTCCATTGAAGTTTTTATGTATTGATGCAGTTTCTTATAGCCTTGCATACTTTATACATTCTTTGCACTGACCCCCTTTGGGGGGCTTACTTTACTTGCTGCAGGCGCAGGTGCCAGTGGACCTCCACAGTATGTTGCCGGTTATTTGCAGATCTTTGGTGAGCTCCAGTTGGTTCGGGGCTTTCCAAGTCGCAGTTGTGCATTTATTTTGTTGTTGTAAATGTTGTATAAAGTGGGGACTTGTCCTGACTTTAAGTTGGTCTTGTAGATGCATCTGTTAGAGGCTTTTGTAGATGTATGTGGGTATATGAATGAAAGAGATGTATGTCCGTTTTGACTTAATGGCCCTGACGGCCAAGTTTCACATATGTAAGTATCACATATCCGAAGATTTTCTCTATTAGAATTTTATGTCCTTAGGTGATGATGACGTTTCTTATGGCATGCATGTGAATGGACATGAGAAAAGATTGGTTCTCTCGGGCCTTATCGGCTTCGGGTGCCAGTCCGCCTCAATAGGATTTAGGGCGTGACAAAAGTGGGCCATTCTAAGGGTGTCTACAAAGCCGTGTCTGAGTAGAGTCTTACTTATGGATGTGTTGCGCGCCATATTTATAAGTAGGAGGCTACGGGATATTTAGGAGTTGTTTCATTTCTTCATTTCTAGATCGTGCAATAGAGTCAATGTTGTAAGTGAAAATTGTATCTGACCATGGAATTGGTTTTCTTGTTTATAGTAAAAACGCCGATCAGAAGACGAGGTAGAGGCAAGGGTAAGCAGGTAGATATGCCTGCAAGAGAAGGCACCAGTAGATCACCACCTGAACAAGCTAGTCAAGGTGGGCTAGACCTTTCTATATTCACTGGGTCAGACCCGAAAGTAGATCCACAAAACTACGTGGATCAAATTCAAAGGGCTCTAGATTTCATGCACGTGACTGGTGTTGAAACAGTTGAACTTGCGGCTTATAGATTGAAAGGTGAAGCAATATTGTGGTATGAAGATTGGAAGAAGTCTCGTGGTATCGGTGCAATTTCACCTAATTGGGAAGAATTTAAAGTGGCATTCCTTGATCACTATCTTCCCTATGAGATCCGAGAGGCTCGTGCGGCTCAGTTCTTAAATCTCCAACAAGGGAATCTGAGTGTTCGAGAATACAGTTTGCAGTTTAATTCTTTGGCTCGATATGCTCCGAATGTTGTGGCCACAATGGAAGATAGAGTCCATCGATATGTGGACAGACTGGAGCCATACTTTGTAAGGGACTACACTATTGCTGCTTTGAACAGAGATATGGACATTGCTAGAATTCAAGCTTTCGTACAAAAAATGGAGGTCCAAAGGCAAAGAAAAAAGACACAGGAATCTGAGGAAGGGCCATCAAAAAGGGCTAGACCTATGGGGCAGTCTATGGTGTCCCCGGGAGAATCTAGACCTCGAATGTTACCACCTAGACCCTCATTTTCTTACTCCATAGCAGGCACTCAACCCCAATTCCGAGGGCTTAAGGGTTGTCAATCTGGACAGAGTAGTGGAGTGCAAGGTTCACAGACAGTAGGATTTTCTCATCCTCCGTCTCAGTGTTACAGAAGGTATCATTTAGGTAAATGTCGATTGGGGACAAATGTTTGTTTTTGGTGTGGCACAACGGGGCATATAATGAGAGAATGCCCACAAAAGGGCGCGAGTGGTATAGCAAGACCTATGAGATCAACTGTTGCATCATCATCATCGGTTCCTTCCCTAGGTAGAGGTGTTCAGCCTACTGGTCGTGATAGCGATATTAGAGTAATAACTAGTTCCAGTGGAGCCCAAAATTTCACCTATGCTCTAGTGGATCGAAAGAATGCGGAAGCGTCTCCTGACGAAGTTACAGGTATATTATCCATATTTTCACATGATGTACATGCATTGATTGATCCAGGCTCTACCCTATCATATGTTACTCCATCGATTACTGTGAAATTTAATGAGAGGCCAGGGTTATTAGTTAAGTCAATTGAAATATCTCCTCCTGTCGGTGAATTTATTATAGTTAAAAGAACATATCGTATTGTAGATGTTTGTGATCATAGATGATTAAGTACTCTTAAAAGTGTCACCAATGAAAGGGGATTTGGAAAGAAAGGAAAACTGGCCCTATACAACATGCCATGTGAGATTGCTGGAAGTGCATAAGAGTTCCATTTCGTATCGCTCCCATTGCAGATGTACAAGTTACGAAGTATCTCACCTATGAAGAGTACCTATGTCTATTCTGGATCGACAAATGAAGAGGTTGATGAATAGAGGAGTAGGTAGAAGACAACGCATGGGAAACCAGGGAAATGATACATTTCAAGTACCCATATTCATTTCAAATGGAAGAAAAGTGAAAAATAAGACTGTACAAGCATTATGTGCATGTGCATAGGATAACATGAAGACTGATCCTAGACTTGAATTGGTTTAAATTGGGTAATAATACTAACATTCGAGGACGAATGTTTCTAAGGGGGGAAGGATGTAACACCTCGTACATTCCCGAACCCATGAGACTACCTTAACATTTATAGAATTATTTAAACATGAGATTGTTGGGGTATTATACATTTAATTAGTTGAGCTGAATTAACATGTGCAATTGGGCCCAATTTAAGGCCCAAAAATGACCAAGAAGACATGGCCTAAAAGGGAAAAATGACCCATTCTTCCTTTGACTAATCAATTATTGATTGAAGTGTGGATAAGGATGACCATGGGGATTATATAAAGGCACAAAAGGCTGATTTTATTCATTATAACACACATGTCTTTCTAGATATTTCCAAACATATTTCTCTCAACACAAACCCTAAGGCAACCATTCCTTTGGACAAGATCACCCTTTTTCAAGCCTTGGTAAGTGTTTATTTTTATGATTTGATATATTATATGCATGGAAGATGGTGTAGATCATGTTGGTTATGTTGGTGAAGTGTGAGAAGTTCACTATGTGTGAAACAATTTGTGTTTGCTTAATCGGTGAAGGGGTTTGCCTTGTAAACTTGAAAATGGACTTGTGGTCTTGAAGGAAGTTAATTTGACGGATTCAATATTGACATGTGAGATGTGATTTTATCCTTAACTTGTTTTATCCTTGTACACAATGTTTGGAATTGTTATTACGAAATTGGGCATGGAATTGGTGATGTATTGAAAGAAAAATGTAGTTTGGTGATGTTTATATGCGTTGTGAAACCATGGCTGTTCGTTGGAATTTAAGATGATCTAAAATATGTTAAGATAAGGTTAGTTATGATCATGGACCATTTATTACAAAAAAAAGGACCCAAAAGAGACCCTTTTTGGCCGAAACGGGCACCCGCCCTCGCAGACGAAACACCTGCGGGCTCAGGCGACTTCGCAGGTGCCCGTGGACACTGCCAAGGGTCACCTGCAGACACGGGTCAGCCACCTGCGGGCGCAGGTGTCTTCACGGTTCAGCCACCTGCGGGCGCAGGTGGCTTCACAGGTCAGGCCAGAACCTCGTTTCGATTGTTTTTGCATCTCTTTGACCCCCCAAAGCCCCTATACCCTTTATGGATGCAATTATCAACTTATGGTACCTTTTATGGTATAAAATATGGATTGTTGTTATATTTGAATGGTATAAAATATGGATTGTTGTTAATGTGTTATTGTGAAAGCTATCGAGTGACCTGACAGAGAAAAGGTAACGTAGTGTTAATGAGAAAGTGTAAAGGGTAAACTTGGTGTGAAATGTTATTGGTTTATGATGTCTTGGTCAATGTGTGGAATGTTATGGTATTTTTTGGTATGGTGATGCAATAAATGGTATCGTAAGAGGGCGAAATGACGTTATACGGCAGTCACGTAATTCATTATTGTCGTATGCACTTGTAAGGTAGTTGGTTGTTAACATGAGCTTCGTTATGAACTTGTGTTGTAGAGTGAAACGTAAGGAAGGAACTGGATTGTTGTATTCACATCTAGGACGGTATATTCATATTGAGATCATAAGGTATGTAAGGTTACTCTTACCATATCATTCTGCAGCACATATTGTTCACATTGTCATTATATTTGTTCCATTTCGAAGTGTGCTAAAGTATCCAAGCTCAGGTTGACAGATATTGTTATTCACATGCTTCTTACCCTTAGATCAAATGTGATTCACATGTCTCTTATTCATTGACTGAAGTTCCTAAGCTCTCATAATATTGTAACAACTAAAAGAACTATCTCAAGAAAAGTAATGATGTAGGGAGAATCCATTCATTCATGAGTAGCATTTCCAATAACGTTACATTCTAAAGTTCCAATAATGTTATGACAAGTGAATGTATCAATCTCTCAAAAGTAAGAAATAAAGTAACTATGTGTGCTCCCCATAATGTCATGATCTCAACGTGTCAATCTCACAGAAGTAAAGAAATGAAGTAAGGTATTACCCTTTGAATGAAAGAATGAAGTAATGGATAATGGTTTGTGAAATCTTGGGTGGTATCCCAGGGGTTGAAATACCTAGCATGGGTCAATCCCGATATATCCCAGGGGCAATAGAATAGCCTAGCATGGGTTATCATGATTACATCCCAGGGGCGATATAAAAGCCTAGCATGGGTTAATCACATCCCAGGTGTCAAAGTACCTAGCATGGGTTAATAACATCCCAGGGGTCAAAGTACCTAGCATGGGTTAATAACATCCCAGGGGCGACATGAAAGCCTAGCATGGTTTAATCTAGCATCCCAGGGGTTAAAATACCTAGCATGGGTTAATCTCATCCCAGGGGTGACAGAACAGCCTAGCATGGGTAGAACAATAAAAATGAATAAATGTGAAGACAAAAAAGTAAAGAATGTAATGTACATAGTTCAAACTTTTAGATTGATGGTATATCCATATTGGGTATTCTCTTATAACTATTTCCATTAAAGTTTTTATGTACTGATGCAATTTCTTATAGCCTTGCATACTTTATACATTCTTCGTACTGACCCCCTTGGGGGGGCTTACTTTACTTGCTGCAGGCGCAGGTGCCAGTAGACCTCCACATTAGGTTGCTAGTTATTTGTAGATCTTTGGTGAGCTCCAGTTGGTTCGGGGCTTTCCAAGTCACAGTTGTAAATTTGTTTTATTGTTGTAAATGTTGTATAAAGCCGGGACTTGTCCCGACTTTAAGTTGGTCTTGTAGATGCATCTGTTAGAGGCTTTTGTAGACGTATGTGGGTATTTGAATGAAAGAGATGTATGTCCGTTTTGACTTAATGGCCCTGACGGCCAAGTTTCACCTATGTAAGTATCATATGTCCGATGATTTTTGCTATTAGCATTTTATGTATTTACGTGATGATGACGTTTCTTATGGCATGCATGTGAATGGACATGAGCAAAGATTGGTTCTCTCTGGCCTTATCGGCTTCGGGTTCCAGTCCGCCTCAATGGGATTTGGGGCGTGACACTTTTCAGTGGTGGTGATGAAGCAAGCTCCGACAAAGTTTGTAGGCCTAGTTGACTGCTCCGTGAAATGTAATAATTTTCTCCTTTATCTTTATTTTTGTTCTGTAGAGGTCTTTTAGTATTAAATGGTTTAGGATAGTAGCTTTTCCTATCTCTCTTTTCATTTTAGTGCAAATTTGTTTGTTCGTTTGGACTAAATCATATTTTTATTAGGGTGTTCGTTTCATTTTTTCATGAGAGGATGTTTCAATAATCTAATTGGTGTGTTCCCGTAGTTTTGTGTGATTGACTAATTTGAACGTTTCTCTGATAACTTGTAAGAAGAAACGCCTCCATCTTTGGGTAAAATCGAACTTGTTAAATCGGTAGAAGCCATCTTATTTAAAATATAATAATTTCCAGTACAACCTAGGCTTAAAATTTGGTCTTTTACAACTTCAATAGTATTTGTTTAAAAATATTTTATCTACAGAATGATGTTGTGTATTTTCTTCACTTTGCTCATTCTAAAAGGGGTCACTTGATCTTTGATTAAATCAGGGTTAAGGATACTTTGAGTTGGAGACATAGTTGGGAAACTTGTTTTCTTTGAATTTAGCTAGACAAACTGCTTGTGTTGGTCTATAATGTGAATAGACAGTGTTATGTTCTTGTTTTATTTTATATAACTTTGTGGGCAACTTAGCCATCTTGGGTGCAAATGGTGCTCAACTTTGATAATCTCTCAAAGACTTCACTTGGTTCATGATAACATTTGAGGTATAGTGAGGAAGAAATAACTACTCTTTGGAATTACACTCTAATTTCCTCCTAAAGATTAGGACTTGGGAATGTGATATCAACCATAATAATTTTGTTTTATTGATTATTTCCCCCCAGTTTTTGTCAATTGATATTCTCCCAATGGTAGCTTGATTCCTTCTCAACTAATCTTATGGGGTTGCTTTAACCTCATTGCTTTGTTGTGAAATAAAAGGTATTTGCCTTTAGTTAAGGACCAACAACATGGTCTTCTTTAAGATTTTCTATTTTGTAGCTTTGAATGGTAGAGTCATTTTATTTGTCTCTTAAAAATTCTAGGTATTAGAATGTATATTTATGATTGTTTTCATTTTACTGGAAATCATTTTTTGTCCCCCTCGAAATATGTTACCTAGGTTTTTCTAGTTGAATCAGTAAAGCAATGTTTGAATAAGTTTTAAGGTTGTCAAGAGGTTGTCTAAAAAAAATGATGACAAGTCTTCCATGGGGATAATCTTTGTTATTTTCAAATATGTGGTTGGAGATGAAATTTGGTTCGATAAAGAATGGTCAATTCTCGATTTGCTATTTGATATTTGCGTTGAATAAATTTGATCTCTTGTCTTTGACTATTGTTTTAGATTTGTGTGAATAAAATGATATAATGAGATATGTTTGCATTTGAAAACTTGGTTATTCAATATTATTCATATATTTCCAGAAAACAAGAATGTTGAGCATGTTGTGTTGGTTTTGAGTAGTTGCATAGTTTAGCTAGAATATTTCTAGAAAGGCTATCAACCTACTTCATCTTTGAATCTAGTGAGGGTCTTAATTGATGTAAGTTGTAGCCTAAGACTCGTTTGATTCATCTAGTTATGAACTCCCATAGCTTCCTTAATATGTTGCCATCTGAAAATTCACCTAGTGCATAGGGATTATGGAATTTGCCTAATTCATAAGTTTATGCTGCTTCATATTAAATGATTTTTTGTTGAACCAAGAATTAAAAAGAATCTCTTGTGTTTTAACCATTTTAGATGCTTCAAATATCTTGCATAGGCTATATTCATTGATTTTTATTTATAATTTCCCCATAAGAATGTATAATGATTTTCTTCTCTTTTTTACTTTGTTACATGTGAATCTCGAGTCCATTCGGACCCCCCCCCTACCCTCTCTTTGCATTTTTGTTGGGTCAAACCCAATGAATTCGAGTCAAGACCATTTGGGATAATTTTCAACCTTGAAAAAAGGTTGGACAGGTACAAAGGGAAAGCAAATACAGGTGCTGAAGAGAGAAATGGGTTAAAGCCCATTAAAATGGAAGCTGCCAGCAACACTTTTAGACTTAAAAAGTCTTGAATACAAGATGTTATGGACCAAAAGCCCAATTGTTAGCTTTAGGACAGGTTCTTATTCTTGGGCCCAAAGGTCCAAGACTAGTTTTAGGATAGGTTAACCGTTAAGTAAGAGCTAAATCAAAAATCTTCTTCTCTTCTCTTATCTAAATTGTATTATTTAATTTGTTCTAGGAGTTACCATCATTTTGAATTAATTAACTTTATCTACACTTAATCATGTTATCTTAAATAGTCCTTAATAAACTCAAGTCTTTTTTTCATAAATGGTTTTTAACAAATAGCCCTTTCTTTCAAAGTTATTCAAAAAGTTGGTTTTCAAACAACTTGGACAACCGCAAGTTAGCGGATACTCTTGGTGCCTTAACACCCTTCCAAGAGTATTACTATGAACCGCTTACCCAAATCTCTGAACTTTAAAGCTTTTTTACGTTTTACATCTTTTAAGTATTTTTCAGTGGTTTTCTTAATTTTTCTTAATTAATTAAGTGGCGACTCTATTTTTTAAAACCGAGTTTTAAGCTTTTCCTAAAGTTTATGAATTCTAAACCAAGTCATTTCCCCGCAAAACAAAAATGGTGACTCTGCTAGAGAGTTCAACTAGGTTCTAACCAAAAATTTGGACTAACTTTATTTGACTAACTATTCGGATTTGTAATATTTAAATTGCTTATTTGTTTAAATTTTTGTAATTATAAATATTGCATTCATGGCATATCAATTTTGGTAAATAGAAAAAACTAGATTGCATTAGGACCAGTAATAACACATTTTTGCAGTTGTTTCCTCTACTAAAAACTAAAAATTCCCAAAACAATAATCAATTAGTCGGTTCTGGGTCGTCCAACTCTTGTTATTGTTTCATCCAATGGTTGTCCGCCCGAGTCTCCAGTCTCTTTTCAAATAAGCCCACTCTAGTAAAACTAGGATAAAGCAAAGTCAAATCCTGTGATCTAAGCATGCTGACCTAAGAGACCCGGTACCCAAAGGGTATCGGGCCTATTAGCGAGACCACTTTGTATCAAAAAGATCCCTCGATCTGAAAATACAATCATACCCTTATATGTTTAATCGAAGGATGTCATGCCAATTAGAATGGACCATTGTCCCTTAGGGTTGGGAATTATTTAGATAGTTTCTTGATCTGAAAATCTTCATCCGAAAGACGTTCGAAGTTCCAAGAAGTCCAAGAAGCTCAAGAACGAAAGACCTCTCATGGCGGCCTAGTCTAGGATCGTTCCCCTACGTGGGACTGCTATTTATTTGTATACCCGTTTCCCTATTTTGTATCCCCATTCAATCTATTTATATTGGTTTGTATATAATATGTTTTGGGGGCAATGGAACATTTCATAAATGACATGCATCCTTCAATTCGTTAGGCCTACCTTTGGCATAAAAAAAAGTCACTTATTTGGATAGGACGCTCCATAAACTATTTACATACTATGTGATATAACTGTATTACGTGTGTTGCTTAAATCAAAGATGAATTGATCCACCCCATTTTGAATGACTTTTGTTGAACCCTTTTAGATAAAAACATAAGTCCACTATGAAAAAGCCCGACCAAAATACTCAGAGTCTTCCAAGTTTTCCAGAAAAACTTCACAAATCTCTTTCACAAAGATTCTATGAATTCTAACTACGTTGGGCCTGACTTCTCTTTTATGAGATACGTAGGCAGTATTTCCACCCGACCCCATCCTTTAAAATCTTTATTTTTCCCATTTTGGCATCAAGGGAAGATTCAGCAAAGTCAACCTTCATTATAAAATCTACTTACCGAAAATCAATGTGTAAAATCCTATTCATTGAAATCTTTGAGCCGTCGTTACCCCGTTGGATCAATTTGCCTACGATAAAAAGTAACTTTATGTGTTTCCTTTCTTGTCAAATATTCCGTATATCTCATTACTAATGGGATCTAACATATTTGCCTTTTGAGTTGTTTTTCATTTATCAGGTAATAGAATAAATAGAAACTGATTTGTTTTGACAAAAACTGGCCAAACATCCTTACTTCACCCAGTCAAGAAGGTTCCTTACCTAGCCATTATTTGGCTAAAAATATGGAAAATAGCAATGACGAGAACACATTGGCTGTCAGGGGTAACATGATAACAGAACATAGCGAGATGATCACTGATCTCACAAAAAAGGAGTAGTGCTCCAAGAGGAGATGAATTGTACAAGAGATTTGGCCAGTCTAACAATCACTACTAACGCTTCTGTCCCAGAAGGATATGAGCCTCTGCTCCAATTCCCTTCTCTTAATCCTCCCAACCTTGGAAATCATCTAACTAATGCAATATCCGTCTCTGTTCCCCAAATTCCCATTGACCCTATCACTATCAACCCACCAGCTTATCAAAGCCATACTCCACCCACTCAGCATACTAGTTGAAATAATAACCCAGACACTTACAATCCACCGAATAACTCGTAAATCTACAAAACTCCACCAAATACTTATGATTTCCAAAATGCCCCCCTGTTTACAACCCAAATTCTAGTCAATCATAAAATTATGCCTCCGCATACCAAAACCCTACCACTACTATCCAAAATACATCTCATATTCGGCCCATACCCTCGACTGCCTTTTAGGTCGCCACCCCTCTTGAGCTCTATAATACCTTCCTCTCGAGGTAGATTATTATAAGAAAAAAGAAAAAGAGTAGAAAATCTAGCATGAGAAGAAGTTATTGGCGATAAATTAAGAGATTACCATGATCAAGGAGCCCCATGGGACAATTGATAATATTGGACTCGGTTATGATGATTTATGCGTCCACCCTGATGTGGACTTACCAGAAGGCTATAAGATCCCTAAATTCGAGATATTCAATAGTACAGGTAATCCCATGGCCTACCTAAGAGTTTACTGCAACCAAATGGTCAGGGTAGGAAGGAATGAGGCACTATTTGTAATGACCCAAAATGTCATTACATTGAATTTTGAGAAATTTAGGGTTAGTCTAGTTTTGGCTCAAATTTGATGTGGTAGTTGAATGAAATCTGATATTTATATGATCAGAAATAGATGGGTTTGATGTGATAGTTGGATATTCAATGAGCATAGAAAGTCGTAGCAACTTTCGGCACCTTAAACAGAGTTATAGAACTCCGGTTATAGTGTTTATCATGGAGGGGTTAGTTGGCATTATCGAGATTCATGGTGTGTGTTGTAAAATGAGAAAAACTAAAAAGAGGTCCTGAGTTTTGACCTCGGACTGCTGCAGCAAAAAAAGTAACCGTTGTTGTACCGCTGCAGTGGTCAAAGGAACCACACCGGCAGCCTCCAATAAAACAGGCGCGAACCGCTGCAGCGGTAATGCGCAGTAAAATTTTCAGGTTTAAAACCAAAAACCGTTATCATTCCTCACTTTTTGAAAAATGTACTAGAGCTCTAGGGAGAGGTAATTTTCAGAGGAATTTCAAAGTTGTTTATCTTTGAAGGCAAGTAATTACATTCTAGACTTAAAATTACTTCGTTTAACCTTAGAAAATCACTAGAAATGGGTTAATGGTGGAAATTGAGGGTTTGACCCTAGTTCATGGAAAATTATGAAAAAAGGTGGAAATGTGTATAAATTCAGCATGTAATGATCCTAGAGTATTAGAAAACACTAATGGGACTAGAATTTCAACTAATTATGCTAATTCAAGTTGTGTTTATGAAGCTCAAATTATAAGAAACCCCTAAGATGAGGAAATAGGATAAGCTTATGGCTAAAATCAGTAATTTTAATCCCTAGTAGTTAAAAAAAAGATTGAATTATTGAAATATGTGTATATTATTATGGTTGTATAGATCAAGCACGAATTGAACGAGAATGAAAAGGGAAAAATGTGGCTTAAAGGTGACTTTGAGCAAAGGAGTTGAGGTAGGCTATGGGTTTGTGTAGCACTTAGACTTTCATGGCTTTGTGCTTGTTTGTGATTGAAAATCTATGATTGTATTCTAGCATGATTTGTGATTTGATTACTATATTGCATTTTCATTGCATTGTGATGAGGTGTTGAGTTGATGGGTCGGGTACCATGCTGGTATAATATGATATGTTATGATAATGGGTCGGGTACCACACTGGTACAATATGATATATTATGATAATGGGTCATGTACCATGTCGGTAAAATATGATATGTTTTGATAATGGATTAGGTACCATGCCGGTACGTTATAATATTTATGGGGAGGATGAGAAGGGTAAGATATGATGTGCACATCTTGCATACATGCACTCATTTACATGCATTGAGTGTTATTTGATGAATATATATGATGATGAACAGTTGATGAAAATGGTTAAGTATAAAAGCCTGTAAAATTGAACTTGTGAGCGTAATTATATGGTGATCCATGATGTGTTGTTTGATTAATATCATTGATTATGAATCTTGTTATGATCGGCTTTGTACTTGTTTGACTTGCTTACTTGTACATTGTTAAGTTAGTCGACCTATGATGCTTACCAGTACTTGTTGATGTACTGGTGCTACCTGTACTCTTCTTTTTATATAGTGCAGAACATCTTCCAGCGGTTGACATGCAACCTCCACTCTAGATAGTGATTTAGTCCTGATTTCGAGGGTGAGCACCATGTCTGGGCAACCTTCAGCTCCTCTATGATGTTATGTCCTTTGATCCGAGACTAAGACAATTTTCTCTTTGATTATGTTTTGGATATTTGAATTGGTTTTAGATTTAGTTGTTCTTTTTAGATGTTCTTGTATGGTGATTTCAGGTCTCGGGGATTGTAATAAATAGAGGTTTCCGCACTCTATTCACTTTATGGTTGATGATGTCGTTTGACTAAGGTGTTGTTTAAATGAAAACCTTTTATAGTTGATTTAATACTTGGGAAATTATATAATGTGAATGTGAGGGTAACACTTATGTGAGTAAAGGTGAGACTAGTATGGTTCTCCCGCTATAGATTAAGATGGGTGTTAATCATGACCGATTGGGTCGTGATAGAGATGGTATCAGAGAACTGGGTTCATAGATCTCGTCGTACAAGAACAGGTCTAGTAGAGTCCTACAGAACGGTATAGAGATGTCTGTACTTTGCTCCGAGAGGCTACAGGGCTTTAGGAAAAGAATTTCCCTTTCTTTCTTCCTATCGTGCCATTGCTTGATTCCAATTGGTATCTGCTGATCTAAATTAGTATCTAATCCTTTCACTCTTATTCGCAGATGGTGAATATTCATTCCACCAGAGCAGCAGCAACATCCACAATAACACCCGCACCGGCCTCTAAGACCGTAGTCTGGGGCAGGCCTCAAATTAGGGGTAGAGCAAGAAGGAGAGGATGGGGAGCGGTGCCCATTAGAGGTGGAACACAGACAGCCAGGAGACCAGCAAGACAGAGATCACCGACCCCCCACCGCAGAATGCTCCAAGCCATGCTCAGGATGAAGAGGAATTAGTTAAGGAAGAATAAATAATAACTCGAGAGAATGTGGTGCCAGTACCAAATATGGAAGCAAAGGTTCCTTGGTATGCAGAGGTGATCCAATAAGTGTTGGGGGTTTTGGCTGGCTTGGCTGGAACTGGCTACACTCCAATTGTTCCAACCATCCCCCCACAACCTTGTAATATGTCGTTGATGTAGCACCAAGGATGGATGCTAGCTCTGAAACTGGGGTGTATCCCCAATAGGTACTTGGATTAGTGATAACTGATGATGAGCATGGGTTGTTTTGCAAGTTCACGAAAATAAAACCTTCGATATTCCAAGGTACAAAGTCTGAGGATGCCTTTGAGTTTTTGATATGTCATGAACATCTGCACAAAGTGGGTATTATGGAAAGGTATGGTATGGAGTTTGTTTTTTTTCCAGCTATAGAACAAAGCCAAGAAATGGTGGAGGTCATTTGTGGAGTGCATAGCTACTTTACCTCCACTTTCTTATGCTCGATTTCAGAATGTATTCCTTGAGAAATATGTTCCCTACACTTATCATGACCAGAAAAAGGATGAATTTCTGAGGTTGGAGCAGGGTAACATATCTATGGCATTCTATGAGTTCAAGTTTCATGCTCTGTCTAGCTATGCACTACAGTTGATTACCTCAAAAGAGGAGCGGATCAGGTATTTTATGAAAGGTCTGAACTCAGGGATTCAATTGGCTACCTTATTGCTGGTTGTGTCTGGTAAGTCTTTTCAAGATGTTGTTGAATTTTCCAAGAAGGCTGAAGCACTTGAGAAGCAGGGAGAGGTGAAAGCAGAAGAGAAAAAGGCTCGAACCTTGGGCCAATTTAGTGGTACTTTCTCAAAGTGGCGTGGTTCTTCTAAGCCCTACCATTCAGCTATGCCAGTATCAGCAGGGGGCCCATCTGGGGTCAGTTATTAGCCTTCCTAAGCCGACAGCTACACGTCTTATTCCTCTTCAGTTCAGATGCCTACTTTAGAACCCAAATATTTTGAGTGTGGAGGTCTCGAACATGTCAAAAGGTATTGTCCTAACTTTTCACCTATAGGTCAGTTGACACAGCATCCAGTTTCTACTACTCTAGTTTCGACAGTTCGTGGTGGAGGAGAAAATGGTAGGGGTCATCCACAAGGTGGGCGTGGTTTCTAGGCTAGGGGTGGTAACCAGGCTAACCAAGGTGGAGGACAAGTTGGTAGAAATAGAGCGCAGGGTGGTAGAAGTGGCAGCCAAGGAGGTGATAAGGCACATCTTCATGTAGTTTCGGCTTGTCCTGAGGTGAAAGCTTTGATACGGTGATCACAGGTACTACTATTCTTATCTATGATTGTATGGCTTCTGTATTGTTTGATCCCAATTCCATTTTTTGTTATGTGTCGGTGAAATTTGCTATGGGTTGGAACTTAGACTGTGAATATCTTGACACTTTTATGTATGTGTCTACACCGGTTGGGGTGTTGTATGTGTTGATCAAGTATATCATGCATGTCTTGTGATGTTCATAGGGTTTAAGACCCTGGCAGACTTGGTTATTTTAGACATGGAGGAGTTTGATATTATTTTGGAGATGAGTTGGTTGTCCTCTTATCATGTTGTTCTTGATTGTTATGCCAAAACTATTTCTATATCAATGTCCGAAAGATAGAAGTTAGAGTAGAAGGGTACATTTATATCTAATCCTGTAAGGGTTGTGTTCGCAATTCGTGCCCAAAAATTAGTAAGGAGGGGAGGGGGGGTAGGGCATTTTTAGCCCATTTTTGAGAAGATAAATCTGTAGTCCCCCCTATAGCATCCGTTCCATTGGTATATGAATTCTTAGAAGTGTTCTCGAATAATCTTTCGGGTATGCCTCCAGATCAGCAAGTTGACTTTTGTATAGATTTAGAGCTGGGAACTAGACCCATTTCTAATTCTCCCTACCATATGGCACCTGCAGAGTTAAGAGAGTTGAAATCCCAATTGCAGGAGTTGCTAGAGAAGGGCTTTGCTAGAGAAGGGCTTTATTCACCCAAATGTCTTTCCTTGGGGTATGCCAGTGTTGTTTTTGAAGAAGAAAAACGGTAGTATAAGAATGTGTATAGATTACCGCCAGTTGAATAAAGTGACTATTCATAACAAATATCCTTTTCCTAGAATAGATAATCTATTTGACCAGTTACAAGGAGTTGAAGTGTTCTCTAAGATTGATTTGAGGTCGGGTTATCATCAGCTAAAAATCAGGGTTGAGGACATCCCAAAGATTTCCTTCCGAACTCGTTATGAAGACTACGAGTTTTTAGTTATGTCTTTTGGTTTGACCAATGCCCCAACTGCTTTCAGAGTTTGATGAATGGAATGTTTGAGTTCTTTTTGGATTCATTCGTTAGTGTATTTATTGATGATATACTTAGTTATTCCAAAAGTAAGGAAGAGCACTATGTTGAAGTTGTTGAAGGAGAAGCAATTGTATGCTAAGTAATCTAAGTGTGAATTTTGGCTTTTTTCGGTGTCCTTTTTGGGGCACATGGTTTCTAAAAAAGGGGTTATGGTGGACCCACAAAAGGTTGAGGCAGTTAAGAATTGGACTAGACCGACAAATGTGATACAAATCTGTAGTTTTATGGGGTTGGCCAGTTACTACCACTGGTTCGTTAAAGGATTTGTTGCCATTGCTTCGCATATGACCCACCTGACCCAGACAAAAGTTCCATTTGAATGGTATGACAAGTGTGAGGAGAGCTTTCAAAAGTTCAAAATTGTGTTGACTTCGGCTCCAGTATTAACTTTTTCGGTCGAGGGTAAATATTTTATTGTATTTTGTAATGCCTCACATTTGGATTTAGGTGTTGTGTTGATGCAGTAATGGAATGTAATTGCTTATGCTTCATGACAACTAAATCCCTATGAGAAAAATTACCCCATGCATGACATGGAATTGGTAGCCGTGGTATTTGCTTTGAAAATTTAGAGGCACTATCTCTATGGGGTAAAGTGTGAGGTGTTAACCAACCACCGTAGCTTACGACACATGTTTACCCCAAAGGATTTGAATCTGAGATAGAGAAGATGGATGGAGTTAATTAAAGACTATGACGTCTCAATTCTGTATAACCCAGGTAAGGCCAAAGTGGTGGCGGAAGCACAAAGCTAGAAACCAGTGAGCATGGGGTGTTTAGCATTTCTGGAGGTGTCCAGGTGCCCATTAGTGAGAGAGGTACAGTCTTTGGCTAATTATTTTCTAAGATTAAGGAAAACTAGTGAAGGAAAGGTGTTGGCACATGTGGAGGCTAGGTCCACATTCTATGATCAGATTAAGAGTAGACAGTTTAAAGATAAGAAATTGAACAACCTCAGAACAAAGGTGTTACAAGGGGAGGCAAAGAATGTCATTCTTGATGACGAAGGGGCTTTAAGAATCCAAGGTCGGATGTGTGTACCTCGAGTAGGTAACTTGATTTCCACCTTTCTGGCAGAGGCTCATAATTCCAAGTACTCCATACATCCTAGTTCCAACAATATGTATAGAGACTTGAGACAATACTATTGGGGGTGGAGAATGAAGCTGACATTGTGGATTTTGTCGTTAAGTGTCAAAACTGCCAGCAAGTCAAATACGAACATTAGAAGCCTAGTGGTACTTTCCAGTGGATGCCTATTTCTAAATAGAAGTGGGAACAGATAATGATGGATTTTGTGGTTGGTCTTCCAAAAACCTTGGGGAAATATGACTCCATTTGGGTTATTATTGACCGATTGAGTAAGTCAGCTCATTTTATTCTGATAAGAGTCGATTATAATGCAGCTACGTTGGCCAAAATCTATGTGAAGGAAATTGTAAGGCTACATGGGGTACCGGTGTCAATTATGTCCTATAGGGGTACTCAGTTCATTTCCAATTTTTGGGAGAGGTTTCAGCCCCAGTTGGCTTCTAGATTGGAGCTGAGAGCAACTTTCCACCCGCAAACCGACGGTCAATCTGAGCGGACTATCCAAGTGCTTGAGGATATGCTTCGGGCTTGTGTTATGGATTTCAGGGGTCAATGGGACCAATACTTACCGTTGTGTGAATTTTCCTACAGCAATAACTACCACTCTAGTATTGACATGGCTCCTTTTGAGGCCTTATATGGTAGACGGTGTAGGTCCCTAATTAGATGGTTCTACGCATTCAAGGTGAGGCCTTTGGGCACTGATATGCTCAAGGACTCTATGGAAAGAGTGAGATTCATACAGGAGAAGCTCATAGCTGCTCAAAGACGATAGAAGGAGTATGTGGATAAAAAGGTAAGAGACATGAAGTTTGAGAAGGGGGAGAAAGTACTCTTGAAGGTGTCACCCATGAAGGGTGTGATGCGATTCGACAAAAAGGGCAAGTTAAGCGTAAGGTAAGTAAGACCTTTTGAGGTATTGAATAAAGTGGGGTTGATGTCGTACAGGCTGGGCTTACCCCCTAGTATGTTCGAGGTTCACCCCATACTCCATGTGTCTATGTTAAAGAAATACCATGGGGATGGCGACTACATTATTCATTGGGACCCAAAATTATTTGATAAGGAACTATCCTATAGGAGGAACCGATTGCTATTCTAGCTAAGGATGTGAGGAATTTGAGGACACGAGTTATTCCTTATGTGAATATTCAGTGGATGAATTGTATAATCGTAAAAGTTATATGGGAGACAGAATCGGACATGCGTAAGTGGTATCACCTGTTCATTTACTCAGGTATGGTCTATCCCAGTTGTTATGTATTTTTTGGGCCAGTGGTCATTTGGAGATGAACAAGTGATAAATTAGTATCTAATGTAATGATCCAAAATGTCGGTATACTGAATTAGGAGGTACAAGTTGCACCTAGACTCCCCTTAATTTTAAGAAATTCAGGGTTAGTCTAGTTTTGGCTCAAATTTGAGGGTGTGGTAGTTGAATGAAATATTGCATTGATATGATTGGTAATATCTGGGTTTGATGTGATACTTGGATAGACAACAAGCATAGGAAGTCGTAGCAACTTCTGGCACCTTAAATGGAGTTCTAAAACTCCAGTTATAGCATTTATCGTGAAGGGTTCGGTTCATATTATCGAGATTCATGGTGTGTGTTGTAAAATGAGAAAAACTAAAGGGAGTTACAGAGTTTCTACCTCAGACTACTCTAACAGAAAAAGTAACCGTTGTAGCAGTCAGGGAAATCATAGCGGCGGCCTCCAGTAAAACGGGCACGAACCGTTGCAACGGTAACGCGCAATACAATTTTCAGTTTTAAAACCCAGAAACCGTTTTCATTCCCCACTTTTTAAAAAATGCACGAGAGATCTAGAGAAACGAAATTTTCAAAGGAATTTTGAAGTTGCTCATCTTTGGAGGTAAGTAATTAGGTTCTAGACTTGAAATTACTTCGTTTAACCTTAGAAAATCACTAGAAATAGGTTAATGGTAGAAATTGAGGGTTTAACCCTAGTTCATAGAAAATTATGAAAAGTGGTAGGAATGTGTATAAATTCATTATGTAATGATCCTAGGGTTTTATAAAATACTAATGGGACTAGAATTTCAACTAATTATGCTAATTCAAGTAGTGTTCATAAAGCTTGAATTATAAGAAAACCCTAAGATGAGGAAATAGGGTAAGCCTATGGCTAAAATCAGTAATTTTAATCCCTAATAGTTTAAAAAAGGGTGAATTATTGAAATGTGTGTATATTCTTGTGGTTGTATAGATCAACCACGAATTGAATGAGAACAAAAAGAGAAAAGTGTGGCTTAGAGGTGACTTTGAGCAAAGGAGTTGAGGTAGGCTATGGTTTTGTGTAGCACTTAGACTTTCTTGGCTTTGTGCTTGTTTATGATTGAAAATCTATGATTATCTTCTAGAATGATTTTTGATTTGATAACTGCATTGTATTTTCATTGCATTGTGATGAGGTGTTGAGTTGATGGGTCGGGTACCACACCTGTATAATATGATATGTTATGATAATAGGTCGGGTACCATGCCGGTACATATAATATATTATGATAATAGGTTGGGTACCACACCGGTACAATATGATATGTTATGATAATGGGTTGGGTACCATGTCGGTACGTTATGATGTTGATAAGGACGATGAGAAGGGTAAGAGATAATGCGTATATCTTGCATACATACACTCATTTACATGTATTGAGTGATATTTGATGAATATATGTGATGATGAACGGTTGATGAAAATGGTTAATTATAAAACCCTGTAAAAGTGAACTTATGAGTTTATTTATATGGTGATCCATGATGTGTTGTTTGTTTGATATCATTGATTATGAATCTTGTTATGATAGCTTTTATACTTATTTGACTTGCTTACTTGTATATTGTTAAGTTAGTCGACCTATGATGCTTACCAGTACTTGTTGATGTACTGATGCTACCTATACTCTTCTTTTTGGTGAGTGCAGAACATCTTCTAGTGGTTGACATACGACCTCGGTTCTAGATTGTGATTCGGTCCTGATTTCGAGGGTGAGCACCATGTCCAGGAAACCTTCAGCTCCTCTATGATGTTATGTCCTTTTATCTGGGACTAAGACAATTTCCTCTTTGAATATGTTTTGGATATTCATATTGGTTTTAAACTTAGTTGTTCTTTTTAGATGTTCTTTTACAGTGACTTCAGGTCTCTGGAATTGTAATAAATAGAGATTTCCGCACTCTATTCACTTTTTGGTTGATGATGTCGTTTGACTAGGTGTTGTTTGAATGAAAACCTTTTAGAGTTGAATTAATACTTGGAAAATTATATAATGTGAATGTGAGGGTAACACTTATGTCAGTAAAGGTAAGACTAGTATGGTTCTCCCGCCATAGATTAGGGTGGGTTCCAATCATGACCGGTTAGGTTGTGACACTATTGATGCGCTTATTCAGTCGAAGCTTGAGTGGCGAAGCCTTAGAGTGGTTTGCATCGCAGGAACTGAAAAAATGGTCTTGTTGGAAATCCCTAGCTAGAGATTTTCTTAACAGGTTCGTGTACGACATAGAAATATTCCTTGACCGATACTCATTAAACTGGATTAAATAGAAGAACATGAACAATTTTGGAACCATGCCTATCGCTGGAGAAAGAGACCACTAAGGTTCGGCCTCCAATTTCCGAGAAAGAAATGGTAGTAGTTTTCTCTTATGCTTAAGAAGAAGAGTTCTATTCAAGGATGGTATCTGCAATTTGCGCAACATTTGTGGACTTGGTAAAGATTGGTGAATCACTTGAAGAGGGTATGCGAACAGGAAAAATTAGCAAGACTCCAACACCGATTGGATCTTCGGGCTTCCTGAAGAAGAAGAGAGAAGAGGTAACTGTTGTATCTTTTAGTCCTGAAGCTAAATCAAAAAAAAAATTAGGCCTAGGAGAACTCCTTCCCCACCTATCTACTCTCCACTACCACAAAGCACTCAATCCATCTTTTACGCCCAACCTTGATACCAAGTTCCACAGCCAAATATCCTACCTTAATACCAACCTCCACAGCCAAATTACCAACCCAATATCCAAATCACTATCCTAAATCACCAGCCTAACGTCCAAAAACCTCACCACTTCCATCAAGTACCCCCTACGCCAACCAAAATAATTACAATCTTCCCCAACCAAATTCTGGGAAAAAAAACTCCTTGAATTTTTACTCCATTAACTGAAAGTCGAACTCATATCTTTGAGAGACTAAAAGCGGTTGGACTAATTCCGCCCATTGAATCAAAGCCTGCTAATCCAGCATCTAAATTCTTCAGACATGATCGACATTGTGCATATCATTTAGGAAGTGTCAGACACACCACTGAAGATTGCCTCATTATGAAGCATCAAATTCAAAACCTAATAAATCATAAGGTAATCACTCTACAGACAGTTGCAGCAGACTATAGAGGAGTACATATAAACATGGTTGCCACTAATGAAGAATGTCTTACAAATAAAGCTATAATCCAAGCAAGTTCTGACATATTAGAGAAAGTCATGAAGCCTAAGTTTGTGATGATGAAGGCACCTTATCAAACATTTCTAGTGGAGCCTCCCAAGTTTGGTTTAGGCTATGCCACAATCGGACAAAATTTACCTAAGGATAGGCCAAAGAGAAGATTGATCACGAGCTACCAAAGTTGTTGCTTCAACTATACCAATCTTTTTCAGTTCAAGCATGGAACAAAAGTGGAATATGGAGTCTCTTCAAAAATTATGACGTGATCCTAGAAGAATTCTTATAGGCACCCGAGATTAGAAAAGTTGCATTGGGAGAAAAGTTACAGAATTGGACTTCTGCTCTGTTCATGACTCCCCGGTCATTGTGTATTAATGATGAAAAATCTGTCAATGTCATGTCAAAATCTAAATAAATAGTCTGAGGTGACAGACTTTAAGAACCAAAAAATCCCAATCTGAAAGAGGCTGAAGTGGTTAACTTAGAAGATTATAAAGAAGTCAAGGAAATTAGAGTCAGCGTTCATCTGAACAAGGTGCAGAAAAATAGAGCTCATCAGTTCGTTCAAACAACACGTCAACATATTCAATCATTCTTATGATGACATGCCAGAACTGAGTACGAATGTCGTTTCCCATAAGTTATCGATTGATCCAAAGCTCAATCCAAAGAAATGGATAATTGATCCTTCCCTCATTGCAATAGGTACAAAGGGAAATTTGCACCACGCTGGTAGAAGCATCATGGCTTTGGCTGAGATAAACAGCCAAGATCTATCGACTCTGATGTTGTTAGGAGATATTACATTTGAAGACGGAGTTTCTTTATGCTTATTTCCTTGTATTTCATTTCCTACATATAATAGTTTATTATGCTTTGTATTAGCTTAACAGATGCCTTATCCTCTATGTACGGACTATGTTTGACCTGAATTCTCAAGAATGGGATAGTAGGAGGCCCATGTTGGCTTCGATCAACCCTTTACGATAATTTATCTTTTCTTTTATATGAACTAAGTGATGACCTGAATTCCTAAGAACGAGATACGTAGGCGGCTTTTGTCGGCTTTGGTCAACCCCTTAGAAGTATTATATATTGTCCTAGCTCTGAACTACGTAGTGACCTGATTCCTACATCAATGGGATACGTAGGCGCCCCAACGGCTTGTTCACATTACGTAGTCAACAACTCAATATTTGTCTCGAAAGTATTTAACTCGGGCAGAAACTTTGAGGAAGGACTCAAAATTTCTGCCAAAGATTATTAGGAATTTAGAATCAACTTTAAGAATTCCCCAACACTAGGGAATCCCAATTTCTTCTATAATAGGGGAACTAAGTTTGGCCTGATTCATGTTGCAATGGGATAGATAGGCATAGTATCGGCTCGATCCTATCACCCTAGGAAATAGAAATTGGGGGAGAATTTTTGACAAAGAATCTCAAAAATTCCAAAGAACAAGATCATCCTTCAAAGTCAGAATAGAAAATCTAGAGAAAGAATCTCCAAATCCCCGTGAAGTGTCAACTCTTTCATCAACAAGTCAAGACTTACCTTAAGATGTCTAATTGGCCAAGAAATTTTGAGGAGGACTTCAAAATTTCCACCGAACTTCATTCATGAGTTCAAAACTCCAAAAATCCTCAGCATCATGAGATCAGAGTCAACTCCAACAATGTTCAAGTGGACCAATCCTCAACTATGAACAGATTTTTGAAAAGTCATCTTCAGAATGCCCCAACTACAATGCTGAAAGATCTCTAGAGATTTCCAGCAAGTATCAGAAATGTCAAGCCTCAAACCAAAGATGTTCATTGAGTTAGCGTGTGACATGACAAAATTGATTGGGGGAGTAGAGGAAAACATCCGAAGATGACGAGCGCCCGAAGATGACAAGCACCCGAAGAATGGCTAGAAAGGAACAGAAGGTCGAAGGAGGTCAACACAGATCAGTTTCATTAAAACTAAAAAAAAATTGTGGACACAGATTTCACTAAGAATGAAGAGGATCGGCAAAAGACTCCAATTGTTCAGTATATCCCTGAATACCCAAAATTAAAAAAGAAGAGCCAAGATACTGGTAAGAGCCAAAAATGGTAGAGCTTTCTAGAACTAATGATCTTTTTGTGGTTGTAGGGATCAACGGATAAGGAGTAAACAATGACATCCTTCTCAAATCCCCAGCAAATCATAGGATCAAAATGAATACATAATGTTCGGAAATGGTTTGTAGCTATCCACGAAGACAGGATTTAGTCATTCATTTACATTCGAAAGACCTCTTATTTGTCTATTCCACCTCGAAAAAGGGATGTTGAGGATAAATAAAGTAATTCGCTCTATAATATGAATGTTTTACTTAAAACTTCTACTGAGTTTGATTATGGTTGCTAAAAAAAGTGACACTGTGTCTACTAACCATTTACCTTGAGTACAGGTACGTGCAAAGGAGTTAACATAATAGAGCAGTCAAATGGATCGACCAACAAGGAGAGAGCAATGACATCCTCCTTAGATCCTCAACCAAATAGTGGATCACAAACGAACATATAACGTTCAAAAGTGGTATTTATAGTTGTGCCCTAAAATGGGGTTCAGCCCTTCATCTACATCTAAAATAACCTTTTGTTTAACCATTCATCTCAAAAATGAGGATAATGTTTGCATGACAAAGTCATTTATATTATAAATGCTTTTGTTGAAATTTTCTCTAAGTTTGACTGTGGTCGCTAGTAAAAGTGACACTGTGTCTACTAACTGTTTACCTTGAGTACAGGTACACGCAAAAGAGTCAGCACAATGGAGCAGTCAAATAGATCAATCGATAAGGAGAGAGCAAATATATCCTTCTCCGACCCATCATGGATCAAAACGAACAAATGATGTTTAGAAATGGTACACACAAAAGAGTCGACACAATAGAGTGGTCAAAGAGACCACCTGACAAGGAGAGTACACGCAGATGATGTAACGACCCTCCAAGTCGTATAATGAAATTTTCTTATTTTTAACTCTCCCCATAATTTTCATATACGATTTATGACTTGCGGGAATGGGTAGTATGAATTTCGAGGTGTCCGGGAGCGATTTATGTTATTGGTTGGATTCTTGAGTTTTAAGAAAGTTGAGTTTGACCATGATCAACTTTTGATCAAGCCGATCTTGGATTAGTGTTTTAATAATTCCAATAGGTTCGGAAGGTGCTTTTTAGTCAATTTTCATATTTGATTTATTTCTATAGGATTCCGACAAATTTCGAGGATCTATTAGAAGTTTCGGATGTTTTAGATAATTAGTTAATTAGTAAATTAATGGGTCAAAGCCACAATTTATTTACTTATGTGGCCAATACAAGAATGAATTTAAGTGAGGAGGGTTTAAAATAAAATAAAAATAATAACATAAAGGAATATCGAGTAAGAGGGGAAAACAACGGTTGCAGCATTAACTTTTCTTCTCTTTCTTTTCACGGTTTATGGGCATATTCAGGTTAGTCTATTTGCTTTCTGTGATGATTTATTCCTCTCAGTGCTACTAGGATTCCTTGTAAAATTATGGGATTAACATTGTTACACATCATTGTGCACTAATGATGTGAAAGTAAATCCTAGGTAGTGTATATAATGGCCATACACGTGAATTGGCAGAATTAGGTGTAGGATTGATAGTTAATCGATTTTATAATAATAGTAGTGTAATGATTAGCAAACATTAATCAATGATGAATCATTCTAATGGAGTGGAGATTAATAGCATAGTGGTGTACATAATTTTATTAGGAGAAGTACGGTTGGGTAATTGCTTCAGAAACTCGAGATGTCAATAGGATTTTCTTTTCTTATCACCTTTATTTTGTGCAATTGTAATTTTGATACAATTTAGGTTTTTAGAGTAGGAATTTATAAGTTGGGGATGTTGTATTTGACTAGATTGGGCTCGTTCGGAGGCGATTAAAAAGGGAAAAGCTTTCATCTGATCCTTTCGGCTTTGGGTGAACGTCACGGGTCTTCTTTTAAGGCAAGTTGAGACTTTCTTAGACTCTTTTTCGAAGTGCTTATGTGTTAGTTATATGTAATGGGAGTAATGGGAATGGGGGTCCTGTATAGATGAAGTGACGAGCATCTATGCGGGTACCGGTGTTAATTGAGAGGTTAAAATAAGTTAATTGCCTGTTTTGAATGGTTTTTCCCTATTTGCTAGCATGATTGGGCAGATTTGCTATTGTAAATAAATGGTTGGAAATGCTAGCTAATAAGAATACTCTCACTTGATAAGCTGAGTTGATTTTGGAATTTATATCTATCGGGCACAAGACATGAAATGTTTTGCTTAATTTTTTTATTGTTGATTTGGGATCGGAGTCGCACGCCTGCACATCATGCATTGCATTTCATATGGGGTCGGAGTGCACGCCTGCACATTATTATATATTTATTGGGATCGGAGTGCACGCCTGCACAATATATTTATTGGGATCGGAGTGCACGCCTGCACAGTACATGGACCTTGTGAGTCCCCCATGGGTCCTGACTTTGAAGCCATTGCTCGGTAGGTGTGTACAGAGCATATGCATTGCATTGCATTCATCCTTTTCTTGTTCAGATTGAGTAAGGTGTAAATGTTGATTTTGTACTAGTTAATGAGTACTTGAATATCTGTTTCTTGATCTCACTGTATTAAAGAATTCTTGGACTGTGTTATGATATCCTTATGACTGTTAGACTTGATTATTATGTGGGGTTAGGGTGCCTTTCTGAGTGCAGGTTGTATGGTAGTTTTAGAGGTTTGACGTGGTGTCACTCGTCACCACTTTGAATTAGGGTCGGTCGACGATGCTTGCTGAGTACACGTGGTTTCGTACTCACCCTTGCTTTTCTGCACCCTCCGTGCAGGTACCGATCCGACGGCCTCTGGGCATTGATTAGTTTGGTTTCTTCAGTGTTAGCATCTTTGGAGATTCGAGGTAGCTGCTATTGATTTCAGAGACTACTGAAGTCTCCTCCACTCTTATCTTTATGCATTTTTCCGCATTTTAAGATACTCAGGACTTTTCTTTGATTTCGGTATTTAGAGGCTTGTATTAGTGACTACCAGATCTGGGATTATCTATATTTCGACTACAATACTCTATTAATCCACTTTGGGAGATTATATGGGTTTTATATTGCTCTTATTTGCTCTTATTTCTTCCGCTTCTATACATTTGAGATATTATATTTGAGATTGTGTCCTTGGCTTACCTATCACGGAGGGTTGGATAGGTGCCATCATGGTCCAAATTTTGGGTCGTGACAGATGGTATCAGAGCCCCAGGTTCATTGGTCTCACAAGTACAAGCCGTGTCTAGTAGAGTCTCGCGGATTGGTGCGGAGACGTCCGTTACCTATCTTCGAGAGGCTATGGGACTTTAGGAAATATTCATTTCTTCTTTCTTATCGTGCAATATTGATCCTTTAATTTGAAATACTGAGATTCTTGTTTTATTCTCGCACAGATGGTTAGGACTCGTGCATCTCAGGACGATGGTCAGGAGCCCATACCAGCCCCTGAGTCGGTTGCCCATGCTGGGACACGCAGACGGGGTAGGAGACGTGGTAGGGGCAGAGGTCATGGTAGAGAGAGAGCTCGGGGAGCCACTCAGATTCCTAATAGGGTGGGGTCTCTCGAGGTTGAGTTTGAGGCAGGTGATGATGATATTCAGGTTCCAGCTGATGGTATGGCCCCAGGTCAGGCACCACCGGGATTTGTTGCTACACCGGTTCTTCAGGATACCTTGATTCGGGTTCTGGGAGTTTTGGAGAGTATTGCTCAGGGAGGCGGATCATTAGGTACTCCACAGGGTTCACACGCTAGGGTGGGGGCCCAGACCCCAGATCAGCAGTCCATTCCTATTTATCAGGGTCCAGTGGTTCATCCAGCATCGAGGTATGATGGTATGCCTCTACCGGGGGTAGGAGCTACCGGTGGGGTTAGGGCAATTATGTCTGATGATGAGCAGCGACGATTTGAGAAGTTTAGAAAGATGGACCCACCGCAGTTTCGGGGTGATCAGCGTGAGGACGCCTATGAATTTCTTGTCAGTTGTCATGAGAGACTTCAGAGTGTGGGATTGGTTGACTCCCACGGAGTTGATTATACTGCCTTGCAGATGCGTGGTCCAGCTAAGCAGTGGTGGCGCTCTTATATTGATTCCAGGCCAGCAGGTTCTCCACCGATGACTTGGGCTATGTTTGCACAGGCTTTCCTTGACAGATTTGTCCCTCGTAGCTTGAGGGAGGAGCGTAGACGCCAGTTTGAGCATTTGACACAGGAGGGTATTTCTGTGGCTGAGTATGAGATTCGATTTTATGCCTTGTCCCGTTATGCTATGGTGATCTTACCAGACGAGGCTGAGATGATTAGGAGGTTTATGAGAGGTTTGACCCTCAAGATTAAAGAGGCCGTGTTCGCTGTAGCCCAGTCTGGGGCTTCTCTTCAGAGGGTAGTTGAGTCAGCAAAGGAGTTTGAGTTGATGCACCGTGAGGAGTATGGGGATCTGAGGGACAAGAGGTTCCGCACTTCTGGTCGATTCAGTAGTACCTCATCTGGAGGTAGGGGTTCGTTCAGACGAGATTTTCACCCTCAGCAGGGTAGACCAGTTCAGGCAGCGATGCAGGCATCAGATAATGGACATTCAGGTCGGGGTTCTTATGGTTCGGGACAGGCTTCACATGGTTCATCTCAGCGGTTTTCAGGTCGTGGTGGTCATACTGGGTATTCAAGTCACTCTCATCAGTTGATGGCTCCCAAGTCCTGTTATGAGTGTGGTAGTCCGGATCATCTTCGGAGGGATTGTCCAGTGTACAGACAGAGGGGTCCACAGCACGGTCATCAGGCCCTTGCTAGAGCCACAGCGCCTCCGGCTAGAGGTCGGGGCAGACCTCAGGGAGGTAGAGGTGCATCACCAGCTGGTAGGGGAGGTGGTAGCGGAGTGACCCAGGCGATAGATAATAGAGCTCATTGTTACGCTTTCCTAGGAAAGCCTGAGGCAGAGTCTTCTGATGCAGTCATTACAGGTATCGTCTCAGTTTGCCATCAACCTGCTTCGATGTTATTTGATCCTGGTTCTACCTTCTCCTATGTGTCTGCATACTTTGCTTCCTGCCTTGATATGATATGTGAGTCTATAGCTGTTCCTATTTGTGTTTCTACACCAGTAGGTGATTCCTTAGTGGTGGATCGGGTGTACCGATCCTGTGTTGTTTCTATTTTGGGGTGTGATACTTGGGTAGATTTAATTATCCTTGATATGGTTGATTTTGATGTGATTTTGGGCATGGATTGGCTTTCTACCTATCATGCTATCTTAGATTGTCATGCTAAAACAGTTACTTTGGCTATGCCTGATCGTCTGAGGTTGGAGTGGAAAGGTGTTCAGAGTTCGTATCCTAAGAAGGTGATTTCATTTATTTAGGCCCAGCGGTTAGTTGAGAAAGGGTGTCTATCATATTTGGCTTATGTTCGTGATACTAGAACCCAGACACCTTCTTTGGAGTCAGTAAGGGTAGTTAAGGAGTTCATGGATGTATTTCCTACCGATCTTCCGGGTGTTCCTCCTGATAGAGACATCGATTTTGGTATTGATTTGGAGCCGGGCACTAAACCCATTTCAATTCCTCCTTATAGAATGGCACCGGCGGAGTTAAAAGAATTGAAAGACCAGCTTCAAGATTTGTTAAGTAAGGGGTTTATTCGACCTAGTGTATCACCTTGGGGTGCTCCGGTGTTGTTTGTGAAGAAGAAAGATGGGTCTATGAGGATGTGCATTGATTATCGACAGTTGAACAAGGTGACAATCAAGAATAAGTATCCTCTACCACGCATTGATGACCTTTTTGACCAGCTTCAGGGTGCTTCAGTGTTCTCGAAGATTGACTTGAGGTCAGGGTATCATCAGTTGAAGATTCGGGCTTCGGACATTCCTAAGACAGCTTTTCGGACTAGATATGGCCACTATGAGTTCTTGGTTATGTCCTTTGGGTTGACTAATGCCCCGGCGGCGTTCATGGAGTTGATGAATAATGTATTTCGACCTTATCTGGATTCATTTGTTATTGTGTTCATCGATGACATTTTGGTATATTCTAGGAGCGAGGAGGATCATGTGAAACATTTGAGGATCGTACTCCAGAGGTTGAGGGATGAGAAGTTATATGCCAAGTTTTCAAAGTGCGAATTTTGGCTTAGTTCTGTGGCATTCTTGGGACATGTGGTGTCCAAGGATGGTATTATGGTCGATCCGGCCAAGGTTGAGGCAGTTCGAAATTGGTCACGTCCTACTTCACCTTCAGATATTCGGAGTTTTATTGGGTTGGCAGGCTATTACAGGCGATTCGTGCAGGGTTTCTCTTCTATTGCAGCTCCTATGACTCGGTTGACTCAGAAGAATGTGGTTTTTCAGTGGTCGGATAAGTGTGAGGAGAGCTTTCAAAAGCTCAAGACTCTGTTGACTTCAGCTCCTATCTTGACACTACCTATGGAAGGTGAGGGCTTTACTGTGTTTTGTGATGCTTCTGGTATTGGTTTGGGTGGTGTGTTGATGCAGAAAAATAAGGTAATAGCATATGCGTCGTGGCAGTTGAAGCCACATGAGAGGAATTACCCTACCCACGATTTGGAGTTAGCAGCGGTGGTGTTCGTATTGAAGTTGTGGCGGCACTATTTGTATGGAGTTCATTGTGAGGTGTACACTGATCATCGCAGCCTTCAATATATCTTCAAGCAAAAGGAGTTGAATTTGAGACAGCGTAGGTGGTTGGAGTTGTTGAAAGATTATGATATAACTATCCTATATCATCCGGGCAAGGCCAATGTAGTGGCAGATGCCTTGAGCAGGAAGGCAGTTAGTATGGGAAGTCTTGCATTATTGAGTGTGGAAGAGCGACCATTAGCCAGAGAGGTCCAGCGGTTGGCTAACAGTTTCGTGCGTCTTGATATCTCCGAGTCAGGTAGAGTTCTTGCAAGTGTAGAAGCGAGGTCCTTGTTGATAGAGAAGATTCGAGATCGTCAGTTTGAGGATGAAAGGTTGTGTATTATCAGAGATAAAGTGATGCGAGGTGAGGCTAAGGAGGCAATTTTAGACCAGGAGGGTGTCTTAAGGATAAAGGGACGGATCTGTGTTCCTAGAGTAGGTGATTTGACTAGATCTATTATGGACGAGGCCCATTGTTCACGTTATTCCATTCATCCAGGCGCAGCGAAGATGTATCATGACCTAAAACAACATTATTGGTGGTGTGGGATGAAGAGGGATATTATAGAGTTTGTGTCTAAGTGTCTGAATTGCCAGCAGGTGAAATATGAGCACCGGAGACCAGGTGGTTTGCTTCAGAGGATGCCCATTCCCGAGTGGAAATGGGAGCGTATTACTATGGATTTCGTAGTTGGGTTACCTCAGACCTTGGGGAAGTTTGATTCTGTTTGGGTGATTGTGGACAGATTGACCAAATCAGCCCATTTTGTGCCTGTGAAGACGAACTATAATGCAGAGAAATTAGCCAAAATCTATATTCGTGAAATAGTTCGATTACATGGCGTGCCCGTTTCCATTATTTCAGATAGAGGTACCCAGTTCACTTCGAACTTTTGGAGTACTTTGCAGCGAGAGTTGGGTACTCAGTTGGATATGAGTACAGCATTTCATCCACAGACAGATGGTCAGTCGGAGCGAACTATTCAGGTGTTGGAGGACATGTTGCGAGCTTGTGTGATGGATTTTGGGGGTCACTGGGATCAGTTTTTACCCTTGGTAGAGTTCTCCTATAATAATAGCTACCATTCCAGTATTCAGATGGCTCCATTCGAGGCATTGTATGGAAGAAGGTGTAGGTCCCCAGTTGGGTGGTTCGACTCTTTTGAGGTTAGACCTTGGGGTACCGATTTGCTGAGGGACTCGATGGACCGAGTGAGATTGATCCAAGACCGGCTCTTGGCTGCTCAGAGTAGACAAAAGAGTTATGCTGACAGGAAGGTCCGTGATTTGGAGTTCATGCAGGGTGAGCGGGTCTTGTTGAAGGTGTCACCCATGAAGGGTGTGATGAGGTTTGGGAAGAAAGGAAAGCTCAGTCCGAGGTTCATTGGCCCTTTTGAGATTCTTCAGCGCATTGGGCCAGTGGCTTATGAGTTGGCTTTGCCCCCGGGTCTTTCAGCCGTGCACCCAGTTTTCCATGTTTCTATGTTGAAAAGGTATCATCCGGATGATTCTCATGTGATTCAGTGGGACTCAGTGAGTTTGGATCAGAATCTGACATTTG
Organism: Capsicum rhomboideum; assembly: GCA_031232105.1. Classification (NCBI taxonomy): domain Eukaryota; kingdom Viridiplantae; phylum Streptophyta; class Magnoliopsida; order Solanales; family Solanaceae; genus Capsicum; species Capsicum rhomboideum. The sequence continues at coordinate 40,175,549 of CP124716.1, forward strand.
AGGAGGAGCCTATGGCTATTCTGGATAGGCAAGTTAGGAAGTTGAGATCCAAAGAGATAGCCTCCGTGAAGGTGCAGTGGAGGCATCGTCCTGTAGCGGAAGCCACTTGGGAGGTTGAGGCCGACATGCAAAGCAGATATCCTCATCTTTTTGATAGTCCAGGTACTTCTTTCTCTTTACGTTCGGGGACGAACGTTTGTTTTAGTGGTGGATGATGTAACGACCCTCCAAGTCGTATAATGAAATTTTCTTATTTTTAACTCTCCCCATAATTTTCATATACGATTTATGACTTGCGGGAATGGGTAGTATGAATTTCGAGGTGTCCGGGAGCGATTTATGTTATTGGTTGGATTCTTGAGTTTTAAGAAAGTTGAGTTTGACCATGATCAACTTTTGATCAAGCCGATCTTGGATTAGTGTTTTAATAATTCCAATAGGTTCGGAAGGTGCTTTTTAGTCAATTTTCATATTTGATTTATTTCTATAGGATTCCGACAAATTTCGAGGATCTATTAGAAGTTTCGGATGTTTTAGATAATTAGTTAATTAGTAAATTAATGGGTCAAAGCCACAATTTATTTACTTATGTGGCCAATACAAGAATGAATTTAAGTGAGGAGGGTTTAAAATAAAATAAAAATAATAACATAAAGGAATATCGAGTAAGAGGGGAAAACAACGGTTGCAGCATTAACTTTTCTTCTCTTTCTTTTCACGGTTTATGGGCATATTCAGGTTAGTCTATTTGCTTTCTGTGATGATTTATTCCTCTCAGTGCTACTAGGATTCCTTGTAAAATTATGGGATTAACATTGTTACACATCATTGTGCACTAATGATGTGAAAGTAAATCCTAGGTAGTGTATATAATGGCCATACACGTGAATTGGCAGAATTAGGTGTAGGATTGATAGTTAATCGATTTTATAATAATAGTAGTGTAATGATTAGCAAACATTAATCAATGATGAATCATTCTAATGGAGTGGAGATTAATAGCATAGTGGTGTACATAATTTTATTAGGAGAAGTACGGTTGGGTAATTGCTTCAGAAACTCGAGATGTCAATAGGATTTTCTTTTCTTATCACCTTTATTTTGTGCAATTGTAATTTTGATACAATTTAGGTTTTTAGAGTAGGAATTTATAAGTTGGGGATGTTGTATTTGACTAGATTGGGCTCGTTCGGAGGCGATTAAAAAGGGAAAAGCTTTCATCTGATCCTTTCGGCTTTGGGTGAACGTCACGGGTCTTCTTTTAAGGCAAGTTGAGACTTTCTTAGACTCTTTTTCGAAGTGCTTATGTGTTAGTTATATGTAATGGGAGTAATGGGAATGGGGGTCCTGTATAGATGAAGTGACGAGCATCTATGCGGGTACCGGTGTTAATTGAGAGGTTAAAATAAGTTAATTGCCTGTTTTGAATGGTTTTTCCCTATTTGCTAGCATGATTGGGCAGATTTGCTATTGTAAATAAATGGTTGGAAATGCTAGCTAATAAGAATACTCTCACTTGATAAGCTGAGTTGATTTTGGAATTTATATCTATCGGGCACAAGACATGAAATGTTTTGCTTAATTTTTTTATTGTTGATTTGGGATCGGAGTCGCACGCCTGCACATCATGCATTGCATTTCATATGGGGTCGGAGTGCACGCCTGCACATTATTATATATTTATTGGGATCGGAGTGCACGCCTGCACAATATATTTATTGGGATCGGAGTGCACGCCTGCACAGTACATGGACCTTGTGAGTCCCCCATGGGTCCTGACTTTGAAGCCATTGCTCGGTAGGTGTGTACAGAGCATATGCATTGCATTGCATTCATCCTTTTCTTGTTCAGATTGAGTAAGGTGTAAATGTTGATTTTGTACTAGTTAATGAGTACTTGAATATCTGTTTCTTGATCTCACTGTATTAAAGAATTCTTGGACTGTGTTATGATATCCTTATGACTGTTAGACTTGATTATTATGTGGGGTTAGGGTGCCTTTCTGAGTGCAGGTTGTATGGTAGTTTTAGAGGTTTGACGTGGTGTCACTCGTCACCACTTTGAATTAGGGTCGGTCGACGATGCTTGCTGAGTACACGTGGTTTCGTACTCACCCTTGCTTTTCTGCACCCTCCGTGCAGGTACCGATCCGACGGCCTCTGGGCATTGATTAGTTTGGTTTCTTCAGTGTTAGCATCTTTGGAGATTCGAGGTAGCTGCTATTGATTTCAGAGACTACTGAAGTCTCCTCCACTCTTATCTTTATGCATTTTTCCGCATTTTAAGATACTCAGGACTTTTCTTTGATTTCGGTATTTAGAGGCTTGTATTAGTGACTACCAGATCTGGGATTATCTATATTTCGACTACAATACTCTATTAATCCACTTTGGGAGATTATATGGGTTTTATATTGCTCTTATTTGCTCTTATTTCTTCCGCTTCTATACATTTGAGATATTATATTTGAGATTGTGTCCTTGGCTTACCTATCACGGAGGGTTGGATAGGTGCCATCATGGTCCAAATTTTGGGTCGTGACAGATGAACTGATATATCAACATAATAATGAAAGAGGCTATCATATTACATCAAATTCGAAAGAGGTTGACATTTGACAATATTGAATAGAGGTAAAAAAGCCATATCAATATCGAAAGAGGATGATGTGGATCACCAAAAAAGGCTATCATATTATGTTAAATCCAAAAAAAGTTGGTGCTTGTCAATACCGAAGAGGGATAACAAAGCCATATCAATACTGAAAAAGGATAATGTGGTTTGTCGAAAGAGGCTATTATATTATGTCAAATTCAAAAGAGGTTGACGCTTGTTAATATCGAAGGGAGATGACAAAGCCATATCAATACCAAAAGAGGATGATGTGGATCGTCGAAAGAGGCTATCATATTATATCAAATTTGAAAAAGGTTGACTCTTGTCAATATCGAAGGGGGATGACAAAGTCATGTCAATACTGAAAGAGGATGATGTGGATCACCAAAAGGGACTATTATATTATGTCAAATCCAATAGAGGATGACACCAGTCAAACTGAAGAGGGATGACAAGCCATATCAACACTGGAAGAGGATGATGTGGATTGTCGAAAGGAGCTATTATAATGTGTAAAGCTGAAAGAGGCTGACACTCATTAAAATTAAAGAAGTACATGGTCCAAGAGATGTCTCTAAGTCGCTATTCAAAGATGGATAACGTACTGAATATCCTAAAAGTTTACAATCCAGAGGTCATCTATAAGCCATGTTATCCAAGATAGGATAGTATGCAAGATTATCTAAAGGTCGACAATCAAGGGTCATCCATAAGACACAACAACATCCTAACCGGATAGTGTGCAAGATTCTCCAAAAGTTGGCAGTTTGAAGGTTATCCATAAGTCACAATTATATTCTTAATGGATAATGTGCAAGACTACCAAAAATTAACTATTTGAGGGTTCGCTATAAGTTGCGCCATATCATAGATTGATTATGTGCAAGATTACCTAAAGACTGAAAATTTAAGAGACATCTGTAGGCCACATTATAACCAAGGTCGGATGATATGCAGGATTACCCAAAAGCAGGAAATTCGAGGAAAATTTGTAAGCCATCTCTTATTGAAGGTCAGATAATATACAGGATTACCCAAAACATGGAAACCTAAAGTATATCTGTAAGCCACCTCGTGTCCAACATTGGATGATGTGCAAGATTACCTGAAGATTGATAATTCAATGGATATCTGTAAGTCATGTTAATATATACGATGTACAAGACTTACCCAAAGTCATATAACGGTTATAGGGACCGTTCTACCCAAAATGTCATCGATGGCTGAAAGGGGCCAACCCATTTTGAAAAATCTTCCATCACCAAGAGGGCCATCATATCCAACAACCAAGAGAGTTGTTGTGATTACTATTGCAAAAATTGTTATCTTCCAAAACAGGTACAAGAAAGGATGATAATCTATTTTTCATAAATCAAACCATGTGAAGGTATGGTGAAAGAACTATCTACCTTTCGTGAATTACGTTTTCTACTAACATCCTCGTTTCAGATTTTGTCAAGAGCATCCGAGAGGATGAAATTATCAAACCAAAACCACAGTTTTATCCAAGAAAAATCATCTAAGATGATGAAGGAAATCAACAAATTTATCAAAAAAAGTGTCATACGTAGAGTATGATGAAGGTTGCGCCGAGAGGGAAGTAGCACAACGTGGAGCTGAGTTGAAAACACTATCTCTCCAAGTGAATTACTTTTACTACTAACGATCTTGTTTCAATATGTTGTTGAGAGCATTCGAGAAGGATGAAAATCTCAAACCAAAGCCACAGGTGCGGACGACTCCAAAAAGGATGCGGCAAAACGTGAAACTTTTTCTTAGCCGCAAATTGGGACGTCGTCCGAAGAGGAATATCAAACTCTTTAGATGTGAGCTAAAGGATGACTTTTATTTCCATCAAACCATACCCCTATTAGAAGGCATGTGGGTATTTTGGGATATTTTTTATTTCAGTTTCTCATCCAGAGTATTTCTGAACTCACACTAGAAATAACTTTCCCTTTCTTCAAATTCAAGTGACATACACCTAGAGCTTTAAAAATTATGATAATGTAGCTCATATTTACAGGTGTAAGGGGTCCATATTTTATAATTGAGATGATTACAAGCCTTTTCTCCTAGCTCAATTTTTCGTCACCTATACTGAGCCAAAGGTCGTTTTAGCATAAAAGACTACCTTTTTCACCGATCGAGTCTAATTACAAGCAGTCTAATTCCTTGAGTCGTGGGGATATGTAGGTTGGAATCTATGTTGAAAAAGAGACTGCATTCCAAACTTCCCCCTAATCTCCTCATTCACAAGTTTTTCGATCTCTCCATAACTCAAAACCAAGAAGGCTTTTGAATTCTTTGAAATCATGCTTAAAATCAAGCGTTATGAACTATAAGTTACTGAATTCTCATATAACCTGAGATATGTAGAAAACCCAATACTGGGGTCCGGCTATGATTCCTTGAAATTCGTGTGAAAACCAACTGCTTTTGAGAGAAAAATTTATGGTCGGACAAAATTAGAAACGTCAAATATTCTTTTCCGAGGGCTACATTCACCCTACTTAAAGAAAGGGGGCAGTTGTTGACACCTAATTTTTTCCCTCCCCATCCCAAATTAATTTTTGAGCTTCTGTAATTCCAAATAATCTTAAAATAATTACTTTATTAAAGTAAAATTATTTTAAAATTAATTCAAGGCTAACTTTATAATTTTCTAAGTGAAACAAGTGTATTCTATATTCAATTATGTAGAATTATATGAATTTCACTTAACGATATATTTTTTTAAATTATTTTGAGTGAAAATCAGGTTTAATAGAACAATATTATATTTTCCTCAAATTGATTTAAAGTTAAGAAATTGACGACATTATTAGTTTCTTGATTTTCAAATAAAGTTTATGCTTTATTAAATAATTATTTTATTATTATTAAAGTTGGAAGCTCATTGATTAATCGATTAAATTGTCTCAATTCTATTCAATTTGCCAAATTCTACATTAGTTGAATTAATTTGGTCACTTCCTAAATTAATGTGGCTATATTAATGTTTCAATATTGGACAAATTTGATAACTATCTTACTAAGCACTAAATTGGGCTGCCTTTTTCATTCCATTCTTCCACTAGGCCCAAACCCCTTGAACTGACCCGGTCCACACCCCTTATTTCTTCTCTTCTTCATTTTCACCTAAATACCATAACAACAACAACATACAACAACCAGTACAACATCAGCGACCAACCGACACCATTGTGAAAACCAAAATGCTGCCTCCGTCAACCCTCTTCTGTACAAAATTGCGTGCAAGGCATAAGGATAGTACTATTCAAGCTTTCTAGGTTGTTTCCTCACAATTATTCCCACTAAAATCTAAGAACCCATTTCAAATTTTGAATTCTTGTACTGTTTTCATACAAATCCAGCTCATCCTAACATTATCCTTGAGGAATTTTTCCCTCATTTAAATTCCCCCCAAAAAAAAACCCAGAAATCCCAATAAAATACCTTGAAACTTCTAGAAATTGACACCCACTCCTCTCTTAATAGTTGACAGTACAAACAAGGACGAAGGGTGTTCAAGCTCAATCTATTCCCTTTGATTCGAATCCAACTGTTGGTTTGGGAGTTTTCCCATTCATCCTACATCGAAAACCATCTCCCAAAATTGTCAAATCTCATTCTATAAATACCTCACTATTCCACCAAATTAAGGGAAGCATTAGATAAGTGAAGAACCTCAAAAAAATGTGGGATTTTTGTTGTCTAAAATGATTTCAGTGCCAAGGTTTCTGTGAGACTCAACTTTGAGCTTGAAATCCTAGGCTACTAAATTCGAGTGACCTTTTCAGCGGTGGTGAAGAAGCAAGATCCGACGAAGTTCGTAGTCCTGGTTGACTGCTCCGATAAAGATAATAATTCGCTCCTTTATCTTTATTTTGATTTTGTAGAGGTCTCTTAGTATTAAATGGTTTAGGATAATAGCTTTTCCTGTCTCTCTTTTTATTTTAGTGCAAATTTGTCTGTTCGGTTGGACTAAATCATATTTATCTTAGGGCGTTCATTTCAATTTTCCATGAGAAGATATTTCTATAATTTGATTGGTGTGTTTCCAGTAGTTTTGTGTGATTGACAAATTTGAATGTGTTTTTCTGATAACTTGCAAGAAGGAAACGCCTTCATCTTTGGGTAAAATCTAGCTTGTTAAATTGGTAAAAGCCATTTTTTTAAAATATAATAATTCCCAGTACAACTAGGCTTAAAAGTCGATCTTTTGCAACTTTAGTAATGTTTGTTTAAAATATCTCCAGAATGATGTTGTGTGCTTTTTTCACTTTGCTCATTCTAAAAGGGTCACTTGATCTATGATTAAATCAAGGTTCATGACACGACCCAATTTTTTAGGTCATGATGGCACCTACTATAATCCACCAGTAGGTAAGTCAACCACTAGTCAGAAAAAGCTAGTAACGGACTATTCAGAGAAATGGAGAAAGCAGCAAAAAAGAAACTAATAAAGAGACCAGTATAAAGATGAAATCCCAAAACCTGGTAAGCTCAGTACAAGAGCTTCTAATACAACAAGAATGCTAGTAGAATACAGAATAAATATAAATACAACACCGCCTCTGAAATACAAAATAGAGATCAGTCTAATAAATAAGAGGGAGAGCAGGAACACTCCGAACGTCAAGAGCTCACCCCAAATCTCCGATTCATGGATTCCCCGCACGATGCACACATCAACGGTTAGAACTCGTACTATGATTTGCAGGCTGTAGAAGTGTAGTATGAGTACCAAACACGTGGTACTCAGTAGGCATCGGCCGACTGAGCTTCAAAGATAATGTAAGTATAAATAACATGTAAAGCAAAAATATAAACTATAGGCAACTATCCATTAAACTAAACATACTAATGCTAATGGAGCAATAAGGATAAACTACCATATTCTAACAGTATTCAGGAACTAAAGTGCGATATCGTATATCACTAGCCAATATACAAATGAAGAGTGAAAAAAGATATATAGTAGTAAGACAAGGCCAAAGAATATGTATACAATATGAATAGATAAGGAATGAGAGGGATATAGAGTAACACCACACACATATATATATATATGTGTGTGTACATATATAGGACTAAACTTAAAGGTAATATCTTGAGGGATCCAACCTAATATCTGGAGGGATCCTAACCAAGTAAGAAAGCTAATACTAGCATAATCAGGGTCCCTAACCGAAGGATGACTAAACATGAGATAATCTAACAATAACATATCTTATGATGAGAAAGAAAAGGAATCAGAAACATACCGACAAACTCGAGTACCAGTCCATAACCATCCTGCCATGAACTAACTATAATAACCAAAAATAAAGTAAGCGGCTAGTCTGGACAAACAATAACCTAACCGGGCCCTCATAAGCCCGAAAGGTTCAAGCAAGCACTCAACATACAAAAACAATAACTTATACCTATACAGCCCCCATAAGACTGATAGATATAAGTGCCAAACAATTATACTGGTGATAGGCAATGAATATGCGTAAACGAATGCAACGTAAACTAATACTATCAAATCAACTGAGTGCCAAACCATACCAAGTGTATACACCTCCTCCAGCTCAGTAGCTCCCAAAGAAAGGACCTACGGTGACCATCCTTCTCTGAAATTGTGGCTCACGGATGAAGGGGGCCATAGGGGACTCGGGATACCCGTATACACTGGCTGGTCCCAAATGAAGACTTTCAGTAACCGTCAAAATCAATCGACTCCATCCAGTACCGGAGAGATATAAAAGTACAATAAGTGCTCAAATTCAAACCAAGACTAAAAGAGTATAAATCTGTAAATCCATCGCCCAAGATCGAGTTCAGGACTAAATCGGCAAAATAGTGTAGAAAGGGTCGGAGTCTTCCTAGACCAGAGTAAATAGTAGTGGTAAAATGAGTGGATCAATAATGGACCGAAATCAACCTCGGTCTAATTTCCAAAATAGCATATTTAGTTCCAAAATCTCATAATTAATTAAATAAGGTGGTACGATTGTCATTGTAAAAGAATCCGTTTTAAAGGTAAAAAATGGGAATAAATCCATTTTTAGAAAACAATAGAAAAATCAAGATTTGATTGGAATCGTACCACTAAGTGAGCATAAATGCACCTAAAAGTATGCATACCATCACCAGTATCCAAACAATACAACCATAAGTGCCTAAGCATCTATAAACCAGAATCATATCATCTTTAGGGATGAAATACTCACCTGGAGTCCAGCTGGTATCGTAACTACGGGCTCGGGCCCAACAATATATAAATAGCATGCTAATAGCACCATAATCCGGGAAACTACAGTCCAAATCACTAAGTCAAAAGGTATGCCTTGTACTAAAGGATCCTTGTTAATCTATGGTTAACGTGTCAATAATTAAGGATAATAGGATTCTATGGCCATAACGAGTAAAAAATAGGCCCGTGGGGGCCGTAAATGAAATACCAAAATTGAAGCCATCACAAGGTCCCTTGAAGAACAAGGAATGTGTGCTCAAAATTTTAGCACTAATCGGGGATCAAATAAGCCCCCAAAGCCCAAAGAATCTAAACCTAAAACTAAGAATTAAACGGATTTTGAGACGAAAACTTATAAAGGAATTAATGGGGAATGATCACCTCAACATACTTTACTCATCCCCAACTCTAAATTATGATTTTCCTTGAGTTTCTAGAGCTCCTAGGGCTGAAATGGCGGAATGGGTGAGAAAATGATGGGAAATCGGGGAAGAGGACTTATATACTGCTAGGGATTTGGCCTTCGCGAACACGGAGGCCAAAGGCCGTGAATGCGATGAAAAAGAATAATACCCTTCATAAATGTGTCCAATGGGTCATTAATGCAAAGGCAGATAAATCAAACCATCGCGAACGCGGGCAACAAACCACGATAGAGAAGAAGGTAGTTGACCGGGTCGAGGCTGACCCTCATAACGAACTCGAGGGGTGAGGCTCGCTATCACGAAGGTCAAGAACTTGAACCTTATTGAATAAATCCTGTACCTCACAAACGTGAATCATAAAAGGTGGCTGCACCAGATGCTGGAAAACCAGCAATTTTCCTAAGTCTCAACGGACTCCAACCGGGTGCTTAGGATTCTTTCAGAACCCCGTGCATACAAATGGACTATTTTAGCATATGAAATTTGACATTTTGGACTCAATGAAACCATAAAAACATCCAACAGAGGTTATTTCAAAAAAATATGGGCCCTACACCTATAGTTCCATTTTAACCAAATTCTACCCAATAGCCCAAAATGAGTTCGGAAGCCTCAGGACCCAGACTAAAGGGTCTTCCAGCCTAAAATCAACATTCCAAATCTAATGATGCCATCTAAATTCTCCTTTGAGAAGATTTACTAGGAGGTTTGGTCCGAGACCAATTCTTTAACGGTGAAAGCTCCAAAATAGGAAATTGAGCCTAAAATCCAAACGAACGGTCTGATAACCAAAACGACAATTACGATAAGTCATAAATGACCTGTAGCTACCGTGGGATGTCTTGAAGAACCATAAATGCATGAAAATTAAGAAAATGTCCTGGAGAGTCATTACAGTTAAGGATACTTTATGTTGAAGACATAGTTGGGAAACTTGTTTTCTTTGAATTTGCCTAGCCAAGCTGCTTGTGTTGGCGTATAATGTGAATAGATATAGTTATGTTATTATTTCATCTTATATAATTTCATGGGAAACCTAGCCATCTTGGGTGCAAACAGTGCTCGACTTTGATAATTTTTCACAGACTTCACTTGGTTCATGATACCATTTGAGGTCCTGTGAGGAAGAGATAACTACTCATTGGGATTACTCTCTAATTTACTCCGGATTAGGACTTGGGAATGTGATAGCCACCATAATAATTTTTCTGTATTGATTATTTTCCCCCTCTCTTTATCTATTGATATTCTCCTAATGGTAGCTTGATTCCTTCTCAACTAATCTGGTAGGGTTGCTTTAACCTCATTAATTTGTTGCAAAATATAAGGTATTTGCCTTCAGTTAAGGACCAATAATATGGTGTTCTTTAAGATTTTCTATTTTATAGCTTTGAATGCTAGAATCTTTTTATTTGTCACTTAAAAATTCTAGGCAATAGAATGTATATTTATGATTGTTTTCATTTAACTAGAAATCATTATATTGTGCTTCTCGAAATGTGTCACCTAGGTTTTTCTAGTTGAATCAGTAAAGCAATGTTTGACTAAGCTATAAGGTTGTCAGGAGGTCGTAAAAAAAATGATGACAAGTCTTCCATGGGGATAATCTTTGTTATTTTCAAACACATGGTTGGAGATGAAATCTGTTTTGATAAAGAATGGTCAATTCTCGGTTTGCTATTTGATATTTGCCTTGAATAGAGTCGATCTCATGTATTTGACTATTGTTCTGGATTTGTGTGAATAAATATGATATAATGATATTTGTTTGCATTTGAAAACTTGATTATTCAATGTTATTCATTTATTTCCAAAAAATAAGAATGTTGAGCATGTTGTGTTGGTTTTGAGTAGCTGCACAGTTTAGTTAGAATATTTGTTGAAAGGCTATGAACCTACTTCAACTTTGAATCTAGTGAAGGCCTTAATTGAAGTAAGTTGTTGCATAAGACTCGTGTGATTCATCTAGTTATAAACTCCCATAGCTTCCTTAATATGTTGCCATCTAAAAATTCACCTAGTGCACAGGGATTATGGAATCAGCCTAATTCATAAGTTTATGTTGCTTCATATGAAATGATATTTTGTTGAACCAAGGATTAAAAAGAATCTCTTTTGTTCTAGCTATTTTAGACGCTTCAAATATCTTGCATAGGCTATATTCATTGATTTTTTTTTTGCAACTTTCCCATAAGAATTTATACTGATTCCCTTCTCTTTTTTTCTTTGTTACATGTGAATCTCAGGTCCATTCGGACCCTCCAACCCTCCCATTGCATTTTCTTTGTGTCAAACCCAACGAATTCGAGTCAAGACCATTTGGGATGATTCTCAAGTCTTGATAAAAGACTGGACAGGTGCAAAGGGGAAGCAAATGCAGGTGCTGAAGTGAGAAGTAGGTTAAAGCCAATTAAAATGGAAAATGCCAGCAACACTTTTGAGACTTAAAAAGTCTTGAATACAAGATGTTATGGGCTAAAATCCCAATTATTAGATTTAGGATAGGTTCTTATTCTTGGGCTCAAAGGTCTAAGACTAGTTTTAGGACAGGTTAACTGTTGAACAAGAGCTAAATTGAAAATCTTCTTCTCTCCTCTTATCTAAATTGTATTATTTGATTTTGTTCTAATAATTAACTTAGTTGATACTTTCCTTTGGAATTACCATCATATTGGATTAATTAACTTTGTCTAAACCTAATCATATTATCTTAAATAGTCCTTAATAAACTCAAGTCTTTTTTCACAAATGGTTTTTAACAAATAGCCCTTTATTTCAAAGTAAGTCAAAAAGTTGGTTTTCAAATAGCTCGAACAACCGTAAGTTAGCGGATATTCTTGGTGCCTTAACACATTTACAAGAGTATTAGTATGAACCACTTACCCAAATCTCTGAACTTTAAAGATTTTTTTTATTTTAAATCTTTTAAATATTTTTCAAAGGTTTTCTTAATTTTTCTTAATTAATTAAGTGGCGACTCTATTTTTTAAAATCGAGTTTGAAACTTTTCCTAAAGTTAATGAATTCAAAACCAAGTCATTTCCCTACAGAACAATTGTAGCACTCCAAAAATTTCTTAGTTTTAATGTAGCCTATTTATGCCTTAACAGTCTCAAGAATGGGTTCGTTTGGTCTTGGTATTGATTAAAAAATGTTTACAATCAGCTTAAGGACTTATCCGGGAGTTAATGACAAGAAAATAGGTTTGTGCGTTGCTCTAGAGGCTCCCCCATATTGGACCCATGTTGCGGAGCTTGAGGATGGAGCTTACTGCTTAGCCCCTGCAATAGGTGGTGCAGTACGGTAGCAAGGTTGGTGAGATGGGAGGTGTGCTTTATCCGTCCCTTTTGTGATGGGATTCTTCAGTTTTTTTGAATTTAAGAGGCATTTCAGTCATTTTCTTTTTATAAAAACTATCCCTCCTCATGTTAAAACATCCCTTACCCTATCATTTAGTCTATTTTATCAAGCAAACACTCTTCTTCCTCCCTCAAACTCCCCACCTTTAAGTCTCAAGGAAAATCAAAGCTAGAGTTCTTAATTCAAAAGGTTATTCCACCATTTTGCCACTAAGATGTGTGAGACTGTCCTAAACCAAGAATTATCTATCTTTTTATAATGACCCAAAATGTTGTTATGTTGTAAAACGTTCTAGAAAAATCTTATAACAAATAAAATACACTTACCAGACCTGATAGAATTTAATTCTTAGGAAAAAGGTGGGGCCCAATATAATTGGGTCGAGAATCCAAAAGATAATGGTCCAGTCTGCAGTCTACCATTGCATCGATTGGTTAACCACTGTAGTGGTAATTTATCCACTACAGTGGTTACCTGGCAGTGGCCATCCCAAAATTCATTAAAACCCTTTTTTGTTTTTCATCCTCCCATGTCCTTTTTTCCCCCACCAAAAACCCTCTGAATAAACCCTACCTCCATAGCTAGGAGATTCCAAAGGCCTCAATTCATGAGGGCAATTCAAGGCACACGCGGTGGGAACCCGATGAGGGAATATGCTTAGCACGTGTGGGATAACCTCCTCATCTCAGTAGCAACAGGGTTCGTCTATAAGGTAGGTTATGGTTTTATTATTGTAGCAATTAGACTTGGATTAGATTCATATAACTTGGATAGTAATGTCACGAGTTCTTATGCATTAGGCCTTCGGGCACGGTGTTTGGATGGATAAAATTGATAAGAATCTGGTTAATCTTAATTATTATCATGGAGTGTTGTTATACTCCGCTAGTGCGATATTTATGGAATAATTTTGGTAGAATATGGTGAGAATTATAATTAGTTGAATGAATGGAATTGTTTAAAGTATAATATGGGGAAAATATGATAAAAAAATGGGAAGGACAGCTAATTGAGGTTCAAGTCGGTTGTTAATGGTAACCCAAGATAACCCGTTATTTACATTTAAGAGGTAGTAATGAAGTGTAACTGCGAAGTAAAGACTATGATAGTGAAGTTACTCAAGTTGAGTGTTGTAAGGATTGATTAAGTAGGTGGGACCATTTATCGGTAGCCTAATAGCCAGGTATGTGGAAAGGTAAGGTATCCCAAAATGGGTTGATATATTTCTAAGTGTAGGAGTAGAAGGGTCAAGTCTAAATGGTTCGGGTAAAGAGTGTTAGACTTGAAAGTATGAACAGGCGACAAAATTAGGGGGTTAGCGCGGTCACCCAAATTGAGTACTTGTGAATTAGTAGAGGTTATGTGGATAAAACATGAAAGTAATGTATTAATAAGATACTTGTATGTTATTATCTTTTGTGTGGATCCCTTGATGGGTGTTTATAGTTGTATGACTTGTTTAATAGGTTATAGAGTTAATATGTGAAGGTGAATAATAACCGAAGAACTAGTTAACCTCCTAACCTATAAAGCTAGTCTCTGATATCTTAAAAAGGGGTGAACCCAATATTGTGTATAGTCGAAGTAGGAGACATCCTTACTAGGAGATAGTTAGGAGGATTATTTGTGATCTGAGAATATGATGATATACCTTAAGAAACTAAGGTTAGGATTTGCAAGTGCTAGAATCGTAAGTTGAATAAAGCCGAGTAGTTGAATAATTGGCTAAAGGGGATAGCATTTTGAAAACTCAGTTATGACTTGAATATAAGGGTCACTAGATAGTAACTAAATTAGCCATTCAATTTGGAAAAGAATGATGAATTAGAGTATAAATATCAATTTTTGTAGAATGTGCACTCCTGAAATGGATACTTGATTGATTGGTCTTCAGACATTTTTGTGATTGATGATTGAGTTTGATAATGTTCAATTAAGCAAGTGGTGAACTGGCCTTTGGGCATACTTGTGATGTCCTTTGTTAGTGGATAGATGTTGTATCGGGGAATAATAAACTTGTGATTATTGACTGCATTATTTGGTTGTCATTAATTGAAAGTTCTGTTTCAATCGATGTTGCTTGCATCTGATTTCAATTAGGTGCTTGCATTTGTCTTTAGGATTTACTTATAACTATTGACTACATCTTGTATTTATATTGATGAGATGATAATGATGTGATGATGAGTGTGATATAGGTCGGGTACCACGCCGGTACAAATATGATATATTGTGATATGGGTTGGGTACCACGCCGGTACAAATATGATAGATTGTAATATAGGTCGGGTGCCACACTGGTACAAGTATGATATGTTATGATATGGGTCGTGTACCATGCTAGTACAAATATTATATGATGTAATATGGTTCGGCTACCACTCTGGTACGGTATGATGTGGATGAGACGAATGAGAAGGGATAGGGAGAGATGATGCACACATCTTACATTCATATTCATTCATATGAATTTAAATGTACATTGACATTTATATGTGGTTGATAGTTCCTTGAGTGGACCGAGCTAGGTCAATGTTATGTTATGGTTCGTTATGTGGACCCGTTATTTGATGAGACATTGTGGTCCCTTGAGTAGATCAGTTATGTTAATGGATGTGATTTGACATTGTAACAAAATGTGAAGATAAGGTACATCCTGATTTATGTATAAGTCTAATTCCCCTTGTGTATATAGTATTTACGTTATGCATATTATTATGTCTGTTGTCCTTGACTAGGGAACCAAATTTGATTACCTCATTATACATAGCCAAGGGTGCCATGACTCCTAAGGAATTAGAAACCCGACTACCATTAGTAGCCCCAATGGGTTGATATAGTGAATTCTGCAGAGCTATCCGTACTAGGAGGGAATTGGGTTGTATAAAGTGGAGAAATAGTGTAAGGTGGAATGGTTTATCAAGGGACTAAGATACATGAAAATGTTAAATGACAGGTAGGTCACAGAGATGCTAAAGTAGGGTGCTATTTATTGTATAATTGGGGGGTTTAGAAATCAAAACTTTACTTGATGCTATGATTTCTCCTTATTTATTATTAATTTTATTTGTTTCTTACCCTGGTCGGCTGATGATACCTACCAGTATGTGTGGTTTTACTGATGCTACCTTTAATATCTCCAATCAGGGATATAGCCATGGTGCAGGTTAGTTGAGGTTCATTTAGCAGCGACGCCGATCTCTCTGCAGTAGCTCCTACCCTCTCTATTATGCATGGATGTTGTGTCCTAGATGTTCCTTTTCTAGTTCTCTTATAACGGTTTAGCCTATCTTCTGGAGAGTCACTTGTAGTTATTTTTTGCGTTTATTTTATGTATCATATGTATTAAAACAAGTTAGTTGGTTATTTATATGGCAGACATAATTTGACTAAGTAAATATTATAGTAATTTCCATATTGAGTAAATGGTGGGTTATTCAGGGTTCTCCTATTTGGGTAGGTATAGGTAGGTGTCCGGCACGATTCGATGGGTTGGGTCGTGGCATATTTATGTTCAATAAATCCTCTGTGATGACCTGGGGTTTAAGCTATACTCCCTGAATCTCAATGAGTATCTAATTTATTGATGTCACTCTTTAAGTCTTATGTTCCTATTTCATGAAACTAATGGTATATGATTTTCTACAACTCTTGATATGAATTCTATAATTTATGAACCCCGTGATTATGAAATATTGTGAATTTCCTTTTTATGTTAGAAAGTTTCTATGAGTTTTAATGGTATCTTGGTTTGAAGGTACTAACTATATTGATTTTCTTGTTCTCTCACAAAGTCCTAAATCTCTATGAATTCGGGCAAATATTTTAAAACTATTTTACTTAAACCTTTTATGTATCAAATCCTTTCTAATGATATGTAGAACTACTCTGAGTCAAGAAAATTTCTCCAGTCATATTTTATCATGCTATATTAAATCCTTGTAATGACTTAGGATTAAGTGTATGTTCTTGAAAAATTGAAAAACTTCGATTCCATGGTGTTCTTTTTCAAGAAAAACTCTTTACTCATGCACCTGATTTATGTTTTCAAAAGATGCATTGATTTTTAAAATCTTTATCTTGAATTGAGTAAGACTATGAGTTGACAAGATATGTACATGATGATTCTTATATTTTCATGTTATTAAAACTATTGGAATTATCTTGACCTTGAACAACGCATATATGATGATTTGGTGGCTTTTAACAATACCCAACTAATGTCATTTTTTAAGCTAAGTGGTTCTACCGGGCCGGTGACGGTTCGGGTGCTTGTTATTTCCAGGACCTAATCTCAAGTCGTGACACTTCACTAGTGATTTCATCCCTATTAGGTTAAATAGATGGTTTAGATATGTCGCTACAAAATGCCGCAAGGCCTGGTATATTTCAATGCCTTTACCAACGAGCTAAAGGGTTTCTTTCTTTTGTGAGAAACTTCCATCGCCTAAGAAGTGGTGGTAGTTTCTACCTTGGGGGTCAATGAAGAATTCTTAACTTCTTTATCCATTTGTGTACGTTGCCCTTCAAAGTTTTAGACTTGGAAGCAACTTTGACAGTTTGTAGAGGATTATTCAGTGTCACCTTGAACTTTGAAGAGTGAGAAAGCTTTCCTTGACCATCTTGCTATAGTTGGTTGATAAAGCTCAAATTATACCTAAAAAGTATTAAGCGTTCATTGCCAATATAATTAACCAACTTAGAGTCGGGGTTGAATCCACGAGGAATGAAAGCGATAGCTTCACCTCGAAGTGTCAAAAGCAACTAATGTTTGGACCTAATGCTAAAAAAATAATGCAAAAAACTAAATGGGGGATTTGTTTTAAACATTTTATAATCAACAATATTAATAGTAGTTTGAGATGCAAAGTTTGAGCAATAGAGAGTTGTAATCAAATGTAAAAAGGGCTTGGGGTTATGCTATCTTAAGAGTGAATACATGTGTGGGTAGTTGAGTATTTGCCTACGTTTAATTAATAGCTATGGGTAGGCTATTTTTTCACTTTGCTCATTCTAAAAGGGTTCATTTGATCTATGATCAAATCAAGGTTAATGTCACGACCCAATTTTTTAGGGCATGATGACACCTACTATAATCGACAAGTAGATAAGCCAACCCATAGTCTGGAACAGCTAGTAACGGACTATTCAAAGAAATGGAGAAAGTAGCAGAAAAGAAACTAATAAAGAGACCAGTATAAAGATAAAATCCCAAAACCTGGTAAGCTCAGTACAAGAGATTCTAATACAACAAGAATACTAGTAGAATACAGAATAAATATAAATACAACACCGCCTATGAAAAACAAAATAGAGATCAGTCTAATAAATAAGAAGGAGAGCAGGAACACTCTGAAAATCAAGAGCTCACCCCAAATCTCCGATTCATGGCTGGCCCGCACGATGCACACGTCAACGGCGAGAACGAGTACTATGATTTGTAGGCTGCAGAAGTGTAGTATGAGTACCAAGCACGTGGTACTCAATAGGAAAGCTCCAAAGATAAAGTATAAATAACATGTAAAGCAAAAAATAAACTACAGGTAACTATCCATGAAACTAAACATACTAATGCTAATGGAGCAATAAGGATAAACTACCATATTCTAACAGTATTCAGGAACTAAAGTGCAATATCGTATATCACTAGCCAATATACAAATGAAGAGTGAAAGAAAGATATATAGTAGTAATACAAGGCCAAAGAATATGAATACAATATGAATAGATAAGGAATGAGAGGGATATAGAGTAATACCATATATATATATATATATATATATATATATATATATATACATATACATATATAGGACTAAACTCAAAGGTAATATCCTGAGGGATCCTAACCAAGTAAGAAAGTTAATACTATCATAATCAGGGTCCCTAATCGAAGGATGACTAAATATGAGATAATCTTACAATAACATATCTTATGATGAGAAATAAAAGGAATCAAAAACATTTTGACAAACTCGGGTACCAGTCCATAACCATCCTGCCATGAACTAACTATAATAACCAACAATAAAGTAACCAGCTAGTTTGGACAAACAATAACCTAATCGGGCCCTCATAAGCCCGAAAGGTTCAAGCAAGCACTCAGCATACAGAAACAATAACTTATACATATACAGCCCCCATAAGACTGATAGATATAAGTGCCAAACAATTATACTGGTGATAGGCAATGCATATGCCTAAACGAATGCAACGTAAACTAATACTATCAAATCAACTGAGTGCTAAACCATACCAAGTGTATACAGCTCCTCCAGCTCAGTATCTCCCAAAGGAAGGACCTACAGTGACCATCCTTCTCCGAAATTATGGCTCACGGATGAAGGGACCCATAAGGGACTCGGGATACCCGAATACACTAGCTGGTCCCGAACTAAGACTTTCAGTAACCGTCATAATCAATCTACTCTGTACAGTACCGGAGAGATATATAAGTACAATAAGTTCTCAAACTCAAACCAAGACTAAAAGAGTATAAATTTGTAAATCCATCGCCCAAGATCGAGTTCAGGACTAAATCGGCAAAATAGTGTAGAAAGGGTCGGAGTCTTCCTAGACCAGAGTAAATAGTAGTGGTAAAATGAGTGGATCAATAATGGACCGAAATCAACCTCGGTCTAATTTCCAAAATAGCATATTTAGTTCCAAAATCTCATAATTAATTAAATAAGGTGGTACGATTGTCATTGTAAAAGAATCCGTTTTAAAGGTGAAAAATAGGAATAAATCCATTTTTAGAAAACAATAGAAAAATCAAGATTTGATTGGAATCGTACCACTAAGTGAGCATAAATGCGCCTAAAAGTATGCATGCCATCACCAGTATCCAAACAATACAACCATAAGTGCCTAAGCATCTATAAACCAGAATCATATGCTCTTTAGGGATGTCCAACTGGTATCGTAACTACGGCCTCGGGCCCAACAATATATAACTAGCATGCTAATAGCACCATAATTCGGGAAATTATGGTCCAAATCACAAATTCAAAAGGTATGCCTTGTACTAAAGGATCCTTATTAATCTATGGTTAAAGTGTCTATAATCAAGGATAATAGGATTCTATGGCCATAACGAGTATTTTATGCTAAGGTTTGAGTCGCATTTCTACCCCAAATTCCCTAAATAGGTTAAGTCATGACATACTATTCATACTCCCCTCCTATAAACCCTACATAGCATGCAATCTATGCAATACACAATCTCGTAGAGAAAAGTAGATCGAAGCCTACCTCGTAGCCGAACTATAGTCTTGAATCGCCCATGAATCACTCGTTGTTGCTCCACAATCTCAAAATGTTGCCAAGATATCAAACTAATACTCTACACATTAATAGGAGTAAAACGATACCCATATTGCAATATAAAACTTCAGACCTAAAATCGAGTCAAAAATGGGCCCGTGGGGCCCGTGAACGAAATTCCAAAATTGAATCCATCACAAGGTCCGAAGTACAAGGAATGTGTGCTCAAAAGTTTAGTACAAATCGGGGCTCAAATTAGCCCCCAAAGCCCAAAGAATCTAAACCTAAAACTAAGAATTAAACGGATTTTGGGACGAAAACTTATAAAAGGAATTAACAGGTAATGATAACCTCAACATCCTTTACTCATTAACAACTCCAACTTATGATTTTCCTTGAGTTTCTAGAGCTCCTAGGGCTAAAATGGTGGAATGGGTGAGAAAATGATGGAAAATCGGGAATGAGGACTTATATACTGCTAGGGATTTGGTGTTTATGAACGCGGAAGCCAAAGGCTACAAATTCGATGACCAAGAATAATACCCTTTGAAAATGTGTCCAATGGGTCACGAATGCGAAGGCATAGAAATCGGACCATCGCGAACGCGGGCAACAAGCCACGATAGCGAAGAAGGTAGTTGACCGGGTCAGGGCTGACCCTCATCACGAACTCGAGAGGTGAGGCTCACGATCATGAAGGTCAAGAACTTGACCCTTATTAAATGCAACCTGTACCTCACAAACATGAAGAACAAAAGGTGGGTGCACCGGATGCTGGAAAACCAGCAATTTTCCTAAGTCTCAATAGACTTCGACCGGATGCTTAGGATTCGTTCAGAACCCTATGCATACAAATGGACTATTCTACCATACCAAATTTGAAATTTTGGACTGAAAGGAACCATAAAAATATCCAACAGAGGTCATTTCAAAAAAATATGGGCCCCACACCCATAGTTCTATTTTAACCAAATTCTACCCAATAGCCCAAAATGAGTTCGGAAGCCTCAGGACCCAGACTAAAGGGTCTTCCAGCCTAAAATCAACATTCCAAAGCTAATCAGGTTGTCAAAATTCTCATGAGATCATTTACTAGGAGATTTGGTCCGAGACCAATTCTTTAACAGTGAAAGCTCCAAAATAGGGAATTGAGCCTAAAATCCAAACGAACTGTCTGATAACCAAACCGACAATTACAACAAGTCATAAATGACCTGTAGATACTGTGGGATGGCTTGAAACACCATAAATGCATGAAAATTGAGAAAATGGCTTGGATAGTCATTACAGTTAAGGATACTTTATGTTGGAGACATAGATGGGAAACTTGTTTTCTTTGAATTTGCCTAGCCAAGCTGCTTGTTTTTGTCTATAATGTGAATAGATAGCGTTATGTTCTTATTTCATCTTATATAATTTCATGGGAAACCTAGCCATCTTGGGTGCAAACAGTGCTCGACTTTGATAATTTTTCACAGACTTCACTTGGTTCATGATACCATTTGAGGTCCTGTGAGGAAGAGATAACTACTCGTTGGGATTAATCTCTAATTTACTCCTGATTAGGTCTTGGGAATGTGATAGCAACCATAATAATTTTTTTGTATTGATTATTTTCCCCCGCTCTTTATCTATTGATATTCTCCTAATGGTAGCTTGATTCCTTCTCAACTAATCTGGTAGGGTTGCTTTAACCTCATCAATTTGTTGCAAAATATAAGGTATTTGCCTTCAGTTAAGGACCAATAATATGGTGTTCTTTAAGATTTTTTATTTTATAGCTTTGAATGCTAGAGTATTTTTATTTGTCTCTTAAAAATTCTAGGCATTGGAATGTATATTTATGATTGTTTTCATTTAACTAGAAATCATTTTTTGTCCTTCTCGAAATGTGTCACCTAGGTTTTTCTAGTTGAATCAGTAAAGCAATGTTTGAATAAGCTATAAGGTTGTCAAGAGGTCGTAAAAAAAATGATGACAAGTCTTCCATGGGGATAATCTTTGTTATTTTCAAACACATGGTTAGAGATGAAATCTTTTTTGATAAATAATGGTCAATTCTCAGTTTGCTATTTGATATTTGCCTTGAATAGAGTCGATCTCATGTCTTTGACTATTGTTCTGGATTTGTGTGAATAAAGATGATATAATGAGATTTGTTTGTATTTGAAAACTTGATTATTCAATGTTATTCATCTATTTCCAGAAAATAAGAATGTTGAGCATTTTATGTTGGTTTTGAGTAGCTGAACAGTTTAGTTAGAATATTTCTTGAAAGGCTATCAACCTACTTCAACTTTGAATCTAGTGAGGGCCTTAATTGAAGTAAGTTGTTGCCTAAGACTCGTGTGATTCATCTAGTTATAAACTCCCATAGCATCCTTAATACATTGCCATCTAAAAATTCACCTAGTGCACAGGGATTATGGAATCAACCTAATTCATAAGTTAATTTTGCTTCATATTAAATGATGTTTTTTTGAACCAAGGATTAAAAAGAATCTCTTTTGTTCTCCCTATTTTAGACGCTTCAAATATCTTGCATAGGCTATATTCATTGATTTTTGTTTGCAACTTTCCCATAAGAATGTATATTTTTTCCCTTCTCTCTTTTGCTTTGTTACATGTGAATCTCAGGTCCATTTGGACCCTCCAACCCTCCCATTGCATTTTCTTTGGGTCAAACCCAATGTATTCGAGTCAAGACTATTTGGGATGATTCTCAAGTCTTAAAAAAAGGCTGGACAGGTGCAAAGGGGAAGCAAATGCAGGTTCTGAAGTGAGAAATAGGTTAAAGACAATTAAAATGGAAAATGCCAGCAACACTTTTGAGACTTAAAAAGTCTTGAATACAAGATGTTATGAGCTAAAAGACCAATTATTAGATTTAGGATAGGTTCTTATTCTTGGGCTCAAAGGTCTAAGACTAATTTTAGGACAGGTTAAATGTTGTACAAGAGCTAAATTGAAAATCTTCTTCTCTCCGCTTATCTAAATTGTATTATTTGATTTTGTTCTAATAATTAACTTAGTTGATATTTTCCTTTGGAATTACCATCATATTGGATTAATTAACTTTGTCTAAACCTAATCTTATTATCTTAAATAGTCCTTAATAAACTAATGTCTTTTTTCACAAATGGTTTTTAACAAATAGCCCTTTATTTCAAAGTTAGTCAAAAAGTTGGTTTTCAAACAACTCGAACAACCGTAAGTTAGCGGATATTCTTGGTGCCTTAACACCTTTACAAGAGTATTAGTATGAACCACTTACCCAAATATCTGAACTTTAAAGATTTTTTTAATTTTAAATCTTTTAAATATTTTTCAAAGGTTTTCTTAATTTTTCTTAACTAATTAAGTGGCGACTCTATTTTTTAAAATCGAGTTTGAAACTTTTCCTAAAGTTTATGAATTCAAAACCAAGTCATTTCCCTACAGAAAAATTGTAACACTCCAAAAATTTCTTAGTTTTAATGTAGCCTATTTATGCCTTAACAGTCTCAAGAATGGGTTTGTTTTGTCTTGGTATTGATTAAAGAATGTTTGCAACTAGTTTAAGGACTTAGGTGGGAGTTAATGAAATGAAAATAGGTTCGTGCGTTGCTCTAGAGGGTCCCTCAATTGGACCCATGCTGCGGAGCTTGAGGGTGGAGCTTACTGCTTAGCCCCTGCAATAGGTGGTGCGGTATGGCAGCAGGGTTGGTGAGATGGGAAGCATGCCATACCCATCCCTTTTGCGATGGGATTCTTCAGTTTTGTTGAATTTAAGAGGCATTTCAGTGATTTTCATTTTATAAAAACTATCCCTCCTTACGTTAAAACATCCCTTACCCTATCATTACCTTATTTTATCAATCAAACACTCTTCTTCCTCCCTCAAACTCCCCACCATTAAGTCTCAAGGAAAATCAAAGCTAGAGTTCTTAATTGAAAAGGTTATTCCACCATTTTGCCACTAAGGTGTGTGAGACTGTCCCAAACCAAGAATTTTCTATCTTTTTATAATGACCCAAAATGTCGTTATGCTATAAAACGTTCAAGAAAAATCTTATAACAAATAAAATACACTTACCAGACCTGATAGAATTTAATTCTTAGGGAAAAAGTGGGGCCCAACATAATTGGGTCGAGAATCTAAAAGATAATGGGCCAGTCTGCAGTCTACCACTGTATCGATCGGTTAACCACTGTAGTGGTAATTTATACGCTACCATGGTAACCCGGCATTGGTCATCCCAAAATTCATTAAAACCCTTTTTTTGTTTTTCAGCCTCCGATGTCCTTTTTTCCCCACCAAAAACCCTCTGAATAAACCCTACCTCCATAGCCAGGAGATTCCAAAGGCCTCAATTCATGAGGGCAATTCAAGGTACACACCGTTGCAACCCGGTGAGGGAATATGCTTAGCACATGCGGGACAACCTCCTCATCTCAGTAGCAGCAGGGTTCATCTATAAGGTAGGTTATGGTTTTATTATTGTAGCAATTAGACTTGGATTAGATTCATATAACTTGGATAGTAATGTCTGGAGTTCTCATGAATTAGGCCTTCGGGCACGGTGTTTGGATGGTTAAAATGATAAGAATCTTGTTAGGCTTAATTATTATCATAGAGTGTTGTTGTACTCAGTTGAAGCGATATTTATGGCATGATATTAGTAGAATATGGTGAGAATTATAATTAGTTGAATGAATGTAATTGTTTAAATTATAATATGGGGAAAGTACGATAAAAATAGGGAAAGAGAGCTAATTGAGGTTCAAGTCAGTTATTAATGGTAACCCAAGATAACCCGTTACTTACATTTAAGGGGTAGTAATGAAGTGTATGTGCGAAGTAAAGACTATGCTAGTGAAGTTACTCAAGTTGAGTGCTGTATGGAATTATTAAGTAGGCGGGACCGTTTATCGGTAGCCTAATAGCCAGGTAAGTAGAAAGGTAAGGTATCCCAAAATGGGTTGGTAGATTTATAAGTGTAGGAGTAGAAGGGTCAAGTCTAAATGGTTCGGTTAAAGAGTGTTAGACTTGAAAGTACGAACAGGCAACAAAATTAGGGGGTTAGCGCGGTCACCCAAATTGAGTACTTGTGAATTAGTAGAGGTTATGTGGATAAAATATGAAAGTAATGTATTAATAAGATAATTATGTGCTATTATCTTTTGTGTGGATCCCTTGATGGGTGTTTATGGTTGTATGACTTGTTTAATAGGTTATAGAGTTAATATGTGAAGGTGAATAATAACCGAAGAACTAGGTGATCTCCTAATCTATAAAGCTAGTCTCTGATATCTTAAAAAGGGGTGAACCCAATATTGTGTATGGTCGACGTAGGAGACATCCTTACTAGGAGATAGTTAGGAGGATCAGTTGTGATCAAAGAATATGATGATATACCTTAAGAAACTAAGGTTAGGTTTTGCAAGTGCTAGAATCGTAAGTTGAATAAAGCCGAGTAGTTGAATAATTGGCTAAATGGGATAGCATTTTGAAAACTCAACTATTACTTGAATATAAGGGTCACTAGATAGTAACAAAATTAGTCGTTCAATTTGGAAAAGACTGATGAATTAGAGTATAAATATCAATTTTGGTAGAATGTGCACTCCTAAAATGGATACTTGATTGATTGGTCTTTGGACATGTTTGTGATTGATGATTGAGTTTGATAATGTTCAGTCAAGCAAATGGTGAACTGGCCTTCAGGCATACTTGTGATGTCCTTTGTTAGTGGATAATTATTGTATCGGGAATGATAAACTTGTGATTATTGACTGCATTACTTGGTTGTCATTAATTGTAGGTTCTGTTTCAATCGATGTTGCTTGCATCTGAATTCAATTGGGAGCTTGCATTTGTCTTTAGGATTTACTTATAATTATTGACTATATCTTGTATTTACATTGATATGATGATGATGATGTGATGATGAGTGTGATATAGGTCGGGTACCACGCCAGTACAAATATGATATATTATGACATGGGTTGGGTACCACGCTGGTACAAATATTATAGATTGTAATATGGATCGGGCGCCACGTCGGTACAAGTATGATATGTTATGATATGGGTAGGGTACCATGCTAGTACAAATATGATATAAAGTAATATGGTTTGGGTACCACGCCGGTACGGTATGATATGGATGAGACGAATGAGAAGGGATAATGAGAGATGATTCACACATCTTGCATTCATATTCATTCATATGAATTTAAATGTACATTGACATTAAATGTACATTGACATTTATATGTGGTTGATAGTTCCTTGAGTGGATCGAGCTATGTCAATGTTGTGTTATGGTTCCTTGTGTGGACCCGTTATTTGATGAGACATTGTGGTCCCTTGAGTAGATCAGTTATGTTAATGGATGTGATTTGACATTGTAAAAAAATGTGAAGATAAGGTACGTCCTGATTTATGTATAAGTCTTATTCCGCTTGTGTATATAGTATTTACGTTATGCATATTATTGTGCCTGTTGTCCTTGTCTAGGAAACCAAATTAGATTACCTAATTATACATAACCAAGGGTGCCATGACTCCTAAGGAATTAAAAACCCGGCTACCATTAGTAGCCCCAAAGTATTGATATAGTGAATTCTACAGAGCTATCTGTACTAGGCGGGAATTGGGGTTGTATAAATTGGAGAAATAGTTTAAGGTGGAATGGATTATCAAGGGACTAAGATGCATGAAAATGTTAAATGACAGGTAGGTCACAGAGATACTAAAGTAGGGTGCTAGTAATTGTATAATTGGGGTTTTAGAAATCGAAACTTTACTTGATGCTATGATTTCTCCTTATTTATTTTTAATTTTATTTGTTTCTATTCCTGGTCGGCTGATGATTCCTACCAGTATGTGTGGTTGTACTGATGCTACACTTACTATATCTCCAATCAGGGATATAGCTATGGTGCAGGTTAGTTGAAGTTTCTTTAGCAGCGACGCCGATCCCTCTGCTGTAGCTCCTACCCTCTCTATTATGCATGGATTTTG
The DNA here is from genome assembly GCA_031232105.1 of Capsicum rhomboideum. Lineage (NCBI taxonomy): Eukaryota > Viridiplantae > Streptophyta > Magnoliopsida > Solanales > Solanaceae > Capsicum > Capsicum rhomboideum. The sequence goes on from CP124716.1 coordinate 40,202,471, forward strand.
TGTCCTAGATGTTCCTTTTCTAGTGCTCTTATACCGGTTTAGGCTAGGTTCTGGAGAGTCACTTGTAGTTATTTTCCGCATTTATTTTATGTATCATATGTATTAAAACAAGGATGAAAAGAATGGATGGAACAATCGTATTTGAATAGTTAGTTGGTTATTTATATGGTAGACATAAATTGACTAAGTAAATATTATAGTAATTTCCATATTGAGTGAATGGTGGGTTATTCAGGGTTCTCCTATTTGGGTAGGTATAGGTAGGTGTCCGACACTATTCGATGGGTTGGGTGGTCATGACACATTTATGTTGAATAAATTCTCTGTGATGACCTGGGGTTTAAGCTATACGCCCTGAATCTCAATGAGTATATATTTTATTGATGTCACTCTTTAAGTCTCTTCAATTATGTTCCTATTTCCTGAAACTAATGGTTTATGATTTTGTACAACTCTTGATATGACTTCTATAATTTATGAACCCCATGATTATGAAATTTTGTGAATTCCCTTTTTATGTTAGAAAGCTTCTATGAGTTTTAATGGTCGCTTGGTTTGAAGGTACTAACTATATTGATTTTCTTGTTCTCTCACAAAGTCCTAAATCTCTATGATTTCGGGCAAATATTTTAAAACTATTTTTCTTAATCCTTTATGTATCAAATCCTTTCTAATGATATGTAGAACTACTCTGAGTCAAGAAAATTTCTCCAGTCATATTTTCTCATGCTATATTAAATCCTTGTAATGACTTAGGATTAAGTGTATGTTCTTGAAAAATTGAAAAACTTCGATTCCATGGTGTTCTTTTTCAAGAAAAACTCTTTACTCATGCACCTGATTTATGTTTTCAAAAGATGCATTCATTTTTAAAATCTTTATCTTGAATTGAGTAAGACTATGAGTTGACAAGATATGTACATGATGATTCTTATCTTTTCATGCTATTAAAACTATTTGAATTATCTTGACCTTGAACAACGCATATATGATGATGTGGTGGCTTTTAACAATACCCAACTAATGTCATTTTTTAAGCTAAGTGGTTCTACCGGGCCGTTGACGGTTTGGGTTCTTGTTATGTCCAGGGCCTAATCTCAAGTCGTGACACTTCACTAGTGATTTTATCCCTATTAGGTTAAATAGATGGTTTAGATATGTCGCTACAAAATGCCATAATGCCTGGTATATTTCAATGCCTTTACCAACGAGCTAAAGGGTTTCTTTCTTTTGTGAGAAACTTTCATCGCCTAAGAAGTGGTTGTAGTTTCTACCTTGGGTGTCAATGAAGAATGCTTAACTCCTTTATCCACTTGTGTACGTTGCCCTTCAAAGTTTTAGACTTGGACGCAACTTTGACAGTTTGTTGAGGATTATTCAGTGTCACCTTGAACTTTGAAGAGTGAGAAAGCTTTCCTTGACCATCTTGCTATAGTTGGTTGATAACGCTCAAATTATACCTTAAAAGTATAAGCGGTCATTGTCAATATAATTACCCAACTTAGAGTCGGGGTCGAATCTACGAGGAATAAACGCGATAGCTTCACCTCTAAGTGTCAAAAGCAACTAATGTTTGCACATAATGCTAAAAAAATAATTCAAAAAAGTGAATGGGGGATTTGTTTTAAACATTTTATAATCAACAATATTAATAATAGCTTGAGATGCAAAGTTTGAGCGATAGAGAGTTGTAATCAAATGTAAAAAGTGTTTGGGTTGTGCTATCTTAAGAGTGAGTACATGCGGGGGTAGTTGAGTATTTGCCTAAGTTCAATTAATAGCTATGGGTAGGCTAGATTATAGGTCTTTGGTGCTAATCTTTCATTCAAACACCAAAATATCACAAATGGGTTCTTTCGAACACCTCACAAGTGTGGCTATATAACCAATCTAATACCTCAATTAGCATCCTATGTCTAAGAGACACTATTAAATGATAATCTTCAAGTTATTGTTAACTACTACTCCTCACCCTTATCCCCTTTGTCAAGGATGATAAGGGTTCTAGTGTTAACTAGAGTTTGCAACCTCTAATTATAGGTTAAGAACATGGAGTAGAAGTACAACCTATAACAATTAACTAATTAAGAAGACAAATAAACAACACCCAAACAATTATCACTACTCATTCAAACATAACCCCAAGTTGAGAAATTAGCTACTTATAGAGAGAGAAAGAATATACCTAAATTCTCATTCCACTCTTCCATCAAATCATAAGATAATCACAAGAAATGGAATCCAAATTCAATAGAAAGCACATGAAAGCATCCAATTTCACACTAGGGTTTCAACTCTGTGTTTCTAAAGTTCTGAAATTACAAAAGATGGAATTTCAGATCTAAAAAATCCCTTTTAAAGCTCAAAATTCCCGTTTCAGCTAATTATAAAAATGCCACCACGCTGGTCACCTGCTAGCTCAGATGGACACCGGCATGTGCAGGTCAACTATGCAGGTGACCTCTCAGCCTCCTTCCAGCTTACTATTTTAGGCATGTGATGCCTCACCTGCATGCGTATGTCCTCACCTACGTGCGCATGTGATCTATATTCCTCACATGTATCATTTTAAGCTCCTTTCCTTCATTTTTGCACTCTATTAGACTCGTATGGTTAGCTCGACCCCAAATTCATTGATTACCTACACAAATGAGCAGTTTAACATGAGATACACATGGAATTAAAGGAAACTAGATGATAATTTGAGCTTAAGCGACTAAAAAGTTGGTAAATTGCCAACTTATCAACCCCCAAACTTAAAATATTGCTTGACCTCAAGCAATCAAGGATCTTCCCAATATAAAAGGATATTCGTGACTCCAAAACAAACATAACCTACTACGCTAAACAACCAAAATTACAAAGTTCAATCGGCTCTCCCAACATTCAATCGGTTCTCCCAACAAATCATGAAAAACAAGAAACTAACACTTCTCCTTTCAAGATACAAGTCTTTTCATTGCAAAGGTATAGGACATCAACAAGTGAAAATTTCAAATCAAGATACTTCTCAAGGCTTGACACTAGATTTTCAAAGATTGCCTCAATTTCACTTTGCGGCTTGTCTTGCTCGCTTTTCCTTAATTAAAAGTAAGACATCACTCTCCACTTTAAGGTGTAGATGCCACTAAGATGTAAGAGTTTGCTCTACTCATATAGAACAATGCAATTCACAAGGAATATAGAGATAGAAAGAATTTCAGCTTACTCTCACAAAGAAATTCAAGTACAATAAGTAGAACCACAGGCTTGCCCTTTGTGTCATTCGCCACTAATATAGACCTACAAGGTTTGAAATCACCAAGGACTTATGGGTATTGATGAAGATTAGGGTGAAGGAAGGGATTTATGGATCAAGTGACTCGAAAACCTACCTAAACACAATCTTTTTAACAACTTCTTAAGCCCAATTCTTTCAAGTTCTCCACCTTATTCACCCTCTTTTCATTTGTTTTGTTTCCCTATATCTCTATCATCATTTTGTTAATCACACTTATAAGCTTCCCTCTTCATTCACTTATTCGGTTCTTTCAAGGGATTTTTTACTCACTAGTCATTCATGAGCCCATTTTCTCATATTTTTTCACTTATTCAATTCATCTTCTATAGGCTAGGCTCTTTGCTTTTATTTTCAAGCTTATCTCTTGTATTATGAAGCATTTGTTGAGACAACCAAGCATACACATCTCATAAACAATTTTACAAATCTCCTTCCCCCCAAACTTAGGCTTTTGGCCTAATTTTGTCATTCTCACAATTATGCACCCCCAAACTTAGGCATTTGCCTAGACCGACCTACATTAGAACAATACGACGTATTCAAGGAGGTTGGGTGCCAAAAGAGGGGTTATTAAAAAAAGTCAAGATTTCATAGTATGGTCATCACAAAAAGGAGGATAGTGGGAAGAGGTTCAAGTGGGTTGACTAAGGAGCAGTGTTAAGGTGGGATTTAGGTCATGTGACGATTAAAAGAGGGCCTTGGTTCATCTTCCAAACCAAGCGCAGTCTAGGATTTTTCTTTGAATACACTCGGGCAAGTTCTAGACTACAATGCATGCACAACAATTGATTGAAAACCTCACCACACAAGGCACCACACTCTTAAAATAGAAAGTTAGTCTTCCAAACAATTTGAGCAAATGAACTTTACAAACTACTTCAAATCGGGGACTCTTCTTTTGTGAAGAAAGAGCCAAATTGAATTTAAAGGTCACAACCCAAGGGAAAGCTTGAACCTCTTTGCTCTTTATTTTTCAAAAACCATTTTGCTTTTCAAAAATCATTTTCAGAAACCATTTTGCTTGCCAATGACAAATTTTTGGAGGTACCTTTTAAACTTTGTCAACTACCAATTGACTTTAATTTTAAACAATGGAAATTTCCCATAAGAAAGTCACCCGATCCATCTATCATAGGAAAATACCACTCGGTTCGACAAAAATAACAAATAACAAAAAGAAAATGCTCCTTGAGAAAGAATTGAGTTTCGAAGAAAACCCTTGGAGTTTATTTAACACGTATATACGCAAGGCAAATAAAATGATGAACATGTCCAAAATAGACATCACCCAAAAATAATAATCAACACGAGAAAAATGCATATGGGTCTCAAATGATAACAAGCATATAATATCGGTCTGGTAAGGGCTAAAAGCATATCAATCCAAACACAAGCCCGGTGAGGGAAATATCAAAAGTGTATCACAAAATGAGCTTAGTAAGGGAAATGTCAACAAAATAATACTACAGACCAAGAATCAAATGTTAATAGAATATACCACCAAAGAACATTGCATTATCCCCAATGCAATTAATAGAGAATGATAGGTAAGAAGGGTAACGACTTCCTGAGGCTCACTAGGTGCGTGTATCTGCATCATGAGTGGTCTGTAATAAATCATCAACTAAAACACAAGGAGCCTCCTTAGACTAGGCTCTTATGACTATACCTGAAATAACACACTGATCCTCAGGAGGCTACAAACTAGAACTATCATCGACCATCCTGGCATACTGAGTCTATACTGATTACTATGTGGCAAGCCAAATCTATTAGGCCTAGATAAGCCCTGCACTAAGGTCAACTCTTGCCTCATCTCCAACGGTGGTGTGCCCGAACAACTCAGTAAATAGTAGAATCTAGCCAGTAGCAACTTGAGGGAGATTCATTTGAGCATCATCTAAAAAAAGGGAGGGTTGTATCATCTGGAACTCTGAGCGAAGGCTATCAAGATCAGCCCTAAGAGTGGTAACTACCACACTATCTCCTCTCGCCTCAACCGCAGTCAATCACCACTCACAGTATCACATCTAAGCACGAAGAGGCTCAAGACTCATATCAATGTCCGTCTGTATGAACTGTGGTATATCAATGACCAAACGAGCTAGAGTGATGTTATTAGCGAGGGTCATAGAAGCCACATTATCAAAAGTAATTGGTGCATCAACTCTAAGAGGCTTAGTAGGGTGAGGAGAAAGCTGAGTAGTTCTTGAAAGAGGCAGGGCAAGAGGTGGATCAATAGCTGGAGTAGCTCCACTAATAGTCTGAGGGGAAATAGATGAGGATGAATCCATAGGTGTTGTGCTCGAGTCCTCAAGACCAAGTAGCCCTCCAATTGATGAACTATTTACTTTGGCAATTTTTCTTTTCTTCCCAATAGGATTATCATCATCTTGAATGTTGTTAATATTAATAACCCTAGTGCATTTCACTTTTCAGTCGATGCTAAGAAAGGTAAGGACCTTGCTAACGAAACATAACATAGATATAAGAATAAAAAAAGGCAACAAGGTTCCCGATTGTCTAGCTCTTATCTTGATCATTTCTGTGATTGTCGCTCCCACATTAACAAATACATTACTTATATGCAGCCGAAAAAAATGGCCCTTTCAATAGTGATATTCTGATTATTAGTGGAAGGAAGTAATATATTACCCACAAAAGCGAGCCAATGCTTAGCTTGAATTGGAATATCTCTCCTTTTAATTTGTCCTTCACTATTAGCCTATAGAGGAAGGCCTTTGGTGATGATTGGGGCAAGCCAAGAGAATTGTGTGCACCCACCTTTCACCCACTCTTTACATTCACTATCAAACTTAGAAGTAACATCAAAGTAAAACTTATTTATTGCTTCTGCAGAGCAAGGCACCTCAATCCCTTTCATAGGAACACTAGGCAAGCAAGGTTGCTCCACTACCGATTGCTTATACTTGTGTTGCTTGTTTCGGATGGAGTTGGAAGCATAGAACTCCCTAACAAGCCTTGGATAGTAGGTGGTAGGATGTGATGAGACTTGGAGATCAGTCAATACATCCTACACACGCTTGTGAATTTGCCTCACTATATTCGGGAAATGGTCAGGAACTCTTTCCAAGCTAAACACTTTCTCTGGGTTAAATCCTCAGGTGCTAACCCAATCATTATACAAATCATACATCCCCTCAACTACAAATCGGATCTTGATTTCCTATTCCCGCCTAAGGATCTCAGTCTCCTTGTCCAACCCCATAGAAAGATCAATAGATTTTTGAATCTCAGGGTCTAAGGTATCATCATGTTGAACCAGGACTTTCTTTTTGGAAATGGTTGTTATAGCCTTGCCCTTGTCTTTGTCTTTCTTTTCTGCTTGAGGAATGGATTTTCTTGAATTCATCTCTGTAAAAGAATAAAACAAACAACCAAAACAAAACTAAAAGTTAAGATATGTTTTTGGATTATTTTTTTATCTATCCTACAAAAAAAGAAAAACTATGCTAAAAGAGGTGAATGCAAAGTAAAAATACATTGAAAGCATGCAGGGACAATTGACTTCACAAGACTAAACATGCGAACCACATGCACTGAGATGCGGATGTACCTTAGAACATACGAACGCATGTTAGTCCATAGGTGGAGGCAACAAGAAACAGTGCACTGCCTGGGCATATGCGAGACTGACCTGCTTGCACAGGTCCCCACATGTGCCTGCATGTGCCTTGCTTTGGCTAGGCAATTTTGACCCTTTGCGAAGGAAACCCCTTTTGACCTATTATTCCGGTTTTGAGGGGTTTGATACAAGGTGTATGCTAGATGAGTTCTAGGGGTGGTACACCTCCCACGTCTAGTGTTTTCATGGACACACAATAAGTGTCAAACATATCAAATCCCAAACATTGCCAAACAAGCCAATAGAATGCAAAATTAGACTTCTACCACAATAATGAACATGGTTACGCTTCACACACTTAGCATTAGAATACAAGATTAGCCCATGACCATTAGATTAACAAAAATGTTGATTTGCCCATAAGAATTATGTCACTTGATATATCATCGGGTAAATCATGCATTTTGATTAACGGGGTTACTCAGACTTCACGTAAAAGTTAAATGCACACCAATCAATTCAACAAAGGTCATGGACACCCGATTCTAGTAACAAAACACCACTAACTTGAACCACCAATGCACACTTCTCAAAAGGCATTTTGACTCACATTATCACTTAAGCACTATCAAATCTATGCTGCAAAGTCAAATAAATCAATAAATAGTAAAGATCAAGACAAGAATTTCTCATGAGACTTTTATCAAACATATGACATGCATCATAAAATGAGCATTTTAGATGATAAAAAGGAAACTTACGAACACTAAAAACTTATCCCACTCAACTCCAAACAACTATAAACACATTCTTCATCATGGAATTAACTTCATACAACCTCAAAAATACTTTACATTATCCATTAGATTACCCATTAAGAGAAAACAAAGTGGAAATTTCATAGAGAAATTTCATCAAACACATGGTCAGTGTTAAAGTGGGTACTTAAGAATTTCCCAACTTTCATGTCAAATGTGACACCCACTCAAAATAATTCACAAAAGTCACCATATTTAACACCACCAAAACCTTCAAAGTCCAACCCATGAGCAAAAAATAAAGAAAAAGGAGGAATTAGAAGTAAGTCACTATTTAAGCACATTGTTTGTGGTTCAAAATTTAAAGAAGAACTTACCAAGATTCGAGTTAAACTCCAAAGATTAAACACAAGAGAGATGAGGAGATGCTTGTTGGAATTTTGCTGGAGTTGAAGTTGATATTATGTGCGTGTGATTGTGAAGGGAGTTGAGAGATTGAGTGAGGGTGTAAAAATTGGGTAGACGGTTTTTGTTGGTGTGGTTAAGGTGTTTATGTTGTCTTAAGGGGAAAAAGGAATTTAAAAGGATGTTGGGCTTACTGAGTCAGATAGGCCCAAAGGTTAGGACTCAAAAGATTAAAAGCACTTACCTTAGTCGCTTGGTCACTTGCGCATATAGGAGGTGGATTATGACCGCAAGTCACTGTTTTCCACACGACAGTAGCTCCCAGGTGTCTTGTGAGATTTTTCTTAGCCATAATTGGGACATGCGCACCAACCTATGCACGTAGGTGGTGACATGCAAATGTAGGTGACCCTTTTTACCAAGCCAGTAACATCTCATGTGGTCTGCTAGCCACATGCGCCCTGACATGCATTGGCATGTGGGCTTGTGCGCTAGCATGTGCCCATATATGGTCAAAACAGTGTTTGAATTCCCCATACTTAAAAATTTTCACCTGCATTCACCAAGATAACTTAAAATAAGTACTCAAACAATTGTAAAATGACAAAAGTAACCTTAGGTTGCCTCCCAAGAAGAGCCTTGGTTATCATCATGGCATGATGTTTTTCTTTCATCATTAGGCATCCTTAAAATAGAGTGCCTCAACCTTGGCCGCTCTGGGCCCACCAACATAAAAATATTTCAACCTTTGACCTTTCACTATGAAACTTCTCTTCTCATGATCTTCCAACTCAATAGCTCCACTTGGATACACATTCACCACCATGAAAGGGCCCAACCACTTAGATTTGAGTTTCCCCGTAAAGAGTTTTAACCTCAAATTAAGGAGTAACACCTTATCTCCCACATGGAACTCTCTCTTTAAGATCTTGGCATCATGACACTTCTTCGACCTTTCCTTGTATAGCATCGATCTCTCATACGCCTTAAGGCAAAATTCCTCTAACTCATGTATTTGCTCCACTTTAGATTTGGAGGCATCCTTCTAATTCATATTCAACTAGCGTAAGGCCCACAACATCTTATGCTCTAACTCAATGGGGAGGTGACAAGCCTTTTCAAATATTAATTGATATGACGACATGCCAATAGGAGTTTTAACGCGGTTCTATAGGCCCAAAGAGCATTATCTAATTGTCTTGCCAAATTTGTGCGTCCTACATTGATAGTTTTCTCCAAGATTGACTTGATTTCCCTATTAGATACTTCCACTTGGCCACTCGTTTTAGGATGGTACGAGGTATCCACCTTATTCTTCACCCCAAAATTATCAATCAAAGCACCAAACACCCAATTACAAAAATGTGTGCCTTTATCACTAAGGATTACTCGAGGAGTCCCGAACCTAGTAAAGATGTACTTTTTCAAGAAGAATGTGACACTATTGCTCTCATTGTTCGGCAAGGAAATTGCTTCCACCCATTTTGACACATAATCTATGGCCACCAATATGTACTTGTTACCATACAACGTCACAAAGGCCTCATAAAATCAACGCCCCACACATCAAACAACTCTACCTCGAGGATAGGCTTCAAGGGCATTTCATACCTTCTTGAAATACCTTCTTGGATTTTTCATTGAGTATAAGTTTTCACCAAGTCATTAGCATCTCGATGAATGGTAGGCCAATAGAGCCCATAATGAAGAATTTTAGCGACCGTTCTCACACCACTATGATGGCCACCACATAGGGATGAGTGGCAAGCCTCAAGAATATATTTCATCCCTTCCTCCATAACACAATGAATTATCACTCCATCCATACACTTCCTAAAGAGATAGGGTTTATCCTAATAATACCTTTTCACATAATGAAGGAACCATTTCCTTTGGTAGTGGTTCAAGTTATCAGAGAGTAGCCCACTCACTACATAATTTGCAAAATTAGCATACCATGGTGGTGCACTCCCCTTTAAGTCCATGACAAGCTCATTGGGAAGTGTATCATCAATCTCAATCTCGCCGCACTTTTCTTCATTTAACTCGAGGCGTGATAGGTGGTCCGTTACTTGATTTTCACATTTCTTTTGATCCTTAACTTCAAAATCATATTCTTGTAGTAGTAAAATCCTCCTAATCAACCGAGGTTTTGTTTCTTTCTTGGCCATTAAATACCAAAGAGCGGTGTGATCGATGTGCATAATAACTTTTGTGCCAAACAAATAGGCATAAAACTTTTCAAATGTATAGACCACGGCTAGCAATTCGTGCTCCGTAACTATGTAGTTTCGTTTCGCCTCATTTAATGACTTGCTAGCATAGTAGATTGGATGGAAAAGTTTGTCCTTCCGTTTTCTTAAACCGCACCTAGTGAAAAACCAATTGCATCACCCATGAGATCAAAAGGCTGTGACCAATTAGGAGCCACAGTGATGGGAGCCGAGATAAGCTTTTCTTTGAGGCAATTAAATGCCCTCACACAATCCCCATCAAATTCAAACTTTACTTCCTTCCCAAGGAGCTTGCACATAGGATGAGCTATTTTAGAAAAATCTTTGATGAACCTCCTATAAAAACCCGCATGGCCAAGGAAGCTTCTCACCCCTTTGATAAATATCGGAGAGTGTAACTTAGAAATAACCTCCACTTTCATTTGATCAACTTGGATTCCTCGGCCCAAAACTTTATGTCCAATAACAATCCCCTCTTTCACCATAAAGTGGCATTTCTCCCAACTTAACAAGAGATTATTTGCCACACACTTTCAAGAAACTTCTCCAAGTGTTCAAGGCAATCTTCAAATGTATCACCAACAACCAAAAAAAGTCATCCATAAATAAAGCCATCCAATCCTCCACCATGTCTGAAAAGATAAAAAGCATACACCATTGAAAAGTGGCGGGTGCATTGCATAGCCCAAAGGGCATACGCTTGAAGGCAAATGTTCCATAGGGACATGTGAACGTAGTTTTGTCTTGGTCCTCGGGGGCTATTGAGCTTTGATTGCAGCCCGAGTATCCATGGAGAAAGCTATACCAACCCTTTCCCACTAGTTTATTAAGCATTTGATCCATAAAGGGCATGGGGAAGTGATCCTTCTCCATCCATGAATTCAACTTCTGATAATCAATACACACTCTCCAACCCCTGACCGAATGAACAGGTATAAGATTATTATTCTCATTTAGTACCACCGTGATACCATCTTTCTTGGGGACACATTGAACCGAGCTTACCTAAGTACTATCAAAGATAGGATAGACAAAGCCCGCATTACACACTTGCTACATACTCTGGCTCAATTTTGATTTCTTGGGTGCATATATAGGAGAAAATCCCGATAATATTAGCTATGGTCCATCCAAGAGCCCTAATATATCATCTCACCACCAACTTTAATGCCTCAAATTGCCAAGATAACAAGTCTCCTGTAACAATAATGGGTAAGGTCTCACCTTCTCCTAAGAACACATAACGAAGATGAGGTAGCAATGGTTTAAGCTCAAATTATGGTGGATCTTCAATTGAAGGTATTGCAGGAAGAGTCTCCTGATTTTTCAAGTTGAAGTCCAATTTGCATGGCTTCTTAATATAGAAACTAAGACCTGACAAAGAAGACGACCTCATCATGCTCATCAATCTCCTTCTTTCCACAATTCCATAAAACACCGGCTAGTGGATCACTAATGAAGTCAACCACCATAACATTGGCTATATCATTATCAATCGTGTCAATTACGAATATAACTTGCAAATCCATAGGTTTCTTCATGGACTTGCACATGTTGAAGGACACCTCTTCATTGTTTACCCAAAATTTTATTTTACCACACTCAACATTGACTAAAGCCCATCCGGTAGCCAAGAATAATAGGGACCTCATGGTCAATTTTGCAATCCAAGATCACAAAATCGTCCGAAAAAATAAAATGGCCCACCTTCACAAGTACACATACAACACTCCCACGGGCTTTTTTATAGAATGGTCGGTCATTTAAAGCCTCATTATAGTAGGCTTGGGAGCACCCAAGCCTAATTTTTGAAATACGGCCAATGGCATTAAATTAATACTCGCGCCAAGATCACATAAAGCTTTTCCGAATTTGTACACCCCAATAGTACATAGGATAGTGAATGCTCCTGGATCCTCCTTCTTCACAACCATTGTGCTAGACATGATTGCACTACAATTATGTGTCACTACAATTATTTAAAAATCCATGACTCGCTTCTTTGTTACCAAATCCTTCATGAATTTAGTGTACCCAGGCATCTCTTGTAACTTGTAAGGCTTCCAATAAATGTATGTTAACCGAATTGGTTGCTAAATTTTGAGAGAAACTTTTAAAACTTTGAATCATGGTCCTTCTTTTTGAGCCTTTGAGGGAATGATGGAGGGATTTTGATCTGCGGCTTTGAAACAACCAGACTTTCCTCGGGTTTTAAGACATTATCATCACCCGTTTGAGGCATCTCTTCATTTTCACCCTTTTGTTACACTTTATCCGGCTTCTCAACATTTGGCTCATTTTGAATAGAAACTTCATCATTCGATTTATTAAGTCGTTTCCTCTTTCCATTAGCTTGTTCATCAACTCCCTTCTTATTAGGTTCTTCATCAAGATTCACAACATCATTACCAAGATTTCTACCACTCTTAGTGATAATTTCCATGATATAAGCATCATTTTTTGGATTCACCATGGTGTCACTAGGTAATCCACCATTTTGTCTTGCATTTAGATGAGTCGAGATTTAGCCCAATTGTGCTTCAAGTTGCTTGATAGAGGTCGAATGTGAGGTGACCATTTGATTGATTTGTGAAAAGTCACTCTTTATATCTCTCATCATATTATCACTTCTTTCAACCCCCATAAGGATACGTGCAAGCACATCTTCATTTTTATACTTCTCCGAATCAATGAAGGTTTCATCTTTACCTTTGGCCCAATCAAGTGGATGAATGTATCTATCATGGTCACACTCTTTGTCTCTCTAATAACGGTCCCTATCTCTCTCCTTACCCCTCCAATCTCTATCATGATCAATGTTTCTATAATAACGATCTTTCCACTCTTGGTCCCTTTCCTCCCAACCTTGATTCCCACCTTACCTTTGATAGGTAGGTCGGTAACCCTCCATTTGGTTTGAAAAGTACCGAATTTCTTCATCAAGAGACTCAACATCATCATCACCAAATTAATTTGTCCCCTTTGTAACTATAGCATTGACTGCCTTTGGAGTTGCCCCCCATCATGTGCTTTGTGAGGAGATCTAATTGTGTCATTACATTGGCCATATTTTTGTCTCTTTCCTCATCCTTCTTCCTTTGCTTTTGGTTCACATAAGATGTAGAGGGAGACCTCATGGCCACCTCGATATCTCGTGTGTGCTATGCTCTACTTTACTTTGTCACTTGGTCCAATAACTCCGAAGCAACACTGAAGGTTTGTTTAATTAAAGATCCTCCGACCGCATTATCTGCCACTATCTTGTTCAATTGGTACAAGGCTCCATAAAAGATTTGGAGAAGCATTTTATCCGAAACTTCATGATTCAGGCATTGTATCAACTTTTTATTGAACCGTAACCATGCTTCATGCAATGGTTCACTACTCAATTGCCAAAAGTTTATGATATCATCCCTCAATTAGAGCATAGGGGATGGTGGAAAGAATTGATCTAGAAAAGCTTCCATCAATTCGTTCCAAGATGTTATAGATCCCATGGGTAACTCCACAACCATAATACCATATCACCCGTCAATGAGAATAGAAAGAGCCTCAACCGAATGGATCTTGTGAGATATGAGCAATGTCAAATGGGGTGCAAATATCTATGAAGTTCTTCAAGTGGAAGTTTGAATCTTCATGAGCTTGACCACCAAATAGGCCCTTCATTTGGAGTAAGTAGAGTATCACACTTGTAACATGAAACACTCCATTACCCTACGTAGGTGGGATGCGAATTTCACTTTCCCTTCCGGCATCCCCTACGTGATCCTCATCATCAAGATGTCCATCAAAAGAGACGGCATCTCTCTCATTTAGGCTCATTGTGTCATGAAGGCCTAGATTATCCTCTGAAAAAGAAAAAAACAACAAATAAAATAAATATTACACTACGGCTAACAATAGTAACTTATAACACTACAAAGAATGAACGTTATGTTTCATTCCCCAGCAACGGCACCATTTTCTATAATGCTTAAATTATACCTTGAAAGTACAAGCGGTAGTTGTCAATAATTACCCAACTTAGAGTTGGGGTCAAATCCACGAGGAATGAATGTGATAGCTTCACCTCTAAGTGTCAAAAGCAACTAATGTTTGAACGTAATGCTATAAAAATAATGCGAAAAAGTAAATGGGGGTTTTGTTTTAAACATTCTGTAATCAACAATATTAATCATAGTTTGAGATGCATAGTTTGACCAGTAGAGAGTTGTAATCAAATGTAAAAAGGGTTTAGGGTTATGCTATCTTAAGAGTGAGTACATGCGGGGGTAGTTGAGTATTTGCCTAAGTTCAATTAATAGTTATGGGTAGGCTAGATTATAGGTCTTTGGTGCTAATCTTTCAATCAAACACCAAAATATCACAAATGGGTTCTTTCAAACACCTCACAAGTGTGGCTATATAACCAATATAATACCTCAATTAGCATCCTTACATCTAAGAGACACTATTAAATAATAATCTTCAAGTTATTATTAACTACTACTCCTCACCCTTATCCCATTTGTCAAGGATGATAAGGGTTCTAGTGTTAACTAGAGTTTGCAACCTCTAATTATAGGTTAAGAACATGAAGTAGAAGTTCAACCTATAACAATTAACTAATTAAGAAGACAAATAAACAACACCCAAACAATTATCACTACTCATTCAAGCATAACCCAAGTTGAGAAATTAGCTACTTATAGAGAGAGAAAGAGGAAATATACCCAAATTCTCATTCCACTCTTCCATCAAATCATAATATAATCACAAGAAATGGAATCCAAATTCAATAGAAAGCGCATGAAAGCAGTCAATTTCACACTAGGGTTTCAACTCTATGTTTTTAAAGCTCTGAAATTACAAAAGATGGAGTTTTAGATCTAAAAAATCCCTTTTAATGCTCAAAATTCATGTTTCAGCTAATTATAAAAATGCCACCGCGCTGGTCACCTGCTGCCACACATGCCAGCATAGGTGGGCACCTACGTATGCAGGTCAGCTATGCAGGTGAGCTCTTATCCTCCTTCTAGCTTACTATTTTAGGCATGTATTGCCTCATCTGCTTACGCATGTCCTCACCTGCGTGCAGAGGTGATCTATTTCCTCTTATGCATCATTTTAAGCTCTTTTCCTTCATTTTTACACTCCATTTGACTTGTATGGTTAGCTCAACCCTGAATTCATTGATTATTGATGTGCCATGATTTTATGGCACTTTCGATGCTTTAAACAAGGAAAATATGCAATAACTTGGGTATGTTTGGTAGATATGATGTGTTTTCTGTTATATCTTGCAGGAAAATAGGTTTTGGAGGGAAAATGGAGAAGATGGGAAGTATCATGCACTGGAATGAAGTTTTTGAAGACAAAACAACAGAGTTAAATTTCACAGAAGTGACACACGATCGTTACTCACGGATCGTAGGTCAAGTCCGTGAGTCAATTTTTGCAGTTATGCATGGAGGCTTGATTCCTACAATCTGGACCCACGATCCGTGGGTTGAGTCCACAACCTCAAGTCATGGTCCATGAAAAGTTGCCGACTTTTTTCTCCTACATGTTTTAGGATAGGATTCGTTTTGTATCTATAAATACTCATATGTTGTCCTATGTTAGGCAGGCTATTATTACATTATTTGAGTTGTATATTACATTATTTTGAGGTTCATAAACACATTGATCTTTTAATCTCAAACATCGATGCTAGGGTTTTGATTTATATTGAGATTTCAGAGTTTTATTCTTCTTGTGAGTTCATAATTATGTTTTCATCATTGAATTCTTCTTGTGTTATTGCAATTATGAGTAGCTAAATCTCTCAACTAGGGTTGTGTGAATCATGAGGAATTAACGAAATAGGTTAAGTGTGAAGTAATTCTGAACCGGTGTGACTGCATGTATTGGTATTTCCTTCATTATAATTGATCTTTTAATGGTTGCAAATGCTGGAAACTCGCCTGTATTCTAAACTTGCCCGATAGAGAAGTTGAGATTGGGAAAAGAGAATAACAACATAGATTTAAAGCTATCAACCTTCATCTAATAACTTGAGTCATAACAGGGATAGTTATCTGAGATCAAGAACAAGGGTTAGTAGCGCGACACTCGGAGACCAAGAGGAGAAGAGTGAAATTCATCTAACCAAGGTCGAGAGACGTTTAAATGAACCTATCTTGTAAGATTTTGCATGCAACGCAGCGGAAAAGATTACCAGCACAAGTACTCGGTGGAGTTAAGGAATCTTGGGGATCACAATCCTAGTGCCTTTCTCGTATTGATCACAAATCTGGCAATCAACAATTGTTAGTGTTACTATTTATTTACAAAAACCCCTTTTTTAACTTACTTGCCAATCACTCGGATAAGCATTTGATAAAAGTCCATCCTATTCCCTGTGGTATTGACCCCAACCTAGTTGGGTTTTATATTTGATTCAATGACCGCATTATACTTTTTCGGGAGGTATAGCTTGGGCGACATCAAATTTTGGCGTCGTTGCCGGGGAATATTATTACGGAGTTGATTGATCCTGTTTGTTCAAGTGTTGGTTTTGTTGTAATTTTTATTTTCCTACTATTCATAGGGTGTACACCGGTTTATGCCCAACACTAGGAGTCAAGGCCATCCCTTAATTCCATATGATATGGAAATAGAAAGAAAGCTAAGGAATAATCGAAGAATGGTGAATACTGACGGAGTTTAGGACCCCGCAGCCGATACGAATATTCATAACTAGCCACAAATTCATTCGACTGGTCATGAAATTGCAGAGCAAATCACTGTTTGATTAATGGCTGAGGAGAATGCGAGACAAGCAGCTCTTAGACAAGAAGATAGAGATCATCGAGCAATGCAAGAGGTAGCACAACATCGTGTTGCACTTAAAGAGAGACAAAGAATACCAAGGGTGCAACAACCCCCATAAATACCATATGTGTCGGATAATGGTGAACAGGAAGAAGAGGAGATGGCTTATTTGAAGCCGGTTCAAACTGGCAGTATTGTTCCACCAGCACTACCTGAAGGAACTAAATTCAACATTACAAGTGCTATGATCCACCTGTTGAACTTAAAAAGGGTGTTTGTTATTCTTTCGACTGATAATGTGAGTATGCATGTGATGAATTTTGTGGGTATATGCACCTCGTACAATCCACCAGGAGTGAGTCAAGAAGCAATTCGATTAAGGCTATTTCCATTCTCCTTTACGGGGGAGGCGACTTTGTGGTTGGCTGAGTTACCACGAGATTCTATCACTACTTGGAAATAGTTGAGGAATTAGTTTCTGGAACCATTTTTTCCACCTTCCCAAATATTACAACTGAAGGATGAGATTTATACTTTCAGACATTTACATTCTGAAGCTCTATATAAGACTTGGCTGCAGTTCAAGAAGAAGTTGCAAAATGTTCCAAATCATAGGATAAATGGTCAAAATTTACTTAAGAGTTAAGATCTTCTATAGAGCATTAAACGCTAATACCAAGGCTATAGCAGATACTATCACTGGCAGAGCATTTATGAGTCTGAGATGGGAACAAGCTTCAGAGATTTTAGATCGTATTACTAAGACCAACTGAGGATGGCATACTTGGGAGGCAGACACACCAGCTGGGACGTATGCTATTGGAGCCTCGGCAGCACAATGGGCTTTGGATGAATCTGTAGCTCAAGAGGTAGCACAGTTGAGGATAGAAATTAGCTTGCTGGCCAAACAGATTGCCGTTGGGGTGCTGAGAAGGTGCATGTCGTAGGTGCACAAGGCAAAACATCTAGGCATGATGATTCTGAATCTGATGAGGAGGCTAAGTACTTGGATCGAGAGGTAGCGGGTTTTTGAGCCAAGGGCCAAGGGTATAATCGAGACTCTTGGAACTCGAGGCAAGGGAATTAAGGTCAAAACTACTATGGAGAAAATTACAATAAGTCAAGATATAGAGACAGAGACCGGGATCGTGACAGTGATTGGAGGCAAAAGGATGATTACAAATAGAAGAGTGGTGTATATGTTCCACCGGGGAACCGTGACACTGATTCTGAAAATTCACGAATGGAAGCCCTTCTTAATAAAATTGTTAAGAGGTCAGAGAGCCAGGAGAATTGTCTGAAGGTGATTAGGGCAGATATTTCAGGAATAAGTCAAAAGGTTGAGTCTCACTCGATAGCTATTAAACAGTTGGAGCAATAATTTGGGCATATATCTCCAGCATTAAATCAGCGTCAACAAGGTACACTTCTGAGCAACACCATCCAGAACCCAAAAAATAATGCTCAGTATATGGCTATCATAATGAGAAGTGGGAAGACTCTTATTGAGGCACCCAAACAAGTTAAGGGTGTTCATGCTACACTGGAAGAGAAAATGAATGCCATGAAAAAGGTAAAGAAAGCTCTAAAAAAGTATGTTTCATTCCCAAAAGTTCCTTCTTCTTTCCCTCAATGTCTAAAGAAAAATGTGGATGAAAATAACATTGTTAAAGGGGAAATCATGAAAGAAGTTGAAGAGTCTCAGACTGATGAAAATAAGGTAAATGTTGAAAATGAGAAAGAAAAAGAAGCCCCACAAATACTAACCCCCATTCCTAAGCCACCACCTCTATTCCCTCAGTGCTTGAAGAAGAAGGAGGAGGATGGAAAATTTCATAAGTTCATGTCCATATTGAAGCAACTTTCTATAAACATTCCATTAGTCGAAGCTTTGAAACAAATGCTGGGATATGCAAAGTTCAAGAAAGAGTTGATCACGAAGAAGAGAACTGTTAGTTATGAGTCTATTAGTGATTTGCACCATTATAGTGCAATTGCATCTCGTTCTCTTGCGTAAAAGAAAGATGATCTTGGTGCCTTCAATATTCCATGCACAATTGGGTTAGTTAACTTTGCCAGAGCTTTGTGTGACCTAGGTGCAAGCATTAACTTGATGTTGCTGGCAGTATTCAAGAAATTAGGCTTGGGAACCCTCGAGACAACAAAGATGATGTTACTGATGGCGGATCGTACGATCAAGAAGCCTGTGGGCATATTATTTGATGTTTTTATCAAGGTTGAAAAATTCATCTTTCCTACTGACTTTGTTGTCTTGGACTATGAGGTTAATTTTGAGTTGCCCATAATTTTGGGGAGACCATTTTTAGCCACCGGCAGAGCATTGGTGGATATGGAGTGGGATGAGTTGAAATTCAAGCTGAATAATAAGGAAGTCACGTTCAATATTTGCAGAACTATGAAGCAGCCAAAGGACATGAGGGTGGTTTTGAAAATAAATAGTTTAGATAACCCTAGAGGCCAACCCAAGGGATATCTTGATAAAGTTTGAGTAATCAAGGCACCAGCATTGTGCCGCGATGTTTAAATCAGGCGCTGTTTGGGAGGCAACCCAAGGTGTCTTGCTATTCCTACATTTTCTTTGATTTTTGTTATTTTGATCGACATTAGACCCAGGCACCTAGGGTGCCATAGGTATGTTCCTAACTCTCTTGTTTTACTTAGGTCTAATGCATTGAGGACAATGCATGCTTATTTGGTGGGGGCGGAGGTATTTGTAGGTCTATATGTCCTCTTGGGGGTTTATATTGCCATGTTTCTTTTCCCTCAAGTGCTATCATAGTAGAACCGGTATGTTTAGGTTGTTATATATGTTTTTATTATGTGTTTTCATATTTAATTAGGAGGAAAATAGGGAACCTTACTGCAGTCCAGTTTTGAACAAGTTTTTGATGATGTTTTTGGTTTTTAAAGGATACCCCTCCTGAAAATTTTGTTTTGGACTGTGTGTGTAGTTATGTTAGTTTGTGACAGCTATTGGATCTTGTTATGGCATTAGTATTATAGGCAGAATGACTGTAGCTAACAATCCATGAACTGGATAGGTAGTAGTCGATAGATTAACCCTGTGCTATGTGGGTGTGAGGTCATTACCGAGTTCACTTTGTGTGTACGATCCAGAACTTGCTCGGTTAGTCTTGCCTAGGTTATAGATAGTGGTTATAAAAGGATCATAGGTCGTTCTTGAATAACACTTTAAGCCTAAATGCCTGACCAAATAAAGTAAATATCTCTTGATCCTAATTTTGAGCCTTAATTGACCTATTCCTTTCATTAGTAATTCACCTTCCCATTTTAACTTACAATGAACATGTCTTGGCCCTGGTCTCTCCTTGGACATTGTGCACCTCAACTCAGGCAAATCGCCTAAGTTGAAGGTGGCTATCATAGGGGTGCGTAGCTTGATATGAGTATGAAAAAGGGGTTAGTAAAAGAAAGTAGAACAGCGTTGGGTGTGAAGAAGAAAGAAAACAAGTGAAAAATAGAGTTTGCAAAATATATATATATATATATATATATACATATATTAAAATCGTAAAGAAAATTACACACAAAATCTGAAAACAAATGCGGGAGAATGGTTGGAAAGTGGAGCCAAAAATAGTTTAGTGTCAAGGAGGGTCGAGTCACTATATCCATATGTACTACACCCGTCCCCAAGACTACATTACAAGCCGATAAAATTCCTATAGTGATCCTAGTCTGACTATCCAAAAAACTAAGGCGTAGAAAATAAGGGCAAGCCTATGGTATTTCATGCACACTGTTTGAACTTCTTTGTGAGAGAGAGTGTTTTGACCTAGTCCCTACTTTGATATTCATTCGTATACTATGAGAGTGTGGGACTTCTTTGTTGTGAGAGTACATGGGTTGCATTGTTAGCTTCTATTTTTTTGGATAATGTCATTTGCGTATATGCTTAGTTGTTTGTCCATAATCTGATGACATCACTTGATCCCTTCTATGTCATGATAATATGTTGCATGTATACACACTGTGGTTTTGATTTACAAATAGGAGGGGGTCGAAAAAAAATTTGGTGCCAAAAGCAATGCGTCGACTGCCATAGGTCGCTTAGGTTTCTCTTAGTTAAGCATCGAATGTGTTTGTTTTCTTTTGTTCGCCTGAGGACATGCAAACGTTCTAAGTTTAGGGTGTTGATGTGCCATGATTTCATGGAACTTTCTATGCTTAAAACAAGGAAAATATGTAATAACTTGGGTATGTTTGGTAGGTATGATGTGTTTTCTGTTCTATCTTACAGGAAAATAGGTTTTGGAGGCAAAATGGAGAAGATGGGAAGTAGCATGCACTGGAATGAAGTTTTTAAAGACAAAAGAGTGGAGTTGAATTTCACAGAAGTGACCCACGATCGTTACTCATGGACCGTAGGTGGACCTATGGACCATAGGTCAAGTCCGTGAGTCAACTTCTGTAGTTGTACATGGAGGCCTGATTCCTACGATCTAGACCCACGGTCCGTGGGTTGAGTCCACGACCTCAAGTCACGGTCCGTGGAAAGTTGCTATTTTTTTCTCCTACATATTTTAGGATAGGATTCGTTTTGTATCTATAAATACTCCTATGTTGTTCTATATTAGGCAGGCTATTATTAAATTATTTGAGTTGTCTATTACATTGTTTTGAGCTTCATAAACACATTGATCTTATAATCTCAAACATCGATTCTAGGGTTTTGATTTATATTGAGATTTCAGAGTTTTATTCTTCTTGTGAGTTCATAATTATGTTTTCATCATTGAATTCTTCTTGTGTTCTTGCAATCATGAGTAGCTAGATCTCTCAACTAGGGTTGTGTGAACCATAACGAATTAACGAAACTGGTTAAGTGTGAAGCAATTCTGAACTAGTGTGACTGCATGTATTGGTATTTCCTTCGTTATAATTGCTCTTCTAACGGTTGCAAACGTTGGAAACTCACTTGTATTCTAAACTTGCTCGAGAGAGAGAAGTAGAGATCGGTAAAAGGGAATAACAATAGAGATTTGAAGCTATCAACCTTCATCTAATAACTTGAGTCATAACAGGGATAGTTATCTGAGATCAAGAACAAGGATTAGTAGCCCGACACTCGGAGAACGAAAGGAGAAGAGTGAAATTCATCTAACCAAGGTCGAGGGACGTTTAGGTGAACCTATCTTGTTAGATTTTTCATGCAACATAGCGGGACAGTTTGCCAGCACAAGCACCTGGTGGAGTTAAAGAATCTTTGGGATCAGAGTCCTAGTGTCTTTCTCGTATTGATCACAAATCCGACAATCAACAATTGTTACTATTACTATTTATTTATAAAAAAAAAAACTTTTTGTAAACAACTAAGCATATATGCAAATGACATTATCTGAACAAATAGCAGCTAACAATGGAACCCATGTACTCAAACATCGATTCTAGGATTTTGACATATATTGAGATTTCAGAGTTTTATTCTTCTTGTGAGTTCATAATTATATTTTCACCATTGAATTCTTCTTGTGTTCTTGTAATCATGAGTATCTAAATCATTCAACTAGGGTTGTGTGAACCACGAGGAATCAACGAAATGGGTAAGTGCGAAGCAATTCTGAATCGGTGTGACTGCATGTATTAGTATTTCCTTCGTTATATTTGCTCTTCTAACGGTTGCAAATGTTGGAAACTCTCCTATATTCTATACTTGCTCGAGAGAGAAGTAGATATTGGGAAAAGGAAATAACAATAAAGATTTGAAGCTATCAACCTTCATCTAATAACATGAGCCGTAACAGGGATAGTTATCTGAGATCAAGAACAAGGGTTAGTAGCGCGACACTCGGAGACTGAGAGGAGAAGCGTGAAATTCATCTAACTAAGGTAGAGAGACGTTTAGATGAACCTATCTTGTTAGATTTTTCATGAAACACAGCGGGACATTTTGTCAGTACAAGTGCCCGATGGAGTTAAGAAATCTTGGGGATCATAGTCCTAGTGCCTTTCTCGTATTGATCGTAAATCCGACAATCAACAATTGTTACTGTTACTATTTGTTCATAAAAAAAAAACCTTTTTTACTGACTTGCCAATCATTCGGACAAGCATTCGATAGAAGTCCGTCCTATTCTCTGTGGGATCGACCCCAACCTAGTTAGGTTCTATATTTAATTCAACGACAGCGTTATACTTTTTCTGGAGGTATAGTTTGGGTGACATCAATTATCTGCACAAACGAGCAGTTTAACATGAGATACACCTCAAATTAAAGGAAACTAGATGATAATTCAAGCTTAAGCGACTAGAAAGTTGGTAAATTTCCAACTTATCATTGGTCTTCTTTTCTTAATAAGGGAGCATCATCCTTCATCGAACCTCTATGGATACTTCCTCTTAATACACTCTCTCGATGGGTTGGCCACCAGTCCAAATACTCACGAGTCATTAAAGGCCCCTCATCTAACAGACGCATTGGTATGATGAGCTTCAACGAGCTTCCAATTGGACAAAAGAATCCCAGAACTACACCAAAGCTAGCAGCGAACCATGCTAATGGTGCTCTATGAGAACACTAGGAACATCTTAACAAAATCCAAATTATCAACTAAATCGGTGAGGGCTATGAGGTTCCACTATTAGATCGTCATCATGCCTCAAAGTGACAAAACTTGAACAAAGGCCTATGAAAAAATCACTCCGGGAATTTGACAGTTTGCCGCTATCATCAATACGAAGCTCTTTTCCGTATAGAAGGGCCAAATGGTGAGGTTGTGCACATTCACTTGTTGAAATTACTTGCAAGCATCAATAAGGTCAAAATATTTTATCATTTTTTCTCTAAAAATTTGCCATATTTTTACCCCTCATTGCAGACAGTTAACGTGGTAATAAGTTTCAAAATACTTACCTATCAATCCATATACATAATGAATGGGAAGGAGCACATTATAGGAACCCAAGTTTGAAGAGGTGGAGATCTCCCTAGGGCCGCAATAGATGCTTGCAAGGACAAGAACCACCAAAGAAAAAATTTCACAATGAGCCATCAAGCTTGCAACTTTGGAGACACTGGCATGAACACAATCAACCTTTTTGTTGCGAAGCACAAATTTATTGAGTCAACATGCAAGAAAGCCGCCAAATAAGTCTCATATCTAAGTAATTCTTCCATAATTAGCTGGACAAAAAGGGCATTCTCCTCTTTAGTTCGTGGTAAAAAACTTATGTCAATATTTTCTGAAGGATCACCATTCATCCTTAGCTTTATCATATTTTTAGACATCTTTTGTTAAGGCACAACATATTTTTGCGGTCCTCAAAACTAAAACTTTGACCAATGTTGTCCCAAGTGCACACGCAAGTGTACGTGGTCATTTCAAGTAATAAAGTAGCTCTTCATGAGCCGGATGTCGAACCCACAGGGACTTGTATTTAACAAGCAATCTAATTTAAGCGTTACTATTTTGAAGTAAACAAGTGCGCATTGTAACCAAAAAAGAAGTTGAGTTTTTTTTTTATAACTAAATACTAAAATTAACAATTATGAGGAATTTGGGTTGTGAACAATATATGGAGAGTTCCAGGGTTACTACATTTAATACAATCATTATTCAAGGATTTTTATTTCTTGGATTATGGGTTTCGGGGTTTAGTGTTGATCCGAAAATTGTCATCCTCTAAATCGTCTACTTGAACTAATCCTCACAACTCCATAGTTGAGTGGGGATGTGATTACATAATTCAAGTGCGTTCATTAATCATCCCATCATGACCAAACAAGGATCCTAGGTATATGTCTATCCTAGTTGCGAATCAACCCTAACTTACACTAGAGATGATCTTGTTCCTTAAGTTCTTCATCCTATTCATAAAATCCCATGATCAGTTCATGCATGAATTACTCATATATTCTGATGTTGATCAGACATCAAAATAGTAGAATCAAGAACAAAAGCATAATCGGATCAGAAACAATGTTGATGAATAAAACAAACTACTTAACAATCATGTTCTAAATGTAACCCCAGGATGAGGGTGTTTATCCACTCATATTCATACAAAAAATCTCCAAAATAGAGTTCATAACTTTAAATTACAAGAATGAAAAGTAAAGAGGACAAAACCCTAGTGTAGAGCTCCTTGCCAACTCATTTGCTCTCCAATTCGTGTGTAAGGTGAATCCTCCATTTAATTGTGGACAATTACTCATTTTATAGGTATTTTAGTCGTCCAAGATGTTCCCAAGTCGAATCCCAATCAAATACAACTTTTCCCCAACTTAAAATAACATTAGAAACCAATTTCGGACGGGTTTGGGACTTGGTGCGTCGCTTCCTCTATCGCGTGGGAGTGGAGGCGTGACGCGAGCTCAATATGGTATCAAACCAGTAGCTAATCACACTAAAATGTGTGAAAATCCCATCATTACAAGTATTGGAGGGTGTTTCGCGCCTCCCAATATGGGTGGTAGAGGGTGCGACGCTCCTCCTGTTCAAGGCTCTAGTATTTCGCGTCCAATCTTCTCGTGCTCTTGTCCCTTGATCCTGAAAGTCTTGTGCTTTGATTGTAGGATTGATTTAGATTACTTATCTCCTACAATGGTCCCCTAAAACATCTCAACACAACCATAAGTCCATACAACATAATAGAACACATCAAAGGACACTAGAACAAGCATAGCTCAAGCTAGCGACACTAGTTTCCTCGTCTAAGTTCTAATTGATAATTTTGACTCTTGACTTGATTCAAATGTACCTTAAACACTATAAACAAGTACTTTAACACAAAAATATACATATATACTCTTTATGGTTCACAAGTATGTCGAATTGTCCTCAAAACTAAGCTAAAAGCGCATAGATAATGACACTTAGGAGGCCAAATATGCCTAAGATCACTACCCCACACTTAAGGCCTTGTTCGTCCTCGAACAACTCTTTAAATTAATCATCATTAAAAAAGACTCTAATAAAATTACTAAAACTAACACACTCAAGTTATAACCACACAGACCACATGAACAACAAGTTCTACATTCAACATGTCATAATACAACTTTGAAACACATGAATACTACTTCAAAACCTCTTAGCCTCAAAAATTGACTCTATCAAGTTCGCAAACTCATGCATACTACTCATCAAAGATATCATATATGTCACCTATCTATCATCAGACATGCGCCCTCACCACAAGAAAGAGTCACCCATATTTACTCACAAATATGCTATTCATCACAAGAATAGGTGTAAGAATAAAATTTTGCTCACTCTCACAAAGAATTCACATGACACATAAGATGAACCATAAGCTTGCCCTTAGTGTAGTACTCCACTAATATCAGAATGTCAAATTTCAAAATCAAGTAGGACTTTAAGGGTTGTAATGTAGGCTAAGGGACGAGTAGGAACTATTTGGTTAAGAATAGTGACAATCTTCCCTAAGCGCTTTAATACACTATAATTTTCATTAAGATCACCTCCAACCAACCTATTTCACATGACTTTTATCTCCCCAATTCTCTCTTGTTTTGCCCCATTTTTAAAGCTATCTTACACATATTAAGCAAGGAGTATTTGCTATCAACACAAGATTCACTTCTTTGGATCAATTTCTCTTTTCATTACATTACTCCCTACCCACCATACATAAAACTTTTTTAACACACCAAAAGCTATTCACTCGGGGCTTCAATTTCACTTTCTCCTTCTTTCATTTTTACACTCCTTAACATCTTAATTTCTAAACTAAAGCGCTTAGGATTTTTGGATCAAATTATGGTTAATTGAAAGAAAAGGATTAAGCAACATACAAGGCTACCAAAGAATAGGCTAAAGGCTCAACAGGGCTAACTAGGATCATACACAAAGGGTAGATAAAGTGAGGTATAAAACATGGTTATCAAAGAAATGCCTATATCATCTCCTAAACTCAACACCCTTTATTTCGCTTTGCAAACACACCGGCCAAGTTCTAGACATCAATATGCACATGGAATATCACAAAAAACCCACTCACACATGGAATATGTTCAAATCAAGACGGATATCTATAGACTCTCAACCAAGCACTTAGCAAGAATTTAACATTAAGCCAACATCAAACAAGAGTCAAACAATTCAGCCTAGGTGTCTCACAGTAGTCATTCAATTCACGATACATGCTTCAAAATTAAACACCAACTTGTAATCCAGTAATCATGCATAGCATATAACAAAAGCATCACTAAAATTTAAAAATTACTCCTAAAAAGGATAAAAAGGATACTGGGTTCAAAGGGCATCCCCTTGAAAAAGAACCGAAAAGAAAAATCGAGGGGCGAATGAAGTGTGCTCCTAAAAGAAACCAAAAATAAATTACTACACGAAAATCTTTTTGTATTTTTCAAATTTTTCAGCAACATGAGCAAAAACAAATAACCAAAACAAATAACTAAAAGTCTCCTATAGCACACTCCACCCTAACCAAATAGGAAGATTTCTCACCCTATACTTAAACTCACACTTTGTCCCCAAAGTACAACTTAAAAATAAGGATAGAAATACTCCTTGAGGCCTTTAGGCCTAGCTACTAGCATCATAATCCATCAAAGAGGTACAAGGGACCCCATACTTAGTTTTTGCAATGCTCATTGGCTTAGATTTTGAGTACTCAGACTTCCCCTAATCTGCAAAATAAAATAAAAAAAATAAAAACAAAAGTGCTACTAAATAAAAACCAAAATGTAAAAACACTACCTTAACTTGGGTTGCCTCCCAGACAGCGCTTGATTTAATGTCGCGGCACGAATCAAACCACAACTTCATTATCCACATTCTCTCATCCTCTTTCTCGTACTTGGAGCCCATATCCTCCTTTTTTTCTGACCTCTCAAGTGCTCATGATTGAGGTATGCAACTTTTCTTACACCTACCTTTTCAGTATACCACTCAAGTTTTTCGGGTTCAGGCTTATTTATCAATTTGGGCAACTCCCTGAGAGAGTCTGAAGAACTAATTGGTAGTTTGCACTCTTCCACCCCACACTCATCCACTTCCATAGCTTTGATCATGCATAGATCTCTATAGTGTGAGGGTGTGTTGAATTCTTTGTACACTCTGAAGACCACTTCTTTATTATTCAATCTTATCTTGAGTGTGCCTTCTCTCATATCTATCAATGCTCTACCAGTGGCCAAGAATGGGCGCCCCAATATGATTGGTACCATGTCATCTGCATCATAATAAAGAACAATAAAGTCAGCAGGAATAATGAAGTTACCAACCTTAATGAGAACATCTTCTATGATTCCTTCAGGAACCACTCATGTTTTGTCCGCCATTTGTAACACCACTGAGGAGGGCCTTGGCTTTCCCAAATCAAGAGTATTAAAAATTGAAAGGGGCATCAAGTTGATGCTTGCCCCCAAATCACTCAAGGCGTGGACCATATCACTTTCACCAATTTGTATGGGGAGGGTGAAACTCCCAAGGTCCTTGAGCTTTTTTGGGTATCTTGCTCATGACCACAGAACTGCACTCTTGAGTAAGTGCCACCATCTCAATATCACCCAACCTTCTTTTATTCATGACCACTTCTTTCAAGTACATAGCATACTTTGGCATTTCCTGCAACACATCTATAAGAGGAAGGTTAATGTGAAGCTCTCTGAACGTGTCAAAGAACTTCTGGAAACAAGCCTCTTCTTTTGCTTTATTAAACTTTTGAGGGAAAGGCGGTGGTGGTCTGTTATGAGGCTGTTCAACTGGCTTCTCCTTTGGGAACTCAAACTTCCCCTTTTTATTGGCAGTTTTAGGCTCAACTTGCTATTCTGTCTGCTTGGGTATGAGCAATTCAGCTTACAACTCGTGATTTTTCTTTGGATTTGCATCACCCAAATCTCTACCGCTTCTCAATGCAATAGTCAAAACTTTCTTTGCATTTTGCTTTGTATCACCCGGAAGACCCCCTTGAGGTCTTAGATTTTGTGCCTAAGCTAACTGACCCATTAGTATCTCCAAATTCTTTTGGGCAAGTTGCTGATTTTTGAGATCTGCAGCCATTTGCTCTTGGTTGGCCATGATTTTCTTCAATGAATCTTCAATATTATTGGCCTGAGTATTAGTTTGCGTCTCTTGCTACTGCTGAAACTATTGAGATTGGGCTTGATTATTGCCCCAAGAGTAGTTGGGTTGAGCCAGCCAATTGCGGTTGTAGGCGTTACCATAATTCTAATTTTCTCTCTACGCATTACCCATAAAATTTACTGATTTTGGATTTGCTGCAAAATAATCTGAAAAGTGACCACCATTACCACATGTTTTGCACCAAGTCTGAGCCTCTTTCACTGCATTAACTTATGCCTGAGGTTGAGCCACACTCAATTTGCTAAATTGGGCCATCATCTGATTTTAAAAGTTGGTCAGTTATGCCATTAATGTTGTGAGACCATCTACCTTAATCATATATGTTGGCTTCTTCACCATACTTCTAGACATATCACCATTCCAGTCTGGATTACCTTATACAATTCTATTCAGTAGAGTGTATAGCTCATCACAAGTTTTCTCCAATGCTTGACCACCTACAGCTGAATCTAGCAAAATTTTTGTGTTGTGGGCAAGTCCTTCAACAAAAGTGTGAGCCAGTACCTCATTGGTTTGTTGGTGATACGGGTAATCTCTGAGGAGAGACTTAAATCTTTCCCATGCATGATAGAGATTCTCGTCTGGTTTCTGCTTAAAACTCAGAATCTCACTCCTTAACTTTGCAGTTTTGCCTGATGGGAAGAATCGAATGAGGAACTTCTTCACTAAATCGTCCCAAGTTGTGATTGAGTTTGAAGGCTCTGCCTTCAACTATTTCTTTGCTTCTCCCAAAAGTGAGAATGGGAACAGTGTGAGCCTCACATAGTCTGTAAAGCCTACAGCGGGAATGAAAGTGCCACTTATCTCCAAAAAATTTTGAAGGTGGACTTGTGGATCCTCATGTGACAAGCCTGTGAACTGCCCGCTTGTGTGCAACAATTGCACCATGTTCTGCTTCAGCTCAAATCTGCCTCTTGCAGCTGGCTTTTAAATACAAGAGGTCACATTAGTTATGAGTGGTTTTGCCACATCGCACACTGTCCTACGGGCAGGTTGTTGTTCATCACCCATTATTGCAGGAATGGTCTTGTAAACTTGTGCCAAAAACTTATTCCTACAAATTTAGTAGCTAAGACCAAGTTGTTAGTACTTTATCAAACAAAACAGTAAAACTGAAAATTAGAAGGTTGTTAATTTTCAAGTCCCAGGCAACGGTGCCAAAAAACTTGTCGCTCCTAAGCGCACACGTAAGTGTACGTGATCGTTTCAAGTAATAAAGTGGCTCTTCGTGAGCCAGATGTCGAACCCACAGGGACTTGTGTTTAACAAGTGATCTAATTTAAGCGTTACTATTTCGAAGTAAACAAGTGCCAGTTATAACCAAAAAAGAAGTTGAGTTTTGTTTTTATAACTAAATACTAAAATTAACAATGATGAGGAATTCGGGTTGTGAACAATATATGGAGAGTGTCAGGGTTACGACATTCGATACAATCATGCATGGTAGTTATTCTATTCAAGGATCTTTTTACTCGGATTATGGATTTTGGGGTTTAGTGTTGATCCAAGAATTGTCTTCCTCTAACTTGAACTAGTCCTCACAACTCTATCGTTGAGTGGAGATGTGATTCCATAATTCAAATGCTTTCATTAATCATCCCGTCATGACCAAACAAGACTTCTAGGTATATGTCTATCCTAGTTGTGAATCAACCCTAACTTACACTAGAGATGATCTTTTTCCTTAAGTTCTTCATCCTATTCATACAATCCCATGATTAGTTCATGCATGAATTACTCATATATTCTAATGTTGATCAGATATCAAAATAGTAGAATCAAGAACAAAAGCATAATCGGATGAGAAACGATGTCGATGAATAAAACAAACTACTAAAAAATCATGCTCTAGTTGTAACCCCAGGATGAGGGTGTTTAGCCACTCATATTCATACAAACAATCTCCAAAATAGAGTTCATAACTTTAAATTACAAGAATGAAAAGTAAAGAGGGTAAAACCCTAGTGTAGAGCTCCTTGCCTTCTCCTTTGCTCTCCAATTTGTGTGTAAGGTGAATCCTCCATTTAATTGTGGCGTAGTACTACTTTTATAGGTATTTTAGTCGACCAAGATGTGTACAAGTCGAATCCAAATCAATTATAAATTTACCCCAACTTAAAACAACATTAGAAACCAATTTCAGACGGGTTTGGGACTTGGTGCGTCGCTTTCTCTATCATGTGGAAGTGGAAGCACGAAGCGAGCTCAATACAGGATTAAACCAGTAGCTACTCGCCCTACCATGTGTGAATCTACCCTCATTATGTGTATTGGAGGGTGTGTCGTACCTCCCAATACGGGTGGTGGAAGGTGCGACGCACCTCCTGTTCAAGGCTCTAGCATTTCGCGTCCAATCTTCTCGTACTCTTGTCCTTTGATTGTAGGCTTGATTTAGCTTCCTTAGATCCTCCAATGGTCCCCTAAAACATCTCAACACAACTATAACTCCATACAACATAATAGAACACATCAATGCACACTAAAACAAGCATAGCTCAAACTAGCGACACGAGTTTCCTCGTCAAAGTTCTAATTGATAATTTTGAGCTCAAGCTAGCGACACTAGTTTCCTCGTCTAAGTTCTAATTGATCATTATGACTCTTGACTTCATTCAAATGTACATTAAACACTATAAGGAAGTACTTTAATTTACAAATACACATATATACTCTTTATGGTTCACAAGCATGTCGAATTGTCCTCAAAACTAAGCTAAAAGTACTTTGATAATGACACTTAGGAGGCCAAATACACCTAAGATCATACAATCACAAATGGGACTTCATTGATGACACCTTTTTTAATTTAGTAGAATGATAAAAACAAGTATGACCAGCTTCTAGGGAGAAAAGGCTTCCTTTTGTCATCTACATGTGCTAACTCCTTAGCCGATGCTATAACTTTGTATTAAAAACACCCGTGAATAAAAAGGCCTCCAATGGTTTTAAAGTCCTATAAATATATGGATAACTCTACAATGAAATTAGAAACTATATTGGTTGATGGACTCTAATTTTCACAAAAAGCCTGGAACACATTCTCATTATGGTCATATGTGAACATCCAAGCAAATATACCATCATAAGTCTTAATATTGTTTAAAGTATTTTTGTTGCAGGCAAGCACATCTTTTACGCACTCTAAATAACTAAATGTATAGTGAACCTCACCAAACCCAGAAGGAGCAACACGTCAATTGCTAAGATTCTCACCAAGACAAAGAGTACTAGCAACAATAACATTTTGATGAGTGGAAAACTTCAAGAGGAGAACTTTTTCAGTCATAGCTTTGTCTGAGAAGTTGTTTATGGCATCTTTGGTTTCTGTTGTTGATCATTCTGTGAGATGGAGGGGAGTGTCCAGCGGCTTTTTAACAAGCGAAAAGATGCCAATCACTGGATGATGAACTTTCAAGGTAAGAACTTTGACATGCAAATTTTTTTACTATCCACGATCTCAAGACAAAGGCATGGCATCTCAAATCACTTAAACATATTGCCATTGCTGGGAATCACGATTGCACGACACTTCTCTTGAGTATCACAAAAAAA
The DNA here is from genome assembly GCA_031232105.1 of Capsicum rhomboideum. Lineage (NCBI taxonomy): Eukaryota > Viridiplantae > Streptophyta > Magnoliopsida > Solanales > Solanaceae > Capsicum > Capsicum rhomboideum. The sequence goes on from CP124716.1 coordinate 40,235,197, forward strand.
TAGAGAATTACCTTGGTGAAAACACAATCTTGAGAAATTAGAAACAGAACATCCAAAGTTTGTATTTGAAAAACAATTAACTGTAGTTGTAGCAACACAGGAGGAATTTGGCTACACATCTTTGTTAAGTTACAGTTCCTGGTTTCTAGTTTCAAAAAATCAAACGGTTTGCGATTTTAATTTTTCTAAAGTGAGACATTAATTTTATATTATAGATGCATAGATTTATGTGACTGAAAAGCAGCAGACTGCTAAATGAATTTTAAAGTTACCTAAGAAATTATGAAGTACACTTCAATCTAAGGTTTTGTGATGCGGGGGAGGCGTACGTATTTGGATCGATAAAGTCAAGTGATATCACAGCTTAGCAGTTAAGCACACTCCGAAAGCTTTTATTTATAAATTCTGAATTCTTTGATGAATCTGTTGTACAATGGAGAAGCATATATAGAATTTCTTATGAAAAATTCTCATTCCGTGTAAAAGAAAAATTATGGTAAAATTGAAAGAAGAAAATCTGGTTTGGGCTGATTAAAATTACCAACAACTTAAGAAAAGAATAAGACCTTAATTTAGAATAAATGAAGTGCTTATGTGATCTAAATTTAGTTATGAATTGAGGTGAATCTTTGAGGAATTTTTCTTCCATGATAATTGAAGATAATCTGAATACCAATTTTCGAGCAGTTACTCATTAGTTGAAAAACTACAATATTGAGGGAGATTTCTTTGGTAAAAATTTTGATTCTTTTTGGATACTAAAGAAAAATTAATATTTCTTAGTTCAAAAGTTCAAATCAATTTTTTTTTCCAACTACAAAAAAGAATTTTTTTTCTTTTCTTTTTTTATGTACAAGGTGATAGCAAGTTAAGAGTTTACTCAATATGGTCCTTCCACATCAAATCTATAGAGAGGGGTCTCAATTTTATCCAGCATGTAATGACTTAAACAAATATGAAGATGATCATTTTTTCAAGCTTAGCCAAGAGAAGCTACCAAGATTATATCTTAATTGTGAAAGATAAATCAAGAATGTTACAAGAAGTCATTTGTCAGTCTAATAGAGTACTTTCGTTTGGTGAAAATGTATAGAAGAAATTTTAATAGTAGACAACTCTTGTATAGTGGTCTAGCTAGAGTGAGCCGACAAGAACAGGCTTTAATCAAAGTCATAAAGATAAAAGTATTTTCATGAATACTTCAAGTCTCGTCGCCAAAGGTTTGGGAAGCCTACACCTTGACAAGTCGCAAAGTAAGGGGCATCAATAGACTCGTAAATTTTATTGGTTTAGATTCATAACAAATTTAAATTAAATCCATGCTTATTCGGGTTGAGTAATTAATTTGGACTTTACAAATAAATAAGTCTATTTTATTAAATACAAGTCCAAGGTTAATTTCACTTTGAAGCCCAAAATTTATGCCACGTGTCAGGGTGACTTGATATTTCCATCAAATTCAAGGCCAACAAGATAACGCCACGTGTTAAAATGATGTAGAAATCCTAGTCAAATTCAAGAACCAGTCAAAAGTCGCCAAGTTTCAAAATTGACATGTTTGGTCCAATCACAAGCTACCTTATCTACCCCTTACAACTATAAATAGCGGAAGGACACAACTTTCTAAGGACATTCAATGATTATTGGAAAAATATTGGCATTGACTACATAATTCTTATGAGGAGTGGTCAATGGAGTTCTTTTCAGTGAACTTTCCAAAGCAACGAAGCACTAACCAACATTTCTAGTGATTAAAGTACATCTCTATGAGGTCCGAGTCATCTAGCAATCCGACAAATACGCTACTGAGGCCTTCAGATCATTTATAAGTTTAGGATAGAAGAATCAAGAGAGCAATAGAATTGTACTCATAAGATTCATCAATAAAAAAAAATTATTTATTTTTGGTTGCCGTTAATTTTCTTGCACTTTGAAAAGTTATTGCGAACAATACTAAATAGTGAGTGTATTTTGGTTTGAACTGAAAACACTTATTTTATATAGTAAGTTTATGTTTATAATTGATGTTTCATAGAATATATGTTGGTTGTTTGCTCATTTAGGATACATGGTTTGCTTGGTAGGGATAGTCTACTAGATGCTAGTAATTATGACCGATAGAATTGGGTAGTGACATCACTTCTATGAACTATTTATAAAAAAAATGCTTCTCATTTATTTTCTCTTGATGGAGGTGTTAATCATAATCATTCAAATCTCGGACATTAAGTCAGATTGTTGTTTAAGTCTGAATTTTAATTATCTAAATTTTAATCATTTTCTTACTTTATATCCACTTAAATTAAGTATATTATTTTTCTTACTTTATATCCACTTAATGAGTTTGAATAGACGAGAATGAGTAAGATTTGTAAAAAAAAATCTTAATATCATTAAAATATTTAATTGATTAAGGGTTTCTACAAAGATGACAATTCACTAATTCATCTATTTGCACATTATCGCCATCACTTACCATTATATATCAACTATCACTAACGCCAATCATTATTTTCAATTACTATCACCCACCACCCGCAACCCCCACCTTATCAACAACCACTACTAGCCACCATTTATAATCATTACTTTCAATCATTGTTATCACAACATCCATCAACTGACAATCACCATTCACAGTCATTGCTATATATCGACAATCATTTCCATCATTCATAACTACCATTAACTATCACTATTATCCGCTATAACTATTAGCCGCCACCACCACCACTATCAACTACTATAGCCGATCACCATTACCACTAGCTACTACCTACTTGCTATAATATCATCATTGACTAACACCCTATCAAATCTGCACCTACTGTAATGATCCTCCAGGTCATTTTTTGGATTTCCACACTATTTCGACATTTAGAGCTTTTTTATGGCTACTCCAAGCCATTTATGACTTGCTGGAGCTGATAGTTTGGTTATCTGATAGTTCGTTTGGTTTTAGAGCCAACTTTCTGTTTTGAAGTTCTCGCTATTAAGGATTAGGCATCGAGCCTAAACTTTAGGTAAACAACCTTGTATGCCAATTCTGATAGTTTTGTTAGATCCAAAACATCGATTTTAGGCTAGGGGGACCTTTGGCTTAGGTCCTGAGACTTCTAGACTCATTTTGGTCTATTGGGTGGAAGTTGGTTAAAACGACCAATGGGTGTGGGACCCACATTTCATCGAAACTACCTCAGATGGAAATTTTAATGGCACCATTAAGTCCAGAATGTCAAATTTTGTAAGGTATCAAAATTCATTTGCATTCACAGAATTCCAAACGAATCTCGAGAGTCCGATCGAAAACTTGGCAAATGCCAAGTTCAGCTGGTACAGGCCAAAAATGGACTTTATTCACGAGGCCTTGGCCGAGTTCGCAAAGGCCAAGGTTGTTATCTATCACAATCGCGATGAGCTTGTCCACGTTCGTGAAGGGTAAGCCAGGTTGAGTCCCACGATCGCGATGAAGGTACCCCTAGTAGTATTTAATGTTGCCAAACCCGATTTTCTCTTCATTTTTCTAAGTCCTAAGTTCCATTAAATCCTAGTGAGAGTGTGAAGATTGGTCTTTGATCATTGGGTATTCATGGTGAGTTGGAGACGAAAGTGTGGTCATTTTCTCTTCGCTATTTCCATAAGTCTCCATTGAATTCCTAATTAACTCTCCGTTTTAAACTTAAATCTCTAGTTTACATTGTGAGTTGATTTAAACTTCATTTGTGCTCGAATTTCACTCATTTATGAGGGTAAATGATCCTTGACCTTAGAGGGACGTCTTGACGGTTTCAAAGTTATGATTTCGTAAGAGAGCACCACATAAGATTTTAGCTCTATTTTGGACCTGGAGCTTTTATATGCAATATGGGTATTGTCATTCTCATATTAATGTGTAGATCATTATTTTGTGGGAATATACTGGGTTCGTTGTTGTTGTTGTTGTTGTAGTAAAGTATCATGCTAGATTTGGGTTGAAATTTACAGCATGGTTGCATGTTTAGTAAAATTTGGAATAATTAGTTGATTAGAGAGCCGTTTTAGATACTAATTAACCCATTCATCGGCTCCTCGAATTAAATTATTTTTGTAGGGTTTATTTAGACATAATTAACACCTTGTAAAGGAACCTTAAAGCCTTAGTCTAGTTTTGGGTAGAAATTTTCATAGTAGGGACTTTCGGGGTTAGTCTCTATTAGGTCAAATATCCTAATTAGCTCCTTGTAGACCTAGTAGGACTCCTTTTGTAAACCTTACTTATATTCTTGAGCCTTCGGTTGATTTGGATATCCTTCTAGTACCTGGTTAGATTTGATATCGTGTATTTACTTTAAAGATTGATTCGAGTCCAATATTTACTATTTACTTATGATCCTATATTACCGGTTCGAGTCTGGCATCTATGATATGGTTATGATGTTGGGGATCCGGTTCGAGTCTGGCACTTTATGGTTCACTTATGATATTAGGGATCCAATTTGAGTCCGGTATTTCCTGGAATATGGGGTTCTCGGATATGGCTTCGGTGGTCGGTTATGCTATGTTCATTTTTTTTTCATTGGTTCATTTTTGGACTGCATCCATCGGGCTTATGGGGGCTCATTTGAGTTGATTTTCTCTTGTCTGTGCCTACTCAGCTTATGGGGGTCCAGTTAGGTTGTAGTTAGTTGTCTTACGTTCAATATTATTTACGTCATTATTTATTATTTATTATCTGTCAGCTGGAGCGTTATTCAGGTTTTTCCCTTTATCCCTGACTTTAGTTACATTCTCGCATTTTATTATGCTTGTATTATGATTTAGCTCAGTCGGCCGATGATGTCTACTGAGTACCCATTGCTTTGGTACTCATACTGCACTTCTGCATCTTTTCTGATGCAGATTCAAGTACTAGCTAACGCCACTGACACTCTATCCAGCTGCTCTCAAAACTCAAAGATAGGGTGAGCTTTTAGAGCCAGAGTTGATTCTCTCTCTCTCCTTTATTTTTGGATAGTCTTTAGTTTCCAAGACTTTCTATATATTGGTACTATTCAGTACTCTCTTTTGTACTTAGTGACTCTTGTACTAGCCTTATTAGGTCGTGGGATATTCGTTTGTTCTCTCGCATGACATCCTTTGCTATTGCATTATTTTCTCTTACTTACAATCTTATTATATGCGTGATTTCTAGTATTTATATTACCTTCTATCAATTAGCCCATTACTTACATTTCAGGCTATGATTTGGCTTATCTACTGGCGGGTTCAGTAGGTACCATCATGACTTAGAAATTGGGTCGTGACAAATTGGTATCGGAGCTTTTAGGTTCACTGGTATAGTTGGAACAAGAGCAAGTGTCTAGTAGAGTCCCATGGATCGGAATGATGACGTATGTATCTTATCTTTGGGAGGCTATAGGACATTCTTAGGAGAATTTCACTTTCTTCATTCATTTTGTGCGTCAAGTCTTCATTGGTTTCTAAGGTTCTCATTGTTTCACTCTTTCACAGATGGCTAGGACGCGAGCTACGACGACTGGCGATAAGGACTCTGAGTCTGCAGCTAGGGAACCCATGAGTGGCCGTAGTAGACCCAAAGGTCGCGGTCAGGCTAGAGCTTCAGCCCTAGCTAGGGGTCCAGATAGAGAGCCTTCACCAAATTCTATTATTGCTCCCAAGCTAGAGATTCCACCACCCCCGCCATTGGTGTGCCGGGGGCAGCCCAGGCTCCACCGAGATTTATTTTTTCATCATTGCTCAGGGATTTCTTGGTCCAGTTATTGGGATTAGTTGGTGGTGCACCGTTTGATGGTGCACAGTCTACAGATCTGAGTGGTACAGATATAGGAGCGTGGCTCCAAGAGTTGAGATCCCTCCAGCACTTGTAGTTGTGCAGCCGGTAGCCAACTATGGCTATTGAGGAGCAGAAGATATAGGGTAGATTTCTGAGATTAACTCTACCTAGGTTTTCTGGGGCTCCAGGCCAGGATGTATTTGAGTTCTTGACTGCATACAGGGATAGGCTCAAAAATTTAAGCCTGGTTTAGGCATATGGCGTAGACTACACTACCTTTCAGTTGGACTTAGACGCCAAACATTGGTGGAGAGGTTATCTTGATTCCAGGCCAGCCGGATCTCCCCCTATGACATGGACTCAGTTCTCTGAAGCTTTTTTGGATAGGTATATGCCTCCTAGTATTTGTGAGCTCTTGAGAGACTAGTTTACCAGCTTACATTAGGGTTCTATATCGGTTGTGCGTATGAGGCACGGTTTCACGAGTTGGCCAGACATGCTACTGTAATTTTACCGATCGAGTATGAGCGGATTCAGTGTTTTCTTAGGAGACTGAGACTTTCTCTTCATATGGATACTCAGAGTTTCGTTTCTACTAGCAGGTCTTTTATTGATATTTCTGATCATGCCCAGACTATGGAAGAGATGTATCGCGATGCCCAAGGGGGACGCGATAAGAGGCTGCGTTAGCAAGGTAGTTTCAGTGAGAGTCAGAGGTAGAAGTTCACAGGGTAGGTACCCTCTGCGTCAGTCTTATTCACACCAGGGTTAGCCTAGCAGACCTGTTCAAGCAAAATTTTAGGTTACTGACAAAGGTTAGTTCAGTTATAATGAGCACAGTGGCCAGAGCAGTAGCCAGCCTTCGAGGGGTGCACATTCTGGGTCTTCTAGTCATAGTGGCTATTCTGAATTAGTCGGATCTTCTGGACAGGTCAAAGTGCTTGGTGGAGTGCCCGGGGCTTGCTATGATTATGGGGTTATCGATCATTACTCCAGAGAGTGTCCCCGGTGCAGGATGGTTTTGCCTACAGCACAGAGTGTTCAGCCGATTAGATCAGTACCGCCTCCAGCTAGAGGTGGTACTCAGGGTCGCAAGGATGGTCCCCAGGGTTCTCGAGGGGGTCCTCAGTCAGATAGGATAGGTGGTCGGTCAGGTACCCAGTCTAGGGGCAGAAGGGGTCGTTTGCACGCTGTACCTTGTAGACCTGAGGTAGAGTCTTCAAATGCTAGTATTACAGGTATGATTTTAGTATGTCGTCAGCCAGTTATGGCTTTATTTGATCCGAAATCCACTTATTCTTATGCGTTGGCTTATTGTACACTACGATTAGAGTTGTCTTAGGAACTTCTATCTGTGTCATTACGTGTAACTACTCCAGTGGGTGATTCTTTAGTAGTGGATCGGGTTTATAGATCATATGTTATGACCGTCCGTGAGTTTGATACTCGGGTTAATCTCATTATGTTAGATATGGTGGATTTTGATGTGATTCTAGGCATGGACTGGTTATCCCCTTATCATGCGATTTTGGATTATTTTTCCAAGGCCATTACCTTGGCCATGCCTGGCATTTCCTCGGTTGTGTTGCAGGGTTTTTTATCCATGTGCCGATAGGGATTATTTCTTATGTTTGGTCTAGGAGACTGATATAGAGAGGTTGCGAGTCTTATCTTACTTATATTCGTGATGTTAGCATGGAGAGTCCTTTGCTTGATTTTGTTCCTATAATTCGAGACTTTTCTGATGTCTTTCCTACCGATCTACCTGACTTTCCTCCTGAGTGCGATATTAAGTTCGTTATTGATCTTGAGCCGGGAACCCGACCTATTTCTATGGCACCTTACCGTATGGCTCCAGTGGAGCCTAAGGAGCTGAATTCTCAGCTTTAGGAACTTTTTGGGGAAATGTTTCATTAAGCCGAGTGTATCGCCTTGGGATGCTCCTGTCTTATTCGTGAAGAAAGAACATAGTTCTATGCATATGTGTATTGACTACAGACAGCTGAATAAGGCGACAGTGAAGAATAAGTATCATATTTCTCGTATTGATGATTTGTTCGACCAGCTTTAGGGAGCGACAATGTTTTCTAAGATCGACTTGAGATTCGGTTAACATCAGTTGAGGATTCGGGCGGGGACATCCCTAAGATAGCCTTTAGGACTTGCTACGGCCATTATGAGTTCCTGGTGATGTCTTTTGGGTTGACTAATGCTCCAGCAGCATTCATGGATTTGATAAACCGCAATTTCAAGACTTATTTGAACTCCTTTGTGATTATCTTCATTGATGACATCCTTGTGTATTCTAGGAGTAGGGAGGAGCACGAGCAGTATTTGAGAATTGTGCTCCAGACTTTGAGAAATCACAAGCTTTTTGCCAAATTCTGAAAGTGCAAGTTTTGGCTCGATTTTGTTACATTCCTAGGGCATTTGTAGTTTAAGGATGGGATTATGGTAGACTCAACAAAGATTAAGGCTATTCGTGATTTGGTCAGACCTATATCTCCGATCGATGTTCGTAGTTTTATTAGTTTGGTTGGTTACTACAGGCGGTTTGTTGAGGTTTTTTCTTCAATTGCAGCACCTATAACTAAATTGACTAGGAAGGAGGTTCCTTTCCAGTGGTTCGCTAAGTATGAGTCGAGCTTTCAGAAGCTCAAGGACTTGCTTAATTCCGCCCCTATTTTGACTTTTCCTATTGAAGGCGAGGGGTTTACAGTTTATTGTGATGCTTCTGGTGTTAGTTTGGGTTGTGTGATGATGCAACAGGGCTGAGTTATTGCTTATACATCAAGGCAGCTGAAGGTTCATGAGCGCAACTACCCCACTCGTGATATAGAGTTGGCGGTGATAGTTTTTGCGCTTAAAATATAGAGGCATTACTTGTATGATGTTTGTTGTGAGATCTATACTGACCATTGTAGTCTTCAGTACATTATGACCCATAGGAAGTTGAATTTGAGGCAATGTTGGTAGATTGAGTTGCTGAAGGACTATAATATCTCTATTCTATACCATCCGGGCAAGGCGAATGTGGTAGCGGACGCCTTGAGCCGGAAGGCGGTGAGTATGGGTAGCTTGGCTTTTCTTTAAGCCGCTGAGTGGCCGTTGGCTTTGTACATTTAGTTCTTAGCAAACTTGATGGCTAGACTCAAAATTTCAGATGCCAGGAGGATCGTTACTAGTGTTGAGACTAGGTCTAGCTTTTTTGAGCAGATTCAGAGTCGCCAGCTCAAGGATTTTATAACATCCGTGATCAGGTTCTGAGAGGTGATTCCAATCGGGCTGCCTTAAATTCTGAGGGTATTCTGAGATTTGATGGTCGTATTTGTGTTCCAAGGATTGGAGACTTTATTCAGTTGATATTGCGAGAGGCTCATAGCTACAGATATTCTACTCACCCTGGTACCACTAAGATGTATAGGGATTTGAGGCAACATTACTAGTGGAGCGGCATGAAGAGAAATGTAGCGGACTTTGTAGCTCATTGCCTATGTTGTCAGTAGGAAAAGGCCAAGCATCAGAGACCAGGTGGACTACTTCAGAGGCTACCCATTCCCTAGTGGAAGTGGGAGCGGATTACTATGGACTTTGTGATTGGTCTACCTTATACGCCTCGTTGTTCCGATAGTATTTGGGTCATTATGGATCAATTGGCTGAATCGGCTCAGTTCATCCAAATTCATGTTTCCTTCAGTGCTAAGAGGTTAGCCCGCATTTATGTTTGTAAGATAGTTCGCCTTCATAGAGTACCTGTGTCCATTATTTCAGATAGAGGCTCGGTGTTCACTTCTAGCTTCTAAAGGACATTTCAGGAGGAGATGGATACTCAGGTGGATCTTAGAACCGTGTTTCATCCTCAAACGAACAGTCAATCGGAGAGAACTATTTAGGTTCTGGAGGATATGCTCCTCACCTGTGCTATGGACGTTGGAGGTTAGTGGGAGTAGCACTTAGCCTTAGCGGAGTTTACTTATAATAATAGCAATCATTCGAGTATTGAGATGGCACCATTTGAGGCTTTATATGGTAGGAATTGTCGATTTCTTATTGGTTGATCTGAGACCTCTAAAGTTAGGCCTTGTGGTACTGACTTACTTTGTGAGTAGTTGGATAGGGTTCGGGTGATTCAGGATAGGTTGAGAGCAGCCTAGAGTAGACAGAAGAGTTATGCTGATCGAAGACTTCATGCCTTAAAGTTTGGAGTGGGTCACAGAGTCTTTCTTCGGGTATTGCCCATGAAGGGCATGATGAAGTTCGGGAAAAAGGGCAAGCTCAACCCCAGTTATATTGGACCATTTGAGATACTCCAACCAGTTGGAGAGGTGGCTTATGAGTTGGCCATGCCCCCAGATTTTTCAGCCATTCACCCAGTTTTCCATGTCTCCATATTGCAGTGTTATATCCCAGATGAGTCACATGTACTTCAGTGGGACTCAGTTCAGTTAAACGAGAGGTTGACCTTCGTGGAGAAGTCAGTCCTCATATTAGCCAGGAATGTCAGGCGGTTGCACTCTAGAGAGATTCCAATAGTTAGGTTCCAGTGGAGGCACCACCTAGTCGAGGAGGCTACCTGGGAGATCTAGAGTGAGATGCGGTCCCAGTATCCCTACCTTGTTCTAGCCTTCAGGTACATCTTGACCCTTTACTTTTGCGGACGAATGTCCTTTAGTAGTGAATGTTGTAATGACCCTCCAAGTCATTTTCTGCATTTCCTCACTATTTTGATGTCTAGAGCTTTCCTACGGCTGCCCCAAGTCATTTATGACTTGATGGAGCCGATAATTCGGTTATCGGGCAATTCGTTTGGATTTTAGAGCCAATTTCCTATTTTGAAGTTCTCGTTGTTAAGGATTGGGTATTGGGCCTAAACTTTAGGTAAATGGCCTCGTATACCAGTTATGATAGTTTTGTTAGATCCGAAACATTGATTTTAGGCTAAGGGGACAGTTTGTTCGAGCCCCGAGACTTTCAGACTCATTTTGGGCCAATAGGTGGAAGTTGGTTAAAATGGCCATTGAGTATGGGATCAACATTTCATCGAAATGACCTCGGATAGAAATTTTGATGGCGCCGTTGAGTCCAAAATGTTGAATTTGATAGAGCAGCATAATTCGTTTGCGTTCACGGGATTCCAAACGAATACCGAGGGGTCGATCGAAAACTTGGTACATGCCAAGTTCAGCTGATACAAAGACCAAGGCTATTGGCTATCACGATCGCGATGAGTTTTGCCGCGTCCGCGAAGGGTAAGTCAGGTTGAGTCCCACGATTGCGATGAAGGGAGGCAGTATTTAATGCTGCCAAACCCGATTTTCTCTTCATTTTTTCAAGTCCCAAGTTCTATTAAACCCTAGAGAGAGTGTGAAGAGTGGTCTTTGATCATTGGGTATTCGTGGTGAGTTGGAGACGAAAGTGTGGTCATCTCCTCTTCGCTATTTTCGTAAGTCTCCATTGAATTCCTAATTAATTCTCTGTTTAAAACTTAAATCTCTAGTTTACTTTGTGAGTTGATTTAAAGTTTGTTTGTGCTCGAATTTCACTCATTTGTGAGGGTAAATGATCCTTGAGCTTAGAGGGACGTTTTGACGGTTTCAAAGTTATGATTCCGTAAGCGGACACCACATGAGATTTTAGCTCGTTTTTGGACCTGGAGCATTTATATACAATATGGGTATTGTCATTCTCGTATTAATGTGTAGATCATTATTTTGATTGCGTAGCATCATGAGGAGGCTTCTCGAAAGGGAAAAGCTCCGATTTAGTGGACTTTCTCTGGCATTCGTCAGCGTCCAGGTAGGCTAGGCTTACCTTCCTCATAGATTGGGCTTTATTATGATATTAGTATAGTATCATGCTAGATTTGGGTTGGAATTTATGGCTTGGTTGCATGTTTAGTGGAATTTGGAATAATTCGCCTATTACAGAGCCGTTTTAGGTACTAATTGACCCATTCATCGTCTCCTTGAATTAAATTATTGTCGTAGGGTTTATTTATCCATAATTAACACCTTGTAAAGGAACCTTGAAGCCTTAGTCTAGTTTTGGGTTGAAATTTCCTTAGTATGAACTTTCGGGGTTAGTCTCTATTAGGTCAAATATCCTAATTAGCTCCTTGTAGACCTAGTAGGACTTCTTTCGCAAACCTTACTTATATTCTTGAGCCTTAGGTTGATTTGGACATCCTTTTAGTCCGTGGTTAGATTTAATATCGTGTATTTACTTTAAAGACCGGTTCGAGTCTGGTATTTACTATTCACTTATGATATTATATTACCGATTCGAGTCCGACATCTATGATATGGTTATGATGTCGGGGATCCGATTTGAGTCTGGTATTTCCTGGTAATACAGGGTTCTCATATATGTCTTCGGTGGTCAGTTATGTTATATTCATTTTTTTGTCATTGGTTCTTTTCTGGATTGCATCCATCGGGCTTATGGGGGCTCGTTTGGGTTGATTTTCCCTTGTTTGTGCCTACTGGGCTTATGGGGGTCCAGTTAGGTTTTAGTTAGTTATCTTACTTTCAATATTATTTACCTCGTTATTTAGTATCTGTCAGCTGGAGCGTTATTCAGGTTTGCTCCTTTATCCCTGACTTTAGTTACATTCTCACATTTTATTATGCTTGCTAGGTTGGAGCTTCAGCCCTAGATAGGGGTCCAGATAGAGAGCCTTCACCAAATCCTATTATTGCTCCCGAGCTAGAGATTCCGCTACCCCAACCATTGGTGGACTGGGGGCAGGCTAGGCTCCACTGGGATTTATTTCTTCGCCATTGCTCAGGGATTCCTTGCTCTAGCTATTGGGATTAGTTGGTGGTGCACTATCTGATGGTGTACAATCTGTAGATCAGAGTGGTACAGATATAGGAGCGTGGCTCCCAGAGTTGAGATGCCACCAACACTTGTAGTTGTTCAGCCGACAGCCACCCAGCTTACTATGGTTGTTGAGGAGATGCATCGCAATGCCCAAGGGGCAGCGACAAAAGGCCGCTTCAGCAGGGTAGTTTCAGTGAGAATTAGAGCGGCTCACGATTCAGAGGTAGAGGTTCACAGGGCAGGTACTCTCCGTGTTAGTCTTATTTGCTCTAGGGTCAGCCTAGTAGACCCATTCAAGCAACACTTCAGGTTAGTGACAGAGGTCAGTTAGGTTATAATGAGTACAGTGGTCAGAGCAGTAGCTAGCCTTCGAAAGGTGTACATTCTGGGTTTTCTAGTCATAGTGGCTATTCTGAATTAGCCGGATCTTCTGGACTGGGCAGAGTGTCCGGGGCTTACTATGATTGTGGGGTTGTTAGTCATTACTCCAGAGAATGTCCCTGGCGTGGGATGGTTATGCCTGCAGCGCAGACTATTCAGCCGATCAGATTAGTACTGCCTCCAGCTAGAGGTGGAGCTTAGGGTCGCAAGAGTTGTCCCTAGGGTTCTCCAGGGGTCCTCAGTCAGGTAGGATAGGTGGTTGGTCAGGTACCCAGTTTGGGGGCAGACGGGGTCATTTGTATGTTGTACCTGGTAGACCAGAGGTAGAGTCTTCAGATGCTAGTATTACAAGTACGATTTCAGTATGTCGTCAGCCAGCTATGGCTTTATTTGATCCAGAATCCACTAATTCTTACGTGTCAGCTTATTGTGCACCACGATTAAAGTTGTCTTGGGAGCTTTTATCGGTGCTATTGCGTGTAACTACTCCCGTGGGTGATTCTTAAGTAGTGGATCGGGTTTATAGATTATGTGTTATGACCGTCCGTGAGTTTGATACTCAGGCTGATCTCACTGTGTTAGATATGGTGGATTTTTATGTGATTCTAGGCATGGACTATTTATCCCCTTATCATGCGGTTTTGGATTATTTTTCCAAGACCGTTACCTTGGTCATGCTCGGCATTTTCCCTGTTGTGTGGCAGGGATTTTTAGCCGCGCGCCGACAGGGATTATTTCTTATATTTGGGCTAGGAGACTTATATCGAGAGGTTGCGAATCTTATCTTACTTATATTTGTGATGTTAGCACAGAGAGTCCTTTGCTTGATTCTGTTCCTATAATTCGAGACGTTTCTAGTTTGCTATTGATCTTGAGCTGGGCACCCGACCTATTTCTATGACACCTTACCGTATGGCTCCAGTGGAGCTTAAGAAGCTGAATTCTCAGCTTTAGGATCTTTTGGGGAAAGATCTCATTAGGCCTAGTGTATCACATTGGGGTGCTCCTGTCTAATTCGTGAAGAAAAAAATGGTTATATGCGTATGTGTATTGACTACAGCTGCTGAATAAGGTGATAGTGAAGAATAAGTATCCTATGCCTCGTATTGATGATTTGCTCGACCAGCTTTAGGGAGCAGCAGTGTTTTCTAAGATCTACTTGAGATTCGGTTACCATCAGTTGAGGATTCGGGCTGGGACATCCCTAAGACAGCCTTCAGGACTCGTTATAGCCCTTATGAGTTCCTGGTGATGTCTTTTGGGTTGACCAATGCTCCAGCAGCATTCAAAAGTGCTTTTGTAAAATGTGCTTTTAGAGAAAACTATTTTTTTTAGCTTATGAAAAACTGCTTATTTTACTCCCCAGAATCTCTTATTTTCTTCTATATGCTTGGCCAAACATCTCAATTTTTTTAAAATAAGCACTTTTAAGAAAAAATAAGCACTTTTAGGGAAGAATAAGACAGACTACTAGAATGACATGTATGTAACTTATTTTTTCTATTTCCATCTACTCATTTTTAAGTAACTTCTTTTTTTTTGGAAAAAATATTTTTTCAAGCTATTTTCTCCACAACTTGAGTGAAAAAATGTGAATTTAAATTTTGGCGGACCCACAACCCGGTTGAACTGACCCTACCGACTTGTTTTCTTCAAAACCCAACTAAAGCCCTCGTAGCGGAGAACTTGTCAGAAGGAAGAGTTAAATCAATCTCCGAATTCCGAAATCGAATCATGTACGGTGGTGGTAAGTATCAGTTACTCAGTCTCTTGAGTGTGAAGAATTAGGGCTTTCATATTGTATATGTTAATAAAAGCACAAAAATTTCTTTTCGGCTTTTGGTATTTGGGTGTACAGATGAAGTGTCAGCAATTGTGATAGATTTGGGTAGCCATACTTGCAAAGCTGGTTACGCTGGTGAAGATGCTCCCAAAGCCGTTTTCCCATCTGTAAGTGAAAACGTTCTAATTATCCTTGCAAATTAACATTTACATGTTCCCAAGCTTTCTGGAGTAACTGTTTTAGGCTACCTGAACCAGCATTTTAATAGGTAACTGTCACCTGTCCATAGTAGTTCGGGTCGAGTAGCCTCGGAAAGAAAGTAAGTGTAACTGTCACCTGTCCATAGTAGTTCGGGTCGAGTAGCCTCGGAAAGAAAGTAAGTAGCTTGTTACAACTGTATTAATGTGCACCCAAGGGTGTGGCCTAGTGGTCAATGAAGTAGTTTGAGAACCTGCGCTCTCAGTGGCGGAGCCAGAATTTTTACTAAGCGGGTTCAAAATCGAAAGAAGTAAGCACACAAACTAGTCGAAGGGGGTTCAACGTTAACTATATATACATAAAAAATAATATTAACCATGTATAAATAGTATAATTTTTCACCGAAAGGGGTTCACCCCCTAGCCATAAGGTGGCTCCACCCCTGTGCGCTCTCAGGTTCAAATCCCATCAGAGACGAAATAACACTAGGTAATTCTTCTCATCTGTACTAACCTTGATGGGCAGAGTTACCTTATATTTGTTGCTGGTTGGAGGTGGCTGGTATCTCGTGGATTTAGTCGAGGTGCGCGAAAGCTGGCCTAGACACCATGGTCATAAAAAAAAAACTGTATTAACTGTAGTGATAATTTGAAAAAACTTTTACTCATAGTGTATATAACTCAAGCCTCAACACCAAGTTTGACTAGAAAGCTCTAAAGTTTAGAACTTTGGTCATAGGCGGCATCCTTGACCCTCTATGACATTTAATATGCAATTGAAGTAAAAGTATAGGGTAGTAGTAATATGAAATGACCTAACCCTTAGCATCAGCACACTACTATTCGCCCAACACTAAACCTTTTCCTTTTTATATTGGGGATTTAGAGATTTTTATTATAGATCATGAGCTCCTTTTAATTATTCCTTGAACAAATTAGAATTGGTAGAAGGGAACTCATCAACTAGACCACGTAAAAAACTGAATTTGGGAGATTTTTCCCATTGAAGTTGGTAAAAGATATTGGTGTATAATTTGAGAAAATAGGAAACTTTACATTGTTTTCTCATCTACATGGTGGAGAAACTTGAGGACTTATTAGACTCATGGGCTTGAGAATCCTCTTTAGTGTGTGATGGTCATTTTTTGTGTGCATCGACTCTGGTAATGTGGTGGATTGCTTAATTATTCTTACAGTAGCTGTGAACTCTTTGTCAGGTCCTCAAGCACTATCTCTTCAAACTATTTGTGCCTCTTGTTTTTCCAGGTTGAATAGCTGTTCGATATGATTTGGGAATTGGATACCTGTAATGGATTTACATGGAATCTTTTACTAAATTTAATTGCCAACTCTATGTTATTACCACGAAACCACAATTGGTAAAGATTGTACTGCGCGGTCTTGTAGCTCTAACATCCAAGAAAGCTAAAGTGCAGTCAAATGACTACTGAAATGTACTTCTCTTACGTACTTATTTAAAAAAAAAAAAAAAAAAAAGGAAAAAGAATCACTTCTCTTACGCATCTCAGAACCAGAGAATTTTAATGAAGCTCCCACCTATTTGTGCAACCATTTCCACATTTCACCTTCAGAAAATAGGTAACATATAGTTGGTGTATTTGTTATATTGCTCGTACCCACTGCTGTAGAATGTTGGTTCAACGATGGAAGTCCTTGATTGCACTCAAGGATGAGAGCTGCGGTTAATGAAGTTAGAATGGACCATGAGAGACCAAGGTTCAAATCCCAGTAGAGGCAAAAAAGGTGGATGATATCTTCAAGCCTTGGTGGATAGAATTACCTCGTATATGTGTTGGTGGGAGGTATTAAGTAACCAGTGGATTAATTGTGTTGTATGGAAGATGTTAAGGACACCATCATTATCACAAAAAAAAGAAGAAGAAGAAGAAAAAAGTCCCTGAGTTCCTAATTAGTCTTGAACAATAAGATTTCTAGTTGATGCCGCGAAAGTTCCCTTGGAATTATATACATAAGATAGCTGCTGAGTTTATCACAAAAAAGAAGAAGGAAGATAGCTGTTGAGATAATCAGCAAGATCTTTCTGGTTATTCTCCTTCTTAAGGGCAGCCCGGTGCACTAAAGCTCCTGCTATGGCCTGGGTCCAGGGAAGGGCTGTACCACAAAGGTTTATTGTCCTTAGATTAAACAAATATCTAAATATCTAGTATCTCCTGTTTTCTGACTTTCTCAGGATCAGTTCAAATCTTTTCCTCATTATGGTTGATGCGTGAATTCTTAAATATCATTAGCAAGTTAACCACTCACAAACTAACCTGCCTGGACAGTGATGTCTATATCACTATGCTATTCCCTTCATGTATACTCATATTCAGCGTCTTATTTAACTAGTCACCTACATGTTATATTTTTGTGTAAGTTGTCTTTGATTTTATGATCTTTGAAAAGGCTGTTGGATCAGTTGATCAAATGGAAGATAATAATCCTGATAATGCGGAGGATAGTTCTGGATCCGCTCTTGATTCTAAATCAAAGGTTAAGAGAAAATTGTATGTGGGATCTCAAGCCTTGGGATTTCGCCGTGATTTCATGGAGGTTAGCTTACAATTTATCTAGTACCATCTTGAGATGTCATTTCCTTATCTTTGTTATCTAAGATGTCGGATTATCTTGTCAGGTGATATCGCCCATCAAGGATGGGGCGGTTGTGGACTGGGATATTGTAGAAAACATATGGGACCATGCTTTTAGGTAATTGACCCTTCCGTTTGTTCATATGTTGAAACAATTTCCCTTGTTCCATTAACTTTTTGTTGTGTCAATGGGAAGAATGTTACTCTAAATATTTTCAACTCAGATAAGTGGGGGTTTGCTTTGCGCTGCTTATGTTGCATGGTTTTTCTATACATGTCTTGTCCTCCCCTCCTAGTCAAAGAAGTACCTTAGAAACCCTCAGTGATGGATCTTAGAATCTTAAGGTGATATGCAGTTGATCTTGTTGCCTGGCACACATGCTCTCTGATTACTGTGTGCTGCGAAACATATTTTAGAATTATTGTGTGAGACAGACAAAATCTAAATGAATTTCTTTTTAATCTCATTTGATTTAGTTGATAGTGGTCTATTTCAAAATTTTCCTAATAGCGGAAAGGGAGTTTTAGGTAATTGTCAGTATCCAGAACATGGTAGAGTTTGTTGCTGGTTGTGTTGAGCAAGTATTCCTAATTGCCCCAAGACCACCATTAGCCAATATTGGGCATTCCTCTTTTTGGTTTTACTACTTGGATTACTGACAGTGTCCTCTTTTATAAAATGTTGTTGGGACCCTTCGATTACTGCTGGGCTGGCGACTCGAACCTGACACTGGTACTGATGTGAGGTTGTTACCGGATCTTATCAACGTTTGGTGGATAATTTGATGAAGGAAAGGTGAACAGAGAACCGAAGAAGACATAAATGAAGCACAAAGGAGAAGAGGAAGGAAACATAAAAGAACAGATGAGACAACGTGGAGCAGTAATTGCAGTAATTTGAAGAGTTTTGTTGTGTCTCTCTCTAATTTTTCTTCTTCTTTGAAGTCGGACAAAAACACCTGAAATTGATAGGCATTTAAAGCCATCATTCAGGTAAAACCGAGGACTGACACACTAGGGATAATTTTGGGTGAAGCCACCACTGAACTCAAAGACTCAAAGGAGGAAATGCCTTAGGGTATCTTTGCCAATTCTTGGTGGGCTGGGTTTTAAGAAAAGTGCCCGGACAAACATATTTTGATTTAATTGGGTCACGAAGATAGTTCATTATAGATTTAAAGACAAGTTCTATTAGAACAAGATTAAGTGGGCCAACTTGGAGATGGGTAGAGGGTGGACCATTATTCATTGAGGTTTGAACCGTGTTTCTGCTGGCCCTTGGGAATTTCTCAGTTATAAAAAAAATAAAGTCTTAACTTTGGATCATTTAACACAACAAAATATTAAACATAATTAATTAGTTAATTAACCTAGTTTCAAAAAAAATAATAATTAATTAATTAACCAAAAATGAATTTTAGTGAAAATTTATCTTAAAGTTGAGTTATTTTTCTATGTTCTAAATAATTAATTGTTTTATTATGTTTTAAACATAGATCCATATAGTTGATATGTACCAGTTGAGTCATTTTTGAGTCTTGTTAAAACCTACACTCTAGAACCTCTTTTACCCGTGTCAGACACTCACATACATACCCGTTGCATCTAAATTTGTAGCCATGTCAGACACTCGCATACGTACCCGTTGCAAGATTGCTCTTATATTAATGTAAATAAGGTCGTATTAGTGATTCATCTTAAAAAGGAAACACAATTATGCTACAGACTGCTTGGTGCTCGCACTCTATTTTTGAAGATCATACTACAGATTTTTTTTTTTTTTTTTTTTTTTTGAGATTTGTAACAAGTTTTTATATAAAGTTAGACTGCACAAGCTGTGAAGTCACCCAAAAACAGAGTGAATTACAATTAGAGTCTAAGCCTTTCTAGATGTAATCTAGAACATCAAAAATAGACTCTGATTCCTCTATGTATTCTTGTTTACACCAAAATAATAAAGGACTAAGCGGTTGATCTTCAACTTCTGGATAGTACTTCCTTTGTCTTCAAAACATCTCGGATTCCTTTCTTTCCGTACTGTTCACCAAATGCATGCTAGGACAATCCTCCATATCTCTTTCTGACTTCTTTGATCACTGAAATACCTGCTCCATACCCGTTGCATCTAAATTTGTAGCCATGTCAGACACTCGCATACTTACCCGTTGCAAGATTGCTCTTATATTAATGTAAATAAGGTCGTATTAGTGATTCATCTTAAAAAGGAAACACAATTATGCTACAGACTGCTTGGTGCTCGCACTCTATTTTTGAAGATCATACTACAGATTTTTTATTTTTTATTTTTTTTTTGAGATTTGTAACAAGTTTTTATATAAAGTTAGACTGCACAAGCTGTGAAGTCACCCAAAAACAGAGTGAATTACAATTAGAGTCTAAGCCTTTCTAGATGTAATCTAGAACATCAAAAATAGACTCTGATTCCTCTATGTATTCTTGTTTACACCAAAATAATAAAGGACTAAGCGGTTGATCTTCAACTTCTGGATAGTACTTCCTTTGTCTTCAAAACATCTCGGATTCCTTTCTTTCCGTACTGTTCACCAAATGCATGCTAGGACAATCCTCCATATCTCTTTCTGACTTCTTTGATCACTGAAATACCTGCTCCATACCCGTTGCATCTAAATTTGTAGCCATGTCAGACACTCGCATACTTACCCGTTGCAAGATTGCTCTTATATTAATGTAAATAAGGTCGTATTAGTGATTCATCTTAAAAAGGAAACACAATTATGCTACAGACTGCTTGGTGCTCGCACTCTATTTTTGAAGATCATACTACAGATTTTCTATTTTTTTTTTTTTTTTTGAGATTTGTAACAAGTTTTTATATAAAGTTAGACTGCACAAGCTGTGAAGTCACCCAAAAACAGAGTGAATTACAATTAGAGTCTAAGCCTTTCTAGATGTAATCTAGAACATCAAAAATAGACTCTGATTCCTCTATGTATTCTTGTTTACACCAAAATAATAAAGGACTAAGCGGTTGATCTTCAACTTCTGGATAGTACTTCCTTTGTCTTCAAAACATCTCGGATTCCTTTCTTTCCGTACTGTTCACCAAATGCATGCTAGGACAATCCTCCATATCTCTTTCTGACTTCTTTGATCACTGAAATACCTGCTCCATACCCGTTGCATCTAAATTTGTAGCCATGTCAGACACTCGCATACGTACCCTTTGCAAGATTGCTCTTATATTAATGTAAATAAGGTCGTATTAGTGATTCATCTTAAAAAGGAAACACAATTATGCTACAGACTGCTTGGTGCTCGCACTCTATTTTTGAAGATCATACTACAGATTTTTTTTTTTTTTTTTTTTTTTTTGAGATTTGTAACAAGTTTTTATATAAAGTTAGACTGCACAAGCTGTGAAGTCACCCAAAAACAGAGTGAATTACAATTAGAGTCTAAGCCTTTCTAGATGTAATCTAGAACATCAAAAATAGACTCTGATTCCTCTATGTATTCTTGTTTACACCAAAATAATAAAGGACTAAGCGGTTGATCTTCAACTTCTGGATAGTACTTCCTTTGTCTTCAAAACATCTCGGATTCCTTTCTTTCCGTACTGTTCACCAAATGCATGCTAGGACAATCCTCCATATCTCTTTCTGACTTCTTTGATTACTGAAATACCTGCTCCATACCCGTTGCATCTAAATTTGTAGCCATGTCAGACACTCGCATACTTACCCGTTGCAAGATTGCTCTTATATTAATGTAAATAAGGTCGTATTAGTGATTCATCTTAAAAAGGAAACACAATTATGCTACAGACTGCTTGGTGCTCGCACTCTATTTTTGAAGATCATACTACAGATTTTTTTTATTTTTTTTATTTTTTTGAGATTTGTAACAAGTTTTTATATAAAGTTAGACTGCACAAGCTGTGAAGTCACCCAAAAACAGAGTGAATTACAATTAGAGTCTAAGCCTTTCTAGATGTAATCTAGAACATCAAAAATAGACTCTGATTCCTCTATGTATTCTTGTTTACACCAAAATAATAAAGGACTAAGCGGTTGATCTTCAACTTCTGGATAGTACTTCCTTTGTCTTCAAAACATCTCGGATTCCTTTCTTTCCGTACTGTTCACCAAATGCATGCTAGGACAATCCTCCATATCTCTTTCTGACTTCTTTGATCACTGAAATACCTGCTCCATACCCGTTGCATCTAAATTTGTAGCCATGTCAGACACTCGCATACGTACCCTTTGCAAGATTGCTCTTATATTAATGTAAATAAGGTCGTATTAGTGATTCATCTTAAAAAGGAAACACAATTATGCTACAGACTGCTTGGTGCTCGCACTCTATTTTTGAAGATCATACTACAGATTTTTTTTTTTTTTCTTTTTTTTTTTGAGATTTGTAACAAGTTTTTATATAAAGTTAGACTGCACAAGCTGTGAAGTCACCCAAAAACAGAGTGAATTACAATTAGAGTCTAAGCCTTTCTAGATGTAATCTAGAACATCAAAAATAGACTCTGATTCCTCTATGTATTCTTGTTTACACCAAAATAATAAAGGACTAAGCGGTTGATCTTCAACTTCTGGATAGTACTTCCTTTGTCTTCAAAACATCTCGGATTCCTTTCTTTCCGTACTGTTCACCAAATGCATGCTAGGACAATCCTCCATATCTCTTTCTGACTTCTTTGATTACTGAAATACCTGCTCCATACCCGTTGCATCTAAATTTGTAGCCATGTCAGACACTCGCATACTTACCCGTTGCAAGATTGCTCTTATATTAATGTAAATAAGGTCGTATTAGTGATTCATCTTAAAAAGGAAACACAATTATGCTACAGACTGCTTGGTGCTCGCACTCTATTTTTGAAGATCATACTACAGATTTTTTTTTTTTTTTTTTTTTTTTTGAGATTTGTAACAAGTTTTTATATAAAGTTAGACTGCACAAGCTGTGAAGTCACCCAAAAACAGAGTGAATTACAATTAGAGTCTAAGCCTTTCTAGATGTAATCTAGAACATCAAAAATAGACTCTGATTCCTCTATGTATTCTTGTTTACACCAAAATAATAAAGGACTAAGCGGTTGATCTTCAACTTCTGGATAGTACTTCCTTTGTCTTCAAAACATCTCGGATTCCTTTCTTTCCGTACTGTTCACCAAATGCATGCTAGGACAATCCTCCATATCTCTTTCTGACTTCTTTGATCACTGAAATACCTGCTCTATGTGAAGATGATGTTGTATTACTGAGTCATTTGAAGAAAGGGGAGAAAAAAGGCTTCTTTATATGCTTTTCTTGTGTCATCTTTTTTTTCTTCTTTTTTCCTGTCATTTGGTTAAGTTGATGCTGCTCTAGACTATTGAAAGGGCCTTTTTTAGCTGCTACTTATATTCACTTACAGGGAATGCTTACTGATCAATCCAAAGGAGCATCCAATGTTACTTGCAGAGCCTTGTTCAAACACTCAGCAGCAGAGGGAAAAGTGAGCAATGCAATCTGTATTTTAGCAGTCTTATTATCTCACATTACATCATGTCATTTATCTTTTGGGCCTTGTATAACAATTAGGTACATGATGTCAAGATTTATTTTTCCTGACTATGCCGCCTTATCTACCCATTTTTGCATTTTATGTTAATACCGTTTTATAGGAGAACAGAGTTTTATTGGGAGGACGAGAAAAGTATTAAGATGAAAGCACATCCTTAAGTAAAGATTACATATTTATTAATCCTGTAGGCTCCTATGCCATTCCTATTTCAAAGGGGCAAAGTATGAGCATTCTAACAACTTCCTTTCATATTAAAGTCATAAACACCAAAAGTTTGTTAGTATAGTTTAAGGAGAGATGGAAGATTGTCCCTGCTTGCATTTGGTGGACGATGTGGAAGGAAAGGAACCAGAGATGTTTTGAAAACAAAAGCATCCCCTTCCAAAGTTTGAAGATGAACTGCCTAGCGACTTTTTTTTTTGGGTGTATACATACCCTACCGAATGAGGTGGAGGAGATTACTAACATTCTAGATAGTTAAAGAGGGCATAGGTGATAGGAAATTTCTGGCATCTCCCTCTATTTTGTGTAATTACTTCTGAAACACACTTTTTGGTGAGTTTCCTGTCTATAAAAAAATAAAAAAATAAAAATGTTTAACTTTCTCAAAAAAAATAGTTTAAGGAGAAAACAATGTATATCCAATTAAACTAAGTAATAAGGTGATGGATATTTAGATGATTAATGCAGTGTTATCAAAGGCGCGCTTAAGCCCTAAAGCGAGGCTCAAAACGTGTTGAGCGCTTCGCCTCGCTTAATGTGCGCTTCAATGTCGTCATTAATTTTCTAAGGCGTACTTTTCCTTGCCAATGAGCCTCTTCTGAAGAGGCAACACTAAACAATTGATATTTCACTTTATCGTAATATTTTTTCAATTTCTTTGTTCATATATTTGTCATTCATGCTTATAATTATTAATCTTGGACTAAACATCTATATTAGTATTGTTTCTCCCTTTGCGCTTTTTTTCATTAAAGCCCACGCTTTATTCGCGTTTTGCACTTAAAGCTCCAATGGACCTTAGAGCTTTTTTGCGCTTTTCGCTTTTGATAACACTGGATTAATGAATGCTAAAAGTGCAGCGATCTGTGATGAATAAGGACCTCGAGCTCCGATACCAGATTACCAGTGATGTAACACTAGTAATGGAGTAGGGTGAATGAGAAGGGGGAAATATGAGAAAAGGGAGAAGGAGAGAAGATTAGAGAGAGTAGAATAAAACAGAGAGAGAAAGAAGAATCCACAAAAGAGAGATTTTACAAGCAGTTCATCTGTAAAATCTCTTTCGACTAGAACATTCTTATGGGCATGCTTGAACAAGTTGGACCTCTCAAAATAGTTCTCTAAGCTATCTACCCAATTAAAGAACAAATCTAGGACAAGTTTCCATCAAATTTATGTCTGTCCACCTTGATTTTTTTCTGTAAGGTCATTGTGGTCCTCATAGGCGTAATTCACTCAAACGTAAGATGTCACCTATTAGGATCTTGCCTGGAATTCATATTTGTAGTGGTCTGCTAAGTGAGGATTGTCAACTACTGACTGGGTACTGATCAACTGTTCGTTTGCCACAGAATGGATCCCAAGTCTCAACATAAAGACCTTACCTTGTTTAATGTATAATACCTTCTCGAATAAGTCGAGTCGAAGCATTACTTTCCTGAACAAGAAATGTCTACTGTGAAAGAAATTGTCCATCATGAACCGAAAAAAAGAGTTATTATTCAAAGCTAAAGCTGAAGCTTAACTATCGAGGGAACACTATCATTTAGATCTTGCCTCTTAAGTCAGCCTGGTGCTTGCATTATCATGTCATCTGAATGCAAAATGAGAATTACAGTGGACTGATGATCATCTATTAACAGGGCTGCAGAGATGATGTTTGAAAAATACCAAGTTCCAGCATTGTTTTTGGCCAAAAATGCTGTAAGTGCCTTTACCCATTTGAATCTTTAATTTGTAGCATCTTAACATAACCTTCTTTGTGCTATTTAGTAATGAAACTTTCACTTTTACCTGATTCAAAGAAAAAAAAAAAAAAAGAAAAAAAAAGCTGTAGCTTCTTAACATTACAAATCATTCCACTCTGGTTGTTAATTTTCTCATGATACTGTTAATGCTAGGTTCTCACATCTTTTGCATCAGGACGTGCAACTTCTTTGGTTGTTGACAGGTAGGATGTTATGTTCTACTTACTGGCGATTTGCCTTGAATTACTTCTTTGACTTGTCTTGCCAATAACGAAGTTCTTTTGCTGAGTTATCTCATTGCTCAGCGTTAATATCATTTATATTATCTGCATTATGCACTTTGTACCTTACCTTTAAGTGGCATATGAAAAAATTAGAGAGCTTTCATGACTTCTGGTCCATGGTGGCATCTTAATCTCAGTTTCTTTTCATCTTGAATAGTTAAGTTTCTATACTTTTACATCAGTAGCAATCTAAATTTGATTCATAACTGTATGATGACTGATGAACGAATGATGAAAAATGAGAGGTTTCAAGTAGGCTAGCATGTTATCTGTTAAGAAATATGTTCGAGAATATGGAGATATGATATCAATCTTTTCAATCAATATTAAGAATATGTGATGATGTGAATTATAGAAATGCTATAACACTCTATAGCTTAAATTAGGTGGATTCTATTCTGTATTGTTATTCTTTCCAGTCTCTACTACTGCATAGTAGTAACACTTTCCCATTTCAATCATTTTTATTCAATTCTAGTATGTGATATCTTTTGTTTTTTGAGAAAGTAACAGTTTTGTATATTTAAGCAAAACAACACAGAGGTTGTGCTGAAAGCCTGAAACCATATTCCAACGGGCAAAAAGGAAGAGAAACTGCTCCATAAACCTAACAAAAGCCTAGGATATCTATGACTGAAGCAGTGTCTTCTATGTAGTTCTGTTTAAAACGAAAAACAAAAAGTCTAATGCAATTCAACTTGGTTCTCTGTACTGAGTTGCAAATATCTTCAAAATATCTGGTATTCCTCTTTCCAAATTGTCTACAATATACAAGCTGGGACAATCCTCCATTTATCTCTGTATGAAGTTCCTGCTTTTGCCTCTTCCCAGCCAAACAAGACTTCAATTATTTTTCTTGGCATTGTCCAGGCAATGCCTCTAAGACTAACGGAAACCTTCCATAGCATGTCTGTTGTCCTGCATTTTAGGAGTAGATGACTGACTGTCTCAGCTTCTTCACCACAAAGATAACACCCTGAACATAGAGATCTCCTACTAAGGTTGTCTTGAGTCAAAACTGCTTTCTTAGCTAATAGCCAGGTAAAATATGCAACCTTAAAAGGTATCTTCACTTCTTTCTCAGAAAAAGAAAAGGTATCTTCACTTTCCAGATGTGCTTCCATGGCCAATTGATCATCTGTTGGTTATCCTGCTTCAACAACTTGTATGCTGAGCTTACTCTAAAGAGTCCTTTACTGACTTCTTGCCGCCATAATCTGTTTGTGCCCTCTTGCATCCGTTTGAACTCTTCTAACTGCTTGTAAAATTCTACTAATGTAGTCACTTCCCAATCATTTAGATTCCTTCTGAACTGCATATTCTATCCCTGAGGAGGCCATGCTTCTTCTACTGTCTTATATTATTGTAAGTCGAAGGCATGAATGCCAGGAAAGTGTTCTTTGAGGCAAGTATTCCCCAACCAGTTATCGTCCCAAAAAGAGGTTTTGCACCCATTATGCATCCTGATAATAGTGTGATCCCTCACTAGTGGCCTAAGTGTTCTTATAGATCTCCACAAACCCTCTCCATAAGGAGAGTGCACTTTCTTTGAGATCCACCTGTTATCTTCACCGTATTAGCTCTGATTATACCTCTAGTAAATAATGAGGCTATTCTGTCTTGTCTTCATGAGTCATAGTCGAGAAACAGCGATATAGCATAGACTTGAGATACTATAAAAGTGAACATAATCAATTTGGATTTATGCCTGAATATCAATAATAAATGGAGGGTAGATGTGAAAATGAGGGAGATTAAGTACGAAGTAGGGGAATTGGAGAGGTTAGAAGTGGGGAGGGAGCTAGAAGATAGGGAGATGGAGAGGAAAGAAGATTTGAAAATGAGTTGGCTGGCTTGGCCTTGGCCCTTGGCCCAAGAGGTTAGTTGGAGACAAATCAAGGGTGTTATGGTTGAAGGAGGGGGACTCTACTACAAAATTCTTTCATTGGGTAGCAGTCACAAATGGGAGAAGAAACTACTTGAAGTCGGTGGAGGTAAATGGTGTAAATCATGTGGGGAAGAAGGAATGCATGTGTATTCTTTTCCGTTTCTCTGTGTTGTTAACTGTTATGAATCTAGCAGTTTTTTCTTGCATCGTTTCTTTATTGTTCATTGAGCATTGCTAAAAGAGATGTCTGAACTAATTGGTTCAGTGGTGGAGGATTGACTACTGTTGCTCCAGTTCATGATGGATACGTTCTTCAAAAGGTATCTCTTAACAAAGAACAACTGCTTTAGTGTCCCCCCTCCCCTCCTCTTTTTTTTTTTCCTTTTGTTTTTTCTGATGTAATAACTTTGCAGCATGAACTCTTTCAGTTTCTTTCTTTAGGAAATTATGTAGTTTATGTCCTAGCATTAACAGAACTTCTACTTAACACTGCAGAGATCTCCAATTAATGTTGTACTTCTGACATGGTTCAGTAAATTGTTTAATTGCTCTGAAGCAATTATTTCATTTCCGAATATGCTAATCCCCCCCCCCCCCTCCCCCCCCCCCCACACTCCCTCCCTCCTTCCCCCCCAAAAAAAGAAAGAAGAAAAAGAAGAAAGGAAAGAAGCAAATGCCTACTATTTATTGTACTTCCCCATGGCAAGCACTGAGGGCCTCAAGTTGTAGCTCACTACAATTTCTTTAAGAGAAATCACATTTTGGGTTGGCATTTTTCCTCGAATAGAAGTTTTAAGTAACTATTCATTCATAGATTATTCCTACTCTTTTCCTAGATTGTAAGCTAGAGTGAAGAAGAAATCAAGTCCAGGATGTGCATTCTAAGCTGGAAAATCGGCTTATTTTATGCAGGATTGATCAATGTTATTTTAGGTGTTGAAGGGGGCAGGCATCTCTAGATGAAAATTTAAGATGTATTTTTTTGTCTATGGGAGGTGGAAGGAGGAAAAGGGTTTCATGTTCAGGTGCATTAGCCCTTCTCCTTGCTTGGGGAGGCAAGGTCTAAGCTGCTCAGGAACTTGTAAAATCCGTGTTTTTCCTTTTAAGGATAGGAAAAGTGAATGGTTATGGATGTTAAATCTTCACCAGATGTTCTGTGCGTTGTTTCCAACTTCTCAAAGTTCTGTTTGATTGTAGTCTCTGGAGTCTGGTGCAACAATACTACGGCATGTTTTAGACCCAGAGACTATATATATATGACTTTCTTAGTTCCTTACAGACATTGTAAAGTTTCTCTTTTGGATGTACTTTTGCCCCAACATTTCCTTAATGCTGGTTGTTTTACATCAATAATATTCCTTTATTACTCATAAAAAATGTTCTGTTTTGGTTTCCTTGAATGGATATGTTATATTTCTTTAATTTGATAACAGGCAGTTGCCACATCTCCTATTGGGGGAGAAATTCTTACTGATTGCTTGATAAAAAGTTTGGAACAGAAAGGCATTACGGTTAGATATTTATTGTCAGTTACACCTAAGACTTGATTGAATGCAATGATCTGTTTTTATCTTGAAACAAACTTTTTCTTTCCTGTTTCCCATTTATTTCTAGATAAAACCTCGGTACTCATTCAAGCGAAAGGAGATCCGTCCAGGAGAATTTCAGGTAACACACCCTTGTTTCAGTGCTATAACCAGTTTAATTGTTTAATCCTTCACATAAATTGTAATTTTTAAGTATTCTGGTTTATGTTTCTTCCTAACTTTTTTTTCCAATAAAAGAAAAAAGGGAGAATCAGGTTGTGACTAAAAATGAATTTGTGCTCAACTTTTATCTGACATGAAAGATATTGTACTTGAGGTGTCATTTCTTTCTCCTGTTAGGTTGTTTTTGCTCAAAACTTTCATGCTTTGTTTCTGAAGACTTCGTTCTATTTGCATTAAACATAGACGTAATGGTTCTGCTTTAGCCAGTCGCATCAAATGGGAGCTTAAAAAGAAAGCATCATAGAAAGCCTAATTTTGTCATCAGCAAATAGGGAATTAGTTTCTGATTTGCATGGTCTGCTAGCAATTTAGTGTTTAATGCCTTTAATCTTGTGACGTTTTGATAGATTGTTACTGACATTCATGATTTGTTTCACAGACAGTGGACCTTGATTTCCCTGATACAACAGATAGTTACAAACTATATTGCCAGGTTAATTATTATTAGTATTTCCTTTCTTCAGTTGTTATTTCTCTCAGCTGCTCAGTATTGTTTGACTTTTGCAGAGAGTGATTGCAAGTGACATAAAAGAATGCGTCTCCCGAGCCCCAGATACTCCATATGATGGTTTCTTCTTCTCTCAGCTATTATATTCTTATACTCTTCTTAATTCATTGATTCTGTAGCCCGCCTAGAAGATGCAAATGTATCTAAATGTGAAAGACAGTTCACTAAATAGTATAGTTCCACTCCAAATCGAATTCCCACTTTTGCCCTTTTAGGATCAACTATGGAAATACATACTGTCCCTGCAAAATTTGATTGAGATATTCAAAAACTACATGTAATAAACCATGACATTGTATCGGTCAAAGAAAATCTGTTTTGATTCTGAAAAAGCTCATACTGCGTTGCATGTTATTCATTTGCTCTTATTTATATACATTGCTTGTAGGTTGTTTGTACTTGCCGGGCTTATGGGGGCGCGGTTGGGTTATTGTTTGATTATTATGGTATAATTTGAGATAGGATATTTACTTACATTTTTACCTGTTTGTTTAGATATGCCCTGTTTATTCTCTTCCTAGCCTTATTAGATTTAGCATTAGACTCTATTCCCATTTTATTAAGAAAAGGGCAGCACGGTGCACTAAAGCTCCCGCTATGCGCAGGGTCCGGGGAAGGGCCTCACCACAAGGGTGTATTGTACGCAGCCTTACCTTGCATTTCTGCCAGAGGCTATTTCCAAGGCTTGAACCCGTGACCTCCTTGTCACATGGAAACAACTTTACCAGTTACTTTAAGGCTCCCCTTCTGTATTCACACTTTATTATATATATATATATAATATCTCTAATCTGAGCTCAGTCGGCCTATGATACCTACTGAGTACCGTGTGTTTTGGTACTCATACTACAAAAAAAAAGGTTTAATTGGGACAAGGGACTATAGTGAACGATAGTAGCGTCTGGTAGATCCTTATCTAACATAGGTATTAGTACTATCTTATTTCCGCTTTCCTCATCCAACTCTGCCGCTGAAAAACATTGAATTATCTCAAACCCAAGTCCCCAATGCAGGAGAAATTTACAGGCAATGATATCTTGATCCAAGTGTTTGTGAATGGAGATGACCCCTGAAGATATTGCTGGCATTCTATAATGTGTTGTTGACTGAAATGAAAGCGTTCTCTCTTCTGTAATCCCTGGATCAGCTATTATACCCGTATCTATAAGGAAACAGAAAAAAGAAAAATGAAAAAAAGTAAATTACTCATCGAATAAAATGTCACCGATATCTTTTGGCCAGTCTTAAGACCTTTTGAGCATATATTCTTTCTCATGATGGCAGTTGAGATTGTTTCAAGTCCCAATGATACTTTATTCTTGTATGTTTTCACATGCTTTTTTTCTTTGATTTCATTTTATATGTAGTATGTTGTTTTGAATTTTGAAAATAATATGCTGCTACGCTGTTTCGTGCAGACAGTTCATATTCAAACATTCCAACGACATCTTATGACCTACCTGATGGGCAGTAAGTGTTGTAGTCTTCCTCTGTTTCCATTTGAGAATGAGTGATTCAGTTTCCTTGAAATCTTTGGTTGAAGATCTAAATGCAAAAATTGGAAAGAGTTTCACTTCGTAGTTCTTTATATTACTCTCTTGGTATAACTAGAAGCCTTATGTTAGTAGTTTTTCTGTCCAAGATTATTAGGCTTCAGCTGTTCAGACTTCAGAGTTACTGATGTGTCCTATTTTGATTAACCTATTCGTTCTCAAAAACATACAGACCACCTTCTTTAATTGGGAAAGTCCATCATATGCCTTCTATTCTTTTGTTGCATGATGACACAGGACGATAGAAGTTGGAGCAGATAGATTCAAGATTCCTGATATTATATTCAATCCATCGTTGGTTCAGGTTGGTGTTGCTTTAGTTGTCCAAATTTGGGTTTCTTGTTCAGTTTGCGTATCTTATGCGAGTCATGGATGGATGTGAACTGTTGTTTGTGCACAATTTCATCTTGTTCTGTCCATGATTCTGTAATTTTAGGGTTATCCTAAGATGTTGTATCTGTACTGCTTCTTGCTTTGCCTCCCCTCTGTTGTATTTGTCGCTTTTTATATTGATCCTTCGGAAGTAGGGTGTGCTTATAGCTGAAGCACTCATTTTTATGATCTTCGAACTCGGTTCTGTGCATTGCAATGGATGAGAACTATATTTTAAGAATTATTTTGATAGTAAATGAGGATTATGGACCTTGCTGTGCTGATTTACATACCTCCAGTATGGTTCACACAATTTGGTTCAACGTTATCTTTTTAAAGTAGCATCTCATTTCCTTGCATTTCAAAAGTTCACTGACAAGTTCCGTTACCTTCTCAAAAAAAAAAAAGAAGGTTCACTGACAAGAAGGTGACACTTTATTGTGTCATGACCTCGACCTTGGAATTCAGATTTAGTTGCTAAGTTGCTCGGACTCTTCACTTTTGGTGCCGCACCCGTGTCGACACGACATGGTGTGCGTGTGGATGTGGGATCTGTGTCCGATTTGGTCAACCAATTTCGGGTACTTTGACCAAAATCGATGGGGAAAATCTGGACAGTTTTAATGATTTCTGTAATCAATACAAAAGCTAAGGTGAAATTGAAGAAAATGGAATACCTTTTATATCGAAATTTCTCTGTCACTCCTTTTCCTTTAATCTCCTTCCAGGATTCTCCTCAAGTTCTCCACATAATATCTCATAATTTAGGTTTTATAACTCTAATTTTAGATATTTTAATTATTTTTAGGCGAATCCCCGCACCGTATCCATACATGGATCCATATCCTCGAATCTTAAAATTTAGATCATGAAGGATCCGCACCTGTATCGGACACCCGCACCCGAGTCCGAGCAACTTGGTTTAGTTGTTCAATTGCCAAATATATAGATATCAATCTATACTGACTTCTAATAAAGTATTTCTTTTGTGTTCTTTTCTGTATATTATCATATGTTATCAAATGCAGTACAGAATGTTCTGTCTACTTAAACATAACTGTTATCTGGATAATCTGTCCTTTTGCCGTCTCAAGCTAGTTCCTTCAGATCCTTCATTTATCTAGTGTTTACTTTGGTATTTTCCTTACTGATGTGTGTCACAGACTATCCCCGGTATGGAAAGTTTTGCTGAGACTGCTGCTTCCCTTCGTGGTCTACCACAAATGGTTGGTCCTTTCTCTCTCGAATTTGCTCATATAGATAAAATATCGGTTAAGAAGGACATGGGTCCTAATGTTCTTCTTTCGCCTTCCCTTTGTTGTTTCGATTAGTAATTTACTCAAATCTTTCAGGTTATAGAGACCATAAACAAGTGCGATGTGGATATCCGAAGAGAACTTTTTAGCAGTATATTGGTAAAGCCATCAACTTTTCTTGCAATCTATTTAAACATGAGGCTGCAGTTTCTTTTCTTTTTTTGTGCACGTCCCTTCTTTTCTATTGTTGCTTACATTTAAATACTTGTTTTAATCACTTGACAAAGTAAATTAAATTTCAAATCCCCATTTTCACATTGTATACACTGAAATTGAAAGGACTTCCTTCAGGAGAAGAGTAGGGAAACTGCATGACAAAGTAATTTTAATTTTAAAACTGGAGTGATGCTCCTTGTGACGTAGTACATAAAAATTACTATATAAAGCTATGTTGCTCGGACTCTTCAAGAAAGTCAACGGGTACGTGTCGGATCCTCCAAAAGTAGTGTATTTTTGAAGGATCCGACACGGGTGCGGCAACAATTTTGGAGAGTCCGAGCAACTTAGATATAAAGAACAATATGAAAGTTCAATAGCTGATTTGAACCGATGCTTTTCAAATTTATCACTGGATCAATTAAGTTCGGTCATATACCCACCACGAGCATATGATTTTCCAAAGACTTATTTATATCATCTATTTGTATGAAACTTTAGATGAGATGTTAGTTTGACTTCACTGCCCACTACAGCTTGCTGGGGGAACTGCATCGATGCAACAACTCAAAGAACGTCTGGAAAAGGACTTGCTAGAGGTGCCATTTCCCATTTGACTCTAACTATGCCCCTCCCCCATTCGTGTGCATGATCGTGTTCAAGGATAGCATTCTCATTTTATCTCCTTAGCTTGAGTAGCCTAATTCTATATCTTGTATGTGCTTTTTCCAGGAGTCTCCTCAGGCAGCGAGAGTCAAAGTATTGGCTAGTGGAAATGCTACAGAAAGGAGATTCAGGTTAAACTATTACTCTGTAGTTTTCTTTTACTGTTTCTCAGTTTCTCTCCATGATAATAGTTCCTTTTGATGTCGAGTGTATAAAGTAAAGTTAGAAGCTTTCAACTGTATAAACTGCGTTTTGGACTTACTTTTCTCATGGACCGGGTTTGACTTCTCCCCATTTTTATTACTACCAAGTTTAGACAGACAGCAATTTGCCCAGTACAATTTCAAGTATTTATTTCTCCCTTTCCCTTACCATTTAATTGCAGAGTTGAGAAAGCGGTAAACATACTTCCATTTATTTCAACTGCTTTTACTACAACCTTGAAATGCTAATTTGAAGAAGCTATACCCGTATTGTTCCATAAATGATGGTTTCTTGCACTTACCAATGGGGAGAGGCTTTCTTCACACACCAGTGAACTAACAAGTTATTGTGCAGTGTTTGGATAGGGGGCAGCATATTGGCATCTCTTGGTTCCTTTCAGCAGATCTGGTTTTCTAAGTCCGAGTAAGTTTTTACACATCTCTCTTAGGCTTGAATACAATTCTACTTTTGGCAAGCAAGAGTACTCCTAGTTTTGTTTCCTTAAAGCACCACCACCAATGCTGCTATAACTACAGTTCTCTCTTAGTGAGTACACCTTTTCGTTGTGCTAATGACAGGTACGAAGAGCATGGGGCATCTTACGTTCAAAGAAAATGTCCTTAAGATGATTTCTTACCGAGCTGTTATATTCTTCGTATAGCAATCTATTTATTTGAGCATCAGACAGAGTGTTTTTCCAATTTTCCCTGCTCAGTTCATGTCTTGTATTATTAGGAATCTGTATCACTGTTCTGCAATACACTGGCAGTGCCAATGTACATCCATATCGGACTAGCATCGATGTCTAACGTAATATAAATTGGCGACTTGTCATTTCTATTAGTTCTGCTATGTAAAAACTATTTTAGTGAAAATGCTAATACTAAACACCCTTAAACAATGACGAAAGTAATATGTACTGATTGATAAGTACCTTGTTTGACAACTAAGTGGACAAAAACTCCTTTGTGTGTTTACAAGTTTTCCGAGGAAACACTGACGATGGGTCAATCACATAGCATTCCTGGGTTTGTGTGTTTGTGTGTGTGCTAAGTTTGGGATGGAAATATTTTTTGATTTTTTCATGTTTGGTTGATCAATATTTTGGGAAGCAATTTCTTTAAGAAAATAAGTTTCTTAAACGTCAGTGAAAGTGGGAAAAAGAGTTGTATAAACGGCATTTGTCAGTGGGTAATCTAATCAGTAATTGAATTCACACGATTCGATAAATTTTACAAGTGAACCTTGAACAAGAGTAAAACCTTAGGAAGTAATCTTGCACCTATCTCGTCTATAGCCCTAGTTTGTCTCATTGCTAATTATCGTGAGCCTTTTACTTATTAATTTCCCTTGCAGTACTCCTCGTGGTTTATAACCACCTCAACCACAAGAATTATTTTCCTGAATAGTATCAGTCAAAATCTATTCGAGTCCAATCCCCGTGAACGCCGTAGCTTTATATAATATCTTCGACAAGTACAAGTGTAATTTGCATAAGAGAAAAGCTTGAGTCCTTTTAGATTCTTATTGGAGCGATATACATGGCATAATCGTGAAGCAGAATTTCAGGGAACTAGAGTCTAGAATGTGAACAAACAAATGTGATGTGACTATGCTTCTGTAGTAGTTACACAGAAAATGTGAAAATATGTAATGTTATTATGTATTTACAAAAGATACACTCCCATGCTACAAAATCACAAGATTGAATTTGAAAAGAATTTGTAACCATATATAATTGTTAAATTTCTCAACATAAGATACAATCCTACGATCCTCAGTGTCGCCAAGAATCCCGACAGTGATCATGAGGCGTCCACTGGAACCAGGACGTCTCATTCTCAGTGGCTCTCATAAACCTTTTCCAATCATGAATTACTACTGTCAAATCAGCCGTTTTGGACCTAATTCTTCTACAGCAGTTGGAATGAACAGTCACTACGGATCTAACATCCTTACTATTTTGACAGAATCCGCTAAAATAAACAGTGTCCAAGAACCTCACCTTAAGGCCTAAATTTCGAAGTTCTCCTCCACGTATCATGCTCTGCAGAACGTCCTGTTCTTTCAATCCGGTGGAATTGTCTTTCTTAGCATACCACTTGTCAAAAAATGCGATGGTTCTATTATTTGATCTGATCATGTAGAAGCCCGTGTTAATGAGATTGGCCTCGGACCATTGGTTGCCATTGAATTCATCTGTACTAATCTGCAAGTCGATGGAGTTGTTGTGGCTCAACCTTGGGAATGGATTTCTTAGCCATAACACATCAGTGTCCTGTTCAACACGAAATAAACAATAGTCAGCTTATTCAGTTTGGCAAATATGAACATTAGTATCAACTCAGAATATAATGGAATTGTATTAATTAATTTCTACTATCTAACCGAAGAATAAAATCAATTTAG
Source organism: Capsicum rhomboideum (assembly GCA_031232105.1). NCBI lineage: Eukaryota > Viridiplantae > Streptophyta > Magnoliopsida > Solanales > Solanaceae > Capsicum > Capsicum rhomboideum. The sequence continues at coordinate 40,271,425 of CP124716.1, forward strand.
GAAAATGTGAGCATAAAATACTCTTTGGTATTACATAATTTTGCCCGATACAATGTATTTCATATAAGGATTTGAATTTAACTTACATACATTGATAAAATAAATTCTTTTACATTATGAGTGTATTTAACACATATTGTAGTACGCAACTAGCCCTATCTTTAAGGTTATTAATCTTGCTTTTTGTGAACCTATAGCTATACTTTTATACAGGTAACCTAGCAATCGGTTTATAAAAAATTGAACTTATATAAAGATATGTACTATCTATGAATGCAAAGGAAAACGAATGTTGGTGGTATAGTTTTCCAACCTAAAAGCCCTCGGATAATGAGACGTACGTACCGTGAAGACGAAGCTATAGCCACGTTTTAGAATGTCGCCTAGGAACCTGGTTCTTTCCCACATCATCTTTATAAAGTCTTTCGACATGTACAGTTTCTCTCCGATGAAATCTACACCATCTGTTTCGAGCTTGTAACAATGAAGATGGAGGAACATACACCTCTTGTACGACGTTTGATCCATCGTAATAATCAAAAGGTGTTTGATTAAGTCCTCAGTGCCTTCTCCGAGCCAGAAACCATCCAAGAAAATATCCAACATAGGCTTATCTCCCTCAACATAGGCTTTATTTACAATCGTGATAATTATCGTCTTGTCCTCCGTTGACGCTCCCGCTAATGCTTCATCAAGTTTATCTCCATGTGTTTTAATGTTAAACTGGAAAACACACGTATACAAAAGAAAATAACTTGAGAACTAAATGTTACCAAAAAAAAAAAAAAAAAAAAAAAGATAAAAGAAGATGATTAATTGCTTACTGTATTTGAAGGTTGACAAACGGAGTTCTGATATAAAGCAAAATTGATGCTCTTAGTGGAAGAGCTTAACAATAAAATATATAATAACGTTACGGTTAGAAGTGTATAAACAATATAGTGATAGTATTCATTCATGGAATTCTTGAAATTCATTGTGCTAAGGCCGGCTAATTGAACACAAGAATGACTTCCACCAGATTCTTTTATCAATCTCATCCAAATTGCGTTGGAATTAGAGAGAATGACTAGTTGCGTGGTAGTCCTAAACTCCAACTAAAATTCTAGTTGCCATTGGTTTTGTACTTCTTTTTTATTTGTTCAACTACTTAACTAGTAGGGAATCCTAATAGCCCACGAAGTTATTCATTGACAAATATTGCAAAGAATTTTCAAATTGCGTGTGCTTCTAAATAATTTGTTTATTGAAATGTAATTTGTTATTAATTCCTAAATAAATTTTAAATATTATCAATATAGATTGTGGTGGGATGATTTAGATTCTTCCATCCTTAATAAGAGGTCTATGTTTCTAGCCCTGAGTCCCCGGATTAGTCGGACTCTAATGTAGGTATTGGACACCGAGTGAGGAAAAATAAAAGTTTAAATGTCTAAGACTATAGAAGGTGAAAAGTATATATTATACCATGTGATGGACTTCTCTTACATTATTTGTAAGAGCAAATTATTTACAACTAAATGTCCCCTTCCCTTATAGCTTTAGTTATTTATCTCCATTTTAATTCTTTTCCTTTTTGTTTCTCTATTTCTTTTCTTTTTTTCTGTTTTTTTTTCTTTTTATGCTTCTTTCTTTATTTATTTTTTTCTTAAAATTATTTTATTCTTTATTCTTTTACACCATAATCTAATTCACACTCAATTTTTATTTTATATACTCCTTTTCTTCTTCTTTTTTCTCATTTATTTCTTTATTCATTTATTTTTTTATTTAGCCCACGAAGTTTTTCATTGACAAATATTGTAAATAATTTTCAAATTGCGTGTGCTTCTAAATAATTTGTTTATTGAAATGTAATTTGTTATTAGTTCCTAAATAAATTTTAAATATTATCAATATAGATTGTGCTGGGATGATTTAAATTCTTCCATCCTTAACTAGAGGTCTATGGATCGAGCCCTGAGTCCCCGAATTAGTTGGACTCTAATGTAGGTATTGGACACCGAGTGAGGAAAAAGAAAAGCTTAAATGTCTAAGTCTCTAGAAGGTGAAAAGTATATATTATACCATGAGATGGACTTCTTTTACATTATTTGTAAAATGTTACTATAAAAGAATAAATAATGTTCTGTCAGGATAACACAAACTTTTTCTCATTATTATATTTGTATACGGAAAAGAGCCTAAAATGTCCTTCACCTATTGGAAATGGTACAAAAATGCTCTCCATCCACCTTTAGGCTCTATAATGCCCTTCACATCCACCTTTGGGCTCCAAAATGCCCTCCACATCCACCTTTGGGCTCAAAAATGCCCTTCATATCCACCTTTAGGCTCCAAAATGCCCTTTATTTAATATCCCCAATATTAAATTAAAAAAAAAATTCATTAATGACGTGTCAACTTCCCATTGGTCCCCATTTAATTCATTAAAAAAATTAAGAAGCCCCATCCAAAAACTAATAGACTCAAACTTATATTTAATAGGCTAATTAACTTTACACCTTAAGCTCATTTTTTAAAAGAAAGTCATGAATCCAAACTTATTATTCAAAAAAAACAACATGAGATTTACCTATATATTTATTTTTTTTTTTATTAACTTTAATCACTTGATTAAATTAAGCTTATAAATTTTTTTAAGACATTTCCTTCATAATTCAAAAATATTATAGCCACCATAGTAATAGGTTAATAACATATTATAAGTTGAAAAATGATGAAATACTTTTTTTCTACTTGTAGGGAAAAAATAAGAGAGGAAAATACTATTATTTTCTTAAAAATAAAAAATTTCGAACCAAACCGATACTAGCCAAATTGATGGATATGAATTATATTTGATTTTAATAATTAAAAAATTACTAAATTGATTTGATTTTAGTTTTAACCAAGAAAGGACCTAAACCAAACTATGAACCCCCCTAATAAAAAATATTGCATGTGAGTTTTAATATTGATTAATTTAAATAATTATATATTATAGTGCATTGCTAAATTAGCAAACTTAATCATTGTTGCTAAATATTTTACTTATTTTTTATAATTTCTTTTCATATATTGAACTATATAATACTTGACAATTATCTTTTAGGACATTATTTTTTTTTCGGAAAAGGGTCAAAACTACCCCTGAACTATCCGAAATAGAGCAAAAATACCCTCCGTTTGTTTTTTGGCTCAAAAATACCCCTCCGTTTGTTTTTTGGCTCAAAAATACCCCTCCATTTATTTTTTGGCTCAAAAATGCCCCTCATTTTAACGGAGTGCCAAAAAGGGCCAAAATTACCCCTGAACTATCCGAAATGGAGCAAAAATACCCCTCCATTTGTTTTTTGGCTCAAAAATACCCCTCACATTAATGGAGTGTCACCAAGCACAGCACGTGAAAAAAATTGTCACATGGCTACTCTACGTCAGTATCCCATTTAATATCCAACCAGCCCACTTAACCATATTCCAACTTAACATCCATTTAATATCCTTACCCGACCCATCTTTAAAAAAAATCCGACTCGTCCTCATAAGTAAATGGTAAAGATAGATCCACCCTTCATTTCACTTGAACTCTCAAAAAAAAAAAAAATCGATGCAGATTAGGGATTTTGAGGGAAAAGAAAGCCTTTAGGAAAAAAATCACATGGGCTAGCCAAACATCAGGTTGAAAATAGGCCTATGGGACCTGCTAATGGAATTCAGAAATTTTACCTGCCAAAAAGTCTCTCATAGCTCAATTATCACATGCCCTAAAATTGAGCACAATTGGAGTTGTCTCTTTTTCTTCATATCTTAGATCGTGCAATAGAGCCAAAGTTGTAGGTGGAGTCATATTTAACCTTTGAATTAGTTTTTTTTCTCATTATAGTAGAGATGTCGATTACAAGAAGGAGTAAGAATGCCCTTAGGGAAAAAATCAACCCGTGTACTAAGAGCTTTCTTTTCCCTCAGAATCCCTAGTCTGCATCGATTTTTTTTTTTTGGAGAGTTCAAGTGAAATGAAGGATAGATCTATCTTTACCATTTACTTATGAGGACGGGTCGAGTTTTTTTTTAAGGTGGGTCGGGTACGGATATTAAATGACTGTTAAGTTGGAATATGGTTAAGTGGGCTGATTGGGTAATAAATGGGACACTGACGTGGACTAACCATGTGACAATTTTTCACGTGGTGTGCTTGGTGGCACTCCATTAATGTGAGGGGTATTTTTGAGCCAAAAAATAAATGGAGGGGTATTTTTGATCCATTTCGGATAGTTCAGGGGTAGTTTTGGCCCTTTTTGGCACTCCGTTAAAATGAGGGGCATTTTTGTGCCAAAAAATAAACGGAGGGGTATTTTTGAGCCAAAAAACAAACGGAGGGTATTTTTGCTCTATTTCAAATAATTCAGGGGTAGTTTTGACCCTTTTCGGTTTTTTTTTTGAAAAAAGTTAACTCTGTTCTATTCTGTTAAATGTAATACTTATATCTTTATAACTGAATAATGGAAAGTTGACATCTCATTAATGAAACTTTTTTTAAAAATTTAATATTGGGGATGTTGGACAAAGGGCATTTTTGAGCCCAAAGGTGGATGTGGAGGGCATTTTGGAGCCCAAAGATGGATGTGAAGGGCATTATAGAGCCTATAGGTGGATGGAGGGTATTTTTACACCATTTTCAATAGGTGAAGGACATTTTAGGCCCTTTTCTGTATTTGTATATGAATGTTACTTACTGTCAAAGGTCACCGCTAAGTACTAGAGATGAAACCTTAAAAACGTACAAATCTACAATAATAGTGCTAAAAATACACTATTTACATATACAGTTGGATTCGGAAGCCTGGAGGCCTGGACTATGAGCACAAATAATCAATTTCGAAACCATCATTTAAGTTGCAGCTGAAGTTGAATTATTTTGGGGAAAGTACATTCATGCCTAATAGAAGCAAATTATTTATAACTAAATACCCTCTTACATAAAATGTCCCCCTAACTAATTACATAAAATGTCCCTTTTCTTATAGATTTAGTTATTTATCTCCATTTTAATTCTTTTCCTTTTTATTTCTCTATTTCTTTTCGTTTTTTTCTTTTTTCTATTTTTTTTTCTTTTTATGCTTCTTTCTTCATTTTTTTTTTTGTAATATTATTTTATTCTTTATTATTTTACACCATAATCTAATTCATACTCAATTTTTATTTTATATACTCCTTTTCTTCTTCTTTTTTCTCGTTTATTTCTTTATTCATTTTTTTTTCTCTACTTCTTTTTTTTCCCTCTTTTTTCTTTATTGGTTCCTTTTATTTTTGCATTTTTTATTTTTTATTTTTCAAATTCTTTATTTCTTGTTCCTTTTCTTTTCTTTTTTTCTTTTTTTTGTTTATTTCTTTATTTTTTAATTTTTTTCTCTACTTCTTCTCTTTCCGGCTTTTATTTTTCTCTCTTTTTTTTTCTTTTTCTTTTTTTGTGTTTTTTATTTTTTATTTTCTCTCTGTTTTTCAATTTCTTTAGTTCTTGTTCCTTTCCTTTTCTTTTCTTTTTTTTCTTTTATTTCTTTATTCTTTATTTTTTTTTCTCCTTTTTTCATTCATTTTTCTCTCAAATCATAATATTCTTTATTTTTTCACCACAAGCTAATTTCATATTTTTGATATTTTTTATTTTATTTATTTATTTTAAAATTTTATTTGATTCTCTTTTTTTTATTTATGTTTTTTTTTCATTTGCTTCAGTCCGTAATGATATTATCACAATATATCTATATACTCTCAATGTATCATTGATGTCTGTTTCAATCCTTCATTCAGACCTTCATGATTCCATCACAGTATATATATACTGACATGGTATCATTGGGTTTGCTTCAGTCCGTAATGATATCATCATAGTATATCTACATACCGTCATGATATCATTGATGTATGCTTCATCATTCAGTGAGATCTCCATGATACCATGACAGTATATTTATATACTGGCATGGTATCATTGATGTCTTCTTTAATCCTTCAGTCAGACCTCCATGATATCATCACAGTATATATATACTGACATGGTATCATTGGGTTTGCTTCAGTCCGTAATGATACCATCACAGTATATCTTTATACTGTCATGGTATCATTGATGTCTGCTTCAATCCTTCATCAGACCTCCATGATACCATCACAATATATATATACTGACATGGTATCATTGAATTTGCCTCAGTCTTTAATGATACCATCGCAGTATATCTATATACCATCATGGTATCATTGATGTATGCTTCATTATTCAGTGAGACCTCCATGATACCATCACAGTATATCTATATACTGTCATGATATCATTGATGTTTGCTTTAATCCTTCAATCAGGCCTCCATGCTACCATCATAGTATATATATACTGACAAGGCATCATTGGATTTGCTTCAGTCCGTAATGATATCATTGTTGACACCCAACTTTGTCCATCTTTTTCGTCATTTTTCTCATTCGACTGCTTATTTTGTTTAAGGCCAAAAACATAACTTTTATTATTTTTTATCAAATTTTGTACTAACATGTATTATCCCCCATTATTTTGATTGTTGTTGTTGTTGTTGTTATTGTTATTATTATTATTATTATTATTATTATTATTATTATTACTATTATTATTCACTTGCAAAGAAATCTTATTTACTTACTCTTTTATTTATTTTTACTTAGTCATTTAACGACTACTATTATTATATATATTAGTAGAATTTATTTAGACTCAAATATATTCACGTTGGATTTCAAATTTTGAACATGGTCAAATCTTTCTATATCTATAAACTTTTATAAAATCTTGACTTTACATGGAAGAATATAATTTCCCTCCCCCCAAATCATTCCCACAAAATATTTTTAAAACTCATAAATATATTCCCGCATATTCTTTTCACCTTATATTTAGTAAGAAAAGATTTTTAAAATTTTCTTGCCTTCCCTTTCCCTCAATATCCTTTTTCTTCTCTCTTACAAGTACCACTACTGTTTTTTTTCATGAAAAAATTTATTTTTACAGACCATCATTCTCCACTCAAAACAAAAACCAAAACCTAAACCATCTACCCAAACGCCTCACCGCCACAACACCTTCTATATAAACACACCCAACCTTATACTCCTCCATACGTTTTGACAGCAACACATACAAAAAGACAACAACATACTACTCCTTCCACTCAAGAACGTTTTCCTGCAAACCAACAACCAAATGATTACTCACATTACAACTCTTCGCCAAGCTACCCAATAAATACTCCCTCACACAGAATACAAAGAAATCACCTCTCAATACTCCCTCAACGTCCATCAACAACCCTAAACAAATACATACAACCTGAACAAATACTACCCATCCTCTACCCCACATGGTTTGTCCGTCGTTCCAAGTTCGCGGCTCCTAAAAGATAGCTATTATTAAATTGAAAAATCAATAGATCCAAAATTTTACAATGAACTAGTCTTTGCAAAAGATTATTGAGGTTTTCGATCATTGCTCTGGTTCCAACAAGAGTTCGATCAAAGTTCTGTCGGTGTCTCTAGTTAATATTCAAAGTCGCTTAAAGATTTCAGAACCTTTGCTTTCACTGCACTTTGTTCGGATGTAAAGGTCCATTCTGTTATCCAAATCTCTATTATCATATTGATGTCTTTGATTATTTCATTTGTTTCACCGTAGAGGATGCCCATGCATTTAATTGTTATTTTCTTTTTCCTTGTGGATTGACATATTAGTTTATTTATTTCCATGATAATACTTAGTTCCATGTAGGAGTTAACGTGAAGTGCAAATGAATAGACACATAAAATGAATAGGTGAATTGGGTTATCATATTTTTTACAGCATATAAGGTTGATTTTTAATTTATTTTATGCTATGAATAATTCTGGATTTTTTCTTTATTCTTTAGAGATGCCATTAGTTGTTAAAAAGAAATGATTCTTTGTACTGTTTCACGATCTAAGGAAAATATTTGTTTACTATGAAGTTAATAATACCAAAGGAATTAGATTTGGGTGATTAGCATATTGTGAATGTCATATTGCATCTCCTCGAATATTTTTCTTTTTCTTATGCTCTACTTAATTAATTTTGTAGATAGAGCAGTTAACAATTACGTTCTTTAGCTAAGTATGAGTAAATAATTTCAAAAATCTCGTGTGGGGATTATCCTCTAATCCATTCATCGTGAGAAGAGTGTGATGTGTTGAGAATTTAATTCAAAACTCGTTTCCAAGTAAAGGGAATTGAAAAATTCTCTTGTTAAACTCTTTTCCTTTTTATGTACTCGCTTCAAATAAAAGTCTTTATCACTTTATTATTTTAATTTTTCTTCCGATTAGTTAAGCGTCAAGAATACATGTACTCTCACCTCTTTGAATGTCTCTAATATGTACACTACAAATCGCCACTCGGACTCCAAACACGGGAGCGAAAGAACCAACACATGAAGCGGAGCTCAAGTGGAATCGTCGCCCGATCGGGGGCCAGGTACATTTTGGGAAATGATGACAAAAAGACAAGCTATAGTTGACTTCCTGTATGAAGCACACGTATAACTTTATTATAAAAATAAAGCGATTCATTACTCCCGTCTTTTCTAGTTTTATATGTCACCCTTTTAAATATCTCAAAGCATTGATAACTTTTATTGTTATGCTACATTGTCAATATATATATATATATATATATATATATATTTTCATACGATCTAAGCATCAAAAGACTTTTAAACATTCTATGATTTTTAAATTTTGAAATATTTTATTTATCAATACTCTTTAATACTTTATTTAAGAATTCCTTTCGTCTTGTCTTAAGGTGTTTAATTGAGTTGATCATATAAAAATAGAGAAGAAGGGTGTAACATCGCATTGGGCCCGTTTCAGCCTTGTCATACCCTGATCCCATTCTCTCTCTCTCTCTCTCTCTCTCTCTCTCTCTTAAATTTATGTATTTAATTTATTATTTATCCTCTCACATTATATTCGCCATCACATTAAGGTGGCATACATTTTACTAACAATTTCTTTTCTTATGTGAGATGTTATGATTTACGAGAGGTCTACAATGTTATGTGGAATAAAGAATAGGTCGGAGCTCTTCGAAAATCTCAACTGACTTATTGGAGTCTCGCTATTATTCGTAACTCGACATTTAGAATACTTTTGCATTTTTATTAAATGGATGCTCCACAAATCAGGTCAGCCCCTCAATTTTCGCAATTATTATTTTGTATAGTATAAATTAATTAACTTAATCCTTTTCATTTCCTTATGCTCGTATAATGTCACTAAGTAACAATTGAATTTGTATTTTTTTTAGTTATAAAATAGGTTGTGTGTTAACTTGCATGATAATATTAAATTGTGTTTGTATTTAAAAATGTATGCATTTTGTTAGTTTTTTTTATTCATCTTTCCATTACTTTTTCACTTGCTTTTATTCTTCATCTAGAATAATTAAGTTAAATGTCGCATGCTTAGGCACTTGGTTATTTTAGATTAGTTAATTATCAATTTCTTTGTTTATCACATAATTTCCCCACGTAATATATGAGTTCGCTCGGGACCCACATTTGTGGACCTCGAAAGGTGCCTAACACCTTCCTTTCGAGATAACTTGAATCCTTACCTGAATTTCTGGTTGACGTAGACTAATAATTAAATAACCTAATTAGTCTAGAATGGTGCCCTAACGCACCTTAATTCATTAGGTGGCGACTCTTCACTCTAAATCATTCCAAAAAAAGAGTTGTTACGTCGAATCCTGCTTTTCGCCAGAAAAATAAGGCGCGACAATCATCACAGTATAACTATATACTGTCATAGTATCATTGATGTCTGCTTCAATTCCTAGTGGGACCTCCATGATACCATCACATTATATCTGCATAGCGTCATGGTATCATTGATGTCTGCTTCAGTCCTTCAATCAGACCTCTATGATACCATCACAACATATATATTTATATATGCTGGCATGGTATCATTGGATTTGCTTCAGTATGTAATGATACCATCACAGTATATCTATATAGTGTAATGGTATCATTGATAGCTGCTTCAATTCTTCAGTGAATCCTCATGATACCATCACAATATATCTATATGTTGTCATGATTTCATTGATGTGTGCTTCAATCTTTTAGTCATACCTCCATGATACCATCATAGTATATATATATTGACTCGGTATCATTGGGGTTTGCTTTACTCCGTAATGATACCATCACAGTATATTTATATACTGTCATGGTATCATTGATGTCTGCTTCAATCCTTCAGTGAGATCTCTATGATATCATCAAAGTATATCTATATATTGTCATGGTATCATTGATGTATGCTTTAATCCTTCAGTCAGACCTCGATGATACCATCACAATATATATATATATACTCACATAGTATCATTGAGATTTTGCTTCAGTCCGTAATGATACCATCACAGTATATCTACATACATTCGTGGTATCATTGATACTTACTTCAACCGTTCAGTGAGACCACCTCCATGATACTATCACAGTATATCTATATGCTGTCGTGGTATCATTGATGCCTGCTTCAACCCTACACTTTTAACATATATATATATATATATATATTTCTATTAACTTAAATTCTAATAAGTAAACTAGTGAATTTATTATATATACTTTTATTTACTTCTTATTATAGTTCAATTATTTATTTTATTAACTAAATTAGTGGATTTAATATTCATTTTAATTACTTCTTCTTATAGTCTTTATTTTTAATATTTTTAGTCAAAAAATGATTAGCAACTATATTTATTTTTATATTTAAATATAAAAATAAATAACATAAAAAGAAAAGAGAAGTACAGAAAAGAGAAAAGAATACTTTTAATTACTTTTTTTATAATTTAATTTAATTATCCAAAAAAATAATTAACTATTATATTTTAAAAAAAATAAACCAAGACAAAAAGAAAAAAAAAAACTACAAAAATATAGAAAAGGCAAAAGGAGGAAAAGAACAAAGAATTGAACAATGCATTGAAATGAGTTGAATTAGAAGCGGTGCCGTAATTTCAAAGAGAAAATGAAAATGAGTTGAGAATATCGGCGCCGCAATTCTTTAGGCAAGGGGGGCACCGAGCATAATTTAATTGTGCCGTTGGAGTAAAGTTAGATTTATTTAGGGAGGGGGTATATGAATGTAAATATTTTATGTTTTTGGTCCATTTTGTGTACTTTTCCCAATTATTTTTATAAATATATCACTTCAGATAGTACCAGATACAAATTATAAAAATTTGTGTCTCAAATTTGACGAACTCTAGATATATTTTCCCTGAAGTATGACCTTACTTTAGACTTATAATATTACACTTCAGACATTTTTCATGAGGTTTAGGCATATATTTGGTTACATTTCAAACTTTTTAGCATAAAGTTCAATTGAATACACTTTTCTCAAAAACAATAATTATATATTCTTCAAATTTCAACAATTCAACATCCAAATCTATCTTAAATCTAGCAATACCTATTTATTGGATAAATTACACAAACCATCAAACTTAAGGGCCATTATTATCAAAAATCCCATATCTTTTAAAATATTTCATAAAATACCATATTTATTCAATTTTCCTTGATACATATCTTCATCTCCCCTCAACCGCTTACCACTCCGCACATGCCGTCCCAAATCTCGTCATTCCATTTTCAAAATTTCCCACCCCAAAATCATCGATAACTTCTCTCCAAAATTGAGTTTCAATTACTTTATCTTCAATCTCCATCTACTTTCCACATCCGTTAAGTCAAATCGATTTCAATAGTTTTCTGATTTTTTCGAGAGGTGAATTGATTGTTGAAGTAGATTTTAAGAAGATTTCTTCCTCTTAGTTTCAAAACACATCTTATTGTGTTGTTAATTTTTTTTTTGGTCCTTTTTGATGGTTTCTGGTGATTTACCCTCATTCAGTTTGGGTGTTACCCAAATTGAAAACAACATTATTGGTTCTGCAATTGATGAATTTGTGGATTTTGTTCCGGATATTTTTGATAACATTTCTAACGATTTTCACGAAAATAGATCAAAACACCGCAATGACCCCTTAAAGATGAAGAAGATTCGTGTCACGCCCCGAGTCCCAACGAGGCGTGATTGGCACCCGAAGCCGACATGGCCCGAGAGAACCAATCTTTGCTTATGAACACTCGCATGCATCTCCTCATATGGACCTTATGAAACCCCATGCAACTATGCAAAAGTCATGGATATGGAAACGGATATGGAAACACATGCCATATATATATATTTATATCAACTTGGCCGTTGGGGCCAACAAACCAAAATGAGCATGATAATAAATAGCATGTCATGCCAAGTTCACACTTCCCACTCTCCATCATCACAACATCATAATTATGCCATCAATTTCCTTCAACACACCTTACAACAACAAATCGGCCAAAATCCCCTAATTGACACTTATATGAAAATATCATGTTTAACAACAAAATAACACCATACATGTTCATATTTTATCCATACCCTGCTTTTTCATTAAGACATCAAGTCTCTTTTCACCTTCAATTCACAAAGATAACACATCTTCCACCAAAAGCAACAATACATCATTCACCACCTTGCCAACATAACTATCATGATATACATAATATATCATGCATATAATATATTAATCCATGAGGATAAATACTTACCAAGGCTTGGAATAGGATGATCTTGCTTCAAGAGTTGTCTTTGAGCTTCTAGGGTTTGAGAGAAAATAAATTGAAAAATAGACCAAAAGGCATGAGCTTCCAAATGACCAAAAAAATCAGATTTTTGATCCCTTTTATAAGCATTTATTTCCATCCTTAGCCACTTCTAAAGCATTAAATACTTGTTCTAGAAGGTCTTGAAAGAATGGGTCATTTGACCCATTTTGGGCCATGCATTCTTTTCATTTTTGGACCCAATTTACTTAACCCAGTAAAATCAATAATTTCTCGTATTCAAGTCATCTCATACGTGTTACAACAATATTCCCACTCATGTTATTCATATCCGTAGCCTCGATCCCAAGAACAAGCGATTCTAGCCACGTGTGGCCTATTTTGCCCAAAAGGGTAAAATCGTCATTTTGACCCCAAATTAGTTCTCGAGTAATTTTATCATGCCAATATAATATTTTAATCATTTCATATATGTTGTAGAAGATACGTGGCAAAAATCGGCTCGGTACGTCCCCGGATACCCTTGGGACATAGAAATTTCCAACTTTCAAAAAAGTGGAAAACCCAAGGTGGCACGCCCCTGGGCGCGCCAACTTACTGCCTCTGTGCTAAAAATTTTAGCCCAGAGCGGAGTCGCACGGTCCCAAATGCACCCCTCCTTCAAATTTTTCAAAAGTTGCATTTTTCGACTTTTCTTCGCGGGTTCGGTTAGATACTTCAAGTCTTATTCTTTAACTCACTTCTTAACCTTAATATCCTTTGTTTAGAGGTCCTCTGAACCTCGTTTTGAACCCCACAACTGTCCCATGAAAATCACAAAACACTTCCACAAAGGTTTAATCCCATATAAGAGGCCAAATTCAATTTTTCTCATCCTTAGCATTACAAAATACACACGTATGGCTCTCGACACCTACATAATCATTGTTCAATGTCGTCAAGTAGGGTTGGGAAGGTACGAGGTGTTACATTCTTCCCCCCTTAGGAACATTCGTCCTCGAATGTTAGTAACATCGTCTCATGTACATCCCATGCATCTCTCTCGTAGCATATTTACGCATATACTCACAATACTTATGCATACTTTCTTGTTATTGTTCTAACTCCATACCTTGAACTTTCTCCTGCGGGTACTTTGACTTCATGATTTCTTTGGCTCCCTATGTGATTCGATTTCTCCACCGTATCTTTACCAAAGCTATTCTTATTTTTCCTTTATTTATATGGCAATATATATATATCCATTCATAAGGGACATCCCGCATAGCTTGTCCATGTAATAAACGAATGAATCTCAGCATATGACTTGTGTTAGCCTATAGTTACTGTTTTACCATCTTAACCTTCTCCGTAGCGTAGTGAACAAAATCTAGCTCCAAATAAGGCAATTCCACTCGGTTTAACTCGCCCAATTGAAGATTTACACTTTCTTCTGTATAAACCCTCGCAGATACCATGATGATACTTGCACAATAGCTATCATGATTAGCACATTCAATAAAGGGTAAATGATCATCCCAACTACCGTTTGAGTCTCTCGCACAGACTCGTAGTATACTGTCAAATGTTTGGATAGTCTATTCTATTTGTCCGTTCATATGAGGGTGAAAAGTTGCACTCAAATTCACGTATGTACCAACTTCCAAACCTATGTAGTAAATTGAGTATTTCAGAACCCCGTATAGTTGTACTTCCTCTTTAATAACTAACCTTGCATATTCGTCAACCATGTTAGTGGTCTTGAAAGGCAACATGTGTTGTGTAGGTAAACCTGTCAACTAGCTCTCATGTGGAATCAAAATTCCCAAAATATATATAAGGCAACCCTTATGTGTATGAGGCAAACTTGCAATAAAACCCATGTTAACCATGTCTTATTTTAACCTGGACAACATATACATGGCATATAACCTCCAGGTTTTCTGATGCTCCGCTATTACCTATTGATAATCCGGTCAAGGAGTTACACTTGCTTGTTCTTTTTCTTTATATTGCCTAGCCAATGTCTTCTTACCAAACCATGGTACGTTTTTGTTTCTCTCCCAATGACAATAGAATTCTGTGAATGATGTGCTTCGGTTCTCCTTCCTTTCCCTCGTACGTAAGGTCAAATCTCATCGACCCTTGTGGTACGTTCTTTTTGCCGAATCAAACATAGGATTCGCATGTTGCTTTTCCTTCACCTCAAATTTGAGTCCCTCTGTTTAAAGTATATGCAAGCTCCTATGAGCAATAGTCATATCTCAATATGAACCCTAAGTAGTAGTGTCATATGTTCATATCTCATATCTGTCAAATAACTACCACACTTGTTACCTCAAGATCATGTGTGCTATAGTTTCTCTCATATGGCCACAACTGCCGTGAGGCATACGCTGCTATCCTATCATGCTGCATTAACACACATCCCAGGTCAACCCTGGAAGCATCACAATACATTGCAGAACCTTTGTGCCTTCGAGAAATAGAAAACTGGTGTAGAAGCCAATTTACCTCCTAACTCTTTGAAACTTGTCTCATATGCATCACTCCACTGACACTGAGTTTCTTTGTATACTAGCGTTGGTAAGGGTACAGGGATAGAAGAAACTCCTTTAGTCATTCTCCTCGATCACCAACCAACCCAAGGAAACGAAGAATCTTTGTAAGCATCGCAGGCCTTAGCCAATTTTTTTGTTTTTCACTGTTTCTATCTTTAGCGTATCGACCTTCATTCTGTTCATCATATACAATGTGACCCTAAAACGCTATGGATTTTATCCAACATTCATACTTGGAGAACTTTGCATTCCACTGACGATCCCATCTTGTAACACCTGCCGTTAAGAGTGGCAACGGACCGGACCGGGCCAACCGGACCGGTCGGTCCGTGTTTTTCGGACCGTCACCGGTGGACGGTGACCAGATATGGTCCGGAAACGGGCCTACCGGACCGGGCTGCCCGATTAAGTCCCCTTTGTCCGAACCGGTCCGATTTCCGATCCCACCCGATTTTTTTTATTTTTTTTTTTAAACTTTTAATTTAAATTCAAAATCAAAAAAAAAAAAAAAAATTTAATAATTGTTTTTTTGTTTGAATTTAAATTAGTTTTCAAATTTTATTAAGTTTTAAAACATTTTTTTGAAAACTTTAATTTTCAAATTTAAAGTTTACGTTTAAATTTTCACATTTGAAAATTTTGATTTCTTTTAAAGTTAAAATGTAAATTTTCAACTTTCAAGTTTAAATTTCAATTTTAAATTTTAAATTTTAAATTTAAATTTAAACTTGAAAGTTTAAATTTAAATTTATAAGTTAAAGTTTAATTATTATTTTTTTAATTCTTAAAATTAAATAAAAGACAACTTTAAAAAGAAAATGAGGGCGAATAGCCTATAATTTTATTCAAATCAATAAAGAAGTATACATGTATTACAAATATTAGAAGAGCACCTAATCTACGCAGCCACCTTCTAGGAAGGGTTCTGTTTTAACTAAGTCTCGATTATTATACTAATATCTATAATTTCGAAAGTATGCTTTTCGTAATTTATCTATCAATTTCTTGGAAACATGATCCGGAATTGGTATTTGGTTTTCTTCATCCATTGCTTCCATGCCATCATCACTATTATCTCCAAGTGCTTCATCTATTTCTACTTCGGCTTGATGCGATAAATTTGGTAGTCCAGCATTCCTTCGTTCGGCGTTGATCCAATCTCTGAACAACACTGATATTTCCAAACTATCTTTTGCTAACGAATATCTATGGTCTCCAATGAAAAATCTCCCTGCGCTGAAAGCTTGCTCCGAAGCTACTAAAGATGCTTGCATAGCTAGCACATCCCGAACCACCCTTGAAAGATATGGAAATTGTTCTGTCCGGTTCTTCCACCAAGTTAAAAGTTGAGGATCTCCATTTTCATCCCTAATATTTTTCTGTGCCTGATTAATATATTGATCAAAATCATTATTGTTAGAAGAATCAAGACCAAGTTCTTCATCCATAATTTCATCAAAATCATTAAATCTAGCCCTACGACATGGAGGTTCAGACGGTTCATCATTTAGTAGCTTCTCTCTATAAATGTTATACAAATGTCTAGCTTTAATAATACACTATATTTACACGATTCAACAGATGGAACTTCATCACTTGTAATTTCTAAATTTTTATAAATTTTTTCAATCATTTTTTTAACACCATGTTCTTTGTACGTTGGGTTGAACAAAGTAGAAGTCAAAAATATTTGAGGAATAGGAAAAAAATATTTTTAAAATTTTTCAATCATATATGAAACCGCAAGTTTAAAATGTTCACGATCTTTATATTTAACAAATTCAGATGAAATAACACAAACATTTACTAAAGCTGAAGAAATAGTAGGATAATATTGACCAGATATAATATTTGTAGCACTATAAAAAGTTCTCAGAAAGTTAATAAGTTCTTCGCATTCTTTCCAATCCTCGTCGGTGATTTTAAAACTCCGATGCGATTGATGTTTATTATAAAGCATTTGTAAAGGCTGGCAATAATCAATAGCAACAATAAGCATTTCAAATAAAGAATTCCATCTAGTAGTCACTTCTTTTGGAATTTTTCTAAACGGCATTTCAAATAAAGCACAAGTTTTTTCAAATTCTATAATTCTAGACCTTATTTTAGCTTTAAAAACCCATGCACAAGCAGCTCGAATTCTAACACAAGAATCAGAAAATACATTAATACCATCCATCACTATTAAATTATAAATATGTGCATTACACTTAACATGAAAAACATCATCATCAATTGGACAAAGTCTGGATTTTAAAAATTCAATAGCTTTTAAATTAGCAGAAGCATTATCTAATGTGACACCCATTATCATATCACAAAGACCAAAATAACGTAAAATCTCTAATTCCAAAGAAGCAATATAACTACCAGTTTTCCTCTCTTCAACATATTTATAACCTATAATTCTTTTTTGCATGTTCCAGTCATGATCAATCCAATGAGTAGTAACAGTAAAATATTCATTACCGTTAGGACTTACACCCATATCAGAAGTGATAGATAATTTACCATCAAAATAATAAAAGTAGCAACGAAGAAAATGACAATGTTCACGTTGATATTTAAAAATATCAGCTTTAATTGTATTTCTTGAAAAACCACGAAAATCAGGATTATACACCATTCGAATATAATGAATAAAACCGGGATGTTCACCAAAATTAAAAGGCAAACCACAAACCGCAATCATTTTAGCTAATTCTTCACGATACCTATCCTGACTATATGTGAGTGATGTGCTTGGACCAGTCGGGTTACTATAATCTAAAATATTTTGGACCATGTTAGAACCTCCGAAAGATTGGTTAGTACCGGGCAAGGGTTTACCATCTTTTTTAGCCTTAGCAATCGCTTCTAGATGAACATATTCAGGAACACAACCTCTCAAATGTCTAGTTAGCATTCCTGTCCCACCATGCGATCCCCCAGTCAAATGTTTGATCACTTTCTGACATTTATTGCAAGTTGCAGCAGTTTTCTCCGTATTTTGGATCATAAATTTCCAAACTAATGATCTCTTAGGACGTTCGGTCTTTCCTACTCTAGTAATCGTAGGTAAATTTCCTACTTCATCTTGTTCCGGTAATTCCGTAGCCGGACTAGTAGGGGTAGGGGTATCTTCTAACTCTTGTTCTTCTACATCTTCCTCTTCCTCTACGTCTTCAAAATAAGTATCAAAACATCTATCTAAGGACTCATGGTCTACTACATTACCGGAAGCAACATCAATAGCACAAGGACGTTCAAAAGAAGTATCATCAAACTGATTAAAATCATCGTTATTAATTCTAAATCTACGTGGCAACGATTTAGAACTACCTCCACCACCGCCTCTACTACAACTAGCACCCTTATCTTTTTTACCCCAAATTTTTTTAACCTGACTAATAAATGTTTTCTTACCACTACCTTTTTTACCTGCATCCATATTTTAATATTAAAAAAAGAAATATAAAAACAAACAATGTAAATATAATGAAAAAGTAATAGTAATTAAACAAATAAACAGATGAAAGTTGGAACGAATGTACCGAACGTCTGCGTAAAAGCAGACTTATATAACCAAAAAGCCAAATTGAGAGATGACAATTGAAGCTTGCTTCAAAAAAAATCCCTTCAATTAACAAAATACACAATATTATAGAGAGTATTTGAGAGTGATTAGTAATAGAGAGTTTTTGAGAATTTGTGGGAAAATTAGGGGGAAGAGTGGGTATTTATAGAAAAATATGAGATGGTGGGGCTAGGGGGGGCTGGGGGAAGATGGGGGGGGGGGAACTGGAACTAGCCGTTGGGGGCCCCAACAACGGCTCCCAACGGTTAAAAAAATATTTTTTAATTTTTTTTTTTTTTTAAAATATTACCGTTAACCGGACCGGAATCGGACCGGTCAACCGAACCAAAAGGCCCCTTCCGCACCGGTCCGTGTACCGGTAGGTACCGGTACCGGTCACCAACCGAGCCTACCGGAATCGAAATCGGGGAGCCCGGTTCCGTTGCCACCCTTACCTGTCGTACATAATTGACATGGTCCTCTCGTGATCTTGATTAAACCAGAATATCAACAATGAACACGGTTACAAATACATCGAACAATAGTTTGCACACCCTATTCATCCGCTCCAGAACAGTAGCTGGTACATTTGTTAGTCCCAATGACACAACTTAAGAACCATTACAGTCAGAACGTGGTCGCAAGTCTGTCTTGGGTACATCTTTGTTTCTAACTCTGACTTGGTGATAACCCGAGCCCAAGTTACTTTTGTTTCCGAGACATTTGGTGCAAGAACGAGTGAATACAATCCGTTTGATAAAAAGGAACTACACACTTGGCACCCTGTAACTGATCATCCAATCGTCAATTCTTAGGAGGGGATAGTTGTTCTTAATCGAGACTTTACACAACTGCTAATAGTCAATGCACATTCTCAAGTCCCATTTCATCATTTTTTTAAATTTTTTTTTCCATTCACATAGATGCGCTCTCTTAATTACTCTGTTTCATTTCGATAGCGTTACTGGGGCCATGATATATATAGAAGAAGAGAGATAAGCGGAGGGTCTGAAATCACAGCAATATGAAGCTCTACTTCCTGTTTCGGGGGTAAGCCTGGACATTTGTCAGGCATGATATCAAGAGAGTCATTTGGCCACCGGAACCTATTGAGGACTTGGTGGTTTCGCATCAATCGCTCACTCTCGGATTAACTGGCATACATACCCCTTGACTATCAATTTCGTTGTCAAATGTTTCCTTGGTGCCCCCACATTACTCTTCCACTCAGGAACATGTTCGTATGGATAGTGAAAATATACCTTGGCAAGTCACCGTGGTAAAACAAGAAACCAACTAATCCATTCCCATGATCACATGAACATCCACCGTTTGCAATTCATAAGATAGCCAATGTATTATACCCCACGTCGTTACCTCATAATCATGACGCATTTCTTTTAGCCACAATAATTTTCCCTTTTGGTGTAGAGTTGTTTCAAATGGATGAACTAAAACTTCTACTATCCTTTCACAAAGTTTCTTCTTCTTTTTTTTTTTCAACAATCAATGGAATAACATAGGATAGGGTAACTTCCCAAATCAATCAATGTAAATACGTTAAGAAAGAAAAATAGATCATATACCTGCTGCATCATCAGGAGAAGCCTCAAATTTATGCCGATCCACCACGGCGTAGGTACTGCCCTGGATGTTACTAGAACTAGCTTCTCCTCTAGCACCCTTGGCATGACCAGCAGCTTGTACACCTCTACCTAGAGGAGGAACATATGATGTCGATACGAAGGTTGGTCCCGTGGGTCGTGCCATGCCACCTGTGTTCCTTCGTGGACACCCCCTTGCCACATGCCCTGGCATGCCGCAATAATAGCAAACATTCTGTCCAAATCGACATTCACCGGCATGAAACCTCCAGCAGCGCTGGCACAACCGATGATGAAACCTCGGGCGGTTCATACTGTCTTGTGCTTGGTACTCCACTGTACGTAAACCCTGAATCTCACCTCCTTGCCCAAACTGGTTGCTTCAAAACCCTTGGAATAGAGGAGGAGTAATTGTTATGGTATGGGGAAACGATGGCCTAAGTGGTTTGTAAAAAGTCCTATGCCCAAATCCTCCTTGGGACGTCATGTTTTGTCCCATGGGTTTAGCCTTTTTTGGCGATATTTCTTCCACTTCTTTCATCCTCTCTCTCTGCCTCTATCCCTCCTTCTGCTGCATAAGAGCTTGTCTTTGAGCTTGTGCAGCAACTACACTGGTCAATATTTGCACCGCACTCATCAAGTCCTGCTCAATGGTATTGTCGGGCAGTCCCGAAGCTACTACTCTGTTCCCCAGCTCTTCTGGAGCTGGAAAAGTAGGAGAAATCCGTGATGCAAATTCGGTATCAGCACCACCTTGACTAGCTGAGTCAGGTGGTGATGTACTCGCTCCTTCCTCGGCAAGCATGTCAACTTTCTTACCCTTGCCTTTATCTCTTCTTGTCATCGGCAGTTTCTATATCACAGAAAACCAATTGCCATGGTCAGATATAATCTAACTTACAACACTGGCTCTACTGCACGATCTAGGAATGAAGAAAAGAAACAACATCCTAAATGTCCCGTAGCCTCCTACTTATAAATGTGGTGCACAACACATTGATAAGAAAGACTCTACTCAGACACGGCTTTGTAGACACCCTTAGAACGAACTGCTCTGATACCACTTTTGTCACGCCCCGAGTCCCAACGAGGCGTGATTGGCACCCGAAGCCTACATGGCCCGAGAGAACCAATCTTTGCTTATGAACACTCGCATGCATCTCCTCATATGGACCTTATGAAACCCAATGCAACTATGCAAAAGTCATGGATATGGAAACGGATATGGAAACACATGCCATATATATATATTTATATCAACTTGGCCGTTGGGACCAACAAACCAAAATGAGCATGATAATAAATAGCATTTCATGCCAAGTTCACACTTCCCACTCTCCATCATCACAACATCATAATTATGCCATTAATTTCCTTCAACACACCTTACAACAACAAATCGGCCAAAATCCCCTAATTGACACTTATATGAAAATATCATGTTTAACAACAAAATAACACCATACATGTTCATATTTTATCCATACCCTGCTTTTTCATTAAGACATCAAGTCTCTTTTCACCTTCAATTCACAAAGATAACACATCTTCCACCAAAAGCAACAATACATCATTCACCACCTTGCCAACATAACTATCATGATATACATAATATATCATGCATATAATATATTAATCCATGAGGATAAATACTTACCAAGGCTTGGAATAGGATGATCTTGCTTCAAGAGTTGTCTTTGAGCTTCTAGGGTTTGAGAGAAAATAAATTGAAAAATAGACCAAAAGGCATGAGCTTCCAAATGACCAAAAAAATCAGATTTTTGATCCCTTTTATAAGCATTTATTTCCATCCTTAGCCACTTCTAAAGCATTAAACACTTGTTCTAGAAGGTCTTGAAAGAATGGGTCATTTGACCCATTTTGGGCCATGCATTCTTTTCATTTTTGGACCCAATTTACTTAACCCAGTAAAATCAATAATTTCTCGTATTCAAGTCATGTCATACATGTTACAACAATATTCCCACTCATGTTATTCATATCCGTAGCCTCGATCCCAAGAACAAGCGATTCTAGCCACGTATGGCCTATTTTGTCCAAAAGGGTAAAATCGTCATTTTGACCCCAAATTAGTTCTCGAGTAATTTTATCATGCCAATATAATAGTTTAATCATTTCATATATGTTGTAGAAGATACGTGGCAAAAATCGGCTCGGTACGTCCCCGGATACCCTTGGGACTTAGAAATTTCCAACTTTCAAAAAAGTGGAAAACCCAAGGTGGCACGCCCCTGGGCGCGCCAACTTACTGCCTCTGGGCTAAAAATTTTAGCCCAGAGCGGCGTAGCACGGTCCCAAATGCTCCCCTCCTTCAAATTTTTCAAAAGTTGCATTTTTTGACTTTTCTTCGTGGGTTCGATTAGATACTTCAAGTCCTATTCTTTAACTCACTTCTTAACCTTAATATCCTTTGTTTAGAGGTCCTCTGAACCTAGTTTTGAACCCCACAACTGTCCCATGAAAATCCTTTGTTTAAATGTCATTAATCAATAGAATATGTCAGACTCAAACCAGTCTTTAAATGCCATAAATCAATAGAATATGCCGGACTTGAATCGGTCTTTAAATGCCATAAATCAATAGAATAGGCCGTACTCGAATTAGTATTTAAATACCATAAATTAATAGAATATGCCGGACTCGAAGTGGTCTTTAAATGTCATAAATAAATAGAATATGTCGGACTTAAACCGATCTTTAAATGCCATAAATCAAGATCATTAACCTAGCCCCGAACTAGGTATATGCTATGTAGTCTAAGCCTCAAGAGTAAGGATAATGTCGAGAAAGAAGGCCTCCGAAGTCTACAAGGAGCTAAGAGCAATATCACAACCCCCAAAGCATCAATTTACCTAAGGAAAGGGTAAATGGGTCGATTCTACCTCCAAAACGGCCCTCAAATCGGCCAAATAATCCAAATTTTACTAGCTAAGCAACCAACCGTATGTTCTAACCCAAAACTAGCATAATATAATACTAATATCATAAATAAGCTCATTCTATAAGAAGGGTAAGCCTAGCCTACCTGGACGCCGAGAAGCCTCCGCAAGATTCCTTTTCCTTTCGAGAAGCCTCCTCACGATGCCTTTTCCTTCCGAGAAGCCTCTGCACGCCGCCACACTATCAAAATAACACTATACTCATCAATACGAGAACAATAATACCCATATTGCATATAAATACATTGGATCCAAAATCGAGCCAAAAATCCCATGTGGGGCCTGCTTACGAAATCACAATTTTGAAACTGTCAAAACGTACCTCAAGGTTCAAGGATCATTTACCCTTAATAATGGGTGAATTTCGAGCATCACAACACCCAAAATCAACCCACAAAGCTAGCTAAGGTAATAAGCTTTAAAATGGGGAATTTACCAAGAAATTAGACGGAACTTACAAGGATTTAGATGAGGAAAATGATGTTAACAAACTCTCCAAGCTCCCTTGAACACCCACAAATTGCCTCTTTTCTCCCATTATCTCTCTAGAGCTTTTATGCTCTAACACTTAGAAAAATATGAGAGAAAAATAGGTGAAAGGGGATTAAATGCTCTGCAGGTGCCGCTTAAGCGGTCACCGCTAAAGTGCCCCCATTAGAGCTTAAGCATTCCATGACCTGGGGTGGGCTTCCGCTAAAAGCGGACGGGTGTCGCTTAAGCGCACCCCACTAAAGCGGAAAAGCCTCCGCTTAAGCAAACAGATGGGTCCAAGGCCCCAGCTGCTAAAGTGGTGCCCAAGATGCTAAAACGGCTTCCACTTAAGTGTCCAAAGGCCTGCTTAACCGGTTGCAGCAACTGAAGCAGCATTAGCACTTGGCAATATATTGCCAAGTTTCCAACGGGCCCTCGGGATTCTTTCGGAACCTCATGAATGCAAACAAACTATGATACCCTATAAAATTTGACATTCTAGACTCAATGGAGCAATTTAAATTTCTATTTGGGGTCGTTTCGATGAAATGTGGGTCCTACACCCAAATAGTCATTTTAATCAATTTCCACCCAATAGCCCAAAATGAGTCTGAAAGCCTCGGGACCCGAACCAAAGGTCCCCCTAGCCTAAAATTGATGTTCTAGAGCTGATGAAATTGTTAGAATTGGCATACAAGGTCGTATACTTGATGCTTAGGCCCAGTCGCCAAATTTGAAAAACATCGATTTCAAAACAGGAAAATGGCTCTAAAAAACAAATGAACTGCCCGGTAACCGAACTGTCAGCTTCAGCAAGTCATAAATGACTTGGGTAGATATGGGAAAGATCTATTCACCAAGATAATATGGATAAGTAGAAAATGACCTAGACGGTCATTACAATGAGGAACAAGACTCCTAAAATCTGAGGTTTGCACTCAACAAGAGAAGATACAATATGTCTCACTTCAGAGTCAAGCAGCTCTACATGCACCACCCATTACTTAGTGTAGCTTCTTATTTTTTTAGTGTCACTTTTTGTGTTGTTTTTGTTTTTGCAGATTCAGGAAAAGTCTGAGTACCCAAAATTTGAAGTTAAGTAGCATGTTTGAGCTTAAGTGTGGGGTGCGCGCAGCCCTTGATGGGAAATGATAAAACATGCTTCTAGCTAGGCCCTAGAGGACCTCAGGGAGTATCTTTAACCCTTGTTTTACTTTATTTATTACTTTGGAGACAAAGCATGATTTTAAGTATGGGATGAGATATCTTTCAATATTTGTTTAGGGTGAAGTATGCTGTAGATTAGAAAAAGTCCAAAAACACAAAAAGATTTTTTTTTTATTCTTTAGATTAGAATATTTTTTGTTAGTTTTTAAATTTTTAGTCTTTATTAGAGCATACTTTGCCCACCCCTTGGTTTTTTTTTTCGGTTCTTTTTTGAGGGGGGTCCCTTTGAACTGAGTATTTTTATTTTTTATGTTTAAAGACCACATTTTTGACTTGTGTGATATTAGCAATTTAGGCCTGAGCTTAAGTATTACTTTTCTGTGAATGCTTAAGTGTACATAAAATAGCAAATTTTTTGACACCTAGGCTTATGGTTCTGACTCTGTATATAACTTTCTTATTGTGTAGTTCGTTATGACCCTGTCTGTTTTAGAAGTGGAATTGATCCATCTTAATTGATACTTGTGCCATGTGGGGTGAGATTTTCTTGCATATATTCCATACTTTGCATCTTAGTCTAGAACTTGCCCTGCATGTTATTGAAGTGAAATAAAAAGTATTGCTCTGTTTAGAAAATAATGATAGGCTTTCTTTGATTTGTCTTGTGAATTTTAGCCTTTTCAGCTATTATATCACTAGTTAGCCCCTTTGAGCCTATAGCCTTTTGTTTGGTAGTCGTATTTTTGCCTTGATCCTTTTGTTGAGTCCCTAGTTTTTGCACCCTGCTTCTTTAAGCACTGTAGCATAGACTTATTATAATTGTTAAATCTGAAGAAAAAAGAATGATTGAGTGAAGAAGGTGGCAAATGATAACTACAAAGTCATGAAAAGGCCCTCTTTGAAAAATGTGACATGAAAAAAAAGAGGAGAAAAATAAATTGTTTAGAAAAAAATGATTGAAGCATTCTTGATAAGATGAGAATTACTTGTGAAAATAATTATTGAAGATTGGGCTGAAAATAAAGAGAAGAAAATAATGGGTGATGAAAAGACAAGTGCAAAGTGCTTAGGGAAGTGTAAGTCACTATTATATAGTTTTTCTACCCGTCCCCTAGCCTACATTACAACCCATTTAAAGTCCTATTTGATTTTATTTGAGCATGCTTAATTAGTGGAGATGTACATAATGGACAAGCCTATGGTTCTTGGTGCATACATGTGAATTCTTTGTGAGTGTGAGAGTTGTGCTTTGATGATAATTCTTTAAATTATATTCAATCTTTTGAATTGAGTGTGTGGATTATTTCTTCTTGTGAGGGACCTTTTTTCATGATAGATAGGTGATGTTATTAGCTTTCTTTGACAAGAGTAGGTGAACAAGCTTAAATTTGATGAGTTAGAATCCGACCTTGAGATTAGAAGGTTAGAAGTTTCTTGTTTGCATAATGATCGGAAGTGTACTTGATGTATTGAATTGCTATATGGTCTAACAACTTGTATCAACCAAAGTGGTGGTGTTTCTAGTTTGATTTATTGAGATGAGCTTTAATACTTGCTCGTGGACGACCAAGAGTCTAAGTGTGGGGTGGTGATGTGAGGCCAAAATTAAATTATTTAGTCATTATTTACCTCATATTTAGTATTTTTATTATTTCTTTTTGAAAATTGATTTTATGGATTGTCCCTGATATTATATTTTGATGTGTACGATTAAAATGGTGTGAAGATGAAAAGATTTGAAACCAAAACGAATTAAAAACGAAATATTATAGAAGGAAATCAAGCAGGCAGCTTAATAGAATAAATTTATTAAAAAATTGAGAAGTGACCTTTGGTAAATTTGAATTGCAAATTGAATTGTGGGCTGCCTGCACACGTGGCAGCAGCTGAATACACCAAACAAATAGAAGTTGCGATACGGAGACAGATCTGGGAGTTAAGGGTCGCGGCGCGAAGGAAGCTATTCCAGTTTTGATTTTTTTCAGTCCATTTTAGACTCAATTATTTTATTTGAGGCTTTTTTCTACACCTATAAATATTCTACAAAATCTTTTATACAACTTTTGACCTAGGGAGAGCTAGAAGCCGTCGTGGAGGCCGGAGAATTTCGATTTCATCTTTTCTTCTCCTTATTTATTTATTTTAACAATTTTTCTCTGGATGATTTGTTGTAATTGCTCCATGTCTATGTGAAGTTAAACTTCTCTTTCTAGAATTATGGTAGCTAATTAAATAATTGTTTAGTAACTCTTGATTTTGTTTATTTGATTATAAAAATAGTTGTTCTTATATTCTTGTGCTTACTAATTTAATGTTTAGCTACAATTAAAATAAATTTATATTCTTATTGTGAACTCGGAAGAAGAATCAATGAGATAGAATGAAGAATATAGGGAGTAAGATCTTTACTTTTGTAAAATAAAGAATTGATTTGTGGCTAGGATAGGATACCTAGATCGCCTTACTTAATTACAACACGGGAAGATATATAAATGCATCCAGATTGGGTTATCACATCCCCGCTCAATGATGTAGTTGTGAGGTCAATTTGGATAGACGATTAGAGGCTCGAAAGACCATGACCATACAATCAACCCTGTAAATCAGTAATTAGATAATCAAATAAGTTGATGAAAATGATACTCGACATGATTATTAGCAAATCCATAATCCTACATCGATTCATTCGTTGATTGCGTAAAAATCTGCTCTTTATTTGGTTATTGTTCATCAGTTATTTTCTTTTTATTTTTAGTTTAGTTAATTCATAAATATATCTTTAGGAATTTACTTCTCGAGTAAATAATAAGTATTAGTTTAATTTAGAAAAATAGTTAATCAACAAGTCCCTGTGGGTACGATATCTGGACTTTCAATCCTATATTACTTGTACGATCGCGTATACTTGCATGTGCGTTTGGACACAACAATTCTGCCGCCAAAGCAACAGATAGGCTAGGGGACAGCCCAGGACCCACCTGGGTTTATATCATCATCAGTTCTTCGTGATGCACTAGTTCAGTTATTAGGTTTAGTTGGAGGTCCGCCGATCGATGGAGCTCAGCCAGCAGCACAGAGTGGTATTGACTTAGGGGCGCAGCCTGCAGCTGGGGCTCCCAGAGTAGAGGTTCCGTCAGCACCAGTAGTTCCACAACCGGTAGTAGCCTAGGCAGTTATGTCTGTGGGGGAGCAGAAGATGATGGGCCAATTTTTGAGGTTGACCCCACCCAGGTTTGCCGGAACCCCAAGAGAGGATGCTTATGAGTTTCTAACCAGTTGTGAGGAGAGGTTATAAAATTTAGGGTTCGTTGAATCGCGTGGAGTGGACTTTGTCACTTATCAGCTAGACACAACAGCGAGGAGGTGGTGGAGGGGTTATCTTGATCCCAGACCAGCTGGATCTCCACCTATGACTTGGAATCAGATCTCTGAGGCTTTTTTTGGGAAGTATATGCCTCTCAGCATGCGTGAGTGCCTGAGAGATGAGTTTTCTACTTTGAGATAGGGTTCTATGTCTGTGGTTGAGTATGAGGTAAGATTTTATGAGTTAGCCAGACACGCCACTATGCTTCTGCCTACCAAGTATGAGCAGATTTGATGTTTTGTTAGGGGTTTGAGACTACTGCTCCATAAAGCTACTCAAAGTTTAGTGACTTCAAACAAGTCTTTTTCTGATATTACTGAGCATATTTATTCTATAGAGGAGATGGATCGCAAGGACCAAGGGCCAGTGATAAGACACACTCCATTATTAAGGAAGTTATAATGAGAGCCACAACGACTCACAGTTCAGAGGCCGAGGGTTTCAAGGTAGGTACCCCCAGCAGCAGCCTTATCAGCGTCAGGGTCAGTCGAGTAAATCGGTTCAGGCAACGCTTCAGCTACCAGATGGGGGTCAGTCCGATTATAGTGGACTGGGGGTCGAGTAGTATCCATCCACAGAAGGTTGTTCAGTCAGGTTTGTCGGGGAGAGGTAGTCATTCTAGGTCAGTCGGACCTTCTATATAGCGCAGAGTGCCAGGGGCATATTATGATTATGGCGTTGTTGATCACTTTGCTCGTGAGTGTCCCCGGCGTAGGATGATTGATCCTGTAGTTCAGAGTGCACAATTGATCAGAACAGTACCACCGTCTGTTAGGGGTGGTGCTCAGGGTCCCAGGAGTAGTCCCCAAGGTTCTCAATGTGGTCCTCAGGTAGGTAGGACAGGTGGTCGGGCAGGCACCCAGTCTGGTAGCAAACATGGCCATTTGTATGTTGTACCAGGTAGGTCGGAGGCTTAGGCTTAGGATGCTGTGATCATAGGTATAATTTCCATATGCCATTAGCCAGTTTCTTCTTTGTTTGATCCCAGTTCAATATTTTTATATGTTTCTGCTTGTTATGCACCGTGGTTGGGTTTGTCTTTTGAGTCTTTATCTGTGTCTTTGCATGTATCTACCCCCATGGATGATTTCTTAGTAGTGGATCGAGTATATAGATCATGTTTGGTGATTGTTCGAAGGAATGATACCCGGGTGGATCTCATTGTGTTAGATATGGGGTGAATTTCAACTTGATTCTGGGCATGGACTAGTTATCCCACTACAATGCGGTCTTGGATTACTTTGCCAAGACCGTTACCTTAGCCAAGCTTAGCATACCCTCGGTTGTGTGGTAGGGTTATTTTAGCAGTGCACCGACGAGGATTATTTCTTATGTTCGGGCTAGGAGATTGATATTGAGGGGTTGTGGGTCATTTCCTTCTTATGTTCGGGAGATTAGTGCTGAGAGTCCTTCGCTTGACTTCGTTCCTATTGTCTGTGATTTTCCCGATGTTTTTCCTACCGACCTACCTGACCTTCCTCCTGAGTGTGACATAGATTTTTTTATTGACCTCAAGCCTAGTACACAACCTATTTCTATAGCTTCTTATTGTATGGCTCCTGCCAAGCTAAAGAAGCTACATACTCAGCTTCAGAATCTTCTGGGTAAGGGTTTTATCAGACCGAGTGTATAGCCGTGGGGTGTTATAGTTCTGTTTGTGAATAAGAAGGATGGCACTATGCGTATGTGTATCAAACACAGGCAGTTAAATAAGTTGATAGTGAAGAATAATTATCCTATGCCTCGTATTGAAGATTTGTTTGACCAGCTTCAGGGTGCAGCGGTGTTTTCTAAGATTGATTTGAGGTCGGGTTACCATTAGTTGAGGATTAGGGATGAGGACATTTCTAAAATATCCTTCAGGACTCGTTACGACCATTATGAGTTCTTGGTGATGTCTTTTGGGTTGACTAATGCCCCATTAGCGTTTATGGATTTGATGAATCATGTTTTCAAGCCATATTTGGACTCCTTCGTGATAGTGTTCATTAATGACATCTTGGTGTATTTAAGGAGTAGGAAGGAGCATGAGCAACATTTGAAGACTGTGCTCCACACTTTGAGAGATCATAGGCTTTATGCCAAATTCTCAAAGTGCGAGTCCTGGCTTGAGTCTGTAGCTTTCTTGGGACACGTGGTGTCTAAGTATGCTATTACGGTGGACCCAGCAAAGATTGAGGCTATTCATAGTTTGGCTAGGCCTGCGTCCCCTACTGAAATTCACAATTTCATTGGGTTGGAAGGCTACTACAGGCGATTCGTTGAGTCTTTTGCTACTATTGCAGTCCCTATGACCAGGTTAACTAGGAAGGAGGTTTCATTTTAGTGGTCTGCGGGTTGTGAGGTGAGCTTTCTTAAGCTCAAGGACTTGCTCCCTTCACTCTTATTCTGACTCTTCCAGTTGAGGGCGAGGGGTTCACCGCCTATTGCGATGCTTCTGGTGTCGGGTTGGGGTGTGTTCTAATATAGTGAGGCCGTGTTATTGCATATGCATCGAGGCAGTGGAAGGTGCATGAGCACAACTACCCCACCCATGATTTGGAGTTGGCTGTGGTAGTTTTCGCGCTTAAGATTTGGAGACATTACCTATATGGTGTTCATTGCAAGATATTCACTGACCACCATAGTCTTCAGAATATTATGACCCACAAGGAGCTTAATTCGAGGCAGTGTAGATGGATTGAGTTGCTGAAGAAATATGATAGCTCTATTCTATACCATCTGGGTAAGGCGAATATGGTAGCTGATGCATTGAGCCGGAGGACTGTGAGTATGGGTAGCTTGACCTTTATATCAGTTTCAGAGCGGCTTTTGGATTTGGACATCCAGTCCTTAACTAACTTAATGGTTCGACTTGATATTTCTGACCCCAGGAGGATTCTTGCTAGTATTCAGGCTAGATCTACCTTGCAGGAGAAGATTTGGGGTCTTTAGTTAGAGGATAGCAAACTTTGTAGCATTCAATGGTAGGTGTTGAAAGGAAAGTTCAGGAGGGCTACCTTAGATTCTGAGGGCATTCTGAGATATGATGGTCGTATTTATGTTCCGAGGGTCGGAGATTTGATTCAGTTGATTTTTCATGAGGATCATAGCTCCAGGTACTCTATTCACCTTGAGACAGCTAAAATGTATAGGGATTTGAGGCAGCATTACTGGTGGAGTGGTATGTGGAGATATATAGCAGAGTTTGTGGCTCGATGCCTTTGTTGTCAAAAGGTAAAGGTCGAGCATCAGAGACCTGGTGGATTGCTTCAGAGGCTGCCCATTCCCGAGTGGAAATAGGAGCGAGTTACTATAGATTTCGTAGGTGGTTTTACTCACGCTTCTCATGGTTTTGATAGCATTTGGGTCAACGTGGATCGATTGATCAGGTCTGCTCATTTCTTCCCTATTCAGACTTCCTACAGTACTGAGAGGTTGGCCCGTATCTATATTTAAGAGGTGGTTCGCCTTCCTGGGGTACCTATGTCTATTATCTCAGATCGAGCCTCTCAATTCACTTCTATCTTTTGGAGTACATTTCAGGAGAAGTTGGGTACCCAGGTTGACCTTAGCACCGTCTTTCATCCCCAGATTAACGAATAGTCTAAGCGGACCATTCATATTCTGGAGGATATACTTCGTGCTTATGTGTTGGATTTTGGAGGTCAGTGGGATCAATTTTTAGCTTTGGTAGAGTTTTCTTATAATAATAGTTTTCATTCGAGTATTCAGATAGCCCTATTCGAGGCATTGTATGGTATGCGGTGTCGGTCTCTGGTCGATTGGTTTGAGACTTTTGAGGTTAGGCCTCGTGGTACAGATTTGCTTTATGAGTCATTGGACCGGGTTTGGGTAATTCAGGATAGACTGCAGACAGCTCAGAGCAGGCAGAAGACTTATGCTAACCGTAGACACTGTGCTTTAAGATTCAGAGTTGGTGACCGGGTCTTTCTGTGAGTATTGCCTATGAAGGGCGTGATGAGGTTTGGGAGGAGGGGTAAGCTTATCCCCAGTTATATTGGACCATTTGAGATCCTAGGGACGGTTGGGAAAGTGGCATATGAGTTAGCTTTGCCTCCTGCCTTTTCAGCTATTCACCTAATGTTTCATCTGTCCATGCTGTGGCAGTATATCCCAGATGAGTCTCACGTGCTTTGGTGGGACTCAGTTCAATTGGATGAGAAGTTGGCATTCGTGGAGGAGTTTGTGTCCATTTTGGCCAGAGATGTCAGGAGGTTGCGCTCCAGAGACATTCTTATTGATAAGGTTCAGTGGCATCACCATCCAGTCGAAGAGGCTACCTGGGAGACCGAGCGTGATATGAGGACACAGTATCCCTACCTGTTCGAGCCTTCACGTACTTTCTTATCCTTTACTTTCGCGAACGAAAGTCCTTTTAGTAGTGGATGTTGTAATGACTCTCAAGGTCATTTCCTTTGTTTTCGTGCATTTTCTTGTTTAGAACTTTTCCATAGCTGCCACAGGTCATTTATCATTTGGTGGGACTGATAGTTCAGTTACCAGACAGTTCGTTTGATTTTTAGAGTCATTTCCCTGTTTAGGAGCTTCTGAAGTTAAGAAATGGGTCTCCGGCCTAAACATCATGTAAACGGCCTCGGATGTCGATTTTAGGCTAGAGGAATCCTTGGTATGGGTCCCAAGGCTTTAGGACTCATTTTAGCCTATTGGCTAGAAATTGATAAAAATGGCTCCTTGGGATGTGGGCCCTATTTTTTATTTAAACAACCTCGGATGAAAATTTTGATAGCGCCTTTGAGTCCGGAATGTCGATTTTGGTAGGGTATCATAGTTCATTTGTGTTCACGAGATTTCGAACGAATCCTGAGGGCTCGGTTGAGATATTTGCAACTTACCAAAGTTGCTGGTACATCAGCACCTTGTGCAGGCCCAGGCTCTTCATTGAGACAGCGATGAGGACCCCCGCGATCGCGAGGGGCCATGGTCTTAGTCATTGTGATCGCGAGGCTTGAGGGCTCGCGATCGAGATGAAGGAGGTTGTTGGGCCAGGCCAGCTTTTTCATCGTCATCGTGTGGCTAGGACACCGCGATCGTAATGGTCCCGTTAGTGGGATGTCACGACCGCAACCAGGGGAACTCGCGACCGCGATGAGGAAACCCCTGGCAAAATATATACTTTATTCTTCATTTTTCCTTCATAAATTTCTAAGTCTATTCACCATTAAAAGCTCTTTGAGCTCTGGAATTGTGGGATAACTGTATAATTGAGTTGGGTTTAGCTCCGGGACACATTTGTGGGCCCTACATCTTTGATAATTCGTAAGTTTTCTGTCAATTTTCCATGTAATTCTCCCTTTTAGTTTTTGGTTTCGATTTAATATTGGGACTGATTTGGAGACTGGTCTGAGCTTGAACATTTTTATGGCATTTGAGCCTTGAGTTACATGGGACATTGCGAAGATTTAAATTTTGCGATTCTGCAAGCAGGCCCAACATGGGATTTTTGATCCGATTTCTGACCCGGAGTGTTTATACGCAATATGGGTATCAATTTTCTTATCTTGACACCTAGATCATTGTTTCGATAGCGTGGTAGCTCTCTGAGGTCTCTCAGAGGGGAAAGTTATGGTTTAGAGGATTCAGCGAGCGTTCGGCGGCGTCCAAGTAGGCTAGGCTTACCCTATCTTTAGATTGAGCTTATTTATAGTATTAGTATATGATTATGCTAGTTTTGGGCAGGTAGTTTTAGTTCGATTATTATTTTAGTATTTTATGCCAGATTTAGCCTGTTAGGGCCCCATTTTGGTCGATTTCGGGCCCATTATCCCCTAGTATAGTGTGGTAGCATCCTCTAGGGCTAGGTTAGTGCTATTAGTATTTTGAGATAAGTATGGGAAGCCTTAGACTAGACTAGTCTAGATTTCGGCCTAGGTTTGGCTATCGGGACCCCGTAGTAGGCCTTACTACCCCTTTTTAGCTAGAATACTTGGCGTTAAGTTCCTTTAGGCTTATTTAGACTTTTGACTACCCTCTTAGGCTTTTACCTTGGGTTGGATTTGACTTAGATTGGTTTCTGACCTGTGTTTGCCTTTTTTCCCGAGTAGAGTAG
Organism: Capsicum rhomboideum; assembly: GCA_031232105.1. Lineage (NCBI taxonomy): Eukaryota > Viridiplantae > Streptophyta > Magnoliopsida > Solanales > Solanaceae > Capsicum > Capsicum rhomboideum. The sequence goes on from CP124716.1 coordinate 40,305,879, forward strand.
TAATTGATCTTGTACCTCACCTCTTGACCTAGTGTAGTAGACCCGCCTTGCCGTAGTGGGATTAGTCGCCCGAGATTGATATTGGTGACCTTTGGTCTGGAGTTAGTCTTAGAAACCCTAAAATTCTTCCCGTTAGCTAGTGTTACTTATTTCTCTATAAATGCATTCCAGTTCTAAACTAGGTCGACATATGCCTTATTGATATTATTATTATTAGTTCTGACACGATACAGATAATGGTTATAGTTATGTCTATGGTTACTTATGGGATCACTAGTTCTCTGGTTACGATATGGCTATTATGAGTTTCGATTCGAGTCTGGGATATGGTGGTTGTTCGATCGGGGTGTTCTGGTGATGATTAGGATTGTTCTGGAAAGGCTGACAGTGGTACTGAGTTCTATTATACATAATTAATGTGGCCTCTTGTTATTACCCACTATTTTCTATTCGAACCCAGTGTATGGCCTCTAGTTATTATCTACTATTTTTGGTTTGAGCCAGGCGTCTGGCCTCTTGTTATTACCCATTGGTGTCGGTTCAATCCCGGTGCACACCTGGGTAGTTTTATCATGGATTTGGGATCAGATAGTTACCTGATATCGGTTCGGCTATGGGTTACCTATGCTTTTATTTTAGTTACTTCTTGTGTGCACCCATAGACTTATGGGGGCTCGGTCGGGCTAATTGCCTTCTTCCATGTGCCTTCTGGGCTTATGGGGGCCCAGTTAGGTTGTAGTTAGTATTTTTCTTTCATCGCTTAGTTATTTATTTTCTGTATTTCCCGTATTTACTTCCTCTATCGCACTTGCGTAGTTCAGTAGATATTTACATTTCTACCCTTATCACTACTGTCTTAGCTTACACTCTCGCATTATATATATGCTTTTATTATATTTGAGCTCAGTCGACTGATGATGCCTACTGAGTACCCATTTCTTTTGGTACTCATACTATACTACTGCATCTTTTTCCTAATGCAGATCTGAGTACGAGTAGCCAACATTAACGTTATTCTCAGTCCCAGCTACCGATCCGGAGATAGGGTAAGCTTTCCATAGTTCGAGGCTGATCCTCCTCCATCTATTCCAGTTACAGTCTTTTGCTTTTTGAGACTACTGTATATATATATATATTTTGGATATTGTCTAGTACTTGTTACTTGATTTTAGTGGCTCTTGTATCGACCTTACCAGGTCTTAGGAGGGATTATTTTGCATCCTTTGTCCTCTTCCTTCCTCGGTTTGATATTTTTATATATATTTATATTTCTTCGTTTCCACTTATATTACTATTGTTGTTGGCTTTCTTCTTGTTTCCTTTTATCTTCCGCCCGCTAGCCCGTTACTTGTTGTTCCGGGCTATGGCTTGGCTTACCTACTAGTGGGTTGAAGTAGGTGTCATCATAACCTGAGAAATTGGGTCGTGACATATACAATCACATTTTAATCTAACCAAATTTTTAAGCATGTCCATCTGTCTAACTCCGTGCCCGAAGGCCTAACGTATGATACTCCCGACATTATTATTAACGTTAAATGCATCTATCCCAAGTCTAGTTGCTACAAAATAAACCCTAGCTTACCTCTTAGATGAAACATATTGCTACGGAAAGGAGTGAGTTGTCACGCGTGTGCTAGACGTATTCCCATGTCGGGTTATCTTCGGGTGTGTCTCAAAATCGGTCTCATGAACCTTGGCCTTTGAAATCTTATGATTGAGAGAATAGGTTTTACCAGAATGTTTTTGGAGGAAGGGGCGACCTAGGGAAATAAAAAGAAAGAGTATTTTTAAAAATCCCTCGGCTGGCACACTGCTTTTTACAAGTTCTGCTACAGCGGTTATCCAACCACTGCAGTGGTTACCAACAGTCTGGCCCAGCCCCTTATTGGGCCTCTTAGCCCAATTGCCTTAGGCCCTGATTTTCTCCCCGATTTAAATTTTTTCTGATCCATTTTGAGCCTATTATTTATTGTAAATTATTTTAGGGGCGTTTTCACACGTAACGATGATTTGGGTCGTTACAACATCTATCCAAGAAAGAAAAGGGAAGGTTCATGCATGAGCTCACGAGTACTATGTTATTCTAGATAGTGATGCATTACTGTTAACAGAATTCTTTGAGGCTATCTCTGACAAAAGAATGGATAGACCTTCTGTGTTGCCTATTCACTCTATGCAAGTACCCATTATGCTTGAAGGAAAGATAAAAAACAGATTTCAAGTCGATAGTGAAGGTCCGGAACAAGTTTTAATGAAAGAGAAGATCAGTCCCCTGAAGAGAAAGTTATTCGAGTTTTGCAAGATGAATCAAGAAGAGGCTATGTCAAAAGGAAAAAAGAAAAAGTGCAATGATCCCAGAGTTAGAGTCTAAAATTGAGAAAAGAGATTATAACATTCGTAATTAGACAATACTCTTTGGAAGAGTATTCATCCTACTATTGCAACCAGGTTTGGGATGAGTTCCCTCATTGCTCTTGTTGATGCTCAAGCATGGATGCATTTTTCCTACTTCACTAGTATTGCTTATATCAGTGAGGTTAGAGACTTCTATAATGATATGACGTTCATGGAAAAGGAGCTGTCACTTGATGCCACTGTAAATAGAATAAAGTTTACCCTAACAACCTCACTGCTTGGAGAGATTCTTGATGTGCCTACTTTTGGGCTGGACACTATAAAGGACAAATATGCATCAGAAACCGTTCTTGACAATATTGCCAAATTAAAGTGACTGTTGGGGAGCTTTAGATTATTCAAAAAGAAAATGAAGCCTGAATTTCAACTGCTTTCTGAACTGGTTAGCAAGATGCTACTTCCAAGAGCTGAAGGTCAATCATGTGGATCTATACTAGATCTCTATCTGATAGAAGCTCTTAACTCATGCACTCCAATCAGTCTTCCTAAAATCATTATTGAGCATATCATTAAGATCTGTAAGCTGAAGGAAGTCAATCATGGTCTGAGCTATGGATTTTTTCTCACAAAAGTGTTTGATCACTTTGAGATAAAACCAAGATATGGTTCCCGTACTCTTGGAGGAAAAAGGCAAAAATTCACACTCACTACCCTTGCAGAGTGCGAGTATTCTACGAAGAAAATAGGAGTTGTTCCTAAGTCTGCAATGTCAAATATCATTGATGCTCAGGAGGTGAGTAATCTAAAGATAAACGAGTTGCCAACCATTATTGCAGAAAAGGAAGATGAAATTGAAGCACTAAAATTTCAACTGACTGAAGTCACAGGAGGAATTAGTTATACACCAGGTGTCTCAAATCAAACTAAGATGGAGATCACTCAGCTAAAAGAGGAGAATGCACAGCTCAAGGATGAGAATGCGCAGTTGAAAATTAAGAATGAGGCATTGATTGATGATAATCGCGCTGCTATAAAATGCTTCGATCACCTCTTTTATAGCTGTCTCTCTACTTTCCATCCTTGTTTATTCCCTCTATCCGTCCCTTCACTCCATTCCCTCCATCCGTCCCTTCACTCCATATTCTTACCTTCCTCTTGTTTTGACACTAGTGCATGATTAATTTCTTTTTGTAGAACTTGAACACTAACTTGTCTAATAATTCTAATTGCTTGCTTATGAATGTATTCCTATCCTTATCCTTGTTGTGATTTCTTATGATTCGTAGTGCCTAATGTCTTTGTGATCCCTTTTTAATGATGCCAAAAGGGGGAAGATTAGTGAAAGGGGAAACTGGTGAAGGGGGAACTGGTGAACGAGGAAACTAGTGAAAACATATTGAATTGAAAAGGCTTGAGTGTGAACAGATGAAGCTGGTGACAGGGGGAACTGGTGATTGTGAATACTGGTGACAGGGGGAACTAGAACTAGTTGCATGTGCTGCAAAAGGCTGCTCTATATTTGTCATCATCAAAAATGGAGAAAATGTTGGGTTCCAGCCTTGTTCTCATTATGCTTGTTATGTTCATGTTTTGATGATTGAGAAACTTCATCACTAGAACCTGGTCCATGTATGTCTAATTATTACTCATGTTCAGCTGTTTGCCTAACCTAGTGGAAGGACCAGTTACGTGAACTGGCGTTTCAGTGTGCAGTTTTACAGTTGCACACATTTCTCTTATGTGCCAGCTATCTAGTACTTTTTTGATCAGTGTCAGCACATTAGTGGGATGAATTTTCAGTGGTCCTTTTCAGTATCCACCAATGAGGAAGTTTCTCTCCCAATGCTCTTCATATATATACATCATCCTTAAGGAGAGAAGCTCCAGCTTTTGCAAAAATCTAAAAAGAATTCTCTCGAGCAAAAGCCTCACTCGATATATCAAGACTCAACAATTTAGAAACTCTTTTGCTCAAAGTGATATATGCTTTTGTTTCTAGGTTGATTAAGGTTTTATTTTGGTCTTACAATTGTAAACTCACGTCTCATTCTAGAGATTTCAGTGAGTAGTTTGTTTAGTTTTGTTTGTTCAGATTTGAGTTGTTTTGTAGCTAGAGGTAGCTAATGGAGAGCTCACAGTAGAGGTACTATGAGGATGTGTTGCAATAGTGTTATTGCAAGATTGTAGGAATTAAGAGGTTAATTCCTAGATTGTAATCATCGAAGGTTGCTCAGAGTTTTAGTGAAGGTTGTTGGTAAAATCTTACTTGGGTAGGTTGTGGTTTTACTCCCTTGAGCAAGGAGGTTTTCACGTAAATATCCCTTGTCATTTACTTTAATATTTCCTTCACTGTGTTCTTGATTGTTCTTTCATATCCTCATAGAGGGACCTAGTACTGAATCAGGTCCTAGTTATAGTGGTGGATTCGTACGATCCATCAATAAGTTTTATGGACAAAACAAAACCACTCAAGAGTAAAATCGTGTGTTCAATACCATGATTTTAGAAAATTATGGGCTATCCAAAACCATGAGTATTTGATCTTATCTGTGCAAAAAATATTTTCTCCATTTTTATGTACTAACGAACTCTGTTAAAATAAAGACTGTGCTAAAATAATTAAAAATAATAATAAATTGATAAATATCCTAACATTTTTTTAAAAAAAAGAATACTTATCAATGACTTGTGTTAAATTGAACAAAAAATATATAAAAATTATTTTTTTGCAACTTAACGAATAAAATCCTACAGCTATTTATTTTTAAAATGTCAGGGCAAAATTGAATGTCAACATATATATTGATTCATTGATCATTGCATTACCTCCTTCCCACCTGATTGCATCGCACTGTTAATCATTTTTTATATTGATTCTTACTTGTGTAGTTGAGATTATTTGAAGTTCACTTGCTTAACTTGTTGGGTTTTTAGTTATCTCTAAGAGTTTTATTTTTTAGGTTCCTTTATCTCCTTAAATTAAATATTTATTTAATGTTGATCTTCTTATTGAGGAACGTGGAGGTAAGCATGAGAAGATTCATCCTCGCCATCACTTCAGTTTAGGATCGATTGATGATGACGTTAAGTGCATCATGTTTCTACTACTTATTCTTGCTTTTTTGCACCTTTTTGTGTGCAGGTTCAATACCTGGATTAGGTGGCGTCTAAGTTGATATCAAACTTGAAGTGACTTGCCGGACTGTAGATTGAGCTGCTTAGCTTCTTTAACTGGATTCCAACTCTATTTTGTATTTACTGTCCTTATTCTTTCTAGACAAATTATCCATTAGCTCCCGAGTTGTATTTTTAATCTTAGATGCTCTTATCTTGTGTCTCCAATTTTGAGAGTCGTTTTCATTTTCGTGTTTATCTGAAATTATATGATTTAGATTATGGACTTATTATTATTTTACTTTATTTTTCACTCGTCCTAAATGGTTAAAAATGAATGAGGTTTACTTATAGGAAAGGATAAGTTAGGAAAGAGTAGGTGCCCTCATGGCCTAATAGAGATTTAGACCTTAACAAGTCAAAAGTCATAGGTTGATTATCCCCAATATATGACCTTTCGTTTATAAACAATTTTCGTTTGACGAAGCACATATTAAGTTAAATTTTAAGAAAAAGAAACATACAAATCAATAAAAGTACAAGAGTTTGCATATTTCTTTTGGCCACATAAAAGCTTTTTATGATTAAACTACAAGTGCAACCAGAAATAATGGAAACATAAGCTTTCTGAACAAGAAAACACACATCTTATTAAAAGAACAATGATTTGAGTCCTTGCTCTTGATTTATTTTAAATATAATGCATGTGTTATTGTTTTGAGATATTTAACTTTCAATCAATCAAGATTTGCTTATTTATTCGAATCAGTTACGAAAAATACATGACATTAATTAACTCTGTCTATTCTACCACCACACTCCCCCAATCTTCCACATAATCTATGAAAAAAACACAAATCAAAATTTTGAACATATTTTACACCACAAAACAAAATCGTTGAAATCCAAAACAATTGAGTATAACCAAAAAAAAAAATTCCACAAGTCTAGAGTTTCTTTTTTTTTCAAAAAAAATGCTAACCTGAAGAAAAATATTTTTCAATGTCTGACTACCTTGTAGTCTGGAAAGTGTTTCTCTTTGTAAAAGGGCTTCCTCCTAAAAATTAGAAGATTTTCCTAATGTTAACCTCAGCTCTTTTGGCTTTTGTCGTATCACATGAAGGACTATTATTTAAATTGCTTAAATAGTCACTTGAAGGACGATTGTTTAAATCCTAATCAGAGTTCACAAAATATTTAAATTTTGTTCACTTCAAAATCAAACGTTAGACCTTAGATTTAAAGTTGGAACTGATGAATCCTAACTTCAGACCTCCAATGCAATGAATGCTACTTACGAGTTGCTAAGGGACATGTTTTGATCACTCCTCCAATGAGATAAAAAAAATTCCCATTTAAGTTATTCTTATACCATCACAATGACATGGAAAGAAAATTTTATTTTGATAAAAAGAAGAACCCCGTCTAACAATTTAAATTTCAATCTTAGGTAAAAATTTAGGCTCTAGCCAGGACTAAACCTCAGACCGTGGTTCGAAGTTCCTCAATCTTCTCGTAGATTAAACTAGAGGGGAAGTCTTCTTTTTTTTTTTTCAATTATTCAATGGCGAAAGTGATAACATTGTTAAATGTCTATTAAAACTTTCTGACATTTTCTTAGTGCTACTTTTGTTTAACAAAATTAACACTTCAAAGTTGCAAAAAAATTTATTAATATAGCCTTCTGTGCGACAAAGTTTTAATTTCATAAGCAACATGAAAATTCGATTAACAAATTAAATATTGATCATATCCCCAACTTAATAATGCATCCTATAGTAAACTTGTTTCAATCTTCTTATGGCTAGTTAATAAAATAAACTAGGTTATTTCACTAATTATGTTTGTGCTAGCACAAAAAACATATAACTTGATGGCAGTAGCCCATCAAGATCAAGGCCCATCAAATTTTGGATTCTCCGTGTCATCGTTGGTGCTCTAGTGTTTGAGTATTTAAATTTATGTAGAAAGAGAGATTAGAGTATATTGAAAGTTAAAAATATTTACTAATATTTTGCATGATATTGGCCGTAACTTTTAAATGAAAACATAAATCTAAAAAATATATGAAAAACACCATAGTTCATAAATTAAAATATTATTTTTTAAAATTGAGAAAATCACAGCTAAAGAAAAACTCTTTGAACACTTTCAAAAGATTGAAAAAGTAGAAGAACATTTTTAAGTGACGCTTACATAACATCTTGATGAAGGAATTACATATATTAAGTCAATTTATTAAATAAAACATAAGAAAGGGGAAATATGTATACCGATAAAGTTCAACAGAAATAGAAATAAAAGTCTGTAAATGTCTTATGTATCATACTCTATAGAACATTACTATATATCCTAACAAGTATAATTATAAGTTTTCTTTTTTGGATATATATAGATGAATTATCCAACTTGTGTTGCGAGAAAAATAAAATTAAAAAAATGATGCAAATTGCCATTATATCAAAGAGGCAACCTATTCTTTGTCTTTGGTTTAGTCAAAGTCAATGTCAACACCTCCCTCCATTCATAGTTCTTCTTATCTCACCTCCCACTCGTTCACTTGAGATCCCTTCTTTTCTTTCACTTTTTTTGTTCTTAATTATACTTTTTTGTACCATATCACAAGTCTCCTTGAAATTTTTAATTTTAAATTTCTATATACAATCAGAATGATATTCCCATTAGAGAGAAAATAAAAAATCCCCCTCTTCTAGTTAACAATATTTAAAAGAAGAAAAAAGATAAAAATCTATCTTCTAGAGTATTTATTAGCAGTAGGCAGAATACATCGACGATTCTTTAAATTTGTTAGTAAATTGTGGTTTGTTTCAATTAATAAGTATTTGAACACATAATAAAATATATTTTGTAAATGTTTCTAGATGTGTTTATAACCGTAATTACGTAAATAAATAAATTAATTACATAAAATATGGGGAAGTGCACGAATACCCGTTTTTGATGTCAATATTTAACTAATACCCGCTTCATATATTTTTTTTACAAGTTTATCCACTTTAAAAAAGAAGTTGGACAATCACATCTGAAGTTTGATAACTTCAGACACTCGCTTCTGAAAGTGTGATCTTGTGAAGGCTAAACATCAAACGTTTTCGCCTGATGTTTAGTATGACTTTCAAAGGTAAAAGTTTGGACATTTTTTATTGAGGTGCATGTAAAATTGGATTAAACTTTCAGTCATGTACTTCTGAATCGTTCATGTATGTTTGCATTTTAGTCATACATGACTAAAATATATGTAAAAGCGAGCTGAAATTTTAGACATGTGCGTCTTAACAAAAAATAATAATTTGTTCTTCAAATTTTAACCATGCAACACACGATTTAACACTCAAATATTCTCTAAATAAGCTCAAATTTGAAACATAAGTTCCATATATCATAAAGAACAAACTACAATCATCAATTTATACTATCAAAAACACACAAAACTAACAAACTCATTGAACATCTTTCTTTTTTTTTTTTTCAAATTTGCACTTCAGTCATGCATACATGACTTAACTACATGTAAAAATGGGCTGGACTTTCAGACATGTGAGTCTGAAAGTTTTTTGCCAAAAAAATATAATTTATTTTTCAAATTTAATCACTCAAATCTACTCTAAATAAACTCAAATTTGAAACATAATTTCCATATATATCATAAAGAACAAATCTCAATCATCAATTTGCCAATATAACAACAAACTTAACAAACTCATTTAACACCATTTCAATTTTTCCATATATTTATATGTTCAGTCATACATGACTGAAACATATATATGTTAAAATTGATTAAAGTTTCAGTCATATATATCTGAATGCGGAAGTAAAAAAAAATATTATTTCTCCTGAAAGTTGTCTAATATTAGGTATTCGTGAAAAAAAAAAAAATTATAAGGTGGGTATCACTTAAATGGGGCGATCAAAATAAGACACCTCGTGAAATTTTTACCGTAAAATATGCACCCGCCTTTAAATTTACAGACTTCAGCATCAATTGAAAACATGCATTAAGTTTTATGGCTTATATATTGAGGTTAATGTGTCTAGAAAAGGTGACACACTGCAAAAGTTTTTTCAAAATTTTTAGTTAGAAATGTCTAGTAGGAAAACATTACGTTCATATATTCAATCGAAACATATCATAGTGTAAGACAATAAAATTCGCGATCGATAAAATAATAATCGGGACAAGAAAAATATTGCAACAATCGTTTATTGATTTCAATATGTGAGTGTTACAATCTCTATGAATCCTCTGATTCGCCTTTCTAAATATAAATTCAAGGGCTTCGAGCTTGATCTTGAATTTGATGAACTTGAACTTGATTTGTGGATTTAATGAACTTGATCTTGACTTGTGAATTTGGATTCAAGGGTTGTTGAGCTTGATCTTGAATCTTCGTCTTGATCTTCAGTTGTTTATGAACTTGAATGCTTGAACTTGTAGAGAAATTTGTGGTGTTTGATCCACGAGCTCTCTCTTGCTTCTTGTTCGAATTGTTCCTCTTCTTTTCTGAATTATGAGACCCCTATTTATAGTTGTAGGAAGGAAAGAGTCATGGTGAAGATGAGCTTCTTTTGGCCAATCAGATTTAAGTGACGTGGCGCATTCTTATGGGCTTTTGATTTCACTAGGCTTGCTGCATCATTTTGACATGTGGCACGGTCCTATTAACTCCTTTACTTGACTTGGCATGCCACGTTATTTGACACGTGGCGCCAAATTGGGCCTCTAGAATAAGATGACATATTGGGCTTAACCAAGTGGGCTCATTATTTGTAGCCCAAATTAATGGACTAGCCCGATGAATTTTGGACTTTAATTAAATCCATATTTATTGGACTTAAATAATTAATCCAATTATATTAATCCACCATATTTATTTGGACTAATATATTTAAAATTCATATGATCACACATAGTATGAGTGTCTAAATAAAATTTACTGATAATTTAAGAAATTATATTATCAATGTATATATTCTGCCTTAGTAGCGTCATCTTTTTTTCCAAAGTTGAACTTAATTAAAAAGTTAGACTAGGAAAGTCAAACCATTATTGTTGACCGATAATTTCCACAAAATTGAAAATATGTGATCGAAAACCTGGTGTGTTTAATTTGTCTCGTCTCTTCTTCTCATTTACTGCTCAAAATTTTGTAGATCAAGTCTTTCTTTTCCATTTCACACCTGAAGTTAACAATAAATATTTTTTTTCTATACGTACGCCAATTGGAACAGATGACAAGGTGTGAAGAAGTCTAAAGAGTATATAATTTGCGTGGGACAACATTTATAAACTGGAAATTTGCAATAGAGACACCCACTAGCTACCCCCACCCCCACCCCAACCCCAACACAAAAAAAGGGTTTTTATCACATTAACTGCTCGACACAAATTATTATAACCTTTGGCCAAATATAAAGTATACATTATATATATATATTTCTACTCTCTATGGCCATGAAAAGTTGTACCAGATGCAATAAAAATTGTACTATGTACTTAACCTAATCTTATTTTCTAATTAATTGCATCTAAACACGTGTAATACATATGGCTGCCAATCAGTACTACTTATACTGGGCCCATTCTCTTTATATCATGTAGGTGAATGGATACCTTTTCCGATATTGACTTTTTCAAATTTGTTTGTATAAAATTTAAAATATTCAACTATTATAAACTTTCTTTCATGTAATAATTTTTTTCCACATTCTTTCATTGTCATTATTTATTACTCTTTTTGATTCAATTTGTTTGACCTATTTTTTTTTAAAGTTTATTCTAAAAAGTATATCTCTTTCGTTCATTTAGCAATTTTTAATTCAACTTTCCACACCACATATTCAAAGCCACAAGATTAAATAATATTTTGGTATATTTGACATATCTTTAATTTAGGATCACAAAATTTAAAATTCTTCTTTACTTTCTGAAATTTCGTATAAGTTAAAATAGATCAAGCAAATTGAAACAAATGGTGTACTAATAGTATGGTGCATTTCAATTTTAAAAATACAATACTTTTAAATATCAAACTGTGCTTCTAAATATGTCTATATGCATTTTCAAAATTTAAAGCTTCTAAAATTGTATTTAGCCAAAGATTATTGTCATAAACTTCTACTAACAAACATATAAAAATCATTGAAATTAAATTTATAAACCATCATGAAAATTATGTTATACGAAAGTTGAGTTCCTTAGTTAAAATTTAGTGCATTATATAATATAAAATTATTGATGAGTTAAGTTTTAAACTATGACTTGTGACTATATTTAATCTAAAACTTGTTATGAAATAATAAATTATGATGGGATTGAACTGAAATGGAAATAATTGACACCTATACATCCTTAGTTAGAGGAAAGTGTTTAATTAGTTAGTATTATTTATTTGTCTAATTTTGATTTGATATTGAGTTTAAAAAAATTAAAAATAAAAATTTTTGAATCTTATGATCATAAGCTAAAGATATATTAATGTACCAAAAATGTTGTTCAATTTTGTAGTGTTAAACATGTTATATGAAAAGTTAGTCAAAAAATTATCCAAAAAAGAAAGAGACGTTCTTTTTCAAATGGATCAGATGGAGTATTATATTAATAGTAAAATAATAAAAATAGATACTGATAAATATTGAAAACGTATCCATCTATTCAATTAACTAAATGATTTCAAATTTAAAAACTTTATATAAAGATAATTTTAAAAGTATGGTTAGTTAATTTAGTGGTGATTTTTCTTCATATTGTATGAGGAGGTTATAATTTATACACTTACTAGATAAAAGAAGCTCGTGCCAGCACGGGCTTAAATGTTACTTTTTTTGTCTCAAATTATGTGATACAAATGAAATTTAGAGAGTCAATCAATTTTTTTTATGAATTTAAAATATTTTAAGTTGTTAATTACTACTATGATTTCTAGGGCTTTTTTACATAATTTTCAGACAATATATGTTACTCTCTATGTTTCAATTTATGTGGCGTAGATAGAATTTGAAGAGTCAACTAATATTTTTTTTATTTTTTTTATTTAAATTTGTTAATTACTATAATATATAATACTTTCTACATATTTTCAAATAATGTTATTCCCTTTATCCCAATTTATGTGGCATTAATGGAATTTGGATTCGACCAAATTTTCTGTATGTTTTCATAAAATATTTGAAGTTGTTAATTATTGTGATTTATACTATTTTTTATGTTATTTTTGAATTTATATGTTATTTAGTCTGTTTCAATTTATGTGACACTACACGGATCCAACAATTTATGTTAATTATAGCGTATATAAGATCATAAATTTAATTTTTTTTTTAATATTATCCGAAGTTTAGAATGAAAATATTAATGACACTCACATTTACATGTACTGATTTCAATTTTTTTACTTTCGAATAAATTAAAGGATAATCTAAGAGTTTTATTTCAAATGCAATCAAAATGTAGAAGATAAAGTGGCCAATGTGTATTGCACAACATGTCATACAAATTAGTGTGTGAATGCTGACAAGGATGAAGTTGTGGGACCCATGTTTGTGAGAAGATGTATCCCACTTCATCTCTCCAAAGGATACATGAGAAAATAAATAAATTTAGGTGATATTTTTGTCCAAACAGAAAAAGGTACATACATTTTGCAAGGAAGTGCAGCAACTTTAAAACAATAAAATTATGTATTTCCAACAATACCCTTGTGAGGAAGCACACATGACAACCATCACCTGTGTGCTTCACTCACACTTCTATATAATAGTAAAATAATTTAAAATTTTAATAATATACATTATTAGTGTAAAAAAAGTCACATAAAACTATTTACATATAAATCTTTACAAAAAATCTACAATATTAAAAATAAAATATATCACCAGCTACAATAAATAATGATAGCTTAATAGTATAAAATTCTTATACACTAATCACGTTTATTAGAGAAATTATTTAGTATGTATGGTTTTTATTGCATTCTTCCATGAATAATTTTCAAATATCAACATCTTCTTAAATTTTCTGTTTGTAATTTTTATATTATTTCATTATGAAAGTAACATATAAACTATTTATATAAATAAAAATAATTCTCTTTATCTTCTTACACATTATTTTATTTAATTTCACTTATATGAAATATTAGGTAAAAAAGATTAGATATTTTTTTATTAAATTTATTTGTTTGTCTCTCCATGATCAAGGAGTGATCTTATTAAAACTTACCTGAAAATAAGTGAAATTCATTTTCATTTTTTTGTTTCATTATTCTTTTTTCATTACAAGTCTAAAATTTCACATAACATGTATCGTCACAAAGATTTATAATACATATAATTCATAAAGACATATATTCATTTATTAATATTTTATCACCAGTTAAAATTATTGCAATATATATCATGTTAATTTTTGTTCTCTCAACAGATATATAAATCACTTTTTCAAAAAAAAATCTTTGTTTACTATACTAAATTATTCTCCTGGTATTTGATGTTATAAAATAAGACGTAAAGCTATAACTTTTGTTTTTGTTCTTTATTACGTTGTAAAGAATATTATGGTTCATTTTAACTTTAATCAAGTAGGTTGTTGTTTTCAATGGCTAAATATCTATAAAATGGATTTAAGTGTATTCAAAGTTAATTTATAGATAGATCGCTATGTTTTGTTGTTTCATATGATTCTATAAAAAAAATATTACTAATATATTTATCATCATTTTCGATCGTGTTTATTTAAAAATATTAATGATCATTTTTTTGAAAAACTAATTAAATACCTATAAATATATTTAAGATAATAATATTGGGCTCGTAAACGGGCCCTTCATTATCTAGTATACATATATTGATGGGAAAAGGACATCACATGACCCATCAAAAAACAAATGACCCATGTTTGGGCTATTGGATATGAGTGGCCAATCGGCCCAAACTAATTCTAAAAAATGACCAGTCGGTTCAAACTAATTCCAAAAATGGTCAGTCGAAACTGTATCAATATGGTATATGAATTGTATCAATATGGTATAAGAAGTGTATTAATATGGTATAGGGACTGTATCAAAATGGTATAAAAATTGTATCAATATGGTATATGAACTACAGATGCATATGTTTTTCTGTATAAACTATATGAATGTGTCATGGGGACTGTATTATTATGGTATATGAACTGGAAAAAAAAAAGGCACTAGCAGCGACAAAAGGGCCTAAAATGGCTACCTTTTGGAATTGCAAAATCAATGGCTATTTCGTGAAAATAGTTTTGGGCGAAGTGACATTTATGTCCTTTTCCCTATATTGATGGGCAACTATAAACTGTAAAAGGCCCCCAAAAAAGAGATTAGACAGGGACCTTTGGTTTCATCCAAGCAATTGAACGCAGCCAAGGAATGCAGCAATGGAAGCATTTTGAATTCATAGAGACAGCCAATCTTAATCTGATGGGAATATATATTGCTGTCACTTCTCTTCTGTATATGTTTTGGACTGTTGCCTCTGCCCACTACCCAGGTAGACTACAACTTTTTTTAATGGGGGATGAGTAGGGAAAATGGAGAGGAAATTACAAGGGAAAGAATCGAACATTTACCAATAAGGTAAAAATTCAGGTAGCTAACCAATTGAGCTATTAGAATTCTCCAAAAATAAAATTATCTCCCTTGATACAGTTTTTACCAATAATAATATTCTGTGAGCCTTAAAAAATAAAATTATCTCCTTTGATACGATTTTTACCAATAATAATATACTGCGAGCCTTTTTTTGTGGAGTGAAATTTCTTAGAATGCCACTATATATATCTAGCTAGATTTTCAAAAGTTGAAGTTTGAAAAAATGTAGAAGTACAGCTGGTAGAGAACCTAGCTACATGCTCCAATATTCTACACATGTATATAGGTGGCACATGTGCAATTGTAAAATCAATTTTTGTTTAAGGTTAGCCTTTAAATTATTAATATTGGCATTAATTCCAAAAATACATAATCAAATCAGTTTATTGATGTGAATCTAAAGTATAATATGATCCATAAACTCAGGATGATAAGATTGTTGTTACAAAGATTCACTTTAACTAATGGTTGTTGTGGAAAACATTAACAAGTAATCATATTAAACTGTAGAGCAACTTAATAGTGAAGTACACGTATGAAAATTGCTCTCAACTTTTAATTTGGAGAGCTGTGCTATAACACTCCATTAGTTAGATTTAGAAGGGAGAGATATATTATTTTGGACAACCACAAATGTCCACAATCAATCTTTGTTTCTTCTCAAAAAATATAATGTTCGACTAGTGTATTGTTTAAGAATCAACTGATTGAAGAGAAGCACGTGTCATGTGTAGGGATTCATACAATAAAGGTTCCAGAAGAATGGCTGCTTCAAAGAGTGATTGTATATCCTCACTTCTAACTAATTAGATTAGAAATCAATTAATAGATTCTTTAATTATTTGTCACAAGGAACTTGATATGACAGTCCCCTTTTCATCCTTACCAATTAACAAAGCAATCAAATATATATAATTGGGAGGGGTTGTTTTGGATGTATGATTAATTAGGGAATCTGTTTCTCCTCTGTATAACTTTTAAAACACAAGCACATAGTGGGAATCATTGAAATATGAGGATCACTTTTTGGACTAAATGTATATATCAAAGTGGTATTAGTGTATTGATTTTCGATACCAAATTAAAGCGCAAATCCCTTGAAGAAACTACTACTCCATTCAATTTGTTTGTCTAATATTAACTTAATACGAAGTTTAAGAAAGTAAGAAAGATTTTTGAATGTTGTGATCTTAAACTAAAGATATGAGTAATATACAAAAGTGCTATTTAATCTGTCGATCTTAAATATACCATGTGGAAAATTAAAATTAAAAAATTGAAAATTACCAAATTTTTTTTTTTTTTAAAAAAGATATTTTTTTCTAAAGAATTAAAAAGAAAAGAATACAGAATACAAACAAATAAAAACGGAAAAAACATCTAGTATCAGCTTAGTAAAGACACATCCCTTTTCGATTAATATAATTGTGTTATCTCCAATAATATTCTGAGTTGATTTCTCTTGTACAGCGAGTCCGTTATTATTACATTTGTTTTTTTCGAAAACTAGAGAAAGAATGACGGAAATAGAACTTGCACATCTTGTATAACTCCTGCAGTTACAACATTATTTAAGCACCATATGCAAAACCCAAGCGAATTCAGAATTCAATTTTTTTGAATGCTATCTTGCATTGAATTTATTATATTTTTAAAATAATAAATTCAGACTTACTATTTATTACACTTAATTTATTATATTTTTAAAATAATGAATTGAGATCTACAATTTATTATACTTATAGTGAATTTTTATACATAAATTTATGCTATGTATCAAAGGTATTGAGTCCAAATGAACAATACTATAAGGCTATACTACCTCTTTGTGTAAGAATGTAAAGTTAAACATAGGGGACGTTGTTTGGTGATATTGGGATAATGAAACGGAATAAATTTGATAGCGGGTCACAAAATTTCGATGATCTTCTCTATATTTCAAAAAGAATATGTCCATAATTATAATTGTGAAATATTTGACTTGATCTATTTTTAAATAATTTTATGACTGACATTTATTTTTCCACATTGAATAGTTTTTATTGGCATTATTAGCTTTTAATTCCTTCATTAAGACACACATTTGAATTGACTATGAATTCAATCTTAGGATTGCCTTCATTGTCATTTGTCTATTTCATACCATTAGTGTGATAAATGATGTTTGACCATTGAAAGAACGGAAAAGGGTCAGAAATACCCCTTAAGTATTGAAATTGGTTCAAAAATACCCTCCGTTAACCTATTGGGCCAAAAATACCCTTCTACCCACTTTTATGGCTCAAAAATACCCTTCCATCTACCTTTATGGCTCAAATATACCCTTATAACTAACGGTCCTTTTTTAAACCATAATTAAAAAAATTATTTATTACGTGTCAGTTTTCTATTGGTTGCAAATTAAATTAATTAAAATGTTATTATTTTATAATCAAACCCAGACCCAACTAAAACTACCCGACCCAAACCAGACAAAACCGCCCCCAACCAATTAAATAAAGAGGCAAATCCATTTCTTCTAAACCTAATTTCATTCATATTTTACGTCTGTTGAAAGCTGGGTCTTCTTCTTCTTCAATTTTTAGGGTTCTTGAAAACTATTTCGTGTTCTAAACTCTTTTTTCTTCTCACTGCGAATGAGACTTGCAAGTAAGTAGGTTGTTGCCAATGAAAACTTTTAATAAAACTTCGGTTCTTCGGTGCAATGAAAATTAAAAAAAAACTTTTAATAAAACTTTGTTCTTCGGTGCACCGAAGAACCGTTACCCCTAAACCAAACTCCGAACCAAAGAACCGAACTACCGAAATAAAAACGGAAACCGAACCGAAGAACCGAAATCGAAGAACCGAACTAATTCTGTTCGGTACGGTTTTTTGGTTCTCCAGTTTTTATGCCCACCCCTATCCCTAACGTATTTGCAGGCAGACACAGAAAGTAGAAAATTATTCACCTTTGAGGTATGGTGTAACTGATATAAACCAAAAAACTATGGGTCACCGTTATTTAATTGGTTGGGACGGGTTTTGTCGGGTAGTTTTAGTTGGGTCCAGATTTGGTTATAAGATAATAACATTTTAATTAATTTAATTTGCAACCAAAAAAAAGCTGACACGTAATAAATATTTTTTTAATTATGGTTTAAAAAAGGGTTGTTAGTTGTAAGGGTATATTTGAGCCATAAAGGTGGATGGAGGGGTATTTTTGGCCCAATAGTTAAACGGGGGGTATTTTTGAACCAATTTCAATACTTGAAGGGTATTTTTGGCCCTTTTCCGTTTTTTTAATTATGGTTTAAAAAATGACCATTAGTTATAAGGGTATATTTGAGCCATAAAGGTGGATGGAAGGGTATTTTTGAGCCATAAAGGTGGGTAGAAGGGTATTTTTGGCCCAATAGGTTAACGAAGGGTATTTTTGAACCAATTTCAATACTTAAGGGGTATTTCTGACCCTTTTCCGTTGAAAGAATTAACCCTTGCCATTAACCAAAGATGTACTTGGCTTCTTCGACCATGCTATTGAGAGGAGTACTTTTTATCTATAAATATTCTAATCTTTCATTGGAAGAAAAAAAGATATACAAGAGACAAATATACTCCTCCTCCTAAATAATATTGTGTTGAATTTCCTACATGTTCGTGTTCAAGTATTTTTCGTAAGATTTCCAACCGTTCCAACATAAAATCCTCCAAGATAATACAATATTATTTGGTTAATCGATGTGGCAATTATTTTACTTCGATAATTGATGAAAATAAATGGTCAGAAGTCTTATAACCCTTCCCTTGGATTATAGTTTACCACTTACCTTTTCTAAATTTTGGGAAATCTTAGGATGACTTCAGATATGAATATATTAGAAATTAAATGAACAATTTTTAACTAGTTGAAAGAAGAGATTGTTATTCCTCAAATGTTCTTATCCTAATTTGAAGTTAAATATTCAAATTTAAGCATTTACACTTCTGTAACTTGGATTTTGACCCCTAACTATATAGTTGAATACTTTTAACCAAAAAGAATGTTAGTTAAATACGGGTGAAAATCGTTTTCACCCCTAACTTTACTTTAAAAGTCAAACTTCCCCCTCAACTTTGAACAATAATCAAATTCCCCCCTTTATCCTAATTAAATCTTTAAAATACCTATTATACCCTTTCATTATCAACTTCTTCTTTTTTACTTCTTTAAAAATCATGATATTTTCATTTTTTTAAAATTCATGTAACAATTTTTTCATAAAAACATAAACATTATGTTTTGGGTGAAAAATACTAATTAAGTATATAAGCTAATGATGTTCTATAATGAAATAAATTAGCATAATGAGAAAGTTAATTTTATTAATAATAATCAAAACTCTAATATTATTTATACAAGTGAAAATAGCAGGTAATAATAACTATACAAATATATTCGATGCAGGAAATACAAAATAATTAACTAAATTAAGGTCAATTTTTTAAAGATTGTATTATTTAGATTTTAAATTATTTTAAACTATAATTTACATAATACTACATTAATGACAATCAAAATTTGTTTATTTATATAGAAAATAGAGAATCCCCTCGCCGTTACACATTATTTGACCCTTGTACTAAAAATAGTTATTTTAATTTACTTGTCCAATTTATTATGAAATCAAGAGAATTTTTTAATATTTTTCTATTTCTACCCTTAGTATTAAATAATTGCATAGATCAGAGTAGTAGTAGTCAAATTTAAAGTTTTAAAGCATTATTAATAAGGTTAGTTTAGTAAAATACACCTCTAATTAACATTTTCTTAAGGTGTGTGTCATATCAAGAAGGGTCAAGTACTATAAAACATATGGAGTAAGAGAGTAGGGAAAGACAAAAATATACGTACATGCATGTACGTACATATACACATGCTTAATGCATATAGTATTGAAATAACAGTCATAAAACTAACATTAATTCTTGTGACATCAAGGGGGAGTTATAACACTAATTCTTGTGACATCAAGGGGGAGTGTTGTATAATATGGATGTCATGTGACATATGTATGTGTGAATGTCATTAATGAGAGATAAGAGTTAGTAGCCAAATCGAGCTTTAACACCAAGAGTTACTTATTCAAATTGAATTTGAACATCAAAGTTAATTGGCCAAGTTGTCAACTTGATATCAAGCTTAACATGCTCAGGGAGCAAGTTTGGTGGCTTATAAATAGTCACCCTTTTGTACATTTTGAGATATAGTTCCAAGTAGAAAACAAAAGTACTACTACTAAAATTCTCTAAAGTTGCCTCTTTTCTTAAAGTTTGATATTGATATTGATATTTTGTCTTTATTTTATAACAATAAAAATATTTATCTACTTATAATGTTATTGAACTTAAATAAAAAGTTATAAATACTTAGGTTCAAAAAATAAATTATATATAATATAAAGAGGTATTAATTATATAAATATATTTGATATAACAAGGGTAAAATAAACATTGTGTAGGATAAAGGGGAGAGTTTGATTATTGTTCAAAATTGAGAGGGGAATTTGATTTTTAAAATAAAGTTGGGAGGTGAAAATGATTTTCACCGTTAAATAAATACTCTATATCATTTGTAAATAGTATTATTTAAACAAATGTCTAAGATTAAAAAGTAAAGAACTTCGAGATATTTGAATTTAGAGAAAAATATTGAAACAGTTCATATCTGATGAGACAGTGATACCTTACATTGATGCTTTGAGAGAATTTCTTTGAATTAATTCTTTTATTTTTTGGTTTGTTAATTTTAACTTTTATATGTTCTACGGTGAGTTTCTTTTTTCAAATACGAAATGATTCTCTTTACATTAAAGTTTTGGTGATACTGTCATGTCCAGTAAACTAAGGGGTAAAACTGATCATCTCGATCTTCTATAAGCTAACCTCAATGAGCAACTATTCAAAAAAGAAATAATTCAAAGAGTCAAATAAAAGAATAGAGAAGGTAAAACGAGGTTGATTATTATTTGATTACTAAAAGTAAGGATGAAAATCGTTTTCACCCCAACTTTATTTTAAAAATCAAACTTCCTCCTTAACATTGAATAATAATCAAACTCCCTCCTTTATCCTAATTACATCTTTAAAATGCCTATTTTATCCTTTCATTAGCAATTTTTTTTTTACTTCTTTAAAAATCATGATATTTTCATTTTTTTAAATTTACGTAACAAATTTTTCGTAAAAACATAAACATTATCTTTTGGACGAAAAAAGTGAGAAATATTAATCAAGTATATAAACTAATGATGTTCTATAATGAAGTAAATTAACATAATACAACAGCAACAACAACAACAACATATCCAGTATATTCCCAGCAAGTAGGGTCTGGGGAGGGGTAAAGTATACACAGTCTATACCACTATCTCGGATGAAGTAGAGAGGTTGTTTCCGATAGACCCCCGACTCAGAACAGATAACAATAACAAACAATAATCATAAAAACAAACAACAAAAAGAGATAACACATCGTTAAATAATAAAAGAAACAAGACACCCACAGAGTAATACTATAAACTATCTATTCGAAATCACAAATATCACCAAAACACCATGAACAAGAATTTGCAAAAAACAACAAGCACAGATACAAACAAACACTCCTTCCTACTAATACGGATGCACTCCTACCCACTAACCCTCTACTCTAATTTGCATCCTCCACACCTTCCTATCAAGGGTCATATCCTCCGTAAGCTGTAACTGCTCCATGTCATGCCTAATCACCTCCCTTTAATATTTCATCGGCCTACCTCTACCCCGCCTAAAATCATCCATAGCCAGCCTTTCATACCTCCGTACTGGAGCATCTGTGTACCTCCTCATCACATGCCCAAACCATCGCAACTTCACTTCCCGCATCTTGTCTTCTACCGAAGCCACTCCCAACTTCTCCCAAATAATCTCATTTCTAACCTTATCACTCCTGGTAAGTCCACACTTCCATCGCAACATCCTCATCTCCGCCACCTTCAACTTTTGGATGTGAGAGTTTTTAACTGGCCAACACTCGGCTCCATACAACATAGTCGGTCGGACAGCCACTCTGTAAAACTTACCTTTAAGTTTAGAAGGCACCTTCTTATCACACAAGTCTCCCGACGCGAGCCTCCATTTCAACCACCCTGCACCAATACGGTGCGTGACATCCTCATCAATCTCGCCATTCCCCTAAATCATAGACCCAAGATAATAATCAAAACTCTAATATTTATTTATACAAGTAAAAAAAGCAAGTAATAATAATTAATAACTATACAAATATAATTCGCTGCAGGAAATACAAAATAATTAACTAAATTAAGGTCAAATTTTTAAAGATTGTATTTATATAAATTTCAAATTATTTTAAACTATAATTTATGTAATACTCCATTAATGACAATCAGAACTTGTTTATTTACCTAGACAATAGAGAATACCCCCGCTGTTTCATATTATTTGACCCTCATACTAAAAATAGTTGTTTAATTTACTTGTCCAATTTATGAAATCAAGATAATTTTTTAATATTCTTTTATTTCTACCCTTAGTATATATTAAATAACTGAATAATGTAGTAGTGGTCAAATTTTAAGTTTCAAATTATTATTAATAAAGTTAGTTTAGTAAATACACCTCTAATTTAAATTTTTTAAGGGGTGTGATTCAAGAAGGGTCAAGCAATATGAAATGCATGAATTAAGAGAGTGGGAAAAGATAAACATATACGCACATGCATGTACATACATATACACACGCTTAATATATATAATGTTGAAATAATGGTCATATAAATAACATTAAATTTTGTGACAAATTTATAAAAGTATTATTGTACTTATAATGTTTATGAACTTAAATAAAAAGTTATAAATACCTAGGTTAAAAAAATAAATTATATATAATATAAAGAGGTATTACATAAATATATTTGATATAACAAGGGTAAAATAGAAATTGCATAGGATAAAAGGGAGAGTTTGATTATTGATCAAAGTTGAGGGAGAAGTTTGATTTTTAAAGCAAAGTTGGGGGATGAAAATGATTTTCACCCTTAAAAATAAGGATGAGTTTGGAAATTTGAACCCTCTCAAAGACTAGAGAATATATTAAAAAAATTTTTAAAAAATAGAATCATAAAAAATGAAACATATTAAGTACACATGATTTTTTTTCCCGAAAAGTTAATTAACATTTTTCAATTAAAGAACGCAGTTATAAACTTATTTAATTGGTGAAATTATTTATCTGAATTATACCATTCCAAACCCAAGCTCTATTCTCTTTTTCATTATTTATAAGAATGCAGTTATAAACTTATTTAGTTGGGCATTGTATTTTTGAAAAACTTCCTATATTTTTCAAATTATCAATTTATAATAATGGGTTAGACATGCATGAAAGTCAACCTACGAGCCTTCGTCTCCTCCTCCATTCTCCTTCCCACCAACTTCCACTTCTCTTTTTCATCAATTTTTTTTAATCTATAAATAAATAAATTCACTCCTTTGCTTTCACCCACCAATCCACTAATACATAAAAGTGATCATCATATTCAACTATCTTAATCTAAGTTCCATTGTGAATTAATTGGAAAAAAAAAAGAAAAGGAAAGGATGATGCTTGTCAACTGTTCCAACTGTCACACACCCTTACAACTCCCACCGGGTGCAAAGTCCATACGCTGCGCCGTCTGCCGAGCCGTCACTCTTATCGCTGACCCTCGCAGTAGTCCATCAGCAGCAGCACCACCACGTCCTTCGGCCTACTATCCTCAAACCCCTGCTCCGCCACCACCAACAACACCAGCTTCTGCCTACAATAACCACTACTATCCTCCAGCTCCTGCCCCTGCCCCTGCCCCGTCTCCTTATAATTACCACGGTCAAAATTCCTCGTCTGGAGGCCGAAAGAGAGCTGTGATTGTCGGGATTTCGTATAAGAACACCAAGAATGAACTCAAGGGATGCATCAATGATGCCAAATGTATGAAGTTCTTGCTCACTAATCGCTTCAAGTTCCCTCAAGACTCCATTCTCATGCTTACTGGTATAACTCTCTTTCATTCCTTTGAATACAATACACTCCCTTTTCTCATCTTGACTTTGACTTGTTCTTGAGATAATTTTCAATTGTTTTCCAATGCATTGTGCCCCTTTTTCCAATGGAATTACATTTATCACTTCATGATCTCCAGCAATTAGAGGGATTCGAAAGTTTTCAGCTGCTAGTTGAATTTCAAACAGGGTTCAATAACCAATATTTTGGAGATCTATGTTGCGCAGACTCGGGTGCATGTCAGATCCTTCAAAACTAGTGCATTTTTGGAGGATCCGTCATGGGCGCGGCAACATTTTTTAAAAGTCCAAGCAACTTAGTTTGAGATCAGGGGGAAGGGATCAAGCAATTGAAAGAAAAATTAATGCATGAAAATTTACCTTTTTACTAAATTCTGCTAAATGTTGAGTTGGTTTTGTAGTATAGTAGCTAGTGTCAGACGAGACCAAATTATTGTACAAACTCAGAATATTGAGTCCAAACAAACATGTTAGTTTCTCTATTGCTATTCGGACTACTGCAATGTTTTATAAATGTCAAAACTAACTAATAGGAGTATTGTTTTAAGTATTTCTTCGTCCTTTGTTTTTCTCCTTGTACGAAACTTTTGATTTTCAGAAAAGTAAGAGCAAGTTCTCAGACCTGACTAATGGAGAAGAATTTTTCAATTCTTTATTTTCAAAAGAAAAGCTAGACCACTTTATGTGTAACCTCATATGAACTCTTTCGTATGCTCAATTATCAAATTTTGCTTTAGTTTGTTTCTCTGTGTTATCAAATCTCTTACTACTATTTTTGTAGAAAAATATTACCACTGTGCTCTTTCTAATCAAATCTTGGGTTGGCATTTGTTCAGCTTAAGTTGGTATGATAGTTAGAGATTATGTTGTTTTAGAAGATTAGTAATGTCTATATCTTAGTATTTATCATGCCTGTTGATAGCAACTGCAACTGCTGGAATCTTTTGTTCCAGTCTTGAGTTTACTTGTTGCTTAGAGTGATAATTGGTCCTGGCCTTGGGGAACTTTACAATTTTCAAATGTTTCTCCTATTTATTCCTCTGTCTCAATTTATGTAGTAACTCATGAAAAAAATTATGTAGTTACAACTAGTTTCAACAATTCAAATGTATTTCAAAAAATCGTATTTAAACAATGATGTGGCATTTTCTGTAGCAATTGAGTATCTTCTAGCTACAATTTAGTTATAGATAAGTCAAATTAACTTCTAAAACTGTACAGAGGGAATAACACGAGGAGACAGAGGGAATAACATTTAATGAAATAATTTCTTAAAAGGTAATACTCAATATGCCCTTTATTTTCTTCTTCACTTATGTGACAATCACAGCTTTCTCCAAAAGAGTGTGCTAATGTAATATGGAAGTGAGGTGTCAATGCTGATCTGTATACTTAACTACTATGCATAACTCCATCATTAATGAAAAGATAAGCTTATTACATTTTCTACTTAGGATCATGACTTCACCATCTGAAAACATTGTACCGGCTTCCCGAAAACAGTAAAACAGAAGTTATTTGGTATATAAAGAACAACCTTGAGATAGAAGTCTCCTATCTTGCCATGTTTTAAAAATCTTGAACACTTCGTGCATTCTTGTACGTGGCTGAGTGTTACCATATACTGTTGCATGTTCTTATGTTATATAATAAAGATAAACTCACTGTTAACTAGTCCAAATTCTGAAATCTCCATTCCCTGTGGAAGTATACTTTCAGACGAAGAGAGAGATCCATACAGAATTCCAACAAAACATAATATAAGAATGGCAATGTACTGGCTTGTGCAAGGCTGTCAGGCAGGGGATTCTCTGGTGTTTCACTATTCTGGTCATGGTTCACAACAAAGGAATTACACTGGAGATGAAGTTGATGGGTTCGATGAAACACTTTGCCCCCTAGATTTTGAAACACAAGGAATGATCGTTGATGATGAAATTAATGCAACACTTGTTAGGCCTCTTCCACGTGGGGCTAAGCTTCATGCTATTATAGATGCTTGTCACAGTGGTACTATGCTTGATCTACCGTTTCTTTGTAGGATGGACAGGTCTGTAGCACTACGTTCTTTTTCTGCTTAATGTTAGATTGTCTAGTAGTCATAGGTTTTAGAACTAGATATAATAGACAGAGCTCTCGGTCTAAAACCTTTCCAGAAATACTTTCATACCTATTATTTAATCTCATATTTGATGCCCTTTGGTTACAGGACTGGACGATATGTATGGGAAGATCATCGTCCTCGATCAGGAGCATGGAAAGGAACAAGTGGGGGAGAGGTCATTTCCTTCAGCGGTTGTGATGATGATCAAACCTCTGCTGACACGGATGTAAAATTCCTCCCTCTTAAATTTTGAATTCCGGATATAAGCCAATTAAATGAACCTTCTGATTGATGGCAGAGTTTGTCCAAGGTCACTTCAACTGGTGCGATGACCTTTTCCTTCATCCAAGCAATTGAACACGGACAAGGAACCACGTATGGAGGTATTCTAAATGCAATGAGATCTTCCATTCGCAGTTCTGATAATGATCTAGGGGGTGGCATTGTGACATCTCTTCTGACAATGCTGATTACGGGAGGAAGTGTTGGCATTGGAATGAGACAGGTACCTTTTGCTAAAAGAATATGTCTGTTTAATTCAAATGTTTAGATCATTGTAGAAAGTGATTTTAAGTGCCAGAACTAGACGCAAAAGAGAGTGGATTTTGGGACAGGATATGAAATAGGCTCATTTGTAACCAATTGCTAATGGTGCATAGAATCACATGACTGATAGCTTTTATCCAAAAAAATTTCTTCTCACGTTAAGTTGTCATATTTTTCAATGAAAAAGAACACAATTTTCCTTCTTCGTCAGTATCAGTTCCAATCATAGACATTGAAACATAAGTGTCTATATATATGGAATCAATATTTTGATGTCAAAATTGTTGTTTTCATCTTTGTTGCAGGAGCCACAGTTGACAGCAACTGAGCCATTTGATGTGTACACCAAGCCTTTTTCATTATAGCGTCTTATCAAGCAACACTACCAACTTACGGTTTTCAACTTTTCATATAGCTTTGGGTGTTGAGTTCCTGTACAGTTACTAAGAAGGCACTTGTAGAGTATTAAGATTCTTAAGTTCTTCAATTTCATACAAATTAATCATTCATGTAAACTGTGATCGTTTTAATAGGAATTACATCGGAATTGCTGGAGTATATATCCATATTTGTGCTTCTCCATTTCACGTTCTTCTTTCCTATTCCTTCTCACCCTCGGGAAATCAATAAACCATTCAATAAAAGCATAAGATTAACTTCAGGTAATTTAAAAGCGGAACATATTTAAAACAAATCTAAAAAGTAAATAAACTATGTAAGACATGGAAAATACGTAGAATTGCTCCTATTGATCAGTATTCCGTTTCTTTATAAACTCATCTGTGTTCTGATCATTTGTGATTCTTGCATTGCCTCTGTACCTTAAATTTAGGAGTGACAAAACTAACCCAAACCCATATAACCCACCCAACCCGCCCAAGGTTTGATGGGTTTGGGCTAAGAGTGGTTTTGAAGATGGGCTGATTTGGGCTAGCCATCCTAGGATGCCATATCCTGAAACACCTACCAACAGAAAGAAATTATGATCAACCTTGTTAGACTATTGTCTATCATTAGTTACCCTCTTGCATTTGGATGGTCCGATTGTGTTCTGAAATAGAATTAAGAGTCATTTCGTTTCATTCCGGCGGTTACTATTATATTGTTACAACTAAATGATACGTCCCCTCCACACAAAGCACCTCCTCGGATATGACTTGCTGGCATTATTTAAATTTTCGCTGCCCGATACAAAATATACTACGCACTGTTTTATTACTGTAATTAATAATAATGCAATTTGAATGAATGGCAAATAGGAAAGGTACAATTAGCTCGCCGGCTGGAAAGGGAAACTCCTTAGCCCTGCAGGTAGGGTAACCCTCATTAGATCTGTCCTAAAATCCTTACCTAATCACGTCATGCACATACTTAAGATACCAAGCTATGTTGTCAAGGGCATGGAGAGGCATGAGCGTAATTTCCTTTGGGGTACTACCCAGGAGAAAAGGAAACTCCATCTGGTGAAATGGTCTACCGTCACTACTACTAAAGAATTGGGGGGGCTAGGTATCCGAGATCTTACTTCCAAAAACCAAGCGCTGCTAGCATCCACTGCATGGCGGCTGTTTCACTCCCAAAACACCTTGTGTGGGCTGCCGTTCTACGTAATAAATATATGGGATTAAATCTGTCGCACAATAATACCTGCCGAGTCTGGAAAACGTTGTGCTTAGGTTGGTCCTACTGCCAGCTTGGACTTCAGTGGAGGCCTGCCAATGGCCACCATATTAAGTTTTGGACTGAACCTTGGGTGGGTCCATGTCAAACGACTTTGCGTTCCTTAATTCAGGGTCCCCTCCCCTATTTAGAGCAGTATAAAATGATTCGCGACTATAGATCGGGTAACTCCTGGGACTTTTCCTCTCTTCCTTTTATTCTACCCGATTTAGCTATGAACCTCATAAAAGCAATCCATTTACCCACATATACGCTCACATTTGATCGTATCACTTGGGGTCTTACTCATAACGGAGCCTTCACTGTTCGTTCCTCTTTCAAAGCCATTTGTAATAGGAATGAAAGTGTAGCCATTCCTAAATTTGGATGGATCTGGAAATTAGATTTGCCTCCAAAACTAAAGCACTTTCTATGGCTTATCTACCATAACCGTCTACCGACCTCCTCCTATCTCCACCACATCTCTAGTGCGCCTTCGGCAGGTTGCAAAACATGTGACTTGGGTATTGAAGAATCAATACACCACGTGTTTATCACTTGCTCCAAAGTAATAGGGTTTTGGGAAAATCTTGGTCTTCAAGACTTTAACAGGCTCACCTTATCAGACCCGAACACCCTCTCTTGGCTTCGAGACCTCGTGCTTTCTAGCACTGTTAACATCCATGCACGAAACATACTGTTATGAACTTTGATAATGAGTTGGGCCTAGAATCAGCTGAAGACATTCTTGGGCCTGCGACCATGCTAAGGAGGAGTAAACGGACCAAAAAACCCAACACGAGATTGGCGGATTTTGTCTAGAAGGATCCAACACGTGAATAGCCTAGAAGGGAATCAAATTGTTACATATAGCAGAGAATATGCTAGAAATCATTAACCAGATAGTTACCAGTATTTGTCTTACTCTCTCTTCTCCTACATCCCAAGTTTCCTCATCTCTCTTCTCTATTTCATAAGTTTTTCTTATTCTTTATTGCTATAGCAACTTAGCTTGTAATAGTGTTTGAATATTCAATCAAGGAATCCATTCCATCCTTTATCTTATTTAACTGTTACATTGGTGCTCTCGTTCGACGAACTCCCCATGGGTGATTCACGGCTCAAATCTGTTGAATCTGTTGTTTCCCAAGAGGATTTTTCTGATCTCTCTATCAAAATTGCAAATCTCTGCTCTGCGTTTGATAATCAACAGAAATTGTTGCAGGATTTCATTACTAATGCATCTGTGCATTCGGTCACAGTAAAACCAGTCCGTTCGCGCCCCACGGAGGGGTGTTTGACAAAAGGAGTTGCTCCTGCTATGGCAAAGACTATGCGCCATAAACCGACAGCAGTTGAGCTTCCTCTCTTCAGTAGTAAAAACCCCGAAGCATGGGTGTTTCAAGAGGAAAGGTATTTTGAATTTTATGCAATTTCCCCACCACATCAGCTTCCACTAGCTTCGTTTTATCTCGATGGCGAGGTTCTCGAATGGTATCGGTGGCTTTTTCGCAATAAGCAGCCAGTTGATTGGGCTTATTTTGCTGAGAAACTCTGTCAGCGGTTTTGTAAACTAACTTTAGAGGGACCTAAAGGTCATTTGACGAAGCTCCGACAACACTCCACAGTGGCTGAGTATCAATCTCGTTTTGAGGCTATTGCAAATGAGATTGAGGACATCGCTGAGTCATGGTTAGTCCAAATCTTCGTATCGGGCCTCCGCTTGGATATTAAGACTGTCGTCCTTGTCCATAAGCCTAGTACCTTCGCTGATGCCACTAATTTAGCCTATTTGCATGTACAAAGACTTGAGTTGGAAAAAGGGCCTACCCGACCCGCCTTCTCTAGGTCACAACCCCCCTTTTTACCTACGCCCAATACAGTGCACCAAAGTTCTTCTTTTTTGCCTAAAATTCCTCTCAAACGCCTATCACCTTCAGATCTGCAACTTCGGCGAGAAAAGGGGCTTTACTATAACTGTGATGAGAAATTTATCCCTGGCCACACGTGTAAGGTCCTTCTGCAGCTTCTACTGCTCGAGGATTTGCCTACGTCAATTGACCTGCTTGATACCTTTTCTGATGACGTCCTCGCTGAGGAGCTTCAGTGCTTGGAGGTCCAGCAACATTCTGCAATTTCCTATCATGCACTAGCAGGAAGACACTCGCCTACGTCTCTCTATTTTACTGGCTATTTGCGGGGTTCCCCAATACAAGTAATGGTGGATAATAGCAGTACCCATAATTTTATGCAAAGTCGTATGGCCAATTTTCTTAATTTGGCCATTACTCCTACTCTGGCCTTTTTCATAGTAGTTGGAAGTGGGCAACAATTAAGGTGTGATGGTGTTGTTCCAGGTATTATGGTCACAGTTCAGGGCTATGATTTAACGATGGACTTGTGTGTTCTTTAAATGCATGGGTTTGATGTTGTATTTGGAATTAGTTGGTTGTTGACCCTGGGTCAGGTGTTAACGAACTATGCAACTCGGGTCATGGAATTCACCTTGCAAGACACACATATTCGATTGGTCGGAGATACTCTAATTGACCCCCAACCGATTCAATTGCAGACTCTTCGTCATTTATCTGATACTGCTGCTATCTCTTCATACTTTTGCTTGAGGTTGGTTGATACTAGCCCTCCCCAACTGCAGGATGAACTCCTAATTTGTCAATCTTGCTCAAGGACTACTCGGATATCTTTCAGCAACTACAAGGGTTAACCCCTGTTCGACCTCAAGACCACTCTATTCATTTGTCTCCAGGGTCTGGTACAATCAATGTACGTCCTTATCGGTATCCCTATTTTCAGCAAGTTATGGAATAATTGGTGGCAGAGATGTTGGCTAGCAGGGTTATACGTCCTAGTACCAGTCCTTTTTCGTCTCCTATGTTGCTAGTCCGAAAGAAGGATGGTAGTTGGCAATTTTGCGTTGATTATCGAGCCCTTAATGCCACTACTGTGCGTGATCGATTCCCAATTTCCACTGTTGATGAATTACATGAATCCCAATACTTCTCTAAGTTGGATTTGCTGTCCGGATATCACCAGATTCGTGTACGCCCCGAGGACATCCCAAAGATGGCTTTTCGCACTCATGAAGGTCACTATGAGTTTTTGGTCATGCCTTTTGGTTTGTCTAATGCTCCATCCACCTTCCAGGCAACCATGAATGCTATATTTAGGCCATATCTTAGGTGTTTTGTACTTGTTTTCTTTGACGACATATTGGTTTACAGCCCAACTTGGGCCTTTCATTTAGAGCATTTAGCGTTGGTTCTTCAACTGCTACGTGATAACCACCTGGTTGCCAAGCGGCCTAAGTGTTCTTTCGGGCAGCAGCAGATCGATTATTTGGGTCACATGATATCTGACTCTGGATTAGCCGTTGATCCATCCAAAATTGATGCCATTCAATGGTGGCCTATTCCACACAATGTCAAAACTGTTCGGAGTTTCTTAGGTCTTGCGGGGTACTGTCGTCAATTTATTCTGCATTATGCAACCATAACTAGTCCACTGATTGATTTACTCCGTAAAGAGCCTTTTGTATGGACAGATTTGGCCCAACAGGCCTTTGATATACTGAAGCGCCTCCTCAGTAGCACTTTTGTGTTGGCATTGCCAAATTTTGCTCAAGATTTTACATTGGAGACTGATGCATCTGGTGTAGGAATTGGAGCTGTGTTATCTCAAGGTGGTCACCCAATTGCCTATTATATTCAAAAATTAAGTCCCCGTATGCAGAAGAGCCCCACTTATCACCGCGAAATGTTCGTTATTACTGAGTCTGTTGCAAAGTGGAGACAATATTTGTTGGGTCATCGTTTCACAATTATTAGTGACCAGCAGTCCCTTAAGAGCCTCACAGAGCGGATTATTCAAACTCCCGAGCAACAAAAGTGGTTGGGTAAGCTTGTTGGCTATGACTTTAAGATTATTTATAGGCACGGGAAGCAGAATCAGGCCACTGACACCTTGTCACGACCCCCGAATGTCTTCTTTAATGCCATTACTGTTCGTACATATGCTTGGGTTGATGAACTACGTGCAGCTAGTAAAACTCACCAGGAGTTATTGGAGGTACAACAGGTCATACAAAATAACCTTGAGAAGTTCAATGATTTTATCTTCCAAGAAGGGCTCTTATTTTTAGGGGGCATTTGGTTATTCCTAGTGATTCTTTTATACGTAATCAATTGTTTGAAGGATTTCATTCTTCACCATTAGGGGGACACGCTGGGGTTGCTCGCACCTTTCATAGAGTGTCTTCTAATTTTTATTGGAAGAATATGAGCAAGGACGTCAAGAACTTTGTGACTATCTGCCATACTTACAAAAAGATGAAGGATATCCACCATGCTGCAGCAGGCCTCTTGCAACCTTTGCCTATTCCCGAGATGGTCTTTGAGGAGATTGCGATGGATTTCAGCACTTGCTTTCCTAGCTCAAAAGGTATGACTACAATCATGACGGTTATTGATCGGTTGTCAAAGTATGTGTATTTTATTCCATTATCGACTTCTTTATCTGCTCAATCTGTCACGGTGGCCTTTATTTCTAATGTTATTAAACTTCATGGTCCTTTAAGAGTCATCGTTACTGATAGGTAGAGCTGTTAAAATGGGCTGGCCCAACCCAACCCAACCCAACCCTAGCGGGCTAGAGAGTTAAATGGGCTAGGACGGGCTAGC
This sequence comes from Capsicum rhomboideum, assembly GCA_031232105.1. Lineage (NCBI taxonomy): Eukaryota > Viridiplantae > Streptophyta > Magnoliopsida > Solanales > Solanaceae > Capsicum > Capsicum rhomboideum. The sequence goes on from CP124716.1 coordinate 40,339,075, forward strand.
CCTTTTAACTAAAGGGCCGTTAAAATAACAGCCCAACCCAGCCCTAAGAGGGCCACGGGTTGGCCCTTCAAAAGAATAAAAGTAACCCGAACCATGATAAATGAAAACATGTAAACTATTTGAGCTTATCCCATGTTCTAATAACCGTAATTTCACTAACAGATTCAGGAAGTTAACAAGTAAATTGACTAGAGACATCAATTCAAAGCCAACAATATAAACATTTTGATGACTTAAGAATTAAATGGATCAAAAAGAAAATCATGAGGATTTTAAAGTCTGAACAGACAACATAAGCCTGTTAATCAAAGTCCTTTTATTTCCAAAAAAATGATAACCACCAAAAAATGAACAAAATCTAAATCCAAAAACTTACAAATTTTAGCTGGACTAAAGTCTTGCCTAGTTACAAAATAAATCTAAATTGTTAAATATTACATAACCAATCAATTAAAGCTTAACAACTCCACTTCCACTTGCACTTGGAACGTATTCTGAACCATTAATCACATTTGAATCAACATATGATATAGTATCCTTAAGAAGTTCATCTTCATCTACAATTCACATCATACAAAATATTAGTTAGATAACCATTAACAAATACTTTAAGAAAAATAGAACTATTACCTGTATTAGATTGGGTAAATCCATGCTACCAATTTCTTGTAGTAACAAGAGTTTGGACATTTTCATGATGGATACAACTTCTATACTTGGTAACAACGACCACCAATACTAAATGTTGATTCCGATGCTACTGAAGTAATTGGAATACTAAGTACATCGCGTGCCATCACTGAAAGATCAGGATATTTTTTTTCATTTTCCTTCCAATATCTGATAACATCCATCTCGTGAAAGGACTCATAATCAAGCTTCGGTTCCTCCAAATAAAGGGTCAATTCTGATTTTCCAGCATTGCAAACAAATGTACCCTCAAACATTTTAAACTCCTATTAATTTGAAACATGAAATATAATAACAATAAGATTAGCAAGACCTGGAAGTGTTAAGTCTATTCATGTAAAAAAACAAACTATAAACAGAACTGTAATGTAAAGCTATTTCCACTTTTGATCATATCATAATGTAAAGCTATCATAATGTAAAGATATATCCAAGATATCTCCACTTTTGATCATATCAGAAATTCAAAAAAAACACAGAAGGGGATTCTAATATCCAATTTATTGCAAACCCTTTGGTCAATAACAACATAACCACAAATCTGAAAAAGGGAAGCAGGAGGGAGAATAGATGAAAGAAAGCAAATTGATACTTACAGCAAACAAAGTGGACTTCTTTTGTTTGGATTAACTTCCTTCTTCAGTTGATTTACACTGAATAGTAGTAGTTGTCCCAATTTGATTATTTTCATATTGTTCATAGAGCTTATGTAATTTTTTCTCAATAACTGCAACTTTCTCTTGTGCCGTAGAAGCATCCACCTTTGAGAAGCAAAATTCTAGAAGTTGCGTCTTGAAGCGAGGATCAAGAATTGCTCCAAATGAGAGTACTACACTATATCTATTCCAGTATTTCTGAAACTTTTTGAACATTCCTGCAGCCATTTCCTTAATAACTTTATCGGAACTACTTGAATTCTCCTTCAGCAAGCATTCAATTTTCCAAACTTGCATAAAATACAAGTTGGAAGTTGGATAACTTGAACCAGAAATCAAGTTAGTTATTTCATAAAAAGGTTCCAAGAATTCCAATATTTTTTCTGCCCTTCTCCAATGATCAAATGTAGGACAAAGAGAGTAATTTCTATCAATCAACTGTAGACTAGAAAAAGCTTTTTCATATTGTAGTGCACTCTCAAGCATCAAGTACATTGAGTTCCATCTAGTTGCCACATCCAAACGTAAACCCAAATTTGTAGTAATTCCCACTTGCTTAACTTATTGCTCAAATTTTCTCATTCTACCATCAGATCCTTTTACATACTTCACACTTTCTCTAATTCTAAACAAGGCCTCAGTAGCTGCTTTTAAACCTTCTTGGACAATCAAATTCAGAATATGTGCAGAACAACGTACATGAAAGAATTCACCATCACATAATAAACTCTTTTGCAAACCAAGATACCCTTTTAAAATAGTTTGGAGACTATTATTATTAGTAGCATTATCCAAAGTGATAGAGAATACCTTCTTATCAATACCCCAATCCTTCAAACAATCATATATGGTTGCAGCCAATTCAACTCCAGTATGAGGAGGAATCATACGACAAAAGTTTAAAATTTTAGTAATTAACTTCTAATTATCATCAACATATTGAGCAGTTAAACAAAGATAGCCCTCAGAAGTACCTGCTGTCCAGCAATCAAAAGTTAAGCAAACTCGATTAGGAATCTTAACCAAGACTTGTCTTAACTTTTCTTTCTCTTTGAAATACACTTTTTGAACATCCACAACAGAAGTGTTCCTCGATGGCATTATTACTTCTGAATTTACATAATCTGCCCAAGATCTAACTTTACTATATTCAACAAAAGAATACGACAAATCATGCTTAATAATAGCTTCAACAAGCTTTTCACGGGAAATCAATTGATCTATTTTTCTCGTCTGTACGTTACCTTGCCGATCCATATACATCTGACCCAAATCATGGTATTTTATCATTTTACATTTAAGTATATGTCGTTTTAAATGCGATGTTCCATAGTTCTTACCATTAGGTCCCGAAGTAGAACCAACCTTATATGGTTCCTTACAACCTCTGCATATTGCCCTTTCTACTCCATCTTTACCTCTATCAATCTTTTTGATATATGTCCAAACAGACGATTTTAGCTGCCTCATTTTCTTTTGTGCAGGTTCTTCAGGTTCATTCACCTTTACAGTATTCTCGTGTGCACTATGTTCATCATCATTCTCCATTGATTTCCCTGTAATAAGATAAGCATGTCAAAAGATAGTTCCAGACTTCAAAATGAACACTTTCTTATAGAGAAGACACTAATTAGAGGCAACCCATTAGAACTAATATACACATGTAGTTTTGTGTATTAAAAATCAATCATATTTAACAACCAAAAATCAACCAGCACAACAAAGGAATCTTTTGCACAAATCACTAGAAGCCCGTGTTTTATATGTTTTAGTGTGAAACCTCATTCAATATTTTCATCTTTCCAGATCGGTTCTGCTGCCTCTTCTTCTTCATATATTTCCTCCCCATCAAGCTCACAAACTCATCTCATCTTACACAGGAATAAACACCACAAGCTATTGCACCGACTCTTTAAGATAGGAGAAAACTATAATAACCACCCCTCCAATACAAGGAGGAAACTACAGACGCTCCAAAACAACACTTGAACAAAGTATATGATTTTAACACCTGTATTGCTTTTGTATTAAAGACAATCTTAAAATCATACATGTAAATTAATGTCTTACCTGTATCCAGTTGAGGAGATTTGGACGAACTCAGATTTGTATTGTTATTTGTCAAGCAAAAGCTGCGCAAGTCACTAAAAAGGATAAAATGTTTGAGAGAAAATGTTGAAAAAACCCTAAGAGGCTAAGAGAAAAGCTACAGAGTACAGACTTAAAGGCTTAAAAGGATAAAATGTTTTTTAAAGGTTGGGTTGGGCCTTGGGTATTTGGCTTTTTCATTTGTTTTTAAATTATCAGCCCACGGGCTGGCCTCTGAGGCCGACGGGCTAGGCCTCTGAGGCCGATGGGCCAGGTGGGGCTGGGCTTATAAGCCTCGTTTTTAAAAGGGCTGAAAAAATGTAACCCAACCCCACTAAATTAAAGGGTTGGATTGGGCCGGCCTTACGGGCTAAGCCCATTTTGACAGCTCTACTGATAGGGATTTGAGGTTCTTTCAATCCTTTTGGAAGGAGATCCATAAGTTGCAAGGCACTACCCTTGCTATGAGTACAACTTATCACCCACAAACAAACGGACAGTCGGAGGCTTTGAACAAGTGTATTGAGCAGTACTTGTGTTGTTTTATTTCTAATAATCCTCACGAATGGGTTCCATTGATAACTTGGGCAGAATTTTGGTATAACACGGCTCTACAAACTTTAACTGGGCTAACTCCTTTTCAGGTTTTATATGGACGCGAACCTGCTACCATTGCCAGGTATATATTGTGTAGTTCTGCTGATGACTTGGTGCAGAAATATATGCTCAAACGTGATTAAGTCTTAGTTGTCCTTAAACAGAATTTGACAAAAGCTCAACACCGTATGAAGTCACTGGCGGACACGGGCAGAACTGATGTTCAATTGCAAGTCGGAGATTGGGCATATGTTAAGTTGAAACCATATAGACAACATTCCTTGAGGATACAGAAACACCACAAGTTGGGACGCCGATACTTTGGGCCATTTCGCGTGATCAAGCAAATTGGAACAGTGGCATACAAGTTAGAGTTGCCTCCTACTTCACGCATTCATCCAGTGTTCCATGTTGCTCGGTTAAAATGTTGTGAGGGTCGTCCAGATGAACAAGTGACTCCTATTTTTGATTGTGCTATTGATGAACAACCCAATTGAACCTTGAAGACAAGGTTCTCAATTCAGGCAGGGGTAATGTTATGAACTTTGACAATGAGTTGGGCCTAGAATCAACTGAAGACATTCTTGGGCCTGAGACCATGCTAAAGAGGAGTAAACAGACCAAAAACTCCAACACGAGATTGGCGAATTTTGTCTAGAAGGACCCAACACGTGAATAGCCTAGAAGGGAATCAAATTGTTACATATAGAAGAGAATATGTTAGAAATCATTAGCCAGATATTTATCAGTATTTGTCTTACCCTCTCCTCCTTCGTCCCAAATTTCCTCATCTCTCTTCTCTATTTCATAAGTCTTTCTTATTCTCTATTGCTATAGCATCTTAGCTTGTATTAGTGTTTGAATATTCAATCAAGGAATCCATTCCAGCCTTTATCTTATTTAACTGTTACACATACCTCCTAGAATCCTCATTCCTTTTTCCCTCTGGTCCATCTGGATACAGCGCAACAAGCTCCTTTTTGAAAATAAACCTTTCACCCTATCACCCCTCTATGTTATCAATTTGGCCTCTGAATTCTGGTACCTAGCAGGAAAGCAGAAACTGACCCCTGCGTCTGTCCCCTTATATATGAAATGGAATGCTCCTAAACCCCCCAATCGTTTTCTACTCAACACGGATGATATGTTTAGTAAACAGGTGAATGTTGGAGGGGTGGGTGGAATCTTTAGAGATGATAAAGGGGATTGGATTTTAGGCTTTTCTGAAAAAGTTTGCCATAGCACAACCCTGGATACTGAAATTCATGCTTTGTTTAAAGGGCTACAATTAGTAGTTGAACATAATCTCTACCCATTAGTGGTTAATGTCGACTCCCAGCAGTTGACGACCTCACTGCTTCCTAATAGCAATACTGACTCTGTTATGCTATGTGATTGCAGGTGCCTTCTCTGGCTTCTGGGTGATCCATCGATTGTTCATGTCTACAGAGAGCAGAATGCACTAGCTGATAGGCTGGCTAAGATGTCCACAACTGCTACGACTACATCTACTGCTGCTACACCACTGTTTTGGAACCTCCAACATCCTTATATGGAATTTTGAATGCTGATAAACAAGGAAAGTTTGCTATCAGGCGGGTGCGTCCGCATCGGTCTACTTTTGCTATGTATAATACTACTACTAACGATGGGCTAGTTTCCATGGGAGACAGTAGAAGTTTGTATGTAAATAATGTGGCAGAAACTACTGTGGCTAGGCCACACCCTAACTCTCTGTAGCTTTAAATATTCTGATGCAATATAACTATCCCTATCTACCCAAAAAAAAAAAGTTAGTACTCTCTCCATTCGAATTTACTTATCATTATTTTTCTAATTTAATTTTTACATTGTAAAAGAAAAACCACATAACCTGTGGTTGTCCATGTGGCTATACATACGGCCTTCAATTTGCCACGTTGGACACACATACAAGATGATTGAGAAATCCAAAACTAAACCGCTTTAGGTCTCATGAACCGGATGCTAATTTCCAAACCGACCGGCTCCTTCAAGCACTCCAGATAAAATCACCACCATATCCTCTCTAAAGTCTGCAATAGTAAAGAGCATAGTCGTGAATCTCTCTCTCTACCATGGCTACTTCAACTCATCTTTATTTTTCTACACCAATTTCAGTTTCTTCTCTCCCTTCACGAAAAGCTATATTTGTTACTCCGAATGTCCAGACCACTCAATCTCGAATTTGCACGAGAATATATTGCAACGTAAACCCATTGGGTGATTTTGGAGCGAGAGATCCATTTCCAGCTGAAATAGAGAGTCAATTCGGTGAAAAGGTTCTGGGTTTTTCTAGCACAGAGCACAAAATTCTTATCCCACCTGCCTCTGCTCTATCCCTTGCTCAACAGGAATGCACTCCCATCTCTCCCAATCAGTCTCCCTTGTCTGAGTTTGAAGCTAAACAGCTCCTATTCAAGGTCAGCTATACCAATATTACACCTTTCGTTTTAGTTTAAGTGTCTTAGTTTAATTGGACATGGAGTTTAGAAAAACAAAAGAGAAAGCCCTTTTAATCTTATGGTATTAAATTAAAATTGTTTGTAATGTAATCCATCCATTCACTTTTACATGTCACGTTTCACTTTTCAAGAGTCAAACTGCATCAACTTTGATCAAATATTTTAAGATGTGTTTTTGATCATCATATTAATATGACAAGGATTGCACCTTATAACACTTTTCGTATAGTTTTTAACAACTAAATTTTAAATTTAAACAACAAATTAATCTACTTCAATTAGCTTTGGAGTTTAGTCTAATTGACTTTCGTAAAGCAAAATATGATAATTAAAAATGAACGGAGGGAGTATACCCTTTCTTTGTGGTCTGAAACAAACAATGTAAGTAGAATATTGGAATTAGAGAGTTAGTATCAAATATGGAAAAAAGTGTCCTTTTTATAAACAGAATAAAACGGAAGGTAAGACAATTAAAATTGAAACGGGGAAGTACTACTTCTCCCATTTCACTTTATATGATATTATTGTTTGACTAAGCACAATACTTAGGTTTTCATATGTAGGCCAATTGGCCAAACCCTATCAATAATATGTTTTTAGTATGTTTTTATTTGTCATCCGAATTATCGTCTTTATGATTTGCAAACTATTAGCTTCCGCATGACGCCCCATCAATTTCGAACCCAACATGTATTACGTTAGTGATAATGGAAAAAAGAAATTTAAGGCTGCGGTTGGAAAATTAATTTGACAACAAAACATCTTTCAAATATGAATGCTTAATCCACTTGAATTTTTGAAAGTTGTGAAATTATGAAAGTAATTATGGAAAGCATTTTGAAAAGTAAGAATAGAAAATGTCATATAAGTTGAACCGGGTGAATTTTTTTAATTGAAGTACTTCTTCAGTGGAATATTTCTTGCTTACTCTTCGGAGATTTCACAAGGTTATACTCTCGTCAACAATCGTTGACTTATCAATTGAGAGAAGAGAATGTAGCCTAGCATATCTCTTCTTGTTTCATAGCCAGGATTTTGGAGGGGTGGCGATTTATATGATTCACGAGAAGAATTTCTAAATTGTGAATCATTTGGCCAGGGGCCAGGGCTAGGGTATGGTTTCCCTGGAAATTCTAGAAATTAGAAAAGTTCTTCAATGTGAGAAGCTAGAGCCCAAGGTCTGTCATTTTACTTCTAACAGAATACCCTTTGATGGAACTACATTGGGCGGGTGGAAATTCAGAAGGTAATAACAGATCAATGGCTTTTGGTGGTTTGGCTTAGACAATTACTGTAATGTTGGCTTCATGTAAACCTCGTTGTACTGGCGAGAACTGTGGCGTAATAAGTAAAACATAAGATCTTTATTAGGTTGAATCGGATAACATAGCACACACTGTGTTGTAGTTAAATGAAAAGCATGCAAGTTATAACATGCAATTTGTTTTTCAGTTTCTTCTCTCATACATATTGCTGTAGGTTGTTGGCTGGAAACTAGCAAATGACAATGGGGTGCTTAAACTACAATGTATATGGAAATTAAGAGACTTCGAATGTGGGGTTGAACTGATCAATAGAATAGGCAAAGTGGTGGAAGGCACAGGGCACCTCCCCACTCTTCATCAATTAGATCAATCTAATCAAGTTCATGCTGAGCTGTGGACTCCTTCCATTGGTGAGTACACTTTCTCAGTCGTTCCTCTCCTCCCACCCCCTTCTTTAGTCATCATCTCTAGCATTGTTTACAAATTCATCTGTAGGGTGTTCTAAGTGATAATCGGACGGACTTACAGCAAGAAATGGTAAAGTACTTAACAAATTAGGTTTCTTACCGAACTTGCTCCATCTAGGCATGCAAATCACAAGTTTCCTTGTGAAACATATATAGCCTTATTTTTCGATGCAAGTGTGTTTCCCTTTAATTAAAGTCTGTTTCGATTGAAAGCTTAGAATAGGCAGTTCACTGGGACTGATGTTGTTGTTTTTAAAAATCTCTAGTTGTTCATAAATCATTTACCTTCACATGAATTTTGAAATGATACTTTTCCAACTAGCAAGTATTTTGAAAATTCGCTTAATCTGAATGATTTATGTCTATAATCAAACCTACTCTGCTTCATAGCTTTATCACATACCAATACAGTGTGGTTTTGATAAGCTTTTTGCAAAATAATGATATCTTCCTGGAAATATGTAACATCTTATTCCCCTGCATAGTTAATGAATGCCGTCTCTTTTACTTGTGTTGAACTTCTTTAATGATCATAGTGGTACACTCTAATTGCAGGAGGTTTGAGCATGAATGATTTCATTGTAGCTGCTAAAATAGATCAGGTAAAGACATCAGACCTCGTACCAAGAAAAAGAGTCTGGGCATGATCAGATAGCTGTGCAAATCGCACCAAATACAGTTTCCAGAATTGCAGTCGCTTATTTTTTAGTGATAAAAACCTTGTCTAAGCAATGGCAAGGGATTTTTTATTGCATTGATGTTGTGTATTAACTTTATAATTCATTCTAAACAATAAACTTAGTCAATAGACAATGGTTCGCCGTAATCTAGTTCTCTGAACAATGAAATCCAAATCCAAAAGCATAATAGCAATCCTCTAAGCATATGATGAAGGTCATATCTTTAAAGTTTTTTGGTATTTTTACAATGTATATTACTTCCTATTTTCTAAATGAACTGTTCTACTTTGGATTTTATTAGGTAGTTTCCAAAATTGTGATTACACAGTAAAAGTTTATTCATCTTCATTCAATTATGTAAAAGGTAACTAATTCAAATAATGTGTACATTTTTCAATAAGTCACCAATATATTAATAAGTCAATATATTTTGAACTTCTACTCAAAAATAACCAAGTAAAAGAGAAAATAAAGATAATCCAGCATAACTCTGAACCAATGTATACTAATAGAATCTTCAAACCTCCAATACATAGTAGTAGCAAAATAAGTACACTATTACATACCTAAAATGTGAGGATAAAAAAATACGAGCACTCTGTTTTTCTCTTTATATACTAATAATTTCTCACTCAAGAAAATGGGGCATCAAGGAAGAACGACTTCATGTGTAGTGCACTTGGGAGTTTGACAAACAGGGCAAACATTCACAGTAGCAGCGCATGATGCACAGACGCAAAGATGTCGACACGGAGATATAATCGCAGCCGCCTCTGCCTTGAAGCATGCTCTGCAAGGGGCCGCCAGAGGATCCACCCTATTGGGATCAAAGTAAGAGGACTCGGCGGACTCCTGTTGTTGTGCTGCCCCCGACTGAGCAGCCGCATAAAGACGAGCTTCCTGTGCTGCAGACCTCATTTCAAGATTCCTAACTCTTGTTTGCAAGTGTCGACCCTGGTAAGTTAACTGGCGTATCGTCTGCTCCAATTCCACTATTTTCATCTTCGCCTGCCTCAACTCTTCCTCTTTCTCTATCAATTTCTTCTCTGCCTCCTGGTTCACAGCGCTTATAAGACTATTGTAGTACCGCCTATAAACATCGAACAGCATGTTTCTCACTTCACCACTCTGCAATTATTAAACATGTTGACCAAAATTAAAAGACAGGACAAGACGACAATTGAAGAAATGAATGATTGAATGAACAGGCCGCTTACGTACGTGGGATTTTGTAATCTGATCAATGTGGTCATACATGCGTCTGAGAGGACCAGGAACACAATCATCTTCTTCAGTTAATAAGGCAGTGTAGGAAGTGAAGGGCCTCGTCAAAAATTTGTCCAGATTATCGGGTTGATCAGTGGGTCGCTGCTGCTGTTGGCTGCTGAAGTTGAATGAGAGCGGAGACTGACGTAATTGCTGGAGGTGAGGCTGAGGATGGAGGGGGAAAAAGTTCATGGGCATCGTTCGTCGCTGCCGCTGAGACACTGCTGTAGAAGAAGGTTCCTCCACTACTACTTCTTTCATCTTCCTCTTATTCTTTGCATCAACAGGAACCGCTGCACCAAATTCAACAAAATGTCATTTTATGTATATACGTGTTGAATTAATTAAGCAGAAAGTAAGAAGAATTTAGAACGAACATCCACGTTTGCGAGGCATTCTTGCAGTTTAATTATCTGACTCTGATAATTATTCTGCAAAGTAATGAAAAGAAGAAGACGGCAAAGAAGAAGAAAGTAGTTAGTATTGCAGTGAAACGGAGAGGAAGAGTAGCAGTAGTGAGGAGAAAGAGCCATGGGAGGGAAATTGAGTTTTAAAGAGAAGGAAACGATGGCAAACTTTCGCCAACAGAAACGATGCTTCAGAATTCACAATGGAAAGACGTTAGCGAGTAAAAGCGCCCAAAAAATTCTTTTTTAAAAAATATTTTTTAAACCCCCAAAAATTCTACTTAATAGTTAATTTTATGATTTTATTTTCAGTTAAAATAATATTGAGAAGTATTTTTTTTTAAAAAAAGTACAAAATTTATATTAAGAAAAACTTATCTATTTTTTTTATAATAACATTCCATATTTTCATATTAATAAATATAATTTTTACAATAACATCCAAGATGATGTATTGCAAATAAATGGCTAACATCATATTAACTAGAATTAATCCTTACTTTTATAAATAGTAATATTATTATGTGAAGCAAGCCAAATCAAGTAGTACGCAATAATTAAAAAAAAAAAGAGAAAACTTTAAATTATTGTTGTATTATTATTGTGTACATATGGAAGATCGTTTATTAAAATTTGCTTTAAGCCATTAACCCCTTGACCCAAAATAGCTCATGACTAGGGCTAGCAATTTCAGCCCATATTAAAGAAATCAGTTCATTTAATCTATATATAATAAGTTGGATCACTCATATTTTAAGTGGATAAATATGGGCTTAGCTTATTTTAAAAGCTCATAAACTAAATGGGTAAAATATGGATCCATATGGAGACCCAATTACAGACTGTCGAATAGAGAACCTCGGTCAGTTCACAACTCAGAATAGAGAAGCTCGGTCTTTCTTCTAAGCTCTACTCAAAAATCAGAATCCATTATCAAATCCTCTTTGTCTAAAGCCTATAAGCCCTACTCAAAAATCAAAATTCATTCCTCTATGATGGTGTGATTTTGTAAATCTTTGAGAGAAAAAAACTACAAGCTCAACACTTTCTTCAAATATATTATTTAATTGAAGGTATCTTTTTCTTTTCCTCACTATTTTTTTTTCTTTTAGTTTGCTCAGAAGTTCAAAAAAAAAAAATTTAAAAGAAGAAAACTCAACAGATGGGTATCAAAAAATATCCATATAAAACCCCTAATTTGTACCATTTTTTTCATTATATTTCTTTAACAGAAATTTCTATGTAGAATAATGAGGAATCTTGTGATTAGTTCGTTTGTCCCTAGAAAACGAGCTAGAAGAAGCCTTCAATAGTTTGTATACTTTTAAGAGATTGCCTCACATGGTGCTTCTAGAGCATCTATTATCCAACGATTTGTCATTTTACTTTGCTCACCTTATTTTTTTTCTAATAAATCACTAAATACATGTGATCCAACAAAAGTTTTAGTAACTAATTTAGCAGAGTTAAAAGGTGCTAACATGTAAATGAAGAATGTGAAAAATATTAATTTCTACATGATTTCTGACTCTGTTCTTTCAAAATTCAGACGTATTTGAGTAGACAGAGTAGCCAAGAATATATCTCTGCTTATGCTACATGATTTCTTTCAGCTAATACAGAATTTATTAGAAATTTGTGCTTTGATTTCTTATTACTGTGTCTATTGGTGCAGGAGAATCGGTGAATAATTTTCTTAGGGAGAAAAGTCAGAAGCTTTGGTGTTGCAACTGCAACTCTATAGTCAAAAGCTTTGGGAATAAACTCTTTAGTCGAATAGTTCTATGCTAGTAATTTATTGCAACTGCAAAGCTACTGGAAGTTGAGTGATCCAGTAGCTAATCTTTTTATTATGATTGTCAGCTTTTAGAATTGTATTGGTGTATTGTTGCATGCTTCAGTGTTGCTATTCTACATATTCAGTCATTTAAAGTATCATTAGTTGAAACTCTATTGTGAAATTACTTGTGTATTAATGAACAAATGATTTTGTTGGATTATTGGATGCATAATTCGATACATTTGTTTGTTTTTTATATGACTCCTTTATTATATTAGAGTGCTAAGTAGTTTGTCTTTAAAATCAAGTTGATATGATGTTACCGGTTTCAAAAAAAAAATTAAGTTGATATGCATATATAAGTTCTAAAGCTTTTTGGCTTTAGGAGTTAAAGTGGGTTGGAACCAGTTTTACCTAATCCATATTTACCCATATAATATATGAGTGGATTGCAATTCAATCCATTAAGCTCAATCCATATTCAATCCATCCAAATCCATATTCAATCCACCCATTTGTTATCCCTATCCATGACAACTTAGATATAGACAAATGCCTTTACACCGACCCGTTCACCAATAAGTGTGTATCAGTTATCAAACATATTAGTAGGATAGATGACATGAAAACAATAAAAAGACTTACTGTGTTAAGTAAGTTGGAACAAACAAAAGACTTTAATAACTTTTCAAGTATTATTTTATGCAAACAGAATCAACCTGATTAGCTAATTATAATTTTTCTAATGAAGCTAAAATTAGATTTTGATGTGCCAATATTAGCATTAGAAATTACAAGTATAATTTACATCACACCCCTTAAGGTACAATACAGGTATAACCTTAAGCTTATAGTGCTTCAGATGGGTTCTGAAAGTTATCATGTGTATGTCTTCCTCATTCATTCTTATCTGATGATAACATGCTCTCAGGTCTATCTTAGAGAATAAATAGGACCCATTCAACTCATCTAGTAAGTCATTCACTAGAGAAATAGAAAATTTGTCTTTCAAGTCAATTTGTTGAGTTTGATCATTGATTTAGTCAATACAGAATCTCCAACTATTGTCCTTTTTTATATTAACAGAAATGAGGATGAAAAAGGGGATGGCTAGGTCGAATAGTTCGTGCACTTGGCATATCCTTAACCTGCTTCTCAATTTCATTTTTCTGAAAGAAATTATACGTGTAATATTTAATGTTGACTGGGATGCCTCAGGTTTAAGAGGAATGAAGTGGTCATGTTGCCTCTTAGGTGATAGGGATTTAGGTTTCAATAATAAATTTGAGAACTACTGAAGCACTTCAGTGACCTCTGATGGAAGCTCTTCTTGTACCTCTTCCATTTCAGTTGCCAGTAAAAATACTTTTCTTTTCTGAATCATTATTTGATACCATTGCCAGATAGTCCCTGCAACAACCCTTGGTCGTAAATTCCTTTTACCTCTAATCTTTTTTCTTATTAGGATATCATTGTAACACCTCCAAAACTTGTATTATGACTTTGTAGCCTTTCGTGCACTTTCGAGCTAAGAAATTGAGTCATTTGACTTTTAAAATGAATGGAAATCAATTGGGAGATATTCTGGTACTTAGAAGAGAATACTTGACGTAAAAATTTATTTGTGAGTCTCACTAGGAGTGGCTTTACATTGGGAACCACCCCATGCAACATGATAGGAGATTCCACTATTTTCCCTCCCCACTAGATGGCGTGCCGCATAGGGTAGGGTAGCATGATGGAAGGCGCACCGCGCCCTCCCCCTCTCAATTGGGAAATTTTCCCCCAACTCCATTTTAAGTGAGGGCACATTGGTATTTTACCTTTACAAAACCTTTTTGCACAATCTTAAATCACCTATAACGTATCATTATCAAAAATTAGTCAATTATCCTCTTATTCACTCTCTCTCAAACTTCAAAAAAATAAAATTCCTCTCCACGGTCAAGTTTAAGGGTTCCAATCCAAGTTCTTCCTCAAGAATTATCATCCTTCTTAGGTATGTAAGAATTTAGTGAGGAAAACCCTTTCATCCTCACGCTATAATTTCAAAGGTTATTCTACTTGGATTTAAAGTTAGGGTTTCAAAATCCCAAATTCCCAAATTTCAATTCTTTTGTTTTGTACTATTTTATGAAAGATTTGCTAAGAGAATTATAGAATTTTATGAAAATTGGTAAATAGAAATTTAAACTTAGGGATTTTTAATCCCACATCTGTAATTTCACTCATTCTACTTCTTGGATTGATTTTATTGTTATTTAACCATGAAAAAAAAAAACCTTTAGCAAGATATGAAATTTGTAGTCCGTCCTCAAGCCCTTGGTTTTCCCTTTTGCTCATGTTTTGAATGGTTATGAATAATGAAATTTTACTATGTGAATTTCTTAAAAGTCCAAGCTATGTTTTCATGGAATTTGATTGTATTTATCTCATAGAGTATGTTTAAAGAAAGTTTAGTTATTACGAAGTTCAGAAGATTGAGCAGAGACTCATAGTAGAATAGATTTGAGCAAAGTCTCATACCATGATTTTAGATAAATTTCACATGATATTTTTATGAGAATATATAATTATAAAGATAGTTTTGAGAGGATTATTTAGCACCGAGAGGAATGAGTTTAGATAACACATGTCCCATAACTACATCGTCATCGTAGGATTAAGGATCGCTTGTAAGTCGGGTGACTCCTCTTAGCCCAAGAGGCTTATTAATGGATCCACATATAGATAGGTTTTATGCCTTGGCAAGGTTTAGAGCAGCCCTTCCAATTGGGTTAGACGTTGGTGTAATGACCCTCCAGGACATTTTTTGTATTTCCGCACTATTTCAGCGTTTAGAGCTTTTCCATAGCTGGAGCTGAAGTTCGGTTGCCGGACTGTTCATTTGATTTTTAGAGTCAATTCCCTGTTTTGAAGTTTTTACTGTTAAGAATTAGGTATCGTGCCAAACCTTCAGGTAAACAGCCTCATATGTCAATTCTGACAGTTTCGTTATCTCCGAAACATCGATTTTAGGCTATGAGGACCTTAGTTCGAATCTCGGGACTTTCGAACTCGTTTTGGTCTATTGGGTGAAAATTGGTTAAAATGGCCCTTAAAGTGTGGGACCCACATTTGATCGAAATGACCTCGGATAGAAATTGCGATGGTTCCGTTGTGTCCAAAATACCAAATTTGATAGGGTAGCATAGTTCGTGTGCGTTCTCAAAATTTCGAATGGATTTCGAGGGTTCGATCGAAAACTTAGCACTTGGCCAAGTTTTGTTGGTGAAGCAATTATTGGTGCAGCCATTTATTGGCCTTCGCGTTCACAAGGTGTGGCCATATTTGCGAAGGTCAAGGAAACTTAGCCTTCGCGTTCGCAACCTAGCCATCGCGTTCTTGAAGGGTAAGCCAGCCGATCGGTCCAGGCTTTCTCCTACGCGTTTACGGTGAGCTGGCTGCGTTTACTAAGGGTTAGCCGGGTCAGGCATCATATTTGGGAAGAAGAGACCCCTGAACGTTATTTAAGGTTGGAACCCAATTTCCTTTGTCATTTATTACACTCCCAAGTTCCATAAACCTTAGAAAATTTAGAAAATCGTGGGGTTTCGATCCTTGTGTGTCGGGGGTGAGATAGAGAAGTCGTTGGGGCTTGTTTCTCGACTTTATTTTCATAAGTTTCCATTAAATTCTTGATTAATCTCCCCATTTAAATTGAAATCCCTAGTTTACCTTGTGGGGTGATTTAGGGTCCATTTGTGCTCGAATTTCACCCATTGTTGAGGGTAAATGACCCTTGAGCTTAGAGGAATGTTTTGACGATTTCAAACTTGTGATTCCGCAAGCAGACCTATATGGGATTTTTGGCTCGATTATGAACCACCCCGAGCATTTATATGCAATTTGGGTATTGTTATTCTCATATTTGCGTGTAAATTATTATTTTGATAGCGTGACATCATGCGGAGGCTTCTTGAAAGGGAAAGTCTCTGATCTAGTGGAATTTATCGAGCTTTCAGCTGCATCCAGGTAGGCTAAGCTTACTTGCTTCCCAGATTGAGCTTGATTTTGTATTAGTGTAATATAATGATGACGATGGGAAGGATTTTTCGACTTGGTTGCTATTTTAGTGTTTTAGGGCCTTTTTAGTGGAATTCGACCTCGTCAAACCTCTTAATCATTGTAATAATCCCTTAGGAATAGTTTTGGCTTACCTTCTACCGTAGGGTAAAAATTGTAAAGTCTTAGTCTGAGTTTAGGTAGACACTTGAGTTAGTATGGGTGTTTGGGACTAGTAGCGGGCGGGCCCCGCTGACCCTTTTCTTAGGTTAATTATTTAAACTAGCTCCTTGTAGACTTAGTAGGCCTTCCTTGGTTACCTTAGGTAAATATTTGAACCTTAGGATAATTTAGGCCTTTTATTAGTTTTCGGCTAGTTGGAATACCTAAATTAGTACCCGAGTGACCCTTTAAGTTTCCTTCTTAAACTTAGTGCTTAGACCATGCTACCCTTGTGGAGTTATCGTTGAATTTGGTAATTTAATATTAATTTGGTTTAAGGGAGGCTATGGCTTCGGGTGTCCTTTACTGCGAGGTTATTTGCTAGTTCCGATTCAAGTCCGACATTTATGATCTGTTCATGGCACTATTATGATGATATGGTGCTTCAGTTCCATTTCAAGTCCGGCATTATGGTTTGAAGGGAATCTCAAGTATGGTTTCACTGGTTGGTCATTTAAAGTTATGATTATTGGTACTTTCCTCCCTGTTTGCATTCACCGGGCTTATGGGGACTCTGTTGAATTACTTTTCTCACTTGTTTGTACCTTCTGGGCTTATGGGGGGTTCAATTAGGTCATAGTAGACTACATTCACGTGATTTATTTATTATGCATAATTATTGCTTTATTTCGGTTTAGTGTAGTACCTTAGATATAGTCTTTATCCATGACTTTATTTACTTTCTCGCATTTTAGTACACTTTTATCATGATTTATCTCAGTCGACCGATGATGTCTACTGAATACCTATTGTTTTTGGTACTCATACTACACTTCTGCATCTTTTTCTTATGCAGATTCGAGTACGAGTCACCGTCACTGACGTTTTGACCGAGCTTAGTTTTGGAGAGCGGGAGATAGGGTGAGCTTTCAGAGCTGGAGCTGATCCTCTCTCCTTCTACTATACTTTTGGACTGTATTTACATTTTCAAGACTATCTGTATATTTTATACTGTCTTTTGGATTTAGTGGCTCTTGTACTGACCTTACTAGGCCTTGGGTTACTTCTTGCGCAGTTCCCCTTTCCTTTTTGTGTTAACCTCCATCATATTATATATATTTCACTTTTTAGTATTTTATTATATGTTTAAATTTCGTACTCTCTTATCTTTCGTCGTTTAGCCAATTGCTTATCGTTCTGAGATATGGCTTGGCTTACCTACTGGTGGGTTAAAGTAGGTGCCATCATGACTTGAGAAATCGGGTCGTGACAAATTGGTATCAGAGCCTAGGTTCACTAGTGTTGTTGGTCCAAGAGCAGTGTCTATTGAAGTCCCGAGGATCGGTACGATGACATCTGTATCCTATCTTCGAGAGGCTACCGAATATTCTTAGGATAATTTCACTTTCTTTGTTTATTTTCGTGCGATGAGTCTATATTGGTTTTTAAATTTCTCATTATTTCACTCTTTCGCAGATTGCTAGGATGCGAGTTGTAATGACAGAGGATGAAGACCCCAAACTCACAGCCAGAGATCGATCCAGAGGTCAAGGTTCGGTGAGCGTTGCAACACCAGCTAGGGGTCAGGACAGGGAGCCTTTACCAGATCCTGTTATTGCTTTCGATCCAGAGGTAGCTACTGAGGTTCAACCGCCTCAGCCACTGGTGGACCGGAGGGCAACCCAGAACCCAGGTGGGTTTATTTCTTCTTCAGTTCTTAGAGATACTTTGCTTCAATTATTGGGGTTAGTAGTTGGGGTATTGTCTGATGTGCTCAGTCAGTAGACCAGAGTGGTCCTGATCTAGGGGCGCAACCTATAGCTGCAACTCACCGAGTTGAGATCTCCCCAGCACCAGTTGTTCCACAGTCGGTGGTTGCTCAGCCTATTATGACTGCTGAGGAGAAGAAGATATTGGGCTGATTTTTAAGATTGACTCTACCTAGGTTTGCAGGCGCCCTACGAGAGGATGCTTATGAGTTTCTGACCAGTTGCGAGAAGAGGCTTTATAATTTGGGATTGGTTGAGTGGCGCGGGGTGGACTACACGGTTTATCAGCTCGACAGAGCAACGAGGCAGTGGTGGAGGGGTTATCTTGATTCCAGGACAGCTGAATCTCCACCTATGACTTGGACTCAGTTCTCTAAGGCTTTCTTGGAGAAGTACATGCCTTGCACTATATGTGAGTGCCTGAGGGATGAGTTTTATGCATTGAAACAGGGTTCTATGACGATGGCCAAGTATAAGAAGAATTTTCATAAGCTATCCAGACATGCCACCATGATTCTACCTACAGAGTACAAGAGGATTTGATATTTCGTCAGAGGGTTGAGTTTACCGCTCCAAAGGGCTACTCAGAGTTTGGTGACTTTAGGAAAGTCTTTTACTGATATTTCTTCTCATGCCTATTCTATAGAGGAGATGGATTGCGAGGCTCAAGGGGGAAGCAATAAAAGGTCGCGTCAGCAGGGCAGTTACAGTAGGAGACACAACGGCTCACAGTTAAGAGGCATAGGTTTTTAGGGTAGGTACCCTCAGCGTCAGCCTTATCAGCAACAAGGTCAGTCTAGTAGGCCCGTTTAGGAAACACTTTAGATTACTGATGGGGTTCATCCCAACTATAGCGACTACAGTAGCCAGAGCAGGGGTCAGTCCTCTAGGAGTGCATAGTCTGGGTCTTCAGACCGAGGTGGCCATACAAGTCAACTGGATCTTTTGGACAGAGTAGGGTGTCTGGGGCATGCTATGATTATGGGGTCATCGGTCATTTCTCTAGAGAGTGTCCCCAGCATGGGATGATTCAGCCTGCAGCTCAGAGTGTTCAGCCGATCAGATAGGTGCCGCCTCCAGCTAGGGGCAGTGTGCAGGATCACAGGGGTGGTCCCCAGGATTCTAGAGAAGGTCCCCAGGTAAGTAGGATAGGTGGTCGGTCAGGTGCCCAGTTCGGGGGTAGACGGGATCAGTTGTATGCAGTACCTAGTATGCCAAAGATAGAGTCTTCAGATGTTGTTATGACAAGTACGATTTCAGTATACCATCAGTCAGATATTGCTTTATTTGATTTGGAATCCACTTATTCCTATGTTTCTGCTTACTATGCACTGAGGTTGTCTTAGGAGCCTTTATCTATGTTATTGTGTGTATCTACTCCCGTAGGTGATTCTTTAGTAGTAAATCAGGTTTATAGATTATGTGTTGTGACTGTTTGAGAGCTTGAGACTCGGGCTGACCTTATTGTGCTAGATATGGTGGATTTTGATATTATTCCGGGCATGGACTGGTTATCCCCCTATATGCGGTCTTGGACTATTTTGCCAAGATTGTTACCTTAGCCATGCCTAGCATACCCTCAGTTGTGTGGCATGGTTCTTTTAGTAGCGCATCAACGGGGATTATTTCTTATGTTCGGGCTAGGAGGCTGGTATAAAGAGGTTGTGAGTTTTATCTTGCGTATGTTTGTGATGTTAGTACGAAAGGTCCTTCACTCGAGTCTGTTCCAGTTGTCCGAGAGTTTCTTAATGTCTTCTTTACCAACCTACCTGGCCTTGCTCCTGAGCTTGATATCGAGTTTGCTATTGACTTTGAGCACCAGGTACCCAACCTATTTCCATGGCACCTTACCGTATGCTTCTTCAAAGCTTAAGGAGCTAAATTCCCTGCTCCAGCATCTTCTGGGTAAGGCTTTTATTAGACCGAACATATTGTCTTGGGGTGCTCCTATCTTGTTCGTGAAGAAAAAAATTGGTTCGATGCTTATGTGTATTGACTACCGATAGCTAAATAAGGTGAAAGTGAAGAATAAGTATCATATGCCTTGTATTGATGATTTATTTGACCAGTTTTAGGGTGCGGCAATGTTCTCTAAGATTGACTTGAGATCTGGTTACCATAAGTTCAGGATTCGGGCGAAGGACATCCCTAAGACAGCCTTCAGGACTCGCTATGGCCATTATGAGTTTCTGGTGATGTCTTTTGGGTTTACCAATGACCCAGAAGTATTCAGGGACTTGATGAACTGTGTTTTCAAACCTTATTTGGGCTCCTTCGTGATCGTTTTCATCGATGATATTCTTGTTTATTCGAGGAGTAAGGAGGAGCACGAGCGATATTTGAGGACTGTGCTCCACACTTTGAGACATCTTAGGCTTTTTGCCAAATTCTCAAAGTGTGAGTTCTAGCTAGAGTATGTGACATTCCTAGGACACGTAGTTTCTAAGGATGGGATTATGGTAGATTCGACAAAGATTGAGGTTGTTCGTGATTGAGCCAGGCCTACATCTCCGACTGAGGTTTGCAGTTTTATTGATTTAGCAGGCTACTACAGGCGGTTCATGGAGAGATTTGCTACTATTGCAGTGCCTATGAATAGATTAACTAGGAAGGAGGTTCCATTTTAGTGGTCCGACAAGTGTGAGTCAAACTTTCTGAAGCTCAAGAATTTGCTCACTTCAACTTCTATATTGACCCTTTCAGTTGAAGGCGAGGGGTTTACATGTTATTATGATGCTTCTGGTGTTGGTTTAGGTTGTTTTTTTGATGCAGCAGGACCGAGTTATTGCTTATGCATTGAGGCAGCTGAAGGTGCACGAGCGCAACTACCCTACTCATTATTTAAAGTTAGCAGCTGTAGTTTTTTAGACGGTGTTCATTGCGAGATATTCACCAACCATCGTAGTCTTCAGTACATTATGACCCAGAGGGAGCTTAATTCGAGGCAGCTTAAATGGATTGAGTTGCTGAAGAACTATGATATCTCTATTCTATAACATTCGGGCAAGGCGAATGTGGTAGAAGATTGATGCGCCATGGTTACATGGCACTTTCGATGCTTAAAACAAGGAAAATATGCAATAATTTAGGTGTATTTTGTTGGTATGATGTGGTTTCTGTTCTACTTTGCAGGAAAACAGGTTTTAAAGGCAAAATGATCAAAAAGAAAGAATCAAGCCCGAGAACGAAGTGTCTGAAGATGAAAGAACAAAGAATCTGCACCAGAGTGGGAGTCAAGACACCACTCACGTGCCGTGAGAGCCACTCACATGATGTGAGTGGTGCCTTGGTCAACTTCCAGTGTCATGAAAAGTTTTGATTTCCACGCCAGCCAGCCACGTGGCGTGACTCAACTTCTGAAGACGTCTAATTGAGCCTGATTTCCACGACACCACCCTACGTGGCGTGACTTGGTTCCATGACACCAAGTCACGATACCGTGGAAGTTGCCGACTCTGTTCTCCTATTTTGTTTTGGATAGGATTAGCTTTGTATCTATAAATACTCCTGTATAGTCCTATGTGCGAGAATGATTTAGTACATTGTTTTGAGAGCTATTTCATATTGTTTTTGAGCTTATAAACATATTCTTGGTTTTGTAGTTACAAACCCTAGTTTGAGTTTTATTGATAATTGAGATTTTAGTTTTTCTTCATTGTTGTGAGATCATAATTATGTTTTCATCTCCGAATTCTTCTTGTGTTCTTACAATTATGAGTAGCTAACCCATCAACTAGGGTTGTGTGAACCATGAGAAATTAACGAAACCGGTTAAGTGCAAGGAAATTCTATACCGCTGTGTATGCATGCATTGTTGTTTCCTTCGTTATGATTGCTCTTTTAATGGTTGCAAACGCTAGAAACTCGCCTGTATTCTAAACTTGCTCGAGAGAGAGAGGTAGAGATTGGGAAAAGAAGATAACAACAGAGATTTGAAGCTATCAATCTTCATCTAATAACCTGACCCTTAGCGGGAATGGTTATCTGAGATCTAGGACAAGGGTTAGTAGTGCGACACTCGAAGACCGAGAGGAGAAGAGTAAAATTCATCTAACCAAGGTCGAGAGACGTTTAGACGAACATATCTTGTCAGATTTTACATGCCACATAGCAGGACGATTTTGTTAGCACAAGTAATCGATGGAGTTAAGGAATCATTGGGGGTCACAGTCCTAGTGTATCTCTCTTATTGTCTACAAACTCTATACAATCAGCAATCGTTACTTTATTACTTCTTCACAAAACCCCCCCTTTTTTACTTACTTACCAATTACTCAAACCAGCATTCTATATAAACTTTGACCTATTTCTTGTGGTATCGACCCCAACCTAGTTGGGTTCTATATTTTTGGGCGACATCAAAGATGCCTTGAGTCGAAAGGCAGTGAGTATGGGTAGCTTGTCCTTAATTCCAGTTTCAGAGCAGCCGATAACCTTGGACATTCAGTCTTTGGCCAACTGGATGGTTCAACTTGATATTTCAGACCCCAGTAGGATTTTTCCTAGTGTTGAGGCTAGGTTTACCTTATTTGAGCAGGTTTGGAGTCGTCAGTTTGAGGATAGTGAACTTTGTGGCATTTATGATTAGGTTCTAAGAGGTGAGTTTAGGAGGTCAACCTTAGATTCTGAGGGTGTTCTGAGATTTGAAGGTCTAATTTGTGTTCCGAGGGTTAGCGACTTAATTCAGTTGATTCTATGGGGGGCTCATAGCTTCAGATATTCTATTCACCCCGGGACAGCTAAGATGTATAGAAATTTGAGACAACATTACTGGTGAAGTGGCATGAATAAAGGATTTATCAAACTTTATAGCTCGGTGTTTGTGTTGACAGCTGGTGAAGGCCGAGCATCAGAGATCGAATGGATTGCTTCAGAGGATGCCCATTCCTGAGTAGAAGTGGGTGCGGATTACTATGAACTTTGTGAGTGGGTTGCCTCACATTTCTCGTGGTTCTGACAGTATTTAAGTCAACGTAGATCGGTTGACCAAATCATCTCATTTCATCCCTATTCAGATTTCATTCAGTGCCGAGAGTTTAGAGCGCATCTATGTTCGGGAGATAGTTTGTCTTCATAGAGTACCCGTATCCATTATTTCAGACAGAGGCTCAGTGTTTACCTCTAGCTTTTGGAGGACTTTTCAGGAGGAGTTGGGTACTCAGGTTGACCTTAGCACCGCCTTCCACCCTCAGACCAACGGTCAGTTGAAGCGGACCATTTAGGTTTTGAAAGATATGCTACGAGTGTGTGTTATGGACTTTGGTAGTTAATGGGAGCAGCATTTAGCCTTAATAGAGTTTGCTTATAATAATAGCTACCATTCAAGTACTGATATGGCACCATTTGAGGTGTTGTATGGTAGGCATTGTCGATCTGTAATTGGTTGGTTTGAGACTTCTGAGGTTAGTCCCCGTGGTACCGACCTGCTTTGTGAGTCTTTGGATAGGGCTCGGTGATTCAAGATAGGCTACGAGCAGCTCAGAGTAAGCAGAAGAGTTATTCTGACTGTAGGCTTTGGGCGTTAAAGTTTAGAGTTGGTGGTCGGGTTTTTCTTTGAGTATCTCCCATGAAGGGCGTGATGAGGTTCGGGAAGATGGAAAAGCTCATCCCCAGGTACATTGGGCCATTTGAGATACTTCGAACCATTGGTGAGGTGGCTTATGAGTTAGCCTTGCCCTCAGATTTCTCAGCTGTTCACCCAATTTTCCATGTTTTCATGTTGCAGCGATATATTCCGGATGAGACTCATGTTCTTAGTTGGAACTTGGTTAAGTTGGATGAGAGGTTGACCTTCGTGGAGTAGCCAGTTTCTATACTGGTTAGGGATGTCAGGCGGTTGCGCTCTAGAGAGATTCCAGTGGTTAAGGTTCAGTGGAGGCATCATCCAGTTGAGAAGTCTACCAAGGAGGTCAAGAGTGAGATGCATACCCAGTATCCCCACCTGTTCGAGACCTCAGGTACACCTTAATCCTTTACTTTTACGGATGAAAGTCTTTTTAGTAGTGGCTATTATAATGACCCTCCATGTGATTTTCTGTATTTCCATACTATTTTGGCATTTAGAGCTTGCCCATAGCTTCCCTAAGTCATTTATGACTTGTTGGAGCTGACAGTTCGGTTATCGGGCAATTCGTTTGGTTTTTAGAGCCAATTCTCTATTTTGAAGTTTTTATTGTTAAAAATTGGACATCGGGCCAAACATACAGGTAAAATGACTCGTATGCCAACTATGATAGTTTTGTTAGCTCCGAGACATCAATTTTAGGCTAAGGGACCCTTAGTTCGGGTCCCGAGACTTTCGAACTCGTTTTGGTCTATTGGGTAAAAATTGGTTAAAATGCCTCTTAGGGCGTGGGACCCACATTTGATCGAAACGACCTCGGATGGGAATTTTTATGGAGCTGTTGAGTCCAAAATGTCTAATTTGATAGGATAGCATAGTTCGTGTGCGTTCTCGGGATTCCGACCGAATTTTGAGGGTCTGATAAAAAACTTGGCACTTGGCCAAGTTTTGCTGGTGCAGCCATTTGTAAAGGTCAAGAAAACTTGGCATTCGTATTCACAAGCTGGCCTTTGCGTTCGAGAAGGGTAATCCAGCTATGTTCGTGAAGGATATGCCGGGTCAAACACCGCATTCGCGAGGGGTCCCCGCATTCGCGAAAAAGGGACCCCTAAACATTATTTAAGGCTAGAACCCGATTTCCCTTGTCATTTATTACACTCCCAAGTTCCATAAACCCTATAAAACTTAGAAAATCGTGGGGGTTTGATCCTTGTGTGTTGGGGGCGAGCTATAGAAGTAGTTGGGGTTTGTTTCTCGACTTTATATTCGTAAGTTTCCATTAAATTCTTGATTAATCTCCCCATTTAAATTCAAATCCCTAGTTTACCTTGTGGGGTGATTTAGGGCCCATTTGTGCTCGAATTTCACCCATTATTGAGGATAAATGACCCTTGAGCTTAGAGGGACGTTTTGATAATTTCAAACTTGTGATTCCGAAAGCGGGCCCTATATGAAATTTTCGGCTTGATTTTGGACCCAAAGCATTTATATGCAATATGGGTATTTTTATTCTCGTATTTACACGTAGATTATTATTTTGATGGCATGGCATCGTGCGGAAGCTTCTCAGAAGGGAAATGCTCCGATCTAGTAGATTTTATCGAGCTTTCGGCTGCGTCCAGGTAGGCTAGGCCTACTTTCTTCTTAGATTGAGCTTGATTTGGTATTAGTGTAATATTATGCTAGCGAAGGGTAGGATTTTACGACTTGGTTGCTATTTTGGTGTTTTAAGGGTTAAAGTTAGTCATTTTAGGGCCTTTTTAGTGGAATTCGACCTCGTCAACCCTCTTAATCGTTGTAATAATCCCTTAGGACTAATTTTGTCTTACCTCCTACCTTAGGGTAAAAATTGTAAAGTCTTAGTCTGAGTTTAGGTAGACACTTGAGTTAGTATGGGTGTTCGGGACTAGTAGCGGGCCCCACTGACCCTTTTCTTAGGTTAATTATTTAAACTAGCTCCTTGTAGACTTAGGAGGCCTTCCTTGGTTACCTTAGGTAAATATTTGAACCTTAGGATAATTTAGGCCTTTTATTAGTTTTCGGCTAGTTGGAATACCTAAATTAGTACCCGGGTGACCCTTTAAGTTTCCTTCTTAGACTTAGTGGTTAGACCATGCTACCCTTGTGAAGTTATCGTTGAATTTGGTAATTTAATATTAATTTGGTTTAAGGGAGGCTATGGCTTCGGGTGTCCTTTACTGCGAGGTTATTTGCTAGTTCCGGTTCAAGTCCAACATTTATGATCTGTTCTATTATGATGATACGGTGCTTCAGTTCCATTTCAAGTCCGACATTATGGTTTGAAGGGAATCTCAAGTATGGTTTCACTGGTTGGTCATTTAAAGTTATGATTATCGGTACTTTCCTCCCTGTTTGCATTCACCGGGCTTATGGGGACTCTGTTGAATTACTTTTCTCACTTGTTTGTACCTTCTGGGCTTATGGGGGGTTCAATTAGGTCATAGTAGACTACATTCACGTGATTTATTTATTATGCATAATTATTGCTTTATTTCGGTTTAGTGTAGTACCTTAGATATAGTCTTTATCCATGACTTTATTTACTTTCTCGCATTTTAGTACACTTTTATCATGATTTAGCTCAGTCGGTCGATGATATCTACTGAGTACCTGTTATTTTTGGTACTGATACTACACTTCTGCATCTTTTTCTGATACAGATCTGAGTACGAGTCACAACAGCTTGCGTTTCAATCGAGCTGGAGAGCCAAAGATTGGGTGAACTTTCAGAGCCGGAGCTAATCCTCTCTCCTTCTGCTATACTTTTACACAGTCTTTATATTTTTGAGACTATCTGTATATTTTATATTGTCTAGTACTCTTTTTTTTTGGATTTAGTGGCTCTTCTACTGATCTTACTAGGTCGTGGCATACTTCTTTCACATTTTCCCTTTCCTTTTTGTGTTGATCTCCATCGTATTATATATATGTCACTGTTTAGTATTTTATTGTATGTCTAAATTTCGTATTCTCTTATCTTCCACCGTGTAGCCTATTACTTGTCGTTCCGGGCTATGGCTTGGCTTACCTACTTGTGGGTTAAAGTAGGTGTCATCATGACTTGAAAAATCGGATCGCGACAATTGGACATCAAAAGCTCACATGAGGTATGTCAGTTGTAAGATATTCTCCAATTTAGAAAAACTTAATTTTCTTCAAAAATGATTATTTTAACATAATATCTTCAGTTTTAAGATAAGTGTTATTTATAATATTTTACTTTCAGACTTCCTTTAAGATTCAGTATTTGATTCAGCTTATGATTTCAGATAGTCAATTCAGCTCATGAATTGGTTATTTAGTTATTCAGCTATTTAGATTCAGTTTTAGTTACACAATTTTTTAGCAACTCAATCCTCAATTTTTAGTAAGCTTTAAAGGATGATTTATGGCTTAAAGCCACCAATTTTCTCTAAAATATTTCATAATAATTTGCATACTATTTTACATATTTTCCAGTTTCAGTTATTCAACCACTATATATCAGTTAATCATTTTTAGTACATGTTCCAGCTTTTAGACAATAGTTTATTTATGCTATCAGCTTATTGAAATGTTTTAAATGATTCTCTCATATCATATGCCTTAGTTTTGACTCTTGTCATTAAGTTACTATTTATACCTTGATATAGATATACTCAGTTGTTCAGTTTCCTTTTAGTATTATATTATATTCATATTCAATTTTATCTTGCGTACCAATACATTCAATTGTATTGATGCTGCTCTTGCGCTACATCATTTCAAGATGTATATTCCAGCACTCACACTCAGACATTCCATTAACCCTGCATATTCATCTTGTGATGAGTCCTTCTTGCATCTAGAGAACCTAGTTATGACCATTAGTTTCAGATCAGTTGGTAGTCAATTTTACTACATAAGGACAGTCGGGCCTTGGCCCAGTGAACATTATTCAGTATGTAGTAGGGGCTTCATAGACAGGTAATCAGTCAGTACAGTTCAGTTGTAATAAATTTTTAAATGACTCTTTATCTTAGTTAATAAAAGCTTGTTTTAGTTTATCTTATTACAACTGTTCAGCCCATATTTTAGCTTCCGCATTATCTTTTCGTTAAGCCTTTTTCCAGTTCAAGTCAAGTGATTCTCTCGGGCCACTTGTGGTTTTGAGTATAGATTACGTCCAAGATGTAGGCTTGGGACGTAACAATCTTTATCTTGTAGGATATGAAATCTAGTAACAATGGGTTATGTTTCTTTATCCAATCTCCCTCTAGTATCATGTCACAACCTCCTAGCTTGATCAATCTGACTACATCCTCAAACTCCACACCTTGTATCTTTTATTTAAATATTGGACTTGAGTACAAACTCAATAATTGCCCTCCATTTGCTATAGTAACCCTCATGGGTCTATCCTCCTTAACTATACAATAAATCTGTTCGGTAATTTT
Organism: Capsicum rhomboideum; assembly: GCA_031232105.1. Classification (NCBI taxonomy): domain Eukaryota; kingdom Viridiplantae; phylum Streptophyta; class Magnoliopsida; order Solanales; family Solanaceae; genus Capsicum; species Capsicum rhomboideum. The sequence continues at coordinate 40,367,428 of CP124716.1, forward strand.
CATATCTGAAAAGTTGGGTGTACTCCATGAGTCTAATATTAGGGTCAAAACCTTTTTCTTAGCTGCTCCACTCAACTTTATAGTGTTGGATCCCTCAGTGCCTGAGAGAGCATTGAGGTTGATAGCCTTATCAATGATCTCAGTCTCTAAGAACTCTTCCTGGCAATCTTCTTCCCTCGTTATTTCTTTCATATACAGATGTTTCTTACTAATAACTGTACAATTCTTGCGTTGGTGTCCCTGAAATTACATGTAACACAGATTATGGTTCTTTATTCCTCCTTGTACATTGGATTGATTTTGCCTTTCTCTTTTTTAATTCTTGAATGGTTTACTCATTGTAGCCATTGTAGAACTAGGTTGTGTTCTATTCTTGTTCCATCCCACCTTGCTCTTTTTGTTCCAATTATCTATTACCTTTCTTGATGTCTAGCCTTACCCACACTTTGAATGGTGGTGAAAGGATTGAGCATGCTTACAGTATTTTTAGTGTGTTTGATGTCCTCCTTGAGGCCCTCAATGAAAAAATCTAGAAAAAAATCATTCAGGAATAGTAGGATTCTTGATGAAAACCCAGGTTTTCAAATCTTCTAATTTTTTCAGATATTCATTCAATGTTCTTTTCTGTTCTATATTATTCTTAAACTCCCTAGTCAGATTAAGTTTTTTATTATCTACTTCTTTAAATCTTTAAAGTATTTCTTCACAGAATTCTCTCCAATTAAATATGACTTTACTGACATTGTAGGAAAAGAATCGGCACTCAGCCTATCAGTGAGGTAGAGGACTGTTGCTTCCAGTTTCTGCTATGGATCTACAATCCTGTTGTACTAAAATTATCTATCACATCTCTTCAACTATGAATGAGGATCCATGCCCTCGAAATAGGGAAACTTAAACCTTGGAATGTGATTGTCCATGCTGAAAAGAATTTCCATCTGTTGAATTTCTGTTGGTCTTCCTCGACTACCAGACCCCTCTAAGTCGCCTATATCACCTGGTGCACTATCTAGTATTCCATTCTGGGGAAGGGGGCTTACAATTTTCTCTATGATCAAATCCAGTTTCTTGTTCATCTCTTCAAACCTCGAATTCGATTCTATCATGTAACCTTGCAGCTGACCTTCCAATTTCTTTATCTTTTCTTTTGTAGCTTTAGCTCTTGTTTCTGTAATAGCCATGGTGCCAATAGATGACTCTAATACCAATTATAATGTACTTATTGTTGACACCTAATTTTGGACCGATATTTTCAAAATAAAGAAAACTCTTTTGTGCTTTTTATTTGTTAAAGAGCATAAAATTTAATTTTTACATATTTTGGTTCAATTTAGCATAAGTTATTGATCATTATCCTTTTTCTTAAAAATGATAGGATATTTATCAATTTTTTATTACTTAAAATTAATTATTGACTGTCACTGATTTTTTACACAGTCGTTTTTATAAACAAATGTTGTTTGAGTTTTGTTACATAATCATTTTTGTTTTAAATTCAAACCATATTCTTATCTGGCATTAAATACATTTGTTAATTTATTTTTTATCACATTCCGTTAATTCATAAAAGATGGAGAAGATATTTTTAATACAGATAAGTTAAATATCCATAGTTTTGGATAAATTCAAATAGTCATTGTTTTGGATGACTCATGGTTTTAGATAGCCCATAGTTTTTCAAAACCATGGTATTGAGCACACGGTTTTGCTCTTGAGTGATTTTATTTTCTCTATAAAACTAATCCACTCCCTTCACAATTAATGGTGGTGAAAATTTCCAAATTAGGTTAACAAAATTCTCTTCCCTCTTTCCATTTTTGGCTTAAGCAGCCGCCACCCTTTCCCTTCTCATTTTCCCGTGACCTCCACCGCCCACCGAAAAACATTCTCCTCCACCGGAGCTCCAATAGAGCAATACCAACTCAGTCACACCACCAAACAGCTGCTACTCCATCACCATGAAACCAACTCCGATAGAAACAACCGACAACAAACCCTAAATTTCAGATCTGACTGAACATAGCAATCCTCCGGTGAAACCATGTTCTCCGACCAGCCATCACAATGCCACTAACGGTGAACTTGAAGCAACCAGCAACCAGAAACCACCAGATCTCCATTTCCATCTAACAACAATAGCCGCAGATCGGACTCCGGTAAAATTCCAACGACAAACTCCGCCACTAGTGTATCCGCTTCTCTTGTAACAATTCTTGTACTCTTTGTTCTGTTTTTGCTCTAATTTTTCCTTGACTTGATTTTTCTTTTGATTTCCAATTTGTTTTTTGTTGATTTTTGTTTGGAATTTCACTCCGGCTGAAGTCTCTGTTTCTCCGGCTAGCTATGTCAACTGGTCATACGATTTTTGATTTATTTTTTAGTGTAGTTCCTGTTATAAAATAATTATACAATATATCAAGAACATAACAATTAATAAATCTAGAAAAGTAGAGAAGAAATGCTTGTGAGAGATATTATTTCTTCACTTCTTGGTATCTAAAATAAGAAGGCAAAACTTCCTATTTATAGAAGATTTTGCTACTCAATATACAATATTTAATAGTGCAAGTTGATCAACTTGATACAACTTGTATACAACTAGATATAACTAAATACAACTAAGATACAATTTACAACTTGCAAGTTGTATTGTCACAAGTGGTACAATTTGCACTTTTAGTTGCATAATTATTAATAATACATCCAACTTGACAAAATAGTTCATAACACTCCCCCTTGGATGTTTATTAATAGATAATGTATCTCATTAAAACCTTACTAGGAAAAACCCAGTGGAAAAAGCCTAGTGAAGGAAAAAGAGTGCACACATCTTGTAATACGCCCTTGGTGTTGCCTCATTAAAAACCTTACTAGGAAAACCCAGTGGGACAAAATCTTGTGAGGGAAAAAGAGTACAATGTGTATTAACTCCCCCTAACGAGAACATCAATTTAATGACTTGAATCTTCGCATCCCAATTTTGTGCACCATCTTCTCGAAAGTAGCAGTTAGTAGAGACTTGGTGAATAAATCAGCAATATTGTCACTTGAATGAATCTGTCGCACGTCGATATCACCATTCTTTTGGAGCTCATGTGTGTAGAAAAGTTTTGGCGAAATGTGTTTCGTTCTATCTCCTTTTATGAATCCTCCCTTTAGTTGCGCTATGCATGCTGCATTATCTTCATATAAAATCATGGGTACTTTCTCACATTTCAAACCACATTTTTCTCGAATGATATGTATCATGGACCTCAACCACACACACTCTCGGCTAGCTTCATGAATAGCTATTATCTCAACATGGTTCGATGAAGTAGCTACGATAGACTGCTTAGTAGATTTCCAAGATATAGTAGTACCCCCATATATGAACACATAACCTGTTTGAGATCGAGCTTTGTGCGGTTCAGATAAATACCCTGCATCAGCATAACCAATAACATCGGGACTGCTATTTTTAGAATAAAATAAGCCCATATCGGTAGTCCCTTTAAGATATCGCAATATGTGTTTGATCCCATTCCAATGTATCCTGGTAGGAGCAGAGCTATACCTTGCTAACAAATTAACTGAAAAGACTATATCAGGCCTTGTAGTGTTACCAAGATACATCAGTGCACCAATTGCACTAAGATATGGTACTTCAGGACAAAGAATTTCGTCGTTCTTTTCTTGAGGCTGAAATAGATCCTTATTCACATAAAGTGATCGAACAACCATCGGAGTGCTTAATGTATGTGCTTTATCCATATAAAATCTCTTCAACACTTTCTTTGTATAGGCATATTGATGGATAAATATACCTTTTGTCAAATGTTCGATTTGCAAACCAAGACATAATTTTGTCCTTCCAAGATCTTTCATCTCAAATTCTTTCTTTAAATAAGTAATTGCCTTTTGAAGCTCTATTGGAGTTCCAATGAGATTTATGTCATCAACATACACAACAAGTACAACAAACTCCGATGTTGTTTTCTTTATAAAAACACATGGGAAAATTTCATCATTTGTATAACCTTCCTTAGATAAATACTCACTAAGACGGTTATACCACATGCGTCCAGATTGCTTCAAACCATACAATAATCTTTGCAATCTAATGGAATACATTTCTCGAGGTTTTGAATTACATGCTTCAGGCATCTTAAATCCTTTGGGAATTTTCATGTATATCTCATTATCAAGTGATCCATATTGATAGGCTGTAACCACATCCATTAAATGCATTTCAAGCCTCTCATGGACAGTGAAACTAATAATATAACGCAATGTTATTGCATCCATAACTGGTGAATATGTCTCTTCATAATCTACCCCAGGCCATTGTGAAAACCTTTGTGCAACAAGGCGTGCCTTATACCTTTGTATTTTATTTTTCTCATTTCTTTTTCGCACAAAGACCCATTTATAGCCAACAGGTTTAATACCATTAGGTGTTTGAGTTATAGGTCTAAAAACTTCACGTTTGACAAGTGAATTCAATTCTGATTGAATTGCTTCTTGCCATTTTGACCAATCATTTCTTTGTTGACATTCTGTGATAGATTGAGGTTCAAGATTCTTACTATCTTACATGATTTTTGTTGCAACATTATATGCAAAGACATAATCCACCACTATTTCAGATCGATTCAAATTAGTTCCAACATCACTTGAATTTATAGATAGTTCCTCATTTTCTTGAATTTCAAGCTCATTGATTCCTTCAGGGATATCAAAATTGCTCAAATCTTTAACTTCCATATGAGGATCTTTTATAGTGTCATATTGACCATTTATTTTTATTTTTCTAGGATTCCGATCCTTAGAACCCAATGGTCTACCACGCTTCAGGCGTGTTTTGGACTCATTTGCCATGACACTAGTAGATGGTCTTGCAGGGACCTCAATCCGAATTGGAACATTCTCTGCAGGTATATGTGATTTAGTAATCCTTTTCAAATCTGTAAATGCGTCAGGCATTTGATTTACAATTTTCTGCAGATAAATAATCTTTTGAACTTCTTACTCTTAAACAGAAGCACGTGGATCAAGATGAGACAATGATGGATTTTTCCACAAAATTTCTCTATTGACTTCACTATTTTCTCCCCCTAATTTTGGGAAAAGTGTCTTATCAAATTGACAATCTGCGAATTGAGCAGTGAACATATCTCCTGTTAATGGTTCAAGGTCGCGAATAATGGAGGGTGATTCAAACCCAATATAAATCCCTAACCTTCTTTGGGGACCCATCTTTGTGCGATGTGGTGGTGCAATAGGCACATACACAGCACATCCAAAAATTCTCAGATGAGATATATTAGGCTCTTGACCCAGAACCAATTGTAACGGAGAAAATTTATGATAATTTATCGATCTGAGATGAACAAGTGTTGCAGCATGCAGAATTGCATGACCCCAAACAGAGGTGGGCAACTTAGTTTTCATAAGCAATGGTCTTGCTATTAATTGCAAATGTTTAATGAATGACTCAGCAAGACCATTTTGAGTGTGAACATGAGCTACATGATGTTCAACTCTTATCCCAATCGATAAGCAATAATAATTAAATGATTGGGATGAAAATTCTGCAGCATTATCAAGGCGAATGGACTTAATCTGATTATCAGGGAACTGTGCCCATAATCGTATTATTTGTGCCAATAATTTTGCAAACGCTAGATTTCGAGATGACAATAGGCACACATGAGACCATCTAGAAGAAGCATCTATTAGGACCATGAAATATCTAAATGACCCACTAGGTGGGTGATAGATCTACAAATATCCCCTTGTATACGTTCTAAAAACACAGGGGACTCAATCTCAACCTTAGTTGGTGATGGCCTCACAATTAACTTGCTTTGATAACAAGCAGTACAAGAAAATTCATTATTTGAAAGAACCTTCAAGTTCTTTAATGGATGCCCATTTGAATTTTCTTTAATCTGTCTCATCATTATAGATCCTGGATGTCCCAATCAATCGTGTCAAAGTTCAAAAGTATTGGAATTAGTAAACTTTCGGTTTACTATAGAATGTGTCTCAATCGCACTAATCCTTGTCCAATACAAGCCAGAAGATAAAGCAGAAAATTTTTCTATAACACATGTCTGCCCAGAGACATTCTTGGTAATACCAAGATATTCAAGATTCAACTCATCCATTGTCTTGATATGATAACCATTTTCAAGGATATCTTTAAAACTCAACAAGTTTCTCCGGTACTTAGGAGAAAACATAGCATTATTTATGATGAGTTTCACTCCCTTAGGCAAAATTATAATGGCTCTTCCGAAGCCTTCAATCAAATTAATACTACCAGAAATCGTAGTAACATTTATCTTGCCCATACGTAAATAAGAAAAATATTTCTCATTTTTAAATATTGTGTGTGTGGTGCCAGAATCAATCAAGCAAACGTCTTTATAATTGGATAAGTTGCTTTGGGAATTATCCATATCTTCAAATAGAATAACATAAACAAAATAAAATACATAAATCAAATATTTGTATAAAATAAAATCTAAGTAATATAACAATTACTCATAGTTATCTTTTGCTATGCAATTTCAAAAAAAAAATCCATTTAATCAAATCAAACATGTACGTTATTTTGTGAAATTGATTTTGATTAGATCATTCATATTTAGATAAGGGAGTTTATTATTTATTTGATAACAAAATAATATTCATCATAACTAAAACAAATATTAAAATATTATTTAACCAAAACGAAATCAAAATGAGTTCATTTTACTAATGAACTTACAATAATGTGATTAATAATTAAACAAAATACTAATTAAAAGACTAGTAGTCATGTAAACAACTACTATTACATGATCTTTAGTTTACCAATTACCAACATTAGCAAAAATAAAAATTTCTTTATTCTTCCATAGCCACAGAACCATCACCAATCAAGTGATCTATCTTTCCTTCAGGGTGCTCAAAGAAATCTGCCACATCCAAGTGTGCGATGTCAACATGATTTTCAGAGATAAAATTAGCTTCAGGATTTTTTTCTTTTTTCTTTAGTGACACTTGGTAAAGATCAACCAAGTGTTTGGGAGTACGACAATCACGTGCATAGTGTCCTTTTGCACCACATCGGAAACAAACACATGCTCTAACTGCTTCACGTTTCTCATCATTTCTTTGTTCCTTTTGACGGTGTCCTTTCTTTGTTGAATGATTAACATCAGGAACATGATTTCTTTTGTGGCCACAATCACGACCATGTCCACGTCCACGACCAGGTCCGTGACCCTTTCCACGCCTAGCATGATGGGCGTACACCTCATTCACTTCTGGAGATGGTGTAGATCCAGTAGGTCGATTTTTGTGATTTTTCATTAACAAATTATTATTTTGTTCAGCCACAAGAAGATGAGAACTCAGTTCGAAATATTTCTTGAAACCTTTCTCTCGATATTGCTGCTGCAGGAGCATATTCGAGCCATGAAAGGTGGAGAGTGTTTTTTCCATCATATCAACATCATTAATCTCCTCTCCACATAGTTTCAACTGAGAAAAAATTCTGAACATGGCAGAGTTGTACTCATGAACATACTTATAGTCTTGAAACCTCAGATGCATCCAATCATATCGTGCCTTTGGATGGATGACCATCTTTAGGTGGTCATACCTTTCTTTTAGGCTATTCCACAAAACAAGTGGATCCTTAACGGTAAGATATTCAATTTTCAAAATTTCATCAATATGATGCCGCAAGAATATCATAGCCTTAGCACGAGCTTGGTTTGATGCTTTATTTTCAATTTTAATGGCGTCTCCAAGACCCATAGCATCTAAATGGATTTCAGCATGCAATACCCATGAAAGATAGTTCTTGCCTGAACTTTGAAGGGCAACGAACTCAAGGTTTGTAAGATTAGACATATTAAAGGGAAGAGAAAGTAATACCTTTGCCTTCAAATTTTGAGACGGTAGAGTCTCGTGCTGATAACGTGTTATAAAATAATTATACAATATATCAAGAATATAACAATTAATAAAGCTAGAAAAGTAGAGAAGAAATGCTTGTGAGAGATATTATTTCTTCACTTCTTGGTATCTAAAATAAGAAGGCAAAACTTCCTATTTATAGAAGATTTTGCTACTCAATATACAATATTTAATAGTGCAAGTTGATCAACTTGATACAACTTGTATACAACTAGATACAACTAAATACAACTAAGATACAACTAAGATACAATTTGCAACTTGCAAGTTGTATTGTCACAAGTGATACAATTTGCACTTTTAGTTGCATAATTATTAATAATATATCTAAATTTACAAAATAGTTCATAACAGTTCCTTTATTTTTGTGTTAACCATTTGTGTGTTGATTTTCCATGTTATTTTTACATTTTGCACCAATTCTTATTCGCCTAATTACTTCTGTCTTTCCACTACACTAGTTTAGTTAGTGATTATTTTATGTTTAGATTTTCTTTAATTATTATTTTTGACTTTAAAATTGATTTTGTTATTGATTCTTCCACTGTTTGACAATATGAGAGGTTATTTTATTTTAGTTTATTATTTGTTTCATTTCTCATTGTTTGTTATTGTCATGAAAATTTCTTGTTGGTATTTTAAACTTGCATCGAATATTTGATTGGCCAATGAAAGAATCTCTCCGTTGGATTTTCAAGGTCTCTCCATTATAAAAGACGAGTGTTATTTTTAAGTTTAGTTACTTATTTATTTCTTACATTCAAGTATTAATATACTTGGCCAATGAAAGAATCTCTCCGTCGGATTTTCGAGGTCTCCCCATTACAAAAGACGAATTTTATTTTAAGTTTAATTATTTTTAAAGTTCAATTATTTGCCAAGTTCAATTATTTTGTTTCAAGTGTTAATACACTTGGCCAATGATAAATCTCTCCGTCGGATTTTCGAGGCCTCTCCATTACAAAAGACGAATTTTATTTTAAGTTCAATTGTTTTATTCTAGTTTTCATACTTGGCCAATGAAGAAATTTTCATCGATTTCCAAGGCCTCCCATGTATATTAGATGGGTTTTACTTTTTGTTTATTATTTTTTTAGTTTATTTTGATTTATATTTATTCATTACTAGCACTTTTACCAAGTGCTTTTACAGGTACATGGAGTTTCTTTTCGAAGAAGACACTCGAATTCAAATTTGAGAATTATTTTGAGTCATTTATTGTATTTATTCATTTTGTTTAGCGATAGGCAAATATTAGACCATCTTCGTTAGTCTTGCTTTACTTTATTCATTGTGCATATTTCATGTTTGTTATATTTGTTAAAGTTATTTTCTCTCCTCCTCAATTGAAAAAATGAGTTCAGTCGGGACCCACCTTTGTGAATTTCGAAGGGTGCCTAAAACCTTCCCTTTGGAATAACCTGAATCCTTACCTAGAATCTAATTGGTTTCGCAGACTATTTTTCTTTAATTTAATTAATTGGATTCCTAGTTTTCCTAAAATTAGGTGGAGACTCTAAATTCTTTTTAAAAATTTATTAATCATTTTTGGGAAAAAGGTTCGAAATATACCCAAACTTTGGGAAAATTTACTGTAATACGCCTGAACTTTGCGGATGTCCTATGACCCCCCCTCCTCCCGTACTATTTATTAGTGTACTTTAGTGATATTTATTTGTACAACTGTACCTAAATGTAAATACACGCGCACTGAGCGCGTGACTGAATTAGTGGTCCAGCTAAACAAATAAACGTCATAAAAAATACACTAATAAATAGTACAACCCGAAAAGTTTGGGAGTGTTACAACAAATTTTCCCAAAGTTTGGGTATATTTCAGATCCTTTTCCCATTATTTTTTGAGTCTCGAAACTGTGCCTTATGAAAATAGGGATCGTAAGAGAATGACGACTCTGCTGGGGATATCAAGGTTCTAACCATTATGGATTCGTTTTTTCTTTAATTGAGGAGTTTTTACTTTTTACAATTCTTGTAATGCCTTGTATATTTTTAGATTATTTGTATCTTATATATTATTTACGTTACTTTATATTTTACTCATTATTTGTTAAATTTTCATAATATTTTAACTGTTGCATTTTCATTAAGCTATAATCCCTCAATTTCAGCTTCATTTCTTCGATTCCTCTGACAACCTTCAAAAACTTAACAAAAATTCATGAGTAAGGTCTTTAAGTTGGACATGAAATCTTTAAATTTTTTGAAATAAGATTTACATATTTGGAAACTATATAAAAAGTGTTATAAGTCACAATAATTAACAATATAAAATATCTAAAAGACATATAACAATAAATACTACTCCCTCTGTCCAAGAATACTTGTCCATGTTAATAAAAATAGATGTCCAACAATACTTGTTCAATTTGAAACAATAATGTATAATTTATCCAATTCTACCCATTTTACCCCTGCTATTAAATATTGTTCATTACTCAATGCATTTTCCAAAGCACTAAATTTATTATATTCAAATGGTAATATAGTAAAATTATCTCTATTAATTATTTATTATTTCTTAACATGTGTGTCAAATTAATAGTGGACAAGTATTGTTGGATGAATGGAGTATCAAAGAAAGAGAGTGAATTCCCTAAACAGTCACTTAAGTTTTGAGAATTTCCTTCAAATATCACTTATGTTTTATTTACGAGCACAATATCACTCAACTATCACTATTTTCCTTCAAGAAATACTGAAAACCTCAAAAGTTATCTTCTCTCTTAGTTGACATGTCATGTCATTAAAATCTCTTTCTTTCTTTTTTTAAATACTAAACCATTTAATTCATCAAACTCATTTAATCAAAATTATAATTTTATTCTTTCTTCTTCTTTTTTTTGAGAAAAAAATGCATTAATTTATTTTTCATGTTTAGAAATTCTTTACCACACTTAAATTTTACCATATTATTTGACATGCGAATTAAAATCCCTTAGATAACTTATTTAATTAGTGATATTCTTGTTTTTTAAAAACATGTGATCTTTGTAGGCAATTATATATGAAAACAGGAATGACCATCTAGGAAAATAAATCTAGAAAAAAAAGTGTAAGTACCTAAGTATGAGAATTTCTTCTTAAGAAACTAATGTAATTTTTTTTTTAAAAAATAAGATTATAATTTTGATTAAATGAGTTTGATGAGTTAATAGGTTTATTATTAAAAAAAAATGATGGTTTACTAATATAACAAGTCAATTAGAAGAGTAGGAGACCTTTGGGGTATTTAGTATTTTTTGAGAAAAATATTGATAGTTGAGTGATATCATTGTCTTAGCAAATTGAAAAGTGATTTTTGTAGGCAACTCCAAAAACATGGATGACCATCCAAGAAAATAACTTTAGAAAAAATAGAAAGTTTAAGTACCGGTAAAAGATTCCTAAGCATGGAAATTCCTTCTTAATAAACTAATGTATTTTTTTAAAAGAAAAGAATAAGAATATAATTTTTATTAAATAAGTTTGATGAGTTAAATAGGTCTATTATTAAAAAAAATGATTTAATGACATGGCATGTCAATTAGAAGAGAAAGAGACGGTTGAGATATTTAGTCTTTTTCTTTAGAAAAATAGTGATAGTTGAGTGATATTATTATCTTTAAAAAAATTATTTTTGTAGGCAATTCAAAAAATATGAGCGACCATTCAGAAAAATAACCCTTGAAAAAAAATATGTTAAGTTTAAGTACCGATAAAGTTTTTTTAAGCATAAAAATTTCTTCCTAATAAACTAAAGCATTTTTTTCAAAAAAAAAAAACTAATTATATTTTGGTTAAATGAGTTTGATGAGTTAAATAGGTTTAGTATTTAAAAGGAAGAGGTTTTAATGATATGGCATGTCAACTAAGAGAGAAAAAGTCTTTTGAAGTGTTTAGTATTTTTTTAGGAAAATAATAAGGAAAAAAGACACCCGATAGCCAATTGTAAAAATAATAGCCCCAATTTGATTTATTATACATAAAGTAACTCTTCGGTCCATTTTATTTCCATTTTGTATCCGTTCAACTGTAATTAGTCCCAATGTGCGGCCTGTTGTTTCCTTCACCCGTAAAAATCAAAAAATTGATGAAAATGATAGTTCTAAGACCACAGTTAAACTGTATTTCCTTAAAGAATATAATCCCCTCACAATTGCCCAAGGTTTGGATTAATTCCTCCCAGGATAGAATAGAACACTATTCAGCAAAACCGGCAATGAAATTTGCTAAACTTCGTCGAACTCAACTAATGGAGTAAATCACACTTACTTTGATTTCTTTTGTAGAGAATAAAGTAGTTTTGGACTGTGAAAATAATAATTTCGTATTTTCTTCATCTGAGGAAAACATAGGTATTTATAGCCTAAGAGGTGGTGCTTCAGAAGAGAAGCAATGGTTGAAGAAAAGACACACTGTTTCGAACCGACACCTGACCTGCGCCGCGACCTACGCTCGCAGATGGCCACATGCGGCCGCAGGTCAGCGTTTGGCACAAAACCAGTAGCTACTGGTTTAGCCTGTGCTGGTCACCTGTGTCCGCAGGTGCCATATGCGCGCGTAGGTCGCCAATTCGGTTTCAAAAAGTGCCTCGAAAGGTCGCATCCTTTCGAGGTGCATTGTGACATGCATCTATATCTGTTCATGTGCGTCCGTATATGGAGAAACGATTTTCTATCGGATTTTTGGATTAAACTATCAATAATTCTTAAGTTTCAAATAAACTTTATCCAAAAAGATAGTCTCTCGATCGATCATTTGCCAAATCCAAATCCAAATCCAAAGTCGACCCAAGAGAGAGAGCGACGACGACAGTGCGAGACTTGTCTTGTTCTTGCCTCTTTATCCACATGAAAGAGTGTATTCCAATATATACACAAGAAAGTTTTTTTCTCCCAATAATGTAGGAGAACTTTACTTCTTTAAAATGAAGACTTACTCTTCACTTTTCCCTCCATATTTTTACCCCCATTTTCTATTCACTTCTTATCAACCAAACCTAATAATCCCCCACATGAATAGGGAATGACTATTTTATATATAAAAACTTGTGTGATCTACAAATAAGGATCAATCGCATCTGGGTAAGTAGGTTTCCCTTTGAACTTTTCATAGTGAACATATGTCGTATATCCTTGGTCAATCGGTAGATTTGATATCTTTAAACCGTCGAGTTTTACGTATACCTAGACAACATATGTCGCACAATCAACCCTTAACCATTCTTGGTTCTCATTATTTTGTTCGTTTCAGCCATGAACACGTCCTGGTTTTATAAGTGCGTAGAGAACTAGCCTAGCTCTTATTTTCCTTGAAGAGACTTCCACTTCACACTCACATAGGTGATTCCTAAATGTTTTATCCTATAGACAAACTATTTGGTCATACCTGCCAAACTTAGAAACCATTAAAAAACTTCAAACCTTAAGCTTTATCCTTGTTTCTTGATCATTCTCATATCATGGAAATGGATATACTTTCTAATGACAATTCTGAACCGTCATTCGTAGCTTTGTTTGATCTCCTTGAACCTAGACCTTGGGATCTCCATTTAGCCAGGTAGAGTTACCATTACAACGACTTGTTCTAGGCCATAAACTCATTCCCTTCGATAATTTATCAACCGCCTCTCTAGTTAGGCCTTTTGTAAGTGGATCCGACACATTATCCATTGACTTCACATAGTCAACTATGATAATTTCATTAGAGAGTAATTGCCTGACAGTGTTATGTCTTCATCGTATGTGACAAGACTTTCCATTGTACATAACATTTCCAGCTCTTCCTATTGCCGCAGGACTATCACAATGTATGCATATAGGAGCCACTGGTTTTGTCCACAAAGGAATATCTTCTAAAAAGTTTCGTAGACATTCTGCTTATTCATCGGCCTTATCTAAAGCAATAAACGCAGATTTCATTGTAGAGTGAGCAACACACGTCTGTTTGGATGATTTCTAAGAAACTGCTCCTCTACCAAGAGTAAACACATATTCACTTGTGGCTTTCACTTCATTTGACCCAGTGATCCAATTTGCATCACTATATCCTTCAATTACCGCTGGATATTTGTTGTAATGCAAAGAATAGTCTTGAGGATGTTTTAGATACCCCAAAACTCTCTTCATTGCCATCCAATGAGTTTGATTGAGATTACTTGTGTACCGACTTAATTTGCTAATAGCACATGCTATATCTGGTCGCGTACAATTCATGATATACATCAAACTTTTCAACACTCTTGCATAGTCCAATTATGACTTGCTTTGACTTTGGTTCTTTGTGAGAGCAAGATTCACATCAATTGGAGTTTTGGCAACTTTGAAGTCCAAATACTTGAATTTTTCAAGTACTATGTTGATGTAATGAGTTTGAGACAAAGCTAGACCTTGAGGAGTCCTAAGAATTTTAATTCCTAAGATCAAATCTGCAACTCATAAGTCTTTCATATCAAACTTGCTAGCAAGCATACACTTAGTAGCATTTATGTCGGAAATGGCCTCACTCATTATCAACATATCATCCACATACAAACAACAATGACAATGTGATTTGGAGTGTTCTTGATGCAAACACATTTATCACATTCATTGATCTTAAATCCATTTGACAACGTGGTTTGATCAAATTTTGTATACCATTGCTTGGGCGCTTGTTTTAGTCCATAAAGCAACTTAACAAGTCGACACACCTTCTTTTCTTTTCCTGGACTTACAAACCCTTCAGGATGTTCCATGTATATTTCTTCCTCTAATTCTCCATTTAAGAAGGTCGTCTTCTCATCCGTTTGATGAATTTGAAGACCATACATGGCGGCTAACACTATCAACATTCGAATCGATGTGATTCTTGTTACCGGCGAGTACGTGTCGAAATAATCAAGACCTTCTCGTTGTCTGAAACCTTTGACAACTAGTCTTGCCTTATATTTATCAATAGTACCATCATCTTTCATTTTCTTTTTGAAAATCCACTTAGAACCCAATGGTTTATTTTCTGGAGGAAGATCAACGAATTTCTATGTATGATTATTCAATATGGATTCTATTTCACTATTGGTTGCTTTTTTCCAATATTGTGCTTCTGAAGAAGACATTGCTACCTTGAACGTTTGAGGCTCATTCTCAACTAAAAATGTCAAGAAATCAGGACCAAAGGAAGTTGAAGTCTTTTGACGCTTGCTACGTCTTGGACTTTCCTCATTAGGTGTACTTCCATTCGACACTTCCCAAGGTCATTTAGATTTTTCACTAGACGACTTACATTCATTTTTATACGAATAAATGTTTTCAAAAAATTCAGCATTATCTGATTCAATTACCGTATTCACATGAATGTCGTGATTTTCTGATTTATGAACCAGAAAACGATATGGTTTGCTATTGGTTGCATAACCAATGAAAACACAATCAATTATTTTTGGTACTATCTTAACCCTTTTGGGTTTAGGAGCATGCACTTTAGCCAAACACCCCC
Organism: Capsicum rhomboideum; assembly: GCA_031232105.1. NCBI lineage: Eukaryota > Viridiplantae > Streptophyta > Magnoliopsida > Solanales > Solanaceae > Capsicum > Capsicum rhomboideum. The sequence continues at coordinate 40,382,860 of CP124716.1, forward strand.
ACACTTTGAAATATTTCAAGTTGGGTTTCCTTCTTTTCCATTGTTCATATGGAATGGACTTTGTTTTGCTATGGGGTATATGATTGAGTATCCGACTAGCTGTTAAAACAGCTTCCCCCCACAAGTTCTGTGGTAAACCAGAACTTATCAACAAAGCATTCATCATCTCCTTTAATATTCTATTCTTTCTTTCTACAACCCCATTGAATTGTGGAGTGTATGGGGCAGTTGTTTGATGAATAATTCCATATTCCAAACATATTTCTTCAAAAGTAGATTCATATTCACCACCCCTATCACTTCTAATCATTTTGATTTTCTTATTAAGTTGTGTTTCAACTTCATTCTTGTATTGCTTGAAAGCAACAATTACCTCATCTTTTCTATTAAGCAGATAAATATAGCAATATCGAGTGTTATCATCAATGAAAGTTATGAAGTATCTTTTTCCACCACGAGATGGTATAGACTTCATATCACAAATGTCTGTATGGATTAAGTTTAAGGGATTTGAATTCCTTTCAATAGACTTATAAGAATGTTTTGCATACTTTGATTCTACACATACTTGACATTTCACATTATTACTTTCAAACTTAGGTAATATTTTTAAGTTAATCATTTTTTGCATGGTTTTATAATTTACATGTCCTAAACATGCATGCCATAAATGATTTGACTCAAGCAAGTAAGAAGAAGCAGAAATCTTATTCATATTAATAGAGATTACATTTAGTTTGAAGAGGCCCTCGGTAAGGTAACCTTTTCCTACATACATATCATTCTTACTTATTACAACCTTATCGGATACAAACACACACTTAAAACCATTCTTGACTAGAAGTGATGTTGAGACCAAATTCTTCCGCATTTTGAGAACATGAAGGACATTATTGAGGGTCACTATCTTGCCCGAAGTTATCTTCAAGCCAACCTTGCCCGTTCCTTCTATCTTTGTGGTTGCTGAATTTGTCATACTAATGGTATCGCCTTTTTCAGAAGAAGTATAAGATGAAAGCAGTTCTTTATTGGAATACACATGGCGGGTAGAACCTGAGTCAAACCACCATTCATTTGGATTTCCCACCAAGTTGCATTCAGAGAGCATTACACAAAGGTTATCTACTTTTTCATTCAAGTTTGCTTGCTCTTTCTTTGGAGCACGACAAACAGAATCCATATGACCAACTTTGTCACAGTTGTAGCAATTTCCTTTGAACTTTTTCTTCTTAGGTTCTTCCTTCTCATCATCCTACTTCTTCCTCTTTTTCTTCTTTTGAAGAGTTTCAACATTGTTTGCTCCTGCAATTGAAGACTTTGCATTTGCACTCTTTTCTGCATTTTTGTTATCTTCTTCAATTCACAAAAGAACAATCAAGTCCTCTAAAGTCATTTCCTTTCGCTTATGTTTCAAATAGTTATTAAAGTTCCTCCACAAAGGAGGCAACTTTTCAATGAAAGCTGCTACTTGAAAAGCTTCGTTGATAACCATTCTTTCCGCAAGTAAATCATGTATGATCACTTGCAATTTTTGGACTTGATTGATGACGAATTTGTTGTCAACCATCTTGAACTCAAGAAACTTGGCTGCTACAAACTTCTTCAGTCTGGCATCTTCTGTCTTATACTTTTTGTCTAAAGCATCCCAAAGTTCTTTTGAAGTTTTACAAACGCAATAAACACTGTATAGACTGTCTTCCAATCCATTTAGGATATAGTTCTTGCACAGAAAATCAGAGTGATTCCATGTTTCGATCACCATAAACCGTTATTTCTCAGGAGTCTCATCCGGTAGAGTTGGAATGTTCTTTGCAATAAACTTCTGCAAGCTTAGAGTGGTCAGATAGAACGACATCTTCTGTTGCCACCTTTTGAAATCACTTCCAAAAAAAATTTTGGGCTTTTCCGCTGCAGACATCGCGGGAGTAACACGGCTTGACGAACTAGCATTCGTTGCCACTGATTTAGAAGCCATCATACCATTAGTTGATTCTTTCATTTCTGTTTGATCACACACAAACAAAATTCAATAACTGGTTAACTATCAATGTGGTTTTATTCAGTCGATGATGTTTTTATGTTCTTCGAATCGATAGAAATAACTTTATTAACTCGATGAAGTTTTTATGTTCTTCGAACCAAGTTAGAAAATGGAGTAGAAAGTCTTTAACTTTAATCTCCAACCACAAACAGAAATAGAGATGAAGAAAAAAAATGTAAACAAAATACAAATATTATATTCTTTAAGCTTGTTGTTTCCTTCATTCCTAAAAACCAGAAAATTGATGAAAATGATAGTTCTAAGCCCACAGTTAAACTGTGTTTCCTTAAAGAATATAATCCCCTCACAATTGCCCAAGGTTTGGATTAATTTCTCCCGGGATAGAATAGAACACTATTCATCAAAACCGGCAATGGAATTTGCTGAACTTAATCGAACTCAACTAATGGAGTAAATCACACTTACTTTTGATTTCTTTTGTAGAGAAGAAAGTAGTTTTGAAGTTGTGAAAATAATAATTTTGTATTTTCTTCAGCTGAGGAAAACATAGGTATTTATAGCCTAAGAGGTGGTGCTTCAGAAGAGAAGCAATGGTTGAAGAAAAGACATATTGTTTCGAACCGACACCTGACTTGCGCCCGCAGGTGGCCACATGCGGTCGTAGGTCAGCGTTTGGCACAAAACCAGTAGCTACTGGTTTGGCCTGCGCTGGTCACCTGCGTCCGCAGGTGCCACATGCGCGTGCAGGTCGCCAATTCTGTTTCAACCAGTGCCTCGAAGGGTCGCGTCCCTTCGAGGTGCGTTGTGAAATGCGTCTGCATCCGTTCATGTGCGTCCGCATATGGAGAAATGATTTCCTATTGGATTTTTGAATTAAACTATCAATAATTCTCAAGTTTCAAATAAACTTTGTCCAAAAAGATATTCTCTCGATCGATCATTTGCCAAATTCAAATCCGAAGCCGAGCCGAGCGAGCGAGCGATGACGGCGCGAGGATTTTCTTGTTCTTGCCTCACTATCCACATGAAAGAGTGTATTCCAATATATACACAAAAAAGTTTACTTCTTTAAAATGAAAACTTACTCTTCACTTTTTCCTCCATGTTTTTACCTCTATTTTCCATTCACTTCTTATCAACCAAACCCAACACCTTTTATTGTATATCTTCTTCTTTGCTACTTTCTTTCCCAAAAAGGTTTTCTTCTCCAATTTTTTTGCCTTTGCTTCAAATTTTCTTCTTCCTTTTTCTCTGTTATAAGCTAGGCTTTCATTGTATATGAGCTGATGATACAAAAAAGTAAATCAAAGTGTTTTAATGGTACTTTTATTTGGGTGGAAATAACTTAATTTAGATATTATTTTGGGTGTTGGTTGATGCTACTTACAATTAGTGTAGCAGCAGCGATGGACCATTTTAATTGTGAAAAATGATAGTGGAAGGTGGTGAAGGAGCCAGTCAACATTAATGATGTTTGGGTTGATTAATATTTTTTATGGAGCTTTAAATCATATTTGTGGGAGGTAAAAATAATGAAGATGACAAAAAAACTATGGATCTTTTATGGTGGAATATGGGTGGTGGCTTCATGGATGATGAAGGTTCCGATCTCTAATTATTGCCTTCACGAAATATCCTAAAATATGTATCAGATGTGTATAATAATTGTATAATATGTGTATAATTAGTGAGCATTATACATTTATTACACATAAATTATATATGATGATGCATCTATACTGATACACAATTTAAGAATGTGTATAGAAATTATATAATTATTGTATAGAATATGTTGAACAATTATTGCAGATAAAAGTTGTATAAGATGTGTATAGAAACTTTATAATTGTTATATAGGATATGTATCTGAACAATTATTGCAGCTAAAGGTTGTATAGAATGTGTATAGAAACTGTATAATTATTGTATAGAATATGTATCTATATATGATGTTTATAAAAATTGTATCATTGTTGTATAAAATATGTATATGTATAGGATGTGTATAGAAACTGTATAATTGTTATATAAAATATGTATCTGTATGTAGTGTCTAAGATACCTGTGTCTGGTATCTAATATACATGTATTTGCTATTAAATAGGCATTGATATATATTTTTTTCTTTTTTGATTGTATTTGAAAAATTCACTCTTTTTGTATTTGACTGTTTAAGAAAAAAAGCAACAATTATAATGTTACAAAATTGTATTTAAGAAATAAAAACTACAAAATTTTATTTGCTTTTTTTTTTTGTGGCAGAACAAAAAAAAATAGGGGAGAAATTTTCTAAAACAAAACACCAAAAAAGAAAAGAAGAGGAAGAAGCAGCCACAAAAACAAAAAGAAGAAAGAAGCATCAGCAGCCGAAAAAGTAACAAAAAAATGAGATGTGTCGGCCACCCAAATGGCTAGAATTGAAAATTTCAATTTTTGGCTATTTTGGTGACATTAATTTCAGCCGAAAAGCTATTTGCGTCCTTTCCCCAAATAATAATGGTTGATTGATATTGTGATAATAAATATAAACATAAGTGATATTTGAATGAAATTCCTAAAAATTGAGTATTTAGGGAATTCACTCCAAAGAAAGACTAGTTCAAATCTTGAAATTCGAAAAGGATTACATAAATTGACACGGAAGGAGTAATATTTAAATCACCAAATAATTAATCAAAGAACAACATCAGGCAATAATTGAAAGGAAAATATTAAAGATTAAGTATTCTGAGACATTTAAAGAGTGTAGAGTGTGAGTTATTGGAATCTAATCAACCTCCATAACCTGGAAAGCATAAGAAACTTATCCTGAGAGGCCATAAGTAATTGTTGGGGAAGCTAGCTAACTGCTTTGCCCAAAAGTAAAGCACACTCACAGTGATGGCCGCCGTCAGAGCTTGTGCATTTCTTCCTACTATCCCAGGTTCCGCTTTTTTCCCTCGATTATTTATCTCCCTCTCTTCTCTACTTTTACGCTAATTTTGTATTGGCAATTGTAGGATTTCATGAGTCATCATGTCGTAGCCTAAATTGGAGAACCCACAAGGTATTTATTTCTTGACTTTTGGATTTTTGAATATCAACCAACTTGAGTGAATTCATATAATAAGTATACATGGTTTTCGACGTAATGCTGAAGAGACTTTTGGTTGCAGAAACAATTGATGAGAAAAGCTAAAGTTACAGCTAAGTTTGAGCTGAATCCTCCACCTTATCCAATGGTATTTATTCTTCCAAATTTCAAACATTTCTTCTTTTTGTTAATGTAATATTTCTCCTTCAATATATTTTGACATGTGTGATGTTTAGAATGCTCTGGAGCCTCATATGAGCCGGACTACATTCGAATACCACTGGGGAAAGCATCACAGGGCTTATGTCGATAACTTAAACAAGCAAATTGTCGGAACTCAACTGGACGAATTCACCCTAGAGGACATAATACTTGCTACATATAACAAAGGCAAACTCCTTCCACCATTCAACAATGCTGCACAGGTCAGAAAAAAGAACTGGAATACAACCTAGTCTTTCATCATTCAGCTTCTCAATCTGTTTGGGATGGTCATGAAATGAGATTCTTCAACAAGACTACACATTTTGGTTTTACAAGTGATCCAAGTGCATTCCAAATAAACGTTATGGTTGTAATGTTATTTGTAGTACATATTTGTATACGGTCATAGTTAGGTGTCGAGAATAACATAGAAGGCTTAGTGGTTCAATGAAGTTGGGTTGAGCACCATGAGGTCTTAGGTTCAATTCCCAACAGAGACAAACATTAGGTGATTTCTTCCCATCTGTTCTAGCCTTGGTGGACAGAGTTATCTGGTATCTGTTGTTGGTGGGAGGTGGCAAGTATCTCGTGGAATTAGTCGAGGTGTGCGCAAGCAGGCCTGAACACGGCGGTTATCAAAAAAAAAAAAAAGGTGCGGTTATTATTTCTCCATCTGATTCCACATCTTTTACGTCCCCTCTTTCTCTGTACAGGCTTGGAATCATCAATTCTTCTGGGAGTCTATGAAGCCCAGTGGAGGAGGAGAGCCATCTGGTGAACTAATAAAATTAATCAACAGAGACTTCGGCTCCTTTGAAGCATTTGTTAAAGAATTTAAGACAGCTGCTGCCACACAATTTGGTTCTGGGTGGGCTTGGCTTGCATGTGAGAAATTATTTATCTTTTATCTGCATACCTACTTGTTCCTGTAACCCTGACTGTAATCTTAATGCTTCTTATACTCACTTTGTAGATAAAGCAAATAGACTTGATGTAGGAAACGCGTCAAGTCCCCATCCTTCCGATGAGGACAAAAAGCTTGTAGTTGTGAAAACACCTAATGCTGTAAATCCCCTCGTTTGGGACTACTCGGTGAGTAGAACTGCATTCTTCTCTATTACTTTGGTGGAGGTTTTAAATTCTAGCCTGTTAGTTAAAATCATTAGGTGAATCTCACAACTGTCTCTTATTGGATGCAGCCACTCCTCACTATAGATGTTTGGGAGGTAAGCAGAACATACTCTGTTGTATATATATTTGATTCATTTTGGTGATTGTAATGGTTATTGATGCCAAATCTGATTTTCTAAATCTTTTATTTGAAACTGCAGCATGCTTACTATCTCGACTTTCGGGTAAGCGTAGCTGATAAAATTGCTTAAATATGTCCTAGGTTTTCCTATAGAAACAATTGTGCTGCGGGTCTAATGGTTGCATTGTCATCTCTTTTCCTCTAGAATCGGCGCCCTGACTACATATCAATCTTTATGGAGAAGCTTGTATCATGGGAGACAGTGAGTTCTAGGCTTGAAGCAGCTAAAGCTCAAGCTGCCGAGCGTGAAAAGGAAGAAGAGAGGAAGAAGAAAGAGGAGGAAGAGGAGTATCAAGCCAGTAACGAAGTTAGAGAAATGTATGTGGAAACTACAGATTCTGAGGCGGAGTAATTTGTGTTAGTCCCTTTCAAGTTATCAGTGTAGGAAATTGTATCAAGTCAATTTTTGAAAGCAGAAGAAAGATGGTTAACTACTATTTCAGTTCTTAAAGTGCTATAAATGTTAGGAATGTAATAGAAAGATGAAGCTGAGTTTGGATGTTAGAAGTGGAACTACGATGTTAGAAGTACGTGTATAGTGGAATTCATCTGATTTCGACTCCTTATAATTGCTCACTGATTGGAGCCTCATTCTGGTGCCTATAGTTGGAAAAATATTACTTTCGTCCATCTTTACTTGTCCATTATACCAAAATAGATGTTCAACAATATTTGTCCTGTTTGGATAATTTACTATTTTGTGTCCATTTTACCCTTGCAATTAAATATTATTCATTACCCAATACATTAAATTTATTATATTCAAAGGGTGATATTAAAATTACTCTTATCATTTATTGTTTAAGGTGTGTCAAATCAATAGTGCACAATAAAGATGAACGTACGGAGGGAGTAGGCAATTTGTAAAGTAAAGGTCACTTACTTTCCCACGAATTCTAAATAGGATAAACAGCATCATAATAATTTCGAATGATACAAAAAGCTTTCAATATTGCAGGTGCTAGAAAGAGGTTTTATGTTAAAGTTGGAAATCTGTTAGGATAAAAGAAGGCCTTTTTCATTTGACAGTTTAGCGTTTTCTCATCCTTTATTGAATGCTTATTAATACATCACTTCATCCCTCTCTGGTTTGTAATTCATCTTTAGGGGCTCAAAGGTGATGTAAATATCAGTGCTAGAAGAGGGTTTTAGGCGACATAAAGCAATGTAACAACAATTAAAAGAATGGAGCTTAAGAACTGGGAAGGAGGACACTGCATTCTGACATTATTAGATAGTATGAAAATTCAGCTAATACTGAAAGTTTTCTTTGAAACAACATAATTCTCTTCACTGAAGTTCAGAGGTACAGATGATATGGCATCTAACGACCTATATGTTAGGAAAGTTTGTCCCTGCATTTATTCAAGTGGTGCAGGACTAAAAACAGGTACACCATATATGCACGGGGATAAATCTGTTGAAAATCACTCTCCTAAAGGGTTTGTGGCTTCCAACAGATAAAAAAGGAAAAGAAAATTGAACAGGGACAGACTGTATTTAACCGGTAAGAGCAGCATTAAGGGCGCTGTGTACATCAACTCCAATCTGGGCCTCAGCTTTCTCCTCATCAGTTGATGCAGTGCTTAGCTTTTGTGTGAACTCCATGAGGCCCTTTTGAACCAAATTGGGATCGATTTGGTCAAGTGGCACAGCTTCAACAGCAATTATATCTGCGAAAGAATTTGCATGAACAAATGCAAACCCACCACTCACAAAGTACTTGGTCACATTGTTGCCTTCATGAACTGATAAGACACCGGGCTTCAGCTCCGCAATTGTCGCAACATGCCCAGGTAAAACACCCATTTGTCCTGTAGTTGCAGGGATGATAACCATATCAACCTGCATTATGATTGAAAATAAGGAATAAACATCTTGGACTTCAAATTTTTAGATGATGTAATCCATGCACATTCTTCATATAGACAAGTCTTCTCGCATCACATGACCCCAAATGTGACATCCAGACACAGAACTGAACAAACAAAATTTTAGTTTGATTCAGGCAACATTCCCGTTGCTAATCCAAAACATAATACATACTACAGTCAGATAACGGAATATGTGTACTTGTGATTTCTGAAAATAACTAACCATGCCCATTCAAAATAATCTTAGAAATTTCCGGGCAGCGGTGAACACCCAAGCTGATAGACTGTTGAGAAGTCTAATACAGCTCAGAAAAGCTGCAAGAACAGCTGCTGTCAAAAAGCTTTCAAATTATCTTTTCTCTACACTTTAAGCAGTTGTAAGGGGCATGGGTGGGAGCAGTAGAAGCTACAGTTTCAATCGAACCCAGTAGCTTTGTTGCAGCCCAGTATATGTTAAGAAGTGTATGTGTAAAGGAATCTACTAAATATGTACAAACATTAAATTTTGAACTCAGTAACTCAAATGGTCGTTGGCTTCAGTGGCATCCTAAATCCATAAAGTTCAAATCCTGAATCCGCTTCTGACTTTAAGTACCAAACAAACATCCCACAAATAGACAAATAAATTTTTGCACTATTTCTTTGTAGCATAAACAAGTGAAAGAATATGCCACCACATTTTCCTTTTGGAAGGCCAATGTTGCAAGTACAATTTCTTGACTAGAATGCCAAAGACTTCTCTTTGATAACGTAGAATGAGAAACACCTAAGTCAGATACTCATGGAATCAACAGACTACCAAATCGTATTAAAATGAAAGCACAAATCATCAGTAATTTTTCTAGTCAACACACAGCCACCAAATCTATTCATCCCCTAGAAAGTGACGGGAGCGCAGAGCTGCTATTTTGAAAATTAAAGATATAAGAGAGCTTAAATTTGGTTACTTGTCAGTATCTTAAGAAGTTTCCTTGATCCAATTGATCTCTCAAATAATTTATCTAACAGCTGCTACCTCTTTGGTCATGATTTACTTGACCCATTTTCCATTTTACGATGTCCAAGTCACTTTAGCCATCTACCAGAATAACAAAAATTCCATCTTTGCAAAGCCAAAATGATACAAATTAAGTTTAACTTATGCTACTTTTGGATTTGATAAACTGCCCACTCTGGACTATCAGACTTCCACATATTTCAACTGCTAATCTTAAACATTTCTCAAGAGAGTCCTTAGATATTCATTCAAAAATTTTAAACTCCAGAAGCTCACAAAGTGGACCAATTAAAAAAGGACACATACTAAAGATAGAAAATGAAGGGTAGCTTGCCTACCGAAAGCAAATTCCTTATTTTAGCTTCATGATTCCATTTGATTGTTGAGGTAATGCCTTTTTAAAAATAATACACATTACCTGTACTTGACAAGTTGAATGCACATAATATTGATGGTAGAGGACAAGCATCATTAGACATTTAAAGAAGCAGCAAACTGAAAAGATTGCAGAGAAGAAACCAAATTTTGTGAGCTTAAAAAAGGGCAGCCCGGTGCACGAAAGCTACCGCTATGAGCGGTATTCACAGGTCTTAACACCTTAACATTTGTAATCTACTTGACTGATACAATTCTCCAATGTAGTAATTTTCCAGCTTGTATAGTCCAAATGTGAACTTGGACTTGGTGTAGTCCAAGTTCGTGCAACAGAACTAGAGCTTATCTGGTGCAAGATTTGTTGAATAAACTCAATGATTTATTGCAACCCAAACAACATCCGCAAAAGTAATGACTGTCTACAGATGGTTGTGAGAGTTGAAAATAAGAAGCCAGCAAACTGAAATAGGAAAAGTAACCTTTGCTTTACAGATTGCCTTTTATTTTTTGAAACTAGCAACCACCAATAATTCAACACAGTCATTAGCACGTGAAAAGTTGGAATTATAGAAAATCATCTATAACATGCACAAAGATCATTCATATATCAAAGGTTGTCTGTATTTGTAATCCAACAAATTTTCATTTTTCTCTGCCTCACTCAGCTTGTTAATTGTCAACAATCAGTTTGAAAGAAACAAATCCCAAAAACAAACAACTTCATAAGTACGGTGGATTTTTGTTAGATTACGTATAAATTTTCTTGCAATAACAATTTTTTTGCTTACTTACCAAACACTAGAAAATAAGTAAAAAACCAACTAGTCCAATAAAACATTTTCCATGGAAAATATTTTCCTTCATACCAAAGACATCCATATGTGAATCATCTAAATAAAATGGACCTTAATTGGGCGAAATGGATATAGAGGATTCATATAACTGGGCTATGTAATTTGGAAACGAGGCACAGTTGATGTATTGATTAATTGGTGGTACTGATCCTAAAATCGGGGAAACCAAATCAGAATTCTCCAAAACATTTCCAGACTCCCATACCTCTTTAGCGGAGAGTTGAGAGGAATAAGGAAGGACAAAGTTGACGCTGAGCTTGGAAGGGATAGACGAAGGAATTGCAGGCCTAGGGTTCATGAAGGCAGAGGGAGTCATAGGTGGTTCCGTGTTGGGTATTACTTTCCTCCATGCATCAACGAATGTGGAATCAACGCGGTTCGCCGCTGGCAGGTCAGTTGAGAAAGGGCGGCGCCACCTCATCGTGGTGGCTCTAGTTAGGAGTCTAGAACTGTGTCGGAGCATTGTAGATGGTTCAGGAGGTGGGGATCGGCGGCGATTTGGTCGGAAATGAGAATGAGCGTTGTGTGAACTGGTAGTAAGGCAGGTTGCAGGAGGGAGGCTCGCGGTAAAGTCAAATTTGGGCTGTGCAACACAGGTTCCTTCAGGCTATTTCGGATCAAATTACAGGCCCAAGGAAGGACGCCTTATAATTAGCTAGCCTTTGGCTATTGATGCTCAAATATTTTTGTCAATTCATTTTTGGATGAAGTTTCACCATGTGTTTGATCATAATATTTGAAAAATATATTTCACTTTTAAAAGTTTTCAAAAAATGAAATTTGGCCCAAATATTTATTTTTCCTAGTATTTGAGAATATAGGTTATTTGCCAAAAATATTTGACAAATTATATGGCCAAACAATATTTGACAGGTTTTTCCCCAAAAACTACTTGGAAAATCTATGGCCAAACAGATCCTTAGGAATTTGGTGAGAAATAAGGAAATAGTCACTTCGCTAATTAAGTTTTAATCACTAGTCGTAGTATTGGGGAGAAGTGATTAGATAGGACATGGTTATTCAGGTTTTCGAGGACATGATCTTAGATAAGGGACGAGTATTAGAGTAGAAGGTTAGTCAGGTGGAAGTGTTGTCGTGCACTAGTAGTAGTTGGTGGCTTAGGATTTAGTCGTAGATATCTATCATTGTTGTTGTTTATTGTGTTTCGATTATCCCACTATACTTGTGGTGATTATTATTTTTCTGATAGAATTTGCATTGTTTCCTTGTTAGTTGTCATATTTTCTTCACTGTTTTCCTCTTCTTCGTACCTGGATTTGCTACACTTGAGTCGAGGTTCTTTCGAAAACAGTCTCTCTACCTTTCCGAGGTAGTGAGTATACTTTATCCTCCCCAGACCTTACTTGTGAGATTTTACTGGATTTGTTGTTGTTGTTATTTCAGAATTAATTAAACTTTAACCACTTTTTAATATGGAAATATTATTTGAATAATCGTATTCTTGGTCCAAAACACGAAACCTTTAAAACTTCATGCAACTTGAAATACAGAGATTTTATGGAATGTTCCGAAGTTAGAGTTGGCACAGATCAAACTCCAAAATAAAATTATGGGGTTTGAAGCATGCAGTGCAATTCGAAAAAACGTTTATGAAATTTGAACTTTTATCATTTCAAACTCCAAAAAAATTCATAAAATAATAAAATTTGAGTTCATTTTTATTACTAATAGTTTGAACTTTAAGTGTTAGAGGATAAAAAATATGAAAAAAATTAAAGAAGGAAGTTGGTTAATAAACATTAATATTAATATAATATGGTGCAAATATCAAGTGCGATTCTAGCAAACATCATGTTGTGATTGAAGGGCATTTGGGTTTAAAAGATTGTATTTTTAAGTATTGTTTTTCTTATTTATTTGTAAGTGAATCATTGATGTCACCTAAGATAAACCAAATATCTTATTCCTGCCGGTTTGAAAAATATGATAATTTTATGGCCAAAATCATATACGACCTTTACACTTGTCGAATACTTCTATTTCTAGTGTCTATTGAACATATATATTGTTCAAAATCTATATCAGTTGAACACAAAATTCACAGTTCCAAACAAATCAAAGAGTGTGAACAATATTCGCCAGCACTGTGACAAAAAAGTCAATAAAAGGAGAATCTTAATAGTTTAATTGATGGGCTATGAATTTTCATTTTGTTAGTGAAAATTTGATTCTTCATCTTATAATCCTTTTGTCATTTTTCCTTTTCCTACACAATTAATAGAAGTCAATAGAAGAGTATCACGTGACAATTATCGACTAATACTCCCTCCATTTTAAAGAAAATGACTTATTTTGACCTGACACGAAATTTTAAAAAATAAAGAAAACTTTTGCATCTTGTTATCTTAAATTAAAGTTATGGCAAATGAATCAAAATATTCTTTAATTTTGTGATTTTAAATATGCAACATTGAAAAGTTGAAATTAAAATATTTTCAAAAAAAAATAAAATGAATCATCCTTTTTTAAAGGAACTAAAAGAAAAAATTGCTCAATTTGTTTTTAAACAGAGAGGGAGTAACAAACAATTACTGTAATAAGAACTGAAAAAGAATTTTCCACAAGTCATTAGAAGTGTCCCTTCTCCCTACTCCTCACCGGCCAAATTCCCTGTCGTTCCCGGCCGCACACCTTCTCCACAAGATGAAATAAAATTCCAATCATTAGGCTATTACCATAATTCTTGTTTTACAATACAAAGACATTAATTTTGATCAGCCTGATTTCAGATTGGAAAAGGTTGCAGTAAACAATTAAAAGGGTAAATAATTTGTAAAATTCTTTTTAACTAATTTCTCGTTCCAATTACCCTGCTAACCCCAAATTGTCAAATGGAGTAGCAGGATGGCAATCGCACCTTTTTCTTCAGTAACAGCCAAGTCCAACTCCGCCATCTTCACATTCAAAACTCCTCATTTCCAATACCTCTGCATTTCCACTCTTGCTCAGATTTTCTCCCAACAAAAAACTATCAATCCCACCAAACCCAAAAATGGCAAACACCTCAATAACCCCAAGCAAAAATCATCTTCTACCAAATCCAAGAAAGCTGCAAACATGGCCAATATCATCAACACAAACCCATGGTCATCTAACCTTGAATCTTGTCTTTCCTCACTCACTCAACCCTCTCTCTCTCACACCACTGTCCTTCACACACTCCGCTTCATCAAGACGCCTTCCAAAGCCCTTCACTTCTTCAATTGGACTCAAAAAATGGGTTTTTCACACACCCATCAATCGTATCTACTCATGCTGCAACTCCTCTGTAATGCCCGCAGCTTAAATTCGGCAAGAAACTTCCTTTTATCTATACCCAAAAGGTCTAATGGTACTGTACCGCTTCAAGATAACTACTTTAACATCTTGATTCGAAGTTATGGTAAAGCTGGGCTTTTTCAAGAATCATTGAAGGTGTTTAAAGTGATGAAATCACTTGGAGTTTCACCCTCTGTCGTTACGTTCAATAATTTGTTTTCAATTTTGCTTAAGAGGGGCCGAACCGGTATGGTTTACGAACTGTTTGATGAAATGCTTAAGACATTTGGTGCTAAGCCTGATGTATTTACTTTTAACATTTTGATCAGAGGATTTTGTATGAACTCTATGGTTGATCAGGGGTTTAGGTTTTTTAAGGAGATGGAGAAGCATGGATGTGATCCGGATGTGATTACGTACAATACCATTATTGACGGTTTGTGTAGGACAGGGAAAGTGAAGATTGCACATAATGTGTTAAAGGGTATGGTCAAGAGGGGTAATCAATTGAGTCCTAATGTTGTAAGCTACACCACTTTGGTTAGAGGGTATTGTGAGAAGCAAGCGGTTGAACGGGCTCTTGATGTTTTTGAGGAAATGATAGATTGTGGTCTAAAACCGACCAGTATTACTTATAATACTCTTGTACAAGGTCTTTGTGAAGCTAAAAGATTTGACAGAATAAAGGAGATCTTGGAGGGGACTCTAGGAGGTGGAGGACTTATTCCAGATAGATGTACTTTTAATACATTGATTACCTATCACTGCAATGTGGGAAATCTGGACGAAGCAATGAATGTTTTCGAGAATATGTTGAACTTAAAGGTGAAACCTGATTCCGCAACATATAGCGTCTTAATACGGAGCTTTTGTCAAAAGGGATACTTTGATAGGGCAGAGAAATTATTTGATGACTTAATGAAGAAGGAGGTATTGCTTTGTGGTGATGGCTGTACACCTCTCACTGCAGCATATAACCCCATGTTTGAGTATTTGTGCAAGATTGGCAAGACAAGAAAGGCTGAGAAAGTGTTCAGGCAGCTAATGAGAAGAGGAACTCAGGATCCTTTTGCTTATGAACTCCTGATCATGGGGAATTGTAAAGAAGGCACATTTAATGATGCACATGAACTCTTAGTTTTGATGTTGAGGAGGGATTATGTACCTAATATTGTAATCTATGAGTCCCTAATTGAAGGTTTGCTGCAAAAGAATGACCCTAAAGTTGCTTACGACACTCTAGAGAAGATGTTGAAAAGCTCCCATCTTCCGAGATCTTCAACGTTTCATCAAATCCTTACAGAACTTATCAAGAAGAATTGTGCAAGTGAATGTGCTTCCTTGGTGAC
Organism: Capsicum rhomboideum; assembly: GCA_031232105.1. Taxonomy (NCBI): domain Eukaryota; kingdom Viridiplantae; phylum Streptophyta; class Magnoliopsida; order Solanales; family Solanaceae; genus Capsicum; species Capsicum rhomboideum. The sequence goes on from CP124716.1 coordinate 40,398,182, forward strand.
ACTAATGTTAGATAACAAAGTTAGACAAAGCATCAGTCTTTCAACTGATACTGTGAGGATACTCTTCCAAACAGGATTAAGGGAGAGAGCTTTTGAGATTGTTAGGTGCCTTTATGAAAATGAATACATGGTAAATATGGAAGATTTGGTTGTATTCCTTTGCCAGTGTAGAAAGTTATTGGAGGCAAGCAAATTATTGTTATTTAGCTTAAGGAAGGGTCATATTCTGAACGTAGATACATGCAGTACTCTTTTGTCTGCTCTCTGCAAAGCACGTAGAGCTTCAGAGGCATTTGAGATTTACTATGAGTTGCTCGAGAAAGGAGTCCAACAACGTTTAGAATGTGTAGAAGAGTTAGGGCTTGTTCTCGAAACTGAAGGAAGAACTAAGGAGGCTGAATTTGTTAAGAAGAGAATCCTAGGGCAATCGCAGTCAGATAGATTGGTCCAAACTTGTGCATCTGAAGGAGATATTTGTAGTGCGTAGTGTGCAAGAGCTCTACTGTTTCTTCAATTATTATCTTAACCGCATTTTGTTCTGAAACATAAAGGTTTGCATAAGGTACTTGAATGACATGGCGATGCTGGCTGGGGCTGGATGCCTCTGAATTTGATTAAGAGTGCTATCAGGTGCAGGATTTCTGTTTCTCTTGACAATGGAGAAGTCTGATTTGGACAGCCTTGAAAAACATTGATGACTGGAATCTTAAACAGTCCCTGAGGTCTCTGGTTCACCATCTGGAGCAACTTTGCTGCTTAATAACTTTGGCCTTGCAGGCATGGTTATTTAAGAGAAATATGGTGCAAGTGCATGCATAGGGGGATAGGTTCTACACTTAATTACAGCAGCGTTGGACATCATAAACAGTCAAAAACTCCATATTTCTCGGATGGACAATTTGACGACTTTAATGATGTTTCTTGCTCCAATGTTAAGTCGTCACTGAGTCATCTGATCTTCCTCCTACCAAGCAATATCAATTATTAAAATTTTTTAAAGCTTTTGTGCCTGCCTTCTGCAGAAGTACACAACTTCAACCAAGGGCCTGATAGATTTGTACCTTGAAGTTTATACAATTAGAATATTGGATTTTTGTAAAAAATCTTCCAAATCTATTTTTATTTGAGTAACTTTCTCCATAATATGCTTTTAAGTTCTCATGGCGAGTGCCTGGAATTGAACTAGATGTACTATATCTTCTTTACCACAGGATTAGAAATGTATGATCTATCATCTATACATGCTGAGAATTGACAAGGAGGATGGTAGAATACGTGACAGGCATTATTACCAGCAAAGCTATATTTCAAACAACATTTTCATTTCAAAGTTTAAGCAGCTGATTATCTCACTGCTGATGCCTTTAGGGACAAAAGATTATCCAAATGTGTGATATTTGCACTGCTCTCCTGAGGGGGGCCAAATATCTCCCAGAACCTAAGAGTCTCATCTGCTCCAGCCGATACCACAGTCAAACCATCAGGGCTCTGCATGAAGAGAAGGAAAGTTACCGTCTCAATTTTGATAAAACTATTACTCCTACTTTATTTGATGTCGAAGTCTCACCTGGGAGAGATGCAGAATTCTTGATGAAGAAGCATGACGCAGTGGCTCTCCTATTCTAGCCATGGAAGGATAACTCCATAAACACAACTGACAATGAGATTCACCCGTGCCAAATCCATGGCCACTTAATAGCTCTTTGTGATGCCTATTCCATTGAAGCCCACAAATCTGCCAATTTCATTCACAATGATACCACGTATACAAGGAAAATTTGTATTAATCAAAATGATGATGGAAATTTGTGATAAATCTATAAACTGAAATGTCATTGCTCAAAAAGTCAAGTTAGTGGAAAGTGGAAACTGTGGTATCCATGCAGACTTATACATAATTGCTATAAGAAGGAAAAAGTAATGTTAAAACTTGCCTGAGCTCCAGTTTCATTGGTGCTGATGCATGTCCCCTTCTGTGTATTCCAAATCTTAAGACATCCATCATCTATGCCTCCTCCAGAGGCTAATACATCACTGTTATATGGACACCAAGCTAGGGCCTTGACTGCAGCATGATGTTCATTGAACCGGTGCACATAATATCTTGAGCTCATCTTGGAACTATCCCATATGTACACCATATTGTCATTACCACCACTGGCAAGTGCATTCCCCGTGTGAGACCACTTCATGCCACAAACTTCCCCTCTATGTACTCTTGTTTGAGAGACCAAACTATTTCTTGCTCGCACTGCCAATGAGACTTGCAAGTAAGTAGGCTTCTGTTATAAGAGAGACTAATTAACTATATCAGTAAAGAAAACTTTGTACTACCATCATGATTGATAATAGCTCTGTCTTTACTCCCTGAGGTTAAAATATGACCATTCCATGCAACACAACCCACTCTGCTCTGATGGCCTTGCAGGTCTCTCACCTGTTTGTGCGAACGAAAGAAGTCTAATTACTTAAAAGGAAACAACAAGAATACTTTTTCTGCTACAATGTGACCAACACTAACAAGTCTTACAAGCTTGGAAGTCTCAGCATCCCAGAGCTGGAGTTTGGAGGAATTACAACCAACTGCTACTATTTTTCCATCATCAGACCATGCTACACTAGTAGGATTATCGCGTTCACGCTTCACTTCCATCAGTACCTGTGCTTTTTGCACTTGAGCATTCCAGATGTATAGCCTTGGTCCAAGAACAACGGCAAGTATGTTTGATGTCCCCCAATCCATAATATTTGAGTAATAGTCATCTGACAAGTGTGGAGCATCTAGAGTTCTAGTTGCTATCTGCATATAATATCTCAACATGTTATTTGAACATTAAAATACGCATATCATTTCCTAAAGTTATTCCCCTAACCACCCTTCATGTAAATTCAATTCAAGAGAAGTTTTACCAAGGGAAACTTTCGATATCGCCTAGTGTCATTAGTTTTCAGGGGAATTTCTTCATCACTACGGCGCATTTCATCAATTAGACGTGTGGATTGTCTACTGGATTTGGGACTCCCTCTAAAAACCAGCATTCTGAATGGTCTTCCTTGTACATCCATCTTTAGATTTTCCTCCATCTTCCTTCTATATTCGTCCTATCAAAAGGAATAAAACAAAAATCATACAAGCAAACAACTAAAAATGGGTGTACAGAAACAGAATTTCTGAGAAACAATTCAAGAAATGATAAGGGGTTGAGGAAGAAACTAACATTGAAGTTGGGTTTTGCGAGTTTCTTGATTCTTGTGTTGGTGAGTAAAGTCTGTGCTTGATCAAGATTCATCAGGCTTCTATTTGGTATAAATCTATCTCCCTTCATCACAAATTAACATTCGAAATCAATACATCAAACTACGGAAGGCAGAAATTTAACACATAAAGAAAAAGGGTAGTGGTGCAGGTGCATGAATTACAGGAAAATCATAGTCGACGGGAGTGCTGAGAAGACGAGTTGGAGAATACCAATCTGCTTGAAGTCTTGTTACTGAATTGTCATGAATTTCTTCCATTTCCCAGTAGTGTTTTCCAATCTTGTTTTGTGAATTTCGATTGCTGTGAAACAAAGGTTATTGAGAATGGTAGTTAAGGGATATTTGGCGCCAAATTAGTTTGTTTCACTGTTTATGCGTTACGGAGGCGTCGGTTTGTTTCCCCCAACGGTAATTCTTTCCTTTCTTTTCTTTTCTTTTCTTTTCTTTTTTCAACATAAAAAGGACAAAAGAGGAAATAGTAGAACATGCCTTGTAAGTTCTTTTTTCTCAATTTTTTCTTTTATAAATACTTAACTGGGGAATTAAGGAGGGCTAATTGGAAGGTACAAACTACGAAGAGACCAGTGAAATTGGAATTCGTGATACTTCGAGTCGTATTGTTTATTTTTTTTACCATAGGAAATATTTTTGTGATTTGAGAAACATTAATTTCTGTTTAAATAGTTAAGAGAAAGTGCTATAAATAATTATAGACCTACAAAATGTATAAGAATTATTCTCTGGCGAATTATGAATTTTATCTCACTGACAAATAAAAAAGTGAAATTTGGGAAACAAAGAACAAAATATGACATTGCTCCTTTCTTTTTCATGGATTTGGATCTTCTTTGTTTCTCTATTTAAGCCATATAATTTTGTTTTCCCATGCTTTTTTATTGCCCATCTATGTAGCTGCCTCATATAATTATGTAAGAGTTCAATGCCTCTGGTTTGAAATTTCATTCATCCTGCGCTATGTTACACAACATGCTGAATACTTTTCATTTTCCCTTGAAATTTTCCCATTTGTATTGTCATGTTAAATGCACATATTTATATATTATTTAATTTTCCATTACAGTTTTGGTCATTGTTCTACATCTCGAGTTAAGTATCTAAGTGAAAATTTTATTACTAATAAGTGATAACCAAGTTTTACTCAAAATCTCACATAGCATGATAAACTTGTTTTCATTCGCTCAAAATGATTGTTAAAGCTTTACACTGATTGAGTTTGATACAAAAATTATTTTACATTGAAAAACTATATAGTGAGATTAAAATTAGTCATATACCAGTGTCGTTTTAAGAAACAATTTCCATTTATATATAACTCCACTTATTTTATAGTTACCTCTCTATCTCACCTCTGAGGTAGTGGTATAGACTGTGTACATTTATCCTCCCTGGGCCTCACTTTGTGGGAATATACTGGGTATATTGTTATTGTTATTTTATAAGTAAATTAATTAATTTTTTCATTAAATAAATAAGTTAAAATTGCATTGACTTGACGTGCGCTTTTTACAACAATGAAATTATCTGGTAGACTTAGTAGGCGTTTAGCCATGAATATTATTCACAATATTTTGGAATACGTTTTCACTTTATTCCGGAATACTTTTTTTTTGGTAGCTAACAATTTCATTAATCACAGAGTAGAGAAATACAAAACTGTATCGACTAACTCAGTCAGATACTTCTGAATCCTATACACTACTGACTACTATTAGGAAAAAGGTAAATACAAAAAATCAACCACTTAACCACCTTTCTAACAGCTGTTAGATGACTCTAGGCACCTAACAAATTATCAAAGCTTTATATTATCCAAGACTGGATCAAATCTCTGCATCCTGATGAAGCTCTAATATTGCAAATGTATGCCACTTCTCTGGTAATATCACCAACAGCTCTAGCTTTATGCTCAAAAACTCGTTGATTTCGCTCCATCCAAACTGCATGAACAGCTTCTGCATATACCATTCTAAATTTTTGTGCAGTAAGAGATTTCCCCTTCCCATTTAAGAGTATCCAGTGCACCATTTGATCCCAAGTAGACACTTGGAGGTCATGCTTATGCATCCACTTCAATACGTTCGTCCATAAAGATCTAGTGAAAGAGCAGCCACTGAACAAATGATCTTGAGTTTCTCGTTGACATCCACACAGGGATGATGCGCCATGGTTACATGGCACTTTCGATGCTTAAAATAAGGGAAATATGCAATAACTTGGGTGTATTTGGTTGGTATGATGTGTTTTCTGTCCTACTTTACAGGAAAACAGGTTTTTGAAGGCAAAATGATCAAAAAGGAAGAATCAAGCCCGAGAACGAAGTGCCTGAGGATGAAAGAACAAGAATATGCACCGGAGTGGGAGTCAAGACACCACTCACGTGACGTGAGTGGTGCCGTGAGTCACATTCCCGTATGAAAAATTGCCTGATTTCCACGCCAGGCATCCACGTGGCATGGGTACACCTACGTGGCGTGACAGGTCGAGAGACGTTTAGATGAACATAGCTTGTCAGATTTTGCATGCCATATAGCGGGACGGTTTTGTTAGCACGAGTAACCGGTGGAGTTAAAGAATCATTGGGGATCACAGTCCTAGTGTATTTTTCTCATTGTCTACAAACTCGATATAACCAGCGATTGTTACTGTCACTTTTTATTCACAAACCCCCCCTGTTTTACTTACTTTCCAATTATTCCATCTAGTATTCTAAACAGACTTCTACCTATTCCCTATGGGATCGACCCCAACCTAGTTGGGTTCTATATTTGACAGCGACCGCTTTATACTTCTTAGGAGGCATATTTTGGGCGACATCAAATTTTTGTTTTTTATTCTTACAATTATGAGTAGCTAAACCCATCAACTAGGGTTGTGTAAACCATGAGGAATTAACGAAATCGGTTAAGTGCAAAGCAATTCTGTATCGCTGTGAATGCATGTATTGTTGTTTCCTTCGTTGTGATTGCTCTTCTAATGGTTACAAACTTACAAACGTTAGAAACTCGCTTGTATTCTAGACTTGCTCTAGAGAGAGGTAGAGATTGGGAAAAGGAGATAACAACAGAGATTTGAAGCTATCAACCTTCATCTAATAACTTGAGCCTTAGCGGGAATGGTTATCTGAGATCCAGGACAAGGGTTAGTAGTGCGACACTCGGAGACCGAGAGGAGAAGAGTGAAATTCGTCTAACATATCTTGTCAGATTTTGCATGCCATATAGCGGGACGGTTTTGTTAGCACAGGTAACCGGTGGAGTTAAGGAATCATTGGGGATCACAGTCCTAGTGTATTTTTCTCATTGTCTACAAACTCGATATAACCAGCGATTGTTACTGTCACTTTTTATTCAAGAAACCCCCCCTGTTTTACTTACTTTCCAATTATTCCATCTAGTATTAAACAGACTTCTACCTATTCCCTGTAGGATCGACCCCAACCTAGTTGGGTTCTATATTTGACAACGACTGCTTTATACTTCTTAGGAGACACATGTTGGGCGACATCAAATTTTGGCGCCCTTGCCGTCACTTTTTATGCTTTTTGAATTTTTATGGATAGGATTAGCTTTGTATCTATAAATACCCCTGTATAGTCCTATGTGCGAGAGAGAGTCATGACATTGTTTTGAGAGCTATTTTTAATTGTTTTGGAGTTCATTAACATATTCTTGGTTTTGTAGTTACAAACCCTAATTCGAGTTTTATTGATAATTGAGATTTTAGTTCTTCTTCATTATTGTGAGTGTGCAATTATGTTTTCATCTCTGAATTCTTCTTGTGTTCTTACAATTATGAGTAGCTAAACTCATCAACTAGGGTTGTGTGAACCATGAGGAATTAACGAAACCGGTTAAGTGCAAAGCAATTCTGTACCACTGTGAATGCATGTATTGTTGTTTCCTTCGTTGTGATTGCTCTTCTAATGGTTGTAAACGTTAGAAACTCGCCAGTATTCTAGACTTGCTCGAGAGAGAGGTAGAGATTGGGAAAAGGAGATAACAACAGAGATTAAGCTCTCAACCTTCATCTAATAACTTGAGCCTTAGCGGGAATAGTTATCTGAGATCCAGGACAAGGGTTAGTAGTGCGACATTCGGAGACCGAGAGGAGAAGAGTGAAATTCGTCTAATCAAGGTCGAGAGACGTTTAGATGAACATATCTTGTCAGATTTTGCATGCCACATAGCGGGACAATTTTGTTAGCATAAGTAATCGGTGGAGTTAAGGAATCATTGGGGATCACAGTCCTAGTGTATTTTTCTCATTGTCTACAAACTCGATATAACCAGCGATTGTTACTGTCACTTTTTATTCACAAAACCCCCCCTGTTTTACTTACTTTCCAATTATTCCATCTAGTATTCTAAACAGACTTCTATCTATTCCCTGTGGGATCGACCCCAACCTAGTTGGGTTCTATATTTGACAACGACTGTTTTATACTACTTAGGAGGCACATGTTGGGCGACATCAAATTTTGGCGCCATTGTCGTTACTTTTTATGCTTTTTGAATTTTTATGGATAGGATTAGCTTTGTATCTATAAATACCCCTGTATAGTCCTATGTACGAGAGAGAGTCATTACATAGTTTTGAGAGCTATTTTTAATTGTTTTGGAGTTCATAAACATATTCTTGGTTTTGTAGTTACAAACCCTAATTCGAGTTTTATTGATAATTGAGATTTTAGTTCTTCTTCATTATTGTGAGTATGCAATTATGTTTTCATCTCTGAATTCTTCTTGTGTTCTTACAATTATGAGTAGCTAAACTCATCAACTAGGGTTGTGTGAACCATGAGGAATTAACGAAATCGGTTAAGTGCAAAGCAATTCTGTACCACTGTGAATGCATGTATTGTTGTTTCCTTCGTTGTGATTGCTCTTCTAATGGTTGTAAACATTAGAAACTCGCCAGTATTCTAGACTTGCTCGAGAGAGAGGTAGAGATTGGGAAAAGGAGATAACAACAGAGATTTGAAGCTCTCAACCTTCATCTAATAACTTGAGCCTTAGCGGGAATAGTTATCTGAGATCCAGGACAAGGGTTAGTAGTGCGACATTCGGAGACCGAGAGGAGAAGAGTGAAATTCGTCTAATCAAGGTCGAGAGACATTTAGATGAACATATCTTGTCAGATTTTGCATGCCACATAGCGGGACGGTTTTGTTAGCCCAAGTAATCGGTGGAGTTAAGGAATCATTGGGGATCACAGTCCTAGTGTATTTTTCTCATTGTCTACAAACTCGATATAACCAGCGATTGTTACTGTCACTTTTTATTCACAAAACCCCCCCTGTTTTACTTACTTTCCAATTATTCCATCTAGTATTCTAAACAGACTTCTATCTATTCCCTGTGGGATCGACCCCAACCTAGTTGGGTTCTATATTTGACAACGACCGCTTTATACTTCTTAGGAGGCATATTTTGGGCGACATTAAATTTTGACGCCGTTGCCGGGGAATACGGTTACAAAGTTGATTATTACTGGGTGGAGTTGATTGGTTTTGTTTTTTTTACATACTTTTGAGGGCATACGCCGGTGTATGCCAAATACTAGGAGTCAAGGCAATCCCCTGATTCCACTTGATCTTGAAATTGAAAGAACTCTGAGAGCTAATCGAAAGATGGTGAATACTGAAGGAGTTCAGGATCCCGCAGCTGCGGGAGATATTCGTCACCAACCAATTCAGCCAGTTGGTCATGAAACTACGGATCAAACTATCGCTCGATTGACACGAGAAGAGTAGTCTAGGCAAGCAGAAAGAGATAATCGAGCTACGCAAGAAGCAACACAGTGTTTGGCTGATGCTGAAGAGCGACAAAGAAAATTAAGAGCGCAACCGAGACCATATGTGCCTGTTTATGATGATCCTGAAGATGAAGATATGGCTTATTTTGAGCCAATCGAGACCGATGCCATCATTCCACCTGAGTTACCTCCGGGCACTAAGTTCGACATTACCAGTGCCATGATTCACCTGCTAAACTTAAAGGGTGTGTTCGCCTGTTTGCCTACGGATGATCCAAACATACACGTAATGAATTTTGTGGGGGTCTGCATGTCATATAATTTGCCTGGAGTTAACCAAGAGGCTATTCGACTAAGGTTATTTCTATTCTCTCTAACAGGAGAAACGACTTTGTGGTTGGCAGAATTACCACGAGGATCCATCACTAATTGGCAAGAATTGAGAAATCAATTTTTGGAGAGGTTTTTCCCACCTTCCAAGATGCTGCAGCTGAAGGATGAGATCTACAACTTTAGACAACTACATTCTGAAGCACTTTATGAGGTATGGATAAGGTTCAAGAAGAAGCTGTAGAATGTGCCAAATCATAGGATGAGTGGTAGAAACTTACTTGAAATCTTCTACAGGGCGTTAAACGTAAATACTAAGGCTATAGCAGATACTATAACTGGTAGAGCATTTATGAGAATGAGGTGGGATCAAGCTTCAGAAATATTAAATCGTATCACAAAGACCAATTGAGGTTGGCATACTCGGGAGGCAGATACGCCGGCTGACACGTATGTTATTGTAGCCTCAGCAGCACAACGGGCTTTGGATGAATCTGTGGCTCAAGAGGTTGCTCAGTTGAGGACAGAAATTGGTTTTCTGGCTAAACAGATAGCGGCCAGAGATGCTGAAAAGGTGCATGTTGTAGGTGCACAAGGTAAATCGTCTAGACATAATGATAGTGAGTCTGATGAAGAGGCTAAATACCTAGATCGAGAAGTGGCGGATTTTCGAGCCAAGGGCTAAGGTTCTAATCAAGACTCTTGGAACTCGAGGCAAGGGAATCAAGGTCGGAACTACTATGGTGACAGTTACAACAAGTCGGGATATAGAGATAGAGAACAAGACCGTGACGGTGATTGGAGGCGAAAAGATGACTATAGAGAAGAATGATCTTTATGTACCACCAGGTAGCCGCGATGTTGAGTCTGGCAATTCAAAGATTGAAGACCTTCTGAATAAACTGGTTACGAGGTCAGAAAGCCAAGAAAACTGTCTAAAAGAGATCAAGACAAATATTTTGGGAATAAGTCAGAAGGTAGATTCCTATTCGACTGCCATTAAACAGTTGGAGCAGCAGTTTGGGTAGATATCATTGGCACTAAATCAACGACAGCCAGGCACCCTTCCAAGCAACACCGTCCAGAATTCGAAGAATGATGCTCATTGTATGGCTATCACAACAAGAAGCGGAATGACCCTCATTGAGGCACCCAATCAAGTTGAGGGTGTCCATGCTCCACTAGAAGAGCAAACGAATGCCACGAAAAAGGTAAAGGACGCTCTAAAGAAGTATGCTCCATACCCAAAACTTCCTCCACCTTTCCCTCAACGCCTAAAGAAAAAAGTGGATAAAAATAAAAGTGTTAGTGGGGAGATCATGAGAGAAGTTGAAAAGCCTCAAACTGATAAGAATGTGGTGAATGCTGAAAACGAGAAAGAGAAAGAAGACCCACAAGTGCTAACCCCCATTCCTAGGCCTCCACCTCTATTCCCTCAGCGATTGAAGAAGAAGAAGGAGGATGGAAAATTTCAGAAGTTCATGTCCATATTGAAGCAACTTTCTATAAACATCCCATTGGTGGAGGCGTTGGAGTAGATGCCAGGTTATGCGAAGTTCATGAAGGACTTGGTCACAAAGAAGAGAACTTTTAGTTATGAGTCTGTTTATAATCTGCACCATTGTAGTGCAATTACATACCGTTCTCTTGTGCAAAAGAAAGATGATCTTGGTGCCTTCACAGTTCTATGCACGATTGGGTCGGTTCACTTCGCCAGAGCTTTGTGTGACCTAGGTGCGAGCATTAACTTGATGCCGCTGGCAGTATTTGAGAAATTAGGTTTGGGAGCCCCCGAGCCAACAAAGATGCCGTTATTGATGGCGGATCGTACGATCAAGAAGTTCGTGGGAATAATATGTGATGTTTTGGTCAAGGTTGAAAACTTCATCTTTCCTGCTGACTTTGTTGTCTTGGACTGTGAGGTCGATTTTGAGATGCCTATAATTTTGGGAAGACCATTTTTAGCCACCGACAGAGCATTGGTAGATATGGAGCGAGGTGAGCTGAAATTCAGGTTGGATAATAAGGAAGTCAAATTTAATGTTTGCAGAAGTATGAAGCAGCCAAAGAACATGAGGGTGGTTTCGAAAATAAATATTTTCAATGACCCTGGAGGACAACCGAGTGGGGATCTTGATGAAGTCTGAGTAACCAAGATACCCGCGTCGTGCCGCGACGTTAAATCAAGCAATTTTTGGGAGGCAACCCAAGGTGTTTTACTATTCCTACATTTGTTTTGATTTTTGATTTTGATCGATATTAGACCCATGCACCTAGGGTGCCACGGGTAGGTTCCTAACTCTCTTGTTTTATTTCGGTCTAATGCATTGGGGAGAATGCATGATTAAAAGTTGAGGGTGTTGTGAGATACTTGTGGGTCTATATGTCCTCGTGGGGGGTTTTGTTGCCGTGTTTCTTTTTCCTCAAGTGCTATCATAGTAGAACCGGCATGTTTAGGTTGTTATTTATATTATTTATGTGTTTCTTGCTAAATTAGGAGAAAAATAAGGGAACTGTAGTGCAGCCCAATTTAGAAAATTTTTTATGCTTTTTGAATGTTAAGGATACCTCTCCTGAAAATTTTTATTTTTGAAGTATGTATGTGTAGCATGTTTATGTGTGACAGCTGTTGGATCTTGTTATGGCACTAGGATTATAGGCAAATAACTGTAGCTAGCATTGCATGAACTGGATAGGTAGTAGTTGATAATACAACCCTGTGCTATGTGTGCGTGAGGTCACTACTTAGTTAATTGTGTGTGTGCGATCCAGAACTTGCCCGGTTAGTCTTACCTAAGATTGGAGGATAGGGGATTAGGAAAGGATCATAGGCTGTTTTTGAAAAAAAGTCCACTTTTAGCCTAAATGCCAAACCAAATGAATAAGTATCCCTTGATCCCGATTTAGAGCCTTAATTGACCTGTTTCTTTCATTAGCCTATTCACCTTCCCATTTTGACTTACAATGAACCTGTCTTGGCCCTGATCCCTCCTTGGACACTGTGTACCTCAACTCAGGCAAATCGCCTAAGTTGAGGGTGGCTATTATAGGGTGCGTAGATTGAGTTGGGTATGAAGAAGAGGTTAATAAAAGAAAAAGAGAAAACAGGTTTGGGTGTCAAGAAAAAGAAAAAAAAAAAAGAAAAGTTTGTTTTGAAAGTGAAGAAAATCACACCCAAGATCTGAAAATAAAAGAAAGGAGAATAAGGGAGAATAAAAATGAGAAAGGTTGAAAGTTGGAGCCAAAAATAGTGTAGTGTCAAGGAGGGTTGAGTCACCACATCCATATGTACCATAACCGTCCCCAATCCTACATTACAAGCCGAGTAACGTCCTACAGTGATCCTAGTCCAACTGTCCAAAAACTAAGGCATACAAAATAAGGGCAAGTCTATGGTATTTCATGCACACTGTTTGAACTTCTTCGTGAGAGTGAGTGTTTTGACCTAGTCCCTACTGTGATATTCATTAGTATACTGTGAGTGTAGGGGACTTCTTTGATTGTGAGAGTACATGGGTTGCATTATTAGCTGTTATTTGTTCAAAAAATGTCGTTTGCATATATGCTTAGTTGTTTGTTCATAATCAGGTGCCATCACTTGATCCCTTCTATGTCATGATAATATGTTGCCTGTATACACACTTTGGTTTTGATTTGCAAATAGGAGGGGTTGGAAAAGTTTTGTGCCAAAGGCAATGAGTCGACTGCCATAGGTCCCTTAGGTTTCTCTTAATCAAGAATCGCATATGTGTGTTTTTGTTTTATTCGCCTGAGGACATGCAAACGTTCTAAGTTGAGGGTGTTGATGCGCCATGGTTACATGGCACTTTCGATGCTTAAAACAAGGGAAATATGCAATAACTTGGGTGTATTTGGTTGGTATGATGAGTTTTCTATCCTACTTTATAGGAAAATAGGTTTTTGAAGGCAAAATGATCAAAAAGGAAGAATCAAGCCCGAGAACGAAATGTCTGAGGATGAAAGAACAATAATCTGCATCGGAGTGGAAGTCAAGACACCACTCACGTGCCGTGAGTGCCACTCACATGACGTGAGTGGAACCGTGAGTCACATTCCCGTATGAAAAATTGCCTGATTTCCACGCCAGGCACCCACGTGGCATGGGTACACCTACGTGGCGTGACTCAACTTCTGAAGACATCTAATTGAGCCTGATTTCCACGACACCAACCTACGTGGCGTGACTTGGTTCCACGACACCAATTCACGATACAATGGAAGTTGTCGACTCTGTTCTCCTATTTTGATTTGGATAGGATTAGCTTTGTATCCATAAATACCCCTGTATAGTCCTATGTGCGAGAGAGAGTCATTGCATTGTTTTAAGAGATATTTTATATTGTTTTGGAGTTCATAAACATATTATTGGTTTTGTAGTTACAAACCCTAATTCGAGTTTTATTGATAATTGAGATTTTAGTTCTTCTTCATTATTGTGAGTGTACAATTATGTTTTCATCTCTGAATTCTTCTTGTGTTCTTACAATTATGAGTAGCTAAACTCATCAACTAGGGTTGTGTGAACCATGAGGAATTAACGAAACCGGTTAAGTGCAAAGCAATTCTGTACCGCTGTGAATGCATGTATTGTTGTTTTCTTCGTTGTGATTGCTCTTCTAATGGTTGCAAACGTTAGAAACTCTCCTGTATTCTAGACTTGCTCGAGAGAGAGGTAGAGATTGGGAAAAGGAGATAACAACAGAGATTTGAAGCTCTCAACCTTCATCTAATAACTTGAGCCTTAGCGGGAATAGTTATCTGAGATCCAGGACAAGGGTTAGTAGTGCGACACTCGGAGACCGAGAGAAGAAGAGTGAAATTCGTCTAATCAAGGTCGAGAGACGTTTAGATGAACATATCTTGTCAGATTTTGCATGCCACATAGTTGGACGATTTTGTTAGCATAAGTAATCGGTGGAGTTAAGGAATCATTGGGGATCACAGTCCTAGTGTATTTTTCTCATTGTCTATAAACTCGATATAACCAGCGATTGTTACTGTCACTTTTTATTCACAAAACCCCCCCTGTTTTACTTACTTTCTAATTATTCCATCTAGTATTCTAAACAGACTTCTACCTATTCCCTGTGGGATCGACCCCAACCTAGTTGGGTTCTATATTTGACAGCGATCGCTTTATACTTCTTAGGAGGCATATTTTAGGCGACATCAAGGGGAACAAGTAGGATCAACAGTAAGTCCCTACTTTAGAAGTCTATCAACTGTAAGTAAACGACCATGTAAAGAGATCCACATAGTAAACGTAGCTTTGGGTCGTGCAACATTTTTAAACAGCATGGATTTTCAATTTTCTTGGCAAATCACCTAGGAGTAGTAGATACATTTGCTCACTAAGACCTTCTTCCTATTTGCAACAATGAGACTCTGGCACCATACAACTCTATTCTCAATGAGTTTCCTAGTCATCCTGGGGAATAGGCATCAAATCTTGGTCTTGTCCTTTGATGTAGTAACTGTGTAGTCATTTAATCCATAGTCTATCCTTTTTGTGAGCTAAATCCCAACAATTTTTAGCCACTGCTGCTTTATTCCATAACTTTAAGTTAGTAAGATTTAGGCCTCTTGCTGACTTAGGTACACAAACCCTATCCCAGGCAACCAAAGCTTTCTTTATGATAGTATTAGTCCCTGGCCAAACATAGCTTCTACACATAGCATCAATAGTTTCCATCACTTTGGCTGGTAAGAAGAATAGTTATGACCAATAAGATTGCACACCAAAAATCACAGATTGAACCAGTTGGATCCTCCCTTCACAAAAGAGCTTCTTAGCAGTCCATCCCGAGATTTTAGATATAATCTTCTCAATAATGGGTTACCATTGTAATAAGGTGAGCTTTTTGGAAGCTAGAGGAACCCCTAAATATTTAAAGGGAAGGTCACCTCTAGTATAGCCAAGATATCTAGGATTCTGATTTGTTCAGCATGGGAGACCCCCCAAAATACACAACACTCTTATCCAAATTAGCTTGCAATCCATAGGCTTGGAAAAATATATTGAAGCAATGATTACTAGTCTGGACAGAAGATAGATCTCCTCCAGTGAAAAGGAGAAGATCATCTGCAAAGGCTAAGTATGTGAGTTCCAACTTTGAACATCTAAGATGGAACTTAAATAAGTGGTCGTGCTTCAACCCCTTCAATTTTCTGCTTAAATACTCCATGGCAATAGCAAAGAGGTAAGGAGAGATTGGATCCCCTTACCTCAATCCTTTTGTTGCATTGAAAGGAGAAGAAGGCTCTCCATTTATAATAATTGAGTAGTTTACTATTTGAATGCACTCCATGATCCATGTGATAAACTTCCCAGGAAATTGCAACTCTTCCAACATTTGTCTGATAAAGCCTCATTCCACAGAATCATAAGTTTTTCTAAGGTTTATCTTGATCATCGAGGGGATAAATTCTTTCTATTATATACCTTGACAAGCTCATGTGCAATGATACTATTGCCAGCTATCTTTCTCTCAGGGATAAAGCCAGGTTGTGGCTCATTGATCAGACTTGACATTACTTGTTGCATTCTAGATGCAAACTCTTTACCTATAATCTTGTATAAAATGATGCAACAGGCAATAGGCCTAAACTCCTTCACAGTAGTAGGACTAGGGACTTTTGGCACCAAGACAATAGTTGTGCAATTGACCCCTCTGTAGAGTTTACCTGTGGCGAAAATTCCTTCACAGCTTCTAGAACATCTTATTTCAGGATATGCCATGACTTCTTGAAGAATAAGGCATTGTACCCATCAACCCCTGGTGACTTGTCATCACCAATATCTTTCAAACCATTATAGATCTCTATTTCAGTAAATTCAGCATATAAAAGTTGTTGATTAAGTACAGGTCCACTTCTCATAGTAATCTTGTTGACACTTGGTAGCCTATTAGCAGCAGTACCCATCAATCCCTAGTAAAACTGAATAATTTCAGCCTGAATAGCAGCAGGATCATTGAGTTTGAGACCAGCCAAAGAAGTAAGTGTGTCCATGTTTTCTGATAGCTCTTTGATTAGTAACTGCTGAGAAATATTTCGAGTTTGCGTCTCCTAGTTTAATCGACCTATCTCTAGATTTCTGCTTCAAGATGCTTTCCTCAATTAGTGACCATTTTTCAAGATTTACCAATGCATCTTTCTCCATACTCAACAGACTATCACTATGCCCCTTAGCTAGTTGTTCTTGTGCCTCAAATCTAGTCTAGCAGTTTCAATTTTCTAAGCAATTCCCTGGAATTCTTGTTGATTGAGTTTTTTAAGTTGTCCCCTCAATGCCTTGAGCTGTAACCAAATGTTCTTCATTTCCCATGGATCTAATTGTTGTTGCCACCCACTACTAATAATAGGAAAAAATCTTTATGGTCACACCAAACATTAAAGAATCGAAAAGGACTCTTAATGTGCATATGTTGTCCCTTGATAGTCAAAATTATTGGACAGTGATCAGAAAAATGGTATAGATCATATTCATTCACAACTTGACCCCAATGTAACATCCACTCATCATTACCCAAAGCTCTATTAATTCGACTATATATTATGTCATTGTCCTGCTGCTTGTTTGTCCATGAGTAATAATTCCCTTTCCATGCCAGCTCAGAAAGGGCTATGGTCTGGATACATGTTTAGAAATCTTGAATCTCATAAGTAGTTACTATGTTACCAGATAAATGTCCTGTGGGTACAAAATAATGTTAAAATCTCCCAAACTAGCCAAGGAATGGTGCTAGTTAAGGATACCTCCTCTAGTTCCTTCTATAACTCTTTTTGCTGATGAATAATGTTAGATCCATACACAACTGTAATCAACATTCCATGCAATCTCTTTTACTCTTTAGTTGACAATGGATCATTTGAGCTCTAAATTTAATTGGAGTAATTAGGTAATGCTTAGTATCCCAGACTATCCGCACTCTCCCATTGACAGCATACTCATAATTTGAAAGACTCATCCACCCAGGTGCAATTTTAGCTAAGACTTTGCTGGCATTGGCCTCTTTAACTCTAGTCTCCAAAAGGCAAGCAATATTGATATGTTTGGCTTTGAGGAACTGGGCTAATTCCTTTTGCTTATACCTTTTGTTGAGGCCTCGTACATTCCAGATTAACCAGGACATTTGGAGATGGACCCTCCACCACCTCTATCTTGAGGATGGTAGAAAATAATTGAGTCTTCCTGGTCTGCAGAGCTGGAGATGTTCTTGCAGGATAAGGGTTCAATGCAGGAAACTCACTACTATTCAAGTCAAGAGCAGGTATTCTCTCTTGAGACTTGGACTTGTGGGCTTCTTGATGTTCATGGTCACTGTTACTTATTGGTACACTGGCCAAACCCTGCTGGACATTGAATTGCTCTGTTCTCCCAGGTTGTTGAGCTTTAGCAGGAGTTGGTATAATTCTTTGAGGCATCTATTATTGCACATATCTTCTTCTCCTTCTTCTAGGCTGCTCAAAGGGTTGGGGCTCAGAGGTAGGTTGGTCAATACACACATGACCAATCTTCATACATTTACCACAAAATTTCGGTTGTCAATCGTAGGTTACTTCTTGCTCCAGTAGCCTGCCTTTAGGATCTACAGTTGTAACCACACTAGGTAGAGACTTTGTCAGATTTACTTCAACTAGCATTCTCACAAATAAGATTCTAGTCTATTTGGTGGTACACTCATCGATAAAGAGAGGCATACCGATAGCACTAGATATCCTGCTGAGAGAATCACAACTCCAAAATGACATGGGAAGTTTAGGAAACTTAACCCATAAAGGGACCTCTGTAAGGAATTCAGCATTAAAATTAAGGTCAGGTGTCCATGGTTTCAAAATCATAAAATCATTTTCATATTGTTGATAGTATACGGTCCAGCATGAAAAATTAGTTGCATATCAGTTAGATTCAAAAACTTCACAATGTAATACCCCTTTTCATGACAAAAAATTCCTGATTTTCCAGCAACATTCCAGTTCTGAGCAATATATCATTGCATAACATTGTAACCAGACGTTTCCCCTATCACATAAACCACTAAAGAACATTTCCATTTATCTACCTCCTGCATAGTCAATTGGATCCGAGGTTTCCCATCTACAATATCTGGTGGAATATAGGTAAGTGACATACCATTCTCAGCAGTTCGATTACCTTTGAACAAATTCGTCCATAGTGGAGTAGTTTCCTTTTTCGGTACTTATTCACTTGTTTTAGCTACTGCAATAGGCAGACCCGACTGTAGCTAAGAGCTTGAGAGTTGTTGTTCAGTGATCCCTTTACCTTTCTCACCAGATCCACTTATAGTGCCCATCAGAAAGCTAAAATCCAACTTGAGAGCTCCTTCGGTGGCTGGGCTCACTATATGATTTGGGGTTTGAATCACTGGTGTCGATGGGGTTACTACCACAGTATTAGATCTCTATCCTCGTTTATTAGCAAGCTTACTAGTCTGTGTTATTGGCCTTGTTCGCGGTCGTCCTCATGCTCTCGCCATGACAAAACCAGGTGGCGCAGGTCAACTACCGTACATCGGCGACATGAGAGAGAGAGTGTTGTTCATCCACGTTCATCAAGGTTTTTCCGCTTTTGTTCTTCTTAAGATTATATTATTGACTTCCGGAATACTTGTTTGGCCATAAATATTATAAATACGTTTTCACAATATTGAATTTTTGAAAAACACCTCAAGAGATATTTTCACTTTTTCTGAATTCACTTTTTGCACTTTTTAATTTATTTCTTTTTCAAAAAAAAATCTAAATTTTTTATTTTCATAAATAATCCAATTTTCATAAAACTCTTAACTTTTTAAAATTTATTTTCACTTTTTATATTTTTAACTTCAAAAATATTCCATTTTCAAAATACTATGGCCAAACACAACTCCAACTCTATTTTCAAATTCAAAAATACCTAAAGTGAATATGTTTTTGGTTTTCATGGCCAAACGGGTCCTTAAAATTACCTTTTGAGGGACTGCCCTAATCTTGGAATTTTTTGCTTAAGCTTCGTTCCCAGGAACCAACCAAAGAAAGTGCAGACCGTGGTACATATTGCACAAGGTTCCAATTAAAAGAACAAAAAGAAGAATCCCTCTTTTATCATCTACATTCAGCTCATGCAATACGCCTAAAATTAAAAATACAAGTGCAAAGTGCAGATGTGCAAATACCAAAAATTACATAACTCAGTTACTAATCAAGCATCCAACCACAGTAATCCAAGGCGCAACGCCAAGTTCAGCAGAAAAAACTTGAAACCCTACCGCCGCATATGACTGGCTTCTCTGGCTACTACTAACTACAAATACTTGATCGCACAGAAATCCAAAATTCTCAAAGAACCAAAGGGGAATTAAGTTAATTAGACAAACAAGGGCCATTCCAATGATTGCTTATGCCCATGAAGGTCTGCTCTCGCTTGCAATATCATTCTTGATGGCCTTCTGGATCCTTTTCACCACAAAGAAATACTGCCAAAGACACAACAGAAGGGGCTTAGTTAGCCATACAATAAATCCAATATTTTAGTAAAGCACAAAGTGTACTTCAGATTGACAGCTCACCTGGAATGCTAGTATAAAAGGAATTAGCACTTTGCCCCTATTGTTTGGATTTGGACCTTCAATCAGTTTTTGGTCAACTAAAATACCCTTGCTTCCGCTTAAAGCGGCATCTGTAATAGTTTGGACTAAAATGGGTATCCATGCAGTTCCACTTGGAAGAATCTGTGAACAATACAGATCTCAAAAAGAGAGTACAGGGAAAAACTTTGCCAAAGGATGATATATTAAGAGAAATGAATTGAAGAATAACCCAAACCTTTTCCTCACTTTCATTCTTGTTACATCTGCCGCTATTCTCAACCAAGACAACAGGAATTGAAGCAGCCTAACAGCAAAGACAGCAACAAAGTTAAGCAAAAATGATCAAATATAACAGTATTGCAAAATGCATCACAGAAGCAAACTTGTAATAGCTGGTCCAAAACTCCACGTAAACTTGCAAGCAAGATGGCAGGTTTACTAGCGAAACTGCTCTACCACAGTACCACTTCCATTTCTCTTGCTTCACAAAGAAGAAGAAGAAGAAAACAGAAGGGAAACCAATTCTTGCCAGCTGGGTTAATTTTCAATATATTACCTTTCAACTATAAAAAAGAAGCAAAAAAAGAAGGGAAAGACAGCCTATAGCTTTTTTCTTATCCCTTCCCAAGTTTCTGCACTGAATTTCAAGTAGCATTCGCAAATGCAAGTATAACATATATGGGTATCAGAGTTGAAAATATAGATTTCAATTAGGATCTTTTTTATACCTTCCAGTGTCCGCAGATGAACAGATTAAACTGTCCAACAAAGACAAGTACTGAGAACAAACTAACTTTTGCCGGTAAAGGCTCTTCATTAGCTGATGCTTGATAAAGTACAAAGCCATCATCTCCCTCCCCACGTGTGTCATGCACGTAAATTAAAACATGTGCTAGGTATGTTTAGAGTCAAAGAAAAGGAAGGAGTCACAAATACAGCCTGACAACCGTGCAGGAAGGCAAAGACCATGAAAAGGCCATTGTTGTAAGAATGTAAACTAAGCACGTTAAGGGAATTCCGGGGAGAAGATCATGAACTAGACCAGAAGATAGCCATGTTGTAGAATGTAAAATAAGCACGTTAAGAGCATTTCAGGGGAAAGAGAGGGTTAATTGATCCCTGTGTTGCAATCATCACAAGCAGGAAGACACTCAACATGGAAAGGAAGCAAGTTTGGAGGCCGATATGACTCTTCCTAATAATGGTGACAGAAACAGTCCAGTTTTAAGTGGGAACTCAAGAGAGGCACTGCCATGTATGTCCGACTGTCAAACTCAAGAATCTTTTAATCAGACACAGAAATTCCAACACTGAAAACATGATTCAACAGAGTACAACCAAAAAAAAAAAAAAAAAAAGAAGGATCTATATTCAAATTGTGCATAAGAATTTGATTCAAAAGAAAATGAATTGTAAAAGGTTGTGATCCTCCTGAAAATATAACTTGAGCACGAAGAGAAAGTACAATATTGTAACCAACCTGCATCTCTTGTTTCCTAATTCGAGCCCCCATCCGGACGATTTTCAAAAGTGCCTCTGATCTTCGGGACGTGAATTCGTCATAAGTCAATCCATCAGGAGGGGAAAGCTGAGCATGAGTGAGAACCACAATTCCTCGGCGCCATATTTCCTTACCAAAACTATCAGTAATAGCCTTCACAATCTGCTTATCCAAGTTATCCACTCTATATGCATCCAAACGATCCACATATAGCAAAACATCAATTGTCTTGTTCAAGAGGAACCTGTTTGAAGCCAATTACCAGAAGATCAATATATGAAATGAGGAGAGAGGAGGGAGGGGGGGGAGGGGGAGGGAGACCAGATAGAAAGAACATTAAGGGATCGTCTGGTTATACAAGTCAACAACAATATACCCAGTGTAATCCCACAAAGTGGGGTCTAGGAGGGTGCAGACTTACCCCTACCTTGCAGGTAGATGGGTTGTTTCCACTAGATCCTCAACTCAAGGGAAAAACAGTCCAAAGCAGTGCCAAAAAAAAAAAAAAAGAAATAACGGAAGTGAAGAAGTCATGGCAAAATACTGACAAATCATCTTAAACAGTAATCACAACAAAATAATACAATAATCGAAGTACAAGAAACAACATATAGTAACCAAACTCAAAGTACAAGAAACTACAATAGTAATACTACGACTAATAATACAAAAGGATAAGCAAGACAACACTCAACTATCTAACTAACCTCCATCCTAATATGTGTCCTCCATAACCTTCTATCTAAGATCATGTCCTCGGTAAGCTGAAGTTGTGTCATGTCCTGGGATAAAATGCGGGATTACTTTATCCCGCGTCTGTCGAATTTTTATATCGGGATTAGTTTTTATTTTTATACCACCTTCAGAGAGGGATAACAATCCCGGAAAAACACCAAAATGACCAAGATGGCCTTCTCCGAGACTCTTCTCTCAAAGTCCTTTAAAAAATCTAAGGTTAAAATTGAAAATAAAAGGTAATACCTTATACCAACTTATCTAATGCAAAACCAAACATGCTTTTTATATTATACCCATATATCCATTTCACCTGAGGTAGTGGTATGGACTGCGTACACTTTACCCCCCCACCCCCCCAGACCCCCCCCTGGTGAGAATACACTGGGTATGATGATGATGATGATATCCATTTTTAGTCCAATGAACCAAACATCTACAAAAATAAGTATATCCACTAATAATCCCGGTATAACTTGTTCACCAACCAAACGACCCGTAACAGGATTAAGCACAAGAATATATTATCAAAATAGGCCTTACTTCTTTATGAGATCAAGAGCCTGGTCATTAACATATCCTCCTTCAACAAGCCCTGGGGTGTCAATTATGTTTAGTGTAAACCCTGCTCGTGAACGTGAAACCATCACTGGTCTGGGAGTTTCTGACTGAAAAATCAACAATGTTATTTTAGTATCCATAACAAGAAGAAAGGCAACAAACCTTTCACTTCTTCAATTTAATGCAGCAGGCAATACATACCTGAAATGCACTAACAGCAACTGCTCTTTCCCCGATAACTGAGTTCACTGTTGATGATTTTCCAACACCGCCTTTCCCCATTACTAGGATCGTCAAAGTATTGACATTCTACGACAAGTTAAATAAAGAGGGTTGCATTACATCAGATAGTACATTATAGCAATAAAATCAACCATTTTACACAAATGCAGCACAAAACAAATGAATATCAACAGCAAAGTATTAAGCACTTGTCTACTTCGGGGAAATAACAGATACTAACAACTCCACTCTTTACAGTTCAACTGAACTACTAACAAGAACCACCTTCATCACCATTTATATGGCACTTCTCATATTAAGATGTTCCAAATGTTTGACATTGTCATACAAATAACATTTTTCTATGTAACTACCACAACTTTCAAAAATGTAAATTCCCTTACTTCTAATTGCAATCAATGCAACAATTCTTATCAAACTGAACTTTCTTTTTTTTAAACAATCGAGGTGTCCAGGATTTGAATCAGAGACCTCATAGTTCTCAACTCACTTCATTGACCATTAGATCACACCCTTGGGTTCACTAAACGTTTTTAACAACTAATTTAATATTTTCTCCACCATTAATACAATATACATACTACTTACTAGACCAGCCTGCCATAATAATTTGATAAGCACCTTGAGAAGAAATGGCAAACAGATAAGCAAGTCCTATGTTCAGATGTCACTTTGAAAGATCCTGCAATATTTTCTTACGATGGCCCAGTCAAGGGAGTAGAATATATCGTTCCAAAAGATTATTTTGACGGTGAGCTTGATTAACTGGGGCAATGAGGAGTTAAAGAAGTATCTATAGACTCTATGCCCTATGGACTCTAGATAAGTAGAATGTCGACCACAGGGTGAGAGACACTAATAAACGAGGACTAGTGACAGGCTGAAAAAGAGAACATGATCCGCAAAAGAAATCAGTTATCAGTTGCCTAATCTGACAATTCCAATTTGAATGTAGAAAATGAAAACTCTAGATAGTAGAAGTCAAGTTAATATAACTCGGTATCTATTCGGACACCCAGTGGCGAAGTTAGGAATTTTGCTTAGGGTGTTCGAAACTTTAGTATATATCTCTTGAAAGTTGTTTTTGACGTATATACAATATTATTTTCTATATGCACATTATAATTTTTCGACAAAGGGTGTTTGAGTGACCACCCTTGGGTCAATGGAGCTACGCCACTACAGACACCATTATATAAACTGAAACAAAGAGATTAACAAATAATTTGAATTAGCATCCATGTAAGGAGAATTAATTATAAGAGAAACGTGCACCTCCTGTTTCAGTTTCCCCAGTAATTCAAGCAATTTGGATTGAGTGGCAGCAGGAAACTGCTGTATTCCGGCCCATTCTCTAATTATTTGAGATGCCATTGATAGATAGCTAAGAGGCAAAACAACAACTCCATGTTAGAAATAAAATCACAGGGAAATTAGACAATTGAAGGAAAACAACATAGAAAATGATACAAGTATTAGTACAAAACCTCAGAGTACTAATCTTAATCTAACCCTGATTGTCCACATAGTAAAATTTAGCAATTAAGTATCTAAAAATATACTTAGGGTTTTGCTGCAGTAAATAACACAATTCAAAAAGTAGAATATGAATGAGAGAAATTATGACGACATCCAACATAAACAATATACTATCTTGGTCTCAAACAGAAGAATATTCGTGGGTACCAGTAAAGCGTGAAAGTGTGTGAAGAAGATGATGAAGAAGAAAAGAATAAAGCAAGCATAGAGTGGGTGGAAAGCTCACCAATTGGATTGAGGCCAGAGATGGAGGAAGAGACAAGGACAAGGGTTTAAGAAAGCCTCTAAAAAGCCTTATCGTCTTCGTATTTTGGTCCGCCCTCTCTCTCTCTCTCTCTCTCTCCTGCCCCCTGTTTGGTAGTTGGGGCAACAAACTTCAATCTATATTTATGTACTAGATACCCAGCCCCGTGTCACGACGAACCCAATATATATTACTCCTTCTGTTTTACTTTCTCCATCTCAATTTAGTATATGGTGATTAAAAAATTATAAATAAAATAATAAATTTTATTATTTTATTCTCTATTTATATTAATGATATTCATTAAGCATAAGAATGGATATTAGAATTATAATTAATTGAAGGAATAAAATAAAAAAAAATTAATTAATTTTATCTTAATTTAGTAAGTGATTTATTTTTAGTAAGATGACCAATTAAAATTAGATGGATGGAGTAATATACTAGTATACGTACCCGCGCGATGCACAGATAATATTAAAATATTAATTCTAATTATTTTATATTGAAATATCTCGTTCGAGCATGATAAATTATATTACCTTAAAAAAAAAGTTCAATTATCATATTAATTCTCAATGAAATATGAAAAGAAAAAAATTCTACCCTTACCCCCCGCCCCCCTCCCTGCCCACGCTCAATTTTCTTTAAAAAAAGAAATTAAAGGAAAAATTGCTCCCTCCCCTCCGTCCACACACACCCTCCCCCTCCCTGCCCCCCCACCAAATCCCCCCACGCCTCTAATCAAATCTACATAATTGTAAAAAAAAATTATGGTTCATATTTTTCTTTATTATATTATTTACAATTTAGAGATATTAAGTGGATTGTTAATATCCCCCTCCCCATTTCCTCCTCCGTCCTCCCTCCCTCCCCCCCCCCCCCCAAACCGACCTCTAATCAAATTTATGTGAGCAAAAATAATTATGTAATTGTAAAAAAAATTTTATATTTCATGTTTTTTCTTTATTATCTTATTTACAATTTATAGATAAATTTTTATTTTGTTGTCCTCCATCTCTTTCCTATAAAATTTATAAATATATGTGTATTACCTAATTACGTTCATTATATTCTCAAAATTAGTTAAAATTCTCCCTCCCCTCCCCCCCAATCCTCGGTGTACATTTTTTCTGCTGTATTTTAATTACTTTACTTATTTTTAAAATTTGGCTATGACTTAAATTATTTTTTGTGTTACACGCATAAGCAGATGAGTTTTCTTCTCTCTTATCTCAAAATATAAAAATTAGATAGATAAGTTTTGTTATACATAATAAAATAAATGAAATATAGATTAGAAAATGACTCCAAAATAATCTAATCTGTTAAAAGTAGTTATAATTTAAAATTCAAGTTAAACACTTTCACATCTATTGAAATATAATTTTATCTCATATTCTATGATTTATCTTTGTGTTCTTTATAGTATGAAACTAAATGACGCCCCATATCACTAAACAAGGTTTATACATATATGTAAATTTGTAAGTAAAATTAAAAGAGGATAAATAAATTAAAATATCTAAATGTCTATAAATCTATTTTATTATTCTCGTAAAAAAGTAAATATGTGAATTTGATATTAAATACAGAAATCACACAATTATGAATTACATACAATTGAATTAAATACAGAAAAATTATGAAATACGACTGTAGACAATAAAATTCGTGTCGAGAAAATAATAATCGGGACAGAAAAATATTGCAACAATCGTTTTATTTGATTTCAATATGTGAGTGTTACAATCTCTATGAATCCTTTGATTCGCCTTTCCAACTATGAATTCAAAGAACTTCAAGCTTGATCTTGAATGTTGTTGAACTTGATGGATTTGATCTTGACTTGTACTTGAATTCAAGGGCTTTTGAGCTTGATCTTGAATCTGGTGGTCTTGATCTTGAATCTTGATGAACTTGATGCTTGAAAGCTTGAACTTGGGGCTTGTAGAGAAATCTGCGACATTTGATCCACGAGCTCTCTCTTGCTTCTTGTTAGAGTTGTTGGTTCCTTTTTCTGAATTATGAGGCCCCTATTTATAGTTGTAGGAAGGAAAGAATCATGGTGAAGATGGGCTTCTTTTGGCCAATTAGATTTAAGTGACATGTCGCATTTTTATGGGCCTTTGATTTCACTAGGCTTGCTGCATCATTTTGACATGTGGCACGGTCCTATTGGCTCCTTCACTTGACTTGACATGCCATATCATTTGACACGTGGTGCCAAATTGGGCCTCTAGAATAAGATGACATATTGGGCTTAACCAAGTGAGCTCATTATTTGTAGCCCAAATTAATGGACTAGCGCGATGAATTTTGGACTTTAATTAAATCCATATTTATTGGACTTAAATAATTAATCCAATTATATTAATCCACCATATTTATTTGGACTAATATATTTAAAATTTATATGATCACAAATGCCCTCACTTCAAGACTTGTCGAAGATATTTAATCTTTCGAAGACTAGGCTTGAAGTATTGACTTGACTTTTTCCTTGTTTGTACGTCTTCAGGATACTCCTTTTCATTTTGGGAATGAAATTCTTCTACTCCATAACCAATCATTCTCCAATTAGAATTAGGATGTCTATATTCCTACAAACTTGAACTGTCCCAATTCCACTCCAATTAAGAGTATGTCACCTCCTCAAGGACTTGAAAACTTCTCCTAGTTTTATTTCAACAAGGAGACTATTAATGTCTTGCTGCATCTATAAATAGATGGACTCTCTCTATTATTTTGACATTGCAGCATCGGGAGTCACACAAAGGAGCACAATGCTAGGTAATATATTCTTCTCTTTTAATTTTCGTCACTTTTTTTCAGCCCAGCATGCTAGTGGTAGAAAATTCATATCAAATTGTAGAAATATCGAAATCATGAACGGTTTGATATTCCAGAAACTAGACAGAGATCTACAACATGTCCAAAATTTAGACTTAAAAGCCTTCAATATCATTCTAGACAATTTTTTGAAATTAGCCTTAACTTTTATCATTCTGAAAATTTCAGATCTGCAAGTCTTTACTAGAACCTTGCTATCTCGAAGTAGGAACGATGAAATCACAACCCGCTTAATTATTCCAAAACTAGACACAAAGATCTATAACATATCCAAAATTCATGATTTAATACTTTCGGGATATTTTCAGATGTTATCTCGAAATTACCTTTGGATTTTGACGCACCAGCAGTTTCAGATTTGCGCGATGATATCCAAAAAAATTGTATCTCAATGTGGAAGTATCGAAATCATGATCCGCTTGATTCTATAGAAACCAGACACATTCATATACGACATATCCAAAATTTAGAATTGAAAACCCCTCTGATTGTTCTAGATAAACTTTTGAAGTTGACTTTAAATTCTGTCTTGCAGAGAATTTCAGATTTGCATTGTCTCACCAAATGATTTATATCATGATGTCGGACTGTCACCATCAAAAAAAGTTTTGATTGCTAGAAACCATACTTCAAGGGCTTCATTCTCACCAAAACATCTTGTCTCAAGCCTATCCGAGTTGGTGATGTATGACTTCCGAGTTTGAAACGTGCTGACAGGTAACAATCTCTCTTCTTCTTGAGTCTTTTTTTTTTCTGTGTTGTCTTTTCCTTTCTTGTTTTGTAGGTAGACCTCAAACATATAGCATTCATGAAGGGTCAGCTTAAGGTGCTAGAGTTTAACTTCGCCTCCTTCACCTTGAGACCTGACAAGTTTGGCTTCAAGTTTGGTCCCTATGCAACAATTAGCTTAAGGTGCAAGAGTTTAACTTCACCTCCGTCACCTTGAGACTTGACAATTTCGGCTTCAAGTTTGGTCCATATGCAATAATCAGCTTAAGGTGTGAGAGTTTAACTTCAACTCCCTCACCTTGAGACCTAACAAGTTCGGCTTCAAGTTTGGTCCCTATGCAATAATCAGCTTAAGGTGCGAGAGTTTAACTTCACCTCCGTCACCTTGAGACCTGACAAGTTCTACTTCAAGTTTGGTCCCTATGCAATAATCAACTTAAGGTGCGGGAGTTTAATTTCGCCTCCGTCACCTTAAGGCCTGACAAGTTCTGCTTCAAGTTTGGATGTTTTACATAACAAATCCGTGAAAAGGCCAGCTTAAGGTGCAAAGGGGCAAATATTTTCCACCTTAAGGCATGGAAGTTTAGAGATCCTTTTAAAGATAAACCCGTGAAAAGGTCAGCTTAAGGTGCAAAGGGACAAATTTTTCCCACCGTAAGGCATGGAGATTTATAGATCCTTTTAAGGATAAACCAGTGAAAATGCCAGCTTAAGGTGCAAATATTGTCCACCTTAAGGCATGGAAGTTTAGAGATCCTTTTAAAGATAAACCCATGAAAAGTTCAGCTTAAGGTGCAAAGGGACAAATTTTTGTCCACCTTAAGGCATGAAGATTTATAGATCCTTTTAAGGATAAACCCGTGAAAAAGTCAGCTTAAGGTGCAAAGGGACAAATTTTTGTCCACCTTAAGGCATGGAGATTTATAGATCATTTTAAGGATAAACCCATGAAAAGGCCAGCTTAAGGTGCAAAGGGACAAATTTCATCCACCTTAAGGCATGGAGATTTATAGATCCTTTTAAGGATAAACTCATAAAAATGCCAACTTAAGGTCCAAAGGGACAAATTTTGTCCACTCTAAGGCATGAAAATTTAGAAGGCCTCAACTTGAAACTTGGAGGTTTTGACGGTTTTGCCTTGCAAACTTGGCGAA
Organism: Capsicum rhomboideum; assembly: GCA_031232105.1. Classification (NCBI taxonomy): domain Eukaryota; kingdom Viridiplantae; phylum Streptophyta; class Magnoliopsida; order Solanales; family Solanaceae; genus Capsicum; species Capsicum rhomboideum. The sequence continues at coordinate 40,427,717 of CP124716.1, forward strand.
TTTGGAGACTTCAGATTGCAAACTTAGCGGATTTGGAGACTTCAGCTTGCAAACTTGGCAATTTTGACAACTTTAATTTGCAGGCTTGGTAGATTTGAGACTTCATCTTGCAGAATTGTTAAACTTTGAGGACTTTAACATGGAGATGTGGTGAACTTGAGACTTCAACTTCAACATGTACGCTTCAATTCGCAGGCTTGGAACACTTACAACTTCAACTTGTAGGCTCGTAGAACTTGAGGGTCTCAAATCCTATTGCAGAAGCTTACCTTTTATATGGAGCTCTGCCCCCATTGAGTCATGAACATCTTGGTTTAATCAGAATATTTGCAGACTTAACTTTTGTGTGGCGGATCAAGTGAGAATATGTATTTTTTTTTGACACTCATGCAACTGAACTTAGAATAAAACTTCTAAGCGCCTACGTACTTCGGTGAAGAGGATCAAGTTACAACGTAGTTCTGGAAGAGTTTTTTTTTTTTTTGTCCTAACTTTGCCTAGGCTGTCTCTTTTGAGATTTTCAACCTAGCGGACGTTTTTTTTTTGAGCCGTACACAGTTTACTCTTGCGGGCCAGGAGTGACATGAAGTTTAAACTCATGTCTTAAGGAGTGTCATCTTCCTTCAAGGATAGTACTTCTTTAAGAACTTGGCATTGATAGGACCAATTTTCACGCCATCTGCATCGACAAACTTGTAAGCACCATTTGAATATGCCTCTTGTATGACGTATGGTCCATCCCACTTAGAGGTGAATTTGCCCCCAGATTTTTGAGAAGTGATAATGGGCCTCCTTACTGCTAGGACTTGATCTCTAACTTGGAAGCACCTCAAGCGAACCCCTTTGTTGAAAGAACGAGATAGACGAGCTTGATAACATTCAAGATTTTGTTGAGCCTCTAGTCTCTTCTCATCAAGAGCTTCTAACTCCGCGAGATGCAACTTAGCATTTTTTTCTTCGGTGAGCCCTTCTTGAATAACAAGTCTTAAAGAAGGTATTTGACACTCAAGTGGTAGGACTGCTTCAACTCTAAAAGCAAGTGAGTATGGGGTTCCTTGCGTTGGTGTGCGGTGAGTCGTCCTATATGCCCACAAAGCTTCTTCCATTCGTTCATGCCAATCTCGTTTGGATTTGGAGACGACTTTCTTCAACAGGTTGCATAAAGTCTTATTGAATGCCTCAGCTAGACCATTGGCAGCAGCATGGTACATAGAAGATTTACGCTGCTTGAAACCAAAGAGATCACAAATCTTGTTCATCAGTTTGTTATCAAATGGCTTGCCATTGTCAATTATTATGTAATGGGGAATTCCAAAGCTGTAGATGATATTCACTCGAATGAAGTTTGTAACATTCTCCTTCTTCACTTCTTTGAGAGCAACAACTTCGACATATTTTGAGAAGTAATCTATCGCAGCCAAGATGTACAAGTGCCCACCAGAAGATTTTGGTAGTGGTTCAACAACATCCAATCCCCAAGCATTGAATGACCAAGATGCGATAGTGGGGTGTAATATTTCAGGAGGCTGATGTATGAAATTCGCATGAAATTGACAGGCCTTGCATCTTCTAGCATAGTCCAAGCAATCTTTCACCATCGTTGGCCAATAATATCCCATCCTTTTTATGTAAAAGTGGAGCTTCGATCTAGACTGATGAGATCCACATACTCTCGAGTGTGCTTCCTGCAAAGCTTGAACTGCTTCTTCCTCTCCCAAACATCGCAAGAGTACTCCTTCAAATGACCTTCTGTATAGCGTGTCCTTGTAGTAAAGGAAATGAGGTGCACGACGACGGATGTCAGTCTTTTTCCTTGGATCTTCAGGAAGTATCCCATAACACAAGTAGTCAATAATTGGTTGTCGCCAATCTTCCTTTACAGCTTCAGATACAGCGACGAGATGCTCAAGTTTTTTTTTTGGTATGTTTCTCCTCATCCGGTGGTGGTACTACCCATTCTTGGCGGATAGTAACTCGTGTTTGATTCGGAAGAGTTAGGGTTGAAGTTAAAGCAGCCAATGCATCAGCCTACTTATTTTTCTTTCTTGGCACGTGTTGGAGGGTAACTTCTACAAGCCATCCTATCAACTTCTAAGCATAACTATGATATGGGCGTAGCTCGGGCTTTTTGACTTCATAGTCTCCCAAGAGCTGTTTGATCACCAATTGGGAGTCACCAAAGACTTGCAATTGTAGTTGCTTCATGTCGACGGTCATTTCAAGTTCGAGCATCAACGCTTGGTATTCAGTGATATTGTTGGAGCAACATTGTGTCAAAGTAAAGGAGTATGGTATAACCTCTTCCTGCGGAGTGACAAACACTACGCCAGCACCAGCTCCACCATGATGTACCGCACCATAAAAGTACATCTTCCATGGAGGTCGAACTTCAATAACCATTGCATCCTCATCAGGAAGTTCATCAGTTAGCTCCTAATTATCAGGTATCGGGTGGTCTGCCAAAAAGTCTGCTAATGTCTATCCCTTTACGGCCTTTTGAGGGATGTATATGATCTCAAACTGTTGAAACTGAAGGTACCATCTTGCAAGTCGATCACTGAGGATTGGTTTCGACATTACAAACTTGATGGGATTTGCTCTAGACACTAGATTAACAACATGAGCTTGAAAGTAGTGCTTCATTTTTTAGATTGAGAAGACCAATGCCAAACACAACTTTTCAATAGGTGAATAATTCATATCATTTGGTGTCATCATTCTGCTCAGGTAATAAAGAGAGTTCTCTTTACCTTCACTATTTTTTTGGGCCAATAGTGCTCCAACTGACCTTTCTTGTGCCGCGATGTAGAGAATCAACGATTTTCCAGGTATAAGTGCCGCAAGAACTGGAGGCTTCATTAAGTAAGATTTGATATTTTCAAAGGCCTTACTACAAGCTTGGTCTCATTCGAAAGGGGAACCCTTCTTCATGAGATGGCTAAATGGTTGACATTTTCTCGCCAAATTTGAGATGAACTTCCTTAAATATGCTAGCTTTCCTTGAAGACTTTTTAATTCATGAATGTTTCGAGGCTCGAGAATCTTCAAAATTGCATCAACCTTATATTGATCAATTTCAATTCCTCGATGTCGTACAATAAAGCCAAGGAACTTTCCAGAAGTAACTCTAAAGGCGCATTTCAACGTCATCCTAAGCTGATATCTTCGGAGCAACTCAAATACCATTCTCAAGTCTTTCAAGTGGTCATTCTTCTTTCTTGACTTTACCACTAAGTCATCCACATAGCATTCAATATTTTTATGGAGTAGGTCATCAAAGATGTTTTGCATATCCTTTTGATAAGTGGCACCACCGTTCTTCAAACCAAAAGGCATCACCTTGTAGCAGTAAATACCTTTAGGCGTATGAAATGCAGTGAGCTCTTCATCCTTTGGTGCCATGCAGATTTGGTTGTAGCTGGATGATCCATCCATGAAAGACATCGCCTCAAAACCAATAGTAGCATCAATCATCAACTCTGGAATAGGGATTGGAAACTCATCCTTAGGACATGCATTGTTGAGATCCCTAAAGTTGACACAAACTCGAATTTGACCATTATTTTTTCGTACAGGAACAATGCTTGATATCCATGTGGGGTACTTAACTTCACGAATAAAGCTAGCTTCAATGAGTTTGTTAACCTCATTTTTAATCAATGGAACCAAGTCAGGTCTAAAGCACCTTTGGGCCTGCTTAACAGGACGAGCACCATTCTTGACTGCCAACTGATGAACTACTACTTTTGGATCTAATCCAGGCATCTCCTTATAACTCCAAGCGAAGACATCCCTATATTCTTTAAGTAAGTCCATGTAAGCGATTTCTTCATCCATTTCTAGAAAAGCGCTTAGGAAAGTTGGCCTTAGGTCTTCATCATTGCCAAGATTAGCTTCCTTTAGGGGATCTATTGTCTTCTTTACTCCTTCTTCAAGTTCTGATGGAGCATCTCCAGCATCTTCCTCTTCTTGAGGATCATTGTCATTGACAGATATATGGTAACACCAGGAAATATCTTCCAACTCTTCAACCTTTATTAGAGATGATGTATCATTCTAACTTTGGGTTGTAATATGATATGAAGAGCCTATACTTTCTTTATCTTCCTCATGTTCCTTGGTATAAACCACAGTATGAGTCTTTGCCTTTAACACCTCCTTGCACGAAACCACAAGTTTCGTCTGTCGCCTCATTTTAGAAGGAATCAAACTTTAGAAATCCTTCTGGATTCTATGTGAAGAGTGTGTTATAGTGCCTTGATAACTTCTTTGGGGTTTATTACTCTTCTTTTTCTTTAGTGGACCCAACCTCTCAAACACAGAAGTTCTTGTGGTTGATTCTCCAAGTCGATCAAAGACGGAAGGCCTCTTGTTGGAAGTAGTAGACTCCTCTTCCACAGTGATGTAGTTGCTAGCCACCCTTCTTATAGAGATGCGAACCAGCGGTGGTGGTATGTACCCTAAGCCTTCGCGCGATTTCCTAGTTGTGGCTTCTGATGGGATTTTCCCCAAATTTAATGTCTCATTAGATTTGTATCCAGCCTTTACAAATAACTTGTAAGTGTTTGGATCTAAGCCTTCTTTCGTACGCTTTGAAGGGAGTGTCATATCTCAAGATGAATTTTGAGCCACAAATTCCCCAAGTAGCTTTGAGGACAAATTTATTGCATCGATTCGCTTTACCGGAAGAGTTAGCCCCCCTAGTACATTATCTTGTACATCGGATGAGAGTCCTTCTTCTTTTTCTTTCTTTGGTACATAGCGGAGCACAAGAGTTGCCTTCATCTTCAAGTACGCGACATTTCCTTTATTTGAAGTGGAGGGAGGCTTTTTAATGACAATGTTTTCAACAGCCACCTTGACCTTCTTAGCTACAAGATCATCACTCTTGGTTGATGTGACATCATCAACTTTTCTTTCCTTCACGACATAATTCTTCAAGTAGAATTTTGCATCTGCGAAGTGTGATTCAGCTTCAGTGAATGGCTTATCATCGGCCACTATCTTTCTCTCCGCTCCTTTTTCAAGATACTTCAAGCATTGATAGTAGGAGGATGAAACAATTTTCTTATCGTGTACCCAAGGCCTACCAAGCAATATATTATATGAAGTCTTGGCATCGATCACGTGCATCAATATATTTGATCGTAAATCGTCCATATGGATCTCTAACTTGATGGATACTATGGCTCTATGACCCCCTTGATTGAACCCTTGGATCATCAAATGGCTTTCAGTAAGTTCATCAGTTGTGATGTCAAGTTCCTTCAGTGTGCGAATAGGCAGGATGTTTACTCCAGACCCTTCATCTATCAGGATTCTATTATCTTCTTCTTTAGAACATGACCTACCATATACAAGGGACGATTGTGTAGTGCTTCACCAAATAGGAGATCATCATCTGTAAATATGATTTTTGTATTACATACATGTGCTTCTTGGTAAAGAGATTTAGTAGGCCTTTCAGGAGAAGGACGTTCCATCAATAGGCTTTCGCCCTTTGCTTCTTCTTTGTCAGTATTGAAACAAGATGCCTCAATGTTGTCTTGAGTAGTCTTGGCGCAGAACCAACTTGAAAATAATTCTTCCAAGGTCACAGGACACCGTGGTTTTTGGTGGTGATGCTCCACTACACTCGCCCTCTTTTTAGCTTAACCAACCTCTGTTTCCTCGATTTCTTTACCATTCTCCTTCTGGTTGACTGCTTGGATGAGTCTTTTCATAGACTCGTCATCTTGTTGCGTCTCCGCCTAGTCACCAAAGTCCAACCTTCATCATCACCTTCATCAATTAGAGACTTGTCATGCTCCAATGGCTCCTCATTATGCTCTTTGAAGTTGAATATTTGGATCGAATCGAGTGAGCCAAAAGTGGTGGAGATTTGATGAGAACTGGCCTTCTCGCCATCAAGCACAATCTTCTTCTCATTAGCCAGTTGCATGATTTTATCCTTAAAATAAAACATTTCTCCAAAGGGTGACCCACAAGCCTGTGATACTTATAATAGTTTGGGTCATCAGTTTTTCTAGTTTCATCGGGCTGCTTCATTTCTGGTAGATCAATGAGCTTCAACTCAAGAAGTTCATCAAAATTTTTGGAAATGTCAGAATCAAGGAAGGGGTATTCTTTTTCCTACATCTCCTTGAAAGTCAACTTCTGGTTTGGACGCGCTTGAGAAGTCGTCTTTACGCTTTGCTTCTTGCTCACCTTTATGGTGAGCTTCACAGGAGACACGTTGACATTCATGGATTCTTTGTTGTCGCTTTTGGGGACAAACTTGGTCCATCTCCTGGGTTCCTGTTTGTCCTTTCCCTTTCGAGGGTCATGGATGGGCGCTACTCTTTTTTCGGCAGAAGACATGCTCAACTCCATGTCGTGAGCATGGGTAGCTAACTCTTCAAAGAATTTTGGCTTAATGCCTTGAAAAATATAGAGAAGATCCCAGTGCATCCCTTGTATACACATCTCTATTGTGAAAGTTTCACTGAGCCTATCTTTACAATTTAGGCTAGTATTTCTCCATTGATTGATGAAGTCGATAACTGGCACATTCTTTCTTTGATGAGTATTTGTGAGCTCTACCATGCTCACTGTATGCCTCGTGCTATAGAAGCGATTTAGGAACTCATGCTTCAGTTGCTCCCAGCTATCGATGGAATTGGGCTAGAGGTCCGTGTACCAATCGAAGACGTTTTCCTTTAGGGAGCAGACAAATTGCTTGACGAGATAGTCACTGTATGTTCCGACGTTGTTATATGTCTCAAAAAAATGGGCGACATGTTGTTTTGGATTCCCTTTACCCTCAAATTATTGAAATTTGGGGGGTTGATAACCAACAGGCATCTTGAAGCTATCAATCCTAGCAGTGTAAGGCTTGGCATATGTCATGGAAAACTTGGTAGCAATGTCGTACTTGTCCTTGAGGGTCTCTTTAATGAACTCTTTCAATTGATCAATTGGGATCATTCCGTCAGAAGAGACTGGCACCTCTTTAGTAGGTGGTGTCTGTTTTGTAAGAGAATTTATCTCTTGAACTTCTGGATCTTTTCCAGATGCATGGCTAGAATCTCCATCTATTAAGCCTTTTATTCGATCCATCAACTTATCAATCTGACAGTCTTGAGTTTGCACATACTTGGTCAAACCTTCAATCGCCTTCGCCATATTTGTAAGTTGCTCCTCCATGGATGAGACATCAGTTACCATTGCTTCAGTAACTATTAGAGACGTCGAAAAGTAGCACGGATTGTCACATAAATTGATCTCTGAAGTCCTTGGCTCGCGCGGAATAAGTGGAGATGACATGTTGGTTGAATGACCATCGTTCTTTGTGCCAGAGTTTTTTGAACTAGAGAGATCAAGTAGAGCCAGAGTCTTTTTGATTTTCTCTCCCACACTGCTTCCTTCTTCTGAAGCACTTGTAGAGGACCTTGTTCTTTTTGGGTTTGAAGATAAAAAAACTGAAGTTGATGTCGTCAACACTTGATGTGTTTGTTGCCCCATCATGTTGGCCTTGCTCCTTGTAACAGCCCCAAAGCTTCCAAAAGTAACATTAAGGATGCTTTCTACCTTGGCTGAGAACTTGGAATCAGCAGCCTTAGGGGCAGTGGATTGAGAGTTGACCTTCTTGGAAGTCATTTAGGTATTGTTGAACTTTGAAGTTAGAAAGTTGAGATAAGAGGTAGAGATTGTCCCACTGGGCATGCCAGAATTTGTAGACAATAAAATTTGTGTCGAGAAAATAATAATCGGGACAGAAAAATATCGCAACAATCATTTTATTTGATTTCAATATGTGAATGTTACAATTTCTATGAATCCTTTGATTCGCCTTTCCAACTATGAATTCAAAGAACTTCGAGCTTGATCTTGAATGTTGTTGAACTTGATGGATTTGATATTGACTTGTACTTGAATTCAAGGGCTTTTGAGCTTGATCTTGAATCTGGTGGTCTTGATCTTGAATCTTGATGAACTTGATCTTGACTTGTACTTGAATTTAAGGGCTTGTGAGCTTGATCTTGAATCTGGTGGTCTTGATCTTGAATCTTGATAAACTTGATGCTTGAAAGCTTGAACTTGGGGCTTGTAGAGAAATCTATGGCGTTTGATCCACGAGCTCTATCTTGTTTCTTGTTAGAGTTGTTGGTTCCTTTTTCTGAATTATGAGACCCCTATTTATAGTTGTAGGAAGGAAAGAGTCATAGTAAAGATGGGCTTCTTTTGGCCAATCGGATTTAAGTGACATGCCGCATTTTTATGGGCCTTTGATTTCACTAGGCTTGCTGCATCATTTTGACATATAGTACGGTCCTATTGGCTCCTTCACTTGACTTGGCATGCCATTTCATTTGACACGTAGCGCCAAATTGGGCCTCTAGAATAAGATGACATATTGGGCTTAACCAAGTGGGCTCATTATTTGTAGCCCAAATTAATGGACTAGCCCGATAAATTTTGGACTTTAATTAAATCCATATTTATTGGACTTAAATAATTAATCCAATTATATTAATCCACCATATTTATTTGGACTAATATATTTAAAATTTATATGATCACAACGACAACATTAAAAAGAAGAACAATAATATCAAACACATATTTTGAAAAAAACTTAAGCTTGTCAATTTTACCAACAAAACTCCTACTTCTGCAGTTATCTATTATTATCTTCTCTATATTCTTCTTTATCTCTTTTGCAAGTCAATAATAGCAACAAAATTATCACTAAAAAATAAGAATAAACTCTCAAGAACACTTTTTCATAAATTGAAGAATAGAAGCATTATTAATCGTTGTTTCAATCATTATCGGTTCCTTTTTCTCCTTATCTTCTTTAAGGTGTTATCATTTGTAGTGAGAGGCGAAGAGCTGCGAGAAGTAAATAGAGATAACAGCAATGGTTGTGGACTTGTTCCCCTTTGTTTATTACGTTAACAGAGGAAGATGAAGATGAAAAAATCATATCGTTCCTGCATACTAAAAAAAATTAAATCAAATTTTTTTTTTATAAAATGAAGAATACAAAGAATGCTGTAAACATATTCACCAACTAAGCTAATGATATAAGAGTATATATAAGAGAGGCTAAGAAGTTAGAACCCATTTCATTTAAATACAAATTTCAAATATTAGTTTGTTATTCTTTCTTGTTCTTACTTATTTCAAATATGATGTATATTTACCTAATAATTTATATATTTGAATTGAGATAATTATTTGAAACCAATGAGATAATAATCATTATAATAATAACAATAATAAACCAAAATTGGCAGGATCTCTAAGGCGGGCGGTAGTCCGCGCGGCCAGACAGATCTAGGTAATTTTTCACCTTTATGCTGGGAACATAAAAACCGAAATATATAGGAATTTTTATATAGCGTATGACTATATGGAAGACTTAGCCTTTTACCCAAGCAAGGGGCCTGTCAGGATTTAATACATATTCTTAATGAGCCCGTGTGTCTGGAGGTTCTAACCGGTAAAAGATTGCCCTTTTTCACCATCTTTAACAGGCTATTAGACCGGGTTACCAGACGTAGTCATTAAGACAAAGCCATTAAGAATAGTACTAGATCCGACTGCACCACCATCTCAAAATCAAGTCAAATTGTTATATAATAATTTCTTTATATTTTGATAAAGCCAGATCTTTAAGATTAAAATATAAGAGAAGTTAGATATTTAACATAGATATGAAATTTAGCCGGACATAGTCCTGGCTAGGAGAAAGAGAGAGAGAAGGGGTGTCACTTTAAGGACCCGGCAGCAAGGGTCAGACCCGGATGCAAGGGCTAGTATGTGGTGTCCAAAGGTTAGACCTTTTCTGATTTTTATTGATAATAAAACTTTACAAAACTTATTACAAGCTAAGAAAGAAGAGAGAAGGAGGAGCAAATGATAGCTAAGAGAGAGGGAGTTGCTAAAACTCTGCTTCAAAATGAAAATTTACAACGTATAAATATAAAGAAAAAGAATCTATGCACAGTAAAAATGGGTCCCAAGTGGGTCCCAATGTACAGTAAATGTGGGACCAATCTGTCCCCTAAACAGTAAATCTACTGTTACTGTGGTCCCGGGCGGCTATCACCATGAATTTATATTTTTCTTTTTCCTTGTATTTTGTCCAACTCTTTCATCCATCGGATAAATTCTTCAGCATTTTCAATGCCTTCTTCAGAGAATATTATCTTTGGTTCTATAGGCTATGAATCTGTAATATCATCGCCATTATGACTGCTACTACTCTTCATAGATGAGTCAGATTTTTCAATTTGAAGAAGAGAATTGAGCAGGTTCTGCTTCATTTCTTCCAAATAATTGTGAATCATGGCTTTTTTGTCGCTATCTTGGAACATAATTTTTCTAGCAATCTACCTGATTGACGGGTCATCCATCTTGCCCTGTTCTGCAACGGATTCATACTCTCGAATTTTTAATCCAATCAGATCTAGGAGTTCTTGTCCATGAAGAATCTTTGTTTTAGGATCAAATTTCCTTAGCTTATCCCAAAAATTGTTGGAAAATGTCTGATATAAACAAGGAACTGCCCGGCTTGCGTCGTTCCAACAACCGACGGGGAGCACCTCAGTATACGATCGCACGCAGTAACTGGGAGTCCTATTACACCTAAGGCCACCTTGCTCCGACCTGAGCTATGCAACAACGAGATCTCCCTTGGTCCTTGCCGTATGTGCTTGACGGCCCCCCATAAGACGCTCACTTGGGGACTTCTTACTCCAGCTGTTCCAAAAGTCTCCGCTAGTCATCAGTGTACCCTAATTCTGGAGACCATGTATGGATCCAAGGAATAGAAAATTAAAGAAAGAAATAGGTAGCAGATATAATCTGCTCTATACAAATCATTTAAATTTGGAGAAACCAACTTCCATTTTTGGTATAAAATTAAAAATGGTTCTGACAAAATTTTTACCATTGACCCCTGGCATGACCACCAATTTAAAAACCAATTTAGGATAGTATTTTCAAAAAACATTTAACATACTTTTATAAACCAAGTATGTTTGTGTTTATCATAATTATAATAAAGGACTTGATCAAAAGCTTTAATATAGTCCCAATAAGTAAGACTTATTTTGGTATTATTGAGGCTTATCTGCCTTTCTCTCATTGTGGTTATACCCCAATCTTCGACAGATATAATCTGTTTGATAATTATCTTTGAAAAATTATAAATTGTTTGTCCTTCAGGAAAATGTTGAATATCAGCGCTACCTGTGTCAGTAAGAATAGTTTCATAATATGATCGGGTCTTATAAGACTCGCCTGGGAAATATAATCCCTGAATCAAATACCGTTGAAATATCTTTCAAGGGTCATTTTTGCGTATAATTTCCGCATTCTCTACAAGAAATATCATTTCTTGTTTGGATAATTTTTCATAGGACTTGATATCATCATTGACCTCCTTAATTACTGAAGCAAAAGTATCACTTTGCTTTTGAGAAGCCAAATATGCTTGCATTTGTGCATACAACGGATGATCTTCTGGAATATCTTCCAGGTGAATAGAATGTTTTGAGGAGGATTCTCCTTGAGATATCTTAGAGTTTATCAAACTTTTTTTTCCATGTTGTATTACTGGAGAATGTGAAGAAGATCCATATGAAGATCTTGATCCTTGGCTATTAGTCAGAGATCTTCCTAGCGAGTAGGGTAATCTCCCTCTGCCACGTCCTCTACCTCGAGCAACATTGGTCCAAGGATGATTCATCCTACAAATATTCATGAGATAAGAAATCTGGCAGAGAATTATCAATTCCCTTTTTATATTGTATGTGAAAATCAAAAGGTAATTGAGACTGCCACCTCGCAAATATAATTTTAGAGGCATCATGTTTAAAATCTTTGTCAAACATATATTTGACAGATTGAGCATCATTTTTTATTAAAAACTTTTGATTATATAAATCATCCTGAAATTTTAAAACACACTTAACAATAGTAAGCATTTCATGGGCCACAGTAGCATATTTTCTCTGGGCTTGGGTCTATTTATCGGAATGAAACCGAATTAAATATTCGCATTTATCATTGGGATTAATTTGTTTTAAAATCCCTCCAAAACCAATATTGGAAGCATCTGTTTCAATAATTTTTTGCCAAGAAGAGTTAGCAAGAGTTAAAATAGGTAAAACCTTAACTCGTTTCTTAATGTTTTGAATAATAGCCGTATGTTTATCTATCCACGACTCTTTATAATTTTTCTTTAGCCTGTCGTATAACGGGGCTAAATCTCGAGAAAGATTTTTATAAAAGGGGGAAATATAATTCAAGCATCCCAAAAATCTTTGCAATTGAGTCTTGTCATTAATAACATCAGAAAATTTATCAGCAAAGTTAATGGCTCGTTGAATGGGAGTTATTTTCCCTTGACAAATATTACGTCCTAGAAATCGGACTTCGGTTTGAAATAAACTCATTTTTGGCTTAGATATGACCAAACCATTTTGTATAACAATTTTTTTAAAGATATCTAAATGCTTGATATTCATTTCTAAAGTCTTAGAAAAGACTAATATGTCATCAATGTAAACAATAATAAAATCCATATAAGGATTAAAAATATCATTCATTATTTTCTGAAATTCAGAAGGCGCGTTTTTTAAACCAAACGGCATGACATTCCATTCATATTGTCCAAATGGGACATTAAAAGCAGTTCTATAAGTATGCTCTTTTAAAATCTGGATCTGCCAATAACCTGATTTTAAATCAAATTTTGAAAAGATATTGGCATCATATAGTCTGGACAACAAATCTTTTTTATTCGGAATCGGATATCAATCCATTTTAAAAACTTATTAAGAGGTTTGTAATTATTGACCAATCTGGGTACACCTCTTTCCGTTTCAGCAGCGTTGTTAACATAAAAAGTTGTACACGACCAAGGAGACTTTGACGATTTTATTAAACCTTTTTGCAATAAACTATCAATTTCTTTTTTGCAAAATGCAACTAATTCGGTATTCATTTGACATGATCTTGATTTCGTAGGAATATTATCCTCAGAAAAATCATCTTCTTATGGAAGAGTAACAATATGCTTTTTCCTGTTCCAAAAAACGCTTGGATGGTCAGCACAAATATCAACAACAATTTGTTCAGAAATTAATTTAATTTTTGAATGAACTTTCGGGGATTTCATTGTATCATTAATATTTATGCTAAATATCTCTAACTGCAAAGAATCAACATGTCTTTGTTTCATATCAATTAATGCATTTATATCTCGAGCCACTGGATCAGTGACAAAAGTATAGTTAATTTCCTTATTATTAAAGGTAGCTTTAAATCCTTTAGTTTCAATATGCGTATAAGGATAAATAACATTTATAAAAGGCGTACCAAGTATAATTGGTGGATAAATCTGGTTTTTTACCAAAAAAAAAAAGTGAGGAATACAAACTTTATTTTGTCAAATATGAGCATTAGGCAATTTATACTTAATGTCTAATGCATGACCTGATGCAGATCGAACTAAATGCGTAGTTTTTTGAAAACATTTCGTAGGAATCAATCCTTCCTGTATGCAACTAACATCAGCAACACTATCAATCATAGCGACTTCATTTATAGAGAAATTGTTATCAATCAAAATTGTACATTTAATGTACCATTTATGAGCAGTTACAATCTGCATCATACCTAAAAACATATCATGTTTAGGATCCAAATTAATTTGCTTGGAAATCTCATTTTCTTCTAAAACCTTTTTTCAATTATTGGAAGATTCAGGTGAAGAAATATTTTTCTCTATCTGATTTAATCGGTGATCAGAAATCATCTGATTTTGTTTTAAAGATTTAATCTCTTTTTTTAAATTTTTGATTTCAAATTTTAAATCATCAAGTGAGGTATCTCTCACAGGTTTTTGATGTTCAAGAAGTCATTTATTAACTTCTTATAATGTGTATGGAGCAGATAATAAATCACTCCTTTGGCTGATCTGGTTTGAATTATTTGAACTCGAACTACTGGCCAAATTGATGATTTTTTCTCGAAGGTTATTATCAGTAACCTCCTTTAGAAGCTCTATAATATTGTCAGAGGTAATAGTCTGAATATTCAAATCTTGAAATTGAGATTGAAGTTTATAAAACTCATCATTTTTGCAAGAGCAAATATCACCTTGGCAAGTATTACAAGCAGTAATTTTATCATGTTTTTCATCATCAAAAAAGTCAAGTAAATCAATTTCTTCTTCTGATTCTAATGGATCCGGTTCATAGTCGGATTCTGAGCCAGAAGTGTATAACACACCATAGATTTTATCATACAAATCATTATCAAGTTCTAGAGCTTTAAGCTTTTCTAATTTACAATTTGGCGCAATATGTCCAAACTTTTCACATCAGTAACACTTAACCTTAGAAAGGTCTCGTTTTGATCTATCTAAATCTCTTACGTGCACTTTTCCGTGGTTCTCGTTCTTCCTTTGATTTGTATCTAGCTCTACGTTTTTTATAAGAATTATCTGGGTTCGGGTGTCTATACTTTCCCTTTGTCTTCTTATGAGAAGTAGAAGGTTGGTCTAAACCAAATTGAGCACAGAAATCACCTAATTGGAATTTCTCTTTAAGCTTATCTATCTTAAACTGTTTTGACAATTTCAATTCGTTACACAAGTTTAATTCTTCTTGTGTACAGTTCCTACAAGTTTTCCATAAGTATAATCCTTATACGGAATTTCACCGTAACTACCTCTAAGAGTTTTTCTAACCCTTTCTGCAAATAAAGAAGGGAGGCCATCTATAAATTTGGCTTTCCAATGATCATTCTTATTTTCGGGTAGTTCCATAACCCGACTAAGGAAAGTATCTTTATACCACCGAAATTCACTTAAAGTCCTACATCAAAGACCGTTAAGGAGTGTTCTAATGGCTTCGTAATTACTGGTAAATCTACCATTAAAATGTTCTAATATGATCGTAACTAGTGTATAAACTGCGTCTTCACGACCACTAGGCAAGGTATGACCTAAATTATCAGTAGCTGCTTCTGGATTTACAGCATTAATAATTGCAGACTTATGATCGGTAGGCATATAATTATCCTACTATACTCTAAGCTGACCAGTAAAACCAGCAATAATCATTTTGCAAATCACCTTATCAGTGTTTTTTGCACTAGTAGCTCTACAAATAGTTGCATACATCAACATCCTATGTACTAAAATGGTCATTTGCCTATCAGTAAGACCATCTAGATTCCACTCATAGATTTCATTACCACTATAAGACGTAGTAGTCTGATTCCAATCCCTTTCTTCAATAAGAACATCATGGGGAGTTAGGGTAATAATGAGTTCTCATTCTAGGCTTATCAGCAAAATAAGGGTGATGAACACTACCATGAAGCTTATTAAGTTCGGACAAAGTTTCATGTCGAACTTCATTAATATTAGAGGTCGAAGCTATATTATCAACAAATTGATGAGATAAATCAATAGGTTTAATAGTTGAATCTAAAAAAAAATTATCAAGAATTTCTTCTAGATTAGAATAAGTTTTTATTTGAAAATCCTGAATATCAGGAGGCCTTTGAATAGAAGCAGCGACAATCTTTGATGATGAAGCTGTTTCGGAAGAACCTATTATTTTAGAAATATTGTTGTTATAAATTTGCTTTATCAAAACAGTTAAATCATCTAATTTTTTTATCGAGTGAACTAATATGTTCACCTAAAACTTTAACATATAAACCCATGTAATTATTTTGGGCAAATAATTTATTTACCTCAAAAATAGTAATTTTACCGACATCATATTCAACAAATCTTTGAAAAGCGGTAAACGTAATTCCTGTATTATTAGGTAAAACTAAAGAAGATTGTGACGGATAAATTGCTTTAACAATTTCCCCACTACCATCTTGATAAAATCTTTCTATAACCTTAACATATAAAGGCAAATAAGTGGTCATAACCCAAGGAACAAAATACATATTTTGATTATGTAAAGCACAAGTTTCATAAAATTCTTGTGAAATACTATGCATATCTTCTGCACTATAAGTGTTAAAAAACCAAGTTCTAAACTAGTTCCATTTATTATCAAAAAATTCTTTTTGAATATGTTTTCTTGCCGGTGATCCCGGACTAAAATCAATGATTTGAGAAATCATTAAAGTTCATTTGGGTTAAAATTCATTTCGGATGCAGAAGGAATATCCGTATCAGAAGTATTATCACATGCCTGAATAATATTAGTTCTAGGATCTCTTTTTAATTTATTCACTGGACTATCAGTCGAAGGAATGGTATGCAAAGAAGCAAGTTTATTAACTCTAGCTGGACCGTACATTGGTTCAACTGGAGCTACCATAGAAGACACAGAAGGTAATAATCTATTACTACTTCTACCAGAAAATGACTGTCTATTATAAACAGAAGTTTTATCATCAAACTGAATACAAACTTGTCCATCCGAAGTCTACGTAATATGAGAATACTCATCGTTTGTAACCTTATCGGCTAACTGGTTAGGAGAAATAACCGAATTCAAAACCCAAGTAGTTGGAAAATTAATTTCTTCCCACCTAATAGGTCTTCTAGTCGTAATTTTTGATTTTATAAAATTAGTTTCAAACAAAATAGTCTGATTAGATGTATCATATAATTTACACCTAGGATTCAAAGTTGATAGCAACTTATAATAAATCCTATAAGATAAACAAATAAGTTCAGAACCGGGTGCATAATTATAACCATGCGTCTTAACATTTAATGTTAAAGCATCTAAAATACTAACACCAGTCAAGGATAATTGCAAATTAGGCTGAGTATTAAAATATACTGGACCATAGGCCACAGTGGATTCTATCGATCCCATTAAAGACTGTCGGAAATCCAAATTTCTCGCATCTCTGAGAGCTGCTAGAAATGTTTTCGGTAACCCTTTAAGAGTTAAAGGCTTGAATGCGATCTGAACCATGCCTATATGTAGAAAATTATATTTATTTTTATAAATATCAATATCACGTTTATTTAATAAACGAATAGTTTGTTCAGACGAATTTAACGCCAAAGAAGTTTCAGTTGTTTTAATTAACTGAGTTGAAGAGATTTTATCAAAAAATCCATAATGATAAATGTTCCTAATCTAAATGTTAGGAATAGTCCATTTATTTAATAAATCCAAATTTTGAGGTATCTCAACCTCTTCTAACCTATCATTATAAATATTTTCGACAAAAATAAGGGTTCAATAATAATTATTTACCTGGTATAAAATTCAAAAGAATCCAATTATAACTCTTTTTATTACTATCTACTACTATTAATACGTACCCACTACTTTTTTTCAAATTATTATTATTATTATATTTTTTGATCTTTCATTTAATATTTAAATGTAATTCAAATATAATGTATTACTACTGACACTATTACTACTACTATTTTTTAAATTATTATTATTATTATTATTATTATTATTATTATTATCATTATTATTATTATTATTATTATTATTATTATTATTATTATTATTATTATTATTATTATTAAAATGTCCAAAAAAGACCTTTTTTGAGTTATGCATTATATAATAAATATTATTATTATTATTTGATATATGCATAGTCTTTATTGGACCTTTTTAGTATGCAATAATAATAATAATAATAATAATAATAATAATAATAATAATAATAATAATAATTATTATTATTATTATTATTATTATTATTATTATCATTATCTATTTTGGTCTTTTTTAAATTTTATTCTTTTCTTTTTTGTTTCTCTTTTTAGAAATAAAAAGTGAGCATATCTTTTAAACAATTTCACCTGAAATATATGTAAAATTGAATTGAGTCAAACGTAAGTTTTTTTCAATTTTTTATACCTAAATATAAATGGTTAAATAAATCAACGTAATTATCTTGAATTCAAAATTAAAAATATATGTCAATATATACAAATAAATGGTAGGAGAAAATTCTAGCCAGATCCAAATATTAAGTGAAGTTTGACTGATGAAGAAAATTTTAGTGATTGATTAAATTTGTCTTATACTTTTTGATAATTTTATTTCCAATAGAGTAGATAATGAATAAATATTACTACCAGGTAGATTATCTTTAAAGGTTTTGACTTCTAATTCTATAATTCTGATTTTAACAGACAATTGCTTGTGCATCTAAATGAGATCGTCAAGCTTTTGTAGAATAACATTCATACTCATACTTTTTCTATTTTGTTTAGAAGTCTGAATTCTAGATGCTAAATTTTGAGTTCTAACTCAAAAATTTCTTTCTTTTGTGCCACTAAAGATTTTTTGCAAACTCCTGCAAAAGTATTTTCCAAATATCGACTTTTCCTTATTTGGAGTTCTTTTTTTAATTGAAGAAGCGTTTCAAAATTATTTTAATTTTTCATATTTATTTATTTATCTTGGCTCTGATACCAATAAAGGGGCTATACTGTTAAATAAACAAATAATTTGTAAACTTAACAGGGTAAATATGCGGAAAGCATGCGTAAATATATAAAATTCACTCATTCTTTTCATGGAGTGTATAAGATATGTTTTCCTAATATTTTCTTAGCTGTGCAAAGCAAGAAATATTCATGTGCTCTAATCATTTCCAATTTATGGATTATTTTTCCTATACTTTCTTGTGAGTCAGTTGTATAATGTGCTTTTATTAATTCTTCAATTGATTTATCTAGGCTTTTTATTGTAAAATAATGTTGCCAAGCTCTTTTTCGAACTTGATGTAGATGATACTGTGCTTCTTTTAACATGTAGTTAATAGTGTTAACATGATATTTTGATTCCCTATAGGTACTTAGCTCCTGTATAATTATCAGTATAGGCTTAAGAATCTCTCAATAATATTTTCCTTATGCTAATATTATTATGAAATAAAGAGTAGTATGTTTTACCTTTCTTTCCTTTCTTAAAATGGTTTTATCACCACCGCAGCAGTTCTTCTTTTCGGCAATGAACAGTTCATATAGCCTATCCGACCACCCTGTCTAACGGCTAACACCTTACTGTTCCTCCTTAAGGCAGAAGATCGCTACCTTCATTTGCACCATTCCATGAAAAGAGAGACGTAGAACAAACTTTATTTTATTCCATAATACTATTACATAAAGAAAATCTTATTCAGATTTCCTTACATATATAGATAATTACATAGAAACCTTTCCCTGATGGGAGAAGTGAGTTACTCAAGAAAGATACCTAGTATTTTTTCTCTAATGGATATTTTATCGAAAAATATAGTCCACCTTCTATGAGAATTTGCCACTCCTTTTATAGATACAAGGAAGGGTCTTGTTACAACTTCTTCTTTTATTAGGGACCTCCCTAAGAATATAATATTTCTTCTTTTGACCCTTTAATG
Source organism: Capsicum rhomboideum (assembly GCA_031232105.1). NCBI lineage: Eukaryota > Viridiplantae > Streptophyta > Magnoliopsida > Solanales > Solanaceae > Capsicum > Capsicum rhomboideum. The sequence continues at coordinate 40,447,103 of CP124716.1, forward strand.
ATGGCCTCAAGTGGCCGACAATCGTGAACGGATAAAGAGATAAAGGATAATATTCCTTTTCTTTTCCATCCACCTTTGTTGACCTTTTGAATTTGTCTTTTTTCATGACGTAACTGCTTACGTGTTTTCTTTTGTCTTTTGCAGCTACATTTCTTCAACTGCTTTCTGACATGTGGTCTGATTCTTCTTCACTTGTATCTCCGCTTGGAGTATGATGATCGTGGCCCAGAAATTTGCAGGCCATTTTTCAGGTTTCTTCTGTTTCCTGAAACTTGTGAAGTTCAAAATCCAGAACCCTTTCTAATAGGAGTTTTGACTTGGCTTTTCCCCTAGTTATGAGGGTCCAATTTGTATCACAACTAAGAACTTTGTAATTTTCATTAGCAAATTTCTTAATCTATATAATATAAAAGAAGGTCTTATACCCGCCACGTGGCATCCCTCAAAAGACTGGAAATAAAGTTTTCTTTTCTCTCATTTATTTTGGGCAAATTCCTTTTAAACAATATATATATAAAAAAAAAAAACTTAAAACACCATTTCACCAACACAGAAGTTTTAAAACTTTTATAGTACTATTCACCGTCATTCCTCTCTCTTCCTAATGTTTCCACTATGCCGCCTCAATCACACACACCCTTTCTCTCCCTGTATTCGTCCCCTCTACTGTTTAGTCCCCCAAATTTTAAGGCAAAAATTGTTTGGTATAAAGTGAATCTCTGCAAACTCAAATATCAATTAGCCACCATTTCAGACCATCAATGAACTCTCAGGCGCACTGGATGGATTTTTCACCAGCTTTTTCACGACGGACAATATTGAAATTTGGTACGTCCAAGAAGATATAATATGAATTCACTTCTATTTCCCTTTTATTTTGCTTATATTAATTGTCATTCAAGGTGTTCAATAAATTCATTGACTGTTATTTTCAAAAGAAACATGTTATGTGGATTCAAAAGGTTCACATGTGAAGTTCAGTGGGTTTGGGCTTCCTGCTTAACTCTCACAAATATGAAGGTATGGCATGGTTTAAGTCGATATTACACAAAAAAAGAGTGATATTTTTCTTATGTCTTTTATGCCACATGATAAGGATACGAAACATTACTCCATGTTGATATGCAGTTATTCCAGTATATGTTTTAAATATGAATTCTTAGTCAGTACGCTTACAATGTGTTTGCCAAATAGTTTGGATTATGTATATAGTGATATCTCTTGTGCTTAATCGCAAGTTTTGAGATCTTGACACATGATATTTCTTGTAGCCTTGTGAGTACAATTAACTTTACCTCTTCCTTTCCTCACACCCAATATCCATGTCTACCATTGCGGAAGTCGTTATTATGCAACTTCTTTGACATATTTGCGTAATCTTGAAAAAGAATTCACACTTTTTTACTATTTAAACTACGGTTTCAATTTAAGGAATAGTTATTTCATCAATCCTACTACCTCTGCCCACAAATCTGTGTTTTGACAGACTATAGTCTTGGTCCCCAAATTTATAAATTCTTAATTACTCAAGTGGATGAGGGATTGTTCAATATATGATCTCATACTTACCAAGTCAATAACTGTAAAAAAATAAATAAATTATAGAATCCTTATTTTTCTTTGTTCCCTTTTCCTATTGGCCATTGGGCTGCGGTGACTTATGCGCCAAAAAAAAAATCAAGTCAAGTTGTTGAATTTTTGCTATTTGTTATATTTTGTACTTTCCTGGGAGTTTTGATGTTCATATATACTAAGGGTCGCTTGGTGTGTATTTTTGGCATTTAAATCCTTCCTGATGAGCATATGACTTCCACAGATATGTGTCCTTTTCATTGCTATCATCCTTTTGACTACTGGGTGTGTGGTAACATTTTCTATGACCCATTGTGTGTAGTAATGTGCTTTCTTCGTATATGTTGCGATTTGAATGATGACGTTCTATTATGCCATGATATTGAGTGCAAAGTAGTACTCACAGATATTGCATATTCGCCCATCTTATGCCTTACTCTTCCTGTTGGTTCTCTATACCTACCAGGTAATGCTGATTGCTGATATGGATTTATTACTGTTGTTCATCGTTTTATATCTTTGAAGAATGTAAGTACGTAATACTCCTTGATTAAGCAATTTGAATACTGATATGTTATTCTCTTGTATTCAATGGTGTTTAATGTGTGCTATAATATATGTAGGTAGTCATATGTCAGTGTAGATATATACTTTAGCATAAATGTAAAAAGTCCATTTAGAGGCAACTTGCCACGTTATTATTTCATGAGGAACATTTGCAAAGGAAAATTAAGAGTTACGTTGTTGTAGATGATAATAAATCCTTCCTTAAGACCACATTACATGTCACATTTTCTGTTTACCGACCCTTAAGAAACTGTGTGGTTTGACTGCTATATCCATATTTACACGCCCCTTAAAACAGCCTCTCCCCGTTGTTCAACTTCAAAGGTTTTTGCAGAACAACCGATAGATCAAACAATGGAGAAGGACAAAATTTAATCGTTGTTGAGAAATCTCTTTGGTTTTTGTCTCTGCAAAAGGAACATGAATCGAAGCAGAGATGCAGATGAATCTTCTTGCCTCCATCATTACCATATTTTGGTACGTTTTCTTTAGAAACTACCTATAGTTCTTTCACTAATGTATAATGAGTTTCTTTACACAATTTTCTAGAATATATGTTATTTCGATGTACTGTGTAAAAAGTTCATCCACATCTCTGGGAATAAAATAACGTGATGCATATGTGAACTATTGCTATTTCAAGGTGTATAAGCAGTGGGCTTGGTGAATTCGCGGGAGAGTAGGATTTTCCTGGATTTGGGATGAGGCAATTCAAAGGGTGTGATGAGAATGTATGTGCACCTACAATTGATGGCAAATCTCTCTCCTTAGGTACTAAGCATTTTACTTTCTTGTGGCTTCACTACCTTATCTTATATATAAGATGTTCATTATTTTTGTCTTTTTGACCCCTCTAGCTTTATATATAAAGCCACTAGACACAAGTTCTTAGCGGAATGTGTGAAAAAATTACTATAACAACGGGACTGAAACCAGCCCATGAAATCCTTCTCATCATCTCTTATCTCTTAAGAAGTTAAGGATTGAGGAAGTTAACCTATATTATTAGTATGTGTACATATGATATGAGATTGTTGACTGATTCAACAGACTCCATGAAAAGTAATATTGTTAATCAAAGAACTTACTATGTTCTTTTCATACCAACTGATTGAGGATTTGAATCTTTTTCGCCTATCGTTAGTAGTAGAAATCAAAATAGATAGAGACATAAGGAATAAGGGGGCGCATTTCCATTCAGACAAGTTTTTGTTGTTTGCATTTTGAGATGGTTAGTTGGATGTTATATCTTTGTGTTATACAATATAGTATTTTCATTGTCTCACCAATTGCAAAAGGACAAAAAGGAAAAAAAACAGATGAACACATGTTCAAATCTCTCTTTATTTTTGATAAAGCTTTGATTCCCTGAATCATTCGAATACTTGAAGATGATTGCTTTCATGAAGAGAACTTGCAACTATCTTATATATGTGTGATTTTTTTTACATTGTGTGAATTACTTTCAGGGATTTGACAAATGAGTTTCGAAACAAAGAACAATACGGATGGATGAATGATGCTTTTTGAGTGCTTGAGAATTTCACCGAAAGATCTGAAGTTCTCAGATTAACAAAAATTGCTTACTAGCAGTCATTGAATTTGAATCTTTAGTTTCGTCTTTATTTTATGATTAAACCCAACCTTTTTTTTAGTGGCTTAGATTGAGGAGGATGATAATGCTATTAATGATGGCTATGACAAATAAATGCATTTGTCAGGTTGTTGGTGTGATTTGCAGAGTCATTAATGTAATATTTTTGGTTTTAACATGTAAGGATATATACAGAATTCCTTGACTTGGTTTTTCTGTGAAAAGTTGCAATTTTCTTGATCATTTTTCTTATGCAGATTGTATCCATGGAGGTAATTTCTTTCCTCCATTTTAATAGTACCAAGCAATTTTTAAGTATTTTAATGACTTAAAAATAGTGTAAAATATCAATTGGTTTCCCACTACCATTTTTCTTCAAAGTTTCAATAAATGCTTCGGTTGTTATTATTGTGTTAAGCTAATGACAACACAAAGTACATATTCCATTAATTGCTAAAAGTAATAATGACCGCGCGAAGCGCGGGCGAATTGACTAGTTATATGATATAGTGCTTTCATTCTCAGAGCTCTTCTGGTTCTGATCCATTTTTGATTTAGGGATCGTAATTTTTTACCAACTCCTGTGACGCTAATTTTAATTTTTTTTAATTTTTTCACCGAAATATAATTGACAGTGGGAAAATATAACTGGTTGTCTTGAAATTCCAGTGTAATGCTAAAAAATTAGCAATATACACCTTCTCCTTCAGCATAGGTTTTTATGGATGCTACCAATTGAGGTGGTAGTTCCATTAATTCTGATAAGTCTGGACTGCTGTAGACTCTATCCAGATAACTAAAATCAAATAGCTGAGCGACGAATTTGGTCGATCCTTTTGGAAATACTGAGATTCTTGGGTATATACTATTTCTCAAGCTTCCAAATGTGTCTCCGCTTTCTGCTGGGAGGCTGTAAATCATTTCTGTAAAAGAGAGATATTCTGCTTCTTTTTGGTGTGGTGCTCCAACCTGAAAAGAAACAAACTTTTTTCTTTTTGAATTTTTGTTAGTCTCTTTTTCTAGATTCCCAGAGATAATTCTTTCAGCCTTTGCTGATGAACTGTCGATAGGGTTCTTTCCCTCTGCCCGACCTTTACCCTTATCTGAAGATTCGGGTTTCGGCATATCCGAGCCTACCTTTGAGATGTTTTTGGCACTAGGTGCTGGTGGGACATCTCCTGCCACCTTGTTGGGAGTAATATTCCCTTTTGGACGTGTGTCCAAATGCTCACAAAGGAGCTGAAATTCTGTCATATTTTCTGCTTGTTCAGTATTGAGTTGATTTAACCCATACTGAAGATTTTTGGTTTTTTCAGCTAATTCAGCCATTGTATCTCTGATGCTAAATAGCTGTTGACTTTTGTCATTAATGGCTTCTTCAATTTTTGCCATTTTTGATAGATTCTATGAACAAGAGTTTGAGTCCTATTGTCCATATTCTATGTTCCTGGATAGGAAATCTGCAAGAGAATTGTCAGTTCCTTTAATATTTTCTATTTTAAAAGAATAGAAAGACAATAATACCTGCCATCTGTGTAACCTTCTATATTGAGGTTCAGAAGGAAGTTTATTGGATATCAATCCTGATACCTGTGTATTGTCGATTCTGACGATGAATTGTTTAGGTAATAGAAATGCTGAAAATTTTCTAATTCCTCGAACAATTGCTAGAAGTTCTTTTTCATTAGTAGAATATTTTATTTCTGCTTCATTAAATGTTCCACTTGTGTATCTGCAGATTTCATTTAAATCCGTTTGTAGTAGTGCACCCCAATGATAATCTGATGCATCTGTTTGTACGACTAAATTGTCTTCTTCTTCTGATAATCTGAGTTTAGAACAATTTTCTTTTAGGTTTTTAACACATAGTGTGTGTTCTTTGGTCCATCCTTGTCTATTGGATTTTCGGATTAATTTTTGCAAGATTTTTCTTTTTCTTGCGAGGTCTGGTATAAATTCTCCTGCATAATTTAAACAACCCAGAAATTTTTGGATTTCTTGTTTAGTTGATAGTTTATCAGTAAATTCTATAATTTTTTTTGGAGATGTGAGCTTGTAGCTCTATTCCATTCTTTGAAATAATCATTCCTAAGAATTCTATTTCATTTTTGCTTATTTCTGCCTTTTCTTGGATTAAAATTATCCCATTTTTAACACATATTTCAGAAAATATTTTTAAATGTGTCAAATGTTCTTGGTATGTTTTTGAACATACCAAAATATCGTCAATGTAGACCAATAAAAATTCTTTTTCAGAGAATATTTTGTCCATTTTTCTTTGGAAAATCTGTGGGACATTTTTTAGCCCAAAGGGAATTACTATCCATTCATAATATTCGTTAGGAGTACTAAAAGCCGTTAAAGGAATTGATTCTTTTGCTAATTTTACTTGCCAAAATTCACTTTTACAATCGAAATTTGAAAAGTATAATTTTCCTTTAGCAAGGTTGATTAAATTATTTTTGTTAGGAATAAAATATCCATCAAAAACACAATTTTTGTTAAGTTCTTTGTAGTTTATAACCATTCGAGCTTTTCCTCTTTTTACCTCGGTATGATTTCTTACCATGAAGGCTGGATTGCTATGCGGACTTTTACTGGGCCTGATTAGTCCCAAGTTGATCAATTCCTGAATCTGAATTTTAAACTCAGTTTTGTTCTCTTCATTATAGAGCATAGGTCTAACCCTGATAATGACACTAGGATCTTTGAGTATCAAAGTTGCTTCTTCCTAGTTCTTATCCCATTTTTCTAAAGAATTTTCTCCATAGGACTTCTGCAAATTTTCTTTAATCCATTCAAGGTTAAGGCATTTGCAAGAATAATTTTTTAGATTTTCCAAATATTTCCTTTTAAAATTTCCATTTTGTTTTATCAAAATATATGGGTTATGTTTTCGGGGTATTTTAATAAAATAATTACATGGAGTTTTGAAACTTACCATGTATATTGTTTGATGATAATCTTGAAACTGTTGAATAAAATCATTTTCAATAAGCAAATCAGTTTCTAGTTTATCATATGCATATACATTTTTTATAGAAATAATTTTGGATCCCAAAATGATTTCTGCATTTTCTTTAGATTGCGTTAGCTTCTCTTTGTCACCTGTAATACCTACTACAGAGGTGTTAAAAGTGTTAACCTTCCAGTCTTTAAATAAAAAGGATTTTGCTAGATTGACTTCGGAACCATTGTCAATCTGACAACAGGTTGTTAATTTTGTATCATAGGTAGTGAATTCTATGAATACAGAGACCCTAAAGGATGTTTCTTTAGGCATTTACTTTTGGAATAAAACAAGTCCTGTTATCCCAAGTTATTTCGATTCCTTTTTTCCTATATTATAGTCTTCTAAACTATTTAAAAATTGTTCTCCCAAGATTATATTATAATCATTTTCATGATTAGTTACATAACAAGGACGGTTATTTTGATTTTATCTAGTTGTATTGGTAATTTAACCATTCTTTTGCAACTATAATTGTTGCCTTCAAAAGTATTGTAGGTATACTGTGTACCTTCATAAATTGTTAATTCGTCTAGTATGCTTTCTTTGACGTGATTAGCGGTTGTCCCGATTTGTATCAGGATGTTTTGTTTACTCCAATCTCTTCCATTATAAAATCTTCCTATAATTTGGGGTGATTTGAGTTTTTCTGCTATCCTTATAGGATACCTTTGGGATAAACTTTTTCTTATGAAATTTTTTCCATATTCTAGGGTTTGTCTTGGGTTAGAACTTGAGCTTCCTATGTCTTGTGTTTTTTCAAAATGGATTTCATATTCTTCTGGAATATCCGCTGGTTGAATTTTCGATTCTACAATCCTGGCTATTTCTGCACATTCTTGATCTATTTCGACCAAATTTTTATTTTTATAAATATTTTCATAGTTTGAATTAGTAACCGTATAAAGAGCCTGATAATAAATACTCATTATATGATTATCGGGTTTGAAGAGATCTTTTCTTTTTACCTGAAAATGTAAACTCAAGGCATCGTTAAATCTGCATCTTTGAGAAATATACAATACCCGGGGTACTAAGTAAATAGAAGTTTGGTATATGCCAAGTTTCCTTCGACTATACCCAAATTACCTTCCTTGGCATTTATAAATCTTTCATCTGAAAGATTGATTACTATAGGGCAATTTATTCCTTCTTTGCATGTTGATTTTACTAGAATTTGGATTCCACCTAGATGAACATAATTCATTTTTTTCCTTTTTCTTTCTGGAATTTTTCTTAAGATCTTTTCGATCATTGGCTTTGTAAGTAAATTTAGCTTATGCCTACCATTGGTCTGGATAATTTCTATTACCTTTTCAACCTCTTGGTATTCCTGATATGAGATTTTATTTCTAGCAAACATTCTTTGCATTCTATTAAAAATATTATCTTCGATTCTAAGATTGAGCTTAAGCCCTTGTATTCTTTTTAGGATTTCTCCATCAAATGTTGCTTTAAGAGCATATCCTCTCTGATCTTCTTCAGATTCTATGATCTGAATATTTTCATCCTCTCTTTCCTCAATCTCCTGATTCATTCTGCTGAATCGTCGCTTGAGTCAGAGATTTCTTCAAAAAGTTCTTCATAGAAGTCTTCGCTTTTTATGGATTTTACTGATTCTAGATCAGAATCTATTTCTTTTCTATCTATTTTAGAAATTTCTACTTTTTTTTTAATTACACTCGTAACTTTTGTGGCCTTCTTCTCCACAATTATAACATTTGCATTTTTCTGCAGGCTTTCTCTTAAAGTCATTTCTTTTCTTGAAATATTTCTTTCTTGGTATATAGTTTTTCTTGGAGATATTTCTCCTTTTTATTAATCCTCGCTTTTCTGTTTTTCTTTTCTTTTTAACGGGTTTATTATTTTCACATCCCCATTGGGTCGCTGCATCGGTTTCTTTGCAGCAGATTTGAGTGTTAATTATTTTAGCTTTTCTTTGCATATTATGTGACATATAAAGTTGACTGAGTCTTTGCTTTAGGAAAGAGATTCTTTTACCTAAAGAGTCATTATTTTGGTCTTCTTTGGCATATTCTTCTCTAAAATAACTAACCCAAAAGCCTGGTATTTTTTGAAAGTATTTTTCCATATATGGCATCATATCTTTTTTGCTATCAAAGATATTATAATAATATTCTTCGAATTCACAAGTGTACTCCTGGATGAAGCTCATTTTACAGATTTGGAGTTTTTCTAATAACTCAGAAGCTTGGGCTCTAAGTTTTTCTCTCCCAAATTCTAAACTTCGTTGATTTCCTGGGAATTCAAATACTATGAATTTAGCAGGAAATAATTCCTTCATTGATTGAGGTTTTAAAACTGTCCATGACCATGCGCTTGACTGCTCCTTGAGCTTCCTCAGACAGTCTATGGTACCAATTATTTACTTTTCCTGAGATGGTATTAATAGCGATTAAGAATTTTTCTTCATCACTATAAGTTGTTCCTTTGCTTAGTAAGAAGAATAATTTTAGGTTTTGTGCCCAAACATCTAAGACCAATCCTGGATCTAATTTGCAATCCAAGTCTAAGAAATGGGTAGATCCTGAATCCCCTAATAGAAGCCTATTAGGCGTATATTTAGCCTTATTATCACTAAGATAATTTTTTATAAAATCTTTTTTCTTATGAGATTTTGAAGATAGACTTTCTCTTAAATTTTTTTCTAGGAATTTTGAAAATCCACCTAATTGGAATTCATATTCTATACCAACAGGTTCTTCTGCCTTTTCATTTTTTTGAGAGGTTGAAGATTCTGTCTTTTCGGGGTTTTCTTTTTTAAATTCCCCCTGAGGTCCTCCTGTCTCTTCTTGATTCATAAAGACTTTAAGATTTTGGTCTGAAAGATCCAAGTCTTCTTCTTCTTCTTCTTATTCTTCTTCTTCTTATTCTTATTCTTATTATTATTCTTATTCTTATTATTATTCTTATTATTATTATTATTATTATTATTATTATTATTATTATTATTATTATTATTATTATTATTATTATTATTATTATTATTATTATTATTATTATTATTATTATTATTATTATCATTATCTATTTTGGTCATTATTATTATTATTATTATTATTATTATTATTATCATTATCTATTTTGGTCTTTTTTTAATTTTATTCTTTTCTTTTTTGTTTCTCTTTTTAGAAATAAAAAGTGAGCATATCTTTTAAACAATTTTATCCGAAATATATGTAAAATTGAATTGAGTCAAACGTAAGTTTTTTTCAATTTTTTATACCTAAATATAAATGGATAAATAGATCAACGTAATTATCTTGAATTCAAAATTAAAAATATATGTCAATCTATACAAATAAATGGTAGGAGAAAATTCTAGCCAGATCCAAATATTACGTGAAGTTTGACTGATGAAGAAAACTTTAGTGATTGATTCAACTTGTCTTATACTTTTTTGATAATTTTATTTCCAATAGAGTCCAGAATGAATAAATATTACTACTATTACCACCACGTACGTATTACTACCATTATTTATTTATTTATTATTATTATTATTATTATTATTATTATTATTATTATGAAATATTTAGAGTTTATTTAGGACTCTTCAACTATGAGTTCCTAGTTTTAAGCTAATGATTTTTTTTTCTTCTAAAAGTCTAATATTTTTAGTCTTTTTATTTAAAATTTTCATTACAATAATATTAGCCTTGTCCTAAATATGTACACTTGGCTAGATTTTACGCTGCCACTTGGCTAATTGTGGTACTTCATCCTCTACTTTATAATATATACTATTATATGTACTCGCGCGATGCGTGAATAATATTAAATTATTATTTCTAATCGTTTCATACTGGAACTCCTTGTTCGAGCATGTTAAATTATATTATATTAAAAAAAGTTCAACTATTATATTATTTTCTCAATGAAATACGAAAATAAATTTTAAAAATTTCTACCCCCAACCTCCACTCCCCCCACCCCACCTACCCCCACTCCCCCCACTGTTAACCAAATCTATGCGAAAAAATCAATCTTGAAATTGTAAAAAAAGTTTTATGTTTCATATTTTCTTTATTGTATTACTCACAATCTAAAGATATCCCTTCCACCCCGCACCCCCGCACCCCGTCCCCCCGTCTAATCAAATCTATGAGTAAAAGTAATCATGGAATTGCAAAACAACTTTTATGTTTCATATTTTTCTTTATCATATTATTTACAATTTAAAAATTTAAGATTTTCATAAACAATTAAAATTTTTATTCTACTATCCTCCCCCCCCCCCCCACCTACCCCCACTCCCCCAACTTTTAACCAAATCTATGCGAAAAAATCAATCTTGTAATTGTAAAAAAAGTTTTATGTTTCATATTTTCTTTATTGTATTACTCACAATCTAAAGATATCCCTTCCACCCCCCACCCCCGCCCCCCGTCCCCCCGTCTAATCAAATCTATGAGTAAAAGTAATCATGTAATTGCAAAACAACTTTTATGTTTCATATTTTTCTTTATCATATTATTTACAATTTAAAGATTTAAGATTTTTCATAAACAATTAAAATTTTTATTCTACTGTCCTCCCCCCCCCCCAAAAAAAAAAAAAAAAAATAAAAAATAAATCTTAGATGTACATTTTTCCTATTTTATTTTAATTACTTTGCTTTTCTCTAATTTGTCCTTGAATTAAATTATTATTTTTTGTTACCTTTCATTCATACTCTTTTCATTATAAAATGTTTTGGTTCACCCTCAAAATAAATAAGTTATATTAAAATATTATAAATTATAAAAAATAAATATTCATTTACTTTGAACCTGCCAATCTATTATGCCAAGAACGCAAAAATTGCTCCTAAGCACAAATGTTCAAAGTTAGTGATGATAACTTTTCATCATATTCCCCAATCATCACTCGAACTTGAATCCTAATCAAAGTTTTCTTAAAATAACAATTACTTAGCCTAATATCAAGTATTGAAATTCTTAAAAATGTATCTTTTACAAAATTAGAATGGAAAATATCACTTACTTGGGTTCATGCCCAAATATAGCAAAAAAATAGTTGTTAAACATCATCATCATTTAATTACTTTTTTAATATTTAGCATTTTAAAAATCAAATAATATTTTTTTTTTCTAATGTGAATTATATAGAGCGTCATACATATACTAGTTAAGATTTAGCTTGTATACATGAAATACACATGATATTAGGAAGGATGGATATGGAGACTCAATGAGTAGTTTTAGAGAAGCGACGATTTTTAACGGAGAGCCTAATCAGCCTATCGTTCAAATATTTAGGAGTCTTTCCCAGTCTTTACTTGACAAGATAATTGAAAGTATTATTCATTGGATATTTAATTTTGCTCTATGCATGAAGATTGCAACTCATAAAACAATAATATTATTCTCTATACAAATTTTGCGTGCTTAAGTTTTTTGCCAAATGAAGTGATCAAAAATGTTGAAGTTATATGTAAAACTTTCATGTGGATTGATGGTAATACATCAACAAAAAAAACTTTAATGGCTTAGGAACAACTATATTTGTTAAAATTTATCGAAGGATTGAATATATTTTATGTATTGATGTCAACATAAGATTATTGCAAGTTAATATGAAATATGTGCAGAAAAAGATATAAATTGTTGGTACAATAGGTGCACATTTATTCTAAAAAGTAACAATCTATATAGAATGTTTTGTCAAAGTAATTATCATAATGTTGCATAAAACTCTCAAATCTAAATCACTATTTAAAGAAGTTGGATATATCACCCAAGTACAACATATAAATAATTTTTCAATTAAGAAAATGTACGTGAAACTAGGGGTGATTGTGTACCACTAAGTTTCATGGAAAATGTGAATATGTTGTTAGATATTGAAGGAATTGGGTCGGATTACTCATGTGGGTCAATTCGGACCCATATTAAGAGATAAATAATATATAATTATTATGTATTTAAATTAGTAAATAAAAAAAAAGAGAAAAGACATGTTTGTTAGGAAACTATCTGAAGACATATGGGTCAACCTGGACTTATATGACGTCCATGTTGACATCTTCATATATCATAAAATCTTTTAGAATAGCTTCAGACAGAAGGAGCTGAATTTGCGACATCATTCATGGCTTGAGTTATTAAAAGATCTTATATCATCCAAGAAAGGTGAATATGGTAGATAATGCCCCCAACTACAGATCTATAGATAGATTATCCTATTTGGGAGTGGAGAGGTGAGAGTTAGCTTGAGAGTTTCACTAGTTAGCCAATTTAGAAGTATGATTGTTAGACTCAGGTCATAGTGGCGTCACAATTCAAAGTAAAACAGTGTCATCTCTAGTTGCAGGGGTGAAAGAGCGGCAATATGAGGATCTTAGTCTGGTACAACTTAGAGGCAAAGTTTAGCACTAGGAGTCTGTAATGGCCCTCTAGGTCATTTCTGGTGTTTTGTGCTTTTTTAATATTTAGAGCTTTTCCACAGATGCACCAAGTCATTTATGACTTACTGGGACTGAAAATTCGCTCACCGGGCAGTTCGTTTGGTTTTTAGAGCCAATTCCCTGTTTTGGAGCTTTCGTTGTCAAGAAATTGGTATCAGACCTAAACTTCAGGTAAACAGTCACGGATGGAAATTCTGACAGTTTTGTTATCTCTGAAATGTCGATATTAGGCTAGGGGGACCCTTGGTTTGGGTCCCAAGGCTTTCGGACACATTTTTGGCTACTAGGTGGATTTTGGTTAAAACGGTCCTTTGGGTGTAGGGCCCATATTTTATCGAAATGACCCAGGATGGAAATTTTGATGGCACTGTTGAGCCTGGAATGTCGAATTTGCTGGGTTACCATAGTCCATTTGTGTTCACGAGATCTCGAACTAATTTCGAGGAGTCTATCAGAGACTTGGCATCTTGGCCAATGCTGATACCTGTTGTTGCTGGTGCCATCGCCTTAGCGACGCCCAGGCTACCTAGGCGATGTCGCCTTAGAGTACCTAGGGTTACCTAGGCGAGAAGGCTGCCTTGGCATGGCCATCGCCCGCCTTGGCCGCCTAGGCGTTGTCGCCTTGGCGAGGCTAGTGTCGCTAAGGCTGCCTTAGTATGCCATCGCCCAAGCGATGCTTTGGCTCTAGGAGATAGGGCTGCCTAATTAAAGGCTTGTTCCCACCTACTTTTAGGTCACTTTTCAAGTCCCAAAACACTATTAAATACCTTGTGAGCTTAGATAGTATGGGAGATCGATCATTGGGTGCCGGGAGTGAGTTGGATACATCCTTGTGCTCATTCCCCCATCTTTATTTCCGTAAGTATCCGCTTAAATTTTAGTTTAAATCTTCAATTTAACTTTAAATTCCTATATTATGTGGGGGCTATTTTGAGGCCTATTTGTACTTATATTTCATCCATTCTTGGGGGTAAATGATCCTAGTACTTAGAGGGAAGCGTTGATGTCGCTCGCAAGCACACACACAAGTGTACGTGGTCGTTTCAAGTAATAAAGTAGCTCTTCGTGAGCCGGATCGAACCCACAGGGATTTGTGTTTAACCAGAGATCTAATTTAAGAGTTACTATTTCGAAGTAAACAATTGCGAGTTGTAACCAAAAAGAAGTTGAGTTTTATTTTTATAACTAAATACTAAAATTAACAATGATAAGGAATTCGGGTTGTGAACAATATATGGAGAGTTCCAGGGTTACGACATTCGATACAATCATGCATGGTAGTTATTCTATTCAATGATCTTTATTTCTCGGATTATGGGATTCGGGGTTAAGTGTTGATCCAAGAATTGTTATCCTCTAAACTGTCTACTTGAACTGTTCTCACAACTCCATCATTGAGTGGGGTGTGATTCCATAATTCAAGTGCGTTCATTAATCATCCCGTCATGACCAAACAAGGCTCCTAGGTATACAATACGTCTATCCTAGTTGTGAATCAACCCTAACTTACACTAGAGATGATCTTGTTCCTTAAGTTCTTAGTCCTATTCATACAATCCCATGATCAGTTCATGCATGAATTACTCATATATATATTCTAATGTTGATCAGCCATCAAAATAGTAAAATCAAGAACAAAAGCATAATCGGATGAGAAACGATATCAATGAATAAAGCAAACTACTAAACAATAATGTTCTAGCCTTAACCCCAGAATGAGGGTGTTTAGCCACTCATATTCATACAAACAATCTCCAAAATAGAGTTCATAACATTAAATTACAAGAATGAAAAGTAAAGAGGACAAAACCCTAGTGTAGAGCTCCTTGCCTTCTCCTTTGCTCTCCAATTCATGTGTAAGGTGAATATCCTTTTAATTGTGGCCAAGTACTCCTTTTATAGGTATTTTAGTCGTCCAATAGGTGCCCAAGTCGAATCCCAATCAATTACAACTTTACCCCAACTTAAAACAACATTAGAAACCAATTTCGGATGGGTTTGGGACTTGGTGCGTCGCTTCCTCCATCACGTGGGAGTGGAGGTGCGATGTGAGCTCAATACAGGCTCAATAAAGTCTCAAACCAGTATCTAATCTCCCTACCATGTGCGACTCTCCCCTCATTAAGCATATTGGAGGGTGCGACGCGCCTCCCGTTCAAAGCTCTAGCATTTCCCGTCCAATCTTCTCAAGCTCTTTTCCCTTGATCCCGAACGTCTTGTGCTTTGATAGTAGAATTGATTTAGCTTCCTTAGATCCTCCAATGGTCCCCTACAACATATCAACACAACCATAAGTCCATACAACATAATAGAACATATCAAAGGACACTAGAACAAGCATAGCTCAAGCTAGCGACACTAGTTTCCTCGTTTAAGTTCTAATTGATCATTTTGACTCTTGACTTGATTCAAATGTACCTTAAACACTATAAAAAAGTAATTTAACACACAAATACACATATATACTCTTTATAGTTCACAAGCATGTTGAATTATCCTCAAAACTAAGCTAAAAACTCATAGATAATGACACTTAGGAGTCTAAATACGCCTAAGATCAGTTGATGGTTTTGATTTGGGAATTCCACAAGCTGGACCTGTAACAACCCGAACCTTCCCAACCCTAATTTATGACACCAAATAATGTTTACTTAGGTGTCGAGAGCTATAAGTATGTGTTTGGTAATATTAATGATGGGAAAAATTGAAATTTGGCTTCTTACATGTGGTTAGCCCTTCGTAGAAGGTGTTTTGTGATTTTCGTGGAGCATTTGTGGGTTTAAAAATGAGTCTAAGAGGACCTCCAAACAAAGGATATTAAGGGTAAGAAGTAAGTTAAAGAACAAGACTTGAAGTATCTAACAAAACCCGCGAAGAAAAGTCGAAAAACAAAATTTTCAAAAAAACTAAGGGTGGGGCGCTCCAGAGAGCGTGCCACCCCTATTTGGGCTAAAATTTTTAGTCCAGAGGCATAAAGATAGCGTGCCCAAGGGCATGCCACGCTGGTTTTGTCCACTTTTCAAAGTTGGAAATTTTCTTAAGTCCCAAGGGTGCCCGGGGACGTACCAGGCCAATTTTTGCCACGTTTCTTCTACAAACATGAGAATATACATGAAATGAGTAAAGTATTATATTGGTATGATAAAATTACTCGTAAACGAATTTGGCGTCAAAATGACGATTTTACCCTTATGGTCAAAATGAGCCATACGTGGCTAGAATCACTTGTTTTTGAGATTGAGGCTACGGATATGAATAGCATGAGTGGGAATATTGTTGTAAAACGTATGAGATGAATTAAACATGAGAAATTATTGATTTTATTGGATTAAGTAAATTGGGCTAAAAAAGGGCCCAAAATGTGAAAGAAGACATGGGCCAAAAATGGGTCAAATGACCCATTCTTGCCTTGACCTTCTAGATACAACATTAAATGTTGTGTGAGTGGCTAATAATGGACTTTAGGACTTATATAAAGGACCCAAAATGTGATTTTATTCACTTGAAACTCTCATGTTTTCTAGATATTTCTCAACTTATTTTCTCTCAAACCCTAAGAGTTCAAAGCCAACTTTTGGAGCAAGATCATCATTTTCCAAGCTTAGGTAAGTGATTATTGTTATGGATTAATATATTATATGCATGAGAGAGTATGTAAATCATGTTGGTTATGCTTGGAAGTGTTGAACATGGTACTTTGTGTTTTTGGTAAAAGATGTGATATCCATGAAATTATAACTTGAACTAAGACTTGTGACTTTGATGAAAGAGCATGGTATGGATAAAATATGAACTTGTATGGTATGATTTTGTTATTAAACTTGTTATTTTCATATAAGTGAAAATTATGGGATTTTGGCCGACTTGTTGTTGTGAGGTGTATTGAAGTAAATTGATGGCATAATTGTGATGTTGTGATGATGGAGAGTGGGAAGTGTGAACTTGGTATGACATGCTATTGGTTATCACGTGTTGGTAAATGTTGGGAATATTGTGGGATTATTGGTATGATAGTTTTATAAATGGTATTGTCAAGGGGGAAATGACATGTTAAAGCCAAACATGTAACTCAGTGTTGTTATATGACCTTGTAAGGTAGTTGGTGGTTAATGTTGGCTCCGTTATGTATTTGTGTTGTAGAGTGAAACATAAGGAAGGAGCAGGACTATTGTATGCGCATTTAAGATTGTGTATTGGTATTGAGAATACAAGGTATGTAAGGTTACTCTTTCTGTATTTTTCTGCAGCATATAGTGAACACCCTGTTGTGGTACTTACCCATTTCCGAAATGTCCTAAGGCATCTTGTTTCAGGTTATCATCTATTGTTAATCACATAGACGTTACTCTTGATCTATTGTCATTCATGGATCACATAATTATGAACATGGTTCCAAGTTCCAATAATGTTATGACTACTAACAAAAATGGTTTCAAGGGAAGTGACGACGTAAGGAGAATCTATTCATTCTTAAGTCACATATTCCTCATTCATTAGTTATTGTTGTTCATGAGTTACATAATGACGGACATGTTCCAAAAGTCCCAATCATGCTGTGTTCTTGAGCTTCCAATAATGTTGTGGCTATGTATATATACGTTAATCTATCATAATTGATTGTATCAATCTCTCATAAGAGGATGAATCAATCCCTCGCAAGTACATCTCTCAAAAGTAAGAAATAAAGTAATTCATATTGTTGGTGGTTAATGGTTGAGTATGGGTGGTAGCTTTGGGGGCAAAATGCCTAGCTCAAGCCGATCCCGAAATGATTGGATCAGGGGGCAGTCCTAGAGGCATAAGCCTAGCTCGGACCGATCCTGACAGGGGGCAGCTCTAGAGGTATAAACCTAGCTCGAGCCGAACCTGATATGTTAGTTTATGGGTGGCAGCTCTAGAAGTAATAACCTAGCTTGAGCCGAACCCAATGCTTTAATTCTTAGGGTGGCAGCTCTAGAGGCATAAGCCTAGCTCGAGCCGATCCCAACAGAACGTTATGTTATGTTAAGACCCACTGATCAGTTGGGGCCCGGGTACGATATGATATAAGCAATGAAGAATAAACAACAAAGCGAAGAAATAAAGTATGTAAGGTACATGGTTCCACATATGCAGATCGATGGGTTGTTCATATTGACTATCCTATCACATTTTGATTCTATTGACGTATTTATGACAGTTTCATATGGCCTTACATACTCAGTACATTCTTCGTACTGACCCCTCCTGGGGGCTTACCTTACTTGTTGCAGGCGCAGGTACTAGTGGACCTCCACTGTAGGTTGCAGATCTTTTGCAGACTTTTGGTGAGCTCCAGTTGGTTCGGGGCTTTCTGAGTTGCTATGTACATTTATTATGGTATTGTATATGAGTATAGAGCGGGGTGTTGTCCCGACTCTAAGTTTGTCATAGTTATGTATTTCAGCTAGAGGCTTTTGTAGACATATGTGGGTATGTGTATGATGGTGAAAGAAAGAGATGTATGTCCTTTTGACTCGATGGCCCCAACGACCAAGTTTCTTTAATGCATATATAATGTTCCATGATATTCGCACTTAGCAATTCATGTCTTTATGGTGGTGATGAATCTTATGGTGTGCATATGATTGGGCATGAGTAAAGATTGGTTCTCTCGGGCCTTATCGGCTTCGGATGCCAGTCCGGCCCAAATGGGATTTCGGGTCGTGACAGGCCCAATTTGGGATTTTTAGTTCAACTTTTGACCTGAAGCATTTATATGCAATATGGGTATCGTTATTCTGATATTAATGCGTAGATTATTATTTTGATAGCGTGGGAGCATTTGAAGGCTTCTTGAAAGGGAAAAGCTCAGGAGTAGTGGACTTTCTCGAGCTTTCGGCGGCGTCCAAGTAGGATAGGCTTACTTTCCTCATATATTGAGCTTTATTATGATATTAGTGTAGTATTATGCTAGTTACGGGTGGGTATTTATGACTTGGTTGATAGTTTAGTATTTTATTGGCTAAGTTAGCCGGTTTGGGGGCCTTTTGGTAGAATTTGGCTCTGTTTTCCCTCATAATAATTATAATGATACTTTAGGACTAGTTTGGGTTTATTTAAAACCTTGTGATGAAATTTTAAAGTCTTAGTCTAGGTTGGGTAGGTGTTTGCCTTAGTATGGACTTTCGGGACTAGTAGCATGCCCCGTCAGCTCTCTCTTTAGGTCAAATGCCTAAATTAACTCCTTATAGATCTAAGAGGCATTTATTCTTCATTTTAGACTAAAACTTGAACCTTATGGTGACTTAGGTCATTTAATGAATTCTGGTTAGCTTTATTACTCGGATTAGCATGCGGTTGACCATTAAACATCATTCTTAGACTTAGTGGTTAGAGCTCGCTCCTCTTATAGATTTGACCATTGAATTCGGGGATTTAAGATTAATTTGAACTTAAAGGAAGTTATGAATTGGGGTTTCATTACTTTGAAACTTATTTACTAGTTCTGGTTCAAGTCTGGCATTTATGATTTATTCATGGCACATTATTATGATGATACTATTCTCCAGTTCTAGTTCAAGTCCGGCATTATGGTTCGAAGGAAAATTCAGGTATGATTTCACTCGTTGGTCACTTTAAACTTACTATTGATGGTATTCCTTCCTTGGTTGCATTCGCCGGTCTTATGGGGGTTCAGTCGGGTTATTTCTCTCTTGTTTATGCCTTCTGGGCTTATGAGGGCCCAATTAGGTTGTAGCTAGACTGTATTTACTTTTGAGTCACTTATTATGCATTTTTTTTGCTTTAGCCCGGTTTGAATTATTATTTCAGATTTATGCCCCTTTGAGCCCGATTTTAATTTACATTCTCGCATTTTATTATACTTTTATTATAATTTAGCTCAGTCGATCTATGATGCCTACTGAGTGCCCATTATTTTTGGTACTCATACTGCACTTCTACATCTTTTTTTATATAAATCTGAGTATGAGTTACCGCCGCTGACGCTTCATTTAGTCTTGCTTTGGGGATTCAGAGATAGGGTGAGCTTTCAGAGCTGGAGCTGATCCTATCTCCTACTATTTTTGAATAGTCTTTACTTTTTGAGACTACATGTATTTTTGATACTGTCTGGTGCTCTACTTTTAATTCAGTGACTCTTGTACCGACCTTACCAGGTCATGGGATACTCTTTTGCTCATTTTATTTTTTTCCTCGGTTGTCTATTAGTATTGTAGTTATATATATTTCACTGCTTAGTATTTCTATTGCATGTGTAAATTCTATATTCTTTTAGTTCCTACCATTTAGCCCATTTTTTTTATCATTTCGGGCTATGGTTTGGCTTACTTACTAGTGGTTAAAGTAGGTGCCATCATGACTTGAGAAATCGAGTTATGACAAATTAGTATCAGAGCGTAGGTTTATCGGTATTATTGGTATAAGAGCAAGTGTCTAGTAGAGTCCTGTGGATCGATACGATGACGTTCGTATCCTATTTTTGGGAGGCTACAAGATATTTTTAGGAAAACCTCACTTTTTTGTTCATTTTCATACGTCGAGTCTATGTTGGTTTCTAAAATTCTCATTGTTTTACTCTTTCACAGATTGCTAGGACATGAGCTACGACAACAGGGGATGAAGACCCTGATCCTGCAGCCGGGGCACCCGTCAAAAGCCAAGTCGACCCAGAGGTCGAGGCTAGGCAAGATCTGAAGCACCAGCTAGGGGTCAGGCCTGGAAACCTTCACCAGATCCTATTATTTCTCCTAAGCCAGAGGTAGGTCCAGAGATTCAGCCACCCTACCACTGGTGGGCCAGGGGGCATCTCAGGTCCCACCAAGATTTATATCTTCCTCAGTGCTTAGAGATATTTTGCTTTAGTTATTAGGGCTGGTAGGTGGTACACCAGCGGACCAGAGTGGTAGTGATGTAGCAGTGTAGCCTGCAGCTGCGGCTTCTAGAGTTGAGGTTCCTTCAACACCAGTAGTTCTACAGGCGGTAGCCGCTCAACCACTAAGCCAGTTATAATTGTCGAGGGTCTGAACATGTTGGGTTGATTTCTGAGATTGACTCCACCTAGGTTTGTAGGGGCTCCATGCGAGAATGCATTTGAGTATAGTTGCGAAGAAACGCTCCGTAATTTAGGCCTAGTAGAGTCGTATGGTGTGGACTACACCACCTTTCAGTTTGATCAGGACGCCATAAAATAGTAGAGAGGCTATTTGGATTCCAAGCCAGCTGGATCCCCACCTATGACAGGGACTCAATTATTGAGGCTTTCTTGGAAAAATATATGCCTCACAGCTTACGTGAGCGTCTAAGAGATTAGTTAATAGGTTTGAAGTAGGGTTCTATGACAGTGGTTAAGTACGAGGCTAGGTTCCATGAGTTGGCCAAGCATGCTACTATGATTTTACTTATCGAGTATGAGAGGATTCAGTGTTGTATCAGAAGACTGAGACTTCCTCTTTGTATGGCTACTCAGAGTCTAGTTACTAGTGGCATGTCTTTTATGGATATTTATGATTATGCTCAAATTATGGAGGAGATGCATCGAAGATTCATCGCGAGGACCACAGGGGCAGCGAAATAATGCCACATCAGTAGGGTAATTTCAGTAGGAGCCAGAACGGCTCATAGTTCAGAAGCAAAGGTTTTCAGGGAAGATACCCCTAACGTTAGTCTTATCAGCACCAGGGTCAGTCTAGTATGTTTGTTCAGGTAGCATTTCAGATTACTGATGGGGGTAAGCCCGGTTATAGTGACTACGATGGCCAGAGCAGTGGTCAGTCTTCGAAGGGTGCACAGTCAGGGTCTTCAAGTAGAGGTGTCCATTCTGGGTCAATCGGATCTTCTAGGCAGAGCAGAGTGCCCAGGGCATGCTATGATTATGAGGTCGTTGGACATTTATCTAGAGAGTGTCCTCGATATGGTATAATTCAGCCTGCAGCCCAGAGTGTTTAGCCTATCAAATTAGTGTCTTCTCCAACTAGAGGTGGTACACAGGGTTGTAGGGGTGGTCACCAGGGTTCTAGAGGAGGTCCTCAGGCAGGTAGGATAGGTGGTCGGTCAAGTACCCAGTCCGTAAGCGGGCAAGGTCATTTGTATGTTGTACCAGGTAAGCCAGAGGCGGAGTCTTAAGATGTTGTTATTACAGGTACAATTTCTGTGTGTCTTCAGCCAGCTACTGCTTTATTTGATCCGGGATCCACTTATTCATATGTTTTTTCTTATTATGCATCACAGTTAGAGTTGTGTTGGGATCCTTTATCTGTGCCATTATGTGTATCTACATTCGTGGGTGATTCTTTAGTAGAAGATCAAGTTTATAGATCATGTGTTGTGACCGTTTGAGAGTTTGATACTCAGGTTGACCTTATTGTGCTAGATATGGTCAATTTTGATGTGATTCTGGGCATGGATTGGTTATCCCCCTATCACGCGGTCTTAAATTTTTTTTGCCAAAGCCGTTACCTTAGCCATGCCTGGCATACCCTCGATTATATGGCAGGGTTCTTTTAGCTGCGTGCCAATGGGAAACATTTCTTATGTTTGGGCTAAGAGGCTGGTATCCAGGGGTTGTGAGCCTTTTCTTGCTTATGTCTATGATGTTAGTGCGGAGAGTCCTTCACTTGATTCTGTCACTATTATTTGTAAGTTTCCTGATGTTTTCCCCACCGACCTACCTGGCCTTTCTCTTGAGTGTGATATTGAGTTTGTTGTTGACCCTGAGCCAGGTACCTGACCTATTTCTATGGCACCTTATCGTATGGCACTTGCCGAGCTTAAGGAGCTAATTCTCAGCTTTAGGATCTTCTGGGTAAGGGTTTCATTAGGATGAGTGTGTCTCCTTGGGGTGCTTCTGTCTTGTCCGTGAAGAAGAAGGATGGTTCTATGTGTATGTGTATTGACTACAGACAAGTGAATAAGGTGACAGTGAAGAATGAGTATCCTATGCCTCGTATCGTTGATTTATTTGATAAGCTTCAGGGTACGGCAGTGTTCTCTAAGATTAACTTGAGATCCGATTACCATCAATTGAGGATTTAGGTAGAGGACATCCCTAAGACAGCCTTTAGGACTCGCTATGGCCATTATGATTTCCTGGTGATGTCTTTTGGGTTGAATAATGCCCTAGCAGCGTCTATGGACTTGATGAATCACATTTTTAGGCCCTATTTGGACTCCTTTGTGATCGTTTTCATCGATGATATCCTTGTCTATTCGAGGAGTAGGGGGGAGCACAAGCAATATTTGAGGATTGTGCTCTACACTTTGAGATATCATAGAACTTTTTCTAAATTCTCAAAGTGCTAGTTATGGCTAGAGTTTGTGGCATTGCTAGGACACGTAGTGTCGAAGGTCGGGATTATAGTGGATTCAACTAAGATTAAGGCTTTTTGAGATTGGGCGAGACTTTTATCTCCTATAGAGGTTCACAACTTTATTGGTTTGGTAGGCTACTACAGGTGATTTGTTGAGAGATTTGCTTCTATTACAGCACCTATGACCAGATTGACTAGGAAAGAGGTTCTATTTCAGTGGTCCAATTAGTGTGAGTCAACCATTTTGAAGCTCAAGGACTTGCTCACGTCAGCTCCTATATTCCTTGTTTTAAAGCTTTCGTTGTTAAGAAATATATCATACCTAAACTTCAGGAAAACGGTCCTGGATGTCAATTCTAACAGTTTTATTAGCTCTGGAATGTTGATTTTAGGCTAGGGGTACCCTTGGTTCAGATCCCAAGGTCTCCCAACTCATTTTAGGTTATTGGGTGGATTTAAGTTAAAATGGCCATTTGGGGTGGGGCCCATATTTTATCAAAATGACCTCTGATGGAAATTTTAATGGCTTCGTTGAGTTTGAAATGTCAAATTTGGTGGTGTAGCATAATCTATTTCACGGGATCCCACATAAATCTCGAGAGATCGATCAGATACTTGGCATCTTGGCCAATGCTGATGCCTGTTGTTGCTAGTGCCATCACCTTAGCGACCCCCAGGTCTCCTAGGTGATGTCGCCTTAGCGTGCCTAGGGTCTCTTAGGTGAGAAGTCTGCCTTGGCATGACCATCGCCCAAGCGATGCCTTGGCCGCCTAGGCGTTGTTGACTTAGCGAAGCTAGTGTCGTCTTGGCGCTAAGGCTTCTTTGACATACAATCGCCCTAGCGATGCCTTGGCTGCCTAGGTGATAGGGCTGCCTAATTAAAGGCTTGTCCCCACCCAATTTTAGGTCACTTTTTCAAGTCCCAGAACACCATTAAATACCTTGGGAGCTTAGATAGTGTGGGAGATCGATCATTGGGTGTCGGGAGTGAGTTGGAGACGTCGTTGTGCTCATTCCCAGTCTTTATTTTCGTAAGTATTCGCTTAAATTTTAGTTTAAATCTTTGATTTAACTTTAAATCCCTAGATTATGTGCAGGCTATTTTGAGGCCTATTTGTGCTCGGATTTCACCCATTCTTGGGGATAAATGATCCTAGGGCTTAGAGGGATGCGTTGATGGTTTCATTCACAAGTGGGCCCCACGTGAGATTTTACATTCAACTTTTGACCCGGAGCATTTATATGCAATATGGGTATCATTCTTCTCGTCATAATACGTAGATTATTATTTTGATAGCGTGGCAGCGTTCGGAGGCTTTCAGAAGGGAAAAGCTCTGGAGTAGTGGACTTTCTCGAGCTGTCGGCGACGTACAGGCCGACTAGGTTTACTTTCCTTATAGATTGAGATTTATTATGATATTAATGTAGTATTACGCTAATTATGGGTGGGTATTTACGACTTGGTTGATAGTTTAGTATTTTATTGGCTAAGTTAGCCAGTTTGGGGGCCTTTTGGTAGAATTTGGCCTCGTTTTTCCTCATAATAGTTATAATGATACTTTAGGACTAGTTTGGGTTTATTTAAGACCTTGTGATGGAATTGTGAAGCCTTAGTCTAGGTTGGGTAGGTGTTTGCCTTAGTATGGACTTTCGGGACTAGTAGCATGCCCCATCGGCCGTCCCTTTAGGTCATATGCCTAAATTAACTCCTTATAGATCTAAGGGGCATTTATTCTTCACTTTAGACTAAAACTTGAACCTTAGGGAAACTTAGGTCATTTAATGAATTTTGGTTAGCTTTATTACTCGGATTAGAATGCGGTTGACCATTAAATATCATTCTTAGACTTAGTGGTTAGAGCTCGTTCCTCTTATAGATTTGACCGTTGAGTTTGGGATTTAAGATTAATTTGGACTTAAAGGAAGTTATGAATTGGGGTTCCATTACTTTGAAACTTATTTACTAGTTCTGGTTCAAGTCCAACATTTATGATCTATTCGTGGCACACTATTATGATCATACTATTCTCCAGTTTTGGTTCAAGTTCGGCATTATGGTTCGAAGGAAAATTCAGGTATGATTTCACTCGTTGGTCACTTTAAACTTACTATTGATGGTATTTCTTCCTTGGTTGTATCCGCCGGGCTTACGGGGGTTCGTTCGGGTTATTCCTCTCTTGTTTGTGCTTTCTGTGCTTATGGGAGCCCAATTAGGTTGTAGCTAGACTATATTTACTTTTGAGTCACTTGTTCTGCATATTTATCACTTTTGCCAGGTTTGAAGTATTATTTCAGATTTATGCCCCTTTGAGCCTGACTTTAATTTTCATTCTCGCATTTTATTATACTTTTATTGTAATTTAGCTCAGTCGGCCTATGATGCCTACTGAGTACCCGTTGTTTTTGGTACTCATACTGCACTTCTGCATCTTTTTCTGATGCAAATTAGAGTATGATTTTCCGCCATTGATGCTTCATTTAGGCTTGCTTTGGGAATTCGGAGATAGTGTGAGCGTTCAGAGCCAGAGCTGATCCTCTCTCCTTCTGCTATTTTTGGATAGTCTTTACTTTCCGAGACTACATTTATATTTGATATTGTCTAGAACTCTACTTTTAATTTAGTGGCTCTTGTACTGACCTTACCAGGTCCTGGGACACTCTTTTGCTCATTTTCTCCTTTTTCCTCGGTTGTCTAGTAGTATTGTACTTATATGTATTTTACTACTTAGTATTTCTATTACATGTGTAAATTCTATATTCTTTTAGTTCCCACCATTTAGCCTATTACTTGTCGTTCCGCGTTATAGTTTGGCTTACCTACTGGTGGACTAAAGTAGGTGCCATCATGACTTGAGAAATCGTGTTATGACAGAGTTTTTAGCCTTCGAGGTATCAAAAGACGGAATTTTAATATATAGTGATCGACTTTGTGTTCTTGATTTTCAGGACTTCGGCAATAAATTATGGCGAAGACACATCATTCCCCGCTATTCTATTCACCCTAGGTCGACAAAGATGTACCATGATATTAAAGAGATCTATTGGAGGCATGGGATGAAGAAAGACATTGTCAATTTTTTGGCACAGTGTCCTAATTGCCATCATCTCCTTGCTCAGAAACCTTTATCTCTTTGGACACTCTAAAATCTCTTGGGTGAAAATACACGACTGAAGGTGAAGTTCTTGAATTCTCTTGAGGTTCTCTTGTGGTTATGAAGCCACGTAAGGCTGGGACGTTGTACATGTTGTTGGGATCTATGTTTATTCTCTAAGGATTCATTTTGGAATATTATAGTAATTGTATCACTTTTTGTGCTTTGGTACTTTCTTTGTATGCATTAGTGCTTGTAAATTTTCTCCTCTTTTCATTGTGGATATAGGTCAAGTTGATCGATCCACACTAAATATTTGCTTTCTTTATTTTCTTAACTGATCATTACTATCATCTTTGTTATTGTCATTATGCGGTCAAATCTCTCTCTAACGACTATTCATTATAATGACATTTCACTATAACAACATGATTTTCTCCTAAATGATTTTTATGTTATATTTTACTTCTCTATAACAATATTTTACCCATAACAACAATAGCGTTCTTTATGATAGTAAACTCTTTGTAAAATTACTCCTCTATAACAGTCATATTCAAATATTGTGTAATAATATTTTGTAAGGAATATTTATGCAAAAATAAATATTAAAATATTTATGATAATCATCAATAAAAATTTATGGCAATCATCATTAATGTCATGCACCAAGTAAATTTCAAGTACAAATAGCTAAAAGAAAAAAAATATGTATTTAAATAATGACCATACTATCTATGTTATATTAAAAGTGTGAAGGTCCTTAGAAATCCTGATTAAACTTTTTACCCTTCTTTAAAAGACTCTGCAATAGACAAACTAATCATTTACTATCATTTTAATATTTAAAATAATAATTTAATATATTGTGAAGGTCCTTAGAAATGTTGATTGAACTTCTTACCTTCATTAAAAGACTCTGAAATAGATAAAGTAGCCATTTACTATTTTTTTCAAGTTTCGATGATTTCAATAGGTCCGAAGGGTGACTTTTAGTCTAGTTGAAGGTTTGATTCAGTTTTCGAGGCTTTTGGATGAGTTTTGAGTGATTGTTTAAAAATTTGGAGATTTTTAAGTTAAGAGTTGGCTTCATGTAACGACATGTTTCGTCATTATTAAAAAGGTACCTCGTTACGGGTACAGATTACGGGGGTTTTAAAAATAAGATCTTAAATTAGTATGGGACGATGCAACTAAAAAATTTAGAATAGGCTGACGTCATCCCGCTATAGCGGCGTTACCATAGCGGCCAGCAAGCCACTATAGCAGGATTACGGGACCAGAACCTCAGGTCTATTTTTAATAATTCTCTTTTCTCCTCTTCAGTTGTAAAAAAGATGAGGTTTGCTCTAAAAACCCTCCTAGGGTTACCTCATGACCTGGGAGCAATGGAGATAAGGGATTTTGTGTTAATGGGGTAAAACCCATGGTTTCCCACTAATTTCACGTGAAATTCACCTTCACGGAGTTAAAAGCTTGCATTCGTGCCTCCGTAGTAGCTGCTTGGCATCTAGGTAGGCTAGGTTTGATTAAGTAGTTTATACCTGGGTTAGAAAGCAGAAACATGACGTAGATTAATGGAAGAATTCATGCTTAGGTCTTCGAGCATGGTGTTTGGACGGATAAAAGTATGAAAACCCGATTAAGGGGATGGGAATGTGCTATTACTTTGTGGTGTTGAATTTGTCCATTAATTATTGTGTTTACCTTTTTATTTATCATTCTTGCATGATTAAAATGGTGTTGTACCTAAAAATTGGGTTTAAATTATTAATCACCTGAATTAAGAATGGTTAGTGTTGGTGGATTTCAAAGAATCTACGGTGGTAAGCAGAAAAATTAAAAGTTGGTAATGTATCAAATATTAGGATGAACAGTTGGGGGTGGGTTATGGCATAGGTTATATGTGTGAATTGTAGGTGATTTAATGTAGTTGAAACTCAACTTGTTTTTTGTGTGCATGCTAACTATTCCTTAAGTATTGCTTGTACAATACATGTTCAAGAAAAGTGAATGACTGTTTGATATTCTAAGTGTTAATCGCATGCAATGAACTTATATGTAAAGCTTGTTGGTTGTTACAAGTGTTGTTTATGTTATCATTATGGTTGTAATTGCTGTGATATATGTCATTATTGTGGGATGTACCGATATTTGGATATCTTCACGAGATTGGTTGGTATAAGGTTGGCAGACACTTGATGTCTGGGATTTGGTACATGGACAAAAGATCGTCCCTTGTAAGTCATAGCTAGTGGGCGACCATAAGACCCTTAACATGTATGTACAAGGTATAGGTGAGTGTGAAGGTTCCTTGAATGAATTAGGGATTATGTGTTTTCTTGATTATATTGGTTTCTTGAGTGAACTGGGCCTAAGTGTTGTCATTATTATGTTGGTTCCTTGAGTGAACCTGGCTTAAGTGTTGTCACTATTATGTTGGTTCCTTGAGTGAACCGGGTTTATATGCTTAATTGCTAAATGTGGGTTCTTATGTTAACTGGGATGCATGATAATTGGCATTGTTGTTGTTTTATGGATCCTTGAGTGGTCTGGGCTAATTACAAGTTATGGCATAACTCTATGTTGTCTGTTAACTTGTGTAACTGGGATATGATTGATGTACTTGTTGGGTCATGGTTGTTGACTTGGAGTCTTATTGGTGGACTTAACTTGACTGGTTGTTATTCGCGTTGACTCATATTGACTTATCTTTATAAGGTTGTTGATTAAGGTTAAGTGTTATGAACTTGATGTAAGACCACTAGTAAGTGTCTATGTCTTAATTGTGGTATCTGCAGGGTTGGTGCTCTATTGGTTATTGCAGATAAGACCGAAAAGACAGGATGTTACTGTTGTTAATTAATTCACACCGTCTTAAGGGAACCTAAGGGTAATAGTGTTTTACAGTATAACCGGACTAGTAGAAGGTAAGTAAATCGTAAGGGTCTAAATTGTGAATTTTTAAGGACAAGGAACCAAGGGGGTTGAGTATCGTAGAACTCAAGGTAGTTACGGAATGTGGTCTGACTTGATAACGTAGTGGATAAATGGTGATTAGGGTCTTAAAGGAAAGATTACAACGGTAATCCCTTGACTAAATAACCTTTAAGTTGTATGTATTCTTTGTGGATATTTATGTGATATTTACGTGATTTAATTTGGGTCGACCGATGATGCTTACTAGTACGTGTTGTTTGTACTAATACTACTCTTGTTATACCCTTTTTGGGGTATAGTATGGTTGCATGATCAGTATGTGTTTCATGCTTGATGTGGATAGTGATCTAGAGCAACTTCTACTTATCTCATTCCTATGGTGGGAGTTATGTCTTGTTTTTCCTTTTCTTATATTAGAAGCTCTTGTACTTGTTTAGATTAGGTCCTTGGGAAGAACTTTTATTTTGTACTTAAGGTTTTGTAAAATGGTTGTATCGAATAAAATAATTTATTGTTTCTAAAGACTTTCCATGTGTTTTCTAATTGGGTATTAAGGGGTTCTCCTATCTAGGTGAATTAGAGTAGGTGCCCTCGCGATTCGATAAGTTGGGGTTGTGACACTTCGGTCAACATCTGATTAAGATGACCTTGTTGGGTATTTTGATGATTTCATAAAGTACAAAATATGTTTTATAAGTGGTTTGAACTATTTGTTTGTGTTTGAGAGGTCTCAGATGAGTTTTGGGTGCTTGTTCAGAGTTAAGATTTTTTTGTCGTTGAGCTTTAATTGTACCACCTGAAGCAAGTGAGCTAAATATAGAGTTTGAATGGTTCCATTAGATTCGTATCAAAATTTTGGAACTAATGCAAAAGAATCGATGCATTTGGTGCTGGTGCGTCGTCGGTGCAAAAAAGGGTCACATTAGTGTCCCTATAGGTGAGGAAATAGGTTTGCAGATGTAGAAGGTCCATAGAAGCGAAGGGAGGGTCGCTGGTGCGAATCCATCGAAGCGAGAAATCGTGTGAGAAAGCAAAAATCACTGAGTTTATGTCATAAACCACACCTATTTCATATTTTTGAAATTTTATAAACTAAAAAGCTCCGATTGAGATGATTCTCAATGAGTTTTTCTCGTATAATCATTGTGTATGTTATTCTACTTTCATTTTGCTTATTTTCCAAAAATATCCTTTTCAATTTTCATGGTTTTGATTCACAAAGTTGAGATTTGAAATCTCAAAGTTAAGAAATCAAAAGTTTTTAATTTTAGAATCAATTTGTGATGGATTTTTGTTATTTTTGAAACATAAGGTCCTTGTAGTATAGAAAAACTAATTTTGGCATAACTTTACCGAATTATTGATTATTTTATTATTTTAAATCATGTATGAACATAGAAATTGGGGGGTTTGAGCCTAAAGTTAAGAAACAGTATTTTGATTATTTCAAGCTCAATTTTAACTACTTTTTTTTGATGAAATTTCATGTTTGAACTCTTTAAATTATGAGTAACGTAATTTTTCAATAAAAATTTATTTTTGACCTTGTGGGCTCGGGATTGACTATTGGGTCCGGAATTGAAGTATAACATATGAGTGTCTATGATTTTGTTTTCTTATGTAGAATTCATATTTGACCAGATCGAACTTTCTTTAAGACAAGTTAAGAAAAAAATTTGACTCTCTTTCGAAGTTTTTATATGCTAATTGCTTGTATGAGGAGTAATTGGGAGATGGAAAATTTGTAATGATGAGATGACTAGCATCTATGATGGTATTGATATTTTGTAAAGAGTGAAAATAAATAATTGACTTGATTGAACTGTCTTCCCTTTTATTTATAGATGGATTATCGTGTGAAAAGTAAAACATAGATTTTTATCAGACATGATGGTTGTTGATAGTGAATTTACTTCCCCCTTATGAGCGTGATTTGAGTAAATTGCAAAAGATTGATAATATTTGGGCTTATAGCTGGTGTTTTTGAGTTGAGTATGACCTTGTGTTCCTGGATAGAGATATTTGTGTTCCTCTTGTCATTGTGAATTATGCATACTCGCTCATATTCATATCATGACATTTTTAAAGTGATATTTTTGAGGAAGAGGATTTGAAAATGACTTACACACACGATAGTAAAGTATTTCGGATAGATCTAATAGATTTTGGACTTGAAATGACTTGCATTCCTGATGAAAAAGTATTTCAAATGAATTTTATTAATTTTGAATTTCAAGCCCGATGAAAAGGTGTTCTGAATGGATTTTACTGATTTTGATTTACATGTCCGATGAGAAAGTGGTCTGAGTGGCTCAATGAGAGGTGATTCTAGCCGGATTCATGATTTGCATGCCCAATGAAAAACTATTCAAGAAGGGTATAGGGACCTCGTGAGTTCCCCATGAGTCCTATCTAGTTATATATAGCAGTAAGTTTATACTGTAGCATACATTGCATCATATTGTATTCATCTTATTATTTATATTTGATTGGTACTGTTATTGTTGTGAATAATGATTGAGTGTCTTACTACTCTTGTTCTAATTTGAGGAGTTGAGGATTTTTTGTAGTGTTGTATCTATATTATTGATATATAATTATTAGATTAGGTGTGGCTTTCCTGATTATATCATCGGTAGTAGTATTTTAGATGATTCTCGCAATCACTTTCAATTAGGATCAGTCGACAATATTGCTGAGTACATGTGGTTTGGTGCTCAAGCTTATTTATTTCTGCACTTTATGTATAGGTACTGAGTCGCTTGTTCCTATATGTTGAGTAGGAGTCTATGCTTGGATTACTCTTATCGAGATTCAGAGGTAGCGGCTAATTGATCCAGTGCCTATCGAATTTCCTTTATTTTGTTACTATTGTCTTTCTTTCTTTCGAGATACTTTAGACGCATGTTGTACTGATTCTATTATTAGAGGTTAGAGGCTCGTACTTGTGACAACATGATTTTGTGGTGTTTATTTTCTTTCGTATCATTTTATTATGCTATTTATGATATTTCGATAAAAGAGTTATCTTTACTTTACTTTTTTCACGTATTTGTTTTATTTTTTTTGTTTGTATTTTGGGTTGACTTACCTATCACGGGGGATGTGATAGGTGCCATCACGACTCGAGTTTGGAATGTGACAAGTGGCATGCCTTAAATTTGTTACTACTCTGCATATGAATAAATATTTTTGTAAACAAAATCTTCCACCCAAAATCCTAAATTTTACACCAATGATTCTGGATGAAGATCCAAACACTAACAAAGACCAAATGCTGTCATGCTATCTGCAAATGTCACTGGAAAGAAAGATTTGCTTCAATAGTATGAGATTAAACTCAACAGTAGACAAAATAATAGAGAAAACTAATAAACACTAGGCGGAGTAAAATTAATTTCAATAGTAGACACTAGGTAGAGTAAAATTAATCTCAAAATACATGATCTGTTTTTTTATATTTTAGATAAATTGATATGCAAAATTTATAGCCAAACAAAAAGGCAAGCAGATGCACTAAAAATTAAGAAGAACGCAAACAGATCTCATGTTAGAAAGACTTATAAAAAAAACTCTAGGTCTCAGTGCTCATGATGCAAACTATTTTGCGAGCTACGAATGCTCGTAAGAGATTCAAATTTAGGAGGCTAAGGAAGCTACATAATAATTAAGTAAGAATTCATGCATGTTATGTGATTTCATAATTTAACTAGTATTGAAGCAAGTCTAAGATTAGTCTTTATCCTTCTCATGCACGGTGTCCTTTTTCAAAGACAATTTGCTACAATTACACTTCATCAGAGTGGCAAAAGGGTTACCCTATGTCGACCAACAGATGAATGTAGTTACTCATGAATTAATGAATGAAAACATATCTTTATACACTATGTCAATGCCAAGAACTTTTGAAATAATTACACTAAAGTCCACCTAATTCCTTGTGTAAATTTCAATCATGATGATCCCAATTGTTTGATCGCACTGTAGAGTACCCATAATTTACAAACCAACAACAACCTTAGTTAACAGGAATAATTAGCCTTCAACTTATGATCCGCATGGCTAAGAATAAACTTGTTTAAGTCATGAAATGAAATATCCCCTATTCATGATATTGACTTGTTTAAATCATGAAATTTTTATTTACTATTCATGAGATTGACTTATTTAAGTCATGAAATTTTTACCCGCTATTCATGATATTGAGGATCCACCTTGAGAGTACTTGTTTAAGTCACGAAATGAAATATTCTATAAATAATAAATAAAATCATATATGGTTAATCAGTAATGCAAATGAAATAATTCATACGAGAAGTATGACTAATAAAAATTATACTAACTTTTAGGATTTGAAATTGACTTTCATGAGATGTTACTTGAGGGATTCCGAAGAATGTCATGGAGAAAAATTTCATTCTCCCAATACCTATATGTAAAGAAAAAAAAAACTTTAACATAATACCACACAAAAAATAAAGAATAATTGTTATGACATTCCGTAGTTGTCGTGAAATTTGAGAATGGTGGACATGGTGCTTGAAGACTTGCAGGGTGAACTTACATCATGTTGAACTGTTTGTTATGGAGGAAATTGAATTTTATTTTTCTTTCTATCATTTTTTTGAATTTTTTTTGAACGACTATTGGAACTACGAGTTGGTTACTTCTTCTTTAACCCTGTCACTTTTGTGACATTTTAACTATCAATAAATATTGTCTAATTATGCATAAGTTCATTTGGAACTCATGAATCTTCATGAGATTCATTTTTTTATTTCCTTCAACTTCACAATTATATCATTGGCATTGTAACGACCCTTTTCGTCATTATGGATAAATCTAGCATGCCAAAATCTGGATTAAGATTTTCTTCGAATTAGGAGTTAGAAAATTTAGGCTAGGTTAGTCTTGGAGTGAATACGATATAGTATAGGGAAATTCGGGAGTAGATTAGTTAAAGGTTATATAATTTGAGGTGATTTTATGATAGTCAAGATGATAAGGAACCGTAGAATCAATTGGAAGTGAATTCGGATAAGTAGAACTCCCTATATTGAACTTGACATAAAGGGGTTGGTTTGAGATATTGAAATCTGAGGGTGCATTGCAAAAAAGGCAAAACTGGGAACAATTCTAAGTTTTTACCTCGCCTCACCTGCTATAGCGGGTGGTAGGCCACTACCACTATAGCGAAAATTTTTCTACTATAGCGGGAGTCAGCTTTGGTCAATCCCACCATAGCGGATGGATCCATCTATAGTGAGGCTGCTATAGTGGGATAGGGCCGCTATAGTAGGATATACGCTGATTAATGCAAAAAACCCCCAAAAATATTATTATCATTCCACTTTCGTTTTGGGGATATGTGTGGCGATTTAGGGCAAATTCCACTTATTTTCCATCAATACACTTTGTAAAGGTAAGTTAATCCCTTCCATTAACTAGTTTTTCAATTATTAACTTATAGAATCACTAGTTTTTGAATTTTGGGGAGGATTTAACTTGACCTAACTGATTTTTCTAGTGCAATTAGGTGAATTAGATAGAAAACCCTTGGGTTTTGATTAAAAGTTGTTAAATTACCCTTTCATGTCTATAATTCACCATTGTAACTATGAAATTGGTAGGATTAGGGTGGAATGATGGTAGAAAACCCTATAATGGGAGGATTGATCATGAATTTGGTCTTTGAGTTTCAGGATTAGGTTGTAATCCTTGATATGGTTAGGTCATTTGGTTGATTATGTGTTGTATCGATGTTTTTAAACCACAATCAAGTCAAGGTTGCAAGAAAATAAAAGGATGAAGTTCGTAAGAGCGTTGTAGGGCTTGGATTGTGGTAGATAATGGTTTAATGTAGTTGAAACCCAACTTGATTTATGTGTGCATGTTAACTATTTCTTCATATGCTTGTTACAATGAATGTTCAAGAAAAGTGAATGACTAGTTGTGTAATGACCCTCTAGGTGATTTTCTCAATTTTCGTATGTTTACGATATTTTGAGCCTTCCTACAGTGACTACAACTCATTTATCACTTGCCGAAACTGTCGGTTTGGATAACGGACAGTTTATTTGGGTTATAGGTTCATTTTCTTATTTTAGACTTTTGATGTTAAGAAATTGGTCTCGGACCAAAAATCCTATTAAAAAGCCTCGGATGAAAATTTTGACAGCTTCATCAGCTCCAAAACATTGATTTTAGGCTAGGAGGACCCTTGGTTTGGGTCCCAAGGCTTTCAGACTCATTTTGGGCTATTAGATAGATTTGGGAAAAACAAAACTAGGGGTGGGACCCACATTTAATTGAAATGATCTCGGATAAAAGTTTTGATGGTTTTGTTTAGTCTGGAATGTCGAATTTGATATGGTAGCATAGTTCATTTGGATGCATGAGGTTCCAAATGAATTTCGAACCCCCTGTCGAAGTCCATTAGGACTTAACATTTTGCTGATTTTCCAGCATCTGGTGCAACCATGTTTTACTCTTCGCATTTGTGAGGCTAGGGCCGCATTCGTGAAGGGTCAAGTTTTTGACCTTTGCTATCGCGAGCCTCACCTCTCACGTTCGCGATGCGGGTCAGCCCTGACTCGATCAACTTCCTTCTTAGCGATCGCGGCTAGTTGCCTGTGTTAGCTATGGTCCAATTCCCTTGCCATAGCATTCACGACCCTTTGTCCATGTTCATGAAGGGTAATGTTATCGGTCATCACATTCGCGACCCTTGGCCGTCACGTTCGCGAAGGCCAAATCCCTGGCAGTATATAATCCCCTTCTCCATAATTTTTCTTTATTTTCCAAGTCCCAATCTGCTATTATTGAACCTAGAGCTTGGAGAAGAGTGAGAATTCACCCATTGAAGGTAAGGTAAGCTAGCCCAACACTCCTTGGTCATTTTTCATTATTTTTCCCGTCAAATTCCATCCTTTTTCATGGTAAATTCTTAGAATTTAGGTCTTGGAAATCCTTAACTTTGCAAGCTGATTTGGGCCCTGATTTGTTTCCCGTTTGTGCTCAACTTTTGAGCACACATTTCTTATCCTTTAAGGGACCTCGTGACAAATTCAATTTTGGAATTCCGTTAGCGGGCCTCACGAGTCCATTTTTGACCCAATTTTGGGCTCGGAGATTTATATTGCAATATGGGTGTCATGTTACTCGTATTAATGCGTAGATTATTATTTTGATAGTTTGACATTATTTTTGAGATCGTGGAGCAAAGACGAGCGATTTGTGGATGATTCAAGATTTGCGGTTAGGCATCGAGGTAGGCTTCGGTCTACTTTTCTCTATGAGGTTGTGTATAGTATAGATTGCATGATAGGTAGGGATTATAGGGTGGGTTATACCTAGTATTATCATGTCTTGACCTATTTAGGGGATTTAGGATGGAAATGTGACCCGAATCTTGGCCTAGAATGCCTGTTATGGTCGTGGGATCCTATTACACTTGATCATATGCCTGTTTGACCTTAGGTAAACATTAAGGATCCCTTAGTATGAGACTGATGGTATTATCTAGTGATTTGGACCATATTCCCCGATTAGCTTCTTCTATTAGCTGTATGCCCTAGATTACCATAGTTTCCCAGATTATGGCACTATTATTATGTTAATTTATATATATTTGGGCCCGAGTTCATGATTACGATACCAATTAGATACCAGGTTAGCTTTCTGTCCTTGGATAGGACATGATTTTAGTTTATAGACACTGGGATGTTTATGGTTGTATTGTTTAGATACTGATGATGGCATGCATACATTTAGCTGCATTTACACTTAGAGGTATGATTCTAGTTAAAACCTTGATTTTTCATTATTTTCTAAAAATGGGATTTATTCCTATATTTTACTTTTAAAATTTATTCTTTTATAACCGAAGTCGTACCATTCCTATTATTGGATTATGATATTTAAAGTAAACTTATTACTTTGAAAATTAAATCGAGGTTGATTCTGGTCCATTATTGAATCACTCATTTTACCACTACTATTTACTTCGATCTAGAAAGATTCCAACATTTTCTACGTAATTATGCTGATTTACTCCCGAGGTTAATCTCGGGCATTAGATTTACAGGCTTACACTTTTTTAGTTACGATTTGAGTCTGTGCACTTATTATATTTATATATCTCTCCGGTACTGGATGGAGTAGATGGATTATGATGGTTATTAGAAGTCCTAGTTTGGGATCAGGCAGTGTATACGGATATCCCAAGTCCCCTATGGGCCTCTTCATCCGTGAGCCATAGTGACTGAGAAGGATGGTCGTCGTAGGTTCTGCCTTTGCGAGATACTGAGCTGGAGGAGGTGTATACACTTTTTACGTTATGTCACTTGGATTGGACATGTTATTTCTAGCTTATGCTGCATTCATTCATTTAGGTGCATTGCCTATCACTAGTATAATTGTTTGGCACCTGTATCTATCGATCTTATGGGGGCCGTATAGGTGCAAGTTGTGACTGTTGTTTGTTGATTTCCTGTTTGTACCTCTCCGGGCTTGTGGGGGCCCGGTTGGGGTATTGATTGTCCGAGCTATCTGGTTACTTTTATTTGTTCATTATTGCATAGCTCGTGGCAGGTTGGTTATGGACTAGTACCGGTGATTGTCGTTATATTTCTGATTTTTTTTCTCTATTATGTTAAGGTGTATTATTGTAGGTTATCGCATGATTAGTCACATGTGGGTTAGGGACCCTAATTATGATAATATTAGCTCCCTTATTTGGCTATGATCCTCGATATGTTAGGTTGGCTCCCTTTGAATACTATCTTGAGTTTTAGTCCTGTATATATATATATATATATATATATATATATATGGTATTACCATATATCCCTCTCTTTCCTTTCTATTCATATTGTATATGTATTTTTTGGCTTTGTATTACCACTATAGCTCCTTCTTTCACTCTTCAGTTGTATATTGGCTAGTGATATACGGTATTATACATTAGTCTCTGGTTACTGTGAGAATAAGATAGTTTATCCTTATTACTTCATTAGCCTTATTAGACTTAGTTTTCCTGGATAGTTGTCTGTAGTTATAGTTTTGCTTACATGTTATTTATGCTTGCATTATCTTTGGAGCTCAGTCGGCCGATGCCTACTGAGTACCACGTGTTTGGTACTCATACTACACTTTTGCAACCTGCAGATCATAGTATAAGTTCTCGTCGTTGACGTGTGTATCGTACAGAGTAACTTTGGACTGGAGATTTAGGGTGAGCCCCTGACGTTCAGAGAATTCCTGTTCTCCCTTATATTGCTAGTTTGATCTCTATTTTGTATTTCAAAGATGGCTTGCACTTGTATTTATTCTGTATTTCACTTTGTACTTCTGTTGTATTAGAAGCTCTTGTACTGAATTCACTAGGACTTGGGGTTGTTTTATATATATAGTAGTCTCTTTATCTTATTTATTCCGTTGCTTTCTTTCATTTCTCTTGATAGTCCATTACTAGCTATTCCAGATTATGGGTTGGCTTACCTACTGGTGGGTTATAGTAGGTGTCATCATCACCTGAGAAATTAGGTCGTGACAAATTGGTATCATAGTCAGGTTTATCGGTGTGTTGGTACAAGAGCTAAGTTTCTAGTAGAGGCCTATGGATCGGTGTGGAGACGTCCGTATCCTATCTTTGGGAGGCTACAGGGTATTCTTAGGAAATTCTATTCTTGACTCCTTTCATGTGTTCATATTTCTATGAACCTCCAGTACTTTCTTTGACTCCAATCTTTCCCAGATGGATAGCATGAGGATGTTGATATATGTGGACGATACTTCTGCGTATGTTACCAGAGCTTCAGTTCAGCGTCGGGCTAGGGAGTTAGAGATTGATATCGAGTATTTTTGTCAGTAGCCAGAGGTTCCGGGGCCATCCTAG
Organism: Capsicum rhomboideum; assembly: GCA_031232105.1. NCBI lineage: Eukaryota > Viridiplantae > Streptophyta > Magnoliopsida > Solanales > Solanaceae > Capsicum > Capsicum rhomboideum. The sequence continues at coordinate 40,486,495 of CP124716.1, forward strand.
TCTCTAGTAGAGTTTGTGACCACCTTAGTTCTTTAGGATCTAGTGTTAGGGATCCCAAGTATTTTAGTGGATACCTCTCATCCAAAGTGATGTCCGATGCATCGAGTGGTTCTCAGACTAGAGTTGGATTTGTTGGTGTACAACAGGGCTCCTTGTCTATTTCAGAGTATGAGATTGGGTTTCTCAAGTGGGCTAGACATACTCCCTTACTATATCCTTCAGAGCATGAGATAGCGCAGAGCATTTGATAGCAGTTGGGTCTTCTTTCTTTCATGTTGTCGATCATGCGAGGGCCATAGAGAGAGTATGTATTGATACTTATGGAAGTGGCGGTAAGAGGCCATGTCATCAGTACAATGTTACTGGTATTCCTTCTAGGAGTGGGGATCCTCCCGGCAGGGATCAACATCACTTATAGCCTGTCAGCTCTATACAAGTAGCATCTCGGACTATTGGTGGCTCTCAGGTCAGCCATAGTGGTCACAGTGTGTAGAGTTCTCGTCATACATTACAGGGTATTCGATATAGATCTTCAGACCATGGCGGCCATTCTGGATCAGCAGGTACAGTGCATCCGAGAGTTCCAGGGGCATGTTTTGACTGTAGAGAGGTCGATCATTGGTCCAGGGAGTGCCCTAGGCGTGAGTTGGTTGTTCAAATAGGGTAAGCACATGTTCCTCGCCAACCTAATGTTCTAAAGGTATGTTATGATTGTGGGGAGGATGATCACTTGGGTAGAGAGTGTCCCAGGCGTCAGTTGGTCAGCCAGTTGGGGACAACTCGTGTTTCTCATCAGGTTAGAGCTTTGGGAGTTTGTTACGACTGCAAAGAGATCGGTCATTGGTCCAAAAAGTGTCCCCAGTGTGGGATTATTGAGCAGTCAATGCAGCCAGATCAGTCTCTTAATGTTATGGCACCTTCGGCTTCAAATAATATTCTTATTGTTTTAGTTGATCGTTCAGATGCTTTGTTCGGGATTAGAAACATTCAAATTCATACTTCTTTGGGCATGTCAGGGGCTATGACTTCGAATTCCATCGGATAGGTGCGCTTTTGTTTTTTTGTCTTTCCAGTTCTACTTGATTGAGTTAGGGTTTTCATACCCATCGATGATTATATGACTTGGTGTTTTTATAGTAATTGGTGTATGCCTTTGTGTAGATTTATGTTTATTTGACTACCCCCGTAGATGATTTCTTTTCGTAGTGGATTGAGTGGATCAGTGTGATAAGTTTTTAAGGGTGTAGCATTTAGGTTAAAGTCCCTTTTCTTCGGGATATTGGCCCTGTTATGGTCGTAGAGTGGTTATGGTTGTTGATTTTCATTTTTGATGCCACATGCATCTTATATTATTGTTATTATAGTCATGGTGTGACGTTGATTGATGCTTAATTGATAGATGGCTAGACTAGTGCTATCTAGTTAGCATTTTTTCTCTCCTTGCGATTCTTGCCCATTTGGCTTAAAACCTAGGTTGGTTGTTTTTCCCTCCTGTTAGCAAGGTTAGATTAGTTGTGGAGAGGAAGTGAAGGTAAGTTTGGCCTTTCATGGCTTTGTTATGATTTTAGCATTGGCGATCTTCTTCCATAACCCGTTTCTATTAGTGATACATTTGGGATTTGATTCTTCCGGTCTGGATAGTTCATTACCCAATAATGGTCTTTATTTTGATGTTGATGTTAAGTTAGAGTTGGTAATTCAGTTTTGTTGCCCGCTTCTGATGTTGAAAGGTCTGAGGTTTACTTTCTAATTTGTTGGGTTTGTCTCTTGGTGATCGTTTTGATCTTGGTATTGGTGTGGAGTTGGATAATCCATTCTTATTGTGATGTGGTTTATGGTTTAGCAGAGTTAAAGTGGGTGTAATTGGAGGAATTTGGAAAAGTCTCATTCCGATATTTGTTTGACCTAATTTGACTTCGAGGAGCGCTTCTGCTTGATGATATGTACCTATGGGTTCTCGTGGCCGTAAATTAAGTACTAGATTGGCCAGATTTAGGCTAAGGTCGTATTTTCTGAGTTGCTCAAGTTTTGGCTATCGTTATTACTGTTTGCAGCCTTGGTGAGTTCTTGGATATGCATTGATGTGATATACCCTCAACAGATGTGGATTTGGGTTCTTGTGTCTTCTATTGGTGGTTTTCCTCCGTTATGATTATATTCTTTGGCGACATTTCAGTTTTAGCCCTTATGGGAATCTTCAGATATATGTCTAGTTACCGAAGGTGAGATTGGTATTGGGATATATGCTTGGTATCTGATAGTAAGGTCAATTTGGGTATTTGACCTTAGTGAAGTCTTGTTTACTCCAATTATGGTTTTGACTCATTTGGATAACGACTTGGGAGTTGTGGTAGATTTTGGTATGTGGATGCTTACTCGTCAACAGGATCAGTTTAGATAGTTGAAATCGAGTAGTTCAGCTTCGGTGTTGGGATTTTGGCTTGGGATTGCGTAACTTGGTTGTGGCCTTTATTTTGAAATTTGATTCAATTGAGCCTTCGTCGACAGGTTGACTAAGCCTACTCATTGCCTACCAGTTCAGTTTCCTTCAGTTTGGATAGGTCTTACTTTATAGATGCTAGAAAGTTGGTCCATTGGCACGGTATTGGTTTCTACTATTATTGACCTCGGTTCTCAGTGTGTATCAAAATTTTATAGGATGTCTTCTCAGCAGGAAAAGTATGCTTAAGTCGGGCTTAGCTTGGTTTTACCCACAGTCGGCGGGGAATTCTAGAGCGGATCGTTCAACTTTGGGAGATTGTGCTTCAGACTCAGGATTATTAGTTTTGAGGGTCATCCGTATTAGTTGTAGCTTGGTCTAGATATTGCAAGCGTGGATCATCTCCATTTGCGTGTCCAGTTAGTACCTTATGGGCTTATTCTTATGCTTGCCATTATGAATTTTGAGTAGATCAGCTTCAACCCCTTCGAGGTAAGTATGATATGATTGCGCGAACTGGACTCAGATGGTGTTCTGTGCAACTCAGAGTTAATAGCAGGTTTGGAAAGGCAAAAGGAGGTTAGATTTGGAATTTGGAGTTGGTTGTCGGAGTCATGTCTTGGTTATCCTTAGACAGGTTGAGTAGTCTGCTTGGTTGTGCTTGTTTCAGTGTGATGTCACCATGTTGTGGTTTGGGTTTGCATGCTAAAGTCATTTTCGATTAAGTTGGAGGCTAGTTGGTTGTTGAAGTTGAGTTTTGGTTATTTGAGAAATGAAGTAAGGAAGATGGTTGAAAAAGGGATACCTATAGCAAAATCCCTTGGAAGTGTTGTATTTTCTTAGAGGTTATCTGGGGAGTCACGCTCGGGGCATGGGGCCCAGTACCTCATCCCTTCGAGCTTTCAGGCTTTTTCTAACAGTTGACTTTTGCGGATAAAAGTCCTTTTAGTAGTGGATATTGTAATGACCCTTCAAGTTATTTTCTTAATTTCCATGCATTTTTGGTGTTTCTAGCCTTCCCATAGCGGCTACAGGTTATTTATGATTTGCTGGAGCTGTCGGTCGGTTATTGGACAGTTTGTTTGGCTACTTAGCATTTTATTGGTTTTCCAGCATTTGGTGCAACCATATTTTACTCTTCGGGTTTCCGAGGCTAGGGTCGTATTTGAGAAGGGTCAAGTTCTTAACCTTTACGATCGCGAGCCTTACCACTCGCGTTTGTGATGTGGATCAGCCTTGACCCAGTTAACTTCTTTCTTCGCGATCGTAGCTGGTTGCCCGCGTTCGCGATGATCCAATTCCCTTGACTTAGCGTTCACAACCTTTTGGCCGCATTCGCGAAGGGTGATGTTCTCGATCGTCCCGTTCACATCCCTAGGCCCTCGCATTTGTGAAGGCCAAATCCCTGGCAGTATATAATCTCCTTCTCCACGATTTTTCTTCATTTTTCAAGTCCCAATCCTCCATTATTGAACCCTAGAGCTTGGAGAAGAGTGGGAAATCACCCATTGAAGCTAAGGTAAGCTAGTCCAACACTCCTTGGTCATTTTTCATTATTTTCCCCGTCAAATTCCATCCTTTGTCATGGTAAATTCTTAGAATCTAGGTCTTGGAAATCCTTAACTTTGCAGGCTGATTTGGGCCCCAATTTGTGTCCCATTTGTGCTCAACTTTTGAGCATACATTTCTTGTCCTTCGAGGGACCTCATGACAGATTTTGGGTTCGGAGATTTATATTGTAATATGGGTATCATTTTACTTGTATTAACACGTATATTATTATTTTGATAGTTTGACATTATTTTTGGGATGGTGGAGCAAAAACGAATGATTTGTGGATGATTCAAGATTTGCAGTTCGGCGTCGAGGTAGGCTTTGGTCTACTTTTCTCTATGAGATTGTATATAGTATAGATTGCATGATAGGTAGGGATTATAGGGTGGGTTATACCTAGTATTATCATGTCTTGACCTATTTAGGGGATTTAGGATGGAAATGTGACCTGAATCTTGGTCTAGAATGCCAGTTATGGTCGTAGGATCCTATTACACTTGATCATATGCCTGTTTTACCTTAGGTAAACATTAAGGATCCCTTAGTATGAAACTTATGGTATTATCTAGTGACTTGGACCATATTCCCCGATTAGCTTCTTCTAGTAGCTGTATGCCCTAGATTACCATAGTTTTTTGAATTATGGCGCTATTATTATGTTAATTTATATATATTTGGGCTCGAGGCCATGATTACAATACCAATTGGATACCAGGTTAGCTTTCTGTCCTTGGATAGGACGTGATTCTAGTTTATAGACACCGGGAAGTTCATGGTTGTATTGTTTGGATACTAATGATGGCATGCATACTTTTAGGCGCATTTACACTTAGTGGTATGATTCCGGTTAAAACCTTGATTTTCCACTATTTTCTAAAAAGAGATTTATTCCCACATTTTCACTTTTAAAATTGATTCTTTTATAATGGAAGTCATACCACTCTATAACTTATTACTTTGGAAATTAGACCGAGGTTGATTTCGGTCCATTATTGAATCACTCATTTTACCACTACTATTTACTTCGATAGAGAGAGATTTCGACCTTTTCTATGCTATTATGTCGATTTAGTCCTGAGGTCAATCTCGGGCATTAGGTTTACAGACTTACAATCTTTTTATCACGGTTTGAGTCCGCGCACTTATTATATTTATATATCTCTCCAGCACTGGATGAAGTAGATGGAGTATGATGGTTATTGGAAGTCCTGATTCGGGACCAGGCAGTGTATACGGATATCCCGAATACCCTATAGGCCCATTCGTCCGTGAGCCACAGTTTCAGAGAAGGATGGTCGTCGTAGGTCCTGTCTTTGCTAGCTACTGAGTTGGAGGAGGTGTACATACTTGTTATGTTATGGCACTTGGATTGGACATGGTATTTCTGGCTTATGTTGCATTCATTCATTCAGGTGTATTGCCTATCACCAGTATAATTATTTTGCGCCTGTATCTATCGGTCTTATGGGGGGGGAGGGGGCGTATAGGTGCAGGTTATGATTGTTGTTTGTTGATTTCCTGTTTGTGCCTCTTCGGGCTGATGGGGCGTCGATTGGGGTTAGTGATTGTACGAGCTATCTGGTTACTTTTATTTGGTCATTATTGCATAGCTCGTGGCAGGTTGGTTATGGACTGGTATCCGTGGTTGTCGGTACGTTTCTGATCCCTTTTCTCTATTATGGAAATGTGCATTATTGTAGGTTATCGCATGATTAGTCACATTTGGGTTAGGGACCCTGATTATGCTAGTATTAGCTCCCTTATTTGGCTATGATCCTCGAGATGTTAGGTTGGCTCCCTCCAGATACTATCTTGAGTTTATATATATATTGGTATTGTATTACCGTATATCCCTCTCTTTCCTTTTTATTCATATTGTATATGTATCCTTTGGCCTTGTATTACTACTATATCTCCTTCTTTCACTCTTTAGTTGTATATTGGCTAGTGATATATGATATTACGCATTAGTCCCTGCTTACTGTTAGAATAAGATAGTTTATCCTTATTTCTTCATTAGCGTTATTATGCTTAGTTTTCCTGGATAGTCGACTATAGTTATATTCTTGCTTACATGTTATTTATGCTTGCATTATCTTTGGAGCTTAGTTGACCAATGCCTACTGAGTGCCAATGTGTTTGGTACTCATACTACACTTCTGCAGCCTGCAGATCATAGTACAAGTTCTCACCGTTGACGTATGCATCGTGCGGAGCAACTTTGGACCAGAGATTTAGGGTGAACTCCTGACATTCGAAGTATTCCTGTTCTCTCTCATATTGCTAGTTTGATCTCTATTTTATATTTTAGAGATGACTTGTACTTGTATTTATTTTGTATTTTCCTTTGTACTTCTGTTGTATTAGAAGATCTTGTACTGACTTCACCAGGTCTTGGGGTTGCTTTATATATATAGTAGTCTCTTTATCATATTTATTCCGCTGCTTTCTTTTATTTTGTCTTGATAGTCTGTTACTAGTTGTTTTGGATTATGGGTTGGTTTACCTACTGGTGGGTTATAGTAGGTGTCATCATGACCTGAGAAATTGGGTCGTGACAAGTTGATATCCTAAGTGTTAATCACATGCAATAAAATTTTATTAAAAGCTTGTTGGTTTTACAAGTGTGATTATTGCTATCATTGTGGTTGTGATTGTTGTGATGTCTATTGATTATTATGGGATGTATCGGTATTTGGACATCTTCACGGAATTGGTGATATAAGGTTGGCAGGTACTAGATGTCTGAGATTTGGTACATGGACAAGAGCTCGTCCCCTACAGGTCATGGCTAGTGGACAATAATAAGACCCTTAGCATGTGTATACAATATATAGGTAGAGTGTGACAGTTTCTTGAATGAACCGGACTTATGTGTCAACTTGTTATTTTTGGTTTCATGAGTAAATTGAAATTCATGATTACTAACATTGTTGTTGTTGGAATAGATCCTTGAGTGGTCTGGGTTAAATTACAAATGATTGGCATTACTCTTTATTGTCTGTCTACTTGTGTATTTGAGACATGGTTAGTATATTGTTGTTGAGTCATGGTTTGTTGACTTGGATTTTTATTGGTAGTCATGTTCTTGACTTGAGTTGTTGTCTCTTTTGACTTTTACTTGACTGAATTCTATGGTGTTGTTGAACAAGGTTAAGTGTCATAAAGTTGAGGTAAAGTTACATGGTAGGTGTTCATGGGTGTTCTTGATTTACTAAGTTATGGTTGTTTGTTCACATATCTTTTTTTGGATTGGCCGATGACCTTACCAGTACACTGTTGTTTCTTGTGTACTGATAATACACGTGCTCTTCTTTTTATTGAGTACAGAATATATTTTAACGACTGTTTTGAGACTTCAGCTGTAGAGCGGATCACATTTAAACTCAAGGGTGAGCTACATATTCCGAGCTTCCATGAGTTCTCCACTTTGTTCCTGTCTAGTTGTTTCAGACTTGGAGGTTTCCTTTGTTTTTTGAGTTGAATTCGCTTTATTGATATTTATAGTATTTTGGTATAATGACTTTCAGATTCTAGGGGATTGTTTTAAGTATTCGTTTATTTTCGCGTTTAATATTTTTATTAGAATGTTTGAGATCTTGATTTAATTAATGAAAAATGGTCAGTTGTGAAAGGCATACTTCACAATCAATTCATATCCTTCTTTGAATTCTGAAGCTTCACTGGCAATTTGGATAAAGATTGTGCATAATCTTTTGTACCTTGTACTAACTTCAGATTTTGGATTACTTCCCTCTGTGAGAACTTCAATCTCTATTTCAAACAAGTTAGTAGCATTTTTTTTTTCACATTTTAATTATATAATGATCGAAAATCTTATCCCTCACATTTAATGTGTTCAGAATCTTTATATTATGACCACTTAATACACTCAAAAATTTAAATAATTGCTGCAAGAAACTACCTTTGTTAACTGCTTCATAACTACCTATGTGCTCTCTGCCACTTTCATGTGTACTAACATTGTATTACAATTATATCCTTCATCATGAAAGTCTTTTATTGAAATAAGTAATGATTTTTTTCACTGTTTCTCGAACAAATTAAATATAATCGCAGTATTTATATCTCTCGCATGGATCAATAAAGAAAGTTTAACCTTTAAAATAGATATTCGTTTAGTCATGTCAAAATTTGAATTGCTTTCGTTAGCATGCTTATCATCAATATCTCTTTGAAAATGCTTAAAGAATTAAACAATAGCTAAACCAGATTTCAAGTAGCCCCTTAGAGATCCATTGCAACTTTCACTCAATTATGGACTTTGCATACAGACTGAAAATATATTTCTACTATATGCCATCATTTTCCTTATAGCAAGGGTGTTTCTCAACCGAATATTATTCTTTAGGTTATGTTTTTTAAGCATTGTGTCCCATGCATTTAAATCTATTACATATTCGTAATCAAAAAGCAATTTGCTAAAATTACTCTGAAGTGATTTATGAACTTTAAGGATATGGCTAAGATGTTTACATATGTTCTGTACCAAGTAGCATATGCATAGACAATGATAAGTTTGTGGCATTACTAATGAGACTACTAAATTAATTACAGGATCTTAATCTGTGATGAATGTTAAAAAGTCCTCTACAACTTCCTTATAACATATAAATTTTCTTGAAGTCACATATCCATGGATGTGACTTTTGGTGGAATATTCCTTTGTTAACACTAAAATCAATTGTAGCAGCATAATTATTTTAATATTCAAATTCATGCTCATTTGAATCGAATTTCATTCCAAGTTTTATTGGTTTAAATGAATGAGAAATATTCATATGCTCATTTTGAGACACAGTCTCCATGAATCTATCTTGAAAAAGGATAAAGTAAAATATATGTCCCATAGTGTTTGACAAATTGGTACATTCTGCTATCTCATTTCACTTTGCAAGTTAAAATAGAAACTTCACAAGTTAATTGATGTCAAGTAGCGAATTTTAACATTTTCAACACAAAAGAATATCAAAGTCAAATTTTCCTAGCTCAAAAAGTTTATTTGAAAATTTTCACTGTTGGTGTAATATACCACAATTAAAATAAACTACAATTGAAAGCAAAATGAACAAAAATTGAGTAAATAAAACTCAGGCTGAGCCATGGATATCTCGCTCTCTTTAAGGAGATTCAAGTCCACTGCAGCATAATCTATACTGATCCAGTAGTATCAACTCTTGACTTGTCAACTTTAGGATACAGCAGTCCATCATGATGTACAACTCAAGCAACTCCAGATTTGTTGAATATTCCAAAGCTCCTCTACAAAAACACCTTCCTTCAACATATAATTACTCTTTTTGTATAGTGAATATAGTTAAAGACTCAGAATATTTTTTTTGTCTCAACTCTCTCTTTCACTAATATAATTACTCTCTTTTGTATAGTGAATATAGTTGAAGACTTAGAATATTTTTTTTGGTCTCAACTCTCTCTTCACTAATATAATTACTCTCTTTTGTATAGTAAATATAGTTGAAGGAAGACTATTATGCATAATGAAGGTGTACTCTACATTGAATCTCCACTTATTAAAACAGTAACCTTTACTCCAAAGTCAATAGTGGTCTTAGACTTGAACTATGACTGCTTAAGAGAAATAAAGCATCACTGTCTACACACAATAATCAAGGCGTTGACATAAACTTTAATAGCTAGCACATTAAGGCCTTGTGCTATCCCAATTTTTATGAGTGTTTTTTGAGAATAAGCCAACTTTCACACTCACATAGGTGAAATCTATCAAGGGTGGTCCTGTAATTGCGACACCCTACTCATACGAGATACAAAATTTCATTAAGTGTATTTTAAAACTCAACCTCCACAAATCATTATAGAAAAATGCACTCACAACATAGAAAGGGATTAAACAATAGTGCATCCCACATGCCAGGTCATCATATGATTCGTTCTTTCCACTGAACCTGGTTATAGGATCTCTAGTCCCCAGGTTGGGTTTCTTCATCTATGACTCATGTATTTTTATAGGCTTCATTTCTTCTCCCCGATGTGCTTCAGACCCTTTATCTTTTCATGGCCATGGTTAGTTCATCTGCAAGATTATCACAAGATTTGACATAATCATTTATTGGTACCATATGTCAAATATGATCCTAATATTATTTTCTCCTTATGGGTCCGAATTTACATTATAATAACAACTTCAAACTCTACCAATAATATTGGTGCTATCACAATAACTCAAGACTAGAGAAATTAATTTCTCAAAATAAAGTGATTGGTCAATTCACTTTTTCACTAGTTGAATCTAAAATAATTAATTCAACCTCCATGATAGAGTTAGCAAATAATAATTTACTTTTTTCATTTCAACAAATAGCACCAAATTTTTTCATTTGCAACAAAAACACTTTTAAGTATAGCAGTATTTATTTTTTCAATAAAACAAGCCGCAACTTTCTTACCAAGTAAATATATCTGGTTTGCTTGTACTTGCTAAGTACTTTTTCTACATACACAATTTCAAGCCAAATGTAATTAGCCACATATCTCATTTTTTGTTAGGCTAGCAAACTCTTTTTTTTTATTTTATCACACCACTTTCACATATTTGAATCAAAAGGACTTGTATGGCTCATACAATCAACAAATTGTATTTCCCATTTTTTTTCACCATAACGTGACATGTCAAGAAAAGTTCATCACATGATTTAGGTATTTTTCATTCCTAGAATGAAATTTATCTCACCCAATATTTCATGTCAAAATGGCTACTCAATTTTCTCATTTCATTGATAACATGCATGCTAGAGCCAATCATCACACAATAACGTGTGAATTATTCCAAGACTAATATATGCACTTGCCACACTTTTTTTAAAGACATTTTCAAAGATGCAAAAAATACATTTTTTCATGATCAACATTTTTCTCATGTCATCAACCCCCACTATTTCAAGAATTTGAATACCTCCCACTTTATGTTCATAAAAAGTAGTATCACTTAGTTCATCAAAATTATTTGGTAGAATTTTACATTGTACATTGTACAAAAATAATTTTCTACAAAAACAAATACATTGTACACAATTTTCTACTAGTCAATTACAATGATAGGAAACATATAGACAAAAAGTATTTGATTTCCACAAAATTGAAAATGGATGAAGAAGAACATAGCAAGGATAGTTTGTTTAAATCCAACAAAAGAAAAGATCAGCCTCTTGTTGTCTAATTATCTGTTTTTTCCTTCTTCTTGTATTCTTTCTGTGGATTTACAGAAAATAGATTTTTCTGATAAGTACATAAAATATTTTTTTTGCATCTATAAATTTTGGTGTTGTCAAATAATAAGCAAAGATAATTTTAGAAGAAATTGAAAGAAAAGAGACATAAATAACCGTACTTGAAGAGACTAGGGAGAAAATAGGAGAGAAAAACATATATTTTTTAAATTGATATAATATCATTGTTATCTAGATTATAATTAAGGTATTTATTTTGATTGATTAATTTTAGCTAGGAGTGTTCAAATGAGATCGAAAAATCGATCCGAACCGATAAAATGAGTCAAACCGACTTAACAAATCAAAAACCAACTCAATTTGATTTGATTTGATTTTGAATTTTAAAAAATCGATAATATTTAATTTGATTTGGTATTAAACTAAAAAAAAATAGACCAAACAAAATCAAACTGTTATATATATATATATATATAAAATTCAAATAGTTAGAAAGAAAAATTTGGCCCATTTATACATCCAAGATTTCTTTTTCTCATTGTAAAATAAAATTAAAGAAGATAAAAGTAAAAAATCTAGTCTTAAAGAAAATTACCAAACCATTCGGCAAAGCTTTCAACTTTTCAGTTCTTTGTACATCTTGTTGTGAATAATGACAACTCCTGTAAGAATTACTACTTTAAATTTATTTTTCAAAATATTTTTTCAATGTATTTGTAGAAGTAGAAAAATAAAGATATTGAGTGTTCTTTCTTTTTTACCCAGACCCATTAAAAGTTATTGTATTCATAGTCACATAAATAAAATAAATATTTTAAAATTTTAGGTTGTTCATTTTACTTAGTAATATATGGAAGCTCTTATATAACTTATTTGCACCTATTTTAAGTTTGTTTATGTTTGATTTTATAAGTGACTTTCATTGATTATTATCCACCTTTATGGTTTGGTGTCTTTTTTTTTAACTTTAATGAGTTGAGCATGTATACTCTATTTCCAACAGACCTTGGAGAATATTACAACGTTCCATGTACTTTGTTGTTTAACAATTTTATATCTTGTGAAATTCTTGTCTCATTTCTATTTTTACTTTTTTTGTACTTTGTAGTACTTCTCTTAATTTCAATTTTCATTGTTGTCCCAACTTACTTAAAATGCTTGGTTATTTTTCAGATGGGAATTACAACTACTTAAAAAAAGGGGGAGCTAGTGGAGGTAATTAACAAAGTATCTTCGACTACTTTGTTAGAACCTGAGCTTGAAGATGACAAAATTTGAGATAATACTCTTATTCTGACTAAAAATAATAAACTAGTAGCTCCTTGCGATTCAGATAGCCTATTCAATAGTGGTAGAGAAACATCTGACATTTGAAAACACTACTCCAAATATTTAGATAAATGGAGTAAGCGTAGGGCAAAATGCAACTACTGTACTAAGAACTTTGCTTCTGAAAGTACGAATGAGACTTCAACACTGTGAAAATATTTAAATGATGTATATCCTAATTCCCCCCTTAGAATCATTGATAGAAACCAAACAAGACTTAGACCAGTTAAAAGAGTTGAACAAGAATATACTACATGCACTTTGGAAAAGGTTGTGGTTAACGTCAACGAAATTAGAAGAGCCATCGCGGAGTTTGTCATTATTGACGAACAGTATTTTAAAGTTATTGAAGAGGAAGGATTTAGGAGATTAATGAAAGTTGCTTTGCCTATTTTCAAGTACCTTTTTGTTTGACTGTTGCTAGACAATGTTTGAAAATATATTAAGAGGAGAAAGAAAAGCTTAAAAAGCTTATTTAGAATCAATGTGTTTGCCTTACTAGTGATACCTAGACATCACTTCAAAATTTAACTTATATGATTGTCACTGCTCATTGGATTGACGATGAATGAAATTTGAAAAAGAAATTCTCAACATTTTTCAAACATCAGATCATAAGGGTGAGACAATAGCTAAGGGGATTGAAGTGTCACGGCCCGATTTCACGAGTCATGATGACACCTACTTTAACCCACCAGTAGGTAAGACAAACCGTAGCCCGAAACGACAAGTAATGGGCTAGTTGGTGGAAGGTATAATAAATATCGAAAATAAGCATACAATATAATTGTAAGCAAAATAAATCTAAGGACAAAGTACTAAATAGAGATGGAGAAAGAGAAAATGTATAAAGAGTATCCCATGACTTAGTAAGGTCGGTACAAAAGCAACTAAATATAAAATTTGAGTACTGAATAGTATCAATATACAGATAGTCTCGAAAGTAAAGATTGTCCAAAAGTAATAGAAGGAGAGAAGATAAGGTCTGGATCTGAAAGCTCACCCTATCTCCAAATCCCAAAAGTAAGATGGATATAACGTTAGTGGCAGTGACCCATACTCGGATCTGCATCAGAAAAGGATGCAAAAGTGTAGTATGAGTACCAAAGCAACGGGTACTCAATAGACATCATTGACCGACTAAGCTAAATCATAATAAAACCATAATAAGATGCGATAATGTAAACTAAAGTCAGGAATAAAAGAGGCAAACTTGAAATAATGCTCCGACTGACAGATAATAAATAATAAGGTAAAAAATATCAAAAATAATACGAGCTAGCTACAACCTAACTGGGCCCTCATAAGCCCAGAAGGCACAAACAAGAGAGGATTAACCCAAACAAGTTCCCATAAGCCCGGTGGATACAATCAAGAGAAGAACCATCGATAATAATAAGTATAAAGTAACCGACAACCAAAACTATATCTATGAATCCCTTCGTACCATAAACGCTTGACTCGAACCGAGTCCTTAACACCATAAGTGAACCATAAATGTCGGACTAGAATCGGACTCTAGTATCATATATGCTGGCCTCGAACCAAAAGTTTAGTATCATAAGTGAATAGTATATACCGGACTCAAACCGGTCTTTAACATCATAAGAGTATAGTGAATGCCGGACTCGAACCAGAACTTTAAAGTAAAAATTTAAACAACACGTCTAGACAAGGGATGAAAAGATATCTAAATCATCTTAAGGTTTAAGATTCTCTAAAGGATGGTGAAGGAAGGCCTTCTAGGTCTACGAGGAGTTAATTAGAATATTTAACCTAGATAAGGGCAGATGGGGCCCGCTACTAATCCCAAAAGTTCATACTAAGGTAATTTCTACCCAAACTAGAATAAGACTTCAAAATTCCATCACAAGCTATTATATAAGTCTAAGTAAGTTCTAAGGCGCCAATTAAACTCAAGAAGGGGGTAAAGGAGTCAATTCTACCTAAAAATGGCTCTCTAATCGGCTAAATAATCTAAAATTTACTAAACATGCAATCGAGCCATAAATTCCAATCCGAATCTAGAATATCACCGTACTAATACCATAATAAATCTCAATCTATGAGGAGAGTAAGCCTAGCCTACCTAGATGCCCACGAATGCCCAAGAAAGTCCACTAGATCGGAGCTTTTCCCTTGTGAGAAGCCTCCACATGATGCCATGCTATCAAAATAATGCTCAATGCATTAATATAAGAATAACAATACCCATATTACATAAAAATGCTCCGGGCTAAAAATCGAGCTAAAAATCCCATATGGGGACCACTTGCAGAATCACAAATTCGAAACCGTCAAAACGTTTCTCTAAGCTCAAGGATCATTTACCCTAAAAATGGGTAAATTTTGAGCACAAACAAATCCAAAATCAACCTACAAAGTAAACTAGGAATTTGAGTTTAAATCGAAGAATTAACTAAGAAATCAAAGGAAACTTACGAAATAAATGACAGGAAAACAACTACAATCACGCCTCTGACTCACCCCAAACACCCAATGATCACTCTCCTCTTTCTCTAATCTCTCTAGGGTTTAAAGGGACTTGGGACTTAGAAAAATTGAAGAGAAATTGAGTTCTCAACGTTTTTATACTGCCAGGGGTCCCTTCATCGCGATCGTGAGGACCCCATCGCGAAAGCGACCCTCAACCTGGCTTACCCTTCGTGAATGCGAAGACAAGATCGCGAACACGATGGCCGATAAACTTGGCCTTCGCCAATGCAATAGCCATTTTCCTTGGCCTTAGCGAATGCGGCCAAGGCTTCACAAACGCGAAGGCCATTTCTCGGCCTGCACCAGCTGAAGCCTATACCAACTAATTTGGTTAAGTGCCAAATCTCCGATCGGACCCTCCGAATTCATTCAAAATCTTGTGAACGCAAATGAACTATGCTACCCTACCAAATTCGAATTTCTGAACTTAATGGCGCTATCGAAATTTCCATCCGTGGTCATTGTGATGAAATGTGAGCCCCATATCCAGTGTTCGTTTTAACCAAAATCCACACAATAGCCCAAAATGAGTCTGAAAGTCTCAGAACCCAGGCCAAGGGTCCCCGTAGCCTAAAATTGACGTTTTGGATCTAACGAAATTGTCAAAATTGGCATATAAGTCCATTTACCTGAAGTTTAGGCCCGATACCCAATCCTTAATAGGAAGAACTTCAAAACAGGAAATTGACTCTAAAAACCAAACGAACTGCCCGATAACCGAACTGTCAGTTCTAGCAAGTCATAAGTGACTTGGGGCAGCTATGGAAAAGCTATAAATGCTGAAATAGTGCAGAAATATAGAAAATAACTTGGAGGGTCATTACAATATCCACTACTAAAAGGACTTTCTTTCGTCCCCGAAAGTAAAGGATTAAGATGTACCTGAAGACTCAAACAGGTAGGAATACTGAGCCCGCATCTCACTCTCCATCTCCCAGGTGGCCTCCTCGACTGGACGGTGTCTCCACTGAACCTTAACCACTAGAATCTCTCTAGAGCGTAACCGTCTTACATCTTTGGTTAGTATGAGGACTGGATCCTCCACTAAGGTCAACCTCTCATCTAACTGAATCGAGTCCTACCGAAGCACATGCGACTCATCAGGCATATATCGCCGCAGCACAGAGACATGGAAAACTGGGTGAACAACTGAAAAATCTGGGAGCAAGGCCAACTCATAAGCTACCTCTCTAATTGTACGAAGTATCTCAAAAGGGATAATATACCTGGGGCTGAGCTTGCCCCTCCGTTCAAACCTCATCACACCCTTGATAGGCAATACCTGAAGGAAAACCCGATCACCTACTCCAAACTTCAAGGCACGAAGTCTATGATCTACATAACTTTTTTTCCTACTCTGAGTTGGCCGTAGCCTATCCTGAATCACTCGCACCCTATCTAAGGACTCACAAAGCAAGTCGGTACCATGGGGACTAACCTCAGAAGTCTCAAACCAACCAATCGAAGACCGACAACGCCTATCATATAATGCCTCAAATGGTGCATTCTCAATACTTGAATGGTAACTATTATTATAAGTAAACTCTGCTAAGGCTAAGTGCTGCTCCCAGTGACCTCTAAAATCCATAACGCATGCACGAAGCATATCCTCCAGAATCTAAATAGTCCACTCTGACTGACAGTCTGTCTTGGGGTGGAAAGCGGTGTTAAGATCAACCTGAGTACCTATCTCCTCCTGAAATATCCTCCAGAAGCTAGAAGTAAACATTAAACCTCTATCTGAAATAATGGACATGGGTATTTCAAGAAGGCGAACAATCTCATGAATGTAGATATGGGCTAACCTCTCGGTACTGTAGGAAATCTGAATCGGGATGAAATAAGCTAAGTTGGTCAACCGATCTATAATGACCTAAATACCGTCAGAGCCACGAGAAGTATGAGGCAAACCACTTACAAAATCCATAATAATCTGCTCCCACTTCCACTCAGGAATGGGTAGCCTCTGAAGCAATTGACCCAGTCTCTAATGCTCGACCTTCACCTGCTGACAACACAAATAACGAGCTACGAAGTCTGTCATATCTCTCTTCATGCCACTCCACCAGTAATGCTACCTCAAATCTCTATATATCTTAGTTGTCCCAGGGTGAATGGAATATCGGGAGCTCTAAGCCTCTCGCAAAATCGACTGAATCAGGTCTCCAACCCTCGAAGCATAAATACGACCATCAAATCTCAGAATACCCTCAGAATCCAAGGTACTAATACTGGACTCACCTCTCAGCACCTGATCACGAATGCCACAAAGTCTACTATCCTCAAACTAACGACTCTGAATCTGCTTAAACAAAGTAGACCTTGCCTCAACACTTGAAAGAACCCTCCTGGGGTCCGAGATATCAAGTCTAACCATCAAATTGGCTAAGGACTGGATGTCCAAAGCCAACGGCCACTCTGAAGCTAAAAGAAAAGCCAAGATACCCATACTCACTGCCTTTTGACTCAAGGCGTTCGCTACCATATTCGTCTTGCCAAGATGGTACAGAGCAGAGATATCATAGTCTTTCAATAACTTAATCCATCTGCGCTGCCTCAAATTTAGATCCCTCTGAGTCATGATGTACTGAAGACTACTATGGTCAGTGAATATCTCACAACAAACACCATACAAGTAATGCCTCCAAATCTTAAGCGCAAATACTACCGTCGCCAACTCCAAATCATGAGTGGGGTAGTTGCACTCGTGCACCTTCTGCTGCCTCAATACAAAAGCAATAACTCGACCCTACTGTATTAGAACACAACCCAAACCAACACCAGAAGCATTGCCAATATACAGTAAACCCCTCGCCCTCTGTTGGAAGACTCTAAATAGAAGCAAAAGTGAGCAAGTCCTTGAGCTTTCGAAAGCTCGACTGGCACTCAACGAACCACTGAAATGGAACCTCTTTCCTGGTCAATCTGGTCATAGGTGCAGCAATAGTAGCAAAATCCTCAATGAACCATTTGTAGTAACCAGCCAAAGCAATAAAGCTACGAACCTTAATACGAGATGTAGGTCTGGCTAAATCACGGATAACCTCAATCTTTACTGGATCTACCATAATCCTATCCTTAGACACCACATGTCCTAGGAATGCCACCTAATCTAACCAAAACTCACACTTTGAGAATTTGACAAAAAGCATATGATCTCTCAAATTCTGGAGCACATTCCTCAAATGCTGCTCATGCTCCTCTCTGCTCCTCGAATATACAAGGATATAATCAAAGAAAATGATCACGAAGGAGTTTAAATAAGGACTGAAAACATGGTTCATCAAATCCATAAATGTTGTTGGGGCATTAGACAACCCAAAAGAAATCATCAAGAACTCATAATGATCATAGCGAGTCCTGAAGGCGGTCTTAGGGATGTCCTCAACCCGAATCCTCAACTGATGGTAACCAAATCTCAATTCAATCTTAGAGAACACTGTTGCACCCTGAAGTTGGTCAAATAAATCATCAATACGAGGCATAGGATACTTATTCTTCACTGTCACCTTATTCAGCTGCCTGTAGTCAATACACATACGCATAGAACCATCCTTTTTCTTAACAAACAAGACAAGAGCACCCCAAGGTGATACACTCGGCCTAATAAAACCCATACGTAAAGGTTCTTGAAGTTGAGAATTTAGCTCTTTAAGTTCAGCAGGAGCTATACGATAAGGTACCATAGAAATAGGTCAGGTGCCCGGCTCAATATCAATAGCAAACTCAATATCATACTCAGGAGGAAGGCCAGGTAGGTTGGTAGGGAAAACATTAGAAAAATTATAAACAATAGGAACAAAATCAAGTAATGAACTCTCCGTACTAAGGTCACAAACATAAGCAAGGTAACACTCACAACCCCTCAACACCAATCTCTTAGCCCAAACATAAGAAATAATCCTCCTCGGTGGATGGCTAAAAAAACCCTACCATACAATCGAGGGTATGCTAGGCATACTAAGGTAACGATCTTGGCAAAGCAATCCAAGACCGTATGATAGGGGATAACTAGTCCATGCCCAGAATCATATTAAAATCCACCATGTCTAACACAATAAGATCAGCCTGAGTATCAAACTCTCAAACGGACACAACACATGATCTATAAGCCCGATCCACTACTAAAGAATCACCCATAGGAGTAGATACACGCAATGGTACAGATAAAGGCTCCTAAGACAACTATAACCACGGTACATAACAAGCAGACACATAAATAAGTTGATCTCAGATCAAATAAAATAATAGCCAGCTGACGGTACACTAAAATTGTACCTGTAACAATAGCATCCAAAGACTCTACCTCCGGCATACCAGGTACAACATACAACTAACCCCATCTATTTCTGGGCTGGGCACCTGATCGACCACCTGTCCTACCTATATAAGGACCTTCTTGAGAACCCTGGGGATCACTTCTACGACCCTGAGCACTACCTTTAGCAGGAGGCAGCACGATCTGATTGATTGAACACTCTGTGCTGCAGGGACAACCATCCCACATCAAAGAGACTCTCTGGAGTAATGACCAACAACCCCATACTCATACTAAGCCCCAGACACTCTGCACCTTCCCAGAAGATCTGGCTGATCCATAAAAGCCACCACGACTAAAAGACTCAAAATGTGTACCTCTCAAAGACTGACCACTGCTCTGGCCACTGTAATCACTATAATCAGACTGACCTCCATCAGTAATCTGAAGTGCTGCCTGAACGAGTCTACTAGATTGACCCTAGTACTGATAAGACTGGCGCGGAGGGTACCTACCTTGAGAACCTCTACCTATGAACTGTTAGCCGCTCTAATTCCCACTAAAACAACCCTACTGACATGGCCTCTTATTACTGCCTCTTGGGCCTCACGATGCATCTCCTCCATAGTCTAGGCATGCTCAAAAACATCAACAAAAGGCCTGCCAGTAGAAACCAAACTCTGAATAGCCATATAAAGAGGAAGTCTTAATCCTCTAACAAAGCACCGAATCTTCTTATACTCAGTAGGTAAAATTGTAGTAGAATGTCTGTATAACTCATTGAATCTCGCCTCATACTTAACAACCAACACAGAACCCTGCTGCAAACTGGTAAACTGATCTCTCAGACGTTATCGAAGACTGTAAGGCATGTACTTCTCCAAAAAAGCCTCAGAGAATTGGGTCCAAGTCAAAAGGGGATATCCAGCTGGACTGGAATCAACATAACCTCTCCACCAATGTATTGCAGCCAAGTCCAACTGAAAAGTAGTATAATCGACCGCACGTGCCTCAACTAGGCCTAAATTACGGAGCCTATCCTTATAAGCAGTCAGGAACTTAAATGCATCCTCACCCGGAGCCCCTATAAAATCTAGGTGGAGTCAATATCAAAAATCTACCCAATATCTTCTGCTCCTCTACAGACATAGCTGGCTGAGTGGCTGTTGGCCAAACAACTATCGGTGATGGAGGGATCTCAACTCTGGGAGCCGCAGCTACAAGCTACGCCCCTACATCTGTACCACTCTAATCCACAGATCGAGCATCATCAGATGGTGT
Organism: Capsicum rhomboideum; assembly: GCA_031232105.1. Lineage (NCBI taxonomy): Eukaryota > Viridiplantae > Streptophyta > Magnoliopsida > Solanales > Solanaceae > Capsicum > Capsicum rhomboideum. Next base: position 40,507,079 of record CP124716.1, read on the forward strand.
ACCACAGACTAATCCCAATAACTAGAGTAAGGCATCTCTGAGCAATAAAGAAGAATTAAAACCCGATGGAGCCTGGGTTACTCCCTAGCCCACCAATGGCTGGGGGGCAAAATCTCTAGCTCGGGAGCAATAACAGGATCTGGTGATGGCTCTCTACCCTGGACCCTAGCTGGGGCTACATATCTAGCCTCACTTGGATCTCTGGGTCGGCCACGATCTCTGGTAGGTGCCCTAGCTGCAAACTCGGGATCCTCATCCTCGATCATAGTAGCACAAGTCCGGACCATCTACAAAAGAGTGAAACAATGAGTACCTTTAAAAACTAGCATAGATTCGATGCACAAAAATGAATAAAGAAGGTGAGATTTTCCTAAGAATGTCCTATAGCCTCTCGAAGATAAGATATAGATGTCATCGTTTCAATCCGCGGGACTCTAATATACATTTGCTCTTCTACCAATAATACCAGTGAACCTAGGCTCTGATGCCAATTTATCACGACCTTATTTCACGTGTCACGATGGCACCTACTTTAACCCATCATTAGGTAAGCCAAATCATAGTCTGAAATGACAAGTAATGGGCTAGTTGGCGGAAGGTATAATAAATACCGAAAATAAGTATACAATATAATTGTAAGCTAAATAACTATAAGGACAAAGTACTAAATAGAGATGGAGAAAGAGAAAATGTATAAAGAGTATCCCATGACCTAGTAAGGTCGGTACAAGAACCACTAAATATAAAATATGAGTACTGAATATTATCAATAGACAAATAGTCTCAAAAGTAAAGACTATCCAAAAGTAATAGAAGGAGAGAAGATCAATTCTGGCTCTGAAAGCTCTCCCTATCTCCGAATCCCAAAAGTAAGTTGGATGTAACATCAGTGGTGGTGAATCGTACCAGATCTATATTAGAAAAAGATACAGAAGTGTAGTTTGAGTACCAAAGCAATGGGTACTCAGTAGACATCTTCGGTCGACTGAGTTAAATCATAATAAAAGCATATTAAGATGCAAGAATGTAAACTAAAGTCAGGAATAAAAGAGTAAAACCTGAAATAATGCTCCGACTGATAGATAATAAATAATAAGGTAAAAAAATAAAAATAATACGAGCTAACTACAACCTAACAGGGCCCCCATAAGCCCATAAGGCACAAACAAGAAAGGATTAACCCAAACGAGCCCCCATAATACCAGTGGATACAATCAAGAGAAGAAACATCGATAATAATAAGTATAAAGTAACCAACAATAGAAACTATATCAATGAATCCCTTCGTACCATAAACGGCGGACTCGAACCGGGTCCTTAACATCATAAGTGAATCATAAATGCCAGACTCGAACTGGACTCTAGTATCATATATGTCGGCCTCAAACCAAAAATTTAGTATCATAAGTGAATAGTATATGCCGGACTCAAACCGGTCTTTAACATCATAAGAGGATAGTGAATACCAGACTCTAATCGGAACTTTAAAGTAAAAATTTAAATAACACGTCTAGCTAAGGGATGAAAAGATGTCTAAATCATCCTAAGGTTCAAGATTATCTAAAGGATGGTGAAGGAACACCTCCTAAGTCTACGAGGAATTGATTAGAATATTTGACCTAGATAAGGGCCGGTGGGGCTCGCTACTAATTCCAAAAGTCCATACTAAGGCAATTTTCTAACCAAAACTAGAATAAGGCTTCAAAGTTCTATCACAAGGTATTATATAAGTCTAAGTAATTTCTAAGGAGGTAATTAAACTCAAGAAGGGGGTAAATGAGTCAATTCTACCTAAAAATGACTCTCTAATCGGCTAAATAATCCAAAATTCACTAAACATGCAACCAAGCCGTAAATTCCAATAAAAATCTAGCATGTAACCATAATAATATCATAATAAAGCTCAATCTATTAGGAGAGTAAGTCCAGCCTACCTGGACGCCGACGAATGCTTGAGAAAGTCCACTAGATCGAAGCTTTTCCCTTGCAAGAAGCCTCCGCATGATGCCACGCTATGAATAACAATACCCATAATACATATAAATACTTTGGGTCAAAAATCAAGCTAAAAATCCCATATGGGGCACGTTTGTAGAATCACAAATTCAAAACCGTCAAAACGTCTCGCTAAGCTCAAGGATCATTTACCCTCAAAATGGGTAAATTTCGAGCACAAACAAATCCAAAATTAACCCATAAAGTAAACTAGGGATTTGAGCTTAAATCAGAGAATTAACTAAGAAATCAAAGGAAACTTACAAAATAAAAGACGGGAAAACAACTACAATCATGCCTCGGACTCACCCCGAACACCCAATGATCACTCTCCTCTTTTTCTAATGTCTCTAGGGTTTAAAGGGACTTGAGACTTAGTAGGCATTTGGCCATGAAAATTAAATTTTTTGGAGTTGGAGTGGAAGTTGGAGTTGGAGTTATGTTTGGCCACGAAAAAAATTAGAGTTCTTTTTGACTTTTTGTGAGAGAAGTAGGAGTGAAAAAAGTGAAAACAAGTAAAACTTGTTTTCACTTTTCTGGAAAAAAAATTCACTTTAGTGAAATAAATTTTATGGCCAAACACCACAAAACTTCACTTTTTTCACTAAAGTGAAACAAATTTCCGAAAAAAGTGATTTTTTTTTTATGGCCAAACGGGTCCTTAGAAAAATTGAAGAGAAATTGGGTTCTCAGCATTTTTATACTGCCAGGAGTCCCTTCATCGCGATTGCGGGGACCCCATCATGAATGTGACCCTCAGGCCATCTTACCTTTTACGAACACGGTCGGTCCACTGTGATTGCAAAGGAGGAACTCTGATTTGATCTGGTGGAGACCCTTCGCGAACACGGAGATAATATTGCGAATGCAATGACCGATAAACTTGGCCTTTGCAAATGTGACCCAGGTCTTGCTATCGTGATAGCCATTTTCCTTGGCCTTAGCAAATGCGTCCAAGGGATTAGCGAATGCGAAGGTCATTATTTGGCCTGTACCATCTGATTTGTCATAGTGCCAAATCTCTGATTGGACCCTTGGGATTAGTTCAGAATCTCGTGATGCAAATGAACTATGCTATCCTACATAATTAGACATTCCAGACTCAAAAGCGCTATCAAAATTTTCATCTGAGGTTGTTTCGATGAAATATAGGCCCCACACCCAATGGCCATTTTAACCAAAATCCATCCAATAGCTCAAAATGAGTCTGAAAGTCTTGGAAGCTGAACTAAGGGTCCCCCTAGGCTAAAATTGATGTTTTAGATCTAACGGAACCATCAAAATTGGCATACAAGTTTGTTTACCTGAAGTTTAGGCCTGATACTCAATTCTTAATATCAAGAACTTCAAAATATGAAATTGACTCTGAAAACCAAACAAACTGCCTGGTAACCAAACTGTTTGTTCCAGCAAGTCATAAATGACTTGGAGTATCTATGTAAAAGCTCTAAATATTGAAGAAGTACAGAAATATGAAAAATAACCTGGAGGGTTATTATATGAAGCGTGCTTGTTAGATTGGGGGATTAAAAATATATTCACTGTGAACTTAGATAATGCATCTGCTAATAGTGTTGCAATTAAGAATTTGAAGAGGAGAATTGAGGATTGGAAAGGAGGCATCTTAGAAAATAAATTCTTACATGTTAGATTCAATGCTAATGCTCTAAATTTGATCGTGAAAGAAGGGCTCAGTGAACAAAATAAGTCTATTTCTCAAATAAGAAATGTTGTCAAATATGTTTAGTCCTCAGCGAGAAGGTTTGATTCTTTTAAGTCATTTGTTAAGAAGGTTAAGATTGACACTCATGGTTTATTGATGTTAAATGTTGAGACTAGGTAGAATTTTAAATATATGATGTTAGATACAACTGTAAATTTTGAAAAGGCATTTTCAAGAATGCATGAAGATGATCATAAGTACCTCAAGTATTGTTTAGAAATGAATAGGGTGGGTGGGCATCCATCGATAGATGATTGGAAGAATGTTAAAGTTTTTATAGTACCTCAAGTATTGTTTAGAAATGAATAGTGTGGGTGGGCATCCATCGATAGATGATTGGAAGAATGTTAAATTTTTTATTAAGTTCCTTGAGATTTTCTATCAAGTTACGTTGAATTTATCATGAACTTCATATGTTACTTCTAACTCTTTCTTTCGTAAGATCTTTAATCTTAAGAAGTGTATTTGTAAATATGTTCGCAGTGAAGATTCTATTTTGAGTGACATGGTTGGGAAGATGAACGAAAAATTTATGAAATATTAGGGTACTTCTAAAAAGATGAACATGTTACTATTTATCATTGTTGTTTTGGATCCTCGATACAAGTTGAAGTATGTGAAATATTTTTTTAACAATTCTTATAGTAGTTTAAAGGGAGTCCAAGAATCAAAAAAGGTGATGGATACTCTGACCCACTTGTATGATCATTATACAGGTTCTTTTATTGGGACTTATACTGAAAAAATTGATGGTCAAACAAACTTGAATGATGAAACTGATGTCCTGTATAGTTACGAGATAAGGCAATCACAATGGGAGAAACATTTGGCAGATAAAGTAACTATTGAAAATAAATCAGAACTTGAGAAGTTTTGGAAAAGATCAAAGATTTCAATATTTTGACTTGGTGAAAATATTTTGGTTGCTATATATCCACTATTTCTAAGATTGCAAGAGATGTTCTTTCTATTCCTATTTCTATTGTTGCTTCTGAATCAGCTTTTAACACTGGTGGTCGAATTTCTGACTCTTATAAAAGTTCCATATCACCAAAAATAATAGAAACTCTAATTTACACTCAACAATTATTAAGAACAACTTCCAAAAAATGCAAGCTTGAAGATCTCTTAGAAGAAATTCAGAAACTTGAAACAGTTGAAAAAAGTAAAGCTACACCTTTAGCTCTTTATGAATATGTATTTTATGTTTCAAAAAGTTTTAAGGTCTAACATGTTAACTTTTTTTTATTTTTTTCTTCAGAATATGCTACTTGCACGATCTTAATCATCGATTAGCTTGGATGTTGCATTTGAATTTGTTACAAAAGTACTACTAATTTTTAGAATTTGTTGTCACAATTTAATCTTTTTAATTTTTTCCTAGCTTGAGACTTCTTTAGCTTTTAATTGACTGCCTACTTGATCAATGTTGGTGTTAGATTTTAATGGATTGCTTGCTTGATATGATTAATTGACTACCTACTTGATTAATGTTGGTGTTGGTGTTGGTGTTAGTTTTTAACGTTGGTGTCTTAAAGTTCAGTATATTGTTGATTTGTTATTGTTAGTATCATGAATGTGTTCTCTAATGGAAGAAAAAGTCAAGATCGTAATATTTTGTATACTAGTTTAGGGTATGTGTTTTGCACGTGACCTATATTTATTAGTAGACAATTCAAAAAAAAATTTATTAAATATTGATTCTGAATTATAAAATAAAATTAAAGATAAAAATGTAAATCCTTAAAAGGCCTCGATTGTCTTGACTCTGAATTTTTCATGGATAGGTTTACTCTTATCGGTCACATTCTAATATGATTTGGTGTTGTCCCTACTTAGTCACTTTGGCCTTATCTTCTTGCGACGTATCGTTTCTTGATTCCCCAAGTCTTAAGTCCAATTTTACCCCATATAGTTAAATTGAATAGAATTTCTTTTTTGTGGTACGATGTATGAAATTCTACATGCATGCTTTATGGGTTTTTTTCAAACTTATGTCAGCTTTCTCATTATTTCAACTATTTGCCTAATGTTATAGGCAACATTACCTGAAATTTTTATGGCCCAGAACATAGGTCTGATTTATAGTACTTGTGGGGTTACAAATAATACTACTTTAATAGCTAATTCTACTGTGAAATATGTTACTACCCAAATGAGAGTTGACACTGATATATCAAATCACTTCTAATTCAATTATTAGATATCATCGAAATTCCCAATATGTTTTACCTTTATATAACCACTGATATTTATATATACTTTAGCTTTTTTATGTAACTCAAGCGATTAGGCCAAACTCCCTTAGATTTCATTTATAGCACAAATTTTTCTTATGTAGGTAACAAATCTTTTACTTACGTCAATCAATGAAATTGTATATAAAAAATAAAATTATTAAAAAATACAAATTGACGTTAACATAAATATTATATCTATATAAAAGATATGAATAAATACTATACAAATACAACAAATTATATGGAATTTAAATAGAGATTGATATTAAAATAAATGCAAATTCATTTATATGATAAAAATAAATGTTACAACATATCTCTTCATATACGAAATTCTTCATTTAATTTATAAAAATAAATGTTGCAACATATCTCTTATAGACAAAATTCTTGATGTATGTATCTTTTGCCACTTTGATCTATCATGACTAAAACATCTCACATAATATCTTTTTATAAGTGAAATTGCTAGTGTAAGTACTTTTTGTAGCTTGGATTGCTCTATATTAATCAAAACTATTGTTGTTGATATAGATATTGAACATGGTACTACAATTATTGTTTGAAAAATCACTGAAGGAAAGTAAAAAATGTGTGATAAACTAACAAAAATTATAATTTAATAGTTGTAATGACTCTCCAAGTCATTTTCTTGATTTTTGCACATTTTTGGTATTTCGAGCCTTCTCGCAGTAGCTACAAGTCATTTATAACTCGCTGGAACTGTCGGTTCGGATATCGGGCAGTTCACTTAGGTTTTAGGCTCATTTTCCTGTTTTGGACCTTTCACTGTTAAGGAATTGGTCTCAGACCAAAACTCCTAGTAAATGGCCTCAGATGAGAATTTCGACAGCGCCATCAGCTCCAGAACGTTGATTTTAGGGTAGAGGGACCCTTTGTCCGGGTCCCGAGGCTTTCAAACTCGTTTTGGACTATTGGGTAGATTTGATGAAAAATGAAACTATAGGTTTGGGACCCACATTTAATCGAAACTACCTCCGTTGGAAATTTTGATAGTTCTGTTGAGTCTAAAATGTCGAATTTGATATGATAGCATAGTTTGTTTGAGCGCATGGGGTTTCGAATGAATCCCGAGCACTTGGTCGAAGTTCGTAAGGACTTGAGTGTTTGTTGTTTTTCCAGCTTTTTGTGCAGGCCAATTTGGCCTTCGCGTTCGCGTGGCATTGGCCACATTTGGGTGGTATTTCCCCGATTAGATCCTTGTAGTTTCTTTATGCCCTTGATTACCATAGTTTCCCAAGTTATGAGGTTTAATTATGTTAATTATATATTGTTGGGCCCGAGGCCGTGATTACGCTACCAGTTGGATACCAGGTTAGTTTCCTGTCCTTTGATAGGACGTAATTCTAGTTTATAGACACTGAGATATTTATGGTTGTATTATTTGGATACTGGTGATGGAATGCATACTTTTAGGTGCATTTACATCTATTTAGTGGTACGATACTGGTTAAAACCTTGATTTTTCCACTATTTTCTAAAAAGGGATTTATTCCCATGTTTTCACTTTTAAAATTGATTCTTTTATAATGAAAATCGTACTACTCCCATTATTGGAATATGATATTTAAAATAAACTTATTACTTTGGAAATTAGATCGAGATTGATTTATCCGTTTTTTTACTACTACTATTTACTTCGATCGAGAGAGATTCCGACCCTTTCTACACTATTATGTCGATTTAGTTTCGAAGTCAATCTCGGGCAATGGATTTACAACTTACACTCTTTTAGTTACGGTTCGAGTTTGTGTACTGATTATATTTACATATCTCTCCGGTACTGGACAGAATAGATTGATTTTGATGGTTACTAAAAATCCTGATTCGGGACCAGGCAGTGTACGCGAATATTTCGAGTCCCCTATGGGCCCCTTAGTTCGTGAGGCACAATGTCGGAGAAGGATGGTCGTCGTAGGTCCTGCCTTTGCGAGCTACAGAGGTGGAGAAAGTGTATACACTTGGTACATTATGGCATTTGATTGGTTGATGGTACTAGATTACACTTGCATTCATTCATTCATATGCATTACCTATCACCACTATAATTGTTTGGCGCCTGTATCTATTGGTCTTATGGGGAGCTATATAGGTACAGGTTATGGTTGTTGTCTGCTGAGTGTTTGGCTGAACCTTCCCAGCTTATGGGGGCCCAATTAGGTTATTGTTTATCCAGGCTAGCCGGTTACTTTATTATTGGTTATTATGGTTAGTTCGTGGTAGGATGGTTTTGTACTAGTACCCGAGGTTGTCGGTACGTTTCTTATTTTCCTTTTCTTTATCATGGTAAAATACATTATTATTAGTTTACCTCATGATTAGTCACCCTTTGGTTAGAGGCTTTAACTATACTATTATTAGCTATCTTACTTGGCCATAATCCTCGAGATGTTAGGTTAGTTCACTCGGGTTATTACCCTTGAGTTTAGTTCTATCTATGTATATAATTATATAAATGGTAATACCGTATATCCTTTTCTTCCTTATCTATTCATACTGTATACGTATCTTTTAGCCTTGTATTACTACTATACATTCTTCTTTCACCCCTCATTTATATATTGGCTAGTGATATACGGTATTGTATTTTAGTTCCCGAATACTGTTAGAATAGGAAAGTTATCCTTATTGCTCCATTAGTATTATTATGTTTAGTTCCTTGGATAGTTGAATGTAGTTTATATTCCTGCTTTACGTGTCATTTATGCTTGCAATATCTTTAAAGCTCAATCGGCCGATGCCTACTGAGTACCACGTGTTTGGTACTCATACTACGCTTCTACAGCCTACACATCATAGTATGAGTTATCATCGTTGATGTATGTAACGTACGGAGCAGTCATGGATTAGAGATTTGGGGTGAGCTCCTGACGTTTGGAGTTGTTCCTACTCTCTCTCTTATTCTTAGACTAATCTCTATTTTGTATTCAGAGACATCTTTGTATGTATATTTATTCTGTACTTCATTTGTGTTCATGTTGTATTAGAAGATCTTGTACTAATTTCATCGGGTCTTGGGGTTGCTTTATATATAGTAGTCTTTTTATCATATTCATTTCGCTACTTTTTCTTATTTCTCTTGATAGTCTGTTACTAGCTATTTTGGATTATGGGTTGGCTTACCTACTGGTGGGTTATAGTAGGTGTCATCATGACCTGAGAAATTGGGTCGAGACAAATTTGTATTAGAGCATAGGTTTATCAGTGTTGTTGGTACAAGAGCTTAGTGTCTAGTAGATTCATGTGGATCGATACAGAGACGTCTATATCCTATCTTTAGGAGGCTATAGGACATTCTTAGGAAATTGTATTCTTGACTCCTTTTCATGTGTTCGTACTTCTATGATCCTCTAGTACTTCTTTTGACTCCATTATTTCCCAGATGGATAGCATGATAATGTCGATAGATGCAGACGGTACTTCTGCGCATGTTACCAGAGCTTCAGTTCAGCGTCGGGCTAGGGAGTTAGAGATTGATATCGAGGATTTTCATCATCAGCCAGAGGGTCTGGGGCCATCCCAGGCTCCAGTAGAGTTTGTGATCGCCTCACTTCTTCTGGATCCAGTGCTAGGGATCCCGAGTATTTTAGTGGATACCTCTTAGCCAAAGTTGATGCCCGATGCATCGAGTGGTTCTCAGACCAGAGTTGGATTTATTGTTATTCAACAGGGCTCCTTGTTTATTTCAGAGTATGATAGTGGGTTTCTCAAGTGGGCCAGACATACTACCTTACTATATCTTTCAGAGCATGAGGTGACACATGGATTTATTAGAGGGTTAGCTTTGCCACTCCACTTGGCATCGGAGCATTTGATAGTGGTTGGGTCTTCTTTCCCTCAGGTTGTTAATCATGTGAGGGCCACAGAGAGAGCATGGATTGAGACTTATGGAGGTGGCAGTAAAAGGCTATGTCATCAGTATAGTGTTATTGGTATTCCATCTAGGAGTGAGGATCCTCCCGACAGTGATTAGCATCACTTGCAGCATGTCAGCTCTATACAAGTAGCATCTCAGACTATTGGTGGCTTTCAAATCAGTTATGGTGGTCACAGTAGGTAGAGTTCTCGTCAGATATTACAGGGTATTCGATATAGATCTTCAGGTCGTGGCATCCATTCTGGATCTGTAGGTGCAGTGCATCAGTGAGTCCTAAGGGTATGTTTTGACCATGGAGAGGTCGGTCATTGGTCTAGGGAGTGCCCCATGCCTGATTTGGTTGTTCAGATAGGGGTCATTACATGTTCCTCTCCAACCTAGAGCCCCTAAGGTATGTTGCGATTGTGGGGAGGATGATTATGTTGGTAAAGAGTATCCCAGGCGTCAGTTGGTTACACAATTGGGATCAGCTCATATTTCTCCCCAGTTAGGGCTTCAGGGGTTTGTTATGACTGTAGAGAGATCGGTCATTGGTCCAGAGAGTGTCACAGGTGAGGGATTATTATTCAGTCAGTATAGACAGATCATTTTCACATGGTTGTGACACCTTCAGTTAAAGGTTGTGCACTTAGTGTTTGAATTCGTCATTCAGACGCTCAGTCCAGGTTTGGATGCATTCAGATTCATGCTCCTTCGGGCAGTCAGGGACCATGACTTTGGACTTCATCGTTATAGGTGCGCCTTTGATTTCCTACCTTTAATTTCTATTTGAGTTATGTTTGGGGTTTTCATACCCATCGATGATTATATGCCTTGGTATTTTTATATTGGTTGTTGTATGCCTTCGTGTAGACTTCATACATATGTGACTACCCCCTTAGATGATTTCTTTTAGTAGTGGATTGAGTGGATCAGTATTGTAATTTCCTAGGGGTGTAGTAATTAGGTTAAAGTTCCATTTCCTTTTGCATATTGACCTTGTTATGGTTATAGAGTAGTACTGATTGTGGTTTCTCATTATGGTGCCTCCTATGCTTTATGCTAGTGTAGTTATTATTGCTATTATTACCTTGGAGGTAATTGATTCTTACTTGATAGATGGATAGACTAGCGTTATCTAATTAGCATTTTCCCTTCCTTGCGATTCTTATTCATTAGCTTAGACAGCTAACTCGGTTGGTTGGTTCTCGCTTTTCTAGTGAGGTGAGGTTGGTTGTTTTCCCTTCTCTGTTAGCAAAGTTAGATCAGTTTTTGAGAGGGTGTGAAGGTATGTTGGCTTTCAATGGTTTTGTTGTGGTTCTAGAGTTGGCAATTCGGTTGCATTACTCATTTATTATGGAAAAGTCTAAGGCTTACTTTTTTGGTTTGGTTGTAACTCTAGCTTTGGTGATCCTTTTCTATAGCCCGCTCCTACTATTTGAATTTTTGGGTTTGCCCTTTTAATTGGTCTGGTTCGTCTCTCAATAGTGGTCTTGATTTTTTGTATTGGTGTGGATTTGGGTATTCCATTCTTCTTGTGATGTGGTTCATGGTTCAGCCGAGTTAAAATTGGTATAAATGAGTAATTTCAAAAATTTCTCATCTTGGTACTTGTTCGTCCTATGAATTCGTAGGATGCTTCTACTCGATAGTATATGTTATGCAGTAGTTATAGGTAACTAAAGTGGGTGTCGTTTGAGAGTGAGTATTCATTGCCATAGATTGAGTATTGGTTTGACAAGATTCAGGCTTAGTTGGTATTTTTTGAGTTGCTTGAGTTTTGGACACCATTAGTACTCTTTGCAACTTGGTGAGTTCTTGGTCATGCCTTGATGTGTTATGCTCTCAGCGAATATGGGTTTGATTGCTCGAGTCTTCGGTATATGGTTTGCCTTAGCTGTGGTTATGTTCTTAGACAATATTTCAGTTTCATCCCTCGCGGGAACCATTAGATTTATGTTTAATCATTGATTATGAGATAAGTTTAGGGGTATATGCTTGACTTTTGATAGTGAGAACGAATTGAGTAATTGCTCATAGTGAATACTTGTGGGTTTCAGTTTTGAATTTTGACTCTATTGAATGACGGCCTGAAGGTTATGATATATTTTGGCTTATGGATGCTTACTCGTCAACAGGATCAATTCGGATAGTTAAGATCAAGTATTTAAGCTTTGTTGTTAAGATCATAGCTATGGATTACGTAACTTGGTTGCAGCCCCATTTTTAGATTTATTTCAGTTAAGCCTTCATTTATTGGCTGACTAAGTCTACTCTTTACCCACCAGTTTGTATATCTTTAGTTCAGATGGATTATGCTTGATAGATGCTCGAAAGATGGTCCATTGACTCACGGTATTGGTTTCTACAACTCTTGACCTTGATTCTCAAATTTCATCTGAATTTTGGATTGTCTGCTTAGCAGAAGAAGTGTGCTCAAGTTGGACTTAGCATGGTTTCATCCACAGTTGGTGGGATATTTTGAAGTGGATCATTCGATTTGGACAGGTTGTGCTTCAGACTCCTGACTATCAGTTCGAGGGTCATTTTGACCAGTTGTGGCTTTGACTAGAGATCACAGGCTTTGATAGTCCATTGGTGTCTCCAGGTAGCGCCTTATGGGCTTATTCTTATGCTTGCTATTATGGGTTTTCAGTGGATCAGCTTCAGCCTTTCGAGGACAGTGTGATGGGATTGTGCGGATAGGACTCAGATGATATTTTGTGTGGTTAAGGGTAAGTAGCAGGTTTAGAAAGGCAAAAGAAGGTTAGATTTGGGAATTGGAGTTGGTTGCATGATTCATGCCTTGGATTGCCTTTATCTTGGTTGAGTTTTTGCTTGGTTGTGCTTGTATCAGTGTGTTATCAGCGTGTTGTGGTTTGGATTTGCATGTATCAGTTGTTCTCAGTTCAGTATTCCTATAACAAAATCCCTTGGAAGCATCGTTTCTGCTCAGAGGTTATCTGGGAGACATGCTCAGGGCATGTGGGCTCAGTACCTCGTCTCTTCGAACTTGCGGGCTCTCTTTATCTATTGATTTTTGTGGATGAAAGTCCTTTTAGTAAGGGATATGGTAATGACCCTCTAGCTTATTTTCTTAATTTCCATGTGTTTTTGGTGTTTCGAGTCTTCCCGCGACAGCTACAAGTTATTTATGACTCGTTGGAACTGTCGGTTCGGTTATCGGGCAGTTCATTTAGTTTTTAGGCTCATCCCCCTGTTTTGGAGCTTTCATTGTTAGGGAATTGGTCTCGGACCAAAACTCCTAGTAAATGGCCTCAAATGAGAATTCCGACAGCACCATCAGCTCCGAAACATTGGTTTTAAGTTAGGCGGACCCTTGGTCTAGGTTCCGAGGCTTTCGAACTCATTTTAGGCTATTGGGTAGATTTGATAAAAAATAAAACTATAGGTGTGGGACCCCATATTTAATCAAAATGACCTCCGTTGGAAATTTTGATGGTCCCATTGAGTTTGAAATGTCAAATTTGGTATAGTAGCATATTTCATTTGTGCACATAGGGTTCTAAATGAATCCCGAGCTAACGATCAAAGTCCGTGAGGACTTAAGTGTTTACTGGTTTTTCCAGTTTCTGGTGCAGGCCAATTTAGCCTTCGCGTTCGCGTGGCATTGGTCGCATTCGTGATAGGCAAGATTTTTGGACATCGCGTTTGTGAGCCAGCTGTCGCGTTTGCGAAAGGTAAGTCGGTTTGGTCGGCTCATCTTTACTCTTCGCGTTAGCGGTCGTCCGACCGCGTTTACAAAGGATCTTCCAGGTCCGGTCCCGCATTCACGATGGGGTCCTACGTTCGTAAAGGACCTCTGGCAGCCCCTTTATATTTCTCTCTTTCTCGATTCCAAGACCATTTTTAGGGAATTTCCGCCATTAAAGCTCCTAGTGCTTTAGAAACTCTAGGGAAATCACAAATTGGAGATGGGAATGTGTAGAGGGTGATGAGGTGACCATTTTCTATTATTTTTCTTGTAAGTTCTAGGTCTAATTCCTCCGTTTAATACTTAGTTTCATTATCTTTTGGGGCTAATTTGAGCCCCGATTTGTGTCCCATTTGTGCTCAACTTTTGAGCACATATTTTTTGTCCTTCGAGGGACCTCTGACGGATTCAATTTTTGGATTCTGTTACTGGGCCCCATAGGCCCATTTTTTAGCCGATTTTTGGTCCAGAGTTTTATGCAGCAATATGGGTATCGTTTTACTCCTATTAACGTGTAGATCATTATTTTAATAGTACGGTGGGTTCGTGGAGCAAGGACGAGCTATTTGTGGATGATTCAAGAATTACGGTTCGGCAACGAGATAGGCTTCGGTCTACTTTTCTCTATGAGATGATTTTATGTATAGATTGCATGCTAGGTAGGGATTATAGGATATGGTTATGTCTAGTATATCATGGCTTAGCCTATTTAGGGTATTTGGGATAGAAATGTGATCTGAACCTTAGCATAGGATACTTTTTATGGCCATAGAATCCTACCATCCTTGATTATAGACTTGTTTAGTCATAGATTGGCATTATGAATCCTTTAGTATAAGGTTTACCATTTGACTTAGTGATTTGGGTGGTATTTCTCTTATTAGATCCTTGTAGTGGCTTTATGCCCTTGATTACCGTAGTTTCCTGAGTTATAAGGCTTAATTATGTTAATTATATACTATTAGGCCCGAGGCCATGATTACGATACCAGTTGGATACCAGGTTAATTTTCTGTCCTTTGACAGGACATGATTCTAGTTTATAGACACTGAGATATTTATGGTTGTATTGTTTGGATACTGGTGATGGCATGCATACTTTTAGGCGCATTTACATCTATTTAGTGGTACTATTCTGGTTAAAACCTTATTTTCCACTGTTTTCTAAAAAGGGATTTATTCCCATGTTTTCACTTTTAAAATTGATTCTTTTATAACGGAAGTCGTACTACTCCCATTATTGGATTATGATATTTAAAATAAACCTATTACTTTGGAAATTAGACCGAGATTGATTCTGGTCTGTTATTTATCCACTATTTTACCACTACTATTTACTTCGATCGAGAGAGATTTCGACCCTTTCTATGCTATTATGTCGATTTAGTTCCGAAGTCAATCTCGGGCAATGGATTTACAACTTATACTCTTTTAGTAACGGTTTGAGTCCGTGCACTGATTATATTTACATATCTCTCTGGTACTAGACGGAGTAGATTGATTTTGATGATCACTGAAAGTTCTGGTTTGGGACCAGGCAGTGCATACGGATATACCGAGTCCCTTAGGGGCCCCTTCATCTGTGAGCCACAATGTCGGAGAAGGATAGTCGTCGTAGATCCTACCTTTTCGAGCTACTGAGCTGGAGGAGGTCTATACACTTGGTACGTTATTGCACTTGATTGGTTGATGGTATTAGATTACACTTGCATTCATTCATTCATATGCATTTCCTATCACAAGTATAATTATTTGGCGCCTTTATCTGCTGGTCTTGTGGGGGGCTGTATAGGTACAGGTTATGGTTGTTGTCTGCTGAGTGTTTGACTGAACCTTCCCGGCTTATGGGGGCCCAATTAGGTTATTGTTTGTTCCGGCTAGCGGGTTACTTTATTATTGGTTATCATGGTTAGTTTGTGGCAGGATGGTTATGTACTAATACCCGAGGTTGTCGGTACGTTTCTTATTTTCCTTTTCTTTATCATGGTAAAATACATTATTGTTAGGTTACCTCATGATTAGTCACACTTTGGTTAGAGGCTTTGACTATACTAGTATTAGTTACCTTACTTGACCATAATCCTCGAGATGTTAGGTTGGTTTTCTCGGGTTATTATAAATGGTATTACCGTATATCTTTTTCTTCCTTATCTATTTATACTGTATACGTATTACTACTATACATTCTTCTTTCACCCCTCATTTGTATATTGGCTAGTGACATACGGTATTGAATTTTAGTTCTCGAATACTGTTAGAATAGGATAGTTATCCTTATTGCTTCATTAGTATTATTATATTTAGTTCCTTGGATAGTTGCATATAGTTTATATTCCTACTTTACATGTCATATATGCTTGCATTATCTTTAGAGCTCAGTCGGCTAATGCCTACTGAGTACCACGTGTTTGGTACTCATACTACACTTCTGCAGCCTGCAGATCATATTATGAGTTATCACCGTTGATGTGTGCATCGTGTAGAGCGGTCATGGATCAAAGATTTGGGGTGAGCTCCTGACGTTCGGAGTTGTTCCTACTCTCTCTTATTCTTAGACTGATCTCTATTTTGTATTCAGAGACATCTTTGTATGTATATTTATTCTGTATTTCACTTGTACTCCTGTTGTATTAGAAGATCTTGTACTAACTTCACCAGGTCTTGGGGTTGCTTTATATATAGTAGTCTCTTCATTATATTCATTCCGTTGCTTTCTTTCATTTCTCTTGATAGTCCGTTACTAGCTATTCCGGATTATGGGTTGGCTTACCTACTGGTGGATTATAGTAGATGCCATCATGACCTGAGAAATTAGGTCGTGACAATAGTTATGCCTTTAATTTCAAGATGATTTTCAATATAATTTTATATGTGGAGTCTGTAGAGGATAGAATACATACCTTATCACTATCTTTGTAGGGTAGAGAGACTGTTTTTTAATAGACCCTTGGCTAACTGACAAAAGTAACAATTCAATAGTTATGCCTTCAATCTCAAGATAATTTCCAATATAATCTCATATGTGGAGTCTGTGGAGGATAGAATACAAACCTTATCACTACCTTTGTAGGGTAGAGAGACTGTTTTCGATAAACCCTTGGCTAAATTACAAAAATTATGACTCAATAATTATGCGTTTAATCTCAAGATAATTTTTAATATACTCTCATAGGTGGAGTTTGTGGAGGATAGAATACATACCTTATCACTACCTTTGTAGAGTAGAGAGATTGATTTCGATAGACCCCCGACTCAAAGCTTGGTAACACTGCGATCTTTGAACATCTGATGTCACCGAAGAAAAATAAAATATGTGCCAAACTTACAAAGATTATGATTCAATATGTATGCCTTTAATCTCAAGATAATTTTCAATATAATCTCATATGTGTAGTCTGTGGAGGCTAAAATATGTACCTTATCACTACCGTTGTAAGGTAGAGAGACCCTTTTTGGTAGACCCTCGACGAACTTACAAAATTATGATTCAATAATTATACCTTCAATCTCAAGATAATTTGCAATATAATATCATATGTGGAGTCTGTGGAGGATAGAATACATACCTTATCACTACTTTGGTAGGGTAGAGAGACTTCTTTCGATAGAATAGAATACATACCTTATCACTACCTTTGTAGGGTAAAGAGATTGTTTTCAATAGACCCTCGGCTCAAAGTTTGGTAACACTACAATCTTTCAATATCTTATGTCACTGAAGAAAAACATAAATATATGACAAACTTACAAAAATTATGATTCAATAGTTATGCCTTCAATCTCAATATAATTTTTAATAAAATCTCATGTGTAATCTGTGGAGAATAAAATACATACCTTATCACCACCTTTGTAGGGTAGAGAGACTGTTTTCGGTAAACCCGCGACGAACATACAAAATTATGATTCAATAGTTATGCCTTCAATCTCAAGATAATTTGCAATATAATCTCATATGTGGAGTCTGCGGAGGATAGAATACATACCTCATCACTACCTCTGTGGAGGATAGAATACATACCTTTGTAGGTAGAGAGATTTTTTTCGATAGATCCTCGGCTCAAAGCTTGGTAACGCTGTAATTCTTCAACATCTGATTTACTTTGAACACTTAAAATCAAAATCAAAAATCAATTTTGCTTGATTTACGGTTTTTGAATAACAAATTACCAATATGACCTACATATGCACATAACATACATATTTGATATATAATCATATCATACCACAAAACGCAACCGAATCAATCACACAAAAGTTAGTCAATGAAATAGCAGCTCAAAAGATTGGAAAAGAAAAAACTACAAAGCAAAGACTTTCTAGTTTGAAAGCAATATAATGCAAGAGACACACGAAAATTGCAATATACAAGAACATCCATGAGATGAACAAATAAAACAACAAAGGTACAGAATGACGACAAATTAATCTACCGACTACCAAGGAACTTCATCATCCCTTTGGGTTGAATTATTATTAGTTGATAAAATATGGCAAACATGTCTATTACGGAGAAATCACATTATATCTAGCTAAATAAAGTGTCATGACTCAAATCCGTCGTGAGTGGCACCCACACTACTCACCCAGTTGGAGAACCATCTAACCCAAAATACCATCTCATAATCAACACTTAAAATAAATAATTAGAACTAACCCATCAATAAATATCCAAGTCTAAAAAAAAATCGAAAGTACAACTAATTGCAGAACAATGTACTAAACAAAATAAATCCCTCCTTAGGACCCGAAAGTCATCCGTACCATAACATCTAAGATTGTTAAGAAGGGAATGCAACCCCAAAACTGAAAGCAGGTGCATAATGTCCTAAACAAAGGACTATGTAAATGAGGAAAGATCTCATGGTAGCCCGAATATGCCGCTCACCCTGAAATTCAAAATCAATTGTTGGGATCACAAGTCAGGTCTTGTAGGAGCCGCTGAAATATATGTTGCACTCATAAAAGTAAGAGCAGATCTAGTATCAGCACACAAAAAAACAACAGTGTAGTAGTAGGGTCATTTGGCCAACCCAAGATGAGAATATGAGCACTTAACTAAAATATAGTTCAACATGTTAATCCATGCTCAAAACTGACATACACTTAGCACATAAAAACCAAATAACAGTTTAGGATTAAAAACCAACCAGTCAACAAAATATCACCAAGTCATGTTCAGTCAAGACATGTCAGACAAGTAAACAATTATCAAGCATATAAATATATTCCCCAGTTCACTCATGGAACCGTCAAACTCACCTGATCCTCGTACATACACGTTATGGGTAATACATCCACCCTATAGCCATGACCTATAGAGGAAGTTTCTGTCCATGTACTAAAAACCCAAACCCAAATGTCTGCCAACCTTGATTCACCAATAACCCGTAAGAACGTTCCAAATACCAAAATATTCCACATTTAGTAAATAGGTAGGTCAAATCAAACAATAATGTAAAATCCTTTGTATTGACCACACCAAACAACATGCACTAACAAGCCGCACTACAAAGTAGTTAACATGCCCATATAACACAAATTGGATACAATGCCATCACCTACCTCGAACCAAGCTTGCATAACTCCTCTAAGCCAGAACCTTGCCCTTTTGTGCAATTTCCGCATGCTCTTATTCTAGAACACGCATATAAACACGTAATTAATGAAATGACCCACCATGTTGGGAATTATAACTCACACCCAACCCCTAAGGTCAAGTTCATGATCATTCCCTTCCTATTCTAAGGTTTTTCTACCGTAATTTACCTAAAACTACCAATTTCACGGATAAATTAGTGAATTAATAGAATAAAAGGGTAAAATAATTGTTAATACTTAAAACCCATTAACTAAATACTTAAATTTTCCCCTTGCACCATAAAACAACCAAAAACAGCCCTAAAACCCTCCCCAAACTCCATAAATAAGCAATTCTAAGGCATAATTATCAATTACAAGTTAATGAAGATGAATTCCTTACCTTAACAATGCCGAGTGATGAAAATCTGGTGGAAATTGCCCTAAATTGCCCCTTTTTTGCCCCAAAACGAGTTTTAGAAAAAGAAATTACTTTGGGTAATAATTAAATAAATTTTACGAGTTTTTCCACTATAGTGGTGTTGAGGCAACTGCCGCTATAGCGGGCGTTGACTAGGTTTGACCGTCGCTATAGCGGCGTGCCTGCAGCTATAGTGGCATAGATAGGACAAAATATCTAGTTTCAAGCAAAAATCTCCATTTTTGCAACACACCTTAAATTCGGGACATTCTAAATAATGTCGTTTGCGCTAAAATCAATTTCGAGAGTTTTACTTACCCAAATTCGATTTTGTAAATCCTACGGGTTCCTTATCGTCTTAACTAACTATAAATCAAATCAAACACCACCAAACTTGACTGAATCATTCCCAGATTTTCTTAGACCACACCTCACTCCGATTTTGTCAGAAACTAGCCTAGCCTGAAATTTTTAACTTCAAAACCGGGAAGAATTTTAACAAGGAACTTTCAACGAAAAGTTTATACATAACGACAGAAATGGTTGTTACAACAGATACCAATTTACCTATTATTCATCCTCAAACGATCAAACACTAAGAATAGGCTGAAGTAAGAAAAAGAAAGAGTACCCGTATCCCCAAACAATTAAGGGTACTTGCCCCGCATGTCCTTCTCGATTTCCCAAGTGGCTTTCCCAACCAGGCGACACTTTCATTCAACCTTAACTATTTCCTTCATCCTTAACTTTCAAACATCCCAATCTAGAATCGCTACTGGCTCCTCATCATAAGCCAAATCCTTATCTAAAAGAACTGAGTCCCACTTACTGATATAGTCTTCATCTCCATGTTTTAGCATAGAGACATGAAATACCGGATGGACTCCCGACAATCCCAGTGGTAGAACTAACCTGTATGCAACTGGACCCACACCTTCAAGAACCTCGAAGAGACCAATATATCAAGGGTTTAGCTTGCCCTTCTTGCCGAACCTCATGACTCCATTCTCATAGGAGACACCTTAAGCAAAACTTGTTCACCAACCTTAAAGTCCATGTCTCTTACCTTACGGTCCGCATATTCTTTCTGCCTACTTTGAGCAGCTAGCAACTTGGGTTGAATGAACCTTACTTACTTTGAACGGCCAACAACTTGGTTTGAATGAACCTTACTTTCTCTTGAGCCTCCTTTACCAAGTTAGTGCCCAAAGGTTTAACATCTCCAGCCTCAAACCACCCAATAGGTGGCCTACATTTCCTTCCATAGAGTGCCTTGAATGGTGCCATATTAATACTGGAGTGATAGTTATTGTTGTATGAAAACTCAAAGAACAGAAGAAACTGGTCCCAATGACTACCAAAATCAATCACGCAGACCCTTAACATGTCCTCTAGCACCTGAATCGTCCTCTTTGACTGCCTATCTGTTTGAGGATGAAAAGTCAGGCTAAATGTGAGCTTGGTGACCAACTCCTTATGCAACCTGTCCCAAAATTTGGAAGTGTATTTTGCATCTCTATCAGAAATAATGGTAAGTGGCACCCCATGAAGTCTCACAATATCCTTGACATATATTTTAGCTAATTTTTGAGAGCTGTAGTCTACTCGAACCAATAAGAAGTGAGCTAATTTCGTCAACCGCGCCACTATCACCCAAATGGAGTCATATTTTCCCAAAGTCTTAGGAAGACCCACCACAAAATCCATAGCAATATGCTCCTATTTCATATAGGTATAGGTATCCTCTGAAGCAACCCCATAGGCCTTTGATGTTCATACTTCACCTGCTGACAATTGTGACACCTGGACACATAATCCACTATGTCCATCTTCATCCCGGGCCAGTCTTAAGTCATGGGACATCTTGGTCATACCCAAATGAATAGAATAATGTGAACCATCAGTCTCTGAAAGTACATCACGAATCAAATCACCAACCCAAGAAACACATAGCATTTTCTTAAACTACAACACCCCACTAGCATCAAGAGTGGCATTCGCTACCTCCCCATACACCATTTTATTCTGGAGTGCATTCAACTTCTTGTCCTCAAATTATTTGGCTTTAATATGATCCTAAAATGTTGACTTCACCTCAACACTAGCCAACACTCCACCCCTGTCTAAGACCCAAAACTGCATGCTCTGAGATGCTAGAGTTTGAAATTTTCTAGCTAAAGGTCATCTGGACACCCTCAAGAATGACAAGCTACCCATACTTACAATTTTTTGACTCAATGCATCTGCCACCATATTGGCCTTACTCGGATGATACTGAATAGTCACATTATAATCCTTCAACAATTCCATAGTTCTCCGCTTTCTTAGATTCAAATCCCTTTGAGTAAACACATGATGTAGGCCACGGTGGTCTGTGAAGACCTCACACTTGACATCATAAATATAGTGTCTCCAAATCTTTAATGCAAACACCATCACTGCCAACTCTAAGTCATGGGTTGGGTAGTTCCTTTCATGAGGATTCAACTGCCTCGAAGCATAAGTAATGACATTCTTATCCTACATCAACATAGCACCCAAGCCCAAAAGTGAAGCATCACAAAACACTATAAAGTCCTTACCTTCCACCGACAACGAAAGGATATGCGTTATAGTCAAGAGTGTCTTGAGCTTTTGGAAGCTCTCTTCATATTGATCTGACCAGACAAATGGCACTTACTTCTGAGTCAACCTTATCAAGTGTGTTGCAATGGACGTAAAGTTCTTGACGAACCTATGGTAATAACTAGCAAGAACCACAAAGCTCCTAACTTCGGTCACTGAATTAGGCTGAATCCAATTCATCACTACGTCGATCTTCTGGGGATCCACCATCAAGTATATCACAAGCCACATTCAGACCCACTGCAAACTGAACAGATACATAAGAATAAATAGACCTCGAATCAAATAAAATAGAAGCCATCAGGTCACAAATAGAAATAGTACCTGTGATTACCGCATCAGAAGGCTCGGCATCAGTCTTTCTCAAAAAGGTATAACAGTGAGTCAGGTCATCAATCTGAGCTAACTCTTTTCCCGACTGAGCTTCTCCCCCTACGCCGCCATTTCCACGACCACCCCGACCACCTACCTGATTTCCCCGTTGATATGTCATGATCACATGACACTTTCGATGCCTAAAACAAGGAAAATATGTAATAACTTGGGTATGTATTATAGGTATGATGTATTTTCTGTCCTATTTTACAGGAAAATAGGTTATGGAGGAAAAATGGAGATAAAAGGAAGAATATTGCACCAAAACAGAGTATCAGAAGATGAAAAAGTCAAGACAAAATCACAGAGGAGACCCACGACAGGGACCTACGTGGCGTAGGTCAACCCACGTCACGTGGACCTGTACCATGGATCAACTTCAAAGGGTGAAAGTGAAACTTGATTCCCACAACAGGCAGTCACGTGGCGTGACTACACTTACGTGGCATGACTTGGTGCCATAAGTCAACTTCTGAAGATGTCAATTATGCCTGATTTCCACGGAACTCACCTACGTGGCATGACTTGGTTTCATGACACCAAGTCACGATACCATGGAAAATTGTTGACTATTAGCCTCCTACTTTGTTTAGGATAGGATTCATCTTATATCTATAAATACCCCTGTATTGTCCTATGTTTAGGTGGACTTCATTACATTATTTTGAGTTATATTTTCGTTATTTTTGAGTTCAGAAACACATTATTGATTTTGTAATCTTGGAACACCGATTCTAGGGTTTTATTCATAGTTGAGATTTCAGATTTTCTTCATTATTATGAGTTTACAATTATGTCTTCACCCTCGAATTCTTATTGTGCTCTTGAGAACATGAGTAGCTAAACTCATCAACTAGGGTTGTGTGAACCATGAGGAATTAACTAAATGGGTTAAGTGCAAAGCAATTCTAAACCACTATGAATGCATGTATTGTTATTTCCTTCGTTGTGATTAATCTTCTAATGGTTGCAAACATTAGAAACTCGCCTGTATTCTAGACTTTCTCGAGAGAGAAGTAGAGATTGGGAAAAGGAAATAACAACAGAGATTTGAAGCTATCAACCTTCATCTAATAACTTGAACCTTAGCAGGAATAGTTATCTAAGATCCAAGACAAGGGTTAGTAGTGTGACACTCAGAGACTGAGAGGAGAAGAGTGAAATTCGTCTAACCAAGGTCGAGAGACGTTTAGATGAACATATCTTGTTAGATTTTGCATGCAACTTAGCGGGACAGTTTTGTCAGCACAAGTAACCGGTGGAATTAAGGAATCATTGGGGATCATAGTCCTAGTGTATTTCTCATTGTCTACAAACCCTCTATAATCAGAAATTGTTACCGTTATTACTTACTTACAAAAAAAAAACCAGTTTTACTTACTTACCAGTTACTCAGACTAGCATTCTACATAACTTTGACCTACTCCTTGTGGGATCGAACCCAACCTAGTTGGGTCCTATATTTGATACAGCGATCGTGTTATACTTCATTGCGAGGTGTAATTTGGGTGACACCAAATTTTGGCACCGTTGCCGGGGAATACGGTTACGGAGTTGATTAATACTGGTTGGAGTTGATTGGTTTTGTTTTTCTATACTTTTAAGGGGACACGCCGGTGTATGCCCAATACTAGAAGTCAAGACAATCCCCTAATTTTGCTTGATCTTCAAATAGAAAGGACTCTGAGAGCAAATCGAAGAATGGTGAATACCAATGAAGTTTAGGATCCTGCTGTCTTAGGAGACATTCATAATCAACCAATTCGGCCAGTTGGTCATGAAACAGCAGACCAAACTATGGCTCGGTTAACACGAGAAGAGCAAGCTAGACAAGCTACTTTTAGGCAAGCAGAGAGAGATAATCGAGCTATACAAGAGGCAGCCCAGCCACTGGCTGAGGCTGAAGAGAGACAAAGAAGATTGAGAGCTCACCAACTACTTCAAAGATCGCATATGCCAGTTTATGATGTTCCTGAGGATGAAGATGTGGCCTATTTCGAGCCAATAGAGACTGGTGCCATTATTCCACCAGAGTTACCTTAGGGCACTAAGTTTGACATTACCAGTGCCATGATTCACCTGCTAAACTTGAAGGGTGTGTTCGCCGATCTTCCTACTGATGATCCAAACATGCACGTGATGAATTTTGTGGGGGTCTGCACTTCATATAATTTGTCTGGAGTTGACCAAGAGGCTATTCGATTGAGATTGTTTCCATTCTCTCTAACAGGAGAGCCGATTTTGTGGTTGGCAGAATTACCACGAGGTTTCATCACTACTTGGCAAGAGTTAAGAAATTAATTTCTAGAAAGATTTTTTCCACCTTCCAAGATGCTACAGTTAAAGGATGAAATTTACAACTTCAGACAACTACACTCTGAAGTACTTTATGAGACATGGCTAAGGTTCAATAAGAAGCTACAGAATGTACCAAATTATAGGATGAGTGGTAGGAATTTACTTGAAATCTTCTACAGGGCTTTAAATGCCAACACGAAGGTGGTAGCAGATACTATCACTGGTGAAGCATTCATAAGTCTGAGATGGGAATGATCTTCGAAGATATTAGATCGTATCACTAACACCAATCGAGTCTGGTATACTCGAGAGGCAGAAATGTCTGCTAGCACATATGCTATCGGAGCCTCAACAGTACAACGAGCTTTGGACAAATCTATAGCTCAAGAGGTCGCTCAGCTGAGGACAGAAATTGGTTTATTAGCTAAACAGATATCGGCCAGAGATGCTGAGAAGGTACATGTTGTAGGTGGACAAGGTAAAACACCTAGGCATGATGATAGTGAATCTGATGAGGAGGCTAAGTACCTTGATCTAGAAGTGGTGGGTTTTCGAACCAAGGGTCTAATCAAGACTCTTGGAACTCGAGGCAAGGGAATCAAGGTCGGAACTACTATGGAGAAAATTATAACAAGTTGGTATATAGAGATAGAGAAAGAGATTGTGATGGTGATTGGAGGCAGAAGGATGATTATAAAGAGAAGATTGGCGTATATGTTCCACCAGGAAACCGCGATGCTGACTATGGAAATTCAAGAATGGAAGTCCTTCTCAATAAACTGGTTAAAGGGTCAGAGAGTCAAGAAAATTGCTTGAAGAAGATTAGGTCAGACATCTCAGGAATAAGTCAGAAAGTAAAATCCCATTCGACTGCTATTAAATATTTGGAGCAACAGTTCGGGCAAATATCGATGTCATTAAACTAACGTCAGCCAGGTACCCTTCCAAGCAACACCGTTCAGAATCCGAAGAATGATGGTCATTGTCTGGCCATTACTACTAGAAGCGGGAAATACACAACTGATCCATCTATACCTGTGGATAGTAGTAAGGCCAATGAGCCTATGATAGTTGATGTAGAAACTGAGATAAGGCTGGATAATTTGAAGGTCAAAACAGTTCCAAATCCTCATGATACTAGAAAAAAGGCAAAATTTGAAAAGAGGTAGGAAAAGATGGTCCCACAAATGCTAAAAACTATCGCACGACCTCCTCTTCCCTTTTCTCAAAGATTGAAAAAGAAGGCTGAGGAAGGCAAATATCAAAAGTTTATTACAATGTTGAAAGAGTTGTCGGTAAACATCCCTCTTGTTGAGGCATTAGAACAGATGCCAGGTTATGTAAAGTTCATGAAAGACTTGGTGACGAAAAAATGAACTATCAGTTTTGAGCCGGCATATAACTTACATCATTATAGTGCAGTTGCTTTGAGTTCCCTAGTTGAAAAGAAGGAGGACCCAGGAGCTTTCACAATTCCCTATACTATCGGGTCTTACAACTTTGCTAAAACACCTTGTGATTTGGGTGCTAGCATTAACTTAATATCTTTAGCCATTTTCAAGCAGTTGGGATTGAGAGCACCAAAACCAATATGATACTTCTCATGGCAGCTAGGACTGTAAAAAAATCGGTGGGTATTTTGTATGATGTTTTGGTAAAAGTTGCATCTTTCATATTTCCGGCTGACTTTGTGATCCTAGATTGTGAGGTTGATTTCGAGGTTACCATAATATTGGGAAGACCATTCCTTACCACTGGGCATGCATTGGTCGACATGGAAATAGGGCAGATGAAATTCAGGCTAAATGATGAACAAGTCAAATTCAATGTTTGTCGTTCCATGAAGCAATCGAAAGATATGCGGGTGATTTTGGTAATAGATGCAGTTGAGGATAGTGATATTGTCGTGTCTCTTGAAGAAAGGTTAAGGTTAGAAGCTCTTGCGGACGTGATTATGAATTTTGATAGTGACGGTATTGAGGAATACGATGAGATGGTTGGTGCACTCACTGGTAAGGGATTCTACACTTATTCTCCAAAGAAACTTGATCTCGATTTGAAGAATAGGGTGACCCCACCAGCTCGTCCTTCTATTAAGGAGCCTCCAGTTTTGGAGTTTAAGGCTCTTCCGGCTCACCTTCGATACACATTTTTAAGATCCAACAACACATTGCCTGTGATTATTTCTGCTAAATTGGTGGAATGGCAAGTAGAGGCTCTGGTTTTGGTATTCAGAAGATTTAAAAGGGCTATTTGTTGGTCCATTGCTGATATTATAGGGATTCCACCCGGCATTTGCACTCACAAAATTCAACTTAATCCTGAGTGAATACCAAGCATTGAGCACCAACGTCGTCTAAACCCACCAATGCAAGAGGTTGTGAAGAAAGAGATCATCAAGTAGTTAGATGCAGGTGTGGTTTACCCCATTCCTGATAGCAAGTGGGTGAGCCCAGTTCAATGTGTACCAAAGAAGGGAGGAATCACTATGGTTCCAAATGACAAGAATGAGTTAATCCCAATGAGGTCGGTTACTAGATGGAGAGTTTGCATGGATTATCAAAAGTTGAATTCTTGGACAGAAAAAGATCATTTTCCTATGCCCTTCATGGATCAGATGTTAGACCATCTTGCTGGTAGAGGATGATATTGTTTTCTTGATGGCTATTCGGGGTATAATCAGATTTTCATTGCTCCCAAAGACCAAGAGAAGACCACTTTCACTTGTCCATACGGGACATTCGCGTTTAAAAGGATGCCTTTTGGTTTATGTAATGCACCGAAAACTTTCCAACGTTGCATGATGTCTATTTTCTCCGACATGGTGGAAGACACTATTGAGGTTTTTATGGATGATTTTTCTGTTGTAGGAGACTCATTTGAGGATTGCTTGGCACACCTTGCTAATGTGCTACAAAGATGTGAGGAGTGCAACTTAGTGCTAAATTGGGAAAAATGCCATTTTATGGTAAATGAGGGTATCATATTGGGGCATCAGACCTCAAAGAAAGGTATTGAAGTTGATAAAGCAAAGATTGAGGTGATTGAGAAGTTACCTCCACCTATCTCCGTGAAGGAAATTCAAAGTTTCTTGGGATATACTGGATTTTATAGAAGATTCATCAAATACTTCTCGAAACTTGCTAATCCTTTATGCAAGCTTTTAGAGAAGGAGGTGAAGTTTGTGTTTGATAAGGCATGTCTAAAAGCATTTGAGTGTCTGAAAGAAAAGTTGATTTCAGCCCCTATCATTGTTTCACCAGATTAGACAATGACTTTTGAGGTTATGTGTGATTCTAGCGGGGTGGCTTTGGGTGCAGTCCTTGGCCAAAGACGTGAGAAGATTTTACATCTGATTTACTATGCTAGCAAAGTGCTTAATCCGGCTCAAAAGAATTACACTGTGACTGAACAGGAATTGTTGGCGGTGGTCTTTGCTTTTGAGAAATTCAGATCTTCTTGATTGGTACGAAGGTGATTGTGCATATAGATCATGCAGCTCTTCGGTATCTTATGTCAAAAGAGGATGCTAAGCTAATATTGATTCGATGGGTGCTCCTACTGCAAGAATTTGACTTTGAAGTCAAGGATCGTAAGGGAACTGAGAATCAGGTCACTGACCATCTATCACGCCTTGAGGAGGAGGCCATGCTTAAATTAAGGGATGATCTTGATATTGATGTTACTTTTTCAGATGAGCAAGTGCTGGTAGCATCGAAAGACTTAGTCCTTTGGTTTGCAGATTTTCCCAACTTTTTGGCAAGTGACCTAGTCTCGGAAGACATGTCGTATCAGCAGAGAAAGAGATTCATGCATGATGTGAGAAAGTTCTTTTGGGATGAACCTTATTTGTTTAGGGTGTGTGCTAACGGTATGATTTGAAGATGTATTTCGGAAGTTGAAATGATGAATATTTTAGAAGCATGTCATTCATCCCAGTTGGGGGTCATCATGGAGGTGCGCGTAATGCTCATAAGATCTTACAATGCGGGTATTACTGGCCCACCATTTATAAAGATGCTCATGACTATGCCCGGGCTTGTGACTAATGTCAAAGGCAAGGGAATATCTCACGCAGACACGAACTTCCCATGACACCTATCCTTAAGCTTGAATTATTTGATGTATGGGGAATTGACTTTATGGGCCCTTTTGTGAGCTCACATGGGATGAAATACATTTTAGTAGCTGTCGACTATGTTTCTAAGTGGGTGGAGGCAATTGCGCTTCCCAATAATGAAGGAAGAAGTGTCACGGCATTCTTGAAGAAGAACATATTTTCACGGTTTGGTACACCCCGAGTAATCATTAGTGATGGAGAATCCCACTTCTATAATCGGCTGTTTAAGGCCCTACTTAAAATATATGGTGTTAAACATAAGGTGGCAACACCTTACCATCCTCAGAAAAGTGGGCAAGTTGTGGTGTCAAATCGTGAGATCAAGTCTATTCTGGCAAAAATGGTGAATGCCAATAGGACTGATTGGGATCAAAGATTGGATAATGCATTATTGGAATATCGAACTGCTTTCAAGACTCCAATTGGTGCATCACCATATCAGTTAGTTTTTGGAAAATCTTGCCATTTACCTGTCGAACTTGAACTTAAGGCTTTATGGGTTTTGAAAAGGTTGAATTTAGACTGGAGTGAAGCGGCTAAATTGAGACTTGAGCAGATGAATGAGATGGATGAATTTCATCTCCGGGCTTATGAAAGTTTAGCAATATACAAAAGAGAAGATAAAATTATATCATGATCGACGCATTGAGAAATGAGAGTTTCACCTGGGAGATTTGGTGCTACTTTATAACTCCAAGCTTCGCTTGTTTGCTGGAAAGTTAAAGTCCAAATAGTCCGGACCATCCATGGTGGTCAGGGTATTCCCACATGGAGCAATTGAGCTAAAAGAAGATGATAATGTTCTATTTAAGGTCAATGGGCAGCGTGTAAAGCATTATGTAGGAATCACGAAAGAAATAAGGACATGTGAGGAGCTTGAGCTTGATGAAGTCTAAGTAGTCAAGCTTTCCATGTCGTGCCGCGACATTAAATCAGGAGCTTCATGGGAGGCAACCCATGGGCTGGTTGGTGAAGTTTGAGTATACAAGTTAGCAGTGTCGTGCTGCGACATTAAATTAGGAGCTACTTGGGAGGCAACCCAAGATCTGATGATGTTGTGATCTGAGAATTGGAAGACACGTTAGCTGAAATTCACAATATTGACCTGCAAACATTCAGTACTACCCACGCCAGGAACCTACGAGACGTAAGACAACCCACGTCTCGTAGATTGGTGCCGTTAGAATCAGAGAAAATATATCACCTGCAGAATTCGACCAACTACAGGGTACCCACGTGGCATAGGTGGACCCACGTCAAGTGGGTTGTGCCATGGAAATCAGAAACTCCACTCACCCGATATCCGACCCGACCCGATCCACCTCTACATATATTTCGGTCTTCCCCTCGTACCCAATCTAAACTCCATTACAAAATAACTTTCTTAATTTTAAATCCTAAACATAAACCCTAATTTTCATAAATCACTAAATTCGTATACCTTAAATCGAAACTTCTTTAAATTCCCAAAGACCAAATTCAAAATCCAACAAACCCTCATCACCTAAATCCCCAAATACCCCGAGATCCGACCCACCCGACCCACACACAACCCAACCCGACCCACACGACCCAAATTCGACTGACCCATTCCAAAACCCGATATCATGCCCCCCAAACCAAACCCAAACGTGACCACCTTGATTTTTCGTCAAGAATTCAAACAAAAAAATCTAGAATTTCTGACCTAATCGCGTGACGAACCATCAGGGTCAAGAAAAAGTGGGTCCGAGGAGGTTTTTGATATTGGCACTGATGATACTGCACTAATACCTCGTACCATGAGGTTACAAACTAGGGCACAAGTTGCTACCCGGGCTGCACTTCAGCCCATTTCACACCCACATCTATTTTCTCTTCTTCATTTATTAACCCTTCTTCATACCCAACTCAATCTACGCACCCCTATAATAGCCACCCTCAACTTAGGCGATTTGCCTGAGTTGAGGTACACAGTGTCCAAGGAGGGACCAGGGCCAATACAGGTTCATTGTGATTCAAATGGGAAGGTGAATAGGCTAATGAAAGAAATAGGACAATTATGGCTCAAAAGTTGGGATCAAGGGATACTTATTCTTTCGGTTTGGCATTTAGGCTAATGGTGGACTTTTTAAACAACGGCCTATGATCCTTTCCTAATCCTTATCTTCTAACTTAGGCAAGACTAACCGGGCAAGTTTTGGATCGCACACACACAGCTAACGAAGTAGTGACCTCACACGCACATAGCACAGGGTTATATCACCAACTACTACTTATCCGTTCATGCAGTGCTAGATACGGTTATTTGTCTATAATTCTAGTACCATAACAAGATCCAACAGCAGTCACACACAAAGCATGTCAATTCCAAAACCAAAATTTCAGGAGGGGTATCCTTAGCAACAAAAACACATAAGAAATTTTTCAAAACTTAACTGCACTTGAAGTCCCTTCATTTTTCTCCTAATATAGCAAGAAACATAAAAACATCAACAATATCATCCTACAAATGCCGGTTCTACTATGATAGCACACTTGGGGGAAAAGAAACACGGCAACAAAAAATCATAAGTGGTGGTACACCCCCACCCCCAACTAAACATGGTGCAATGCCCTCAATGCACCGATATCATATCAAAAATAAGGGAGTGAAGACATACCTGCGGTGCTCTAAGCGTCGAAAGTGGTCCCGCCAGCAGCGAGATCATCAGACTGTGTAGTGGTCACGTCCGGTGGGGGGATAGCCTGACTGGCAAATGCACCACGCGCCCTCTGCTCTGCCTCAATCTGGCTCGCATGGTACTCTACCCAGGAGGCTTTAACAGCCCTCCTCAGATCACTATCAAACTCATCATCACTCGCATCCCCATCCGTCGGACTACGAGGTCTCTTACCTCTATCCATCTCCGGCTCCTCATCAGCAAACAAATCCATCTCAAATGCTGGTCGTACGGAGGTCGGGACAGGCATAGGTGGTATAACGGTGTGCTAGTCGATGCCAGTTCTCGAACCTCCTCTCTCAATGCAGCAACCTCCTGGGTCAAGCCGGACAAGTCAGGGCTCGATGCAGCACTCAAGCGGGAGGCCATACGTGCCTCGAAACTGTCAATCTGCCCATGCAGGCCCTGCATAAACTGGTCCATAGCTGCAGTCATCCGAGCCTCCACCCTAGTCTCTACAGCCTCGATTATAGATCGACCCAAGGCTTAAGCTGGGATACCAGCTTAGCCATCTGAGCCTCAGTGTGAGCCTGGCGCTCAAACATCTCTGTCTGCCTGTCAACTAGCTGCTGTAGAAAGTCCAGAGAGATGGACACCATCCCAGCAGGAGTCGGTGGGGCACGAGTACTAGGTACGCTCTTATCAACAGGGCCAGTGCCCTCAGTCGGTACCGGTAGCCTAACTGGTGCAGGAATATACAAAGGTACACCACTAACCTCTTCCAGTGCAGCACCTGATGCCTCAGACGGCTGTGAACCTCGGGGAATAATGGGGTGCAAACCCCTCTGCTGTATCATTGCAATATCTTCCAATCGGGTCACCTATATAGAATTATCGATGGCAGGCATCCGGGCTACCCCTGCTCTATCGCACAGACCCTAGATCAGACATGGGAAAGGGATACTCATGTGATCCCTGAACGCTCGCTCGTGGATCTCTTGGACGATGTACCTTGCGAAATGAATCTCCTAGCCCGCCAAGATGCTGGCTACCACTACAGCCCTGTCCAATGTGAGAGAGTTATCAGCGTTGGTTGGAGCCAACCTATGACGAATTACTGACCACCAGAATCGACCAGCAAAATAAAGCGTGAACTTTTTGATGTCCAGCTTCCCAGTAACCCAACTAGCCGCTACACCCTTCTCGGCTATGTAACCTGCAATCCATTTAATCAACTCCAACTTCTGCTCTACATCTCTCATCCGAACTCTATCTCTGACCGTGTCCATCCTGTGATCAAATTCAGCTGTCGAAGCCAGAAGTGGACGGTTAGGCCTAAACAGGAAGTGGTGAATTGTCTCTTCTGAAATGTCAACTTGGGTACCGCGCACCATAACCTGAGTCAGCACTGGCTGCAAAATATATCTCTGCCCAACTGGAGTGCTCAAACCAACTGAGGCAGCATAGAAAGCATAAAATTCTCGGACCAATTCCGAGCTATACCTGCCAGAAGGTTGTGCAATCCAACCCAAGCCATATCGCTCAAAAAGATGCCAGATATCCGGCAATGTCCTCAGTTCCTCCACTCTATACCGGGGCTCCTCCATAATGCTTCTCCGACACACACCACGCTCTGTCAGCTCAGCATCACAATCACAAATAGCACGCATGCCCTGTACACACCATCTCTGAACCTCCCTATCATGTGCAGTAGTCGGGGCACTCTCAACACCAGTACCGAAAAGAGAGGCTGTAGCCTCTACCACAGATGTATCCTGACCCGTAGCCTCATCCACAGACAAACCCTGACCTGTAGCTTCATCTACAGACCATGACTCAGAAGCATCCTCCCCCTCTTCAGACTGGGGGGCGGACTCAGAAAATGCGGCTGGTACCACGAGCTCAGTAGGTGGTGGGATCGACGGAATTGCAGCCCGGGCAGCCGCTCGGGCACGCGTATGTAACCTAGTAGCCCATGGGATTAAGGCCGTGTCGTCCTGACTAATATCAAACTCCTCCACGGAACCACTTGGTTCAGACTCAGTGGGTTCATCCCTCAGACGGGTCGGTAAGTTCGAATTTTTGGTACGAATCCGGGATGATGCATCAAGGTGGTCACTTTTGGGATTGGATTTTGGAGGCATAGCAATGGGTTTGGATTAAATTTTTTGGGTATGGGGTCGGGTTTTGTATAGTGAATTCGAATTTTTGGACCTATTTGGTAATGGGATTTGGGTTTTCGAATATAGAATGGATTTCGTGAATGTTTAAGATATGGTTTTCAGGTTTTTAGAGTTTGGGAGAGATATGATTCGGATTAAATGGGGAGAAGTAGAGGGAATTGGAATTTTAGGGTTTAAGTTGAATGAATTTAAAGTGGGGAAGAAAGGATTTTAATCGGGTATAAATCAGGTGAGGAAGAAGGGTTTCGGATTTATTTTGGAAAAACTGGGCTCGGGTCGGGTCGGATTCTGATTTCTGGTGTTTTTATGTTTCACGACACGACCCACGCCACGTGACTGACACCCATGTGACGTAGAGTCTGTCGTGACTGGTGTTCTGTAACTGGACTGAATATCTGATTTCAACGACACCAGTCACGTGGCGTAGATCCCATCCACGTCACGTGAACTACTTTCGTGGAACTGATTCAGAACCTGGAAATCTTTCTCTGAGTTTGACGATGTCATCCATGTGGCGTAGAACCCCCTCACATCTCATGATTCATGTCGTGGATGAAATTTTATCACTTCTCGTAGATTTTGTGATTTTTAATTAACTGCTACTTAATAATCCGATCTCCTCATAACAAAATCTTGGGTTGCCTCCCAATCAGCGCTTGATTTAACATCGTGGCACGACATGGCTAACTTGGATACTCAGACTTCCCCAACTAGCCCATGGGTTGCCTCCCATGAAGCGCCTGATTTAACGTCGCGGCACGACATTGTTAACTTGACTACTCAGACTTCATCAAGTTCAAGTTCTTCAATCGTCCTTATCTCTTCCGGAACTCCCACATAATGCTTAACACGTTGTCCATTGACTTTGAATAGGACATTATCTGCTCCTTTCAGCTCAATAGCACCATGTGAGAATACTCGAACTACCGTGAATGGGCCCGACCATTTGGACTTTAATTTTCCAGCAAACAGGCGAAGCTTGGAGTTATACAGCAGCACCAAATCTCCTGGATGAAACTCTCGATTCTTAATTCGACACCGGTCACAAGCATTACCTTCCCTTTGACACCGGTCACAAGCGCGGGCATAGTCATGAGCATCCTTGTAATGCTGGGCCAATAGTATCCACATTGCAAGATTTTATGGGCAGTCCTTGCACCTCCATGATGACCCCCAACTGGATATGCGTGGCATGCCTCCAAAATACTCATCATTTTGACTTCTGGGACGCATCTTCGAATAATACCATTAGCACACACTCTGAACAAATATGGCTCATCCTAAAAGAATTTTCTTACCTCATGCATGAACTTTCTTCTCTGCTGATATGTCATATCCTCTGGTACTAGATCACTTGCCAAAAAGTTGGCAAAATCAGCAAACCAAGGGATTAAATCTTGGGATGCTGCAAGATCAAGATCATCAATTTCAAGATCATCTTTGGTTTTAAGCATGGCCTCCTCCTCAAGGCGTGACAGATGGTCAGCCACTTGATTTTCGGTCCTCTTTTGATCCTTGACTTCAAATTCAAATTCTTGCAACAGAAGTACCCACCGAATCAGTCTTGGCTTAGCATCCTTTTTCGACATAAGATACCGAAGAGCGGCATGATCTGTGTGTACAATCACCTTTGTGCCAATCAAGTACGATCTGAATTTCTCAAAAGCAAAGACTACTGCCAGCAACTCCTACTCAGTTACAGTGTAATTCTTCTGAGCTGGATTAAGCACTTTGCCAACATAGTAGATCGGGTGTAATATCTTCTCAAGTCTCTGACCCAGGACTGCTCCCAAAGCCACTCCACTAGCATCGCACATAACCTCAAAAGGCTTAGTACAATCCGGTGACACAATGATAGGGGCTGACACCAACTTCTCTTTAAGACACTCAAATGCTTTAAGACATGCTTCATCAAACACGAACTTCACCTCTTTCTCTAAAAGTTTGCACAAAGGATGAGCAATTTTGGACAAGTCTTTGATGAATCTTCTGTAAAAACCAGCATGACCCAAAAAACTCCGAATGCCTTTTAAGAAGATAGGTGGGGGTAGCTTCTTAATTACTTTGATTTTTACCTTATCCACCTCCATGCCGTTCTTCGAAATCTGATGCCCCAATACGATACCTTCATTGACCATAAAGTGACACTTTTCCCAATTCAACACTAGGTTGCACTCCTCGTATCTTTGCAGCACATTAGCAAGGTGTGCTAAACAGCCCTCAAACGAGTCACCCACTACAGAAAAATCATCCATAAATACCTCGATAGTGTCTTCCACCATGTCGGAGAAAATAGACATCATACAGCGTTGGAAGGTGGCCGGTGCATTACACAAACCGAAAGGCATCCTCTTGAATGCGAACGTCCCATATGGACAAGTGAAAGTGGTCTTTTCTTGGTCTTCGGGGGCAATAAAGATCTGGTTATACCCCGAATACCGATCAAGAAAACAATACCATCCTCTACCAGCAAGACGGTCTAACATCTGATCCATGAAGGGCATAGGAAAATGATCCTTTTCAGTCCATGAATTCATCTTCCGATAGTCCATGCAAACTCTCCATCCAGTCACTGGTCTCATTAGAATCAACTCATTTTTGTCATTCGAAACCACCGTGATTCCTCCCTTTTTCGGCACATACTGAACCGGGCTCACCCACTTGCTATCAGCAATAGGGTAAACCACTCCTGCATCCAACCACTTGATGATCTCTTTCTTTACGACCTCTTGCATAGGTGGGTTTAGACGACGCTGGTGTTTAATGTTAGGGATGCATTCTGGCACAAGCTGAATTTTATGAGTTCAAATGTCAGGTGGAATACCTATGATATCTGCAATGGACCAACCAATGGCCCTCTTGAATCTCCTCAAAATCGAAACCAAGGCCGCTACTTGCCATTCCACCAGCTTAGCAGAAATAATCACTGGCAAGGTATTGTTGGCTCCCAAGAATGTGTAGCGAAGGTGGGCCGGAAGAGCCTTAATCTCTAACACTGGAGGCTCCTCTATAGACGGACGAGCTGGTGGGGTTACCCTATTCTTTAAATCAAGATCCAGTTTCTTGGGCGTATAAGTGTACGCTCCTTTACCAACTAGTGCCCCCACCATCTCATCATAGTCCTTTATACCATCGTCTTCAAAGTTCATGAGCACAGCAGCTAGAGGTTCCACTCCCAACCTTTCTTCAATAGGCACGGCAACTTCAATATCATCAACCGTATCTATCACTGAAATGACTCTCTTATCTTTTGGCTGCTTCATTGACTGACATACATTGAAAGTAACCTGCTCATCATTCAATCTAAATTGCAGCTGCCCAGTTTCCATATCAACCAGTGCACGACCCGTGGAAAGGAATGGTCTCCCCAGTATGATGGGAACCTCGAAGTCAACTTCACAATCGAGGATCACAAAATCAGCCGGAAATATGAAAGAAGCAACCTTCAGCAAAACATCGTACAGAATGCCCACCGGCTTTTTCACAGTTCTATCGGCCATGAGAAGTCTCATGGAGGTTGGTCTTGGTGCACCCAACCCCAATTGCTTGAACACGGCTAATGGCATTAGGTTGATGCTAGCACCCAAATCGCACAGTGCTTTAGCAAAGTCGTATGACCCAATAGTACACGGGATTGTGAAAGCTCCTGGATCCTCTTTCTTTTCAACTAAGGACCGTGAAGCAATTGCACTACAATGATGGATGTTATCTGTGGCCTCAAAACTGACCGTTCTCTTCTTAGTCACCAAGTCTTTCATGAACTTGGCATAGCCTGGCATCTGCTCTAATGCTTCTACAAGAGGAATTTTAACTAACAGTTCCTTCAACATGGTGATGAACTTCTGATACTTTCCTTCCTCCGCCTTTTTCTTCAACCTTTGAGGATAGGGAGGGGAAGGTCGCGGAATAGTTTTGAGTACTTTTGATACCTCGTTCTCCTTCATCTTCTCAGATTTTGCATTGTTGCTATCATCCTGCTGATTTGGAACCTTGTTACCCTTTGCATTATCTGACTCTAACTCAACTTCAACATCGATAACCACTGGATCATTAGGCATGCTACTGTCAGCAGGCATAGGTGGATCTGTCATGCACTTACCGCTTCTAGTAGTGATGGCGAGGCAATGACTATCATTTTTAGGATTCTGGACGGTATTACTTGGAAGGGTGCCTGGCTGACGTTGATTCAGTGCCACTGAAATTTTCCCAAACTGTTGCTCCAATTGTTTGATGGCGGTAGAGTGAGACTCCACTTTCTGACTTATTCCCGAGATGTCAGTCCTAATTTCTTTCAAGCAATTCTCCTGACTTTCTGCTCCTTTCACCAATTTATTTAGAAGTGCCTCCATTCTCAAATTTCCAGACTCCTCATCACGTCTTCCAGGCGGTACATAAGTGTCATTCTTTTCTCTATGATCATCTTTTCGCCTCCAATCACCATCACTGTTCCATTCACGATCTCTGTATCTCGCTTTGTTGTAGCTGTCCCCATAATAGTTTCGACTTTGATTCCCTTGCCTTGAGTTCCAACAGTCTTGATTAGACCCTTGGCCCTTGGCTCGGACACCCGCCACCTATGAA
Organism: Capsicum rhomboideum; assembly: GCA_031232105.1. NCBI lineage: Eukaryota > Viridiplantae > Streptophyta > Magnoliopsida > Solanales > Solanaceae > Capsicum > Capsicum rhomboideum. The sequence continues at coordinate 40,545,453 of CP124716.1, forward strand.
TCTAGATACTTCGCCTCTTCATCTGACTCACTATCATTATGTCTAACTGATTTGCTTTGTGCACCAACAGCATGCACCTTTTCCGCATCTCTAGCAGCTATCTGTTTGGCTAGAAGACCAATCTCTGTCCTCAACTGAGCAACCTCTTGCGCCACAGATTCATCCAACGCCCTTTGAGCAACTGAAGCTCCAATAGCATATGTCCCAGCCGGCGTATCTGCCTCCCGAGTATACCATCCTCGGTTGGTCTTAGTGACACGATCCAATATCTCAGAAGCTTGGTTCCATCCCAGACTCATGAATGCTCCACCAGTGATAGTATCCGCTACCCCCTTTGTGTTGACATTCAAAGCTCTGTAGAAGATTTCAAGTAAATTACGACCACTCATCCTATGATTAGGCACGTTCTGCAGCTTCTTCTTGAACCTCAGCTATGTTTCATAGAGTGCTTTCGAATGAAGCTGTCAGAAATTGTAGATCTAGTCCTTTAATTGCAGTATCTTGGATGGTGGGAAAAATCTTTCGAAGAATTAATTTCTCAATTCCTGCCAAGTAGTGATGGAACCTCGTGGCAGCTAAGCCAACCACAAAGTGGCTTCTCCTGTAAGAGAAAATGGGAACAACCTCAACCGAATCGCCTCTTGGTTAACTCCAGGCAGATTGTATGACGTGCAGACCCCCATAAAATTCATAAGATGCATGTTTGGATCATCAGTAGGAAGGCCCGCGAACACACCTTTCAAGTTCAGTAGATGGATCATGGCACTAGTAATGTCAAACTTAGTGCCTGGAGGTAACTCAGGTGGAACAATAGCACCATTCTCAATCGGCTCAAAATAAGCCACATATTCATCTTCAGGATCATCATAAACAGGCACACGTTGTCTTGGTTGTTCTCTCAATTGTCTTTGTCGCTCTTCAGCATCAGCCAGACGCTGTGTTGCTTCCTCCATAGCTTGATTATCTCTTTCTGCTTGTCTAAGAGCAGCTTGTCTAGCATGCTCTTCTCGGGTCAATCGAGCAGTAGTTTGCTCCGCTGTTTCCTGACCAGCCGGATGCATTAGCTGATTGTGAACATCCCCCGCAGCTGTGGGATTCTGGACTCCTTCAGTATTCACCATTCTCCGATTAGCTCTTAAAATCCTTTCGATTTCAAGATCAAGTAGAGTCAGGGGATAGCCTTGACTCCTAGTATTTGGCATACACCGGCGTATGCCCTCGAAAGTATGTAACGACACACGCAATCAACTCCAACCAATAATGTTCAACTTCGTAACCGTAGTCCCCGACAGCGGTGTCAAAATTTGATGTCGCCCAAAGTATACCTCCAAAAAAGTACAATGCGGTCGTTGTATCAAATATAGAACCCAACTAGGTTGGGGTCGATCCCACAGGGAATAGGACGAAGTATGAGTAGACTATTGGAAGGAATAACTGGCAAGTAATTAGAACTGGGGGGTTTAGCTAGTGAATAGTAATGATGACGATTGCTGGCTGATGTCGAGTTTGTAAATAATAAGAGAAATTCACTAGGACTGTGATCCCCTAATGATTCCTTAACTCCACCGGTGACTTGTGCTTAACAAGACTGCCCCGCTGCACTACATGCAAAATCTAACAAGTTAGGTTCATCTAACTGTCTCTCGACTGTCATTAAACGAATTTCACTTTTCTCCTCTCGGTCTCTAAGTGTCGCAATACTAACCCTTGTCCTGGATTTTAGATAACCTTTCTCGCTAAGGCTTCGGTTATTAGATAAAGGTTGATAGCTCCAAATCTCTGTTGTTATCTCTTTTTCCCAATCCCTACCTCTCTTTCGAGCAAGTCTAGAATACGGGCAAGATTCTAACGTTTGCAATCGTTAGAAAAGCAATCAATACGAAGGAAACAACAATACATGCATACGCAGCAGTACAAAATTATTTTGCACTTCACTGGTTTCGTTAATTCTTCATGGTTCACACAACCCTAGTTGATGGGTTTAGCTACTCATAATTGCAAGAACACAAGAATAATCCAAAGATGAAAGCATAATTATAATCTCACAAGAATGAAAGAAAAATCGAAATTTCAATTATCAATCAACTTCAGAATTAGGGTTTTTGAATACAAAACCAAAATATATGTCTCAAACAATGTAAAATAACTCTCAAAGTAGTAAATTGCCCAACTCACGCACTTAGGACTACCTAGGGGTATTTATAGATACAAAACTAGTCCTATCTAAAACCAAATAGGAGAACAAAGTCGGCAGCTTTCACGGTGTCGTGACTTGGTATCGTGGAACCAAGTCACGGCACGTGACTTGTATCATGGGAATCAGGCCCTTTTCTTGGATCTCTAAAGTGAACTCACGGCAGGCTTCCACGTCACGTGGGTGTCAGTCACGCCACGTGACCCCTGCCATGGAAATCAGGCTGGAATTTTCTGTTTCTCGACTTAGTCACAATAGCCACTCACGTGGCGTGAGTGACTTCCACGCCACGTGACTTGTGGCGTGAGTGGCTCTCTTTTGCAGCCACTTGTTCTTTCTTCATCTGACACTTTATTCCCGGGCTTGATTCTTCCTCTTTTGCTCATTTTGCCTTTAAAGCCTGTTTTCCTGCAAATTAGGACAGAAACCACATCATACCAACAAAACACACCCAAGTTATTGCATCTTTTCCTTATTTTAAGCATCGAAAGTGCCATATAACAATGGCACATCACTGTTCCTAATCAGTCTTTCGAGTACGCCCCCCAGTATGAAGAGGGGAGGATGATTCGGTATCGGGCTCTGCGGATAATACTACAGGATAGGGTATATCTGCGGTAGAGGCTACAGTATCTATTTCGGGAACTGGTGAACAGAGTGGCTCGACTCCCTCGCAGAGAAGGGATATCCAATGATGGTGTGTTAAGGGCATGCGGGAATTTTATAACAGGGATGTCGAGCTTACTGAGCGGGGCGTGTGTAGAAGAAATATTATGGAGGAGCCCCGATATCAGATAGAGGAGGTAAAGGCATTGCCCGATATTTGGACTATTTTTTATCAGTATGGATTTGGATGGATGACGGAGCCTCCTGGTCTCCATATCCCAGAATTGGTCCTAGAGTTTTATGCATCCTATGTTGCGTCTATTGATTTGATCACACCTGTTGGGCAGCGGTTCTGGCACCAACCACTATTGACTCACACTTTGGTTCGAGGGACCAGAGTTGATATATCTGAGCAGACCATCCACCGATTCTTATTTGGTGCAGACCGTCCATTACCAGCTACGACTGCTGAGTTTGATCACCGTATGGAGACTGTCAGAAATTGAATTAAAATGAGGGATGCTGATCAGAGGTTGGAGTTACTGAGGTGGATTGTTGGTTATATAGCGAAGGACGGTGTTGATGCTAGTTGGGTGACTGGGAAGCTGGATATAAAGAAGTCCACACTCAATTTTGCTGGAAGGTTTTGGTGGTCGGTTGTTAGGCGTCGATTGGGACCCACTAATGCTTATAATTCACTCACCTTTGACCGGGCTGTTGTGGTAGCTAGCATCATTTTCGGTTATGATATTCATATCGTCAGGTACATTATTAGGGAGATCCATGAGCGTGCCTTTCGAGACCATACTAGTATCCCTTTCCCCTGTTTGATTCAGAGCCTGTGTGATAGGGCGGGTATGGTTAAGCTACCTACCATCGATCACTATATCGAGGTGACCTACATAGCAGATATTGGGTTGATGCAGCAGCGGGGATCTAACCCCATTATTCCACGAAGGTCTCAACCTTTTGGGTCATCAGGAGCAACCCTATTTGAAGGGCCGGGAGATAGAGAGGAGCTAGTGAGTACCATACCACCAGTGAGTATACTCGAGATAGTGCATGCACCTGCTGAGTGCACAGGACCAGTGATTGATGATGAGGCTCCAGGCACTACCGTACCACCTCTCCCTTCTGGTATGGTTTCGGTTTCGAGGGACTTCCTGCAGCAGTTGGTTGATAGGCAGACGCAGATGTTTGCAAGGCAGGCCCACACAGAGGCACAGATGGCTAAGTTGGTATCCCAGCTTAGGTTATGGGTTAGGACCACAGTTGAGGCTGCAGAGGCTAGAGTGGAGGCCCATATGTCTGCGTCTATGGATAAATTCATGCGAGAGCTGCATGGGCGGATTGATAGATTTGAGGCGCAGATGGCTACCCGGTTGGGTACAGTACGGAATCCTGATATGGCTGATACAGGAGGTAGCTGCATTGCGAGAGGAGGTTTGAGCTTTGGCACCTAGCAGTGCCCTTGTTATTCCACCTATGCCTGTTCAAGCTTCGATGCGGCCAGTTTTTTAGGTGGATTTGTTTGCCAATGAGGAGCCTCCTATTGATAGAGGCAAACAACTATGCAGTCTGGAGGAGCAGGTGGATAGCGGTGACGAGTTTGAGGGTGATCTTTGGAGAGCGGTTAAGGCCTCCAGGTTGGAGTACCATACTAGTAAGATCGTCCAGGAGCAGAGGGCACGAGGTGCATCCTCTAGTCAGGCACCCCCTCCACCGGATGCACCTAGCAGAGAGCCCAGAGAGCATACTGATGATCCCGCTATGGGCGGACCCACTTATGGTGCTTAGGGCGCTCAGGTATGTCTTTACTCCCTTACATGTATTATAATGATAGTTGTACACTAGGGGCAGTGCACCATTATTTAGTTGGGGGTGGGGGTATACCACCGCTTGGGGTTTTTTATTGCCGTGTTTATTTTCCCCCAAGTGTGCTATCATAGTAGAGCCAGCATGTTTAGGTTGTTATTTATAGTATTTATGTGTTTTCTTGTTGAATTAGGAGAAAAATAGGGGAACCGTAGTGCAGTCCAGTTTTGAACAAGTTATGCTGTTTATTATTTAAAAGATAACCCTCCGAAAGATTTTGTTTTAAAATGTGTGTGTAGCATGTTAGTTTGTGACAGCTGTTGGATCTTGTTATGGCATTAGGATTATAGACAAAATAACTATAGCTAGCATTGCATGAACCCAGATAGGTAGTAGTTGATAATGTAACCTTGTGCTATATGTGTGTAAGGTCATTACTTAGTTGACTTTGTGTGTGCGATCCAGAACTTGCCCGGTTAGTCTTGCCTAGGTCAGAGGATAGTGGTTAGGAAAGGATCATAGGCCATTTTTGAATAAGTTTACTTGTAGCCTAAATGCCCGACCAAATGAAATAAATATCCCTTGATCTAGACTTTGAGCTATAATTGACCTATTCCTTTCATTAGCCTATTAAACTTCCCATTTTGATTTATAATGAATCTGTCTTGGCCCTGGTCCCTCCTTTGACATTGTGTACCTCAACTCAGGCAAATCGCCTAAGTTGAGGGTGGCTATTATAGGGGTGCGTAAATTGATTTGGGCATGAAGAAGGGGATAGTAAAATTTTAAAAAAAAAAAGAGAGAGAGAGAGAAAACAGATTTGGGTGTGAAGAAAAAGAAAAAAATAAAGTGAAATGAAATGAATAGAAATTGTAAAAAAAAAAAAAAAAAAAGCGGTGTTTTGAAAGTGAAGAAAATCACACCCGAAAATCTGAAAATAAATAAAGGAGAATAAGGGAGAATAAATAAGCATGGTTGAAAAGTGGAGCCAAAGATATTGTCGAGTCAAGGAGGGTTGAGTCACCATATCCATATGTACCATACCCGTCCCCAAGCCTACATTACAAGCCGATTAAAGTCCTATTAAGCCATAGAAAATAAGGGCAAACCTATGGTATTTCATGCACACTATTTAAACTTTTTTGTGAGAGAGAGTGTTTTGATCGAGTCCCTAATTTAAGATTCACTAGTATACTGTGAGTGTATGGGACTTCTTTGATTGTGAGAGCACATGGGTTGTATTGTTAGTTGTTATTTGTTCGGGATAATGTCATTTGCATATAAGCTTAGTTGTTTGTTCATAATCTCATGCCATCACTTGATCCCTTCTATGTTATGATAATATGCTGCATGTATGCACACAGTGGTTTTGATTTGCAAGTAGGAGGGGTCAGAAAAGTTTTGAGGTCAAAAGCAATGAGTCGACTGCCGTAGGTCCCTTAGGTTTCTCTTAGTTAAGCATTGTATATGTTTGTTTTGTTTTGTTCTCCTGAGGACATGCAAATGTTCTAAGTTGAGGGTGTTGATGTGTCATGATCACATGACACTTTCGACGCCTAAAATAAGGAAAATATGTAATAACCTGGGTATGTCTTGTAGGTATGATGTGTTTTCTGTCCTATTTTACAGGGAAATAGGTTATGGAGGCAAAATGGAGATAATGGGAAAATATTGCACCAAAATGGAGTATTACAAGATGAAAGAGTCAAGATGAAATCACAGAGGAGACCCACGGCAGGGACCTATGTGGCATAGGTCAACCCACGTCACGTGGGCCTGTACTGTGGATCAACTTCAGAGGGTGAAAGTGAAACCTGATTCCCACGACAGGCAGTCACGTGGCTTGACTACACTTACGTGGCGTGACTTGGTGTCGTAAGTCAAATTCTGAAGATGTCAAATTGTGCCTGATTTCCATGGAGCTCACCTACGTGGCGTGGCTTGGTTCCACGACACCAAGTCACGATACCATGGAAAGGATTCATCTGGTATCTATAAATACCCCTGTATTGTCCTATGTTCGTATCATAGAAATTGGCATGAGTAGTTGAATTCTTTAGAGATGGTGGGTTATGAACACCCGATGGCTTAGGACTTCATGCATTGATAGTGAAATATCCAGTCCTTAAGTTTCATATGTTTAGAATGCTTTCAGATATTGTGTTTCCCACTTAATCTCAGACACCAGAATCAGTAAACTCTGATTTTATCAGTTTTGCAGACCCTTATAGTACTTTCCGATAAAGTATATTCTAAAACAGTATTTTCTGATAATGCATACTAGTAAACTATTAGCATCTCCATGGGTTAAGAATTAGGATTTAACTCCAGACTTCTAGAGTCATTCTAAAGCTTAGCTTTCATGTGTTATCTTATGCATTTTACTCCAGCCATCTTAGGTCTCCCAAAAACTTACAAGTCACAGTGTTCAAAAATGCATGATGCATATATGTATACATGTACGTTCTCATATCATGATTAGGAGCTTCAGCTCATAATTGAAAGATACATGACATGCATGACCTCCAGATATGCCATCAATGCTTTTGAACATTTTTTTTAAAGTAAGTTCTCGGTTAGTATGGTATCCAGAATGCCATCAATGATCGTGGATCCATTTTCTTATAAAAGCAATGTTCACTAGTAGTATGGAAGTCAGGTATGGCATCTATGATTATGGAAAGGTTGACATCTAAATATGTCATCTCATCGAGCTATCAATTATGTTCAGTTGGGGTAATACTTAGCACCGAGTTGGACTAGGGTTTAACACAACCCAAGTCCCAGAACTATGTGCCACCGTAGGTATGATATTATGTTTTGCCTCAAGTGGGCCTATGAGTGATCACACCAAATCATGGTTCTTTACCCCTGGCAAGGTATTGAACATCCTCCCAACTTGGGTTATAGGTTGGATTTCATATTGCTCACATAGTTTATGGCGGTTAATAGTATCTCCCACAGTTTTAAACTTTAATATTTGCATAACCCTCAGTTCAACCTAGTTTACAGTAATTCAGTTATCTCAGAATATTCATACGTTCAGTATTTATGGTTATCTATATGGGTTATTGCATATTAGTATACGTAATTATTACTTTTGATTTAAATACTTATCATCAGCATGCCTAGTTGTAAATTACTCTATAGTTTAAGAATATCCAGATGTCCTACATTAATGCTTATCATTCAGTGAATCGTTATATATTGTCATTCATATCAGTTTTATGTTCAGCTATTCATAGTGCATATCTCACATACTCAGTACATTCAAAAGTACTGATCGCCTACCTCTTCTGCCAGTATTTTTCATGTGATGTAGATTCAGGTGCTTACTATCAGGTTCATAGTCAAGCAGATCACAGCTTCCAGCCAACAGGTGATGAGTTCTCTTTATTCGAGGACTCCAGTCATGTTGTAGTTCTAGTACTTTATTTGTATTTGTATGTATTGATTTGGGGTTATTGGGGGTCATGTCCCGGCTACCTATAGTCAGTATTAGTGGTGGCTTCATAGATGGTCAGACATAGTTGTATTTAGTTTCAGTTTTTTTTCGAATTACAGTTGTTGTAAATGTTTTAACAGTTATGTTTTGAATCAGTTTATTTTATGATTAAGCTTCTGCTCAATCAGTTTAGCTTTCCTACATATTTAATCAGTTGTTCATGAATTATGAAGTACTATGGGTTACCTTGGTATCACTTGTGGTTCTAAGCACTGTGTTATGTCCATAGAATAGTATCGGGGTGTTACAAACTTAGTATCAGAGCCAGGTTTCAAGTGTCCTAGGGTGTTTATGAAGTCATGTCTAGTAGAGTCTTACAGAATGGTACAGAGACATCTGCATTTTTCTTCGAGAGGTTAAAGGGTATTTAGGAACTGTTTCCCTTCTTTCATATTCTAAATCATGTCGTAGAGCTATTCTTTGCCAAATATATTCAGATTTGAGCAGTGCTCTATTCTCGCTGACTATGCCTTATTTTCAAGGTAATAGAAAAAGTCACACTTAAATCTCTACCGATAAAGTTTTCTCAAATAGAGCCTACAAATAGTTATAAGCCTACACTAGGGCTTGAGAGAAGCCCATCAATGCTTCCAAGTTCACTAATTCAAGAATTCACTCTTGTCTATGTAATTCATGCATTTGAACCAAAGTAAGATATGTTCTCAGACCCCTTCTCAGAATCCTATGGCAAAAGGACCCCAAATGGTAGGAGTGTTAGTATAAAAGTGTAGCATTTATTGAGTGGTTTGAAGATTTACAGGTTTATATAAAATCATACAAGTGAATAGGTGTATAGTGTAGTGTATGGAGGTAAGGGAGATTAGTAAGTCTATGAAAGAAGAATGTACGTGTGGAATGAAGTTAGATAAGAGTTTTGGTTTAAGTTGATTATACTTTGTTATGAATTTTGGTAGACTAGTGTTTCCTTGATTCCTATCTAGTAGTTGAAGGTTGGAAAAGTGTATTAGAAGTTGAGTGGCTATCCATGATAAATGTTAGACTCTAAGTTGAAGTGTGGTTGCTAAATGAGATAACGATAATGACTATGTGAGGATGATGGTGTTAGAATGGATCTAGTAGGTTGACCTAGAATATGCACGAATCTAAATTGATTATCTTGCTAGTTATTTTGGTGGTGCAATTAAGTTTGAGGCTTATGTAATCGCCATGTGGAGTAGTTAGTTGTGGCAATATTTTAGAAGAAAGCCACATCACAGGTTTTGTATCTTTTGATGTAGTCTTTTAGAGGAGGCTTAGTATTTATGTGTACAGAGGTACCCTGACCGTTAGAGTAGTATGAGGTGGCTTAGTTTAGAGTTTATTGAGAATATCTACAAACTTGTAAAGGCAACACTAATCTAAGGAGGAGATAATAGAGGGTAGAACGAGTTACGTTTTGCGATTCTAGTAGTAAGGTTAGTAAGTTTTAAAGTAGAGTTAAAGGAATGCATGGACTATTCCCATCTTAAAAACTTCAGCGTGCTTCTGTCATTACGACACTCTATTCATGTCTTACATGTTAGCGCCATGATCATGCTTCTTACTCATGCACTTCATGCATATTTATGCATATTCTCAGCTCTATTGTTCCTAGCATGAGAAGTAAAAGTCTCACTCAACAATCCTAGCCGTACTCCATGAATTCATGAATTCTAGTCCCACGTCATACAACTCATGACTCAAGCAACCATGATTTCTCAGTATGTTTAGCTCCATGAACTTATGATATACTCTTAATGACTAGTGAAATCACATTATGTCATATATGTCCTTAGTTTATATCTCTCTAATGAATTCATGCCTATGATACTCTATTTCTCATGCCCCAATTAAGTGTCAAAGCTATGTATAGTATTCTTTCTTGCTTTAGGTCCTTATGTTCTAGCCCTTCAGTGACCCCTTTTATGTTAAGATAGTGGTGATGAAAGTAGTTGTACCATGGGTTAGATGGAAGAGAGTAGATGTTCCTTATTATGGAAAATTGTTGTGTGCTCGTTCTATCTAAGGTTATAAATGTGGAGGGAGACCGATGCAAAGTTTTGGTATATACAATAGTTAGTTTAGAAGTTTTGGTGTGCCTTTTTGGCAATAATTCATGAAATTGTTATTGATAGAGGCATTAGAGAAGATGAGAAAATTCTTAGATGGGTTGGTTGCCTAAAAGTTCATATGTAGTTATAATAATAGGCTTGAATGTCATGTTGGTACACAAGTGGATGAATGCATTGTGCTCTAGTGAATTCTTGTTTAGAGCTTTGAGTTAGTTGTTGAAGTGGTAAGGAGTATTATTCTTGAGATGAGAGCTTTGAAAAGACATAAGATATAGAATACCGTAGTTTAGACTAATATTGTTGCTTCATGTGTAGTACCTTATGACTCCAAGTTAGGCTTTAACATGGTGAGAGTATGTAGTTCGACTCAGACTTAGGTTGTAGTGGTCACATGTACCCTTGTGAAGGTTATAAGTTGCATCTAATGAAGTGTAGTATTCAAGAGGAGAAACATAGTCGAGAAGTGTTGCTAAGCTGAAAAGTAATCAGTCATATAGCTTAAGGCATAGTAGCCCTATTCTTACCTCATGCTTAGGGTACCCACGTTTTATGTCATGTAGCTTCAAATAGTGTGTGGCCTATGTTTGAAACTATGTTTATATCATATGTCTCACATAAATCATTCCTATGATTCCTTCCCCCGAAATGTTATAACAGTTCCCTTTCCAAGTATTAGGAGGTCAATAAAGGCCAAGTTCACGTCCTTGTTTATGCCCTTCATGCCTATGCTAGCTCGTACTTCGGCATCTCTTAGTATTGATAGCTAGAACTGTTTTTGTTAGCATAGTTTAGTTCATGCTAGTATGTGTGGCATATATAGCCTAAACATATATTGTTTTACTCCATTTATATACTCATTATAGCTTTCACCTTCATTCGAGGACAAAAATTCCCAAGGGAGAGATATTGTAACACCCTGAATTTTCGAGATAAGAACCAACCCATTCATCGAATGTGTATAGACCCAAATCTAATGATTTCTAATTGTACATAGGTGTTAATGTCAATGCCTTAGTGTGTGAAGAGCCTTAGTGTTATACCCCATAAGTTCAATGATTTTTATTTTGATATCTCCTATGTGTTTTGATGTGATTTTAAGGTTGATTAGTGATTAGGAATGGTAACGGGACCATTAGGAAGTGTTCCAGAATTTTTAGGAGGAGTTTCGGGGCTTAACGCAACCCCAAAACAGTAGGGGTTCGCATTCGAGCCGTTCCACGGAGGCGGAACATGACCCAAATGTCCAAACCAGTAGCCTGGCACATTAAAGGAGTGTCACACCAGAGGGGTTCCGTGTTTGAGGAGTGCCACGCTAGTGGTGCTCCGCATTTTGGTAGAGCCATGCTAGTGGCCATGGTGACTTAAAATTTTCGTTTTTCCTTTGTTTTTTAGGGTAAATTAGTCCTTTTGATCCTAAATGACCTTGTAACCGATATTAAAATATTTTTCGTCATTCCTTAACATAAATCATCGTTTACTCTCCTCCCAAACTCTCAAGAACACAAAAACAAGGATTTCTCTCAAAATTCAACCTCAAGTGCCCCCAACTCAAAGTTTCCTTCAAGAAATTTTCAAGATCATGTATGTGGGATTTTATCAATAGGCTCATTTAACCCATTGAGTCCCTAAGTGAACTCAATTACTCAATTTAATTCATCCTTCAGAGTTAGGGTTTCATGAAAATATGGGTTTTGTTGTATTTTAGTTTCTCATCATGAATAATCCATGAATACATGTCTCTCTTGAAATCTCAGTTATTATGGAGTTATTAGTGTGAACCCTCATTATGTTTATGTCACGACCCAATTTCTGAGCCATAATGGCACCTAATTCAACTCGCCAGTAGGTAAACCAAACTGTACCCCGAAACTACAAGTAATGGATTAATTGGTGAAACGTAGAATAAATACTAGAAATCAAGCATACAATAAGATTGTAGGCAGGAGAAGATAATGCAATAGTAAGAAATGTCAAGTGAGAGAGGGAGAACAAAAGAATATCCCATGACCTAGTAAGGCTGGTACAAAAGCCACTAAATACAAAAGAGAGTACTGAGTGATATAAATATACAGAAAGTCTCGATAACGAAAGACTGTCCAAAAGTAAAGGAAGGAGAGAGGATCAACTCCGGCTCTGAAATCTCACCGTATATCCAAATCCTAAGAGCAAGCTGGATAGAATGTCAGCGGCGGAAGCTAGTACTCGGATCTGCATTAGAAAAAGATGCAAAAGTGTAATATGAGTACCAAAACAATGGGTACTCAGTAGACATCATCGGTCGACTGAGCTAAATCATAATAAAAGCATAATAAGATGCGAGAAGGTAAATTAAAGTCAGGGATAAAGGGGCAAACCTGAATAATGCTCCCACTGACAGATAGTAATGACAAGGTAAGTAATGTCGAAAGGAAGACAACTAACTACAGCCTAACTGGCCCCCCATAAGCCCAGAAGGCATATACACAAGAAGATAAACCCAAACAAGCCCCATAAGACTGGTGGATGCAATCAAGAGAAGACCCAATAGTCGTAATAAATATAAAGTAGCCGACAACCAAAACCATAGCTGAGAATTCCATATTACCATGAACACCGAACTCGAATTGGGGCCTTAACATCATAAGCGTACAATAGTTGCCAAACTCGAACCGGACGCTAGTATCATGTATGTCGGACTCGAATCGGTAATTTAAAATCATAGATACCAAACTCAAACCAGTAATTTAGTATTACAGGTGAATAATAAATGCCGGACTCGAACCAGTCTTTAAGGTAAACTCCAAGTATCCAATCTAGTCAAGAATTAGAAAGATGGACAAATCAACTTAAGGTTCAAGAATATATATATATATATATATATATATATATATATATATATATATATATATATATGAGATTTTGAAAGAAGGCCTTCTAGATCTACAAGGAGTTAACCAGGATAATTGACCTAAAAGAGGGCAAGCGGGGCCCACTACTAACCCCAAAAGTCCATACTAAGGCAATTTCTACCCCAAACTAGACTAAAGCTTCCAAACCCCACTACAAGGTATTAATTATGTCTAAATAAGTCCTAAGGCAAGAATTTAACTCAAGAAGGGGAGGAATAAGTCAATTCTACCTAAAAACGTCTCTTTAATCGGCTAAATATTCCAAATTTTGCTAAATACGCAACCAAGCCGTAAATTCCAACCCAAATCTAGCACATTACCATTATAATTAGGGGTGGACATAAATATCGAAAAACCAAAACACCGAATAGAACCGAATTAATTTGATTTTTCGGTTTCGGTTTTTCAATTTTTCGGTTCGATTTCGGTTTATTTTTTTATAATTTCGGTATTTCAGTTCGGTTTTCGGTTATTAAGTTCGGGAAATTCGGTGTTTCGGTTAAACCAAAATTTATTATATACTTATAAAAATATTTTTTAATTTTCTATACATATACAAAATTACAAATCAACAGCCCACTAAATATAAGCCCAATTCACAAATACAACAGCCCAATACTTTCTTAAACCAAATAACCTTAGGTCAAACTTAACCTTCACTGTCTTCACTCTTCAATTCACAAAAAAAAAGTAAAAAGCTCCAGCGGCGAAAAGTTGTCATGTTTGTGGAACAAGAAGCAGTGTACAACATGGTGGAACAAGAAGCAGTGTAGAATATTCTTAAGTCCATTAACTCCTAAGTTGTAGAAAAGATTATTTGTCTAGTGTTCAATAAGTGTTTATAGGTTCATTGTCTAATGTTCATGTTCTATACTTGTGTTTTTCTTGGGCTAATGTTGTCATGTTTGTGGCTCCTAAGTTGTAGAAAAGTTTGTTTGTCTAGATAAACGTAAATCATAAATTACTTGAATTTGACAATTTAAGTTAATTTTGGATATTAAAAGTTAAAACTTGTGAGGATGATTATGTTTTTGTCCACAGCAGTTTCTATAGCCCAATACCAAAAAATCGAATTTCATAAACCGAAACCGAATCGAACCGAATTTAAAAAAACCGAACCAAACCGAATTAAATCGGTTCGGTTTTTGGTACACATATTTCCATAGCCGAAAATCGAAAAAACCAAAATAAAAAAACCAAAACCGAACCGAATTACCGAACGCCCACCCCTAATTCTAATACCATAATAAAGCTCAATCTATGAGGAAAGTAAGCCTAACCTACTTGGACACCGGCAAATGCCCAAGAAAGTCCACTAACTCAGAGATTTTCCCTTTCGAGATGTCGCCGCATGATGCCTCGCTATCAAAATAATGATCTACACATTAATACGAGAATACCAATACTCATATTGCATATAAATGCTCCGAGTCTAAAATCGAGCTATAAACTTCATGTGGAGCCCACTTGCAAAGTCACAATTTTAAAACAATCAAAATGTCCCTCTAAGCTCAAGGATCATTTACCCTCAAAAATGGGAAAATTTCGAGCACAAACGAACCTAAAATCAGCCTGTTAAGTAAACTAGGGAATTCGGGTTTAAATTGAAAATTAACTATGAAATTAATGGGAACTCACAAAAATATCGATGAGGAAGTGATTAAAATGACATCTCCAACTCATCACGAATACTCAATGATCAGACTCCACTCTCCACACTCTTTCTAGGGTTTTATGGCCTTGGATTTGGAGAAAAATGAATTAAAATTAGGTAAAGGTGCATTTATGGAACCAACGATGACTGCTTTAGCAACCATTTGACTTCTTAAGCGATCGTCACTAAAACGACAAACTGTCGCTTAAGCGGCCAAGCCTCAAAGGCCGACCTCCGCTAAAGCAGTTGAGTGTCGCTTAAGCGACCCTGGCTAAAGCAGTGAGGCCTCCGCTTAAGCGGCTAGGCAGGGACCAGGGCTGGTCGCTAAAGCGGTGTCCTGGCAGCTAAAGCAACCTCCGCTTAAGTGACCAAAGGTCCACTTAAGCGGCTGCACTAGCTGAGTCCAGGCACCAACACTTAGAAAATTTTGCTAAGTTTCAACCAGACCCTAGAGATTCATTCAAAATCCCGTGAACGCAAACGAACTATGCTACCCTACCAAATTCACCATTCCAGACTCAATGGTACCATTAAAATTTCCATCTGAGGTCGTTTCAATAAATTGTGGGTTCCACACCTAAAGGGTCAGGGCCATATTGACTAACTTCCACCCAATAGCCCAAAACGAGTTCGAAAGCCTCGAGACCCGAACCAAGGGTCCCCATAGCCTAGAATCGACATTCCAGATCTAATGAAACCATCAAAATTTACATACAAGCCCATTTACCTAAAGTTTAGGCCCGATACCCAATTATTAACATCGAGAACTTCAAAATAGGGAATCGGCTCTAAAACCAAACGAACTGTCCGATAACCAAGCTGTCAGCTCCAACAAGTCATAAATGAATTGGGGCAGCTATGGAAAAGCTCTAAACACTAAAATAGTATAGAAATGTAGAAAATGACCTGGAGGGTCATTACAGTTTATCAAGTTCTTGATTTTGAGATTGTTTTTATGATATTCCATGTCCCGTTCATATCATAGAAATTGTCATGAGTAATTGTATTCTTTATAGATGGTGGGTTATGAACATCCGATGACTTAAGACTTTATGCATCGATAGTTAAATATTCAGTCCTTAAGTTTCATATGTTTAGGATGCTTTCAAATAAAGTGTCTCTCACTCAATATCAGACACCAGAATCAGTAAACTCCGATATTATCAGTTTTGCAGACCCTTATAGTACTTTCCGATAAAGTATATTCTAAAACAGTATTTTCTGATAATGCATACTAGTAAACTATTAGCATTTTCGCTTAGCTTTCATGTGTTATCTTATGCATTTTACTCCAGCTATCTTAGGTCTCCCAAAAACTTACAAGTCACAGTGTTCAAAAATGCATGACGCATATACGTATACATATACATTCTCATATCATGATCAGGAGCTTTAGCTCATAATAGAAAGATACATGACATGCATGACCTCCAGATATGCCATCAATGCTTTTGAATTTTTTTTTTAAAGCAAGTTCCCGGTTAGTATGGTATCCAGAATGCCATCAATGATCGAGGATCCATTTTCTTATAAAAGCAAAGTTCACTAGTAGTATGGCAGTCAGGCATGGCATCTATGATTATGGACATGTTGACATCTAGATATGTCATCTCATCGAGCTATCAATTATGTTTAGTTGGGAGTAATACTTAGCACCGAGTTGGACTAGGGTTCAGCACAACTCAAGTCTCAGAACTACATGCCATCATATGTATGATATTATGTTTTGCCCCAAGTGGTCCTATGACTGATCACGTCAAATCATGGTTCTTTACCCCTGGCAAGGTATTGAACACCCTCTCAACTTAGGTTACAGGTTGGATTCCATGTTGCTCAGATGGTCTATGTCGGTTAATAGTATCCCCATATTTTCAAACTTTAGTATTTGCATGACCCTCAGTTCAGTCTAGTTCACAGTAATTCAGTTATCTCAGAATATTCATGCGTTCAGTATTTATGGATATCCATATGGGTCCTTGCATTTTAGTATACATTAGTATTACTTTTGATTTAAATACTTATCATCAACATGCCTAGTTGTAAGTCACTCTATAGTTTAAGAATATCCTGATGTCCTACATTCATGATTATCATTCAGTGAATCGTTATATATTGTCATTCATATCAGTTTTATGTTCAGTTAATCATAGTGCATATCTCACATACTCAGTACATTCAAAAGTACTGATCACATATCTCTTCTACCTACATTTTTCATGTCATGTAGATTCAGGTGCTTACTATCAGGTTCATAGTCAAGCAGATCACAGCTTCCAGCCAGCAAGTGATGAGTTCTCTTTATTCGAGGAATCCAGTCAGTTTGTAGTTCTAGTACTTTATTTCTATTCGTATGTATTGATTTGGAGTAGCTGGGGGTCATGTCCCAGCTACCTATAGTCAGTATTAGTAGAGGCTTCATAGATGGTCAGACATAGTTGTATTTAGTTTCAATTTTTATTTTCAGATTACAGTTGTTGTAAACTTTTTAACAGTTATGTATTGAATTAGTTTATTTTATGATTAAGCTTCCACTCAATCAATTTAGCTCTTTTGCATGTTTAATCAGTTGCTTATGAATTATGCCAGTTCTATGGGTTAGCTTGGGATCACTTGTGGTTCAAAGTACCGCGTTACGTCTAAGGGAGAATCTCGGGGCATTACAATTCCATTTTCGGGGAATGAAAATTTTGATTGTTATAAATACAGATCTATACCCTGGGGGTGAATGTGACTGTATTTAGTAAAGCTTATAAATTCGAACATGTTCTTGGTTGTAAAGATATCACAACCCACCTCCAGAAGAGGTAGAATAATTGAGAAGAAATATTCTGAAATTTACTCTGAACTAGTAAATATGAAAATTTATCATGTAATCGTAAATCTGAAATTTACTAAAGCAAAAACCATATGTCATGATAAACTTGAAGTTTACTAGTACAAATAAGTTCATAAGTTGACATGAACGATTATGACATTACGAAGATGTGCATATTGAGTATCGAACAAGCAATGAAGAACTCAAAAATTCTTCAATAATTCTTTATGTTGCTTGTTCTCATGATAAGTTAGTTGGACCAACTAATGTTGGGATTGGATCCCTTAAATTCTAGAAAGTATAAAAGGTGAATATGGGCCCGTTCACCTATCATGTGATGTGTTTCATAGATGCATCAATACATGATCGCATATGAGTTTATTGTCAACATGCAGTCTGGCATTAACAAAATTGCTTGTGCAAAATAATTGAGTTAAGAGCACAACTTTCAGATTGATAAATATCCAAGTTGGTTTGGCATTAAATGCCTTCAGAAAATTAGCTGAATCATTGCTTATTAGAATAAAGCTTCATGTGTTGGTTTGAAATATGATATATTATATACAAAAGTACTTGTATGCATCAAACCAATAAATTATGATTAATTCTCCCTCAAAGTGGTTCAGGGTCAGGAACCACATATTTTTCATCTAATAGTTTTGATGTGCGGTATGTGATTAACAGATATACCATGATGTAAAAAGATGAATTCCTCAAAGAAGATAGAAGATGTACGTTAGTTTTTCTAACATAAGGGGGAGATAATAAGTAGCTATGAAATATGGTAGGAATTATCATCAAATCCTCATTCAAAAGATAATTCAAGTCAAATGCCAGAAGCACTTATTGACCCAAATTTAATCTCATATTTCAGCTGCAAGTGCTCCTATTAAATGTCTTTGAAGGACAAAGTCTACAACATGCATGAAGCATGGTAGACCAATCGGTTTCAAACACAATAATCCTTGAAAAATGATAAAGAGCAAATGATCATGATAAATAGACAATGTGTTCTTGAAGAGCGTACACCATAACACTTCATGAAACCTTATGAGAGGTTTAGGTACCTTAAAATAATAAAGTGATGAGATCTCAAAATGTTATGTTACATTGTGAACCGATACAAAATGATATATCGTCGACGATATCTTTGATACAATATGACGCAATATTATAAAAGATTATGAGGATCTGAATTCTACGTCTATTTATGCATGCTGACGTAGAAATATTTATCAAGTGACATGAAAGTATGCATCTTGGTAAGCATAAAACTTATTTGATTTATAGTCCAGACACTAGAAGATGCCACACATGAAATGTTGAATATTGTCACTTGACAAAATCGATATGAAAATCCTTAAAAGATTCAAAATGCCTGAAGCATATAAAAGTTTCTGGGAAACTTATTTATAATCCTTATAAGGGATAAATTGATGATTTGAATATTATTGAAACTCTTGGAGAGTTTTCAAATATGATAGATTATCTGCTGAAAGAAGTTGAAATGAGAAGCATACAGAATTGGATTGATCATGAAGTACCATATCTTGTGCAATTGTTGCATTTATACATCTTGCTATAACTATGAGCATGATATAGTTTTACTCCTACATGGAGATAGTGAAATAAGATCACTTGCATATTGTAAATGAAAGCCCTTGTATGAATGTGTTTATCCTAACGAATATCGTCAAGTTTTTGAATATATAGAATATTCATATGATCGACATAAGGGTTCGATACAAACATATTATGTATTGCCATGAAAGCTTGCTTCTACGCCATGTTGTTTTACATAACAATCAAATTGGGCTGAGATAATGATTATTCACAAAGGTAGTCAAGAATGTATGCGATTGAGGTCAATGATACATCTCAAAAATGTGATTTGAAATACCCATTTATATAAAGATGTCTCATGCATAGCACAACTAATGAGAGAATTCATAAAAAGAGAAAGAATGAAGCACATTTCGTCAAAGTTATCTACATACATGAGCTCCAAGAGAATAACGATATCAACATGCTACAGATTCATTCGAGTGATAATATGAATGATTATTCACAAAATCTCTACCAAATACAACTTTTGAGAAGATGATGCACAAGATTGGAATGCGAAGATTTAAGATTTTGAATTGATGTTCTCATCAGGGGGAGCCAATACGCATTGTGCTCTTTTTCCTTTCAAGGTTTTGTCCCACTGGATTTTCCTTGTAAGTTTTTTAATGAGGCAGCCAAAATGCATATTATTAAAAATGTGTACTCTTTTTCCTTCACTAGATTTTTTTTCCAATGGATTATTTTCTAGTAAGGTTTTAACGAGGCACATTATCTATCAAATAGACATTCAAGGGGGAGTATTATAAATATATTTGTATTATGGTAAATGTCTACTTGTATGTTTATTAGGAGAAAAGTTAGGAACCCGAACTTTAGGACCAAGTCAGTTTTTCCCTATAAATAAAGGAGTTTTCCTTCATTGTATCATCCCTAATCCCTCATTCTTATTCTTCAAGAGAAATAAAGAAGCCTCCTCTCTTCTCTCTATTCTTCTTGTTCTTGTTTCTTATTGTTTCATAACATAAATAATAATTTAAGGAAAAAGTGAAAAGATAATTTTGTCTATTGCGAAGTATTTTAATGAAGGGCAAAAAGTTCAAACAACATTTCTAATGCCCTTCACACTTTTAAGATGGTATAGGTAGATATAAATATAGATACATCACGAAGATCATGTGTATCATATGTTCAGAAGCCACATTTTAAGGTCTAATTGGCTTATGAACAATTCATTTTCTTCGTTCTGTGAATTATGTATTATGTTTTCTTTTATGATATTAATTTCCTATTGCTTCATGTAGCTCACTTGACTCACTTCATACTTGTATCATTTTTGTACCTTGTATTAATTTCTTTGCCTTATAAGATGTATTCTTAAACCCGCAAAAATTGTAAAAATCCGAATCAAACCGTTAAAATCGATAAAACCCAAACTGATAGAATTTATACTATTATGGTTTGATTTGGTTTGAATATTTGAAAAAAAAATTTGGTTTAATTGGGTTGGTTTGATTTTGATTAAAAATCGAGTCAAATCGGACCATGAATACCCCTAATTTTAGCTATTAAATTCAACTCATGTTAAAGTAGGAACTTGGAGAAAATGAAAAAGAGTCAAATAATGAAGTAGTATTTAATAACAATAATAAAATGGATACAAAATGATAAATTATTTATTGATTTTTCAATTTGGATAAGTATTACTCTCTCCGTTTTTAAATAAATGTTCTTTTTGCCTTCTTTTTCAATTTGGATAAGTATTATACTCTCCATTTTTAAATAAATGTGCTTTTTGCCTTCTGATTTTGCTTTTAAATAAATATTTATTTAAATCTTTAAGAATAAATTGGTCATGTGCTTTCAAATTTTCCCTTGTTTAAAAGAATTATAATCAATATTAACTTAGAAAAAGATAAATTTAATTAGGAATAAATTGATAAAATTATCCTTTATTTTTAGGATTAGTAATTTATTAAAGGGTTTGCAATAAAAAAGAAAAAAAAAAAAAAGGAGAATAAGGGAGGCAGTAGCAAGTCATTCTCTGGTTCAACTGGGGGTTCCCATGGAGACACTGAAATCAGCAGTTCCGGACCCCCTTAAGCAGGAAATATCTAAGAGCACACCCGCTCAGCTTCCATCAACATGCTCTTCTCTCCTCCATTTCTTCCACCATTTGCCTCTATTTCATCAAGTTCTGTCTTCTTCTCTTTTGTGTTTTTGCTGCTGCTTTTTTTTTTTTTGGCTAGTATGTATCTCTTTGTTTCCTTGTATCGTTTTCTTTTTTATGATCGGTATCTGGGCCAGCTTTCAGACACCTTCACTAATTCCACGGCAAACTGTGTTCCCCAAGGCTAGTACAAATAAAAAGCAATCACCTAGTATTTTTGTCTCTGAAGCCTTTTCTCAACCGCTTTATTGACCAATAATACTTGTTTCCATGCGTCTATATTTTTTCCTGGTGCTCCTGTGGACTGTGCCTACACGATTTGGACAAAAGAGTGCCCTTTTTGTTCTTAGTAATGCTAGTGCTTCATCATTTACATTGTGCTTTTTTGTTTTCTTGATATTCTTCAGATGATTAAGGACTTGACCGACCCTTCTGTGGCTCTCTGTGGCAAGGACCGGAGTGCTGCTTTGGAAGCCAAGCTTAAGGGCAATGAATGCTTCTCAAAAGGAGACTATCCTAATGCATTGCTTTTCTATTCCCAGGTCAGACAATTTTGGTTTTTCAAAATTATATACTATTGATATAAGTAGGACAACTGGAAAAGCTTTTCACAGAATTGGCATCTTGATTCTACGATTTCATAATCAGACTGATCTTATAACATTATATCTAACCTCTAGGAGTTGGAACATTAGTCAAATTTATATACAATTAACCAATTACGAACTCAATAGAAGTGGAAAGAAAAGAAGAGGGTTTATATTGGTCTGAAGTTACTAACAACAAGTATGGTAAGCCATTAAGCATTCAACTAATTAAAGTCAGTTCACTATTGAGACAACTCATCAAAGTTGTTTCAGGTTCAGGGGCTAAAGCTTCTCTTTGGAGGAACCCTTTTCTATACTCGAGTTAAAGACACCTATATACTCACTCATAAAGGAACTTATCAAATATGTATTTATAGTCTATGGATGTAAGACTAGCTAATTTACTGCAAAAGAAAAGGAATTACAAAACTGAAATCTTTCCTCTCACCAGGTAGGCCTGATAAAACGTTGTTGAAATTTTATTCAAACCGTAACTTCACTACAGATTAACTTTTAGCTGTTTCAGAATCTCTTGACATTCGGATATCTCAGTTTTGTAAGTGAAATATTAGATGCATCATGTCTGTATTGAAAAGGGAATTAAGAGAAGCCGTAAATTCATCTAATCTTCCCTCCAATGCCTTGTTCATGGGAACACTGGTAAGTGAAAGAAGCAGGCAGTGGAGCAAGACTTTGTAGAAGTGGAGAGAAGTTGGCGTCACCCTAAAATTTCTGGTGATGAACTATCGCTCTTTGTGTTTGGGGTCTTAGCTGTGCGGAACGAACATGCACAAGAATGTCAATTGACCTTTATCAACAAGACATTTCAGGAACTACATTCCTTCCTCACTGTCTTTCCTGCTTTCCTTCTCTTATTTCTTTTGCATTTCAATTATCACTCTTCTTCTGATAAGTATTTGACCCTTCCTAATAGAAGATTGTTGTTGCCACTTTTCTGGATGGGATAGGCACTGCATCTTGCTCCAGTGGACATGGATGATATGGAGATAAACCTGGTAGCGTTACTGTATGTGAACCGTGCTTGTACTTTGCAGGTGAATCTTTAATTTTATCTATTTATAGGCTGTTTCATGCTATTTATTTATCTGCATTTTTTCTTAGAATTGGTTCAATGGTAAAGAGACAGCAGGTAACATGTAATATGGGCGCATGTCATAAGCTCGAACTTTGTAATTGATACGAAAATGATAGGAACTCTGGTATTTAAGTAGCAGTACGCTAGAGTGACGGGTCCATACTCCTCTGAGTTTCGAACCTATGGACCAACTAATTATCGTATTTCTCTGTTATTAAAAAAAACATTATTTTTTAGATTTTTTTTTTTTTTTTATTTAGCAAGCTATTTTCTTCTGAGTTCATCGGCACAATATATTTATCATTAAGGAAAAAATAAAAAATAGGAATTGGTGGTGGTAGTTTGATGAATTCTGGTGGGACTTTAAGTAAAAGACAGTCCGGACTATGTTCCCACTGAGAAGCTAAATTGGTGAAGCATAAATTGAAGGACTGGAAATAGTTTTTTTTTAGAGAATCTGGAGAATAAGAAAATAGTTCTGTTGGATAAACTGTTGGAGTTTGATAAACTTTCAGAGGGAAGGTATCTCACTGATAGAGAAATGTCGAAGGAGGAAAGGCATTTATGTAGATATAGAAAGAGGTAGAAAAGGAGGAAATTGTTTTAGCTACAGAAGTTCAGGCGCAAGTGGCTGAAATCTGGAGACAAAACTGCGAAATTCTTTTAGAAGATAACTAATGCTCATAAAAGGTATAACCTTATATTGACTGAATTTAAAGTTGAGAAATCATAGAACTTAACGAAGTGATCAAGGAGGAGAGTTTGGCAATTTCTCCTCCAACCAGGATAAAAGATCCCATTGAAGCGTCTGTAGGCTAATCCCATGCATAGACTCAGATCTTACAGTGATATAAAGAACTAGAGAACTGCTGGATGGGATAGAGACGTATCAAGGAGCTAAGGATTTTGTGGAAAATAGTCCTTGCCAGTGTATGTTAGTTGATGCGGAAAGAAAGAAACGATAGATGCTTTGAAGCGAGAGCTAGTGCTGTACATTTATTGAAGTATAGATGTCTAAATCTGTTAGCTCTCTGGTGTAGATTGCATTATGTATATGAGGAAAAGAAATAATGGACTTCATCAGCTATACTACAGCGAACAGATCTTTTGTTAATGGGTAGACTGATTTCAGTAATGACCAGCACTAAACAGATCTTTTGTTAATGGGTAGACTGATTTCAGTAATGACCAGCACTAACTTAGTGCTTGGCTGATTAACTTAATAAAATCGTACTTATCCAAAAAAGTTAAGGAAGTTCTTTCAGTTAGGTCACTGGAAACTGCAAGGTTCTGCTTTCACCCTCTTTTAGAAGTTTTGGAGTTGCAAGTGTCTCATGGCCGTCGAATGTGAAGTGCAAAAATGAGAATTAAAGTGTGTGGTCGCTAGCTATCTTTTTCTAATTGGTGTCACCATCTGACATGGATGGGAAAGGTTGAATTATCTTTTCTGCATCTATCGGTTGCTTATGATCAGCCATTAGCAACTTTTTGCTCTCACTTCTTACTGTTACTTATTAGTATTCCCCTATTACAAAGTCAATGATGAATTTTTTTTTCTGGTTTCACCTCATTAGTTCTTGTTCGCAAGATGGCTTGCCTCGTTTAACTTGTATCAATTTACATCTTGCATTCATTTGAGGTTGAATATATTTTCTTTTCCCATCATCTATAATTTGGTGTCAGTCATTCTTTAATAGGCTTACCTTGTCACCGAAAGTTGTCCTTCTTCAAGTTTTCATTCTCACGGTATTAACTTCTCTGCTCATTCTTTTGAGGATGAAGCTCAAAATTAGCTTATTGTTTCCTCATTTCTGATTGCCTAAGCAAGAGAAGTATCCAAGAAAGAGTCAAGAGTCTGCAGCTTTTCTTCTATATGATGATCACAAGTGACCTGTGACCATGGGGTTGCTCTTATCTGGACATACTCTCATTTTGAACAAATTTTTTTCTTGCTAAAAATAACCATTTCACGGTAGAAACTTTTCAATTTGATAGTTCCAAACAATCAATTTCTGACCTGTTCTCCAGGATCAATTATTAGGTCACTTTGTATTCTAAAATCTGAATCATTTTGTTTCTCTCTTCATTAGCAATCAATACTTTGCATTCTTTATTTACCAAACTGGACGTTTATGATCTTCAGAAAATGGGCTTGCTTTTGGAGTGTTTACGAGATTGTAGCAGGGCCCTTAGAGTATCTCCACGCTATGCGAAGGTGAGTGTGGTTGTACTCGCTTTGCTCCTTTTCTCTTTGATAAAGTTCTTAAAGTTTTCCATTTCTGCTACTGTATATTGTCTTTATCTTCTTTTTTCACAGCGAGCAATTGATCCTTTACAGTAAGAAGAGTTTGGAATGTCAGTGCTGTTTATTCAAAAGGAAAACTAATTTAGTTTTTGCTCTCCTTTCCCTGTTTTTTCTATCAATAAATAATTGGCTTATTAAGCAGATCTCGGATTAACTCCAATGAGTGCTTGATATTACATTTGGCAGAACATTCATTTTTCCTCCGTCAAGCATCATACTCCATTCTATTCAATATATTTTTTACGTTATTTATAGTATTTACTGTTGACAGAGGATCAACGGATTCAGCAGTTAAATACCATTTTTGTGGGAATTAAAGCTAATATCATCTTACTGTCTTCAGTTTCATGATCAACTCTCTGTATCACATCTCCACTAAGTGAAACTGTTGACTTTCAATTATACTTTACTTTAGGCATGGTTCCGGAGAGGCAAAGCAAATATTTCTTTGGGTAAATTTAAAGATGCAATTCGAGATCTGAATATCTCATTAAAGGTGGAAATCTCTTCAAGTGGAAAAAGACAAGTTGAGGCAGAACTAAAGATTGCACTGGATAAATTCAAGGGAATGGGGAGCTCAGGGAAGAAAACCAACCAGAATCAGTCAGAAGTTCCTGGTAAGACTATTGGTGACAAATTAATGGCATTTAATGTTGTCTCTTCTTAGAAGATCAGCTGTCAATTCTATAATGACTAGTTATATGTTTTCTCTCCAAAATAGAAAAAGAGTGGCTGTTTATCCTTGAAACCTTCCTAAGTAGAACCCTGTGGCAATTTCACTGTCTGTAATGTAATATGTTTCTTTTGAATTAAAAAAGTCAACATGCTTTCAATTTCGTTTTACTTCACTCCTCCACATTCAAGGTTACATATATTAAGCTGATCTCATTATATAATTATTCGATGTGCTTGAAAGATTTACTCTGATGCTGAACAAGAGATATCTATTTTTAAAGAGCTTAGGTGTACAGTTCGCGACAGCAATTATCATCCTGTTTCCGTCGTTCTACTCCAGCATTATATGCTACGTTTAGTCATTTGATGTTTGGATCAGCGAGCTATGCTTTTACTGCAGTGGCTCATTTATCAAACTTTTTTTGGATCAGTAAGCATTTATTCAAACAAAAGTGCACGTGCACCCAAAAAGTGCATGAATATGTACAAGTATCACGACAAGGTCTGGAAGTATATCGTGCCAAGATTGAAGTGATAGAAAAGCTGCCACCTCCTGTATCTGTGAAGGGTGTTCGTAGTTTTCTTGGGCACACAGGTTTTTACAGGTGGCTCATCAAGGACTTTTCGAAAATCTCTAGACCCATGTGCAAGCTACTTGAGAAGGAGGTAAAATTTCAGTTTTATGGTGATTGTGTTAAAGCCTTTGAGGCATTGAAAAGGAAATTGATTGAAGCTCCAGTATTGATTGCTCCCGACTGGGAGTTGCCATTTGAGTTGATGTGCGACGCCAGTGATATAGCTGTGGGAGCAGTGTTGGGCCAGCAGAAAGAGAAGATCTTTCATTCTATATATTATGCCAACAAAACTTTGGATGCAACCCAAACTAATTATACAGACAGAGAAGGAAATGTTGGCATTGGTGTATGCATTTGATAAGTTTTAGTTGTATTTGGTGGGAACCAAAGTCATTGTTCATACAGATCATGCTGCCATCCGGTACTTGTTTAAAAAGAAGGATGCTAAACCTCGGCTCATCAGATGGATTTTGCTACTGCAGGAATTTGACTTGGAGATTGAAGATAGAAAAGGTCGGAGAATCTCTAGGTAGCTGATCATTTATCCAGGCTAGAGAATTGGTCATATGTGGCAGAAGATGGGTGTATCTGAAAGGAGTTCCCTGATGAACAACTTTTAGCATTAAGTGTTGCAAAGCTACCTTGGTATGCAGATATTATGAACTTGTTAGTGAGTGGGGTCTACCCACTTGAGGCTACTAGTCAGCAAAAGAAGAGGCTGTATTATGAGTCCGCTTTTACTTATGGGATGAGCCATACTTATTCAAACAAAGCCCAAACCGAGTGATCCGGAGGTGTATTCCAGAGTGTCAAGTGAAGCAGGTGCTAGAGAGTTGTCACTCATCTCCTTATGGGTCATCATGGAGGAGAGCGTACAACCCATAGAGTGTTGCAGTCCCGTTTCTTTTGGCCCACCTTATTTAAGGACACAGCTGCATATGTGAAGGAGTGCGACCAATGTCAGAGAATGGGTACTATTTCTAGAAGGCATGAGATGCCTTTGAACAACATCTTGGAGGTTGAGATTTTTGACGTATGGGGAATAGATGTCATGGGGTCTTTTCCACCGTCGTTTGGAAACACATATATTCTTGTTGTTGTTGATTACGTTTCAAAGTGGGTGAAAGCGGTGGCTCTTCCTACCAATGACTCGAAAGTGGTGGTAAAGTTTGTCAAGAAGCACATCTTCACAAGGTTTGGAAAGCTAAGGGCGATCATTAGCGATGGAGGGTCACACTTTGTCAATAATTGGTTTCGAAATTTGTTGGCTAAGTATGGGGTGAGACACAAGGTTGCCACAACTTATCATCCGCAAACTAGTGGCTAAGTTGAAGTGTTGAATCGGGAGGTTAAACAGATTCTCCAGAAGGCAGTTAATGCGCAGCGAAAGCATTGGTCCCTCAAGCTAGATGATGCGTTGTGGGCTTACAGAACTGCTTACAAGACGCCTATTGGGATGTCACCTTACCGACTAGTTTTTGGGAAAGCATGCCATCTACCTATAGAGCTGGAGCATCAAGCCTATTGGGCTGTGAAGAAGTTAAACCTTGAATCTGATTTGGCAAGCCAGAAACGAGTGCTACAGTTGCACGAACTCGAGGAGTTTAGGATGCATGCATATGAGAATGCAAAACTTTACAAAGAGAAGATCAAGAGATAACATGATAAGCACATTGTATCTCGTACTTTTGTGCGGGGAAAGAAAGTGCTAGTGTTTTAACTCTAGATTGAAGTTGTTCCCGGGAAAGCTCAAGTCGAAATGGTATGGACCGTTTGAGGTGGTAAGGATGACTGCACATGGAGCAGTTGAGCTGATAGACAAAGATAAAGGTAAGACATTCTTGGTAAACGAACAAAGAGTGAAACACTATTGAGCCGAGGATGAAGACCGGCAGAAGACATCCGTCACATTATTAGATGAGTGATTGTGAGATGCGCCATGCTGCGACGTTAAATTAGGCGCTATTCGGGAGGCAACCCGTGAATGTAATGTAATAGTGAGGATCTATAAAGAAAAAAAATAATTTTAACAAGACATGTGCCAACACAACATTTCACTAAACACGAAACACAACTTACCAAACTAGACAGAGTTTAATTACTAGCTATTACAGACCAGTGAATACCCGAATAGTAGCAAATCCACAAAAATCAAACACACAAAATACACGAGTACTCAAGCACATGCTGTCCAACATCAGAATTTAAACAAAAAACAAACATAAGGAATACTTTTGCCCCCACCCCATGCTTAAGAAGAGGCACTGTCCTCCGTGCACAATAGAAAGCACAAACAAAAGATGGGGAAAAAGAACTCCCTGGTCTCTAGTCATCACCATCATCCACATTGGGACTAAGATATCCTGCCTCTGAGTTCTTCCGCTCAAACTCAATCTCAATGTCTGAATCAAGTAGTAAATGTTCATCATCTATAGGGACATCATCATCTATCGGCTCGCGGAAAGCTAGTCCAATTTGGCACATAGCTTTTGGCATGATCATTCAGGGGGTAGTCGATATCCAACTGTCTCAACTTAATGTCAGTGGGTGGGTGTCCGCCACACATCATTGTCAACCTGTTCATTCCATAGAGGTGGCAATAAAAGCTATCGTCACGGGCATTCCTCTTGGCATGGGTCAGAATCGTGCTCTTTCACCTTAGAGACATATACCCCTCTCATGTTTCTGGGAGGCCTGTAATTTGCGGGGTCTTTCTCAACCCCAAAGTCCCTCAAGAATTTCGTCACAAGACCTCCAAAGTTGTACCTATAGCCCTTGTCAACTCGGCTCCTCATCCATGATCTTAACACTGCACCAACATTAATAGGAACATTAGTCATCAAAGCAAAAACCAAACATACCCGATCACGAGTGATGTTCGTGAAGTGGGTCCCTGGAATCAAGCAAGAACCAACAATCCGCTAGGGGTAGGTTTTGTGGGTTCACTTTTCCTTGTGGTACTCCTATGTAGCAGTTAATCTTGGCCTATAGAGTGTGTGACAGATAGCTTGATATGGTGGCATAATATAAAGCTCCTTCAGTCTAGTCTGGTCAACATTTGGTGTGCGAAGAAAGGTGTTCAGTGTTGTCGCTTCTAGTTTGAAGACCTGCCCGCTAACATTGACTTCATTGCCCTGAGACTTTGGAAACCAGTTTGCAAAAAACTCCCCGACCAAATCCAGATTGCATTCACCCATATCATCAAAGATAAAATCCATTTTCAACTGATGGATCCTTTCTAGAATACGTGGATAGTTGGCTGCCAAGCTAGCTCTATCAATCCTCTCCATTGGCTGGTTATTGCCCTTCTTATTTTCCTTGTACCACTTCACCCCATCCTTGTTAACCCACTTTATGCCGAACCTACACGACCACTTTGAGAAACTGTCGGTGCGGCTGGAGCTGGACGTGTGGTTTGACTCTTACGAGTCCGTTTTTGTCCTTGTCTTGAGGTAGAGGCAACTCTCTTGCCTTTGCTCGATTTGGGTGCCATTAGACCTGTTACATATACTATCAAAGAGCATTAGTTCAGCCCCAAGTGGCTAACTACAATCAAGTTAGGAGGTGCTCGGAATCACCCCACACTTAAATTGGTTAGCACACCACAACTAGTCTCTGTTTTCGAGTACTCAGACTTCCCCTACTCGCAAATCATTGACTAGTCATAGCGCAAAACAATCACAATACCAAGTATTTCCGTTTAGAAATCAATACATCTTTTCAAGCAAGCCAAGCCACAATTCAATATACCAAAGTCATAGTTAACACTCCAAACTAATATTAAAACAGTCCGCAAACGTGCGTCCTACCTTTCTCTTCTTGATACTGAATTCATAACTATGAACACACATTTATCACAACGCAATTCTCTTTGCATCAATGTTAAACTAATCACTTAGCCATATTATCAATCAAACACAATGCAAGTAGTACTAACGGCTAGCTCCTCCTTCAGCTACACCCCTATTTCAACCTAATTCAAATTCCAACTCAAATTAAAGCACATCGCACGCACCGCAATAACTAAGCAAGTAGTTTTCATCAAAATTCCCAAGCCTCAGTTACAACAATATTCCATTCTAATCTCAGCTTACTCATAACCAAAACATAAACTATATGCTAATTTCAAAACAAACTACTAAATAGAGCATTCATGAGTTCATGTCATCTTACCTTGTGATGAAGAAACAAGTGAAAAAAAAGAGAGGAATTGATGGAGAAAAGGGTGACGTGAGTTTGAATTGAGAGAAAGGAGAGGAGCGACACAAAATTAGGTTTAGAATAAGGGGAATTCGGGTTAGGGGTATTTAAAGGGACTTATGGGGTCGGGTTGACCCGGTGGATTAAATGAAAATTTTGGGGAAAACAGGGTCGGGTGCGCCGTGAGGCTCAAAGTGGGAGACTAAGGTTTGGCCACTAAGCCAAGCGCACACCTTGGCCAGTGGCTCCTTTCAACATGTCGTGCGGTGTGGGGTTCAACGCATGGATGTGTTTCCGCCCCGCGGAGCCCTTTTTCACGTCATTACAGGCCAATTACAGGCCTCCCAGAAACATGAGAGAGGTAGACGTCTCTAAGGTGAAGGAGCCTGATTCTGACCTATGCCAAGAGGAATGCCCGTGATGATAGCTTTTATTGCCACCTCTATGGAATGAGCAGGTTCACAATGATGTGTGGCGGACGCCCACCCACTGACGTTGAGTTGAGATAGTTAGACACCGACTACCCTCTGAATGATCATGCAAAAGCTATGTGCCGAATTGGACTAGCTTTCCGCGAGCCTACAGATGATGAACATTTACTAGTTGATTCAGACATTGAGATGAGTCTGAGCGGGAGGACTCAGAGGCTGGATATCTTAGTCCCAATGTGGATGATGGTGATGACTAGAGACCAGGGAGTTCTTTTTCCCCATCTTTTGTTTGTGCTTTCTGTTGTGCACTGAGGACAATGCCTCTTCTTAAGTGTGGGGTGGGGGCAAAAGTATTTCTTATGTTTGTTTTGTGTTTAAATTCTGATGTTGGACAACATGTGCTTGAGTACTTGTGTATTTTGTGTGTTTGATTTTTGTGGATTTGCTACTATTCGGATATTCACTGGTCTGTAATAGCTAGTAATTAAACTCTGTCTGGTTTGATAAGTTGTGTTTAGTGGAATGTTGGAATGTTGCGTTGACACATGCCTTGTTTTATTTTTTTTCTTTATAGATCCTAACTATTACATAACATTCACGGGTTGCCTCCCGAATAGCGCCTGATTTAATATCGCGGCACGACTTATCGCGCAATCACTCATCCGATAATGCGACGGATGTCTTCTACCGATCTTGATCCTCAGCCCAATAGTGTTTCACTCATTGTTCGTGTTCGTTTACCAAGAACGTCTTACCCTTATCTTTGTCTATCAGCTCAACTGCTCCATGTGCAGTCATCCTTACCACCTCTAATGGTCCATACTATTTCGACTTGAGCTTTCCAGGGAACAACTTCAATCTATAGTTGAACACTAGAACTTTCTATCATGGCTCAAAAGTACGAGATACAATGCGCTTTTCATGCCATCTCTTGGTCTTCTCTTTGTAAAGTTTTGCATTCTCATATGCATGCAATCTAAACTCCTCGAGTTCGTGCAACTGTAGCACTCATTTCTTGCCTGCCTAAACAGAATCAAGGTTCAACTTCTTCACAACCCAATAGGCTTGCTGCTCCAGCTCTACAAGTAGATGGCATGCCTTCCCAAAAACTAGTCTGTAAGGTGACGTCCCAATAGGCGTCTTCTAAGCAGTTTTGTAAGCCCACAACGCATCATCTATCTTGGGCTTTTTAATTAAGGGTGACAAAAAAGTTTGAAAATTAAAAAAAGGTGACACAAGTTTTAATTATTGAGTAGAGGTGACAATTTTGCCATTAGTGTTAATGACATGCAGTATCGTAGTTGTTGTAGCAACTTCGAAAGTTGCTGCAGCAACTTCCTAATCACTAATTAACAAAAAATTTGACTTGGGTTGGTCAAACTTGTCACCAATTTTAATTTCAAAACTTATTTGTCACCCTACACTCAATTCTCTCATCTAGCTTGATGGATCAATCCTTTCGCTGCGCATTAATTGTCTTCTAGAGAATCTGCTTCACCTCCCTATTCGACACTTCAACTTGGCCACTAGTTTGGAGATGATAAGTTGTGTCTCACTCCATACTTAGCCAACAAATTTTGAAAATGTGACCCTCCATCGCTAATGATTACCCTTGGCGTTCCAAACCTTGTGAAGATGTGCTTCTTGATAAACTTTACCACCACTTTCGAGTCATTGGTAGGAAGAGCCACCGCTTCCACCCACTTTGAAACGTAATCAACAACAACAAGAATATGTGTTTCCAAACGACGGTGGAAAAGGCCCCATGAAATCTATCCCCCATATGTCAAAGATCTCAACCTCCAAGATGTTGTTCAAAGGCATCTCATGCCTTCTAGAAATAGTACCCATTCTCTGACATTGGTCGCACTCCTTCACATATGCAGCTGCGTCCGTAAATAAGGTAGGCCAAAAGAAACCAGACTGCAACACTTTATGGGCTGTACGTTTTTCTCCATGATGACCTCCATAAGGAGATGAGTGACAACTCTCTAGCGCCTGCTTTGCTTGACATTTTGGAGTACACCTCCGGATCACTCGGTCTGGGCCTTGTTTGAATAAGTATGGCTCATCCCGTAAGTAAAAGCGGGACTCATTGTACAACCTCTTCTTCTGCTGACTAGTAGCCTCAGGTGGGTACACCCCTCTTACTAACAAGTTCACAATATCTGCTTGCCAAGGTAGCTCTGCAACGCTTAATGCTAAAAGTTGTTCATCAGGGAACTCCTCTCGGATACGCCCATCTTTTGCCACATGTGACCAATTCTCTAACCTGGATAAATGATCATCTACCTGGAGATTCTCCGACCCTTTTCTATCTTTAATCTCCAAGTCAAGTTCCCGCAATAGCAAAATCCATCTGATGAGCTGAGGCATAGCATCCTTCTTATTAAACAAGTACCGGATGGCCGCATGATCTGTATGAACAATGACTTCGGTTCCCACTAAATACGACCGAAACTTATCAAATGCATACACTAATGCCAACATTTCCTCCTTTGTCACTGTATAATTAGTTTGGGCTGCATCCAGAGTTTTGCTGGCATAATATATAAAATGAAAGATCTCTTTCCGCTGGCGCACTATTGCTCCCTCAGCTATATCACTGGCGTCACACATCAACTGAAATGGCACCTCCCAATCAGGAGCAATCAATATTGGAGCTTCAATCAATTTCCTTTTAACACAATCACCACAAAATTGAAATTTTATCTCCTCTAGTAGCTTGCACAAGGTCTAGAGATTTTCGAAAAGTCCTTGATGAACCGCATCTAAAAACCTGCTTGCCCAAGAAAACTGCGAACACCTACTGATATTGGCGGTGGCAGCTTCTCTATCACTTCAATCTTGGCACGATCTGTTTCCAGACCTTGTCGTGACACCTTACGATCAAGGACAATGCCTTCCTTGATCAAAAAGTGGCACTTCTCCCAGTTCAACACCAAATTTGTCTCTTTGCATTGAGCCAACACTCTATCAAGATTCTGCAAGCAAACTTCGAAAGAGCTACCAAATACAGAAAAATCATCTATGAATATCTCTGTGAAGTCCTCCACCATATCATAAAATATCGCCATCATGCAACGCTGGAAAGTGACGGGTGCATTGCAGAGTCCAAAGGACATAGTGACGGGTGCATTGCAGAGTCCAAAGGACATAGGCTTGAGGCGTAAGTACCATATGGACAAGTAAATGTTGTCTTCTCCTAATCTTCTGGAGCAATTGCTATCTGATTGTAGCAAGAATACCCATCCAACAAACAATGATATTCTTGTCTAGCAAGTCTATCCAACATTTGATCAATAAACGGAATTAGGTAGTGATCCTTCCGGGTGGCCTTATTGAGCTTTCGATAGTCCATGCAGATTCTCCATCCTGTAACTGTACGGGTCGGGATCAACTCATTCTTCTCATTAGTCACCACGGTCATGCCTCCCTTTTTGGGGACACATTGAATTGGACTTACCAACTTACTGTCTGGAATTGGGTATACAATGCATGTATCTAACCACTTGATCACTTCCTTCCTAACCACATCTTTCATGACTGAATTTGGTTCTGCTGATGCTGCACACTTGGTTTTTACCCTTCCTCCATGAAGATTGTGCATGCAATAAGCATGACTGATTCCTTGTATGTCTAACATCTACCAGCCAAGCGCCTTCTTTCTTTGTTTTAGAACAAAACAACCAATGCCTCTCTCACCTGTACCTCCGATAAACCTGCAGAGAGAATAACTGGTAAGGTATCATTTTCCCCCAAGTATGCATACTTGAGGTGTGAAGGCAGGGTCTTCATCTCCACTTTGGGAGCTTCTATAATAGATGGCTTGGGAGGTGGCCCAAGAGGTCTATTAAGAGGCTTGAATTCACCCGTGCGAATGAATATGCTAGCCATATCTAAAATCTGCACCATCTCATGGGCTACTGCATCTCTGAAGATATAATGCCCCACCAAAGCTCTTTCCAAGGGATCCTTGGAAGTAATGAGTGGAAGTTCCGACTCAAGATCAATGACTGTAATAGCACATAACTCCTCATAAATAGCCGACAACTTCATTATGTTATAGATATCAAATGCTTCAACTTTATCATGTGCTCTCATTGTCAGTTGCCCAACAACTACATCTATCAAAGCACACCCAGTAGCCAAGAATGGACGTCCCAAAATAAATGGGACTTCCGGGTCTGCATCAAAGTCCAAAATAATAAAATCCATCGGGAAAATAAGTGAACTCACTTGCACCAACACATCCTCTACTATTCCGTCAGGTCTCGCAAGCGAACGATCAACCAATTGCAAAATCATTGTGGTGGGCCTTGGACTTCCCAACCCCATCTTCTTGAACAAAGAGGTGGGCATCAAATTTATGCTGGCCCCAAGGTCACACAAGCCTCGCACATTGTTAGACTCTCCAATGGTAATCTGGATAGTGAAACTTCCTGGATCCTTGAGCTTTGTTGCAGTCTATTCTGAATTCGTGAAGTGCACTCTTCAGTAAGTGTGACAGTGGCATACTCCGGTAACCTGTTTTTGTTTGCCACAATATCCTTGATGTACTTCGCATACTTAGGAATTCCCTGCAAAACATCAACAAGAGGAAGATTAATGTGCACCTGCTTAATTAATCAATGAATTTTTGAAAGCATGCATCCTCCTTCTACTTTTCCAGCCTTTGTGGGAATGGGGGAGGTGGCTTCACGCTTGCTAATGTAGTCTCACTCTTCACATCTTTTTCAGTCTTTGCTTGCTCCTCATCAACTACCACAACCTTTTGAATTGCTTTCTTTGGCTCTAACTCCTCTAACTGTCTACCACTCCGAGTAGAAACTGCATTAACCTGTCTCGGATTTGGGTCTGTATCACTATGCAGATCTCCTAGAGGTCTAGTATTCTGTGCTCCAACCAATTGACCCATTTGTTTCTCCAAGTTCTGAGTGGCTACCTGCTGATTTTTGAGGTCTGAAGCTATTTTAGCTTGGTCTGCAGCCATTTTAGCCTGGTCCGCCATTATTTTCTTCAGCATCTCCTCAATGGTGCTCGTCTGAGCATTGGATTGGTTACTCTTCCCCTGCTGCTGATAAGTCCGACCTTGCCCTTGGTTCCTGAATTGATTCTGGTTTACATTCTGCCCTTGATTACCACCCCAAGAGAAGTTTGAATGATTCTTCCAACCAGGATTGTAGGCGTTGCCAAAATTCTGATTTCCTTGGCGTTGGGCTGGATTCGCTCGACAAGATTCCGAAGAATGATTACTTCCACACCAGGATTGGGTTTGTTGCACTGCATTAACAGGAGCTTGCTGCTGACCTAAGCTCATATTGTTGAAGTGGGTGTTCATCTAATTCTGCAGAGAGGCTATTTGTGCAGCTATTGCAGTTAACCCATCAACTTCCAACATGCCTGCAGTCTTCTTTGTCACACTTCTGGAAGTATCAGCATTCCATTCTGGGTTACCATGCGAAATGCGGTTTGGGTGGGTATACAACTCATCATAAGTTCTCTCTAAGTCTTGGCCACCTACTGCTGAATCCAAAAGAATCTTAGTGTTGGACTCAAGACCCTCTGTGAAAGTATGCGCCAGAACATCATTTGATTGATGATGATGAAGACAATCCCTGAGCATTGACTTGTACCTCTCCTAAGCCTGGTACAGATTCTCACCATCCTTCTGTCTAAAGGTCAAAATCTCACTCAATTTAGCCGTTTTCCCAGAGGGGAAGAAGCGGATCAGAATTTTCCTTGCTAAGTCATCCCAGGTGGTGATGGAATTAGGTGGCTCTACTTTCAACCACCTCTTTGCTTCCCCCAACAGAGAAAATGGGAAAGCGTGAGTCTCACATAGTCAGAAGAAGACTCCTGTGGGGATGTATGTATTATTGGTCTTTAGAAAAGTCCGCAAGTGCTACCGTGGATCCTCATGAGATAAACCAGTGAACGCAACAATTACATCATGTTCTATTTCAACTCAAAACTACCTCCTGAGTCCGGTTGCGGATGCTGGAGGTTACATTATTGGCGAGTGGGATTGCCACCTCATGAATTGATCTTGCTGCCATTTCTACAGGAACAATCTCTTCCTGTTGAGCTGGCTGGATTTGTTGAATTGGGTATTGAAGTGCAGTTGCTCCTCTGCTGATGAAAATACCTTTCTGGTTCCAGATGCGGTTCAACCAACTCTCTGTTCCGCGCCAACTTTTAGAAACAAAAGTCTACCTGCAAAAGTAGCCGCTAAGATCAAGTTGTCAACACTTGTTCAAATAAACAGTCATCATCATCATACCCAGTGTATTCCCACCAGGTGGGGTCTGGGTAAAGTGTACGCAGTCCATACCACTACCTCAGATGAAGTAGAGAGGCTGTTTCCGATAGACCCTGTTCAAATAAACAGTAAAAACCAAAATTAGAAATTTACTAATTTCTAAGTTTCCGACAACGGCGCCAAAAACTTGTTGCGGTCTACCACTCACGCAAGTGCACGTGATCGTATCAAGTAAAATACAGAAGCTCTTTTGAGCCGGATATCGAACCCACAGGGACTTTGTGATTAACAATTCGCCTAATTCAATTGTTACTGATATCTCGGACAAGTGTAATAGTAACCAAGTCAAATGGTGAAGTTGTGTTATTCTAAATTTCGCAAAAGTAAGTACTTAAAGCAATGATATTAAAAAGGGTTGTAATCAATATTAAAGAGGTATTCCAGGGCTACGACGTTAATCACAATCATGTATAACATTAAATTGTCTCAACGAACTTTATTTCTCTAATTGCTAATTTCGGGGTTAAGTTTATGTTTTGGAAATGGTCATCCTCTAATCGCCTATTCAAACTAGCCTCACAACTACATCGTTGAGCGGGGATGTGAGGGTTTAATTCAAATGCATTAATGTAATCATCCCGTTTATAACTGAGTAAGGCAGACTACGTATATTGCTATCCTAGCAGCAAATCAACCCTAACGGCAAGCCAGAGATAATCTTACCCCCCGTGTTCTTCGTCGTATCCTTACGTTCCCGTGGTCAGTTCACCTGAGAATTACACATTTATTCTAATGTTGGCCAGACACTAAATAGTAAGCATAAAAACACTGGAACAATTACATGAGAAACAAGTTTCGTCGATTCAAAACAATACTACACAATCATGAATAGACCGCAACCCCAGAACAAGGGTGTTTAGCTACTCATATGCAGAATTAAAATTACAAAAGTAATGTTCATGCTAAATAAACGAAGGGAAAGAGTAGAGAGTAAAACCCTAATGAATCCTCTTGCTTCTGCTTGTGTTTTCTCCAAAATAATGCGTAAATCCTCTAAAAAATGTCCTTGGGGTATTTATAGACGTATGGTGAAATTACCCACAAGCCCCTAGACAAGACTTCATTTTAAAAGAGAATTTGCCGACTAAAGAGGGTGTGCGGCGCAAGGGCCAACGTACCATAACAGGGTGTGCGGTGCGAGGCCCCTCGCTTAAGCCAAACAATGATGAACTTCACTGAGCCGTGCCCGTGCGGCGTAGGGCTCCTCCTGTGCTCTTGTTTTCTTGATTCTTGTCCAGTTGTCCTCGTCTTGCGTATCCTTTGTCATCTTGATTGTCCTCATGCCGCATTTACTCCTAAAACACTACTAATCATGTATACTAGCTCATTTACATCAAAAATAGCATACTAATTCGTTCTCAAAACTTAGCTAAAGTATGGGCGAAACGCGGCGTTTGGGTGTATAAATACGCCCAAGATACCAAGCAAAAAAGGTTGCCCTTTATAGACACAGGTAACTAGAAATACAAGGTGTTAGTATCATCAGCATTTGGCATATAGACTCAGGGGACTAGAAATACAAGATGTTAGTATCAAGAACATTTGGCATCTTATCAAAGATTTGATCTTTAATTACCTGCCAGTATTCAACTTGTAGATTATGGTGACTTCATTTCCACCATTTTTATGCCTACTATCCTATCTTTGAATGATGAAGGAAGTATATAAATTTTGCCTTATCAAAAAAAATAAAGTTATAAACAAAGTATACTGTTGCACTCTTTTCTTGGCATCTTAAAATATTACCTTTATTTGTTTTACTTAATTTGGTGGTAAAGTTTGTGCACATTCGAGTACGATGTACTCGGATTCTATGGCTGATTGAGCACCGTAGGATTGGTCATCATTCTCTTCATCATGTATTTTTGTGCATGGCGTTGTGTTTATCAACATCAGGTAGCTCTTGATCTTTTTGCTATATGGTGACATGGTGCTCTTTTCCTTTGATTTCTTATAATGTAGGTCTTATGTGACAGATGAGCCAGACCAAGTAAAACTTCAATGTTTGATTACTACAGCCAAGGGGAGAGGAATGTTTTGTGTGGATGACGTTTCTGAAGCATCCTTAGTACATAAAGAAGATCCTTATGCTGCGGTATAAGCCAGACCTTTTGCAATGTCAACTACTATTTTTTTTTTGATAAGGGCGGTGGCTAGGCCGCTAGCTTGTGCCCACCTCGATTAATTACATAGGTTACCTGCTACCTCTCACTAGCACAAGTACTGGGTGACTCTGTCCACCAAGGCTTGGACAAATGAAGAAATCACCTAGTTTTTTTAATTTGAACCTGAGACCTCATGGTTCTTAACCCTCTTCATTGACCAGCAGGCCACTATCTTGGGTGGAATGTCAACTGTTCTTATTTCCTTTATGAGTTTGATTTTGTCAGAGGGGTCCATTTTCCTTTATAATTTTCTAAGGCATCCAAATAATCATTTGCTCATTTGCTCCCCTTTATCTTTCTGGGGACTCTGAATAAAGCTCACTCTGAGGATTTTTAATTTGTCAGAGAGCAGTAATAGACAGAAAATTTATGAAGCACTAACCATTTGCTCCAACATGATTTGGTTCTAACCATGAGTTTAATGCAGATTATCCTGAAGAAATATCGGGAGACTCACTGCCATTTTTGCTTCAACGAACTACCAGCAGATGCCATTTCTTGTACGTCATGTTCTATACCATTATACTGCAGTGACCGATGTCAAATACAAGCTGTCGGGAAAAAGTTTGATAGGAGCTCTGAGAGTTTTAACGGTCTTGAGGATTTAGCAGATGATCTGAAGAACTATATGGCAGATGTTCTGGCAGGCGCTTCAACTCCAGATACTGGGAATATTGCTGAGCACAGGCATGAATGTCAAGGGTTCCATTGGCCTCTGATATTACCGTCAGAAGTAGTTTTGGCTGGTAGAATCCTTGTGAAAGTTATTGAGCAAAAGAGATGCACAAGTGCTGACTCTAACCTTACTGAGTTCCTGGTAGATACTCAAATGCTTGAGCTTTGTTTTTCTTGCCTTGTCTGTGTGTCCAAGAAGCATCTAATTTCATAGCTGATGATTGGATTTTGTAGGATCTTTCTCACAATTATCTACAGCTCCCTCCTGAAAGCAAATTGGAGATGCATATCTACTCGATCATTCTACTGCACTGTCTTCAGCATCTTTACCGAACTGAACTACCCATTAGTGGGATAATGGTTTCAAAGGCAAGATCCCTTCTCCAGAAATTCCTTGCATCCTGAATGAAGAAGTTGCATTTTGCATGCAGGTTTTATGCTGAATGTATAATGATATTAAACTTTGCATCTCTGAAAACTAGCAAATATTTATTAATCATTCTCTAGATTCCAGAGAGGAAAAAGAAAAAAAAGAAGAAAGAAAAACATAAGCCCATGGAGATGAACTGACTCTGTCTAAATATGCAGTTATACCCAAAATTCTATTAGGTGCACTCTAGACAAGCTTTCTTTGTTATTAAACTTGCTTTTGTGGATTTGTAAAGCTATGTCTCCATATACATTGCTTTTGACGTATTCTGAAAGACTGCTGCTTTTTCTGTTTATCACTGTAAAGAGCTCTACATTTTGGGACGGATTGATAAAGAGAATATACACTTTATTTCCGTTCTGTTTTGGGGTTCTTTTTTTTGTTTCGGCACAACATGGTCCTCAATTTTTTTCTATGTTGGTTGGTTCTACTGGTGAATCTCTTTCATTTTAACAAACATTTTTTCCCTTAGAAAGGTGAGAGACAGTAATATCTGCTTTGAGAACCCTAGTATGCTGTAATACTTTAATCATTGCCATATGTCACAGTGGCCTTTCTACGTCTTTACTGTTTGAACTTAGGATGCAGAAGTATAACTCATGATGAATGCCCTTCTTTGAATCCGTGAAAATTAAATGGAAAAATAGTCTAGCATTAGATTTTGGGTGATTCTCACAGTCATCGTTTTCCTTGCAGCTGGTTATCCTTCTTTCTCAAATCCAAGTAAATTCCATGGCAGTTGTCCGTATGCAAGCTCCAGAGGTAAAAGGGCCTGTATACGAGCCTGGGAATGCTTTAACCAGTAGTTTAGAACAAGTATGTATTTCTCTACCCCACACTTTCTCTGTCTAAAGTATGACTACACATCTTAGCTTAAAGTGGGACTCGATGGTCATTGCAGAGAGCAAAGAATATCATTGACTAGTTCGATGTTATTTTTCAGAAATTTAAGTTTGTTTAAAGCTTCAAGCTATGGTTTTAATGTTTCTTTTTACAGGTTAAAGTAGGTCAAGCTGTTTATGTAGCTGGTAGTTTTTTCAACCACTCTTGCCAGCCGAACATCCACGCATATTTTCTTTCACGCACCCTCTATGTACAAGCCACAGAATATATTTTAGCTGGCTCTGAACTGGAGCTGTCTTATGGCCCCCAGGTACCAATGTTTAATTATAGCCTCTGTCTTGATTTTTCAGATTTAGGATTTTGGAGTCTAATAGCATGTTTATCTTGCTTTCCGAGCTTTTAATATCACATCTTCAGATTTTCCTGTGAATGCTAAATAGAAGTAGTCAGCAATGGTCCACACAAACTCCTAGATCGTTGCTCTCTTTGTGATT
The DNA here is from genome assembly GCA_031232105.1 of Capsicum rhomboideum. Classification (NCBI taxonomy): domain Eukaryota; kingdom Viridiplantae; phylum Streptophyta; class Magnoliopsida; order Solanales; family Solanaceae; genus Capsicum; species Capsicum rhomboideum. Next base: position 40,587,512 of record CP124716.1, read on the forward strand.
GGGTTACTGAAGAATAAAGAAATCTGAGCACTGATTAAGATTTCAAGAATGATCAAGAACAAAACGTATCATAGATTTCAAGATCTTCCTGTAACCTTTTAAAAGAAACAAAAGAAAGGGGGAGAGGGGGGAGGGGGGGGAGGGGGGGGGGAGAGGTGTTCTATCTCATGCAACTGCAGCTTATGGCCTTTTGATTTGCTTATGATCTTTCAACTGTATAATGTTTTGTCAAATTGGGATGTGTTTGCTCTGCAGGTCGGACAGTGGGACTGCAAAGACCGTCAACGGCTCTTGGAAGATCGCTACTCATTCACATGTCAATGTACTGGTTGCTCGAAGTTGAATGTTCCTGACCTTGTCATCAATGCTTATAGGTGCACTAAACTAAATTGTTTAGGAGTGATCCTGGATCGTACTGTTACTAGATGTGAGAAACAAAAACTGAAGCTCCTCCTTGATGCCCCTACAGTTTACAGTTCCAGCCCACATAAAAAGGTATCAATTATTTCTAGGACAAGTTATTTCAGTTATATTGTTAAATTCAGCAAATTACACAAATAGTCGGCCAGATTCACTGGTTACTTTTCCTAGCTGGTATACCTAGATTGTACACTGATTATACATATATTATACATGGATTATGCATATGTTATAACATCTGTTTGACTATTTTTAGTTTAAGTGATTGAGTGGACGACTTTTAGGTTAATTGAGAAAATTAGAGAAGGTATTCTTTTGGTCTAAGAATTAACCTTACAGGTAAAGTCAAAGACTTCTCCGGGGGAGCACATCCACCATGGCATTCAAGTCTGGAACATCTCTATTTTCTTCTGATCATTAAGTATGGACTAAGCCATAGGATATGCTTTAGCTTTTGGCATGGGAATGCATAATTCCTCCCCCCTCTTCCATTTCTTGGATATGTAGGAATGCACAATTCATTAGATGTGAAGTCTAGTGATATGAATGCTCGTTATTGTTATTAATATGTGTGTACACTTCTAATAACAACATATTCACTTGCCTAACTTAAGCATTCTTCAAATTGAAGGTTGAGAAGCTCAATGATGCTAATATTAGTGAAGTGGCTCACCATGTTCTTGAATCTGATTATAAGTTGGAACCTCAACATTGCTTGGTTTGTGATTCATATAGAGATCTGGAAGCTTCATACTCTGCAGCCAGCCAAGCTGAGAGTTGTTATAAGAGGTAAAGATGACCTTCTCATTTATCATGCTGGACACATTAACTTCAAAGAATGTACTTAAAAATTGGAAAAAAAAAAAAATTAGAGAAGTCGTCGGGCTAGAGCAGGTTTATTTGTATGTGTTGTCTCTAAAAGTTGTCACAGCACTCGCCAAGATTGACAAATTCATTGGCATATCGATGTAATGCCAGCACTAGTTTAGCACATTGAAATGGATGTCTCTTTTCATATCACACAACTGCTCTGGTGAAATTTGCCCTTTATTTTTATTTTTACGTAGCTCTGATCCTTACTTGCCAAACAGACTGCAAGATGCAATAGCATCAAATGAAGTCTCAACCAATATTCTTCTAGATGCTGTGAGGTGTACAGATCTTCTCAGAACAATATTCCATCCTTATAACAAGAGAATTGCAGAGGTAAATACAGGGATCTGCTCTATTCTGTCTGTTTCAATGAGCAAGACTAAGTTTGCTTGTGGTGTTCACCGAATTGCCTGATAATTACAGAGGAACTAATATTTTTATTCTGTTTATATTTTTCAGGTGGAGGACAATCTTGCTCGGGCATTCTGTTTGGCAGGAGAACAAGAAGCGGCAATTGATCACTGTAAAGCATCTATACAGGTTAGCTTACTCTGCAGTATGGGGCAAAATTACTCCCTTTTGATGCTCATCTGTGATCAATCATATGCATATTTATTAGTTCCTGACGTATAGTTATCATCTCATTCTAATTTAGTACTAGAGATTCTGGAGGAACATTGCTCGCGTTGTTTACATCTTGGGGAAGATAAATTATTCACGATCATATCCATTGAACGAGTACTTTCGTATGCTAGTGTAAATAGACTGTTGAGTAATGCTAATATAAGAATCTGGGCTCTTGAATAGATTTTGAGTAGCTGTAAATTACACTTATTGCTTTTTATGTGGATTGCACGAGACATAATAATCAGAGTTCTTATTCTTAGAATGTAGAAACTTTAGTTTACAGTCATCTTATCAGGAAAAAAACTTTGTTTACAGTTAATCATTTATCATTACTACTAGAGTTTCATTTCTTAAATACAAAGCTGATGGATGTTTTATGAGTTATAAGCAGATCTTGGAAAAACTCTATGATGCAAACCACATTGCCATTGGAAACGAATTGATCAAGCTTGCCTCCCTTCAGATACTGGCAGGTGACTCTGCTGCTTCCGATAGCATAAGCAGAACTACTGCAATATTTTCGCGATATTATGGATCACATGCAGATGACGTATATCCATATTTGCGACATCTTAAAGGTAGCCAAGATGCTGATAAGAGTCGCACTTTTTCCCGTTGAGTGCTCAAAGAACTAAGCTGGAAAGTAAAAATTTGCTCGTAATTGCATGATCTATCTCCTTCACCAAGTAAAACCTAAACCTTAGATCAGTCTTGTGCTTTCATTCTTCGACGGATTTAAGTTGACCCAGGTCACAGTTCTCAATTAAATGGTTTATGTAATTGCTTCCTGTTTGTTGATCTTGATAATTCTTTCTGGACTGTCCTGAACCTTCACTAGGAACATGGGTGTGTGTATTTGATTGATATATGGTAATTCCAACATATTAAAAGTGGGAACACTCCAAGTGAAAAGTTGACACATCAAAATGTCCTTATAAAGTTGAATGACTATTCTGCCCTCCAAGCAAGCATTAATTCAAATTTTCTACTGTGCAAAGATGTAAATATACATTCTATAAAAATAACCAAAAAGAAAATGTTCAATTGGAAGAAATTATGACCTGGGAGCAGTTTCAGAAGATTTTTATGGCCACAAATGTGAAACCAGATTTTCTTCGAATAATTACATAATAAGTTTGCGAAAAGTTTTTCTTCATTGACCAAATTTTGCTGATTGTATCTTAATGGTCATGCATTCATCAATTTGTAGGTGGGCCAAGAGCACTTTACGGTCTTAGCTTTGAGCGAGTATCGAGGGTTTGCAAGAGAGTAAATAATCTAAATGAAGAATACAAATAACAAGTAAAGCAAAGATCGAGAACAAATTTGAAGGACAGCGTGGTTCGTGACCCTCTAGCTACAAGTGAGTAGTGACCGCGAATGCTTGGTGAGCGAGCGTAACAATAAAAAACCAATACTAAACAGTCGATACAATGAGGCTGTAGAGAAAGCTTAAGAACAAAGCTAAAAGATTTTATTGCTTGAGAACAAAGAGGAGTGAAAATCTAATCCTTTACAATGAAGGAGGGGGTGACTATTTATAGGTACAAGGATTGGCTCTGGCCAATAGGAAAGTGCCATTTTAAACCTACAGTACAACATTCAATGACCGAGAGCCACTTGCGGTTGAATCGTCGGAGGATGCCAGCCCATTTCTGATGCGGTTCAGTCGAGGGTTTCCTGCGCACTTAAGAATCCTGACACACCATCCTTTCTGTCCTTCTGCGTGCAGTCACCATCTTCGTTAGTCTCGGGCTAGTTCATTTTTCCCGAGTGGACGTTCCCTCATCTTGGTTTTGTCCTCGGGATAATGCATATTGCAGGTCGGTTTCAGTCCGACCCGAGTCGGCCCAATCTCGACTATTTTTATTCCATACAGATAGACCCTCCGTCTTTCGAATGCAGTACCATTGCAGGCGGGAGACGAAAAGCGAACCAAGATAAACCTTCGTCTGAGCAGCCAAGAGCATACTTACTCGAACCAGAGAGGACCTTCATTCTATTGCGGCATTCTTTTGAGGTAGTTGGCTATTGCCCTCCCCATGTGATCTCGACCTTGGCCGTTGGTCGATATCCCCGAAGTCGTGCTTTTGGTACCACGACTTTGTCTCAGTTGTCTTCTTATTCTGACGTGGCAAATGAATAGATGCCTTTTTATCTTCAACGGTCTCCACTTTTCTCTTTGCCCATTCATTGGCTGTGGAAGTTGTCGAACAGTCTCCCTTGTTATCCGAAATGCCGCCTTTGGAAATGAAAGAAAGGCTCTTGACGTTTCCGTTACCGCGTCTTTCACATCCCATGTGGATAGCCGTCCACCTGTTTGTCATCCAAAGTCCTCAAGGATTCCTCGCCTATAAATTCCAAGCTTTCCCGACTCCTTCTCTGCATACTTTCTCACTTCATACCATCTTATATCAGGAAAAAAAATGACAAATTTTCCCGACGCCAATGTGTTTGCCCTTAGTTTTCCCTATAGTCCTTGCCTCATTCTTGTCTTTGACCCCGACAAACTATTCATAGTGCCTACTTTCGGGCTTGTGACAAGAGTGAGGTAAGGACTATGGGAAAAATTCGTGGAAGGTGGTAGGTAATGCTTCGGCCGACCACCCTTCTCTGCAGCGGTCCTGGCTTCTTCCTTTAATGTTGAGATCTTTGCCACTGGGACTATCAGACATGCCAAAATCTTGTCCCTGGAGGCTTACATGGTCATTCTCTATGGGCTCCTTTATCTGGGGTACGAGTTGCATTGAAGGTACCTGACCGCAGTGGGGGACTCCATACTCTGAGGGACTCTTACTAGTCCTCGATGAGAGAACCTGAGGAGAGGAGAAGCCTGGCCCCCCATGTTGATGAGGATACATTGTTGCGGGGGGCTCACCCTGGGCATCCACTCCATTCAGCGGCTCTGATCCCTATTGATACGAACCGACCTACTGATGGAATCAAAGTGCGGAAATCAAAAAACAATAAAGTAAAGATAGATAATGAGACACCAGAAAAGGAAATAGTAAGCAAATCAAAGGTATATTAAAGCAATGACCCTCAAACCGTCAATCATATAAGAAGCACCCTATTCTTACGAAGACCTTGAGGGAAATTAATTCACCTCGCAACCACCATTTCAAACAATAATCAACAAAAGCTTATACCAAGCTCTCAACAATCTATAAAGAGTTTCAATAATAATATTCATTAAAAATCTACCTAATGAAAGAAAAGACTAACTATTTATAGTCTTGGGCTAAACTATTACAAATGGGCCCAAAAGTGACCCATTAAGAAGGCTGCCAAGTTAGGCGAGTTAGATGCCCATCGCCAAAGGGCTTGTAGCTTCACATTCCACCACCAAAGAACTTGTAGCTTCGCCAAACTTCACGTGTGATCACCCAACAAAATCCTAGCTCGCCCAAGTGCAAGCCTTGCTCGCCAAGATGGCAGCTTGGCTTGCTAAACTAGGCAGCAAGCCTTGGCCTTAGTTGTCCTTGCTCCACTAGGATTCTCTCCCAAGAATATAGCTTCCTTTGTGTTCCAAGCTATCATCCATATGTAGAAGCCCTTCCAATGATTCTCAACAATGTCCATCCAAGTTATTTTCCATAACTTGAGTACTCCCACACATGCGTGTTCAGTGCTCCCAAGAACCCCCATCTCCTCAACCAATGAGCTTATAGCTTGAAGATGTGTACTTGACGCTCTTTGAAGAATCATCTAAGCTCTTCCTTGTATCCTCATTGTGAGCTCAAAAGGATCATTATAGTTGGAGTTGTTCATCCTCCCTTTCTTGAAAAAGATTCGACCTCGAATCCGAACTTTGCATAAAATAAGAAGGATAAACAACCAAGTAATCCTCAAAGACTGAGGGTTAGCACAAGGGTTTAGCATAATTATCACCTTTCCAAAGTGGCACAAATTTGAAATATAACCAAGTATCTTTTGCATGCAATTTAAGTACTTCATTGAACAAGGTACAAAGGATTCGGCTATGAGAAATATCATGAAATAAGGAAACCACAAAGGTCCTAATGGCATCAACAAACCAAATAGATAATGTCACATTTATCTTGGGAGTCATAAGACATAATTGTTTCTTTATCTCACCATAAGAACACACTAAAAGTGGTGTCACCATTGGTTCAAACATCCACAAGGATTTCTCGGGGTCAAAGATATGAAAGACCCACATTGCATTGTCACACAAATAAGTGGACCAACCAAAAAAATTCCTACCTCCATCGAAAACAATTCCAAAACTAGCATGTAAATCATCATAGGCAAAGAGGTAGTATAAAAAGAAATCAAGCATAGAAGTCTTATCTAAGGTGTTGCCATCTACAAAAAAATGCCACTAGGCTCAAGAGATTTAACAAACAATGCACTACAAGTTGAAGCACACAAGGATGGAGTCAAAGTATTTAAGGACACATTACTCTTCCTTTCTAAGCAATTCATGCTCACATAAGATGTAGATTCAACATAGTTATGAATAACATCATATGCAAAAAGGTAATAAAGAAAGACGCTAAGGGCACTACTCTCATTTAAGGTGCTCTCAAAGGTAGGAACTCTTAAAGAGAAAGAAAGGCATTTCAAGCACATAGTACCTCTCTTCTTCAAGTAACTTCCCAAGGGAAGTGAGTTCACAAATGGAGTCATGCTACTAGAGTGGAGGAGCAACCTATTAGAAGACAATTCAATCCAAAACAAATGGTCCTCCCAATAAGTTGGGTTCCCTACATTCATGGTATTAAGTATGCTGTCAAGAGTCCCATTTGATACTTCAAATTGTCCAAACCTATGAAGGTGACGATAAATCTTCAATATCCATGGAATCTACCACAAACAAGTAATCAACTTAGCATCCACGAGTTGTGGTCCACACAACTTAAGCACAAGTGTGTCAAACAAGGATACAAGTATATAAGCAACACCCTAAATAGGCAATGAGACATTTGCCCTAGGGGTCCTAGGAATGAACCGCCTATGAGTAAGGGGTCATAAAATGCAAACAAATAATATAGAAAGGTGTCATATAAATGGACTTCATCCAAAGTGTTCTCAAGAGAAAACTCACACTTCACCCCACAAGCATTAAAGCCCTGGTCAAGAATGGGAACACACGATGGTGAAGTGGCATTTGCAGAACATGCACCACCTTTCTTTTGAACACAATCCTTTCTAATAAACGTACTACCATCTTTAAAGAAGAGATTTCCATCTTCAAAAAGTGTGTTGTCACACCATAAAGGTTTTTCAAACAATTGGTAGCATTCAAGAGTGGCTACACTTTCCACATAATAGGGCACACCACTATGAGTATCATTTATATTAGTCATCTTATCACCAACTAAGGGGCTATATCCTTAGGCTCACACTCCACATCAAGATTCTTATGAGAAGAACAAGCTATGAAATCAACATCTAAGGAATCATCGCCTCTAAGTAAAGATCCTACCTGACTATCTGCAAGATAAACTTCTTCTTCGTCATTACTAAATTGAGGTTCATTAAGCATATCATCCAATTCCTCACTTAGTGTTTAACAACCCACGTTCAATGCGTACACATTCACTAGTTGTAGGCAATTCACATGCCCACAAAGACTCACCTTGATCATCACAAGGGTCAATTAGTGTGTGATCACTCTTATCACATGACAATGTACTCTCATTCAAGCTATAAGTGCCAACACTAGGTGGACATAAATCGACCTTACTAAAAAAGTCAATAGGGTCATCTATATGATCAACTAGTGTTTGAACACTCACAACAATGGCATTATCATCATGCAACAAAGTGATATCAAACATAACATAAGGATAAGACTAATAATGCTCACAATTAGACAAGCCATCACTTACACTCAATTGGCTACTAGTCACACGATGATTTTCCAAATTTAAAGAAGTACAAGAGTTAGCATTGTTACCATGTAGCTCATAAGAAAAACTTCTTCACCTTGGGGTGTAATTCCCATCAAAGTGTTGGGACACGCTTCAAGCCATTCATTGATTTCATTTGAACATTTTTCAAGTTGTGTGTTCAAAGAGGTTAGCCTTTTGTCCACTTCGATTAATGCACTCATCACATCATCAAGGGTAACCTTCCTTTTGGGTATTAGTGCTTCTCCATTGGCCATTATTGTACCTGCACATGTATCCTTTCTAAGAGAAGGACAAATAAGGTTAGATTGGGTTTGTGGAAACCCCCTCACTTCGCTCCTCACATACTCTCATTTTTCCGTTCTTAGGTTGTCACTTTGCACTCCCTTAATTCTCTCATTCTTTTGTCTCTCATTTTTCACATGGGAAATGGGTTGTGCTTCACGTGCTCTTTGGTGATGGTTAAAAGAAGCCAGTGGAAAGAGAAATCTTCCCCATAGTTCTTGGATATACTTGTGTCAATTTTGTTCATGAGGAATTCCATGTTTCTCAAACCAAGCAAATCCAAGACACAAGTCACAAGTACTCATAGGAACTACCTTACACCGTATTTCTTCTATGTACCCCCTATGTGAAAAGGCTATCCTTGCCATCTTATAAACCCAATATCCCCTTTGATCAAGATAAGGGTTTCTCATTATTTTACATTCTGCTCTTAACCATTCAACCACTTATGGAGTAACATAGAAATCATCGATCTCCAATTGGAATCCCTCACGACAATCTATACAGACCTCCATATGATGAAACCTAAATTCGGGATTCACTTGATTCTTGGACGACACTTTACTAGCAACTTCATGAGGACCATAGGATTGGGAGGATCCCCATATCCTTCTTGGTTCCTAAATCCTGCTGTTTGTGTATTGGAATGAAAAGTATAGGATAACATACTTTCTTATAGCTCTCTTGTACCTATAAAACAAGCAAACAAGGTTAGTAGTTAAAGCTCCTCACCACACTCGTAACTTCTCACATTTGAATTACCTTACAAATTGGCTCGACTAATGTTAAAGATTGCTTATACCTGGTGGTACATAAGATGTCGATTTGCTACTCTTGGTCGGAGTGGGTTCTTGTTTAAACAAAGAAGGACGACTCGATTGCAAACTAAAGGACTTGAATCAAGAATTAACTTTAAATAAAACTAGAAAAGTACAAAAGAAATAGCACGAACAAAGATAGGAATCAAGAACCTAATCAACATCTACGATAATTACAAGTTGAAAATTAGTTTTAGGAATCAAAGAAGTGATTAAGAGTCAAGGAAGTGAAGCTAGGAAGTTATAAAATGAGATCACACCTTTTAGAGTTGTTTTAGGTTGCCAAAATCACTTAGGGGTCGCCAAAGTGGTCATAGCATCACCAAACATGACCTCCATCTCGCCAAACTATATTTCACCTCGCCAAACTCATCGATCCCATCGCCAAAGTACACCAATCATCGTTAAAATGAAGTTTTGCTCTCCAAAGTGTCTGTTTTGCTCGCCAAAATGGACAGAAAATGCGTTGGGAGTTTGGAGAACTTAGGAAACTTTTGTGTGTTACCTAACACTTTTGTAAGGGTCCTTTTGGCTCACCAAAATGCACAGCAAAAGCACATGAAAGTTTCCAAAAAGAATTGTACCTTCTGTGGTCCCTATGTACTTCTTTTTTTTTATCTTTTATCCCTTTTGCGTATATTCCCTTTATGTACTACTCCCAAACACTTTCATTTTTCCTTTCATTTGGATCAAAATACCTTTTTGATTGTTCTTCTTCTTGAAGTTATGAAGATCTTTCAACAACACCAAGAAAAAATATGAAGATCCAAAATTTTTAACTCTCTCAATTTAACTCGAAATTGTGCGAAATTTGAGATCTAGGTTCCCCTTGTTATGGGAAATAATCCCCAATACCATTTAGCCTTCAATTCCAAGTCAAAATCTTCAAATCTAGAAACCCATATAAACTTTTCTTCAAGTCATGAAGACATCAAGAACATGAAGAAAACCAATTTAAAATCCTAATGGATTTCTACTCCTTCTTCACCCAAATTTCATATTTGAACTCCAAATGTGAGAGAGAACAAACCCCAATACTCAAGAGCTTCCAATTTCACCTAGACCAACAATCCACATGATGAGTTTTAAAGTTCTTTCACCTAACAATGGTGGATTATTCTAATCAAACCCAAACAAGATAACTTCTCAGATCTAGACTCAAACAATACTAAAGAACATGATTCTAGTATGAAAAACTCAAAACAACAAAAACTATATTTGGGGTGATTTTCAAAAACATTTTTATGAACCCTTTTTTTTCTTTTGTAATAAATCCAAGACTAGATTCATGGAAATGAATCTATACTCGGCTCTGATACCAAATGATATGAACCAACCTACGAAGATAGAATCAAAGTGTGGAAATCAAAAGACAATAAAGTAAAGATAGATAATAAGACACCAAAAGAGGAAATAGTAAGCAATTCAAAGGTATATTAAACCAATGACCCTCAAACCGTTAATCCTACAAGAAGTATCCTATTCTTATGAAGACCTCAAGGGATTAATTCATCTCGCAACCACTATTTCAAACAATAATCAACAAAAGCTTATACCGAGCTCTCAACACTCTATCAAGAATTTTAATAATAATATTCATCAAAAATCTACCTAAGGAAAAAAAAGACTAACTATTTATAGTCTTAGGTTAAACTATTAAAAATGGGCCCAAAGTGACCCATTAAGGAGGCTGGCAAGTTAGGCGAGTTAGAGGCCCATCGCCAAAGTCCATGTCATCGCCAAAGGGCTTGTAGCTACATATTCCATCGCCAAAGGACTTGTAGCTTCACCAAACTCCACTTGTGATCACCCAACAAAATCCTAGCTCGCCAAAGTGCAACCCTTGCTCGCCAAGGTCACAGCTTAGCTTGCCAAAGTAGGCAATAAGTCGTGGCCTTGGTTGTCCTTGCTCCGTTAGGCTTCTTTCTCACAAATATAGCTTCCTTTGTGTTCCAAACTATCATCCATATGTGGACGCCCTTCCATTGAATCTCAACAATGTCTATCTAAGCTATCTCCCATAGGTTGAGTGCTCCTACACACATGTTTTCAATGCCTCCCAAGAACCCCATTTCTCAATCAAGGAGCTTATAACTTGAAGATGTGCACTTGAGGCTCTTTAAAGTACCATTCGAGTTCTTCCTCGTATCCTCATTATGAGCTCAAAAGGGTCATTATAGTTGGAGCTGGTCAGGTTTACATCACCTATCGAGGGTGTCATGATACGAGTCACTGCCATCATCAGAAGGAGTAGATAAGTTGCCTTAAATCCCCATAATTCATGTTCAGGGGGAGAAATTCTATGCTAGAAAGTGAAAATTAGCAACCTAGAATCATTCTTAAGTAATTTCATACTTACCTATAGGATGTTCCTACTAATTTATAAACTAGGACTTAATCTCAAGAAATTCACCATAAACTCTCTTTCTAATGGTTCTATAATTTGAATGAATCAAATGTTGTTAGAAAGGAGTAATAAACTTACCTTTACTAAGGAAATCGCCCTAACTAGGTGGAAAATCACCTCTCTCAAGTCTAAGCATGAACACTTAGAGTTTTGGAAAATAAAACTCTAAAAAATGGACTTGGAGCATTAAAAATGCTCAACGACCGCTGCAGCGGGCACCAGGCTGCTACAATCCCGCTACGGCGACCTTGTGGCCACCAACGGCGGTCCCTGACACTTCCCAGTATGACGCTACAATGTTTTTCCAACCACCACAGCAGCCTTGCTGCAATGGTGGCCTGACTGCGGTAGCATCACTTAAATAGAAACTCGAGAGAGCTTTAGTAGTTCCCCTATTTTGCAACACACACCTGGATTTTTGACATCACAGATTAATACCAATGTGGCAACCTCAATAACCAAAGTTTTACAAATACATTTCTTATTCTGAAAGTTTCTACGAACAACTATGGTCCTAGTTCGTTACATCGTGTGATTCACAAAATAGTTAGAATGTGAACTTTATTTTATAACTCTAGATTGTTCATAAAAGGTGAGAAATTTGTAGAATTCAATTTAAAGTTCTAAGCTTTATTATCATGATTGATTGTAGAGCTATCATTAAACGTTCTTGAGTATGTTTAGAATGCTTTTAGCGGGATTTGAGGTGTGCTTCTTTGTGAACATATTTTTTCCATAAGGTTTGAATAGGATTTTATGTGCGTGCGAGACAAGCTAGCATTAATCCTTCATATTTTGATTTTGTGTTATAATATATGTACATGAACATGTTTTACCTTATAAAAAAGATTGATGAACTTGATTTTCAAGTAATGATCTTTAAAAAAATATTTTTTTATATGAACGAGCTAATGAGTTGAAAATGATATAATGACTTTAAACATGATTTCTAAATTGAAGAATGACTTGATGTACCTATATTAATGTAGAATTCAATTTAAAGTTCTACGTTTTTTTATCATGATTGATTGCAGAGCTATCATTGAACGTTCTTGAGTACGTTTAGAGTGCTTTTAGAAGGATTTGAGGTAAGTGGTATGCCTCTTTGTGAACATATTTTTTCTATAAGGTTTGAATAGGGCTTTATGTGCGTATGAGGCAAGCTAGCATTAAGCCTTCATATTTTGATTTTGTACTATAATATATCTACATGAACATATTTTACCTTATAAAAAAGATTGATGAACTGGATTTTCAAGTAATGATCTTTAAAAATCTATTTTTCTCTATGAATGAGCTAATGAATTGAAAATGATATAATGACTTTAAACATGATTTTTGAATTGAAGAATGACTTGATATACCTCTATTAATGAAAATATGATTACAAAATGGTCAGGATAATTGTGTCATAATTAATTATTCGCCTGAAGTGTCATAATTGTCAAATTATTTGTGTTTGGGCCTGTATAGGCAAGCTGTACCATTTCATCTTAACATTGTCTAGAGGATGATTGTCCTCTTAGTGTTGGTAGATTGATGCATTGATTTTAAGCAATGAATCTATGACTTTGCCACCTTTGTTTACCCCTTTGCTGATATGATTGTTTTGATTTGTCCTTTTGTTGGCATGATTGAATCAATTTTCCCTTTTGTTGGCATGATTGGTTTTGTTTATCCTCCACTGGCATCTTCGATTTAGTTTGTCCTTTACTGGCTTGACAATAATCTACTTTGTCACAATTCAAAATCCAAGTCGTGATGACACCTATTGAGTCCACCTGATAGGTAAGCCAACCTAACACTCAAACAATAATATGGAAAGTAAATACATGAAAGAGATAATAATATCAAATCTAAGTGCGAAACCACTTGAACGTCTCAATAAAGGTACAAAAATAAACATTAATCACCCAAAAATTTAAAAGTCACGAAGTTCAAGCCTCTAAGGATAACTCAATACGACGAGAGTCTAAGTATTTCAATATAAGAAAATACAACATAAATAAGATAGAGGAGATCTGATAGGCACTAGAATCATTAGTCGCTACCTTTAAATCTCATGAAGTAATTCCAAATACAGGCTCTAACTCAGCGCTCGAGGATAATCGGATCTGCACCTGCATGTAAAGAGCAAAAATAAACAAGCGTGAGTACTAATCCACATGCACTCAACATCATCATCGACTGATCCTAATACAAAGCAATGACGAGAACCACCTAATATACTACTATCAGTTATATCCTCGAATACTTGTCAAATCATGAAAGCCACACCTAGTCTAACAGTCAAGCAATATTAATAAGGATACAACATTGTATACAAAAACCCTCAAACACTTCAAATCAGATAAGAATAACTAAGCACTCGACCATTGTTCACAACAATATTAGTGCAAGTCAAATGAAGATGATGAGATGAATGCATATGATGCAATGTATGTTTCAGTACATACCCATTTCCCCGTATAGCTAGCTGGGACCCATGGAGAACTGTCAAGGTTTATATACCCACCCAGAACAGTTTTCCATCAGACATGCAAATTATGAATTCGCCTGAAATAATTTTTCATCAGGTACACAAGTCAAAATCAGTAAAATCCCACCTACAATAATTTTTCATCAGGCATGCAAGTCATAAATCAGTAAAATTCCATTTGAACCACTTTTCCATCGGTCATGCAAGTCAAAAATTGGTAAAATCCGCCCAAGACACTTTTCCATCTGGCATCCAAGTCATTTCAAAATATTTTTCTCAAAAATATCACTTTAACAATGCCATGAAATGAATATGCATGATTCACAGTGATAAGAGGAATTCAAATATCTCAATCAAGATAGACAAGGTCATACTCAACTCAAAATCATCGGCTACAAGCCCAAATACCATCGATCTCTCTCAATTTATCGGAATAAAGCTCATAAGAAGGAGTACTATTATCATCAACAACTAGCATGCTCAATAAATCTCTATCCCAATCTTCACACTATAACCCAACTATCAAGAATAAGAGAAACTAATCCAACTAAGCCAATTATTCATTTTAATCTTTCACATATCTCCAGTACCTGCATAGATGCTCGTCATCAAATTTATACAAGACCCACCATCTCCAGATATTCCCTATACAAGCAACTAGCACATAAACACTTCAAAAGAGTGTCAAAGAAAGTCTCAAGTTGTCTTAAAGGAAGTCTGAGAAATCAAACTGAAGCTTTATCCTTCCTTAGAGTCTTCAAACAATCCAAATCGATCAAATACATATTATACATAAGAAAACAAAATCATAAGCACCCATATTGCGATACTTAAATTCTAGGTCCAAAATGTCAACTCCGAGTCCACAAGGGCAAAACTAAAATTTTATTTGAAAATTGTGTTATCCATAACTTAAGAAACTCAAATATGAAATTTCATAGAAAACAAAGTTAAAATCAACCTTTAAGTCATCAAAATACCATTTCTTAACTTTACCCCAAAATCTCCAAATTTCTCAATTTAAAAAAACAAGATTTGAAGATGAAATCATAAATAAATCATTGAGAAATGTGTAAATATAGTATAAGAATCATACTGAAAGAAGAATCCTTAAAAAACACCTGTTGAATCTCCAAAAATTGAGTTCTCAAGCTTCAAAAATTGAGTTATGGAGTTTTAGATCGAAAATGAAATTTTAAACTATCCAGACCGATTTTCTTCTTTGCAAATGCGAAGAGTCCATCGTGAACGTGACCCACCGACCCTGCCCATGATCGCAAACACGACTGGCCCATCGCGAATGCGATGGGTGACACCCCGACTTGACTCCTACTTAACCCTTCACGAATGCAGCGCCCATGTCGCGAACGCAATGAGCACCTCATTAGCTCATCGTGAACGCGACAGGGCCATCGCGAACACAAAGAGTAAATGTGGTCTGCATCAGAACTGGTGCACTAGCAATTGGAAAAGATAAAAAAAAAAATCCTCCGAACGGATGCCTAGAATTCATTCGGAATCCCGTGAACTTAAACCTACTATGCTAATGCTACTATACTAAAAACGACATTTCAGATTTAATGGAATTGTCAAATCACCGTACAGAGATCGTCTGGACCAAATATTAGACCGAAGTCAAACTTATGCCTTAAACTTTCAACTTTCCAACCAACTACTCAAAATCCATCTAAACACTGCAGGACCCGACCAAAGGTCCTACTAACCCAAAAATCACATTCTGGAGCAAACAGAATTCCTATATGACCTCGATATCATCAAATGTTGACTTTGGTCAACCAAACTAACTACCAAACTTTCCAAAATGAAAAACTCGCATAATTCTCAATCAAATATCTCGAAAACTATGCCACCCACACCGCAGATCATAAATATCATAAAGCAACTACAGGTGAAACAAAATGGTCAAAATGCACCAAAAATAAAAAAATCACTATAAGAATTGTTACATACTTGTACTGATTGTATTACCATGTATTCTAATTAACATTTACTATAGTAAATAATATCTGATTGTATTACCATAGATTCTAACTAATAGGATAGTTAACATTTATTATAATATTTCATATCTGATTGTATTATCATTTTTTCTAATTAACATGTACCATATAATATCATGTCTGTTTTCCTGAATCACCATTTTTTCTTCAACCCAGACACTTTAATTAGCAATTCTTTAATCCGCCTCTTTGCTAATTCATCTTTCACCGTATAAAGCAAATCCTTCTCCCTTTCTCACTAGTTGTCTGATTTCTCAAGCTTCCGCTTTAGGCCCCTAATTTCCTTTTCTTGGCTTCTAATTGAGCTCTGTGAGTCGCTTCTAACTTGTCAACTTTCCTCAACAACAAATGTTTTTCGTGCTCCAATGAGGCTATCTTCTAGTTCAGATCAAACTCATTGGATCACGAAAAATATTGTTGTTGAGGAAAATTGAGTTAGAAGGGACTCATAGAGCTGGATTAGAAGCTAAGGAAAGGAAAATTAGGGGCCTAAAGTGGAAGCTTGTGGAACCAGAGAACCAGTGAAAAAGGGAGAAGAATTTATTTTTTATAGTGAAGGACGAGTTGATGAAGAGACGAGTTAAAGAATTTCTAATTGAACTCTCTAAATTGAAGAAAAAATTGGATATTTGTCCTAATGTATCAGTATAGACATTAAAACTTGGATTCATGTTTGTTTGAATGCATTGGTTCCTTCTAAGCAAGCGTATATATCAGTGACATCATTCTATTGCTCTAAGTGGAGAGTTTTTCTGTCTAAAAAGGATAGTACTTTGTTGACATAGTACTTAGGGCTTAAGTGGAGCTTTTCTATTTATTAATGTAGTATTAACTTTATTGGCTATAAAAATTAGTTTTAACATACTTGAAAGGGGTTGGATTCTGTACAATTCAAAAGCAATATGTTAATAATCTTATTCTCCAAACTTTCTATTTGCTAATTCAAAAAGCAATATGTTAATAATCTTATGCTCCAAACTTTCTATTTGCTAAGTCTTTATTCCTTAGTATTTTCATACTTACATCTCGTTTCTAAGATCATTGGAACATCAACATCTTCTAATTTGTATAGTACGTCAAGCACTGAAACTCTACTGCTTTATATGATTCTCTTAACTCTCTTTACTAATTATTCAGCTCATTTACGGACATATTTAACTGTTAATTTACGAATTTAACGAGTTAAATCAAGACTTGTGTATCTTATAACAAATTTAATTGTACCAGTTTTTTTGGTAAATAGTACCGTGAATGAAATGAAATAAATAAAGAAAAGGTATAGAAGAAAAGAATTGAGAAAGTTTAGATGAGATTAGTGAAAAGATGAAATCATAACGATAGTGATATGATATGGTTTGTGAATTATCCAACATTTGGTTCGTGAATTATCTAGTATGTTAGCTAGGTTAAATAACATGAAGTCATACCAACTTGTCATGACTTGCATGCCATCATTCTTAAATATCTCTCTTTTGCTTATAGCTTTGCCATCATTCTTAAATATCTCTCTTTTGCTTATCGCTTTAAAATTATGATGATTCGATATAATTTATGTAATCCAACATAATAACTAAGTTAAATATAACATGAAGTTACACATATCTAACAACTTGCATGCGATAATTCACCAATTTTGATTCCTCTTTCCACCATCACTGCCACTCAACTCACGGGGTTGTTTGGTATGTGTGATAAGGTGGGATATTCCAAGACTATGCCTGGACAAAATTTATATTAGTTTTGGTTGACGATATAATAATGCGAAAAATTTGTACCGTCAACCAAACACAGTATAAATTTTATCCCATCTCCCAGGCGAGATATATTAGTCTAGAGATGATAATCCCGTGATAATTTAGTCGGCATACTTAAGGGTAATTTAGTTTGGAATTAATTCATTAACTTAAAAAGGCCATTTCTGCACAAGTATCAAAGCTGAGGACTATCTAAATAGCAGCTCAAAAGTATCATTTTTTGCGAAACTCCCTGTCAAACCCCATATCAATGGTGATCAATGTACACAGAAAGAAATTCAAGTGGCTGAATCTTGAGCGCACTAGAAGAAGCCCAAAAAACCAGTTCAATATAAAAATAAGAAAAGAGCCAGATGTCTTAAAAGTAATATTTGCAAAATTCAGTCAGAAACAGCAAAAATGCTCTGTGCAAAGATAACAAATTGAATGTGGTCAATCATCCTACAAAAGAAACTACATATCTAACAGTGAATTTACAAAGTACAGAGACATGTAACAACAATGTAATCTCCCTACTTGTGAGGTATTCTGAAGTGTACAGCATACCCCTGGAGGAGAATAACGCACCAGAAGGGAAAAAAGAAACATACAGCCCCCAGCCAGAGTCAGAGGCAACAGCTGCAAGTCACAATATTAAGACTACTCTACATTAGGGCTGCTGTTGCTTTCCCATCGGAATTTAGCACCTTTTTATTTACTTCCCTTGAATGCTGAAAGAGAAAAGAACGATCTTGATGCTGAAATACAAAACGCCAAAACATTAAGGAAATAAAGGACATATACATCACTAAAAGTTCAATTTTCAAGAACACAGGAATTTAGACGGAACTTAAAACGTAAAAGAAAAGAAAACCTTTTGTTGTACTTGCTGGAGCTGAAAGCCTGCTCGCTTGCAATTTCTGAGCAGCAATTTTGCCTATACTTGTTTGAGCTGCATGTATGTCCAGTCTATGTAAGGTTTATCGATAATAGAATTATGAAACAGATCTCAAATGCAAGCAATAAACTAACAGACAACTAAAACAGTCTACTTGAATAGAAAACTAAAATGTTTGCTGTGAAGGACAAAGAAATACCGGATTGCTCATAATCTTCAGAAGACAATTTTGCTTGTCCAGAATGCTTAGCATGAAGTGTAACCTTTCTCAGTAGATTGTCAGAACTACTTTTGGTGAGAAGTTTAGAATCCTCTGGATCCTCCTCACCTTCAGAGAAGACAGATGGGCTTGAAACACCAGTTGAATTTGAATCAGTCTTACTCTTGCGAGCAAACTTTAGAAGCCGCTTCAATCCTTTCGGCACATCCTTCTGATATACCATGGTAGGTGGATTCTCAGCATTACCCCAGTCAATGACATCTTCACTGCTTTCTTCAAGCAACATTTGAGACAGAGAATGACGAACTCGTGGACTTGAGATTCTTACAGTTGTAACATCAGTCAGAATTTCATTAGGACCAAAACCATCATTACATGGAAGGGCTTGATCCTCCTGCTCTTCTATTACCACCCAGGCTCTAGGGGAAATGTTAGATTCCTCTTCAACCTCTCTTTTCAGTGCACACTCTTCCATCCTTCCAAAATCATCTTCGTTATCTGGCGTAACCTTATTGCAGCTCTCCGTATCTTCATATTTTGGAGGGCTGTTTAACTTAATTACCGAGTCTTCATCTTCATGGATCTTTAACTCCTCAAGACCCCTGTCCTTCAGTTGATTAAGAGGACTAGAAGCAACAGAGGCCATTTCATTCTCCTCAACTTGAACGAACTCCGTAGATTCCCTCAGAGATTTTTCAGGCTGAGATGAAACTTTGGCCTTTATGACTAGACTATGACCAGATCCAGTACCTGAGCCCTTACGAAGAAAAGGCTTTGCCTCCTTTGATTCCAGAGGCACCACACTACTTTTCTTGGTTACCTTGTTGAGTCTAGGTTTAGCAGAGGATGCAGAATCTCCAGGGGTTGGCTGAACTCTGGCTTTTGTAGGTTTGCTAGCTTTTGTCAGAGTCTGCTGCTTCTTGTCATTCCCATTTGTACAATTCTTTCTGATATTATTCTGGGGCGTTTTCACAGATTTCGCTGGCGGTTGTAATTTCTCAACCTTTTGGCTTGTCTGAGGAACTGCTGTTGTTGGCTGTGATCTTCTACGGGTAGGTGTAGTACTACCTGCAGAATTTGTTATAGAAGGAGTTTTAGCAGTTGATGTCCCTGCAACTCTTGGTGACGGCAAAGACGGCCATGACTTCCGTGTCGCTGGAAGTTGTGATGCCTTTGATGAAGCTTTCTTTGCGACAGCAGCTTTGGGAGCTCCATCCTTGGTATTTGCCAATTCAGGGGATTTCTTGACTGTTCTATGGATCCTCTTGACATTTGTTTTTTTACTAACATTATTTGCATTTCCTGTGAAAATTTCAGCTTTTCTTTCATCAAGAATTTGTTGCATTGCTTTAAATTGTTTATCCTTCTCTGCTCTATTCCTAGCAGTTTCACCGCGAAGTTTCTCATCCCTCTTTTCTTTGTAATGATCATAGAAACCACCTCGACGCTCAGTGGGACGGCTTTGGTTCTTGTTATCACTTGCTGCCAAGTTCCGATATTTGCTAGGCTTGGTTTCCATCATTTTTGTGAGCAATTGGTTTAGCTCTGCTTCCTTTTGTCGAGTCCATTCAACGGAGGCATTTAACTTTTCACCTATTTCTTCACCTTGGTTAGGAAGAGATTCCTCTGTGGTGACATTTGGACTATATGCTTTTTCTTCAGGTAAGTTTTGTTCGAAATCAGCAGCATCAGCCTCGGCGTCATGGCTTATGGGAGAAGGATATGAATCGTTCCTTTCCAAAGTACTCTCAGTTTCTTGATCTTCCAATTTATTGATAGCCTCGGAAACTGGATCATCAGAAGTAACATCAACAGAGCCTTTAGTACTTTCACACACCCCTGAACTCCATCTTCTCAAAACCGCTTTATTAGCACCAACTGAGGCGCTTAATAGTGACTTTGTCCTTTGATAATCAACAGGGTGGCCTTTCTGTTTGCTTTCAAAGAGATTGATTGCATCTTGCACACTCATTCTACAGGCATCTTTCTCAGCCTTTTTTGAGGTTTGCTCAGTGTCTTCCTCATCACTACCGCTGACAGCTGCATCTTTCTGAAAGATCGACCTCTCTCTTCCAGGAAAGTAATTTAGACTCTTAATCGTTAAAGCAGTGGATCTTCGTGACCCAGAGCGCCCAATTTGGACTCTTCGCATTGGAGATGCAGACCTTCTCGGAGATGCAGATCTTATGAGAGTCCGACTTCTTTCTACTGATGGTTGTTCCTCGTCACTTGTACAGGAAGATTCTTCGCTTCCTGATGAGTTTTGCCTCTCCATCTGTGCAGCTTTTGCAGGGGAAGCACTATATTTCACTACTGTATCTAACTTTGATGGTCCAGATGCTTGAGAATTGCCCCCTTCTGAACCAACTTTATCATTTCTGACATCAACTTTTGAAAGAGACAACTCTTTACCCGGAAAAACGCAACCCCTGTTCTCCTCGCTCAGTGCAATAAACTTCTGCAGACAGTTCCTGAAACAGACAACACATAATGCAGTCATTAGCCTGTGTGAAAGAAGAGTATCATTAACTTAACCACAATTTTAAGAGAACTGAATCTGAAGCTTAAGTTTTAGCTTCCAAATTCTCACTCGAAGAAAGTGACCACCCCCCTAAAATTAACCAAAGGAAAAGAAAAGAACAAATCTTTTTACCAGATTTTGTTTCCCCACATTATTAGGGATATTTCGTTTAGATTTGGAAAACAGTATCTACTAACTGAAATGAGTGATCATTAGATCACTACCAGAAAACAATTCAACTGGAGTAAGGTGGCGCATGAATTGGAAAACAATTTTTTTTTTTTTTTTTAAAAAACTGGCGATAATTTGGTTTCTGGAGAACAATGTGCATGTGGAAATTTATGCAGAAGATATCACTAAAGGCCTAAAACATTTTGTTGCTTTCATATTAGTGAAAAACAAAATCTGAACCAAACAAACAGTTTTATTTGCTACAAAGGTATTCTGCTGGGAAAATGGTTAAAAGAAAAACATGAGACAAATCAAAGGGAAAAACATTTTCGGCTTTAGCAAAAATAGTCGTTTTCACTTGTGTTTTGAAACTAATGAACAAGTAATGTGTGATTTCAGAAACAAAATAAGTACGGAGAATCAATTAATTCAATAACTGTATTAGTCAATTACTCAAAATCAGCTGATCTACTCCAAACTTGAGAGACATTCAAATTCTGCTAGTTGATAGATTAATGGAAAAGTTTCCTCCTTTTTTCCTTTTTTGAAAAGGAAATACAACATTGACAGAGCATAGAAACTGCTGAAAAATGATTAAAGGGATTAGACCCGCCAGAACACTAGTTCTCCCATGACCTACCTCAATTCAACAGCTCCAAAATAGTAAGCGAACTTCTCTATGTTAATAATATCCTCAAAAGAGCATCTAGTGCCAGCAGCTTGATCAAAAGCAGCAGCTAATTCCCCTTTTAAAGCAGTCAACCTCAAATCCATTGCCCTCAGCAATTCATTCCTGTTCACCATTAGATTATTTGGAGATGGTAGATTAATTTCTGAAATTTAGAATTGTAAAGAGGCATAAGGACATACTTGGAAGCATCAGATGAAGGGTTATCATTTTCCTGGAGTGGTATCAAAGATCATGTTATCTTTCAATGTGTATATGCAATAACTTCTGAAAAAGACAAAAAAAATAAAAAAATAATCCAGGAACAGAGATGAATAATTTACTTGCTGCGATGATGACACTGCACCACTTGAGTAGTCGCATTCTGCTAAAAAGTCAGAAAAACAATATTGTTATTTTTTCCCCTTTTTTTCTGATTGAGACTCCACAAAGAGAGACAGTTGCAGCAACAACCACAATCCTGTTAAACAAACTAATCTAGGCTATATTGTCCAACAGGGACAGTAAGACTAACCTGCTTCCCCGCTCCCAATACGATCCTGAGGCCCCTAAAGGAATAACAAGCCCATCATTATACTGCTTGTTACAGATTCTATAGATTAATTGAAGGGTCAAAATAATTATACAGAAAGATGAAAAGCACCTTTGTATATAATGAAACGTGAAACTTCCGAGCTTCTTCAAGCTGAACTATTTCATTTACCATGGCATTAGCCATATGAATTGTAGGCGATGAGCTGATAATACGAAGAAACCTGAAAATACAAGGATTGGAGTATGGGGATATGGAAGTTCAGAAAGATCTTTAAAAGACAGTTCGAAGTAAATAATGTCTGACGGACCGATCAATAAAAGTAAATCATGACTGAGTGTACCTGATCAATGTGAATTTAGTAAACCATTTAGCATCACTAAGATTCCCTAGAGGTCTAAATCTGAAATTGGCATCTGATCCCTTTGAGTGCAAAGATTTGATTTTGGAGGAATGAAGTATCAACTGCTCCAGAAGGCCAGAGGCTGCTGTTTCTGTCTTGTTGCCGTAACAGATATGTGACTCGTACCTGCACCCAAAATATAGTAAAAGTAGGCACAAATATTATCAGGAGAACCGTGATCCACAGTAGAATTCATGTCAAGTACCCCAAAATGTTGGGCTTTAAGTAACCAAAGACAAACCCAACTGGTCTATTATCCTGCTACACTAAGTAACAGACTACATCACCGGTTCTAAACTTGTTTGCATAGTTATTTTGGTATACCAGAGAATAATATGTGAAACATTCATAAAACCTCTTAAAGACCGTTTCAAGAAGGGAGAAACAAAAAGTTAACGAGGTCCTCATGAAGCCACCAAAAGAATTGAAAATTATGAAATTGACTGCAACTGGAATATAGCCAATTGAACTGAAAACAAAAGTCTGACCTGTTCTGGCTTGGAAAAATCTGAAATTCAACAGAGTCCATCAAGACATCAGCATCTATTCCATCCTCCATCTTTGGTCTCTTAAAATCTTAAGCCTGGTGAAAGGAAACTGGGCAATTAGCTCAATGAAAGAATGACAGGATCAGGGGTGGAGCCAGGTAGGGTCAAGGGGGCTAGTTTGAAACCCCTTATTGTTTATATATGATTGAAGTTATTTTATATGTATATATAGAGCAGACGTTGAACCCCCGTTGTCTTCTTAGTGTGTTTACTCCTTCATAGTTTGAACCCCTTGGTGAAAATTCTAACTCAGCCGCTGGACATGGCAGTAATACATATGCAAGAGGAAGTCATCTGATGTGCACTGACTTCAACAAAGAAGTCATTTTGACTGAAGAAGACTGAAAAAAAAAAAAAAAACTAAAGATAGCAGTAAAGTAGCTACCAACTCAAATACATTGCCTGGTCCAGATTTTAAGGGAACATATTACAGCTTTTTTTTTTTTTTTTAATCAGGGAAACATTATAAATCAATCAAGTTGACCTTAAAAAAAGATGAACCAACCCAACATTACCAAAAATAATTAAATCTCAACTGTCCATAGGTCAGTAAGCTGGAATTAAAGAAAAGCAATGAAGGACTCACATAAATCATTCAAAATCAGATCTACCATCAGACAACATTTATCTTTTGATTCAATTTATCATTGTTATTCAACTTCCTTTCAGAAGGAAAGGAAAAAAAAATAAAAAATCCTGGGAACAGTTTAGAAAAGTATGACCGACCCAGAAATGCCTGGTCAAAGAACCCAATCCATACAAGAAGAAGAATGTCAAGTTTTCAAGAATGAAAATCTACCTGGGTTTCTGCAGAAGAGTAAAATGCAGCACAGCCTTCAAAGTTGGAGGAAAAAAGAAGTTGGTGGTGTAAGATCTCAAATGAAGAAGATAAAAAGAGTTAAACAGTCTTTATGTTGTTTTCACTTTTTTCTCTTTGATAAAAGTTGTGGTCACAGCTAGACCCAGTTGGAGTATGGAGAGAAAAGCAAAGGAAGAAGACAACTTTGAGTGCAAGGAAGAAGAAGATAAAAAGAAGGGGGCAAAAAACCTTGCATACAATGTGTCTCTTTGTGTTTTAGAGAGAGAAGCAGGGTTTGTGGGAGAGGGGGAGAGGGGGGAGAGTGGAGAGTGGAGAGTGGAGAGTGGAGAGTGGGGATCAAAAGCTTACTCTCACATGAGTTGTGTTGAGTTTTCTTACCTTAATTAGAGGTCCGAATTGGAAAAATGAGTTAAGAATGCCTCTAAAGTCTCTAATTAATTAAAAGAGATAAGTAGCTCTTGTATTATTAGTGGGTCAAGTTCTTTAAATAACTATACACAGTTGTTCGACAATTGTATTAGTTGTCTCAATAACTATTCAGTTGTCCAATAACTTTACACAGTTATCAAACAACTTTTATAGTTGTTGGGATAACTTTTATAATTGTTAGGATAACTTTTACAGTTATTGGGGTGAAAGTATAAAAATAAAAAGCTGAAAAAAATTTGTCACTGTTATCTAATTTTTAAAACTTGAAGGACCCCTACTTATTTAACAAACTTATTTGTCACTTTTAATTGCATCTCCTAATTTAAGTCCTAACTAAAGTCTCGAATTCGAGTTCTAAGTATAACAAAATCTTTGCATTCAAATCGTGAATATGAAATTTCATTTATTCAAAGGGGGTACCCAAAATGGGTCCAACAACTTGAATATAATCAAACTTCAATATGAGTATCAAATATTAAACGGAAAACCAAAAAAAATAAAAACTACTCTCCATTTCAATTGATTTATTTTATTATTCTTATTTTTAATTCTAACTTTTAAATTTAAAAATATTTTAATAATATTATTCTATATATATTTAATTTACAATAACAAAATTTAAAACTTTATATTTAAATAAAAAATTAGATAAATAATTCTACTTTTAAATTTAAAAATATTTTAATAATATTATTCTATAAATATTTAATTTACAATAATAAAATTTAAAAATTTATATTTAAATTAAAAATTAGATAAATAAATTAAAACGGAGGGAGTACTAGATTACTGCTTACTACTAGAGCCAGTCACCATATGATGATGTGTTTATTATTGCACCGAACGCTTGTGGCGCGTGATGTCATTTTTCTCTTCTCACCCTTTTTCTTTATTTTTTTTAGAGTGAAGTATCAAAAACACACCTAAACTATCCTCTTTTTTTGAGTTTCATACCTAAACTATTGAGGGTTTGAGAAACACACCTAAACTATCACTCATTAGTTTGAGAAACACACCTCAAAATGAATAAAAATATTTAAAAAATGAAAAAAATAATGTGTTAGTAAAAAAGAATAAAAATATGTCACGTGGACTGATTTTTAATGGCTAGACACACCTAAAGAGTTTGTAAATAAATATTTGGTCTAGTCAACTTTTAGGTGTGTTTCTCAAACTAATAAGTGATAGTTTAGGTGTGTTTCTCAAACTATAAGTTATAGTTTAGGTGTGTTTCTCAAACTAAAAGTGATAGTTTAGGTGTGTTTCTCACACTTCCATTAGTTTAGGTGTGAAACTCAAAAAAAGGGGATAGTTTAGGTGTGTTTTTAATACTTCACTCTTTTTTTTATGTACGACTTTGTTTTTACATCTACGAATTCAAACTTAAGTTGGTGGTCCTCTCTTCAAAAAATAGCAAAAATGGTCCCTTATATTTTGAACTAACTTCTAAGGTGATCATATAAATACATTTTTGAGCAATATTACTAACTTTTTAGATTTATTAAAAGTAAAATTTTTAATTATAATTTAATTATTAAATAAATTTTGACTGTTAAATTCTATTTTTTACAAGAACTCATCTATGGTCTACATGGCTATGTACCTTCATGAGGTAGAGATAAAGTCTACATACACTTCTATTCTTTGCAAATTTCATTTATGACAATTCACATATTATGTTGTTGTTATTGTTATTTCTTTTTGGAGTATGTTATGGCTTTTTGAGGTACAAATTTTGTTATTCTTTTCATCTCAATTTATGTGAAGATGTTTGACTAGGTGTGAAGTTTAAGAATGAGATGAAGAATTTTGAAATTTATGATGTAAAATAAGTCACAAATATTTGTGTGGATATAAATACTCAAATTAAGAATAAAAAAAGAAGTTTAAAGTTAAATTATTATCAAATATAGAAATACGTTCTTTTTTTTTTGTCGGATTAGAAAAAAAGTATAGCATAAATTGAAACAAAGGAGTATTTTTTTAAAAATCTATTTTTAGTATGCGTTGCAATTTTGCTGTGTGGTTTGTAAGGTTTGATAAAGTGTTTTTGGTTAAATTTTTATTTTTTTTAAAAAAAAAACCTATCAGTAAGAGTTTGTTAGATATTTGATAAGTTTCATTTTTAGTAAATTTAAAAGAACAAACCTGGTCAGAAATATTTTAAGCATCATTTTGAACCTATTCCTAAAAATAAGGGACATTTTGTGTCATTTTCTTGACCTATCTTCTTCCGCCAGTTTGTTTTTTCCTCTTTTTCTCTACAAAACTCTAATTATTATTTTCTTCTTTTCTTTTCTCTTCTTTTTTTGAAAATTCCTTTTAAATATTTGTTAAGAGAGAAAAAAATGAAAGCCAAAATGCATATAAGGCTTGGTAATTTTATTGGGTGTATCCGAAAATGGAAATAAAGAATTCCACATGGGTTACCTCATTAAAAGAGTGCACACATTTGGAAAAGTCGTGTTGGTATTTTTGGCAAATGGTTGAGGAGAGGAAGTCAAACTAATTAACTGGAGCAGCATACAAGGGACTCATGTTCCACGCAGCATAATGTGCATTTTTGAAATGTAAACAACACATTGATTATGACTAAATGGACTTAATTTGTTACTTATTATTTTATTTTATTTAAGTTAAAAATGAAGAATTTGAAAGTCCAACGTAAGAATTAGGGTAGAGTAGTTGCAAATTTGCAATTTATTCAACTCTGACAGAATGATAAAAGCTACTGTATAATCTTTTGATCACTCAATCAGATCCTTCTCGGAAATTGGACATCGTTTAGTACGACTAAATTGTAACCAAAACGAAAAGAATAAATCTTACTAATTGGGATCTTAATTATAATAGTTGCAAACTTCCAATTTTTTTATTTTTTTTACAATACGATTAAATTTTAGATTAACTTGCACGCAAACTATTCCAGCGGATATCTCACCAATACAAATATTGAATAACTTTGTTCATCAAAATTTAGATAAATGAGTAAATTTGTTGAAAAATTCTTAAAAGTGAGATGGTGCTAAATTGTTGCGATATTATTGCTCAAACTCTTGGTTATTGCTAATTTGTAACCAGAGTTGGAAGTAAAATCTTAGCTCATTGTGTGGTAGTATAGATGTTTTCCCTCTTTGGGATTATGCTACTACCATTACAAGAACATAGTCATGTCAAACTACTGGAAGCGATAGAGAGACAGCTGCATGAGAATGGTGGGCCTATAGCTTGACTTGGAAGAAAACAACACACAAGCAAATACAGCCACTTCTTTTTAGTAAATCTTGAAGCAACAGTAATTCAAAGAAGATACCTAATTTCCAATTTCCATGTGGTCTTTGGTGACGGTTTCAGACCCCAGATACCAGATTCGATCCACTACATATGACAATCAATCATGTGCTTCCCCACTACATCTCCTTGCTTCTTGTCTCTATTCATCCACACCTAATTTAAAATTTGATGTACCTTCCATTTATGCATTTCCCTTTATAAGTTCAATTCCAAACTATGATGATTCCAACTACAGTATTTTTCTCTAAAATATGCCAGTTTCCAAAACCGACCCTTTCAACAACATAGACATCTATTCCACTTCGCGTTTTGCCCGCTCTATGACCATTTCGTCCCAGCAGGTAGAAGCTTATCCATGTGTTTCAAAACTGGGCTGCTAGTATACTAGGAAGATGAGTGAAAAAGAACCCATCTACATTCACTTGTAAATTACAGCATTTTCCAGATAGAATGGCAATGAAATGATAATACTAAAGCCATAAAGTAGTGAAGATATATATATCACATGCTCAAAAACTATTAAAATAATCTTGAATGACGAGTTTTTACTCTAGGGGAACTTGGAGAGCCTACGGTGCCTAAATCATGGTCTTAAGCAACGTAGCTTCCACTTCCTCAGTTGGTTGAACTCTGGGCATTGTACAACGGAGAAAAACTTGACATCCGGGTTGATTCAAGTAATTATCAATCTTGAAAGATTGATCATTGCCTTCCTATCCCGTAACTAAAATTACAGTTGTAATCAACCCAACCGAAGCCTTAAGCATAACTTAGCAAAGCTCTTTGTTCACCACTTGGACAGGGAAACTCCAGGCTCATAATTCGAATTGCTTACTAAGTTGCCTTAAACAAAAATCATACGCAAATAAAGGGACCAACACTCTACAAGTAAAGAAAAGTAAAAAAATTCATCCACTTCAGGAAACCACAAGCAGCGTCACTTAAACATTGCACTATGCTCTCAAACACTTAAAGCATCAGAATATCAGAATGCTGAATCAAATGAGACTTACTGGGTTAACTAGCTCTGACTACGACTCAGTAGACAGCCCTAAGTTACAAAAGTACTAGCAGTAAGCTAGAAATCATCTAGAATACCTCATCTAAAAGGGATCATCACCCAAGCAACAACATTACAAACAGACGGCACAGTTCAATGTAAATAGAGGACACAACTCAAACCATTCCTTTGGGCACAAGACTAAAAAACACCATACTAATGGTACAACGTTACCTGAGGCTTTCCTCCATCAGTAACAATCTTAGACATATCAGGGGAGCAGGATAATTAGTCAGTTAGACCATACATGGACCAGTCCAAGCCTGTTCCCAGTATAGATCTCATTGCGCTCTTCGTCATAGAAAAGGGCAGTAATATCTTCTAGGGCTTCTGCAACCGTGCTCCTAATTCTGGAATCATGGACCCGCTTATTTGGGTTGCTACTTCTTCTACCAGGCACACTGCAACTAGCACTACAATCATCAGTGGCCTTGCCACTGGTTGCTTTTATTTTAGCAAGGCATTTGCCAGTCAGAATATTGCTGATATTGATAGATCCCGCTGCCAAACCAGAATAGTTATATTCAGAAATCCATAAAAGAAATATATAACAACAAAAATTAAACGAAGAGATAAATATCAAATCTGCAAATAACCCCATTAGTTCAGCCATCCAGGTTACAACAAGATTACTTACTCCCTAGCTCTATGCTTACTTATATATGTTGAGGCAATCTGTAATACATGACATGTGTGGCACTCTGATCACATTTATCATGATAAACAGCCAATTCCAAACGCCTATTAACTCCTTGCCATTTTGATCGACCTCCTTTAAATAGAGGAAGTCCCAAAACTGTGGCCCTCTTACATTAAAATGGCAAGTTTTTTTTTTCTTCCAACAAATTCTATAAACTAATATTACTATAAATTTCAAATAATACACATGTTTCCAACAAACCTCTTTATTTTTTCACATTTCAGACAATTATTTGGACTCTTCTATACCATACTAAACCACAACATTAAAGTGTCAATTCCAAGCTAGCCATAGTCAGCTATATGAATCCCTCACCAAACATGCCAATACATTTAGACCAGTATCTATCCAACATTTGAAGACGATGACGAGAATAACAAATAAAAAGCAACTTTACTAAAAACAATAATAACGTAAACAATAATGATGATGCTAACAAGTAAAAATAGCAACAGCAGCAGTAATAATAATATATCCATTCAAAGAGTTTACTCTTAAACAGCACGGAAGTCAACGCTCACTTAAAATGGATTTAAATATGTATCATTGTTTTCAATCAAGTAAGACTAGGAATTCTCAAAATTCAACATACCAGTTCCTTCAGATAAGGGATCATCAGAATCAGCTTTGCAGTATGAAATAATTAGGTCCTGATCACTAGTTATGTAAATGTTGTTGGTATTGCAATCAGGATGCCATAAAAGGTGATCCTCAAATGAAGTAACAAGCTCCCCACGGAAGTTCCAAACAGCTACTGTTCTGTTTCTGAATGTCAAGAACAACTGGTTCTCATACAGAAATATGAATGCTGAGGGGGTCATGAACTCAGTCCTGCTAACTTCTGTCAACTCAGAATTACGTACCTAAATCCAGTAGTTCATTAGATATAATGATAAAGGAACACAATGAACTGTGGAAAATCGATAGTTACTCACATCCAGAATCTGAAGATTCTCGTTCTCTTGCTTGACAAGAAGCTTTTCATTGAACTGTTCAATGAAATCCACCTTCTTATTTCGGTGAAGAAGATGGTTGAAAGATTTAAGAACAGTACCGTCCTCGATGGACAGAATCTTCAGAGGCACGTGGCCACTAGCTTTGGTAAATATCAACAACATGATTCCTGGGCTGCTTAAAAGAAAAAGGGAGATATCATTAAGAAAAAAATATAAGAAAATATGTCCAGGTCTTGCCGAGCCAAATCACAGGAAAGTTCTGAAAAATACACTTGTATAACACAATGAATCAGAATTTTATTAAGTGGAATGAACCCATGTTACTTAAATCATCCATTCTTCGCTTGGTCATCTTTCAAACGTGACATCTTGAAAGATTTATGTTATTCCCACAACTAAATAGAATCTTAAAAAGCAACTATAACACAAACAAACAAAAGCTTTTATGAAACACCTGGACACACAGAAGAAACCTTAAATACGAAGAATTAGAAACGGAGCAATACACAAAATTGAGGATATCATAAAAACATTAAAAAAATTGGAAGCGACTCGAGCAAACATGAAATGATACACAAGAAACACCCCTCCGTTTTAATATGTTTGTCTGATTTTGACTTGACACGAAGTTTAGGACACTGAAGAAGACTTTTAAATCATGTGGTCTTAAGTTACCGATATGTAGAATTTACCAAATGTCCATCTTGTGGTCTTAAGCATGTCATGTGGAAAGTTAGAATTAAAGAGTTGCCAAAAAAAAAAAAGAGAAGAAAGAGGCATTCTTTTTGAAATAGAATAAAAAGGAAAGTAAGACGAACAAATTGAAATGAGGGAGTAGGCCCTTAGACCATTCATGAAAAAAGCTAATTTGAATACTAGCTAAAGCATTTATATGGTAGCCTAACATGTATCAAGTAATAATTGCAATAGCTTATTTACCTGGAATGACACCCGAAGGAGCAAGACTATAATGTAGACAAATTTCCACACAATTACTCAAGCAACAAATAAAGTGTTCCTATCCATACATGCAAAAGTAATGAGTTTACCTTATTTTAATCTCTTGAACATTTTTGTCCGAGATTGAATATAACATTGTGTAATTCTTCAGGTCAAATACCTTGTATATGCTGATGAAAGTGAAAAGAGTTCCCGTAAGTACAAAAGCAACTTCACATGAATAAAAGACATCGAATCTTTTGCATTTTTGGTCTCTCTGACATTAAGAAAAGGACTATAACAACACAGTTACCTATCCTGGGCAGAGTAAGTAAGCACTTTTCCATTGACATCATCAAACTCCACAAAACCAGGCCATTTTAATGACTCTGACTCGAATAAAGCAAAGCCAGCATCTGGTTTACCCCTCCGGATGTATCTAATTATATCAACTATATCAGATTAGAATATGATAAAAAGAACATATGAAAGAGAGAAACCAAGATGTAGTAGCTATCACATACTCAATCCTTGTGGTTCTGCATTTCAAGGAACTGAAATTATCTGATGCATACACAGAAACAGTAATGAGCGAGTCATTGTTTTTATTGTAAAACAAACTCCGTATAACTTCATCCGGACTGATGTTCAGAAAGCATATTCTCTCGTTTGTCTCTGCATTATTAGTAACAACATGGATCAATTTACTTGAAGTCACGACACATGCACAAAAGTGATAGATAGATAGATAGATAGATAAGAGTGAGGAGACAAATATACAGGAAAAAATAAATTTGCTTTACCTCGACTAAATGCTGCACAAACGCCAGATTGTGCAAGGGCAAAGATAATATCACGTGCAGCAACTATCTCAATTATCTTTGATCTTTTCTTAATAAAAGGAAGCACCATGGCACAATGTCCCTTAGGGTCATGGGTGTCATATTCCTCCTAAGATCATAAGTAAATTAAACAAAAGTGTCAGTGGAACTAAATTATCAAAAATAGAATTTTCAACTAACTGAAAATTATTTTTTGATGGAATACTGAACCACATCAATAAAACAACAATTAGTATGTGGTAAATCATTTCAAGAAAATACATATACTTAAAAAACAATGAAATTCCTGTTTCTCATAAACCAACCCTCAAAGGCCACAATCTGTAAACCCTGTTCTTTTTGCTTACCTATATAGCCCATGCACATTTCTAGAAAAACAAAAGACAGAATTCCAGTGAACTTGGCCAATGGCCAACTCAGTAGTGGAAATATTTAATTCCCGGAATCCAAAAGATAGAATAAAAAAGATAAATCCATATATTAGTCAGACACTAATGATGGAACAAATCACAGATAACATAAAAGATGTGCAATCTGGACAATGAATGTTACAACTTACATGTAATAAGAAAAAGACTTCTCATCATAGAACATGAAGTCCATTACAAACGCGCAAAAGACAATCTATTACTTACATATAAACTATCAACTCTCTCGTAATAGCTGCTCTTAAAATGCATCCCTTTGCAAAGCAATAATAACTCTGTTTCATGCTATAACTTTGTATTTCAAACTGTACATTCATTAGTTCAATTAAAATGTTGCACAAATTTCAAGTCAAACAACTTAAGATCAGATGTACCATGAAATTGTACACACTGGATATTACAAATGTAATTGAACACAATTTCTTTTGTGAGTGACAACAGGTAGCAACTACATAGTACTAGAACTACACTGTAGTCATAGTACTACAGTTTGAGGATTAAGTGTACAAATGAAACAGACACATTCCAGTAAAAAAAAAAATTGTGTTCCGACATAACATGGAAGATGATAACTCAAACCCCTAAATGATGCAAAAAATAAAGAACAGTGTATACACTGAACGTGATTCAATTCAGCAACTCCTGCCATGTTTGCTCCACAAAGATAAAAGAATGAGCTGGTTAAATTAATTCACCTAGGTTAAGGATCTATCCTACCCAGTTTCCGGCTACTATTCAGCATGAACAGATAGGAACCGGGAGAGATTCTATTAAACTTTCAGATGACAGAGATATCACTGTTCAGAGCAATTCGTCCAGGAAAGGAAGAAAGTAGAACTTCTTCACATTAAAAGTAAAAAAAAAAAAAAGCTAAAAAAAGATCAATTAGAACTGTCTGAACATAGAAGAAATAATATAAGAAATTGCAGTTCTAAAAACTGCATGCATATTCAAGCCAGGAAGACCCATGATAATAATGCCCGAGACTATTGTCAGTTTGAATCTCAGGATAACCATTTCTTATGATGAACTTAGTTTTAGACCAAATTTCAATACAACACATAAGAAATAACTGAACAACTCATTCACCATAAAGAACTAATTATCAAACCCACTACATCAGCTGAAATGCACTCAACTTCGGTTTGAACTATAACTCTGTCCTGGCAGAAACACCAAAAAGAACACTCCTAGTTCCCCTTAACGCTGCCAAGATCTGCGACAATTCAACCAGTATATCTCCAGCTTCCTTCCTATAGAGTAACATCCAAATAGAACACCCACTTCATCATCCACAAGGATTTCCCCTTAAAAATCCAAATAAGGCGCATTTCCTATATATCTTCTTATTTTCCCCTGTTTTACGAAAAGAGGTAAACAACTTTTAGCTCTTCTTCTATATCAACTCTTATAATTATTTAGCTACAAGATTGTCAATAAAGATTCACTTCATCAATCACAGCCTTACATCACTTATCCACTATAAATTAGAAGTCCATTTCTTCACATAAAACCATTCAATTGGAGACACACAGTTAATTTGCCTATTAGGACCCCAAACGCGACTTGTTTTAGTTCATAAATTCAAGAACTGACTTGTTTTGGTACCCCCAATTACTCTCAACCAACATAAAGCCAATTTTCCGTTCCACTTCATTCAACAAAATCTAAGCAACAAGTAAATTCAAAAAAGCAAGAATTGAGAAAAAAATCCATTTCATACCTGCAATCGAATGTTCCGAAATCTCTCCTGAGCATCGCTCATACTGAAAGAACGGTCACGCTTTGAAGAAATCTCCCTCCTCTGTAGCTTCTTGACGCTATTGACAAACCCATCAGCCCCTCCACGTGAACGCTTCTTAGCCACCACCCTCCTACCACAACATGGACGAGGACTAGCACATATTCTCCGCCCATCCATTTCTAAATCAAACACAACTACAACAAAATTCTACAAATCTAAAGCCTAATACAAGTAATTGTTCACACCATATAACTGCTTCAGTACACACTTTCTCAATGACCCAGATGGAAAATTTCAATTAAAACCCTAAATCCCAATGACCCAGATGAAAATTTTCAATTAAAACCCTAAATCTCAATGACCCAGATGGAAAATTTAGGTCTTTTCCAACCCTCTACAAAGAAGCCTACTCAAGAATAGTGTCTTTTGCATACCCAAAACTTCAGTGGTACTACAAGAAACAGTGTTCGATTTTAGAAAGAGGACGGATAGAATGGGGAAGAGGGGCCGGACATGAAGGAGCTAGAGAGCAATGTGTTGGATTTTAAAATCAGCTTGACGTCCGTCTTACATTTCAAAATAAATAGTCTTCAAAGGGTCTTTTGACGGTGCATTCATTTTCTCTCTCAATCATGAGCTCTACTGCCATGTACTTTGTTAAATAATGTTTGGACCAATTTAGGTGCATCCAAATTATTACTCTAATTCAAACACCACAAATACAAGTTTATCACATATAAAAAATTTTAAGCAATGAAGATTCATCTAGTTACCTTTTGAGAATTCAATTTACTTCGGTTACTTCCTTTTCTCAATTGATTTATACAATTTTATTGAGCTGAGAATCTATCAAAAACAACTTCTCTATCTCTAAAGAAAAGTAAGATCTGTATGCACTCTATCTTTACTAGACCCCACATTATGATATTATATAGGATATGTTGTTGTACTTTTTTTGAATTCAAACCTTACCGTGAAAAAATAAGATAAAAAATGAGGTTTAGAATGAATCTATGACAAATTGAATCTCCAGAGGTATAAAGGCTTGTATTGACAGTCATTTCAGATTTCGACACTATCTTAAATCAACTACTAGATCATCAACACTTAATCTTAGTATACAAAAGAGTAGAAAAGGACTAATTTGAATTTAAATTACCTATATTACTGAAGAATTAATATAGTTATCTTTTGTGAATTCAATTTACTTTGGTTGCTTCCTTTTCTGAATTGGTTTAAACTATTTTTTTCTTGAGCCGAGGATCTATCGAAAACAACCTCTCTACCTCTAAGGTAAGAGTAAAATCTGGGTGCACTCTACCTTTACCATAATAAAGGAATTAATTTAAATTCAAAATCACTTAGATTGGTACAAAAAATGAGTTTTCGAATGGATGTACGACAAATAGAGTCTCCATAGGTATGAAGGCTTGTGTTGTACCGTCGTTTCAGAATTTGACTCTATCTTAAGTCAACTGTTAGATATTCCACACTTAAATCTTAGTATGGAAACAGAATAAAAAAGGATTAGTTTAAATCTAAATTACCTAAAAAAAGTTACTTTGGTTGTATCGAAAGACTCAATGAATTGGGATTCATGTCATTTTGGGGCAAGTGAAATTTTAGAGTGGATCTGCAGGAAAGAGGGTCTCCTGATGTATGGCCGCTTGTGTTGTGCCGTCATCTCAAATTTTCAACATGTAGGAGCGATATCTTAAATTTTTCAACATGTAGGCGCAATATCTTGAATCAACGAGTAGATCATCAACACTTAATTCAAATCTTGGTATGAAAAAGCAAAACTGAAAAGGAAATAACTTGAATTCAAATTACTTAAATTAGAAGGAAAAAATTTACTTTTAGAGTAGATCTGCTGTAAAGAAGATTCTCTGTAGATATGGCGACTAGTGTTGTGCCGTTATTTTGGATTTCCAACTAAATTCGATGCCTTGAATCGACTAGTAGATCATGGACATACAAACACAATTCATTCTCCAGATGGGTTGAGCGATGAGCCGAACTGTATATGCACTATACTAGTCTTGCACTTTTTTTTAAATATTTTTTGGTCACTTCTTGGAACCATGAAGAGGATTTTCAGATTGAATAAAGTAGGAGTGGAGTTGTCTGTTTTAAAAGCATCATTTTGTAAACCTTTTTTTTTATTATTTTTTAAAACTCAAATATTTCAAAAGCTCCAACACTTGTTTTGAGAGTTTTCTTTAACAGATTTCAAGAATTAATTTTAAAAATCTCTAAAATAACTGGCTTTTTTCAAACACAAGTCAAACAAAACCAAATTGTTTTACTTATATTTTGAAAAACATTCAAACAAACGGTTGAATTAATTACCTCGAAATCAAAATAGTTAATAAAAACAATAATATATTGAAAATATGATTTGATAAGTCTCTTTTCCTGATTCTTATTGGAAAAATATTTTTCAACAACGTAAGTCGTCCATCTTAAAAAACAAGACTGAACACCTCAAAACGAGTTGTTCGCTCTAAGAAACTCTTAAGTTAACCTGTAATAGTTACTTTCCATTCTTCAACTCCACAAAGTCATACCAACAATAACATAAAAGTATATTGAGTCATTGGCAATGGATCAATGCCAAAATTCATTTCCTAAACAAATGAAATATCTAGTAAATCCTCAAGTATCACGTTTTGAAACTTATTAACAGTTGAGGTTGTTCCAAGAGTCGATGACTCTACTCTAGTGTCCTGAAGCATAGTTATATATGCCGAACACACTTTGTTTCACTTATACAAAACTCTTTTAAAAGGATTAATCTTGCCTTTAGTCAATCAAGTGATTCTTCTCATTCAATGTTACGCCCGTTAAGAATGGAAAATCTGAGTATATATATATAGATAGATAGATATAGATATAGATATAGATATAGATATAGATATATCTACCAAAAGAGTGTAGCTTATCATAAATCCGACAAATTGATACCAAAGATGATTTTGATGTCACTTTTATCAAGAAATAATTAACCTGTAATTGTACCTCTGTCCCCAGACTGTAACAACAGATGCCCATATAATTTGATCGTCAATAATAGACTCTCAACTAGATTCAGAACCATGAGCTAATTAAGAACTTAAGACTACTTATTCTTGCTCAACATCTTGTGACATCCGTGAGATAAGTACTTTATTTGATGATAGTCGGGTCACCTTGCTCGAAATATTAAAATTTTCTATGTATCATATTCATTCTGCTAAATAGAAGGAAACTCTTTATAAAAAGTCATACAACCTCGAATCCCATCACATGAAGAGACCTTACCACTCTTTCTCATTATCCAACGTCTCATAGTTGACTAATAGTTTGTAAGTGGTCAACTTATGTCATGATTCAAAATTTCATGGGTTGTGATGGCACCTACCCAATCTCACCATGGTAGGTAAGCCAAATTCACAAAACACGATTTGTTCAAAATAAAGATAAATAACGAAAATAACACATCTAATATTCAACAACAACTCAAATCAACAATAAACGAAAAAACTGAACAACATACTCTGAAATTATCCCAAAACTAAGCTGTCATAAATACAAGAGCGACTTTAGTACATAATATCATAACTGAATAGACAACAATGTATAAGAAAGTAAAATAGATAGAAAGTAAATGATAGAAGAAGCCAGGTTGATCTATGAAGGTAGAAGTTCACCACAACCTCGAATGATACTGAAAGGCGCGAACTCTAGCCACGGGGTCCAGTTATACCAGGATATGTACCAAAAGGATACAAAAAAGTAGGAGTGAGTACAATCCACTTATACTTAGAGGCATCAGCAGCCGACTTAGATTAAATGAAAACTACATCAAATAAAAAAATACTAAAAATAACTCTGCACGCAAAAAAAGTTTTAGCAGTTCAATATCAACGAATATTTCAAATCAGTTCAAAATAAGTCAATAAATATGAAATAATGTAATGCAATGATATAGAATGATATGCAATGGTCAGTGTTTATTGATATACACCCTTTCTAGTAGTATGCTACGAGATGGGCCTCATGGGGGATTCGTGAAATCCATATATCATGTTCGGACTCGAACCATGATATATATATAAAAGATTTGGACTTAAAGAAGAACTAAAATCAATATCAAATAGCCGGACGGAGAGTTCAACAAGTCTTGCTTGGACCTGAACCGAGACTCAATCGATTTCGAAATTATCAAAATACCATTTCTTAATTTTACTGAGAAAATCCATAATTTTCAAGTTGAAAAAAAATAAAATTTGAAGATGAAATCATGAAATAATCATTGGGGCATGTGTAAAAATAGTATAAAAAATGTACCCATTGAAGAAATCTCAAAAATTCCTTTTTGAATCTCCCAAAATCGAGTTCTAAAGCTTCAAAATTGAGTTATGAGGTTTTGTGTTTGAAAAAGGAAATTTAAACACTGCCCAACAATCCCTTCTTCGCAAATGCGGGACCACCATTGCATTCGCGAAGGTACCTTACCTAGACCTATAGTCTGCACGAAGGTTCGATCGCGATCACAAAGGACAAATCTGGACCCAACCCAACCGACATCATCCCCTTCTTTATGAATACAGGCGACTCGTCGTGTTTGCGGTGACTCAATTCACCTGGACAATGTGAACACGAAGAACAAGATGCAAAAGCACTAGCAAACAACTGACAACAATCCAAAACTCAAAATCCCTAAACGGATCCTCAAAAATAATTTGAAACCCCATGAACACAAACCAACTGTGGTACTAGACTAAAATCGACGTTTTGGACTCAATGAAATTATTAGAATTTCCAATGGAGGTCGCTAACAACGAATGTTGACCGAAGTCAACTCTAGGCCATAAACTTTCAGCTTTCCAATCGACTACTCAAAATCCATATGAATGCCTCCGGACCCGAACCAACATTGCTACTAACCCAAAAATGGCATTTGGAGCTAACGAAATTGACGAAATTCTCATACGACGTTTAAATTACCAAATGTTGAAGAAAGTCAATCATATCAACTTCAATATCTTTTAAAATGAAAAACTTGCATAAAACTCAGCCAATCACCTTGAGAGTCATGTCACTCACTTCCGTAAACCACAAAAAGGACTAATAAACCTTGGATAATCTTTCCTTTTTTCCCAGACCTCATCACACCCATCATGGGTGATACCTTCAACAAAACCTGCTCACTAACTGCAAACACCAAGTCGCGAACCCTTCGTTCATGCATAGCTCTTCTATCTACTTTGGGCTGCTAAGAGCTGAGCCTGAATCAATCTCACTCTATCCATCAAATCTCTCAATAAATTCGTGCCCCACGGTCTTACCTCAAAGGAGTCAAACCACCCAATTGGAGATCTTCACTTCCTTACATATAAACCTCAAATGGCACCATCTGAATGCTAGAATGGTAACTATTATTGTAGGCAAACTCCACCAAAGGCACGATCTGGTTCCAATAACCACCAAAATCATTCACATAAGCACAAAGCATATCCTTCAAAACCTGAATAGTTCGATCCAACTGACTATCTGTCTGAGGGTGAAAAGTCGTACTCATCTCAAATTGATTAATTACCCAACTCTCGCTGCATAGAACTCCGAAAGTATGAAATGAACTGAAAACCTCTATCTGAAATGATAGAAATATGCATACCATGTAACCAAACTATCTCTCAAATATAGATCGGCGCTAACTTCTCCACCTTGTATACTGTAGTTTACCTTTACTGGAATGATATGAGTTGATTTGGTCAATCTATCCACAATTACTCAAATGGAGTTAAACTTCCCTAAAGTCTGAGGCAAACGAACTATGAAGTCCATAGTAATGCACTCCTACTTCCACTCTGGTATAGGCATCCTCTGTATAAAGCCACCTGGTCTACTATGCTCATACTTCACTTACTGACATTTCAAATAGTTAGCCATGAACTCCACGATATCCCTTTTCATCCCACACTACCAATAATGTCGCTTCGAGTCATGATTCATTTTTGCCACCCCGATGAATAGAATACTTCAAACAATGAGCCTCCTCCATGATTAATCTAGTCAAGTTGCCCACTCTAGGAATACAAATCTGACCCTTGATCCTCAAAACAGCCTTCGGATCAAGAATCATTTCCCTAGCTTCACCACACAACACTTTATCCCAAATAATGCACAACTTCTCATCCTCGAACTGTCTACCCTTATTCTACTCCAACAATAATAATCGTACCTTAACAGAAGCAAGAACTCTACCGGCTCTAAAATATCTAGTCTCATAAAGCTATCTGCCAAACATTGAACATCCATGGCCAAAGGTCTCTCCTCAGCCACCAATAAAGCAAGACTACCCATGCTCACCTTCTTTCTACTCAAGGCATCCGCCACTACATTGGCCTTTCCTGGATGATAGAAAATAGTCAAGTCATAGTCCTTCAACAGCTCCAATCATATGTGCTGTCTCAAATTCAAATCCTTTTGGCTGAATATATACTGAAGGTTGCGATGATCAATGAACACCTCCAATGAACCCATACACGTAATGTTGTCATAACTTTAAAATAAATACTACGACTTCCAACTCTTAGTCATAAGTGGGGTAGTTCTTATCATGGATCTTCAACTGCCTCAAATCATATGCTATCACCTTACACTAACGCATCAACACACCACCGACGCCAACTCTAGAAGCATCACAACACACTGTAAAACCTTAACCTTCCACAAACAAGGCTAAGATGGTGCATGAGTCAACAAACTCTTGAGCTTTTGAAAGCTCTCCTCACACTCATCAGACTACTGAAAAACAATATTCTTCTAAACCAATCTAGTCAAAAAGGTTACAATAGTAGAGAATCCTTCATATACCTTTGGTAATGGCCAGCCAACCCAACAAAATTTTAAATCTCGATAGGTGCCTCAATCTTGGAATATACTAATATATCATCGATGAACACAATCACGAAAGAATCAAGATAAGGCCAAAACACTCTATTCACCAACTTTATAAACATTAATGGTGCATTAGTCAACCCAAATGACATCACCAAGAACTTATAATGACTATACCGGGTCCTGAAGCCTAAGGACATCTAAATCCCTAATCTTCAGCTGATGGTACCCTAATCTCAAATTAATCTTCAAAAACACCAAAGCAACCTGAAGTTGATCAAACAAGTCATTAATACATGGAAGAGGATACTTATTCTTTATGGTTACATTATTCAACTGTTAATAGTTGTTACACATACACATGGACCTATTATTATTCTTCACGGACAACACTTGAGCACCCCACAGTGAAATATTGGGTCTAATGAACCCCTTACTCAATACATCCTGTAAGTGATCTTTCAACTCCATTAACTCTACTAGAGCCTTCTTATAAGGAGGAATAAAGATTAGTTTAGTGCCTGGATCCAAGTCATAGCAAAATTGATGTCTCTGTCCGGAGGAACACCCGGTAAATCAGCAGGAAACACATCCATAACTCCCTAACCACTTCCAATGACTCTAAGGAAGGCGTGTTAGCACTAGTATCACACACATATGCCAAGTAAGGAGGACACTCCTTATCCACCATTCGCTAAGCCCAAAGAAAAGATATAACCCCTTTAGGATACGAACCTAGAATACCCTTCCACTCCAACTTTAGCACACCCAACATAACTAAGATAATTGTCTTGGCATGGCAATCCAAGACAACATGATGCCAAGACAACATAATACGGAGAGAGCCAATCCATACCGAAAATCACATTAAAATCTACCATGTCTAGAATAATCAAATCCATCCAAGTATCATATCCCGACAAAGTCACTATATAAGATAGGTACATCCACTCCACTATTAAAAAATTACCCACCAAGGTAGAAACACAAATAGGCATGACAAGAAACGCACATATCATATTAATACCTGAAGCAAAATACATAGATACATAAGAGAAGGTAGAACCGGGATCAAATAACATTTAAGTAGGTTGATGGAAAACTGAGACGATACCTATAATAACTACATCAAAGGCCTCTGCTTTGGGTCTACCCGATAATGAATAACATTGATTGCATCCAACTCAAAACTCAGTAACTCATATATCACCACTGTTAACACCCAATTTTTGCTCTCCGTGCTTAAAATTACCAACTTCAGGCTTCCTGATCGTTAAAAAAAATACAAAAATGCAACTTTTACACTTTTCTCTCATTTTAAACAATTTCTTGGAGTAATAATTATCCCTATTTTAGATTTTTTTTTCTTCAATTTATCATTATATTATCTCAATTCTAACAATTTATTAATAATTATCCTCATTATTTAGATTTTTATCAATTTATTAACATTGTATAATTTTAAAAGTTTTTTTTCTTTTACACATACCCAACATAAATACTACAATTTTAATTTTATATTATGCAATCCATTTCAAGCATTAATAACATTTTTATTTACATTTCTCAAACCATATATATTAATTATATTTTAAATATCAATCATCTAATCACATCATATACAACACAATCCCTCTTTTTGCTCCATAAATTAAGACGACACATCCCCTATTTTTAGCTTTT
This sequence comes from Capsicum rhomboideum, assembly GCA_031232105.1. NCBI lineage: Eukaryota > Viridiplantae > Streptophyta > Magnoliopsida > Solanales > Solanaceae > Capsicum > Capsicum rhomboideum. The sequence continues at coordinate 40,630,818 of CP124716.1, forward strand.
CTTTCAACAACTACTTTGACAAAGTGTTCCCTTTTTCCTTTATATGCAGACTCATTCACAAGTTCATAGGAGGACTTCTTGAATTTTCATATTTCTTCACATTTTTCTTCCCACAAAATTTCACAATTTTATCTCATCTCATAAGACTCTTTCTTGTTCCCTCTTCATCCTTCGCTCTAGCGAGCTCCACCGAAGTTTCCAGCCGCACCACCACCACTACCCACACGCCACCATCTCTCCCACCTCTTTCTTCCCCCTCTGCTCCGGCGAGCAATCCACGAGGTTCATACGAGCTCCACGCTCTGTCTAAACCCAACGCCACCCCTTTCCCTTTCTTTCCACTGTTTTGACAACATATAGCTCCACCACCCCAAACCAGTGAACAACATCACAAAGACAACACTACCAGCCACCTCCGTTCACCGTGACTATGCCAACTCCGGCGAAAATGACCAATGACAACCCCATAATTTTCAGATTCGATAGGCTTCAAGGTTCTCCGACAAACGGCAAATAACATATCACCACCGTTCACCACCTCCAGCTTCTAGATCTGGCCATAACAAGACAAAATCAGGCAAAATCAGACCCATAAAGTCAACTCAAGCGAAATCGGAACAACACCAACACCAACCCCGCCAACTCCAAACTTCGAGGAACTGAAACACCACCGTAACAACTTCAAAAACCCACAACTGTATAATTCTTCTCACTTTACTTTATCATTGATCTGGTTCATATATTTTTTTTTAATTTTCTAGAATTTTCTTTGCTATCGGAAAAGGATAGTCCGCTGAGTTGTTTTAATCCGATTTTGTTGTTTGACTCACTATTGTTTTGTCATTCCAGCTTATTAATGTTTTATATTTGTTACGTCTGTTTTGCTACTGATTGTGGGTTTTGGGTTTAGATTAATGGTGGATTTCACAAACTAATTTTGAACCATTTAATTATTTATTGTTTTTTTAGCAATATGTTTTATTATTATCTGTTTATTATCTAACTGTTGCTTTCTATGTTATTTTTCATTTGTTATAACATGCAAAGGAAGTTACCATTTTCATTTTTGTTTTGCTGTGGCACTAACACCTCCAACTGATGTTCATATTTATTGAACCATGTTGATCCTTTCTTTACTCTTTTATTTAAATTGATAATAAACAGCTATTGCAACTAATTGGCCAATGAAAAATTTTCGTAAAAAAGACGGACATTACATATACAAATACGTAAAAAATAATAATAAAAATTTGGGCGATGACGAAATCTTTATATTAACACAACAACACAAAAGTTTTACGATTCGTACCTTGGCAAAGCGATTTAGGACGACCGATAATTCGAGCAACCACTTCGTAGCCATGGCGTATCTAAAACTTCATCTGAGCCCACTATATAAATATTATTTTTCATATATACATTTACATACATATATGCACACATGTTTTTATAATTATTTGTTCATTACTAAAATTTCTAACAAGTGTTTACACAGGTTCTTGAGAATACTTCTCGAAAAAGGGCATTCAAAAAGGAGTTTAAATTTTATGTTTGTATTTTATATTCTTACAATTGTACAAATATTAATTATAGTGAAACTTTACTTTTGGGGCATCGGGCGGGGAGTCCTTTAGTTATATATTCATTATCATGCGCTTAGACAAAACTTAGGTCGTTAATATTTATTCAAAGAATTAAATCAATTTAGGTATTTAATTAATTAATTCACATTTTTTACGTTAGATAATATTATAGTCTTTTCTTTAAAAATAACTCTAATTTTCATATCCACAACTAATTATTTTTTCACTAATTTGGTTAAGTTAAAATCATTAGAGAATACTTTTTAATATAAATAATACTCTATTTTCCACACATTACAAAGTGTTTTCCTTTTCAAAAGAGTACTTTCTTTTCAAACATATTCTTATACATCTTTTTATATTGCTTATATATTTCTATACACACATTTATGATAATATGTCTTATTTATATAATTAATACACACTTCACACACAAACTTCTTTACATTATTTTTAATATATATTTTGTATATTTATACTTTAAAAGATTAGTTTCTACCTTCTCCCTCTTTGATAAATTTAGTCTAGTCGGGTACCACATTTTGTGAATTCTGAAGGATGCTTAATCCCTTCCTTTCGGAATAATTTGAACCCTTACCTAGAATCTAAACTGGTTTTCGCAGATTAAAACACAATTCATACACGTCAATAATTAAATAAGTTTCCTTATTTTCCTTAAAAATTAGGTGGCGACTTTGTACAAAATTAATTCTTTTAGGGTCCATAAGTTGTGCTTGTTTTAACCTTGGTGAAAAATAAGGCATGATAGAATGACGATTCCGCTGGGGATTAAGCAGGTTCTAACCATAATAGACTCAATTTTTCAATTGAGGGAGGTACTTCTATATTTTGCATATGCTAATTATTTAATCTACTGATTCTTTATTTGTTTCACATACTGCAAACTGTGTGAATTATCTGTGTATTGCTCATAAGTTCCTTACATTATTTGTAAATTAATTTATTTGTGTTTTGCTCATAAATTCTTTACATTGTTTGCACAAATTAATTTTACAGTCTTTTCAATTCTTTGATTCATTATTTGTTTATAAACACTGTATCCGTATATTCTAAAATTGTTGCACATTATTTTCAATCTATTTAATCATAATCATGATTCTATCGAGTCTTTGACTATACACTTCACACACTGTGGTTCACGCGGGGGGTGTCTTGCACTCCCCCAAACCTTCTTTGGATTCCTTAGTTTCAGTTTAGGAGTGTTCTGATTAGTATGCACCTTCTCACAGTTGTCCGAATACCCTCTACCAACCTAGGTGAATCTATTCTTAGAATCCTTAGGTCGTTTGTATATACGATTTTGATCATCACTTCGGCCGGAAGAATCTCTATTCTTTATTTATCACACATTCTTTATCTGATACATGTTTATGAAATATTATAAATTTTTTGCATTCACTGTACATTTTTTTAGTTGTACATATATGTTTTACACGCCATGTTCAACATTGTCCACTCGGTCTGATAATTTTGGTTGCCTCGTGTTGAGTTAGAATTTTAATTCATCACACTCATGTTTAGTCTCTACAACCGCCCTTCATCGTCATATCATTTCACACCCATTTTTCATCCTTATAATCATTCTTTTGGACTCTAAACTATTAACACATTCTTGTACATTCTTTTCATTCTCAAACATATTTTTTGGATTCGAACTCCCTGTCATACCACATTTCTTTTTCCAATACCATCAGCGATTCGTAATAACCATACGAACCACCAATGGCTGCATATCTGTCTGAACTACGTTTTGACCTGATTCTTGTCATGACAAGATACGTAGGTAGCCCTATATTAGGGTTTTGTCTCTTCACTGCTTCAGAATAATTTCTCTAGTATTCAAACTGGGGTAATTTTTTGAAACAGTTCAAAGTCTCTCTTTAAATGTATTCTAAGAGCGCAAATCAATAACCCCCACAAATTCAAATCTCAATGGCATTAGTGTTTAGCTGGCCTACCTCTAAATTCTCACCTGATTTTGGTTCGAGAATATCAATTTTTCTCCTTCAGAACGTTGTAAACCATTAAATTTATGACGATCGATCCTCACTTTCAAAAGCAAGGGTTCAACACCCTTTCAGCCATAACAATCCTTCCAACTGTGGCGAAGTAATGCCATAACTTCTCCAATGTCCGACCTTCTCAATCTTGTTAACACACTGAAATAATGTCAAAGCTCTGTCTACACTTGACATCTATCCTCTCGGTCGTCTGATCTGAGTAATTTCAAGGCTTTATGTCTACGAGCATTTCCCACTCGGTCGGTTTTGACATTATTTTCAAGGATGGACATCACTTCATGAAAATCATACATGATACATACAAATCCACAAGTTCGTTCGAACTACGTACTGAGCTAATTCTCATCTCGATTTATCTTGATGAGATATGTAGGCAACCCTACATAAGGGTTTGGTCTTTCTACTGTTTCAACATAATTTTCCCAAGACTACAAACTGGGGTAAATTTTTGAAATAGTCTAATGACGCTCTCAAAAAATCCTCAAAAGCTTGACCAATCTCCTTAAATCCAAAATTTAAGAATATCAATGTCAGCCTGATCACAATATCCATCCGACTTTAGTCTCAAAATCTGAGACATAAGTCTTTCCTCATACCTCCGTCTTTACATTCTAGTTGCCCCGCCATTTGAGGGCCTTTACATTCAAGCTGCCCCACCGGGAGGGCATTTACATTTTAGTTGCTCCGCTAATCGGAGATCCTTTACATTACATGTCGTAGGTCATGAAATTACGGTGAATCACTTCTACTATCCCGAGACTAAGGGTTCAACATTTGTCAACCTATTTTTTTTACAGGGGCACTTATCGGGGAGCATCATGCAATAAAAGACAGAGAAATGAGTCTCAAATTCATAGAAGCAAACATCCTTTCTTAAAACTAAGAAGTTTCATTTGAACGCAGGAGGAACAACATCATCCCCGAAACTCACGGGAGCACCACATTGGTCTCCTATTCCAAACGCATCACATGGCTATAGGGCTTAACTCTATCCCTCTTAATGTCTTAATCTGAGAACAACTCTAACACTCTCTTCTCTTACTTTTGCAGGATAAACGATCCATGGAATAATCATGGGGCATCTAATTCTACAAGACATCAACACATAGTGGGATAGGTAAATTAGGGGAGTCTTTGACCGAACGGTTACACTTTTCCATTCTATCATTTTCTTGACTTCCCTACTTTCACTATTTCTCATATTTCTACAAATAGATCATCTTTGTCTTGCATTTCTTCAATACATGAATCTTTTTTTATGCATACATTTTATTCCTTAACTTTACGAACTATGCAAACCTAATTCTCATTTTCATGAGATACGTAGGCAGCCCTTTTAGGGTTCGGTATTCCTTATTGAAAAGAACAAAAAAAAAGTTCATTTTCCTATTTCACATTTTCTATCTCCATAAACTATGCATACCTGATTTTTATCTCGGTGAGATGCGTAGACAGTTCTTTCTGGGTTCGATACTCTTTTACAAAAAAATCAAAAAAAAAGTTTGTTTTCCTACTTCACATCTCATACTCTATCTTCTTGAACTATGCAGACCTGATTCTTGTTTTCACAAGATACATAGGCAACCCTCATTTAGGTTCGGTTCCATTCTTTAAAAAAAAATAATTCAAAGTTCTTACATGGTTGGTACCAACATAATTTGGAGTGTGCATGGGAAAGAATAAATTGGTATGATGGAGAGGATTGACTTCATGGTAAACCATAGATTCATTTGGTACCTCTTAATCATACCTAAGTGACACTTTAAAAATTCTCTTGCATACATCCAAGACAAGAACGAAGCCAACCTAATCGTCTCATGTGCATTGTGTGGTGAGCTTTAAGTTAATTCATTATATTGCATTGTTGATATAGAACTTTGCCTAAATGTTTGTTTAGGCAAAATTCTGAGTTACACTTGGTTTAGGAAAGGATCGTAGGCCTTCTTTGACCGGATTGTGCCTTTCATAGCCCACCAAATGACATTAATCCTTAGCATTCCCCCTTTGATCCTAAAGCCTTTTTTTTGGACAGCCACATCCTAGCCCATACCTTTTGAGCGCTTACATGCACTATCTCTCTCTTGGCCCAACCTCCTTGAGCGCACTAAATACGTGCAAATTGCGGATGAAGATCCAAGATCCCAAAGGCAAAAGATACAAAGGTCCCAGAAGAGCAAAAATAAAAAGACGACTTCAAAGTAGAAGGGGCAAAAATCCCCCACACAAAAAAAAAAACTTCAACAAAGGTGGAGAATCTTCAAAAACAAAAATGTATTTATTAAAAATAAAGGGGAAAAGACTCTAACACAAAATTCAAAAGAAGTTGTAGCAAATGCAAAACAAGGGACAACAAAGCAAGACAAAGAACATCAAGCATCAAAGCATGATAAATATCAAAATTACAGATACAGTGCGACGCTCATTCAGGGATTAATCACTTTCATCCCAAATGCCATCCTACCCATCCCCAAGCCTACATTACAAGCCGGTAACAAGTCCTATATGATCCTATTCCAAGTGTTCTCACATTAGTGGATACTTACATGAAGGCCAAGCCTATGGTATCACAATTGCATGCATTGAATTTCCTTTTGAGTGTGAGTGTATTTCTCTAGGCATCCTCAAATTAAAAAAAAAAGTACTCAAACATGTGTGAAAAATGGGACTTTCTTTCTAGAGAGGGCACTAGAAACATGAGGATAAGTATAGTTCAAAATCTTTTTTTGAAGCAAGATGAACAACTCTTGTCGATACTTAGGTATGTCTGAGGTACCACTTGAAGCTATATGAATTGCCTTAAAATCGATCTTAGCTGGGAATAAAATAGGGAATTCTTATGCATACTACTAATTGTTGGTACCAACTAAAGTCATGACACGATTATGTCTTTTTCACATGTCAACATTTTTACAAAGAAAATACAAAATAATTTTCATTCTTTTTAAAAGCACCCACCTCCAAATACAAACAAATTTTCTTTCTTTTTCAAGATTCCCACTTCCAAATACGGGCATTTTTACTTTTCATTTAAGGTGCCCACCTTCAAATATGGATAGTTGACTTTCATTCCTAATCACTCACCTTCAAATACAGACATTTCACTTCTCTGTTAAGTGTCCTCCTTCTAATTTGAGTATTTTACATTTCAATTGCCCCACCGGTTGAGAGGCTATTATATTTTAATGGCTCCGCTAGTCGAGAACCCTTTGCATTTCAATAGCCCCGCCAGTCGAGAGGCTATTACATTTAATGGCTCCGCCAGTTGAGAGCCCTTTACATTTCAATACCCCTACCAGTCGAGAGGTTATTACATTTTAATGGCTCCGCCAGTCAAGAGTCCCCTGTACATTTCAATAGCCCCGCCAGTCGAGAGGCTATTACATTTTAATGGCTCCGCCAGTCAAGAGTCCCTTGCATCTCAATAGCCCCGCCAGTCGAAAGGCTAGCCCCGCCAGTCGAGAGGCTATTACCTTTTAATTGCTCCGCCAGTCGAGAGCTCTTTACATTTCAATAGCACCGTCAATCGAGAGGCTATTACATTTTAATGGCTCCGCCAGTCGAGAGACTATTATATTCCAATTGCTCCGCCAATCGAGAGCCCTTAAATTTCAATAGTCCCGCCTGTCGAGAGGCTATTATATTCCAATTGCTCCGCCAGTTGAGAGCCCTTAGATTTTAATAGTCCCTTCAGTCGAGAGACTATTATATTTCAATTACTCCGCCAGTACAGAGCCCTTAGATTCCAATAGCCCCACCAGTAGAGAGGTTATTACATTTCAATTGCTCTGCCAGTCAAGAGCTCTATACATTGCAATAGCCCGGCCAGTCAAGATACTATTACATTTTAATTGCTCCGCCAGTCGAGAGCTCTTTACATTTCAATCACCTCGACAGTCAAGGGCCTTAGTCTTCGTAGACAATCGAAGGCGTCATTCATCATCAAGTCTCCGTAGATAACTGGAGACATCATTCATCACAAAGTCTTCGTAGACAATCGAAGATGTCATGCATCTTTTCAATCGGAAATACAACCCACAACAACAAGACATTTTTTCAAAGTTCCTTTTAGAGAGGACATTGTTACCATAAATCATACACTGGGGCAAAACTTTGAGAACTGTCTCAAAATTTACCCTATTTCTTTATTTCAAACTACATTGATCTGATTCTCGTAACACGTGAGATATGTAGGAAGCTCTCTGCAGAGTTCAGTCATCACCATCATAATCATTCTTTCTCCCCAGAAAGTACACAATCTTGTATCCCTAGCATCTCACAAACTGATAGTAGGGAAAATTTGAAAGGACGTCGGGAATATGCGAACGCTTTCGTTCCCAAACAATCCTTCTCCCAATGCTTTTTTCACAGGGTCGTCCGCCCCTAATAATAGGACAAAAGACAATTCGCCTAATCCTTTGAACTACACCCGACCTAATCCTCGCACAACATGAGGTATATTGGCAACTCTAAATTAGGGTTCAGTCAAATTTTTTGTCAGATATGATTCCTGTCAAGCAAAATTGGCTACACGTCAACGTTTTCATCTGAAGACTTTTACATTATCTTCATACAAAAAGGGGCAAACTATTGACACCCAATTTTTGCTCTCCGTACTTAAAATTAACAACTTTAGGCTTCCTGATCGTTAAAAAGATACAAAAAATGTAACTTTTGCACATTTCTCTCATTTTAAACAATTTCTTGGAGTAATAAATATTTTAGAATTTTTTTTTAATGTATCATTATATTTTCTCAATTCTAACAATTTATTAATAATTATCCTCATTCTTTAGATTTTTATCAATTTATTAACATTGTATAATTTTAAAAGTTTTTTTTTTCTTTTACACATACCCAACATAAATACTACAATTTTAATTTTATATTATGCAATCCATTTTCAAGCATTAATAACATTTTTATTTACATTTCTCAAACCATATATATTAATTATATTTTAAATATCAATCATCTAATCTTATCATATACAACACAATCCCTCTTTTTGCTCCATAAATTAAGACGACACATCCCCTATTTTTAGCTTTTCTTTCAACAACTACTTTGACAAAGTGTTCCCTTTTTCCTTTATATACAGACTCATTCACATGTTCATAGGAGGACTTCTTGAATTTTCATATTTATTCACATGTTCAAAGGAGGACTTCTTGAATTTTCATATTTCTTCACATTTTTCTTCCCACAAAATTTCACAATTTCATCTCCTCTCATAAGACTCTTTCTTGTTCCCTCTTCATCCTTCGCTCCAGCGAACTCCACCGGAGTCTCCAGCCGCACCACCACCACTACCCACACGCCACCATCTCTCCCACCTCTTTCTTCCCCCTCTGCTCCGGCGAGCAATCCACAAGGTTCATACGAGCTCCAAGCTCTGTCCAAACCCAACGCCAACCCTTTCCCTTTCTTTCCACTGTTTCGACAACATATAGCTCCACCACCCCAAACCAGTGAACAACATCACAAAGACAACACTAACATCCACCTCCGTTCACCGTGACTATGCCAACTCTGGCGAAAATGACCAACGACAACCCCAAAATTTTCAAATTCGATAGGATTCAAGGTTCTCCGGCAAACGGTAAATAACACATCACCACCATCCATCACCTCCAGCTTCCAGATCTGGCCATAACAAGGCAAAATCTGGCAAAATCAGACCCATAAAGTCAACTTGAGTGAAATAGGAACAACACCAACACCAACCCCGCCAACTCCAAACTTCGAGGAACTGAAACGCCACCGTAACAACTTCAAAAACCCACAACTGTATAATTCTTCTCACTCTACTTTATCATTGATCTGGCTCATATTTTTTTTTTAAGAAGTTGCTTTGCTATCGGAAAAGGATAGTCTGATGAGTTGTTTTAATCCGATTTTGTTGTTTGACTCACTATTGTTTTTTTATTCGAGCTCATTAATGTTTTATATTTGTTACCTCTGTTTTGCTACTGATTATGGGTTTTGGGTTTAGATTAATGGTGGATTTCACAAACTAATTTTGAACCAATTTATTGTTTTTTTAGCAATATGTTTTATTATTATTTGTTTATTATCTAACTGTTGCTTTCTATGTTATTTTTCATTTGTTATAATATGCAAAGGAAGTTACCATTTTCATTTTTGTTTTGTTGTGGCTCTAACACCTCCAACTGATGTTCATATTTATTGAACCATGTTGATCCTTTCTTTACTCTTTTATTTAAATTGATAATAAACAACTATTGCAACTAATTGGCCAATGAAAAACATTTTGTCGCTTTCTGAGGCCTCCACAGATAAAAAGACGGACATTACGTATACAAATACGTAACAAAAAATAAATAAATAAATTTGGGCGATGACGAAATCTTTATATTATCATGACAACATAAAAGTTTTACGATTCGTATCTTGGCAAAGCGATTTAGGACGGCCGATAATTCGAGCAACTACTTCGTAGCCATGGCGTATCTAAAACTTCATCTGAGCCCACTATATAATAAATATTATTTTTCATATATACATTTACATACATATATGCACACAAGTTTTTATAATTATTTGTTCATTACTAAAATTTCTAACAAGTGTTTACACAGGTTCTTGAGAATACTTCTCGAAAAAGGGCATTCAAAAAGGAGTTTAAATTTTATGTTTGTATTTTATAATCTTACAATTGTACAAATATTAATTATAGTGAAACTTTACTTTTGGGGCATCGGGCGGGGAGTCCTTTAGTTATATATTCATTATCATGCGCTTAGACAAAACTTAGGTCGTTAATATTTATTCAAAGAATTAAATCAATTTAGGTATTTAATTAATTAATTCACATTTTTTACGTTAGATAATATTATAGTCTTTTCTTTAAAAATAACTCTATTTTTCTTATCCACAACTAATTATTTTTTCACTAATTTGATTAAGTTAAAATCATTAGAGAATACTTTTTAATATAAATAATACTCTATTTTCCACACATTACAAAGTGTTTTCCTTTTCAAAAGAGTACTTTCTTTTCAAACATATTCTTATACATCTTTTTATATTGCTTATATATTTTTATACACACATTTATGATAATATGTCTTATTTATATAATTAATACACACTTCACACATAAACTTCTTTATATTATTTGTAATATATATTTTTTATATTTATACTTTAAAAGACTAGTTTCTACCTTCTCCCTCTTTGATAAATTTAGTCTAGTCGGGTACCACATTTTGTGGATTCTGAAAGATGCCTAATCTCTTCCCTTCAAAATAATTTGAACCCTTACCTATAATCTAAACTGATTTTCTCAAATTAAAACACAAGTCATACACGTCAATAATTAAATAAGTTTCCTTATTTTTCTTAAAAATTAGGTGGCGACTCTGTACAAAATTATTTCTTTTAGAGTCCATAAGTCGTGCTTGTTTTAAACTTGGTGAAAAATTGGGCATGACAACCACCATGAGCCACACGGGCTCTACCTCTACCACCCTGAGATCCACCTCTACCACCCTGCGTACCTCTTCTAGCCTGTGGTGTTGGTGCCCTCTAAGTTTGTATCTGAGAACCCTACTGTGGATGACCTTGCTCACGCCTGGGACACTCTCGAGCATAATGACCAAAGTCACCATAATTAAAATATCCATTAATTGCAGCAGGCTGATGGGATTGCCTGGATGAATTTGGATTTCTGCCTTGACTTAAAAACCAAGAATAAGAACCGCTAAACATCTGGTCCAAACTTAGACCGCCTAGAAATGTTAGACCCAGAATAACCACCATTAGAAATTTGTAATGCTGCCTGAATTGGCCTACTAGGTTGATAACGTTGACCCTGACCTGAGAAGTCTCTACCTCTGGATGATGAAACATTAAAATCATCTTTTTTGTGAACCCTCTGGCGGCTACATCCATAGGAATCACAATGTATACCCTTGATACTCTTAGCATGGTCCACTATCTGTTGAAAGGTGCCCTAGTAGTTATTAACTGTGCTATAGCTAACTAAAGAAGAGTACCAATCCCTTCTTAAACTTCCTAATACGCTCCTTCTCTGTCGAAATACTCATCAAGACATGCCTGGACAGGGTATAAAACTTAGTCTCATACTCAGTGACTGTTATGGTACCCTGCTCTAAGTCATGAAACTGATCTCTTAAACTCTCTCTTATGCTGCAAGCACATACTTTGCAAGAAAAGCCTCAAAAAATTACATCCATGTCATAGGAGAAGAACTCGCTGATCTATAACTAAGGTAAGATCTCTACTACTGCTTCGCTGCCCCAACCATCTGACAGGTAGTATAGTCCATACCATGAGACTCAACTAGGCCAAGATTATGAAACCTCTCCTGGTAACTGACTAAAAATTCATATGCGTCCTCCTCAGGTGCACCAATAAATCTGGGAGAACCAAATATCATAAATCTGTCAAACATTTTCTGCTCCTCAACTATGATCATCGGCCTAGCCACAACCAGTGGAACAACAAGTCTGACTGGCGAGCGTCAATGCGTGGAGTCACAACAGCAGCAGGTTGTGCCTTAGGAGTATGAAAACCCTGAATCGATACCTACTCTAGAAGCTGAACACCATCTTTAGTATGAGATCCATCAGGAGTGACTAGTATAACTCTTGTCTAACCATACCCTTCATGAAACCCAAGAGCCAAACCATAGTATCCTACAATACTCGGGTGGCTACAAAACCCAGTGAAACCTGGGTTGGTCCCACCCCCTCTAGCTGGTGAGCTGATAATGCTTAAATGCACTCTAGAAAGAAATATACGCCATCGTTAGTAATATTTACCCGACTTAGAGTCGGGGTCAATCCCACAGGAAATAATGTTACTAGTGATCGAGAAAGTACGGAATAAAAATACCTTACTATAATCCAAATAAAGGATACAAGTATTTTGGGTATTTTCAATACAAAAATATAACAAGGATAGAACCAATTATAATATGAATAAGTTAATCAGTGGCTTTCTCAAATAAGAGAGAACAAGGGAAAAAATAATGGGGAATCAATTCTATCAACGATCCAAAGTATTTAAATCAAGTACTCATGATTACTCAGGGATTAACAAATTAGCCTTGGAACCTCAAGCATCCGCCACGTCTTTCAACCGATTGACGAATATTTCTTTGGCTAAATTCTGTCGAATATTAGCCAAGTGCTAACACAAATAGTTCCAATCTATGGCTACACTAGAATTTTACCATGTCTAGTATCAAATCCATTAGTTGGGTCATACGACCCAAATTGCATTAAATCAATCTTTCCCAACCTCAATTAGATCTTTCAAGTATTAATCAAAGTATATAGGCAATTCCCACTCTAATCTCCTCTTTCAAGCTCCACTAAAGAAGGAATCGATAAAGCATGAGATTAATTTAAACAAGCAAAACCCATTTATAAATCAAGAGTATTCAATCAATACAAAAGTATAAGATAAAATCAAAACCCAAATCCAAAACATAAATATTGCATTATGTCTAATACAACATCGAAGTACTACACCCGAATATTCAATACAAAGAAAGGGAATGAAGAATGGATTAAGAAATATTCACTACAAAGCTTTCAAATCTTCACTCCAAGGGTGTTGGGTTAAGAACCCTTGCCTCCAAGGTTGAGAAATATGCCAAAGATAGTCTTGGAATAGTTGGAGATTGAGTTTTGTATGGATTGGGGTTGAAATCATGAAATTCTAGAACTGCCATGACGCCTAACACTTTTTACCCATCACTATCGCTACCCTTGACCATCGCTATCGCAATGCATTGACTTTCAGTTGACCGCAATCGTGGAAAATGACCTTGAATTTGCGAGGATTTCACTTTGACCAGCTTGCGATTGCGAGCCTTCTTCATTGCAGTAGTGATTATCATTTTCATCCAGTCTTTCAACTCTTCTATTTTGCCTCGATTTCTCTTCTTTTTAGCTGAACTCCTTGTCAACCTCAAATTACATGAAATCAACACCTTTCAAACAATAATTAGCCTCATATTATGGATGAAAAACATAAAATCATAAACAAAAAGATACAAATAAGTGGCAAAATTGGCACTTAGCAACACTCCCAACGTAAAGACTCTGCTTGTCCTCAAGCAAAACAAAATCAAACTCAATGAGAACTATCAATACAAGCTCATGAACCAACACCAACTATTTTTACTTTATGTTTACAAAATAGGCACAATGACTATGACTTTGGTTGGTACTAATAATTGGTCAACAAGCATGTGAGTCTTACCCAAGCAACTCCCTGAATTTCAAGCACACTTTCAAAGATACAATAGAATTTCAAGAATAATCAAGTAAGTAGTAACAACAACGTTCTCAAGAAATGATTCAAATCTTCTAATCAATCAAACATGTTCCATTGACTCATTTTTGAACTTTATCAACTTCACCAATCTATCCTAGTTCACATGCCCTCACAAGAAAGAAAACCCAAAACTCACAATATTTACAACACTTATACAAGGGACAAATGCACAAACACTCACACTCAACAAAGAATTTCCAATGCATACAAGTATCATACCATAGATTTTTCGTTATTTTCAATCGTCACTATATCAAAAGCATCGGTTGGAGATCTCGAAGGACTTTTTCTAGCTTGTAATATAGGCTTGGAGAAGGGTAGGATAAACATTTGGGATACAAGTGATGCACCCTCCTTGAACTCTACACAACACTTTATAATTCAAACTTTGATCATTTACCTATTCATTTCCATACACACAAGCACCTTTCTTTTTCATTCTAGTTTACCCACTTATTGATAACTTTCTCCTTTTCTTTTCTTTTATTTTCTCTGTTTTATTCAATTATTGATTTGTTCTTAAGGCACTCACTTACAAAACCACGACGCATAAACACCTCTTTCAAGTTTCACCACCCCCAACTTAGGCTTTTAGCCTCAATTTGGAATTTTCACGTTCAAGGAGGGTAAGGTTTAAGAGAGGAAATATTTCAAAAAAGTTTTAAGGCTTGTAATAAGGTTACCAAAGAAAGGATATTAAGCTTAAATAGGGTAACCAGTAATAATATTTATGCATGGGTATGCTTTTAAGGCTAAATAGGTTTTCAAAAATCATAAAGAAGGCTTAAGATCATTTCTCCAACCAAACACAATTACGATTAGCATTGAAAGACCAACCAGGCAAGTTCTAGCTGACACAAGTAAGCAAAAGAATTATTGAACAAAAACTCACCACACATGGCATGCAAACTATTTAAGATGGATCAATTTCACTTTCTATACAAGCACAAAAGGATTTATGTTTCATAATCCAAACTAATACCACCTAATGTGTTAAGAGTCACAAAAAGAGTCAAAGAGTTGTCACAACATTATTCACTTCCATGCAACTTGTTTTCACAAAGAATTCCAGAGGGGTATGCTCATTTCAACATTGCACAATGCAAAACTAACTCTATTAGCATCAAACAAGCCACAATCTCATATGTTCACTCCAACAAGGGCAATAATGCAAAGACTACTCAGACTTCACCATAAAAACAATCACAACCCCAATTCACAATGGCTACGGTTACTCAGACTTCCCCTGCACAAATGATACCAACACCCAATAAAGTGACTATTTCTCTTAAGAAAGTTGTCACTTAATCTATCATCAGAAAAGGTCACTCATAACTACAACAAAAATAAAAAACTAAAAAAAGCCAATCTAGAAATAAAAAGCAATGAAAAAAGACTAATCCGACAACATCATCAACCAAAAGAAAGCTATACATGGCCACACAATATCCATAACCACCAAGATCAAGCCCTACAAGGGCACACAATAATGCATAAAAATATAATAAAGATCGACGAGGGCACACAATAAAGCATCAAAAGATGATAAAGCCCGACAAAGGCTCAAATGTATCAAAATAGAACATAAAATAGATCCAACTAAAAATGTATCAAACTAAAACAACACCAATAGGAAATAATCCACCCCACCCCCAACTAAAAAATTCACATTGTCTCCAATGCATACAAGGTAAGAAGATAGAAAGAGGTAGGGACTCTCTGAAATGCATCAATCAGAACTAGACCTGTTGGGCCCCTCTAGGACATGGTCATGCTCATCCTAATCCTCATTTTTGATGCTTGAGAACTTCCTAAGTGTGCTCATCATATTATTAAAGAATTTGGTCTTTTTTTCTCATGTTCCTTTATCTTTTGCTGCCTTCTCTCCATTTTTGCCATCCTTTCCTTGATATATTATTGGTCATAAGATATAGTGGTTAATGTCGGGGCATTAGGTGCCTGACCAGAGTGGGAGCTCTCACATGGGCCTATGGGAAGTCCAGCTACAAGCTGCCTGTAACACCTCAAAAATCCAAGCTAAGATTAGAACCATGCTTCAAGTACATGTAGAATAAAACATCATGTTTTGGTGGTGTGAGAGATAATTTAGACATGTATTAAGGCCGCAAGTAACTCCTAGCTCATAGCCAAGTGGAAACTTTCCTTACCGATTAATTTCTTATGAAGAATCTTTCTATAGTCAACTTCAAATGAGCATAAGTCCTAAATTCTAAAGTACTTTTGTGCTCAAGACCCACCAGATGAATGGTCTTTAAGTCTCTATAACCCATTCAATTGCTCATTAATCCAATTCCAATGCTAAGAGTTATGGTTATTTTAGTGAAATACTGTCCAACGGTGAGATCCTATGAGCCATGGTAGGATCGTGGTTAGATTGTACGATCGTACCATGTGCTCATCTGCATGAAACAACACCAAACACTAAAAAGTTGACAGATCTACCTCCCCACCATGAAAGGGTACCACAGTCTTAGTTAGAAACCATGATTTTTGGTACGATCGTGAGTCCTATAGTCAATTTGGCTTGGACTTTCAACCTACTAATCAAGGTACGATCATGGGTGGGTCCCACGAATAGTACCATGGCTCATCTGATGAAGTATAAAGAGCCTCAATTCAGCCACCCAACCACAAGCACCAACCATGATCATAGGTGGGTCCCACGATTATGAGATGGTCCGTACGTCATGTTCTGCAGCCTTTTCAGTTACATTTTATAAGGGGCATTCTAGTCTTTTATCACTATTTAAACCCCCTAAACTATGTTGTTTAAGCTATTCCAAGGCTGTTTATTAAGTTTAATAGTACCCTAAGTCCTTCATTACTCTGAAAAACAATCAACACTTAGAGAAAACAAAAAAAGAAATTTCTTCCTCCAAGGAAATAACTAGGTTTCATCTTCTTCAAGCTCCAAATTCAAAGAATTCATAAAGGTTTCCATCTCCATGTATATGGTAGTTTATCATTGGGTTTCATTTCACTTATTGAGTCCCAAAATTATTTTAAAATCTTAGATTAATTCAATTTTCAAGTCCAGTTTTTTCATGAAAAGTGTGAATTCCATTATCTTTTAGTTTCTTACCTTGACTAAACCATGAATATATGTTTTACCATAAATTTGAGTAGCTTTACATGCTCATGACTTTGAATTCTCATTTATGTTGATAAATTACTAATTTTGGACTTGAGTTATGGAATTCCTTGTTACGTTCAAATTATAGAATTGCCATTTGTAGTTGTATTCTTCAGAGATGGCGGGTTATGAACACCCAATGACCTAGGATCTCATGCATATGTTAATGAATACTCAGTCCTCTATGTTTACATGATGTAGAATGCTTTTCAGATAAAATTTCTACTACCTCAGACTCAGATATCCGTATTATGAGCCTGTTAGTCATTCATTCTAAATGAACTATCCAGTTATCAGTTGGTATTCAATTGGGAGTAGTACTTAGCATCGAGCGGACGCAGGGATGAAGGCTCACCCACCAGTTAGGCTGAAACCTTTAGTAAAAGTCCCTAAGTCTCAAAACTACACCACCACCATAGGTTCTAAAGGGTCACCAGTCAGACCAAGCTTGACACCTTAGTCCTTTGGACATCAGTTTAGTGGATCCACTTCATTCGGGGTTCATACCTTTGGCAAGGTATAGAGCACCTTCCAACTGGGGTTACAGGTTGGATCTCGGTTAGCTCAGATTGGGCCATGTCAGTTAATAGTAGCTCCTATCGTCTACAATTCAAATTTAGATATTTGTATGACCCTATATTCAGTTTGTTCAGCTAATTTCACTACATGTTTGTTACTTGGTCATTGTATCAATTTGTATATCTCAGTCTCATGTTCAGTTTACTATGTTATATTCAGCATATATTAGATCTTGCATATCCTACATGCTCAGTATATTCAAAGTACTGACCACATACTTTTTTTGCACTATGTTGTCTTATAATATAGGTTCTGATGTTCAGCATTCCACTCGAGGCTAGTATGACTCGGTATCACATCAGCATCAGTGTTTTGGTGAGTCCTCATCATTCGAGGACCAGTTATCAATATTTCTTTTTAGTTTTATTTTACTTTCAGATAGTTTGAGTTATTGGTGCCACAACTCATTTTCGTAGAGGCTTTTAGACAGACAGTAGATGTTCAGTTATGTGATTTCCATTTTGATTCAAATATTGATATTTGGTTTTGATTTTTCTTACAACATTCAAACTTTAGCTTCTGCACAGCGTTATGCAGTTTTATACAGTATTCTTAGTGTCATGCCAGGCCATGGGTTAGCTTGGGTCCCTTGTGACTCTGAGCACCATGTTACGATTAGGGGGTAGTCTCGGGTTATGACAAACTTGATTACAACATCAGGTTTAAAGTGTCCTAGGGTGTTTGAAAGCCATAATAAGTAGAGTCTAATTCATAGGTGTGAAGCTCGCCACACTTATGAGTGAGAGGCTATGAAACATTTTAGGAAAAGTTTCACTTCTTTCATGGTCATAACGTGAGATAAGAGTATAAAATCTATTTAAAATCTCCTTCTAATTTGTGCTTTACACATTTACTGAAAATACCTCCCAAGAGAACTAATAGAAGGAGAAATGGAAATGGTAACAAAAATAGGAACGGGAACCAGCCAGCACCACCAGCTTCAGTAGACCCCTTAAATGGGCACATCTCACATACTGAGTTTAGGGTTGCTTTCATAGTGCTAGATCAAGCCATGGCAGCCCAGACTAACTAGTAGGCTGTTGTTGTGTCAATTGGACACGCAAGTGTACGTGGTCATGTAAGTAATAAAGTGGCTCTTGCGAGCTGAATATCGATCCCACAGGGACTTGGCGTTTAGCAGACAACCCAATTCAAGTAGTACTATTAATGTTAAAAGAGTGTGATTTAAAACCAAAGGGAGTTTGAGTTTTGGTAAGCTAAGTGTAACAATGAACTATAACAATTATTGAAAGTGTTGGAAACAATGATTTGGAGAATTCCAGGGTCGATGCATCTTGAACAATCATGCAAATCTATATACTCTCATTGGTTAAGTTAACTATCTTAGTTGTTGATTCACGGGGTAATATCTTGATCATGGTCTTTCTAGCCTCTAATCATCTATTTAAATTAGTCTCACAACTACATCATTGAGCGGGAATTTGGGAACTAATTCAAACGTATCTATATTTCATCTCGTATTTGAGCCAAATGGGGAAAATTAGGTATATTCCTATCCTAACCATGAATCTTATCTTTAATCATCTAAAAGACAAGAACCCATTCCTTATGTTCCACGCTATAATCTAATGTTACTCCTTTCGGTCTCACAAAAGAAATATAGATGTATTATAAAGGTCGCGAGTCTATAGAATAGTAAATTCAAGAGAATAACCAAATGCGTTAATCAATATTAGCCTACTCAAATATAAGCTAAGCAATCATGTTTGTAGCCTCAACCCTAGAAATAGGGTGGTGATTCTTTGTTTGACTACAAGCAATTATATTTGTAGACTCAAACCTATAAATAGGGTTTTTATCCACTCATAGTTATACAAAGAATCACCCCCTTGATGCCTTGTCTCCTCTCCTAATCGTGTATTGCCTCCAAGATCCCCAAATATGTCTTGTAAATGTGTCTAAGTACTCCTGATATATTCCCTTAGGTCGTCCATAGTCTTCCCCAAAATAATTATAGGCATTAACTATTTTGCCTTCAACTTAAACCTAGTTAAAACCTACTTTTGGACGATTTTGGGAGGGTTGCATCGCACGACCCATCGCATGGACAAGGGTGTGTGACTTAGGTATATATAAGGGGAAAAATAGTGTGCCATATACCTAGGGTGTGTTCCATAATTCCCCCTTGCATGCCATGGGGGGTGCAGCGCAAAGGTGCTCTCTCAAGGTGCGATTTCGGTCAATCTTTGTTCTCTTTTTCTCATCTACTTGTTCCTTATTTCCCCACTCCTTGTGGCTTGTTTATAGGCTACATTTATCTTTAATAAATCCTCCAATAGTCTCCTACAACAACTTATAACAAACATTAGTCCATACAACACAATAAAGGTCATCAAAGTACACTAGAACTAGCATAACTTAAGCCAGCATCTCTAATTTTCTCGTTTAAGCTCTATTTGATCATTTTGACTCTTGAATTATTTAAAATGCACCTTAAACACTCTAAACATGTAACTTAGCACACAAATACACAAATACACAAATACACACTTTATACTTCAATAAGCACATCAAGTTATCCTCAAAACTAAGCTAAACACGCATAGGTAATGACACTTAGGGGTATAAAATACGCCTAAGATCAGTTGTATGACCAATCATTCTGACAGATAATACAACAACAACTAGGGTTCAAGATTTCACTCAGATGAACCCTCCAGAATTCTTTGTTTCTAAGGCTGATGAGGACCCACAGGAATTTCTCGATGATATTCAGAAGGTCTATGATATTATGGGTATCTCTCCAGTTGAGAGTGCT
Organism: Capsicum rhomboideum; assembly: GCA_031232105.1. NCBI lineage: Eukaryota > Viridiplantae > Streptophyta > Magnoliopsida > Solanales > Solanaceae > Capsicum > Capsicum rhomboideum. Next base: position 40,651,287 of record CP124716.1, read on the forward strand.
GAATTGGTTGCTTATCAGTTGAAGGGAGTGGCTCACACTTGGTGTAAGTAGTGAAAAGATAGTAGGTTTAACATCCCGTACCTTCCCAACCCTACTTGATGATGATGAATAATGTTTGCTTAGGTGTCGAGAGATATAAGTATGTATTTGGTAATGTTAATGACGAGAAAATTGAAATTTGGCCACGTCTATGCAATTAGACTTTCATAGGAAGGGTTTTGTGATTTTGTGGAGCATTTGTGTAATACCCCGTACACATTATAACCTCATTTGGTGATTGGAGTCATGTTTACTTGATGATTAAGATCACTAAGTAAGTATTTGGAAGTGTTTTGATAAGGTATTGGACGATATGCAAGTATTGAGGAAGTGGCCGAAAAATTCAGCAAGGTGCTGAAACTTGCGCCACTACCCTATTTCAGGGGGTGTGGCGAAGACCCTGATTCATAGGGCAAGGAAAACTTGCGCCACTGCCTTGCTTTGCAGCAGTGGCGCAAGGCACAAATATTTTGCCTTTCCGGGCTCGTTTCGCAACGCAATTCTACGACGATTCTTAGATGGTTTCTTTTGGTTCTTTGGCGTTCTTTGAGTGTTGTTAAAGCTTCAAATACTTCAATACACTCCTACATACTCCTACATGATAAAAATCATGAAATATAAATAAGTATCCAAAATGTTCAATGAAGCCATGGACGACTAGAATTCCTATTTTTGCAATCGAGACGACGAATGAGAATCTCATAAGAGAATATTGTCGTGACATTATGGAATTATTTAAACATGAGATATATGATGAATTATACATGAAAGTTGATGGGTTAAATGGATATGTGTTATTGGGCCCAAATTTAGGCCCAAAAAATGGAATAAAAGACTTGGCCCAAATGGGTCAAATGACCCATTCTTGCCATGACTACTCAATTATTGCTCCCAAATGGCTAAGGATGACTTCAAGGGCCTATAAAAGGCACCAAAAATCAGAATTTATTCATTCAAACACACATGTATTTCTAGGTTTTTCCAAGAACCCAAAAAAAAAGAGATATTTTCTCTTAACTCTCAAACCCAAACCCTAAGCCTCTTTGGACAAGACCATCATCTTCCAAGCCTTGGTAAGTATTTATTATCATGGATTAACATATTATATGCATGGGAGATTATGTATATTATGATATTTATGTTAGCAAGGTGGTGAATAGTGTATTTTTGCTTTTGGTGAAAGATGTGCTATCTTGGTGATTTGAACTTAAAAAGAGACTTGATGTCTTAATGAAAGAGCATGGTATGGATAAAATATGAACATGTATGGTGTGATTTTGTTATTAAACTTGTTTTTTTTCTAAAAGTGTAAATTGTGGGATTTTGGCCGATATGTGCTATGAGGTGTATTAAGGTGGTTTGATGGATTCTTTGTGATGTGATATGGATAAGAAAGTGTAAAGGAGAAGTGTTAAGGTGAAATGTATTGATTTTCATGTATTGGTCAATGTATGGAATATTGTGGGATTTTTGGTAAGATGATTTCCTAAATGGTATTGTCAAGGGGAAATGGCATGTTTAAAAGCAAACACGTAACTCATTGATATTATATGCATTTGTAAAGTAATTAATGGTATAATTATGATGTTGTGATAATGGAGAGTGGAAAGTATGAGCTTGGTGTTACATACTAGTGGTTTATGATACTTTGGTCAATGTTGGGCATGTTGTGGTATTATTGATATGACCATGCCGTAAATGGTATTGTAGGGAAAGAAATGGCATGCTAAAGCCAAACATGTAATTTATTGTCGTTATATGCCATTGTAAAGTAGTTGGTGGTTAATGTTGGTTCCGTTATGTACTTGTGTTGTAGAGTGACACATAAAGAAGGAGCAGGACTATTATATGCACATCTAAGATTGTATATTCGTATTGAGAATACAAGGTATGTAAGGTTACTCTGTCCGTATCTTTCTGCGGCAAGTAGTATCTACATTGACATTACGCTTGTCCCATCCCGAAATGTGCTAAGGTATCCCCTATCTGGTTATCCATGGTCATTGTCGTATATTTCCTACTCATGGATCATTGGTGAATCTCATGTCTCATATTCATTGATAATGTTCCAAAAGCTCAAATACGATTATGTTCCAAAGTTTCAATATTGATTAAACTCATGTCTCTTGTTCATTGATTATGGTTCAATGGTTCCAATAGTGTTATGTTTCCAAGAATGTTATATTGCCAAGTTATTCATATGTTTCTCACTCATTGATTATTGATCCAAAGCTTCAAGTAAAGTTATGACTATCAAAAGTATCAATCTCTCACAAGTGCTTGTATCGATCTCTCATAAGCAAAAGTATCGATCTCTCACAAGTAAAGATATCAATCTCAAAAGTAAAGAAATGAAGTAAGAATAAAGTAATGCATATTGATTGTGTTCATGGGTGTTATCCATGGGGTACAAATACCCGCATGATGATGATAGTTTATCCATGGGGTGCAAACGCCCGCGTGATAATGGCCATTTATCCATGGGGTGCAAGGACACCCGCATGACGATATGATCTTATCCATAGGGTGAAAAGAATACCTGCATGACGATGATATGTTATCCATGGGGTGAAAAGAACACCTGCATGATGTGGGCCCAGAAAGTGTATGAGTGATGTAAAAGTAAAGTAAAGTAAAGGCAAGAGAAAGAATGAACGTAATGTACATGGCTTCCAAAGTACAGAATAGTGACTCATCTACATTGTGACTTATCTATATTGGTTATGCATTTGAACTTGAGTTCTTGACATATTTTCATATCTTACAGTTTTATTTGAGCCTTACATACTCAGTACATTCTTCGTACTGACCCCTCTTGGGGAATTTACCTTACTTGCTGCAGGCGCAGGTCCTAGTAGGCCTCCACAGTAGATTGTCAGTGTTGCAGATCTTTGGTGAGCTCCAGTTAGTTTGGGGCTTCTCCGAGTCACTGTTGTACATGTGTTTTGATTTTATAAATGTTGTATAAAGGGGGGACTTGTCCCGACTTTTAGTTCATTTTGGTCAATGCATTTTGTTAGAGGCTTTTGTAGACTGATGTGGGTGTATAAATATGAAGGTACATGTCGTTTTGACTTGATGGCTCAAACGGCCAAGTTTTACATATATAGCTATGACATATGTTTTCATGTCTATGACTTCCGCATAGTTGCATAAGGTGTAATAAGATTCATATGAGGTTATGTATGTGAATGTATAGGAGCAAAGATTAGTTCTCTCGGGCCTTATCGGCTTCGGGTGCCAATCATGCCTCGTTGGGATTTGGGGCGTGACAGTAAGGGTGCTGACGTAGGTCCAGTCGAGTGGGATGAGTTTGTTGTTGCCTTCCTGGATAAATTCTTCCCACTTGATTCAAGGGAAGCCAAGGTTCAAGATTTCATTGACCTAAAGCAGGAGAACATGAGTGTAAAAAAGTACTCCTTTAAGTTTATCCAATTTGCAAAGTATGCTCCAGCAATGGTTGCTTACTCTAGAGCCCGTATGAGTATGTTTGTGTCAGGTGTCTCTGAAGATGTGGTGGAGAAATGTAGAACTGTCATGTTGGTCAAAGATATGGACATCTCTAGATTGATTACTCATTCCTAATAGATCGAGGAGGAAAAAAATCAAGGAGAGAGAAAGGGAGAATAAGAGGGACAGAACAGGTAGTTTTAATTTCTCTCAGTAGAAGTCAGATAGTGGAAATCGTTCTCAATGCCGCCAGAAATCTTTAGCTCTAGCCCTATCTTCTGCTAGTGATCTAGTTCCCAAGTTCAGGCCAGATAATCGGGATAAAACACTTGGCTCTAAGTACAGGGTAGTGTTAATAGTGGTCTTACTCATCCGGTTTGCAAGAAGTGTGGTAGGAACCACAAAGGTAAATGTATGGATGGTAGTGATGTTTATTTTAGGTGTAGCAAGCCAGGTCACAATTTAAGAAAGTATCCTGTGGCTTCACAGATAGGTAGGGATGCTCATCAGCAAAGTCAGTCTAACTCCTCAATAGCTCTAGCAGGTCGTCCGACTTAATAGGGTACCTCATCTAGTGTAAGTGGTGAACAACATCACGACAGGTTCTATGCCCTTCAGGCTAGGCAGGATCAGGAAGTTTCTCTTGATGTAGTCACCGGTACATTACAGGTCTTTCATATTTATGTATATGCATGGTTAGATCCCAAAGCCACACTTTTCTTCTTGACTCCTTATATAGAAGTAGACTTCAGTATCAATCCCAAAATCTTCTCATAACCCTTCTCAATCTCTACTCTAGTTGGTGATTCAGTCGTAGCTAGACAGATATACAGAAATATCCCAGTCACGGTTTCTCAGAAAGTCACCTCAGTTGATCTTGTAGAGTTAGACATGATAGATTTTAACTTTATTCTTGGAATGGTTTGGCTACAATCTTGCTATGCCTCCATTGATTATAGAAATAGAGTAGTCCGATTTCAGTTCCTAAATAAGCCTTTATACCTCAATGCGGTTGGATTGTCTCTTACCTTAAGGCTAGAAAAATAATTTTCAAAGGGTGCATCTATCATATTGTTTGGGTTAAGGATTAAAAGTTTGAGACCCTAACTCTTGAGTCAATTCTAGTGGTAAATGAGTTTCCTAATGTTTTTCCCAAAGATCAACCCGGAGTTCCTCCCGAGTGGGACATTGACTTTGGAATAGATCTCCTTTCAGATACCCAACCTATCTCCATTCCACCCTATAGAATGGCTTCAGCCGAGCTTAAGGAATTGAAAGAGCAGTTGAAAGACCTTCTAGACAAAGGTTTCATTAGGCCAAATATTTCTCCATGGGGGTGCTCCAGTTTTTTTCGTGTAGAAGAAAGATGATTTTCTCAGAATGTGCATCGACTACCGCCAGTTTAATAATGCCATAATCAAGAATAAGTATCCCATTCCCAATATTGATGACTTATTTGACCAGTTTCAAGGTGTCAATTGATTTTCTAAGATAGACCTCAGATCCGACTATCATCAGTTCAGAGTCAGAGAACGTGACATTCCAAAAATAGCCTTCAGAACTCGGTATGGTCACTTCAAATTTATTGTTATGTCTTTTAGACTAATGAATTCTCCTACAACTTTTATGGACTTAATGAACAAGATGTTCAAGTAGTACTTGGACATATTCATCCTTGTCTTTATTGATGACATCCTCGTCTATTCTTAGAGTGAGGATGAACATGCAGACCATTTGAGGATTGTCTTGCAGACTCTCAATGATTGCCAGTTATTCTTTAAGTTTATCAAGTGCAAATTCTGGTTGAAATCAGTGGCATTCCTTGGTCATATCATTTTCGATGAGGGAATTCAAGTTGATCATTAAAAGATCAAAGTAATTAGAAATTGGCCTAGACCCGTCTCTTCATTAGATATTAGAAGTTTCTTGGGTTTAGCTTGTTACTACAGGTGGTCTGTTGAGGGATTTTCCTCTATTGCTTCCCCTATGTACAGATTTACCTAGAACAAAGTCAAGTTTTATTGGTCCGATTCTTGCGAGAAGAGTTTTCAGGAGTTGAAGACTCCACTCACCTCCACTTCAGTTTTGACTCTACCTAAAGGTTTAGATGGGTTTGTTGTTTATTATGATGCTTCTAGAGTTGGCCTTGGTTATGTGTTTATGCAGCATGACAAAGTTATAGCATATTCCTCTAGACAACTCAAGCCTCATGAGAGGTGCGGCGTAGCGTCATGGTAGCGTTAGCTATGCTCGACTAAGAGGATGAGTCATGTGACTTACCTGAAGATCAACTTCGCGAGAACGGTATATTGTTTTTCTGCTTGTTCCCTCACGCTGGCAAGGAGAATTACCTGACTCATGATCTTGAGTTAGCAGCAGTGGTTTTTGCCTTAAAGATTATCTTTATGGGGTTCATATTGATGTGTTCACTGATCACAAGAGGGTTCAGTATGTGTTAAGCCAGAAAGTTCTAAATCTTTGTCATAGGAGATGGCTAAAGTTGTTGATGGACTATGATATGAGTGCCTTATACCACCTGGGTAAAGCCAATGTTGTGGCTGACGCTCTTAGTAGGTTGTTTATGGGAAGTGTTGCTCATATAGAGGATGAGAAAAAGAGTTAGTTCGCAAGGTTCACCATCTTGCTAGGTTAGGAGTTCAGTTGGTTGATTCATCTGAAGGTAATATCTTGGTTTAGAATAGTTCAGAATCTTCGCTGATAGCTGAGGTGAAAGAAAAGCAAGATAGTGATCCTATTTTTCTTAAGTTGAAGGAAGCTGTCTAGAGTCGGAAGGTTGAGGTTTTCTTCTAAGGGGGATATGGTGCTCTTCATTGTCAGGGCAGAGTATGTGTTCCATATGTGGATGACTTGAAACAGTGGATGCTAATTGAAGCTCACAATTCTCGATATTTTTTTCACTCGGGAGCCACTAAGATGTATCATGATCTACGGGAAGTCTATTGGTGGAATGGTATGAAGAAGGATATCGCATAATTTATGGCTGTGTCTGAATTACCAGCAGGTTAAGGTCGAGCATTCAAGACCTGGTGGTATTCTTTAGGATATCAATATTCCTACTTGGAAGTGGTATGTAGTGAATATGGACTTCAATTACAGGGTTGCCTCGTACTCGTCGACAACATGATTCTATTTGGGTTATTATAGAATGAATGACTAAGTCAACCTATTTCCTGCCAGTTAACACTTCAGATTTAGCTGAGGATTATTCTAGGCTCTACCTTAGGGAGTTGGTGAAATTACATGGAGTCCTTTTGACTATCATTTCAAATAGGGGTACTCAATTTACCTCTCTTTTCTGGAAGACTTTTCAGAAGGGTCTTGGTACCCAAGTTCATCTTAGTACAACTTTTCATCCGTAGACAAATGGTTAGGCATAATGGACCATTCAGACTTTAAAGGACATATTAAGAGCGTGTGTGATTGATTTCAATGGTAGTTGGGATGATCATTTACCTTTGATTGAGTTTACCTACAATAACAACTATCACTCTAGTATTCAAATGGCCCTATTCAAAGCACTTTATGGTAGGAGGTGTAGATCTCCTATTAGTTCATTTGAGGTTGGTGAAGCTACCTTGATAGGGCTAGATTCAGTTTATAAGGCTATGGAGAAGGTTTAGTTGATTAGAGAAAGGCTGAAAATAGCTCAGAGTTGTCAGTAGTCCTATAAAGATGTTAGGAAGAGGGAGCTTGAGTTTGCTATTGGTGATTTGGTTTACTTGCAAGTTTCACCCATAAAAGGGGTGAAGAGGCTTGGCAAGAAGGGAAAGCTCAGTCTCCACTATGTTGGTCCTTATAGGATTGTGGGCCGCTTTAGCAATATAGCCTATAAGTTAGATCTGCCTGCAGACTTAGCATCAGTGCATCCGGTCTTCCATGTGTCTTTGTTAAAGAAATACATTGGTGATTTTGCATCGGTTGTGCCTTTAGATAGTGTGGGTGTGAAAGATAGTCTCTCTTACAAGAAGGTCCCAGTTGAGATCCTTGACCTTCAGGTTCGTAAGTTGAGGAATAAGAAGGCCACTTCAGTAAAAGTTCTTTGGCGGAATCAGCTAGTTAAGGGAGCTACTTGGGAAGCAGAGGTGGATATGATGACCAATTACCCCCATCTTTTCTCTTCGAATTTAGTTTCAGCATGAGGTAATAGTTTCGCCTTAATTAATTCATTCCATCTCATATCACTTAGTTATTCTCATGTCATATCATGCTTTCATGTTCAATTCAGTCCATGTTTCAGTTATAGACTCAATTATCATGTCAGTATTCAGCTCTTAGAAATTGAATGTTGGGATGGGAACTCTTTCCCTAACTTAGTTAGTTTCCATTCGGGGACGAATGACCCCAAGAAATAGATATTGTAACACCTCAAAAATCAAAGCTAAGATTAGAACCATGCTTCAAGTACATGTAGAATCAAACATCTTGTTTTGGTGGTGTTATAGATGAGTTAGACATGTATTAAGGCCACAAGTAACTCCTAGCTTATAGCCAAGTGGAAACTTTCTTTACCGGTTGATTTCTTGTGAAGAATCTTTCTATAGTCAACTTCAAATGATCATAAATCCTAGATTCTAGAATATTTTTGATCTTAAGACCCACCAAATGAAAGATCTTTGAGTCTTCTTTCCAACTCATCTAATTGTTCATTAATATGGTTCTAAAGCTAAGAGTTATGGCTATTTTAGTGAAACACTGTCCAGTAGTGATATCCCACGAGCCATGGTACGAGCGTGGTTAGATTTTATGATCGTACCATGTGATTGTCCGCATAAAACAGCCCCAAACACCCGCAAGTTGTCAAATCTACCTCCCTACCATGAAAGGTTGCCACAATCTTGGTTAGAAACCATGATTTTCGGTACTATCGTAAGTCCCAAAGTTGATTCGGTTTGGAATTTCAACCTACGAACTAAGGTACGATCATGGATAGGTCCCACGAGTCATATCATGGCTAGTTTGATGAAGAACAATGATCCTTAATTCATCCACCCAACCACGAGCACCATCCACTATCGTGGGATGGTCCGTATGTCACATTCTGCAGCTTTTTCAGTTAAATTTTATAAGGGGCATTCCAGTCTTTTCCCACTATTTAAACCCCTAAACTACGTTGTTTAAGATATTCCAAGGCTGGTTATTAAGTTTAATATTACCTTAAGTCCTTTATTACTCAGAAAAACTATCGACACTTAGAGAGAAAATAAGAAAAGAGGCGATTTCTTCCTCCAAGGAAATAACTAGGTTTCATCTTCTTCAAGATCCAAATTCAAAGAATTCACCAAGGTTTCCATCTCTAAGTACGTGGGATTTCATTATTGGGTTTCCTTTCACTCAGTGAGTCCCAAAATTATTTCAAAATCTCAGATTAATTCACTCTCCAAGTCCAGGGTTTTCATGAAAGGTGTGAATTTCATTATCTTTTAGTTTCTTGCCTTGACTAAACCATGAATATATGTTTTCCCATAAATTTGAGCAGCTTTACATAATCATGACTATGAATTCTCATTTATGTTGATAAATTACTGATTTTGGACTTGGGTAATGGAATTCTTTGTTATGTTCATTATGGAATTGCCATTTGTAGTTGCATTCTTCAGAGATGGCGGGTTATGAACACCCAATGACCTAGGATTTCATGCATATGTTAATGAATACTCAGTCATTCATGTTTACATGATGTAGAATTCTTTTCAGATAAAGTGTCTACTACCTCAGACTCACATATCGGTATTATGAGCTTGTCAGCCATTCGTTCTAAATGAACTATCCAGTTATTAGTTGGTATTCAGTTGGGAGTACTACTAAGCATCGAGTAGATACAGGAATGAAGGCTTACCTGCCAGTTAGGCCTCGACCTTTATTAGAAGTCCCTAAGTCCCAAATCTACAGCACCACCATAGGTTTTAAAGGGTTACCCGTCAGACCAGGCTTGACAATTTAGTCCTTTGGACATTAGTTTAGTGGATCCATATCAGTCAGTGTTCATACCCTTGGCTAGATACAGAGTGCCCTTCCAGCTGGGGTTACAGGTTGGACTCCGATTAGCTCAAATTGGGGTATATCGATTAACGATAGCTCCCACAGTCCACAGTTCAGATTTAGATATTTGCATGACCATGTATTCAGTTTGTTCAGATATTATACCACTACATGTTTATTACTTGGTCATTGTATCATTTTGCATATCCAGTTTACTATGTTACATTTAGCATATTCAACTTATATTAGATTTTGCATATCTCACATGCTCAGTACATTCAAAGTACTGACCACATCCTTTCCTTTGTGCTATATTCTCTTATACTATAGGTTCCATCGTTCAATATTCCACTCGAGGCTAGTATGACTCGGCATCACATAATAACAATGTTTTGGTGAGTCCTTAGAATTCGAGGACCAGTTATCAGTATTTCTTTTCAGTTTTATTTTAGTTTTAGATAGTTTGAGTTAGTTGGGGGCTTGTCCCCATAACTCATCTTCGTAGAGGCTTTCAAACAGACATTAAATGTCCAGTTATGTTATGTTAAGTGATTTTCATTTTGATTCAAATATTGACATTTGGCTTTGATTATTTTTATAACATTCAGACTTTAGCTTCCGCACAGTGTTATGTAGTTTTATACAGTATTCTTAGTGTCATGCCAGGCCATGGATTAGCTTGGGGTCACTTGTGACTCTAAGCACCATGTTACAACAAGGGGTAGTCTTGGGTTGTGACACTACTGGATCTGTGCATCCATATCATTAACTTGGCTGGAGATATGTCGGAGTACAGAAGGTCCAGTTTGGAGTGGCTTAATGGACACTGAAGATCTAGGTGGATCAAGGCTCTCAGTAGCATCGGTGAAAGTGCCAAATGCTGGAGAAACCACATCAATCTTTCTTTTCTTAAGAACATTCCCGACCCCCTCTTTCTTCAAAAGATGTATCATCATTTTAGACCCTTTATAAGGTTATCACCCCTCTTTTCAACCTCAGCCTTTTTGCATAACCACGTGATTAAGGAAGCATTAAATAAACTCTTAGGCCCCTCAAGAACCATATTCTGAATTTGTTTAACAATAATCTCCCCGAAATTAACTTGGAGACCCTCCATAATAGCACAAATGATTTAGCTCGCTCAATTGAGACATCTATCTTATTCTTAGAAGGAATGATATGGGCATAAATGATGGAAAGCCAAGATTTGGCTTCAGTAGTTAACTTAGAGGATTTAACCCCCACATTGTTGGCTATCTATTTAGGAAAGTGTCCACCATGCAAATGTCTAACATACCACTAGTGTCCCGCTTTCCTCATTTTTACCTTATACACTTCATTGTCTGCATCGGGATGGCCATAGTAAACACTGATTATTGAAGGACCAAACCTTACTTGCTTCCCTCGGACTGTCACGACCAAATCATTGGCAAATTCGATCTTGGCGGCGTTAGCATAGAACTCTCGCACGATTGCTAAATTTGCCTCTATTGGCTCCTCGACAAAATACATCCAACCGCTACTCACCAATCTCCTATAAAAATCAGACCATCAAGCTTGAAGCTTCTCTAAATGAATGCCTTTTTACAGTGTTAAATTTTTGTACAGAGGCAGTCATACAATCGAGAATATTTGAGTGAGACAAAGGTTTCTTGATCAAAGTAATCATATTCCACCATTTGGTCAACATTTTCAGACACATTGACATTTGATTCTGTGCCCATTTCTACGAGCAAAGTACCTACAAAGAAGCAAATGCATAAAGCAATTATATAGGTACATAAAGCAATATATTAACACACAATTAGACCCACGAAATGGGTGAAATGGGCATCGGACTAACTAGGGAAGAGCTACTATTTTTGGCACAGTTTTAGGTAACTCATCATTATCAAGAAACTGTTGCTTGCAATCGCCAAGGGTTAATTTTTTTCCAGACAATTTGGTCATTGCGATTGCAGAATTCATCCTTACGATCGCCAAGAGATAAAGTTTTTCAAATTATTTTTGTTCATCGCGATCGCAGCTCTTAGCCTCGCGATCGCGAAGGGCATTAATTTTGCCCAGAAAATTTCACTTGGGCATTTCATCCAACAATTCATGTGCAACTATTTTCTTGCTCATTTTCAGAGAATTTTCAAGCACATCATTCCCCAAATTGTGGTACCAACAATGTTTAACAACAACCCAACAACTACCCTTTTCACTCTCAAAAACACAAAATTAAAATACCCCCATAACATGAGAACTAATGTAGCTTTTCCATCTTGAAACATAAAGATAAACCTCAATTGAAGAGAGAAGAGGGGGGACAGAACACATACCTTGAAGTTTATGAGAAGAGGAAGCTATGAACTTAAATGATTCTGATTATTTTAAGGTTTATGAGAGCTTAATGGAATTTTAAAAAGAGTAATCAAGCACAGAAAAACAATACTACTGTTAACCTTTCAAACTTCTCACCTGGGCCCACTTTAACGAGATCACGAGGGTAAGTCCTACGATTGCGACGAGTTAAAACTTCTTAAACTATGCTGATCGCGACATTAAGTCACTAAATCGCGATAGTTACCAAAATCTAACTCTTCATGATCACAAGTGTCCTCCACGCGACAGCAATGAGTAATAGGGGTCACAAACCGGCAGTTTCTGTCGTTTTCGGCGATGCCTAGGCCAACTTTGGCGATACGCCATCAAATTTGGCGATCCAAACACTCCCAAAAAGTGCTCTAAGTCCTATTTTCAAGGTAGTACAACCTCGAACATCATTACCACTAAAATTTTTGCATCTAAACCTGTTCAAATCACTTCCAAAAACTCTAAAATTTTGTGGATTAGTTAAAAATAAAATTCTAAGCTATTTTGAAAATTAAAATTTCAAATGTAAATGCAAAATATTTTGATAACGATGAATTTCCTCCCATTAAGCGCTTGATTTAAATTCGCGGCACGACACAAGCGACCTTAGCATTTATCTTTCCACTTTGAGAATTTGAATCTTCGACCCAACTTCACATCAAGATTTTGATAAAGCTAGTGGGACAAATGTAAGGAAGCAATGAGACTAACTCTATCTTACCATTTGGAAGACTTGAATCTTTTACCCAACTTCATATTAAAATTCCATTTTGGCTCATTAGGCATTGGTGAGAAGATCAATAGCCCAATTGTCAAACATATATTTTGTACTTCTTGGCCTTCAGGTAAGGAACATTATTTTGCCCTCTCGGAACGACAAACTCCAAAATGTAGGGGTTTTGTCCCTCATCTCTAAAATCCTACATTTGCCTGGTTATTTCTATTTTCATCATTTCCACCAAGCACAACGTTGAGAAATAGTTTGAATGAGGTTTAAATCTCTCCATTTTCGATTTTGCATCTTTCTTGACATTCTCACCCCAAAATGAACTTGAGTCTTCACAAAGGATTTGATTAGCTTTTACTTGCAACTCTAGTATTATTTCATCAATTTTTGCATCTTGCTTTGTTTTTGGCTCGGTTGGTTGGCAAATCACCATTAAACTTCAATCTTGACTACATTTTAATTGGAAACCATCTCATCACCATTTTCATGACTATTTTACATTGAACATCACATGCCTCAATTTTTGCATTCAATTCAGTTTTTAATTTTTGGATAGTCATTTCCATTTGAATTACCACTTGACATCGCTCAACATGAATTTTGAGGAATTCATCCATCATCAGTAAAATTCTATCAAGTTGATCCTCATAGACTTCAAGTTCTTTAGCTTGATTCAATAACCACTCTTGGCTCACAATTTCGTCCCTGTCAAGTTTTTCTTCATTTTGGAACGTTTCATTGTGGTCATCACACATTTTTGGGTAAACTACATGACTTGAAATTTCTTCTTCAACAACTTCATTTTGAAGATTAGGCAAATCTATGGAACTTGAGAGACTGACATCTTCACAAGGGTCTTTTTTCATATTTCTTTCCAAATGCCGCCATGGATTGGTGCAAGAGATGTATATCCTCACCCATGTTAGTCACTCGGTCCAAGATAGTTTGAAGCATTGATCAATACCTTTGAGTCCAGCGCATTGCTCTTCTTTTTCCAAATCATGATTTCTATGAAAATACAACTAGCATTTTTGTTAGCATAACTAGGAGAGGGTCACAATAATTGGGATAATCGCTCCAATGTCCATCTCGACCACTACACAAGTAACAATCATACTCCCTATAGGATCAAGATAGTGCACACACCTCTCTCCCAGGAGTATTCCTAAAATCTTGCCAAAATTGGGGTCCTCCACAATACAAACATGGGTAAATAAGATAAGATTTGTAACCACCAAACTCCTTTTCATTCCATGATGCTATTGTAACAAGTATTACAAAACAAAAATCTAACTAACATAAGAAACAAAAGAAAATCACAAACACATATTCACTAGTTCAAACCAAAGCAAGTAAGCTAAAATTCCAAACCAACTGAATATTCTAAATTGTTCCCCGACAATGGCACCTTTTTTGATAATGCTCAAATGCACTTTACAAAGGAATGCACGTGGTCGTTAGCAATATATTTACAACTTAGAGTCAGGGTTGATCCCACAAGGAATAATGTTACTAGCGACCGAGAAAGTATGGAATAAAAGAAACTTACTATAATCCAAACAAAGGATACAAGTATTTTTGGGATTTTCAATATAAAAACGCAACAAGGATAGAACCAACTATAATACGAAACAATGGCTTTCACAAACAAGGGAGAACAAAGAAAATGATAATGTGGAATCAATTCTATCAATGATCCAAAGTATTTAAACTCACGGATTAGCAAATTAGTCTTAGAACCTCAAGAATCCGGCACGTCTTTCGACCGATTGACAAATATTTATTGGCTAAATTCTATTGAATATTAGCCAAGTGTTAACACAAATAGTTTCAATCTATGGCTACTAGAGTTGTCAAAATGGGTTGACCCAACCCAACCCAACCCTAGCGAGCTAGAGAGTTAAATGAGTTAGGATGGGCTAGCCTTTTTAACTAAAAGGCCTATAAAATAGCAGCCCAACCTAGCCCTAAGTGGGCCACGGTTTGGGATGGGTTGGCCCTTCAAAAAAAATAAAAGTAAACCGAAACATGATAAATGAAAATAATATAAGTACTAGACAATCACCAACAATTATGCCTTTACTTTAATCACCTACTAGTTTTTAGCATGTTATAGGCATCTTACTAATCAATTTGGAGAGATTTGTATTGTTAAGGAAAAGCTGTACAACTATGAGAAGAAAAAATATTTTGAAAATCCTAAGTTTCTATTTGAAAAATGTCGTGTACTTAGGAGGAGAAAATGTTTTAAACGTTGGGTTGGGCTTGGGTACTTGGGTTTTTCATTTTTTATTGATGAAATCCTAATTTTTAACAAATAAAAGACCAACTTAAAAATATTTAATAATTATTTTTAAAGTTTTGGCCCATGAGCTGGCCTCTGAGGATAACGGGTTAGGCCTCTGAGGCCGACGGGCCAAGTAAGGCTGGGCTTATAAGCCTCGTTCCTCAATGGATTGAAAAAATTTAGCCCAACCATGCTTAATTAAAGGTTTGGGTTGGGCCTGCCTCACGGACCAAGGCCATTTTGATAGGTCTAATAGCTACACTAGGATTTTACCATGTCTAGTATCAAATCTATTAGATGGGTCATACGACCCAAATCGCGTTAAATC
Organism: Capsicum rhomboideum; assembly: GCA_031232105.1. NCBI lineage: Eukaryota > Viridiplantae > Streptophyta > Magnoliopsida > Solanales > Solanaceae > Capsicum > Capsicum rhomboideum. The sequence goes on from CP124716.1 coordinate 40,666,476, forward strand.
AACCTCTCAACCTCAATTAGCTCTTTCAAGCATTAATTGAAGTATATGGGCAATTTCCACTCTAATCTCATCTTTCAAGCTCAACTAAAGTAGGAATCGATAAAGCATGAGATTAATTTAAACAAGCAAAACCCATTTATAAATCAAGAGTATTCAATCAATACAAAAGCATAAGATAAAATCAAAATCAAAATTCAAAACATAAACATTGCATTATGTCCAACTACAACATCCAAGTACTACACCCAAATATTCAATACAAAGAAAGGGAATGAAGAAAGGATTAAGAAATATTCACTAAAAAGCTTCCAAATCTTCACTCCAAGGGTGTTGGGTCAAGAACCCTAGCCTCCAAGGTTAAGAAATATGCCAAAGATAGTCTTGGAATAGCTGGAGATCAGGTTTTGTATGGATTGGGGTTGAAATCGTGAAATTCCAGAACTTCCCTGACGCCTGACACTTTTTACTCATCGTTATCGCGACCCTTGACCATCGTTATCACGATGCCTTGACTTTTAGTTGACCTTGATCGCGGAAAATAACCTCACATGCATGATTATTTGACTTTGACCAGCTCACAAATCGTGAGCCTTCTTTATTGCGGTCATGATGTGCATTTTCATCCAATTTTTTAACTTTTCTATTTCAGCCCCGTTTTGCCTCGATTTCTCTTCTTTTCAGCAGAACTCCTTGTCAACCTCAAATTACCTAGAATCAACATCTTTCAAATGATAATTAGCCTCATATTATGGATTAATAACACAAAATCATAAGCAAAGAGATATAAATATGTGGCAAAATTGCCACTTATTATAAGCCTTACCCTCGAAATTAACCTCTGGCTCAGGAGATACCGCTTCGGCACAACCTCTAGCTAGTACTACACCTCGTGCTCCATCTTTGCCACAATCTCAACCCTAACTAGAGCCCTTATAGTGGGTACATGAATATCACCCTTAGTAGCAGTTGATCGCGTCCTCATCATCTGTTGAAAAGAATGAAATACAAAGTTTAGAGTTTCAGAAGTGAAAAAATGTGCACGATAAGGAATCAAAGACCAGAATTTTCCTAAGAATGTCCCACAAACTTCCAAAGATAGCTATGGACGTCATCATACTAGTCCAAGAGACTATATTAGACATTTTCTTCTTTACTCACAAGAATAGTGAACTTAGCACTCTGATTCAAACTTGTCATAATCCATAATCCTATGGGTTGTGATGGCACCTACCCCATCCCACCATGGTAGGTAAGCCAAACTCACAAAAATACAATTCATTCAAAATAAAATTAAATGACAGAAATAATACAACTAATATTCAACAACAACTCAAATCAATAATAAATGAAACAAAACTGAATAGTATAATCTGAAAATATCCCAAGACTTAGTTGTCATGAATACAAGAGCAACTCTAGTTCAAATGGTCAGAACTAAAAACAACACTACTTGAGAAAGTAAAATAGATAAAAGTAAAGATAGAGGAAGTCAGGTCAATCTTTGAAGGTAGAAGCTCACCGCAACTTCGAATGATACTGAAAGGCATGAACTTTAGCCATAAGGTTCACTCGTACTAGAATCTACACCAAAAGGATACAAAAAAGTAGGAGTGAGTACGAATAAGGAAAATTTTATCGAATAAGGAATACTAAAAATAGCTTTGTATGCAGAAAAGTCTCAACAGTTCAATATAAACAAATATTTTAGATCATCTCAAAAATAAGTCGATAAATATGAAATGATGCAATGCAATGATATGGGATGATATGTAATGGCCAGTAGCTATCGATATACACCCTTTTCAGTAGTGTGCTGCAAGATAGGACCCCTGAGGGATTCACAAGATCTATATATGTCACGACTATAATTATGGATCGTGCGGGCACCTACCTAAATCTACCCTAGATAGGAGAACCCTTACCACCTAACCTTTAAAAACTGTGGAATACAACTCTGAAATCCTTCAACATCAGTAAGTACTAACCTTTTATTTAAATCAAAATTGTATTACAATAAATACATTGCATAGTCAATAAAAAAACACTCCCAGAACCTAGTTTAAATAGGTACAAGAGCACTAAACAAATGAAGAATGACTCAAGATACAACCATGTAAGAGTAGAATGATAGGAGCTGCTGAAGAATAATCACCGCTCCACCTATAGAAACTACAACTGACCTGCAACATGACTATATCCCCAAATAGAGATATAGTAAGTGTAGTATTAATACAACCATACGTACTAGTAGGTATCATTGGCAGACCAGGATTAGAAATATATAACAACATATAGACAAAAAGAGATCATGACAAGCATACATTCTTAATAACTGAACATACTTAACTTACTTTAACTTCCAACCTTATTGCCTTACCCTTATTATAGCATTATTAATTTAACCTCATAGCATGACTAACTGACAAAATTCTATGAATCAACCTATACCGGTCATCTCACAACAACAAACAACACCACAAACAATACAATCACATAATGAGATAAATCAACCACACTTGTATATCAAACAAGGTCCTTTTTACCAATCTCATTGTAGGTTATCATTTTCCAAACTTGCATTCAATAATTAACAAGTTTATCATTCTAGGTGAACAATAAATATCGACTAATACATGAAATCACAAGTATGCCTGAAGGCCAATTCACTATTTATTCAAATGAGCATTATCATACCCAATCATTAATCACAAATATGTCCGAAGACCAATAAATTAAGTATTCATTTTAGGAGTGCACATTCCACCAAAACCTATATCTACATCTAATTCAACATCTTATTTCATTCATCAATCTAACCCTTTTTTATTCCTATCGAAACTGGTAAATTCAGTTACTAACTAGTAATTCTTATACCCATAATGTTACTAAGTTCAAGACACTATTCGCTTAGCCGATTATTCAACCACTCAACTCTATTCAACTTACAATTTTAGCTTGAGTCATACACCTTTACACATCTTACATCCTAGCACTTAGCCAAACTTGACTTTAGATTCTTAAGTTTTGCCACAACATCTTCTTATCACAATCAATTCTCCTAACTATTCTGTAGCAAAATATCTCATATTCCATAACCACATAGCATCAGATTCACCGTTTTTAAGGTATTAAGGACTAGCTTTACATAGTACAAGTTCACCTTATTTCTCTATTATTATAGCACAATCACATATTAAACTCGTAAATCATCAAGTGACTCATACAAATACAAATGCCCATCAAGGGATCCATGCGAAACACAACAACACTCAATTTGATCCTTATTATACTAACTCTATATTTTATCCATCCAAACTCGTGCCCATAGACATAGACATAAAATCTCCCGTCAAACTATAGTAATTACATGTAGTTAACCTAGGTCTACTACACATTAAACCATAACCTACTTCGATCGAAGATCTTGAGATAAGCAAGCCACATCAAAGTTGCTCTTTCTTTACCTTCATGCTTCCATTAGCCCAATTATCTAGAAATCAAAAAAAATATTGGAGTAATTAATCACTTACTCTTCGAATGACTAATTTGGGAATTTAACCCACTAATTATATCCTTATTCGTGGTCTAAAGCATTACCCAAGGGTAAATTAACCATTAATTAGTACTATCATACTCAACCCATCTCTATTGATGGAGTTTCAAAGCTAAAGCTTTCATTTTTAAAGAATTCAAGGTCTCCACCCATCAATTTCATGTTTTAGACTAACTAATTCATGCTAGGAATTGTTATTTAACAATCTAGAAGTAATTCTAGGTGATATTACCCCAACCATAGGGTTTTTCCCCAAAATCTCATGAATTTAGGGTTCTAATCCTTAAGAATTTCATCATTAAAGATCATTCTAATGATTCTAAGATGTTATTGGAGTGAAAGACAAAGAAGATGATGGAAGAACTTACCTCAACAAAGAATTTCCACCCTAGAGTTTGGAAAATTGCCCCCTAGGGCTTTGGAATAAAGTTTTTGAGTTAACCCCCCCCCCCCCCCCCCCCAAAACGTTAAAAATAGGCTTAAGTACTGCCCAGTTGTTGCTGCAGTGGACAACTTTTTAGCCCGAACAATCTTCAGTAAAATGACCATAACATTTTACTCCGGAGGCAGATTAACAAACGATCAGAGGCATTGGAAAAAAGTTATAATGATCTTTTATTTGGTGGGTATTTTGCCCCATAACAATTTATATTCTAAGAGGAGTTCTTGTTTGAAGGTGACCCTAGTTTAAACTTAGCTTGAAACTCAATCAGTAAGAACACTTTGAACTTAACTTTGTTCTAGGGGTATTGTATGACCTTAGTTAATGTCTATTGCACTCCCATACTAAATAATTCATCCTATAACCTATGAAGAATGAGGTTCTTATGCCTTTACCACATATATTTTTTATAACGACAGAACGAGTCATTATAATATATCATACTTCTACTCGAATCGGGTAAATATATATATATATCAAGGATCCGAACTTAAACCAAAACTAAAATCAGTATCAAATACCCGAACTTGAACCGAGATTTCAACAAGTCTTGCCCGAAGTCCACCTAGGACTAAATCAATATTTTTGCCAATCATTTTCATAATCCATGAGATGAATGCATATGCATGAACACAAAATTAAAATAAAGTTAGTATGCAATAAATATTTCCAAAATCTCAAAATCATAGTCAATCCATGAACATAGGCTACAAGCCTCAATATCAATCTAGAAATCCAAATCCCATATCACTAAAATAATATAATCCCGGTTTGAGAATAAAAATGATAATTAATCTTATTTAGTACTTAAATTTGCAAATTCATCCAACCGATAGTATGCTTCTTATAATAAGTCCCCACCCAAGCAAAGTATGAAAGAAGTTAAGCCATAACCTACCTTGTAGTCGAACAACACAACTCCCACGATCATAAGCTAAACTTCCCCTTATGAAGGACCCAAAAATTTTCCCAATCTATTAAAAATGTGTTCTACACGTAAATATGAGTCCAATGATACCAATATTTCTGTACTTCTATTTCTAGTCCAAAAGGTCAACCCTAAGTCTCCAAGGGAAAAACTAGAATTTTATTAGAAAATTAATTTATCCATAACTTAAGGCATTCAAAGCTAAAATATCATAAAAATTGAAGTTAAAATCAGCCTTGTAATCATCAAAATTCTATTTCTTAACTTTACCAGAAAATCTCAAATTTTCAAGTTGAAAAACTAAGATTCAAGAAGAAATCATGAAAGAATCACTAGGGAATGTGCAAAAATAGTATAAGAAAATTTCCCAGTGAAGAAATCTCAAAAATCTCCTTTTGAATCTCCCAAAATTGTGTTCTAAAGCTTCAAAATTGAGTTATGAGATTTTGAGTTTGAAAAAGGAAAGTTAAACACTTTGAGTGATCCCTTCTTCCCACATACGGGACCACCATCACATTTATAAAGGTATTCAATCGAGGCCCATCACATTTGTGAAGCATTAATCTAGACCCGGTCCAACTTGACTCATCCCCTTCTTCGCGAAGTAGGAGACTCATCGTGTTCACGATGATTCATTTTACCTGGACTTCGCAAATTTGAAGGAAATCACGTCCGTATTGAAATTGTTTATGGATTTAACTTTTTCAATACATTACTGTTAAAAGCTTACATCTGTATTACAAATAGAAAAAAGACTGAAACTGAATACAATAGTTCTGACTAACTATCTATGAAGTCTCTACTAATATTGAGTACAGCTACCCGGGACGTGACCCCCAGCTATATCTAGTCAATATATATGAACTGATAAGAATACTATGTCTACTAACTAATTAGAGTTCCCAAATAAGAAGAATCATCACCTGTTGACTGAAAGTTGTGATCTATCTGACCATGATCCTACTGATACCTACGTTATTAAATAATGTAGCACGAAAAAAGTATGTGGTCAGTACTTTGGATGTACTGAGCATGTAAGACATGCACTAGTCATGAAAAACACTTAAAGTATGCTTTAAAACTGAGGACATAAATCATTCACTGAAATATGAATTTAAATCATGCATGTACTAAAAAGTTGTTAGACATAATGAAATCTTTGAACCATGAGCTAAAACTTTTTGAAAACTGGAAAGCTGTAGAAGAATAAATATTTCATATGATTTAATCTAATGTTGAACATACTATAAAACTATACTGAATACAACCTGAATACAAAGAATTGAACTGTAGTACAATGACCCTATATGAAATACATATATACGAATTTGTAATGATTATCTGAAAAGTCATAATTTAAAAAGTAATTAAAACTGAACTGAGGGTCATGTACAATCACTGAGTCTGAAACTATGGGAAAACCTATTAACTTACGTAAACCACATAAGCTAAATGTGGAGTCTGGTGTATACACCCCACCAAAAGGAACTAATAGACCTTGCTAGGGTATAAAGGCATGGCTGACGTGATTAGTAAACTGATGCCTAACTGAAAGGTCTAAATGAACCTATGGTGGCACATAGTTTTGGGACTTCAGTGCACTGAACAACAGTCTAACCCGGTGCTATGTAATGCTCCCAGATTGATTTATACTGATAGCTCATAAAAATTGAGGCTCTACGTCTGGGGTCAGAACTTATTTAAAACTAAAAATATTCTGAAGGTTTGTATACTGAAACTGATCATGTTTATTCATGCTAACATATATATATTGAATGTACTCCAGGATCATGTGTTCATAACACGCTATGTTATACTTAAATAGACTGAAATTTGTTAACTCATGCAAATTCGTCCTAAAATAAGTGGAAGTTTGTAAAACATGCATAATTCTTCAAGTACTAAAATAAATGAATTAAAGCCATGAAAATCATGCATGCATAATAACTTTGAATGGGAACCATAATCATAAAATATCATAAGAAAACTAAAATTCAAGAATTTGGTATAATTAGGTATGCCATTAGATCATGAATCCATAAAACCCATAACTGAAAATCATAATTAAAAACTAGGTTTTGTGCATAAGGGTGAAATCAATCCCTTATTGAATACCCACATACCTAATTACTGAAGATTCTTCAACGATAACATGAAATATTTGAGCTTGAGGATGAACCCTAGGTTATGGAACCTTGAGACAACTTGAGAGTTTTTGAATCACATCTTTTCTAATGTTGGGAGTTTAATCAATGTTAATAAGGGATAAGTAAACTGATTTCCCCTTTAATCCCCACTAAAAGATTCAAAACAATGTAGTATAGTGGTTAATAGGATAGGAAAAGACCAAACAACCCTTTAAAAATCATTTGGAAAGTTGTTGGTGCCAGTCATGATGGTTCACGTGATGATTTGTGGCCTTGGGGGGGAGGGGGATGAGTCGTGGACTGAGTCATCATCTCAACCTCTTCTAGCACTTCTATGGATAGTCACGATGAGTCTGGGGATGACTCGTCATCACTAGAGGATGACTCATCATGTGAGTCGTCATCATTGAAATCACTGCTTGATAGCGCTTCACTAAAATACCCATAACTTTTTAATCTGGAATCAAATTGACAAACGATTGGTGGTGTTGGAAAGAAGATTCAAATACCTTTAATTTGGTGGGTATTAGGCCACTTAAATCTTCATATACTAGGTGAAATAATCATTTGAAGTATTCCCAGAAGAATCTTACATTAGAACTTGGTCGGAAGAGGAGTTTTCAATTCAACTAGGTGTTAGGGACTTCTTATGACCTCAAATCACACCTAATACTATCATCATACTTATATATATGGATTCTTGGTAGTTGACATGTCATGGGGTTGGGAGAAAACCATTTTTAAATAACTGTTTTAGTGCCATCGGATGACTAGTAGGTATATATATACCACGACTCATCGTCATAAGTTGTGCCCACTGGGATGAATTTTTCATTCCTCTGGACTTTAGGTGACTACACTCAGGATGAGTACTGGTGACGACATATCATACCTGACTATGACTCATGGTCAGGGTCGTCTTGAGGTCAACGTTTGTTGGTTTCTTTTGATTTCTATTCTAATTCTGAGATAGGATTCTAGGGACTTTTAGGGTGTTGAATTAACAATGGAAGTTGAGCTAAGTCAACTCTAAGCCTTAAACTTCCTACTTTTCAATCGACTACTCAAAATCCATATGAATGCCTTGGGACCCGAACCAAATTGCTTCTAATCTAAAATTGAAATTTCAAAATTGATGGAACTGACAAAATTCTTATACGATTTCTAAATCACCAAATATTGAATAAAGTTAATCCTATCAACATTAAAACCTTCCATTATAAAAAAATTACATAAAAATGTCACAATCCAAATCATGGATCATGCGAACACCTACTCATTTCTACCCTAGATAGAAGAACCCTTATCAGACATACATCAACAGTTTTAAAACTAAATAGTACCTTAAATCAAATAAAATATCTTATCCAATTACATTAGTTACAAATAACATTACAGAATAAATAAAAACTTACTAGAACCTAATCTAAACTAGTACAAGAACACTAAACTAATAGAGAGATGACACCAAGATGCAATATCCATATATTAGTAGAATGACATGAGCTGCCGAAGAATAATCATCATTGTACCTATTAAAACTCCAACTAACCTACAACATGGCTATATCCCCAAATGGAGATATAGTAAGTGTAGTATCAGTACAACCACACATACTGGTATGTATCATCGGCCGACCAGGGTTAGAAACATATAACAACATATAGCAAACAGGAAGAGACCATGACAAGAATACAAGTTAATATCTGAACATACTTAACTTACTTCAACTTCCAACCTTACTGCTTTTATTTTATTTAAGCAATATTACTTTACCCTTAGGGTATGATTAACTAAGTATATTCTATGGATTAATCTAACCCACAATTCTTACTCACTTACCTTATTACAACAACTCTATATACATCTCTCTCTCTTTTTTATTAATTCTCTTTCGTGACAACCCTTGCTCTCTCTTATACTACTATTAATCATCGAGATTGCAACAACCAAGACAATCGATAACATCAATAACAATATAGAAAGGGCACTACAATATACATCACGTATATAACTATATACATAGGGAAATAAGATTTATACACAATCCAGAACATACCTTGTATTCACATTTTGCTGCAATGCATAATCACAACCACAAATATAAACAGTTCACTCAACGAACCATAATATCTCATCAAACAATCGGTCCACACAAGGAACCATGATATGTCAAAAATATAACTCGGTCCACTCAAGGAACCATCAACAACATATAAATATAAGTGTACATTCAAATGCGTATGATGAATGTATATATGTATGATGTACATATCATCTCTTTCTCATCTCAACATCATTATTATCAATATCATTCTCAACATCATGAACATTATGATTTCAATATCATCATCAATATTATCTCATCATTATCATTAATATCATTCTCAATATTATGATCATCATGATCTCAATATCATTATCAATATCATCAACTCGTCATCATTAATATTATCTCAACATCATGAATATGATGATCTCAATATCATCATCAATACCATCAATATAAATGCAAGATAGAGTTAATAATTATAAGTACTGCCTGAAGGTGAATCGCAAACACCTAATTAAAATCAGAAGCAAGCTACAACAATCGAAACAGAACTTACAATTAATGACAACTAAGTAAATGCAGTCAATAATCACAAGTTCATCATTTCAGATAACAATTAATATCAACTAACACACACATGAAATCACAAGTATGCCCAACGGCCAATTCACCACTTATTCAATCGAGCATTATCAAGTAAGTGTTTATTTAGGAGTTCACATTCCACTAGGGTTGATATCTACACTATAAATCATCATCGTATTTCATTCACCAATCTAACCCTCTTCTATTCGTATTGAAATAGGTAAATTCAGTTACTAACTAGTAACCCTTATACTCAAGTCATCGCTAAGTTTAAGGCACTATCCCTTTTAATCGGTCATTTGACCAATTGGCTCTATTCAACTTATGATTCTCGCTAGTTAGCAAATAGCCAAACTTGACTTTATGTTCTTATGTTATATCACCACATCCTCTCATCACAATCAATCCTTATATCTATTTTCATCTCATACATCAAACATACACAATATCAGTTTTACCTTTTTTAAGGTGTTAAAGACTAGTTCTATAGATTAGAAAATCACCTAATTCTTCTATTATTACACACATTCACATATTAAACTCTATAAATCATCAAGCAAGTCATACAAACATAAACACCCCTTAAGGGATCCACACAAAACACAATAACACACAATTATATTATTATTACATTAATTTCATGTTTTATCCATCCAAACTCCGTGCTCGTAGACCTAGAAATGAAATCTCCCATCAATTATAGTTATTACATGTAACTAATCCAAGTCTACTACCTATTAAACCATAACCAATCTCGAACAAAGATCTTGGCACAAGCAAGATACCCCAAGGTTGAAATTTCTTTCCCTCCATGCCTCTATTAGCCCAATAATCTAGAAATTAAATAATTATAAGAGTAATTAAGCAATTACTCTTCGAATAACTAATTTGGGAATTCAACCCACTAATTTTATCTTTATTCATGGTTTAAATCATTACCCAAGGTCAGTTAACCCTTAACTAGTTCTATCATACTTAACCCATCTCCATTAATGGAGTTTCAAAGCTAAAGAAAAACTCAAAGATTTTTCATTTGGTGGGTATCTACCCCATAACTATTTATTCAATTGGTAAGAACACTTCCAAGTTAACTTTGTACTAGGGGTATTGAATGACCTTAGTACATGTCCAATGCACTCTCATACTAAAGAATTGATCCTATAACTTATGGTGAAGTAGGTTCTCATGCTTTTACCGTAGATATTTTCAATAATGATGGAACGAGCCGTTACATTAGATACCAATTTACCCATCGTTTGTCTCCGAACGGTCATTTGTGAAGAGGAGAGATTTTAGTATGATTCTTAGAATTCAGCATACACAATGGTTACGAAACTAATGTAACCTCTCATCAACTTCTAACATAATTTGATAACACTTACCAAACTGCCATCCCATAATATCGCCAACCAGACAACATGCCATCAACTACTAAGCTCTAGGCACAAAGCATGATCTCTATAACCCTAGAAATATGATCCATAATAAGATTTATGTATGTCACGCCTCAAATCCCATTGGGGCGGACAGGGACCCATAGCCGTAAATGCCCGAGAGAACCAACCTATGATCGAGTACATTCATATGCATGCTATTAAGTGAACAAAAATTCTGCCACATGCAGATATAATATATCGATGACGGATATCATGTAAAGACGTTCAAAACAGATACAAGACTTAGCCGTTAGGGCCACAACGTCTAAAGGTAAGACACTTCTACGTTTGACTTTACAATGTCTATAAAGCCTCTAAAAGATATACAACCATGACTAAGGTCTGGATAAGTTCCCGCCTTATACAACTGCTAAACAGTACCAAAAATATATATAAATGACTCGGAAAGCCCCAAATCAAACTGGAGCTCACCAATAGCCTGCAGATGACCCGTACCCTACTGTGAAGGTCTACTAGCTCCTGTGCCTACAACAAGTAAGGCAGGTCCCCCAAGGGATGTCAGTACAAAAGAATGTACTGAGTATGTAACATTCCACTTGATCTTGAAATCGAAAGGACTTTAAGAGCTAATCGGAGAATGGTGAATACTGAAGGAGTCCAGAATCCCACAGCTGCGGGGGATATTCACAATCAGCCAATGCATCCGGCTGGTCAGGAAACAGCGGAGCAAACTACTGGTCGATTGACCTGAGAAGAGCATGGCAGCACAGCATCTGGCTGATACTGAAGAGCGACAAAGACAATTAAGAGAACAACCAAGACAACGTGTGCCTGTTTATGATGATCCTGAAGATGAATATGTGGCCTATTTTGAGCCGATTGAGAATGGTGCTATTGTTCCACCTGAGTTACCTCCAGGCACTAAGTTTGACATTACTAGTGCCATGATCCATCTGCTGAACTTGAAAGGTGTGTTCGCAGGTCTTCCTACTGATGATCCAAACATGCATGTTATGAACTTTGTGGGGGTCTGCACGTCATACAATCTGCCTGGGGTTAACCAAGAGGCGATTCGGTTGAGGTTGTTCCCATTTTCTCTTACAGGAAAAGCCACATTGTGGTTGGCTGAGCTACCACGAGGTTCTATCACTACCTGGCAGGAATTGAGAAATCAATTCTTGGAAAGATTTTTTCCACCATCCAAGATAATGCAGTTAAAGGACGAGATCTATAATTTCCCACAGCTTCATTCGGAAGCACTCTATGAAACATGGCTGAGGTTCAAGAAAAAGTTGTAGAACGTGCCTAATCATAGGATGAGTGGTCGAAATTTACTTGAAATCTTCTACAGAGCTTTGAATGTCAACACAAAGGGGGTAGCGGATACTATCACTGGTGGAGCATTCATGAGTCTGGGATGGAACCAAGCTTCTGAGATATTGGATCGTGTCACTAAGACCAACCGAGGATGGCATACTCGGGAGGCAGATATGCCGGCTAGGACATAGCTATTGGAGCTTCAGCAGCTCAAAGGGCGTTGGATGAATCTGTGGTGCAAGAGGTTGCTCAGTTGAGGACAGAGATTGGTCTTCTGGCCAAACAGATAGCTGCTAAAGATGCGGAAAAGGTGCATGCTGTTGGTGCACAAAGCAAATCAGTTAGACATGATGATAGTGAGTCAGATGAAGAGGCGAAGTATCTAGATCGTGAAGTGGCGGGTTTCCGAGCCAAGGGCCAAGGGTCTAATCAAGACTCTTGGAACTCAAGGCAAGGGAATCAAGGTCGGAACTATTATGGAGACAGCTACAACAAATTGGGATACAGAGATCGTGAACGAGACCGTGATGGTGATTGGAGGCGGAAATATGATCATAGAGAAAAGAATGACACTTATGTACCGCCTGGAAGACGTGATGAGAAGTCTGGAAATTCGAGGATGGAGGCACTTCTAAATAAATTGGTGAAAGGAGCAGAAAGTCAGGAGAATTGCTTGAAAGAAATTAGAACTGACATCTCGGGCATAAGTCATAAAGTGGAGTCTCACTCGACCGCCATCAAACAGTTGAAGCAACAGTTTGGGCAAATTTCAGTGGCACTGAATCAACGTCAGCCAGGCACCCTTCCAAGTAATACCGTCCAGAATCCTAAAAATGATAGTCATTGCCTCGCCATCACTACTAGAAGCGGGAAGTGCACGACAAATCCACCTATGTCTGCCGACAGTAGTATGCCTAAGGACCCAGTGGTTATCGATGTTGAAGTTGAGTTAGAGGCAGATAATGCAAAGGGTAGCAAGGTTCCAAATCAGCAGGATGATAGCGACAATGCAAAATCTGAGAAGAGGAAGGAGAATGAGGTACCAAAAATACTCAAAACTATTCCGTGACCTCCTCCTCCCTATCCTCAAGGGTTGAAGAAAAAGGTGGAGTTAAGGAATCATTGGAGATCACAGTCCTAGTGAATTTCTCTTATTATTTACAAACTCGATATCAGTCAGCAATCGTCATAGTTACTATTTACTAGCAAAACCCCCCAGTTTTAGTTACTTGCCAGTTATTTCTTCCAGTAGTTTACTCATACTTTGACCTGTTCCGTGTGGGATCGACCCCAACCTAGTTGGGTTGTATATTTGATTCAGCGACCGTATTGTACTCTTTCGGAGGTATACTTACACCTTAGTTTTCAGACAGTTGGACTAGGATCACTATAGGACTTTACTCGGCTTGTAAGTAGGCTTAGGGTCAGGTATGGTGCATATGGATATAGTGACTCAACCCTCCTTGACACTACACTATTTTTGGCTCCCACTTCCAACCTTTTTCATTTTTATTCTCCCTTGTTCTCCATTCTTTTATTCTCAAATTTTGGGTGTGGTTTTTCTTCTCAAACTTTAAACACATATATATATATTTTTCTTTTTTTTATTTTTATTTTTATTCACACCTAAATCTTTTTCTCTTCTTATTTTATTAACCCTTCTTCATACCCAACTCAATCTACGCACCCCTATAATAGCCACCCTCAACTTAGGCGATTTGCCTGAGGTGAGGTACACAGTGTCCAAGGAGGGACCAGGGCCAAGACAGGTTCATTGTGATTCAAATGGAAAGGTGAATAGGCTAATGAAAGAAATAGGACAATTATGGCTCAAAAGTTGGGATCAAGGGATACTTATTCTTTCGGTTTGGCATTTAGGCTAATGGTGGACTTTTTCAACAACGGCCTATGATCCTTTCCTAATCCTTATCTTCTAACTTAGGCAAGACTAACCGGGCAAGTTCTGGATCGCACACACACAGCTAACTAAGTAGAGGCCTCACACGCACATAGCACAGGGTTATATTACCAACTACTACCTATCCATTCATGCAATGCTAGCTACGGTTGTTTGCCTATAATTCTTAGTGCCATAACAAAATCCAACAACAGTCACACACAACGCATGTCAATTCCAAAAACCAAAATTTCAGGAGGGGTATCCTTAGCAACAACAACACATAAGACATTTTTCAAAACTGAACTGCACTTAAAGTTCCCTTATTTTTCTCCTAATACAGCAAGAAACATAAAAACAACAGCAATATCATCCTACACATGCCGGTTCTACTATGATAGCACACTCGGGGGAAAAGAAACACTGCAATAAAAAAAACCAAGTGGTAGTACACCCCCACCCCCAACTAAGAATGGTGCAATGCTCTCAATGCACCGATATCATATCAACAATAAGGGAGTGAAGACATACCTGTGGCGCTCTAAGCGCCGGAAGTGGGCCCGCCAGCAGCGGGATCATCAGACTGTGCAGTGGTCGCATCCGGTGGGGGAATAGTCTGACTGGTAGATGCACCACGCGCCCTCTGCTCTGCCTCAATATGGCTCGCGTGGTACTCTACCCGGGAGGCTTTAACAGCCCTCCTCAGATCACTATCGAACTCATCATCACTCGCACCCCCATCCGCCAGACTACGAGGTCTCTTTCCTCTATCCATCTCAGGCTCCTCATCAGCAAACAAATCTACTTCAAAGGTTGGTCGTACGGAGGTCGGGACAGGCATAGGTGGTATAATTAGCGTGCTAGTCGATGCCATTGCCCGAACCTCCTCTCTCAATGCAGCAACCTCCTGGGTCAAGCCGGCCAAGTCAGGGCTCGGTGCAGCACTCAAGCGGGAGGCCAAACGTGCCTCAAAACTGTCAATCCGCCCATGCAGACCCCGCATAAACTGGTCCATAGTTGCAGTCATCCGAGCCTCCACCCTAGTCTCTGCAGCCTCGACTGTGGATCGAACTCAAGGCTTAAGCTGGGATACCAGCTTAGCCATCTGAGCCTCAGTGTGAGCCTGGCGCTCAAACATCTCTGTCTGACTGTCAACTAACTGCTGTAGAAAGTCTCGAGAGACGGACACCATCCCAGCAGGAGTCGGTGAGGCACTAGTACTAGGTACGCTCTCATCAACAGGGTCAGTGCCCTCAGTCGATTCCGGTAGCCTAACTGGTGCAGGAATATGCAAAGGTACACCACTCACCTCATCCAGGGCAGCACCGGATGCCTCAGACGGTTGTGATCCTCGGGGAATAATGGGGTGCAAACCCCTCTGCTACATCATCGCAATATCAGCCAACTGGGTCACCTCTATAGAATTATCGATGGCAGGCATCCGGGCTACCCCTGCTCTATCACATAGACCCTGGATCAGACACGGGAAAGGGATACTCATGTGCTCCCTGAACGCTCGCTCATGGATCTCTTGGACGATGTACCTTGCGAAATGAATCTCATAGCCCGCCAAGATGCTGGCTACTACTACCGCACTGTCCAATGTGAGAGAGTTATCAGCATTGGTTGGACCCAACCTATGCCGAACCACTGACCACCAAAATCGACCAGCGAAATGAAGCGTGGACTTTTTGATGTCCAGCTTCCCAGTCACCCAACTAGCCGTTACACCCTCCTCGGCTATGTAACCTGCAATCCATTTAATCAACTCTAACTTCTACTCTGCATCTCTCATCCTAACTCTATCTCTGATCATGGCCAGCCTGTGATTAAATTCAGCTGTCGAAATCGGAACTGGACGGTCAGGCCCAAATAGGAAGCGGTGAATGGTCTCTTCCAAAATGTCTACTCGGGTACCGCGTACCATGACATGAGGTAACATTGGCTGCAAAATGTATCGCTGCCCCACTGGAGTGCTCAAACCAATTGATGCAGCATAGGAAGCATAAAATTCTCGGACCAATTCCGAGCTATACCTGCCAGAAGGCTGTGCCATCCAACCCAAGCCATATCTCTCAAAAAGAGGCCAAATATCCGGCAGTGTCCTCAGTTCCTCCATTCTATACCGGGGCTCCTCCATAATGCTTCTTTGACATACACCACGCTCTGTCAGCTCAGCATCACGATCATAAATAGCACGCATGCCCTGTACACACCACCTTTGAACCTCCTTATCCTGTGCAGTAGTCAGGGCACTCTCGGCACCAGTACCGGAAGGAGAGGCTGTAGCCTCTGCCACAGATGTATCCTGACCCGTAGCCTCATCTGCAGACGTACCCTGACCTGTAGCATCAGCCGCAGACCCTGACTCAGAAGCATCCTCCCCCTCTTCAGACTGAGGGGCCGACTCAAAATATGTGGCTGGTACCACGGGCTCAGCAGGTGGTGGGACAGGCTGAATTGCAGCCCGGGCAGCCACTCGGGCACGCGTCTGTAACCTAGTAGCCCGTGGGATTAAGGCCGTGTCGTCCTGACTAATATCAAACTCCTCCACGAAACCACTTGGTTCAGACTCAGCGGGTTCATCCCTCAGACAGTTCGGTAAGTCTGGATTTTTGGTACGAATCCGGGATGATGCATCAAGGTGGTCACTTTTGGGATTGGATTTTGGAGGCATAGCAACGGGTTTGGATTAAATTTTTTTGGTATGGGGTCGGATTTGGGCCCGATTTTGTATAGTGAATTCGAATTTTAGGACCTATTTGGTAATGGGGTTTGGGTTTTCGAATATGGAACGAATTTGGTGAGTGTTTGGGATATGGTTTTTGGATTTTTGGAGTTTAGGAGAGATGTGATTCTGATTTAATGGGGAGAAGTAGAGGGAATTGGAATTTTAGGGTTTAAGTTGAATGAATTTAAAGTGGGGAAGAAAGGGTTTTAATCGGGTATAAATTGGGTGAGGAAGAAAGGGTTTCAGATTTATTTTGGAAAAACTGGGCTCGGGTCGGGTCGGATTCTGATTTCAGATGTTTTTATGTTTCACGACATGACCCACGCCACGTGACTGACACCCATGTGACGTGGAGTCTGTCGTGACTGGTGTTCTGTAACTGGACTGAATGTCTGATTTCAACGACACCAGTCACGTGGCGTGGATCCCATCCACATCACGTGAATTACTTCCGTGGAACTGATTCAGAACCTGGAAATCTTTCTATGAGTTTGACGATGTCATCCACATGGCGTAGAACCCCCTCACGTAGTGTGATTCATGTCGTGGATGAAATTTCACCACTTTTCGTAGATTTTGTGATTTTCAACTAACTGCTACTCAATAATCCGATCTCCTCATAACAAAATCTTGGGTTGCCTCCCAATCAGCGCTTGATTTAACGTCGCGGCACGACGTGGCTAACTTGGATACTCAGACTTCCCCAACTAGCCCATGGGTTGCCTCTCATGAAGCGCCTGATTTAACGTCGCGGCACGACATGGCTAACTTGACTACTCAGACTTCATCAAGTTCAAGTTCTTCAATCGTCCTTATCTCTTCTGGAACTCCTACATAATGCTTAACAAGTTGTCCATTGACCTTGAATAAGACATTATCCGCTCCTTTCAGCTCAATAGCACCATGTGAAAATATCCGAACTACCGTGAATGGGCCAGACCATTTGGACTTTAATTTTCCAGCAAACAGGCAAAGCTTAGAGTTATATAGCAACACCAAATCTCCCGGATGAAACTCTCGATTCTCAATTCGACGATCATGATACAATTTTATCTTTTCTTTATACAATGCTGAACTCTCATAAGCCCGAAGACGAAATTCATCCATCTCATTCATTTGTTCCAGTCTCATTTTAGCCGCTTCATTCCAGTCTAAATTCAACCTCTTCAATGCCCACAATGCTTTATGTTCCAGTTCGATGGGCAAATGGAAAGCTTTTCCAAAAACCAACTGATATGGTGAAGCACCAATCGCTGTTTTGAAAGCCGTTCGATATGCCCATAACACATCGTCCAATCTCCGAGCCCAATCAGTCCTATTAGTAGGGGTGGGCATAAACACCGAAAAACCGAAAAACTGGACCGAACCGAATTGATTCGGTTTTTCGGTTTTGGTTTTTTGGTTTTTCAGTTCGGTTTCGGTTTATTTTTTTCTATCATTTCGGTTTTCGGTTATAGGGTCCATATATTTCGGTTTTTCGGTTAAACCGAAATTTAAAATATAATTTTTTTATTTTTTTTTTAATTTTTATACATATATAATGAAATTTATAATTTATTTATATACAACACCAACAACTCACTTAAATGAGTTAAATCTAAGCCCAACACCAATATCCCACTTAAAACATCAACCTAATTACCTAAGTCCTAATTCAGTGAATTCACTACACACGAAAAAACTCACCAACACTCGAACAACGGCGATTCAAAACTCACCTACACTCGAATAACGACGATTCCAAACTCACCAACACTCGAACAACGATGCAACCGGTGGTGATTCCAAACTCACATCGAACGACGATTCCATTTCCAAATACCCTTTTTTTTTTTTTCCTGTTTTTCCTCTTCTTCCTCCAAAACCGAAAAAACCGAATTTATAAACCAAAATCGAACCGAACCGAATTAAATTGGTTCGGTTTTTGGTACACACATACCTATAACCGAAAACCGAAAAAACCGAAATAAATAAACCGAAACCGAACCGAATTACCGAATGCCCACCCCTACCTATTAGCATTGACTGTTTTTGCTAAGATAGACTTGACTTCATGATTTGATACCTCAACCTGCCCACTTGTCTGCGGATGATAAGGTGTGGCCACCTTATGCTTTACACCGTATTTTTCAAGAAGAGCCTTAAACAGACGATTGCAAAAGTGGGATCCTTCATCACTAATAATAACTCGCGGTGTCCCAAATCGTGAGAAAATGTTCTTTTTCAAGAAAGTTGTGATACTTCTCCCTTCGTTATTGGGAAGCGCAATTGCCTCCACCCACTTAGAAACATAGTCAACAGCCACCAAGATATACTTCATTCCATGCGAGCTCACAAATGGACCCATAAAGTCAACTCCTCACACATCAAATAATTCAAGTTCAAGAATCGGAGTCATGGGAAGTTCGTGTCTGCATGAAATATTATGTTGCCTTTGACACCGGTCACAAGCGCGGGCATAGGCATGAGCATCCTTGTAAATGCTAGGCCAATAGTACCCACATTGCAAGATTTTATGGGCAGTTCTTACACCTCCATGATGACCCCCAACTGGAGATGAGTGACATGCCTCCAAAATACTCATCATTTCGACCTTTGGGATGCATCTTCGAATAATTCCATCAGCACACACTCTGAAAAAATATGACTCATCCCAAAAGAATTTTCTTACCTCATGCATGAACTTTCTTCTCTGCTGATATGTCATATCCTCCGGGATTAGATCACTTGCCAAAAAGTTGGCGAAATCAGCAAACCAGGGGATTAAATCTTGGGATGCTGCAAGCACTTGCTCATCTGGAAAAGTATCATCAATTTCAAGATCATCTTTCACTTTCAGCATGGCTTCCTCCTCAAGGCGTGACAGATGGTCAGCCACTTGATTTTCGGTTCCCTTTCGATCCTTGACTTCAAAGTCAAATTCTTGCAACAGAAGTACCCACCGAATCAGTCTTGGCTTAGCATCCTTTTTTGAAATAAGATACCGAAGAGCTGCATGATCTGTGTGCAAAATCACCTTCGTGCCAATCAAGTACGATCTGAATTTCTCGAAAGCAAAAACTACTGCCAACAACTCCTGCTCAGTCACAGTGTTATTCTTTTAAGCTGGATTAAGCACTTTGCTAGCGTAGTAGATCGGGTGTAATATCTTCTCAAGTCTCTGACCCAGGACTGCTCCCAAAGCCACTCCACTAGCATCGCACATAACCTCAAAAGGTTTAGTCCAATCTGGTGACACAATGATGGGGGCTGACACCAACTTCTTTTTAAGACACTCAAACGCTTTAAGACATGCTTCATCAAACACGAACTTCACCTCTTTCTCAAAAAGTTTGCACAAGGGATGAGCAATCTTGGAGAAGTCTTTGATGAACTTTCTGTAAAAACCAGCATGACCCAGAAAACTCCGAATGCCTTTTACAGAGATAGGTGGGGGCAGCTTCTCAATTACTTCGATTTTCGCCTTATCCACCTCCATGCCGTTCTTCGAAATCTGATGCCCCAATACGATACCTTCATTTACCATAAAGTGACACTTTTCCCAATTCAACACTAGGTTGCACTCCTCGCATCTTTGCAGCACATTAGCCAGGTGTGCCAAACAAACCTCAAACGAGTCACCCACTACAGAAAAATCATCCATAAACATCTCAATAGTGTCTTCCACGATGTCGGAGAAAATAGACATCATACAGCGTTGGAAGGTGGCCGGTGCATTACACAAATCGAAAGGCATCCTCTTGAATGCGAACGTCCCATATGGACAAGTGAAAGTGGTCTTTTCTTGGTCTTCGGGAGCTATAAAGATCTGATTATACCCCGAATAACCATCAAGAAAACAATACCATCCTCTGCCAGCAAGACGGTCTAACATTTGGTCCATGAAGGGCATAGGAAAATGATCCTTTTCAGTCCATGAATTTAGCTTCCGATAGTCCATGCAAACTCTCCATCCAGTCACTGGTCTCATTGGAATCAACTCATTTTTGTCATTCGGAACCACCGTGATTCCTCTCTTTTTCGGCACACACTGAACCGGGCTCACCCACTTGCTATCAGCAATAGGGTATACCACTCCTGCATCCAACCACTTGATGATCTCTTTCTTTACGACCTCTTGCATAGGTGGGTTTAGACGACGCTGGTGTTCAATGCTAAGGACGCATTCTGGCATGAGCTGAATTTTATGAGTGCAAATGTCGGGTGGAATACCTATGATATCTGCAATGGACCAACCAATGGCCCTCTTGAATCTTCTCAAAATCGAAACCAAAGCCGCTACTTGCCATTCCGCCAGCTTAGCAGAAATAATCACTGGCAAGGTATTCTTGGCTCCCAAGAATATGTAGCGAAGGTGGGCCGGAAGAGCCTTAAGCTCTAACACTGGAGGCTCCTCTATAGATGGGTGAGCTGGTGGAGTTACCCTATTCTTTAAATCAAGATCCAGTTTCTTGGGCGCATAAGTGTATGCTCCTTTACCAGCTAGCGCACCCACCATCTCATCATAGTCTTCTATACCATCGTCTTCAAAGTTCATGATCACTGCAGCCAGAGGTTCTACTCCCAACCTTTCTTCAATGGGCACGGCAGCTTCAATATCATCGATCGCAACTATCACTGAAATGACTCTCTTATCTTTTGGCTGCTTCATTAACCGACAGACATTGAAAGTAACCTGCTCATCATTCAATCTAAATTGCAACTGCCCGATTTCCATATCAACCAGTGCGCGACTAGTGGCAAGGAATGGTCTCCCCAGTATGATGGGAACCTCAAAGTCAACCTCACAATCGAGGATCACAAAATCAGCCGAAAATATGAAAGAAGCAACCTTCACCAAAACATCGTATAGAATGCCCACCGGCTTTTTCACAGTTTTATCAGCCATGAGAAGTCTCATGGAGGTTGGTTTTGGTGCACCCAACCCCAACTGTTTAAACACGGCTAATGGCATTAGGTTGATGCTAGCACCCAAATCGCACAGTGCTTTAGCAAAGTCGTATGACCCAATAGTACACGGGATTGTGAACGCTCCTGGATCCTCCTTCTTTTCGACTAAGGACCGTGACGCAATTGCACTACAATGGTGAATGTTATCTGCGGGCTCAAAACTAACCGTTCTCTTCTTAGTCACCAAGTCTTTCATGAACTTGGCATAGCCTGGCATCTGTTCTAATGCTTCTACAAGAGGGATGTTAACTGACAGCTCCTTCAACATGGTGATGAACTTCTGATACTTTCCTTCCTCCGCCTTTTTTTTCAACCTTTGAGGATAGGGAGGAGGAGGTCGCGGAATAGTTTTGAGTACTTTTGGTACCTCATTCTCCTTCCTCTTCTCAGATTTTGCATTGTCGCTATCATCCTGCTGATTTGGAACCTTGCTACCCTTTGCATTATTTGCCTCTAACTCAACTTCAACATCGATAACCACTGGATCCTTAGGCATACTTCTGTCGGCAGGCATAGGTGGATCTGTCGTGCACTTCCCGCTTCTAGTAGTGATGGCGAGGCAATGACTATCATTTTTAGGATTCTGGACGGTATTACTTGGAAGGGTGCCTGGCTGACGTTGATTCAGTGCCACTGAAATTTGCCCAAACTGTTGCTCCAACTATTTGATGGCGGTCGAGTGAGACTCCACTTTCTGACTTATACCCGAGCTGTCAGTTCTAATTTCTTTCAAGCAATTCTCCTGACTTTCTGCTCCTTTCACCAATTTATTTAGAAGTGCCTCCATCCTCGAATTTCCAGACTCCTCATCACGTCTTCCAGGCGGTACATAAGTGTCATTCTTTTCTCTATGATCATATTTCCGCCTCCAATCACCATCACGGTCTCGTTCACGATCTCTGTATCCCGATTTGTTGTAGCTGTCTCCATAATAGTTCCAACCTTGATTCCCTTGCCTTGAGTTCCAAGAGTCTTGATTAGACCCTTGGCCCTTGGCTCGAAAACCCGCCACTTCACGATCTAGATACTTCGCCTCTTCATTTGACTCACTATCATCATGTCTAACTGAATTGCTTTGTGCACCAACAGCATGCACCTTTTCCGCATCTTTAGCAGCTATCTGTTTGGCCAGAAGACCAATCTCTGTCCTCAACTGAGCAACCTCTTGCGCCACAGATTCATCCAACGCCCTTTGAGCTGCTGAAGCTCCAATAGCATATGTCCCAGCCGGCATATCTGCCTCCCGAGTATGCCATCCTCGGTTGGTCTTAGTGACACGATCCAATATCTCAGAAGCTTGGTTCCATCCCAGACTCATGAATGCTCCACCAGTGATAGTATCCGCTACCCCCTTTGTGTTGACATTCAATGCTCTGTAGAAGATTTCAAGTAAATTTCGACCACTCATCCTATGATTAGGCACATTCTGCAACTTTTTCTTGAACCTCAGCCATGTTTCATAGAGTGCTTCCCAATGAAGATGTCGGAAATTGTAGATCTCGTCCTTTAACTGCAGTATCTTGGATGGTGGGAAAAATCTTTCCAAGAATTGATTTCTCAATTCCTGCCAGGTAATGATAGAACCTCGTGGTAGCTCAGCCAACCACAACGTGGCTTCTCCTGTAAGAGAAAATGGGAACAACCTCAACCGAATCGCCTCTTGGTTAACCCCAGGCAGATTGTATGACGTGCAGACCCCCACAAAGTTCATAACATGCATGTTTGGATCATCAGTAGGAAGACCCGCGACCACACCTTTCAAGTTCAGCAGATAGATCATGGCACTAGTAATGTCAAACTTAGTGCCTGGAGGTAACTCAGGTGGAACAATAGCACCATTCTCAATTGGCTCAAAATAGGCCACATATTCATCTTCAGGATCATCATAAACAGGCACACGTTGTCTTGGTTGTTCTCTTAATTGTCTTTGTCGCTCTTCAGCATCAGCCAGACGCTGTGCTGCTTCCTGCATAGCTCGATTATCTCTTTCTGCTTGTATAAGAGCAGCTTGTCTAGCATGCTCTTCTCGGGTCAATCGAGCAGTAGTTTGCTCCGCTGTTTCCTGACCAGCCGGATGCATTGGCTGATTGTGAACATCCCCCGCAGCTGTGGGATTCTGGACTCCTTCAGTATTCACCATTCTCCGATTAGCTCTTAAAGTCCTTCAGTATGATCTCTCTTTTGCAGCCTCTTGTTCTTTCTTCATCCGACACTTCGTTCCCGGGCTTGATTCTTCCTCTTTTGCTCATTTTGCCTTTAAAGCCTGTTTTCCTGCAAATTAGGACAGAAACCACATCATACCAACAAAACACACCCAAGCTATTGCATCTTTTCCTTGTTTTAAGCATCGAAAGTGCCATATAACCATGGCACATCAGTATGTAAGGCTATAAGTAACTGTATGAAATATAGGAACTCAAATGGAATCAAATACAAGTGAATAGATAATACTGATATACCACCGTACTGTATATGTGGAACTACGTACATTACATTCATTTCTTTCCTTTTACCTTCACATCAATATAACTCATACAATGCCCGGGACCAACTGATCAGTGGTAAGTAACATTGGGATCGGGTCGAGCAAGGCTTATGCCCCCAGAGCTGGCACCCATAAATTAATAAATCAGGTTTGGCTCGAGCTAGGTTTTCACCCCCAGAACTGCCCCCTGTATCCAATAATCCATCGGGATCGGCTCGAGCTAGGCTTTTGCCCCCAGAGCTACCACCCGTACTCAACCAAATATGCATTACTTCATTTCTTTAATTTTTGTGAGATTGTTACATCGGTGGTCATAACATTATGGAGCTTTGGAACAATAGTCAACAAATAAGAGACACGTAAATAACAATTGCTAACAAACCTGAAATGAGATAATTTAAAACACTTCGGAGTGGAAACAAGTTTGGTAACGATGTGAACAATAGGTGCGGCCAAAGGATACGGAAAAGAGTAACCTTACATACCTTATATTTCCAACATGTGACTACAATAATTCATCTCTTCCTTAAAGTGTTACTCTACAATATAAATGCATAATGGAGCTCACATTAAAAGCCAATTACATTACAAGTTTGCAAGGCGATAATTAGCTACTTGATAGGAGGTAAAAAAACTATCCAACATCCCAAACACATAGTATATCATTACACCTTCCTTTCTACTGCCATATAACTTCATTCCACCCTCCTACAATACAATTTACTGCCTCACAACACCAACAATGCCAAAATAGTCCACACATCAACATAGGCATCACAAACCTACAAGATTTCCCACCAAGTGCATACTTCACATTTTTTAACTCAATGCAACTCCACATATTTATTCCATCAAGTCACATAAATACCTTCCACAAAAATATACCAAAAACAGTCCACACAGTTTCAGAATTCACTTTAACATAACAAGAAAGTATTCTCTTTTCACTACACCAAACGTTCCATGCACAATTACGTATAAACATTTCCACAAGTCATACACAAGGAGTAACGAATTAGGTACAGCACCACACTTAAACACACTGAAATTTCATCCATCTAATTCAATTCCTTCAAGACCTTAAGTCCCCTTTCAAGTTTAAACCACATAGAAGGCAAATCCTTTAGCGACTAAGCAAAAGTGGACTGTTTCACAATAAGTGGACTATTTAACACTTTTTAAACATAATCAACATGATATTCACAACCTCTTATGCATATAATATATTAATCTATAAGGGTAAACACTTACCAAGACTTGCAAGTGGAAGATTTATCCAAAAATCCTTAGGAAAAATTAGGGCGGCTAGGGTTTTGAGAGAGGAGAAATGTTTGATTGAAAATCTGATTTTTACAAGTGTATTGTGTAGAAAAATGAGCTGAATTTTAGCTTTAAATAGTCCCTCCAAACCGCCTCTCTCTAGTCATCCTTAGCCAATTATTTGGTCAAAAAGTCCAAGTATAATGGTGTGTACAATGTCTTATTTACTTAATTTGGCCCTCAATTAAGTCCATAAACATAATATTAATTCAACCCAATAAATTTAGTGGGTAATACACCAACTATCTCAAGTTTAAATAATTCCATAAATGTTAAGGTAGTCAAATAAGTTCGGAAATGTACGGGGTGTTACAATGTATGGGTCATCTAAAATACCCAAAACACCACACGACATTACGACACATGAATAGTTGGGGAGATGATGAAAATGATAGGGAATGAAAAATTGAAACTTTTATTTTTACCGTTACGACGGTAAAGTTACTGTTGCAGTGGCTTGTAGGCCTATTGAGGTTATCGCTGCGGTGGTACTTTTATCGTTGCAGCAGCACTGCTGAATGATACTTTTACCACTGCAATGGTCTCGAGGTAGTAACTTGGGACCTTTTTCTAGTTCAGTCCATTTCACAACACACCTTTCAAAATTCGATATTATAAACTAACTCTTTTATGGTAATCTCTATAAATGGAGTTCTACCAACTCGTTTTACGCACCAGAAGTTTCTACAACTTCCTAAACTTTGCCTATAACACATTAACCACTAAAATCCACTAATCAACATATCATGATCCACTATTCAACACTAATCCATACAACGCCAGATTTTTAACCAAAATCACACTACTCTGAGGTTGTCGTTTCTATACTAGGAACAAGTTTAGTGAGGTACTTACACCCTAACCAATGCTATAACGTCACAACAACACCAATCACACCACTATGGATTTGTATTAACAAATAAATTCTCCACCACAACTCACATTTATCTATTCAACCCCCAACATACCTCATTTACATAAGGGGAAATACCAACCAAGTATTATCACGTGATATGATATGGATAATCACATCTAATAACTCTACTCCCTCGGTCGACCCTATAATTAATGATCATCAATCATAGCCAAGCTAACTTATTTCACCAACTTTATCAACTCAACTAAACCACATTTAAGGGATACTATTAACCTATAATTATTCCCATACACTAAGCATTTATGCAATATCAAACCATAATAAGCTAACTACAAGGTCAGTCTAGTAGCCCCACCTTCTCACTAAGCGTATGAAACATTATTAAACTATCACTCTATTCATATCCTTAAAACTTAAAAATCTGAGCTCAAACAATACAAAATTAGTCCAAACCACTATGGGAAATTGAAGAATCAAATCAGAGAATTACAATATAAATTAAACGATACATACGGAGATAACGATGATAAAACGCTCAAGAATCTGTCCCCAAGCTAATCTCAGTTTCAAACACTCAATTCCTCACAAATTCAAAGCTTACAATGGTCTAAAATGGTGGATTAACTTAGAATTAAAAGTTGGAAATGAAGAGGGTGATATACTTATAAGCACCAGTGATGGCTACTTTAGCGGCTAAATGACGGCTAAAGTGGTCACCGCTAAAGCACCCACTGGTCGCTAACCAGGCCTTGGCTAGCCAAGCTCCGCTAAAGCAGTCCATGGCTGCTAAAGCAGCTTCGACTAAAGTGACGCCCAGCCGCTAAAGTGGTCCCTTGGCTGCTAAAGTGGCTACACCAGATAACTTGGCAGCAACCAAATTCAACAAGTCCCAACGGACTCTGACCGGGTGCCTGGGATTGGTTCGGAATCTCTAGCTCGCAAACAAACTATTCTATTCTACCCAATTCGACATTCCAAACTCCACGCGCCATCAAAATTTCCATCCGCGGTCATTTTGATTTAAAAAAAAAGTAGGTCCCATACCCCAAGGGACTTTTAGCCAAATTCCACCTAATTGCCCAAAACGAGTCATGAAGCCTCAGGACCCAGACCAAGGGTCCCCTAGCCTAAAATTAATATTTCGGAGGTGGTGAGACTATCAGAAATGGTATCCAAGGTTGTTTACCTGAGGTTTTGTCCTGAGA
Source organism: Capsicum rhomboideum (assembly GCA_031232105.1). Lineage (NCBI taxonomy): Eukaryota > Viridiplantae > Streptophyta > Magnoliopsida > Solanales > Solanaceae > Capsicum > Capsicum rhomboideum. The sequence continues at coordinate 40,694,363 of CP124716.1, forward strand.
CCCATTTCTTAACTTTAAAAGGTTCAAAATAGGGAAATGGCTCTAAAAAACAACGAATTGCCCGGTAACCAAACTGTCAGTCCCAACAAGCCATAAATAAACTGGGGCAGCTATAGAAAAGCTCTAAATGCAGAAGAGCATGAAAACAGGGAAAATTACCTAGAGGATCATTACAACATCCACTACTAAAAGGACTTTTATTCTTGAAAGTAAAGGATTAAGAAGTACCTGAAGGCTCGAATAGGTAGGGATACTGGTTTGCATATCATGCTCGATCTCCCAGGTAGCCTCTTTGACTAGATGGTTTCGCCACTGAACCTTAACTACAAAAATATCTCAGGAGAACAACCGTCTGACATCTCTGGCTAAAATAGACACAGGTTCCTCTGTAAAGGTCAACCTCTCATCCAACTGAACCGAGTCCAATGGAAGCACGTGAGACTCATCCGAAATATAGTGCCGCGACATAGATACATCAAAAACTAGATAGAAAGATAACAAGGCTGAAAGTAAACCTAACTCATATGCTACCTCCCCAACTATCTGTAGGATCTCAAATGGTCCAATATACATGGGGCTGAGCATGCCCCTCCTCCCAAACCTCATCATGCCTTCATAGGTGATACTTGTAGAAAGACCCGATCACCAACTCTGAACTTCAAGGCACAAAGTCTACTATCAGTAAACTCTTTTGCCTGCTCTGAGCTGCCCGTAGCCTATACTGAAGAACCCGAACTCGATCTAAAGACTCACGAAGCAAATCTGTACTGCGGGGCCTAACCTCAGAAGTCTCAAACCCATCTATCGAAGATTGAGAACGCCTACTATACAACACCTCAAATGATGCCATCTGAATACTCGAATAGAAGCTGTAATTATAAGCAAACTCAACCAAAGCTAAAAACTAGTCCTACTGACCTCTAAAATCCAAAACACAAGCACAGAGCATATCCTCCAAAACCTGAATAGTCTACTCCGACAGCCAGTCATTCTGGGGGTGAAAAGCGGTGCTAAGGTCAATTTGGGTACCCAACTACTCCTAAAATGTCCTCCAGAAGCTAGAAGTGAATTGTGAGCTTCGATCAGAGATAAAAGACACAGGTACCCCATGAAGGCGAACCACCTCTCGAATATAGATACAGGCCAACCTCTCGGCACTGAAGGAAGTCTGAATAGGGATGAAATGGGCAAACTTGGTCAATCAATCTACGATGACCCAAATGCTATCAAAACCACGAGAAGTGTGAGGTAAACCACCTAAGAAATACATAGTGACCCACTCCCATTTCCACTCAGAAATGGGTAGCCTCTAAAGGAATCCACCAGGCCTCATATGCTCGACCTTCATCTACTTACAACATAGACATTGAGCCACAGACTCCGCTATATCTCTTCGCATACCACTCCACCAGTAATGCTACCTTAAATCCCTATACATCTTGGTTGTCCTGGGATGAATAGAATATCTGGAACTATGAGCCTCTCAAAGTATCAACCGAATTAAATCTTCGACCCTTGGAATGCAAATACGACCATCAAATCTCAGAATGCCCTTTAAATCTAAGGTAGCCTTCCTGGACTCACCCTTCAGTACCTGATCTCAAATGCCACAAAGTTTGCTATCCTCAAACTGACAACCCTGAATCTGCTCCAACAAGATAGATCTAGCCTCAACACTAGCAAAAATCCTCCTGAGGTCAAAAATATCAAAATGAACTATTATGTTGTCTAAGGACTGGATGTACAAAGCCAACGGTAGCTAAGAAACTGAAATGAAGGCCAAGCTACCCATACTCGCTGCCTTCCAGCTCAAGGCATCCTCTACCACATTCGCCTTGCCTAGATGATATATAATAGAGATATCATAGTCCTTCAGCAACTCAATCCATCTATGGTGCCTTGAATTAAATTCCATCTGGGTCATAATGTACTGAGGACTATGATGGTCAGTGAAGATCCCATAGCGAACACCGTACAAGTAATGCCTCTAAATCTTAAGCGCAAAAACTACCGATGCCAACTACAAATCATGAGTGGGATAGTTGCACTCGTGTACCTTAAGCTACCTCGATGCATATGCAATAACACGACCCTGCTATATCAGAACACACCCCAAACTAACACTAGAAGCATCACAATAGATGGTGAACTCCTCGCTCTCAGCTGGAAGAGTCAAAATAGGAGCTGAAGTAAGCAAGTCCTTGAGCTTCAAAAAGCTCGCCTCACAATTCGCAGACCACTGAAATGGAACCTCCTTCCTAGTCATTCTACTCAAAGGGAATGTAATGGTAGCAAAACTCTTAACAAACTGCATGTAGTAACCTGCTAACCCAATGAAACTGAGAACCTCAGTAGGAGACATAGGACTAGCTCAATCACTAATAGCCTCAATCTTTGGCAGGTCCACCATAATACCATATTTGGACACCAAGTGCCCCAAGAAAACAACATAGTCAAACCATAACTCGCACTTTGAGAATTTGACATAAAGCCTATGATCTCTCAAAGTGTGAAGCACAGTCCTCAAATATTGCTCGTGCTCCTCCCTACATCTCAAATAAACAAGGATATCATCGATAAAAATGATCATAAAGAAGACCAAATAAGGTCTGAAAATGTGTTTCATCAAGTTCATAAATGATGTTGCGGCACTAGTCAACCCAAAATGCATCACCAAAAACTCGTTATGGTCGTACCGATTCCTAAAGGCTATCTTAGGGATGTCCTCAGCTCTGATCCTCAACTGATGGTAACTAGACCTCAAATCAATCTTAGAAAACATTACTACACCCAGAAAGTGGTCAAATAAATCATCAATACGAGGCATAGGATACTTATTCTTCACTTTCACCTTATTCAGATGCATGTAGTCGATACGCATATGCATAGAACCATCTTTCTTCTTCACAAACAGAACTTGGAGCATCCCAAGTTGATACACTCAGCCTGATGAAACCCTTACCCAAAAGATCCTAAAGCTGAATATTTAGCTCTTTTAGCTCGGCAGAAGCCATATGGTAAGGAGCCATAAAAATAGGTCGGGTGCCCAGCTCAAGGATTATAACAAACTCTATGTCACGCTTAGAAAGAAGGCCAGACAGGTCGGCAGGAAAAATATCACAAAAATCACAAACAATAGGAATGAAGTCAAGCGAATGACTCACAATAGTAACATCCCAAATATAAGCAAGGAATGACTCACAACTTCTTGATATCAGTCTCTTAGACTGAATATAAGAAACCATTCCCATCAGCGTGCGGCAGAAAGAACTCTGCCACAAAACCAAGGTTATGACAGGCATGGCTAAGGTAACGGTTTTGATAAAGAAATCCAAGATCACATAATGGGGGGATAACCAGTCTATGCCCAGAATCAGGTCAAAATCCACCATATCTAACATAATGAGGTCAACCCGAGTATCATACTCCCGAATAGTCACCAAACATGATTTATATACCCGATCCACTACTAAAGAATCATCCACGGGAGTAGCTACACGTAATGGCATAGAAAAAGACTCCAATTGTGATGCATAATAATCAAAAATATACGAAGATAAGGATTCCGGATCAAAAAAAGTAAAAGTTAGCTAATGGCATACTGAAATCGTACCTGTGATGACAGCATCCAAAGACTCAGCCTCCGACCTACCAGGTACAACATACAAATGGCCCTGTCTGCTGCCAGGCTATGTGCCTGCTTGACCACCTGTCCTACCTGCCTAAGGATCACCTCTGAAACCCTAGGGACTACCCCTACAACCCTGTGCGCCACCCCTAGCTGGAGGCGGTACTGATTTGATCGGTTGAACACTCTGAGATGAACGCTCAATCATCCCATGGTAGGGAAACTCTCTAACGAAGTGGCCAACAACACCACACTTGAAATAAGCCCCGAGAACTCTCCTTTATCTAGAAGGTCCAGCTGACCCAGAATGGTCACCTAGGCTCGATGACCCTGAATGAATACCCCTCAATGGCTGACTACTTCTCTGACCACCAGAACTACCATAGCTGGATTGACCCCGCTCTGAAATCTGAAGCGCTGCCTGAATAAGCCTACTAGGCTAACTTTGGTGCGGATAAGTCTGATGTTGGGGTTACCTACCTAGAAATGCTTGGTCTCTGAACTGTAAGCGACTGTGGCTCCCACTGAAACAACCCTGATAACGGGGCCTCTTATAACTACCCCCTTGGGCCTCGCAATTTGTACCTTGGGCCTCGCAATTTGTCTCCTCTATAGTATAGGCGTGATCAGCAATATCAGTGAAAGACTTTCGCAAAGTTACCAAACTCTAAGTAGCCATGCGAAGCGATAGTCTTAACCATCTAACAAAACACCAAATCTCATACTTTGTAGGCAGAATCATGGTGGCATGCTAGGCTAGCTTGTGAAACCTCGCCTTATACTCGACCGCAGTCATAAAACCCTACCTTAATCTAGAAAACTCATCCCTAAGATGCTCAAGCATGCTGCGAGGCATGTACTTCTACAAGAAAACCTTGGAGAACTGAGTCTAAATCACAGGTGGAGATCCAGCTGGCCCGGAATCAAGATAACCTCTCCACCTCTGTTTCGCTGCTCTGTCTAGCTAATAAGTAGTGTAATCCACTCTGCATGACTAAACCAACCCCAAATTATGTAACCTCTCCTCATAACTAGTAAGAAATTCATAAGCACTCTCTCCTGGGCCCCGACAAACCTGGGTGGAGTCAATCTTAAAAATCGGCCAAGCATCTTCTGCTCCTCCGCAATCATAACTGGCTGGGTTACTGCCAGTTGTGAAACTACTGGTACTGGAAGAACCTCTACCTCGGGAGCTACAGTTGTAGGTCGTGCCCCTAAATTATTACTACCTTAGGCTACTATCTGAGACCCGTATGTTGGAGGACCACTAACTAACCCAAATAACTGAACCAATGTATCACGGAGAACTGAAGAAGACATAAACCCAGGTGGGGCATGGGTTGTCCCCCATCCTACCTTCTGCTATAACGGCGAAGCCTCTAGAGCTATTTTTGGCTCAAGAGCAATAATAGGGTCTAGCGATGGCTCCCGAGCTTGATTACGAGCTGGGGCTACAGCTCTAGCCTGCCCTCGACTTGGGGTCGATCTCCACCTCTAACTGGAGCTCTAGCAGCAGGCTCGGGATCCTGATCCCCGACTGCCATACCCTGCTTCCTAACCATTTGCAAAAGAATGAAACAAAAAAGGATTTAGAACCTAATATAGAAAAAACGAACGAAAATGAACCAAAAATATGAGATTTTCCTAAAAATGTCTTGTAGCCTCCAAAAGATAGGATACAGACATCTCTATATCGATACGTGGGACACGACTAAACATCGACTCTCTTACGAACAATATTGGTGAACGTAGGCTAGGATACCAAGCTATCATGACCCGATTTCTCAAGTTATGATGACACCTACTCTAACCCACATGTAGGTAAGCCAACCCATAGACCAGAACGACAGGTAACAGGATAAAGAGCAGAAAATAATGGGAAACAAGAATGAAACCATTAATAACAATAATATAGGCGGAAGTAGAAAAAATATGCATACATAATATACTGTACAGGAGAGGGAAGAGGACAAAATATACAAAATAAATCCCTCCTAAGACCTGGTAAGGTTGGTATAAGATCCACTATAACAAAAAGAAAGTACTAGACAGTATCCAAAATATACATATATACACAATAGTCTCAGAAATACAAAAGGAGGATCAGCTCCGGACTCTAGAAAGCTAACCCTGTCTTCGAATCAGTAGCAAGGTCTGAAGATAATGTCAACGATGGTGGCTCGTACTCGAATCTGAATCCAGGAAATTATGCAAAAGTACAGTATAAGTATCAAAGCAATGGGTACTCAGTAGGCATCATCGACCGACTGAGCTTAAATATAGCAAAAGCATAAATAAGGTTCGGGAATGTATCTAGAGTCAACAGTAAAGGGGTAAAATATAATATCAACTATACTAGGAAAATGTGATGAAGGACATAAGTAACTCAAAAATAAAAGCAAAGGACTAACTACAACATAACTAGGCCCCATAAGCCCAGAAGACACATACAAGAAGACAATTAACCCGACCAAGCCCCAAAAGCCCGGGGGTGCAAATAAGAAGAAATCTATAAGAAGCATAAATAATCTTTACCTGTACCAATCTCAAATGCCTTTCCAATCCCAAATCCACAATGAAAATGCATATATGTATCGGGCTTAAACTGGGACAAGTAAATAATAACAAGAGGCTAAACACCGGGCTCGAATCGAAAATAGCAGATAGTAACAAAAGGCCAAATAATCCTTATACAACTAATAGAACTTCCATTACCAAAACCAAGTATAACTGCCATAACTCCCAGTAATAATTATAATCCACACCAGAACACCCAAATCGTAGACATAGACTGATGCCGAACTCGAATCAAAACTCATAAGTAATCATCAATAACTATAATAGATGATCTCATAAGGAGCAAACCATAACCATAAACAGATGCCAGATTCGAACCAGAATTCATAATAATATTGATAGAGCACACATGGAGCTTAAATCGGGATAGAAATAAGTCTACATAAATATGGAATAGCTAGCGAAAGTCCAGGGGTTTCAAGCCTATTACTAGTCCATTTGTTCACTAAGTTCAATCTCGTACAGTTCAATCTACTAAGGCCCGACGGGTTCCCATTTCTAGGTCAAGGAGGAACGGTCAAGGGTCAGTTACTATCCTACCCGGGAAAGAAGCTAATCAGGCAAGTAATTAAGTCTAAGTCAAACCCAGCCCAAAGTAATAGCCTAATGTAGTCGTCATAAGTCAAACTAAACCTAAAGGAGCTTCATAGCAAATATTCCATCTAACAAGGGGCAGTAGGGCCCTCTATGGGGTACCGCTAGCCCAATAATAAGTCAGAACCTACCCGAGTCTAGTCTGAGGCTTTCCAATCCCATACCAAGGTGTTATAAGAACCAATTCTTGCCCTGAAGGATGATAATACACAATAATAAGGGGGAACGAACCCGCATTCTATCAAAAAGAGGTTCTAACCGGTTAAATAAGACGTAAAATGGTAAAAAAATAATCGGGCAAAAATTACCTGCTTAAAACTTCACAATAATATGCTAATACCATAATTAATCTCAATCTAAAAGAAAGGTAAGCCTAGCCTACCTAGATGCCGTTGGACGTTCGCCGAATTCTCTAAACTTGAGCTTTCCCCTTTTGAGAAGCGTCCAAGAGCTATTACGCTATCAAAATAATGATCTATGCATAAAGATGAGAAAATCGATACCCATATTGCATATAAATGCTCTGGATCATAAATCAGACTAAAAATCCCACATAGGGCCCACTTACGAAATCGCAAAATTAAAATAGTCACAACGTCCCACGCAGCTCAAGGATAATTTTCCATATAAATATAGCCGAATTTGAGCTCAAACACTAACACATCAATCCCAACCACCATCAGAAATTTAAGAATCAAATCGGAGAATTACACGAGAAATTAAACAAAACTTATGGAGATAACGATGATAAAACGCTCAAGAATCCATCCCCAAGCTAATCCCAGCTTCAAACACTCAATCCCTCACAAATTCAGAGCTTATAATGGTCTAAAATAGTGGATTACACTTGGGATTATAAGCTGGAAATGAAGAGGGTGATATATATATAAGTACCAGCAATGGCCGCTTTAGCGGCTAAATGACTGCTAAAGCGCTCACTGGTCGCTAAATCAACCAGGCCTTGGCTGGAAAAGCTTCGCTAAAGCGATCCAAGGCTGCTAAGGTGGTTTTCGCTAAAGCGACACCCAGCTGCTAAAGTGGTCCCTTGGCTGCTTAAGCGGCTGCCCAGATAACTTGGCACCAGCCAAGTTCAACAAGTCCCAACGGACTCCGACCGGGTGCTCAGGATTGGTTTGAAATCTTGTGCTCGCAAATAAACTATGCTACCCTATCAAATTCGACATTTCAAACTTGATGGTGCAATCAAATTTCCATCTGAGGTCATTTCGATTAAAAGTGGGTCCCATACCCCAAGGGGCCATTTTAGTAAAATTCCACCCAATAGCCCAATATGAGTTCGGAAGCCTCGGGACCTAGACCAAGGGTCCTCCTAGTCTAAAATCGGCATTCCAGAGTTGATGAGACTGTCATAAATGGCATCTGAGGCCGTTTACCTAAGGTTTTTGGCCGGAGGTCCATTTGTCAACTTTAAAAGCTTCAAAATAGGGAAATGGCTCTAAAAAAAATGAGCTATCCGGTAACCAAACTATCAGTCCCAGTAAGTCATAAATGACCTGGGACAGCTATAGAAAGCTCTAAATACAGAAAAAGCATGAAAATGGGGAAAATGACGTAGAGGGTCATTACACTTTTATAATATGTAGATTCAAATAAAAAATTATTAAATGTCCAAAATAATTTTTTTAACAGGAAACTTATGCAAACATTTACTACAAATTATTTGAAGTTAAAATATTTATGTTGCGAATATTGATATTATTTTATTAATCTAATGTATAAACTTTGCAGTAGAAAGTGCAAAAGTTGTCGCTTTGTCATTTGAGATTAGAATATGTTATCAATATTGTGAGTAATATTTTATGAAAGATGGTAATTAGCTAACATACAGACTTTTGGACTTTTAAATTTTGACGTTGAATGATTCTATTGTAAACCAAATAGGATTGAAATATGACTTTGTGTTTACATCAATAATGGGTTAGTTATGGCCTTTTTTTATTGATAATTCTATCCTTTTTTAGTAGAAGTTAAAGCTAATAGTTAAGGGCATAAAAGTCCTTCAATATTTGAAGGATATTTTGGTCAACCAATATTTTTATTCATTTATATAACAACAGACATAGACTAGTTTATTATACGTGCTTTGCACGTGTGTATAGCGCGTTAATTATTAATAAATGTATATAAAAAAACTGTAATTGTGTGTAGGTTATATTATTAAGTAAAAAAAAAATTAAAAATATAAAATTTATAAGATAAAAAGTATACTTAAAGAGAAACATGATAATTCACCAGTACACTACCAATAATAGACTCTAAAATATGAACATCACTCATCATTGCATGACTTTCTGTACATATCGAGCCTCGAGCCTCCGAAAATAGGATCCATGGGGGTTTGCAACCCGTATACTATCTCAAAGTTTCCACCATTCTCAATCTCATGTCTCAATCTACCCAACCTGCACATCACTCGGTCTAGGCATTTTTAAACGTGTTTCATTGTTAAAAAATCAGTATTTCTCAATGATACCGATATCTCATGAATGTGTATGTATGAAATGAGGATAATATGCTTACAATCACATCAGTATAAAGATACCAATTCATTCAATACGTGTATAAGTGAGCTCAAAAATCAACTCAATATATCAATAATTCATGATATCAGTTCTAGTTTGGTACTATTAGAATAAGTATGCATGTAAGACATCATTAATAGCATATCAACCCATAACTCGGGTATTTTCATCATAATAATGGCAAACAATGCTCAATAAGGACTATAATATCTATTCAAGTCCCCGCACGGGCATCACATTAAGAAGAAAGCATATAAATGCACAAATTAGGCCAATGATGTCAAATAAAGTCCCCGCAGCAACACACAATAAATGATATTTCAAGTCAACAACAATAGGAATATAAGCCTCTACATGGACAGACAACAGTAATAATAATCTCAAAATATGATTTCCATGGTTATTTTCCCACACCTATAGCATGCTTTACTTATTTATTAACTACCCAGCCCAGTCTGAAGAAAGTTAAGCCATAACCTACCTCTAAACGACGAAATCTAAGCCTAAAGTCCTTCAACAGGGAGCTTTCCCCTCTTGAACGGTCTCAAAATCAACTAAAACATATAAATATAGCATTTACGCATTAAAAGGAATCTAGCAATACCCATATTGATCATATTTAAGACGAATCCAAAACAGACTCGAAAAATGAGTTTCAAAACAAAAGGGGTAAAATCAGAATTTTATTTTAGAAACACATTCTCCAAGGTTATGGAAGTCTATAGTTGAAAACCCACGCGAAAACGAGTTAAAAGGGATCCAATTCAAAGAAAAACCATGTTTAAGCTTTACCGACAAAATTCTCAAAAATCCATTTTGAAATCAAGATTAAAGAGTGTTTTCGAAGATATAATTAATGTAAAGTAATGGAAATGAGGTTTTGGAGCTTACCAAAGCTTAAATGGTGAAGAAAACCTCAAAAATCGCCCAAACCCTGAGCTTAAAGGTCCAAAAATAGTGAAAAATCACGAAATGAGTTTTATATACCGGCGATGGCCGCTAAAGCGGCTAACTGGCCTCTTACGTGACCACCGCTTAAGCGACATGAAGGTTGCTAAAGTGGCCAAGCCACTTAGGTCGGTCATCGCTTAAGTGATCAAGTTCCGCTAAAGCAGACGCCGTTTAAGCGATCCCTTATCTCTAAAATGACTACCGCTTAACGGTACCTTGGCCGCTTAAGCGGCTGCACCAGATATCACCAAGTGCTGAGTTTGTGCAAGCCAAAAATACTCCGAATGGACCCTTGAGATTTGTTCGGGATCCCAAAAAATCAAACCATATATGCTACCATGCTATTTTCGACGTTCCAGACTCAATGACAATTTCAGATTTTTGAAAAAGGATCATTTTCAATAAATTAACCCGCCCAGGATCCCTAAAAGCTTATTTAAACTAGTTTTCAAACCAAGAGTCAAAATTTTAATAAAGGTTTAGATTCCGAACCAACTCCGCTACTAATCCAAAATCAATATTAGGAACTAATGAAACTGTCCAAATCACCATCAGGACTCAAAACATCAACTATTGATCGAAGTCAACTATAGGACTTTTAAAACCTCTAAAAACCTCAAACTTTCCCAGAACCTTCCCGAAGGCATTGGAAACAATGCCAACCATCCCCACACCTCAAAACCAACATGTAGCAACTATAGGGAAGGTCAAAATGGTCAAATCACATAGAAAGTAAAGTTTCATAAATCAGGTCATTACACGTTTGCTTCCGCTTATATTATTGTTATTATTGGTTTCATTCTTGTTTTCCTTTTTCTTCCGTATGTTAGCCCATTAATTACCGTTCTATGGCTTGACTTACCTATTGGTGGGTTAAAATAGGTGTCATCATGACCTGATAAATCAAGTCATGACAATGGCAAAGATGACAATGGTGGTGCCGGCGAATGATGGAGGTGGCAGTGGTGGTGGATTAATGTATCAATCATAAGTATCAAGCATACATTCATCAGACATACGTATCAAACATATGTATCAAATAAATGTATTTGATACATATATAGATACATATCAAGAACTTGCGTTCTCTTTTCATAATTTAAGGATGATACATATGTTTGAAATCTAGTATAGGTAATATATGTATCATACATATGTATCAGATAAAATTAGTGCTGCATATGTATCAATTTATATATCATACATATGTATCAACACATAAACATGTACATAAGATGTCTGATGAAATATGTTGAAAATGTGTGACAAAACATATGTTGATACATTTGAAAAGTTAACAGAAACGTGTTCAAAAGGTTCCAGATTCCTATTTGAATGAAATTTAAACTTAACTGTTGCCTATGTTTGGTACATATGTCTTAGAGATTTTTTTTGTTGATACATGTTTTTGATACAAAGTGACACCAGCCGAAAAACACCAAAACCACCACCCAAAATAGTTCCGGCCAAATTAGAGAATCATTCATTGTTCCATAGAAATTCAAATCATCGAACAACAATCGTTCATGCGAAATCCAGATCATCGACGTTGTTGTTCTTTTATATTCAAATATCATAAAATCAAAATTTTAAGGGGAAAAAAAATATTAATAGAGATGGAAGAAATTGAGCCAAAATATAAATTGCAAATCATAAGATTTGATGGGTAGTTTTTGAATTTTTCTTTAGTTATAGGTATTTCAAAGATTCTCTCCTATGATTTACTCACCTAAATAAATGTTATTTCTGTTATTTCCTTACTTAAGTTACTGATTATTTGGCAATGTATCAAAATAATGTATTAAAGAACGTCATTATGGAATTTTATGTAATTAGAAAAAGTTGTAGTAAGAAGTGTAATTGGCTCCTTAATTTATGGGGATTTTTGTAAGTTACCCTTATTTGAAAATTATGGGATTCCCCATCCTGTGTAAAAAGTGAGACAAAATAATCCAATGAAATATAACATGAATTGAGAAATCACTAGTTATTCAATCCGAGGTACAAAACGGCCCTAACCCTTTGTTTGGATGATGGTTTCCCATGGTATGGTATGGTATGCTTGTTAAGAAAACCATGTTTGTATGGTACGGTATGGTTTGATTTCATGGTTTGGTAACCATGAAAATCCTCACTTTATGTAACCACCAATTTAGTGGTATCCCATTGTTTTCTTATTTCTTTTTTCAACTAGTATTCGTCCCCGTGCGATGCGCGGCTAATACTAAACATATAATCATAATAATTATTTGGTAATTAATTGGAACACATTTAATCTTGTCAGTATAATAATATTTCAATTATCATTCTATTTCTTTATGCAATATTATTTCCGAGAATAAAAAGTGTATGAAATAAAAGAAAACAAATATTGAGTTGAAAAATATTTGACAATCATCTTATTTTTCAGAGAAAAATACATAAATAGACAATAATGTGATACTATTATACTATGATATCGTAATTAACATTTTTCATTAGTGTACTTTTAAGCAGGGGTGGAGCCAGGTAGGCCGAGGGGTATATGCAAACTCCCTTTGGTGAATAATTTTACTATTTATAAATGATTAAGTTTATGTTTATGTATATATAGTAGATGTTAATCTACGTACCTTTGACTTTTTCTTGTGTTTACTTATTTATATTTTAAATCCCCTTAATGAAAATCCTCTTCTGCCCCTGCTTTTAACAGTTAGCAATATATGTTATTCTAATTTTTCATTTAGGCGTAATCTTGTCCCCTTAATATCTACAAAATTATCTTTTTTTTTTAACTAAGATAACCAACGAACAACCCACAACTTTATACTACTTCAATAACTTATGAAATTAAAGCACAAAAAAATCGACATCGACAGAGTATATCCAGATAAAATAAGGAAAATTTTTTAGGAAAATTTAATTCTTCATATAGAAATTGAAATATTTATATGCTACATCTTCTCATTTTGAACACATAAATCCAAAGTCCTGGTAATTAGAAAAATGAGACTAAGGAATATCACCAAACACCCTTGTGAATGATATAATGATACCAACCAACTAAGATGATTGTTATTGGTGGTAGTGAAACCCTGGTAATTTGCATAATGCAGTATGTGTTTCATCTTATATTGACTTGAAATTCAGTGCTAATGTCCAAACGGAATGCTTAGTACTCGATCAGAAACCTTTCGTTTTTGCATTAAAAATTTTTTAACGCCAGCCAGAGGGCCTTAGTTTCCTTTTCTATGGAATCTTGTCGCAATTCAAAAGTTAGAAATTCATCTTTCACTGCCTTGACCATTAGTGTGGACTGTGGAATTTCCTTTTGAATCATCGCCCTTTTGAAACACAATCATTTTTCATCTATGTCACTGGATTCACTGCCAATTTCAATGACTATAAAATTGAGAAATTTGTAAGCGTGATCTTTGTTGCTTCCATTCCAATCTCTACAAATGTGAATGAAAACGTAAATGAATTTAGTAAACATACCAATGACTGATTTTCAAAAGAATAAAGAAAAAGTTGTTCTACAATTAGAGTAAAGGATACGGTTTCAACTAATGACAATTGCTTTTGCTCAAATCATGTATTTGCCTTAAGAAATTTGTGTAAAGCATACGAATTATTAATTTAAGAACCAATAACTTTTAAAACTTAGAATGTAAAATTTATAAACCTAAGATCTGGCTCCTCACTACACCAAAAATGATCTTTATCAGCAATTAATTAACGACAATAGCTTAATTGTTGCTAAATATGTTATTTTAGAGATTTACTGGTGACAATTACATTTTAGCTCTCTTTGTAAATGCCCTCAAAGCCTATAGCAATATTGGATCCAATAGCAATTAACTAATCTCGATAAAAAATTTAGCACTCTTTGTTAAACTGCATATTTATTGCCGCTAAAGGGTGTTTTTGTTGTAGTGCCAACTCTATGTACAATTACCCCCAAAATATAATTAGCAAGTGGTTAAGTTTGTTTTCTTTTTGGTATGATTCCACAAATTGAAAATTTGGTAGAAATGTGCAAGTACCAATATACATGAAATGGGCAAATCAATGGAAAGTTACAAACAAAAATAGGCAAAAGAGTGACATTATTTGTTAGACAAAATATAATGAGACAAAGAGAATATCAATTTTAATCCAAGTACATGTATAAGTAGTGCTACACCATTTTGCATCTCCATCTCAATCACACGATTAGGATTTCCATCCAACTACTTTTTCAATTCCATAATAATTTACGCAGGATCACCATCAATAATGGAAAGTCCTGAAAGATCAAAAGGAGACATCGGAGTTATATAATCGCAACAGAAATAGCAGATGAATTCCATACTCATATAATATTGAAGTTAATTGCTAGGATATTAAAAAGAACAGAAATTATAATTATTAGAAGCATAAAAGAATATTGTAACTTATAAGAGTGACTATCCAAATTGACATTACAACAACCTGTTTCTGCCAAATAAAACAGGAAAAAAAAAGTATTTATCTACAGAGGATAGAACTCTCATGCCATGGCGAGAGAGATACATACATGAGGAAAATAAATTGATCATTTGCCGTAATAATAATAAAATGTTATCTCATTTTCGTCTCGTAACGGCGAAATTATAGGTTCCCTAGTAGTTATTGTTAATCGAATAACAATAAGAATGCAGACGTGGGGGAGGGGAGATGGGAAGTTAAGAAAATGTGGGATTTGTTTGTTTAGGTTAGTTTTTCTCTTTTTGGTGTTTTTATTAATTTTTATTTTTTTTGTTTTTCTTTCTGAAAAACTCTATTTGTATTCTCTAGTTTCATATAATTTTTTTGTTA
The DNA here is from genome assembly GCA_031232105.1 of Capsicum rhomboideum. Taxonomy (NCBI): domain Eukaryota; kingdom Viridiplantae; phylum Streptophyta; class Magnoliopsida; order Solanales; family Solanaceae; genus Capsicum; species Capsicum rhomboideum. The sequence goes on from CP124716.1 coordinate 40,709,474, forward strand.
TTGGATACATACATTACGAACGAAGATGTTAGTTATTTCTATAAAAAATTTGATGATTTCATGTGTGCAAACAAATCAAGTCAATATTTGATGTACCACATATGTATCGTTACCAAAATTTCAGGAGATATAATAATTACAGAAATTTTAGCAGATATATCAATTTATAATTTGATGTCTTTAATATTTGTGTTCAAGAACTGTGTGTTTTAAATTTTTATAAATTCCTAATTCACTAAATTTTAGCAGCATTATTTGTATGTGCAATTATCTCCTGTGAAAACACAGTTCGACAAAATTAGACCCATATTTGTGTTTAAGAACGTTTGTTTTTAATTTATGAGTATAAATTCTAAATCGAGAGCATTACATTATCTTGAGCACTTGACCTAAAATAACTTTTTCAAACTTTTTCTTTACAAATATTTTCAAAATCCAAATCTTTTGAAACTTAATTTGTCCCTAAATTTTACATGTGTCTCAATCTGCTTATGCCACTTGGATAGATGTGGTGCTTATACCCATGCTTTAATTTATATTTTATTGTTTATTTTATTTTTATTTTTATTTAATTTTAATATTTTAATTCTTATTAGAGATTAAAGATAAGGCTAACCATCACTATGATTAAAATAAATGTTATAATTTTGAATTTGAAAACAACTATAAAAAAATTAATCAAGCATGAAACTATATCTTGATAATTTGATAACTCTTCTGTATATAGTTCGGTTATTCACGTATTTGTTAGTTTTTCAAATATTTAATTTACATTTATGAGATATTTATGTGCTTATTATTAAGCCCTAGTATTGCATTCAATAAATGAAATTTGATAATAGAAATTCACTAACAAATTTTTTTCTAAAAAAGAGCCTTTTATTAGTGGCAAACAATGTCGCGACTTTTTATTACTAAACAATGTCTTAATGACTTTATATATGCTCTAGGTACTATTGTGTCATGTCTTAATCTTTTTTTTTTTTTTTTTTTTACAAAAAAGGAAAAATGCTCACTCAATCTTTCATTCATGCTCGAAAGAAAATTTAATCTAATAATTAATTAATAGGTTATCCAAATATTATTAATTTATTATCACAATAATATATAAGGAAAATTAGATATATTGGTTAAACTCTTGTTATACGATTCTCATCATTTTCATGAATTGTTACAAATGAACCAAAATTAAACAAATTATGAAACCAACTTAGTCCAAATAAAAAATGAGTAAATTATATAATACTCTCCCTTTATGTAGAAAAAATATTGATACATAGACATAGGTTACTTTCTTTAAAATTTAAGATATGAAATTGAAATTTTATCTTATTATCTCAAATTTAAATTTAAAATAACTTATCATATCTTTTTATTTAAAAAAATAAAAGTGAACTATTATTTTCCAGCAAAGCTCATTAATTCTACTTTTATCAGATGAAGTACTATGTAATGAATCTTAATCAATCTCACTACTATAATAAATACTATAACGTAATGAATCGTAATCAATATCGCCACTACGTTATGTCTATTCACAGGAGATGTGGATGTGAATAGAAAAGGAGTTGGTGTGAAATTTATATTTTTTTTAATTGTTGATTTGAATTTATTCGATGAAGCATTATGCGGGCATTTTTATTGAAATATAAATTCAAAAATTTTATATTTCAACTTGAAATTTAAAAAGTTTTATAATATATTATAAAATCTTATCTTTTAACTTAATTTAATTTAATGTTGTCAAGAAATATCTTGAATAGCCTTTAATTAGCAAAATGACTTATAATTGTGATATTGTTTGGGATGGAGTTTAAGGTTTGCTAAACGCAGATAAATATTACTTGTTCTAAATTCAAAAGTTCAAAGAAGAGGACTTACCGTATGAACTCTCTGGAGATATTGATGTAACGTCACAATTGGCTGACACAAAGAAATAATAGAGAATTAAGGCAATTAGCCATAAAGCCTTACAATATCACGTGATATAGCCGCATAAAATCATCAATCTAAACAATTGTCGTAAGAATAATTGTAGAAAGAATGCATGGTGACATGCAGGAGGAGTTACTTTAAGGAGAAAACCTCATTTCACTTATATGAGGATGAAAAAAGATATATATATGAAAATGTATTTGTGTGTGCATGTGTCAATTGTCATGGATGAGAGTCGGAGTGGGAAGTTAGAAGAGAAAAATAAATTTCCTAAAAAGACTACTCAACTTTAATCCCAGGAATTATTTTTTTCGGCTAAAATCATCAAAGGATTATCATTTTAATGTTTCTTTATTCATTTTGTGCCAAACTGCCAATGTATTTAAAAATGATATGCATTTATTTGGGATGTAGTGCAGATAAAGGGAGAATAAAGTGGAGTTAGTGGGGGAAATGGGACAATTTAATTCTAGGCATTTTAAATTTAAAATTTTATATTTCAGTTTCTTTAAAAAATTATATATATGAAAATGTGCAAGTGTAAGTTGTAACCTCTATCCTCCAGATATCAGGAAAATGGGGAATGGTAAATTTAGGGAGACAGGGGACGTCGATTTTGGTGTTGATTGTGATAATTTTTTTTTATTTTTATTTTATTTTTCTTATATTATCCTTTTCATTTTTTTTTCTTTATAAAACAAAAATATTAGCTAGTTATATTTTTTTTCATTCAAAGTCATCAAAGATGCAAATTTGGAAAAAAAAAATTAGATAATGTATCTATAGAAGTTTTAGAATTGTTTAAAATCAAAATAAAAATGCCCGATAGTGGCAAAAAATTAAATGCACGTTTTATTTATTTGAACATGTTCATTTTGTTTTCCAATTACATATTAGTTAATTGATGTTTTTTTATTTAATTAATTATTGTAACATTTTTAAATATAGAATGCCAGATGGGTAAATATTTTGCGGCAAATTGGAGTCTTCTGATGTATATGTTGTGAAGTTAATTTTTTTTTTTTTAAATGTATGAGATAAAGAAATTTTATTTCGGATTATAAATTTAAGAAAGTGGTGTAGTGTCAACTTTTTTGTGAGTTTGTAGTATATTTAAAATAATAGTATTTAATTATATTTTAATTTAAATTGAAATAAATAACTAATACAGTAACTAATTCTTAACTAATTAAGTAATTTGTAATAAAAATTAACACATGTCATTTTGATAGGCTTCCACTTGGCAACAATCTAAGCAAGACTTTCTTGCTATTTAGAATATATAGAATAGAATATAGATTATGCCCTGACTTAATATTACAAAATCCTATTTTACCCTTTAACCTATATTATTTAACTCCATTCCTACCCCGAAACCCACCCCCACCAGCCCCGTCCCCCTTCCAAAAAAAAATATTTTATAGAAAATTAATTTTTTTTTTTCTTATCCCACCCCCACCCCATTTTTTAAAAAAATTATTTTTAAAAACTTTTTTCTTACCCTAAACTCACCCCTACACCTAATCCCCCCTCCACCAAAATATTTTAAAATTGCTTTTAAAAAAACTTCAAAATTTTTTAAAATTGCTTTTAAAAAAATTTCAAAATTTTTTCTTACCCCCGCCCCCCTTAACCCTTACCCCCTCCACCAATTTTTTTTTAATTTGTTCTTTTAAAAAATTTCAAAATTTTTTCTTACCCCCCTCCCCCTTAACCCTACCCCCCCTCCATCAATTTTTTTTTTAATTTTTTTTAAATTTGTTCTTTTAAAAAATTTCAAAACCTTTTTCTTACCCCATCCACTACCCCTACGGTCCTATCCCCACCCCAGTACCGCCCTCCCCCCAATTTTTTTCTATTTAAAAAAAATTAAAACTTTTTTCTTACCCCACCCCCTTTATCCTATTCTTTCTTATTATTTTGTATTAAATATATACAAATACTTTTAGAAAATATTTTCCTAGTTGCGTAACGAACATAAAAAAATAAGTTAGAAATAACTTGTTTTTCTAGAAAATATTTTTCATGAATAACATTTTCCTCCATATCGAACACACCCTTAACATACACAAAAATGCATCTAAACGTTGTACTTATCATTGGTGGTTATGTCTCAAAACACCAAAAATAAATGAAATTTATTACTATAAAAAATGAATTCAATTACATTTATTTTGGTCTACTATTTTATTGATTTTATTAGAATTTAAATTAATATATTTATATGACATAATTTGTGACAAATTAATATGAAAAAAATTATCTTAATTATTTTATTAATAAATTTAATATTTATGACAATTAAGAATATTTTAATAAACTTTTCAGTTATGATATAATACCGTATATTATGAAATCATAAAACTATCATCCAAACAAAGTGTAAGGTTGTCCCTTCTAAAATCCATGTAATGGGTTAATAAACTTTTAACCTGTTGGTACACCGGGTCATCTCACCCGAAACCCTTGTATTTCTTCTTCCAACCTTCAAATGCACCCAACAGCCATCGCCGAAGTTAGGGTTCTTCACCGGAGTTACGACAATGTTGGAGTCAGGATCTACGCCATCATTTGTCCAGGTAAAGGACCATATTGATTTGACGCAAGACGAGGAGGAGTTATTTAAGCATCTTCTTCAAGTTGTCACGCATCTTAATAATCAAACACAACTTCGTGTTGCTGGTGGTTGGGTTCGTGATAAGGTTTTGATTCTAACATAATTTTTCTTTCTTTTTTTTAGTGTATTATGGTACTTCTCTCTCTTCCTATCTACCTACCTAATTATTTTCGAAAAGTTACAATCAAATTTAAGTTTTCACCTTTTTCTTCTATTTGTTAACGTGGTGTTCTATTACTTTAGTTGTTAGGCTTGGACTGCAATGATATTGATATTGCTCTAAACAACATGTCTGGACAAGAATTCTGTGAGAAAGTGAATGAGTACTTATCAGGGTTAGGTGAAGAAATCCGAGCATATGGTGTCATCAGGTGGTATGTTCCTTCTTTCTTGTCTCGTGAGACATCTTTTTGGAATATGTTAAGCACAACCAAAATAGGGGTAAAATTGGTTGGTATGTCTTTAATCGGATGCATAAATCTGGTACGATAGACCGATGAAAAGTATATTAATTAAACTTTTGCCTCATTAAAATGGGGAACCAATCTACATTTTAATGTCTTCTAAAATATGGACTCTGAAAACTACTCTTTCCTTCTAGGTAGTAGCTTTCTTTTGATTATGTATTTTAAGTCTAGCTATTTTGGACATAAATCATTTGGCTATCATGTCTATGGCTAGCTCAAGAATAAGTTGCAGAGCCGAACAAGGCTAAAATAAGCAGTGTTGTGATCCAAACTTGCAAATAAGGTATTCCGCATGAAGCAAACTTAATGCGGAAAAGGGGGCAATTGCTCATAGGGGCGCTCCTACCTCTATGATTGAGGGTCCACCAAACCAATGGACCCAGTTAACCTCTGAACAAATTATATATGTAATTATATATATTTTTGAATTGGCACCTTGGTAAATAAATATAGTGGTGGAAGTTGCTTTTGTGCATAGCTATGACTTGGGTTTGAATCCAACAAGTCACATTCCGTAGTGTTTTTTTTCCTTTTAATTTGAATGATTCCCCAACAATGATTTTTACTCTAGTTTCCGTCCCTTCTCTCCCCTTCTTTTTTCTTTGGGTTAAATCCCTCCCTTAAAATGCCCAAACACACTTTTTTTTAGTATGGTGTACACAAGGCGGAAGCCAACAAAAAGATTACTTGGGTTTTTGGTCAAAAGAATTGGTGTGAGAAGTGAAAATCGGTGGAGTGAACAATGTAGAAGCTGACAAAAAATGAAAGGGCAACTGCGAAGTTCACCACACACACTACATGACATATGCTTAGTCAGAAATGAGTTTGTATTTTCAAAGTGTTGAAGGTACCACTTTCTCCGAGTATATAATAATGTACAATAAGCAGAAACGTAAGTTTGTAGTAAATAACTTGCTATCCATGGTTGTCCCACCTCATCACTAGTGGTGTGCATCAATCGGTTCGGTTTGGTTTTATGTATCATTGATTTGGTTTATTGGTTTTCGATTTTTAAATATGCTAAACCAATAACCAACCAATAAGATATTTTTATCGGTTTTCGGTTTATTGGTTTTTATTCTTTAACGGTTCGGTTTTCGGTTTGACCGATAAGAAAATACTCATAAAATAGAAATAGTAGCAACTAACATGAAAAGAAGATGAATCTTAATTGCATCTAAAATCTTATATGATGGGTTTTAATTTACAAGAATCTTCAAGCTTGAATTGAATGTAAGTTCAGAAAATTGAATAGGTTTGTTAGTTTGTAGAAATTAAAGAGAAATTAAGAGAAATATATAATAAGTAATATATATAATAAGTGATATATATATATATACTTTACGAAGAAATCTCAGACTCAAGCTATGATTCAGAAGAATGAATCAAGAAATTGAGGAAAGAGAAGACGAAAATGTTCAGATTATTGAATCTGAAGAAGATCAGAGAGGTTATGCTCTAAAAGCGACATTCGATGAAGAAATGTTAAAAAGAGTCCAAGGTTTAAAACTTAATCTTAGAACCGAAGACAACATCTTTAATAGAATGCAAAGAAAGTTTGCTAGAAATAAGATCTCATATCATAAATACCAAGAGATTGAAAAGGTAATAGAAATCACCCAAACCAATGGTCGACATAAATTGAATTTATTAACAAAATCAATGATCGATCAAATACTAAGAAAAATTCCTGAAAAGAAAAGGAAAAAATGAACTATGTCCATCTTGGAGGAATCCAAATACTGGTCAAATCCACATTCAAAGAAGGAATAAACTGCCCAATCGTTATCAACCTTTCAGATGAAAGATTCAAAAATGCCAAAGAAGGTAATCTAGGTATAGTTGAAGGAAACTTGGCATACACCAAGCTCTTATTTACCTATTACCCCAGGTATTGTATTTCGCTTAAGGATGCTGATTTTAATGATGCCTTAAGTCTGCATTTCCAGGTAAAAAGGAAAGACCTTTTTAAACCAGGTAATCATATAATGAGCATTTATTATCAAGCTCTTTATACTGTTACTAATTCTAATTATGGAAATGTTTATAAAAACAAAAGTTTGATCGAAATAGATCAAGAACGTGCAGGAATTGCCAGGATTGTAAAATCTGAAATTCAACAAGCAGATATTCCAGAGGAATATGAAATCCAATTTGGAAAAACCCAGGATATAGGAAGCACAAGTGCAAATCCTAGACAAGCTTTGGAATATGGGAAAAATTCCATAAGAAAAAAGTATATCTCAGAGATATCCCCTGAGAATAGGAAAAATGCTAAAATCACCTAGGTTGCAGGAAGATTCTACAACGGGAGTGATTGGGGTAAACAAAACATCCTGATTCAAACAGGAACAACAACTAATCATGTCAAAGAAGGTATTCTAGACGGATTAACAATTTATAAAGGTACACCATATACCTACAACACCTTTGAGGGCAATAATTACAGTTGCAGGAAAATGGTAAAATTACCAATACAACTAGACAAAATCAGGATCACCGTCCCATGTTATGTCACTAATCATGAAAATGATTATAACATAATTTTAGGAGACCTTTTCCTAAATAGTTTAGATGACTATAACATAGGAAAAGAAGGCATTGAAATCACTTGGGAAAATAAAACTTGTTTTAATCCTAAAATAGATGCCTAAAGAAACTTCCTTTAGAGTCTTAGTATTCATAGAGTTCACCACTTATGATACAAAGTTAACGACATGTCAAATCGATAATGGTTCTGAAGCCAGTTTGGCAAAATCTTACCGCTTTAGAGATTGAAATATTAATGCTACTAACGCTTCAGTTGTTGGTATTACAGGTGAAAGAAAAGCTAACACATTCTAAAGAAAATGTAGAAATAATTTTGGGATCAAAAATTGTTTCTATAAAAAATGTCTACGCCTATGATAAACTAGAAATTGATTTATTAATTGGAAATGATTTTATCCAGCAATTTCAAGATTATCATCAGACAATTTACATGGTGAGTTTCAAAACCCTATGCAACTATTTTATCAAAATCCCGAGAAAACATAACCCATATGTCTTGATAAAAGAAAATAAGATTTTTAAAAGAAGATTTTTAGAAAATGCAAAAAACTATTATTGTAAATGTCTCAATCTTGAATGGATTAAAGAGAATTTGCAGAAATCTTATGGAGAAAACCCATTAGAAAAATGGAAAAAGAAAACCATTAGAAAAATGAGAAAAGAATCACGAAGAAACTACTCTGCTACTCAAAGATTCGAGTATTATCATCAGAGTAAGATCAATTCTTTATAATGAGAAAAAATCGAAACCGAACCAATAACCCAATAATTTTTTTAATAAAATCATTAAAAAATCGTTAACCCAATAATAATAAACCAATAACACTTTTATCGGTTCATTTTATTGGTCGGTTTGGTTTTTGCACACCCCTAATCTTCACTCTTCTATACAATTGAATACACTATGCTCTCTAAGATCTATAAGTTAGGGAAAATAGGTATTGGCTCTGATGACAGTTATGTTGCTCAAACTCTCTAAAATATCATCGAGTGAGTGTCAAATCCTCCAAAATGAGTGCACTTTTTGAGGATTTAATATGATGCGGCAGGAACTTTTGGAGAGTCCACGCAACATAGGATAACAAAACCTTGAAAAAGTATGTTAGTTTAGTCATTGTTTGATTGAAATGGGGAGCCAAGCTTTGTTGTCCCTCATTTCCAATTGATTTCAACTCTATGCTCTATGAGTATTATGAGTTCGGCAAAAATAGTATCGTCAGTATTGGACGCCTTTGTGTCATTGAGAATATTTGCCATGTTCGCTCAGGGAGGAAAAAGTTTTGAACTTTTTGGTTGATAAGATATCAATTAACTAAACCATGACTTGTGAATAAGTTTGATAGTTATGAGTCTAGTGCAATTGGGTTGCTCTTTGTAGTCCTTTTTGTTTAGTGAAAGAGTCTGTATGAATACATAGCTAATAATTATCTGAGCACTTGATAAAAGGAAAGCCTTTCATAGGTATCGCCGCCTGAGTGGAGTTTGGGAGGGCTACTAATTTTTTTATTTTTCTACCTTTTAAAAAAAGAGAAACAAGTTTTCAATCTTTTTAAAGGAGAAAATTTGAAGTTTCCACTTTTCATGCAATAAGTGCTCTAGGGTCTTTTATTTTACGACGACAACAATAACATATCCAATATATTCTCATAAAGTGGGGTATGGAATGGATAAATGTACGTAGTCCATACCTGATACCACTGCCTCAAAGGTGAGGTTGAGAGGCTGTTTCCAAAAGACCCCGGCTCAAGACAAAATATTTTAAAGAAGGACATAATATAAAAACAAGAAACAATAGTTAGAAATAAACAATAGAGAATAACAAAAAATAAGCCTACCACAAAGTGGTACCACACTTGACCTCCTGAAATAACAAACATCACCAAAACTCTAAGACCAAGACATTACAAGCAAATTACTACACTACAACAACTAGCACAGATAACAAGACTGTAATGTACCCAAATATAATTGGGGGCACATGGGAAGCATGTGCCAATTCACTCTCATATATACACTGGAACCTGGTTGAAAGAGATTATGCGTGAAAATAGCTAATTCTCCCTATTCTTTCTCATTTCGACTCTCTCTCTTTTCTATTCTCCTTCTTCTTCTTCCCTTTCCAATTCTTTCATTGTTACATAATTCTTCATTATAACCGTAGTTTGTAACAGATTGATTGTCTAATAAAATTTTCAATTTCTCCGTTCGATTTCTCTTTTATTTCAAGTACATTACAAATGGTATCAGAGCATAATCTTGGCACCTTTGGGAGTTAACAACCATGACAGGAGAAACTGTAATTGACGATTTTTCAGAGACAATTCAATTGGCTAGTGTTCATATGGGGGCAAACTTCGATAAATTGGATAAACTCAACGACCAACTGGACAAAATCTTGGAGAAGCTTGGAATTAAATTGGATGATAATGTAAGTGCTTCCCATGTTCTTAAAGAAGATCAAGAAAGTACAAGAAAGGAAATTACAGAATTTTCATCAAATGAAGGTGTCTTGAGATCGATAGATACTGCGATGCAACAAAAACTACCAGAGATTGTTGTCCCTAACGAACTCATGGTCGACCCCTTAACACTTGAAGATGCCACCATATCCTTAAGCCCCAAGTACATTACAAAGGCAGAAAACGAGTTTCTCATACCTACATTTGACATTGTTTAGGAGTTCATTGAGCCAAATGAATATGCAGAAATTGAGGTAAGTCAGGAAGATCCTCATATTATTGATTGGAACTCTCTCTTTTATGAGCTCCATAGGGTGGGATGGGGTGCTAAGGACTCTAAGTGCATAATTTCTCATGTTTTATATGGAAAGAGTTGTGAGTTAGATGACCCACTTAAGGTGTTCGACGAATTGCTCAAACTAGATGTTATTCGCTGGATTTCAATTATTATTGTTCCTGTCAACAATGAAAGGCATATGGATTATCCCTGTACTATAGTTTTTGATCCGGGGGGGATGATATTCAGTTTGTTGCATCAATTAAATGAGTTGCGCAAGGAAGCTAAACATTGGTGTTGGTGCTTCATTTTCCCTGTTTCCACAAGTCCCTCCTCTACATATTTTTTAGATTATGCCAAAGAACATATTCCTAATGATGCTAAAACTTTTGAGTGGGCTCGGAGACATTTTATTGGGTTGCTTGATGTTCACTGGAAAAACATCAGAGTCAATGTTGGTGACGTACAGGATAATTCGTTAACAGGGTCTTTGCTTGGGTGGCATACCACTACTTATATTGGATTTTCCTCTTTTCCAAATGTTACAGTTCATAGAAGTCTAGTGATAACTTCAGGAAAAGCAGTTGAGTACAAGGCATCAGTTACATTTTCTATTATAATCGAGAAGAAAGACACCAAATCACTTTCGCAGGGTGTTAGAATAAGTATTCAACAAGTTATTGTTGCTGCAGTGATTATTGTTTTATCTGTGTCTTTCACAATCTTAACAGTATCAAATTTCAAAGATGGAAAAAGGTTCGATGAGGTGGTTCACGCGGATAAGAGAGTGGTTGCAACTAGTTAGCCAGGTGCTCGTAGAACCATCAATAGTTCTGCCTTGCATCGGGAGCAACTGGTTATGCTTAAACAACTTCCTGAGAAATTTCATTCAGTCCAACTTGTTTTCCTTCTTAGTTGCACAATGCTTGGAGTAATTTGGTGGGATAATCTGCTGCTACGTACAACCTTATGGACCTGGGCAACGAATTATGTGCTAATTTATTATGAGCGAGGCGTGGTACCTTGGGATTTGATGTTTTGGATGCATGACTTTATGAAAACTCACAATGAAGGAGGTCAGAGGTCAGAGGTCAGAGGTCAGTTCAGAAAATATTTTAGCAGTCGGCCAATATCAATCTTCTCAAGGATCCATGCCACCTGAACGTGCGAAAAAGAGAGGACTTAATGGAGTCTGATGACATGAATGAGGCACAGGTCATCAATTGCTTGACTGTTGACCTTATGAAGAAAGAGACTTTACTTGTTGAGAATGTCCCTGATCCATTGGCTGGAGAGAAGAAAGGGCTTACCGAGACAGAAATGGCTAATCTTGGTATTATATATATCTCGAGCAATATTCGTTTTTATGGCAACCTTGTTTTGAACTCAGTTGTCGTGCTAGCTACAATTTCACCTGGATATGGTGGGAATGAAGGTGGAAATGAATTAGGGAGACGACAGGACAATTTTGATTTTTGATCTAAGAAGCTCAATGTGGATTTGACAATTAGTAGCAACTGGTCCAATTCCATGACTGTAGAACTCATGAGTCATCCTTCATCAACAACCTTGAGGACAAGGTTGATTTCAAGCGGGAAGGATTGTAATGAACCCAAATATAATTGGGGGCACATGGGAAGCATGTGCCAATTCACTCTCATATATACACTGGAACCTGGTTGAAAGAGATTATGCGTGAAAATAGCTAATTCTCTCGATTCTTTCTCATTTCGACTCTCTCTCTTTTCTATTCTCCTTCTTCTTCTTCCCTTTCCAATGCTTTCATTGTTACATAATTCTTTATTGTAACCGTAATTTATAACAGATTGATTGTCTAATAAAATTTCCAATTTCTCTGTTCGATTTCTCTTTTATTTCAAGTACATTACAAAGACAATTGTTTCAAAAAAAAAAAGTACATTACAAAGACAAAACACACCTACGTAGAACGAGTACTTCAAAATTGTTTCTTAGTTTCTTACGTTATCTTGATTGGTATACGCTAGTCCTCTGTTATTTTACTTGTAGAATGTTTTATCACCAATTCAATATTATTCCTTAATTTTGCAGCAACCCTGATCAGTCAAAGCACTTGGAAACAGCAAGGATGCACTACTGTAACAATATGTGGCTTGATTTCGTCAACTTAAGAGAAGAAGATTACTGTAAGGACAGCCGTATTCCAACAATGGTATGTAAATATTGAATAGGTGATCAGGGCTATATGTTACCTTTGGTGTTTAAATTTGTTTCTTTTAACTCAATATGCGAGGGAATGAAAGGCTAAATAAATTCCTTATTCTGCAAAACCTAGTTGTGTGTGAATAATTAAAGCTAGTGTGAGCGTCCTTCAATGCATTCATTATCAAGGACCTTAATTAAGAGGGTGCAGTGCTTACTTTCATCCTTCTAATTAGCGTTAACTGGACCTTTAAAATGAACGAGGTTGCAATCGTAGGAATAAATTGGGAAGGTCATTTTATGGATCTAAATACTGAATCAACATTTCTTTGGTATGCTGAATTGAAATGATTGCTTGTTATAGTTGAAATGCTCCCAGGCACATTTACCTAAAAACCTTCTCTTTCCTACTTTCTTGAGGGAGAACACCTCTTCTAGTGGCCTCGCAGAGAGCAACTATTGTTTCTTTCATTCCAGTCTTAGCTATTACCTTCTATGAGAGACCCTTTTTTATCGTCCTCTCATTGTCGTATTTTCTACTGTAGTTAGGGAGGAGGATATATTTCAATGCAGGTTTCAAGCCCTTTAACATCACGAGATGGAACTCGAATGGAGCTGTTTGGTTTGAATAGATTGAGAGTAGCCTTAAGATGATGAGAAAATCAGTTGTAAGTAGTAAAGTTATGTAATAAATATGTTTCACGCTTAAAGAAGCGTCAAATGACCAAAAGAAGATTATCAAGAGAAAGGAGAAGGAAGAATACAGAGAAAGATGCAAACCACTAATGCACTAAGAAACACAATGAGCACAGGAGGTCTATGTGCATCATTTCCTAAATCACGTGGTAAGATTTGTACTTGTTATTTTGGAACCAGTCTTGAATGCTGGTTGGTACGATAAAACATTTAAAATTGAGAACTTCATTAAATGCCCCACAAGATTAGAACTGGTAGGCCCTTCAAGATTAACATAATTCAACTATCCATACTCGAAGGTTGTGCGAGAATAAATGGCAAATCAAAAGGTCTCTGTTAGGCAGATATGAAAAATATGAAAGGCATTATTGATGTATCAGTAGCAGCTGTCAGTCAAGATTAAGGGATAATGAAAAGATGCCTTGTCGGGTACTTGAGGAAGGAGAGTAAGGAAAAACCCACACTGGCTAAGATTAGGAGATGGTTGACTTCAATGTGGAAGAAGGACATTGGGGTGAATATTTATGAAATGTATAGAGTTTTGTATAGAGATGGAAAAATTTAAGTTTTAACTTAGAATGTTGGAGCCCAATGGTAGATTGTCAGTCAAACACCAGGAATATCAAGAGAACTTGGATCAAAGTAGCGGGGATACTTCTTCATCTTTGGTCGCACGAAATTTTCTCAGAACATTAAGAGGGGATATCAGAAGAAGTGAAGAAGAATCATGCAGAACAACATTGCAAAAATCAATTACAACAACTGATTATGGATAAAGAGAGAGGTATAAGTATGGGTGCATCAAAATATGATTAAACTGGAGAAAATCTTGGGGCAGATTTTCAGGGACATGAAAAAAGGAGGCCTTGGAATCACTATTCACTACTACAAAATTGACAGTTCCAGACAAGCAAGGATAGTTAAATCTGCAGTTTTTTGTAAGAATATAGGATTTGAAGGATCACAAGTATTAAAAAATTTAATGACTTTTGATGTGAAGTTCAAGAGTGGTTAGACTAGAAGGAAGAGGAGAAACATTTTAACTATTATGTGGTGCAATTCAAATTAATGTTATGGAATATTAGAGGGTTGAATAATAGGGTCGGAAGAAGGCTGGTTAAGAGTTTGATGGTGGATGGAAAATTTGCTTTCAGGAAACCAAACTGGAGGGGCACATACCGGAGATGGGAATGCAGATTTCGGGTGGCAGATGGATTAAAGTGGTCTGTCTGGAGGCCAGTGGAACAAAAGGTGGGAATATTGATAATGTGGGACAGCCGGACTTGGAAGGGTGAGGTCTTGGAGATAGGTGCCTACTCTAACTTACAAGTTTGAAGCACAACTACAAAACTTTTCTTGCCATATTACAAGAGAGTGTGCCCTTAACTTCTATGTTGAAAGAAGACTTGAATGGGAGGAGATAGGCTTAGTCAGAGGATTAATGGAGGGACCTTGGAGTGAGGATTTAATAAAAAAATGAAGGAATTTCATAGAGACAAAGATCCAGATCCTTGTGGTTAAAAGAAGGGGATAGGAATACTAAATTCTTCCATAAAGTGGCAAATGCACACATAAGATACAATAACATTGATCATATGCCTGTCCAAAGGGGAATTAATTCAAGATCAAGTTAGGATTCAAGGTGAAATAGTGGACTTCTACAAGAAGGTATATTCAGAAAATGTACAGTAGAGACCTGCTTGTCACTTTACAAACTGTCAATGCTGACAGTGGTGGAGAAGAGACTTGTACAAGGAAGGTTTGAGGAGGATGAAGTGCTGAAAGTTTAAAACTGTGTGCAACTGATAAAGCACTAGGTCCAAATGGTTTCACAATGGGTTCTTTCATCAAATGTTGGGAGGTGGTGAAGCAGGAGATAATGAAGACATTTCAGAAATTTTATGTACAAGAAATGTTTGAAAGAAGCTTCAATGACACTTTCATAGCTCTTATTCCAAAGAAGAAAGGTGCAAAAGAGTTGAGGGACTTCAAACCTATTAGCTTGATAGGTAGCATCTACAAGATCTTCTCCAAAGTTCTCACGAAAAGATTAAAGAGAGGGATGGCTAAACTTGTAGGCTCTCAACAAATGGCCTTCATTAAAGGAAGTTATAGGCAATGAAGCAGTAGACTCTAGGAAAAAACAAAGAAGAAACCAAGAATTTTGTGCAAGCTAGACAAGTAAGGCAGTAAGCATATGGCCATGTTAATTGGGCCTCCCTTTTGTGTTTAATGGAGAAGATGGGTGTTGGACAAAGATGGAATCATTGGATTAAGGTCTATCAACAGTGAGCTTCTCAGTTCTCTTGTCAATGGCTCACCAATAGGTTTCTTAAAAGTACAAAGGGGTCTCAGGTAAAGAGATCCTTTATCACCTTTTTTGTTTTAATTAGCTATGGAGGGGCACAACAATATGATTAAAACAACAAATCGGAATGGCTGACTAAGAGGCTTTGAGGTTGCTAGAGCTGGTATGGAGAGCCCGGGGATAACTCACCTTTACTATGAAGATGATGCATTTATTTTGTGATGTTGAAGAAGAGCAACGTAAAATTCTGTGATTGATTTTGGTTCACTTGGAAGGACTATCTGGATTACATATTAATTAGAGGAAAGCTTTATGTACCTTATCAATGAAGTGCCAAACATGGAATTGTTAAAAGCAATTTAGATTGTGAAATTAGGGCTCTACCAAATTACCTTTTGGAGCTAAATCTGAATCCATAGAAATTTGGAATAGTGTGGTTGAGAAGTGAAATGAAATTGGTAAGATGGAAGTCTCAGTACCTTTCTTTGGGTGGCAGATTGACCTTACTTAACTGTGTCCTTTATGCACTTCCGACATATATGATATCTCTGCTTTCAACTATAACGTGGATTATCAATAGGTTGGATAACATCACAAGGAACTTCCTTTGGCAAGGGAATAAAGAAAGGAAAGGTTATCACTTGGTTAAGTGGAAGTCACTGCTAACTGGAAAGCTATTTGGGGTCCGGGAATACATAAATCTATATAAATCGTCACAATAGGTTATTTACTAATGTCTAAATTTTATATTTATTTTTTATCTTCTTTTTCTGAAGGTCTTTTTGTGTAAAAATAATCAAGCATTGTTTGCAATAGTATGAAGTCTTCGCAACATTTACATGTTTCGATCCTTACCAAAAAATACAAGTATCTGTTAATATCTATTAAATTCTTTTACATTGTTCAATGTCATCCTTTAAATGTTGCATTAAAAAAATTAAAACGTCTAACTCCTCAAAATATGTGTTATAATGTTAGTGTTTTGTGTGCTATTAATGCTAGTTTCTTCATTAAAAAATTCTCTCCCATTTGTTGTTTCGTAGAGATATGGCACTGCAGAACAGGATGCATATCGCAGGGATTTGACCATTAATAGGTACTCTTGTCTTAATCTTTACCTTTCAACACATTTTGTTAGATTTGTCATAGTTACACTCTTGTAAGCAGCGACTTGGTTAAGTTGATCTATTTGCACTCCTCCCATGCCCAAACAACATAAAAGAGTAAATGAGGAAAAAGAAAAGCACCACATCATTTCATTTAGTTTGGAGAAGTTTTCCCTTCAATGTAACGTTTAACCGGCTATGTTTTAAGTTATTTTTTTGTTTCCAAAAGAAACAATATTGAGTTGTGACTTGTTTAATCAACTTATCCTTCATTACTAATTATGTTCTTACAGCTTGTTTTACAACTTTAACACCAGTTCAGTTGAAGATCTTACAGGAAGTGGTAAGCATGAGCTTCATTTCTCTTGCTCAGATTCAGCTATGTATAGCAAGAAAGATGGGCGAACTTACATGTCTTCCTAACTAGTTAATTGATTTCGTGTTTCTCAGGAATTGCGTATTTGGGGTCCGGAAATATTGACACCCCATTATCTCCAAAGCAAACTTTTTTGGATGATCCCCTAAGAGTCCTTCGAGCTATTTGTTTTGGTAATGCAAGACATTTTTCATCTGTCTCCTTTTCTCTTATGACATTTCTGAGTTCTTCCATACTTGGCATAGATGTCGACAATTAGTGTGGATGTTATGATACTAGATGATTGTCGAACTCTAAAATAACAGATTGTGGATTATCCATTGGGTTTTAGGTAAATCTTTAGTTAAACAACTGGAGATCTTTGCAAACGGAGCTCAAGTCTGGATATTAGCATTACTCTAGCTACTACAAAAACAATGTACCCAATGTAATCCCTCAGATGGGGTTTGAGGAGGGTAGGATGTACGCAGACCTTGCCCGTACCTTTGTGGTTGAAAGAAAAGAGAAGAACATTATCTAGCCATCCGAGTAAACTTTAAGAGTGAGACCTTCTCCATGTTATACCCCGACTTTTTACGGTTTCAGGAATATCACTCTCAAACTATCTAGAACATCAAAGATATCTTTTGTTTGAGCTAATAAACTATGTTTACACCAAAAATAAAAGAGAGCTAAGCATTTCATTTTGACATCCTGCAGACTGTTTTGCACATTTTCAAAGCTCCTATTCTCTTTTTCCAGATTGACCACCAAATGCAGGCTGAGACTATAATGCAGGCTGAGACTATCTACTCTCCTCCTTTGTAACATTGCCATCCCTTCCAGCTACTAAGTACTCCTCTAATGCTTTCCTGGGTTCACCCACCTGATCCCCTTCAGGCTAATGAACATTCTCCACAAAAATTTATCTTTTACCCTTAAGGAAATAATTCAGTGTCACACAAATGTCTAGGGTTTGTTTTAGACCACAAATTTCAAGAGTCTTTCTTTCTTAATCTTTTTGTCTAGTCAAATGGTGCCACATAAGTTGGAACAGAGGGAGCTCTAAATATATGTGTCCTTTTTTTTGTGGGTCCGATTAAGAAGGAAAGAGTGTCACATGAATTTGGATAGAGTAGTAGAAAGATACTTGAATGTCAATTTTGTCTAATGTCAAATCTATTTTTAAAGGGTGGAATAGTCTATCAACAGTTTACGTTCGAGCTTGGTGCTTATATATTAACATAAATTGACTATTCTTGCTTAGAGTACTTTTTATGTAATTTCCTTCGTAAAAAACTTGAATTTATGTCCACTCTGAAATTAGCTATGTGTTTTGATCGTCGTTCTATGAACCCTTTCGGAGATGCTTATGAATGCTGGTGTTTATAGAGACCTTGGATGATGATCCCTGCTTGTATTTTTTGAATAGAAGTGAATTGTAGATGCTTTGATAAAATCTCAACTCCAAACCACTCCCTTAGAGTGAGATGTTTAGTTGAAATAACTAGACTTCTGTAAATAGCAAATAAAAATGACTTGGGAACTATTGATGCTTTGATGAAATCTCAACTCCCAACCACTCCCTTAGAGTGAGATGTTTACTTGTTTAGTTGGAACTACTTGACCTCTGTAAATAGCAAATAAAAACGATTATGATGTTGTTAGATCCTTGATCTTAGGCTAGTTCTGATGTATTGGAACTAACTCACCTCTTGTTGTAATTTTGCATCTTCTTGGGGCATTTTTAATATTCATTGAAAAAAAAAAAACACTGGAGCCCTAGTGACATGGAGAAGTTTGGCCTACAAAGGAGGATCTCCAATCCTTAGTGATTGGAGAGGATTTGTTACGATCTATCTGCACATTCTCTGTCCTGGAATGTGTTTTGAGTAGACTTAAGTCATATAACAGTTAAATTCTTCCTCTTCCTACATCTCCGTTGATCACTTTAGGTTTCAATTAAACTGGTTGGGATGTCTATTTTTTATCTTCTTGTTGAGTTTGCATTTTCCCTTGTTGATGGAATTTTATTGTGCTGCTCTTTAGGCGTAACTCACGTCTTCAAATGATTGGTGACGGAGTATGTTTGTCTTATCTATGAGTAACTTTACGTGATTGAAATTGATTTTGAGCTCTAGATTATCCCTCACTTAGAAGGAATTCCTCAATGCAGGATTGGTGTCTATTTCTAATTCTCCTTTTACTTTGCTTTATTTTACAGATTGATCTGATGATGTCTGACAAACAATCAGTCCAAGCGGTGACTTATATTGTCGACCTGAAATTATTTTGGACGGTGTTCATCCTTCCTTCTGATTTTGAACCATCAATTTCTGAGGGATATGATAGGTACATTTATTGTCTTCCACATTTTCCTTGTTTTTGAGAACCCATAGCCTGTGTATTTTTTATGCAATTGTGTTCGAAAATGCTAGTGAGACAAAACTGGACTAGTGAACCATGCTGATGTATACTTCATCTGGACCTACTTAAAGCGTCATTACATAGGATATGAAATATCCAACAACCCTATCAAGTGACATTAACAACCTAATTCATTCACTGCTCCCTACACTGGACGTTAGTGTCCAGGGAGAAGGGTGGTAGTAGAAGCAAGGACATGCCTTGATTGCTATAGTGTCGGAAATATGGAATCCGGTCGTAGGGGCAGAAAGAACAAGAAAAGACATGCTTTTGCTTTGCTTGCTAAAGTAGTTTGCTTTTACGTTTACTTTTAAAAGAAATATGGAATACGATTGCCCAGAGGTAGGGTAAAATGAACATTCCCTACACAGGATGCTATTGTCTATGGAGAAGGGTGGTAGTAGATCTTTGCTTAAATTGCTTCTAGTGATGGAAATATGGATTTCGATTGATTGGTACTTGGTACATGGGGAAAACTAACAGAAAAAAGTTTTGAACACCTATTTTATGGTTTCTCTGGTGTGATCCCAGCAGCTAGCGAGTTTGATCATTTTCCTCAATTTACTTTTAGTAGTTTCATTTCTGGGGTGTTCTTTAATCCTTAGCTTTGTTGGAGACACCTGGTCATGTTCATATTAAAGAATTGAATGACCTGTTCTTGAAACAAGTCTGCTAGGGACCACTTTGGTTGGATCTCTGGTTTTGGGTGAAAATCTTTTGTAGTTCTTTTTGTATCTCTATTACTTTTTCTCCAATGGTGTTTTTAAAAGTAGATTGGTTGGATAATAAAGGCGGTGACATCTAATATGAAGGTTAATAAAATGCTAGCTAAATTTTCAAGCGGAATGTATCTTAATAAGTGTCACTCGCATGGATTTAGATTTTGGGAAGAATTAAATGAGTTTCATTGGCATCTACGTTACTATTTGTTTTATTATAAACATTGCCTCTCTATCGGAAACAGCCTCTCTACCTCATCTGAGGTAGTGGTATGGACTGCGTACACTTTAACCCCCCCCAGACCCCACCTGGTGGGAATACACTGGGTATGATGATGATGATGATGATGATGATGATTGCCTAACTTTGACTTTACTCTTGCTTATCGGGTCAATCCTAATTTATAGTCTTTCAGACTCTTAGCTCAGTTGTCATTGTTGTCAACCAATATTCTTTTTTAAGATGATAATTTTTTTACCTTTTCAATCCATATTTGGTATGAACTATTGCCTACTCCTACTGTTCATGATCTCTGAATGGGTAATTTGTCACGCCCCAACTTAGGGATGCAATTGGCACGTGATGTCAACTTAGACGTAAGCCGACCCTTGCTAGAAAACTACGCTCTAGCGTAATACCCGCCACTAAATTAAGAATTAAGAAACAAACAAGTATATCTCGGCTTAACAATAAGCCTTTTGCCGGTAAGGCCCCTGTCAACATAATCTGTGATAAACTCAGCTAATCCCAACAATTCATATAGATCATAAACTAAAACTTGTGCGGGCCGTCGAGGCCACCATGATATCTAGACACAAATAAACTGAACATATATACATAAACGATCAAGGCCAACAGGCCGCTGAGCCAAAAGAACCAAACAAGGCCAACACGACCGACAACGTACATCTATGCAACCTAAAGTCTGCAAGCCCCTAAGATTAATTAAACTTGGCCGAGACAGGGGCCCAACCAACCCAAAAGCTATCTACAACAAAAGCTAATAAACCTCAGGAACTCTGGTAACTCTTGAAGAAAGGAGCTAGCCAACCTGCTGGGGCTCGATCATGCTACTGAGAAGGTCCGTCTGGTCATCTGTCGTGACCTGTAGGCATGAATGTTGCCCCACGCTCGGGGTGTAAGTACAGAATAATGTACATAGTATGTAAGTCAAACTAAAAATAAGGGCTGAAGGTAGTAAGGTAGGTGCATAGGCAGTACTTACCTTTCCTGCAATTAGATATATAATCAACTAAGCAAATAATAATCTAGCATAGCCCCATAAGCCCGACAAGGACAAACAACAATCAAGCAACCTACCTGAGTCGCCATAAGCTTGGTAGATTACACTACAATCTAACTACCCTTATTGGCCCCCCTACTGGACCCTGTGGATCGACTGTATTGATTAGCCCGTACGCTCTATGAGTTTGTCTAGCATGTAGCCTTTGTTTGTCTGTCTGGTCCATACGTTCTGTACTACTCCTTCTGTGGCGATATAGATAGGCCGTAAGTGAACTGGCTATAAAGTGGGCTTAGGCCACTTAGGACCTCGTCAACTCCATCTAACTATCTAGTCCGAACGCTTTGTATGACTGCTTAGCCCGAAGGCTCTGAATAGCTCGAGCATACGATGCTTGCGGTGTCGGTACTAGCCATAAAATCTCAGACGGCAAACCGACAAGTAACATAGCCCAAAGAAAGACAGTATGCGACCTATAAGCAAGTATCTAACAAAAGAATAAGAATTCTAGCAAGGATGTAGTAATCTACTCTATTAGCCATCACGAAGAACAACGGCTACAAGTCATACGTCGATTATAGGCTAGCCTTATCACACTTTGGGTTGTAAAGAAACACGCCAAGAAGAAGGATGGCCTTAACATACCTTTTCGATGCAATGTCCGTTGTCGCTTAAAGATCGACCGTACTATCCCAATCGCACGAGTGCGTGTCAATGATGGTTGCAAGTAACTTGTCATGGCCAATCGATGAGGCATCAATGTCGCACTCGCGACCAGCCAAGTCCAAAGCATAAAATGACGTCAATAACAACACAAAACAGCAGCTAAAGCTAACAACAATATGCTAACAACATCTTGAAGGAGGCAGGAGCTCCTGGGGCATTATTTCATAGGTACTTCACGTCGACTTAGTCGATAACTTCCGTACGCAACTCCGAAGAGCGATTAAACAACCTCCTCGCCAACCTCCTTAAATACACAATATTTCAACATGACTGACAAGCTACCCCAAGCCACGACTTCCTATCATCGTCTCGTGGCTCGATAAACGACAAGAATCAATATGATATCTTAACAATACGAGGGGGACGTTAGGGATTGTTCTACACGTAAGTGATGCTAATATCGATGTTCACGATCTGCCTTAACACCTCTAAGAAAGAACAATAGCGTAGCACATATGAAATGTCATGCCAACGTGGGCCCGATGTAAGAATCGCTTCCTTGGATTTAAATGCATAAAATTTCATGTGAGAGAGATGAAGAATCTTTACCTCGAGTAATAGCTACAAAATCACAATCTTCACTGGCTGCCTCAAGATGGAAACGCTGCCATGACGTCTGAAAGCAACAAAGACGATGTCCCCGTGAAACTTAAAACGCGAGAACCAACTCCCAGACTTGGGCCAAGCCAAAATGAAGCAAAATGGAGCCGAAAACTTACCTTTTCCAACGATTCCACACAGTGAGATTACTTCTGCCCGCACCCCCCAATACACTATAACATGGGGTAAACTCA
The DNA here is from genome assembly GCA_031232105.1 of Capsicum rhomboideum. Taxonomy (NCBI): domain Eukaryota; kingdom Viridiplantae; phylum Streptophyta; class Magnoliopsida; order Solanales; family Solanaceae; genus Capsicum; species Capsicum rhomboideum. The sequence continues at coordinate 40,732,335 of CP124716.1, forward strand.
ATCAACAAACAAGTATAAGAATTACTAAGACAATCTGACAACCAGTGCGAATTTCCGCTGTAAATTACTATCCAGGGTCTAAAGTAGCTATAAACCTATAAAAAAGGTTCTTATCTCGCTACACACCCCTGAAACACCGACAAAAACACACTACACAATCAAGACGCTGCTGCCACAACACCCCTAAAGCTACCTTGCTAAATTGACGCGGCAAACTATGCCAAAACGACGGGCTTGCGGCGTAAAGCTACATTCACGAAGCTTCTATGTTGAGATCATTATGATTTTTTCTACCTTCTTTTCTGGGTTTTGGACAAGAAAGACGAGAATGAAGAAGGTGAGGTCTTTATAGGCATCCATCGACCTAGGGTCCGTCCCATGTGACTGCTTGCACACTCTCATGAAAATGCGAATTTCTCTATTCTAAAGTCGGATGGACGAATAGTATGCGTTGGAAACTAGACTCGTAGACCTTTGATTTGATAGGTAGTGGGCCCTCGTAACACTTTATAGATTGGGTAAAAAGCTCCGGCACATCTGACCCAAATTTTAGAAAATTATGAAAGTAATTTGCGATAACTTTTGCCGACTTCGTTTCACAATTTTCTCGACTTCAAAACTTAACATACGACCATTGTGCGATTCGAATACCTCTTAACACATTCTTCCTAGCAATTAGGCACTCTTAGTCTTAACCCGAAAGTACATGTTAATTTAATCTTTCCAAACGGGCAGGGTGTTACATAATTTTATTTCCTTTAGGAACCTTTTCCCCCACTAATCTGAACTACTAATTTGATGATTTGTGTCACACTAAATGTTGTTCCTGCATCTCTCCTTATGCTGAATTTAATATCTTTATGCACTCTAATTTCTGTCATGTTTATCTCAACTTTTCTCCCTACTTGTTGGCTGATCCGTTGACCAAAGCTCTTATCTAACATGCTATTCATCTTCCATTTCAATTGATATCGGTAACATCTTACTTAGTCCAGTAGAACCCTTGCATCTCAGATCAAATCCTCATCAAAAAACAAACAAACTTGTGTGTTGTTTCATCTAGTCGTACACCAGGGATCTACACTGAGCACCTATTTGTTTATCCTAGTTATGGAGGATCTAACCAACATAATACAAGATGAGATCTCATGGTGTATGCTATTTGATGATGATATTATGTTTATCGGAAAAAAAACTAGTAAGGGTGTCAACCAAAAGCTTGAACTATGAAGAAACACTTTAGAGAACAAAGGTTTTAGAATAAGTCCGTAAGACTGAATAGATTAACTTTTTTTTTTCTTTTAAAAAAAGGCCTCCGGTTAACTTTTGTGCGGCCCCTGTTCTAATCAACAGAAAAAACGGGTTAAATTCGAATATAGAAATTACTGTTGATCCATGATTTTTCTTGACCACATTTTCATTAGTCTATTACCGAAAATTACGATGTCGCGGGGTTGAGGGTGACTTTAACATTACTATTGCCTACCCATCAACTTTGTAGTTTATTCCTTCCGGAAGGAGCTTTCACAAAAGAACAATCCACCTCAACCACTTCCTTTATAAATAGAATTCAAGGCTGTCTTGCACATTGTATGGATTTGCCAAGGTCTTTTGCAAAACCACAAACTTTGCAAGTACAACTTGATGATCAGAGTTCTGGATGAGCATTAGAAAATGATGTGATGCAGTAGCGAGTGTTAGAAGTTGCCGTGTAGATTATGGGTATAGCAAATTTGTATGATAGTGCAATGTTTTAGTGTGCTTAGGCTCAACAACCTCAACAGTCTCGATATATCTGAAGCAACGCTTATCAACCTCGAGAACCTATTTAGATTGTAACAATGTTATCTCTTCATTTGCACTCAAAAGTCTAAATTGACTGAATTTATTTGTTCTAATCGGCGTTATAATTTAAAGAATCTGATAGTGATAGGTAGTAGAAGAGGCTCACTGAATGATAGTTATGATTTTTAATACTATATTTACTGTGAAATGTTTTTACGATTTTGTGCATTAGTGTAATGGGAGACATGCGTTGGGGATAGTGGAATACAACAGCAATAACAACTAAGCGTCAGTCCCAAACAAGGTGGGGTTGGAAATATGAATCCCCGTTTTCGTTTAAGCTCATTTCATATCATCATTCATCCTACTAAATAAGATAAAATAAAAGAATACATACATATTTATATATCATATTTTACTATACAAGTGAGAAGCTCCAAGGTTAAATGTTAAAAAAACCAAAATGTCCATATAAAGTTAAACGACATTTTGCCCTTCAATCAAACACTACTCCTATTACACTTTAAAAAAAAGAAAGAAAAAAGGGCAGCCCGGTGCACTAAAGCTCCCGCTATGCACGGGGTCCGGGGAAGCCCCACCACAAGGGTGCAAGGTGAAGCTGCGTACAATACACCCTTGTGATGGGGCCCTTCCCCGGACCCCGCACATAGCGGGAGCTTTCGTGCACCGAGCTGCCCTTTTTTTTTTTTTTTTTTTAAGTGTAATGGGAGTAGTGTTTGATTGAAGGGCAAAATGTCGTTTAACTTTATATGGACATTTTGGTTTTTTAACATTTAACCTTGGAGCTTCTCACTTGTATAGTAAAATATGATATATAAATGTAGGATGAATGATGATACGAAATGAGCTTAAATGAAAGTGGGGATTCATATTTCCGACCCCAGCTTGTTTGGGACTGACGCTTAGTTGTTTTTGTTGTTGTATTCCACTATCCCCAATGCATGTCCTGGTGTGCTGTTCTTCCTGTTGTCTTACCATTTAGGTTCCTTTTATTGCTGCCTCTTTATACTGGTTTTTGGACTTCTAATTTTCTTATTCTTTTCTCTTTTATGGTTTTCCCTCCGAGGTTTTAAACTTAATTGGATACTCCTCATTTTCTGTGAGTGTTGCTTCCCCCGCAAGATGATTCTACCTGAGCTTGTTCTCTGTATATGCAATTGCGATAGGATGAATATGAAAATCCTTCTGAGTTGTTATCCTATTTAGTTGTTTTAGTGCATATTTGCGGTGGTCAATAATTATTTGTCCTGTTCATCTTACATAGTAGATGGAGTGTAGCGGTCTTTCTTCAGCTTTTTTATCTCATGTTTCTGGCAGTTATCTTTCTTCATTAATATAGGATTTTCAGTTTATATTAGGAATCATTGTTTGTGACCTATTTGCCAATAGAAGAAAGAAGAGAACACCTTGGGTTTAGTTTTCTGGAAGTTTCTGATTTTTCTATGAGGATGACGACACAAATTATGGATAACAATCCTGATTTTGGTGTGATGATTGATCTAAATAATCAAAAAAAAAGAAGAGAGATACGTATAGATCTAGCTTTCGCACAAACTTGCGATGTCAGATAACAGATGGCTACTCTTTATATGCTAATTATAAACTAACCTCTGACCAATTTCAAAAATTATAAACTAACCTGTGTCATGTCTATATTTTGGTTCTAGGATGCTCAAAAGAGACTTTGCCTATATGCTGCTCTTTGTCTGCCATTCAGAGAGGCCGTTTATAGAGGAAACAAAGGCAAGAGGCTATAACTCTGGACTATCAAATAGTGTATGCAAGCTGTTGCTGCATCTCTTAGGTGGCTTGAACGGTTTTGCTTTATTATCCAGTTCAAAAATTTCACTTCAGCGCAGTCAGTTGACATTTTATTTCTATGGAGAAGAAGGATCATTGCATAAAAATGATCATTTATGTAGTTGCTACATCTTACTGTGAATTGTTGTCTGCACACGAGCTCCTTGAGGATTTGGCACTTTTAGTCTATAAATACTAACTTTGAAACTCATCGGATTCCAGCTGTCGATTATATTTTCCGCAATTCTCTCAAGTTGAAGGCCCGTGATGCGGAAACAGTAAGTAATTCTTTATCTGACCATTTTCATGCATCTGTTGTTGAGTATTGAGTGTGTAGCATAATTTATCTTGTTGATATCAAGTATCAACCACAAGAAATTTGATGTTTACTAAAGTATTATGCATTTGGAGGTCAAAGCTTGCATACCGCAGCTAAGAAGTTTGTGAACTTAATTCCGTTACTAGCTTCTGAAGAAGCTATCCAAGTTTTAGAAGTTAACCGGAAAAGAATTACCATCGAGGTTCCAATTGCGTCGGAACTTAGAGTATTGACCGGTAACGATGTCTTTCTTTTGCAAAATAAGTGTCCTACTTTTCATCTTTCATCTTGCAAATTGATGATTGATGTTCGCAAACAGGAATACTACTTCGAGAAATTAAAGAATTTTGGCGTGTTGCCCTTCTCCTATCTATGCTATTACGTCCTATTGACATTGTATCCTCTACAAGCTTATCAAATGAGTATGCTGATCTGGATAAGAGAAGCTGATTATTCAAGACAGTGGAGAATGCAGTATGAATGTTATGTTATTGATTTGTCCTCTGTAAATTCTTTTGATTTCAGATTCCATATTCAAATTCTATTCTCACTGGTGCGCTTAAATAGTATATTTTTTGTTTTGTCCGAATTCTTCTTTAATGAAGGATGGGCCATTATGGAGTATGGCACGTTGGCACTTGCTAAAATGCTCTAGGCGACAGTGTAACGTTTACATGCATTGTGTGGGATGGTTGTGTTACACTTTTAGAAACCACATTTTAATGGAACTGTAGATAATTTGTGATCTTACCTCAAATTTCAGGTCTGGAGAATGTTTGGGAAATAAAACCACTGTTTAATGGGAAATACATTATGGACAATTTGGAGATTAAAAGTGGACGAGTTGTTGGAGAATGGGTATGCCAATAATACCTTCTTGTTAACTTGCAGTTAAGTTGTTCAAAGTGTTTGCTCATCGTTTGATTTTCCTTTGCAGCAACATAAATTGCTAGAGTGGCAGCTCACGCATCCTTCTGGTTCTGTTGGAGAATGTCTTGGTTGGATGAAGCGCAAACACGCGTCTGAACCTTCCAACTTAGTCAATAAGTATCCTGTGAGATCAGAGACGTCTGGTCAAGTACAAAAAATGAAATTGTTTTGATGTTATATTTTACGGGAGGGAATACACTTAAGTTGTAATTTAACATGGTAACTTTTTTCATGGGAATACACTGAACATGGTAATTGTAGATTTCATGGGACTAGGTTGTGTAATTTAACATGGTAACTTTGTTTGTTCACCCTACTTGTTGGCTATATAAGACTTTAATAATTTCAGCATTTGATCTTTGGTTTATTAATTTCCTTGCATAAGTATTAAGGGGTTATTTGGTTGTTGTTTAGAATTATGTACGGATTAGTTTTGTTCATCTTCTATTCCCATAAGACAATACATAAAATGACTCATAACTTATACATATATTTTTTTTGTCAGATTGTGAAGTGACAACCGAACATCATATTTGGTAAGTAAAATTTTATATAAAGCATTTAAAAGCTATAAAAATCAAAGTATTAGTTACGCGACCCCAAGCTGTGTAGGTAAAATCGCGAGTCATTCTCTTCCAAGTTCATAAGAAATAATTTTAGAATGTACAATAATACTTTATGTAGTTGTTTATACATATGATAGACCTTCTACACAGAAGCTGAAATAAAACATAAAAAGGAGAAGAAGATCAAGCAAAGAATAAAGGATACAAACCAAGGAATGAAAATACAATAGAAAATAAACCTTATGTTGTTAAAGTTAAAGATATAGAAAAGATGGAAGTACCATCTGCAGATTGGTCTAGTGACGAGTGTGTATCATGGTTTGTGCGAATTTGTGCATTTGAATAGCATGTACACAGATGGAGACAGTGACACACTCAGAATTTTATACAAGTGGGTTCAATTAGTAAATAGGAAACGATAATGATACCAATAGTAAGCAACGTCAAACACAACAAACAAATTTTTCGTTGCTCTTTTATTTGTTCTTTTTTGTTAAGAATATAGTATTAAAATAGGATTTTTTTAAAAAAAAAATAGTACTCAACACTTTTTTTTAATTTAACAAAGTTGGGGAAAAAATAAAAAATTAATTTGCAAAAGAACCTATTAACATTTTCAAAAACTAAAATTAAAGTAAACTAACAAACTATATATATTTTCAACTAAAATAGTTGTATATTTTATCTAAAAACTATGAAAAAGAAGGTACCAAAATTCAATTGATAAAAAGTTAAATTTTATTTAAAGTAAAATAGATTTTAGATTTTTATTGAATTTGAATAAAAATAAATAAATCAAAATATACAAGTTAAAATAGAAAAGAGAGAAAATATAGGTGATAAATTTAATTAGCATTTTATTCGCTTACCTATTATGATTGGCTAATTATTTTTTGATATTTTTGGTAAGATTATATTGTTAGTCAATTACTGGGCAAAAATCAGGATAATAAGTAACGAGCAAAAGCAATTGGGGGGGACTTGAACCTCGCGCAGAGACCACGAATCTGACCCCACTCGACCACTGCACAGCAGCCAAGCTTTGTTGCATGTGGGTCCAAATAAATATTTATACCTAATAATTTTTCTTTGTATAAACAATAAATTTTCGCAGGAATTGAACCCACTTGGCAACACATGGGTCCGCCCCTGAGTCGTGGAGAAGGTCTTTATGCCAATTAGGCAACCTTCAGAAGACGAGTCTGACTGTAATTCTTGCAAACATTTCTGGTTAGGAGTTTTCCATATTAAAGAGAGGAGAATAGATGTCTATGACTCCTGGACCGCAATTTTATAAAGTTGAAGATGGAAAAATATGTTGTTTTTATAGCTTGGATGCTTCATGCTTTGGATTTTCATAAGCATTATCATAGTTTTGGTAGAGAGTACAAGAAACCTGACATCCAGTATAACATTGCACCAAAGCAAGAAGGAGGACAATTTTCTCCACCTCTTTTTTTGTAGTTTCTTTCAAAAAAAAATTATATTTTATAACTTAATGTTTTTCTTATTAATAGAACTGATTGTGGTGTGTTCGTAACGAGGTTGTTGGCTTGTTGATGGCGGGAACGAATGTTGATGATTTTGATCAGTCGAAGGTAGAAGCTTATATGAAGTGTCTTGCTGCCAATCTGTGGTATCATGGAAACTATTCTATTTCTATATCTATATCTTTATCTATACTACATTAAAAGTGTGAATGTCTTATAAATATTGTTTGAACTTTTTGTCCTTCATTAAAAGACTCTACAATAGATAAAATTATCTTTTCACCTTTTTCCTAAATTTATGAAAAAATAAATTTATAGACAAAATATATAAAAAATTAAATGATTTTTTTTTCTGCTTATAGCTGAATTTCTAAATCTATGGTAATATTTTTGTTGGTGTTTTGTTGTGTGCCCCCCCCCCCCCGCCCCCCCCCCAAAAAAAAAAAAAGAAAAGGTCTGTCGACTTTTCCTTAAAAAAAGGTTTGTTTTGTTTTTATTTTTGGTTCCGACTTATAGCCTGTTTGGCCAAGCTTCTAAAATCAACTTATTTTCAGAAGTGCTTTTTTCAAAAGTGCTTTTCAAAAAAGTACTTTTGGTGAGAAACAGTTTGTGTTTGGCCAATACAATTAAAAAAGCACTTTTGAGCAGCAATTAGTGTTTGGCCAAGCTTTTAAAAGTGTTTTTAAGTATATTTTTCTCATAAGTGCTTTTTTCAAAAGTGCTTTTGGAGAAAAGCTACTTTTTTTAGCTTATGAAAACTGCTTTTTTTACTTCCCAGAAGCACTTATTTTCTTCCATAAGCTTGGCCAAACACCTCAATTTTTTAAAATAAGCACTTTTGAGAAAAAATAAGCACTTTTGGGGAAAAATAAGCTTGGCCAAACAGGCTATTAGTCATAACAGACATGTATATTGGAAAAAGATGTAAGTTGGTTATTTCCTAATATTGAATATTTTGAAATCAATTAAAAAGTTGATTATTAGATCTTTCCAAATCAGCTAGAAAACCTTAATATTTTATGAACTTAAAATCAATTGAAATTTTGTTGTATATATATTATTATTTATTCGAGCTATGTAGCATAACTATAATATGTTTTCTATTAATTTAATTAAAATACTATCATAAATAATTTGATACCATAATTGATTCTTTTACTTTTCGCAAAAGAAAAATAATTTTTTTTTATATTTAAGTAATTCTTTCTTGGAGGAAAAACTTTTGGACTTCTATAAATTTGGGGCTCTTTCTTTTTGCAATAGCATAATAATACCCGCTACGTAAATTTTGGTGGCAAAAATATTCTTATAACTACTGTTTCGATGATCTTTGAAGGTGCAGTTTTGTGTAAAGGTTAGGTTTAATCGTATTGTTCTAATACTTCGATTATCATATTGTTTTGGTGTAGTTTTATTTTGTTCAAATCTATATTGTAGATGAACGTACGGTCGGACTTTTGAGGATTTTTTTTAACCTAAATATTAGGTTTAATCGTATTGTTCTAATATCTCGATTATCGTATTATTTTTTTGTAGTTTATGTTCTGTTACTATCTGTTTTTTTTTTTTTGCTTCATACAGGTGGTAGATGAACGTTCGGTTGGACTTTTGAGCAATTTTTGTGTAAAGTTAGTTTTAATTATATTATTCTGATATCTCGATTACCGTATTATTTTGTTGTAGTTTACAGGTGGTAGATGAATATTCGGTTGGACTTTGAGAAATTTTTGTGTAAAAATTAGGTTTAGTCGTATTTTTTGTTGTTGTATTTGATCGATTAAAATTTGTTATTTTTGTTATTATTCATTATGTGATAGTTCACATCAAGATACTAATACTTCATACATGTCTGGATGCATAAAATTTGTAACACCCCAGGTGCTACGAACACATAAAAATATACAATGGTTGGGGTATAAGGCTAAATGAAGAAAAGGTGAAGAAGCGTGTACTGGAAACGAGCATGTGAAGAAAAAAAAAAAAATCACGACAGGACTCACGTGACGTGAGTCACACTCACGTGGCGTGAGTGGTACCGTGAACCAACTTCAGCGAGTTGAAAAAAAGGCTCTGATTTCCACGACACCACCTACGTGGCGTGACTGGGTTCCACGACACCAGTCACGGCACGGTGGAACTTTGCCGGCTTTATTGATCCATTTTGACTTGATGAAATTTTGGAGTGTGAGACCCATTATAAGTGTTGGGCTGGGTCAATATTCTGTAATTGAGGCCCAAATACCATGTATTAAGGCATGAGCCTCAACTAATGAAGGAAAAGCCCAATCTAAATGGATCAAATATGTGGTTAAGGATGGCTTTGACTTGAGGGTCTATATAAGGGCAAAAATTCAGATTTTTATTCATTCAACACTCTCATGCCTTTTGGATATTTTCTCTAAGTCATCCTTATCTCACAAAACCCTAAGGCAACAATACTTGGAGGGACAAGATCATCTCTTTGCAATATTGGTAAGTGTTTACCCTTATGATCCCTATGGATTAATATATATTACGTACATGAAAGGTGGTGTAGTCTTGATGGTTATGTTCAAAGAGTTGAGGAGTCCACTTTGGTTTTGGGAAGGTGGAATTAAGTTAAATGATAATGAAAAGGAAGGTGGTAAGATGTACCATGTGTTGGGGTGATGACTAATTCCATTATTTCCTTGTAAAGTCGTTATGTTATTAGTTTTAAATGTGAATTCCTTTGTGCGTGCATATTGTAGAGTAGCACTTTAAGGAAGAACCGAATTGTTATAGTTGCATATTGAGGGGCTAAGGTATGTAAGGTTTCTCCTTTCCATATTCATTGGCCATGCCTATTGTCCATATTGCTACCGAGCTTGCTTCTACTCCGAGGTGTTTTAAAGTAAATCATCTCACGTTTGCTAGCTATAGATATTCACATGTCTCTTATCTAATGATCATGGTTTCAAGCTCCAATAATGTTACGACCACCTAAGTGTCAATCTCACAAAAGTAAAGAAGTAAAGTAATGTATAAGTGTTCTAAGGTATGGGTGGCATCCCAGGGGTGGAAAAACACCTAGCATGGGTCGATCCCAATATCACGGGTGGCATCCCAGAGGTTACAATACCTAGCATGGGTCGATCCCGAATTGTGTATTTATAAGGACCGCATCCCAGGGGTTATATTACCTAGCATGGGTCATCCTTTTCTTATCCCACTGATCAGTTGGGCCCGAGCATATTGTGAGTGATATTGAACGTAAAAGCAGAAGAAAGAAATGAAAGTAATGTATTTATTTCCTCGATTGAGTATTATGGTGGTCATGCCTATATTGTACACTCACTTGTATTTGGTTTCATTGAAGTACTTATATCACCTGCAGTTGTTTATGGCCTTACATACTCAGTACATTCTTTCGTACTGACGCTCCTTGTGAGACTCACCTTACTTGTTGCAGGCACAGGAGCTAGTAGACCTCCACAGTAGGTTACGAGTTATCTGCGGATTATTGGTGAGCTCCAGGTTGATTCGGAGCTTTCCGTGTCATTGTGCATGTTTTGATACTTGTAGTAGAGCTATAAGGCGGGGACTTGTCCCGACCTTAGTACTGGTTTTGTATATCTTTAGAGGCTTTGTAGACAGTGAGTCGTCAAGTGTAAAGGTGTTTTACTCTATATGATGTTGTGGGCCCCAACGGCCAAGTTTTATGTCTTTATGAAAGTTATTTCCATGACTTCCGCCTTTAGTATCATGTGTTATTTGTGATAGAGTGTTGTTCATCCGGTGACATGCATATGAGTGTACGTGAATGAAGATTGGTTCTCTCAGGCTTTAACGGCTTCGGGTGCCAGTCCGCCCCAATGGGGTTTGGGACGTGACAAAATTGCTCAAGGTGAACGAGTGTTAGCTATGAGCGGTATACACAGAGTTTTTAAAAGGGAAAAAGGTACGAAATATACCCAAACTTTGGTGAAAATTGTTGTAACACACCTGAAATTTGTTGGGGTCCTATGACCCCCCTGTACTATTTATTAGTGTATTTTAATGATATTTATTTGCACAACTGGACCTAAACGTGAATATACGCGCACTGAGTGCGTGACTGAGTTAGTGGTCGTCCAGCTAAGCAAATAAAAGTCACAAAATACACTGCTTAATAGTTTAGGGGGGTCATAGGACCCCCTCAAAGTTTGGGTGTGTTACAACAATTTTAGCCAAAGTTTGGATATATTTCGGACCCTTTTCCCTTTTTAAAAATTGTGTACCCATTCATATGAGATACATGAGTAAAATACGTTTTGCCGACACTAATACAAAAAAGCATGCAAATTCTCCGTGAAATAGTGAGCAATTTTTTTACCCTTCACATTGGATATAATTTTATTTTATAATTTTTCTTGTATTTAGAACTTTAAAATAAAAATAAAATCAACTAAATTTTGTTTACTAATCTTTTTAATTTGAACTAATTTAAAATTGATTAAAATTTCAAGTTGATGTCCATTTACTCTAAAATTCATTGAAAATGTATATGTGATGTTGGCAATATATAAGAAGTCTTTCCTCATTTTATATTCACAAAATTATAAATAATTTTTTCCAAAGTAAGTGAGCTATATAAATATATAGTACAAAAACATTGGATGAATATACGTTGAAATACAAACTTTTTTTAACGTAATCTTTAAAGTCAATTATTATGTTTCAATAAATTATTCTATGTTTTGACCTTTAAAGTCAATTACTAAGTTTCAATAAAATATTCTTCTTTTATATATTTTACATCGATTGACGCTTGACATGAAGCACACGTGCAATGCACGTACATTTAGACTAGTATCAAAAAAAGAGAAAGATTATGAAACTCCACTGGAGGAAATTAATGATGATTACGGGGAAGATCATGAAAATATGTTGTGTGGATGTGGGTGTTAGTTATTTAGGGTGATTCAAAATTCCTAATGTGAATAAATGTCTTCTATTGTCATGGGTTGCATCCTTTCTAAGGTGTGATAGGTATTTTTTACACCTTATAAATAGTAGGTGTAACACCCCGTAAATTTTCGAACGTATGCGACTAAGTGACGGAATTAATTGAACATGCAATAAAGGGTATATTATGTATGCAAAGTGTTGGACTTAATTCATCTTGGCTAATGGGCTCAAAATTGGCCCAAAATTTACAAGAAAGACATGGCCCAAAAAGGAAAAAAAATGACCCATTCATCTTTGACTTCTTAAACATATCATTAAGGGCCAAGTGTATGGCTTAAGATGACCATTAAAAGGCTATATAATGCCCCCAAAATCAGATTTTTAATCAAACATAACACCTTGCAATTTCTTGCATTTTCTAGACATTTCCAAGAGACACAGGAAGCCAATTTAAACCCTAAGACAACTACACTTGTTTTGGCAAGATCATCACCTTGTAAGTATTGGTAAGTGTTTATTCTTGTGGTTTCATATATTATACGCATGAGAGATTGTATGGATTATTATGCTTATGTCTAAAAGTGTTGGTTGGTGCACTTTTGCTTATGTGATACAAGATGTGTCATTTTGGTGACTTGAACTTGAAAGTGGACTTGTGGTCTTGAAGGAAGTGAGTTGATGGATTGAATATAAATATGTGTGATGTGGTTATGTCTCTAACTTGATTTCTCTTGGTGTGTAACTTTTGGAATTGTTGTTGTGAAATTGTGTACGGAAGGGGTGACGTATTGAAATGAAAAGATGGTTTTAGTGATTTTTATGTGTGTTGTGAAATCATAGTTGTTTTTGGTATATTGTTGTGGAAGGTATTTATGTGACTTGATGGAATAATTATGTGGATTTGTATTGAGGCGAAAATGTAAAGTAGAAACTTGGGGTAAAATTCTATCGATTTGTGATGTCTACGTTGATGTGTGGACTGTTTTGGTGGTGTGTGGATTGTTTTGGTGTTGTTGTTTTGCTAAAGCAGTAAGTTATAGTGTAATGTGGTGGAATAATGTTATTTGGTGGTATAATGAAGGGGGGGGGGAGTGATGCACCATGTGTTTTGGAAGTTGGACGGTTTATACTTTCCGTTAAGCACCTACTTACCGTCTTGTGAACTTGTAATGTAGCTAGCCGTTAATGTTCGCTCCATTATGTACTTGTGTTGTAGAGTAACACATAAGGAAGGAGCTGAATCATTGTAGTCACGTGTTGGGAAGATAAGGTATGTAAGGTTACTCTTGCCGTATCCTTCTGCAGCACACAGTGTTACATTGTCATTATACTTGTTCCATTCTGAAATGTTCAAAGGTATCCCATTTCCGATTATTAATCCTTGCTACTCACATGTACCTTATTCATTGATTAATTGTAATTCACATGACTCATGTTCATTGGTTAATGTTCCAAAGTTCCAATAATGTTCAACCACCAATGTACCAATCTCATAACAAAAGAATTGAAATAATGCACTTGTTGAGTACAGGTGGCAACTCGAAGGGGCGTAAGCCTAGCTAGAGGCGATCCCAAATGAATATTGAGTATGGGTGGCAACTCGAAGGGGCGAAAGCCTAGCTAGAGGCGATCCCGATTATTATGTTATTTCCAATGATCAGTTGGCCCCGGGCATTATATGATTGATGATTATCTGATTGATGATTGATAAGTAAAGCAAAATAAAGTAAAGAAAGCAATGTACATGATCCCACAAGTATACCCTATGATAGTTTATCTATTTGATGCGTTTACTTGTACTTGTTTCCATTAAAGTTTCTATATCTCATACAGTTACTTGTAGTCTTACATACTCAGTACATTCTTCGTACTGACGTCCCTTGGGGGACTTACCTTACTTGCTGCAGGCACAGGTACTAATAGGCCTCCACAGTAGGACTTGGATTTTCTGCGGATTGTTGGTGAGCTCCAGGTTGCTTCGGGGCTTTCCGAGTCCTATGTATATGTTGGTTTTGACATTGTATCACAGTTGTGTAAAGCGGAGACTTGTCCCAACTTTAGGATGGTTATGTTCATGTATTCATAGAGGCTTTGTAGACAATGTGGGACAAACAAAGGATGTATGCTATGTCATGGTGGCCCTAACGACCAAGTTTCATATTTGTATGTGTTTATCATCACACATTTTCCATGACTTATGCCATTAGCATCTTGCATCTATTTGTGATATTGATAATCAAGGAATGACTTGCGCATGAGTTTACAGGGATAAAAATTGGTTCTCTCGGGGCCTTAACGACTTCGGGTGCCATGTCCGCCCCAATGGGATTTGAGGTGTGCCAGTAGGTCTCCTGTAGATTTCTAGTACGTAGAAACAATTTCAGTAATATAAAATTCAAGCAACACAAAATTCTGCATTCTTGACTCTTTCTTTTTTTACATAAAGCAGTTGAGAGATTAAGAGTTCTTCGGAACTGTTATTTGAGTGCACTTTAAAAGTTTCTGATTTGGGGGTAGAACGTTATTCGTTTGTTGCACCACCTGGGTAGCCGGATATCTACTCTGAAGAAGCGTCAGCGATATCGTGCCTCAAACAGATTTTTTCACATCCTACATATATTTTTGATACATTTCTTTCCACCAATTTCAGAGTGAAAGGCCAGTGATTGAGCAGAATACATGTTATAGGATGTATTGGGACTCTGTGATGAGGTGTGACGGTTGGAAGTCCATGCCTAGTGAGGTCTTGAGGACACGTGTGAGGAATTTAGGCTGTTAATCTATTGCTTTTCCTTCTGTATTCGTTAATTATTTGGTTGTTGTCGTTACTGCACTTGTATTATGTATTGGTAGGGGTAAGTTCCATATTTAGAGAAACTTTAATTTTTGCGAAATGCTAATTTGCCTTAAGAGAAACTAATTACTAGTTTTAGTAAACCAACTCTAGAAGTATCTATCTGCCTTCCTCATTCTTATTTTGAAACGTGAGGAGTTGGGTTTCTAAGCTGGTGTCGTAGTATTCAGGTGAGCTCTTCTACTCAAACCTTCCTCTATGTTTTCTCCTCTCCTCACCTTAATTTCTTTGATTCCACTGCCTTGAAGAGTTGTGACCTCCAAAAAAAATCTTTGATTTTGTCGATACTTAATCTCAGGTGAGCTCTTTGACCAATCTTTCTTCTTTTGGGCATGTGCGTGTATTGTCCTGATTTCTTGTGCCTTTACTAAGGTGTGAGCAAGTATAAATAAGGTCGCAAAGTCTCGCCGATTCTGACTCCATTTCGACTCTGCTCGCTTGAACAAGATTTGCCTGTAAAGTCACCTCTCTTCTCTGTATTTTCTGCTTCCGTACCCTATTGTAAAATCTATACCCAATTCTCAAGGCGGGTTCCAGAACTTTGAAGTGGAGATTTTAAACCTATTTTTTAGGTGGGTGGTTCTGAAATTTGAAATTGAAAGTAGTCCCTGTTTTTCAGGCGGGTTCCTGAAATCAAAACAAATGGTGAACTAGAACAGTATCTTCTAGTGTAGAAGGATCCTGATGAAATAAATCTCATTTTTTGAGAGTGTCCTGCTAATCTAAATTTCATCATCCAGGAGGGTCCTGATAAATAAAAATTATAATCTCATTTTTCATGATGGTCCTGCTAATCTAAATCACATTATTTAGGAGGGTTCTGAGTAGAAAATTAAAATTTCATTTTTCATGAGAGTCTGCTAAACTAAATTTCATTATCCAGGAGGGTCCTGAGCAGAAAATTGAAATCTCATTTTTTAGGAAGGTCTTGCTAAATTAAATCTCATTATCTAGGAGGATTTTGAGCAGAAAATTAAAATTCCATTTTTCATGAGAGTCCTGTTAAACTAAATTTCATTATCCAGAAGGATCCTGAGCAAAAAATTAAAATCTCATTTTCTAGGAGAGTCCTACTAAACTAAATCTCATTATGCAGGAGGGTCCTGAGCAAAAAAAAAAAAAAAATTTATTTTTCAGGAGGGTCCTTCTAAACTAAATCACATTCTGCAGGAGAGTCCTGAGGAGAAAATTAAAGTCTCAAGTAACATGAATAAAAATTTTGCTCCAATTTACACCAGAATTTTTTTGTAATTACTAGTCAAATTGTAACTATTTGTAAAATGCACAAATGAAAAGGGTGAATCAAGGCTCTAACTAAGAAATGTGTGTTCTGAAAGCGAAATCAAATGACCAAGACTAGGAAGGGCATCTCTTAGGGGTTAAACTGAAGTCATAGATTTCGAATAGCCATTATTTTATAAGTAATTAAACAACCATTAAATTTAGAAAAAGAAAAAACAACAACTCAAATAAAATACATAAAGAAAATTAGTCTAAATAACTAAAACAATACCATTATTAAAGAACACTATGAATAATGATCAAAGATTTAGTAAATATAACTTTACCAGTCAAAACTCAGAAAGAAAATGAAAATGAGGTCATCACTCACCTGTATTCTAGTCATCTCACTTGATCAAATAAATGTCCTCAAACTTGTACCTTATCCGAAAATTCAAACCCCAGAAAACCCCTTCTTACTCAGTTACCCTTTTTGGTCATTATGAAGCTTGAAATGTTAACTTTTATATATTTAAATTTTCTACCAATAGGTTATAAGAACATCTGAACTCCTTATACAGGGAACAAAGCTCAAATATTTGTTGCCCAAAAAAGGGGGAAAATCAAAGGGAATTAATAGTTAAACTTCACAAACGTATGAAAATCCAGTAAAAACAGTAAATGCTAAGTAATTTTCCTTTCATCTGCCTAAATTTTTTTTGATTTTTTTGGAGAGAGTTATTGATATATGTGTTAGTGAAAGGTAGTAGCTACCTGATAAAATAGTCGAAGTGAGAGAAAACTTGCTCAGACATCGAAGCACTCAAACTAAATTTCACTTCAAAGTTTTTAAAGACGCGCTTAAGCCCTAAAGTGAAGGTCGAAACGTGCTGAGTGTGTTGCCTCGCTTAATGTGTGCTTCAATGTCATCATCAAGGTTTTAAGACATACTTTTCCTGGCCAAATGAACCTTTTCTGAAGAGGAGTAAACAGTTGATATTGCACTTTATCATTATATATTTTTTTTTCAATTTCTTTGTTCATATATTGTCATTTATGTTTACTAGTCTCTATGACTGTGCGTTGCACGATCTTCCCTGTCAATTATCACCAAAAAAAATTGTATTAAACATTAAGGGGTTGTTTGATTGAAACTAAGTTATCCCGGGATTAGCTATTCCGGGATTGATTATCCCACCCTCAAGGTGGAATAAAATAACACTATAATCTCAGGATGAATTATCCCATGTATTTTGTCCCAAACCCAACATGGGATAAGCTCATCCTAAAATTAATTCCGGAATTAATTATCCCTTATCCCTTATACCAAAAGATCCCTAAGTTTTAACAGTGAGGTAAGAGATGTTATTAGAAAATTTAACGTTTCCAATTTTAAATAAAACACATTCAGTAACCTATCAAACCCTATCTTGAATTGAGACCCAGCTCCTGACCCCATAGGAACCGAACATTGTACTCCAACCTGACTCCCAACCTCAATCAGGAACTCGACTCTTGACTCAGGTAAAGATTCTCAACCCGAGACCCAACCCTGACCATAAAATCGACTCCCGACCCTGACATTCAATCCCAATCATGACTCCTGATCTCAACTCAGGTCTCAACTTCCGACCCCGACTTGATATTTAAACCGCGATTCTAATTTCCGACCTGACATGGGACTTGACTCTGTACCCCGACCTATGATTGACTTTAGATCCAACTCAAAACCCTGAGACCCGACTCTCAACTCTAGACCCAGAATCAAACTCGAGGCCCTAGACCTGGGATCCAACTTAGACAGGGACTCGACTCTGGACTCTACGTCGAACCCCAAATATTTCCCGAAATATGTATTAATATATTCACTGAATATTTATAAATGAAATATTTTATTATGAACCTAATAATTATTTTATATTAACAAAAAGTTAATATAGAAACTTATAAACTTCAAATTGTGAATCCACATTCATCCCAATGCCACCCAAACATTCAAGTTTGATTGAGATCAACGTAACTATATAAAATTATAAATTCTGTATATAGGAGATCAAATTTACTCAAATTAATATGGAAACATAGCATAGTATGTAAAAAAAACGTAACAACTATTCCTAGTATAGTTAAGATAGTGAGTTAAGTTCCAAGTAGTAATAGGATAACATTCTATTTTATTTTTTTTGGATTCTAAGTTTAAGAGTGTATTTTAAAAGAATAAGACTACAGCTCATTAAGAACCATTTAGATTTTCTGTTTACATCAATAACTTCTATAAACTATAACTAAATAGGATTGGATAATTTAATTAGACTTTGTGTTTAACTACGTTATTACGATCATTAAACTTTGTCCTTTTTCTAGAAGAAGTTAAAGTTAATAGTTTAAGGGTATATAATTCGTTAAAAATTTAAAGGCTATTTTGGTCAAACAATATTTATATTCATGCTTTTATAATATATAGATATAGATAATTATTAGTCTTGGACTAAACATATATGTTTATAGTTTTTCTTCTCCCTTTGCACCTTTTTTTCATTAAATCCCACGCTTTATTGCGCTTTGTGCTTAAAGCTCCACCAGATCTTACAACTTTCTTGCACTTTTTTTCTTTTGATAACATTTCTTCACATACTTATGAATCTCAAAATATGTGCTGTCTAAACTTTTTATTGGTATTATGTGCGATCAAAACTAAGATGACCCATTCATTTCTCAATTTCCCATGAAAATTTTGGAGAGTTTCGCCAATTATAGATCACAGGGTTCATGTTATGATTCTCTAGGTTATTTTTTTTTAATGTTTTTATGCTTTTTCTATGGTTAGAGCATTCCTATAGCTGCCCCAAGTCATTTATAACTTTTTGGGACAGACAGTTCGGTTCTCGGGTGGTTCGTTTATTTTTTTTGAGTCATTTCCCTATTTTGGAGCTTTTGAAGTGGAGAAATGGGTCTCAAGCCAAAAATCCTGGTAGATGACCTTGGATGCCATTTCTGATAGTTTCATTAGCTTCAGAATGTCGATTTTAGGCGAGGGGGACCCTTGGTTGGGGTCCCGAGGCTCCCAGACTCGTTTTGGGCTATTGGGTGGAATTTGGTTAAAATGAACCCTTGGGTGTGGGATCCACTTTTTATCGAAATGACCTCGGATAGAAATTTCGTTAAGTCCGAAGTGCCAAATTTGGTAGGGTAGCATAGTTCGTTTGCATTCACTGAATTTCGAAAGAATCCCGAGGGCCCATTCGGAGAATTTGCAACTTAGCAAAGTTGTTGGTGCTGATACACCTGGTGTAGGCCAAAATTGGCCTTCGCGTTCGCGGGGCTTTGGCCGAAATCACGAGGGTCAAGAATTCTTGACCTCCGTATTGGCGATCCAGCCTTCGCGTTTGCGAAGAGGAGGTTGGCCTGGCCGGTCTAGCCTTCTTCATCGCGATCGGAAAGGACCGACCGCATTCCTGAAGGCCTGTTTAGGTCAGCTCCCGCATTCACGGCAGGAGTCCCGCGTCCATGATGAAGGATCCTTAGCTGTATAAATAGATGGTTCCATTGTTTTTCAGCTCAAAACCAAGTGTAAAACACCATTGAAGAGACTTAGGAGCTTGAGTATTGTGTGGTAATTAATACTGGGATCTAAGATTGAGTTGAGGACGATATTGCGATAATCTCTTTACCATTTTTCCCGTAAATTTTTGGTTAATTCTTTGTTTAATTATTCGATTAGTTCTTGATTTCTCGATTATATTTGGGACTGTTTGGGGCTGTTTTGGGCTCGGATTAGGCCCACTTTTGGAAAAAATTATCCTTGAGCTAAGAGGGACGCTGTGACGATTTCAATTTCATGATTTTATAAGTAGGTCCCACAGGGAAATTTTAAAAATATCCCTATCACTCTCTCTCTCTCTCTCTCTCTCTCACACACACACACACACACACACACACACACACACACACACACACACACACACACACAGAGATCAAAATATCCCTTATTAATTAATTAGCATATCTTATAAGTTTGATTAAAGTTTGATTTTAAAATTTTATACTTCATATTTACATCATAATTCTTTATTTCATTCTATGATTTATCTATTATTATTTTATTTTTTACTTATTTTTTAAAATAAAAAAAAAATATCATTGATGATGATGTTCGAAGAATATATAACTCTTTATTTTTTTACTATTAATGATAATAAATGACAGACGAGTCACGTTGCTAGATCAAATGATATTTTGACAGCACTTGTAAATAATTTTTCTCGAATATTTAATTTTAAATAAATAATTCATGAAAAGTAACATATTTGTTATTATGTAGTGTACATATATGATTGCTTATTCTTAGTAAATTTTGACACAGTAAAAATATATCCCCAAAAAAAGGTAACAAATAACAAATAGAATTTTATTTTAAATATTTGTTACCATGTAATCTACGTATATGAATGTGGTGGTTGCTCAGTTTTAGTATTGACATAGTAAAAATATATCCAAAAGAAAAGGTAACAAATAACAGATAAAATCTAATTTAAATATTTGTTAATGTAGTGCAGAATATGGTGATTGTTTATTTTTAGTAAATTTTGACACAATAAAAATGTATCCAAAAAATAAGATAACAAACAACAGATAAAATCTAATTTATATTTTAGATCCTTTCTTCAAGTCTTCTATTCATTTAAGGAGTCTATCATACTACACACCTCTTCCATCTATAAATACAAATAATATTTCTCATATTTACATATATTCTACTCCTCTCCAAAATATAAAGTCATCTCTATTTTTAATAAGTTGCTTTTTGAATCATGATCACTTTCTCACCTTAAGGTGTGACTTTTTTAATAATTGTCGTGATATAACTAGATTTTTCATGTGCATATATATATTTTAAATTTTTCATTATTATATATATGTAATATATAATAGTAGTAGACAGTTTGATATTTGTTTACTTAATATAAAAATGAATTAGAAGTAATTTGTTTTTACTTAAAAGCAAAAAGAAGAGAGAAAGAGAACTGATCACCAAACAACATCAAGTCAGTGGAAATGGTGGCATCATTGATTTCATATAAAGTTGTTATTTCTAAGATTGTCATTGCTGTTGCTAGGATTGTCATTTGTTGACTTTATAAAAATGAATTGGGAGCAATATTATAGTACAAGTCAGTGAAAATTTAATTAAATTGTGGTCTAGTGACAACTAATTTTTTACATGAAAATTATAAGCCAATTAAACAATTAGTGTCACAAATTTTCACCATATATATATATATATCCTTTAAGGTTTATTTATATTCCACACTAAGTAAATATTTTTTAGAGAATTAAAGTATTATTATGTCACGACCCAATTTGTGAGTTATGATGGCGCCTACCGTAACCCACCAATAGGCAAGCCAAATCCTAGCCCGGAGCGACAAGCAACGAGCTAACGGACGGAATCCCAGAAGAACAAATATGAAGTGGAAGTAGCCATACTAATAAACATGCTAAAAATGTAAAAACAGAACCAAAAAATATATATACATAACAAACCGAGAAGGAAGAGGACAGTATATAAAGTCAAGAACCCCTCTCAAGACCTGGTGAGGTCGGTGCAAGAGCCACTACTAGATATACCCAAAATACAAGACAGAAACCAAATATATACAACAAGTACTACAGTCTCGAGTGTAAAAGACTATACAGTAGAGATAGAGTAGGATCTGCCTCGAACGTCAGTAAGCTCACCCTGCTCCGGAGTCAGTGCTGAGAATAGAGTCAGGTCAAACTCGTCGGCTAATGGCCAGATCTGCATTGGGGAAAAAGATGCAGGAGTACAGTATGAGTACCGGGCAATGGGTACTCAGTAGGCATAATTGGCCGACTGAGCTCAATATAGCATAAACATAACTAAAATGCGAGGGTGCATGCTAAGTTCGGGGTATAAATAATAAGTAAATAAACTACTACCGGGGCATGTAGATATGCTCAGGAGATAAATAAATACAATACTGAGTAACGAGTAAATAAATACATAAGTAAACACACAAGTCAAACATAACCTATCTGGGCCCCTACAAACCCGATAGGCACACGAAAGAAAACAATAACCAAGCCTGGCCCCCATAAATCGGCGGGACACACAAGAAAAGTAAAAAAAAGGCGTAAATAATTCGTAATTGATCCAATGCCAAGTAACCATAGTAATCATCCAGGTGTGCACCGGGTTTGAACAGGCACCAATGGGTAATAACGAGAGGCCAGATGCCGGGTTCGAACTGGTCACAGTGGATAATAACGAGAGGCCACATATATAGTATATCTCAGAAGTCATAGCCAGATGTCGGACTCAAACGGGAACTCAGTGAATCACAATATCAGAACCACAGTGCCCAGAACCAGAACTCTCGAATAGTATCGCAATCAGTAGCCGAAATCGAACCGAAACTCATAATAATCAGTAACCATCATATCTAAATCAGTAGCCAGACTCGAACCAAAACTCATAGTAATCAGTAACCATTATCTCTGAATCAGTGGCCGGACTCAAACCGGAACTCATAATAATCAGTAACCATCATATCTGAATCAGTGGCCGAACTCGAACCGAAACTCATAATAGTCAGTCTCCCGGAGTCATCATAACCAAGTGCTAGAATAGTGCCAGAATCCACACAAGTACAAGTAAATGGGGACATACCGACCCCAGAGCTAACCCGGAACATAAATAAAGGAGCTAACCCATAGGGCATTACCAGGCCAATCCTTGGGTCCTCCGAGGTCAACAAACTATTATTAGGCGATATACATGCCAAATCGGGTATCTCGAAAGTATCACGATAAGGTAGGTCCCGATACTAGGTCAAGACTACCAATCCTGGTCAAGTACTAAGCTATCAGGGACTAATAACATAACTAGGGTAAACCAACCCAAATGTTATCCTAAAAGATCATCTCAGGGCTTAACTAAGCCTAACAATGTTTAAAGCTAACTATACCAACTGTGAAGGATAGCGGGGCTCGTTACAGGGTCCCGAAACCAAGTATGGACTATACATATTCGAATTTGAACTAAGATTTCCCAGTTCCCAACTAATAGCAATCGCAATATTAACCAATTCAGAAAGGCATTTATGACATACCACAAGAATAACGGGCCCAAAATATACCCGAACAGGGCCTTAACCGGCCCAAAAGACCTAGTCATAGCAAGCCAATGCCAATCTACAACTACCAACCCAAACACTAGCACAATAGAATGCAAATACTATAAATAAACTCAGTCTAGGCATAAGGTAAGCCTAGCCTACCTGGACATTGTTGAACGCCTGCCAAGTCCCGTTAAATAGGAGCCTTCCCCTTCCGAGAGGCCTCCGACTGCTGTCACGCTACCAAAATAATAAACTATACATCAAAACAAGACTATTAGTACTAATATTTCCCAGGTCAAAAATCGACCAAAAATTCTGTGTGGGACCCACTTGCAAAATTGCGAAACTGAAATGTCACAGCGTCCCAAATAGCTCAGTGACCAATAATCACAAGAGATGCTATCCAATTCGAGATCATACTAAGCTCTAAATCAACACCAACAACACTACCACCAACCATATATAAAAATATACCGTAATAACAACGAAACTTACCGAAATAACGACGATTACACGTCCACAAACACTTCCCCACTAGAATCCGAGCTTGAATAACTTAACGTAGATACTCAATTTCCATTTGGTAATTTGATAAATCATCAAAGATGAGTTTTTGATACGAAATTATAGAGGAAAACGGTGCTGCAATGTAAAAGTTTACCAAGAATGTAAAGTTTTTCACTAATAATAGACAAGTTTGAAGCAAAAATAATTGAATTTGTTAAAATCTTCCTATATATGTATAGATAACATATATATTAAATGACCATAACTAACTACTTACTTTTATGTTGGCAATCCATTAGAAAGAGTAGTGGTAACCTTAACATTTGGTGTACTTCTCCACCACTTCCACGTGTAGTGGTGGTACCACACAACTTTATTCCTATCCGATTAGGTATGCATTCGGGTATTGCATACGTTTGTGGTAAAATAAATATAACATTTTGAATATATCATAATTAATAGAAAATTATTTCGAATAAAACCTCTATAAAATAATATTATTATTTTAACATATCGAAATTCACTATCTCCACTTAAATTATTAATAGGTTATAAAACTATTATAAAGTAGTATAGATGTGTCATAACAATTTTTTTTATAAATTTCAAAAATATTTTTGAAAGGTAATTAACTATATCATTTTACCAAATTCTAATTTAATTTATATGTTTCACAACGTGCTTGGTATAAATAATATTCTCAAACAAACTACTCGAAAATCAAACTGTCAGTCCGAACAAGTCATAAATAACTGGGGGCAGTTATAGAAAAGCTCTAAACGTCGAGAAAGCATGAAAACGAGGAAAATGATTGGGAGGGTCATTACATTTTATTATTATTATTAAAATAATGTATAAGAGCATATGTGATAATATCGTTGTTTAAGGAATTCTTAGGTTTTTTAATTTTATCTTAGCAATAATATTTTTATTTCACTATTTTGTGTAATGTTATTATTATTAATCATATATCTCTAATGCATAGAAAATGAGTAAGAAAGTGATGCAATATAGCAATGTTGAGAAGGCCAAATGGAGTACAGAAAACATAGAGTTATTTTTAAATTTATGTGTGGAAGAAGTTATCGCTAGAAATCGCTTCGGTACTCACTTCAACAAATTTGGATGGGCTAATTTAGTGACAAAGTTAAATGATAGAATTGGAAAAAATTATGACAAACTCAAATTAAAGAATAAATGGGATAGTTTTAAAACCACTTAGAAAGAATAGGATACTTTAGTTGGAAAGGAAACTGGTTTAGGGTGGGATAACGAGAAGAAAATTATTCAAGCGAGTGCATAATGGTGGAACAAAAAAATAAAGGTATTTTTAATCTTATTACTTATTAATAACTTAAGTTTGATAAGTTATTATGTTATTTTGATCACTAACATATCTTATTCTTTTTATCAATTGTAGGAAAATTCAGATGTAGAGAAATTTAAAGAAAAAGATTTACAATATTGAATACAAATGGAGATATGTTTTAAGGATGTTGTTGCTATTGGCGAACATGCATGGACACCATCATCTGGAGTATTACAAGATGGTGTATAAGGAAGTAGATGGTTTCAATCTGAGCAACCATTTGAGCTTGACACTCCAATAAGTAATGAAGAGTTTGTGACTTTTGATGATCTAGAAGAATTAATTGAAGCTGAAAAAAAAATAACAATGAGAGTGATAATAGAAGAAAAAAAAAGGTATCAAAAGCTGCAACAGAAAAGAAAAAACTAATCCTGATTTGAAAATTAGTTCATCAATGGAGAAAATTACTGATGCCATAGAATCATGCACTTCAACGGAGTCAAGAAAAACTTCACTTAGTATTAAGAGTGTAATGTCTATAGTTCGCAATTTTCCTGGTATGGTTATTGATAGTGATTTATGGTGGAAAGAGAGTGATTTACTTGTCAAACAATCACTGAGAGAAATTTTTTTAGCATAAGAAGATCATGCAGAGATACAACTGCAATGATTGGAAAGGAAGACCATGCTTCATAGGGATTAGATTTTATGATGTTATTTATTATGATTTGCTTTTAAAAAAATATTATGTTCTTTTCTTTTAATTATAAATTTTGTCATTCAAATTATCAATTTTTTACATTTGAATAATTTACACTATTATTCTACAACAACAATATACCCAGTGTATTCCCACCATGTGGGGTTTGGGGAGGGTAAAGTGTACGCAGTCCATACCACTACCTCAGATGAAGTAAAGAGGTTATTTCCGATAGACCCCCGGCTTAGAACAGATAACAATAGCAAACAAAAGTCATAAAAACGAACAACAAGGAGAGATAACACATCGCTATATACTAAAAGAGGCAAGACACCCATAAAGTATCACTACAACAACAACATACCCAGTATATTCCCACAATGTGAGGTCTGGGGCCACAAAGTATCACTATAGACTATTTATTTGAAGTTACAAACATCTCCAAAACAACACGATCAAGAATATGCCCAAGAAACAACAAACACAGAAACAAACAAACACTCCTTCCTACCAATATAGACTCCTTCCTACCCACTAACCCTCTACCCTAATACACGTCCTCCACATCTTTCTATCAAGGGTCATGTCCTCTGTAAGTTGTAACTGCGCCATGTCATGCCTAATTACCTCCATCCAATATTTCTTCGGCCTACCTCTAAGTGTTTAAATAATTTATCAAAACAAGCCAAACCCACATATGAATTTGTGCAACATACTATGTCACCGATATGACAGCAGTTCCCTAGAAATGACCAATGTTTCCGCATTTTATTTGGAAAAGAGATAACACAACACTATTGTTTTCAACATTCCTATCTGAATATCCCATCCTGTTTTAGGGACGTCGATTAAAATTGCAAGTACAATCTGAACACGAGTTAAAGTTTGCCTTAACTTCCTATGAGGAAACAAAGTAGTTTATATAACTAGCAGAAACGATACCTGAATAAATAGAGAGTCGGCAATTTCTTCTTCTGCAGTCATCTCACCTCTAGCCAATATTCTCTCTTGAACCTTCTCCAGATAGCTATCCACTGAATCATCATTAATGGAAGGATCAACTATAAAATCAAACAACTCTCGGATGGTCATAACAGCCACACCGTGGTTTTTAAAAAAGTCAGAAACGTGTACACTATTATTCTATGAGCAATAAATTTACTTTTTGCACAGTAAATAAATTGTCAATCTTACATTATTAAGTTTAATTATATTTATGTTGTCTTTTTTTTTTTTCCCCAAGATATGTCATTGGTTAGAAATAATAGTGATGTGTCTGATGAGGAAGTTTTAATTAAAGATAATGATAATAATGTTGTTTTTGATGCGGCAATTTCCAGCATCACTTTATCAGCAGAATATTTCGTAAAGTTTTACTTAAAGATTCCATGCAGAACTTCTCTTTATACAAGTTTTTATTTCATTAAAAAAGTACTTGAAGGACATGATCAACGATGTTATCTAATGTTTAGAATGAAAAAACATATTTTTCTTGACTTGTGCAAGATTTTAAATGAACAATATAACTTAAAAACAACAAGAAATATGACCATAGAGGAGATGGTTGCTATGTTTTAAATGGTAGTAGGTCATGGTGTAGGAAATTGGATGATCCAGGAAAGGTTACAACACTCGAAAAAAACTGTTAGTAGACATTTTCATCATGTTTTATTTGCATGTTTGAAATTGGCTATGACCATTATTAAACCAAAAGATTCAACTTTTTCTGATATTCATCTAAATTAAAAGAAGATAAAAGGTATTGGCCATATTTTGAAAATTGCATTGAAGCTATAGATGGAACACATGTTTTGTGTATTGTTCCTTTGAAGGATCAAATTAAATACATTGATAGAAAAGGTTTCACTTCTCAAAATGTTATGGGATATGTGATTGGGACATGTGCTTCACATTTGTATGGCCTGGATGGGAAGGTACTGCACATGATGCTAGAATATTTGATCAAGCGCTTAGAAGATCGGATCTTAATTTTCCTCATCCACCATCAGGTTAGTGATTTTAATATTATGTTTTGTATTATTTTATAAATTATATTATTTTTATATTAATTAATTAATATCTTTATACTGGTGTAGGTAAATATTATTTAGTGGACTCCGAATATCCAACAATGATTGGTTATTTAGGACCATATAAAGAAGAGAGTTATCATCTCCCTGATTTAAGACGTAATTCTAACTTCAGAAATTCAAATGAGATTTTCAATTTCTTTCACTCCAGTTTGAGATGTACAATTGAAAGAACATTTGGAGTTTGAAAAAATAGATTTGCTCTCCTACGCTCGATGTCATCTTTTAAATTCGAAACTCAAGTTCATCTTGTTACAACTACTATGGCTATACATAATTTCATACGACAACGCTCTACCGCTGATAAAGACTTTAACTATTATGCTAACGAAGACATTATCACAGAGATTGAAGAAGGAGATGGACCTTCTGGTATACCTTTAGAAATACAAGACATATCTTTTACTAGTATGGAGACATTGCGTGATAAAATTAGGAATGAAATCATTGAGAATTTTTGTAATGTATGAAGGACTTCTTATTTTTGTGGTGAATTTTTTCATATGTAGTGATTTAATTTATGGAATAATTTTAAATTCATTTTTGTTTGATGTTTTTAAGTAATATTTAAATTGTTTTAGTAATATTATATTATTATTTAATATTTTTTAATGTATCTATGTATATAAATGTTGATTGAAAATTTTATAGTATGTACTTTTTAATTAAATAAAAATAAAATTTTAATTAAAAATATTATAATAAAGGGCAGCCCGGTGCACTAAACCTACCGCTATGCGCGGTGTCTGGGGAAGGGTCCCACCACAAGGGTGTATTATACGCAACCTTACCTTGCATTTCTGTCAGATGTTGTTTCCAAGGCTTGAACCCGTAACCTCCTGGTCACATGGCAGCAACTTTACCAATTACTCCAAGGCTCCCCTTCAATTAAAAATATTATAATAGATATTTAAAATAAATTTTCTCTATTAAATAATTTTAGCAGTAAAAATTTATTGATACATGTCCTTTTTGGTTATTTGTCACTTTTTGAAAAAGATTATCCAAATATAATTTGTTTATCAAAAACACTTTTCAAATGAATTTATCAAATACAAATTATTTTTTTTCAAAAACATTTTTCTAAAAAACTATTTTAAAAAAGTATTTCTCAAATAAGCAGTTTTCCGCAATTCCAAACATGCCCTCAAAGTAAAACTAACAATCTGCAGAACCCCACGACCCCATTCCCTATTTCTCAGTTTACCCCACGTCCTCACCAAGCACTCACCCCACTAAGCACTACACACAGACTCTAAAAAAATTGGGACTTGGCATTTTTATTTAATTAGCTTTACAATTCAAATTGAAAAATAAACAAAACTGAAAGATAAAAAACTAAAGATAAGCCTTATCCAGAATACATGAATAAATAATTTCCAAGATTAATCAATTAGGAAGGAAAAAACTGCCACAAAGAACGTGTTATGTTGCAATTCCCTTTTTTTACTGCAGTTACAACTTCTCAATTAAAAAATAAACAGTTTCCAACATAAAACTGCATATTAAAAATTTTTGCCTCATTGGGAATCAACAGAGTCCTATATGTTCTCAGTAATGTGATTCACAGTTTATCATGACCCAAAATAGGCACGTGATGACACTTGTCGGACCCTTCGGACAAGTAAGCCTAACCCATCCCAAAAGAATAAGAATAAGGAAATTCAAAGGCAGAAGCAAAAGAATAGAAGTAAATTTCAAATTTAAATGTAAACGAGACTCAAGTCTGAAAGATACATCCCAGGTCTGATTGTCATCAATACAAACCTCTAATATACATATTCAGAAGGATAATAATTGCCTAACAATGTCTTAGATGCGAATAAAAACATAAGACATAAGTGGAGAGATCTAAGAAGTCCTGAAGTCTCTCAGCTACTACCTCGATCTTCGCAACGTCAATACAGAAGCAACGCAATCTACAGTCTACCGCTCGAACCAATACCTGCACAAGGTGCAGAAAACAAGAAAAATGAAAAAGGAGCAATGGTGAGTACGAAACCACGTGTACTCAGCAAGCATCGTCGATAACCGACCCTAATCCAAAGCGATGGCGACAACCACCACTCCGACTACCCAAGGGTTTTCCAAAGGTTCTATGCCCAGCCAAAAATAACGTCTCAGCCTAACAAGGTAACCCAACACAACGATCAACAGACATATCAAAATCAGGATAGGCACACTAATCTAGATGAGTCAACACTATTCATTTCTCTCAAGGTAAGGGAGGTCATCTATGGGGAGTCTTATTAGCACGATAATTCAGGCTTAATCAATGACAATCAACCAATCAAATGGGATGGAAACAGAGAGAGTACATAAAATAATGTACAAAATGCTATCTAAAAATGCAAAGCAACAGTTTCTCAGATTAAGCCATAGCCATGCCCCAAGTCTCATAATATCTCAACCTCCCAGTCAGTATAAGATGGTATAGGATAATTAAATGAAGTGAAATGAATGCTCAAACACAATATCACAAACAAGGTCCTAACATGGAAATTCTATTCAAGAGTAAATACTAACACCCTATCAAAACATACCAAGGATGATAATGCAAATGCAAATGATACAATGCAATGATGTGATGATGATGATGATGGGGTGGAATGATGAAAGTCATCGCATGACTTTCAGTATATACCTACCGAGTTCGCAACTCCACAATAGGACCCATAGGGGGTTCGTAGCCCATATACTTTATCTCATATCTCAATCTCAATCTCAACACATCTCATCTCTCCGACTCGTGTTCACAGAGAGGATTTTTATGAAAATGTCTCATTTTCTTTCAAAAATAGTATTTCTCAATGGTACCAGTATCTCATGAATGCATATGTATGGAATGAGGATATAATGCTCATAATCAGATCAGTATGAAGATATCCAATCAATTCTATATGATATATATATATATATATATATATATATATATATCAAAGTAAAACACACTTAGATTTAGATTTAGTACTATTAAATTTAAATTCGGAGGTTGTTTCTTATAGTTGTAAAATCATACTCGGTACTTCCTCTTCCGACTTCTACTTATGTAACATAGATTTTAATTGCTACTAGATTTCTAAGTAAATCTCCCGAAATTAAAGTTTTTTTTTTTTTTTAAAAAAAAATCTTTGTTCTAATATCCAGTTTACCCTGTTCATCTCTTTCTCTTAATCTTTATACCTAAAAACTGCTTCTTCAACCTCACCCTGGACAAATATGCGTCCTTCGGCTCTCTGGCCATGGCGGACTTAAATCCTAGGAATTTACAGGTTGATCCATCAGAGTTCTTTAAGCAATTAAGAGACTAACCATATACTAAGGGTAAACATAAATAAGGAACATAGATGAGAACAACTAGAACAATTTGAACATAGATATGAACAACTTATACATTCATATGGACATAATATAAAAACATGGGAGATAGATACCTTGTTCTAGTAATAATCATAACCTACTTACATGGTGTAGATCGTATAGAGGTTTCCCTTTCGGGAGTCCCCGGAGTGCTCCTAAATAACCTGAAAATTAAAACACACTCACACTCTTTTTTACAAGCTCACACTATTTCTCACTCTCTTTTTCTAAGTTTTTTTTTTATCACTCACACTTATACAATCTTAGTTGACTAGGCTGATATTCAAGCTCTAGGGTCGATTTCTCGATGCCCTTCTACTAAGAAATGATACATATTTATAGAGGATTGCGGACTTCAAACTTCAATTCATTTTACTGAAGGAATCTCTTAATGCAGCAGGGTACGCATCATGGGCCCTATCGTCACATGCATTGTGAAGAAATTTCTGCAGGCTGTCTCTTTCCGCTTTTTCTTCTTTCTTTATGTCTCTTTCTTCTTTTGCATTATTTTCTGTCTTAAAGTCTTTACCGCATTATCTCTTGTCTACTAGTGACATCATTGCTTACGTTTCTGAATTTTGCAGATGTCATGGCTTGCGTCTTCTGTCGTCACTGCTTACATAATTAACATATAGTATCGAGATTGTGTAGTGCCTCTGTATCAAAGCTCATGTCTGAGTCATCATCGCCTGGGTCTTGTGAAAATTGGTCTAGCACTGGATCATAACTTCTTTCCGAATGGTCTGAGTCTGTATTAGGTACTTCTGAATCATTTTTTGTTTTTGGATTTACCATGTCCTTTGTCTCTTCTTTTAATACGTTGGTCCTTGATTCTATTAAAAGTCTTTGTAAGGTATTTCCAACGATGTTCTTAATTTTTTTAGTATTTATTTTCTGTTTAGTTTTTACTTTTGTTTTTAATTTTGACGTCCCTTCCAGATTAAAGATGGCCGGGAGTCTTCGTACACTTTTTGGCAAAGTGTCATCCATTAACGGATTTAATATGTCTTTATCGGCCATCGTTTGAGCCGGAATAGCTACATCCTGACTTGATGTAGTAGGTCTATCTGCATTCATTGAGGAATGCACACCCATCTGATCCATTTGTAGAGATGGAGAACTCTTTTGTGGAGTCTGAGGAATATGGGTCTGAGCTGGATGACGGTCTTTAGGAGGTAGTATAGGGTTTTGTATTTGTCTTATTTCAAAATAAAGAACTTGAATTCTATCTTGTAGTATCTGATTTTATTCTAATAGTCTTTTCTTTTCTTCTACGAGTTGTTCGTTTTTATGGTTTAGTCTCTTAAATTCTTCGGTCATGGAATTGCAATGGTCACAAAATATAATTTTATTTGTGCCTTTATGGATATTATATTGGGGAAATGTTACTGGATTTCTTAATTCTGAAGTTATATAAAAGTTAGGTCCAAGTCTGCCTCTTGCATAATCTAGGGCTTCTGTGAAATTATTGAATCCTTTGTATAGTGGATTGCTGAAGTTTCTGATAGAGTCTACTACTTGTATCCAGGTCTGGTAAAATCCTGGAGTCCTTCCCTGTATCACCACATAAAACTTAAACTTGTTATTTAAATTCTTTTCTATAAAATATTGGCTTAGGTCATTCATTACAGCTAAAAAATAGTTGACATCCCTGGGAGTCTTGTTATAAGCAATCCATAAATTGTCTAATAGACATTTCTGATTTTTGTCTATCCTTGTTTCGGGTCTTTCTTTGAAGCTAAAATTTGATTCTGGATAACAAACTAAATTTTGTCTTCTAAACTGTATTCTTTCAATCGACTGATCTGGCATAGTCTGTGGTAAATTTGACATTGTTTGAGGCCTAAAATGGGTATTTTTCAAGAGTGTTTGAAGATATCTGTCTGCATTTTAATCTGAAGTGGAAGCCTTGGCTTTCCCTTTATCTGTACTCATGCTGCAAAGAAACTTAGTTAGTAGTTTTTGGAATAAGTCTGCTAAATTTATCAGTAAGATTATTGTCTTTTCCTTTGATATGTTTGAATTTAATATTATATATTGAACTAGCATCAATAAAGTTTAACCATCTTCTTTTACTGCTATTCTTTTCGCTTATTCTTTCATGAAACTTAACTATGGCTTCACAATCTGTTCTTACTAATATTTCTGGTTTATTTAAAATATATATTTTAAAACTATTTAAACCATATATTACCGCAAAGATTTCTGCGTCTATGCTACTCGTATTTCCTTGTTCTTTATACTTTCCACTCTGATATGCACAAATACGTTCGTCTTTTTTATTACTGTATTTGTTAACTTTTGCTTTGTGGATTGCTCCTCATCCTTCGAAACTACCGTCAGTTTCTACTATTAAATAGTCTGTTTCTAGGGGTAAGGCTAAAGCTGGTATATTTTTTATCATTTTCTTAAGTTTCTGCACTATTTTAATATCTTCTGTATTAAAAG
This sequence comes from Capsicum rhomboideum, assembly GCA_031232105.1. NCBI lineage: Eukaryota > Viridiplantae > Streptophyta > Magnoliopsida > Solanales > Solanaceae > Capsicum > Capsicum rhomboideum. The sequence continues at coordinate 40,765,785 of CP124716.1, forward strand.
TTTTTTGTCCCTTAGACCCTATCTTAGCGTAAAGTGGTCCTGCTACTTTACTTAAATCTTTAATAAATTGTCTTGCGTAATTTAATATTCCTAAGAATTGTTGCAAGTCTTTAGTTTTTTCTAGTTTGTCTGGCATTTCTAGAGCTTTCTTAGCTATATGTGGTTGTAACTTGATTTTTCCTTCTCCTATTGATATATATATATATATATATATAGGTGAGCTCTGAAATCAACTCAATATGTCTATAAATCATGATATCAATTTTCACTTGGTACCAACAAAATAAATGGTCATGTTGTAATCAATATTATTATTTTCAAATCCTATCTCGGGCATCATTATGATAAGTATGTAATTAAATGCTCAAATAAGGCCTACAATGTCAAGTCAAGCCCCCACTCGGGCGACACAATAATAGATATGGCATTTCAAATGCACAGATAAGGCATATGATAACAAGTCAAACCCCCACTCGGGCGACATAATAATAAATAAAGCATTTAATGCGCAACCATGACCAATAACATCAAGTCAAGCCCTTACAGGGCGACTCAATAATAAATATGGTAATTAGATGCACAATCATAGCAAATAATAACAACGCAAGCCCCTACTCGGGCATCACCATCATATATACTCTCCAAATCAGTAATAATATACGCATAAGCCCCCACTCGGGCACATAATGATAAATAACAACAATCACAATAACAATATAATGCGAGACTACCCAAACCAAGCTTGTTCCATACTACAAGTCTCATCAACAATTACAAACCCTTTTATACTGTAATGCTCTCTAAAAGGCCACTAACCCTCAATAATCACAATAAGATCCTCTATACAAGATTCAAGCTCTAAGATAGGCATCCAATACTTAACAATACAAGATCACTAAGTTATCCATATATTTTCTACTTTAAGGATTATTACTAACAACAATAATACTAACTAAGAAAGACAATAACCTAACTACAATCCACTAAAAGACTCTGGCACCCGCGGAGATGCTTGCCATTTCACCTAAGCAGGACCCCCAATCCTAACGAAGCACCAAATACAAACAACCAAGCATATAAATACATAAACACTTTGGAAAAAGTTAAGGTATAGCTCAACTTGCCTTAATGAAGAACCGCAAGTCCAAACACTGCCCAAAGCCCCAGACGAAAGCTTGACTCCCTTGAATCAACACCAAACACGATCAATCTAGTCAAAACAACATCTACGAGTCAAAAAAAAGCTATTGATACCCATATCGCCCATATTTGAAACAGGTCCAAAACGAACCTCAAAAACGGGTTTTAAAAATGAAGGGGTAAAACCAAAATTTTTGTTTAGAAATACATTATCCATGATTAAAGGAACTCATAGAAGAAAACCCAAGTGAAATCGGATTAAAACGAGTGTTTAATTGGTGAAAACCCTTTTTAAACCTTTTGAGCAAGAACCCCCCAAATCCATTTCAAAATCGCGATTTAAAGGATGTTTAAATGATATAATCGAAGTAAAATGATGGGAAAAGGGTTATGGAACTTACCCAAGCTTGAAAAGTGAAGAATTGGACCAAAACCCCTAAAATCCAAAGCTCAAAAGTTCAACAATGGAGGAAAAATCGAGAAAAGGACTTATATACCAACCCAGCGGTTACTGCTTTAGCGGCTAAGTAACCGCTAAAGCGGTCGTCTTCCAATAAAGCGGCACCTTCTAAAATGGTCTTGTGTCCGCTTTAGCGGTAGTCAACTTAGGCAACATGAGCGCTAAAGAGGTACTTGGTCGCTAAAGCGGTACCTAGCCTCTAACGCGGCTGCACTAGATATCAGCTAAGGCAGTTTTTTGGCAATTTTTCTAAGTTTCCGAACGGTCATTCGAGATTCGTTCGGGACCTGACAGAAATAAACTAGGTATGCTACTTGGCTAATTTCGACGTTCCGAACTCAATGGCAACGTTGGATTTTTGAAAAAAGATTGTTTTCATAAAATTAACCTTCGGGACCCTATTTCACTATTTTTCTAATCGAGGGTCAAAATGGGATATAAAAGCCCCGAACCTAAAATAACCACACTACTAACTCAAAATCGACGTTTCGAATCTGTTGTAGCAGTCTATTTTGCCATCCGATACTCACATTGAGAAATGTTGACCGAAGTCAACTATTGGCTCATAAGCCTCAAAACGACCTCAAACTCAACCAAAACATTCCCCATCGCCTAGGGAACCTTGCCAGCCATCCCACAACTCAAAATTGAGACAAAGCCACCATGGGGAAGGAAAAACTGGTCAAAAAGCAGAAAATTCTAAAAATAAAAAATGAGGATCATTACAGTATCCACCACTAAGATTCACGTTTGTCCTCGAACTTACAAGCAAGAAAATGTCAGAACAGGTATAGGATAGAAAGATACCCTCGAGAAACAACAAACAATCACTTCAACGCGGAGTCACAACCATAGTACTACAAGTCTCTTATAGAACCACAAATCTATCACATAAGGACTCACCAGGTCACAACACTAGCATCTAAGGCCAAAATTCTCAATGAAGTCTAATTTCTGTATCAGCGAACTTTCTCTAAATCCATAAACTGAGTCGAACACAATAGAAGTTCTACATACACCTAGCTAACCTAAACCTGACCAAGATACTACAAGATACTGGCTACAACCATAAGACCAAAAATCATCCTCGGACCTATCAAAAGCAGAGGAACCCATAAATCACATGTCTACCAACCAAACACTGAATCAACCAACCTAAGGCTGATACTATCACTATCAAAAAAAATCACACTATAGCCCCCGACTAGAGCTACTAGGCCAGAAATCGGTAACAAAACTACACAAAACCTCAAAAGTCCCACCTAGCATACTGAAGGCCCTACACTATGGTCCTACCCATAAGATCAACCGTCCAAGGCAACCAGGAATCACCATACACTCTACACACCATAGATATAAACACAAAAATGGTGTCAAAACCTCATGTGACTCATCACAATGACCCATGCAAACCTCAATACTCAACAGTCATCACACAACCTGAAGTTCTCAATAACTGGTAGAACAAAGGATCTTTCCAATCTTGCACACATAGGCAACCCTTCATATCAGGGACAACCAACCCATAGGACAAGCACAATAATCATGATATCTCACTAGCGGACGCCCAAGTCATAAATCGAATATCGGGACAATCACTGTTAGACTCTAAACAAACTCTCGAATATCGGGACAATCACTGTTAGACTCTAAACAAACTCCCAATGAACCATAAAATCAAGACTTCCACTCTGTAACTAGAACTCATAGACAAATTTTGAATGAATCAAATATCCTTATGTTAAAGAATCCTTATCCTTTCCTTAACTCTAATTCCATTCAGAATCCTTTAACACAAGAGTCGTGGACTAATAAGGTACAACTTAGACCGGCTCAATTTACATTCATCATTCCTTAACCCAACTTGCATACTCAAATTAAAGATTATGAGCAAAATATTCCACCAAGCCACTTAGCTACAAGGGTAACAAATGCCATAAACTAGGTACCCCTTTCTATTTGAAAATCTTTTCGAATCAAAAGCAAACATCCTCATGAGCTGAAATCTTTCAAATCTGACCAAAGAGTGTCGCAATACTAAGTAGCTTAACCACAAAAATAGAGGATAACCACTAAGGAAGTAACAAATCACAAGGCCTGAATGTTTGAAATCCTTCCTTGTCCAACTAGAATCTTTTACTCATAATCCCTTCGAATCAATCACACCATAAGTCTAGACTATCACATGGTCTACCTCTAATGAGCACCAATAGGTGTGCCACAATCCAAAATACCAAACCACGAGGCCAAATCCATTCAATAATCTAAAAGTGTACCCAAAATCTAGAATCGATTCACCACCATTCCACAATATATCCATCAAGAATACCATACTCAAATACACAAGAATCCCCTAATACTCAAAAAGATGTAATCAAATCCAGCGATATACTCTGAACGAGTTCCAACATAGGATCGACATACCCGAACATCTATAGGGTAGCCAATACTAACAGCTCTAGAAAAAACTCACGAAATCATATCAAGACTCAATGCTGAATAAACAAACACATAGGGGAATGTAGAACCATATTCAAATACCGCTAAGGCATAACAAAGACGCACCAAGAATCATACCTGTGGCTACTGCACCAGAAGCTCCTACCTCGTGTCCATCCTATGAAACATGGTACTGGAATTTGTCATCTTCTGGAATAAATAGCGAGGCATCCCTCTGTCTAACTTACGAGCAACCCCTCTTATAGTGCCTCAGACCCCCACATAAGAAGCAACTCCGAGAAGTCAAAGCTCGTTGAACTAGGCCTGAAGAACCCGAATGACCACCCTGACCTAACTCTCTCTAAGCATAACCGGAAGATCCTGACCTCCATCAAGTATATCATCATGATAACCAAATACCTGGACCCGCAGGACCATAAGCATCTCATATATCCACACAAACTCATCTAAAAACACTCGAGCAAACTGATCCCATAAAAGAGGAGGTAATCCAACTGGCCTACTCTCTATAAAGGTCCTCCACCACTGCTTAGCTAGCCCAAAGAACTGAAAAGAACTGAAGTCTACTCCATTAGAATCCACCAAGCCCAACTTGTACAACCTTTCACGGCAACCAAACAAGAATATATAATCATCAAACCTAGGATCTCTATCGAATCGAGGAGGATCTGTCCTCATGAACTCTACAAATCTAATTTTTCCCTCTAAGGACATTAAGGGTAAGGTCACTGGATGTGGAGTAATCCCCGGTAATATCTCATAAACACTAGAAGAACCAGTAGGAGTCGCAGATACATCTGGAGTCTAAAACAATGAAGTAGTATGCTGAACCAAACTAGGAGCCACCCTCTGAAACAAACCCAACACTCAAACCAAATAATCCTCAAGCATAGGTATGGTCACGAGTGGTGTCTGAATTGGCCTAAACCCCTCTAACTCACTAGAATTACCTTTAATAACCACCTCAGAACCTGATGAGGGAACTCTGATCTGACCTCTAGCTAGACTGGACATCCTAATCTGACCTCTACCTCGAACTCTACTCCTACTGCACACTGAAGGCACGATCTCTGAATCTCTAACCACAAACGAACGCGTGCTCACCGTTTGTGAGAGAGTGAATAAGAGATTTTTGAGTTATACAAAGCTACAAACGCAAAAAATAGACTGAAGAAGTGGGAATCTCCTAAAGTCATGTAGCGTCTCGAAGATAGGTAACAGTCGTCTTCGCACCGATCCGCAAGACTCTACTCAACTCGAATTATACAAATGAGAGCAATGAATTTGGGGCTCTGATACCATTTTGTCATGACCCAAAAAAGGCACGTGATGGCACTTGTCGGATCCTCCAGATAAGTAAACCTAACCCATCCCAAAAGAATAAGAATAAGGAAAATCAAAGGCAGAAGCAAAATAATAAAAGTAAATCCCAAATTTAAATATAAATGAGACGCAACTCTCAAAAATACATCTCAGGTTTGGTTGTCATTAGTACAAGCCTCTAATATACATATTCAGAAGGATAATAATTGCCTAACAATGTCTTAGATGTGAATAAAAACATAAGACATAAGAGGAAAGATCTGAGAAGTCCTGAAGTGCCTCATCTACTACCTGGATCTTCGTAACGCCAATAAAGAAGCAACGTAATCTACAGTCTACCGCTCGAACCAATACCTGCACAAGGTGCAAAAAATAAGAAAAATCAAAAAGGAGCAAGGATGAGTACGAAACCACGTGTACTCATCAAGCATCATCGATAATCGATCCTAATCCAAAGCGATGGAGACAACCACTACTCCGACTACCCAAGGGTTTCCCAAAGGTTATATGCCCAGTCAAAAATAACGTCTCAGCCTAACAGGGTAACCCAACACAACGATCAACAGACATATCAAAATCAGGGTAGGCACACTAATCCAGATGAGTCAACACTATTAATTTCTCTCAAGGTAAGGGAGATCATCTATGGGGAGTCTTACTCGTACGATAATTCAGGCTTAATTAATGACAATCAATCAATCAAATGGGATGGAAATAGAAAGAGTGTATAAAATAATGTATAACATGCTATCTAAAAGAGCAAAGCAACAGTCTCTCAGATTAAACCAATATATACACATAAAACAGCCCCTAAAACAGTCCCAAAGTCCTTTATTATAGCAACCCAATATTGAACTCATCATCCCTTGATTTCATAACAATAATATATACCCAATTCTCCACCAAAACATGTATATAGAAAAGGGCAAAAATGGACAGTAGCCTTACCTTAGTTTTTGTGATATGTTTATTCTCTTAACTTGTATCTCTTTAATATCTTGATTCCTTTAGCTTGAAAGGAAAATAAATCCCAAGAACCCTAATGGAATTATATGGCTGCTGTAGAAGCTACTATAGATAAAGAGAGAAAACCCTAGAAAGCTGATTTTTTTGACTAAGTTAAAATGAATAAAATGAGCTGTTTTCAATCCCTTTAAAGGGACCAACTCTTGGACGACTTTCTTGCCCTTTTTTGTCCATAAAAAATCAATTATTTAGTGCACCTACTTGCCCATTATACATGGGCCTTTGTGGATCTAAAACTATTGGGCCTTAGCTGCCCATTCTTCTCCTTTTCTCTCTTTTAACTTGGGCCAGAATTTATTCAAGTAGGTGGTAGTTTACTTGTCCCAATAAGTTGGTCAAAGGAGTATTAGTAGGTGATGCACCTACTTAGTTCTTAGATTGGTCAATATGTCAAAGTAGGTGATGCACCTACTTGTCACCTACTAGCATAATTTAAGTTAAGCAAGCAGCTCACTTATTTTATTCCATATTCTAAGTTTTAACCCCTTATGTTAACTTAATACTTATATACACTTGGACACTTTAATCCTTCAGGTAGAATACCACCTTACTATCTTGCGTTTAAACACTTTCGTTTAGGTTAACTTGGCGTATACATGCTGAAATGTTTGGTCCATTATAATATCTTTTAAATTCTCTTTAAACCAACACTAATCACTTAAGAAACTTTGTCCCTTACCTACACAACAAGTTTACTTCAAGTCCCATATCAATAGAACAAGTACACACAAAATACGGGGTGTTACATCCTCTCCCCTTTAGCAACATTCGTCCTCGAATGCTAGCATAATTAGCCTGCTTAAACAAGTTCAAGCTCAAGTTTAATCTTCATGTTACCACATAATACTTACACCTTTATACTTACTTGTTAATTCTCCAATTCAGCATCTTAGACTTTCACTTCAGATTCGAATAAATGAGAGTATTTGGATTTCATTGCTTCTTCGGCTTCCCATGTGATCTCTTCTATTTGTTGGTTCCTCCAAAGTATTTTTACAGAAGCTACTTCTTTATTTCTTAACTTCTTGACCTGCCAATCTAAAATAGCAATAGACACTTCTTCGTAAGTAAGTTCTTCTGTAACTTGTACATCTTCAGTAGGAGTAATATGAGATGGATCTCCTATGCATTTTCGGAGCATTGAGACATGAAACACTTGATGTACTGTTGAAAGCTCTTGCGGAAGCTCTAACTCATATGCAACTTGGCCAAACCATTAGATAATCTTATATGGCCCTATATAGCGTGGACTCAGTTTTTCCTTTTTACCAAACATCATTACCTCTTTCATTGGTGACACCTTCAAGAATATCCAATCTCCTATAGCAAACTCTAGCCCTCTTCTTCTAATATTTGCATATGATTTATGTCGACTCTAAGCTGTTTCTAGCTGTTGTTGTATCACCTTAAGTTTTTTCATAGCTTGATGAACAAGATCGGGCCCAAATAAGGCAGTTTCACCTGCTTCAAACCACCCAATTGGTGATCTACACTTTCTCCCATATAAAGCTTCGTAAGGTGCCATTTTGATACTCAAATGATAGCTATTGTTGTATGCAAACTCAATAAGTGAAAAATGATCATCCCAACTACCTTTGAAATCTAATACATAAGCTCGTAGCATATCTTCAAGTGTCCGAATTGTACGTTCTGTCTGACCATCTGTTTGAGGGTGAAAAGCTGTACTTAGACTCACCTGCATTCCCAAACTCTTTTGAAATGACTTCTAAAATTTTGCAGTAAATTGATCTCCCCTATCGGATATAATAGAGATTGGGACTCCATTTAGCCGAACTATCTCTTTAATATACAACCTTGCATACTCTTCAACTGTGTAAGTGGTCTTAACTGGTAGGAAGTGTGCTGAATTGGTGAGTCTATCAACTATTACCCATATGGAAGCATATTTTCAAAAGGAACGAGGCAAACCAGTGAAAAATCCATGTTGATCATGTCCCACTTCCAAATCGGGAGTTGCATACACTGCATATAACCTCCCGGCTTTTGATGCTCTACTTTTAACTTGTTGACAGTTTGGACATTGGGCTACAAATTCTGCAATATTCTTCTTTATGTCTCCCCACCTATACACTTCTTTCAAGTCATGATACATTTTAGTTGACCCTGGATGGACAGAATATCTTGAATGGTGTGCTTCCACTATAATCCTCTTCCTTAGTCCATCAATATTAGGTACACACAATCTGTTTTGACACCGAAGTAATCTTTCTTGCGTAAGCTCAAATGCCTTTTTCATACCTTGTTGTACATTCTCCTTAAGCTATAATAGAATAGGATTCGCATACTGCTTTTCTTTCACTTCAGTTACCAATGAGGATTCTGATGCGTTTTGCACAATAACTCCTTCATCTGGAGATTCAAGAAGGCGAACTCCCAAGCTATCTAGTTGGTGTAGATCTTTAGTTATCCCTTGTCTTTTCGTGGACTATCCATAAGTGCTCACCATTGCCTTACGACTTAATGCATCAGCTACTACGTTTGCTTTCCCCGGATAATACAAAATATCAATATCATAAACTTTTAATAGTTCAAGCCATCTTCGCTGCCTTAAATTCAAGTCCTTCTGCTTAAAGATATATTGTAAACTCTTATGGTCAGTATGTATATCAACGTGGACTCCATATAAGTAATGGCGCCATATCTTTAGAGAAAATATAACCGCTGCTAGCTCAAGATCATGTGTTGGATAATTCTTCTCATGTAGACGCAACTATCTTGAGGCATAGGCTATTACCTTACCGTGCTGCATCAATACACATCCTAGACCCACTCCTGAAGCATCAAATACACTACATATCCCTCTGTACCTTCTGGAAGTACTAATACAGGTGTGGAAGTTAACTTATTCTTCAACTCTTGGAAGCTTCTTTCACAGGCATCATTCCATTGAAACTTGGCTGCTTTTTATGTTAACTTGGTTATTGGTGCAGAAATGGAAGAAAAACCCTCAACAAACCTTCTATAAGAACCTGCCAAGCCTAGAAAGCTACGAACCTCCGTAGGCATTGTGGGTCTTGGCCAATTATTTACGGCTTCTAACTTTTGAGAATCAACCCTTATCCCTTCATCAGATAAAATATGCCCCAAGAACGCCACTGATTTTAACCAAAACTCACATTTAGAGGACCGTGCATATAATTTACGATCACGAAGAATCTGTAACACACTACAACAAAATGTATCAATTGCTACGAAACTTAAGCTATGAATATAAAAATTGTAGCTATTAGCTAGTAATAGCCACGAAAAATCAAATTCCGTAGCTGTCTACAAGTTCGTAAAGTTTTTTAGCCACAAAAATCTAATTGACAAAGCTAATCCCTCATTTTTGCTACAATTGCTAACAATCGTGGTAATAATGGCCTAAATAGCTACAACTTTATTGCTACAGTAAATTTTTATAGCTAATCATATATTTTTGCTACGCTATAAAAGTCATTGTAGCAACAGTAACCTTTTAGCCACATAAATTATTTGAAACAAAATATTGTAGCTAAATAAATATTTTTGCTTCAACTTATAAGAAAATTGTGGCAATAGTTAAATGAAATAGCCACGTCTTTTTGCTATAATAAAATTTCATGCTAATTATTAGCTTTTGCCACAAGTTTAAATTTATTGTAGTAATAGTAACCTTTTAGCCACAATAAATTATTTGAAATAAAAAATTATAGCTAAATAAATATTTTTTCTTCAAGTTATAAAATAATTGTGGCAATAGTTAACTGACATAGCCACGTTTTTTTGCTATAATAAAATTTCGTAGCTAATAATTAGTTTCTGCTACAAGTTTAAATTTATTGTAGTAATAGTAACCTTTTGGCCACAATAAATTATTTAAAATAAAAAATTGTAGCTAAATAAATAATTTTTGCTTCAAGTTACAAAATAACGATAGCATAATTAACTGACATAGCCACAAATTTTTTGGTACAAATAAATTTTGTAGCTAATTATTAATTTTTGCCATGTGTTAAAATTTGTTGTAATAGTAATCTTTTAGTCATAAAAAGGTTATCTAAAATAAAATATTATAGCTAAATAAATTTATTTTGGCTTCAAGTACTAAAAATGTTGTGGCAGTAATTGACTTAATAGCTTTAATTATTTGTCATTACGAAATGAGATAGGCACAAATCTATTATTGTGATCAAATTTTGCAGCCAATAATTATTTTTACCACGAGTTAAAAGTTATCGTATTAATACTAATCTAGTGTAGTTAGAGGTGTTGATCATTCAATTCGATTGTAAATTTTACAAGCCTACTTTGTATATTTCAAATGTAATTTCAATAAATAGGTGATTATATTTGATTAATTAATTTTACCGAACCTAAACATAACTTCACACTCAGTGAAGCTCATTTTGGTCAAGTGCTTCCTGAATTGTATTTGAGTCAAACTTGTTTCATTGGAATAATATTTTTATCTATCTATTGTAATTGGAGGAGTTAATCATTCAATTCGACTCAATTACAGGCTTATTTAGTAATTTCAAATATAATTTCAATAGATAGGTGATTATATCTAAATAATTTTAATTAACTAATTGTATCGAACTTAAACATAACTTCACGGGTATCACTCCAGCTTCATTCTGATCAAATGCTTCCAGAATCGTTATTTACCTCAAACTTGTTTTATCAAAATAATATCTTTGTCGATCTAATGTAACTGGGGGTGTTAATCTTTCGATTCGATTCTATTCGATTTACAGGCCTATTTGTAAATTTCAATAAATAGGTGCTCATACCTATATAATTTTGAACAACTTGTTATATCGAACTTAAACTTTACTTTACTGAGATCACCGAAGCTTCATCTTGATCAAATACTTTCAGAATTGTTATTACTCAAACTTGTTTCATCAGAACAATATCTTTATCGATCTAATGTAGTTTAAGGTGTTAATCGTTCAATTTAATTCAATTTTACTAGCATATTTATAGATTTTAATAAATAGGTAATTACATTTACTTAAATTAACAAGTTATATTAGATTTTAGCAAAACCTTAATAAGTTTCATGCAAACTTCATCCTAAACAAGTGTTTGCAGAATTGTTATTTGATCGTATATGATCTATTGAGATAGTTTATTTATCAATTTTATCGGACTATATCACTGTTGATCAATAATTATATTCAATTTAAATTAGTATCAAAGTTATTCATGCGATGATCTAATATTATTTTACCCCTGGATATGGAGTCGCCTTTGTTATGGAGCGCTTTACCCCCCAATGTAGGACATTCTGACATGAATTCAAATTTAATCGGGTTCTAATGCGGGTACCGAATACCAGATGGGAAATCAAAAAAAAATTATTTTAATAACTTAATAATTGTCATAAATTTAGCTAAACACTATAATTTAAGAATTTATTAAAATGGGGGAGTATATAACAAAACTAATAAATATCATAGAGGACAAAAAAAGTTGAAAAGGAATAAATATTTTAGAATAATATTTATTTTATATAAATGGTTGATTTGTACTACTAACTTAAAGTAAAATATATATTTATTATTATTATTCTTTAGGTTAGGTAATTTTCTTTGTTATATATATATATATATATATATATATATATATATATATATATATATATATATATATATATATATATATATAATAGGTAAAAACAAAATACAAGATCCAATTGGCCAAACGAAAATTCAGCCGCCACTCCCTCCCCCCTTTACCCAAACCCCAAAATTTTCCCCCAAAAATAAAAATTACAAAAGCCTAAAAATTCCCCCCTAAATTTTAAAACCCAATTACATAACCTACTCCCCCTCCCACTTACTAACAAATTAAACACCTAACCCCCTCTCTTGTCGCCCCCCTCCCCTACCCATTCTTTATCTCACTTTCTTGTTCAACTTGAAATTTTTTTGGTGTATAATATTTTGCTAATTAACATTTTCTTTTTTGTAGGTTTTATATTCAAGGTCTGTTCATATCTTCATATTTTAGAATTTTTGAATCTATCTTACACCTATTTGACTTATTTTTTTTAGGTTTAGACTTATTCTGATAATTTTATAAATATTGTGCCTTATGAATGGATTTTGAGGATTTTAAAGTTATGACTAATGTTGGGAAAGAGCCATAGTTCCGTCAACTGCAATAACAAAACAATGTCACAATACTAGGGTGAAGATCCTTTTAAGAAGTTTTAAGAGTTTACAAGTTTGTTTACTTTTTTTTATTACTTTGCATTTTTTCTTGTTTTTATCTATTAAATATTTTAGTAAAAATATTATCTAAGACAATATTTTTCTTCTTGAAATTTTATACACACTCATATATATAATCAATTGGTCTTGATTTTTTATGCTAAAATACTTTATCATTATTGACAGACATTAGTGGAATTGGAGCAATTTTTAATTTTTTGAGCTAAAATACTTTATAATTATTGACACCCGGATCCACTTCCCCTCTCCCTCCTCCCACGTCCCTCACCCTTGCTCTTCTCAATTTTTGATTTGATTTGAAAGTTTTATGATGTTTGCTAATTAACCTTCTTTTTTTTTTTTTTTTTTGAGGTTTTACAACATGAAAATTCTCCCAAGTATATGAGATAAGTTTTACAATAGGAGTATTTTATTGGATATATATTTTTGTTAATGTAAAGCTTACATTGTATCTGTGCGAGTTTTAAATTGATATTGAAATTTGAGATCTCTCATTTATGAAATTACACTGAGTATGTTATTTTTGTTATATTGATGTTTGAAATTTATAACTATAGGTTTTAAGAAGTTTAGAAAATCTACAGATTTGTTTACTTTTTTCTAGCTTTGCATTTTTTCTAATTTTTACATATATTTTTTCTCCTTGAACATTTATATATACACATATATACTTGCATATATAATCAGTTGATCGTGGTTTTCTTGGTGCTAAAATACTTTGCCATAATCGATAGGCATTTCATGGAATAAGGGCATATAAATGACTAATTCGGATGGATGTTGATCAAGTTGAGGTGCAGTTGAAGACCGTGGAAGTAGAGATAAGAGAAGATTATGCTACTTTGGACTCAAACAAGATAAAAGAATTGTATATTGTAACTATTCTCAAAATTATAAAATGCAATTATATGTAATTTGACAATTGTTTTGAAATTTCAAATATGAATTTGTAGCTGCATTATGCAACTTTTCTTACTACAAAGCTTGTGGAAAATTATTTTATTTGTAGTAATGAAATTGTTGAAATTTATTTTTATTTTAGCTACATTATAGAAATTCGTGTAATTAATAATGCTTATAATAATATTCTTTAATTTGTATTAATGAATTCTCATAGTTGTAACTAAACCTATATTATAATTATAAAAAGATGATTTATGTTTTCATTTTTCATAGTAAATTTAAAAAGTATCTACTATAATTTATGTTTCGTGGCAAAAAGATTGAATTCTTAGCCATGTACAAAAATATTTGTGGCAAATATTCCATTTTATAGTAATAGATTTGCTATCTCGTAGCTAAATACAAATATTATTATTATGAGACTAAAATATAAAATAGCCACAAGTTTTAAATTTTCGTAGCAAACAAATCAAGTCTTTTGCCACAATAGAATACATTGTGGCTATAATATAAAAATTGCTACAAATTTTATTTGTCTTGGCAAAAAAGTAAAATTATTTGCTATAAGTATATATTTTGTAGCAGTACCATCACAACTACAACACGTTTTTTTTTTTGTAGCTGTAAGTATTTGTCCTTAGCCACAGACCAGGTAAAGTCTGTAGCTAACTTTTAGTTACGCCACTTCTTGCTACGAATGCTACGAAAAAAAAAATTGTTGGCTAAAGTGTTTAGCTACGAAAGTTTTCATGTTTAGCTACGACATATTATATAGCTATATATGCATTTTCTTGTAGTGACACCTGTCGCAAATGATAAGCATGGTTCTCTTTTGATCTTGAATACACCAAAATATCATCTATAAATACTATCACAAACACATCCAAGAATGGCTTGAACACTCTATTCATCAGATCCATGAAAGCTGTTGGTGCATTGGTTAGGCCGAACGACATAACTAAAAACTCAAAATGACCATACCGTGTTCGAAAAACTATTTTTGGTATATCTTTCTCCTTCACCCTCACTTGGTGATAACCTGACCTCAAGTCGATTTTTGAGAAACGGTTAGCACCGTGTAATTGATCAAACAAATCATCAATTCTAGGAAGGGGATATTTGTTCTTAATTGTCACCTTATTCAGTTATCGATAGTCAATACATTCTCAACGTTCCATCTTTCTTACGTACAAATAACACGGGTGCGACCCAAGGGGACATACTAGGCCTTATGAATCCCTTTGCTAACAAGTCTTTTAATTGCTCCTTCAATTCACGTAATTCTGTCGGGGTCATTCTATACGGAGGAATAGAAATAGTTTTTGTATTTGGGATCACATCAATACCAAATTCTACTTCTCGTTCTGGAGGTAAACCAGGAAGCTCTTCAGGAAACACATCAGAAAACTCATTTACCACTGGAATGGATTGAAGAGTTGGTGGCTCCGCATCTATATCTTTCACCCTCACTAGATGACATATGTACCCTTTGGACATCATCTTCTTTGCCTTCACATAAGAAATAAACTTACCCCTTGGTGCCCCAATATTACCCCTCCATTCAAGGGCTATCTCTTTTGGAAAATGAAAATGCACCCTTTTAGCTCGACAGTCTACTGTGGCATAACAAGAAGCCAACCAGTCCATACCCATTATGACATCAAAATCTACCATTTCTAGCTCAACAAGGTCGGCCATGTGTCATGATCACAAACAGTTACTATGCAATTACGATAAACTCTTCTAGCTATAATAGATTCACCAACCGGTGTAAACACTTCAAATGGCTTAACCAGTGATTCCGGTGTTCTTTTGAACTTTCCAACAATCAATAGAGTGATATATGATAATGTAGAGCCCGGATCAATTAATTCATATACATTATGTGAAAAGATGGACAATGTACCTGTGACCACATCAAGAGAAGCCTCCAAATTTTGTCGATCCACTAAAGCATATGTACGATTCTGAACTCCACTAGAACTAGCTGAGCTTTAACACCTCTACCACGACCTGTACGCTGTATAACCCTACCTAAAGAAGGCACCGATGATGACGATGTAATGGCTGATCCAGCAAGTTGTGCCATACCACTCATGCCCCTTTGTGGGCACTCTCTCATCATGTGCCTCGACATACCACACCAAAAGCAAGCATCTATCCCAAATCGACATGCACCTAAATGAAGCTTTCCATATTGCCTACATGGCTGTCAAAGAGGTATTGATTGGCTCATACTCCCTTGCTCTTGATACCCCACTGTCCGTGAACCTTGGCTCTCACTTTTTTGCACAAATTGATTTCCCCTAAACCCTTGGAATCGGGATGGAGCACTTACTGCAAAGTAGGAAGATGATGGCCTAGGTGGTCTATTAGGAAATCGAGGTCTGAACTCACTTTGTGATGACATAAACTACCCCGTAGGTCTGTCCCTCTTGGGATGCCCTCTTTCCAAATCTTGAGTTCTTCTCTTTTGCCTTTGATCCTCCATTTTTTGTACAAAAGCTTGTATCCTTGCTATATCCATATCTTTATTCAAAGAAGCAATAGTACAATCTTTAACCAAATACGGATCCAATCTATCCACATATCGAGGAACTCTATCATCGATAGTAGCTACTACATTAGGAGCATACCTAGCCAAAGAGTTAAATCGAAGACTATACTCTCTCACACTCATATTTCCTTGACGAAGATTAAAAAACTGATCTGCACGGGCCTCCCCAATTTCAAAGGGAAGGTAATGATCAAGAAATGCCTCTCTGAACTCTTTCCAACTAGCTGAAGGTGCACCTGTACCCCTAGATCGTTTCCAGTCTTCGTACCATAATATAGCCTCCCCTTTTAACCTATATGCTGCTAGATCAATTGTCTGTGTACCAGATACATGCATGACATCCAAGGACCTTTGTATTTGATCAATAAAGTCTTGTGGGTCTTCATTAAGACATGACCCGGCAAATGTGGGAGGATCCAATTTAATAAAATCCTGTGTTCGTAGACTAGCTGCCCTATCCGCACCACTAGTACCTGTAGTTGGACTAGCTTGTCCTTGACCTTGTCCAGCAACTACTCGAGTCAATAATTGTACTGCATTCCTTAAATCTTACTCAGTAGCATTAATAGGTAATTCTGAGGGTACTCCTCTCCTTCTTAGCTCTTCTGGAGATGGAGGAGTAGAAGAGGTTCGTGATGCAAACTCATCTTGAGCCTTACTTTGATTAGCTTGTCTAGGTGGTGACTTGTTGGTCCCTTCTTCGGTAGCCACATCTACTTGCTTACTTTTATTCTTACTCCTTCTTGTAATCGGCATCTCTACTATAATGAGAAAAAAAAGAAATTCAATGGTTAAATATGACTCCACCTACAACCTTTGCTCCATTGCACGATCTAAGATATGAAGAAAAAGAGACAACTCCTAAATGTCCCATAGCATCTTGTCTATAGATGTGGTGTACAACACATCCATAAGCAAGACTCTACATAGACACGGCTTTGTAGACTCCCTAGGATGACCTGCTCTGATACCACTTTTGTCACGCCTCAAATCCTATTGGGGCTGTAGCCGTAAAGGCCCGAGAGCACCAACCCATAACCTTGTACTTACCATACATTGCCATGAACATTTAAAGATGTTTCCAAATATGGATATTAAGATTTAATGAAAATAAACCATGTAGTCAAGCCTAAAACTATATATACATGACTTTGCCATTGGGTCCACAATGACTGGAAGACAAGGCACAACCACACTTCACTTTACCGTCTACAAAGCCTCTAAAAGAGATATAAACTTAGTTAAGGTCAGGACAAGCCCCCTCCTTACACTTAACTACTATACAATACCAAAACATATATAATTGACTCGGAAAGCCCCACATCAACCTGGAGCTCACCAATAGCCGCTAGATGTCCTGTACTCCTACTAGAGGGGTCTACTAGCTGAAGTATATGTGCCTGCAGCATGAAATATAGGTCCCCCATAAGGGACGTCAGTACAAAAGAATGTATTGAATACGTAAGGCTGAAAGTAACTGTACATAACACAAGAGCTCAAATGAAATCAGGTACAAGTGTATAGATAGTTCTAATAGACCACCTTACATATATTTGTGGAATCGTGTACATTACATTCCTTTCTTTACTTTACCTTTCTTTACTTTATAATCTTGTAAGTAATGTAATACAAATGACCAACTGATCAGTGGTAAATACCCAAGTTGGGATCGGCCCATGCTAGCCTTCCGCCCCTGAGCTGCCACCCACATGTAAAGAGATCGGGATCAGCCCATGCTAGGCTTTTTCCCCTAAGCTTCCACCCGTACATAACCAGATTACGTTCTTAGTTTATTACATTTGAGATTGTTACTTTGGTGGTCATGACATTATTGAGCTTTGGGACAATAGTCCACCAGTAAGAGATGCATGAATAAACACTTGATGTAGTAACAATGAGTAGGGAGCAATTTGTACGTAATTAAAATGCTTAGGAGCTAAAATAACACATGGATCTTATTTGACTAAAGGGAGAACTCATGAAGCTTGCTATTGAATGTAGCCACGCAGATTTAATAATAAGCACATTAGGGAGTGGGAACAAGGTCGTTAGCTACATGAGAGATTGTACGTTTCCACTATGTATCATTTCCTATAGGAGAACTTTGGATGCTCACTTTGTAATACAAGTGTTAGATTTCATGCTAAAGAACACGGAATAGAGTAGCCCTACATACCTTGCTGTATAACTCCAATATTAACCTGAATTAGCCCCGTGCCATTTCGATTACTTATCTACAATAAAATATATGGTAAAACTAATATTAGTAGACAATCAACATATTTGGGCTACTTAACCTCACCAAAATAGTAGTTGGGCAGTAAGCCCGTAATTTGGCAACCCAAGGTTATTCTTTCAACCCCTCCTCCTCTAATTATATTTGTACAACATACAAATTCATATAAGATCCTCTAAAACTCTTTTGACTTCATAATATGTACAAAACAGTTTTAAAGTGTGATAGGCAGCAAGCTTATACACCATCTAATTAAGTGGTGCATCATTACAACCTCCTTTTATATGTCAATACCAACAACTCACATCCCTTTTTAAGATCAACCAAGTTGTCCCCAATATATACACATAAAATAGCCCCTAAAACAGTCCCAAAGTCTTCTATTATAGCGAACCAATATTGAACTCATCATCCCTTGAGTTCTTAACAACAATATATACTCAATTCTCCACCGAAACATGTATATAGAAAGGGGCAAAAATGGACAGTAGCCTTACCTTAGTTTTTGTGATGGTTTATTCTCTTAACTTGTATCTCTTTAATATCTTGATTCCTTTAGCTTGGAAGGAAAATAAATCTCAAGAACCTTAATGGAATTATAGGGCTGCTGTAGAAGCAACTAGAGAGAAAGAGAGAAAACCCTAGAAAGCTGATTTTTTTGCCTAAGTTAAATGAATAAGATGAGTTATTTTCAATCCCTTTAAAGGGACCAGCTCTTGGCCTACTTTCTTGCCCATTTTTGGACATAAAATACCAAGTATTTTGTGCACCTACTTGACCATTATACTTGGGCCTTTGTGGATCTGAAACTATTGGGCCTTGGCTGCCCATTCTTCTCCTTTTCTCTCTTTTAACTTGGGCCAGAATTTATTCAAGTAGGTGGTAGTGTACTTGTCCCAATAAGCTGGTCAAAGGAGTCTTAGTAGGTGATGCACCTACTTGGTTCTTAGATTGGTTAATAAGTTAAAGTAGGTGATGCACCTACTTGTCACCTACTAGCTTAATTTAAGTTAAGCAAGCAACTCACTTATTTTATTCCATATTCTAAGTTTTAACCCCTTATGTTAACTTAATACTTATATACACTTGGACACTTTAATCCTTCAGATAGAATACTACCTTACTATCACGCGTTTAAACACTTTTGTTTGGGTTAACTTGGCGTATACATGCTGAAATGTTTGGGCCATTATAATATCCTTTAAATCCTCTTTAAACCACCACTAATCACTTAAGAAACTTGGTCCCTTACCTATACAACAAGTTTACTTCAAGTCACATATCAATAGAACAAGTACACGCAAAATACGGGGTGTTACAAGACTACCTAAACCACGATTGTTCCATACTACAAGTCTCATCAACTATTACAAACCCTTTTATACTCTAATGCTCTCTAAAAGGTCACTAACCCTCAATTATCACAATAAGATCCGCTAAACAAGATTCAAGCTCTAAGATAGGCATCTAATACTTAACAATACAAGATTACTAAGTTATCCATCTATGTTCTACTTTAAGGATAATTACTAATAACAATAATACTAACTAAGAAAGATAATAACCTAACTACAATCCAGCGAAAGACTCTGGCACCCACGGAGATGCTCGCCATTTTACCTAAGCGGGACTCCAATCCTAACGAAACACAAAATACAAACAACCAAGCATATAAACACAAACACTTTGAAAAAACTCAAGGTATAGCTCAAGTTGCCTTACTGAAGAACCACAAGTCCAAACACTGCCCAAAGCCCCAGCTGAAAGCTCGACTCCCATGAATCAACACCAAACACGATCAATCTAGTCAAAACAACATCTATGATTCAAAAGGAAGCTATCGATACCAATATCGCCCATATTTGAAACGGGTCCAAAACGAACCTCAAAAACGTGTTTTGAAAATGAAGGGGTAAAATCAAAATTTTGTTTAGAAATACAATACCCATGATTAAAGGAACTCATAGAAGAAAACCTAAGTGAAATCAGATTAAAACGAGTGTTTAGTTGGTGAAACCCTTTTTAAGATTTTTGAGCAAAAACCCCCAAATCCATTTCAAAATCGCGATTTAAAGGATGTTTAAACGATATAATCAAAGTAAAATGATGGGAAAGGGTTATGGAACTTACCCAAGCTTGAAAAGTGAAGAATTGGAAAAAAACCCTAAAATCCAAAGCTCAAAAGTTCAACAATGGAGGAAAAGTCGAGAAAAAGGACTTATATACCAACCCAGCGGTTACCGCTTTAGAGGCTAAGTGACCGCTAAAGCAGTCACCACTAAAGTGGTACCTGACCGCTAAAGCGGTCGCCTTTCGCTAAAGCGGCACCCAATAAGACGGTCTTGTGCCCACTTTAGCTGTAGGCAACGTAGGTAACAGGAGCACTAAAGCGGTGCTTGGCTGCTTAAGCGGCCACCGCTAAAGCGGATGCATCAGATATCAACTAAGGCTGAGTTTTGGCAATTTTTCTAAGTCTCCGAACGGACCTTCGGGATTCGTTTGGGACCCGACATAAATAAATTAGGTATGCTACTAGGCTAATTTTGAATTACCAGACTCAATGGCTACGTCGGATTTTTGAAAAAAGACTGTTTTCATAAAATTAACCCCCGGGACCCTATTTCACTATTTTCCAAACCGAGGGTCAAAATGGAATATAAAAGCCCCGAATTCGAACCAACTATACTACTAACTCAAAATAGACGTTCTGAATCTGCTGGCACAGTCCGTTTTGCCATCTGGCACTCGCATCGAGAAATGTTGACCAAAGTCAACTATTGGCTCTTAAGCCTCAAAACGACCTCAAACTCGACCAAACCATTCCCCATCATCTAGGAAACCGTGCCAATCATCACCACAACCAAAATTGAAACAAAGCCATCATGGACAAGGGAAAAATGGTCAAAAAGTAGAAAATTCTAAAAATAAAAAATGAGGATCATTACACAGTTACTCCTCATCATACCAGCAAAAATACTATTGACACGGTAAGCAGTTCATACCAGCAAAAATACTATTGGTATTGTAAGTACTTCTATTCCATTTTCTAAGATAAATAAATTCTATAAGTTTTCAACGGACTAATTATTTTATTAATGTGAATTCATTGAATGAAATATTACAGATGATATTTGGAAAACAAAATATAAAGAAGGAGACTCATGAAATACTTAGTTATGCATTTGAGTAAAGATGATATAGTAAGCTTGGATTGAGATTTAAAAAAAAAAAATCATATTTTGTTGATGGAGATGAGAAATACTATGATTGTTGTTTCTTCTTCTTCTTCTTCTTCCTTTTCAGTGTTTTTCAATAATATTATATTACAAAAAGCTCTAAGAGAGAAGTGAACGACATGAAATTTTTATTCATGATCAAGCAATACATGTTAGATACATGTTAGCATTGATTTATTATTTTCCGATAAAACTTTTCTAATTCACATTTTATAATTTTCTGTTCATGAATACTTTGGGCCGCAGAGAAACAAAATGACATTCATCGAGATTTTCCAATAGAACAAAAAATGAAATGTTTCAGAGCCATTCTACATGGAGAATGTAGCTGGTCCATATTCTTAAAAGTTAAGTATAATTTGATCGAACAAAAAAATCAACGAAAAAAATTGTTACACCATTTGTGTTCAACTAATTTATCTTTGTTGGATCGTTTCTCTAAATTTATTTTTAATTTTATTCATTTATTGTATTTTTCTACAATTGAGTTAATTATAAAAATGCTTTACCATGACAATCTTTGATGGGGTCGATAGAATCTACTGTGGCATATGATCCAGTCTATTTTAACACTTAGCCTAATTTGCAACTTTCTTTAACTGATGTTAATATCCTTGATGCTTTAACATTAAATGTTAAAACGCATGGTTATAATTATGCTCCTGGATCGCACTTATATGTTTATCTTATAGGATTTACTATAAGTTGTTATCTACTTTAAATCCTCAATGTAAGCTATATGATACATCTAATCAAACTATATTGTTTGAAACGAATTTTATAAAATCAAAAATTACAACTAGACGACCTATTAGGTGGGAAGAAATTAATTTTCCATCTACTTGGGTATTAAATTCTGTTATATCACCTAGTCAGATAGCTAATAAAGTTACCAATTCTGACTTTTCTCATGTGGCACAAACTCCAGATGGGCAAGTTTGTATTCAATTTGAGGATAACTCTTCTGTTTACAACAGGCAGTCATTTTCGGGGAATTTTAGCAATAGATTATTGCCTAGAAATAATAGTTATAGGTTAATGCCTTCTACACCCTCGCTTATAGCTCCTGTAGAACCAGTTTATGGTCTGGCTAGGAATCGTGCTGCTTCTTTGCATACTCTTCATTCGACTAATAGTCATATAGATCAATTAAAAATTGACCCCGCAACTAATGTTGTGCATGCTAATGCTGATGATGTTTCTGATAAGGATATTCCTTCTGCATTCGAAATGGATTTTGACCCAAATAAAATTTAATGATTCCTCACAAAATTGATTTTAGTCCAAGATTGCTGGCAAGAAAACATATTTAAAAAGAATTTTTTGATGATAAATGGAACCAATTTAGAACTTGTTTTTTTGAAGCTTATAGCGACAAAGATATGAATAATATCTCTCAAGAGTTTTATGAAACTTGTGCATTACATAATCAAATTATGAATTTTGTACCATGGTTTATAACCACGTATTTACCTTTATATATTAAGGTTATTGAAAGCACCTATAAAGATAGTAGCGGAAACCTTGTTCAATCAGTGTTACCTCCACAATCTTCATTTGTTATGCCTAATAATACAGGTATAACCTTTAATGCTTTTCAACAATTTATTGATAATGAAGTTGGAAAAGTGAGTATTTCAGAAATTAATAAATTAATTTCTCAAAATAATTATTTGGGTTTATATGTTAAAGTTTTGGGAGAACATATTGTTTCTCTTGACAAAAACTTGATGATTTATCAATCCTTGTGAGATTTCTGAATAATGTCAAATTAGACAAAGTAATAAACAAAATTGACGATCTTATTGACAATATTGAAAAAAAAGATATTGTAAAAAATGTTGTGGAATCCACAGCTAGTACTTCTATACCAACATCTGTTCCTCGTATTGTTACTAGTTCTATTCAACGACCTTCCAAGATTTCGGATTTCAAAATTAAAACCTTTGATGATTTAGAAGATTTACTTGAACAGAAATTTTCTAATTTACATATTAGTCCCATAGACTTATCTGCTCAATTTGCTGATACTATTGCTAGTTCTTCTAATTTTAAGGAAGACTTGACTTCTGAGTTTAATAAGTTTAGGAGTACTACTAAGCATCCTCAGTATGCTAAAAAACCTGGTATGAAAACTTTTTATTATCCTAGGCCCACTCCCCAAGATATTCTTATAGAAGAAAGGGATTGGAATTTGACTAATACGTCTTATAGTGGCAATGAAATTTATGAATGGAATTTAGATGGTTTGTCTGATAGACAAATGACGATTTTAGTGCATAGGATGATGATGTACGCTACTATTTGCAAAATTACTACCCCCAAGAATACCTCAGATAAAACCATTTGCAAAATGATTATTACAGGTTTTACAGGATAGCTTAGAGGCGGTGGGATAATTATATGTCCCTAGATGCTAAAAAGTCAATTATAGAGGCTGTCAATTTGGAGGAAAATGTTGATAACCTAGGTCATAAGTTACAAGCAGGACAAGAAAATGCGGTCTATACATTAGTTATGACCATTTTAGAACATTTCAGTGGTAGATTTATCAGTAACTTTGAGTCTATTAGGACTTTGTTAAATGGCTTGCGATGTCGACACTTAGGCGAATTTCGGTTGTATAAAGATACCTTTCTTAGTTGGGTTTTAGAATTACCCAAAAATTCTAGTGAGCATTGAAAATCTAAGTTTACGGCCTTCCTCACTTATTTGCTGAAAGGGTTAGAAAAGCTCTTCGTGAAAATTATAGCGAGATTCCGTATACAAATTATACTTATACCTTATAGGTATTTGTACACAAGAAGGATTAAACTTGTGTAACGAGTTAAAGCTATCTCAACAGCTTAAGATAGATAAGCTTAGAGAAAAATCCCAATTAGGAGATTTTTGTGCCCAATTTGGTATGTCTCAACCAGCTACTCATAGTAAAAAGAAAAAGGATAGATATGTAGAGACCTCTAATCTAGATGGTTCTTATTCATATCGGAAAAAGGAGATCTAGATATATATCCAAAGAAGAACGTGAAGCTAGAAAGGCTCACCGTAAGTCTACTAGATTTACAAAAAATAGGTCTAAGAGAGACTTAGCCAAGATTAAGTGCTATAGATGTAGTAATTTCGGCCACATAGCTCCAAATTGTAAATTAGAAAAGCTTAAAGCTTTGGAATTAGATAATGATTTGCATGATAAGATTTATGGTATGCTATATACTTCGGGATCTGAATCGAATTATGAAATCGGAAAATCCGATTCTGCAGTTGAAGTAGATTTACTCGATTTTTCTGATGAAGAAATAGAAAACAATATTTTTTCTTGTAATACTTGCATGGGTAATACTTGTGTTTGTGAAAATTATGCATTTTATCAATTGCAATCTCAATTTCAATATTTGAATATTCGTACAATCACCTTCGAAAATGTTATTGAACTTTTAAAAGAGGTTACTGATAATAACCTTCGAGAAAAAATCATTAATTTGGCAGCTAGTTCTAATTCAAGTCCTAGCACAAATATTTCAAAGAATGAATTTAATTATTCCTCTCCTTATTCTTTATCTGAAGACCAGCAAAGACTTTTGAGAAAACATGCTCCTTCTAGAGAAACTTCTTTTGATGATTTGAAAATCGAAATTGAAAGTTTAAAAAGGGAGACTAAATCTCTTAAATAAAATCAAATGATTTGTGATCATAGGATTACTCAAATAGAGAAATATAATTCTCTCGTTGAAAATCCTAAACCTAATGGAAAGGGAAAAATTATTTTAGAACAATCTGATAATAATACAGAATCTTCAAAATAGCTTGATCTGAGTCCAAATCATGATATGTTTTTAGGAATGATGCAAATTGTTCAGCTCATAAATGGTACATTAAATGTACAATTTTAATTGATAATCATTACTACGTGAATGACATTGCTATGATTGATAGTGGTGCAGATGTTAGTTACATTCAAGAAGGTCTTCTACCTTCTAAATATTTTCAAAAAACTACACATATGGTGAAATCTGCATCAGGACATGCTTTAGATATAAAGTATAAATTGTCAAATACGCATATTTGCCAGAATAAAGTCTGACTACCACATTTCTTCTTTTTGGTTAAAAATCAGTTATATCCTCCAATTATACTTGGAATTCCTTTTATTAATGCCATTTATCCTTATACTCACATCGATGCTAAGGGTTTTATGGCCACTTATAATAACAAATCAATCAGTTATACTTTCGTAACTGATCCTGTAACTAGAGATATCAATGCTTTAATTGATATGAAACAACGACATGACGATTCTTTACAATTAGAGATATTTAGCATGAATATTAATGATACATTAAATTCTCCAAAGGTTCAAGAAAAAATCAAATTGATTTCTGAACAAATTGCTATTGATATTCGTGCCGACCATCCAAGTACTTTCTGGAACAGGAAAAAGCATATTGTTACGCTTCCTAATGAAGATAATTTCTCCGAGGATCATATTCCTACAAAATCAAGACTATGTCAGATGAATTCTGAACTGATTGAATTTTGCAAAAAAGAAATTGATAATTTACTTCAAAAGGGTTTAATAAAACCATCCAAGTCTCCTTGGTCGTGCACTGCTTTTTATGTTAATAACGCAGTAAAAAAAGAAAGGAGAATACCCCGCTTAGTTATTAATTATAAACCTCTTAATAAGTTTTTAAAATGGATTCGATAGCCGATTCCAAATAAAAAAAGATTTATTATCTAGATTATATGATGCCAATATCTTTTCAAAATTTGATTCAAAATCAGGTTATTGGCAAATTCAGATTTTTAAAGAACACACTTATAGAACAGTTTTAATGGTAATACGAATGGAACGTTATGCCTTTTGGTCTGAAAAACGCTTCTTCTGAATTTCAGAAAATCATGAATGATATTTTCAATCCTTATTTAGAATTTATCATTGTTTATATTGATGAAATCTTAGTTTATTCTAAGACTTTTAAAATGCATATCAAGAACATTTAGACATTTTAAAGAAAATTGTCATTCAAAATGGTTTGGTTATATCTAAACCAAAAATGAGCTTATTTCAAACTAATGTTCGCTTTTTAGGACATAATATTTGTCAGGGAAAGAATACTCTCATTCAACAATCTATTGATTTTGCTTCAAAATTTTCTGATGTTATTACTGATAGAACGCAATTACAAAGATTTTTAGGAAGCCTGAATTATATTGCTCCTTTTTATAAAAAATTTTCTCTTGATTTAGCCTCATTATATGACCGGCTAAAAAAGAATTATAAAGGGCCTTCGACTGATAAGCATACGGCTCTTGTTAAAGATATTAAAAAACGGGTTATATCTTTGCCTTGTTTAACTTTGGCTAATCCATCTTGGAAAAGGATAATTGAGACTGATGCGTCTAATGTTGATTTTGGTGGAATACTAAAGCAAATTAATCCTAATGATAATTGTGAATATCTTATTCGCTTTCATTCAGGAAAATGGATTGAGGCATAGAGAAAATATGCTATTGTGGCTCATGAAATGCTTGCTATTGTTAAATGTGTTTTGAAATTTCAAGACGATTTATATAATCAAAAAATTTTGGTAAAAACTGATGCTCAATCAGTAAAATATATGTTTAATAAAGATTTCAAATATGATGCTTCCAAAATAATATTTGCAAGATGGCAGGCTCAATTAGCCCCTTTTGATTTTGAAATTCAATATAAAAAGGGAATTGATAATTCTTTGCCAGATTTCTTATCTCGTGAATATTTGCAGGATGGATCATCCTTGGACCAATGTAGTTCGAGGTAGGGAGCGCAGAAGAGGGAGATTACCCTATTCGCCCGGAAGATCTCAGGCTAATAGCCAAGGATCACGATCCTCATATGGATCTTCTTCAAATACTCCAATAATACAACATGGAAAAAAGAGTTTGATAAACTCTAAAATATCATACGGAGAATCATCCTCTTCAAAAAATTCTCTACACCTGGAAGATATTCCAGAGGATCATCCGTTATACGCATAGATGCAAGCATATTTGGCTTCTCAAAAGCAAAGTGATACTTTTGCTTCCATCACTAAAGAGGGCAATGATGATATCAAGACCTCTGAAAAGATATCCAAACAATAAATGATATTTCTTGTCGAAAATTCAGAAATATCACGAAAACATGATCCTTGGAAAATATTTCAAAGGTATTTAATTCAGGGATTATATTTTCCAGGCGAGTCTTATAAGACCCGATCCTATTATGAAGCTATTCTTACAGAAACAGGTAGTGCTGATATTCAACATTTCCCTGAGGGACAAACAACTTATAGTTTTTCCAAAATAATTGTTAAACAGATTATATCAGTTGACGATTGGGGTATAACCACAATGCGAGAGAGGCAGATAAGCTTCAATTTACTAAAATGAATCTTACTTATTGAGACTATGTTAAAGCTTTTTCTCAAGTCCTTTACTATAATAATAATAAATAAAAACATACATGGTTTATCAAAATATGTTCAAAGATTTTTGACAATTCCATCCTAAATTGATTTCTAGACTGGTGGTCATACCACGGGCCAACAGTAAAAAATTTGCCTGAACCATTTTTTATTTTATATCAAAAATGGAAAGTGGTTTCTCCAGATTTAAATGATTTATATAGGGCAGATCATATCTGTTACCCAGAAAAAATAGATCAAATCTATTTCTTTATTGAGTTCTCTATTCCTTGGATCCATAAATGGGCTCCAGAATTAGGATATACAGATGAGCAAATTCCCTGTTTGTACCGAACATTTTCAAATAATTTTTAGGATAGATTAATGAAATTTGATCCCAAAACTAAAATTCTTCATGGACAAGATCTCTTGGATCACATTGGATCAACAATTCAAGAATATGAATCCATTGCTGAACAAGGATATACGGATGACCCATCTATTCGACATATTGCTCGAAAAATTATATTTCAAGATGGCGATAAAGAAGCCATGATTCATAATTACTTAGAGGAAATGAATCGAAATATGCTTCATTCACTTCATCAGATTGAATCAGACTCGTCTATGAAAAGCGGGAGTAATAATGATGATGATATCACCGATTCTCAGTCCATATAGCCAGAAGTGATACTTTCTGCAACCGACATTGATAATGCCGAAGACTTTGTCCGACGAATGAAAGAGTTGAACAAAATACAAGGAAAAAAGAAAACATAATCGGAGATAGCCGTCCTGGACCCACATGAACAGTGAAGCCGTCGGGGACCACAGTAACAGTAAATTTATTGTTTAGGGGACAGATGGGTCTCACTTTTACTATTTATTGGGACCCAATTCACTGTGTAAAGATTCTTTCTTTTCCTAGTTAGAGGCGTTTGTTTTTCATTTTGAGGGCAGAGTTTAGACTCCCTCTCTCTCTCTTCTTTTATTCTCTCTTCTTTCTTCTTTAGTTTGTAGAAAAGAGTTGTAAGTTTTTATTTTGTGAATAATAAAAAATCAAAAAAGTCCAACTTTGGACACCAACCTTTGGCCTTGCATTCCGGCCTAAGACCCCTTGCATCCGGGGCAGACCCTTTGCTCCAGGGTCTGTCAAAGGTGACACCCCTTCTCCTTCTCCTTCTATCCGTCGTGACTATGTCCGACTAAAAACCATATCTATGTTGAATAACTAACTTATCTTACATATTAATTATATTAGATCTGACTTTATTAAAATATAAAGAAATTATTGTATAACAATAAGGTTTGGTTCTGAGATGGTGGTACAGTCAGCTTTGGTACTATTCTTATTGGCTTTGTCTTTGTGACTACGTCTGGTAAGCCAGTTTACTAGCCCGTTACTGATGTTGAGAAAAAAGGCGATCCCTGCCGGTTATAACCTCCAGACACACGGGCTTAATAAGAATATGTATTGAATTCTAGACAGACCCCTTGCTTAGGTAAAAGATTTAAACCTTCCATACAGCCTGTTGTTATATAAAAATTCTCTTATATTTCGATTCTTATGTCCCAGCATAAGGGTGCTTGACTAGCTAGATTTCTCTGGCCGCGCGGACTACCGCCCGCCTTAGCCGATCCTGTTAATTTGTCATATCATATCAATTTGTTATAAGAAAATCAGTTTATTATTTTTTCCTTATCCTAAATTTTTTCAAATAAAAGGCATATTCATCCTATAATCTATAGATTTTAATTAGAGAAAATTTTGAAATCAATCTAAATTTTTTTTATTTAATTATTATTATTGTTACTACTACTACTTACCGGTACCACTACCTATTACTACTGTTAGTACTATTATTTATTTATTTATAATTTATTATTATTATAATAATTATAATTAATATTTTAATCTTTCATTTAATATTCAAATAAGTCAAATATATTACTACGGCCACTACTACAACTACTTTTTTTTTTTTAATTATTAATATTATTATCTTTTATTTAATATTTAAATTAAATATAATTACATATATTCAAATATATTTAAATATATTCTATAATATCTAAAAGAGATAAGTTTAGAAATAATAAGAGTTCATTTAGAACTCTGTTTCTATTTTTATGCTTATGATTTTATTTTTTTAAAAAAAGATAATGTATTTTCAAATTCAAAAATTTCTAATCCTTAATTGAAAACTTTTATTACAATGTTATTTACTTTGTCTTAAAATTGCCAAGTGGCTTATTTTTATGTTGCCACTTGGCTTCTTCTGATGCTTCGTTCTCTGCTTTACAATATGTATAGACTAGTGTACTGGTCTGTGCTTCGCGCGGCCATAAACATATGAATCAAATTGTAAATAAATATTCATAAAATAATATTATGTAGAGAATTTTTAACAGGAATATTTGTTGAGAAGCATTTGAGGTAAAATATGAAAAAAGCAATTTAAATTGATAAAAGTTATCTGAATAAGAAAATCATATATAAAAATCCAACAGAAAATTAATGGAGAGTCAGGACACTTCATGATACGATAATGTAATGATCCTTCAGGTCATTTTCTCAATTTTTGTGTGTTTCCAGCATTTTGAGCCTTTCCATAGTGGCCACAGGTCATTTATGACTTGCCGGAGCTGTTGGTTTGGTTATCGGACAGTTTGTTTAGGTTTTAGGCTCATTTTTCTGTTTTAGAGCTTTTGCTGTTAAGAAATTGGTCTCGAAAAAAAACTCATAGAAGACGATCTCGAATGAGAATTCTGACAGCACTATCAGTTTTGAAATGTTGATTTTAGGTAGGGGACCCTTGGTCCGGGTCTCGAGATTTCCGGACTCATTTTGGGCTATTGGGTAGAATTTGGTAAAACTGCACCTTGGGGTGTGGGCTTCATTTTTTATCGAAATGACCTCGGATTGAAATTTCGATGGCATCATTGAGTCCGAAATATCAAATTTGGTATGGAAGCATAGTTCAGTTGAGCACATGAGATTTAGAATGAATCTCGAGCACCTGATCGGAGTCCATTTTGGACTTAGTGAAAATATGGTGTCTGATTATCTGGTTTATCCGTTTTAGCAGTCAAGGTCCACTTAAGCGGCCTTGGCTGCCCAGTCGAGGGTCGTTTTAGCGATCCTGGTCCGCTTAAGAGGATGTCGCTTTAGCGATCGGAGAGTCGCTTAAGCGAACCCCGCCCCTCCTGACCCGACCGCTTTAGAGGTGGCCGCTTAAGTGGCCAAATGACCGCTTTAGTGGTAACAGCAGGGTCCTTATATCCTTTTCATTCGCAAATTCCATCCATTTTCTCACTTGTTTTCCTCCATTCTTGATCCTTTGAGCTCAGATAAGTGTGGGGACTTGGTAATTGAAGTTGGGGTTAAGTTGAGAACGCGTTAGTGATCATTTTTCCGTCTTTATTCCGTAAGTTTTGCTTTGATTCTTCCTTTAACTCTTGATTTTCTTTTTTTGTTTACGTAGCTCTTGAGGCTGTTTTAAGCCCCAATTGAGACCCTATTCGTGTTCAACTTTCGAGCACGTGTTCCTTGTCCTTCTAGGGACGACGTGACAGATTTAATTTTGGATTTTCATTTGTGGGTCCCACGAGCCCATTAACGTGATTTTGGACTCGAAACTTTATATAAAAATATGGGTACCATTTTACTTATATTAACGCATAGTTTGTGATTTTGATAGTACGACAGTGTTCCGGGATCATGGTGTGGAGATGAGCAATTCGTGGGCAGTTTGGGATCTCGGTTCGGCATCCAGGTAGGCTTTGTTCTACTTTTCTCTATAGGACTATGTGGTGTATTGATTGCATGCTCGGTGGGGGTTATAAGATAGGGTTATGGTTAGTTGTATTAGTATTTGGTCGGTTTAGGGGATTAAGTATAGAATTGTAAACTAAGTCTTAGCCTAAGATACCCGTTGTAGTTTTAACATACTATTAAGCTTGTTTAGCGAAGTATACAACCTTAGATTGGCCTTGGAAACCCCTAGTGTGGAAGTTAGGGCAGTATCTGTCCATCTCGGTGATATTTCCTGGTTGTGTCCCCCTGGTAGCATGATATGTTCCTGTTGGTCTCACTTCTGGATTTTTTCCTATGTGTATATACTTTTACCATTTGGAATACTATTCTATTGGTCCTGAGGCATTGGTTATGATACCATGGACACCAGGTTAGTTCACTTGTGCTTTAAAAGGAGTTGTGGTTTGGTTTATAGCTATTTCGGTGCTTATATTGGGTTGTGTGGATATTGGTGATGGCATGCATTTGTTACTCGATTTTACACTCTTATGTTAGCCGTTTAGTGACCTTACCGCTGGAGGATGGGCTTGAGTTTTCGTATGTTAGTACATGGTCCGCCTTTAGGGCTAGACTTAGCTCTCTTAGTACCTTGGGTCGGCATTGAGATACTTTAGCTTAAGCTCGGGTAGGTGTTGCCTTAGGTTGAGTTGCTAAAGCCTGGTAGGGGGTCCCCGTTGCCCTTTTTAGATAGAAAGCTTTAAAGACTTCCCTTTAGGCTTAGATGGACTTATGGATGCTTCCTTAGGTTTTGCCTTAGGTCTAGGTTGTCTTAGACTGGATAGCACACCTAGTTAGCTTCCTTACCTCTGGGAAGGGTTGTAGCCATTCTTTAACTGCTTGAGGCCATAAGTGGGTTAGTGATAGGTTTAGGACCCCTGGATTACCTTTAGCTATGTTTCGCCTAGGAGTCCTAGTAGAGTTTAACATTAGTTTATAGTTGAGGTTGACTTCCGATAGCAGCTCCAATTATGGTTACGCTTGGTTATGAGTTCTTGTTCAAGTCTGACATCCGTTCATAGTTATGGATTACCAGGCCTCTTGTTATTACCTTATGGATCCAGTTCAAATCTGACATCCGTTCATAGTTATGGATTACCAGGCCTCTTGTTATTACCTTATGGATCCAGTTCAAATCTGGCTATTGATGTTGTACGATTATGGATTATCAGGCCTCTCGTTATTACCCTATGAATCTGGTTCGAATCCGGCTATTGATATTGTACGGTGATAGATTATCAAGCCTCTCGTTATTACCCTATGGATTCGATTTGAATTTGGCTATTGATATTGTACGATGATGGATTATCAGGCCTCTCGTTATTACTCTATGGATCCGGTTCAAACCCGGTGATCGTTGTTGTACAGTTGTAAATCATCTGGCCTCTTGTTACTAGCCACTGGTTCTGGTTCGATTCTGGTTCATGTTACTGATACAGTTATGGTTATGGTTATGGATATGGATTATGAAAGTCCTGGTTCGGGACCAGGCAGTGTATACGAATATCCCAAATCCCCTGCGAGCCCCTCTGTCTGTGAGCCGTAGTGTCGAAAGAGAATGGTCGTCGTAGGTCCTTCCTTTGCGAGCTAGGTGAGCTGGAAGAGGTGTATTCACTTGGTTTGGATCTGGTACTGGTTTCATTTGGCATCACCTGGTTCTTGGCATGATTCTGTTCTTTCGCAAGCATCACCTATCACCAGTATAACTGCTTTTTGTGTGTCTCACCGGCTTATGGGCACGGTTGGATTATTTGTCTTCTTGTGTGTTCCACCAGCTTGTGGGGGTACGATTAGTTTTTTTTGTCTTCTTCAGTGTCCCACCGGCTTATGGGGCCACGGTTGGGTTATG
The DNA here is from genome assembly GCA_031232105.1 of Capsicum rhomboideum. Classification (NCBI taxonomy): domain Eukaryota; kingdom Viridiplantae; phylum Streptophyta; class Magnoliopsida; order Solanales; family Solanaceae; genus Capsicum; species Capsicum rhomboideum. Next base: position 40,799,438 of record CP124716.1, read on the forward strand.
TATGCTGTAGTGTATCCGGGCTAGCCGGTTATATTAATATTTGGATATTATCTTATGATTCGTGGTAGGTTAGTTATGGACTGACATTCGGGTTTGTGATACTTTACCTCTCTTTATGATAAGTTTATTTATTACCAATCCATTTTATGAATATGCATATTCGATTAGAGACCCTAACTATGATAGAGTTAGCTCCCCTGGAGAGGTTGTGATCTAGATATGTTAGGCTAGTTTCCTTGGGTTAGCACTTTTCGATTTAACTATACTTACGATATATGATCAGTCTCCTTCGTTGTATTACTATATCTCTATATATATACCCTTCCTTCGTATTACTATTATATATCTCTTGTATACTTCTTCCTTCATACGCCTATTGTATATCATATATCTCATTCTTCACTATATTATTGTATGTTGTCTAGCTACTTGCTGGCATAGCTTCGTCTCAAGTTACTAGTAGGGTATGATAGTTTATCCTTGTTGTTCCCTTAGTATTATTATTATGCCCTTTTTCTTAGATAATTGCCTTTAATGCATATTCCTGCTTTACATGTGATTTATACTTGAATTGTCGTTGGAGCTTAGTCGGTTGATGCAGACTGAGTACCTCGTATTGGTACTCATACTACACTTATGTACCCTGCAGATCATAGTACGAGTTCTCGCAGCTGATTTGTACCTCGTGCAGAGCTGCCATGGATTGGAGATTCGGGGTGAGCTCCTGGCGTTCAAAGTTGTTTCTGCTCTCCCTCTTTTGCTGGACTGATCTTTACTTTGTATTTGAGAGACGGTTCTGTATCTTTGTATTATTTTCATTCTGTACTCTTGATTGGTAGTGGCTCTTGTACTAACCTCACTAGGTCTTGGGTAAAGTGTATACTTTTTTCTTGTTTTCTCCTCTTTTATTAGTCTGGACTTCTTTTGGCTTTTCTTATTAGTCTGCTACTAGCTGTTCCAGACTATGGGTTGGCTTACCTACTGGTGGGTTATGGTAGGTGTCATCATGACCTGAGTAATCAGATCGTGACAGATAAAAACAAAATAAGATGAAAAAAAAAAAGCCCTAATTTAATTATAAATTTGTATCTAAATATAATTACTAAACTTTAAAGACATCAGTCCTCCTACAATCATTCTTTTCCTCTTGCTATTGCACGACACTTCTGTCTGACTCCCGCGATTTGTAACTTGTATGTGAACTTCGATATGTGTTGCACCCATATTGAATTTACATCCATTCAATAATTCAAGTCAATAAACTAAATAGCCAATAATATACCAAAGAAAAAAGGTATTTCATCACACTCCTAATGAGAAAACAAAAATGGACATCCAATAACTACATAGGTGGTTGTTATTTATAGATTGGTTAAATCATCATAAGAATTAGATAGAAGAAAGTTGAGAAGACATGCTATTTAATTAGAGAATGCAAATAGATGAAGGGTTTTTTTTATAACTCATAAGGTATAATTAGATGTAATAATTATAATAGCTTTCAAAAATTATTTAACAAATTGATTAATGAAAAGAATGAAAATACGAAATGTTGATAGGCTTTAAGTTTTAAAGTATAATCAACAGTAATATGAAAGTCATGAACCCAAAAATTAATCTCAATCTCTAGTAACAAATAAAAATAAAACCTACTGAAAAAATTAAAAGGAACCTGAAGATAATAGTTAGCTCAAGCTTCTGCAATTTCCATATCAATAAACAACTGTCTTATGAATTAAACTTTATTTTGAATATTAATTAACTTTATATTCTCATGTTCTATCATTATGCTAAAAATGAATTTAAGCACATGACAACTACCGAAGGACATATACATACTTTCTTGAGTAGAATGCTCGTATAGGTTGGTTTCCTTTCTTGCTATTTTTCAAACTTTTTTGGCATGGAAAAACAATAAATTAACCTTATCAACAAAGAAAAAGAATTCAAATAATTTTTTAAAAGAAATTCCTGATTTATCTCATCAACAACACAAAATAATAGTAAATGTATAATTGAAATAGAAAAAGAAATGTAATCATATTAGATATATCAAAAATTATTTTACCTCATAAAGTCAAACTATGCAAGGATGTTTAATAATTTTCATAATAAATATCTCTGTCGTAATCTGTAAAATCAGATCAAAATGTTAAATAAATTGACCAACCAAAAAGTAATTAAAAGATAAAGAATAAAGAGAAACTCCATCAACCATAAATTTTCATAGCCAGATGATCATCTTTGACAAAATATAAATAGTAGGAAAAAATTGTACTCCTTCAAAAAATTGTAACACAAAGTTTGTCAAGTCTCTATTTGACCATGCGCTCTTCCAGATCGAGTTCCACATACCCCAACTACTTTCTTTATATAATCGTCCATTCTTCGCCTTTATTTCATTTTCTGCAAATGACGTCCAAGGTTGAAGTAATGTTGAGCAGCTATATACAAAAAGTAGGGAAGAAAACTTAGATGATAAATAAGAATAGAAGGATTGAAATATTTCTAAACTGGAAGTATAAATGAAACAACAATAGCATGTGATAGCCATAGAAACCTATCATTCTTTTTTCTTACCCTTTAAATTATCAATGCAAATTCAATAAGGATTAATGTACTATCGGTTAGGAAGGACATAACCAACATATATACCTCAAAATAAATTTCTATTAATATGATTTTAAGGTGCTATAAATTTGTACATTAAATAATTGAAAGTTATGAATATGAAAGACTTGAGAATTATGGATATTACTAATATTAATTAAGAGTAGAATTTATTTATTGAAGAGGTATGAGTTAAGGAGATGATTTTACAAAATAAAATAATTGAAGAAATGAGAGAAAAAGCCAAAAAAAGTACAATTTTTTCTCTCTACGTGAGAGTTGTTTTCTCTCCACATAAGAGTGTTTTCCTCTTAGTGGGATTCTACTTCTTCCTTCAATTTCCTGTAGACAATTATCAAACATTAAGAAAACTTCCAAGTCCTATGAACTTTTACTTACGTACAATCACTTTTAGTCACTCAGAAACTTAAAAAAAGCTCTCCTTGAATCCTAAAAAAACACAAAAAAATACAACGCTACTGTTTTTAAGAATCAAAACTGAACATCTCAAGCAATTCTCTTATTAAAACACTGCTGCTTTCTTCATTCTTCTTTCATAAATCATCTTAACAGACTGCATAGGTTACTATCAGTTATGGAGGAGGAAATTACGGAACGTCTACAGAGCTTTATCCTAACGGAAGCGGAAAAAGATGCGGTAGAGCTCGACCTTCCTGATATTAAAGCGAGTGTACAAGACTGTGAAGTAAGCATTCTTGGCAAAATAATCACATATAAAGAAATTAACTTGCAAGGTTTAAAAAACACCATACCAAGGGTGTGGGGTTATCCAGTCGGGCAGAGGATCATAAAGGTGGAGAAGAATTTCTTTCAGTTTGTGTTTACAAACAAAGAAAGCGTGAACAAAGTTCTATTTGGCACCCCGTGGCTATTCGACAAATACTTAATAAATGTTCATGCTTGGGAACCGGGATTAAAGAGCGATTCAACAGTCTTTAATGTGTGCGAACTGTGGCTTCAAGTGTGGAGTATCCCTTTACATTGGATGTCACGGGAAGTGGGACGAAAGATTGGACACTCGCTGGGAGGAACGACAGACGTTGTGATTCCGAAAAACGAGAATAGAGAGGGTAGACATATGCGGATTAAGGCGATGATGAATATAAATAAGGCACTGCCAAGGGGAAAGTTGATTAAATTGGGTCACGAAACAAAATGGGTGGAGTTTAGGTATGAATATTTGCCCTACGTTTGCTATTATTGCGGGATACTAGGACACAACGAAAAAACATATATTAGAAGGGAAAAAGACAAGCGTATGGGGAATTTGAAAAATAATCAATTTGGTGCATGGATGAGGGCAGAAAATCACCTTAACATCAGTGAGCATTCAAAACGGCAAGAGAGGAATGAAGCTTTGGATGGTAGCGGACAGCGTCATATAATAAAGCCTACAAGATATAGGGGTGAAGGAAACAATAAATCGATGCAACACTTAATTAAGGGAACTGGATCCTCGGAGACGCAACCTATAAAGAAGCATAATGGGCTGAATAATATGGATGTCCAAGAATCAAAAGGTAAATCAGCAACGAGAAATGATGAGGCAACTGAAACAAATCAAAAACTTGGCTTTGGTTGTAATTCGAGGGACAATGGTGAGCAAGTGAAAGAGAGAAACGATAAGGATACGAAGGCAAATCAAGTTAATGAAACAATTTCCATAGACCTACCTATCAAAATCAATAAGGAGGCGGGAAAAATACAACAAGACGTTGAGGTGGAAGAATCGATCTTCGCGGATACAAGCGTTGGAAGGGCAGAAAAAGAGTTATATATACTATCGAAAATGGGATTCGGCGACACCATAGATGAAGGATCCTTTGAGGAATACTTTCAGAAAGTTGCAGAAGGGAAAGTTACACCAATCCAGATAGGTGGAAACAAGGAGAAACAGGTCACAATATCCAAATCCAAGTCAGAAACGGCGAACACACAGGTATTAGCACTTAAGGAAACTACTTCTAATATGGTACCAACACTAGTAAATGTTCCAGTTGAGGTAAAACAGTGCTACAGGTAAGGGGAAGAAAAAGAATTGGAGAAGGTTAGCTAGAGAAATAGAAGCTACTGGTTCTAAGAATAACAAGAGAATGGCAGGCTTAAAAAACAATTTAGTTGAGGTGGTGATCACTGATTTATGTACTAAAAATTTGGATAGTAAAAGAAAAGGAGAAAATAGTGAAATGTCTGACTTATAAGGTAAGAAGCTAAAAACAGTGGTGGAATGGGAGGCCAGCCCGAAATGGCTCCCTTCTTCCAAATGAAGGCTATGGTGTGGAATTGTTGAGGCCTGGGGGGGTCCTTGACAGTTCCCTTTCTGAAGGAGACAATACGTCTTCACTCCCTGAGTATGGTGTTTTTAAGCGAGACTAAGAATCAAGAAAGCAGGATGCGGAGAGTTCAGAGATAGTTGAATATGCCACATGTAATTATTATGGACCCGATTGGACTAGCAGGAGGGTTATGCCTGTTTTGGAATGACGAAATTCAGGTATGTCAATATCATTCTACATCCTTTTATATTGAAACGTACGTACATGATTTAGATGCGAATAGTAAATGTTGGTATGTGTTTGTATACTTAAGTACTGATAAGGCTGTTCGCAGAAATCAATTACAAGAACTTTGTGTCAAATCTAATAGTTGGGGACCAATGTGGGTTATAGCTGGTGATTTTAATGACATTAGGGATAATTCTGAAAAATCAGGAGGTAGAGTTCGAGAGGATCATTCGTTTAGAGATTTTAAAAACTTCTTATGGGAGGTTGGAGCTATAGACTTAGGGTTTAGTGGAAAACCGTGGACCTGGTGGTGTTTTAGAGAAAACAATGGGATAATTCAAGAAAGACTTGACAGAGCTTTAAGTTCACCGAACTGGAAACTTGAATTTAACCAAGCTAACATCACTCACTTAGAAACAGAGGCATCTGACCACTCGGCTTTGCTTATAAACTCTTAACCTAGCCCTATAAAAAAGAAAAAAAAAATTCTTTTTTGATAAAAGGTGGAGCGAAAAGGAAGAGGTGAACATGACTGTAGCGCGAACGTGGAACCGAAATTTAGAAGGTTCTGAACAATCTATAGTAAGCTTTAAGTTAAAAAAGTGTAGAATCGCGCTACTAGCTTGGCTTCGGGATGGTAAAGGAAATTCTAGGAAAAAATTCAAGGGATTAAGGATAGAATAGCTAAGCTTAAGAACGACTCTAGATTTTTGAATATAAATAAATTGAAGATGCTTAGGAGAGAATTAGGTCAGGCATATAAGGATGAAGAAGCCTATTGGAAGCAAAAGTCTAGAGCATTATGGCTACAGGAGGGCGATAAGAATACATCTTTCTTCCATATGAAGACTGTCCAGAGACGTAAGTGTAATAGCATTAAGGGGTTTCAGTTAGAAGATGGTCAATGGATCTCCGAGCAGAAAGAGATTGTGATAGAAATAGAACGATTCTATAAAAACCTCTTTACTACCTCTAAACCTTCCAACTTCGATCCCATTTTGAGCTTAATTAATCCTTTAGTTGATAACTCTATGAATGATAGGCTTATTAGGGATGTTACGGATGAGGAGATTAAAAATGCGACCTTTGATATGCACCCCTTAAAAGCTCCTGGAGTGGATGGTATGACTCCATTTTTCTTCCAAAAGTACTGGAATATTTTATCAAGTGATATTTGTGAAGCGGTTAAAAGTTTCTTTCGTTCTGGCTATTTAACACCCTCATGGAATCAAACTCTTATTACTTTGATACCGAAAATAAAAAATCCGAGTGCTATTAGCCAGTACAGACCAATTAGCTTATGCTCAACAATGTATAAAATTATTGCCAAGATTATAGCTGCCAGACTAAAAAGATACCTTCCTATTATTATTTCTCCTAATCAATCGGCTTTTATTGGTAAAAGACAAATTGTGGATAATGTTGTTCTAGCACATGAGTTCATTCATATGTTGAGGAATAAATGACGAGGAAAGGGAAAATATATGGCCCTAAAGCTAGATATGGCCAAAGCTTATGATCGAGTGGAATGGTCGTATATACGAAAACTAATGACCAAAATGGGATTTCACGAAACTTTTGTTAATTGGATAATGCAATGTGTCACTACCCCTACATATAAATTCAATATTAGCGGAGAGGTAGCAGGGGAAGTGACACCTACTAGGGGCTTAAGACAAGGGTATCCTTTATCACCATATTTGTTCCTTATATGTGTTGAAGGTTTATCCAAAATCTTAAATAATAAGGAAATTAATGGTAATATTCAAGGGTTAAGTTTGGCCAGAGGTGGACCCACAGTTAACCATTTATTTTTCGCTGATGTTTCCTTTATATTTTGTAATGCTAATATTCAGAATGCAGCTAAAATCTCTGATATTCTTAAAAAATATGAAGAATGTTCAGGTCAAAAGGTAAATTTTGATAAATCAACTATATTTTTCAGTAAAAATATTTCTGAAATTGATAAGGATGAAATCATTGCAGCGATAGGGCAACTAAGAAGAATGATCTTGGGCTTTATTTAGGTCTACCGACAGTAGTGGAAAATCGAAAAAAAGAATGCTGGAATTTATAAAGGATAGAGTAAAAGCTAAGATTAAATGTTGGAAAAATAATTTCTTAAGTCCTGCTGGAAAAGAAGTAATGCTTAAATCTGTTTTATCTGCTATACCATCTTATGCTTTATCTTGTTTCCAATTTCCTTAAAATTTGTGTAAGGAAATCACTACCATTTTTTCTAACTTTTGGTGGGGGCATGATGATAATAGGAGGAAAATGCATTTTGAAAAATGGGAGAACCTTTGTGTTGCTAAAACTAATGGGGGTATAGGATTTAGAGAGTTAAAGTCCTTCAACCAGGCTTTGTTGGCAAAACTTGCTTGGCGAATTTTGACTCAGGAAGACTCTCTTCTCTTTAGAATGCTTAAGAATAAATATTTTCATAATACCTCTTTCCTCAAAGAAACCTTGTCCTCATCTAGTTCTTGGATATGGAAAAGCATTATTTGGGGTAGAAATCTCTTACAAAAAGGCATTAGATGGAGGGTAGGATTTGGAGGAAGTATAAAAGTATGGACGGACCCTTGGATCTCCAACTCATGCGGTTCCAAACCTAGGCTTTATCAATCTCAAATGGATATAGAACTGAAAGTGAGTAACCTTATTGATCATAGTAACCATACTTGGAAATCTCAAGAGCTTCAGAAGTGGTTTTCTACGGAGGATATCAGTGCCATTTTATCTATCCCTATTTCTAGCACTGGATCTCCAGCTAGGATTATTTGGCATCACACTAAGTCAGGAATTTATGAGGTAAAATCAGGATACCATTTAGCTAGGGAAATTGACAGGAGTAGTGCAGCCAATAGTGATAGACCTCAATCAAGCTACCAATCCTTCCCTAAGAAGTTTTGGGATTTTTTATGGTCTATGAATATTAAAAATAAATATAAACACTTTATTCGCAAATGTGTCTTGAATGTGCTATCTGTTAATGATATTATTTCAAAAAGGTTAAGAAACAATTGTGATGTGTGTAAGATTTGTGGTGTAGAAAGTGAAACTATTGAACATATGCTCTTTAGATGTCCAAAGACTCAGATGGTATGGAAAATTCGCCCCATAAATTGGCCTAACATCGAGAATATTACGGACTTTGCTAGATGGTGGAAAGAAATCTTTGATAATACTAATCAATACCCTGACTCTATTGAGCTTACTAGATTAAGCGTCTCTATAATGTGGCAAATTTGGAAAGCAAGAAATGCTAGAAACTTTAATGGTGATATCTCTGAGCCTAGTGATATTGTTAACAAGGCACTATTTGACTTTCAAGAATATGAAAGTAATTCACTTACTAAGTCTTCTCCTACATTGGCACCTGATCATACTACTAATAATACAATCATTGTAGCACAAGATGTTGTGATTGTGTTTGCAGATGCTAGCCTACATAAGGAGAGGAATGAGGCAAGCATTGGCATGACAGCTATGGATAGCTTTGGGAATTTGCTTCAAGCCCTTGGTACCCCAATCCAATTTTTTGGGAAGGTCATTATTGCAGAAGCACTAGCGATTTGGATTGCATTGGAAAACGCTCAAGAAAATGGATGGACAAAGGTGCAACTCTTTTCAGACGCAAAGAATGTAGTGGATATAGTTCTAAAGATGAGTATAGTTTCATGGGAGATAGAAACCACTTGTGAAGATATCTGGTAGCTTATGAGTTGGTTCGAAGAAGTTCAAATTACACATATTCCTAGAGCTTGGAATATGGTAGCGCACAATCTAGCCAAATTTTCTATTACATTGTTAGACAAGTTAGTTTGGGTTTCCTGTTTTCCTAGTTGGATTATCAAAGATGCAGAAGCATCTTTTAACTTCCTAAATTCGTTTTCGCATTAATAAAGTTAACGTTGCTGGTTGACAAAAAAAAGAAGATAAATATGAATGGAGACCATAGAGAGGTGCCACATCATCATATCTTGTTTCTCCTTTATATATATATTAGTATACTTGTCCGCGCTTTGCGCGGTTATAAAAAGATTCAAACTATGATTAACATCTTAACATGATGTACAAATTATTTAAAAGAAAGTTGTGTGAAAAAAGAAAAAAGATATATGTGTTTCTTGAACAAAGAAAAATGCCATATCACCTTTTTAACATATGCATGCCTATATATATTCAAGAATCATATTTATTACTATTACACAATAATTATTCAATATAGAAAATATTAAAATAATCAATTAGTTAGGTACAATAAACAATTTAATTGGAGAGCAAATAATTAGAAATACGAAAGAACCAACAAACTGTTATAAATTATTTTAACAATTTTCCCTTTTTGATCAATATATATCTGCTTAGCATTTTTTTCTTGATAATCCGGAGCATGTCTTCTTTAAGTTGGACCAGCTAAGCTGGTTGTTGTTTTTATCTTCTTTCAGTTTTGATTTATCATATGCTTTTGGTCTTTTTAAATGGTACTCTCTTTTTGTCAATTTATTTGTATTACTTTCATTTTAAATGTGTTTCAAAAGAAAAAGTATCACTTTACTTTTTTGGTACTCGTATTTTTTTAGTTTCAACTTTTCACATGCATGTTTAAGATTATAAGATTGAACAACATTTTGATACATTCGACATGTCTTTAGTTTAAGATCACAAGATTCAAAAGTTTTTTATTTTCATAAATTTCGTGTCAAATTAAAATCAGAAAAATAAACTAAAACGGATAAAACATATACATTATGACATATTTGGTTTATGATTGTCGGTACAAATATAATACTTATAAATCATTTATGAATTTCAATTTCATGGTAAATGTTAGGAACTTCGGTTTTGCCTCTATTATAAATTACTTATTAAGTTTCAAAACAACTTCTAAAGTTATGTTGTGACAATATCTGAACAGATCCACTCTAGAGAAATTTGATTTTGTAACTACTTACAAACTTGTTTTTAGTTATATGGTTTTGTTACAAGAGATTCAATTTACATATAAGAGATTTGAAAATGTTATTTTCTTTAATTCAATTTGTAAGTGGTCATAAGAGATTATTTTCGCTCTATATATATCTCTAAACATATCTAATAAAATTACAAAGTAGGAATTTAGAGAATATATAATCACCTTAGGAGAAATGCATTTAATATTGAGGTAGATATTACAGAATGTACCAGGCTCTTCGATGTAGATGGCACCGCACAAAACCACAACAAAATTAGCAACTATTAGTGAAAATAATTAAGGTATTTAAAAGTGTAAAGTTTTCAATCAAAATTTTGATATACCTTTGCCTGTAAAATAATAGCTTCATTTGAATATGCTGGGGAGATAGCACAAACTAACAAATTCAATCAAAATCAAATATTCAATAATACATAAATCCCACAAAATAAATTGTGATTATACAAAGTAAAAAATGAAATGCAGTGAATATGCAAAGTACTAATAATCAACATTCGTCCTTTGTCTTATAATATGCCTTCTCAATCCAAATTAAAATAATTGAAAACAAATCAAACAATCAATTTAAACTACATATTACCAATATATAAGCATGCAGAGAGAAAGAGAGAGCAAACAAAATATTGGACTTTTAGGCATAAGCTTATACCTGCAAAACAAAAGCACTACATGATATATGAATGGAAAAGATAAGCTGAACCAACAAATGTGGAAGAAGCCTAAAACGCATAACATTAATATGAATTAATTGTTAAGTTTAACTTAAATAATTATTGACCCATGAACGGAAGAGATAATGAGCAAAACCTATGAATAAGATGAAAAGGCATAATCTTGAATATGTATTAATTATTAAATTTAATTGAAGATAAAAGTGATTAAGAAGGCAATAGACTTTTAGGCTTTTCTAATATAAGCCAAATTAATAGTATAATAGATGAAAAAAAATTGCACAAAAAGGAGAAAAAAGATAAATCTAAATGGAGGTCATTGAGGGGTGTCACATCACTTTGGCTTGATTCTACTTTATTATTATATATAGATTGATTCATTATCCAATACATTTTACAAAACATTAAATTTAGTATATCCAAAGAATGATATAGTAATAAAATTACTCATACTCTCTCCGTCTCAATAATTACTTGGTATGTTTGCTTTTTGCACAATTCTTAAGGAGAAATTAATAAAGGATGCAAATAATTGACTAATATGAATTATCTAATCTTGATTAGATGAATTTTCTTCAATTAGTATGGGTATAGATGGAAAAAAGTGATTAATTATCTCTTGAATTCGTAAATATGTCAATTATTTTGAAACAAAATCTTTTACTCCCTCCGTCCATAAATACGTGTTCACTTTTGACTTGACACATACTTTAAGAAACAATGAATAGAGGGGTGATTTTACTATATCACCCTTTGAATATGATAATTTTTTTGCTTTGAAAAATGTAATGAGTGATGTATTGTATTTAAACCAAGGGTAAAATGGATAAAAATAGGTCAGTTATCCATTGATTTTATAAACTGGACAAGTATTGTTGGACATCCCAAAATAGAAAAGTGGATAAGTAAAGATGGATGAAGGGAGTAACAAACATGACAAGTAATTTGAGATGGAAAGAGTATTATTTATTATTTCTTAAAGTGTGCTAAGTAAATAGCGGACAAGTAAATACATGTACACATAATTTGAGCATAGAATAATAAATTCAATTGACTTCTAATTAATTCAGGCTCGTACATCTCTTTTTTGGTCCTTTCTTTCACAGCTGGTATTTGCCTTTAAGAGAAGTAGGCAGTTATAGAATGATGTGTGTTTCCACTTGAGAAAAAGCAATTTATACATGCCTCATATGTTAAAATCCCTTATGAAAAAGGAAATAATAATGTCGATGATACTTGTAGGCTGGAGCAAGTGCATGTATGTAGACGCATACAGAAAATTGGACATGTACAAGGAACTGTATGCACTAAATTAAAGATGATGGAGATGGACCATTTTTATGTTTTGGGCCATAGGTATCCATTCCTTCCTTGCCTTTCTTCTTTTTTATGTTCTTTTCCTTCTTATCTTCTTTTAGAAAAGTTGATAGAGACAATTTCTGTTTTATATCCAATCGCAGAGAAAAAAAGAGAGAGATTGCATTTATTGGATATACAATTAGTTTAACCTCATGGCGCTTTAATATAGACTCTAATATATTGATACCATTTGGGTAAAGGGAACCTCTTATTTACAAAAGAAGAAAACTTTGCTCCACAAGAAAAAAAATACTGATCTCACGAAGTCGGTTTTTAAATTATTTTTAAAAAAAAATCTTTTTATAGAGAATCGATCTAAGGAAGTCGGTTCCTCAATTTTTTTATATTTAATTTTGTCGATAATCAACTTTAGGAGGTCAGTTTCCTGATAAATAAATAAATTAATATCGAATTACCGATCTCCTGAGGTTGATATTATTGATTTTTTATTTAATTTTTAAGTAATCAATGTCAAAAAAATTTGGAAAAAAAATGCAAAATTTTGACCACTTGAGGTTAGTTATGTTTACTACATGACATTCATAGTGTGCATTCATTTGACGGAAAAAGAAAAATACATTGAGATCTAAAAATCAACACAACTTATAACTATGCAAATATATATTCCTTCCGTTCGCTTTTACTTGTCACTATTTTCCTAATTGGATTTTCATTTTTATTTATCACTTTTGACATATTAAGAAAATACAAAAAAAATTTCTATTTTACCCTTAGCATTAATTGTTTATTCTCCAAATCATTTTCAAGACATATTACTCTAAACATCAATTAATAAGGTTAGTATGGTGAAATAGTCATATCAATAATTATTTTCTTAATGTGTGTGCCATGTCAAAAAATGACAAGTAAAAGCGAACGAATGGAGTATCTCAAGCAACAAGATTATCCTTCAACGACACGATTTAGTAATCTTCAAATCTACCAAGACCAGATGCATTTATTTTTCGTTCAAATTTCAAGACAAGAAAACCTTACGTCCTTAACGCTACTCCTTTCATCCTCTATTAGCTGGTCATTTTATTAAAAACAATTGTTCCATATTAGTTGGTCACCTTACTAAATCAAGAAAGCATTAATTAAATTTTTTTTTCCATATTATCCTTGCAATTAATTTTTTTTGAAAGTATTCACACTTGTTTGTAAAGTTTTCAAGAAGTTTTTTAATGGTTGAATTAGTAAAATTACCTTCTTATTTTTTATCTTTTAACATGCGTGTAAAAAGAAAAATGACCAACTAATATGGGTAGTCGTTATCATCATCTGACAGATAGGACGTACACTAACTAACCCTTCACAATCTATATACTCTCTTCATTCAGAATTACTTGTCACTTATTTCCTAATTAGATTTCTACTTTTACTTGTCATTTTTTACATATCATGGAAGGACAACTTTTCTTTTCTTATTTTACCCTTAGTATTAATTGTTTATTCTCCAACCTAATATCAAGACACAATAGTAACCATCAATTTATAGGGGTACTATGGTAAAGTAACCATGTTAATAATTATTTTCTTAATAAGTGTGCCAAGTCAAAACGTGATAAGTAAAAGTGAACAGAGGAATTATAATATAAACGAAGGTCATAGATAAGGTGATGTGACACCTATTTATGACCTTCATTTATATTTATCTTTTTTTCTCCTTTTTTTCAAAATTTTGTGTACTTATATAATTTATTTAATAACCTAAATTATTTCTTAATTACATTCTCTTAATTATCCATCTCTTTTTCCGTTTAGAAAGTCCAAAAGTCATAATCATTAATTTAGTGATCATTTATTATATAATACTTCCTCTATTCCATAATAACTAAATTATTGAGGTAATGCAACCTATTAAGAAAAGAAAATTAAGACATAAATTAGACATTACTTTTCATTTTTACCCTTTTTAATTGTTGTCAAACAATTTTTAAAAATCCAAAACATTGATTATGATAACTACTTTCAAGAAAATAATTCAAAACAAATAGGAGTAATTAAGTTTCTTGAACTCATCACATAGGAAATCCAAATGAAGGGTAAAAATGAAAGAATATTCCAACATTACTCTTGAAAATTGAACAATTAAATTAATTTGAACATTGAAAAATGCCTCAATAATTCACTTATTATGGAATAGAGTGAGTAAGATACTATTCCCTTCGTTTTAAAATAGTTGGCCCTTGTTTACTTGACACTTCTCTTAAAAAAATATTTATTAGGGGTTTATTTTATCAAATTAGCCTTATCAATTACAACAACAACAACAACAAACCCAGTATATTCCCCACAAAGTGGGGTCTGGAGAGTGTAAGTGTACGCAGTCCATACCACTACCTCAAAGATGAGATAGAGATGTTGTTTCCGATAGACCCCCGGCTCAAAACAATTAGCCTTATTAATTATGCTTTGAAATTATAAATTTGAGTATATACACTTTGTTTAGTCATTTAATGATAAGAATAATATATTGGAAGAAAATAATAAAATCTTCTTGATTTCATAAAAGAGACAACTAAATTGAAATAAATATTTTTAGAAAGAGGGTCAGCTAATTTGAAACGGAGGGAGTAATATATATAGAATATTATCTAAGTTATTACTCCCTCCATTCCTTTTTATTTGCTCCATTTGGATTGTATTTATATTCCTTTTTAAGTGCTCCTTTCATCTTTCATGAAAAAATTGGTTATAATCTTCCTATTATATCCTTGTTCAAAATTTAATCATTATTGATTCGGAAAGAGATGTTAAATTTAATTAGGGGTATATTGATAAAATTATTTTTAATTTTATAGGATTAAGGGATTTATTAAAGGGTGTGTCCAACCCAAATAGAGCAAATAAAAGGAAATGAAGGGAGTATATAAAAAAATGAAGCAAAAAGTTTTCAACAATAGAGTATAAAAACATCATTAACCGCTTCTTCTTCCGTAAAGGTAAAGGAGTAACTACATCGAATTCAGAAACAAAAACGGCAAAAAGCAATGAAAACACACACACACACACATATATATATATATATATTAGTTTACTCAATATTTGATTGTGTCGCGTTGGAGTTTAATTAGGCATTGAGAGTCCTAATCAATTTTAATGCCTCTTAAAATAATGCAAATTGTTCTTCAAGTGGTGTCAGTGGCATGTACTCAGTGAGTTGCATGTTTTTTTTGTCAATGGTAAGCCATGTTCTTTGTTTCATTCCTTTTTTAAGCATTTCTTTTTGTCAATTGGGTTCTCATTATTCATTTCCAAAATAATACTTATGAAACAAACCCGACGCGCGCGCATATATATATACACACATTATAATCGTTGAATGAAATACATGAACTACTAATGAAATAAGAGTAACAATTAACTGAGAAATAAGTGATCTATGAAAGAATATTAGAAGAAGGAGATGAGAAACAATTACATAGAATTGGGGATGAGAATTACTGTCTCTCTCTTAAGCATAATCATAATATATATAATCCTAATGCTCATGAAGACACCCAATTTATCAACCTGAATCCCACATATAACCATTTAATGTGATATTGGGTTGCCTAGCTAATACGGGTCTAGGCATTCATAACATAATATTTCTTTATAAAAGAATAAAGAGCTGATATTGGAATTTACTAATTTGTTCTTTTGTTCAAATACTAATCAATTTGAAATTGTGGTTTTATCTCTTATAGTATGTAGTTACTACTAGTTGTTGACACCTAATTTTGACTCTCTTTTTTTTTTCCTAAAATTAATTTCTCGATGATTGTGAGTCATAAATATTTGTTTTCCTTATTTCTAACATTAATTTCAATAAAAGTAACACTAATAACATTTTTTTTTAATATAATATATTTTCCTTATAATTATTATTCTTATATCAAATTATTTATATCGTATGTTACAAAATTACCCTCAAAAATGAATTAATGATAATAATATCTGCTACTCAGACTGATTTCCAGACCCAAGCGAGTTCTCCAACATATATTTATATATAAATATATGCTAGCGTATTAACTTTTATTTTAAAGACTCCAAATAATCCTCACTATACCATTACATTTTTTGCAAATTTACTTTATTTTACTTTTTATTTTGAACTATAGCTATACGTATTTAAAACATAACGTATATACATATTTAAAATCGTACACATGTGTATGCGCACTTATATGTATGAGAATATATATGTATATACGTACACTTTTGGAAAATCAATTAGGACGAGATAAGCATCGTTAAATTAGTTAAGTGAAAATTGATTTGGGAAAATTAGATTATAAATTAACTTATCACATTTGGGCCAATTTTCCACTTATTTGTACCTAAAACTACCCAGCCCACTACCTAATTGATCCTAACCCGGCCCAATACCCCTTCTAATTAACCAAATCAGCCCCCTACCCTCACTCCCTCACTTCTCTCGTTCAATCTCCACCAAACAACCCCAACCAGACCTCTTCCATTGCCCCTCGCCCATCATCTCAACGATATCAGCCCGTGGACTACCGGAAATTGCTATTTTTCGGTGGTCTTCAACCTACCTTTTCATCTTTTTCACTTCTCCATCAATCAAACCGCCCCTCATCGCCTCCGTCACCTTTTTCTGAGGATAATCAGACCTCAAAAATAAGTTCTGCCGCCAATGCCACTTCTTGGAAAGTGGCGAATTTGAAGAAACCATCGGATTTGGGATCTTTACCTCTTCAATCCAATGGGTTTGAATTGTCCGCCTCCAAACCGTCACTTCTTCCTTCAAATCAACATGGAAAAGGTAAGGGTTCATGTCCTTTTTCTTTTTCAAATTTAATCCCTCTATTCTCCGCTTCTCTATGTGATTGAGCTTTCCAAGAATTCAAAATTTTGAATTCTTGGAGCCTTACTTGAGAACCGTTACAACCCCTCAATTTTTGTCTATAAAAGGAGCCTTTGGGATTTCATCTTGGGGGAGAAAAAAAAGAAAAAAACGGGGAGAGGAATAGTTTTCTTCAAATTACTCTATATTTTACTCATCTATAGTTAGTTTCTTGCTCTTCTCGGATACTTCAAGTTCAAGTCGGAGTCGGAATCGCTAGCTCAGAACTCGACATTCGACACCCCCAATCGCTGCCCCAAAAAAGGTGTGAATCCACCCTCTTTTCGTTTGTTTTTCACCTTCTTCTCTTCATCTTATTTGGTCTTATGGATATGTGATTTTTGTTTTGAAACCCATGTTGTAGTTGTTGTCTTCCTTTGAATCTGCGGATGCATATAAATTTTAATTCTGAAAAGTTGTTTCGGGGGTGAACACGGATATGTGAATATGTGTATATGTGAGTTTATCTCATTTTTGGTTTTTTCTGGAATTTGGACTATGAATGTAATTTTTTGGGTCTGAAATTGGTTTCATGTATATACGGGATCTACTTTTGACTTCAAGTTGGTTGTGGTATTGTTATTCGTCCCTTGTGAAGTCGAGTCCAGAACGTGAATTTGTTTTAAATTTCATGGCTGCCTGTTTGCGGTTATCTACAAGGTATTACCAAATGAAAACGAATCTTTGTTAGGATTGAATTTCAGTTTCCTCATTACTTTGGATTCACAAATGCCTTCCATTTTGGATACTTTGTTCTGGCTCATTTTGTCGTCGGATCACTTTTACTATGAGTTTGAAAATTACCAATTCCAGTTTTGGGGTTTGGGCCTTACGCTTTAATCCTAAAACGCTTAGTGGATCACTTGTTTGATTTTTGGCAATAAGTAATAGTCGGGTTGGTCACGACATGAATTTATAGTTTTTTTAAAAAAAATGGGCTAAATCGTGTCACCTGGGATTTCTTTCCCGTCTTATTAATACAAGATTTATATATATATGTTTCTCACTGTTCCTCCCCCCTCTGTTTTGTTTTGATCCAAGTCTTGGTGGGGATGTAGTTGAATAATCCTCAAGTGAGCATTGTTTTAACATCTGGTTATGAGTTTTTAAGTGTTCAGTTCATAGATATGCTTATTAATAAGGATCAAATGTAGTTCTTCTCCAATTAGATTGTTAGAACTCTTCTAAGTTTAATTTTTTTTCGCTTCACGCTCGCTTGGATTAAGTCAGTTGTTAAGTTGGGTAAAATGTTGTTCAAGGGAACTTTATTTCTAAATGTTTTGTTTACAGTAGATGTATGTTGCCCTGTTCTTTATGTTTCTTACAATTTGATTAAGAGGTCATGGTTATGCATTTATATGTTTAACGCTAGGTAGTAGTTAAAATTCAATACTTAAATGTCTATGTGGGTATGTGTTTCCTTTAGTTTATCCTATGTCGTTGTGACGTTTCTTGAATTCGGGCCGATGAATATAATTTTTGATCCTGAAGAATTGTTTCGTATGTGAATATATGGGTCCGTGAATATATGTGTATTTGTGTGTTTATTTGTACTGCTAGTCATTCTCGCAAATCAAGTTTCGTGAATGGGCTTATGTTTTAGTCTTGGTCTGTTTTGACATATACAACTGCTTTGCGTCTGGACATCGGAAATGGCGTAAAATCCTATTCTAATAACTCAATCCTGACTCTCTCCTTTTGGTTTCATAGCTTTGTACATTAGTGATAGCTGCTGCCTTGTATACTTTTGTGTAAATTTGTGCTATTTGTTATATTCGGTGTGTGTTCACATTTTGAGGAATCCTTTAATTCCGTTATAAATAATAATAAAAAAAAACCTCGATCTTGAATTTTCTGCATATTGTGTTAATTCGTTAAGTTGTGTGTGAGCTGAAAATCCTTTTCGTTTTACCTCAAAAACTCACTCTCAATGGAGCTGAAAAAAATCTTTTCGTTCTACCTTAATAATTTGGTGTCGGAGTTTATCAAGTTCACATTAGAGAAAATGCAAACATGTACATTAATATGGGAAGGTGAGTATCTCTTGGTGTTCATCATTCTATATTCCTCTCTCTTTATACTTAAGAACTTATGAATCTTCCCTGCCCCAACCCCCCTTTATGTGTTCCTATGATAAGTCATTTATAAACCTCTCGGATTTTCATTTTTGGTTTGAGGAGAACAAGGTTGAATTTATACTCGCAACTTCTCCAAAGAAGTAGGACTATGGTCAATTAGATTGACACCTTCCATTCGTAAGTGTGTCACTTTGGTAGTGTTATTACAGTTATGTGTTTAGCTCATGAGAGCGCCCTCTTTGGAAAATGACGTGAGGATAATAGAAATCTCTAACGAGGCCTTTTGATTAATTTGCTTTGTTCCTATCTATTTGGATAGAGTAAGATAAGTCTAAGCCGTAGAGAGAATAACTAGTTGTCCCTGTGATTTGTTCTCGTGAAATTTGTTCCTCAATTGCAAGTACGACCAAATTTGTCTGTTCCACATTTTATTATTACTTCTCTTGTTTCAGTTTTGTATCAACACTCAGATGATTACTTTTTATAAGCTTTGTAGTCCATTTAAGGCTTTGTTTTAAATTTATCTAACACCAAATGTATTGTTGTCCGGACTTTTCCTATGCTGCCACGTGTAACAAAATGTTCTAATTAATTGAATTATTGTTTTGCCTTAGCCTAAAACTGTGACTTTTCTAGAACATTATTTCACAAGGTTGAGAACATATTTCATTTTTTTTTATAAAATGCTCTTATTCAAAGCATGCTCTCCCTTAATTTGCACGTATAACTTTATTTTATTAGTCACTAATCCTCATCCTTTTTTTTCTCTCATATGAACCCGGGAGTTGGAGTTTCAAGTGAAACTCATTTTGACCCAAACATCGGGTCAATCGCTATAGGATCGTCGGAGCTCGAGGTCTAAATCGCTAGGAGCCGGTCCCCTCAATAGGAATTTATAGTATAGAGTTCCTCACCTTCCTCATTACTTTATTATTCGCACTTATTTCACTAACCTTGTATTACTTTGAATATGTACTTGGGTGTTCTGATTAAAATGGATTAGCTTTTATTTTGTTTCCTTCTGTTGATCTCTTAGCCGCTCGATGTTTATATATGTAGTAGCGCTATATTATTTAAACATTTATTTTATACTCACGAATAAACTTTTTTTAGAATAAAAGGGGTAAATTTGGTTATAAATGCAATCTCAAACGAAAAAATGCATTTTCAAAATTGGTTAAAATGGTTAGCTATACTCTTTATAAATATCAATCAACGATTTTTATCATCTTAGATAGAATTCTTCAAGTAAATCACTAAGTGACTTTTAATTGACAGCCCCTTTCATTTTAGCAAATAACTCGCCTATTGGAATCCGACTTTTCTTATATATAACTTAATATAGTTCAAATATTTATTTATTTCTTAACATTGTTTCAAGTTTTCAGATTTTCAAAGCCTCCGAAACGCAAGGTACATATATCTATATACTACCATATACAAGATATTTTCATCACTATTTTATTTATTTATTTTCCTTAACAAAATTATTGTTATTATCATTATTATTTACACTTTATTTCAACTACATATTTATATGTGTATTTTTACTATTATATTTATTTTATCTACTTTCAACTACTACCTTTAAAATTTTACAAATAAACCAATATTAGCGCGACTTTTACATATTAAACATAGGCAAGCATATTTTACTCAAGAACTAACATATTATCACATTTTTGACACATCTTATATATCTTTACTTCGCGATAAGTGCATCTATAAATTTATTCTTAAAAAATAAATAATTTTCCATATTTTTAGATATACATAATAATGTTTATAATAAATAAATTTTGACATGCTTTAGAAGTTATATGTTCTTTTACCTCATGAATTATTTCATTAAAATATTTAACTTTACATGTCACTAGACTTTACATTCTTGTGAAATTATAAACCTTTAGATTTCTTTTAATACACATATTTAACAAAATATCAATGTTAACTTTTATTCTTCACTTTCATATTTTTAAAACATACATCTATATTTTACAATAAATTATGTTACATTTTGTATATCGTAAGTATATGTTTATATACCTTGTGTGTTCCCCTTTTAAATTTGATAAATTTTATGTAGTTAACTATTTTTAGCAAGTAATAAACAAATATTTTCCCAAATGTTTTCCTAAACTGAGTTTAAGGACTATCTTTGGATAGACTCTGAGGGGTGCCTAACACCTTCCCCTCGAGTAACCAAAACCCTTACTCAGAATCTTACACGTTTTCGAAAGACCAAAAACAGAGTTTTCACAAAAAATGGTTTTCCTAAGTTTTTTTTCTAAAATTTAGGTGGCGACTCTAAAAACGAATTTTCAAAACCAGAGAGAGTCATAACGACCACCACACGTTGTGTGCTGTTTCGATCGGTTCAAAATGGGGCGCGACAGCGTGACGACTCTGCTGGGGATCCAACTTAGGTTTTTACCTTGGCAGGCTTAGTTTAGGATTATTATTTGGAAATATTTTTTTTCATTACGTTACTTGTTTTATTTACATTTATATCCTGCTTTGTTTGAAAGGATGCAAGCCAAATCCGAACTTGCGTTCCTTATTTGTTTGATCAACATTATTTGTTATTGCTTTATCATTTGCATTTTACTATCGAGTCTTTGGCCGTACACACTCACACACTGTGGTTCACGCGGCGAGTGTCACACACTCCTTCAAAACTTCTTTTGGATTGCCTAGTTTCAGAGTCGGTGTAATTAGGTTAGTGCGCCTTCTCGCAGTTATTCAGTCCTACTCTTAAACATTTAGGAAAAACTCTTACTCTAGAAATAGGTTATATTGCATACACCTTAGGCGGGACGGTCCAAGGCATCGTCTTCGCAAATAGGGAGCCACCCTTTTGTCAAAGGTTACAAACCTAACGACATGCTTTTTATGTGAAGATTGATGTGAATGATCCAAACTTAAACACATAACGGATTTGGAACAAACAAACCTTTCATACCCTTTACCCTTTTTTCTTTCAGATGAATATCAATCAAAACCTACCAAATATCCAAATGGTCATCTCGGCTCCTGATAATTTGCAAAATTGGTGGAGGAATATTCATGTAGCACATGGGGGCGAGATTCGAGAGCATTTGGGTGCTTTGTTATCACTTATGAGGATCCGAGCTAACAGAACCCTCATTACTCTGTTAATGGAATTTTGGGACCCAGCCACAGTAACCTTCAAGTTCCTGGATTTTGAAATCATTCCCACTTTGGAGGAAATCAGTGAGTTTGCTGAACTACTGCTTCGAGGAAAATTGCTAGTACTCCCATCATCCGTAAGAAAGGAAGATTTTCTGAAGCTCTTAGGATTGGACATTTTTCCGTTATTAAGGAATGTGGAAGGAGGAAAGGTGAGGTTGGATTACCTTTTCAGAAGGTATGGTCGTCTTGAAAGATACGATGAACATCGAGGTGAATTTGTTTGTACACGTAGGCAGTGGCTATATATGCGGCCTAGAGTCTTCGTGTTGGCTTTCTTGGGAACCATGGTCTTCCCAATGAGATTTCATTGTATCGACATCAACATTTTACCAATAGTTATGAGTATTTTCGCAGAGCCGCAGAGACTTACGTTGGTACATATGATTCTTGCCGAGGTATTCAGGTCATTGTCTGCATGTACTAGAGGCCATAATTTCTTCGGGGGATGCAACTTGTTGTTGCAAATCTGGGAAATGGAACACTTCTATCGTCGCAATCCACAAATGGACTACACCATTGACGCGCGTAGTAGAATCCAAAGCCAGAAGATCGTCTAAGGTATTGGATCGCACCCACAGGAGAGGCAGAATGGCGCGAGTATTTGACTAATCTTACCGGAGATTCCATCCAATGGAGGTATCCTTGGATGAGAGGATTGGCTTTCGTCAGGACTCAACACCTTTACTTCATTGAGTTAATTGGTCTAGGAGGCATTCATCCGTACGCGCCTCTTCGAGTTCTGAGACTGTTTGGCATTGTTCAGGATATACCGTTGTGGTCAGTTATGGTGCTACATGAGGACGATTATGGTGATTCAGTTCCAGTAGCACGTGTGAGAAATTTACAAGCATAATGGGACTACATGATTACACTGCACATGGAAGGAGAAAGATGGTGCACACCAGAATATTACGCATGATGTACTACCGTGAGCCACATAGTTCAACCAAGTGCGGATAGATTCAGAGGATTCACAGATATTCAGTGGGTCGAGTGGGTTAGGGAAGCAGTACTTCATCGCATGGACCTCACCACGCCAATGTATAATCAAATAGTTCCAGGCTCAGCTGATTATCTGATACCGATAATCGAGGAGGATTCGGACGAGTTAGAGGAGGAAGTGGAAGAAGATCCTAAAGAAGACCCTGAAGAAGATCTCGAGGAAGGCCCAGAAGAAGACCCTGAAGAGGACCCTGAGGAATGGATGGAAGAAGACCCCCAGAAGGGTTCTGAAACTGGCTCCAACATTTATGATCCTAAAGATGGGGGGGTGATGGAAACAGACTTGCCACCTGAGTATAACCCCGATGGATCCCCAGAGTACCATCCAAGGTCACATTATGACGTGAGTGACAATGATGATGATGATGACGCTGCATTGCCTTAGACTTATTTTCTTGTTGTGTTTTTCCTTTCTTTCCCCTAAAGAGCCACATGGCCAATCCCAGTGTATGCCTTTGCGGCCGCCGATGTACTTTCAGTTCCTTTTTAGGCTTCCTTTGCTCTATTTCATTGTAATCTTTTGAAGCCGTATTTTCTTAATGAAAGTCGTTTATTCCGAATCCAAATGTGTTTAAAATGGATGATCTATCATCAAACTTATTGCATTGTAGGCCCACCTCTGGAAAAAAGAGGACCCATATTAGGACACACTTTAAATGTCGCCAACTTGGCGTATATATGTGTTACTTATTTGTTACATTTTTCAATATCTACCAAACTAACATGGTTTCCTTTTTTTTTCTTTTTTTTTTCTTTCTTTCTTTCTTTCTTTTCTTTTCTCTTTTGTTCATTATTAATCCCCCAACAAAAGAACGTTGATTTGCGTTGACGTGCAAACTGGCTGAATCACAATACAACCTCCAATCTAAAGGAAAAATGACGGAAGAATCCAACAACGCCTCGATAGTGCCAATAGATGGTGCCGAAAGTTCCCAAATGCCGATAGATACTCAAAACGACGAACAAATGGCTAGCATGGCTCAGGAAATTAAGATCTTAAAGGAAGAACTGCGTCAAGTGCGGTACTTGACTAAGCTTACGGCCGCTACCTTCCCCACTCAATTCCAATTCCCAAATGTTGAATTACCTCCAGTCTCCCCCGCAAATTTAACAAACCTATCTACGCAAACACCACCTGTTCCCGCTTATACTCAAGCTCCACTTGCTCCTCCACCTGCCACCAGGGCTGCACTTGATATTTCATTACCTATTCAAAACTTCACTGTTCCCATTTACCCAACAATGCAGCACATACCTGAGGAACACGTCACTCGTGAGATACTGTGCCACCGGTATATGCTATTGAAGCTCCTACCTTTGCAACATACACAGCTGTAAAAGTCCCATATGAGGTCGATCAGTATGTGGGATTGGAGAAAGATGTCCAATTGAATGGAGAAAGGTCAATAGCGGCTCAACTCGAAAGTCTGAAAAGGACATTTAGAAACTTGTAAGTCACCAGGGGAACCGAGAGCTTGGATTATGATGACTTACGCATCCATCCAGACATCGACATGCCAGTTGGGTACAAACCACCAAAGTTTGATGTATTTGATGGGAAGGGTGATCCTCATGCACACCTAAGAGCCTACTGCGACAAGCTGGTTGGTGTAGGAAGGAACGAGAAGTTGAGGATGAAGCTGTTCATTCAAAGTCTGTCAGGAGAAGCTTTAACTTGGTACACTCGCCAAGACCCTCCTAAGTGATGTGATTGGCACGAGATGGCTGAAGATTTCATGAGTCGTTTCAGGTTTAACACCGAAATCACCCCAGGTAGATTCTTATTGGCCAATATACAGAAGAAGCCATCGGAGTCATTTTAGGAATACGCATGGCGATGGAGGACTGAGGCTGCCAGGATCAAACCCCCACTAGACGAGAGTGAACTCTCTAAGTACTTTATCTGAGCCCAAGAAGGTGTTTACTTTGACAAGATGATGTCAATGATGGGACAGAAGTTTGCCGAGTTGGTCAAGATGGGAGATTTCATAGAAGAAGGCATCAAGTCAGGAAAGATTTAGTCTATGGTCGCATTGCAAGCCTCAAGTAAAGCCATACAGTCAGGTTCCATCGGCATTAACAAGAAGAAGAAAGAATATGTCTCGACTATTACACCATACTACCATCCTGGAAGTTCTTCCTACCATTACCCTAACAACCCCCAAATTATTGCACATATCCCTGTATACAATACTCAACCCCACTATAATCCACCATGAGCTCCAGTACACCAAAATCCACCAAGACCATATGCCCCTATCAGATCTCCAGTTCACCAAAATAGACCAACATATGCACCAAGGCCACGTCCGAATCTTGAAGCAAGAAATACCCGTACCTACACACCTATTGTCGAACCTTTGGCTCAACTATTTGAAAGGTTGAGGGCAGCAGGATTTTTGCACCCAGTCGAAGGGAAGACCCCTGATCCAACCTCTCGAAACTTTGATGGAAAAAAACGATGTGCTTATCACTCGGGAGTCCAGGGGTATGACACCGAAGAGTGTTATGGTTTGAAGAACCAGATTGAGTCTCTAATCAGAAAATGAGTGATCAAATGCACCACAGCTCCTCCAAATGTGAATAATAACCCTTTACCGAATCATGAGAATCGAGAAGTCAACATGACTACTCTAGAGGAAGAGTATGACTTAGGGGGAGCTATTGTGCCTACTTGGAATACAGAAGAAGTTGCCAGTACATCTCCAGTGCAACCTTTTATCACAGTCCAGTTAAGAGAGCCGTTGACTGTTCAAACCTACCTGCCAAAAGTTGTAGTAACCACTGTAGCTACTGGAAAGCCTGATTATGACACTAAAGTAGTCCTATGGGACTATCGAGCCGAAGCCAAAGGCAAGATGATAGATGTTGCCGTAGCTCAAGGGATGACCAGGTCAGGAAGGTGGTATGCCCCAGAGGATTTAAATCGAGGGGTTTCTGGGAAAGAACAAAATCCAAAGAAGAATGTTACTGATGCTGAAGCCGCAGAATTTTGGAAAAAGATGCAACCTAAGGACTATTCAGTCGAGGAGCAGCTGAAGAAAACGCCAGCCCACATATCCATTATGTCCCTGCTTATGAGTTCTGAAGCCCATAAGAGCGCTTTGATGGAAGTATTAAGCGGAGTTAGCATACCAAAAAAAACCACAAGTGAAACTTTGGCTGCTGCAATCGAACGTATGGTGGAAGCAAATAAGGTCTCTTTTCATGATGATGAGTTACCGTCAGAAGGGGTTGGACAAAACAAAGCACTCTATATCACCGTCAGATACTGCAATAAGGTCGTGAATAGGGTTCTAATCGATGGTGGTTCTGGTTGTAATATCTATCCATTCTCCACTCTGAGAGATTTAGGTGTGAATATAGAAGAGATAAGGGAGAGTCGGGTGAAGGTCAGAGCTTTTGACGGATCGCAAAGGAGCGTCATTGGAGAAATCTACCTAACATTACAAGTAGGGCCAGCTGAATTCCCCATTTTATTTCAAGTGATGGACGTAGCGTCCAACTACAACCTATTGCTGGGAAGGCCATGGGTCCACATGGAGAGAGCACTTCCCTCAACTCTACATCAGTGTGTAAAGTTTGAGTGGGGTCACACAGAAGTTACCATTCATGGGGAGCTCAGTCATCCCATATATTCTATTAATTTTTTTCCAGCCACGAAGGAGTTAGATGGAGCCCCTTTCCATACTCTGGAGATCATGCAAGCTGCAAGGATCAGTGAGGAAGTAGAGACGGTTGAAGTGAAAATGTCGAGTGCAGCAAAGATGGTTGCGTTTGAGATGTTAAAGTAGGGGTATCAGCCTAAGCCCGAACTAGGACTAAATGCCAATGGTATAATTGAACCAATCCAGCTAAAACATCAGAGAGGTACCACTGGGCTAGGATATGAATCCACTTCAGGAGAGGTGCGTGGTATAGGATCAGGTAAGACAGTATTTGTGCCAGCCCAAGTTACAACTTCAGAGCAAACAGTTGATGAGGACATCATAGAAGGAATAGGGAATCTATTTGTGGTCGTGATCGAAGAAGAACTGGAGATAGATCTCAAAGAGCTGACTATCCGTGATGTTGAGCCTGGGAAGTCATGCAGAATTGGACCATCAGCCCAACCCTGTTTCGGCAGGAGTTCTTGTAGTGTGGAATGTTAGTTAATTTCAAAATTGTTTTTGCATTATCAATTGAGGCTTGAATTATGCCTAAGCCCTTTTTGCTACTCGCCTCTTGCTAAAGCCAAGTGCTTTTCTTTAATAAAAGTCTTTATTTTCTAAAAAATATACTTTCATTATTTTTCATTAAAATATATTTATTTTGTTCACCTTCTATACTTTCAGTGCTAATATTAATAATAATCCTCGTTCAACGATTATGAAGTGTAACGAATCCACTGAGCAAAATGCGAGCAATGAGCATGATTATGAGGAATATGACGAAAGCATGATGCCTGAAAATCTGCCATATGAGATTGAACAGCTTGAAAGTCAGAAGAAGCCTAATCTGGATGAAACTGAGGTTGTCAATTTGGGTGATGAAGAAACAACGAAGGAAATGCGAGTCAGCATACACTTGGAAGTCGAAAGAAAGCAAGAATTGATAAAATTGCTCAAGAAATACGTTGATATGTTTGATTGGTCTTATGATGACATGCCAGGGTTAAGCACCGATATTGTCTTGTACAGGCTACCAATCGATCCCGCATGTCCGCCCGTGAAGCAAAAGACGAGAAAATTCAAACCCGATTTGAGTTTGAGAATCAAAGAGGAGGTGACCAAGCAGATAGAAGCAAATGTCGTAAAGGTCACAAATTACCCTACATGGTTGGCCAACATTGTGCCAGTGCCGAAGAAGGACGGAAAGATAAGGATATGTGTAGATTATCGAGATTTTAACAGGGCTAGCCCTAAAGATGATTTTCCTCTTCCAAACATTCATAGACTCATTGATAATTGCGCGAAACATGAGTTGCAGTCATTTGTTGATTGCTTTGCAGGATATCATCAAATCTTGATGAATGAATATGATGCTGAGAAGACAGCTTTTATCACTCTGTGGGGAGTATATTGCTATACGGTAATGCCATTTGGACTCAAAAATACCGGCGCAACTTACATGAGGGCCATGACTACCCTTTTCCATGATATGATTCAAAAGGAGATTGAGGTGTACGTGGATGATGTTGTTATCAAGTCCAAGAAGAGTTTAGATCACCTGGATGATTTATGAAAGTTCTTCGAAAGGTTATGGAGGTACGACCTAAGGTTGAATCCATCCAAATGTGCTTTTGGAGTTCCCGCTGGGAAATTATTGGGGTTCATTGTTAGCAGGAGAGGTATAGAGTTGGATCCATCCAAAATCAAGGCAATCCAAGAGTTACCACTCCCTAAGACCAAGAAGGATGTTATGAGTTTCTTGGGAAGACTCTATTACATCAGCTGGTTCATAGATCAGTCCACGATAATATGTGAGCCCATATTCAAGTTGCTGAAGAAGGACGCTGCCACGAGATGGACGGAAGAATGTCAAAAAGCTTTTGATAGAATCAAGGAATACTTATCCAACCCGCCGGTATTGGTTCCACCAGAGCCCGGGAAGCCGTTACTATTGTACATATCCATTATGGATAGCGCATTTGGGTATGTGTTGGGACAACATGATGAAACAGGAAAGAAAGAGCAAGCCATTTACTACCTAAGCAAGAAGTTTACACTGTACGAAGCAAGATATACGTTGTTGGAACGAATCTGTTGCGCATTAACTTGGGTGGCACAAAAGTTTAGGCACTACCTGTCTGCATACACCACGTACTTGATCTCAAGAATGGATCCGCTCAAGTACATCTTCCAGAAACCAATGCCTACTGGAAAATTAGCAAAATGGCAGCTTTTGTTAAGCGAGTTTGATATTGTGTATGTGACACGGAAAGCTGTCAAGGGGAAAGCTTTGGCCGATCATCTGGCAGAAAATCCTATTGATCAAGATTACCAGCCACTCAGGACTTACTTCCCCGATGAAGAGGTATTATTCATCGAGGAGGACATCTCAGAGTCATATGATGGATGGAAGATGTTCTTTGATGGAACGTCAAACTTTAAAGGTGTTGCAATCGGAGCCGTCTTGGTATCAGAAGCAGGTCAACATTATCCGATCTCAGCAAAGATTAGGTTTCCTTGTACGAACAACATGGCAGAATATGAAGCTTGCATTCTTGGACTCAAAATGGCTATAGACATGAGCATAAAAGAGCTATTGGTCATAGGAGATTCTGATTTGTTGATTCATCAAGTACAAGGGGAATGGACCACTAAGAATGTCAAGATCCTTCCTTACGTGCAATGTGTCAAAGAGTTGAGCAAGAGATTCACGAAAATCGAGTTCAAACATGTCGCTCGAATTCAAAATGAGTTTGTTGACGCCCTGGCCACAATATCTTCAATGATCCAGCATCTAGATAATAATTACATCGATCCCATCAAGGTAGAGATACACGATCAAAATGCATACTATTTCCATGTAGATGAAGAACCAGATGGAAAGCCGTGGTATTATGACATCAGAAGGTTGCTTGAAGCAGGAGAATATCCAGAAAGTGCCACCAGCAAGCAAAAACAAACTTTGAGAAGGATGGCTAATCACTTCTTTCTCAACTGAGAAATCCTATATAAGAGGACTCCAGATTTGGGATTGTTGCGATGTATAGACGCCACAGAGGCAACCAGGCTGTTGGGGGAAATACATGCAGGGACCTGTGGTCCCCATATGAATGGGTTCATGCTAGCGAAGAAGATTTTGAGAGCTGGATACTTCTGGATGACCATGGAGAGGGATAGCGTCCGATACGTGCAGAAATGTCATCAGTGTCAAGTAGATGGAGATTTTATACAAGTTCCACCGAACGAGCTCAATGTGATGGGTTCTCCTTGGCCATTTACTGCTTGGGGCATGGACGTTATTAGGCCCATTGAGCCTCCAGCATCTAACGAACACCGTTTCATCTTGGTAGCTATCGACTATTTTACAAAATGGGTTGAAGCATCAACGCATAAGGAAGTAACAAAGAAAGTGGTAGCAGATTTTGTTCGCAATAACATAGTCTGCCGGTTTGGAATTCCAGAGTCAATTATAATAGATAATAGGGCCAATCTTAATAGTGATCTCATGAGACAGACTTGTGAAAGATTTAATATCTCTCACCGAAATTCCACAGCATATCGTCCACAAATGAATGGAGTAGTTGAGGTCGCAAACAAGAATATCAAGAGGATTTTGAGGAAAATAGTGGATAGTAATAGAGAATGGAATGAGAAGCTACCCTATGCTTTGCTTGGTTATCTCACCACGATCAGAACATATACTGGGCAACTCCCTATATGTTGGTCTATGGTTCAGAAGCAGTGATACCCGCAGAAGTGGAGATACCTTCCTTAAGAATCATCCAAGAGGTTGGTCTAGATGATGCTGAATGGATTCGTAATAGGATCGAACAGTTGATGCTCATTGATGAGAAAAGAATAGACGCAGTCTGTCATGGTCAACTCTATCAAAATAGAATGATCAAGGCATTCAACAAGAAAGTAAGGCCTCGACGATTCACACCGGGACAATTAGTATTGAAGAAGATATTCCCTCACTAAGATGAAGCTAAAGGGAAATTTGCACCAAATTGGCAGGGTCCCTACGTGGTTCATCGAGTACTCTCAGGAGGAGCAGTAATCCTCGCCGAAATGGATGGCACAGTGAGCACGAAGTCGATCAATTCAGATGCTATCAAGAAGTACTACATTTGAAGACATTAGAATTAGTTGTTATTTCCCTGTACTTTTGTATTTTTTCTCTAGTGTAACAGAAATACGTATTAGCCTGACTTCCCACGGCGGTATACGTAGGCAACCCTTATCGGGTCTAGTCTTCTTTAGAAAAAATGAAAAAAACATCATATTTCATATATCTAGAACTAAGCTTGACCTGACTTCCCTTGGTGGGATACGTAGGCAATCCTCATCGGATTCGGTCCCTTTATATTTTACTCTTTTATTGTATTGAACTACGGCTTGACCTGATTTTGCTTAGATACGTAGGCATCCTGAGTCGGGCTCGGTCATTACATTTCATATTTTCATTTCTCCCTTTGTACTTGAACTACGTTCTGGCCTGATTCCACTTGGATATGTAGGCAGCCTGAGTCAGGCTCGGTCATTGCATCTCATATTTCTTTCTATACCCTCGAACTACGTACATACCTAATTCCCATTTGGGGATACGTAGGCAACCTTAAAGGTTCGGTCTTACCTTTAGGAAAAACCCTCCTTTACCCACTGCATAGACTCAAACTATAAGATACCTCGCCATCAGAATCGTCTTAGCATCTGCATAGCCAGAGAAGCGTCATCCGAAGGATAAGGCTACATGTGTATACGAGTGACAAATAGAGGCTCGATGGGTTTTGGAACATGTCATAATCTGAAAACAATAAAGGATTACTATATATACTCAATATATACATAATATATTTGCGAAAAATATTTTTCAAAATTACTTTCCTACTTTACCACCTACCAAACTCTAACTTTGGGAAGATCGAGCAGCCGAGAAAGTACTGAAGGATTCCAATGACAAAGCCAGGATCCCCGAGTCGACACAAATCAACACCCCCTCCCAACTAAGAATTTTTCTTTGAGCGCAGGAAAATAGGAAACAGGAGAGATAATATCAAGTCAAGCTCTTGAACATGATCAGAAACATCATACGACTTATCACGATGACATGAGCCAAAATATTCTTTCCCTACTCTATTTTTTAGGATATTTATACTGATCCTCACAAGCTCTAAGAGTTTCGTTTGAATTCTTTTGCAGGTACGTCAAAGGTTCAGACCAGAGATAACAAAGAAAGGGGCCCCTCATAGGACAATTAGGCTATTTTACTTCTTTCAATAAACTCCACCTGACTGGGTCGAATAACTTCACGAATCAAAGAATCACCGTCTAATTGCGTCAAATAACTCCGCCAATCTGAGAATGTCGTCTAACTTCATCAAGTTCTCATATTTCGAGGACTTTATATAAGCAAACGAAGTCATACTCCAGCATTCCGAGGACTGTATATAAACAAACGAAGTCAAACCCCCGCATTTCAAGGACTGTACATAAGCAGCAAATTTCGTGTTTCGAAGATTGTACATAAGCAAGCAAACCCTCTGCCGTGTCGGAGGATATAAATAAGCAGTGCGACTCTTCGCCATATCGGAGGTTATATATGAGCAAAACGACACTCCACCACATCGGAGATTGCTGATAAGCATAACGATGCTCCGCCATATCAGAGAATTGTATTCCAGTAAGCAAAGCACGCTTTGCCAATTAGAGATTCACAACATAGCAGAGCAGTATCAAAATTCTGTTATAGTAGCAGCATCAGATTCCAATACGCAACATTATCATCGAGTTTACATTGGAGATTATCTTTCCAGAAGAAGATATTTACTTATAAGCAACTGCCCCGCCAGTCGGAGGCTTTTACTTTTAAGAAATTGCCCCGCCAGTCGGATGGCTTTTACTCTTTAGCAATCACCCCGCCAGTCGGAGGCTTTCACTTTTTAGCAATTGCTCTGCCGACAGAGGCTATTACATTCCAGCAGTTTCCCAGCCGACGGAGGCTTTTACATTCCAATAATTGTCCCGCCAGTCGGATGCATCTACACTAACGGAACAGAGATTACAATCTTAGTTTGAATATCTACACTCTACTCTTTACATTTCAATTTCAATTTACAATTTTTACACCGCAACAGGTACTTTTCACCTTTTTTACCTATTTTTGAAGGACAACACATTGCAACGTGGAACTACCTCTAAGCAGCGATTGAGGCGTTGTTTGATGAGGAATACCAAACTCACAAGCTCGAGTTCAAAACTAGCACTCCGACTTCAATTCTCAGAATCAATCATCCGCGCTTCCAAATCGGAGCACATCTACTCTTACGAACGTCATTACTCTTCTCTAATCCATCTTTTAGGATCCTCATTAGAGGCATTTGAGGGCCTACACCTCGTCCATAAACTGGCATGATCTTGTAGAGGCGCAAGACGCACTCGAGTAGAGCCTCGTTTATGGTTATGTTGTGCACCACATTATAATCAGGAGGCTATAAAGTATTCCCCATCCCAAAAGAATTATGTCGTCCAAAAAGTTCATTTCTACCATTAACACCATGAAATTCTTTCCAAAGGAAGCCAGTGTCAACCAAAAATCTTACACTGGGCAAATTTTGAGGATCGCCTCTAAATTTGCCATAATTCTTCATTCCAGAACTACAACCTACCTGATCTCTTAGGGATATGAATGTATCTCAATTTCAAGCAGTCGAATCCACTCCATTCATGCCGAAGTACTCTTATCTCTAGCAAAATTAATGCAAGTGTCATCATAAGCTCGACACTGGGGCAAAATTTTGAGGACCTCTCAAAATTTTATATTTTTGAACTACATCGGCCTGATTCTCATGAAACCTTAGATATGTAGGCTACTCAAAGACCAGAGTCTGGTCGAATCCATAATCACAATCATGGTGGTTTTAGCTTCACCACTCCACATTTAGGGTGCAGCTATTCTGAAACCAATCTAATTTACCAGTCGAGACAAAATTGGTTTATGTCAACATCTTCACCCATAGACTCTTTCATTATCTATGTACGAAGAGGGGCAAGTTGTTGACACCCAATTTTGGCTCTCTCTTTTTTCCTAAAATTAATTTCTCGATGATTATGAGTCCTAAATATTTGTTTTCCTTATTTCTAACATTAATTTCAATAAAAGTAACACTAATAGCATTTTTTTTTTAATATAATATATTTTTCTTATAATTATTATTCTTATATCAAATTATTTATATCGTATGTTACAAAATTACCCTCAAAAATGAATTAATGATAATAATATATATATATATATATATATATATAAATATATGCTAGCGTATTAACTTTTATTTTAAAGACTCCAAATAATCCTCACTATACCATTACATTTTTTGCAAATTTACTTTATTTTACTTTTTATTTTGAACTATAGCTATACGTATTTAAAACATAACGTATACACATATTTAAAATCGTACACATGTGTATGCGCACCTATATGTATGAGAATATATATGTATATACGTACACTTTTGGAAAATCAATTAGGACGAGATAAGCATTGTTAAATTAGTTAAGTGAAAATTGATTTGGGAAAATTAGATTATAAATTAACTTATCACATTTGGGCCAATTTTCCACTTATTTGTACCTAAAACTACCCAGCACACTACCCAATTGATCCTAACCCGGCCCAAAACCCCTTCTAATTAACCAAATCAGCCCCCTACCCTCACTCCCTCACTTCTCTCGTTCAATCTCCACCAAACAACCCCAACCAGACCTCTTCCATCGCCCCTCTCCCATCATCTCAACGATATCAGCCCGTGGACCACCGAAAATTGCTATTTTTCGGTGGTCTTCAACCTACCTCT
The DNA here is from genome assembly GCA_031232105.1 of Capsicum rhomboideum. Taxonomy (NCBI): domain Eukaryota; kingdom Viridiplantae; phylum Streptophyta; class Magnoliopsida; order Solanales; family Solanaceae; genus Capsicum; species Capsicum rhomboideum. The sequence goes on from CP124716.1 coordinate 40,834,244, forward strand.
TCATCTTTTTCACTTCTCCATCAATCAAGCCGCCCCTCATCGCCTCCATCACCTTTTTCTGAGGATAATCAAACCTCGAAAATAAGTTCCGCCGCCAATGCCACTTCTTGGAAAGTGGCGAATTTGAAGAAACCATCGGATTTGGGATCTTTACCTCTTCAATCCGATGGGTTTGAATTGTCCACCTCCAAATCGTCACTTCTTCCTTCAAATCAACATGGAAAAGGTAAGGGTTCATGCCCTTTTTCTTTTTCAAATTTAATCCCTCTGTTCTCCGCTTCTATATGTGATTGAGCTTTCCAAGAATTCAAAATTTTGAATTCTTGGAGCCTCACTTGAGAACCGTTACAACCCCTCAATTTTTGGCTATAAAAGAAGCCTTTGGGCTTTTATCTTGGGGGAGAGAAAAAAGAAAAAAATGGGGAGAGGAATAGTTTTCTTCAAATTGCTTTATATTTTACTCATCTCTAGTTAGTTTCTTGCTCTTCTCGGATACTTCAAGTTCAAGTCGGAGTCGGAATCGCTATCTCGGAACTCGACATTCGACACCCCCAATCGCTGCCCCGAAAAAGGTGTGAATCCACCCTCTTTTTGTTTGTTTTTCACCTTCTTCTCTTCATCTTATTTGGTCTTATGGATATGTGGTTTTTGTTTTGAAACCCATGTTGTAGTTGTTGTCTTCCTTTGAATCTGCGGATGTATATAAATTTCAATTCTGAAAAGTTATTTCGGGGGTGAACACGGATATGTGAATATGTGTATATGTGAGTTTATCTCATTTTTGGGCTATTGATCGTTTTGGTTTTTTCTGGAATTTGGACTATGAATGTAATTTTTTGGGTCTGAAATTGGTTTCATGTATATACGGGATCTACTTTTGACTTCAAGTTGGTTGTGGTATTGTTATTCGTCCCTCGTGAAGTCGAGTCTAGAACGTGAATTTGTTTTAAATTTCATGGCTGCCTGTTTGGGGTTATCTACAAGGTATTACCAAATGAAAACGAATCTTTGTTAGGACCAAATTTCAGTTTCCTCATTACTTTGGATTCACAAATGCCTTCTGGCTCATTTTGTCGTCGGATCTCTTTTGCTATGAGTTTGAAAATTACCAATTTCGGTTTCGGGGTTTGGGCCTTACGCTTTAATCCTAAAACTCTTAGTGGATCACTTGTTTGATTTTTGGCAATAAGTAATAGTCGGGTTGGTCACGACATGAATTTATAATTTTTTTTAAAAAAATGGGCTAAATCGTGTCACTTGGGATTTCTTTCCCGTCTTATTAATACAACACATATATATATATGTGTTTCTCACTGTTCCTCCCCCCTCTATTTTGTTTTGATCCAAGTCTTGGTGGGGATGTAGTTGAATAATCCTCAAGTGAGCATTGTTTTAACATCTGGTTATGAGCTTTTAAGAGTTCAGTTCATAGATGTGCTTATTAATAAGGATCAAATGTAGTTCTTCTCCAATTAGATTGTTAGAAATCTTGTTAGTTTATTTTTTTTTCGCTTCACGCTCGCTTGGATTAAGTCAGTTGTTAAGTTGGGTAAAATGTTGTTCAAGGGAACTTTATTTCTAAATGTTTTGTTTACAGTAGATGTATGTTGCCCTGTTCTTTATGTTTCTTACAATTTGATTAAGAGGTCATGGTTATGCATTTATATGTTTAACGCTAGGTAGTGGTTAAAATTCAATACTTAAATGTCTATGTGGGTATGTGTTTTCTTTAGTTTATCCTATGTCGTTGTGACGTTTCTTGAATTCGGGCAGATGAATATAATTTTTGATCCTGAAGAATTGTTTCGTATGTGAATATATGGGCCCATGAATATATGTGTATTTATGTGTTTATTTGTACTGCTGGTCATTCTCGCAAATCATGTTTCGTGAATGGGTTTATGTCTTAGTCTTGGTCTGTTTTGACATATACAACTGCTTTGCGTCTGGACATCGGAAATGGCGTAAAATCCTATTCTGATAACTCAATCCTAACTCTCTCCTTTTGGTTTCATAGCTTTGTACATTAGTGATAGATGCTGCCTTGTATACTTTTGTGTAAATTTGTGCTATTTGTTATATTCGGTGTGTGTTCACATTTTGAGGAATCCTTTAATTCCGTTATAAATAATAAAAAAAAAAACCTCGATCTTGAATTTTCTGCATATTGTGTTAATTCGTTAAGTTGTGTGTGAGCTGAAAATCCTTTTCGTTTTACCTCAAAAACTCACTCTCGATGGAGCTGAAAAAAATCTTTTCGTTCTACCTTAATAATTTGGTGTCGGAGTTTATCAAGTTCACATTAGAGAAAATGCAAACATGTGCATTAATATGGGAAGGTGAGTATCTCTTGGTGTTCGTCATTCTATATTCCTCTCTCTTTATACTTAAGAACTTATGAATCTTCCCTGCCCAACCCCCCTTTATGTGTTCCTATGATAAGTCATTTATAAACCTCTCAGATTTTCATTTTTGGTTTGAGTAGAACAAGGTTGAATTTATACTCGCAACTTCTCCAAAGAAGTAGGACTATGGTCAATTAGATTGACACCTTCCATTCGTAAGTGTGTCACTTTGGTAGTGTTATTACAGTTATGTGTTTAGCTCATAAGAGCGCCCTCTTTGGAAAATGACGTGAGGATAATAGAAATCTCTAACGAGGCCTTTTGATTAATTTGCTTTGTTCCTATCTATTTGGATAGAGTAAGATAAGTCTAAGCCGTAGAGAGAATAACTAGTTGTCCCTGTGATTTGTTCTCGTGAAATTTGTTCCTCGATTGCAAGTACTACCAAATTTGTCTGTACCGTATTTTATTATTACTACTCTTGTTTCAGTTTTGTATCAACACTCAGATGATTACTTTTTATAAGCTTTGCAGCCCATTTAAGGCTTTGTTTTAAATTTATCTAACACCAAATGTATTGTTATCCGGAATTTTCCTATGCTGCCACGTGTAACAAAATGTTTTAATTAATTGAATTCTTGTTTTGCCTTAGCCTAAAACTGTGACTTTTCTAGAACATTATTTCACAAGGTTGAAAACATATTTCATTTTTTTTATAAATGCTCTTATTCAAAGCATGTTCTCCCTTAATTTGCACGTATAACTTTATTTTATTAGTCACTAATCCTTATCCTTTTTTTCCTCTCATATGAACCCGGGAGTTGGAGTTTCAAGTGAAACTCATTTTGACCCAAACATCGGGTCAATCGCTATAGGATCGTCGGAGCTCGAGGTCTAAATCGCTAGGAGCCGGTCCCCTCAATAGGAATTTATAGTATCGAGTTCCTCAACTTCCTCATTACTTTATTATTCGCACTTATTTCACTAACCTTGTATTACTTTGAATATGTACTTGGGTGTTCTGATTAAAATGGATTAGCTTTTATTTTGTTTCCTTCTGTTGATCTCTTAGCCGCTCGATGTTTATATATGTAGTAGCGCTATATTATTTAAACATTTATTTTATACTCACGAATAAACTTTTTTTAGAATAAAAGGGGTAAATTTGGTTATAAATGCAATCTCAAACGAAAAAATGCATTTTCAAAATTGGTTAAAATGGTTAGCTATACTCTTTATAAATATCAATCAACGATTTTTATCATCTTAGATAGAATTCTTCAAGTAAATCACTAAGTGACTTTTAATTGACAGCCCCTTTCATTTTAGCAAATAACTCGCCTATTGGAATCCGACTTTTCTTATATATAACTTAATATAGTTCAAATATTTATTTATTTCTTAACATTGTTTCAAGTTTTCAGATTTTCAAAGCCTCCGAAACGCAAGGTACATATATCTATATACCACCATATACAAGATATTTTCATCACTATTTTATTTATTTATTTTCCTTAACAAAATTATTATTATTATTATTATTATTATTATTTACACTTTATTTCAACTACATATTTATATGTGTATTTTTACTATTATATTTATTTTATCTACTTTCAACTACTACCTTTAAAATTTTACAAATAAACCAATATTAGCGCGACTTTTACATTTTAAACATAGGCAAGCATATTTTACTCAAGAACTAACATAATATCACATTTTTGACACATCTTATATATCTTTACTTCGCGATAAGCGCATCTATAAATTTATTCTTAAAAAATAAATAATTTTCCATATTTTTAGACATACATAATAATGTTTATAATAAATAAATTTTGACATGCTTTAGAAGTTATATTTTCTTTACCTCATGAATTATTTCATTAAAATATTTAACTTTACATGTCACTAGACTTTACATTCTTGTGAAATTATAAACCTTAGATTTCTTTTAATACGCATATTTAAAAAAATATCAATGTTAACTTTTATTCTTCACTTTCATATTTTTTTAAAACATACATCTATATTTTACAATAAATTATGTTACATTTTGTATATCGTAAGTATCTGTTTATATACCTTGTGTGTTCCTCTTTTAAATTTGATAAATTTTATTTAGTTAACTATTTTTAGCAAGTAATAAATAAATATTTTCCCAAATGTTTTCCTAAACTGAGTTTAAGGACTATCACCGGATAGGCTCTGAGGGGTGCCTAACACCTTCCCCTTGAGTAACCAAAACCCTTACTCAGAATCTTACACGTTTTCGAAAGACCAAAAACAAAGTTTTCACCAAAAATGGTTTTCCTAAGTTTTTTTTTCTAAAATTTAGGTGGTGACTCTAAAAATGAATTTTCAAAACCATAGAGAGTCATAACGACCACCACACGTTGTGTGCTGTTTCGATCGGTTAGACATGGGGCGCGACACTAGTGTAATGACCTGATTTGTGAAATTTTACTTTTTAAGTGATTTGACCATTTTGTTCTTCTCCTTAGTTGTTAAATGATGGTTTTGGGGTGTGGGGATGGTTGACACGGTCCCTGATGCATTAGGAAATGTTTTAGAAGAGTTTGAGACTCTTAGAGACCTTAAAAGCTACTAGTTTGACTTTGGTCAACATCTTATATTTTGAGCGCCGGAGGCGTTTTGGACAGTTCTATTAGATCCGAAATATTAAATTTGGGTTTGTAGCAGGGTTGGTTTGAGTTTGGAACCTTTATTTTGCATTTCGACCTTCCGTTTGAAAACTAGTGAAATTTTCTAAAAAGGGGTCCCAGGGATTAATTCATTGAAAACGATCCTTTTTCGAAAATTCAACGTTGCCATTGAGTCCGGAGTATCAAAAATAGCCTAATAGCATCTATGATTTATTTTCGTGGGGTTCCAAACGAACCCCAAGGGGTCGATTGACAACTTTTGCAACTTAGCAAAGTTGCTGATAGTTGCAAAGTTGTTGATGCAGCTGAAATCTTGTGCATCCGCTTTAGCGGCCAAAGACCGCTTTAGCGGTATCCCTTTAGTGGCAAAGCACCGCTTTAGCGGAGCTCACCTGACAGTCGCCCAGCCGCTAAAGCGGGCACTTTACCACTTTAGCGGTGGTGGGCCACTTTAGTGGAGCCAGGCCACGGAGGCCAGGCCACTTTAGCGACCACCAACTGCTTAAGCGATGACCACTTTAGCGGTCATTTAGCCGCTTAAGCATCCATTGTTGGAACAATATATATATAGTTCAATTTCACTTTTTCTCCATTTTTGGACCTTTGAGCTTCGAATTTTGGCAATTTTAAGGGTTTTCTTCACCATTTGAGCTTGGGTAAACTCCAAAACCTTATTTTCATTACTTTACATTGATTATATAGTCAAAAACACTCTTTAATCTTGATTTCAAAATGAAATTTTTAGGATTTTGACGATAAAGCTTAAAAATGATTTTTCTACAATTTGAGCCTCGTTTTTAACTCATTTTCACTTGGATTTTTTACTGTAGACTCCTATAACCTTGGGGAACATATTTCTAAAATAAAATTCTGGTTTTACCCTTTTCATTTTCAAACTTGTTTTGGACCCGTCTAAATATAGTCGATATGTGTATTGTTAGCTTTCTTTTAATGCGTATATGTTATAGAAGTGTCAGAATAGGAGCTGAAGTGAGCAAGTCCTTTATATTAAGAAAGCTCATCTCACATCTATCGGACTACTAAAATGGAACCTCCTTCTTAGTCAGTCTGGTCATAAGCACTGTAATAGTAGCAAATCTCTCGACGAACCGCCTGCAGTAGCCTGCCAACCCAATAAAACTGTGAACCTCAGTCAGAGACGTAGGCCTAGCCCAATCACGAATGGACTTAATATTCACCGGATCCACCATAATCCCATCCTTGGACACCATGTGACCCAATAAAGCTATAGACTTAAGCCAGACCTTGCACTTTAAGAATTTGGCATGAAGTCGATGATCGCTTAAAGTGTGGAGCATAGTCATCAAATGCTACCCATGTTACTCCCTACTCCTCTAATAGATAAGGATGTAATCAATTAAAATGATCACAAAGGAGTTCAAATAAGGCCTAAATACGCGGTTCATCAAGTCCATAAAAGTTGTTGGGGCATTGGTCAACCCAAAAGACATCACTAGGAACTCCTAATGGTCGTAGCGAGTGCTGAAGGCTGTCTTAGGGATGTCCTCTACCCGAAACCTCAAATGATGGTAACTCGACCTCAAATCAATCTTAGAAAACATGGTTGCACCCTAAAGTTGGTCAAATAGATCATCAATACGAGGCATAGGATACTTATTCTTCACTGTCACCTTATTCAGCTACATGTAATTAGTACACATACGCATAGAATCATCCTTTTTCTTCATAAACAGAACTGGAGCACCCCAAGATGATACGTTTGGCCTAATAAAACCCTTACTCAGAAGATCCTGAAGTTGAATATTTAGCATATTTTGCTTGGCAGAAGCCATACGGTAAGGTGCTATAGAAATAGGTCGAGTGCCCGGCTCAAGGTCAATAGCAAACTCTATATCATACTCAAGAGGAAGGCGAGGTAGGTCGGTAGAAAATACATCAGAAAACTTATGAATTATAGGAACACAGTCAAGTGAAGGACGCTCAACTCTAATATCACACACATAAGCAACATATAACACACAACCCCTTGATATCAGTTTCCTAGCCCGAATATAAGAAATAATCCCCATCGACATGTGGTTTATAAGAACCCTGCCACACAACCAGGGGTATGCTAGGCATAGCTAAGGTAACGGTCTTGGTAAGGCAATCTAAGATCGTATGATAGGGGGATAACTAGTCCATGCGCAGAATCACATTGAAATCCACCATATCTAGCACAATAAGGTTAGCCTGAGTGTCATATTCCCGAACGATCACAATACATGATATATATACCTAATCCACTACTAAAGAATCACCCACGGGAGTAGATACACCTAAAGGTACAGATAATAGCTCTTAAGACAACCCCAATCACGGTGCATAATAAGTAGAAACATATGAATATGTGGAGCTCAGATCAAATAAAGCAGAAGTTGGCTAATGGAATAGTAAAACCGTACCTGTGATAATAGCATCCAAAGCCTCAGCCTCTAGATTACCAGAAACAGCATATAAGTAACCCTATCTGCCTACGGACTGGGTGCCTGCCTGACCACCGATCCTACCTGTTTGAGAACCTCCTCTAGAACCCTAGAGACACCCCTGCAACCCTGTGCACCACCCCTAGTTGGAGGCGATATTGATCTGCTCGGCGGAATACTCTGTGTGGCTGGCTCAATCATCCCACACCAGGGACACTCTTTGGAAAAATAGCCCACAATACCATAATCATAACATGCCCTGGGCATTCTGTTCTATCCAGAAGCTCTGACTGATCCGGAATCACCACTTCGGCCTGAAGACCCTGACTGTGCACCCCTCGAGGACTGACAACTACTCTACCCAGTGATACCACTATAACCAGGTTAACCCCCATCTGAAATCTGAAGTGTTGCTTGAATGGTCCTACGCGATTTACCCCGATACTGATAAAGCAGATGTTGGGGGTACCTACCCTGAAAACCTCTATCTCTGAACTGTGAGCTGTTGTGGCTCCCAATATAATTGCCCTGCTGACGTAGCCTTTTAGCACTGCCACCTTGGGCCTTGCAATACATATCCTCCATAGTCTGAGCATAGTCAACAATATCCACAAAAGATCTGCCCGCAGCTATCATACACTGAGTAGCCATGCAAAGTGGAAGTCCCAGCCTTCTAACAAAACATTGAATCCGCTCATACTCGGTAGGTAGAATCATAATGGAATATCTGGACAACTCATGGAACCTCACCTCATACACTGCCTCAGACAAAGAATCCTGCTCCAATCCTACAAACTGATCCCTCAAACGCTTGCGCAAGTTGCGAGGCATATACTTCTCCAAGAATGCCTCAGAGAACTGAGTCCATGTCATAAGGGGATATCTAGCTAGCCTAGAGGCACGATATCACCTCCACCATTATCTGGTTGCTCGATCAAACTAAAAATGGTGTAGTCGACACCATGTGACTCTACCAGGCCCAAATTACACAGCCTTTCCTCACAAGCATTCTCACCTAGGGCCCTTGAGAATCTCGGTGGATCCAATCTCAAAAACTAGCCCAACATCTTCTGCTCTTCTGAAATCATAACTGGTTGGGCTGCTGCCAGCTGTGGGACTACTGGTACTAGTAGCACCTCTACTCTGAGAGCCACAACTGCAGGCTGCGCTCCTAAACCAAGACCACCCTGGGTTGGTGTCTGGGCTCCATAAGTCGGTTGGCCACTTACTAAGCCCAATAGCTGAACCAAAGCATCGCAGAGAACTACAGAAGATATAAACCTCTGTGAGGCATGGGTTGTACCCTGGGTCACCTGTTGCTGTGGTGGCTGACCATCTAGTGCTATCTCTAGCTCAAAATCAATAATAGTATATGGTGAAGTCTCCCTATCCTAGCCTCAAAGCTGGAACTGCAGCTCTGGCCTGACCTCGACCTCTGGGTCGACCTCTACCCCTGACCGATGCTCTAGCTGTAGGCTCGGGGTCTCCGTCCCGGGCCGCCATAGCCTGCGTCCTAGCCATCTATGAAAGAGTGAAACAAATGAGAATCTGCAAACCAATATAGACACAACACACGACAATGAACCAAAAAGACGAGATTTTTCTAACAATGCCTTGTAGCCTCCCAAAGATAGGATACAAATGTCATCGTACCGATCCGCGGGACTCTACTAGGTATTTGCTCTTGTACCAATAATATCGATAAACCTAGGCTCTGATACCAAACTGTCACGACTCAATTTCTTGAGTCATGATGACACCTACTTTAACCCAAATAGAACAGCAAGTAACGGGCTAACCAGCGGAAGATAAGAAAATAAAGGTTCAATTGAAGTAATAAGTCACGAGAATATATATATATATGTAAAAGCATGTTATACACGAGGGAAAGAGGACAAAACATCAAAATAAATTCCCCCACGGCCTGGTAAGGTCAGTACAAGAGCCACTAATACAAAAAGAAAACTAGACACTGTCAGAATATACATCATAGTCTCCAAATATACAAATAAGACTATCAAAAACAGTAGAAGGAGGAGGACCAACTCCATACTCTAAAAGCTCGCCTTATCTCAAAAAAGCAGCACAACCTGAGGATGTCGTCAACAGCGATGACTCATACTCGGATATGCATTAGGGAAAAAGATACAGAAGTACAGTATGAGTACCAAAACAATGAGTACTTAGTAGGCATCATAGGCTAACTGAACTAAATTAAAGTATAAAGTGCGAAAATGTAAACCTAAGTCAATAAATAAAGGTAGTAATGGAAATAGTAGGCCAAACTAGGCAACCACGATAAGTAGAAAGAAAATAACTCAAAAGCAATAATAAAAGCCAAACTATAACATAACTGGACCCCCATAAACCCAGAAGGCACAAACAAGAAAAAATAAACCCAGTCGAGGCCCCATAAGCTTGGTGGGTACAAGCAAAGAGTAGCACTAATATAAGAACAAAATAACAGAAATAATGAACATAAAATGAGCTAACGTGTGAAAAGCGTACCTAATATCCACCGATTTTCCAAACTCCAGATCAGTAATGATAATAATAATAAATGTCGAACTCGAATCGAAACTCATAGATGATAACAATATATAGATTCTAGAATCGAACCAAAACTCGTAACTAAAAGTCAATATATATATATATATATATATATATATATATATATATGTCGGACTAGAACCAGGACTAATAAGCGATAATCAGTGTATAAATGTCGAAAAAATGCAGTTTAAGGTCAAAATAGTACTCTACCCGAGGTAATGAAGCTAAATAGGTATAAATAGTGTCTTAGTCAACTCAAACCTAGGTAATAGCCTAAGAAAGCAGCTATATGATCATTAAGGTCAAGAAGGGATGTTATTCTAAGCACTCTATCATAAAAAGGGCAGTGGGGCCTACTACCAATCCCCTAAACCCCCACCTAAGGCAAGAACCTACCCAAACCTAGGCTAAGGCTTCTCAATCTTACCCCAAAGCACTAAGTAAACTAAGTCTAGTCCTAAAGGATAGTCTCAAGCTAGATTAAGGGAAAATGAGGTTGAATTCTATCGAATAGTCGGCTAAATTAAGCAACAATTGCCAAAAGGATATCGGGGCCATAAGAATCCAGCCAAACTAGCACATTAACATTTTAATACTATAATCAAGCAAAGACTAGAGAGAGGGTAAGCCTAGCCTACCTGGACGTCGTTGAAAGCTCGTAAAATCCTCAAAATCGGAGCTTTTCCCTTCTGAGAAGCCTTTGACCGCTGTCACACTATCAAAATAAGGTTCTACACGTAAAGATGAGAATATTAGTACCCATATTGCGTATTAACACTCCGGGTCAAAAATTGGACTTGTCATGAAAAAAATAATTTTCTACTTCTGCTTTGCTTTTTTTGAAAAGTAAATTTTTTTTGCTTCTTTCCAACAGCAGAAAAACTGCTTCTGCTTCTTTTTAAAAGCACATTTGCAAGTTTCCCAAACACCCTTCTTTTCAAATAAAATACTTTTTTCTCAAAAAAGTATTTTTTTGAGAAAAAAACAATTCCAAAAGCGCTCTCTCTCTCTCTCTCTCTCTCTCTCTCTCTCTCTCTCTCTCTCTCTCTCTCTCTCTCTCTCTCTCTCTCTCTCTCTCTCTCTCTCTTTTGGGTAATAGTTTTACATTTAGTCTCAATTTCTAATTTTTTTACTCTTTCAAAACATTTAATTAATTTTAATGATTACTCCAGATTTATTTATTTATTCAAATTATATATTAAATCAGTTATTATAGATTTATTTATATTTATTAATTTATTTTTTAATAAAAACATTGTAGTAAATTTCAAATTAAAAAGAAAAATAGAGTCCAAAAACATATGTTTGCATTTTCAAATTGAAAAAAAAAAAAGAAAAAGTCATTCAACGGATCAACTAAATTTTTCTTTCAAAATTAAAGAGTAAAAAAAGTGTATTTGAATAATTCACATTTAAAATCAGTTATTCTTTTAGAAATAAAAAGTGTAGAACATATACTACAAAACTTACGAAGGATTACTGAACTGGGGTAGATAGTAGCAACAAGCAGCAGCATGATGAAAGAGCCGGTGGCTATTTGTCGGACAGGTTTGTTAGAAGTAGCCAAACAACATATTTATAATATTATTTTTCAAACGATTTTAAGTGGTTAATGTAGTGGCCTAAACTTCATTGACTACATGTATTGTAGGTAATTTAAAAAGAGGAAAAGACTTTTAACTGGTCCTAAAAATTTGAAATATCTCAATCGTTCTTATCAAAAAGTCTAAACCAAATAGGATTTCAACTCAATTTTTATTTAAATTCAAATTTAAAAGTCATACGAGATAATAATTGGCAAGGATTAGGATTTAATTTTTCAAAAAAAAAATAAAAGATATGATTTGAATACCATATTTATCATTATATTATAATACATATATACTATTTTATTTATTGAATTAATTTGTTAAGGATTCAAAAAATAAATCAAATTCTTATGTATTAATAATTAACATAGCTATGCTTGTTTGATTGTAAGTTAGTGTGAGGTAACGGAGGGTAAGGACCTGTAGGTTAGTTGTGCTTGTGTGATTGTAAGTTTGTGCGCGGGGTTGGGGAGGTAACGGAGGGTAAGGACCTGTAGGTTAGTTTTATTTATTCTTTTTTCTTTTTGTCTTTTTTTTGTTTGTTTCAGATTTATTTTTATTTTTAATATTAAATTTTGATAACAATATAATTTTTGACAATAAGTTTCTTATGTTTATTTTGATTTTTTAGTAAGTTTTTAATTGCAAAGATAATAAAAAAATATGCAAATAATGTACTATAACATTTACAAATTCTCACGTAAATAAAAACTTTAAATTACATATGCTATTAAAATAAAAATTAAGGTCTTTTTAAATTTAGCTTTATTTAAATAATAAGTTTCTTTTATTAAATTTTTAATAATAGCAGTTAATGATTTTTAAAAAGTTATTTTAATTTTAATTTTTTAATTTTTAAAACTATTTTTTTGTGGTGCTGACACGTGACAACTTTTGCCTCTATTATTAGATATAGATAAATTCATTATTGATACTTAAATTTATTCATGAATTTATTTATTGCATTCTTTACATTCTTCATTTTTATATTTTTTTTTTGTTTTAACATTTTCATCTTTTATATGCAGATGAGTAATGGTGATATTACACGCTAATCTATTTTTCTATTATATTCAAGCCTGAATTCAAGTAAATAATGTTTTTCATTACGATTTTGTTCTTTTGATTTTTGATAAAAACAAATACATTCAATTACATAAATAATAAATAAAACCACTTTCAATTGAGAAGTCAAGTTGACTCTTTTTGTCGGTATCTTTATATTATTATTTTATTAAAATAATGATGATATTTATTGTATGTTTTTCTAATTTTTTGTAATCATTTATTTATTTAATATGATGTTTCGAGATTTTATGTGTACTTAAGGATTGACAACAAAATGAATCAAATTCAAAACACCAATTGAACTTGGTGCTACTTTCAGTGAAAATTTTTAACATGGGATCACTTATGACTTATATTTCTTTGTTTCTTATAAACACTACTAAAAAAAAGACCAAAAATCGACTGCCAAAAGCGAACGATCGCGTCGTTTTTTGGTCAAAATCGACGGAAAAGCGTCGCAGTCACTTGCGTCGTAAAAAGGCTCGACGATTTTTAAAAACGACGGACAACGTCGCTTTTCGAAGAAATTTTTTTTAAATTTTTTTTCAGAAAATGCGACGCTTTCCGTCGTTTTTTGTGCTTCATATGAAGAACAAATGATGAACAAAAAGCGACGGAAAGCGTCATTTTTTAGAAAAAAAAATTATTTTTTTTTCAGAAATTGCGACGCTGTCCGTCATTTTTTGTTCTTCATATGAAGAACAAATGTTGAATAAAAAGCGACGGACAGCGTCATTTTTTAGAAAAAAAAATAAAAAAAAATTTCAGAAATTGCGAAGTTATCCGTCGTTTTTTGTTCTTCATATGAAGAACAAATGTTGAACAAAAAGCGACAAACAGCGTCGTTTTTATTCTTCATATGAAGAAAAAAAGCGACGGACAGCATCGACATTTTTTTTTTAAAAAAAAATTAAAATTAAAAAAGCGACGGACAGTGTCGCATATCCGGAATATTTTAAAAAAAAATTCCAGAAAAGTGACGAACAAAAGCGACACTGTCCGTTGCTTTTCTGCATATTTTTTGGATGTAGAAAATTGCATTTTCTGTATCCCTCCTGTCAAATGAAAATACAATTCAGACCCAAGCAACACACATTACGCATATAATACATAACGCTAGTCAATTACACTTAAACAATTAACTAATTCACGTTTTCAAGTTACAATACTTAACCATTTTCAAGTAACTAATTCACATTTTCACTACACTTAACCATTTTCAAGTAACTAATTCACATTTCAAGTCTCTACCATTAACCATTTTCAAGTAACTAATTCACATTTCAAGTCTCTACCATTTTCAAGTAACTAATTCACATTTTCAAGTTACTACACTTAACCATTTTCAAGTAACTAATTCACATTTCAAGTCTCTACCATTAACCATTTTCAAGTAACTAATTCACATTTCAATTCTCTACACTTAACCATTTTCAAGTAACTAATTCACATTTTCAAGTTACTACACTTAACCATTTTCGAATAACTAATTCACATTTTCAAGCCAATACAATTTTCAAGTAACTAATTCAAATAACCAAGTCTCTACACTTAACCATTTTCAAATAACTAATACACATTTTCAAGTCACTACCATTTTCAAGTAACTAATTCACATTTTAAGTCTCTACACTTAACCATTTTCAAGTAACTAATACACATTTCAAGTTACTACACTTAACCATTTTTAATTAACTAAAACACATTTCAAGTTACTACACTTAACCATTTTCAAGTAACTAATTCACATTTTCACTACTCTAAAACCATTTTCAAATAACTAATTCACATTTTCAAGTTACTACACCTAACAATTTTTAAGTAACTAATTCAAATTTCAGGTCTCTACCATTAACCATTTTCAAGTAACTAACTCACGTTTTCAAATTACTACACTTACCAATTTTCAAGTAACTAATTCACATTTCAAGTCTCTACCATTAACCATTTTCAAGTAACTAATTCACATTTTCAAGTTATTACACTTAACCATTTTCAAGTAACTAATTCACATTTCAAGTCTCTACCATTTTCAAGTAACTAATTCACATTTCAATTCTCTACACTTAACCATTTTCAAGTAACTAATTCACATTTTCAAGTTATTACACTTAACCATTTTCAAGTAACTAATTCACATTTTCACTACACTTAAACCATTTTCAAGTAACTAATTCACATTTTCAAGTTATTACACTTAACAATTTTTAAGTAACTAATTCAAATTTCAAGTTCCCTTAACCATTTTCAAGTAACTAATTCACATTTTCACGTTACTACACTTAACAATTTTCAAGTAACTAATTCACATTTCAAGTTTCTACCATTAACCATTTTCAAGTAACTAATTCACATTTTCAAGTTACTACACTTAACAATTTTCAAGTAACTAATTCACATTTCAAGTCTCTACCATTAATCATTTTCAAGTAACTAATTCACATTTCAATTCTCTACACTTAACCATTTTCAAGTAACTAATTCACATTTTCAAGTTACTACACTTAACCATTTTCGAGTAACTAATTCACATTTTCAAGTCATTACCATTTTCAAATAACTAATTCACATTTCAAGTCTCTACCATTAACCATTTTCAAGTAACTAATTCACATTTTCAAGTTACTACACTTAACCATTTTCAAGTTACTAATTCACATTTCAAGTCTCTACCATTAACCATTTTCAAGTAACTAATTCACATTTCAATTCTCTACACTTAACCATTTTCAAGTAACTAATTCACATTTTCAAGTTACTACACTAAACCATTTTCGAGTAACTAATTCACATTTTCAAGTCATTACCATTTCAAATAAATAATTCACATTTCAAGTCTCTACCATTAACCATTTTCAAGTAACTAATTCACATTTTCAAGTTACTACACTTAACCATTTTCAAGTAACTAATTCACATTTCAAGTCTCTACCATTAACCATTTTCAAGTACCTAATTCACATTTCAATTCTCTACACTTAACCATTTTCAAATAACTAATTCACATTTTTAATTTACTACACTTAACCATTTTCGAATAACTAATTCACATTTTCAAGTCATTACCATTTTCAAGTAACTAATTCACATTTCAAGTCTCTACCATTTTCATGTAACTAATTCACATTTCAAGTCTCTACACTTAACCATTTTCATGTAACTAATTCACATTTCAAGTTACTACACTTAACCATTTTCAAGTAACTAATTCACATTTCAAGTCTCTACCATTTTCATGTAACTAATTCACATTTCAAGTCTCTACACTTAACCATTTTCATGTAACTAATTCACATTTCAAGTTACTACACTTAACCATTTTCAAGTAACTAATTCACATTTTCAAGTTACTACACTTAACCATTTTCAAATAACTAATTCACATTTCAAGTCTCTACACTTAACCATTTTCAAGTAACTAATTCACATTTTCAAGCCACTACCATTTTCAAATAACTAATTCACATTTCAAGTCTCAACCATTTTCAAGTAACTAATTCACATTTTCAAGTTACTACACTTAACCATTTTCAAGTAACTAATTCACATTTCAAGTCTCTACCATTAACCATTTTCAAGTAACTAATTCACATTTCAATTCTCTACACTTAACCATTTTCAAGTAACTAATTCACATTTTCGAGTTACTACACTTAACCATTTTCGAATAACTAATTCACATTTTCAAGCCAATACAATTTTCAAGTAACTAATTCAAATAACCAAGTCTCTACACTTAACCATTTTCAAATAACTAATACACATTTTCAAGTCACTACCATTTTCAAGTAACTAATTCACATTTCAAGTCTCTACACTTAACCATTTTCAAGTAACTAATACACATTTCAAGTTACTACACTTAACCATTTTTAATTAACTAAAACACATTTCAAGTCTCTACACGTAACCATTTTCAAATAACTAAAACACATTTCAAGTCTCTACACTTAACCATTTTCAAGTAAGTAGTTCACATTACAACTTACTACACTTAACCATTTTCAAGTAACTAATTCAAATGCCCAAGTCTCTACACTTAACCATTTTCAAGTAACAAATATACATTTTCAAGCCACTACCACTTTCAAGTAACTAATTCAAATGACCAAGTCTCTACACTTAACCATTTTCAAATAACTAATACACATTTTCAAGTCACTACCATTTTCGAGTAACAAATACACATTTTCAAGTAACTACTCTTGAGCATTTTCAAGCAACAAATACACATTTTCAAGTTAGTAGTTCACATTACAACTTACTAAACTTAACCATTTTCAAGTAACTAATTCACATTTTCAAGTAACTAATTCACATTTCAAGTATCTACACTTAAGAATTTTCAAGTAACTAATTCTCATTTTCAAGTCACTACGATTTTCAAGTAACTAATACACATTTCAAGTCTCTACACTTAACCATTTTCAAGTAACTAATACACATATCAAATTACTACACTTAACCATTTTTAATTAACTAAAACACATTTCAAGTCTCTACACTTAACCATTTTCAAATAACAAATACACATTTTCAAGCCACTACTATTTTCAAGTAACTAATTCAAATGACCAAGTCTCTACACTTAACCATTTTCAAATAACTAATACACATTTTCAAGTCACTACCATTTTCAAGTAACAAATACACATTTTCAAGTAACTACACTTAACCATTTTCAAATAACTAATACACATTTTCAAGTCACTACCATTTTCAAGTAACAAATACACATTTTCAAGTAACTACACTAGAGCATTTTCAAGCAACAAATACACATTTTCAAGTTAGTAGTTCACATGCCCAAGTCTATACCCTTAACCATTTTCAAGTAACTAATTCACATTTTCAAGCCACTACCATTTTCAAGTAACTAATTCAAATGCCCAAGTCTCTACACTTAACCATTTTCAAGTAACAAATACACATTTTCAAGCCACTACAATTTTCAAGTAACTAATTCAAATAACCAAGTCTCTACACTTAACCATTTTCAAATAACTAATACACATTTTCAAGTCACTACCATTTGCAAGTAACTAATTCACATTTCAAGTCTCTACACTTAACCATTTTCAAGAAACTAATACACATTTCAAGTTACTACACTTAACCATTTTTAATTAACTAAAACACATTTCAAGTCTCTACACTTAACCATTTTCAAATAACTAATACACATTTCAAGCCTCTACACTTAACCATTTTCAAGTAAGTAGTTCACATTACAACTTACTACACTTTACCATTTTCAAGTAACTAATTCAAATGTCCAAGTCTCTACACTTAACCATTTTCAAGTAACAAATATACATTTTCATGCCACTACCATTTTCAAGTAACTAATTCAAATGACCAAGTCTAAGTAACTACACTTGAGCATTTTCAAGCAACAAATACACATTTTCAAGTTAGTATTTCACATTACAACTTACTACACTTAACCATTTTCAAGTAACTAATTCACATTTTCAAGTAACTAATTCACATTTCAAGTCTCTACACTTAACCATTTTCAAGTAACTAATACACATTTTCAAGTCACTACCATTTTCAAGTAACAAATACACATTTTCAAGTAACTACACTTGAGCATTTTCAAGCAACAACTACACATTTTCAAGTTAGTAGTTCACATGCCCTAGTCTCTACACTTAACCATTTTCAAGTAACTAATTCACATTTTCAATCCACTACCATTTTCAAATAACTAATTCAAATGCCCAAGTCTCTACACTTAACCATTTTCAAGTAACAAATACACATTTTCAAGCCACTACAATTTTCAAGTAACTAATTCAAATAACCAAGTCTCTACACTTAATCATTTTCAAATAACTAATACACATTTTCAAGTCACTACCATTTTCAAGTAACTAATTCACATTTCAACTCTCTACACTTGAGCATTTTCAAGTAACTAATACACATTTTCAAGTTAGTAGTTCACATTACAACTTACTACACTTAACCATTTTCAAGTAACTAATTCACATTTTCAAGCCACTACCATTTTCAAGTAACTAATTCAAATGCCCAAGTCTCTACACTTAACCATTTTTAAGTAACAAATACACATTTTCAAGCCACTACAATTTTCAAGTAACTAATTCAAATGACCAAGTCTCTACACTTAACCATTTTCAAATAACTAATACACATTTTCAAGTCACTACCATTTTCAAGTAACAAACACACATTTTCAATCCACTTCCATTTTCAAGTAACTAATTCAAAAGTCCAAGTCTCTACACTTAACCATTTTCAAGTTAGTAGTTCACATTACAACTTACTACACTTAACCATTTTCAAGTAACTAATTCACATTTTCAAGCCACTACCATTTTCAAGTAACTAATTCAAATGCCCAAGTCTTTACACTTAACCATTTTCAAGTAACAAATACACATTTTCAAGCCACTACAATTTTCAAGTAACTAATTCAAATGACCAAGTCTCTACACTTAACCATTTTCAAATAACTAATACACATTTTCAAGTCACTACCATTTTCAAGTAACAAATACACATTTTCAATCCACTACCATTTTCAAGTAACTAATTCAAATGTCCAAGTCTCTACACTTAACCATTTTCAAGTAACAAATATACATTTTCAAGCCACTACCACTTTCAAGTAACTAATTCAAATGACCAAGTCTCTACACTTAACCATTTTCAAATAACTAATACACATTTTCAAGTCACTACCATTTTCGAGTAACAAATACACATTTTCAAGTAACTACTCTTGAGCATTTTCAAGCAACAAATACACATTTTCAAGTTAGTAGTTCACATTACAACTTACTACACTTAACCATTTTCAAGTAACTAATTCACATTTTCAAGCCACTACCATTTTCAAGTAACTAATTCAAATGCCCAAGTCTCTACACTTAACCATTTTCAAGTAACAAATACACATTTTCAAGCCACTACAATTTTCAAGTAACTAATTCAAATGACCAAGTCTCTACACTTAACCATTTTCAAATAACTAATACACATTTTCAAGTCACTACCATTTTCAAGTAACAAATACACATTTTCAATCCACTACCATTTTCAAGTAACTAATTCAAATGCCCAATTCTCTACACTTAACCATTTTCAAGTAAAAAATACACATTTTCAAGCCACCACCATTTTCAAGTAACTAATTCAAATGACCAAGTCTCTACACTTAACCATTTTCAAATAACTAATACACATTTTCAAGTCACTACCATACGGGTCGGCTGTTTTGGGCCTGTTAAGGGATTGGGCCCAAAACATTATGTTATTAAAATAAAAAGGGAGAAGGTAACATTAGGCCATTTAAAGAATGACCATTAGATTATTTAGCCATTGTCATTTAAATTATAGACCAAATCAAAAATCAATTGGTCAATTACATTGCAATTATGACCAATTTGATTTTGATTAAGTACCAAATTTAATAGACCGGCCAAATTAAATCAAAATTCAAAACAAATGAATAATCGATTTAACCCTGAGCTTGATGGTTTAATAAAATCAAATAAATATTTCCTGAATAAATCGTATTATATTCATAACAAATACAAAAAAAATTAATACGATATATATAAATCGGATAATTAATTACTTCATCGTCATACACAAGTAGTATATTTCCTCAATTGTATAATAATATCAATGTATTTCGTATATTAGGATGAATTTTTGGTTAGTTAGCTTTTGAATATGAATTATATACCTCGTAATACAGCGTATTTTATATATAATCTGATGAATTATCCATTAATTAGCTTACTTTATTATAGCTTCAAAAGTATATTATTACGTCGATCGTATGATATCAACGTGTTATTCAAAATACTTAGATAGATTCGGTTAGCTTGCTTTTGACTACTATGTATATATATCACTACACGAGATATACGTATATATATACATATCGAGTGACTAGATGAGGTTCAACATACGTACTGTATACATTACATAAACGAGTATATATACTCTGATGAATTATCGATTAATTTAGCTTACGTTATTATAACTTCAACAGTATATATATTATTACACCGAACTTGTGATATCAATGTGTTATTCAAAATACTTGGATAGATTCACTTACATTGCTTTTGACTACTGCGTATATCAATACACGAGATATACATATATACACACACACTCTATCGACTATTAGGTTCTAAATGCATACTATATATACACCACATACACGAGTATATGACCCCGTAATACAGCATATTTAATATATACTCTGATGAATTATCGATTAGTTTAGCTTACGTTATTATAAGTTCAACATTATATTATTACCTTGGTCGTATGATATCAACGTATTCAATATACTTAGAAAGATTCAGTTAGCTTTTGACTACTACATACATCACTACACGAAATATACATATAGATCACATGCACGAGTATATTACCCCATAATACAACGTATTTCTTATACTCTAATGAATTATCGATTATTTACCTTACATTATTATAACTCCAACAATATATTATAATTACCTCAATCGTGTGATATCAACGTATTCAATATACTTGTATACATTCAATTAGCTTTTGACTACTACGTAAATAACTACACGCAATAGATGGGTATACCTATATACATATATATATATATATATATATATATATATATATATATATATATATATATACTCAATGGAAAATATATTTATTTGATTGAAACGTACGTAAAAAATAAAGATTGTTTTTTATGTTATTTATTAATTTTAATTAATATATTTAATATTTCTTAATTTATTTTTAGTATTTTTTATAAAAACCAACCACAAGTGGTAGGTTTTTCTTAAATCATTTTACAAAAACCGACCGCTTGTGGTAGGTTTTTTAACATTAATTAATTTTTATTATTATTTAAAAATAAACCGACCACACGTGGTCTCTAAATTTTAAGAAATATATTTAATATATTTTATCAATTTACGTTTTTCATTTATTTTATTTATATTAGTTTTTTGGGGAACAAAAGCGACCACAAGTGGACGGTTTTGTATAAAAATATTTTTTTATTTTTTAAATCTAAAACTGACCACAAGTGGTCTCTTTTTATAAAATATTTTATATTTTTTAAATCTTAAACCGACCACTTGTGGTCGGTTTTTTATAAAAAAATTTTTATTGTTTTTTAAATCAAAACCCGACCAAACAAAAATTAAATATATTTTGTATAAAAAATTAAAAAGAATTTTTAAATAATAATTTTCTTTATTTTTTGTTATTACCGACCACAAGTGGTCGGTTTTAAGGAATTATATTTTTCCGGGTTAATTTATTTACTTTCCCGCAATTTTAAAATTTAAAAATAAATTTAATGAAAAAATGACCATATGTGGTCGCTTTTTGATTAAAAATAAATTTAATGAAAGACCGATCACATGTGGTCGCTTTTTCGGGTTTTTTTTGTAGTGTATTTACCTTACATTTATAACTCCAACAGTATGTTGTTACCTCGATCATATAATATCAACGTATTCAATATACTTGTATACATTCAATTAGCTTTTGACTATTACGTAAATAACTACACGAGATATACACGTATAAAAATATATACTCGATGAACAATATATTTATTTTATTGAAACGTAAGTATATATTTGTTTTCATAAACTTATTTTTAATTTTTTTTAACGAAATCGACTCTGTCCGTCGCTTTTAGTAAATAAATAAAGAAAAATTAAAAATAAATTAAAAAAGCGAAGACAGTGTCGTTTTCATAAACTTATTTATTATTTTTTTTAACGAAACCGACTCTGTCTGTCGCTTTTAGTAAAAAATAAAGAAAAATTATAAATAAATTAAAAAAGCGACGGACAGTGTCATTTTCATAAACTTATTTTTTATTTTTATTAACGAAACCGACTCTGTACGTTGCTTTTAGTAAAAAATAAAGAAAAATTTAAAATAAATTAAAAAAGCGACGGACAGTGTCATTTTCATAAGCTTATTTTTTATTTTTATTAACGAAACCGACTCTGTCCGTCGCTTTTAGTAAAAAATAAAGAAAAATTTAAAATAAATTAAAAAAGCGACGGACAGTGTCATTTTCATAAACTTATTTTTTATTTTTTTTAACGAATTAAAAAAGCGACGGACAGTGTCGTTTTCAGAAACTTATTTTTTTTTTTTGACGAAACCGACTCTGTCCGTCGCTTGTAGTAAAAATAAAAAATAAAAAAAATTATAAAGCGACGGACAACGTCGTTTTTTCTAAAAATTAATTTTCTTTTTTTAAAAAATAATAGCGACGCTGTCCGTCGATTTTTGTAAAAATAAATAAAAATTTAATTTAAATTAACAAAGCGACGGACAACGTCGATTTTCTAAATTTATTTTTTTTAACAAAAAATTAATAGTGACGCTATCCGTCGCTTTTATTTTAAAAAAAACTCTAAATTATTTATTAATTGTTTGGCACAATAATCCGCGAAAATAAGCGACGAAAATTGAGACGCCGTCCGTCGATTTTAATAAAAAATAAATAAAAATTTAAAATAAATTAAAAAAACGACGGATTGAGTCATTTTCTGGAGCGACACAGTCCATCGCTTTTTTGTCCGTCGTTTTTTTGCCTTTTTTTAGTAGTGAAATTACAATAATCTTTTTATTTTTATCATATCTTCACTAAAATTTTACACTATTTCATTTCTCCTAAGACAAAAAAGAAGTCATACAAGAAGAATCTGACATCAAAAAGCATTTCACGATAAAGATTTGATCGAGAAGAAACTAAATCGGTAAAACCAATCTATAGTGCTCACAAGTATTTTATTGAAAAGTGTTTCAAAAAATTATCCTAAATGTGTTAAAAGAAATATGTCATAGAAAATAGAAATATAAATGTTAAAAAAATGCGCAGATTGAAATTTGAAACGAAGAATATAAATTGATATGCTATTGACAATAAATTTGATTTGTTATGTATAGAGTTGTCAAAACGGGCTGGCCCAACCCAACCCAAGCCTCGGGAACCAAAGTGTTTGATGGGCTAGGACGGGCCGGCCCTTCATTTTAAAGGGTCTTAAAATGTATGGCCCAACCCAGCCCTAAAAGGGTCGCGGGTTGGGGCGGGCAAGCCCTTCATTTTTATCGATTTTTTTAAATTAAAATTTTCTTTTTCAATCTATATTGAAACTTATAGGTATGCCAATTTGTTAACATTTCTAACATATGATTATATGAAAGTACATAATTCTGCGATAACCTATAACATGTTCAACACCAATACATCGTCAAACATATTTGAATTTGTTGATAAAATTATCTTAATTAACATCACCTTCATCTAAATGCATGTGCAAATTTAAAAATTTAAACATTATCAAAAAACTATATATCAAAAAGTAATAATATTTAAATTCAGTTAAAAATATTATCGCTTTGAATTTGGGTAAAGTCGTCGTTCAATCAATTTCGAGTAGCAACAAGTGTTTGAATATTTCATGATGGATGCAATCTTTATATTGGTGGTTAGAAATTTTAGTATTTGAGATATAATGCTAAATGAATAGAATATTGTGTTAAATAGTAACTAGAACTTATTCAGTAATCACTATTTATATTTTTAATTCTTTTTGTTCATAATTTTCTTTTAAATTTTAGGTTTTACATTGAATAGAAATCATGAATGAAACTTCTATATTGGTGATTAGTATTTAACGCTAAATAAGTAAAATATTATATAAAATACTAAGACTAATTCAGTATGTACTATTCTTAATTTTTACTTCTTTTTTTTTCACAATCTTCATATTTTTAATTTAAATTAAATATTTTTTTGGCCCACGGGCCAGCCCAGCCCAGTCTCGGTCAAGCCTCAAGGGTCAGCTGGCTAAATTGGGTTGGGCTTATAAGCCCCAGTTTTAAAAGGGCTCAAAAATCATAGCCCAACCCAACCCTAATAGCGGGCTGGGTTGGGCTGGCCTTAAGATCCAAGCCCATTTTGACGGCTCTAGTTATGTATACAGATGCAATATCACTCAATGATTCCTTCACATAATCTTTAATTCTTTTTGAATTGAGGGTTGTTATTTTTTTTATGAACTTGAATTGTAGGATAAATCTTTAAATTGTTTGTAGTTAATATTTCAAATTTTGATATGAAAAGAAAATAATGTATGCGCATGTTGAAATAAAATTTTTTAAATAATAAATAAAAATGATTGAAATCTTTATTATTTATTGCAAAACAATAATGAAATTCTCCTAAGTATTTCAACCCTTCATTTTTTGAATAAAAAATTGGACAAGATTTTTTTTTAAAAAAGGTAGTTTGTTGCACATTTTTTAACATAAAAGAAAACAGATGAGAACGAACTCTTTATGAAACTTCATATTCAAAATTATATCATAGATGAGGATTTGATATATTTTGCGTGATTTGAATTTGAATGTGAAAAAGATCTTATTTGAATTTGAGATGGAAAAATGTTAAATTATGAAAAATAAAGTCATGATGTGTGATAACCCCCAAAATACGGAAGTCAAAAATAACTACGGAACTCAAAGAAACGATGGAATCGAAAATGCGGAAAATAAATGATAGATAGATAGAGATAGAAAGATAGACACAAACAAGGAAATCCAACGAAACTTAAAGATATATTGAATCCAAAAACCTCGATAGATTAATCCAACGAAAGCACCTAACTCTAACGAACGACCACGAGGAAATCGTAATGCCCTCGTAACCACCGTTTCTAGGCAAGAATCAACCTAAGCTTTTCCAAGCTATACTCATGCTCCATAAGGAGTCTCACAATATCAATATCATCAAAAAACTAATGAAAATAAAGCTAGGTCCTAGTATTTATAGCCTTGGGCCTTTTATTACATATATGGGCCCAAAAGTGACCCAATTCAATAAAATGGGGCAACATGGTTGCTTTGGCCCATATGCTCACGCAGATGACCACCTGTTGGCGAGATGGCATCTGTGGGCGCAGGTGAGGGCGCAGACCGCTCCAGGATGTTATCGAGCTCCTCTTGACTCTCCAACGACCTCTCCAATGGATCCTTTGACTCCAAGCTATCTTCCATACGTGATATTGCTCTTCTTCCAGATCAAAATGGACCCTCCAACCACGTCCTTGTGGCCTTGAGCCCTTTGTGGCTTGGATCCCTTGTTGTCATCCTTGAATTGCAAGCCAAAAAAGGTTGACGCCGATTTGGCTTGTATCAATGTGGATAAGATAAAATTATAAAAAGATAAAATTTTAAGTATTGAATTACTATAAGGATAAAAATGTATTATGTACATTAGAAAAAAATATATAAAGATGAGGGGGGGGGGGGGGGGGTAAATTTTAAATTGAAGAGATGTGAATAATAGAATAAAAATTCAAAAATAAAAAAAATGCACAAGTAAACAAAACTAATATATCTATTTTATATTAATAAGAGGAGCACTTGGTAACTATATTAAGTCAAGTGATAGATGTCACACCCCTTTTCCGTTCGGTGGGTCGAAGGGTTTGTCTAATTAAAGTGACGGTTTTGAATAGGGATTATTTTTATTTACAGAGTCGCCACTTGGAATTGAGTTATGGTGTTTCAAGTCACCTTTTTGAATCCCTAATCAAAAGAAAATGACTCTTTATTGGTCTGCAAAAACAGAAGATTGGGTAAGGAATTCTGGAATTCTGTTGACCGAGGGGAAGGTATGAGGCATCCCTCGAGTCCCGTGGTTCTAGCACGGTCGCTTTATTGACTTATATTCGACTTAAATTAATTCTTGGATAAACTAGGTTTGATTAGTTATTCAATTTACCTAAGGATTACGAGAGAAATTACGACTTATGATTTCGGCTGAGGAGCGTAACCACACACAAAGCCTCGTAATTATAGAAGTTGATCAAGGAGCGTAACCACACACATGATCAACCTCGATATGTCATATCAATTGATTTTTTTTTATTCTTACTATGTCGTGACTTATTTTCGCTCCTTTTTTCACGTTAGCGTTAAAGGCATTTACTCATCTTTTCTGAATTCGAGATAATTTTCTTATCCATTTTTTTTTTCTTTCAACTCCTTTCTTTATATTTACAACGATTTTTAGATTAATTCGCAACTGACCTCGCTCCCTTACAAATATTTTTCTTTTATCATTTGTGATGGGTCTTGAATAAATTTGTATCCCATCTCACTATTTCTCAAATTATTAACAATGAATAGAATAATTTAGCCATAAATATTAGTTCTAGGATTGAGAGCGTTTTCCATTTTAAAACCAACCCACCCTCGGCACAAACACAAAATCCAACGTTGCACAATTTCTCATAGTACACATTCAACATGTGTAACTAAAAAATATAATTTAAATTTCCAACATACAATAGATAAATATAATCAAGAGCACTAATATTTATGTTTATTTACGTTTCTCACAATTGAATTGACTATAGCCATTATTATTAGACAAATTATTAGGAATCAACTAATCTAATCAATAGCACTAAAATTGACAAGAAAGGATAAAATAGTGAAATCAACTTGCTTATTCATAGGAATTTAAAATTCAAATTAAATAACCACCCACTTAATCTTCGACTTAAAACTAAAGCAGTTTCTTCGTTTTAAAGATAATTCCTCCCTTCCCTGTTTTACTTCTTTTAGCCCTTTTTTCAGCTTTAATATCTTTAATACAAGCACTTAGTTAATACAATTCATTATATGCAAATTGTTAAATAATAATTCTAGGTACATACACTTAGCTTCTCAACTAATGCAACCGAAGAAAAAAAATAAAAAAATTATTTACATGGTTTCCCAAGACAAACAGAGACTAGAATAGAATCAACAAGTTTTTTTCCTTTTTCTTTTCACTCCAAGTGTTATTTTATTGTAAGTGTTTTCTCCCTAATTTCTATTCTCTATGCTTTATTTTTATTTTTATTTTTTTTTTGAATCTGATCTCTCCATTTCTTTTTTTGTTCTTTTTTTTTTGTCCTTGTTTTTTTAACTCTCTAAGTCCTTTCATTTTTTTTTTTAATTTTTTTTTTCTAACTTTCTATTTCTCTTTTTTTTTCGTGTTCTCTCTCTTTTTCTATCTTTTCTTTTTTGTTTTCTCCCCTATCTCTCTCTATATTATACTTAACAAATACATGGTAAAGAAAACATTTCACATGATTTTGCATGCATACAACAGCTACTTGGAGACAAATCCCCCATTTAACATGCATGCATGTTATAAAAAAAATCACATTAAAATATAAGATCACGTTAAACTACAAAAACTAAGCATAAATAAATAATCGGATAACTACGTATAGAATTCATGATACTAGCCTCACGTAAATAATCAACTTTTAATACTAAATAATGCATGAAGCCATTTGAATAATTTTATTCATGCTTGATTCACACTAAAACTTATAACATAATAATACATGATCGGATAAGAACCTGTGTGATGAATTAAACTGAGTGCAGAAGCAAGAACGCCTTCACCGAAAACTCGAACGGAACCCGAACTCAACTCACCACTATTTCCTTTCTTTTTTCTCTAAGTAGTATTTTTTTTCTAGTACCTTACTATTTTTATTTTTTTTCTACTGTCTCTATTCTCTATATTTTTCTTCCTTTCTAACTTTCAGCTTTTTTCTTGTTTCTGTCCGTGTCCTTTTCTTCTTTTTGTTGTTCCCTCCCTTCTATCTATTTTTTTTTTCGTGTGTCTCTGTGTGTGTATATATATAGTCTATGTGGTAGGTGTGTGTGTGTGTAAGTAGTAGTGTGTAAGTGTAGTAGTAGTGTGCATGTGTACGTGTGTGTGTGTTGCAGAAGGGGGGGTCAAAAGTTGGGGAGTGGGGTAGTTTAGGATTTTTTAATTAATTTAATTTAATTTTTTTAAAAAATAAATAAATTTATAAAAATAAATAAATAACTAAAGTAGTATTAGCTAATTAATAAAAATATAGAAAAGTTAAATAGCTAGTCCTAAAATATTGATGAAGAAAATATTTAAACCACTAGATTATTTATTAAAAATTAAAAGAAAAATATATTTTTGAAAATTTTCTTTTCTTTTGACAAGTTAAACCAAAACTTATCCTAAAATGTGACTCATTTATTAAAACTTTTTTACAAATAAAACCTATAAGGATGAGATAAAAGCTAAAAATAATAATTAAACATAGAATAAATATTTAGTGCAAAAAATAGGTTAAAGCTCGGGGAGGGTCAAAAATCACGTGTCTACATTTGCCCCTCTTTGTCTGTGAACACGAAAGAGTTTTCAGACAAAGAAGTAGACAACGAGACAAGTTTTGATCCTATTGTTATTTGAAATGGAACAGAAAAGGAGAAAAAGATGCGACCGAGTCCTGGTATGGGACAGCCTACATATCCCGGGTTATAAGGGAATCAGGTCATGTGTAGTTCAATGAGGTGGAATGGTAAGATGATGAGTTAGAGGTCGAGTGAGGTCCCTTCGAGTCTCCGGTTCGCGGCTCCTGTTTTTATATCAAAATAAAAGACGAGAATAAAAATGATCCTTCAAGTACAAGATCTTATCTATTCCATTTCTGTTGAATTTTGACTTGAATCTTCATACTTCCTCAAGTGATGATATGCCTGCTCTCCTCTTGAGTTGAACTCGACATTGAACTTTTCTTCATGTCAATTTCGATTATTGGAGATGAACTTGAAAATCAGTCCTATTCTTCGAGCGAACACTTGCTCCTTCTGACTTTGAATTCAAAAATCGCCATGTTCTCTAGGCGGGCTCCTAAGCTTGAATTGAAAGTTGACCCTATTCTTCAGGCAGGCTCCTGAATTTGAAAAATGAAAATTGACCCTATTCTCCAGGCGGGCACCTGAGCTTCAAAACTGAGAGTAATACTTGTTCTCTAAACGTGTTCCTGAACTCAAAAATGAATAGTGAGCTAGAAAAGTAAATCCCATTCTTCAGGAGGGTCCTGTTAATCCCATTTTCCAGGAGGGTCCTGTTAATCCCATTTTCCAGGAGGGTCCTGCTAATCCCATTTTTCAGGAGAGTCCTGCTAAACTAAATCCCATTTTCCAAGAGGGTCACGAACAGAAAATAAAGTTTCATTTTCCAGGAGGGTCCTGAGTTGAAAATTAAAATCCCATTATCTAGGAGGGTCCTGAGTTGAAAAATTAAAGTCCCATTTTCCAGGATGGTCCTGAATAGAAAAGTAAAATCCCATTTTTCAGAAGGGTCCTGAACAAAAAATAAAGTCTCATTTTCCAGGAGGGTCCTGAGTTGAAAATTAAAGTCCCATTATCTATGAGGGTCCTGAGTTGAAAAATTAAAGTCCTATTTTCCAAGAGGGTCCTGAACAGAAAAGTAAAATCCCATTTTCCAGGAGGGTCCTGAGTAGAAAATAAAAGTCCTATTTTCCAGGAGGGTCCTGTTGGTCTTTCCAGGAGGGTCCTGAGCAGAAAAGTAAAGTCCCATTATTCAGGAGGGTCCTGTTGATCCCATTTTTCAGGAGGGTCCTGAGCAGAAAAGAAAAATCCCATTTTCCAGAAGGGTCCTGTTGATCCCATTTTCCAGGAGGATCCTGAGCAAAAAGTAAACTTCCAAATAACACGAAAAAAATTTTGCCTTTGAAAATGAAAAGGGTGAATCCAACCCTGCCCCATTCCAGAAAGTGTTTCTCGCAAAGGTAAAAGATAATAAATTTTTACTATGACTGTAATCTAGCAAGCTTATATCACAATATTGCTTCTTGCATTCTCTGAAGTGAAGAATTGCCCCTTTCTAATATCTAGGCTTCGAAGCCTTTGATTTGCAGGCAACACCTATCTCTGTTTCAGACAAAGAAAAATTGTGAGTTTAACAACATGGTGGTTGGTTCATGGCATTTGACTTTTGATGCAATTGCTCTTGCACTTGTCATGTTCAGCTCTGTTTTGAGCCGTTGATGAGTATCATTAACTTGTATTACTATCGACCCAAAAATTCTGGTTACCCGATGACTGTAACTCAAATCATATTTTCATTTCATAGCGCCTCTGAATTTTAACTTCCGTCGCAACTTCGTATTCTTACGAATTCGGAAACTGTCAGATAATGACCATTCTTAGGTTTTTTGTTTCACTTTGAATCATGTTTCTTTTATGTGTTGGCCCTTTCCCCTGCTTTGCACCATTGAAGGAGTTGGTAGTAAGTTTTGAAGTCTTTTCTTACTTGTTTTGCCATGGACTTGACTCAAAGACGACAGAAAAATGAGGATGGTGATTTTCCATTTTGATAACAAAGACAAGAAATAAAAATAGAAATATTGAACGGAAAGAAAGGCACCAAGCGTCCCTATTTCCAAAAGAATGAAGGAAAGAAAACTTATCTGAATGTGATAGCCGACTCTACTGATTATGACATGCATTTGAGATCAAGCAACCCGACCTTCCAATCTCAACCATTTATCAACTTTTGCCAACCTATTGAATTGAAAACTGGGTTTTGCTTTGAGCCTGTCGCCTCTAAATCACAACCCTCATCCGGCTAGCGAAGCCCCAAAGAGTTTTCACCAGCAAACCTCTCTCATTTTTATTTTCTCTTATCTCACCATCGCCTTATGGTGCCCGTGAGGGTTTTCACCAATAAGACTCTCTTATTTTTGTTTCTCTCATCTCACCATCGCCTTATGGTGCCCGCGAGGGTTTTCACCAATAAGACTCTCTCATTTTTCATTTCTGTCATATTTCCTTTATGCTAATAAAGACAAGTGCGTCCCAAAATATAGAACATCATGTCACCATACCATGCTTAGCCTTGACATTTTCAAAGATTGATCTGAAGGTCTTTCTTTGGTTGTAACGTGGCTTTTAGATAGTCTTAGAAAGAAAGGGTGGCATGAGGCTCAAAATACACTTAACATAGGGTGAGACTTACAACTTTTGGAATCGACTCACAAAGAAAATAACTTTTGCCCCAGTTTCTTTTAAACTGGGTAACTTGAACTTTTTATTTGGTTGGACTGAACCCCAGAGTAGGGCTGCCTACGTATCTTGTCGTAGAAAGAATCAGGTCAAACATAGTTCAGGCAACTTGTTCTTTTGCTTGATTTTTTTTTTTTTTCATTTTTTCTGACTTTCTTTTTTTTTTTTTTGACTCAATTTCCTTTTCTTGACACTTCTCTCTTTTGGATTTTTTCCTGACTCAAATTTTTCTTTTTCGACACTTTTATCATTTTCCTTTTTCTGATTCTATTTTGATTCCAAAAGAGGGGTAAGAAAGAAAGTAAAACTTAAGCTCAAATGGGATAGACAAATGATGACACAATATTTGGATAGTGGAACAAAATGCCTTCGTCATATAAATCTTTCAAATATGCCAAAACCAAACATGTAAATAGCAATAATGATAAATAAAGATCATACATAATATCTTTTAATTGCATCGGCATTGATAGCCACTTCTACCATTTTACCTTCTACATCGGTCAAATATAATGCACCATTGGGCAACACTTTCTTCACCATAAACGGACCTTGCCAGTTCGGGGAAAACTTACCCTTAGCTTCAACCTGATGGGGGAGGATGCGCCTTAATACTAACTGACCGACTTCAAAATGTCTAGGACGCACTTTTCTATTATATGCACGTGCCATTATCTTCTGGTATAGTTGGCTATGACATACTGACATTAATCTTTTTTCATCAATCAAACTCAGTTACTCCAATCGGTTCTTGACCCACTGATCATCGTCAATCTCAGCTTCCACAATGACTCGAAGAGATGGAATCTCAATTTCTGCAGGTATAACTGCTTCAGTCCCATATACTAACGAGTAGGGAGTCACACCTATTGAAGTACGAACTGTAGTACGATAACCCAATAGAGCGAAAGGTAACTTTTC
This sequence comes from Capsicum rhomboideum, assembly GCA_031232105.1. Classification (NCBI taxonomy): domain Eukaryota; kingdom Viridiplantae; phylum Streptophyta; class Magnoliopsida; order Solanales; family Solanaceae; genus Capsicum; species Capsicum rhomboideum. The sequence goes on from CP124716.1 coordinate 40,866,778, forward strand.
ATGCCATTGTCGGGAACCTTGCACCATCTTTCAGAGTATCTTCTTTAGGTTCTTATTGGAAACTTCTACAGCCCCATTTGCCTTGGGGCGATATGGAGTGGAATTTCGATGCGTAATCTTGAATTGTTGGCATACCTCTTTCATTAGATGACTATTGAGATTCGCAGTATTGTTTGTGATAATTACCTTTGGGATACCAAATCGACAAATAATGTTAAAGTGAACAAAATTTACCACAACTTTTTTAGTCACCGACTTGAAAGTTACTGCTTTCACCCACTTTGTAAAATAATCAATTGCTACCAAGATGAACCTGTGCCCATTTGATGCTTTTGGTTCAATAGGTCCGATCACATCCATTCCCCAAGCCACGAAGGGCCATGGAGCAGACATTGTATGCAAATCAGAAGGAGGGGAATGTATCAAATCCTCGTGCATTTGACATTCATGACATTTACGGACGAATAGAATGGAATCTCGCTCCATGTTGAGCCAATAGTAACCGGCCTGAAGTATTTTATTTGCCAACACATACCTATTCATATGAGGCCCACAAACTCCAGAATGTATTTCCGTCATAATAGTGGAAGCTTCTCTGGCATCTACATACCTTAAAAGTCCTAAATCTGGAGTCCTTTTGTACAAGATTCCCCCGCTTAAGAAAAATCCGTTAGCCAGTCGTCGAATAGTTCTCTTTTGGTTACCATCTACATCTATTGGATATTCTCCAGATTGAATGTATTTTTTGATATCATGGAACCAAGGTTTACCATCGAGTTCTTCTTCGACCACATTGCAATAAGCATGCTGATCATGAATTTGTATATGCAAGGGGTCAATATGAGTCTTGTCGGGATGTTGGAGCATCGATGATAAGGTTGCCAAGGCATCAGCAATCTCATTATGAACTCGGGGAATGTGTTAAAATGAATTGTCAACAAAGGTCTTGCAAACAATCTCGATATGGTATAAGCTTTAAGCCGCGATTTTCCCAATCTCCCTGGATCTGGTGGACTAACAAGTCTGAGTCACCTAGCACCAATAATTCTTGGATTCCCATGTAAATAGCCAGTCGCAAACCCAAAATGCAAGCTTTATATTCCGCCATATTATTGGTACAAAAGAATCGAAGTTGGGCTGTTATGGGATAATATCGTTCTGATTTCGAAACAAGAACTACTCCTATTCTAACTCCTTTCATATTAGCAGCTCCATCAAAGAACAACCTCCAACCTAGATGGCTATCATCAGAAATAGCTTCGTCGACACATGATACCTCTTTGTCAGGAAAATAGGTCTTTAAAGGCTCATATCCTTCATCAACTGGGTTTTCGGCCAAATGATCCGCTAGCGCTTGGGTTTTCATTGCAGTCCACGTCACATAGATAATATCAAATTCTGTGAGCAAAACTGCCATTTTGCGAGTCTGCCTGTGGGCATAGGCTTCTGAAAAATATACTTTAAGGGATCCATGCGGGAGATGAGGTAAGTGGTGTAAGAGGAAAGATAATGCTTCAACTTTTGTGCCACCCAAGTCAGGGCACAACATGTCCTTTCGAGAAGTGTGTACTTGGCCTCATAAGTGGTAAACTTCTTGCTGAGGTAGTAGATGGATTATTCCTTTTTCCCTGTGATATCATGTTGACCCAATACACAGCCAAAAGAGTTGTCCAAAATAGACATATACAATATCAAGGGACTGCCCGGCTCAGGTGGAACCAACACAAGTGGATTCGATAAGTACCTTTTGATTCTATCAAACGCCTCTTGAAATTCTTCAGTCCATTCAACAACAGCGTTCTTCTTCAATAATTTAAGATGGGCTCGCATGTTGTTGTGAGTTGGGCAATGAATCTACTGATATAATTCAACCTTCCCAGTAAGCTCATCACCTCAGTTTTGTTCTTTGGTGGAGGCAATTCTTGAATAGCTTTTATTTTTGAAGGATCTAGTTCGATACCACGCCGACTGACTATAAACCCCAAAAGCTTTCCAGAGGGGACTCCAAATACGCATTTTACTGGGTTAAGTTTGAGATTATACCTGCGAAGCCTGTCAAAGAATTTCCTCAGATCTTTGACATGGTCCGACTTCTCTCTTGACTTATTATCATATCATCCACATGAACTTCGATCTCTTTATGCATCATGTCATGAAACATAGTGGTCATCGCCCTCATGTAAGTTGCTCCTGCATTCTTTAGCCCAAAGGGCATGACTCGATAACAGTATGTCCCCCATGATGTGATAAATGATGTCTTTTCTGTATCTTCATGGTCCATGATGATCTGATGGTACCCCGTGTAACAATCCACAAAATATGCAAGTTCATGCTTGGCACAATTGTCCAGCAAACTATGGATGTTGGGCAGCGAAAAGTCATCTTTTGGACTCGCTTTATTTAGATCCCGATAATCGACACACATTCGAACTTTGCCATCTTTCTTTGGGACGGGGACAATATTGGGTAACCAAGTAGGATATTGTGCAACTCGAATGACTTTAGCATCAATTTGCTTTGTGATTTCCTCTTTAACTATTACACTCACGTCAGTTTTGAGTTTCCTCAACTTTTGTTTGACCGGAGAAAAGGCGGGATCTGTTGGTAACTTATGAACTACTAGATCAGTGCTCAAACCAGGCATATCATCATAAGACCAAGCAAATATGTCCTTATAATCAAGAAAGGCCTCGATTATTTCCTCCTTTTGTTGTGGTTGCGCATGCACACTTATCTTAGTCTACCTAATATTTTCATGATCTCCTAGATTGATTGGCAAACGTTTCATTCATAAAAGGAACTGTACAATAGGAAATAAATAAGTGAATATTAGACTAAAAATAAGAAAGAGAGAAACTGCATTTTATTGAAAATAAAGATATGAGGGTTTGAACATAAAAACAAACAAGATAGAGATCTGAATTACAACCCTGGAATAATTCAAATTACAGAATGGAAAACAAAACAAACTACCAAGACTCGTTCTTAGTGGGGAGAGGAAAGGCCTCCCAATTGTAGAGTTGGACATCAGGGCCAATAAACTGCAAATCTGCATTGCTGGTGCCTTCCCCAATTTCAACCATATCAGCCTCGAAAAACATGTTTTGGAAAAGACCAATCAACTCTGTATCGTCTTCAAACATTAGCTCTGAGACTGGTAACATGGAAGGCCCAATAGCACTAGTTCTGATGAAAGACTGGTTGAGTGGTGGTATCGGCTTGGCAAGTGACCATAACTCTTTTTTCTGCTTCTTAGCTTTCTTCCTATCGTCAAAAGTGGGTTCATACCCTAAACCAAAGGTACCCAGGTTCTCACGTAGGCATATTGGATGAGCTCGACCCTGTAAAGACATCCCTAAACCTTTTCTTGGTTCAAAACCATGTTTGAACATTTCATTCACCACCATGACAGATGCAAAGGGCAATTGTGGTCTTGGAATGAGATTCCCCTCGAGGATATGCTCAATAACCACTACCTCAAAATCCTTATAGATCAGCGATCCATGTACATTTCCTTCCTCAATGAAGGAGATGGATGATTCGTTGTACATGGACAAGTCCCCTTCTCCGTGAACGACTATTTCTTTTCTGTCATGTTCAAACTTGATCATTTGATGCAATGTGGATAGGACTGCCCCAGCCCTACGAACCCATGGCCTCCCCAATAACAGATTGTAGGAGGCGTCGATGTTCAAGACTTGGAAATCTATGGTAAAGTCAATAGGCCCTATTGTCAGTACCAACTCAATTTCACCAATGGCATTCGTTTTTGCTATATCAAAAGCTCTGACACATACATTATTGGGTCGAATCCTTTCCAAATCAATATTTAATTTTTGCGAAGTTGATAGAGGACAAATATTAGCACCAGATCCCCCATCGATCAAGACTCGAGTGACATAGGAATGCTCACACTTTACGGTAATGTAGAGGCCGCGATTATGTCCAGTACCTTCCACGGGTAGTTCGTCATCCGAGAATGTGACCCTATTTACCTCAAAGATTCTTCCCATAACTTTCTCCAATTGATTCACCGTAATCTCACTGGGTACGTGTGCTTCATTCAAAATCTTCATTATAGCCTTGCGATGCTCTTTTGAGTGGATCAATAACGACAATAACAAGATTTGGGCTGGCTTTTTCCTCAACTGTTCCACGACAGAATATTCTGGCAACTTCATCTTTTTCAAAAATTCCTCAGCCTCCTCCTTGGTAACCGGCTTCTTGACTGGCCTCCAGCCGTCTCTGTCTTTTCTTAACTCTTCTGGGGTAAAGCATCTCCCTGAACGAGTTAATCCCCCTATTCCATCCACTTCTGCAAAGACTTCTTTTTACTTATATGTCACTGCCGCGCGATTATAGTTCCAAGGGACTGTCTTGGTGTTAACCATTGGAAGTTGTGACACTGGCTTAATAATAATAGGAGCTGTGAAAGCTCCTTTCACAATTAAGAGGGGCTTGGCAGACATTCTTGGAGCAATCAACTTTAGGACCATCTGGCTTGACCCAGCACTTCCTGAAGCTCCTTTCACAATAACCATGGGAGTATTCGATTGTTTGGGCTTTATGGGCGTCTAGTTCACTCCTAAAGATACTACTTTTGTCAAATCCACCACATTTGTTGTCTTTTCCTCATCACTTCTGATCTTAATGATAGGCTTGTAGGAAATTGTGGATTCTTCACCACCGTGTATCAACTCAAGCATATTTGTTTCAGTATGAGTTGGCAGAGAGTTTTGATTAATGTTTGGAGCATCTGAGTTTTGCACCACAATTTGTTGTGTATCAATTAACTCTTGGATGGCCTTTTTCAAGAACCAACATTTCTCTGTATCGTACCCTGGGGCATCGGAATAGTATGCACATCTTCAAGAATAATCTATATTTTTTGGAGGAGGGTTTGATACTTTCCTCTCAATTGGGCTCAAAACATTCAAGGCCCTCAGCCTCTGAAATAAGCTAGCATACGATTCTCCAATAGGAGTGAAATTATCTTTGGCTATGTTACCCCTTTTATACTCTGCCCTAGGTCGAAAATTAGGCTTAGGAGGGCCTTGGTAAACTTGTGGGAGTGGAGGATGATTTTGAGGGGCTGGTGCACGCCATTGCGGTTAAGAAGAGGGTTGGGCATATGGTTGTACATTATAAATGGGATACTGAGGAGATGGTACAAAATATAGTGGGTAATGTTGCGGGTGATTATATGGGTCTTGGATATATATCTGGGGTTGAGATTGTGTGTATTGGTGAGGCAGACCTCTTGGAGTTTGTCGTGGACCTGGCACAATGGTAGCCACATCTTCCTTCCTTTTCTTTCCCCCAATACCTCCCGAACCATTTTAGATTGCCTGTGTCGTAGTTTTTAAAGCAGCTTGGCTTATAATCTTTCTGGACTTAATTCCATTTTCCACTATTTCGCCAACCTTAATGACCTCAGCAAATGTTTTTCCAACAACAGAAAGCAAATGATGGAAGTAGTCAGGTTCCTATGCCTGGAAAAAAATATCAATCATCTCTGACTCCTTAATTGCGGGCTTAACTCTGGCAGCTTGCTCCCTCCACCTAATAGCGTATTCACGAAAACCCTCAGTAGTCTTTTTTCTCAAGTTGGAAAATGTGGTGCGATCTGAAATTATGTCAATATTATATTAAAATTGCTGGACAAAATCCCGAGCTAAGTCATCCCAAATATGCCAACGAGATATATCCTGATCGATAAACCATTCTGAAGCTATCCCCGTCAAACTCTCTCCAAAATAAGCCATAAGTAGCTCTTTTTTTTCCCCTGCTCCTCTTAGTTGATTACAAAACCTTTTCAAATGAGCTAAAGGATCACCATGGCCGTCGTACTTATCAAACTTTGGGGTTTTGAAACCTAGAGGCAAGTGGACATCAGGGAACATGCACAAATCCTTGTAAGAGACACTCTTGTTCCCTCCTAGTCCTTGCATGTTCCTCATGCTTTGCTCCAAACTTCTCTTTTTTTGGCCATCTCCTTTTGTTCCTCATTCTTCGTCATCTTTTCAATCACAATAGGGGAGTTGTGCATATAAGCAGGATTGGAGGATTCTGGGACCTTAAAAGTTACTCCAGTGGAATAGAATTGATCACGAGGTATCTCACCCGCAGACTTCGGTATCAGCTTTGGTGGAGGATCTATAGTAGTTGGTACTGTAGGAATGAAGAGTGGGTTATTTGTGAGAGATGGATTTGGGGGGCGCACAGTGGAGGTCCCAACTGTGCTAGGCACATTAGTATATAGGCCGAATCCTGGTGGGTAAAACGGATCATCAGTTTGGGCCTGAGTGGAAATTGGGACAGTCGTGTTCAAAAGTCCAGGAATTGAGGAAGGGGGCGCTTGCCCATTTATCCAGGATTGATACATTTCTGCCATCTGCTGTTTCAATAACTTATTCTCTTCTATCGATGCGACTTCTTGTTGAATCAACAGATTTTGTTCTTCTTCGCTGTCTGACTGTAACACCCAGTAAGTTTCTGAGTCTAGTTAATTCCCGTAACATTTATGGAAATAATGAATCATGAGAGAGTGAATTTATACATTAATTTGTGGGCTAAGTTAATTTTGTGATTTGGGCCCCAAATGAGGCCCAAAATGAAGAAGAAGATATGGGCCAAATGCGTAAATGACCTATTCTTCCTTTTGACCAAGAAAGCCATTAATTATTGATTTATTTGGTGGGATAAGGATGACCTTTGAGGCTTTATATAAGGTGGAAAATCTGATTTTTATTCATTCAAAACACACATGCTAATTCTAGACTTTTCCAAGAAACAAGATACTTTTCTTTCTCTTTCAAACCCTAGACCTTCATCCTTTGGACCAAGATCATTATCTTACAAGACTTGGTAAGTGTATATTATTATGTTTTAATATATCTTATGCATGTAATATGGTTTGTATCATGTTGGTTATGTTGGTGAAGTGTGAGAAGTTTACTATGTGCAAAACAATTTGTGTTTGCTAAATCGGAGGATGGTTTTGTCTTGCAAACTTGAACATGGACTTGTGGTTTTGAAGAAAGTGAACTTGGTGGAGTAAATATTGACATGTGATATGTGATTATAGTCTTACTTTGTTTTATTCTTATGCATAACGTTTGGAATTGTTGTTGCGATATTGGTTACGGATTTGGTAATGTATTGACCGTAAAGTGTAGTTTTGGGTGTTTTTATGTGTGTTGTGAGACCATGGAAGAATGTTGGTGTTTAATATGATCAAAAATATGTCAAAATAAGTTTGGTTATGATCATGTACCATTCATGGCATTAAGAAACCCAAAAGAAACCATTTCGGACCAGAACGGGCATCCGCCCCCGTAGACGGAGGCACCTGCGGGCGCAGGTGCCTCTGGCTGCTGCCAAAGTGCATCTGCGCGCGCACCTCAGCCACCTGCGGACGCAGGCGTCAGCGCAGGTCACCCCCATATCCGGTTTTGTATGTTTTCGTACCTAGTCGACCCCCGAAGGCCCCTATACCCTTTTTGGATGTAATTATCAACTTGTGATGTTGTTTTAATGACTTTAAAGTATCGTATGGAGGTATGTTGGACTGTATTAAGTATGGATGGTTGTTCATATATTGTTATAAAGGAGTAATTGTGACGGAATGGTAAAGAGAAAAGCGTAAAGGGTAAGTGTGGTGTGAAATGTTATCGATGTATGATCTTTTGGTCAATTTGTGTAATGTTATGGTGTTGTTGATATGGAAATGCAATGGATTGTATTGTAAGGGATGACATGACGTTATATGGTAGTCACATAGTTCATTGTCGTCTTGTACGCCTGTATAGTGACTAGTTGCTAATGTAAGTTCCGGTATGAACTTGTATTGTAGAGTAAGACGTAAGGAAGAAGCTGGACTATTGTGTTCATACATAGGCTTGTGTATTCATACTTGGAAGTGAAGGTATGTAAGGTTACTCTTTCCGTATCTTTCTGCAGCATGTATGTTCACATTGTCATGGTACTTATTTGATTCCGAAATACCCTAAGGTATTCCGTATCCGGTAGTTGATTAGTGTTCCTCATGTGTTCCTTACTCATTGGTCAATGGTGAACCATATAACTCATGTCCTTTGGTTGACTCATGTTCATTAGCTAATATGTCAAAGGTTTCAAAGTGTTATATTCCAAAGGGGTCCTATAGTATTCCAACTAGTTGACATATATTGTTATTCATTTGTGTCCTACTCCTAGATGAATTATGACCCACTTATATCTTAGTTATTGACGGAAGTTCCTAAGTTGTCATGATGTTGTAGATTCCAAGAGAACTATCTCTAAGAGGGTAAGATGTAAAGAGAATCTAGTTATTCTTGAAAAGCATTCTCCATTCATATCATGTTCCAAAGTCCAATATTATTATAAATATCTTTGTACCAATCTCATAAGAGTAGTGAAGAAGGTAAAGTACGAACTAATATATCTATTCCTCACAAGTGAGCGTATCACTCTCTTGAAAGTAAGGAAGTGAACCAAGGTATAGAGGTGTGTTTCCAATATTATCATAATCCTTAAAGTATCAATCTCTCCTAAGTGGATGTGTTAATCTCTCACAAGTTAAAGTATCAACCTCATAAGAGTAATAAGAGAGGTGATGTGCAAGTTAATATAATTATTCCGCATAAGTGAAGATGTCAATCTCATGAAGTAAAGGAGTGAAGTATATATATAGTAGTGTGCTTCAATTAATGTCATGATCTTTAATGTATTACTCTCATAACTATGTAAAGGGTATAAGATTTGTAGAGAAGTAATGTACGTACGGTTACTATATGTTACATTGAGTATGGATCACAATCTAAAGGGTGTAAGTTCAAGATGGAACAATCTCAATACTATGCTATGTTATATATACATATATATTCTAGCCCACCAAAGGTGGAGGCCCGGTACTATATACATATATATTTTAGCCCACCAAAGGTGGAGGCCCGGTACTATATACTTATTTATTCTAGCCCACCAAAGGTGGAGGCCCGGTATTATATATTTATCTATTCTAGCCCACCAAAGGTGGAGGCCCGGTACTATATACTTATTTATTCTAGCCCACCAAAGGTGGAGGCCCGGTACTATATACTTATTTATTCTAGCCCACTAAAGGTGGAGGCCCGGTATTATATACTTACTTATAAGGTGATGACCCATAAGGTATTATGAATCACTAACTAGTTGAGTGAACAATAATAAAAATAGTTGTAAAAGAGATGAGACTATATCCCTTGCATGAATACATAAATATGAAGGTTATGATAAGAATGATGATGATGTGACTGAATGACCAAGTAATGAAGTAATGAACATGGTTCCACACATTCAGGTTGGAGGTCTATTCACATTGATTATTTCTCATACGTTTAATTTCTTGGAAGTACTTATGTATTATTATAGTTTCATATGGCCTTACATACTCAGTACTTTCTTCGTACTGATCCCTCTTGGGGGACTTACCTTACATGCTGCAGCCACAGGTGTAGTAGATCTCCGCAGTAGATGACGAAATATCTGCAGGTTGTTGGCCAGCCCCAATTGATCCGGGGGGTTTTCTAGTCATTATGCATATTGGTTTGAGATTGTATATAGTATAGAGCGGGGGGTGTCCCGACTCTAGGTTTGTCATAGTCATGTATCTGTAGAGGCTTTGTAGACGTATGTGGGGAGCTGAATGTAAGATGTATACGTTCATTTTGATAGGATGGCCGTAACGGCCAAGTTTCACATTTTGTACATATTGCCATGACTTCCGCCATTGATAATTAATTACATGAGATAAAAGGATATTCATACGCGAACATACATATGAGAGTACATGAGCGAAGATTGGTTCTCTCGGGCCTTATCGGCTCCGGGTGCCAGTCCGGTCCGAATGGGATTCGGGTCGTGACACTGACTCTATCCCCTTTTTGTGTGCCATTTTGCCCTTTCCTTTGGATCTGGCATTGTACGGATGAGATGCCAGTGTAACCACAAACCAACTACCTTATAAATTTTTAACCTTTTCTGTAACAAAGTGACAGATGGGTAAGTGTTGCACATTTAAAATTATATAACACATTGTATGTTATGCCTCTAAATGCATTTCTCATCTTAATGTGGGAGGCCTTATGTTTCATCCCGGCTTATCTAGGCGCATTTCCTTTTCTATATATATATATATATATATATGTATATATATATATATATTAAAAGCTTTGATCGAACCTGTTGTAGGGTTGCCTACGTATCATGTCGGGACATGAATCAGATCATTGCATAGTTCGAAGAAAACTAATAATAATAAATTTTATTTATTTATTTATTATTATTATTATTTATTTGTTTATTTATTTATTCATTTATTTATTTATTTTCAAGACTAAAAAGTAAAATATATATATAAAAAAGATAAGTAGAAAGCTTCTAACACATTCACCCTTCATTAAATATTTCTTTTCAAACACAAATACGACAGAAAAAACAAAAAGACACCTAACAACAAACCCTACAAACTGACACTTAAAAATGAAACTAAATTTAAATAAACAAGATTAACTAAGAGACATAAATTTGGGGAAAAGATTCAAAAACTAAAACTGAAATAACGCAATAGGAGGAAATAAATATCCATCACAACAAGTAGTCTCTAAATGTCTCGAGATCTGCTAGCGATCTTCCCGGCCTCGAATTGTCTGTTTATGGAGATTTTGGGCTCAGATGACCACCCAAACCCAAGTATATGTCCTGCAACGAAGTAGTGAGACGTCGAGCAAAGGCCGGCACTTGCACCAGAAACTATTCGTGAGTCAACTCTTGATAATCCAATCCCATTTGAGCAGTGTGCTCCGCCACACGATGGACCTTCCCACGAAGAGAACTAAAAGCTTGATCCCATTGCTGCATCTGCTGATTACGGGAGGCAATCGTCTCTTTTGCGCACTGCTCTCGAGTGGAAGCTTCCTCTAGCTTTTCTCACAATATTCTCATTTCACGCATCCACTTGGACCTTTCTTGATCAAACTCTGATTGCATTTTCTTTTTATATTCCTGCAATTGCTGGCGGCGGGACGCAGCGAGTTCTGCTACATGTGACCCTCTGGTTGTTGCCAACTTGATTTGTCCCCGGAGTGCAACCTCAATCTGAGCCGACTTGGCCTTTTCTTCAGTAAATTCCCTTTGTTGTTCCTCGATCCTTTCCCTAGCTCGTTCCAAATCAGTATTCAATACCTGAATAGTAGACTGATAATCTCTCTATATATCTAATCGAGCTTTCTTGACTCTTGCTTCATTCACTGCATCACTCTCTGCTTGTTGTTGAGTCAACGCTGCCCTAGCACTTTCCAACTCTGCTCTCAAAACCTTATCGACAGCATAATGATCTTGCATAGCCATCTCAATTCCTACCCTTATCGCAGCCTCTTGATCTATCGACCCCTTAACCGATCTTTCTGGTCTGACTGGCGGAGGTGGATGTTTCTTGAACCATTCAGAGTAACCCGAGTGTACTTCCCCATCCTCGCGTTCTACCTCCATCGTTTCATTTCCCATAATACGACAACCATCCCAAATCTGCTGGGCCAACCTCTCTGGAAGGGGAATTTCTGGTCTGACCTCAAACACAAACCTTGTCATGTCTTCAGTTACAGGTATTATTTGACGCCTGCCTAACTGACGCAGAACCCGTAATGGCACATATGGCTGAACACCTCTAATACCCATCAACAACAAGAAAGGACGACTAATAGACCTATGTATGACCTGCCTCCAAGGGAACCAAGGGAGGTTCCATGTGACTTTATCTGCTGTCAGCGAGCGAAAACACTCTTCCCAATCACTAACCCCTTCTGGGAATTTATATCCTTTCATCCTCTTTTCTTACTCTGTGATGTGATCATTTTGCTCAGGGACAAACCTTGCTACCACAGGACGCTGGTAAAGATGTTCCATAATCCACATTTGCAGTAAGATGTTACACCCTTCAAAGAAACCTTTCCCTTTCTGACAGACAGTTAGAGTGCGATATATGTCTGCTAAGATCATTGGCACCAGGGTGTGATCCTCTTTCTTAATCAAGACATGTACCACTCTAGCTAAACGGATGTTAATCTTTTTCTCCCTCCTCGGGAAAACCATCATTCCCAAAAAGGCTACCATGAATGCAAATCGCCTATACTCTTTCCAGGTTTCAAAATTTCCCTTGTTAACGAGTTGTTTTCCGAACTGCTCAAACCCCTTTTGCCTTCCATACCTTTCATATAAAAACTGCAAGGAAACCCAGTCTTTTCCAGTGATTTCTCTTTTGGAACGCGCATGTTCAGAAGCGCACAAAATCTATTCACTGAAATGATTCTTGGGACTATAAGTCTTTTTCGATGCATGTTCCCATATCCGATATAACCAGCTATCTCTTCTAAAGTTGGAGTCAACTCAAAATTTGAGAAACGAAACATATTGTTCAATGGGTCCCAAAAAGATAGTAGGGCTTCAATTACATCCCTCCTAGGGTTGATTGTCATGATTTTTGTCAGAAAACCCAAATATTTGAATATCTCATCATGATCCGAAGAATCCATCTCATTCCACCATGTCCAAAGTTGTCAGGGGGCACAATCCACAACCTGCAGTGGTACATTCCCATCCCTTTTCCTCTTCTGACACTCCCCACGAACTGGACGAGACATGTTGCACCTATGGATAGAGACACGGGATTAGGAAACGTCTAAACTCCTAACGAAACTCAATTCTCAAATTTTGACTTGACTCGTGAATGTTAGTGCAAAAATTAAACTCCAATGAAAAAATAATTTTATTCAAAATGGGAGGTGGGGAAAACCTAAATATCAACATTTTTTATTTTTATTTTTATTTTTACGGACTGATTCTTGTCTATACCAACCTTACAGGGACATTTTCCAAAGATAGACCTCTATATAATTTCAACAAAGAGTTTGGGGGGGATTAAGATGCAACCAAGTTTTTTTATTATTTGATTTTATTATTATTATTATTATTATGATTATTATTATTTATAAAAAAGAATAAAATAATAACAATAGTAACACAATTATTTTATATATTTTGCAAAACTTAACTTCATGACCCCTAAAGGTTCAGGTTTATTAAGACATACAATTTTTTTTATATTATTATTATTATTATTTTATTTTATTTATTTATTTATTATAAAAACTTAGCCTCACGACCCTTAAAGGTTCAGGGCTATTAAGTTATATAAATTTTGTACAAACTCAGCCTCACGACCCCTAAAGGTTCAGGGCTATTAGGACATATGTGTATATATATATATATATATATATATATATATATTTTTATTTTTTTTTGTAAAAGCTTAGCCTCAAGACCCCTAAAGGTTCAGGGCTATTAAGATATAAATATAAATGATAAATCTGGGGATAAGAAAATAGTAGTCATATTTTCAAAATGTCCCTCAATCGATGGGTGATCTTTTTTCCGTTTTATTCCTCAAAAATATATATATTTTAAGAAGACAGTTATAAAAGTTTAGAGGAAAAAATACTTTTTCTATTTCATTAAATTGCCTAAAGCCGGTCAACAATCGAATAGGCCTTCCAAATAAATGTCAAATAGCACATAGGATGCACATGTTGGTCATATAAAGAGGGACACCTGTCCTAGACGGACCCGGCCCCTGTGCCGAGTCCTGCTAAGTCAAATGCACATGATGCAGATAAAGCGAGACCTAATAGGGATAGCCACGTCTGAGTTTCAGTTCTACTAGGTTTAACCTGATGGAGATAGGTGTCAAGACTGGCTTACCCGAGCGGACACTCGAGTCGGGGAGGGGCAACTTGTTCGGTAGCAGTGCTACTCCGCCTTCGTTGCTGGTCCAAACCCCGCCTAACATGTGTGACTAATAATCCTTCACCAGGTGCCTTGACACTCTGGCTTTATCTCAAAAAGAAAGTAGGATGCATGTTTTGCATTCCTTCTATCCTATACTTTAGAGACTCAGAGGGGTGCGCGAGAGAAGACAGTTTATAATACAACAATAATATCAAAGCGGTAAAGAAGCGACAAGTAGGACGTTAGGCAAATAAAAAACACAATATGCAAATAATTAAAGCAAGTATAAGTCAATGTCATAAAGCTCGAATTCTAGTTAGGTCCCCAGCAGAGTCGCCAGAGATGTCACACCCTTTTTTCGTTCGGTGGGTCGAAGGGTTTGTCCAATTAAAGTGATGGTTTTGAATAGGGATTATTTTTATTTACAGAGTCGCCACTTGGAATTGAGTTATGGTGTTCCAAGTCACCTTTTTGAATCCCTAATCAAAAGAAAATGACTCTTTATTGGTCTGCAAAAACAGAAGATTGGGTAAGGAATTCTGTTGACCGAGGGGAAGGTATGAGGCATCCCTCGAGTCCCGTGGTTCTAGCACGGTCGCTTTATTGACTTATATTCGGCTTAAATTAATTCTTGGATAAACTAGGTTTGATTAGTTATTCAATTTACCTAAGGATTACGAGAGAAATTACGACTTATGTTTTCTGCTGAGGAGCGTAACCACACACAAAGCCTCGTAATTATAGAAGTTGATCAAGGAGCGTAACCACACACATGATCAACCTCGATATATCATATCAATTGAATTTTTTTTTTTTTTTTTTTTTTTTTAATTCTTACTATGTCGTGACTTATTTTCGCTCCTTTTCTCACGTTAGCGTTAAAGGCATTTACTCACCTTTTCTGAATTCGAGATAATTTTCTTATCCATTTTTTTTCTTTCAACTCCTTTCTTTACATTTACAACGAGTTTTAGATTAATTCGCAACTGACCTCGCTCCTTACAAATATTTTTCTTTTATCATTTGTGATGGGTCTTGAATAAATTTGTATCCCATCTCACTATTTCTCAAATTATTAACAATGAATAGAATAATTTAGCCATAAATATTAGTTCTAGTATTGAGAGCGTTTTCCATTTTAAAACCAACCCACCCTCGGCACAAACACAAAATCCAACGTTGCACAATTTCTCATAGTACACATTCAACATGTGTAACTAAAAAATATAATTTAAATTTCCAACATACAATAGATAAATATAATCAAGAGCACTAATATTTATGTTTATTTACGTTTCTCACAATTGAATTGACTATAGCCATTATTATTAGACAAATTATTAGGAATCAACTAATCTAATCAATAGCACTAAAATTGACAAGAAAGGATAAAATAGTGAAATCAACTTGCTTATTCATAGGAATTTAAAATTCAAATTAAATAACCACCCACTTAATCTTCGACTTAAAACTAAAGCAGTTTCTTCGTTTTAAAGATAATTCCTCCCTTCCCTGTTTTACTTCTTTTAGCCCTTTTTTAAGCTTTAATATCTTTAATACAAGCACTTAGTTAATACAATTTATTATATGCAAATTGTTAAATAATAACTCTAGGTACATACACTTAGCTTCTCAACTAATGCAACCGAAGAAAAAAAATAAAAATTATTTACATAGTTTCCCAAGACAAACAGAGACTAGAATAGAATCAACAAGTTTTTTTTTTTCCTTTCACTCCAAGTGTTATTTTATTGTAAGTGTTTTCTCCCTAATTGCTATTCTCTATGCTTTATTTATTTATTTTTTTGAATTTGATCTCTCCATTTTCTTTTTTTCTTTTTTTTTTTGTCCGTGTTTTTTTAACTCTCCAAGTCCTTTCATTTTTTTTTTAATTTTTTTTTTCCTAACTTTCTATTTCTCTCTTCTTTTTTTTTTTTTTCATGTTCTCTCTCTTTTTCTATCTTTTCTTTTTTGTTTTCTCCCCTATCTCTCTCTATATTATACTTAACAAATACATGGTAAAGAAAACATTTCACATGATTTTGCATGCATGCAACAGCTACTTGGAGACAAATCCCCCATTTAACATGCATGCATGTTATAAAAAAAATCACATTAAAATATAAGATTACGTTAAACTACAAAAACTAAGCATAAATAAATAATCGGATAACTAAGTATAGAATTCATGATACTAGCCTCATGTAAATAATCAACTTTTAATACTAAATAATGCATGAAGCCATTTGAATAATTTTATTCATGCTTGATTCACATTAAAACTTATAACATAATAATACATGATCAGATAAGAACCTGTGTGACGAATTAAACTGAGTGCAGAAGCAAGAACGCCTTCACCGAAAACTCGAACGGAACCCGAACTCAACTCACCACTATTTCCTTTCTTTTTTCTCTAAGAAGTATTTTTTTCTCGTACCTTACTAAATTTTTTTTTTCTACTGTCTCTATTCTCTATATTTTTCTTCCTTTCTAACTTTCAGCTTTTTTATTGTTTCTGTCCGTGTCCTTTTCTTCTTTTTGTTGTTCCCTCCCTTCTATCTATTTTTTTTTCCGTGTGTCTTTGTGTGTGTATATATATAGTCTATGTGGTAGGCGTGTGTGTGTGTAAGTAGTAGTGTGTAAGTGTAGTAGTAGTGTGTAAGTGTAGTAGAAGTGTGCATGTGTACGTGTGTGTGTGTGTTGCAGAAGGTGGGGGCAAAAGTGGGGGAGTGGGGTAGTTTAGGATTTTTTAATTAATTTAATTTATTTATTTTTAAATAAATAAATTTATAAAAATAAATAAATAACTAAAGTAGTATTAGCTAATTAATAAAAATATAGAAAAGTTAAATAGCTAGTCCTAAAATATTGATGAAGAAAATATTTAAACCACTAGATTATTTATTAAAAATTAAAAGAAAAATATATTTTTGAAAATTTTCTTTTCTTTTGACAAGTAAAAGCAAAACTTATCCTAAAATGTGACTCATTTATTAAAACTTTTTTACAAATAAAACCTATAAGAATGAGATAAAAGCTAAAAATAATAATTAAACATAGAATAAATATTTAATGCAAAAACTAGGTTAAAGCTCGGGGAGGGTCAAAAATCACGTGTCTACAATAGGCTATTAAAAATCACTAATAATAATTTAATAAATTTATATGGTAAATAATGTAATAAATAAAAATATGAAAAATAAAAGTCTTTCAATACTATATGATTTGTTTGATTATTTATAGAAATTTGGTTATGGAAAATGTAGTGCGGGGGTTTGGGGGTGGGTGGGGAGATTCATTTCACTGAGGAAACAATATGGCATTTGGAATTTTTTTTAAGATAGCAATAGGGTATTGCTTTTTAAAGGTAATATGCTTTAACATGCTCAAATAATATATCAAAATCTGAAAAGAGTAGAAATAATAATACTTTTATCTGCATATCGTGCAAGTCCTGTAATCAGAGGGGAAGCCAGGATTTGAGGGTTGAGGGTTCTGAATTTTAATACAGGATAACGACCTCAAGCTAATAGATAATAATCGACAAATCAACGAAGAACGAGTAACGATACAATACTCAATATATATTCTAAAAAGAAACGAACCACTTAAACACTATATAAGTAAAAACATTATCATTCTATTTGTACTCGACAACTTATCATATAAACGATCAATGATCACATCATTAGGTATACTTTCAAATATTTCATCCTCTATATAACAAACTACATAATTATTCAAAAAGTCATTACCATTTTTGCTTCATAAATCATTTTTAATAAACTTTATAGATAAATATACTAGGACAAAGCAGAACAACTCTAGATTCAAAGATTAAAAATCACTTTTTAACTATATTACACATTATGATAGATAAATAAATTAAAAATTAAGAAAAAGTTAGAGAGGAGAAAGAATGAAAGAGTTTCTCGTACGTATTTATAGTTTTTGAAGAAAGAAAAAAAACCCGAATAGGTTTTACCTCTGTAAAAAACAGATTTTGGGTTTGAAAGAATGGAGAGTTGCTTTTGTTTTACAACTGAATCTTTTTTTAAATAAAAAACTTTTTTCTAATGGTTAATTTTATATTTTTATTTCTTTTCGTAAATCTACATATAAATATAGCAGAAAGAGAAAAACATGTATTGCAAATTGGGATTTATACTTCCTACATTTGTTTTTTTGTTTTTGTTTTTTTGCTTTTTTTTAATTGTTAATAATATTTTTTTTTAAAAAAATAAAAATAAAAATAAAAATCTGCATATATTTAGGATATTAGAATGGGCTAATTTAATTTGTTTTGTATGATTTTCTTCATTTTATTTGGGCATTAAAAAGCCTTTGATGGCCATTTGCTTTAAAAGGAAAAAAGAAAAAAAGAAAGAAAGAGGAAACGTGCACTCTTTGAGGGAAAAAAATGAAAAAACCAAATACTGATCTCTAGGTTCGAACCCACAACCCAAAAGCGGAAATCTTTCACGCCCCATTTCTTACCACTGAACCACCAGATAACTTTGGTCAAGGGGGTTCGTAAGTTAATATTCATCTATATTTACTGGATTTTTTAATTCAATTATAGGATCTACGTAAAAGCTACTGGGTTCGGCCGAACCCCCGTATTGTACTGTAGCTCCGCCTCTGCCTGTAATTACGTAATTACTTTTACTCATATAGATTCGGTTAGAAGTTAAAAAAGGGAGGGGGTTAAAGTAATTTTATGAATATAAATGAAGTAATTAGATAATACATATATTACTATTCACAAGTTTTAAATGGAAGAGATGGGAATAATAGAATAAAATTTAAAAGTAAAAACAATCAATATTAACAATCTAATTTCTTAATATTGTAAATAATATAATAATAATAAAAAATTATGAATATATATATATATATATATATTTATATATATATTTATTTATTTATTTTACAATTACATGATTATTTTTACTCATATAAATTTGATTAGAGGTGGAGGGAGGAATATTAACAATCTAATATCTTTCAATTGTGAACAATATGATAGACAAAAAGGAATATGAAATATAAAAAAAATTACAATTACATGATTGTTTTTACTCATATAAATTTGATTAGAGGCAGAAGGGCGAGGGGGGGGGGGGGGGTTGTAGGAGGATTATATTAACAATCTAATATCTTTAAATTGTGAATAATATAATAAAAAAAATATGAAACAAAAGTTTTTATAGTTACATGATTGTTTTTGTTCATATAGATTTGGTTAGAAGTGGGGTGTGTGGGGTTCGGGGGTTGGGGGGTTGGAGGATGGGGGATGGGCGCATTTCTTTGAGAAATAATATATTAGTTGATTTTTTTTTAAAGTAATACTGTAATTTAACATGCTCGAACAAGACATCCCAATTTGAAACGATTAAAATAATATTTTAATATTATCCGCACATCTCGCGGGTGCGTATACTAGTAATATTTAATAACAAAGGTAAAATGAAAAAGGGTCAGAAATACCCTTCAAGTATTGAAATTGGTTCAATAATACCCTCCGTTTACCTATTGGGCCAAAAATACCCCTCCATCCACCTTTATGGCTCAAAAATACCCTTACAACTAACAGATCTTTTTAAAACCATAATTAAATTTTTCATTAAACACGTGGCAACTTTCTATTGGTTGAAAATTAAATTAATTAAAATGATAAACCAAATCCGGATTCAACACCCGACCCAATCCATTATACCCGCCCCAACCTGTTAAACCCGACCCAAATAAAAAACAAAAAGGCAAACATTAAACAAAAGAGGCAAAACCATTTTCTAAACCTAATTTCCTTCAAAGTCAGCAAAATATCTCATCATTTTGAATCAGAGATTTTGGGCAAAAGTGACAGTGAAGAAGTCGATGCTTATCGATTTACCTTGTACGCTCATCAATCTATAGTATTCAAGTAAGATCTATAGTATCCATCTAATGTTAGGGTTTAGTTTATATTTAAATCCTACCCAACCTAATGAATATGAATATATTTTGTAAGTTTTTGTTGTTATATATGCTTGTTTATACGACTAATTCATTTTGGGTTTCATTGTACTATCAAGTTAGGGTTTTAATGATTTTGGTGTTGGTGAAATTTTGATTTTCTCTTTATTTTTATAATTTTTTATATTTTGATTTTAGGGCTTTTTATGAAGTCCTCGTGTCTTGATTAAGCAAAACATGGAATTGAGATGTTAGGGTTTTATGATGTTGGTGTCGATTCGTTGAATTTTTTTTTAAAGGGATTTTCTGTCTATTTCAGATTCTTGTGCAACTTTTGCCTCAATTTTGTGCATTTGAAAGGCATGTTGTGAATTTTCTATTCGAATTGGTCCCTTTCATGTTTGTTTTTCACTTTTGGCTGCATATAAAAACCTATTGTAGTCTTGTATAATTATGCATGTTGTCCCTATTACTTTATCCTCTTATTTTCACATTAAATAATGTTAGATTCCCTACTGTTTGTTTGTGTTTACTCATATAGTTGTCTGACAAGTCTCATTCTTTATTATTTTCCATGTGAATTTATTGAAGAATGGTTGATACCGTGGATTTAGTATTTAATTATGGGGGAAAGTGGGTCCTATCTCTTCAGCTTGTCTACATAAAGAAACTAAACCAATCTTGGGAAGGGTATGATATTGATCTTTTGTCATATATTGACATAACCGCAGAGTTCACAGAAAAGTTTGGTTTTAAGGTTGTCAAGCAGCTACTAGTAACAGGGCCTAATGGTAAGTATTTTTTTCTTGAGGATGATTCAAGCATTACGACCATTCTATCTATTTTGTCCAGTCAGTTTAGGGTGCTTCAATTGTTTGCTGTAGATGAGGGTGAAGCTAGTGTTGTAGCTCCAAACATCTCTCTTGTTAATGAGCCTAGTTTGAATGAAGTAGATGTAGGAATAGGAATTGATGCTGAATCAGAGGAGGAGGATGATAACGAGCTTATTCCTAGTGATTGCAATAGTGAAGAGTTGGAATTTTTTTTAAAAGGAAAAGAGTAGAGAAGTCAATGAACAGCTAGATAGGTTCTTAAAGTTGAAAAAGGTATGTGCTTTAAAGATCTTAAAGAAGCTAAAAGAGTTGTGAGCTTTTCCTCTATTGCTAACAAGAAAGGCCTTCAAGTTGATAAGAGTGACACTATTAGATTGAGATATATGTGTGATGTTGGATACTCCTTTGAGTGTTTGATATCTAAAGATAAGACAAGCCAGGGATTCAAAATTAAGACTTTGAAGACAGAACACACATGTTTACCAGCTTTTAAGAATAGAAGAGCTACTCAAGATGCTTTAGCACACTACTTCAAGAAGAAAATTCAGAATGATCCAAAGTACAAGGTGACAGACATGAGGAAACATTTAGATGATACTTTTTAACTGAATGTTAGCTATTCTACGATGACAAGGGTTAAGAGACTTGTGTTAGAGAAATTGGAGGGTAGCTACATTGAATTTAATAAGTTGGAGGCTTATGCTCAAGAACTGAGGTATAGCAATCCTGGTACTGATGTGGTCATAAATATATCTAAAGAGGCTTTGGATCAAGGAAAAAGAAGATTCTTAAGAATGTATGTATGTATTCAAGCTTTGAAAAATGGTTGGAAAGCAGGTTTGAGGCCTTTTATTGGGCTGTATGGAACTTTTTTAAAAGGAAAATGCAAGGGAATTTTATTGGTTGCACTCGGCCAAGATTCAATGAAACAATTCTATCCACTTGCTTGGGCAGTGGTGGACAGAGAGACAAGTAGAACCTGGAAATGGTTTGCTGGGTTGCTGCGAAGTTCCTTAGATTTGGCTGATGGTGAAGGATTGACATTTATGTCTGATATGCAGAAGGTAATTGTTTGACACTTTTATTTCTGTTTTTCTGTTAATTACTATGCAACTAGTACTTTATTTTTTATGTTGATTATTATAGGGGTTGTTGGCTGCTATTAGTCAAGTCTTTCCCAGAGCACATCATAGATGGTGTGTGAGGCACATAGAAGCAAACTGGAGCAAGACTTGGAGGAGTGTACAAATGAAGAAATTATTGTGGTGGTCTGCTTGGAGCACTTATGAAGAAGAATTTCATGATCAATTGAAGGATATGGGTGCTTTGTCTGAACAAGCTGCTAAGGATTTGGTGTGGTTTCCTCCACATCGCTGGTGTAGGGCTTATTTTGACACAGTCTACAAGAATGCTGCATGTGAAAATAATTTTACAGAATCATTCAACAAATGGATTCTAAATGCAAGGAAAAAAACTATAATCAAGATGTTGGAAGAAATTAGAACCAAGGTAATTTGCTCACTATTTTTTTCACTGTCTATTTGTATATTGTTTATATACTTATTGTTTTCACTGTCTATTTGTATACTGTTTTCAGCTTGTATTACCTACTACTGTTTTACCTATTGTTTTTTTCACCCTTTTTCAGTTAAGCTTGTTGTCTCACTATCTTGTCTAAAACCAAACACTATACTTGTCTAAAATCTTGAAATTAAATGGATATAGATATAGTTGAAGTTGTATATATGAAGCTTGTCGTCTTACTATTTTTCAGTTAAGCTAGTTAAGCTTGTTGTCTCACTGTTTTTATAAATAGGTCATATCAAGGTTGGAAGAACTTGAAAAGGAGGGTAGTAATTGGAAAAAAAAAATTCAGTCCATATGCCATGGAGTTGTACAATGATTACAATATGATTGGACATTGTTGTGAAGTTAAATCTAATGGAGACTAAGGGTATGAGGTGATTGAGGGTGAAGATAGGCATGTGGTTCATCTTGGTAGGAAGAAGTGCACATGTAGGACATGGGACTTGACAGGTATACCATGTCCTCATGCCATTAAAGCTTACATTCATGATAAACAAGAACCAAAAGATCATGTGAATTGGTGGTATTCAAAAGAGGCTTACATGTTGGTATACATGGACAAGATACAACCTGTTAGAGGTTCTAAATTCTGGAAAATTGATCCTGTTCAGGAGCCACTAGAAATACATAAAATGGTTGGTAGACCAAAACTTAAGAGGAAAAGGGAAAAGGATGAGGCAAGGAAAAGGCAGGGGGTATGGCCATCTTCAAGAAAAGGACTGAAAATGACATGTGGACATTGTAGTGCAACAGGCCACAATCAAAGAAAATGTCCTATGGTAAGTAGTTTTTTTTTTCCTTAGTGTTAAAATTAATTAATCCATTTTCTAAATACTTTGTCAATTTTTGTAGCTTAATAGATCAACACAACCAGACCAAGATGTTCCAGTATCAGCACCCCAAGATAGTCAAGAATCTGGTGACTTCACACCTACTTCTGGCTTTGTTGCTTCTTCCAGTCAATAGATCAGTCATTTCACTCAATATACTAGCCTATCTGTCGGCAATTCAAATCCAAAGACAAGAGGCAAAAAATCTGTTGGAGCTTCAAGGTTAAAGAACATACCTATTGGATCTAAACTACATGTTATACCTTCAAGTGCAGTTGCTGATACAGATGAAGATGAATCTGAAGAGGATGAACAGCCAACTATACAAGTTAAGAGAATCTCTAAAGCTAAGACTAGGCTTGAAGCTAAAAAGGTTCAGCGTCGATCAACTGGTACTAGAAAGATTGGGTTCAAGGGAGATGAAAGTGGTGTGAGTTTACCTACAAATCTGCCATACTCACTAAGAATGTTAGCTTGGAAAGGAAAAACAGCCATGACTTCAAATCAGTTGAATGTTGAAAAGGAGAAAAGAATAGGCAAACTGAAGACAAAGAGGGGTGACAAGCAGTAGGGGAGAAGTTGTTTTTGAGTTGAATGTTTTTGGGTTCAAGGAAGATGAAAACAGTTGTTCTTTAAATTTTGAATATATGTAATGGTACTATAAAACTTCATATTTTTCTAGATTTTTTTCCTGCTAATCAGACTTGCAAGTAGTTGTATTAGAAAATAAGTGACTAATATTTTGTGTGTTGCCATATATGTCAATGGCAATGACGTAGTCTTGTGATTTTTGAACAATGCAAATATATGAGAATGCCATTTCTAGTTATCTATGAAGATGTCTTATATGTTGCTTTACATTTTTTGTGGGTTGTAAAGCTAGTATACATGTTGCATCGACTGATTTATTGAGTTCTGTTTTTTCTAGCTCAAGAGGTATGCACATTTGGTGCAACCATAAACTCTATACCGACTCTCAGGATGTTTCATGTCCTGATTCTACATTGAAGAAACTTCTTCATGTATACTTTTGTGCTTAAGTGCAGTAGGATCATCACAAGGTGCTTAAGTGCAATCAAAATATTGTAGTCGACTATTAGTTCACAAAGTGATCATATAAGTTGTCCAGGTATTCCTTTCTTTTTTTGATAACCGTGGAGTCCGGTCGAATAGATGGAAAGAAATCACCTAGTTCTTTTCTTCCTGTTGGAGATTTTCTTCTCAGTACCTTTTTTAACTTGCTCAACTGTTTCCTTCCAAGGAAAACAATATTGATAAGTTGACTCTCCAAAGTGCCTATAGAATTTTCATCTCAAAATTTAAACTCAGGGTGCTAGGTCACTCTAATAAATAACCAAGTTTTGATTAATACTTCTCTGTAATCATCCTCTTTGAAATTTCCAGTGCAAGTGTATATTTGTTGCAATAAGCCGCAATTGGGTCATGAATTGTTCAATCGAAGTTCAAAGTTGATTTTAACATCATTTCCTGTATAGGTTGTACTACACATATATGCTTGTTGGGAATCCTCCTAAGCCTTATTTTCTTGATATTGATATGGGAAGTGACTTGACCTTGCTTGTACTACACATATATGCCTAGACCTTACTTGTGTTGTTATTAGTTGCTTCTTATAGTTCCTACTAGTATCACTAGCATAACCAGAAGGTGTTAGCTATGAATACTACTATTTGATAGGGAGATCTGGACAAAAAATAATAATCTTGAGTCGGGGGTCTATCCAAAACAACCTCTCTATCTCACCTCTGAGGTAGTGGTATGGACTGCGTACACTTACCCTCCCCAGACCCCCACTTGGTGGGAATAGACTGGGTATATTATTTTGTAATATGCAGAGTAAAACACTCCAAGGTGCAATATGCAGAGTAAAATGTGCTATCCACAAAACTTAACTACATGTTGCAGATTGGCGAGAAACATTTCAGTATTTAGAAGGGAGACCTAATGTGGTAAAAATTCCACTCAATGCTGGCAAAAAAATAAATAAATAAGCCAACTACACTCAACTAATTGACAAAAAGGACAAAAAGGTAATAAACAGGATACAAGATAGATTGGAGAAGATAACAATTACACTCATCCAATTGCCTGCTAATTGTGATTTCAATTTATGTAGAAGTAGTATCACCAAAAAGCTGTATCATTATCAATTAAATTGAATAGATGATCTTGTCATGACATATTGTTGCCCGTTGAGAAATATCGCAATTTCAAATAGAAATTCTTCACAACATTACATTAGACCAGTAGATTCTAAATCAGCAAAGTTCCTGCATTTGACAACAAAAAACTACTAACTATTTAACTCCTACTACCAAACTATTTAACTCATACTACTAACTTAACTAACACAAACAGACAATAACACCACTACTATATCATCTTGGCAGCTATAAAGCCAACAATAATGGCCCAAGAAATTAGAAGAAAGCTTATCATTTGATGATGATAAGCTTTCGATTTCTTCAAATTTGAATTTTCAATGTCCAAATTCGAACTTTCATAAGCAGTCAAATCCTTCAACTCTGAATCATTGTCCAAATTCAAGATCTTCTTCAAATGATTTCTTTCATTCTGAATTGAATCCAATTCAACTTTCTGTTTGTGGATCCATATCATGAGTTGGAAGTTCACTATCGATCCAACCCAATAACCACAAGATGATGAACTAAGACGACGATACTTATAGAATCAACGTCCACCATTCTCAGGGGTTGTAGCAGTAAAAACACTTACGATCAATCCGCACTTACAGAAGAAACAGAAGAAGATACCGACATTTTAACAAAACAAATCAGTTTGACAATTTTGAGGATGAAGAAGCTATTTTTCGAGAACCCTAGAAATTGAAGAAGACCCAGCTTTGCAGACGTAAAATGTAAATGTAATTAGGTTTAGAAGAGATGGGTTGGGTCGGTTTTTAATAGGTCGGGTCGGGTAGTTTTAGGTGGATCCGGATTTGGTTATAAGATAATAACATTTTAATTAATTTAATTTTCAACTAATAGAAAGTTGCCACGTGTTTAATAAAAATTTTAATTATAGTTTTAAAAAGATCTATTAGTTGTAAGGGTATTTTTGAGCCATAAAGGTGGATGGAGGGGTATTTTTGGCCCAATAGGTAAACAAAGGGTATTATTGAACCAATTTCAATACTTGAAGGGTATTTCTGACCCTTTTCCGAAGGTAAAATGGACACAAGATAGTAAAATATCTATTGATTTTTCAAATTAGACAATTATTGTTAGATATGTATTCTTAATATACTAGACAAGTAAAGATAGACAAATCGAAGAGAGTATTATGAATTCATTAACTCTAGATCATGAATGATCTTTCTCTGTTGAGAATTCTTGTGTTTGGCAATTGGCTATCGGTCTCAGTTTCCGTTTCAAGGCCTTGACGCGGATGGTAAGAGAGTAGGAACCAAATACTACCATAGTTAGACTTGCTCAATGATTCCACAAAAATAAAAAACGAAAAAGGGCCTAAAATGCCCTTCAACTATCTGAAATGGTGCAAAAATGCCCTTCATCTACCTATTGGGCCTGAAATGCCCTTTCCGTCTATCTATTGGTCCTGAAATGCCCTTTCCATCCATCTATTGGGGCTGTTTTGCCCTTTGCATTTAATAACTGATCACTGACCCCACTTCATTAATGACGTGACATATTTTTATTGGCCAACTAATATTTAATTAAAATAATTAATTTCTCCTTTAAAACCCCAACCTGCCCAACCTAACCCACTCCAATAATATCACATTTTGGTTATGCTGGATATCATTCAAGTATTTAGCTCAGATTGAGAATTTCTTCATGTGTTAAGTCATCTTGTAATTTCCTGATGTGTTTATTTTGCTAGGAATGGTGTGCTTTTGTTGTACGAGGTTAGCTAGAACTTCACAGTCCACCCAAATAATATTCACAGCTAATCATTTTGCACCATACGAATTGGTCCTCCAAAAGCACCTTCGACAGGGTACATGTTTGGGAAAAATATTTATTTTGCTGATATGTTCTCCAAAAGTGCAAATTATTGCTACTACTCCTCTTCTGCTATGAATGATGTGCTACTGTTGTGCGAGGTTAGCTAGCACTTCACAATTCGGCCCAATCTTTGTCCCTCTGAAAGTTAAGAAAAAGGACTCATTTTACATGTCTGGTGTTGTATTTGGTGGAATAGTATGAACTTTGATTACTAATGAAAAATTCACAAAGAATTTTCTGCCTTAAACAAGATTTACAGCTAAATTTTCAATCTTTTATCATCTGTGAAAAGAAATAATGAGACATGGCAACTTTGCCTTAAATTTTCTTAAGCTCGAAAATGCAGGAAGAATGAGACATGACAACTCTGCCTGTAGATGTTGAAAAGATGGAAGCTTTTGTGAAGTCCATAGTATATGAATATCAATATGGTTTACTCTTTAAGATGTCCCTAGCATATGAATATAAATATGGTTTACTCTTTAAAATATTTTGACTAGTTTTAAGATGATAATGTAATATACCAACAATTAGGTGGGGCAGGATATTAGTGGAGCGGGTTATTAGGTTGTGCGGGTCGGGATTTTAAAGGAGAAATTAATTATTTTAATTAAATATAAGTTGGCCAATAGAAATATGTCACGTCATTAATGAAGTGGGATCAGTGGTTAGTTGTTAAATGAAAGGATAAAATAGCCCAATAGGCAGACGGAAAGGGCATTTTTGATCCAATAGGTAGACGGGAAGGGCATTTAAGGCCCAATAGGTAGATGAAGGGCATTTTTGCACCATTTCACATAGTTGAAGGGCATTTTAGGCCCTTTTTCGTATAAAAAATAAAAAGAACCTGCTCAATGATGGGACCAAACTGTTGGCATTAATTCTCTTATCCCACGCCTACCAAGTATTAACATCCCCTCCTAAACTTTAAAAAAATACTCCCTCTGTTTCAAAAAGAATGACCTAGTTTGACTTGACACGTAGTTTAAGAAAATAAAGAAGACTTTTGAATCTTGTGGTCCTAAATTAAAGTTATGACAAATGTACCAAAATGCCCTTTAATCTTGTGGTCTTAAACATGCCATGTAGAAAGTTGGAATTAAAGTGTTGCCAAAAACAGAAAGGGTCATTCTTTTTAAAACGGATTAAAAAAAAAAATAGGTCATTCTTTTTGAAACGGAGGAAGTAAAAAATTATAAAAGGCTACCAAACTATTCTCCCTTTTTTAGCGCAATATTAAGTTCCAAAATTTAGTTCTTCTATCAGCTTTAGTCTCGTGAGGATTTGATTGATATAATGCATTTTGATTTCATACGCTTTTTAGTTCTTAAAAAGAAGAGCATACTCCATCCGATTTATTTTATTTGTCCCATGTTAATTTGATATTCTCTTTAAAAAATATTTATTAGGAGTTTATTTTACTAAATTAGTCTTATTATTTATGTTTTACAAATTTAAAATTTGACTATTAATACTTTATGTAATTATTTAATTAATGATAGTATTAAAAGAGAATGATAAACTTTTTTTAATTTCATAAATTAAAATAATTATTTTTAGTGTCGAGTAAAAGGAAGTAAAGAGAGTATCAAACACATGTCATGATGACACTTACATTATTTTAGTTAACGCAAACGTTACACTCAAAAGATGCTCACTGTATATATAACAACTTAATTATTTCATTATGATGAGTTTATTACGTTAATCATTCTAGTATACTTCGTGCCGTTATTTATAGTCACATAAGGTGTCAAAGTCAGTTGATCTCATCCGGCCGGCATGGTTGAGATTTGATCTTTCCACTTTGATGATATGGCAAATCTTTGGTGAAAACTGAAAAGTAATTTATTCTTTTAGTGATTTTATCTTCCCTAAATTCTAGTTAATCAAACTCAAAACATCTAATAATTAATCACACTATAAGATGCTATATATGACACTCCCGTACGTCGTGCCAAATGCAAATCCTTTTTTTTTTTACAGTATAATAATTATATACTTCATAATATATATAATAAAAATAATAAGACTGACAATTCCAAATTAATAAGGTGACGAAATGGCTGTCAAAATCCCACTTTGTATATACTCCATTCTTTTTGTTTTACTTGTCCATTTTTCTCTTTAGTCTATTTTTAAAAAATATGTATATATATATTTTTTGGGTAACACTTTTATTATAACTTTTCATATGACGTGTTTAATATTACAAAATTAAAAAGCATTTTGATATTTTTATCTAATTTTTAATTTAAGACATATACAAGATTTAAAAGCCTTTCTTTTTACTTTTCGTGTCAAATCAAACGAAAACATACACATTGGAAAGTATAAGTTTGTCACAGTAATTACTGCAATATGATTTATTAGGACCCTCAAGAAAACTTGCTATATAGTGTATCCAAATTAGAAAGGTCCAAGAAAAGACAAAAATGAAGTATATAGTAAAAATATAGCCAATCGCCTCGCTTATATAGTATAGACTTTGATAATGGCAAATCTTTGGTAAAAAGGAATTTATTATTTTAGTGATTTTATCTTGCGCAAGTTCAAATTAACCAAACACTAAATTTAGAATATCTAATAATTAAACTCAATCCATTTAGTGCAATCATGAATGAGCAGATCCTGTTTGTCATAGTATAATATTATATAGTACTTCATAACATAATAATAATAGGAATGAAAAATCCAAATAAGGTGACAAAAAGGCTGTCAAAATCCCACTACAACACATTTTTATATATAAGTCTCCCACAATACATCACTGCAATCAGATTTATTAGGACCCTCAAAAACACTTGTATCCAAAGAAAGGTCCAAGAAAAGCCAAAAATGAAGACTGCAGCTTTTCTAATAATTTCCCTTCTTCTTCTTGTTTCTGTTTTTTCTTCTACTGTTATAGTAGAATTTTTGAAGACAATATTTTCTTCATTGGTCTTAATTCTAGTACTGGTGCCTATTGGGGGATTGTATATCTTTAATACTCTGTGGCTAAAGTCAGCTCAGAGACTTCGATGGAAGCTTCAGAAACAAGGCATATCTGGGCCTAAACCATCTTTTTTATATGGAAATGTTGCTGAAATGCAAAAGATTCAAGCTGCATCTCTCAACAACTTTGGTGAATTTGTAGCTCATGATTATACTTCTTCACTCTTTCCCTACTTTGAACAGTGGAGAAAACTCTACGGTAACACTTCTCTTTTTTCGTATATTGTCCTTTGGATATCTCTTGAGTACTTTTAGACTGTTTTTATCTTGAATTGAGGTCTATCGAAAACAACTTCTCTACCTCACTTCTAAGGTAGAGGTAAGATCTACATACACACTTTAAGTCTAACCACCCCAGACCCCCACTTTGTTGGACTACACTATGTACATAGTATGTTTATGTTGTTGTTGTTGATCCTTTGGATATCTCTTGGCACTTTTGTTTTCTTGTTCTACTTGGCTTGATGGATGGAAAGTTTTAGGTCATTCCACGTGACTGATAATTCACCACAAAGAACGAGAACAATCAAATGATAATTGACCTTATAGAAAAATCAAAAAAAGAAGGGGATTGCAATAATTAGCTAGAATGAATGAAATAAAGAAAGGATCTTTTTGATCTGTCACCAAAAATCATGTCGTTAGTAGAAATGAAAAAGGATTCTAAATTTTGTCCCTTTTTTCTTTTCTATGATTTTTATTTACTAGAGAGTACTTGCCTAAAATCAGAAGGAAAAAAAAAAAAGGCGTGCGGAAATGCTTTTGCTTAACTAAACTATAATTTGTTTCTTCACTCAGCTAGTTAGAATTAAACTATAAAATATTTTTCATATATCAATAAGGTAGAAATACTGCAGATATTTATACATTTAGTTAAAATAGTTTGTCTCTATAATATGTGAGGCAAATAAAGAAATTAAAAGACTGCAAAATAGTTAAGCTATATATTACTTGCAAAATTAGCTAGTGAATCATCAGTGTAATATAGGTTGGTTGAGACCTCAGCATGTATTTTTAACAAGAGGCCTCGGATTCTAGCATGTGGAAATAGAAAAAATCCTATTAGAAGTGTTGTTCTTAAAAACAGATCGTGTAATGTACTAATTCAAATATAATTGCACCTTAATTGAATACCAGACATCCAAATTAAAAACAAAAATAAAATATTAAAAATTAAGAGAGACATGCTGGCATCTGTGATAATCTCTTATTATTAGACTCTGTCTAAGGTGCTATCAATTAAAGTAGGACTTGCAGATTCAGAAAAGAAAAAAAAGAAAAAAAGAATAGAAGAAGCAGGAAAGAAAGTATAATAAAATCCAAAACTTAAAAGATACTGATTTCATCATATGCACCAAGTATTGTCTTCTTGCTATTATTAAAATTTTGGCTTTTTTCTAATACCAGCAACAAGAAAATACGGTTTGTCATCACATACTTTTTTGGCTTGTTTTCTGGATTTTCTTCTATTTATTTACGACGTTTGATGACAATTAGTCATTTTCAATTCATTTAGTTTACCCCCTGGAGAAATAAGAGGCCATGATGTCTTAGACAACTGTATTCCTAAGATTTATTCAGCTGTAATCAGAGCTGGCTAGGGTATAGTGATCGAATTAGAAAAACTTTCCAATTGCGGACTCCATTATTAATATGTTGTTAAATAAGCAAACGACAATTATGACATGGAGATAGTATGATTTAATACTGTGAATCCTTAAATGATTGCTCCCCATATAAAATATTTTGAGACTTTTAAATAGGCAAATAGCTGTGGATCCTTATGGGGTCATTTTTTTTACTGAGAGGTTGTAGTGAGGTTTTGACAGACATATAATGTATTACTCCCTCGTGTCTCAAAAAAAATGATATATTTTAACTTGACAATGAATTTAAGAAAAGAAAAAAGATTTTTAAATTTTGTGATCTTAAATTAAATTTATATCAAATGTGTCAAAATATTTTTTAATTTTATGGTCTTAAATATGTTATGTAGAAAATTAAAATTAAAGTATTATTAAAAAAAAAATTATTCTTTTTTAAATAAATTAAAAAAAATAAATTATTTTTTTTAAACAGAGGAAAAGGAATAATATCTTCAATAAATATAAGTCAGATTATGGCCACGTGATACCCTTAATTACGGACCGGATCTATCGGGGATAAGGATAACACTTCCCTAAATGCAACATTTTTTAATTCTATCGATATTTAATTAGTTCCTTAATTATTTTATTTCACAATTTAAATTGAAGTAGTCAGACTAGTTATTCGGGTGAAAATCATTACTTTCACCCCAACTTTGCTTTAAAAATTAAAATCCTCCTTAACTTTAAACAATAATTAAATTCACCCCCTTAATCCTATGTAATGTTTATTTTATTCTTGTTATATCAAATATATTTATGTAATACCTTTTTATATTATGTATAATTTATTTTTTTAATCTAGGTATTTATAATTTTTTTACTTAAGTTCATTAACATTATAAATAGAATAATACTTTTATAAATTTGTCACAAAATTTAATATTATTTTTATGACCATTATTTCAATATTATATACATTAAGCGTGTGTAAGTATGTACATGCATGTGCGTATATTTCTGTCTTTTCTCACTTTCTTACTCCATGCATTTCATATTACCATGTCCTTCTTGATATGACACACCCCTTAAAATTTTTTAATTAGAGGTGTATTTTACTAAACTAACCTTATTAATAATGCTTTGAAACTTTAACTTTGACTACTACTACTTTATGCAATTATTTAATACTAAGGGTAGAAATAAGAAAATATAAAAAAATTCTCTTGATTTCATAAATTGGACAAGTTAATTAAAACAATAATTTTTAGTATGATGGTCAAGTAATATGAAATGACGGAGGTATTCTCTATGTCTATATAAATAAACAAGTTTTGATTGTCATTAATGGAGTATTACATAAATTATAGTTTAAAATAATTTAAAATCTAAATAAATACAATCTTTAAAAATTTGACCTTAATTTAATTAATTATTTTGTATTTCCTGCATCAAAATACATTTGTATAGTCATTATAACTTGTTATTTTCACATGTATAAATAAATATTAGAGTTATGAATATTATTAATAAAATTAATTTTCTCATTATGCTAATTTACTTCATTATAGAATATCATTAACTTATATACTTAATTAGTATTTTCACTTTTTTCACTCAAAAAATAATGTTTATGTTTTTATGAAAAATTTGTTACATGAATTTTAAAAAAATGAAAATATCATGATTTTTAAAGAAATAAATTAAAAAAAAAGTTAATAATAAAAAGGTATAATAGACATTTTAAAGATTTAATTAGAATAAAGAGGAAAAGGAGGGAGAATTTGATTATTGTTCAAAGTTGAGAAAAAAATTTGATCTTTAAAGTAAAGTTGGTGAAAATAATTTTCACCCTTAGTCATTCTATAAAGAAGATGGCATAGCTTATTCCATGAGACATACCTATATAATATACTTATCTATCATATTCCGCATATTAAATTATCTATGTTCATGTTTTATTCTCTCTCCTTTCGATTCTGTTTTTCAGTTTTTTTTAAACTGAAAAGCTGTACTAAATTATTAAGAATAACAGACCAATTTATAACCGACTCTAAGCGTTGAATTTGACTTTAATGATGGCCATTTTTGGAGTGATATTTGACAATTATATCTAAGATTTAATAAATTGTAGTTTAATTGGGATTGAAGTTACCATCTTAAGTTTTAGTTTCAGAAGAAACTAGATATATTCAGGGCCGTGTGGTTGGTAAGAAAGAAAAGCTTTAATTCCGGAAAGTAAAGTGATTTTCTTACTTAATTTGATTGTTATAAGGTCAGTAATTAAATGAAAATACTAACCCAAAACGTTATTTATATATATAATTTAAATAAATGTAATGAAGCGACATACTGGAGAGGGGGGAGGTGGGGGCGGGGGCAGAGATAAAAAGAAGACAGTACTGAGGAAGAAACAATCAACTACGGATGAGTGAAATTTTTCAAATGTGATTAAACTTGCATTTCATCGTTATCTGAATTTCACCTTCTATTCAATTACTGTACTAATAATAGAGGGCTGACATACAGCAGGATGAGTTGACAAGTTAATAATCCTCGAGACAGAAAATACTGTTCATGCGTAGATATAAGACTACTTCAATTATCCCCATTGTACTTGCAAAGAATCCTTTGAAAAATACAAAATAAACGGTACGTAGCATTAAAAGGAACACCATATATTCTGACTAACAAGGTAGTATGTTATATATGTTTGAATTAGATTGTGAATCTTTAATTATTGAATTACATGGAGAAAAGTATGATTAGCAACAAAATAATCTTTGGTGTTAATTAGGGTTGTTTATGGTTTGGTTAAAAATCAAATTAAACCACAAACTGAACCAAATCGATTAAAAAAATCGACATTTGATTTGGTTTGGTTTGGTTAGGTTTAGTTTTAAATTTTAAAAACTAATACTATTTGATTTGATTTTGATTTTACTAAAAAAAAAACTGAAAAAATAACCAAATCAAACTGATAAATTATATATATAAATTTTATAATTATTTATATATTATTCATAAATAAACTATAAATATTTTGTTGAATTTTAATCATGAATTTAAGTCTTTAACTTTAGAACTTACAAGACAACACTTAAACACTTTAGTCCACCTGTCCAACCCAACACCCTCAAGTTCAACCCCAACATTACTCATAACTAATTAATCTAAGTTCCAGCCCTAGACCATTAAGTTGCACCATTGTAATTATTGTGTAGTTGTAATATGTGGAATCCCACATCGGTGGCTTAGGCCAACTTTTAAGGCCTTTTAAAGCCAAGCCTATGTAGTCTAAATAATTGAGTAAGTCTACTTATATATTTAATTATATATATATCTATATCTAAATGATAAATGATTTGGACTTGGATTTGGGCTTGGGCGCGGGCCGGATCGGATCTTTAATTAAAGATTTTATTTTCGTATTTATTTTTATAAATTAACAGAACAGTTGCGTCTGTTTGTAAAAGAAACGACTATTCGTGAAAAGTTGTGTCTGTTCTAAAAGGAGCTACTCTTCTCTCCTTTTCAGATTCTATAAATACAAGGAAATTCCAAAAGTAGTTAATTCAATTTGCAAATATATTTTGGGCTTTGTTGTATCCTGATAGAGAATTGCTTGTAAATCCCTAAAGAATATACGGGCAATAACTCTTGAAAGATAATGATCTTTCACGCCTCGAAGCTATAATTTTCCGTTGATCATACAATTTTCTAACAGTAATATTGTGCGAGTGAATGTGCTATCTTGCACTTATATTCTTTAAGATGCAGAACCATTAATCCAAAGGCATTGGATACAAGCTCAAGAAAATATGTTAATAATAATCTTACAAAATATATAAGCCAAACATTGATTCGACCAGCTAACTATACTAATACTGTACTTTATGCTTTTCGATCTTTTTCTTCTTCATCCCGCTGTTTCAACAAATGCTGGTACAAGTTCCCGATTCTGCATTAAGTTATTAGCTATTAGCTTTATCATTTGTAGACGTACTAGCTTGGAAAAGACCAATGTTGCTCTGAGACAAAGACAGTTAATTTCACATATGTGTTGGATGTTGCTGAGGGAAGGTTAAGGCAGCAGCGGAGCCAATTAAGGCTAATCATAAATCGAATCAAACCGAACCAAATCGACGGTTATTTATTTATTTTCGTTTGATTTGGTTTTAGAAATTTAAAAACCGACTAAATTGATTTGATTTTTTGTTTTGACCTATAACCGACCCAAACTGACCCGTAAACACCCCTAGTATTAATTAGTTGAATCTGGTAGAACTTAGAAGTAATAAATTGGAACGGACAGGAAGAATTTAAAAGAGAGAGAAAGACAATTGGGTTAGATGTGTAAAGACAAAAAAAACCCTTCTTGAGCATATTATTTATTTGCTATCAAGGATATTTAAGGAAACTGAAAGGTAGTATGTTAGCAAGACCATATATATATATTTGTCGGTTCAGTTATTTCTTCAATTTTATTTTTTTTGATAAAATCAAAATCAAATTAAATATTAATGATTTTTAAAAATATAAAATCAAACTAAATCAAATAAAGATTGAATTATTTAATCAGTTTGATTCGGATTTTCAATTTGGATCGACCTTTATCCAAATCATGTACTCCCTCAGTGGTAGTACATCACTTGATATGAAAGGTTACATGTTAGTAATCAACTTAATATGGATGGTAGCATAAGAAAGTTTATATCCATAAATGCAGTGAATTAAGTTTAACTTATATTTTTTTAGGAAAAATCTTTAATCGACAAGTTGGAACGGTGGTGTGTCTAAATTGAGGACCTTTCCTTGTTTGGTTTTATACTGTTTAAATCACTTTCCTTTCAGAGGGACATGAATAGACTAGATAGAAGTTGGGTCACAGTTAGACACATGTAAGTGAGTTACGTACAAAGTAGGAGTTGGAGATGCAGGGAACACCTAGTCAGTAACCATGTGATGCCATGGTGTTGATGCTTTTAGTATGTATAGTTTACCTTTTGACTTTTGAGCCCTATCAACTTCTCACTTTAGCTTTGCTGATTCATGGACTTCCAATAGTGCGACTAATTAATCTATAATTTTACAAATTTCACGCAATGTTAGTTAGAGGCTGAGTCAAAACTTTTAGTTCATGGATTCTAAGTTAATGAATTTTGGACCAAATCTACATGGTCGTGCCAAATCCGTAGTCATCGTTGTAACTTGTAGCTTTGCCTCAAAAGTTAGTTCAAAAAATCCAAATAATTATAGTATTTATTAGAGAAAATCCTTTTGCCCACAAATTTTTTGGCAACAATGGCCCAAATTCTATAATGATACATGTTCACACTATAAACTGATTTTTTTGTGACATTTATACCCCTCTCCTTATAATTTAAGATTGTCTCATTAATTAATTTGTTAATTACGTTTCTCAATAAATGGGAGAGTCCCAATACGTGAGAAATGTACAAATTCCCACATTTCTCATAATTCCTTCTTTGTTGGAAAAAATTCACTTTGTTCCAATTTATTTTTATGTTTAAAGGAGCACAATATAGTTAAATTAAAAATATTTAAAAATTGTAAAACTAATATTTTGCAAATTTAAATATTAAAGTAACATTCAGTAGTTTAAATTAAAAAAATTTAAGAATTTTAAATAAAATTTTTGCATAAATAAGTAATTCTTTGAAATATAAATTTAAAAATATTTCAATAACGACAGTTAAAATTCAAAACACTTTAGACATGGTACATTGACACATTATAGAAATCATAAAAATCATATCGTTTATAAGTGTCGGCTCTAGTTAACAACTTTAAAAAATCACACATTAATGTTGTACTCTTGCGTCATTATATTATAGTGATATGATAATTTGTGAATCATTACTTATATTTGTTATTAATAGACCTTCAATTAAGTATAATTTATTAATTACTATGTTTAAATAAATTTAAAATATATATTTAAATATTTTTGAAAATATTTTAGTAAAAGCAGTCAAAACTCAAAACACTTTAGAATAGTAGATATCAACACATTATAAAAATTATATAGTTCATAAGTGCTGACCCAAGTTAACTGCAACCCCAGAGAGTCATGCATTAATGTTGTTGTTTTGCTTATTTATTAATTATTACTATGTTTTTAAAAAAATTAAGCTACATATTTTAAATAATTTTTTTAATGCAATTTGGAAATATTTAAATAACGAGTTCAAACCCTAACACTTTGAATATGGTAGACACCGATACATTATAGAAATCGTAAAAATTATATAGTTCATAAGTATCAACCCTAATTAACAGTAACCTAAGAAAGTCACGTATTAATATTGTAATATTGTGCCCCTATATGTCACACCGATTTGAGAATTTGTGAATCATTACTTATATTTGTTCTTAATATGAACTTACGCTAATTAAGTAATTTTATTTACTATTATATTTAAGTAAATTTAAATTATATATTTAAATAATCTTTTAAATATAATTGAAAATATTTCTATAACTATAGTCAAAATTCAAAAACACTTTAGACATAGTAGACGACGTCACATTATAGAAATCATAAAAATTATATAGTTTATAATTGTTGACCCTAGGTAACAACAACCCAAGAGAGTCACACATTATAACTATTAAGCCGTTGACCCTAGGTAACAACAACCCAAGAGAGTCACACATTATAACTATTAAGCCAACTATTT
This sequence comes from Capsicum rhomboideum, assembly GCA_031232105.1. Taxonomy (NCBI): domain Eukaryota; kingdom Viridiplantae; phylum Streptophyta; class Magnoliopsida; order Solanales; family Solanaceae; genus Capsicum; species Capsicum rhomboideum. The sequence goes on from CP124716.1 coordinate 40,905,107, forward strand.
CCGTAACTTCTTAGTATTTAAATAAATTTTAAAATATATTTTTATAAATATTTAATTAATAACAATTCATAACTCAATATATATATATATATATATATATCCTAGTATAGACACGCATAAACACAGGAACTGGTGGATATTTAATTTTGTTTAGTTGTTCTAAATTTTTAATTAATAACAATTCATAACTCAATATATATATATCCTAGTATAGACACGCATAAACACACACAGAGATGCACAAATAGATATTTAACCACATTTGATTAAAATAATAATAAAAAAGATTGATGTTAATGAATTGAATGAAATTCAATAATAAGATAATTTAGAATTAACAAAATTATAGACGAAAATCATAAATACAAAAAATAATAATATTATATATAATATAAAAAGGTATTGAATAAATGATAACTTAAAAGGATAAAATACACATTGCAAAAAATAAAAGGAAAAATTAATATCTTATTTAATGCTGGAGGAGAACTTGATTTTTAAAATAAAATTGAGGATGTGTAAATAATTTATAAAAAAACTAATTGACTACTAAGTTGAAATTAATGGATTATTTGTATTTTTTCTTTCTTTTCATTTTTCAATTGCGTTTTCGGCATCAGATTTTTATTTTCGATTTTTTACATTTTTTTGTTTCCCCCCTTTTTAGGGCTAATTAGTTGCTTAGTTTCATGTTAATTAGTCCAAATTTATTAACTAGTTGTTAATTGTAATTTTACATTTTAAATAGTTCAATTTTTTATTTAGTTTTTGATTATAGTTTATATGATTTTATTTTATTTTAATAGTAGTTATCAATTTACACATTTTTTTTAGAGATTTAATTAATTATTTTATTTAATTTGTTTCGCATGTTTGATTTAATTAGTAGTTTTTCTTAATGAATGTGTAAATTAGTATATGAATGCAGAATTTTATAATGACATTATTTTAGCATGTTTAAACTTTAGCTGCGTTACGTTTTTTTATAAATAGATTACACTACAACATACGACATATATTGCTATAAAATACATGTAGCTAAATATGAGTTAGTTAATTATAAATTTTATATGATTCGTCACTAAGAACTTATATTTATTACTGTGAAATTTTATTTATTTATTACGGTGAAATTTTATTATGTTGTCGGTTGATAAAATATTTTTGTGTTAAAAAATATATTATATCTTTATATAATTAGTGATATTTAGCAAAATTTGGTTTCAATTCGATATAATTAGTTAATAAAAAATAATTAGACATAATAATCTATTTATTTAAATTATATTTGACACTTTCTTATAAATAAGATCTCGTAAATTGAATTGAGCCAAATAATGAACAGCTCTAATCATTAATTAATTATTATTTTATTATTATTATTATTATTTCTTTTATTTTATTTTTTAGTTTCATAATTTGAGTAGAAAATTGATGTAGGTGAAAATTGTGAGATTAAATTGGGTATGTTATTGTAGATGAAAATTGAAAGCATTGAAAAATTGGATGGTGAAACTGAAGTTATTAGAGTAAATTTTATCGTTGATAATCCAACTTTTTAATTTTTTTTATTACAATAAAGTCATTTAACTTTTAAAAGTACTATACAAAAACTATTTTTCTATTTTGTGACATAAAAGTATTCTATCTTTAAAATTTATTGCACAAAAATTATTATTTTTTTTCAAAAGGTGTCTACATAATTTACTATACAAATGCATATATTAGTGTGAAAAACAATCAAATCATATTTTATTTAATATTATGATATTACATTAAAAGAAATCATACTAAGGAAACCAAGTGTAATATTGTATGCCCCTAATAAGTTGTCTTAAGAAGCAAAATATAAGGGATGTTTCTAGTAAATTCTGAATGTAATTAATTTATTTTGGACGTCTTGTCATATTTTTGGTATAAAATAGCTAAATTCAGGTAAAATTTACTTTTTAGTTAACTTGATCAAAATTAAATGACTTTTATATAATAAATTTTAATTTTGAATGAAATTTAGGTAAATAAATAATAATAATAAAAAATTGTACAACAAATTTTAGAGTTGGATGACGTATATATAATAATTTAAAAAGTTATATGATAAATTCAAAATTCGATAACCAATCCAAAAATATCTTAATGAATTGTTGTTTGTATATCATTATTTAGTCTTAAAATTTGATTAAAAAAAAAGAAAAAAATCGTGATAGATGATGAGGAAACAAATAGTGTATTGGGGAGAATGAGAAGAAGTTGAAATGAGATGATGTGGTGGAATCCATCTTACAAAACCAATTAAATAACATCATTAATGATAGTTATGACTATGATTCATCCAACATAAAGTTTTGATTTTTAATTTTAGGGAATAACAATTTTAACTCTTTTTAATTACAATAAAGAAAAAAAATTAATTTATTTTAAAAGAGAAAGGTTATTGCAGTCTTTTTACAATTGTGGTCAAATTTGGGCCAAAATTTTGTAGCCATTTAGCACTTCTCTATTTATTACTTAATATATAATACCCCTACTAACCAGGGAAAATTTAATTAAAGAAAAAGTCTATTTACTCAGTCAGATTCCGGAACATGAGATCTGGGCATTGAACGATTCAGCTTCCTACTAAGGACTATGTAATGTACTATATAAAGAACTCTATTAAGGTCTTTATGAAAGATAAAAGATTTAGGAATGCACAAAGGAGTATTGGTTAAAGTATTGGATTGGTTTCTCATATGACCACCAACTAATAGTTATTATCTCATAAAGTCGTCTTTCTCTTGATCCCAATTGTCTTCAACAAAGAAAATGACACTATTGAAATAATAACTAGTAGTTGAGTGATTATCTGAAAAATCAACTCTTAAAGTATCGGAGTATGACTCGCTGATTTTTTTTTTACTAGGACAAAAGTGATTAGCATTTCCTTATGCTTGTTCCGGGTGGTGCATTCATGAATTTTAAGTCATGGGAATTCAATTGCTTTCAATCCAATTTTTAATTAAACTAGTACACCCATTATCATATCTTGAGGTTGAGTGCCCGCTCAGTCTTTCTATTTTTTATTACTAAGTTTGTATAATATATATGTTAGGGTTAACCATAATATATATCTATTTGTTCCTGAATAGCCTGATCTTTTGCTGAGTTTTGCTTGGTTTGATTGCAGGTCCTGTATATACATATTCAACGGGGAACAAGCAACATTTGTATGTGAACCAGCCGGAGCTAGTAAAGGAAATGAACCAAAGTATTAGCCTGGATTTAGGGAAGCCTTCTTATGTCACTAAGAGACTTGCCCCTATGCTTGGAAATGGTATTTTGAGGTCTAATGGCCACATTTGGGCCATGCAAAGGAAAATCGTAGCGCCCGAATTCTTCATGGACAAGGTCAAGGTAATTGATGGAAAAAAAATAAAAAATAACAAGAAACCTGACACTCAAATACTATAATTAATGATATGGATATATAATTCCACTACAAAAATAACTGGAATTAGTTACGAAGTTTGTCGCTTGTTTGTTGCTAAATTGCTCTTAGCTAACATAACATTTTGATAGTTTGTTGCTATCCGGCGCCAAATAGGATTAGCGATAGATTTTGTTGTTTAGTACGTTACAGAATTTGTCCGTTGCTAATTCATGTTCTTTTAGTAGTTATGAATCTTGGACATAAATTTACAGGGCATGGTGAGCCTGATGTTGCAGTCAGCAGAGCTATTGACCAGAAAATGGGATGAAATGATTGAAGCTGAAGGAGGGAAAATGGCAGAGATCAGTGTGGGAGAGGATTTAAGAAGCCTCTCAGCAGATGTGATCTCAAGGGCTTGCTTTGGGAGCTCTTATTTCAAAGGCAAAAAGATTTTCTCAAAGCTTCGAACCCTTCAAAAAGTCATATCAAACCAAAGCATTCTTTTTGGTTCTCCTGCATTAGGGTACGTTTTTCGATGATGAACTTGATGCCTTTGCTCCATATTATCCGTCTTGTAAATTCTTGTACATGAGTAGGGAAGAATCTACATTATAACAAGTGGATTCAATTGAATCTAGTAGCTTTGGCTCAGACACTGCGATGGGTTAAAAACACCTAATACTCTGTTTGGATGATGGTTTTCCATGGTTTCATAATGTACGGTACTGTATGGTATGGTATTGTACTGTACAGTATAGTACAATATAATGTTTGGATGGACTGTATTGTTTGTTGTTGTTTAATAACAGTTTTATTGTTTGGTTTGATGGTATGGTACTGTATCATAACTGGTAAGTTTACTAAAATGTCCTTAATTATTATAAATGTTAAATTTATTAATAATTGTTATTAAAATAATTTGAGATAATTTTCTTCGTGCTAATTTATTACAAATTATATTATGTAAATATATGAAGTTGCTAAATTCATGTAAATTATAACAAAATCAATAAAAATATATTTAACACAAAATAATAAGAAAGAATCAGATAAGGGGAGTGGGGGTAAGAAAAAAAAATTGAATTGGAGGGTAGGGGTAAGAAAAAAGTTTTGAATTTTTTTTTAAAAAATAAATTAAAAAAATTAAATCTTTTTTTTTGTGTGGGAGTGGGGGGTGGGGGTGAGGGTGGGGTAGGGGTGGGCACAAAAATCGGAGAATCGAAAAATCATACCGAACCGAATTAGTTCGGTTCTTCGGTTTGGTTTCGGTTTTTTTTTTTTGGTAGTTCGGTTCGGTGTTCGGTTTAGGGGTAACGGTTCTTTGGTGCACCGAGGAACCGAAGTTTTAAATTTTTTTTGTTCTTTTTTAATTTTCATTTAGCTCATGTTTGGCCCGAAACTTTTCAAGATCAAGTCTTAAAGCCCATACCCAATTACCTCATCAACATTTACCTTCCATCCTTCTTACTTTTACATTTTCCTAATTTTTAATTTTAATTCCTAATAGACTTATATTTCTAATTGTAATTTTTAAAAATTGTCACACATATACTCCTAATTTTTAATGGTAATTCCTAAAAAATTTTACACAAATATTACCACCATATTGTGATATGAAAAATAGAGCACTACAATGATATGTATTTGAAGTTGTCCTCACTTGATAGTCTATTTACAGTGTTCTAGATTTTTTAGTGTCTTATATTTTGATTCGGTTCTCATTTTATTTTTTATTTGCACCGAAAAATCGATAATTTGTTTTGGTGTTTGGTGCACACTTTTTCAAAACCGAAAATCGAAGAACCGAATCAAAATTTGATAAAACCGAACCGAAGAACCGAACGCCCAAGAAAATTTTTTTGATACTAATAAAAAAAATTGGTTGAGGGAGGAGGGGTTGGTAGGTGGTGGAGGTTGGGGTAAGAAAAAAGGTTTGAAATTTTTTTTAAAAAATAAATTTTAATTTTTTTTGGAGGTGGCGTCGGGGTAGGGGGTGGGATAAGATTTTAATTTTTTTTTTGAAATTTTCTACAAAAATAAATTTAAAATAAAATAAAAGAATTTTTTTTAGGGGAGGTGGGGCCTGGGTGGGCTGGGGCAGGGGGTGGGTGGGTGGGCTGGTAGGGGCTGAGTTAAATAATATAAGGTAAATGGTAAAATGAGATTATATAATATTAAGTAAGGGCATAATTTGAAAAAGAAATAAGGAAATCATGGGATACCACCAAATCGGTGGTTCCATAAAGAGGGGGTTTCCATGGTTACCAAACCATGAAATCAAATCATACCATACCATACATTTTAAAAAACAACCAAAACAAACATGATTCTCTTAGTAACTATACCATACCATACCATGGAAACCATCATCCAAACAAAGTGTAAATAGTTACAAATGTAGTTTGCCAAAATGACATTTCAAATTGGAGGGAATTGTTTCCCACTATTGACATGAAGACTATGTTATAGGTTTTTTCCGAGTAGGCAGCAAAAGGAGATTGAGAACTTAGAGAAGGAGATAGAGTCGTTGATATGGGATGCAGTGAAAGAACGAGAAAGGGAATGCTTAGAGACACCCTCAAATGAGAAGGATTTGTTGCATTCGATACTCGAGGGTGCCATCAATGATGACAATGTAGGTGAGAATTCGTCCAGGAAATTCATAGTTGACAATTGCAAGAACATATACTTTGCAGGGCATGAGTCCACTGCTGTTGCTGCATCATGGTGCCTCATGCTTCTGGCTCTGCATCCAGAATGGCAATCTCGTATCCGCGAGGAAATGGCTCAGATTTGCCCCGATGGCATCCTAGATGCAGAGTCAGTCTCCAAGATGAAAATGGTACTTATCACATTAATCCTTGACTACTCAGCCGTATCATTTTAAATTATTAGTTTGTGTTGAATTGTGTGACCATCCTGTCTAAAAGTTAGGAAGAAGACATTTTTAATTACTTGAGTATATTATGTCTCAACAATTTGTATCTGACAATTAAACTTGACATTAAGGTGACAATGGTCATTCAAGAAGTGATGCGTTTGTATCCACCAGCAGCATTTGTGTCAAGGGAGGCGCTGGAAGATACACAGATTGGTCATATTGTTGTGCCAAGAGGTGTATGCTTGTGGACCTTGATCCCGACACTGCATCGCGACCCTGATATATGGGGACGAGACGCCAATGAATTCAAGCCAGAAAGGTTCGAAAATGGAGTTTCGAGTGCTTGCAAACTGCCACAAGTTTATATTCCATTTGGACTAGGTCCTCGGCTCTGCCTAGGCCGGAATTTTGCGATGGTGCAGCTCAAGGTTGTAATTTCACTCATAATTTCCAAGTTTCGCTTCTCTCTGTCTCCCAAATACAAACACTCGCCGGCTTATAGGATGATTGTAGAACCAGGCCAAGGAGTACAAATTCTTGTTGAGAGATTGAAGCAATGTTGACACTGGATATAATATGCCTCAGCATCATGTTGACACTGGATATAGTATGCGTCAGCATCAGTAGACTCTTCCTCTTACTTTTGTTTTGCTCTTTTCTGCTTGTGTTGAAAGTGTAAATGCCGATACATAAATATATAGTTATGTTTTACTAAGATGTCTTAAGACTAGTAGAGACTCGTGCATTGAGCCCCGTGGCTTTTTTTTGTTTTAGCCCATCACCCCTTTTGCTAACATAAAAAATGGTCTCCGGATCTCTTTATATAAATTTAGTTTAAATTAACTAATGTAAAGACTTATGACATTATCAGATTATATTTAGCTGTTATATAGAGTAGCATATAAGATATAACCATATCAATTGGGTCATTAATGGTTTTCATATGACAGCATTTCCTATTTCTTTGACATAACTACACTTGGAAGTTTTTTTTTTTTTTTTTTTTTTTGAGAAAGTACATCTATACCCTATAAGAGCAAAATAATTACAGCCAAAATGCCCCTACAAAAAATACCCCCAAAACTTATTACAATTAATATCCCCCAAGTGAGTCTCCCGCGATATAAGGCACGCACGCGAATTTTTCTTCAACAATTCAATAAAGGAAATACTCTGTTTTCTTCCAAAATTTGCTCTCTTCCACAATTTTCCTTCTCGCCCAATTGAAATTAGCCTTAGATTCCACAAAATTACACCATGGGAGCTGGAACTTAGAGCAACAGTACATCACTAATGATGTTGAGGCCGTACTGGTTGAATCTACTTCCAATTACGAAAATTTAGTAGCAGGGATCTCAAATCAACTCAAAATTGTTGCTACTCCAAGCATCGACATCAAATATGTAATTGTACCTGGATTCCCGCCGTTGAAGATAGTTAATGATATGGGCGTGAAAGTCTACATTGAATTGAAGAAGAAGAAGAAGTCTGATATCACTTCCTATCCTTTAGTGATCTCTTACAATCACACACCAATCGAAATAGATACACCAATGCTTGATTGCCCAGAATTATTACTGTTCATTTTTTGTAGTCAAACATTACCAAGACGTTGTTATATACTTTTGTTGTTTTGGAATATTCAAATTCAAACACAAATTTTATATTGTTCCTATAAGTGTTTGTTTTGTCATTATGTATGGTATTCAATTTTGCATCATCATTTATCTATAATGCACATGACGAACTGTGCAGTATATTCAAATAGTCCTCAAAACACTGCATGATACCAAATCAGTGTATATATACTGACATGGTATCATTGAGGAATAACTAAGTGATTCATAAAGGAACCCCTCACTTATGCATGATACCATCACAGTATATGAATATATTGTTGTGGTAGCATTAAGATTTCCTTTATTCATTTATGTACAAACAACTCAGTCCTCAATGATACAAGCGCATTATATATATAATACCACGATATCATTCACTAATGAGTAGTCCTTCGGGGGGGGGGGGGGGGAGTTCTCATAATTTTTAAATGACACCATCATGGTATATCATATATTGGCATGGTATCATTACGGATTGTTTCATTTAAGCAGTAACACTTCTCGTATAGTGTATGATACCATCACGGTATATATATTCATAAAATAAATATGAAGTGAATATAAAGTGTATATGAAACATCTACTGATAAAAAGTAAAAGCACTGCATGATACCAAACCAGTATATATATATATTGACATGGTATCATTGAGGAAAAATCAAGTAATACATAAAGGAACCACTCACTTATGCATGATACCAAATCAGTATATCTATATTGTCATGGTATCATTGATGTGTACTTCAATCCTTCAGTCAGACTTCCATGATACCATCATAGTATATATATACTGACAGTATCATTGATGTCTACTTCAAATCCTTTCAGTGAGACCTCCATGATACCATCACAGTATATCTATCTACTGTCATGACATCATTGATGTCTGCTTCAATCCTTCAATCAGACCTCTATGATACCGATACAGTATATATATATATATATATATATATATATATATATATATATATATATATATATTCATATGATATCATTGGGATTTGCTTCAATCTGTAATGATACCATCACAATATATTTGTATACTGTCATGGTATCATATGTCTGCTTTAATCCTTCAGTGAGACCTCAATAATACCATGGCAATATATCTATTTACTATCATGGTATCATTAGTGTTTGCTTCAGTCCGTAATGATACCACCACAATATATCAATAAACTGTCATGGTATCATTGGATTTTGCTTCAGTCCTTTAATGAGACACTTCTCAATTCGCCATGATACAATCACGGTATATCCATATATATATAATGTCAGACTATCATTGACGTTTGCTTCAGTCCTCAATGATATTCATATACTGTAATGGTATCATAGAGGTTTGTTCCAATTCCTTAATGAGGCACTCCTTAGTCGTTCTTAATTATTTATCGTTGTGGTTTAATTTTTTTTTTTTTATCAGTCTAAAATAATATATAATATCTTTTTTATCTTTAAAAAGAAATGATAAAAAAAAAAAGATAATCTAACAATATATATATAGTTTTCTTAAATAAATTAATGAGTATAATAATCTTTTTAATTACTTCTTCTTGTAATCTAATTATTTATTTTTATCTATTTTTTTAGTCAAAAAATGATTAGCCACTATGATTATTATTTATATTTAAAAAAGAAGATAAATAACATTAAAGAAAACAAAAGGACAAAATATAGAAGAAAATAAAAGAGAACAAAAAAGAGAAATGAAAAATGAAAATGTATTAGAGTATATGAATTGAGAAATGAAGTAGACACAGTATTTTTAGGCCAATTGAACTTCAAATGAAGGGGGGGGGGGCACGAGCAGTATTTGAGTGTAAATATTTTAAACTTTTGATCAATTTAGTGTACTTTTTCCAATTTTTTACTTAATTACCTAGACAAACTCTCTATTATCTAAAATACAAAGATATTTTTGTAAGATGATACACCTTTTATTTTCTTTGCATTGCCTGTCGCCCAATTGATAAACCAAAGCATTATTTGGTAGTCCTTTAATTTGTGCCGCAAAAGATAGTCCACCTTGCTTTCTTTTTTTTTCTATAAAATCATATACTTTCTCTTCATTATACATTCTCTTATAATATTATTGTTTATCCTTAAAATCGTACAGTTAAATTTGTACACAAGGATTAATATGACCTAATTAAATAAATTGATATGTCCACGTGAACTATAATGCAATAATATTATGGAAAAGATAAATAATAAAAATGGATTAATCTAATGAATGAACAAATGTAGCTTGAATTTTGATGTCGATGACTGAAAACATCACCGGCGAAGCTTAATGTATCCGAAACAATGGAGCTTTGGAATAGCTATGTCTTTTAGACCAAAATACAAGTGGAATGATTAGTGAATAAGTATAAATTAGATGTCCTTCAACAAGTAGGTAATGCACTATTTATAACTAAGTTACAGGGAACAAGATTCACAAATCAAACTCTTATAAAATCTATTAACTGCGTGTTATTGCGGCTGAGTAGCGGCTGACGACAATCACAAATTTTCTTGTATCGGCTGAGCATCGAACCTTATTTTATCTGATATATGTCTAGTATCCTATTTCGTGTCTCCGGAGATAGATGAGCTCACATTGTGGTACCGGTCTATGACTTACATCTGACCTGTCTCATTTGCCACGTGTCTCCACCCAACTTATCCATCTATTGATTCTGGATTTTACCCCATACAGATAGTCCCCTCCCTCCCTCCCACTTTCTATATAGTTGCTGAATTGTGATCGGGAGGTTGAAAAATTTTCAATTCTTGCCAAAAAATATTGTGACACCTCTCGACGTGATGCATGTACCTTCACATTTAATGCTTCAGACACACGTTTTCCCGCGATTGGTCCAGAATAGTGACCGTCTACCGAGCCAATGATGATTATTCTTTTCAAAAGCCTATATAAATCTTCTTCTGCTATTTCTCTAACTTATCTCCTTCATACTTTCTCCCCAAATTTCTCTTCTTCTCTCTGCAACTCCTTCATTCTTACCACCTTGCTGGAGCTTCACTAGAAAACAACTCTTTACAATATTTCTAAGAACTTCATACATCATCTACCATGTTGACACATTTTTCTCCAAATATAGATGTGGCATCCATCGGCCATAGAAGGCTGATGACACTGCATGACTTAAGTCATTGACAGCAAGCCCCATCCAAATACAAAAAGAAATCAAACAAGAAGGGCGATGTTAGTGAGCCCACCTTCATGTTGATTTTTCTAAGCAAGTGGACTTTCGACAAAGACTGTCAGTCCCAAAGCCATTCAGCAAAATAAATCAGTGATCAAGATAAATTAGTTAGTGAGTACCCTTCTACAATTCGATCCATTCATCTTATTGACATCTGAAGATAATAAAAATGGAAGAACTATGTTCAAATACAAGCCAACGGTAAGTTTGAGTTTGAGAGAGTGAACTTCGAAAGAGTGGATCACTTACATCCACACTTACCTCTTCACTCTCACGTTTGATCCGACCATCGACCCAGTTATCTTCGAGTTCTGCAGAGTTACAAGGTATTTTTGGCCTAGGTTGGCCCAGCAATATGAAGAGCAATCATTGTCTCCGATATATATCTTGGGATGTTGGATTAAATTTTACCCACTCACCTAATCCTCCTTTATGCTCCAAGACTCTTTCGAGGTGGAGTCATCAAGTTGACCTACTAGGGGAAGAGTCATTATCTCCTGCTTAGATGATGACCATGATTGGGCTAGATGGAGAGGTTTATGGTCATTCCTACTTTCGATGTCATTTTAGAGACCAGTATTCCCTTTTCAAAAATGTGGAACTTCACTCGTAAGTTCCCATTAATGAAGACAACTTTCTGTTTTTTTCTTTCATTAAAGACTTATTTAACCACCTTTTTTCCCTTTTCAGCTGCTTACTGAAAGCCCCCTATGGATATAGATATTTATAGTTGGGTTTAAGCAATCATGAACATTTCGAAGGTATAGTAACAAACCTGGAAAAAATCACCAAGGCTAGGAAGCAGAGACGAAAGAACCGCAGTACAATCTCTTACACTCATATTTTTCTTTGTTTTCTTCTGCTATTGACACTTACCACCTTCTTAGATTTTGGCAGGCCTCTCTAAATGATCCTCAAGATTTTGAGTAGTAGAAACCTCTCTCGATTCGGTAGAGGCTGAAAAAAAATTGACCAGGTCTTGTCGCATAAAAAAGTGACACCTTGGCTCTTGCTACCATAGATTATTTATCCTACTATTTATACCATAATGAAGGGATAAGTTATCCCATATACATGGTGGGATAACTTATCTTGAGATAGCTAATCCCGAAATTAATTATCCCAAGATAACTTATTCTTAACCAAATGACCCTTTAGTCTTTACACTTAGGCAAGGTAGAAATTTCACCAGTTCTGGTCTATCTACATATGTCGAATGGTTCAAATTTTAGCTAAGAAGTTTGAGGTGTTAAAATATCTCTCCCTTGGGATTATTCGTCCAAGAATTAAGGTCAAATCTAGTATGAACTTATAAATTGAATTGGTATCAACTGTCTGAAGCTACACTCATAAGCATGGGCTCAGTTATACTAACAAATAAGCACGAGTATACACACAGGAGATATCACCCTATAGGCATGAAACATAAGCTTAAAGAAATTGCAGCAAGAGAGGGACTATTACCTTAGACATTTTCATATAGAGAAATGAATAGGTTCGGATATCTAGCCTTCATATCTTTTTTAGATTCCCACATATCTCCTTCAACCAACTGATTCCTCCACAAGACTTTAACTGGCGTTATCTCTTTGGTTCTTAACTTGTGAACCTAACGATTCAGAATCTCAATTGAAATTTCTTTATATGATAAACTGTCTTTCACCCCAACACTTTTTATAGGAATGATGAGTGAAGGATCTCCAACACACTTCTTTAGCATAGAGACGTGAAACACGGGATTTACGGATACCAATTCCATAGGTAGTTCTAATTCATAGGCAATTTTCCCCATCCTATTAACAATACGCTAGGGACCAATAAAATGGGGACTAAGTTTTCCCTTCTTTCCAAAATACATGACACCCTTCATGGGTGTAAACTTCAAGAAGACCCAATCATTTACCCTAAACTCCAAATCTTTTTGCCTCACGTCTGAGTAACATTTCTGTCAACTTTGAGCAGTTTTCAACCATTGTTGAATGAGCTTAACTTTTTCCATAGCTTGGTGAACTAAGTCTGGCCCCATCAATGCAGATTTACTCACCTCAAACTATCTAATAGGAGACCTACACCTTTACCCATAAAGGGCCTCAAATGGTGCCATCTAAATACTAGAATGGTAATTGTTATTATATACAAACTCAATAAGAGGTAGGTGTTCATCCAAAATACCTTTGAATTCTATACTGCAAGCCCTCATCATATCCCCAAGGGTTTGTGATGAGTCAGTAAATTGCGACTGATTTAGCCTAAAAATGGTAAGAAATCATATCCTCAATGCTAATTTGAATGCGTTTTAATGTTAATTTGGTTTAATTTCATGGTTAAGGCCAAGGAGTAGTTGAAATAGAAAAAAGAAGTAAAAAGATGGAAGATTGGAGCTAAAAATGCATAAAAGCATCACAGAGGACAATTGGCACACCGCCGATATAGCCTGCGCATCGCCAAAAGGTGCATTCCATCGCCTAAAATGACAGTTCAGCCAGGTTCAAATTGAAAAAAAAGGGCGATGGAGGAAATGATTCAGCACATCACCGAACTGATCAGTGTGGCCAATACCCATCTCCAAAAGTGATAGGTGTCAACCATCGGAGCTTAAATTCAAAGTCGAATCGGCGTGCCTCAGGCAATTCGGTGCATCACCGATCCCTTCGGCGACAGAAGATTGCTTAGGCGAATTAGACGCTGTGGCATTTCTGTAATTCTGTGGCTCATTTTTGCTGAAGCTATTTAAGCCTTTTTGTCTATTTGGAACCCTATCTTATGTTATTGTTTGAAGCTAAAGCTTGTAATTAAACCCTAGTTGGGATTTTTAGTTGCTTATTACTAAATTCTTGCTTGTGAATTTGAATTTTCTTTGGAAATATTTGGATTCTATGGCAGCTTTGAATTAGAATATAGGTATATTTCCTTTTTCTCTTGTTATGAGTAGCTAATTTCCCAAGCTTGGGGTTATGCATTATTGAGTGTGGATTATTGTGTGGGTAGTGATTATTTACCTTTATATTCGATTGAATGTTTTGATTTTAGCTAAATCTTTATGTTTCAACTTAAAGAATTGAGGTTGCAAACTCTATTCATGCTTAGATCCTTTGTCTTGCTTGAAAGAGAAGACAAGGGTGGAGAGATTTAGTTGACAAATACTCGAGAAGTTTTTATTTAATAGCTAGTACTAGAAATAGACTAACTAATTTGAGGCTATTGGTTTCTTGGTATTGTGTACGCATGAGTGTTTGAAAGAAACCTTTATGAAATTTGGTGGTAGATCGAAAAATTACCTCCAATACCTAAGACCAAGCCTAGTAATAACTATTAATTGAATTTTAGGTACACTTTGACTTACCCACACTTATAATTACTCTTACGAAGGTATAACCCCAAGTACTTCTCCTTATTGATTACATCATTCAACATTCGTTTTGACAAACAAACATTGCAATTGATAGATTGAATACAAAATCTTGTTTTATTAAACCCCTAATTTTTACTCTTCTATGTTAGTTTGAGCATTACGTGCCAACTCATAGTCACTTGTAACACTTGAGAGTGAAGCTATTGTTCTCATTCCCTGTGAATTCGACCCCGACTCCTAAGTTGGGTAAAAGTATTACTAACGACCGCGAACATTTATTCTAGAGTGTATTTTAGCGTTATCAGTCTGAATAGTATGTTCTTCCTGCAGATCGGTCTGCAGATGAAAAGTGGTACTAAGGTTCATCTTCGTACCTAAACCCCTCTAAAAAGACTTCTAAAAGTGAGACATGAACTGAGCACCCCTATCAGAAATGATGGACAGAGGAATCCCATGAAGTTTGACTATCTCTTAAATATATAACCTAGCATAATCCTTGGTTGAATCAGTTTTCTTGTCGAGTAAAAAGTGAGTTGATTTAGTCATTGTGTCTACTATTACCCAAATCAAATAACATTGATGATGTATTTGCAAAAAACCTATTATAAAGTTATCATCTCCCATTTCCACTCAAGAATATTTATATCTTGAGTCATACCACCAAGACTTTGGTGCTCAACCTTAACATGCTAACAATTGTGACACTTAGCTATAAAATCTGCATTGTTTTTCCTTATACTATTCCACCAATAGACTTCTCTCAAGTCATGGTACATATTTGTGGAACTCGGATGGATGAAATATCTAGAACTGTGCACTTACACCATAATCCCTCTCTGATACCATCAACATCTGGAACACACAACCTACCTTGTTACTTCAGGACTCCATCTCCTCCTAGTTCAAAAGCCATGACCTTTTACTTAATGATATCTTCTTTTAATTGAAGCAAAAGGGGATCACTATATTTCTTCTCTTTAACTTTAACCACCAAAAATGACTCAGCCCCATTATGAACCACCACACCATTGTCCTCGAAGTCAATAAGACAAACTCCTAAACGTGCAAGTTGATGGAAATCCTTTGCAAGATCTTTCTTTCCTTCTTCTACATGAGTAGTACTCCCCATAGACTACTTGCTAAGTTCATCATCAGCTATATTTTCTTTCCTAGGATGATAAAGCATGCTCATATCATAGTCTTTGAGTAATTCAAGCCACCTCCTCTGCCTGAGGTTCAATTCCTTTGGACTGAAAACATATTGAAGGCTCTTATGATCAGTGAAAACATCTCCATGAGCACCGTACAAGTAGTGATTCCATATCTTCAAAGCACTACAACTGCTGCCAACTCAAGATCATATGTTGGGTAGTTCTTCTTATGAGTCTTAAGTTTTCTAGAAGTGTAGGTTATGACCTTACCATTCTACATCAATACACAACCAATACCGATAGGCATCACAGTAGACAAGAAAATGATTTGTACCCTCTAGAATAGTCAACACTAGAGAAAAAAGTCAACTGAGTTTTCAACTCCTGAAAGCTCTTCTCACAAGCTTCAGACCACTAAAATTTTGCTTTCTTATGAGTTAACTTGGTCAACAGGGAAGAAATAGACAAAAAGCCCTCTACGGACCTCATGTAGTAACCAACCAAGCCTAAGAAACTCTTGATATTTGTAAGGGTAGTGGTCTAGGCCAATTCTTCACAGCCTCAATCTTTTGGGAATCCACCTGGATACCCTTACTGAACACAATATGACCAAGGAACGCCACAAACTTCAACCAAAATTCACACATGGAAAATTTTCATACAAATCACGGTCCTTGAGTATCTATAGCATAATATTAAGATAATCAACATGCTCCTTCTCATTGTGGGAGTAAATTAAGATATCGTCAATGAAGATAATTACAAATCTGTCAAGGTACTACTTGAACGCTCTGTTTATGAGATGCATAAAGGTTGCAGGAGCATTGGTTGGACTAAAGACATGACAAGAAATTCAAAGTGTCCATATCGAGTACAGAAAGCTTTCTTAGGAATGTCGCTTTCTCTGACCTTCAACTGATGGTAAATGAATCTGAGATCAATCTTAGAAAAGTAGGTATCACCCTAAAGTTGGTCAAATAGGTCATGAATTTTATGAAAGGGATATTTGTTCTTATTGGCGACTTTGTTCAACTGGCGATAATCGATGCATATTCTAAGGAAACCATTTTTTTTATGCATGAAAAGGACTATGAAACCCCATGGGGAGACACTAAGTCTAATAAACCTCTTATCAAGGAGGTCCTTTAACTACTCCTTTAACTCTTTAGATTTAGTTCGAGTCATTCTATATGGTGGAATGGAGATAGGCTGAGTATCGAGAAGAATATCTATCCCAACATCTATCTCACTGTCAGGAGGGACACTGCGAAGATTATCAGGGTTAACTTCTCAGAATTCATTAACATTAGGGACTGACTGAAGAGATGGGGCTTCAACACTAGAATACCTAACCCGGACTAGATGATAAATACATCCTTTAGAGACCATATTTCTAGCCTTAAGGTACGAGATAAAATGACCTTTAGGCATAACATGACTACCTTTCCACTCTATGACAGGTTCATTAGGAAACTGGAATTTTATGACTCAGGTTCTATAGTAAACTGAGGCATAACAAGAATACAACCAGTCCATGCCTAGAATAGCATCAAAATCTACCATGTCTAACTCAACTAGATCAACTATGGTATCTCTGTGATGGACTATTATAGTGCAACTTCTATAAACTTGCCTAGCTATGATAGATTCACTGACAAGAGTAGAAATAAAGAAGGGCTATAAGAATTGTTTGGGATTGATTTTGAACTTCACAACAATATTAGTGGTAATAAATGACAAGGTGTCACCACGGTCTAGAAAAGCATAAATATTAAGGGAGAGAACTTTAACATACCAGTAATAACATCTGGAGAAATCTCTTGATCCTGATGATTGGACAAGGCATAAAAGCAATTCAGACCATTGCCTACACCTGAAGTAGTACCTTTTTGAGCAACACGGCCTGCTAGAGTGGATGACGTAGTGGATTGGGCCCTGTTTCCCTGATTGTACTGCCCAGCAGAGGGATAATCCCTTAAGATATAACCTAATGGACCACACATGTAACATCTTTCCTTCTTATAAAGACACTCACCAGGATGATTTATACCACACATATTGTAGATAGGGTAAGATGAGAACCCTTGTACAACACTGCCATATGAATGAGAGCCTAATTCTATGAGCTTTTAATCATTCCTAGGCTTGGGTGTTGGTACACTAGCTGAAGATGGGGTAGGTCCAGACGACCACTTATGAAAGAATGACTGGTTCCATTTTTGGTCCTCTACTAACTAGTCTCATGGTTGGTTGACTAGGCTTTTTACTCTGATTCTCTTCCCTTTCCTTCAACTTATCTTCCTCAACCTGATGGGCGTAGACCATAAGTCTGGAGATATCCATGTCATTATTTAGCAAAGCTCTTTTTCACTCCTTCTTGACATACTTAGAAACCTTTGACACAAATCATAGCCCTCATGTAAGACACGATCTCAGGAGCATATCGAGATAACTAGGTGAAGTTGAGGTCATACACCCTCATGCTTATAATACCTTATTTGAGGATCACAAATTCATCAGCTTTGGCTTTCCTCAACTCAAGGGGGGAAAGTTTTCAAAAAATACATCTATGAAGTCCTTCCATTCTGTAGGTGCAACAATCTTACCACGAGTCTTTTTACATTACTCATACCATAGACTCGCGACATCCTTCAACTAATAGAAGGAAAGTTCAACCCATCTGTATCACTAATATGCATCACTCAGAGAATCTTCTAAATCTCGTCAATAAAATTTTGAGTGTCCTCATCAAGCTTGGACCTCGTGAACTCTAGAGGATTCATTATAAGAAATTCATAAATTTTGGTGGTGTCGAAAAAACCTTGAGAGCTAGAACTAACAAGAGATACACCCTGATGGTTGGACTGAGTTGTCACTATCTGCATAAGTATCTGAATAGCATTTCTAAACTCAGCATTTGTAATATCAGTACGAGGAGACTGAGCAGTAGGTGCACTGGAACCCCTTTGTGGACCAGATGGCATATGTGGCATCTCAATATTAGCATTCTGACCTAAAGAACATCCCACATTCCTGGTCTGCATTATGTGAGGTGGTGGCATAACAACGGTATTACCTAAAAACTTGTAGTAGCTCTCTGACTGACTATTATCTTTGGAGGAATTATCTAAAATATGCTTAAAGCACAAGTTATAACAGATACATAGAGTTAAAATCTATCATACGAACTAGAGCATGAAAGAAGGGTGGTATTTCCTAACTCCATGTAGCCTCCTTATTATAAGTGTGTCGTGCTTCACAACCATAAGAAGGACTCTATTGGACGCGGCTTCAGAGACATCCTAGAACACATGAACCTAATTCTCTAATATCAACTATGTCATGACCCAAGTCTACACCCTAGGTGTGACCGGCACTCAGAACCACAGGTGGCCCAAATGGACCAGTTTCCACGAGTATCCTTTCTTAATTCCATGTGTCAACCTTTTATTTACCATGTATACAAGCAAATATACACCCAATACTGATAGGCCCTCCATTTTCTAAATACACTGTCAATTGTGATCGAGAAGAAAAACATTCCACTAGGAAGTTTGAGCCGATAATTCCTTTTGTATTTCAAAAATTCATTAGTCTTGTTATTGTATATACACTTACCGCATGACTTAACTATTGGTCCAAGAATGACTTGTCGCCCATACAATTATGGCTCTTTTTTTCTCACCTATAATTATGAATTTTGCACTTGTTCCAATTTTTCATAACCTTTCCTATCTCTCTCCATTTTTCTTAAACTTCTTCACCATTTTTATAGATTTTTCCAATTCTTCATCTTCTAACCTTCATACCTTGTTATCTTCTTTCCCACCAGAATCAACTTACTTTTTATTCTTCTTCTTTCGGTTTCAATAGAATTTCTCTTCTTGGGGTGACCCAAATTAAGGTAAAAAGAGTGATGGCATATCTTCTAAGAGACTTCTATTTCAAGAATGATTTTGAAGTTCGCCCATGTAGCCCCGCTAGAAGTAGGGATATATCAGCCATAGACTATACTTCTTTGATAAGAAAGCCAGATATCCCGACTATTCAGGTTGATTATATGTGGTCAAGGCAGCACTAGACAACTAAGTTGGTATGGAAAAACTTCTACGCCGCGGGATTTGGGTGTTTGCCCTATGAATTTGAAAGGCATTAATTTCTCAAAACTCGACTACTCTTTCGTGTATATTTATCCATTAACTCTTGGCTTTGATGGTCGCCCTGCTATCGACAAGGTGATTATTTTATTCTATCAAATCTTCCTGGTATGTTTAGGCCAACTCGGGCCAACTATTTGGAAGGTCATGTCATGCCTCTAAATCTTAGCCTATGCATTTGTTAACCCTTCTCTTTAAACTATCTAATTCTCTTATCATCTTTGGGAGGATCGTGACTCTCACTGGTCGAGGGAAAAACACCCTTTATTACTAATCCGAATGATGATTACGATCGAGGCTAGATCCATTGATTTGTCACTGTCTCTACCAAGGACATTATTAGTTATTTGATCAAGGATTCATGGAACTTATCTCATAAGTTTCCACACTTTTGCATATTTCTTTTTTCTTTCCATTTTTTTCTGATTTCACATTATTGTCTTATATGAAAGTTTACTATTTAGCTCCCGCTTCGCATTCAAACACCAATTTTTTATTCGGCAATGAGTCTAGAGGATGTTGAATATGTCATCATTTGATAACCAAACATGAAGACAGATGGTCAATATCCAAGATTGGAAAGTAAAAAGTTATGGCATTCTTTTTCTGACCTTTCTTTAATTTTGTCTATCATGACCATTTTAGTTATCTCACACTTTTTTTGTATATACAGGTAAGGATTTATATTTCTTATGGACCGTGGAATCTACCATTTTCACTATTGAGGTTCAATAACAATCAACCGTATTCTTGGGGATTACCAGTCTTTCAGGTTGGTTGTCATTGATAAAGAGATTGTGGCAGATCACAATTCTCAGCCTTGTAAGAAGAGAAAAAATGATCATGCCCCACCTACTATTTGTGATGGAGGATCAGTCACAACTTTCTCAGGGTGGGTAATTCCATAGTGCTATCGGGGGAATTCAATACTGGAGAGTCTAGGGATTCCAATGATAAGAAATCTTTCAAAGATGAAACCCCACTTATGAGGAGGAGAAATAGGAAGTTCACCCCTATTGTGGTTTATAATAAGACCAAGTAGTGGTATTATGAGGTGGATCATGCTTTTATAACTGATTCCCTCCACTGGACACCTTTCACCTCCACAAGTAAGAGCTTAGGCAAAATAGAAATTCCTTTTTTATCCTTTTTATATTCGATGCATACAGTAACGCCTCGAGCCAAAGTCCCCAAATTCTAATTCTACTCGAGGATCTTAGGGGAGTAACATTATCCCGAGTTTTGAGAAGAAACACTCCCTTCGCCGTTTCTTGGAAATCGACCTTTATTAAAGTCCCTAGTACATAGACTTTGCAGCTACTAGAGGTCTGGTCGCCTTTGTTTTAGCTGACAATACACATTCCTGGACTTCAAGGGAAAAAATTCAATAACCTTTTGATTCCTTTGGTTCCCTTGGTTGCTTTTTCGGCTCTCGTGCACCATCCTGATAAGAGGCGCTCCATAACTCTGTTAGTATTGGATGATGTCGAGCTTCTTTCTATACCAGTTACAGTGGCCAACTATTTGAAGCCTTCGATCACGCCAAAGTATCATGACAGGATGAACATCGTTTCTTCTGCGTGTCTTCTCAACAAAAGTGTGTCATGCCAGTGCTCGAGAAACTAAATTGTCTTTACTATTTTTCTTTATTAAACCCTATCTCAAATTCTCTAGTTCTAACTCTAAAGTTCGGCTTCTTCTTCTTAGACTAATATTTTGGTTTCAGAAAGGCTCCAATATGTGCTTCAAGAACATAAAGAGCTGACTCATGAATGTGAGAACCTGAAGGCTAAATTTTCTTTAGTTTTGAGGTCAAGGCCAAAAAATCTAAACTTGCCTCAGTAGGGGAAAAGAGAGATTAATATAGCTGAGAAGCCAATCATCTGACCGTAGAGTTATTGAATCTAAGGAAAGATCAATCCGACAATGCTAAGATACTTGAGGCCAAATTCGAAAAGAGTCCAAGCTGGAGGAAGAGGTCCGAATTTTAAAGGGATCTCTCTCTGAAAAAAATAAGGTGATGAAAAAGGCACCGATCGTGGTAGAAGGATGATTGACTCTCACAACTGCTTCTAATAAAGAGGCAAAAAAGATATCATAATCCGGCCATTTTGTAACTATGTTCTTTCAAGTCCTTGAGTGCTTGTTTATTAATAAAATACCTTTTTTCGATATATTTTTTTTTTTGGCAGAAACACCTCATTCTATTAAATTGGATAATGAGAGTATAATATAACTAGTTACTGGTTGGTTGACTCTTGGATAATCTTGTAAACCGTGAATAAGGGTAGAACTAATGGGTTTAAATTTCCTAAGTATTTTTTTGAAGACCAGTTGATTAATTACTCTTATAATTTCTTTCTTATTAGATGGTTGAGCGTTCGAAAATATGAAGAAAAAGAAAGAGTATCTGTGGAATCTTCATCAGGATTGCTAGAACCGCGCCAGAGAGTGAAAATTCATGCATTTCATAGCAGCAACATGGCGCCCAGGTAGGCTAGGTTTAATTGAGTAGTATACTATGGTTAAAAGACATGAACTTGATGTAGGTTGACAGGGTATTTCATGTTTAGGTATGTGGGCACGGTGTTTAGCGAGATAAAATATGGAAATTAATATTAACATGAATTTATTCGATGAAAATATGTTTATATGTGAGATTCAATATTGATTCTATGTGTTCTAATTTCCTTTGATGTTAATAGTGTAAAGTGTTTGTTGGTATTCCTAATAAGGGAATTATGAGAACATGTGATTTGAAATCGAGAAATTATGGTAATAGGGATAGGTTGAAAGTTGTGGAGTAAGTTGGATTCAGTAATTATGTGCAGTTGTGGTATGGAGTAGGCATGAAAGGTTGAGAAGCTAATGATGCCGTAGTCTGAAATGTATGGTAATTGGATATAAGAACTTAAATATATGTATGTTATGTGCATACTTGGGTGATGAAAATTTAAACCTTATTGATTGCATATGTGTGTCCTTAACTGATTGTTGTGATTGGTCTCCAAACATATTTGTGATATGAACTGTGGTTGGTAACACTTACATTATCAAGCTATTGAATCGTACTTGGAACATGAATGAAATGATGAATTGATGGTTGATAATTACTATGCAAAAGTTGTAATAATGAGCTTGTTGATAAACTGTACTTGTGATTGCACCTTGCTTGACATTATGAAAGAACCGATTTTGCACGCATGGTCTATGTTTTCAATTGGTGATCAGAGGTGGTATAAGGTGGGGACGTTGGAATAAGGGTGGCATAACACTTGGTTTGGGATAAGGGTGACATGACACATATTTGCCTATTATGATTGGTACATGGACAGAGCTCGTCCCTTACAGGTCATGGCTAGTGGGCAACCACAAGTTCCATAGCATGTGTGTACACTTTGGCTAGAGAGTTTGACGGTTCCTTGAGTGGACTGGGTTATGCTTAATTATATTTGGATCCTTGTGTAGTCCGGTCATTTGGCATTATATTTAGATTCGTATTTCGTTCGGTTATTTGACATAATATTTGAATCTTTGTGTGATCTGATTATTTGACATTATATTTGGATCCTGTGAGGTGCAATTATTTGACATTATATTTGGATCATTGTATGATCTGGTTACTTAGCATTATATTTGTATCCTTATGTGGTCCGGTTATTTGATACTGTATTTTAATTTCTTGTGTGGATCGGTTATTTAATATTGTACTTTGATTTCTTGTGTGGACTGATTAATTATAGATATTGTATGGTTCCTGGCGTGAGATATTGATAAGGAAATGAATTCATGAGGAATAAATTAATAAAGTTGAATCGAGCATAATCACCTTTATGGCATTAGTGATTTGATCATGAATTGCCTAATTGAGGTTGTTGATACCTAAGCGTTTCTTTTGTCATAAGATTGTCTTAATGTGATAATATAATCATGAAATTTGATGTCCTAGAGACCAAACTGAACCGATTATGATTAGTTGATGTTAATGATGCAAGGTGAATTGATTGACATCTAAGTGACTATTTCGGTGTTAAGTGATATTAGTTTAATAATGGGCCTGACACGTGGTTAGTGGTGGAAGGTGATGGTGAGAAAGCCCTTGGTTAGTGGTTAATGGTGGATTTAATCTTGTTGTTGAAAATGTGTGTGTATACTCATTTATTGACATAGGCTGGAGACCTTGAAATTGATGCATGTACGTGGAATAAGTAAATTATATCTATTAATGATGTGTCATGAACCTAGTGACCATAGTGAGATGTGATGAGAACTGAATAAGTACTTGTAGTCATCTTAATGAGGTGAGTTGCCTGATTTATGTTGTGGATGGTGAGAATATGGTAAAAGAGTGGTAATATGGAATATGAAACGATGGAATTAAATTCGGTTGTTATGCATACATGTTTGATCCTTGATTTCTGTAGGCCAAACACATCGTCAGGCCCCTAAAATTGGCATAAACTTTCATTTTGACACCTAAACTAGACGTTGTTCGTTTTAAACACCTAATCCAGTGTCCAAGTGTGTCATTTTGGTACCTTTTGCACAGACTGCTGTAAACCCTCAGGTGCGTGGTAACAAACATTTCTTACTTGGATTAATTGACTAATTAAATTATGCCAACTCATTTTAATTGTCCACCTCATTAATATATACACAACAAATTAAAAGAAAAATAAAGGTAAAAACACATGGCAAAGTAATCAATTAATTGCTGACACGTGGCATTTTCCCAAATAATTACAAAACTAAATTTAAGTCTATTTTGCAGACCCCTCCCCTCAAATCATCTTCTCCAACACACTCACCCCCAACAAAATCGTCTTCTCCAACACACCCCACCCCACCCCACCCAGCAAATCGTCTTCTCCGACACACCCAACCCTTCTCCCTTCTCACGTCCCGCATCGTCTTTTTTTACCATACCACCAAGCTTTCTTTTTATCTTATCGAAAAACTCATTTGAAGTTTTTTTCCAAATCATTTATAACAATAACTCAAAAGTAAAGAAAATGACAACTAAAAAAGTTGAAGATTTGCAAATTCTAATCTCCATCATTCTTCAAATTTCTTTCAAATCCAAAACACATAGCAAATCCAAAACATATAAAAAGCTTGAAAAACGTAGCAGGAAGGTTCTTTTTCTAAAAATAAAACATTGGAATGAAAAAACCCGAAGAGTAGGCAGCTTTTAGACAAAAAATTGTATTTTTTTTCTTTGAGAACTTTGTATATCTCCTCGATCTTTGTCATCAAAATTTTTAAGGTTTGGTTTTTGAGTATATAACTTTTTCCTTTTTATGCTGAAAAGATGATTTTCTAATCAAGAAAACAAGAAATAATAGTGTTGAGAGAGAGGGGCAACTGCTATTGAGAGATTATTTAAGAGCATATTTGAGTTTAAGCTTGGTGCAATGGTGGAAAATAATGGTTATTGGTGCAATGGTGGAAAATAATGGTTGGAGAAATTGGGAAGAAGTAGAAGAGAATTTTTTTTTTGACTAAATTAGTCTTTCATGCGCCTATTAGAGAGTGTGATTCACTCACTTTGTGATGTAAGCAAAAAGTGCCAAAATGACACAGCGGGACAGTAGTTTAGGTGTTTAAAATGAACAACGTCTAGTTTAGGTGCCAAAGTGAAAGTTTGTGCCAAGTTTAGGGGTCTGGCGATGTGTTTGACCATTTCTATATTATGTTTATGTGATTTAACCCTAGTCAGCTGGTGATGCCTATCAGTACATGTGTTTGTACTGATACTACTCTTGCTATACCCTTTTGGGTTATATTTTGGTTGCAGGATCAGTTGAGGTTTCTTATATGAAGCGACGAGTATTCATCAACAGCTTCTGCTCATCCTATTCTTATGGTGGAAGATGTGTCTTTTGTTTGTCATTTATTGTATTAGAAGCTCTTGTATATGTCTAGACTAGGTCCTCAGGGAGATGTTTTTCTTTTATTGTATCTTTACAAAGATTATAATTTTCTTATAAGTAATTCAATGATGTAATGAATTAGTTTATTAATGACTTTCGCGTATTAATTGAATGGGTTATAAGGGTTCTCCTATCTAGTTAGAATAGAGTAGATGTCCACACGATCCTCCTAGTTGGGTCATGACACATATTCTTTTTTTTTTTGGTTCTTGTTTGTCATAAGTGCTTTCCGTAAAACAACAGTATTCAAGCTAATAAGAAGATAGAGTAGTGAGTTAAACCAATAGACAATTGTCCTTGGCCCACGGTGGGTGCCAAACTGTTTATCGAGAAAATGGTAAATTTGAATTTGTAATGAGTTCAAGGACAGGTTTTTCGATTTAACTCCTTAGATTTGCTTATTAACAGTTAAATATGTTCGTGATTTAGTTAAAGTATTAAATGAAGACATTAAAGAAAATAAAGAAAGTTTTATGAAGCAATAGAGCTATGATTTTGTATGTTGTCTCTTTATCCGAGAATGCTTGAGTGGTGTTAGTCTCTGATCCAAGGACATTTCAACAAGTGCTATGAAGTAAAGACTTAGGGCTCGTTTGGTTGGAAAATAAGTTGTCTCGGAATTAGTTATCTTGGAATTGTTATTTCATTTTGAATGTGGAATAAAAATAACACCACAATCCCGGAATAACTAATTCCGGGATATAAGCTATCTCGCGATTTTGTCCCCCAACCAAACATGGGATAAAGTCATCCTAAAATTAATCCCTGAATTATTTATCCCTTGTAACAAACGAGCCCTTGGTAAATATGTAAAGCTTGGAGCACAAAAATATCAGTATATGGCTTTAGTGTTGTTCAAAATCCAACCCTTTACAAGTGTATTAAAACTACTATTTATACAAATGTAATGAATTCATCAACTAATAGAAAAGTCCACTCGAGCCCTAAAGTACTATGCCCAGTTATCGTATTCCACGTAGAAATATTATTAGCTGTGCCAGCTAATATTCCTCTATTGTTGGCAGGATAACGTACGAATTCTATCCTATTTGTCCTTTGCCACATCGCCAGGACACGAGTTCTCTCTCTTCGAACCACGAGTTTTCGCCTTTTTCTCGACTATGATCATTTTGTGATCTAGATAA
This sequence comes from Capsicum rhomboideum, assembly GCA_031232105.1. Classification (NCBI taxonomy): domain Eukaryota; kingdom Viridiplantae; phylum Streptophyta; class Magnoliopsida; order Solanales; family Solanaceae; genus Capsicum; species Capsicum rhomboideum. Next base: position 40,931,963 of record CP124716.1, read on the forward strand.
CAAATCGGGGTTGAGCTCTACAGGAACACATCTTTGAAACCAACCTTTCCAGTTTCCATGAACATCTTTGTCAGTGCCTTCATTTTGCTACGTATACAAGCTGTTTTTTACCCAATACACACATACCATATGTCACACATTTGAGATATATGTTGTACAGTAAAATTTCTTTAAACTATGAAGCAATATTATAATTGCAGTAGAGGCGTAAAACTGGTAAATAAATTACTTTCTGGTGGACCCTGAGTTCATTTTTCAACACTGTCATGTTGCAAACTTTTGACTATTGTTCTGATTCCTGTCCCCCTCTGATAGACTTGTGAGTCATAATATGGGGAAAAAAGGTACATCGATAAACTTTGCTAATAATATGAAGTAATTTTCTTTGCATTAAAGTAAGGTAGAAGTCTTACTCTTATATATATTATGCAAAACAGCTTTACACCTTTTTCTCATCACTTTTATCAAGGAAAGAACCTTTGAAGGGCACAAATTCTATCACCACTAGTATCAATCAAGTAGAAATCTTTTTCCTGAAATGGGTAAAATATGGATTGAAATCTGCCTGATTTCCGCCAGGGGACTCCGCCGAACATCAGCTTTGTGGAAGCTTCAATGGTATGCTGTTGGATGGATTGATCCAAACAACAAGTACTGTTCCAAGATTGATTCTTCAGGCAATGCAAATCCTGTTTGGAAAACCAAATTCTCAATGTTGGTTGACACTTCTCTTCAGGATTTGGCCCTCCACGTTGAAGTTTACAGTAGAGAGCCCATTTTTCTTAGAGAAAAACTCATGGGAACAGCTACTGTGGTTTTGAAAGAATTTCTAGACAAGTACAATAAGAACTCTGAGGTTTCAAAGCCAATTGAAGAAGTCGGGAGCTTTCAATTGCGGAAAAAGAACTCGAATAAACCTCAGGGATTTGTCGATGTCTCTATCAGAATTTCAGAGGAAAAGGAAGAACCCAGTTCACAACCAGGTACAAACATATGTTGCCGTTTGCTCTTCTAGGCTAGGCTTAATGATAAATGTAGTTATTCATCTTCTATGAAAAAGATCCTTAAAGAAAAGACACTATAATTTATATTGATCCAGATAATACTCTGGACCAAGAACCAATACTCTCACGAATCTTGACTGAGAATTTTCCAATTTGATGATATATGGTTTAAAACTAGGTGATGAGGGATTTAAGCTTGCGGATAACAGCAGTGGCTTCAACTTGGCATTGGCTAATGGATATAGACCTGCATCAGCATACCCACAGCCACAATCTTTAACCCCGTCTCAAATTTCAGAGAACCAACCACAGCCATTTCGCCAACATGCACATCCAGTGCCATATCCTACAAATTATTCCCATCCACATGCGGTGGGACCAAGCTACACACCAGCAGCAGGACCAAGCCATCAGCCACCGCGTACTCCACCACCACCACCACCTCCACCTACTAATGTTGGTTATATTCCAACTTTCCTCCCAAGAACACATAACATGCCGCCTAGTTACTTAAACATGCCACAGACGGGAACTTCAGCAGCACGAAATGCAAGACCTGGTTTTGGAATGGGAGTAGGCGCAGGGGCATTAGCAGCCGGTGCTATGATATTTGGAGATGATTTCATGTCTGGTTTTGATCTGCCTCGTAGTTTGCAGGATCCCTCTCTCACCATATCCCTTGATCCCCCTTTCTGAAGATGTTACCATCTATTGAATTACGATGCATGCAATGAGACTATCACAAAAAACTGCATAGAAGTTTCAGTTTGTATCCCGCAAGTTTCGAGCTGAAACAACAGAGATTTCAGCTACTCTGTAATAAACTGAAGTAAAATTTTACAACTCTCAAGATACATGGTGTATTATATTACATTGAAGAACTTTGTCCCAGTCTCAAGGGTGATCAAAGAAACCAATGTTTACTTAAACAACTATACGCTACCTATGTTGTATTATGGAATGCATTGATAGGTGTATATAGGATTGAGTATAATTGACAAAGAGCTTAGTGTTTTCCTATATATGAACTTAAGTAGGCAGTTCCAATCTCAACCCTAATGCTCACCAATAGATGTCAATCCTGCCAAGTTGAACCAGACAAAGTATAATCTCAAGTTGCTGGTTGCAGATGAGACTCTTTTTGCACGCCAAAAACTCTTTCAAGGAATCTGTCAACAATGGATACAAATTCGTCCACCTTCTCTTCATGGGGCAAGTGGCCACAATTCTTGATTATTTCAAGACAACATCCAGGAATGGCTCGTGAAAGTCTTTCAGAGTTCCATGGTGGAACAAGCCGATCGCTATCACCAGTGATAATCAGAACTGAACCTCGATTTGCAAATAGAAGAGAAAAACCAGCATTAGGAAGTTCGTGTATTCACGGTGTAACTGGAGTCTATTGTTTACCATACAACTTGACGATAATATGTTTCTTAAAACACAGCATTATAACAAATCCAAGAATGTAAAAAGAACATGATAGAACTAAAGCTCATATGATGCATTTTTCCAGTATAGGGGAGTATCCTAGAAAAGAATGGTGTTATCAAGGTTAATTGGTAGTCAAGAGAAGTTGGTTATACGGCAAAATTGTTTTTTAGTACTTCATATTCACTTGACAGTGGCGGAGCCAGAATACTCACTAAGAATTGTCAGAATGTAAAGAAATAAATTCACGAAGAAGCCAAGGAGTGTCAATATGTAATACATACAAAAAAAATATATTTTTACCTAGCTACAGAGTGTAATTTTCTGACGAAGGGGTGTCGGTCGACACCCCTTAGTTACATGTGGCTCCGCCACTGCTTGATATCTTGCTTACTTATCTATTAATTATTTCGAAATATATGTATGTGTGTGTGTATATATATATATATATATATATACATGTATCAAAAAAAAAAAAAGGGGGGGCCATGAGTTTATAATGTTTCCTTTTACTTATCAATTCAATTTGCTGCCATATAGATGATTTTCTAACCGGGACATGAGATTTTGCTAAGTCTCTTCGATAGTGGTGGTTTTGATGCAGATGCAGAATCTGTAAGCATAGCCACGGTATACTCCACCAGAGCCCTATCCCAATCTTTCACTCTGAGAGGCTGCAGATATTAAGGAGTCAAGATGACAACAATGCACAATAAAACCAGGTTGGATACCTGAGAAATCAAATACAAGCCCAAAAGAAAAAAATTGAGCCCATCCTCAGGTCGGAAATAACTAGCTGTACCTTTGTATAGCTTTGCAAGACATGATCATCAACTTGTTTAGGATCATACCAAGCATTCCTAACAGCAGCTAAGCCAAACTTATCAATTATCATTCTTACCTGAAAGAAAATGGTAGTCATTTTTGTACCCATTTTAATCAAGTTCCATAGAGTGGTGATCAAGTATATTTCCAAGAAGTGATGAACTATCAAGTGATTTTGGACAGACAGATTTGAAGAGGAAGACAAGTTTCAACCTCGGGAAATTACTCGACTTCGGCCATTCTTTTTTGTTAATTCTTTCATTTGTAAACGGAGGTTTGAAGATGATAACTCAACTTTCTTCTTGATTTTTATATTTTTTTCATTACATAAGTATTATCATTCTTTCAAGTTCTTATTTTTCGCACGCTTGTTAATTAGTGGAGGGTAGTTACCTCATTAGGATTAGTAAGCTAAGGCCTAGCTCCCCTTATATGTACTTCTCTTTGGTGAGGATTTTATTTATTCTTATTATTAATAAAAATAGCTGCTAGGCACACTGCTTAGTGGCATATTCGCTTAAAGAAAAAGTGATCAAGTATTTTTCTCATTTTGTGTTTGTTGCAAATAACTAATAAGAACTGATAAGACTTCTTCCATCTATTCTGATAACATAATATCTCACATTTATCCTCAAATGAAATGTCAGAAAGATCAAAGCAGTAATAGAGCTTCTAAGCCAAAATTAGCTGGACATGTCTCTCCATGGACTTGCACTGCACATATAACTCATTTTACCTTCTTGTTTGACTTTTTCAAGAAAATGGCTGGCAGGATTTCTCACTCAAAAAACAATTTTCAAAAATTGGAAACTAATTTAGTATAGACCGAATTTCAATTTCACAACTGAAAATGTAGGTTCAATAAATAGATTAGATGATCCAAAATAGAGAACATACCAACATAATACCGATGGCAGAACGCAAGAATGCAGATAAAGTTTTTTTGTATAAAGAGTTTATCATGTCTCCCATCCCTTTCACCAAACACATTATTGCTTGTCCAAGATATTGGGATAACTTTGACAAAATGCTGAAAATCGTGGTAAACCAATTCCCTTTAGAGTTCACTTCCAAGTCCTCGCCTTCAGACTGGTTACTTTTTCCACTTAGATTGTCCTTCACTACATGCCCTGAATTCAGGGGTGCTACAATTGCAGGGGCAACAAGTATCAGGGCAGCAACTCGCTCAGGTGCTTCAAAATATGCTTCAACTGCTACAATGGAACCAGCTGAGTGTCTGGTATCTCATTAGTTACCAATAAAAGCCTCGTCTTTGATAAATCAAATAGGAAGAACAAAGGAAAGGAGGGAACTATTACAAGCAAAGGACAAGTTGAAGCACATTATCCTTTCATTGGGAATTACATCTCTACTTCGTCTTGACCAAATAAATATACTTTCTACTGTTTGCAGTAAATTATTAGGAATAAAAATCTAGTCAGTCAATTCAGAAGGAGTAACAAAGTTAATAGATTATTTTAAATATAGAAGAGAGAGAGAGGTAATGTATATAATGACTGAATATAACAACCATTAAATTCTCACCTAAAAGTTCATCCTAGAGTAGGCCAGTCATTCATTTGGAAACACAACATATACCTGATTTTCGTCAAACTTTATTTTCACCATTCCCGTTCTTTCACACTTTTTTATTTTTGGGGTAGCAGAAGGATCATTGTCTTGGCTTCTTGAAACTAATAGATAACTATAAGAATGCTATTTCACTGCGATAATTTCAATCTAAATGACGTCACATCCTTTTTTTGGATAAGTCAAAAATATATAAATCCATAACATGTTCATAATGGAAAATCCAAATTCAGATTTTGTCATCCAGAGAAAAATCAAAAGTAGACTTGAATAGAACTTACCCCACTAGGATTGCCTTCTGAGCTGCTAAGAAGTCAATGAAGTATAGAGTGGCCAACACAGAGAATATCATGGAGTATGGATTAAAAGGTCTGGTGTCTTCACTTCCCTGAGATGAATGGTTGACATGATTAAGCCTTGCCGTCAACCCAAAGGCGGGTCTGTCAAAGGCCAGAACTTTATTCCCAGTGATTTGTGCCAATGGCTTCATAGCTCGATTCCATGAATAAATAGAGGCACCAAACCCATGTAATAAAATCATAGGAAAATTCACTCTTTTACTAGCATAAGGAGGTTGAGAACTAGTTCCTTCTTCTGACAAGTTTGTAGCAACTGATTCTGCATCATATATCTTATGGTGTATTTGTACTCCTTTGAAATCACAAAAACAACTATCAGGATCTGCTAAAATAGCTGGATCTTGTAATTCGTCCTGATCTACCCCTGCTATCTGCCTTTTCCGCTTTGGCCTTGTCCCAGGTAATATTTCTGGATTAACTTGTAAAAATAAGAAAATAGGAGATGAAAGAAAAGAATAATCCCAAGCTTTATCAATTTTCCCAGTTGCTTCTAAATGCCAAAAGAATCTGATTGAGCTCAAATATGTTCCCTTTGGCGTTGGCATTTATTCATATTTGCTTTGCCTCTAATAACTGACAGGACTTTTAACTGTTACTTTTTTTTTTTGGTTGGCTTATCAGGAGGAATAAATTGGTAAACAAACATCCAATTGCAGATAAGTTATTTGCACTACTGAGCATTCAATTCGTAATATATTCTCTCAGCCCCGAAAAGATTGGCACTAATACTATTTCAGAACTACCATAGTTTTTCTTTGACTACAACTTTTTTCAAATAAACAAACAAAATTAAAAAATTATACTTGTTTTTTTGAAGAAGTAAGAGGTTGTATTGAAAGGCATCAAGGAGATGCAAGATAGTTACAAAGAAATAGGTGATAACTCCAGAATTGCAAAAAAAAAAAAAAAAAGGGCAGCCCGGTGAACTAAAGTTACCGCTATGCGCGGTGTCCGAGGAAGGGCCCCACCACAAGGGTGTATTGTACACAACCTTACCTTGCATTTCTGTCAGAGGCTACGGGGGAATAGTTGCTCCAACTAAAAAGATTCCCCAGACTTCTAAATTTCAAAGTGCAGTTAGGAGTTGAAGTCGCATTAATAAAGCATTTGGAATGTTCAGTCTATTGTAGCCTGCCTTGACAGAGTAAACTCCTTTGCTTGAGCCATTCCATTTGAGACTGTCTGGGGCTTGGGAGTTTACTGCAAAACCTTCCAAAAGATATATAAATCAAAGAGCTCACCTAACTCCCAATTTTGCAAATATGTTGCCATCTCTGTTTCTTGCAACTGTTGAATCTGGATCCGTAGCAATTAGGAAGAGCCTATGGTGAGACTCTTTCAGAGGAAGATTGAGTAACCACCTATCTTTCCAGAATTTGACATTAGTACCATTCCCAACCTTGAAGGACACCTCTTGGGAGAAATCATCCTGCATGTTGTTAATGTGTTTCAGAGGTCCCACTCCATGAGGAGCTCTGGTCTTCGTAGTGCACCAGTTGTCCCGTCTTCCATATTTAGCAATCACCACCTCCTTCCATAAGGCTGGTGGTCCTTGGCTGAATCTCCACCACCATTTCAGTAGCAAACTCTTGTTATGTTTGCTTAAGTCTCGTATACCTAGTCCTCCTTGTTCCTTAGGCAATAGAACTTTTTTCCACTTCACTAGATGAAATTTATGCTCCTCACTGTTCCCTTCCCAAAGAAACGTTCTTTTCAGTTTGTCCAGTTTGCTCAACACTTCAGCAGGCATAGTTGTAAGGGACATAATATATATTGGAATGCTATCCAAAACACTGTTGATTAGTGTTAGCCTTCCTCTAATGGACAAGTACTGCATATGCCAATTTCCTAACCTTTTCTCCACCTTTTCTTTCACCCCATTCCAGACTTTCTTCTGCTTTGTACTTTGCTCCCAGTGGCAAACCTACATAGATAGCTGGAAAAGAGCCAATTTCACATGCCATTATATTTGCTAATACATTTAGATTGGGCACTGTATTCACTGGATAAATCTTTCTCTTCAACATAGTTATATGAAGCCCTAAAATGACTTCAAAGAGCATAGATTTAGTTATTGCACTTGACGCTTTTCTACCCCACAAAATATTAAAGTGTCATCTGCATAGAGTAGGTGAGAAACACTTATAGAGTAGTTTGTTCTGCTTTCCACCTTGAACCCCTCGTTCCAGTGATTTAAAACTGCTTTACTCAGACCCTCCATGGCTAGTAGGAGTAGGAAAGGGGAGAGAAGGTCCCCTTGTCGTATTTCCTTTCTGCGGAGAGAAAAAACCAACTGGTGCTCTGTTTACTAGAATGGAATACTTGACAGTGGTGAGGCTATATTTAATCCATTTGCTCCCAAATCCCATTTGACTCAACAAAGAAAGTAAGTAAGACAGTTGACCTTATCAAATGCCTTTTCCACATCCAGCGTGCACATTATCCCAGGTGTTTCACTCTTGAGTCTTCCATCTAGCATTTCATTGACAATTAGATAAGCATCAATGATCTGCCTATTCTTCAAAAACGCATTTTCTTCTCCTGATACAAGCTTCCATATCACCGTTTTCAGTCTTTCGGCTAAAATTTTAGCCAGGATCTTGTAGATACTTCCAATGAGACTAATTGGCCTGAAATCTCTGAGATTCTGAGCACCTTTCTTATTAGGGATCAAGGCAATGAAAGAAGCATTGCTGGAGTTAACCATGTGGCAATGTTGATGAAAATGATTGAGAGCTCCCATAATATCTGCTTTAATGAAATCCCAAGCACTATGGTAGAAAGCTTGTATAACCGTCTGGTCCTGGACTTTTGTCGGGAGCACAACAGAAAATTGCAGCTTTGACCTCTTCTTCTTCAAAATTTCTCTCCAACCATGTTTTTTCAGGTTGTGACAAGCTTTTAAGACTATAAAATCTTACTTCTGGCCTCCACTGTTCTTCCTCTGTGTACAATGCTTGATAGAATCTTAAAATTTCAGCTTTGCTGTCTTCTTTGTTTTCACAGACTTCATCTCCAATCAGTAGCTTGTCAGTGTGGTTAATCCTTTTTTGAGAGTTGGCTATTCTCTGAAAAAATTTGGTGTTCTTGTCCTTCTTTAAGCCACAAACATCTGGACTTTTGCCTCCAGGAGATCTCCTCTATTTCAGCTATTTCCTGCAGCCTCAGTTTTAAGTGAAGTGATCTCTCTTTTTCAGGTTGTGTCATAAGTCTTCCTTCTACTGATTGCTCAAAAATTGATAGATCATCCAGTGGCTTGCCTTTTTGAACTTCCAGTTTCCCAAAATAATCTCTGTTCCAACCAGTGATGTCCTTCTTCAGGTTCCTGAGTTTTTGCATAAGGATGAAGTCTGGAATGCCTCTAATTAAGTAGCCTTGCCACCACTCTTTGATCTTCTCAAGGAAGCCTTCTACTTTAAGCCACATGTTCTCAAACTTGAATTAAGAAGGGTCCTGAGTCCCAGTCTCCACATTTCAACATAATAGGTCTATGGTCTGATAAGACCCTTGGAAGGGCTAACTGCTTTATGGCTCTAAAGTTGTCATTCCATTCGGGAGATATTAAAACTCTGTCAATTCTAGAAGCTTGAAGAGAGTCCTCACCTCTGAACCAAGTGTATTTGGCACCTTGGAGAGGTAGATCTATGATGCCCAAGTCTTGTAAGGTAAAATTGAATATGTCCATTGCTCTTGTTTTCCTTGTGCAATTGAATCTTTCACTCTCGTATCTGCGTATATTAAAATCACCACCTATGACCCATTGCTCATCCCACAACCCTCTCACTGCAGCTAATTCATGCCATAGAATTTCCCTCTCATCATTGGTATGTGGACCATAAACACCTGTGAAGCACCATCTGAATAACTCTTTGAGTGCTTTCTAATATACAAGAGATAGTGTAAGAACCTCTATGAACCTCCCTGATTAACCATTGCCTTTTATCCCACATGATTATAATTCCCCCGCTTCTGCCTGAAGATTGTAAGTCATCTCATTTCACCCATCTGTTGACCCAAATTTGTCTGATCCAGCTACTTGACCAATCTTTAGGACCCGTTTGGCCATAAAAATTTTTCCCTTTTTTCCGGAAATTTATTTCACTTTAGTGAAAAAAGTGAAAACAAGTGGTGTTTGGCCATGAAATGTATTTCACTAAAGTGAAATAAATTTCCGGAAAAGTGAAAACAAGTTTTTCTTGTTTTCACTTTTTTCACTCCTACTTCTCTCACAAAAAGTCAAAAAGAACTCTAATTTTTTTCATGGCCAAACATAACTTCCACTCCAACTTCAACGCCAACTCCAAAAAATTTAATTTTCATGGCCAAACGCCTACTTAATTTTTGTTTCTTGAAGACAAACAGTGTCTGCTTTCCATTTTTGGATTAGTGATTTCACAGTGATTCTCTTTCCTGTCTCATTGAGACCCCGTACGTTCCAACTTAAGATTTTGATCTTCATATGGTTTTAGATTTGTGGTACCTGTCCCCTTCCTCAATTCTTTTCCCATCACAGTTCATGTCTCACTTGAGTCTACCCAATTCCAGTGACTGCTTTGCTTTCCCCTGTTTTTTTTCCCTTTAATTTGAATTTGCTCCTGCCTTCTCTGGTCCATTCTGAGTACCATTCCCAGTATTTCATGTTCGAAACCCACTGCATTAACCCCAAAAACCTTATATGCCCTCATTAAAACTCCCTGGCATAATGAAGACTCGGGTAGTTCTATTAATAACCCAGCAAATTATAATTGTACCTAGTTTCAAATACCTCAATCTTTTTTTTTTTAAGGTAAGATATTTTATTCTCCCTCCGTCCCATTTTGTGTGTCACACTTTCCTTTTTAGTCCGTCCCAAAAGAATGTTACCTTACTATAATTAGAAAAAAAATAATTTTAAAATTCTCCTTTTACCCTTAATGAAATGATTTACAGCCACACAATTATTCAAGCATCATTTAAGACCACAAGTTTCAAAAACCTTCCTTTTTTCCTTAAACACCGTGCCAAATCAAAGGGTGCCACATAAAATGGGACGGAGGGAGTAATAAGAATCAGCACTAATGATTGTACAAAATAAATTAATAATAAAAATGCATCTAACAGAAGTATACCCCTGACGAGGCCTGTAGTGATTCTAACAACTCAAGAATCGATTCAGCCTCCTCTCAATTCCACAGCATCGTTCTGTTAGGAATTAAAGCAATAAAGATGGTATTGAAAAATTTCTCAAACTTTTCCTGTCAGTGGAAGATATCCAGAGCCTTCATGATATCCTCTTTGATAATCCACCAGCAATTTTGATGGAAATCCATAGAGAAGCCATCCGGACCTTGAGCTTTATCACTTGCACATTGCTTGATAATTTCTAGCACTTCTTCTTCTTCAAAAGGTCTTTGGAGCCATATTTCTTCCCTCGGGATTACTTGTGGGTGCACATATTATACCTGACCTCCAATTCTCTCCATCTGAAAACTGGTTCTGGTAGAAATGCAAAATGTTTTTTTTAATCCCCTCATGATCTTCCTTGATTCCCATCAACCCGTAATTTCCCAATTATTATTGTATCTTGGGAGCATTTGCCATTGTAGGAAAGAGTTAGGTACTTCTGTACCCTTGTTTCAACCATAAAAATCGTGATCTTTCTCTCCAAGCCAGTTCATATTTGGCAATATCCTTCAACTCAATTTTTAAACAAGCCCTATCAACTCATTCCTCCTCTTGTAATGTCTATCCTCATAGTTCATTTTCCTGTGTTCCAAATACCAAAATCAGTTTTGTTCAGCTTTTCTTTTAATAACTGTAACTTTTTTGATAAAATGAAATCTGGACTGCCAATAACCTGAAAGTTTGACCACCAATTCTTTACTTTGTCGAAAAATCATTCCACCTACATCCACCAATTCTCGACTTTAAAGTAATATCCTGATTTCTCCCACTCTCCACATAACAGCTTTAATGAAACACGATCAAAAATTATCCGTGGCATAATCTTCAGTTTTATCATTCTAAATTTTTCATCCCACTCGGAAGAGAATAAGAATCTATCAATTCTTGAACACTACCTTGATTAATACCTTTGAACCATGTGCATTTCCACCTGCTAGAAGCGGATCAATCAGTTTCAATTCCTTTATGCAGTCTGAAAAATCCTTCATCGAGCATGTGATTCTTGAACTATTTTTCTTTTCAGACATAAATCTGACGGTGTTGAAATCTCACATAGCAACCATGGCCTCTCACATAATCCCCTAAAAGCAGCAAGCCCACCACAGCTACTTCCTTTCAGTTTTCGTGTTTGGTGCATAAACACCAGTTAGATGACAAGAAAAATTTTGTGAGATAACTTGAAATTTGATGGTGATGCTAAAGACTTCAGTAGATACTATTATCCTCTGCCGATATCTATTATTCCACATCATAAGAATACCCCCCCAACACCCATTAGCTTCTAATCACCCAAATTTTACCAATCTGTCATCCAAAATGTACAACACCAATGATCTAACCTCCTTATCCACCTTTGTTTACTTACTAGCATTTAGTTCTTCTTTTTGACTTACTGTTCAATTACCCTATATTCCAACCGATAATGCTTAGCTTCATGTAGAAGCAATGTTTCTTCCCCTACTTACTGTACCCACCTTCCCAAAGTTCATATCAAACTTCAGCTTGTTTAACTCATTGTTTTTTCTTGGTTTGCTGCTTCCTGGAATGCCCTAAAGAATTCTTTGCTCCTGCCTTCTCTTACCAATCTTCGTGAACAGTGTAAAGGTATCGTGATTGTGGCCCTGGAATTCGATAACATACTGCCTTTTCACAGAGAGTACATTCTTATGAACCCGTAAAGAAGCCTCCATTTCTGCTTGCTCTCTTTGAAGCTCTTCTAAATCTTCTATAAAAAAATTCCCCTGAATAAATCTGCTCAAAATCCTGCACTAGAATGGACTCTTCCCCTGTAATTGCAACTTCATTCCCTTGATTCATTGAACAGATGATTGTCATTGCATCCTGTCTACGAGCTATGGAATAAATTAGCCGATTATCTCTTGCACCACCAAAAGCACTGACTCATATTTATTGACCTTATTGTTTGTTGAGACTTTGATGGCAACATGGTCTAAATCCACAAGTGAATTAGTAATATCTTCTGAAATGACTTCATTGTTACTGTCCCCAAATGACTGGATTTAGGTCCATATTAAAATTAGTATTTCATGAGCTAGACAGCTTGGGCCCGTATTTAAGTTTTATCCAGTATTTCAAATGTTGGACAAGAATAGCCACTTCTTCTCAAATCAAACGCCAAAAGACCATTCTACCCTTTCCGTCATTGCTTCTTTTTCTAAAAACACAAACACCTTGTTCATTACAAACTCAGCTCTCTCACTTTTCTCTTTTCATTCTTCACTCTCTCTCTTTACTCCATTATTTTCTTTTCTGCAAGGATGGCTGATACTTTGTTACTTGAATTGTGCTTCTTCAGTTGAGTTTGCAGTCAAAAGAGACTTGACTGCAAACTTTCTCTGAAGAAGCACAACTCGAGTAACAAATTACCCATTGCCCTTGAAAAGGAGAAGGTAAATGGAGTAATGAGGAAGAGAAAGAGAGAGTGATGAATTAAAAAAAAAAAAAAAGGGCAGCTCGGTGCACTAAAGCTCCCGCTATGCGCAGGGTCCAGGGAAGGGCCCGACCACAAGGGTCTATTGTACGTAGTCTTACCTTGCATCTCTGCCAGAGGCTGTTTCTAAGGCTTGAACCCATGACCTCCTGGTCATATGGCAGCAACTTTACCAGTTACTCCAAGGTTCCCCTTCGAGAGAGTGATGAATGAAAGAAGAAAAAGCAAGAGAGTCAAGTTTGTAATGAACCAAGCATTTGTGTTTTATAAAAAAGAAGAAGCAACAAAGGAAAAGGTAGATGGTCTTTTGATGTTTAGTTTTAAGAAACAGTTATTTGCTCAACAGTTCAAACACTACATAAAAACTTAAAGACAGGACTCAAAACTAGTTAGCCCATGAAAATTTTACTATTAAAATGGTTATTCCTGCAGTTCACTTTTAAAATTGTCAGTATTGGGCATGAAATTCATCTGGGTCAGGTAACAGCTCTTGGGCTCCTCAAGAACAAATGGTTGTTTAGTTGTTGCATGCCCAGCATGTGGTTTCTCATTAACAACACTTGATAATTCAAATTTTGAATTTCCTGCCACCTATCCGAAGTTATGTATGTTTTTAACTACTAGAACAAAGAATTTCTATGGGTTGTTGACTAGTCTATGGATAGCGTTCAAAATTTGGAACATTGAAACCCATGTGATTGGTCCCGTTGGAGTCAATAACTAATGGGTAAATTTTTGCCCCCATTTCTGATGTTCTTACCCGCCAGCCTCTTTATGGCGTCAACACCATAACCAATTTTAAAATCTACCGGAGTTTTTGATTATTTGCTCCATGTTCTTGCGACTAGCTCTCTGCTATTTTTGACAATGGGTTGTGTCTCCATCCAAATAGGTGGTTTATAATTCCTTCATCTTCCATGTCGATGGATCTGGGGATCTTTTCAGAGGTCCTTTCACTTTAATCCTTGTCCATCTAAGGAGATCTTTTAAACTAGTTTCCCCAGTGTCAAGCCACCTACCAAGTACGTTACCAGCTTCTTACAAAATGTTTTGGGACCATAAATGCATGGGAAGACTGAGGAGATGAACACATATTCATCCTGGATGTAATCTTTCCAGCATACATGTGGCAGTTGGGTACCACCGTTTGAGTTTTAATGTGTCGTTTCTCCATATCCATTCACCCACCATTATGTGTTCAACTTCACTTCTCGAGGAACTCGAACAAGAATTCAAGACTTGTCACTTTGAAAACCTACACCCTAGTTTGGACCTTCTTATTTGTTATATACCCATTGTCTAACATCGTTGCAAGTGGGTATTTCTTGGATGTCACCCTCAAACTTTCCAACTATATCTGCCCAGTATGTTACTGTTCACTGATGTATGACCTCCTTGGATTTTGATTTGGCTCTTCACTTCTTTGCATGTGGGGTTTTCCTTGGGAGAATAATCATGTTCCTTTGTTCTCCCAGTATTGTCACAATGCTGATGAATCTCTCCAAGTAATTGTATTTTCTAGAGCAATAGGAGTGTTCAGTTAACAACCATTTCTTGTAGATCGTGTTTTTAATCACGCCCTTGCGAGTGATTGAGGAAAAACACAGTAAGTTAAGGTTGACAGAAAAAAACTAACAGGATCAAGTCAGACCTTCTCTCGTCTTACTCACTTTCTCTTTTCAAATACCTAAATCTTAATTCAGACAAAATTGAGAAATTGATGTGTAAATTTACACCGAAAAGCCATTCTCTTTGACATTAAGAAATTTTTTAGCTTCTTTGGACCAGGAGGGTCTCAATAGCCCAATTTTAATAAGAGGCACATAAATACAAAATAATACTGTAATAATTTAGAGTTATCTTTTTTGTTCTTGCATATTATTTGTTTTTGGTGTAGTATTTTTAAAAGACACATAACTTTTGACTTCACAGCTTCACATATTAATATGATTATTAATAAAAGTAAGGATTCAACAACAACAACAACATACCCAGTGTATTCCCACAGAGTGGGGTCTGGGGAGGGTAAAGTGTAAGCAGTCCATACCACTATCTCAAGAAAAGCAGAGAGGCTGTTTCTGATAATAAGATGCTAACAATTTGTTTGCAACACATTAACTTGGATGTTTTTTTTGATAACCGTAGTTTCCGGGCTAGCTTTTGCGCACCTCGACTAAATTCACGGAATAGCTGTCACCTCCCATCAGCAACAGATATTTGATAACTCTGTCCACCAAGTCTAGGATAGATGGGAAGAATCACCTAGCGTTTTTTATCTCTGCTGAAATTCGAACCTGAGATCTCAGACATAACTTGGATGTTGTTGTTAAAACTTTATTTATTAATATGAAGTTTGAGTTGTTTAATTCAAAGTTCTAAAATATTTCTGGTAAAAAGTAAGATAGTTTTTTCTTTCTTTCTTTATTTTTTGTTAAGATAACTTTTTAAAAACGTATTTCACAATCTTCAATGTTATTTCAAGTGACAAATTTACTATTAAAATTTTTGAGGCCTCAAAATTTTGTGGTCTACAGCAGATGTTTTACAGTCTTACCCTTGAGCCCCCCCTGCTTTGGATAAGCTTGATCGAGATGTATTTGTTGGGTTTAAAATAGATAGGCACACAGCTAAACTTATAGAAGAAATCTAACGTCAAGAAAAGTTTATTCAAGAATCTAACATGAAGCATGAAGTAAATGCATTGTGCAGGATAAAAAAAGGGTAAAAGATAGTATAGCTATTTACCTGGATATTCAGCAGGTGGGAAAGACGTAGAAAAAGGAGAAGAGGCAGAGGGTACAATCGGGAGAGATCTCAAAATGGGTTTTTCCCAAATAGAAGGAAAGTTTAATTGGTTCCTCCTGGTTTGTAATTGCAATTTAGGAGCAGCGAGACAATTAGGCAGCAGATGAAGTAGACAAGTATTCATGTCTTTAATTTACTTTTCCTCCTCTGGTACACACTCCGGCTATTGATCACTATGTCGAGTCTGCTGCTTTTCCGGTAATTGACCGAATACAGAATTTCAGATGGCCACTGCACTGCCCAAGTACACTCAGATTAGAGCATGCTAGACAATTGTCATACCAGATGGATAATGGTTGAATCTGGAAATACATTTGGGCCGTTGGAATGCACCTGGGAATCCAATTTGCGTATACTTGACTATAATTACACATTGACTATAATTGGGAGCCGGTAATTAACACATATTTGGATGAGTGATTTTATCTCGTGATTTAATGAAATGGACATGCAATTTAATGCATATTATTAGCTGAAATCTCAAATTCTTTAAAAAGTTTGATTTAAGATTTCATATCATGATTTGAGATTTTTTAAGTATAAAAATTAATTCATAAGTTTATATTATATATATATAAAAATCCACTATTTATATCTACCAACCATTTATTTCATATATATATAAAATTTATAATTCATATTATTAAACTATTTATATCTCATATAATTATCACTCTCACTATAATTTATTATTATTTTAAATCAACTCCTAATTATCATTTATTATTCACCAAATTCATCATTTTTGACCAACAAACAGCTCAAAGTAATAATGTTGGTTCGTCTTGTCGGTTATTTAATCAAAAAATACAAACGTGAGAAGATTGTTTGTATTATATGGAAGGATTATATTAAAGAATAGGAGTAGTACACTATACTCATGTTAAATTTTTACTTTTTATTGAACTAAAGTTTGATTAATAAATATTATATTTTTTTAGACTACTTGTGAATTGCTAGTAGGTATATGTTGCAGTTATCAGGTTATATTTTAATTTCTTCAAATTTATTTTTAATTTTAATTTTTGATATGTTTATGTTTTAACCAAAAAAAATTATTTTACAGTATTTATATTTTATTTCCTTACTTCTCATTTCTCGACCTTTACTTTATGTGATTTCGTGCAATTGTTCATATTATTTATTTTCTTTATTTATCATAATTGTGTTAGTATTCTACTCTTAAAATTAAAGTAGAATTCATTGTTGAATGAGATTATATACTTATATTTTCCTTTTCTTTTGAATTACTAATTATTTAAGTTATATTAAAATTTGACATAAGAGTATTATGTTAACTTTTATTTTTTGAATTTTAAATTTATGTTATTTTTTTACTTTAGTAGTATAGACTTGTTATTTAACATTGCAAGATATTCATTTTTCAGTTAGAATTAATAAATGATCTTTTTGTCAAATGTTTGAATATTTTTATGACATTATATTTATAATATTAATCTTTTATCAAACATGCACTTCGTGATATTCTTGAAGATCATGTGCTTTTAGTTTTTATGATTAATTAAAAGAATATATACTATTTGAAAAATGTACATCAATTATTTTTTATACTATTAGTTAAACATATGTGTTTATTAATTAATATATTTTCAAGAGACAAGATATATCTTAAATACTAATATCATCTATAGAGGCTCTTATTTGTCAAATAGTAATTTTTAATGATTAACTTTTATTTTAAAATTTTAATATGACTATATACTTACACTTATGAAACCAAACAGTACACTTGTAATTACACTGTTATTACATTGTGGCAAATAAACAGGTCTGCTACAACATGGTTTATATACAATGCATAAGAGACCTATTTGCTTATGTATCCTTCTCTTATCTCTATTTGTGAACTTTACATGTATCCAAATATGACTCTACATATTGTAACTATTAGGCAAACTAGGATGTACAATATCTATCACTATCATTCACAACTAGGAGTCCTAGTTTGTGTAGTTATCTAACAACCACCTCCCCCCCCACCCCCCAACCAAACAAGTTGGAGTCGGGGTGTTGCACGATGCCAAGCTTGGTACGTAATGTCTGGCATTGGAGTTTGGGCAGAGGCTTCATATAAATGCCGGCTACTTAGCGTTGCGAAGGAACCAACTTCGTCACTATAGCCCCTTGGATGACTTTCTTATGCACAAAATGATAATCAAGTTCAACATGTTTTGTGTGAGCATGTAAGACCAGATTAGTTGTGAGATGTCTAAGATTGTCTATGAAAATCACAGGAGGAAAAGATAAAGGTAGTCCAATATCCTTTAAATTATAAGTAACCCAAGTGAGCTCCATAGTAATGAATGTCAAAGCGTTGTACTCCGTCTCGACAGTAGATTTGACTATTGTATTTTGTTTCTTTAACGACCAAGAAATACAATTTGAGCCAATGAAGACACAACGGCCAGTAGTGGATCGTCTAGTAAGGGGCAGTCGGCCCAATCTACATCTGAAAAACCCACCAGAGAGAAGATTTTATCGAGATGCGAAGTCCGAGCTGCATAGTGCCAGCAATATAGCGCAACACTATTTTCACTCCAAACCAATAAATTTTAGTTGGGTATTGCATAAATTGACATGAAAGATTCATAGCGTTACAGATCTCAGGGTGAGTAAGTGTCAAATATTACAACGAACTAATAACACCCCGATATGTTAAAGCATCGTCGGTGGCACCAATAGAGTCATCAAGATTATGCTTCTAGAAAAGGGGAGTGGTCAAAGCTCGAGCACCCATCATTTGTGTACATTCAAGGATATCATTGGCATACTTACTTTGGCTCAGGAAGATACCATCACTGCTATGTCGAACTTCAATGCCAAGAAAATAATAGAGATCACCCGTATATTTCATTGCAAACATACACTAAAGTTTTGTGAAAAGCTCAGTGAGAAATGGAAGAAATACTACATGTTCATATAATGTCATTGACATACTAGAGAAGCAACATGATACCCTTTGATGAATGGGATACGAAGAGAGATGAATCACCCTTACTACAGAAAAATCCAAGGTGAAGGAGATATGAGTTGAACTTGTGGAACCAAGCTTAAGAGCTTGTTTCAGGTCGTAAAGGCGTACTTGAGCAAGCAAACATAGCCAGGGAAGATAGGATCTTGAAATCCAAGTGGTTGTTCCATGAAAACCATCTCTTTGAGATCGCCATTTTAAGAATGCATTCTCAACATCTAATTGATGTTTGATTTCCCAGTGCAAGGTTGTGGCAATGGATAAAAAAGTGTATGGTGGTATCCTTCACAACTGACTAATGATGTCATCAAAGTCTACTCCCTCAATTTTATTATAGCCCTTAGCTACTAGCCGCGCCTTAAAGTTTTCCACAATTCCATCATCATAAAGCTTAGTCTTGAATACCCATTTTGAACCAACAACATTCATGTGAGGTTGCCTAGGTATCAAAATCCTAGTCACATTGGATTGTAGGGCTTGCATTTTGACTCTAATGAATGCTAACCAATGTGGTTTCGATAGAGCCTGTTTAACGTTGGTTGGTTCTTTGGTATCTAGCATAGTAGATGCAATAAGGGACTGAATTGATGGATTACGCAGGGAGTTAGTCTTTGCTCGTGTGAGCATTCTATGGGTGTTGTCCTTGTCGGATGGTCGAGTGTAGTTTTTAGGTGGAGTAAACTGCATGGAGGGATATGTAGGGGTTGCAATATTTGAGGTGCTTGGTAGTTTCTGGAGTTCCACAAATGGATCGACACCAAAAGTGTTTGTGGGGCTACTGGTTGAACACGTTGAATTGGTGCCATGAGAGTCTTGAGTTGGTGAGTTTGGAATTTGCATAGCATGAGACTCTTGAGTTGGTAAGCTTGAAGTTGGCATATCAAGTTGTTGGAGATGTGGAGTTGCTAATGAAGGAGCAACATATTAGGCAGTAGGGTCAATGTTGAGTGGTTGTGCACAATCTTGAAATTGGAAAGAGTCCTAGTAATGTCCAACACTTGTTTAGCTGGATATGAATTAAGTTCACATAAAGGATCAAATTGAATAAAGTATTCTTGAAAAGTCAAAAAATGAACAATACTTGAATTTGTAAAACAAATTATCAGTAGTAGAGACAAACCATAAGTAGGATTCATCGAAATTAACATGTCATGAGATGAAATCCTTTTGAGGATTATAATACAGGTATCCCTTATGAAGTAGACTTTAACATATGAACACACAAGAAAATGCTTTCGTTTGAAATTTATTTTATGTCTTTTGAGATAGGAAAAACATCTATACCCATATACTTTCAATGTGTTGTGGTCAGGTTCTTCTTCATGTAACTTAGAGAGTGGAGATTGTATGTTCAATGTAGAAGAAGACATTCTATTGATTAAGAAAGTTGTGATCATAAAGACTTCATCCCAAAGGAACAATGATAGATTTGCATTAAAGAGTTGAGTTAGACCAGTTTCAACAGTATGTCTGTGCTTTTTTTTTTTTTTCTGCCACTTCATTTTATTCATAGTATGGGGACTTGAAATTTGTCTTTTAATACCATTTGGAGCCAAGTAATTGATAAAGTTTAAACTATTGAATTCCCCCCCACCATCATACTGAAATACTTTAATTTTCTTCAAAAATTGATTTTCTACCAATTTTTGGAAGACTAAAACTGTAGATACAAAATCAAATTTTTGCTTTAGAGGGTATAACCAAGTAAATCTTGTGCAACCATCGATAAATATGATATAATACTTTATTCCTTGAGAAGATGCAACAGGAACAGGTCCCCATAAATCACTATACACTTTTGCTAATTGCTCAATTTCTCTTTTATTTGACACTTGAAAGGGTAACTTACAACTTTTCCTATTTGAAAACTAGTATAAACAGAAAAATCCTTGTTCCATCTTTTGGCATCAATCAATTTATTGATATGAAAAAACTATGAATTCTTGAATGTGGGTGTCGTAGTTGTTGATGCTAAATTGTATTCTAGTTCTCTAAATTGTATTCTAGTTCTTCTCTGCCTTTTTAGTTGTCAGTGCCTCATGCAATTTTTCCTCCAAGGTATATAAATTAAATCTTCTATTCCCCTTGGACAAAATTGTTTCTTTTCTCTTGTTCTTAATAATAAAACCCTTGTCAGTAAACTTGAGAGAGCAAGAATAATCTGTAACAAGCTTGCTAATAGAAATAAGGTTTTTCTTCAGTTCAGGAACTACAAAGACATCTTTTAATGTAAGTTCTTTCCAATATTTTTCTCTCCTATGCATGTGATAGGCAATTTATCACCATTTTCTATCATAATTATATCAATTATCTTAAATGAAGATAAATTCGTAAGAATATTGAAGATTGCACCATATGATTGGTAGCACCAAAATTCATGTAAAGATGATTGTCATATTGATCAACCAATGACATAGTTGCTAATACCTGTGGTACTTCTTGTTGTCCCCAATAAAAATAATCCTATATATAGAAACAAGAGATCATTGTATGATTGTTCCTTCCACAATTCTGTCAGGGATTGTTTTTTGAATTATCCCTCAACTGATTTGCTCCAGTTGGTTGTGGAGTAAACTGTCTATGACCAAGGCCTTCTTTATTTCCTCTTCCTATTTGGTTTCCTTTGTCTCTAAATAAATTTCCATGACCCTGTCCTTGGGTTTTTTGTGCCACAAAGGTACTAGCTGCATCAAAGCTGGTTTACATCTCTAATTCCTCTCCATCTTCTCTCATGTCATATCCTCTAAGGGCAGTTACAAACGGATTAAAGGCAGAGTATAATGGCTTACCCAACATCACAGTATGAAAGGTCTTTTATTTGCTTCCATGACCTCTATCAAAATTGATCACTTCGCTATCTTCGTCCAATGGTTTGTGTATAACCATAAGACTATCACAAATTCCTTTAAACTCTTTTCTATACTCATGAATGGATTTGGAACCTGATTTCACAGTTTGAAGTTGTTGCTTTAACTGAAAATCCTTGTCTTTTGCTTGCTTGTAGGTAGGTATACTCAAGAAAAGCCCACACCTGTTTCGAAGTTGAGCATCCTATAATAAGGAACATTGACTCTTCTGTCATTGTTCCCGAAAGCCAACTCCTAACAAGAACATCATGTTTTTTCCCATTCGGTGAATTTTGAATTTGAATTAGCTTCTCTTTTATCATCCTCTATAGTCCTGGAGGGAGGGTACTCCTTAATGACCTGACCTTATTAATTTTCAATTTTTGCATAAGTTGAAGGATTTATGTTCTCCAAACAAGGTAATTTGATGATTTTAGCTTAATAGGACAGATTGAGATAAGTTAATGAAGTGAAGAGGGTGAGAGTTCTAAATTTATGCTGAAAGTGACAGCCATAGCTATTTGAGGGGGGAAAATTAGAGCTTCAGGATCGTGTTATTTAGTTAAGCCTAGACTCTGGTATCATGAAGAAAATAATAATCATAAGCTTTTATTTTTGCTTCTTTTCTGTATATTGTACATTTTCTACAACATGGTTTATATACAATGCATAAGAGACCTGTTGATGCCTTCTTCTCTTATTTCTATCTATGAACTTTACATGTATCCAAGTATGACAGTTCAGATTGTAGCTATTAGGCAAACTAGAATATACAATATCTATCACTATCATACATGGCTAGGAGTCCTAGTTTGTGTAGTTGTCTAACAGATTGTGCGTCGTTGTTGGTTGCTCTAGTTCGTCGAAGCTCCTTATTATTTTTTCGGAGAAGAGTCTGAATTCCTTGAAGGAGTAGAGAGATATAGAAAAAAAGAAATTGAGAGAGAAGAGAGGGGATGAAAGAGGGAGTAAGGGTAAGATTCAGGGTTTGTCTATAACTTGTCATTATTTTAAGCCTTGGTTTAAAGTTGAGAAAACTTGATCAAACTTGAAAAAGAAACACGAAAATATGAGAGAAAAGCAAAAGAAGAATGGGAGCAGCGTGGCGACAACTAGATCTAAGATTTCTCTGGCTATTATCAGAGATTCGAATAAAGGAACAAGAAAGAGGAAAAGGGGACGGAAAGAGGGAGAGATGCTAGAGAGAGTGAGAGTGTGTGACAGAGGGGAGGGTGGAAGAGAGAGTAAGGGTGGGATTTTATAGTTTAGTTATCACTTGGCATTATTTTAAGTGTAAAATATATTTAGGGGCAAATAGTCTGAGTTTTGAGCCAAAAAATCCTTAAACTATACCTTAGACTTAAATTACATCCTTAATCTATCATACTGAGAAAAAACATCCTTAAATTACTGAAAGCACAACAAATTATATCCTTTCTTCTAACGCTCTTAGTAAAACTAACATGATCACCAATGTGCACGAAAACATCAAAAGAGATCCAATTGAAATTGCTCATCTACTCTCTCGGAGTGCCTACTAATGTACGACTATACATACTATTGCGTCCAAATGCACACGCAAGTGTATGCGATCATACAAGTAATATAGGATTTTTCAGTTCGAATATCGTACCCACAAGGACTTATCGATTAATTATTTTACTAAATTAAACTAATGTTAATTATTTTTTCAAGAGGTAGATCCAAAAGATATATGTATAGATTAACTAAACTAAAAGTAAAAGAAAATAACTAATGAATAATTACCAAATAAAGAGTAGATTTTTATTTAATCGATGCAATGAAATCGATCTATGATTATGAACTCTCTAACAATCATATGTAGAGTACTTAACTTCATCAATTAGTTCGTTTATCTAGTTGTTAATTTACAGGGTTGATAACATGATAATAACTAATGAATAATAACCAAATGAAGAGTCGATTTTTACATAATCAATGCGATATCGATCTAGGATTATGGACTTGCTAACAATCATATGTAGAGTACTTAACTTTATCAACTAGTTCGTTTATCTAGTTGTTAATTTATGGGGTTGATAACATGATTATGGTCTTTCGAGCTTCTAATTATCTATTCAAATGGGCTTCACAACTACATCATAGAGCAAGGTTCGAACGCATTGATGTATCTTCCCTTTTTATAACTAAGTAAGATGTTCTAGGTATATTCCTATTCTAGGGCAAATTTGGTCTTTATTTTACCAAAGAAAATATCTTACTCCACATATTCTTCGTTCTAACTTATGAGTCCTCTTCCGAGTTCATAATGAGAATATAGATTTATTTTAATCATCGTGAAGCACTAAAATAATAAGCTCGAGAATATAAGAATAATTAATATGATAAGCAAATACTCGTCGAATCAATCGTCTAATAAACAATCATGCAGTTACCATAATCATAGAACGAACAGTTTAACTCTACATAGACATGAAAAAATTACAATATATCATCCAAATAAAAACGTAAAGATAAATAAATATGGAGAAGAACAGATGAAACTAATTTTCTCCCGCCTCCAAGGCCGCTCCTAGCTTTTTCTATGTCAAAAGTTATGTAAAAATTGTGCTTATGAATTATTTATAGGTATAGAAAAATACCTCAAATAAAATAACTGAGTTCAAAATAGACTGAAAAAAATCAAATCAGAATATCTTCCTCAGTGCCGCATTGGCCAATGCGGATGAATCACTGTTCGACGTGCTTGCTCATGTTGCTTTGGTCTTTAAATTGGCCCATGTGTCATGCTCTTTCTCAATTCTCTTTGTTGCAAATTTACATACTTTTGGATGAATAAAAATATTAATAAAATATTATATTCAATTTATTCAGCTGCTTACTTGATTTCTTTATATGATTTCTCATTTTTAATTTGCTTTTTGCTTCAAAGTTCTTCAACTTCACACTATTTTAATCGTACACATAAAAATATAATGTTAAGCATAATGCATAAAATCAATTCCCAAATAAAGACAAGAAAAGTATTAAATGTGAGAAAGATAATGACTAAATATATATATTTTGGCTTCACATGATAGATTTAGGATGTAAGTTAAGTCTCAGGTATAGTTTTTGGTCCAAAACTCCATATAGTCCAACATTGGATCATTTAAATTTCTAACAGTCACACCATCCTGCCTTGGTCTTTCTTTGTCTCAAACCCTATACCTCTATAACAATGGTAGAGTCAGGGGCGGCCCCAAAGCGGAATTGACTGGTGGTGCTTGGTCGAAGCTCCAGTAGGTAGTCAATCCCTTCCCAGAGAACTGTATGTGAGACTTCTGCCTCATACAGCTTCGTCCCGAGCTTCCGTGGCTATTTTTTCATTTTCTACCTCTTTTTCATAGTTAGAATAATATTCTTTTACTTTTTTAGCAATAAATAAATAAATAATAAATTTGTTGTAAAATATAAGATATATATGAAATAAAATAAAGTAAGAAATGAAGACAAGAGATATGGGAGAGAATGCCATTATTTTTTCTTTATTTCTTGTTGTAGTGTGTCATTTACAGAGGTGAAGAATACCCTTTTATAGCGTGTAAAACTACTAAATGTTACATCTCTTTATGAGAGTATTAATAAGTACATTATACAAGTATTAATATCATACATGTATATCTTTAGGACATCCACTTCAACTAATGAATTCATAACACTCCCCCTTGGATGTCTATAGATAATGTGCTTCGTTAAAACCTTACTAGGAAAAACCCAGTGGGAAAAAGCCTAGTGAAGAAAAAAGAGTACACACATCTTATAATACTCCTTGATTGTTTCCTCATTAAAAATCTTACCAGGAAAATTCAATTGGGGAAAATTCTTGGTTAAGGAAAAAGAGTAGAACACGTATTTTACTTCCCCTGATGAAAACTTTACTTGATATCTCGGAGATGATACATTCCAATCTTATACCTCAACTTCTCAAATATTGGTGTTGGTAATGCCTTGGTGAATAAATCTGCAATATTATCACTAAAAATAGATCTGTTGAATATCTATCTTACCATTTTGTTAAAGATCATGTGTGAAAAAATAACTTCAGTGAAATGTACTTTCTTCTGTCTCCTTTGATATATCTCCCTTTAATTGACTTATGCAAGTGACATCATCTTCATATAATATTATTGGATCTTTGTCTTCAAAGAAAGACCACATAATCGCAATACAAGTTGAGTCATTGAACTCAATCATACACACTCTCAGCTCCTTTCATGAATGAGCTATTATATCTGCATGATTTGAAGAAGTGACAACTATTATTTGCTTCATCAAACATCATGATATAGATGTGCCTCCATATGTAAACAAATAGCGCATCTGAGATCGAGCTTTATGTGGATCAAATGAATACCCTACATCTGCATAACCAATAATTTCTGACTTGGATTCATTAGAATAAAATAATCCCATGTTATTGGTATACCAAAGATATATGGATATATGCTTAACACCATTTTAATGTCTTCTCATTGGGGAGGAGCTGAATCTAGCCAATACACTTCCAAAAAGCTCTTCATTCTTTTCCTTTTTAAGTTTATTTTGATTGATGGGCAAATATTTTATTTGTCAAATGCTCTGAGTACATATTTAGTAATACATATTGCTAGCTACCTTATTAAAAACCTTGTCAGAAAAACCCAATGGGACAAAACCTCGGCTAAGAAAAAACAAATGCAGCGCGTATTATCCTCGCACAAATTACAACATCACTTTATTCTTGTATATGATGCCCCCCAATATATAAGTGCACCAATTGCACTAAAACATCATAATTTTAACCATTTCATGAGATCGAGATTGATCTTTTTTTTATGTTAAGTGATCTTATAATCATTAGGGTATTCAATGAAATTGCTTTAAAACCTTTTAAATCCTTCAAGGATTTTCATATAACCTTTGTCATCTAGATAGACATTACAACCATTCTTTGTACATATTCAAGCCTTTTAGTGTTACCAGACTAAAATAAACCTCATTGCATCCGCCATAGGAGAACACATCTCCCTACAATAATGCCAAAAATTTTGCGAAAAACCTTTATGTCCCAAGGCACAAGCCGTGCTTTATATCTTACGGTCTTACTTTTCACAGAATAACCAATTTATACCTCACTGGCATTATACATTTGTCCTTGAACTATATAACAAAATATTTACTTTTTAAGTGAAATAAAAATACTTGAGTTACGTACTTTTATTTGGCTAATCAATTATCTTTTATACTGTTTGACAGATTTGAATCCAAGATCCTTTCTACCATTTATAATATTGAGTCCTACATTATATCAAAGATACCATCGATAGTCATTTGATATCGGTTTCAATATGACATAACTTATCAAGATCTCTTCATATTCATCAATTTTCAGGTACCTGAACCATTATCAAGGTTTTATGAAGTGTTATGCCAGTGCTCTTTGTAAGAACTTTCCTTATTATCATGACCATTTGGATGCTCCTCTCCTTCTTCAAGGAGTTTTACCTTTGTAATCTGTAATGACCCGTTCCGTGTAGTGGTAAAGGCATAAGAACCTCATTCATCATAGGTTATATGATCAATTCTTTAGTATGTGAGTGTATTAGACATGAACTAAGGTCATACAACACCCCTAGCACAAAGTTAAGTTGGAAGTGTTCTTACCAATTGAGTTTCAAGCTTAGTTTAAACTAGGGTTAACTTCAAACAATAACTACTCTTAGAACATAAAGCGTTATGGGGACCAATACCCATAAAATGAAAGATCTTTGAGTCTTCTATCCAATTCTAACTGTTCGTTAATCTGCTTTCTGAGTAAAAAGTTATAGGCGTTTTACTGGAAACTGTACTGGCTGAAAAGTTGGCTACTGCAGCAGTGACAATTGGGTTGCTGCAACGGTAACTGGGCAATACTTAAGGTTAGTTTTGACGTTCTTGGAGTTTTTAACTCAAAAACTTCATTTCAAAGCCCTAGGGGGGGATTTTCCAAGTCCTTGGGTGAAAATTCTTCGTTGAGGTAAGTTCTTCTATTATTTTCTTCGTCTTTCAATCCAATAACATCTTAGAATCATTAGAATGATCTTTAACGGTGAAATTCTTAGGGATTAGAATTCTAAGTTCATGAGATTTTAGGGAAAACCCATGGGTGGGGTTAATATCAGCTAGAGTCACTTCTAGATTGTTAATTAATAATTTCTAACATGAATTAGTGATTTTAGAATATGAAATTGATGGTTGGGGACCTTGAATTCTTTAAAAATAGAATCTTTATATTTGAAACTCCATTAATGTAGATGGGTTAAGTATGATAGTATTCATTAATGGTTAATTTACCTTTAGGTAATGTTTTAGACCATGAATTGGGATAGAATTAGTGGGTTGAATTTCTAAAGTAGTTATTCGAAGAGTAATTGATTAATTACTTCTATAACTGTTTGATTTCTAGATGATTGGACTAATGAAGGCACGAAGAAAATGAAAGAGCAACTTTGGTGTGGCTAGCTTGTTCCAAGATCTTTAATCAAGGTAGGTTATGGTTTAATATATTGTAGACTTGGGTTAGATACGTGTAATTACTATAGTTTGATAGGAGATTTCATGTCTAAGCATACAAACACGAACTTTGGATGGATAAAGCATGAAATTAATGTAATAAAGATATAATTGGGTGTTATTGTATTTTATATGGATCCTTTGATGGGTGTCTGTATTTGTATGACTTACTTGCTAATTTACAAGTGTAGTATGTGAATGTGGGTAAGAATAGAAGAATTAGGTGAACTTGTAATCTATACAACTAGTCTTTAATACCTTAAAAAGGGTGAATTCGATGTTGCGTGTGTTTGGAGTATAAGATATTCTTGCTGGAAGATAGTCAGGAGAATTAACCGTGATAAGGGGATGTGGTGTCATAACTTAAGAACCTAAAGTCCAGTTTAGCTAAGTGCTTGGGATTAAGATGTGTACAAGTGTATGACTCAAGCTAGAATTATAAGTTGAATAGAGCTGACTGGTTGAATAATCGGCTAATGGAATAATGTCTTAAACTTAGTGATGACTAGAGTGTAAGGGTTACTAGTTAGTAACTAAATATACCGATTTTGGTAGGAATAAAAAAGGGTTAGATTGGTGAATGAAATAATTATGCTGAATTAGAGCGTAGATATCAATTTTAGTGGAATGTGCACTCCTAAAATAGATACTTGAACGATTGGTATCTATACATATTTGTGATTGATGATTGGGTTTAACTGATAAATATGGTTGTCTTTGATTATTGTCGATTGAATTTTTCTAAGTGCAAGTGATGTATCTGAATAACTTGAAATGAAAAGGATTGTTGTTGGTTTTATGAATTGAGGTGTTATGAATGTATATTTAATTCTCAGCTGATTATGAGTTGTGTCTTGATCGCTTCTTGCTTTCATTTAACTCATCTATTTGTATATGTTGGGTTAAGTTGATTATAGACTTGATTTACTTTGTGCTTATATTTAAGTTGGATGTTTGTGACTAGCCTTCAAGCATACCTGTAATTTGTTGATTGTCATCATGCATAGAACATTGTATTGAGATTATTTAATGAGATAATGATTTGGATTGGGTGTCATGCCGACACTGTTATTTAGATCGAGTTTCATACCGACACTGTTATTTAGATTGGGTACCATACCAATACTGGTACATGGACTGAGCGCGTCCCCTGCAGGTCATAACTAAGGGTCCCTACTGACCCTAGTATGTGTGTACACCTTGCATTGCACATGCATTCATTGGTTATATTGCATATGTGATTGTTCATTGACTATTGTTGACTGGACTACTTGAGTGTAAGTGATTTGATATGAATAACTTGTATTGGGATGATACAAAAAGGATAACCAGTGGTTTGTAAGTTGATGGTTGTGATTGTGCATTGCAACAAAGTGTGAATATAAGGTATGTCCTAAATTATATATAAATCTTATTCTCCTGTGTGTATAGTTATATATGTGATGTGTATTATAGTGTCCCTTCTTGTGAAGTTGTTGATATTTTATTAATTGTCTTGGTTATTTCAATTCCTATGGTTAATGGTAGTAGAATAGGGAGGGGGTGGTGGTGTTATAAAAGAGGATTAATAAGAGAGAGAGAGAGAGAGAGAAAAGTATAGAGTTTTTGTAACAAGGTGAGTGCGGAAGAAATGTGGGTTAGGTTGATTCATGGAATTGTGTCAATTAGTTACACCTTGAGGATAAATTAATAATGCTATAATAAAAAAGAGGTGGTAAGGTTGGAAGTTGTAGTAAGTTAAGTATGTTCAGTTATTAAACATGTATGCTTGTCATGATCTCTTCTTTTTAGTTGTATGTTATTTTATATTTCTAACCCTGGTCAGCCGATGATAACTACCAATACGTGTGATTGTACTGATATTACACTTACTATATATACATTTGGGAATATAACCATGGTGCAGGTCAGTTGAAGTTTCTATAGGTACAATGGTGATTTTTCTTCAGCGACTCCTGTCGTCCTACTCATACATAGATGTTGTGTCTCAGATCATCCTTCCATTTATTTAGTGCTCTTGTACTGGTTTAGATTAGGTTCTGGGAAGTTGTGTAATATATTCTCCACAATGTACTTCCTAATAAGTTTTGTTTTAAAATAAAGAGTTTTTATTTATTAATGCTTAAGGTTTATCAATGTTTTCTGCAATAATTAAAGGTTGGGTGGTAACGGTTCTCCTATCTAGGGTAGAGCTGGATCGGTTTGGGTCGTGACAAGATGATATCAGAGCCCAGGTTATCGGTCTCCCAGTACAAGAGAAAATATTGCGTAGAGTCCTGATTGGTGTGTTGATGTCCACATTAGATCCTTAAGAGGCTACAAGGCATCTAGGAATCTCTCTCACTTTTTTCTCTCCTATCGTGCTAGTTTGTGTTGTTTCCTCAAGTTGAGTCAAATTGGTATCTAGCAGATTCTAATTGGCATCTCAACAATCACAATTGGGATTAGTTGGTCCCAATTGGTATCTCAATAATGTTTGAAAGGTTGAAATAGTGTTATTATAACCGGTAGAGGTCAATAAAAGGCATAGGACTTGTATGCTAATGTTTTGAATTATGTTTTGAATGAGTGATACATGCATTTTATAAGTGGTTATGTTGTTTGATGTAGCGAATATTGTAGTTGTAAGTACAGTTGGTAAGCATAACTCTTTCGTTAATTGATCGGTTATGCTTACTAAAAAAATACTTGTGCTTTAAAGATTTTTGTTGTGTTATGATAGGATGCTATGTGTATTTCTTTTGTGGATTGTTATCGCATTGATGACATTATTACTTTACTGTTTGATGGCTAAATTTTAAAGTGTAAGTGATTATTATGAGTGATATGAAGTGAGCCATTAAAAAAGAATATTCGTGAATCATAAGGGTTGGGTGTGCTTTTGAGACATGTCTTCATTTCCGTGATTTTGACGTATGTCTTCATTCTTTGATTTTGAGGTATGTCTTAATTTTTGTGATTGGAAGTATGTCTTGATTTCCATGATTTGAGGTATGTCTTGATTTCTATTTGGTCTTTGACAATGTACTTAGGATGCATGTGTGGTCTGAACTTTTATAATTATAGTTGGGATCCTTGTGTGGTCTGACCTTTGGTGACTATATCTAGGCCTGAAGTGCTATTGGGTCATCCTTGTGTGAATTATTAAGTTAATGAGTTGACTTGCTAATGATGCCTTATTAAGTAATTGGTTAAACTAAGATGAGCTTAGTTGTATTGCAAAACCTTGGTGACTTGAACGTAAGGTAAGTTGTGTAGTTGATATCACTAATGCAAGGCAAATTGACTTGGTATATAAAATTAGTTGTTTCCTATGATATGATAAGGGGAGATAATAATAATGGTTTTACTTGATATTGGTAAATTGAACCTTAACTATGTGATTGACAATTATGTAGCTTATTTAGTTTAGTGGCTTTAATGATTTTATGAGGGTAGAAGTGCTGATGTCCTAAAGGTAGACTAACCGGATGTACAAAACCCATAGTGACTATAGATGACTAAAATTGGTTAAGTTTTAAAATGTGAGTAAGGTGATAAGTGGATAATGTTCATAGGCTTAGTGAGGAGGCTGGGATACTCGACAAAACTTTTAGTTGGTTTATTATGGTTTGATATTGTGTATATGCTTATTGTATGGGAATAATTATTGGTTAATTGTATCCTTTGAATGTTGTATAGTTAAGTTGATAAGGTTGGTGGAATAAGTTAGCCTGATTTGGTTGATGGTCTTTAGTATAGGGTCGATCGATGGAGTAGAGTCATTAGATATGTTTTGGCATATTCATATCCCTCTGTTGTTACGTAATAATACTTTGTTAATATTGCTTCTTGAGTGGTTGAGGTATGTTGAGGGTCGAATAGACTAATGTGAGTTGTGGTGGAGAATTTATGTGTTAATGAAACCCATAGTGGTGTGTTTGTGTTGTTGTGTTGTTATAGAATTAGTTAGGGTGTAAGTACCCCACTAAATCTTTTTCTAGTATAGAAATGATACACCTCGGAGCAGTGTGGTTTTGATTGAAAATCTGGTGTTTAGTGGTTTTGTATTGAATTTTAGATCATGGTGCATAGATTAGTGGATTTGAGTGGTTAATGTGTTAGAGGACGAGTTTAAGAAGTCATAGTAACTTCTACTGCAAAAAATGGGTTTGTAAAACTCCGATTATAGCAATTACTATGAAAGGATCAGTTCGTAATATCGAAAATTGAGAAGTGCATTGTGAAATAGACAGAGCTGAGAATGGATCTCGAGCTACTATTTTGTTGTTGGTGCAGCGACACTATCCATTGGCAGAAGTGTCACCATAGCGATAGACGATTTTGGCTTGAATGTTGCTATATCGACAAATCCATCGATACAGTGGTGAATCTGTCACTGCAGTGACGAAAAATGCAGAAATCAGTTTTAAATTAGAAAACATCATTTTTCATTATCCATCATTTTTGTTTCCACCCTAAATTTTCGTGCATCGTAATATTGTATGGTGTTCCGGGTATTAGAGATGACCCATTACATAAGTTTTATTACGAATCATATTCATTGGGTTATAATGATCAAGAGATTGTGTAAAACTTAGTAGCCCGGGGTGCGTAAGTGTAACAACCTGTTCCATTGTTACTAAAGGCACCTCGTCTATGGATATTTTTGAAAAATATTGCCTCGACCTAGTACGAATGGACTTCATTGAAAAATTTCAAAATTTAAAATTATGGGTCGGACTGATGTCATCATGCTAAAGTGGGAATTTTCCCGCTATAGTGGTGTCGTGGTAGTGGCCGACCAGCCGCAATAGTAGGATGCCGAGGGTAGAAACTAGCCCTCCATTTTATTAATTTTCCTTCTCTTCTTCAGTTCCAAATAAGACGAAGGAGGCTTCTAAAAACCCTCTAGGGTTGCCTCATGGACTTGGATCAATGGGGAGGGAGAAATACACTTGAATGGGGTAAAACCCATGGTTTTCTCAAGGACTTCACATCGAAAATCACTAGCATGGAGTCAGAAACTTGAGTTCAGGCCTCCATAGCAGCTGCTTGGCGTCCAGGTAGGCTAGGTTTAACTGAGTAGTTTAGACCTGGGTTAGAAAGCATAGGCATGACATAGATTGACGGGAGATTTCATGCTTAGGCCTGCAAATTGTTGTGTTAACGTCCACATGTAATCTTTGGGACGCTATGAGACATTCTAGGAAATTGTTTCACCTCTTTCTCTCCTCTCGTATGGTTTGTATGATTGTTTTTATAGGTTGAGTTCAATTGGTATCTCTTGATTCCAATTGGTATCTCAATGAGGTAAATGAATGTTGCTTGACTCCATTTGGAATGACACAAGCAATGGAATTGAAACTGGGAAGGTTCCAATTGGTATTTGTCCATAAAGGTGGTGTAAATTTTTGGATAATTGGCTAGTGGTTATCCATGAAACCATTAAGGGAATAATGAAATGGCTTATTTAATGCATGGAACCTTGGGATTAATACTTATATGAATTACAATTTCTTGAATGACTGAGAATTTCGTGAATTGCTAAGTCATAATCGGTTATGTGTTGATGGCTAAGAAATTGTTTGCTACGTGGCTTAAGTTGAAAATTGGATGCTAAATGCTAAGCATGATTTGTCATTGGTAAAATGTTAAGGGAAATTGGTACATGATTGTAGAATTCTTGCTTCAAGCAGTTGGTAGGTGAGTAAATACCATGAAAAAGGGCTATTGTTGCATGATAGCGGGAATTGTTGTAGGAAAAAATTCTTGTTGTGATTCATAATTGTGATTTAAAGTAATGTGATGTTAAGTTGTTGTTTCATGAATTACTAGGTTCAGTCTTGGGAATCATAATGTAGACCATGGTGCGATTTAGAATTTTATTGTTATAAAGGGGAATGAGAATGAAGGAAATTGCAGAAAAACTTAAAATTTCTGGGCTACTGCTGTAGGACTGCCATAGCGGGCATTGTCCCGCTACAACGAGCTAGCTATAGTGGGAATTTTCCCCCATAGTGGCACCATAGTAGCAGCGTGCAAGCTGCTATAGCAGGATGGGCAGGGACAAAATCCCTGCCCTATTTTCCCCTGTTTTACTTTTCATTCCCAACCTATATAATTCGTAATTTAAGCTATGAGTCACCACGTGATCAATAGAAATTACATATAACAAGGTAAAGAGCATGCATTCACTACTTGTCAATAAAAATAGCATCCATGTGCGAATAAATAAAAAGGAAAAAAAGAAAAAAGGAAATATTGTTTGTTACATGCCCCAAACGGGGGCAACCCAAATCAAGTACCAGTATAATAAAAGGGGTTAACTGAGTTGACATGTATCAAGGACCTAGCTAGATGCCCCATCACTATCACGGGCTGTGAGGTCAGGGTTATCTCCTTTCGAGTCACTCAGGAAGGACAACCCATGCACGTCTTTCGGCTCTAGCTTGGGAAGTTCCTTTTCAGAGACACCACACTTAAACAGGACCTTTACGGTCTTCCATATTCATACGAGCATGCAGTCCCGGGAGCGCCTCATCCTCTTTTCCTCGACGAGCTCTCTATAGAGTGTTGCATAGTCCTGGGCAGTTGAAGGTGGGGCTGTGGAGCTAGAAAGGGTTGTACCATAGGAAGGCATGTGGGTATGCTCCATCTATCTCCTCATGATAGCCAGGTTCCCCTCCAGGTGACTGCTAGAAATTTAGGGCTGGGAGGGAAGGGCATCATCATCATTATTATCATTGTCCTCCTCTACGTCTTGGCTGCTCTCGGCCTCACCCACCTTCCTCTTTTTCTTGCTCTTGGACAAGACTAATGAGTAGAAATTTTGCCACTCATCATCTGCTCTCGATCTTGCTCTTATGATTTTGTGTCATTAATATATAATATAAGGCTAATTATTCTTTGAATTGTATTTATTTTAGATATTTTGGGTTTAGAAGGAGTTCTAATAAAATGGAGTGAAATCAAGGCAAAACGGAGCTAAAACGGACAAGTTTGGAAAACTGGACAAAATTACACATCGTTATCGTGATAGAGTATGATCACGTTCGCAATGCAATCAAAGTCAATAGGCCGCGAATTCTATGTCACATGTCATGATTGCGATGTACTAGAAAATAACCCATCGCGACCGCTATGGGTAGAGTTTGCGACAACGATGAACAAAAGTGTCAAAGCGTTAAGGGTAGATCTAGAACTTCACAAATTCTATCCCAATTCATTAAAAACCTGTTCCCTAGCCATTCCAAGACATCTTTGGCATATTTCTCAACCTTGGAGGCTAGGGTTCTTGACTCAACACCCTTGGATTAAAGATTTGGAAGTTTTGTAGTGTTAGATTCTTACTCTTTTCTTCATTCCATTGCTTTGTATTGAATATTTGGGTGTAGTTAGATTCAAACTTGAGTATTTGTATATAGAGATAATGCAATACTTATATATTGAATTTGGGTTTTAATTCTATCTTATGCTTTAGTATTAATTGATTACTGTTTGATTTATGAAATGGGTTTTGTTTGTCTTACTTAATCTCATTCTTCACTTAATTTTCGAAGGGAGAAACTAATCCGAGGATTCACCCATCTACTTTGATTAGGCTCGAAAGAGTTAATTGAGGTTGGAAAAGATTAATTTGGCGCAATTTGGGGCGTATGACGCATCTTATGGAGTTTTTGCTAGACATAGTCAAATCTTAGTGTAGCCATAGATTGAAACTGTTTGTGTTGAAACTTGGCTAGTGTTTGAAAGAATCTAGGGATGAAATATTCGTCTATCAATTGAAAGAAGTGGCGGATAATTAAGGTTCCAAGGCTAATTTTCTAATCCATGACTAATCTTGACTACTTGATTTAAATACTTTGGATCATTGATAGAATTGATTTCCTGTATCATTTTCCTTGTTTTCCATCGTTGTGAAAGCTATTGATCACCTTGTTCATATTATATTTGGTTTTATCCTTGTTATGTTTTTAATTACAAAAACCTCGAAAACATTAGTATCTTTTGTTTGAATTTTAGCGAGTTGATTCTATTTCATACTTTCTCGATCGCTAGTCATATTGTTCCTCGTAGATTCAACCCCGACTCTAAGTTGGGTAAATATATTGCTAACGACCACGTATATTCATTTCCTAGAGTGTATTTGAGCGTTATCAAAAATGGTGCCGTTGCCGGGGAACAATTTGACATATTGAGTTAGTTTAAAATTTTTGCTTACTTGCTTTGATTCAGGCTTGTGAATTTCTGTTTGTGATTTTCTTTTATTTCTTGTGTTAGTTAGGTTTTGATGGTTTTGTTATACTCGTTACCATGGGCATCACATAATGAAAATGTGTTTGGTGGTTGTAAATCTTATCTTGATGATTTATGTCCTTATTGTGAAGGACCCTACTTTTGGCAAGATTGTAGAAATGCTCCTGGGAGAGAGGTGTGCACACAATCTCGATCCTCTAGGGAGTATGATTATTATTTGTGTAGTGGTCGAGATGGACATTAGAGTGATTGTCCCAATTATTGTGCCCCGTCCCTGAGTTATAAAGTCAATGAGGATCAACTTGATAGAATGTTACTAATGGTGGATGAATCTCTTAAATTGCTTGTTGAGCGATGTCAAGTGTGGTTTCAAATTAAAATGGCTACCCAAAAATTGGAAACCTAATTGAATGAGAAAATTGAGGCATGTGGTGTTCAACGTCGAGTGGTTATGAATAATGTCGTTGAGATGGTTTCCAATGAAGATGTGGGTGAGATTGATTTTGAAGAATTCTTAGTGATTTTCCAACCAACCGAGCCAAAAATATTGAAGGATGTCGAAATTGAAGAAGTGATAGTAGAGTTGCAAGAAAAAGTCAAGAAAATCCTTTGTGAAGATTCTAGTACATTTCGTGGTGAGAATGTCAATAAAAATGCAAATGCGGGAATGGAAATGCTTAAACCTCATTCCAACCATTTTTCGATGTTGTGCTTGGTAGATGTGATGAAAATTGAAATAACTGGGCAAATAAATAATTTGGGAGATGAGGGGTAAAGTCCCTACATTTTGGAGTTTGTCATCCCAAGAGGGCAAAATAATGTCCCTCACTTAAAGGCCAAGAAGTGCAAAATGCAGTATCTAATTAGTGGCCTATTGATGTTCTCACCATTGCCCAATGAGCCTAAACAAAATTGTGATGTCAAGTTGGGTAAGAAATTCAACTCTTCAAAATAGCGTGATAGAGTGGATTGCTTCCTTAAATTTGCCCCACGAGCTTCATCAAAATCTTAACTTAAAGTTGGGTCAGAGATTCAAATCCTCAAAGTGGAGACATAAAAGGTTGCTTGAGTCATGCTGCGACGTTAAATCAAATGCTTGGTGGGAGGCACCCCATCATTCTAAAAAAGTTGTTTACTTTTGAAGTTTTAATTTTTAGAATATCTTAGGAATTTATTTTTGACTAATCCACACGATTTTGGAAGTGATTTAAATAGGTTTGGATGCAAAATTTTGATTGGAATGTAGTTCGAGGTTGTATTACCTTGAAAATGGGATTTGGAACCCTTTTTCGAAGTGTCTGGATCGCCAAAGTTGATGGCATATTGTAACGACCCTCTTAGTCATTTTGTGAACTTTCCCATTTTAGCTCTCCCCGTAGTTTGTATACGTGATTTATGACTTATGGAAATGGGTAGTACCGATTCTCTAGGTGTTCGAAAGTGATTTAAGTCATTAGTTGTGTTCTTGAGTTTAAATAAAATTAATCTTGATTACAGTCAACCTTTGGTCAAGACGACCCTGGATTATTGTTTTAGTGAATCCAATAGGTTTGGAACGTACTTTTTAGTCAATTTACATATTTAATTTATTTCTATGGAGTTTCGGACAAATTTCAAGAATCTATTTGAAGTTTCAGCTATTTTAGATAGTTAATTTAATTATGATTTAATGGGTCAAAACCCATAATTTATTTACCTATGTGGCCAATACAAGAATGAGTTTAAGTGGGAAGGGTTTACCATATATAATATTAATAGCATCAGAAAGTTTGGGGAAAAGAGGGTACGACAGTAGCAAAACACCGCAGCTTCGAAGAGGATCTCTCCCTTTAAGCTCCAAGTAAATTCTTATTGGTGTGAATCTGTTTTCGTCTTTTCCATATATGTAAATAATTACCTGAGACGGTGGGGGGCTGAGTGATGTTAGGCAGTGACAAAGTCCTTGGTTGCATCATTGTTGTGCTTATAGAATTTATTAAGTAGTGAGAGGACAACATAATAATGAAGTAATGATGACCAATCATTGGCTCATGATGGTGATATAGGGTGAATTGGATATATAGTTACGGTTGAGTGAAGAACAAAAATTAGGTTTAAAGTGGCTACTATTAAACAAGTAATACATAGTGGTAATGTCATGATTAGTTAATCATTGGGTAAACAAATTAGTGATAAGGTATGATTGCTAATCATTGGATAATAATGATTACCAAAAATTAAATTTCATTTGTAAGATGCAGTTTCTTTCCAACTTTACTTCATTCACGCATAACGTCTGAAAATTGACAGCTACAGTTCTTTTCTTTTATTTCGTCTCAAGTTCCGGTTTTGAAAAATGACTAAGTGATTATCAGATATAGTGTGACATTTAGGATTTTTGGTCTAGGATTCTTAGGGTAAGAATTCTTGATTTGAAGGTAGAATAATGACTCGTTTTAGTTGAAATTTAACGTAGTAGTTCATACTTTTATGGGGATTATATATTTGAACAGATTTTGACCATTCAAAAGCTTTACGAAAGGGCAAGGCCCGTGCAAATTAGCTTGCATTCGGATTCTTCGGTTGAGGTAGGTTATGGTTTAATTAGAGTTTAGACTCGATTTAATTGTGTGTATGCTCCTAAATTGGATGATTGTTGATTGATCTTCGGACATACTTGAATTTGATGATATTTGGATTATTATACTTGTATGCATAATTATAGAAAATCAAACTTGATTGAATTGTCTTATGATTATAAGTGTACTTGTAAATTTAGCATGGCGTGTTGTATCCTGAGAGATAGTGTGAATTTGATAAAATATATATAAAATGGTTATGGAGGATTGTGTACCACGCCGGTACGGATATGGATATTGATATTACTTATTTATGAAGGATTGGGTATCATGCCAGTACGATACATGGACTTAGATTATCCCCTGCAGGTCATGGCTAGTTGGACAGAAATAAGTCCCTTAGCATGTGTGTACATATTAGTGTTGATTTTGAGAAATCACGTGTTTAATAAGCTGATAACGAGCTAATGGTGTTCTAATTGCGAGGTTGAGAAGGACATAGTTGTTACTTATGGTATTATTGTTGATTTCGTGATTGTTTACGGTTTGGTTGATACTCTTGATGGTTATGTGGCTTGTTTGTAAGCATTCTTTGGACCGTCATTAATGTATTTGTTGATTTATTTTATACTTGTTATGTGTTGATGCCCGTCTACTTGTTATTTGATTTATGTTGTATACATACTATTAAATTGAGTTGGCCTATGATACCTACCAGTACATAGTGGCTTGTACTGATACTACCCTATACTCTTCTTTTGTTGAGTACATAAAGTGTTCCAGAGGCTCAGACATGACCTCATCTCTAGCTTTTGATAGCTGATCTCGATCCAAGGATAAGCACTCCATTTTCAGGCTGCCATGGATTATCATATTAGTTCTTGTCCTTCTTTAGGGCAATGAGGCACTTTTTATCTTTCTTTATTTATGCTATTTTTAGGCATGGTTTCTATTTTAGAAGTTCTTGTACGATGACTTTCGGGTCTTGAGTATTTTAATAGGTAGTTTGTTTGATTTCCTCATTAATAATGATTAGTTTGGATTTATTATCATTAAGTTAGTTTTTGATGATAATGTCGTTTTAATATTGACTAAATGATTGGGTAATGGTTCGGGTTAGATGGTTCTCCCATAGGAAGATTAGTGTAGGTGCCACTCACGGTCATTTGGGTTGTGACAAAGTTGGTATCAAAGCCCTAGGTTCATTGATCTCATCGTACAAGAACATGTCTAGTAGAGTCTTGCGAAATGGTACAGAGACGTCTGTACTTTTCTTTGAGAGGCTATAGGGCACTAGGAAAATTCATATTCTTCTTTCTTTCATGTTATTACCTGACTTCAATTGGTATCTGGTGATACAAATTGGTATCTAACTTCTTTTATTCTTATTCTCGTAGATAGTGAAACAAGAGCAAATGTCAAATAGAGTTCCCCAGATTGATGTGTAGACATCCATATTAAATCTGTGGAAGGATATAAGGCATTTTAAGAACTGTTTCACTTCTTCTTTCTATCGTGCATTCGGAGTCAGTTGCATGGTTGGGTCGAGTACAATTGATATCTCACTAAAGATGATTGAGATTGACCGTCTCAATTTATATCATAACATTAAATTGGAATATAGGTTATTTCAATTGGTATCTGCCGAAATGTCGTATTGTGTGCGAATGATTAAGTAGTGATCGTTGGAAAAATAAATTGCCGCCTAAATAAAGATAATGAATAAAAGTATGTATTGTTGGTTATAAAGTACTTGTATAATTGCACTGTCAGGTAGATTGGATTATTGCAATGCCTAAATTTGTGTTGAATAAATGTTAAGTGATGATGTGTTGATTGAAATTGTATTTGATTGTGTGTTGAAATTATGTATTGGTTGAAACTATATGTACTATTCGAACTCTGTGTGAGACAGTGACTTGTTGAAATATGGGTTACTTGGAGAAATATTAATCAAAATTATGGTATGATAAACTAGCTGATGATGATTCATGATGTATTGATCAGATAAATTGTTGAATTATGAAATAATGTGCGGATTATGGACCAAAGAGTTTGATTGTGATTATTATGTGGTTTGAATAGACCATGAAGTCATAGAAATAATGAAAGCTTTATTGATGCTGAAATGACAATATGAACATCGGATAATAATGTTCCTTTTAGAGTAGGTTATGAAAATATGGTTGTATTGTTCTTTCTAACAGTGGAATGAAGTTGCTTAATGTAATGATTACGAATAATTGTAGTGTTGATTGATAATATTTGATAATGATAATTTGATTAATAACAGTTCCTTAAGAGGACCAGGATTGTGGATGATACATGACCTTTGAGCTCTTTATGAGGGCCAGTTGTTGCTTTACATTGCCCATCGCTTTTGTATGAATTAGCTTCCTAAAACTGGGAAAATGATGAGATAATCTTGATGTTAATGTTGGAAGTGTATATGAACATGTTTATTGAAAATATGAAGTTATGAATGTGGTAATTGATTTCTAACCTTGTGATGAAACTATTCCAATGAAATATCTTTGTGAAATCCTGTGAATACATTCATAACTTGGAAAGATAACAATTGGTGGTTGTTAAATTGAATTACTAAGGGGTATGATTAGTACTCGAATATTTATCATTGTGATGAAGAGTCTAGTCCATAAATTTGACAGATGTTAAATCAAGGAATGAGGTGCTAAGGATTTTGCGTTAAGGATTCTGGGAATTGAAATGAGTTTGGAACTAGTTGCCTGTCAGAAAAATAAGATAAGAAATTAAAAGATTTATAGAACACTGCAGGTATACCGCTATAGCGGTAACCTTCTGCTACAATAGAAGGTAGGTAGTGTCTGCATACTACTATATACATACCTTTTGTCGCTATAGCGGTAGGGAGATAGAATCTCCCCTTGTCCTTGTCTTGTTTCGTTAAACTTTTTTCGAGCTTTTTTGAGGTCCGAATTTTGACTAAATCCCAATTCAATTAATCAGAAACCAGTGTTATAAAATATTAAGAGTATCAAGTCTTAGCATTTTCATAAAAAGAAATGAAAAGTGTGAAAAAGAAGAGATTGAATAGTCTTGTGTTGGAAAGGATGGGGGGAATGTTGGAGACTGTCAGCCTTCCCTGTCCTTTATACCTTTCCCAATTTCTTTCAAAAACCATATAGATTAAATGATTGGGTGCTAACTAGTTTGGCACATGAGACTTTGATTTAATAAGGGTTGTTGATCACTTAGCTTGATAACCTGACCGGTTAAAGGTTCCCGACTATAAGTAGTTGATTGTCGTATATTCTTAAAGGGTGTGTTAAAACTATAAAGACAAATTATTGCAATCATTGCATAGGTTAAACTTTGGTACCTTGACAGAAGTTTCTAGAAAAGGGAAGCCTAAGTTTAATATTTATTGTTTTGTTATTGACTCGTAGTTGGGGTGTAATTACCTAAGTATATATACATTGTTATTGGCGATTAATTTATATTCCAGAGTTGATTCCGGTGAAATGCTAGGTGGAGATGATAATGATGGATTTACTTGATATTAGTAATTGAATACTGGAGTGTTAGCTAAGCTGAATGATCAATGAATAGGTATGGAAATACAGGTTGATGGATTTATTATTATTGTAAGAGTGTGAATAAAGTCGGTATTATAACCGTGGTTGAATGCACTCATTAATGGTTGTAGGCTTGAACTTAGTGAAGTGAAAAAGATGTTTGATAGCTAATTCTTGTAGTTCTGTCTTTGTTGTGGAGTTTGGGTGTATCCATATTAGCTTAGGCCTTCAGATAGAGTTTTCATACTCCTATTACAGTAATTCTTAGGGTTAGAGGAGCGGTTGCAAGTGATTAAAGGCATTGTGGTTATAATTGTTTAGTGTGCAAACCTGTTTATGGTGATCTGAGCCTTTGTGTATAGATGTTGGTTGTCAAGTATGATTTTTTTAAGATAGGTGGTAAAGGAATATGTTGTGATGAGCATGTCATTAGGAGGAAGTAATATCCAGGAAAAACGATTGCGGTAGACGAATAAGATTGGTATGTTAAGATTTGGTGATGTTGTAGATTAGAAAGAGCTTAGATTTTATGATGGCTTATTGAATTAGTGGTGTATTTTCATCATTTTTTTTTTGGGTGATGAGTTATGATGATTATAGTTCTGTGTGGTGATGTAAGATCAAAAATTTGTATCGTGCCTTTCTTTATCCTTTGATCATTCGGGGATGAATGGTGGGTAAATACCAATCTATTATAATGACCCATTTCGTTATTACTGATTTACTCATAGTGGTTCGTAGGTTTTAGACTAATTCTTTAGTGTGGGAGTGCATTTGGTATGATCTAAGGTCATACGAAACCCCTAGCACAAAGTCGTGTTGAAAGAATTCTTACCGATTGAGTTTCAGTTTAAGTATAATTTAGGGTCAACTTCAAACGAGTACTGCTCCTAGAATATAATGAGTTAGGTTTACCCAAGACCTACCCAATTAAAGGTCTTTGAGTCTTCTTTCGACGCCATCAACCATTCGTAAATTCGTCATCGAAATAAAATGTTATGATCGTTTTACTGAAGACTGTCTATGCAGAAAAACTGTATGTCGCTATAGCAGTAAAGATGCATTATATATGTGTCAATTGAGGGTTTTTGAGTTCCCAAACTCAAAAACTCCGTTCCCAACCCCTAGTGAAGCAATTTGGAGCGATTTAGGTCATTCTTGGATGATTTTCTCGGTAAAGTAAGTAATTCTAACTTGTTTTAACAAGTTTTCTATGAATTTATCCTTAGAATCCCTAAAATTCAGGCTTAGGGTTGAGTTAGGGCTGAACCTTGAGTTGGGAAAAGGAGAAAAATTCTAGGTCTTCCAAATAACCCTCGGTAAAGGATCTAAACTCCGTTTAAGGGAAAATTTAGAGGTTTTGATATTCTTAGTGTTCCTTTAAGAGTAGATTTTGATTTACTCTTTTATATTCTCTTATAGATGATGGTGGGTTCGTAAAATCTTCATTGGAGGAGGTTAGGTTCATTTAGGAGAAACTTATAGCTCCCCAAAACAAGCAAAAGGAGTATACAGATCGAAAAGTGGGAGATATGCACTTTATGAAAGGTGAGGAAGTGTTGCACAAGTTTTCACCCATGAAGGGTGTTATGCATTCTGGGAAGCGGGTAAACTTAGTCCAAGATATATTGGACCATTTGAGATTCTTCAGCGCGTGGGGCCGATGGCCTA
The DNA here is from genome assembly GCA_031232105.1 of Capsicum rhomboideum. NCBI lineage: Eukaryota > Viridiplantae > Streptophyta > Magnoliopsida > Solanales > Solanaceae > Capsicum > Capsicum rhomboideum. Next base: position 40,976,009 of record CP124716.1, read on the forward strand.
TAGGTTGCCTTTGCCTCCAAGTTTGTTGGGAGTTCATGCCGTGTTTCATGTATCTATGTTGAAGAAGTTTTATGGTAATAGTAACTACATAATTCGTTGGAATTCGGTCTTGTTAGATGGAAACCTCTCTTATGAAGAGGAACATGTTGCTATTCTTGATAAAGATATTCGTGAGTTAAGAACTAAGGAGATTGCGTCTGTGAAGGTCCAGTGGAAGAATTGTCTCATTGAGGAGGCCAATTGAGAGACCGAAACAGACATGCGTAGCATGTATCCACATCTTTTTGCTGATTCAGGTTATTCATTGTTTTCCCTTCTTGTTTCTTGTTTGCCCATTCAGGGATGAACCGTTGTTTAATTAGTATCTGATGTTACAACCCTTAGTCGTTTTGTGAACTTTCCCATTTTAGCTCTCCCCGTAGTTTGTATACGTGATTTATGACTTACGGAAATGGGTAGTATCGATTCTCAAGGTGTTCGGAAGTGATTTAAATCATTAGTTGGGTTCTTGAGTTTAAATAAATTAAGCTTGAGGGTAATATGCCTCTTTTCCCCAAACTTTTAGATGATTTAAATCAAATATAAAGCAGTACTCGATCAAACGTTCGGAAGTCATAAACCTTTTTAAATCAAGAACCCAACTAATGATTTAAATCTCCATGCTCGATCAAATATGACTTATGACATATTAACCTTTTTGCTTGGGGATAGTCATCTAAAAGGGGCATAACATAGTCGGTTAGATGATACGTAACCTATTGATTCTGCATGCCGAACACCATGAGAGATCACTAAAGTATGGAGAACCTATGGAACCTATGGAGTTATGAAGTTATTGGGGACCACAGTCCTAGTGCCTTTCTCATATTGATTACAACTTCGAAAAATCAACACTTGTTACTATTGATCTTTTATTACACAACCCCCCCTTTTTTTTTTACTTATTTGCTAATTACTTAAATGAACATTTGATAGAATTTCAACCTATTCCCTGTGGGATCGATCCCAGCCTTGTTGGGTTCTATATTTGATTCAACGCCTGCTTTATACTTTTTAGGAGGTGTAATTTGGGAAACATCAGTCAACACACCAATCTGCAAGACTCTAATCGACACCTGCTCTTATATTGGGAGACCGATAACCTAGGCTCTGATACCAAGTTATCACGACCCAAATCACCGGATCGTGAGGGCACCTATTCTAATCCACCTAGATAGGAGAACCCCTTACCACCCTTTAAGAATATATGTGGAAGTCTTTAATAAATAACAAAATACCAAACCTTATTACAACTGTTTTTACAAATATTAAATATGGAAAATGAAAAATACCCTTAGGGCCTAGTCTAACTAGGTACAAGAGCTGCTAAGGAGGGAAAAGTAGACAAGACACAACTTCCACCATGAGTATGAGGAGTGGGAGTTGCTGAGAGTCACTACCGTAATAGTCAAGAAATCGACACTGATTCCTATAAAACACTATACCCCAAAAGGGTATAGCAAGAGTAGCATCAGCACAAACCACACGTACTAGTAAGCCTCATCGGTTGATCCGAATTGGATTGCACAAATATAACATAAATATTCAAAAGAAAACATGCATGTTTTACTCTCATTTCCGAACCCCTAAGATGACCCAGTTTCCCCCTACTAAACTCTAGTTATGAATTTAGAGATACTACTCCTTCCCTACGACTCTACCACCCTGAACTACTAAATCTAACCTCACACCGAGGATCAACCTAGCTTCTAAAAGGCAACTACAACAAGGGAAGACCCTAGACTCATGAGTCCAGAATTTAGTAAGTCGCATGGCACACCTGGATAAGACTCACTCGGACATGTAACCTGTCCACCTGGCCCCTAAACATTAGATTGAATTTAACCCATAACTCACACCCGGTCTTCTCCCTATTTCGCTAATCATAGGACTCTTTACCCAACCCCCACTTCCTTGGCCATTCCACTACCCGACGCAATATAACGAGCTAAGATGAAATAAGAAGTAAGAATTACACTATAAATAGACCACCTTTAACTAGAATATAGTACAATAAGTTAATCCATACTCAAACTACATAAACTTAGCAAACAAGCAAGCAAATAAGTAGTTCATGAAATAACCAACAAGTCAACCTATTATCACCAAGTCAAATTCAGGTAGGCTACGATAGGAAATTCAAGAGATAACCAGTTAAGTCAAACCATGATCAAGTCAACACGATATCCAGGTTGCTCCATTACAATATAAAAATCCACTCCATAAATACCAGTTGAAGGATCATATTTAATAACATACCATGACTCCATTAACAAAAATCCCCAAAATATATGACAAGCAACCGGACCACACAAAGATCCTAAACATATAACAATATATAAATGTATTCCCTGGTCCACTTATCAAATCGTCAAACTCACCTGACCCTCGTACATACACGCTATGGGTGATGGATCCACCCTCTAGACATGACTTACAGGGGACAATATCCATCCATGTAATATATCCCAGAAACAAGTGTCTGCCAACCTTATTTCACCAAAACCCATGAGAACGTTCTAAATACCAAACATCCCATAATAAAAAATGAGGTAAGGCAAATTATAATTACCGCAAAATCATTTGCAATGACCACACCAAACAACATGCACCAATAAGCCACACCATCAAGTAGGAAACATGCACACCTAATACGAATTGGATTAAACTATGATACTATCACTTGCATTACCGGTTAGGGCCTTAGCCATGACACACCTACAATGCTACGCTACTAAAACCACTACAAGGATTACCACCTTAGATTCTTTGGTATAATTATTTCCCTTAAGGTTCAACTAACAACCGGTAAATTGCCATTTTCACAACCCCAATTACAAGTCTACAACCATGAACCATCTAATTTATAGCATAAGTATAGCATAAACATGATAAGGTATACCAACAACCCCTAATTATACATTACCTGAACTTTAAACAATTTTAGCCATCCTAACCCCGTGCCCAAAGGCCTAGACATGAAATCTCCCATCTATCTACGTTACATTCATGCTCTCTAAGCCGGGTCTATGCTACCCAATTAACCTTAGCTTACCTGGATGCCAACCAGATGTAGGAAGAATGAACGAGTGCTAATTCCACCCTTGCCAAGATCACGTACACGTAAATCCTTAAAAATCCATGGGTTTGCACCCATCCACACCCCTTTCTCCTCTCCTTCATGGTTCCAAGGCATGGGAGGTAGCCTTTAGGGTTTGTGGAACCTCCCACATTATTTGTTTCAACCAAGGTGGAGAAAGAAAATAAAACCCGCGGCACCGCTATAGCGGAATAAATCCTACTATAGCAGGCTGACGTCAGCCCGACCCAGCTATAATTAATTCCTAAAAATTTAATACACGTGGCTCCGCATAATTTTTCTAATGAATTCCCTTCGTAGGCCCGCACTCAACACTAATTTCGAGGTGTTTCCTAGAAACAACGAATTTGGTTGTTATAGTGCAGGTGACTCTATAGTGACACCGCTATAGCGGCATATGTCGCTATAGCGGCAAAAGTCACAATTTTTATTAATTATTTCCTCAAAATAGTTTATTTTTCTAAACCTCGTTTTGGGGTAAAGGAAGGGCAATTTAGTGCGATTTCCACTGGATTTTCATCATTCGACTTCATAAAGGTAAGGAATTCATCCTCGTTAACTTGTATTTGATAATTAAGCCTTAGAATTGCTAATTTACGGAGTTTGGGGAGGGTTTTAGGGCTGATTTTGGTTATTTTATGTTGCAAGAGGGAAAATTAAGTAATAAGTTAATGGGTTTTGATTATTAACAGTTAATTTACCCTTGCATTCTGATAATTCACTAGTTTATCCATGGAATTGGTAGTTTTAGGTGAATTACGATAGTAAAGCCCTTGAACGGGAAGGGAATTGTTGACACCCAGCTTTGACCTCCCGATATTCCCTCTAGACTGCTATTTTATAAAATTATTAGTTTTGGGTATTAATATTTTTTTTTTACTTATTATTTTAGTATGAAATAAATCTTGACGTCTCGCATTCATGATTTTTTGAAGTATATAATTTATTTTAATATTTTTTTAAAAAAATTTAAATATAAGATTTTACATAATTTAGTTAATATTTATTAAATTATTTCTACAAAATATGTATATTATATTAAAATTATTATTGTACCTATTATTATTATAACATCTCTTAAAATTCGCATAAATAATTTACAGGCACATAATTTATTATTATTGTTAATTTTATATAATATTTTGCGTAACATCAATTATATATATATAATTTTTTTAATAATAACGATTTTGTGATGTCTTATTATTTTCTCATTATCATTTTTGAGTCGTTATTTATTAAATAAGCAATCTAATTCAATTCAATTTCTCTAATTTATTTAAATTCTAGCCATTTGCACCCAATTTTGTGTCAATTTTAGCCTAAATTGATTTTAATTTGACCCCAATTTGAAATCCCCAGTCCAGTTTTAATTAACCCCAATTCAAACCCAATTTCCGAACCAATCCGACCCATAATCCAACCCGTCTTTCAATTTTAATCTCAGTCGTCTATCAAAATCAATCCAACGGCTTAGAACAATTCACTTTCTTTCCTTTTAATTACACCCTACCCCCCAAACCCTAATTCACTTCACATCCCACATCCGACACCCCTCTCTCCCCCCTTCTCTCTCTCGATCTCCCTCTCCTCTCAACTCACAGTCTCCACCACCTCACGCCGAACCTCCATCGCCGGCGAAATCCATCGCCGTCAAATCTATATACTCTCTCCCACGAACCTCTGAACCACCACAACCGCCGACCACCACAGCCTCACCTCTGTCCCTTTATTTCTTCCCCCTCTCTCCGTCGTCTCTTTGCCCCATTTCTTATCGGTGACCGCCTCACCGGAGGTAATGACCGGTGAGATGCCGATAACAACAGCAACACCAAGCAAATGCCCAACTTAAATCGAAATTCGAAGACCCAAAAGGGATTCTCCAATAGTGCAAAACCCGTGTGGGTGTCAAGGGTTTAATTTCAAGGTTATTCATTGATCTTATGATGAACTCCTTTTCGTTATGACCTTACATGACCCCATTACGTGTTCAATTGGTGCGAATTTCTATTTGTTGTCTTAGCCGATTCTCAGATTCAAAATTCGTGCATTTTTGTTGTTACTTTAGGCTCAATTCTTCTGAATTTATGTTTATTTACACCTTTTAATTGACATATGTGAAAATCCCCAAATCCCATGGACTGATTTTCAAATTCTTCGAAGCTTGGATTACTTTGTTTTCTTGCTTCTCCTCTCCACTCAATTCAATTCATATTGACAGCTCTCGTACGTTTGTCTATGGTAATAGTTTATCTTGTTGATTGATTTTTTACCTCCCCCTTGATTTAAACGGATTTTTTCTTAATAGCATCTGTTGAATTCTCACAATTGTTGATTTGCTTTCCTTTTAAATAATGTTGGACTGCTTTAACATTTAAGTTATTAGGGTAATTAATTTGGTGTTGACTGATTCTCCTAACTATTTTTCTCTTACCCTTTATCTCCTTGACTAATTTCCTGCCATTTTCCTTAATAATAATTGGAACAGTCTTGTTACCAGTTTATTTTTGGGAGTGTTAACATAATTTGTGATAAGTAATTGATTTAGGACATCTCTTTAAGGAAACGAATTCCCCTAATTGATTTACTGAATATTTTTTTCTTCCTTTTATTCTGGTGATTACTCACAACCCTAGGACTATATAAACAATCCTCTTCTCATTACAGGCTGAACAACGATACTCTCTTTGATACCTTAAAAATATTTCTTTGATTTTGGTTTCTGGAGATTACTTTGGCTGCTAATTGCCACTGGCCCTTATTTCGGAAGTGCTGGTTCTTGTTGGTCTTTTATTATTCTTTCTTCGAAACTGGTTAGCTTTCTGTCAAAGAGTTCTTTTATTTTCTTACATGGTAGTTTAGTGTAGATAAGCTCCTACAGTGGTAATGCATAAGCATGTTGTTTGACTTGTGTAGTTATGTTCAATACTTGTTTGTCTCCATAAGTAGTCTGTTAATGCAAATACCCTTCAACAGGCCCTCACTAATTGTCATGTTAAAAATATAAATTGAAATGCATGTTTCGTGTTCTCTTTGGGCATCCAAAATGACCTTTGTGTATCTCATAACCCCTTTGGCATGAGCCTTCCCGGGATCCTTGAGATCTTTGGGATCTCGACAGCGTCAAAGGTTGGTTATGGGCTGTCAAAGGCTGATTTTGGATTCTGGTGCAGTTGTGGTGTTTTGTTTATGTTTAACAGGTTGAAGGCAAACATCTAGAAATGAAGAGTTGTCATGGGCTTGGGAGTGGTTAAGGGTTGTCCAACTTAGCCTTATATGTTTCTGTTCTTATTTTATGCATTTGGGTCTGTAATAATTATTGTATAAACTCTTCTATGTATAATAAAATTGTGGGGGACTGCTTAGGGGGCTGGATTCTATATTTAAATATTTTATCACCTAGATATCATGGCTATAGGATTATCTAATAAATTTTCATGTATTAACTAAATTATCTTATCACCTAGGCAAACCTTCTAGGATCGTTAATTGTTTCATCACATAGAAATCATGTTGTTTTAGGATCATTAACTAACTTTGGACGTATTGTATTAATTTTGGATATGTCAATTTGATCTAAGCATGTTTAATTAATTTGTGACATAATAAAACTAATTTTCAGCACTTTAAATAAATTTCAGAATATTAAAATTATTTTTTAGAGCTTTTTTTATTAATTCTTCACGTAGGAACCATGTTTCTAAGTTAATAATTAATTTCCAGCATATAAAAAATAATTTTCAGCATGTTTTATTAATTTTCAGCATTCATTAGTTAATTTTCTGCAAATTAAAATAAATTTCTGCACACTTTAATTAACTTTCTGCACATTTAATAATTGTCTGCAAATTTAAATAAATTTTTGCATACTTTAATTAACTTTCCGCACATTTTAATAATTTTCTGCAAATTTAAATAAATTTTTGCACACTTTATTTAATTTTCTGCACATTTAATAATTTTTCTGCACATTTAAAAAAAAAATTTGCACTCTTAAAATTAATTATTGCATATTTAGTAAAAGTTCCTGCATATTTAATAAATTTTATGCAGGTTCAAATTTTAGTATATTTAAATCAATTTCCTGCCCATTAAAATTAATCTCTTACATTTTTAAATGAATTTTCAACATTCTTAATTTACTATCTAACGTATTAGATTAATTTTCGGCCTTGATTAATTCTCTTCGCCTAGAAATCATGCCTATAAGTTTAATAAATATTAATTAATTTACCACATTAGATATCATGCCTATAGGTTTCAATTACGTAAAAATAAATAATTATCTTTTCAAGCATGTTAACCACCTAATCAACTTTAATTAACCAAGAGGCTTGCTTGAAACCTTTACGTGCTAATTGCTAAGTCCTATTTATTTTGTTTGACGTAGCCCCAAGTCTAATAAGAAGCCTAAGACTTTCTTTGTGTCTAGATCCTTACCCAAAATAAGTCGTCCAACGCCTCTTGGACATTAAGTTGGGAAGGGTAGGCATTTTAGGGAACGCTAGTTTATCACTTTCTTTAGAACATCTTTAAGATTAATAATCGAACTAGGTGGGGTAGATTGAAAGTCGAAAATGATGGAAGTTGCCCCGAGCAAAATTCGACAATGCGATATGCGACATTGTCATCCGTTAATAAGCCGGGGGCTGATCCGAATAGGATAAAACTAACTCCCTATGCATCGACTTTGCTTTTCTTTATTTCGAGTGTTTTTATTTAATTATTTGGGGTAGTTTAAGTTTATTATTTAAGTAATTATTTTAACTATACAATTGTGTTCGCTCGATATCCTCGCTTATCTGATCCATATTCCGTTTATGTTTTAATAGCTCTTGTCGCTTTGTTATTAATTATGATAAAAATAGAAGTTTTCATGTTTAAACACTTAGTTATTATTAAGTTAATAAAAATAAATCGACCTTTTGCTTATCACATAGAATTCCCCACATAATATATGAGTTCGGCTGGGACCTATATTTGTGGACCTCAAATGTGCCTAACACATTCCTTTCGAGGTATCCTGAATCCTTATCTGAATTTCTGATTGACCTAGACTATTAAAATAATTCATAATTAGACTAGAATGGTGTCCTAACACACCTTAATTCGTTAGGTGGCGACTCTTCACTCTTAAACCATTCCAAAAAAGAGTTGTCACGTCGAATCCCACTTTTCGCAAGAAAAATGGGGCGCGACAGCATGACGACTCTGCTGGGGATACTTAGGTTGTAACCATTACAAATTTGTATGTTATGTGGGATTTTTTAACTTTATTTGTGTGTTAAATTAATTATTTGCTTTCATGTTAATATCCTTCCATTTTCCTCTATTTGTTTGTCTAAACAATGTTTATATTTATTCACGTCCATCCATTTCCCTTTTTCTTGTCTATTTGTTGTTCTTATTTTCTTGATATTATTTTAACTGCAAATTTATCTATTTTCCTTATTTTTTACCATTTTTTTATATACATATCGTTCAATATGTTATTGCTTTTCATTATATGCTATATGTTACTACTTTACGTATAACTGGCATTCCGCTCATATATTCCTCCACTTGGAACCTCTTTTACTTTTTTTTAAAGAACGGTTACGTGGTTGCACGGACGTTCATATTATAAAACACCTTATGGGGAATGTCTCGTGAATCGATCGATCAGCGGTACGTCGACAGTCATGAACTTTCCCACTCTGAAGTAGTTCTCTTGAGAGAACCATGTCAAAAAACTACTCTTATTCCTAGATCTTAACCGTCTATTCCTTTACTAAGGAATATGCATCTCAAAGCCTAGGATACCTTGTTAAGAAAACCTTGCCTAAGTTCTAAGGTATTTCATAATCTCGAAAAGAACGCTTTCATAATTTATGTGCAAATGCCTAATTTGTTATTTCTTTAAATTTTTCTTATATTTGTACTTGACTGCTCTCCTTAAGTATTTTATTGATCATACATTTTCATCCACTATTCGGAGTTATATAAATCTCATATTTCGAACTATGTCTGACCTGGTTCTTGTCCAACAAGATACGTAGGCAATCCTTTATAAGGATACGGTCCTCCTTTTTCCATTCTTTATAAAATATCCCCGTATTTTAAAAGTGTTAAACAATCTTTATCATTCAAATAATTTTTCTCTATCGAATCTTATATTCTCCCTTTCTTTCATCTTTCCATAAAGTCATAAGGGTGAAAACTATAATATTTTTGAGGTTATTCAAATGATTTTCACGATCTTTTAAATTCTCAAATGTTTCAAACTAAATGTCTCGGTTAAGTTAACTCTTTAAAAACTTTTCAAATTTTTCACCCTCCTGCTTTTTCAAAATAAAATGCCTTTAAATATTCTCTGCGTATCTTTTAAATATCTTATCATTATGTACTTGTTGACCCCGTCAGCTTTAAGTACAAGATCCGTAATTAGGTCTTTCTTAGAGCCTATCTTCTACCTTTTGATATCGATTCACTTCTCAAGCTCAAATTCTAGCCCATCCATTCGTCCTAAAGTCCTATTTCACAAGATAACACATATTTTCACTCTATCTCTTTTCTTATTGGATGAACTGACTCTTGTTTTGTTCGATTTATTATTTTTTATTTAAAGGTTGTCTAGCATTTGAACATCGACTCGGTTGAAAATCTACAATACAATAAATATGCTCAATATCCAGAAAAATTCCATCCTTCTTCCTTCTCGCCCAATGCAGACCACTGTTCGGACTGTATCTCCTTATTCTTGCCTTACTCACACACCCTCTCAATAGTTGCCTTCAGCATGCACCACTCTTGGAAGTGAGAGATTCGATTTAGATGCACGACAGCAAAAGCTTCATGACTTAGAAAAGAGGTTGGATGAGAATCTACGTTCCAAAGGCATTCATGACTTGAGGTATGAGAAACTATGTCTACATCCAAGAGTTGAGTTACCTCCAGGATACAAAGTCCCAAAGTTCAACATGTTTGATGGGCATGGAGACCCAATCACACATTTAAAGGATTATTGCTGCAGATTAGTTGGCATAGGGCATAATGAGGTTCTCCTGATGAGATTATTTATTCAAAGTTTGTCAGGGATAACACTCACCTGGATCGCCAAACAAGACTTTGACAAATGGCATACATGGGAAGTTATGGCTCAAGACTTCGTGGGGCAATATAAGTTTAACATCAAGATTGATCAGACAATGTGGGATTTGCTCTAAGTAAAGAGAATGACTCACGAATCTTTTGAGGAATATGCAATTCGATGGAGACTGGAAGCTTCTAAGATACGTCCTTCTGTGCCTGAAGAAGAGTTGATCCAAACTTTCATCAGGTAGTTAGATGGAATATACTACCAAAAATTATGCTACTTGAGCAGTCACAGTTTTGAGAGTTTGATTTCAATCAGAAAAAGTTAGAATATGGTATCCGATCAGGGAGAATTATTGATGTGTCAATGCCAACCACTTTCCAAGCACCAAAGAGTCCATTCGAGGAACGGGAAGAGGATTTATCACCTCAAACACCATGCTATCAGAGTAATGAAGAAGTTCATATTGTTTCTGATTCTCTTAATAAACACCTCGAATCTTATGACTCACAAGATTCTCAAAGCGAGGCTTATCAGATTCAACCCTACTCTTTCCAACAAGATAGTCAACATGAGGCTTATCAGATCCAACCCTACTCTTTCCAGCAAGGTTCTCAAAATGAGGTTTATCATACACAATTCAACTTTCAACATCGGTCTTACCCTATATAAGGTGATTTTCATCAACTAAAGAGAATGAGGCCTTGTACTTTTACTCCTTTGACTGAGCCATTGGCGAGCATATTTGAAAGATTGAGGGCCCAAGGTATTGTGCAACTAAGAAGAGGATGGATTCCTAAGTATCCATCTTCTAACTTTAACCCATCCAAAAACTGTGCTTATCACTCAAATATACAAGGCCATGATATTGAAGAATGTTTAGCACTAAGGCACAAAATTTAGAATCTGATTGAAAAGGGGGAGATAAAAGTGCATCGAAGCCCAATAAGCAACATCTACGACCCCATCACTATAGGAGAATTCATTGTTCAAGGTGATCCAACAAAACTATTGCCAAGAGGTTCACGAAGGAAGTGCAAAGTACGTCACATGAACTGATAAGGACATACCATTGTCACAAGCAAAATGCCATCATTCTCCACTTGTCCGCCTTATGGCCAATAAATTTTTCTGTTTTACCTATCTTTCTTTGTACTCATGAACTACGTTTGACCTGATTTCCAGTTGGATACGTAGGCAACCTATTATTGGGCCCGATCTCAATCTAATAAAAATTTCTTTTTTCCCTCCATATCCAATTCAAACACTTCGCTCAAATTCAAATCTGAAATACCAGGCTAATAGGCCCGACTCTTGAGCATACAAAGACAGATTCGAATTGAGATCACAATGTTCAATTGTAAGGCAACCATTTCTTTTGAACTAATATCTTTCTTTGAGTGAAGTAGGAATATAAGACTCCAAAAATGAAAAGTGGGCAGAATTTTTTAGGAAACCTCAAAAATTCCACAAGGAAATCGTATGTCAATTCACAAAGACGTGTGAAAGACATCTTTTATTCTAAATTGGGGCAGAAATTTTTGAGAAGCTCTCAAAAAGTTCACCATAAAGAATACAAGCCTCAATCTTTGAGATCAAAACAATGACGAGGAGCCAAGCCAAGCAAAGGTATAGGTCAACCTTACTTTTTGACTTACAATTTTTTCTTTATTGCAGATAGCAGGTACAAATGCAGCCACGGCCTTGCAACATCATCAAAGGAAACCCAAACTATATCCTCAATCTAAAAAAGAAGCTAAGTCTCTCTATCTCCTTAACTTTGACTACATTAAAATTGATAATATATTGCATTAATAATTTGGCATCAACTTAGCATTGGGTTCCTTGCAGGACCTTAAAAAAGCATTGGGTTCCTTCAATGGACCTTAAAACGGCATTGGATTCCTCAAACGGACCTTAAAACGACATTGGGTTCCTCAAACGGACCTTAAAACAGCATTAGGCTCCTCAAATGGACCTTAAAACGGCATTGGGTTCCTCAAACATACCTTAAAACGGCATTGGGTTCCTCAAATGGACCTTAAAACGGCATTGGGTTCCTCAAATGGACCATAAAATGGCATTGGGTTCCTCAGACGGACCTTAAAACGATATTGGGTTCCTCAAACAGATCTTAAAATGACATTGGGTTCCTTGCAGGACCTTAAAACAGCATTGGTTTCCTCAAACGGACCTTAAAACGATATTGGGTTCCTCAACGAACCTTAAAATAAAGCATGGGTTCCTCACCAAACCTTAAAATAAGCTCTATTGGGTTCCCTGTCGGACCTTAAAATGAGATACTACTGATTTTCTCAACAAATACGAAATGACTAAACAATTCTCTCTCCGCTTTTGAAACATAATTCTTTATCCCTATATCTCGCAACTTGACTTAAATCTTATTTATGCGTCATCTTTTACATTACTCGTACTCGACTCGTGCTATCCTCACTCAAATTCATCAATCCCTTTAGGGATCTCGTTCGTCCCTAAATCTAGAACTACACATGGTCTGATTCTCACAAACCCGAGATATGTAGGCGACTTAAAATCGAAGTCTCGTTCATACCATTTTAATAAACCTCTCTTGCTTTTCGATTCCAGCGAACCATCCTATCGATCTGACAAAATTGACTACTATCTCAACATTCGTTGCTTGACAATTCTTCCATCATTCCCAAGCAACGAAGGCGCAGCTATTGACACCCAATTTTGACCTCCCGATATTCCCTCTAGACTGCTATTTTATAAAATTATTAGTTTTGGGTATTAATATTTTTTTACTTATTATTTTAGTATGAAATAAATCTTGACGTCTCGCATTCATGATTTTTTTAAGTACATAATTTATTTTAATATTTTTTAAAAAAAATTTAAATATAATATTTTACATAATTTAGTTAATATTTATTAAATTATTTTCGCAAAATATGTGTACTCATAATTTACAAACACATAGTTGTTTATTATTATTATTATTATTATTATTATTATTATTCTTGTTATACCTATTATTATTATAACATCTCTTAAAATCCGCATGCATAATTCACAGGCACATAATTTATTATTATCGTCAATTTTATATAATATTTTACGTAAAATCAATTATATATATATAATTTATTTTAAGAATAACGATTTTGTGATGTCTTATTATTTTCTCATTATCATTGTTGAGTGGTTATTTATTAAATAAGCAGTCTAATTCAATTCAATTTCCCTAATTTATTTAAATTCTAGTCATTTTGCACCCAATTTTATGTCAATTTTAGCCTAAATTGATTTTAATTTGACCCCAATTTGAAATCCCCAATCCAATTTTAATTGTCCCCAATTCAAACCCAATTTCTGACCCATAATCCAACCCGTCTTTCAATTTTAATCTCAGTCGTCTATCAAAATCAGTCCAATGGCTTAGATCAATTCACTTTCTTTCCTTTTAATTACACCCTACCCCCGAAACCCTAATTCACTTCACATCCCATATCTGACACCCCTCTCTCTCCCCTTCTCTCTCTCTCTCTCTTTCTCTCTCCTCTCAACTCACAGTCTCCAGAACCTCACGCCGCACCTCCATCGCCGGCAAATCTATATACTCTCTCCCACAAACCTCCGAACCACCACAACCGCCGACCATCACCACCTCACCTCTGTCCCTTTGTTTCTTTCCCCCTCTCTCCGTCGTCTCTTTGCCCCATTTCCTATCGGTGGCCGCCTCACCGGAGGTGATGACCGGTGAGATTCTGTTAACAATAGCAACACCAAGCAAATGCCCAACTTAAATCGAAATTTGAAGACCCAAAAGGGATTCTCCAATAGTGCGAAACCCGTGTGGGTGTCAAGGGTTTAATTTCAAGGTTATTCTGTTGATCTTATGATGAACTCCTTTTCGTTATGACCTTACATGACCCCATTACGTGTTCAATTGGTGCGAATTTCTATTTGTTGTCTTAGCCGATTCTCAGATTCAAAATTCGTGCATTTTTGTTGTTACTTTAGGCTCAATTCTTCTGAATTTATGTTTATTTACACCTTTTAATTGACATATGTGAAAAGCCCCAAATTCCATGGACTGATTTTCAAAATCTTCGAAGCTTGGATTACTTTGTTTTCTTGCAGCTCCTCTCCACTCAATTCAATTCATATTGACAGCTCTCGTACGTTCGTATATGGTAACAGTTTATCTTGTTGATTGATTTTTACCTCCCCCTTGATTTAAACGGATTTTTTCTTAATAGCATCTATCGAATTCTCACAATTGTTGATCTGCTTTCCTTTTAAATAATGTTGGACTGCTTTAACATTTAAGTTATTAGGGTAATTAATTTGGTGTTGACTGATTCTCCTAAATATTTTTCTCTTACCCTTTATCTCCTTGACTAATTTCCTGCCACTTTCCTTAATAATAAGTGGAACAGTCTTGTTACCATTTTATTTTTGGTAGTGTTAACATAATTTGTGATAAGTAATTGATTTAGGACATCTCTTTAAGGAAACGAATTCCCCTAATTGATTTACTGAATATTTTTTTCTTCCTTTTATTCTGGTGATTGCTCACAACCCTTGGACTATATAAACAATCCTCTTCTCATTACAGACTGAACAACGATACTCTCCTCGATACCTTAAAAATATTACTTTGCTTTTGGTTTATGGAGACTACTTTGGCTGCTAATTGTCACTGGCACTTACTTCGGAAGTGTTGGTTCTTGTTGGTCTTTTATTATTCTTTCTTCGAAACTGGTTAGCTTTCTGTCAAAGAGTTATTTTATTTTCTTACATGGTAGTTCAGTATAGATAAGCTCCTACAGTGGTAATGTATAAGCCCTGCAACAGGCCCTCACTAATTGTCATGTTAAAATTATAAACTGAAATGCCTGTTTTGTGTTCTCTTTGGGCATTCGAAACGACCTTTGCGTGTCTCATAACCCCTTTGGCGTGAGCCTGCCCGGGATCCTTGAGATCCTTGGGATCTCGACAGCGTCAAAGGTTGGTTATGGGCTGTCAAAGACTGATTTTGGATTCTGGTGCAGTTGGGGTGTTTTATTTATGTTTAACAGGTTGAAGGTGAACATCTAGAGACGAAGAGTTGTCATGGGCTTGGAAGTGGTTAAGGGTTGTCCAACTTAGCCTTCTCTCTTTCTATTCTTATTTTATGCATTTGGGTCTGTAATAATTATTGTATAAACTCTTCTATGTATAATAAAATTGTGGGGGACTGCTTAGGGGGTAGGATTCTATATTTGAATATTTTATCACCTAGATATCATGCCTATAGGAATATCTAATAAATTTTCATGTATTAACTAAATTATCTTATCACCTAGGCAAACCTTCTAGGATCGTTAATTGTTTCATCGCTTAGAAATCATGTTGTTTTAGGACCATCAACTCACTTTGGACGTATTGTATTAATTTTGGATATGTCAATTTGATCTAAGCATGTTTAATTAATTTGCGACATAATAAACTTGATTTTCAGCACTTTAAATAAATTTCAGAATATTAAAACTATTTTTTTTAGAGCTGTTTTTATTAATTCCTCACGTAGGAACCATGTTTCTAACTTAATAATTAACTTCGAGCATATAAAAAATAATTTTCAGCATTCATTAGTTAATTTTCTGCAAATTAAAATAAATTTCTGCACACTTTAATTAACTTTCTGCACATTTATTAATTTTCTGTAAATTTAAATAAATTTATGCACACTTTATTTAATTTTATGTACATTTAAATAAATTTATGCACACTTTATTTAATTTTCTGTACATTTAATAATTTTTCTGCACATTTCAAAAAAAATTTCTGCACAATTAAAATTAATTCTTGCATATTTAGTAAAAGGTCCTGCATATTTAATAAATTTTCTGCAGGTTCAAATTTTAGTATATTTTAAATCAATTTCATTAAAATTAATATCTTACATTTTTTAACTGAATTTTCAACATTCTTAATTTACTATCTAACGTATTAGATTAATTTTCGGCCTTGATTAATGCTCTTCGCCTAGAAATCATGCCTATAAATTTAATAAATATTAATTAATTTACCACATTAGATATCATGCCTATAGGTTTCAAGTATGCAAAAATAAATAATTACCTTTTCAAGCATGTTAACCACCTAATCAACTTTAATTAACCAAGAGGCTTGCTTGAAACTTTTACGTGCTAATTGCTAAGTCCTATTTGTTTTGTTTGACGTAAACCCCGAGTCTAATTAGGAAGCCTAAGACTTTCTTTGGGTCTAGATCCTTACCCAAAATAAGTCGTCCAATGCCTCTTGGACATTAAGCTGGGACGGGTAGGCATTTTAGGGAACACTAGTTTTATTGCTTTTTTTTAGAACGCCTTTAAGATTAATAATCGAACTAGGTGGGGTAGATAGAAAGTTGGAAATGATGGAAGTTGCTCCGAGCAAAATTCGACAATGCAATATGCGACATTGTCACCCGTTAATAAGCTGGGCGCTGATCCGAATAATATAAAACTAACTCCCTATGAATCGACTTTGCTTTTCTTTATTTTGAGTGTTTTTCTTTAATTATTTAGGGTAGTTTAAGTTTATTATTTAAGTAATTATTTTAACTATACAATTGTGTTCGTTTTATCTCCTCGCTTATCTGATCCATATTCCGTTTATGTTTTAATAGCTCTTGTCACTTAGTTATTAATTATTATAAAAATAGAAGTTTTCATGTTTAAACACTTAGTTATTATTAAATTAATAAAAATAAATCGACCTTTTGCTTATCACATAGAATTCCTCCACATAATATATGAGTTCAGTCGGGACCCATATTTGTGGACCTCGAAAGGTGCCTAACACCTTCCTTTTGAGGTATCCTGAACCCTTACCCGAATTTTTGTTTGACCTAGACTATTAAAATAATTCCCAATTAGTCTAGAATGGTGCCCTAACTCCCCTTAGTTCGTTAGGTGGCGATTCTTCACTCTTAAACCATTCCTAAAAAGAGTTATCACGTCGAATTCCGCTTTTCGCAAGAAAAATGGGGCGTGACAGAATGATCATGAACTTGGCCTTAGGAGTTGGGTGTAAGTTATAATTCCAAACATGGTGGATCATTTCATTAATTATGTGTCATTATACATGTTCTAGACCAACAGCAAGCGGAAATTGCACCAAAAAGCAAAGCTCTGGCTTAGAAGAGTTGTGCGAGCTTTGTTCGAGTTAGGTGATGCTATTGTAGTTTAATCCAATTTATGATAAATATGTGTGTTAACTACTTTGTAGTGTGACTTGTTAGTGCATGTGTTTGGTGTGGTCAATGCAAAGGATTTTACATTGTTGTATGATTTTGACCTACCAATTTGCTAAATATGGAATGTTTCGGTATTTGGGACGTTCTCACTGGTTATTGGTGATACAACGTTAACAGACACTTGTGTCTGGGGTTTTATTACATGGACGAAAATTATCCCCTGCAGGTCATAGCTAGAGGGTGGATATAATACCCATAGCATGTATGTACGAGGGTCAGGTGAGTTTGACGGTTCCATGAGTGAACTGGGAAATATATTTATATGCTTGGTAATTATTTACTTGTCTGGCATGTCTTGACTTTGCTTGACTAAACGTGACTTGGTGATAGTTTGTTGACTTGTTGGTTTTTTGTCCTAAACTATTATTTGGCTTCTATTTGTTATGTGTTAGTTTTGAGCATGGATTAACTTCTTGTACGATATTTTAGTTAATTGTTCATATTCTCATCTTGGGTTGGCCAAATGACCCTACCAGTACAGTGCTGTTTTCTTGTGTTCTGATACTACACATGTGTTTACTTTTGTGAGTGCAGCGCATGTTCCAGCTGCTCCTACGAGACCTCACTTGTGATTCCAGCGGTTGACCTCGGATTTCAGCGTGAGCAGCATATCTTGGTTACCATGAGATCTTTCCTTATGACATAGTCCTTTGTTTTGGACACTAAGCACTTTTTTTTAGTTTTAGGGTTGCATCCCCTTCTTGACAATCTTAGATGTTTTGGTACAGATGATTTTTGGGTCCTAGGGATGGTTTATATTGTTAAGTATAATGTTCCGCAATTAGTTGTACTTTTGGTTTTCTTTTAGACTTGGAGATTTATTGATGGGTTAGTTCTAATTATGTCTGTTGAATGTTGATCATGAGATGGTATTTGGGGTAGATGGTTCTCCCACCAGGTGAGTAGTATGGGTTCCACTCACGATGGGTTTGGGTCATGACAAAGTTGGTATCAAATCCTAGGTTCATTGATCTTGTTGTACCAAAATAGGTCCAGTAGAGTCTCTCAAAATAGTACGGAGATATCTACACTTTACTTCAGGAAGCTATAGGACTTTTGGAAATCAGTCATTCTTCCTTCTTTTGTGCTATAACTAGATTCCAATTGGTATTTGGAAATACAAATTGGTATCTGATTTCTACACTCTTTGGTCTGCAGATGGTGAATACTAGATCCAACGGAACCCGAGCAGCACCCCCTGCACAGGCTACTCTAGCCAAGGAGTCAGCCGTATAGGAAATAGGACGAGGGAGAGGGAGAGATAGGAGAGGAAAGGGATGAGCCACACCCGCCAGGGGTGGAGTTCGAGCAGCTACTGGCCAGGCTTATAAAGGGTCAGTATCTCTGATGCAAGGCTAAAAACCACCTAATTTTACCATCTTTTAACTCACATTTGCTCTCTTTTTGATGTTGTCTTGAGCTGAAATGATGTGATTTACACTTGTGTTTCATGATTTGCTTATATAGGAGTGTATTGAGGTATTTGGAGCTTAAAAGAGAAGAAAAATAACACCAAGGAACCAAAAGGAATCAAGGAAGAATCTACGATGCAATGCGTTGCAAAACGAACGTGGAATGGCAAAAATTATTGTGGCTTGCGCCACTGAGCAGTGGCATGAGTTTTACATGTTTCTACATGTTCTCTAAAAAAATTTCTTTGCTCCACACCCACCAAAGCAAGGAGTGTCTCAAGAAACACTACCAATATGAATTTTCACTTGTTCCTTGCGCCACAGCTCCTCTTTTGGGCTGTGGCGCGAGTCGGGTCAATCCTAACCCAAATGGGATTGGTTTTAGACATTATAAGGGTTCCAAAACTCTATATAAACCCCCCTTCCACATTTTTAAACATACGCAACTGATTTAGGGAAGCCAAAAGCTAGGGCAAAGCTCAAGAGCAAGGTTTAGTTTATCTCTTTTATTTTATTTTTGATTTTTGCCCTGTAAACTCATGAAATCTCTTCTTTCAAAGAGATTCATGAGTATCTAAACCTCTTAATCTCTAGGTTTGTGGTTGAACATGAAAGTTGTGGCTTGAACATCATATTATCTATTTCGATTTCCACATATTGAGTTATTTATTTCTTCTTGATTTCAAATATTCATTTGTTTGATCACCTTGCAGATATTATCTAGGGCTTGTTTGTTGGACTTGAAAAAGGGAACGACAAGTGTAAAAAAAGGAAATAAGGCTAGTTTGTGAACCTTATATAGAAAGGGAATCAATTTTCACTGAGGAAATAAATATGCCCTGTGACCTAGCTTAGTTGATACATAGGATATCTTTATGCACTTTACTATTAACCGACGACCATAGAAATATAGGCTTTAGGGACAGTCGAGTCGGCTTAGAGTTGTTGGAAAAATGCTCAATATAGCTACAATTAACCTGCAAATAGTAACTCAAGAAAGCAAATTAAACGAATGATTGGATAGCGCAACTGGATTGTCAAAACACCGCAACCCTAGATCTTTTCTCAAATCTGAATTACAACACAACTAATCCACGACTTGTCTCCAATTGTTTTTATTTACATTCAAAACATACAAATCACTCTTAATTATTGGTTACCGACTGAATAACTCATATAAGAATTCAAACTAGGATTTCAATTTGTCAAATTCCTGCGGGTACGATATCTGACTTACATGCTTTATTACTCGTACGACCACGTACACTTGCATGTGCGAAAGGACGCAACAAATTTTTGGCATCGTTGCCGGGGATTTGATTTGAAATTGATACTATTTTGAGTTTTATTGAATTATTCAGATTTCACTTTTGTTTGTTGTTTTTATTTCTTTCAGGGTACTAGTTATTTTTTGCTAAATACCCGAAGTCAAGGTAATCCCTTGATTACAATTGACCATGAGCTTGAACATACTCTTAGAGGGTTGAGAGCGATGGGTGATAATTTGAACAATCCAATTCTTCGAGACCCATCGAATGATGTGGAGGATAGAGCTGCAGCCCAGCTTCCTCCTGCACCATATGTTCTAGTGTTGAATTTTGTGAGGGTAAATCAGCAAAAAGCCTCTAGAGCTATTGTGAAGCCGAATATCATCAAAAATTTTGAGCTTAAAGAAGGCGCTATGTGACTAGTGCAGAACACTTATCAATATGAGGGTAAACCACATGAAGACCCACACAAGAACCTACTAGAATTTATTGAGTTGAGTGACAACTTCTACTACCAAAATGTTTCAGATGAATACGTGAAGTTGACACTATTCCCCTTCTCACTGATTGGGAAAGCGAAACAATGGTTATAGAATGAACCAGCAGGGTCTATCATGTATTGGGATGCTTTGTCTGAAATGTTTCTCAACAGGTTCTTCTTATCTAGAAGAACAAAAGAGCTCAGAGGTAGGATTTCCAGATTTGTTCAAAAAGATTTCGAATCCCTTCCCCAAGCTTGGGAGAGATACAAGGGATACTTGAGAGATTTCCCGAACCACCATCAGCCCAAGGAGATTATTAGGCATAATTTTATTGAAGGATTGAGGCCAGACTCTAAGTCTTTATTAGATGCTACAACTCATGGTCAAATTTAGTCCAAAAGCTATGATGAAATAGAGGCGCTGCTCAATCTTATGTCTGCAGGTCACCGAGACTATTCAGAGCCTAGTCAAGTGTTCACTTCTACACAGAAAATGCTGGGTAAGTTAGAGCTGGATGATGTGTCAGCTATTCAGGCTGATATTGGGCAGTTGTGTGCCTTAATGAAGTAGAGTTCATTAGCTCCAAGTGCAAGTCAAGTTCAACAGGTACAATAGGTTTAGGCGACTGCATTATTTTATGAGAAGTGTGATGAAAATCATGCCTGCTCTAGATGTCCTTTGAATCCAGAATATATATATTATGTGGGGCAGCAAAATTACAGAAACCACCCAAATTTCTCTTGGGATGGAAATCAACAGGTTCAAAGACAACAGTGTACACCACAAGCTCCACAAGTGAGCAATTCTTTAAAGGAGACAATAAAATAGTTCATGGGACAACAAACTCAGATCGTGAATGAAATGCAGAAATCCATTCATGAACTTGAGCGTCAAGTGGGCCAACTAGCTTCATCACAATATGCAAGACCTGCGAATGCACTACCGAGTGATACAGAGAATAATACTAAGCAGGTAATGGCAGTCTCACTCAGGAATGGAAGAGAGTTAGTTGAAGCTCATCCTAAATAGAGAAGTCAAGATGCAAGTGTAGAGTTGCCGAATGCAAAGCCTCCAAAGAGGAGAGTAGTTAACTGAGATAACTACAAGCATCGACCTCCATTCCTACAAAGGTTAACTCCAGTACCAAATCCAGAGATTGAGCCTGTGCAAGTAGAAAGAAGAAAAAAAGAGGTTGTTGAGAAACCTGAGATTGCGGTTGGGATACCCCCACCACCATTCCCACAAATATTCCAGAAAAGAAAAGAGGATGTGAATTTTAAGAAGTTTCTTGATATCTTTAAGCAACTTCACATCAATATTCCCGTGATTGATGCTCTGAGGGACATGCCCAAATATGCCAAATACCTTAGAGAAGTGGTGGTTGGGAAGAGAAGACTTATAGAATTTGAGACAGTTGTACTCACTGAAGAGTGTAGTTCAAGGGTATTGATCAAGCTTCCTAAAAAGCAAAAAAATCCTGGGAGTTTCACCCTCCCCATACAAATTGGTGAAGATGAGGTTGGCCATGCATTGTGTGATCTTGGGAAAAGTATAAAATTAATGCCTTTATCTGTGTTCCATACACTTGGTTTTGGAGAGCCATGCAACGACGATCACTTTACAATTAACAGACCGCTCTCGTGTGCAACCAGAAGGAGTGATTAAAGATGTGCTCATAAAGATAGGTAAGTTTGTGATTCCTGCAGACTTTATTATTTTATATTTTGAAGCAGATAAATAGGTACCAGTTATTTTAGGATGCCCATTCTTGGCCACGAGTGAAGCTTTAATGGGGAACTTAAGATGAGGGTCCATGATGAGGAGGAGATATTTAAAGTTTATAAGTCACTCCCCACTCCTTCACACTATAGAGAATTGTGTATGATCATAGAGGTGGTCAATGATAAGTGTGGGGTGGAAGAGTTTGGGCCCAAAAAAAGTGGAAGATCTGAAGACAAAGAGAGTAAATGACAATTGTGATCCTCCTAGAGTAAAAAAGAGGCAAAAGTTACATCATATAGGGAGGAAAAGATTGAGAGAATTTGATTAATCTATGACTTGCGTCGTGCCGCGACGTTAAATCAAGCGCTGCTTGGGAGGCAACCCAAGTTGTAATAATATAGTTTTATATTTATACTGTCACTTTTTTTTCTTTGTTTTTATTTTTGGTTTGTATAGATTTGGGAAAGTCTGAGTACCCAAACTTGAAGCTAAGAGGCATGGATGAAGCATAAGTGTGGGGTCATTCACCTCTTTGATGGAAAGATTGAGAGAAGACATGCCACTAACTAGGCCCTAGATGGCCTCAGGGAGTATTTCTAACCACTATTTTATGTTGTTTAATGCTTTGGGGACAAAGCATGACTTTAAGTGTGGGGTGAGATTCTTTCGATATTGGTTAAAGGTGAAGTATGCTATAGGAGTTGGTTTTTAGCTTTTTAGTTCTTTAGTAGAGCATACTTCACCTACCCCTTGATTTTTCTTTTCGGTTCTTTTCCGAGGGGAGACCCTTTGAACCGACTATCCTTTTAATTTTTAGAATAGATTTTGTTTTATTTTTAGGAAAGTTAGTCATTAGGAGTTAGAGAATCTTTAGGACCAATTATGAGGTGCTCTTTTTAGGTGCTACTTATGAACTGAATGATGCAAGTTGGTTTTAAATTCAAGCATGCTATGAAGAAAAATGAATGACTTCTTTTAAGACACCTAGGCTCTTTTACTTGAATCGTATGTTATTTTTAGCTTAAATTTGAACTCTTGTTGTTTGCTTGATTGAGAGTCTGTATGGATCCTTCTTGAGTTGAACATGTGCCATGTGTGTTAGGTGTTTGTCGATATTCAATGCTTTTATATTGATGTCTAGAACTTGCCCAGTGTGTTTACAAAGCGAAATGAAGAATGTTGAGTTTAGGAGATGATAAAGGCATTTCTTTGATTAGCCTATTTTCTTATCCTTTGCTTTACCTACCTACAATGGATGATCCTTGTTAGCCCCGTTGAGCCTTTAGTCTATTCTTTGGTAGCCACATATGAAGATTAATCCTTTTCTTTCAATAGATCTTTAATTTGATCCAAAACTCCTGAGCGCTTTAATTGTAAAATAAAAGTTAAAAGGAGTGAGAATTGAGAAAAGGGAGATAGTTGAGTTTGGAAGCCTGTAGAAAAAATCTAATGGTGCAAGTGATTTTTATTTATTTTTTTTAAAAAAAACATATGCTATTGGTATGGAGTAGAAAAAGAACAAAAGAAAAGTGAAAAAAAAAGTGTTAGATAAATGAGTACTCCTTACTGGTGGCATGTGAACTTGCTTAAAGAGATGGAAAAATAAAGAAATTTATGGGTGAGAAGAGTAGAAGAAAGAGTTGGTTGATTGAAGAGTGTGCGAATGATGAAGAATTTGTGATGTATTAAAGTTCTTGGGAAAGTTAGCCACTATTTGAGCCAAAATAGTTCCTACCCATTCCTTAGCCTACGTTACAACCCAGAAAGTCCTACTTGATCTTAGATTTGACGTTCTTATATTAGTGGAGTAGTACACTAAGGGCAAGACTATGGTTCATCATATATTGCATGTGAAATTCTTTTTGAGAGTGAACGAAATCTTATTCTTATACCCATTTTTGTGTTAATTTGTATACTTGTGAGTAAATATGGGTAACTCTCTTGTTGTGAGGGCACATGGTTGATGAAAGATATGTCAAGTATTTGATCTTTTAGTTGGGTGAATTATATGAGTTTGTAAAGATCATAGATTTGGTTCTTGAGGCTAGGAGGTCATAGAGAAGTTGTTTAAATATGTTAAATGACCGAAGCTTGCTTAATAAGAACTTGTCATCTATTGTAGTTGTTGTAGTCGTAGCTTGAGTAATATTATTTCAATTGGTTTAGTTTTAGTAGAATTTTTGTCATGTGTGTATAGATTACTCGAGAACGAGCAAGGATTTAAGTGTGGAGTGTTGATGCGAGGCTAAAAAACACCTAATTTTACCATCTTTTGCCTCACATTTGCTCTTTTTTTTATGTTGTCTTGAGCTTAAATGATGTGATTTACACTTGTGTTTCATGATTTGCTTATATATGAGTGTATTGAGGTATTTGGAGATTAAAAGATAAGAAAAAGAGCACCAAGGAACCAAAAGGAATCAAGGAAGAATCTACATCGCAGTGCATTGCAAAACGAGCGTGGAATGGCCAATATTGTTGTAGCTTGCGCCACTGATGCAAAGCAAGTAGTGGCATGAGCTTTACATGTTCTCTGAAATGTTTTCTTTGTGCCACCCACCAAACCAAGGAGTGGTGCGAGAAACACTACCTATCTGAATTTTCACTTGTTCCTTGCGCCACAGCTTCGCTTTTGGGTTGTGGCGCGAGTCAGGGTCAATCCTAACCCGAATGGGATTGGTTTTAGACATTCTAAGGGTTTCTAAACTCTATATAAACTCCTCTCCCAGGGTTTTAACCATACACAACTGATTTAGGGAAGCCAAAAGATAGGGCAAAGCTCAAGAACAAGGTTTAGTTTATTTCTTTTATTTTATTTTCGATTTTTGCCTTGTAAACTCATGAAATCTCTTCTTACAAAGAGATTCATGAGTAGCTAAACCTCTTAATTTCTAGGGTTGTGGTTGAACATGAAAGTTTTGGCTTGAACATCATATTATCTATTTTGATTTCCACATATTGAGTTATTTATTTCTTTTTGCTTTCAATTATTCGTTTGATTGATCACCTTACGGATATTATCTAGGCTTATTTGTTGGACTTGAAAAAGGGAACGACAAGTGTAAAAAGAGGAAATAGGGATAGTTTGTGAACTTTATAGGGAAAGGGAATCGATTCATCATTGA
The DNA here is from genome assembly GCA_031232105.1 of Capsicum rhomboideum. NCBI lineage: Eukaryota > Viridiplantae > Streptophyta > Magnoliopsida > Solanales > Solanaceae > Capsicum > Capsicum rhomboideum. The sequence continues at coordinate 41,001,523 of CP124716.1, forward strand.
GGATAGAACTATACCCTGTGACCTAGCTTAGTTGATACAGAGGATATCTTTATGCACTTCACTATTAACCGACGACCATAGAAATATAGGCGTTGGGGATAGTCTAGTAGGCTTAGAGTTGTTAGAAAAACACTCAATATAGCTATAATTAACCTGTAACTAGTAGCTCAGGAAAGCAAATTAGATGAATGATTGGATAGCACAACTAGATTGTCGAAACAACGCAACCCTAGATCTTTTCTCAAATCTGAATTATAGCACAACTAATCCATGACTTGTCTCCAATTGTTTTTATTTACATTCAAAACATACAAATCACTCTTAATTATTGTTTACCGGCTGAATAACTCATATAAGAATTCAAACTAGGATTTCAAATCTGGACTTACATCCTTATTACTTGTATGACCACATACACTTACATGTGTGAAAGGACGTAACATATCCCCTCCCATACCTCAAGATCATTTTAAGAAGGGGGAAGCTGTAGAGGAGCAAGGAATGGAGCCCAAGGTGACGGCACCGGTTGAGGTTGTAGCCTTACCTCATATGTCTACTGAAGTGGTTCAACAGGTGTTAGCTTTTCTGAGTGGGTTGTCTGGGACTAGAGCCACTTCTACTGAGCCAGCTTTTCAGGCTTCGATTGTTCACCCTACTGTTGTTATGGCTCCAATGATGGATGAGGCTTCAGGGATGAATGTTTTTCCTCATCCAATTTTGGGTTCCGTGATGACAGGTACTGAGCATGATCTACTGACTAAGTTTATGAAGATGAAACCACCTACTTTCCAGGGTACTAAGTCTGAAGTCGCTTTTGAGTTCATTATTGACTGTTATGAGAGGTTGCACAAAATGGGTATTGTTCAGCAGTATAGAGTTAAGTTTGTGAACTTTTTAGTGGAGAAGGATGCTAAGCAATGATGAAGGGCGTATGTTGAATGTCGATTGTTAGTTTTTCCTTCATTGACTTAGGGTCAATTTCATGCTTTATTCTTGGAGAAGTATGTGCCAAGGGCCCTCCGTGATCACTAGAAGGATGAGTTTTTGGCATTAGAATAGGGAGATATGTCAGTTGCAGCCTATGAGGCTAAGTTTCATACCTTGTCTTGCTATGCTAATTAGTTGTTGACTACTGAGGAGGAAAGGATTCGACTCTATGTCAAAGGTTTGAACTATGATCTCCAGGTTTAGACTATTCACATGACTTCTGTAGGGAAAGGGTTCAATGAGGCATCAGATTATGTAAAGAAGTTGGAGGGGGTTACGCAAGCAGGTTAGGTTGAGATATTAGCCAAGAAGTCCCGCAATGTTGGGAATTTTAGTGGGTTGTATTCTAAGGGCCACGGTCAGTAGGCCTATTCAGTCAGCCTTGTCAGCTTCTACTATGGTCCCAGCTAAGGTTTCTTCTCAAGCACAGGTTATTAGGGTCAAAGAGCTTCTTACTCTTCTGCCAGTCGGCCTTCTCTTGAGTGAGGGTGTTACTATTGTGGTGCTATTGGCCATTTTAAGAGAGAGTGTCCCTTGAGATAGGCAAATGGCCAGGCATAGCAGCAGACTCGATCTATAGTTCCAGCGGGCAGAGAAGGGGAAGGTAATGGCAGGGGTCATCCACAGGGTGGACAGAGAAATCAGGCAGGTGGTTGGAGTGGTCGAGAAAATAGCTGCGCAGGGGAGGAGCGCAGTCGGGGAATGAGTTATCTTAGATTGATGACCGGGCTCATCACTGTTATGCATTTCTGGAAAAGACTAATGTCTAGGCTTCTGATGTGGTGATCATAGGTACTATTTCTATTTGTGATCGGATGGCTTCTATTTGATTCGGGGTCTACTTAATCTTATGTATCTGTTCAATTTACGGTGGGTCTGAATCTGGTTTGTGATGTACTTGATTTCCCTGTTTATATGTTTACTCCAGTTGGTGAGTTTGTGGTAGTAACCCATGTTTACCGTTCTTATTTTGTTTTATTTGGGGGTTTTCAGAATTAGATAGACTTGATTATTCTGGATATGTTGGATTTTGATTTAATTTTGGGTATGACCTGGTTATCTCCATATCATGTTATTTTAAACTGTAATGCTAAGACAGTGACTCTAACTATTCTGGGAATGAATAAACTAGAGTGGGAGGGAGTGTATAAGGTCAAATTGGTGATAATTATATCATTTGTCTGGGAAAGAAGGTTAGTGGGGAAGGGGTGTTTAGTATTTTTAGCACATATCCGGGATGTGGATACGGGGTCCCCTTCTATAGAGTCAGTTTTGGTAGTTTCCAAATTCCAGGACATGTTTCCTTCAAACTTACCAGGCATGCCTCTAGATAGAGATATCAATTTCTGTAATGATTTAGAGCCGAGCCCTTGCCCTATATCAATTCCTCACTATTGAATGGCTCTAGCAGAGTTGAGGGAACTCAAAACTCAATTACAGAAACTACTTCACAAGGGTTTTATTCGTTCGAGTGCTTTACCTTGGGGTGATCCGGTCCTTTTTGTTAAGAAGAAGGATGGCAATATGAGGATGTGCATTGATTATAGACAGCTGAATAAGGTTACGGTCCAAAATAAATATCTCTTGCCTCATTAGATGATTTGTTTAACCAGTTACAGGGTGCGATGGTATTTTCAAAAATTAACTTGTGATCGGGTTATCATCAGTTGAAAAAAAGATTGGAGGACATACCAAATACACCTTTTAGAACTCGGTATGGCCATTATGAGTTTCTGGTGATGTCTTTCCAGTTAACTAATGCACCTGCAACCTTTATGAGTTTGATGAACGGTATCTTTAAGTCTTTCTTGGATTTTTTTATTATCATGTTTATTGATGATATTCTAGTTGACTCCAAGAGTAAGAAAGAGAATGTAGGTCATCTTCGCATAATTTTAGAGATTCTAAGGGAAAAACAACTATTTACTAAGTTTTCAAAGTGTGAATTCTGGTTGTCTTCAGTTGCCTTCTTGGGGCATGTGGTTTCTGAAAAATGAGTGATGGTGGATCCCCCAGAAGATTGAGGCAGTAAAGAATTAGATTCGTCTTAGTTCAGTGACCGAGGTAAGGAATTTTTTGGACCTTTCTAGTTATTACCGCAGGTTTGTCAAGAACTTTGCATCCATTGCAATGCACTTAACAAAGTTGACTCAGAAGGAGGTGCCATTTGTTTGGTTAGATCAATATAAAGAGAGCTTCCTAAAGCTCAAGACACTCTTGACTACAGCTCCTATCCTTTCTTTATTGATTAAAAGTAAGGACTTTATAGTTTTTTGTGATGCTTCACTTTTGGGCTTGGGTGTTGTGTTGATGCAAGATAGGAATGTCATTGATTATGCTTCGAGGTAGTTGAAATCTCCTTAAAGAAACTACCCAATCCATGACTTGGAGTTGGCAGCGGTAGTGTTCGCATTAAAGATTTGGAGACACTATCTTTATGGTGTCAAGTGTGAGGTCTTCATAGACCACTATAGCCTGTAACATGTGTTTGCTCAAAAGGATTTGAATCTAAGGCAGCGTAGATGGATGGAATTATTAAAGGATTATGATGTGACTATTCAGTATCATCCGAGTAAATCTAATGTGGTGGCATACACATTGAGCCAAAAAGTTGTACGTATGGGTAGCTTGTCATTCTTGAGGGTGTCCAGACGACTGTTAGCTAGAGAGTTTCATACTCTAGCATCTCAGAGCATACAGTTTGGGGTTTCAGACAGGGGTAGAGTATTGGCTAGTGTTGAGGTAAGGTCAATATTTCTTGATCAAATTAAGGCCAAGCAATTTGAGAACCAGAAGTTGAGTGCACTCCAGAATAAAGTGGTACGTGGGGAGGTGGCGGATTTCACTCTTGATGCGAGTGAGGTGTTGTGGTTTAAGGAAAGGTTATGTGTTCCTCAGATTAGTGATTTGATTTATGATGTACTTTCAGAGGCCCATGGTTTGCATTATTCTATTCATCCGGGTACTACCAAGATGAACCGTGACTTGAGACAACTTTATTGGTGGCCCGAGATGAAGAGGGACATAGTGAATTATATGTCCAAGTGTCACAACTGTCAGCAAGTAAAGTATGAACATCAAAGGCCTGCGAGGTTGCTTTAGAGGATGCCTATACCTATGGGAATGAGAGCATATTGCCATGGATTTTGTGGTAGGTCTTCCTAAGACCTTGGGAAAATATGACTCCATTTGGGTGATAGTGGATCGATTGACAAAATTAGCTCACTTCTTACCGGTTCAGGTAGACTACAGCTCTTAACAGTTATCTAACATATATGTCAAGGAAATGGTGAGACTTTATGGGGTGCCACTTACCATTATTTCTGATAGAGATGCAAAATCTACTTCCAAATTTTGGGACAAGTTGCATGAGGAGTTGGGCACCAAGCACACATTTAGCACGGCCTTTCATCCTCAAATAGATGGGTAGTCAGAGAGGATGATTCAGGTGCTAGAGAACATATTGAGGGCCTGCATGATTAATTTTGGTGTTCGTTGGGACCAGTTCCTTCCATTATGTGAGTTTTCATACAACAACAGCTATCACTCCATCATGGATATAGCACCATTCGAGGCACTCTACGGAAGAAAGTATAGGTCACCTATTGAGTGGTTTGAGGCTGGAGATGTTAAACCTTTAGGCACTGACTTAGTGAAGGAGGCTCAAGAGAAAGTAAGGTTCATTCAAACCAAGTTATTGGCTACTCAAAGTAGACAGAAGGAGTATGTGGACCGTAAGGTAAGATACATAGACTTCAAGGTTGGTGATTAAGATTTGCTTAAAGTGTCTCCCATGAAGGGAGTCATGAGGTTCGACAAGAGGGGCAAGCTCAGCCCTCGGTATATTAGTCCCTTCGAGGTTCTTAAAGTTATGGGCCCAGTTGCTTACATACCACTGGGATTATCGGGATTCCATCCGGTATTTCATGTCTCTATGCTCAAAAGGTACCATGGGGATGAAGACTATATCATTAAGTGGGACTGGGTTCTTTTAGATAAGGATTTGGCTTACGAGGAGGAGCCAGTAGTGATTCTAGATCAGGATATTTGGAAGTTAAGGATGAAGGAAATTCATTCGATTAAGGTTCAATAGAATCATCGTCCGATTAAGGAAGACACTTGAGAAACTGAGAAGTACATGCGGGATAAGTACCCTCAATTATTTGAGGATACAGGTACTCTCTTCTCTCCTCACTTTAGCCTAATTTTTTATGTTTGATTATTCAGGGATGAACAATGGGTAAATTGGTATCGGTTTTAATGACCAATTCCATCATTATGTAGAAACATTCTATTAACAGTCCCATGTTAAAATGCTTCTCGGATTTGAAGTTACAAATTTCAGGCTAGGCTAGTTTTGGATAAAACTGGAGCAAGGTGTGGTCTAGGTAAATCTAGGAATGATTTAGGCAGGTTTGGTGGTGTTTGATTTTATTTCTAGTTAGCTAAGACGATAAGGAACCTGTAGGATTTTACGAAATCAAATTTGGGTAAGTAGAACTCCCAAAATTGACCATCGCATAAAGGGCATTATTTGGAATGTTCTGAAATTAAAGTGTGTTGTGAACATTAGGATTTTTAGGCGAAACTGTACATTCTGTCTAGTCAACCCCGCTATAACAACAGGCACACTGCTATAGCAGAGAAATTCCTACTATAGCGTTTGTCAGACTTGGTCAATGCCCGCTATAGCGGCAGGTGTCGTTATAGCGACGCTGCTATAGCGACATATGCCAATATAGCGGTGAAAGTTGCAGTTTTTATTAATTATTTCCCCAAGATAATTTATTTTTCTAGAACTCATTTTAGGGTAAAAGAAGGGCTATTTAGGGCGATTTCCACAGGATTTTCATCATCCGGCTTCATAAAGGTAAGGAATTCATCCCCGTTAACTTGTATTTGATAATTAAGCCTTAGAATTGCTAATTTATGGAGTTCGAGGAGGGTTTTAGGGCTGATTTTGGTTATTTTCTGGTGCAAGGGGGAAAATTAAGTAATAAGTTAATGGGTTTTGATTATTAACAGTTAATTTACCCTTGCATTTCGATAATTCACTAGTTTATCCATGGAATTGATAGTTTTAGGTGAATTACGATAGTAAAGCCCTAGAACGGGAGGTGAATGATCATGAACTTATCCTTAGGGGTTGGGTGTGAGTTATAATTCCTAATATGGTAGATCATTTAATTAATTATGTGTCATTATACGTGTTCTAGACCAAGAGCAAGCGAAAATTACACGGACAAGCAAATTTTTGGCTTAGAAGAGTTGTGCAAGATTTGTTCAAGGTAGGTGATGGTATTGTAGTTTAATCTAATTTGTGCTATATGTGCATGTTAACTACTTTGTAGTGTGACTTGTTAGTGCATGTTGTTTGGTGTGGTCAATGAAAAGGATTTTACATTGTTGTATGATTTTAACCTGCCTATTCGCTAAATATGGAATGTTTCGATATTTGGGACGTTCTCACGGGTTATTGGTGATTCAAGGTTGACAGAAACTTATGTTTGGGTTTTAGTACATGGACGGAAATTATCCCCTGCAGGTCATGTCTAGAGGGTAGATATACTACCTATAGCGTGTATGTACGAGGGTCAGGTGAGTTTGACGATTCTATGAGTGAATCAGGAAATATATTTATATGCTTGGTAATTATTTACTTGTTTGGCATGTCTTGACTTTGCTTGACTAAATGTGACTTGGTGATATTTTGTTGACTTGTTGTTTTTTTCCCCTAATTTGGCTTCTATGTGTTAAGTGTATGTTAGTTTTGAGCATGGATTAACTTGTTGTACTATATTTTAGTTAAGTGTTCATATTTTCATCTTGGGTTGGCCAAATGACCCTACCAGTACAATGTTGTTTTCTTATGTTCTGATACTACACATGCGCTTACTTTTGTGAGTGCAGCGCATATTCCAGCGGTTCTTACGAGACCTCACTTGTGATTCTAACGATTGACCTCAGATTTCAAGGTGAACGGCATTTCCGGGCTACCATGAGATTGTACCTTATGACATAGTCCTTTATTTTGGACATTATGCACTTTTTTTTAGTTTTGGAGTTGCATCCCCTTCTTGACAATCTTAGATGTCTTGGTACAGATGACTTTTGGGTCCTAGGGATGGTTTATTTTTTTAAGTACAATGTTTCACAATTAGTTGTACTTTAGGTTTTCTTTTAGACTTGGATATTTATTAATGGGTTAGTTCTAATTAAGTTTCTTAAGTGTTGATCATGAAATGGTATTTGGGGTAGATGGTTCTTCCACCGGGTGAGCAGTGTGGGTGCAAGTCACAACAAATTTGGCTCGTGACAGTTTATGTGATTCAATTCGAGTCAACCGATGACACTTACCAGTATGTGTTATTTGTACTGATACTACTCTTGTTATACCCTTTTAGGGGTATAGTCTGGTTGCAGGATCAGTAGATGTTTCATACTTGATGCGATAGAGATCTCCAACAGCTTCTATCACTGTCACTCACGGTAGAAGCTTGGTCATGTGTACTGTTTTACATTTTTGATAGTAGCTCTTGTACCTATTAGACTAGGTCTTTAGGTAAAGTATCTCTATTTGTACTTAAAGATTTGTTCTCCTATCTATGTGGGTTAGAGTAGGCGCCTGCATGATCCGGTTAGTAAGGTCGTGACAATAGGCTGGTTGGGTAGCCGTTTTGCATTACTTATGGGAAGATGATTTGGTAATTGTTAGTAATCTATTTTAGAAGTAGATAGAGGGTTGAATTTACCTTCTATCATTTGTATATGATGGGTTTCGAGAATCATGCTAAAAACTTTCCCTCCTAGTTACCTTAACCGTTCGGGCACGAACGGTGGGTAAATTGGTTTCTACTGTAATGATTCGTTCCATCATTACTGAAAATATCTATGGTAAAGGTATAAGAACCTCATTCATCATAAGTTATAGGATCAATTCTTAAGTATGGAAGTGCATTAGACATAAACTAAGGTCATACAATACCCCTAGCACAAAGTTAAATTGGAAGTGTTCTTACCGATTGAGTTTCGAGCTACGTTTAAACTAGTGTCAACTTCAAACAAGTACTTCTATTAGAATATAAAGAGTTATATGGCACAATACCCACCAAATAAAAGATCTTTGAGTCTTCTTTCAAATACTTTTGACTGTTTGTTAATCCACTTTCGGAGTAAAAAGTTATGGCCATTTTACTGAAGACTGTTTGGACTAAAAAGTTGGCTGCCATAGTGGCGCTGCTGCAGCGACAATCGGGCAGCGGCAACTGGGCAGTACTTAAGGTTAGTTTTGACGTTTTGGGGGGTTTTTAACTCAAAATATTTGTTCCAAAGCCCTAGGGGAGATTTTCCAAGTCCTTGGATGAAAATTCTTCGTTGAGGTAAGTTCTTCCATCATTATCTTCATCTTTCAATCCAATAACATCTTAGAATCATTAGAATGATCTTTAATAGTAAAATTTTGGGGAATTAGAACCCTAAGTTCATGATATTTGGGGAAAAGCCATGGGTCGGGTTAATATCACCCAGAATTATTTCTAGATTGTTAATTAACGATTGCCAACATGAATTAGTGAATCTAAAACATGAAATTGATGGTTGTGAACCTTGAATTCTTTAAAAATAGAATTCTTAGCTTTGAAACTCCATTAATGGAGATGGGTTGAGTATGATAGTATTCATTAATGGTCAATTTACCCTTAGGTAATTTCTTAGACCATGAATTAGGATAGAATTAGTGGGTTGAATTTCCTAAGTAATTATTCAAAGAATAATTGATTAATTACTCCTATAATTGTTAAATTTCTATATGAATGGACTAATAGAGGCATTAAGGAAAGGAAAGAGCAAACTTAGTGTGGCTTGCTTGTTCCAAGATCTTCGATCTAGGTAGGTTATAGTTTAATGTGTAGTAGACTTGAATTAGATACGTGTAATTACTATAGTTTGATTAGAGATTTCATGTCTAGGCCTACGGACATGAAGTTTGGATGGATAAAACATGAAATTAATGTAATAAAAATATAATTGCACGTTGTGGTGTTTTGTATGGATCCCTCGATGGGTGTCTGTATTTGTATGACTTACTTGCTGATTTACAAGTGTAATATGTGAATGTGGGTAACAATAGAAAAATTAGGTAAACTTGTAATCTATACAACTAGTCTTTAATACCTTAAAAAAGATGAATTCGATATTGTGTGTATTTGGAGTATAAGATATTCTTGCTGGAAGATAGTTAGGAGAATTGATCTTGATAAGAGGATGTGGTGTCATAATTTAAGAACCTAAAGTCCAGTTTGGCTAAGTGCTAGGGAGTAAGATGTGTAAAGGTGTATGACTCAAGCTAGAATTATAAGTTGAATAGAGTCGAGTGGTTAAATAATCGGCTAATGGAATAGTGTCTTGAACTTAGTGATGACTAGAGTGTAAGGGATACTAGTTAGTAACTGAATTTATCAGTTTTGATAGGAATAAAAGAGGGTTAGATTGGTGAATAAAATAGGTATGTTGAATTAGAGTATAGATATCAATTTTGGTGGAATGTGCACTCCTAAAATGGATACTTAAACAATTGGTCTCCAGACATGTTTGTGACTGATGATTAGGTTTAACTGATGAATATGGTTGTCTTTGATTAATGTTGACTGAATTTATCTAAGTGTAAGTGATGTATCTGAATAACTGGAAATGGATTTGATATGAAAAGGATTGTTGTTGGTTCTGTAAGTTGAGGTGTTATGAATGTACATTTAATTGTCAGCTGATTATAAGTTGTGTCTTGATCACTTCTTGCTTTCATTTAACTCATCTATTTGTATAGTGTTGGGTTAAGTTGATTATAAACTTGATTTGCTCTATGCTTGTATTTGAGTTGGATGTTTGTGACTAGCCTTTGGGCATACTTGTGATTTGTTGATTGTCACCATGAATGGAGCATTGTATTGAGATTATTCAGTGAGATGATGATTTAGATCGAGTGTCACGTCGATACAGTTTTTTAGATCGGTTATCATGCCGATATTGGTACATAGACTGAGCTCGTCCCCTACAGGTCATAACTAAGGGTCCCTGCTGACCCTAGTATGTATGTACACCTTACATTACACATGCATTCATTGGTTGCATTGCACATGTGATTATTCAGTGACTATTGTTGACTGGGCTACTCGAATGTGGGTGATTTGATATGAATAACTTGAATTGGAATGATACAAAAAAGATAACTGGTGGTTTGTAAGTTGATGCTTGTAACTGTGCATTGCAGCAAGGTGTGAATATAAGTTATGTTTTGGATTGTGTATAAATCTTATTCTCCTGTGTGTATAGTTATATATATGATGTATATTATAGCGTCCTTTCTTGCGAAGTTGTTGATGTTTTATTAATTGTCTTGGTTGTTGAAATTCCTATGGTTAAGGGTAGTAGAATAGAGAGCAAGAGATGTTATAAAATAGGATTAATGAGAGAGAGAAGTATAGAGTTGTTGTAACAAAATGAGTGCATAAGAAATATGTGTTAGGTTGATTCATGGAATTGTGTCAGTTAGTCACACCTTGAGGATAAATTAATAATGCTATAATAAAGGAAATGCAGTAAGGTTGGAAGTTGTAGTAAGTTAAGTATGTTCAGTTATTAAATCTGTATGTTTGTCATCCTCACTTCTTGTTTGCTATTTGTTGTTATATGTTTCTAACTCTGATCGGCCGATGATACCTACCAGTACGTGTGGTTGTACTTATACGACACTTACTATATCTACATTTGCGAATATAGCCATAGTGCAGGTAAGTTGGAGTTTTTATAGGTACAACAGTGATTGTCCTTCAGCAGCTCATGTCATGCTACTCATACATGGATGTTGTGTCTCGGGTCATGCTTTCATTTGTTTAGAGCTCTTGTACCGATTTAGATTAGGTACTGGGGAGTTGTGCAATATATTTTCCACAATGTACTTCATAATAAGTTTGTTTTAAAATAAAGAGTTGTTATTTATTAATGCTTAAGGTTTATCTATATTTTCCGCAATGATTAAAGATTGTGTGGTAAGGGTTCTCCTATCTAGGTTAGAGTTGGGTAGGTACCCGCACGATCCGTGATTTGGGTCGTGACATAATCGATTGGTCTATCATGCTTCACGTGTTCCATAGACTCGGTCCTTTAAGGACTTTTAGTTGGAGCATTTACAGTTGAATTATAGCATATGGTCAGCAAACATATCTGGCAATTAGTTTGCAACATTTTGCAAATGACATATCTCTTGAACTCCAAGTTCACATTTTTTACGAGGATCTAGATAATTTATTCCACACATAATTTTCTGTTGTTAATCATCTCTCCCCCTAATGTTAGAAAATCTAACATTATCCCAACCTCATTTAGGGATTCATCTTTGTGCGTTATGATGAAGTAATTGAATCATATACCGCACATTTAAATTTTTAAATGGAAATATTTGATTCCTGACCCTGAATCAATTGTAATAGGGGAGCCTTGTTGGTTTGATGTATACAAGTGCTGCTACATTTTAAATAGCACATCTCATATCAAATTTCTTTTGGGAGATTTGTTCTCAAAACCAATGATTTAGCTATAATTGGAGGCATACAATTTCTGCTAAACCAACCAGCGTTATCATCATAATTTATTGTTTGGAACTGTGCTCGTAATTTAACAATTGGAGCAAACAACCTTGCAAAATTCAAATGCAAATTGATTGACAAGCGCATGTGACGATTCCATAGATACATCTATTAAACCATATAATCGGTTCACATGGCAGGTGAACGGACCAATATTCACCTTTTTATGCATTCCAAAAATTCAGGGGATACAATCCCAAGTGTAGCTGGTATAATATTAGATCGAGAGAACAAGCAACACAAGAGAATTCTTGAAGAATTTTTTATTTCTTCAATATACAACTACATGAATTCTCAATTATTTTTGCATCATATGTGAATCGGGATGGCCAACCGATCATGCCAATGATATTTATTTCAATACCATCGCATGTAATTTCATCATCATGCTCATATTTGTGTACTACAAATAGGAGAAAAAGGTGGGTAACCGTTTACATAATATTTTAACCCGCTCCGATTGTAGTAATACGAAGATATTAAATCTTCTCATAATTTATAAGTCCAATATAATTCATTTTTTATCAATACCCTTGAAACATAATAAGTTTCTTTTGAGACTTACTACAACCCAATATTATGAACAATTTCATTCCTCCGGGTAGTAACACTTTAGCTCTTCTAGAGCTCTAAAGTGAATTCATGTACTACCACATATTCTACACACCATCCATATAGTGAACATCTCCTTCAAGGAGAAAATTGTATAATTACGGTCATGATCACTAAAACATTATAGGAAAGACTTATTTCTTGCTTTTACCCTTTGGTAATCCATGATAAAACATGCTACAATTTTTGTAATGTACTAAAAGTATGTGACCAATGACCTTGTGCCAAAATATTTTTTTTCTTATCTCTCAAACCTCTGTAGAGGTGAGATGTGGAATTTATCCAACCATATATTAGCATGTCCTTATTTATAATTTTTTATCACATCTTGACCCGTTTGCCTTCAAGAATGATCGAGCATCCATGATGCTTATCACAAGTTTCATTCTCTTCAAGGAATAGACTATAGTCATATGTACGTGCTTCATAAATTTTCAATAGAAGCTCATTGTCATGCCTTGAAATTTATCATATTTACATGACCCACCTCAACATCACTTTGAAAGGTCAAGTGCACCACCATTTTTATATTTCTTATTTTGATGGAGGATTTATAGAACTTATCAATTAGGTCGCACGACAACCACGTGGCCAATACCTTTCATACCAATTTAATAGTAATTATTACCTTCATCTTTTGAAGGACCATTTGGAGAACCGATAATTTTCTTTCTTTTTATTATTACCACAGTGATGATCAATGTTTTGTCATTTGCTACGTCCATGTTCATTTGTACAATCATAATAGTGATTTGGTCATCTTTCAGACTTACCATGTATTGCTAACACATTCACTTCATGGAATGGAGCATATCCAATGGGACGGACTTCACAATTTTTGTCAAGAGCATATCAATTTGCTCAGTTATTATTATATTATCAACATATTGTGATGAAACTTGAACCGAATGTCTTACCCATATGTTTGGCCATATTTGGTGGGATTGAACCCAACTACCACAATGATGACTATTTTTTTCCTTGATGCTCATATTTGTACATTCGATCACTTGTCTTCTTTCAGACATATTTTGTGTTGCTACCATATTCACATAAGAGAATGGATCAAATCAATTGGGCAGATTTCATGACTTTTAATTGAAAGTATATTATTTGGACTTAGTCATCATTATACCATTACCTATGAGACTTAAATCTTATGTCTTACCCATATAGTGTGTTAGGCTATAACAAGATGGGACTAGAACCCAACGTCTTATCATTGTGGTACAACGGGACTTGAACCCGATGTCTTACCCCTATAAATATGTGTTAGGCTATAATATGTTGAGACCTGAACTTAACATCTTATCATCAAGATGCAACAGGACTTGAACCCAATGTCTTATCCTCGTGGTGCGTTGGGACTTCAACCCACTGTCTTACCCTCATATAATATTTATCACAAGCTATCTCATTCACTATAAGAAATAAAGCATAATTTTGGACTACCACATTTAGGCATAAAATAATCACATTGTTAAACAACTTACAAATAATAATTTTCTACGAGTAGTAGAGCAATTTATCAATAATAAACATATCAAGCATTTGAAAAAATTTACCCTACGTGATCATAATCACCCTCCATAATTAATAATACCTTGAACGTACTATCACTTAATTTAACACTTATAATGTTAAATGCTTATTTATAACAAGCCTTTATGAAAATATTTATTGCAAATCTAATGATCATATATGTCTTACAATTTAGTAAGTAACATTGTTAATGAAACGAATATGTATTTCGTTTCATGAAGATACATCCAATATTGATATCCAAATAAATGTGATCATCATCTCTCCCTTAATATGAACACATAGTCAAGATACAACTAGTTATAAATGGTCATAGTATTTGTGTGAAAAAGAACATTGACATTTTATGAATAATAAACAATACCAAATATGAGTGATAATATTTCTCTTACATATATTCAAACACATAGTAGTGAATTGAAATAAGATTATTAATGGCATACATGATTTTAATCACAATACTAAATACAATTGAGCTATATCAAATTTCACAAATCGAAAATGAAAATTCACAACGACATTCCCTTGAATTAAAGAGTTCATTAATATTGGAGAACTTCCACTTCATTAATTATGTTATCCCAAGTCCTATTTTATTTATTATATTCATGCTTATGTCTTGAAAATTTAAGATATAATTAAGTTCTGCACTGACATGTATTAGAATGTAGCCATAAATGCATTTCTGTCCAAATTAAAGTAAATTATTTCGGAAGCGTACCTCGCTTGATTTTCATAACACAAAATTAAAAATGTAATGACCCTCCAGTTTGTATTTCCAAATTATTTCAGTGTTTAGAGTTTTTCCATGACTTCCCTAAGTCATTTATGAATTGTTGAAGCTGACAGTTCGGTTACCGGGCAATTCGTTTGGTTTTTTAGGGCCAATTCCTTATTTTTAAGTCTTCGTTGTTCAAATTTGGCTACCAGCCTAAACTTTAGGTAAACAACCTCGTATGGCAATTCTGAAAATTTCATCAGCTCTGGAACGTTGATTTTAGGCTAGGGGGACCCTTGGTCCGGGTCCCGAGGCTTCCCAAACCCGTCCAACGGGTCCCCTTTTCACTCGTTTTTCTCGTATTTTCTCTAAGTGTTGGGCATTAAAAGCCCTAGAGAGATAGAGGGAGAGAGGGGGGCGATTCTTGGGATATCAAGGGAGGTTGGAGTGTACGTCGAAGACTTTTTCCTCATCTTAATCCTTGTAAATTCTGTCTAAATTCTCGATAAATTCTTCGTTTTAGGTTTAAATCCCTAATTCATTTGTGGGTTGATTTTGGATGTTTTGGAGCTTGAAATTTACCCATTCTTGAGGATAAATTATCCTTGATCCTTGAGGGACGTGTTGATGATTTCAAATTTATGATTTCATAAGCGGGCCCCACATGAGATTTTTAGCTAGATTTTGGACCCGAAGCATTTATATGCAATACGGGTATCGTTATTCTCTTATTAATGAGTAGATTGTTATTTTGAAAGCATGGCATCATGTGGAGGCTTCTCGAAAAGGAAAAGCCCCAATTTAGCCGACTTTCTCGGGCATTCTTCGGCGTCCAGGTAGGATAGGCTTATCTTACTTATAGATTGAGCTTTATTATGGTGTTAGTATAATATTGTGATAGTTTTGGGTTGGAAATTATGGTTTAGTTGCTTAGTTAGTGAAGTTTGATTTATTTGACCGATTTGTGAGTCGTCTCAGAGGTAGAATCGACCCTTTTACCCTTCCTGTAAGTCAAATGATGCTTTTAGGCTTTATTTAGACTTATTTAATAACTTGTAGTGGAATTTGGAGACTTAGACATTTTTGGGTAGTAATCGCCTTAGTATGAACATTTGGGTTTAGAAGCGGACCCCGTCGGCCCTCCCTCTTTTAGGTTGTGAAATCTCTTTTAGCTCCTCGTAGACTTAGAAGGCCTTCGTTCGCAACATTACAGTTAATCTTAAACCTTAGGCTATATAGCATTTATCTAGTTCGGGGATAGGCTAGTCATTGTAACTTTACCTTATTATACCGATTAGAGTTCAGCCTTCTACTATTTATTTATGGTACAATTATACTGGTTTGAGTCCAGCATCTATGATATGGTTATGGTGTTAAAGACCCGTTCAAATCTGGCATCTATGATATGGTTATGGTGTTAAAGACCGGTTCGAGTTTGGCATCTATGATATGGTTATGGTGTTAAAGATCGGTTTGAATCCAGTACTTTATGGTTCATCTATGATATTGCGAATACGGTTTGAGTCCGGTATTGCGTAGTACGAATGGTTTCATGGATATAGGTGTATTGGTTGGTTATGTCATGCTTAGTGTCTATAGATCTCCTCTTGATTGTATCCATCGAGCTTATGGTGGCTTGTTTAGGTTAGTCTTCTCTTTTTTGCACCTTTTAGGCTTATGGGAGCCTAGTTAGGTTATAATTAGTTTACTTTTATTTTGGTATCGTGTGTTTAATTATTTATTTTTCTGTGTTGGAGCATGATCTCAGGTTTGCCCTTTTCTCCTTGACTTAGGTTACATTCTCCCATTTTATTATGATTTAGCTCAGTTGACCGATAATGCCTACTGAGTACCCATTGTTTTGGTTCTCATACTGCACTTCTGCATCCTTTTCTGATGCAGATCTGAGTACTAGTCATCGTCGCTGATATTCCTTCCAGCTTACTTATAGGATCCGGAGATGGGGTACGCTTTCAAAGCCGGAGCTGATCCCCTCTCCTTCCTAGATTTTGGGGGCAGTCTTTACATTCGAGACTATCTATATATTGATACTACTAGTACTCGTATTCTTTTGATTATTGGCTCTTGTACTGGCCTTACTAGGTCGTGGGATGTTTCTTTTATTCTTCCTCTTTCCTGTTTGGTATTTTAGGATCATATTCATATTTATATCGCCTTCGATCTTATTGTATGCTTATTTCCCGGTATTTATCTCATCTTCCACCATTTATCCCATTAATTATCGTTTTGGGCTACGGTTTGGCTTACCTACTGGTGGGTTATGGTAGGTGCAATCATGACTCTGAAAATGGGTCGTGACAAAAAATCATACCAAAACCTTCTTAGTTGATTAGAGCTTCGTGTTGATAACGTGTTGTAAAATATAAATAATCTATGAAATAAAAAAAAAGTAAAAAATGGAGACAAGAGATATGGGAGAGAATGTCATTCGTATTTCTTTCTTCCTTGTTGTAGTGTGTCAGTCACAAAGGTGAAGAATACCCTTTTATAATGTGTGTGAAACTATTGAATGTTACATATCTTTATGAAAATATTAAAAAGTACCTTATATAAGTATGAGAAAACACATAATTACCCTTCTAAAGTTGGACCTTTCTTTCAAAAAGACACTCGAACTTTGCAGGGGTCCTAATACCCCACTAAACAATTTGAACCGATACTATTACATCAATTTTGGACGAATTTCAATTTTAAAAGGTAGGTGCTAAACACACACCAATTATTATTTGACACGTTTAACTTAGTGAAAAATATATATTTTTCATTTTTAGTTTTTTTTATTTATATTTTTTCTTTTTTCTTTTTTCCTCTCTCTTACTTTTTGACTTTTTTTTCTCTTTCTACCCAATCTCCCCCCTCCACGTATTTTCTTGCAACCAATCCCTTTTGACTCTATGTCTTTTTTTTCTTCTTCTCCACCTAACCTCCCTCCCCTCCCACTGGCCATTTCCATAATTAGTAAGAGTGTTTCAATAAAAAAAATTCCGCTAGCACCTTCTCAACTTTTATTAAGTTATTAATAGTAAAAATTAATTATCTTTTTTTCTAAACAAATTTTGAGATTTTGGAAACATCATTAATTATTAATTAATTTATCTAAATTTTTTTTTTATAGTTTTAGCAATGAAGATTTTGAAAAGAATGATATCAAAACGGAAGGTTTTTGTAAAAAAAATTAATGAATTTTCTAAAATTCGTAAATATCTGGATTGAAGCATAAATAAAAAAATAAATAATACCTACTAATCATCTTGAAATATATTGATTTTTACAAAACTGTTCGAAATTTTTTTAAAAAAATTAAAATAAGAAACTTGAAATTGAAAAAAATAAACGTGGTAATCTATATACTATATTAAAAGTGTGAAAACCCTTAGAAAAATAATTCAAACTTTTTTCCCTTCATTAAAATACTCTGCAATAGACAAAATCTTCTTTTCACCTTTTCCCCCAATTAAATTTCTCAAAAATTAATTATTTACGCTGAAAAATTTCCTAGTGAGTTTTTAAATTCTTGTCCTACTTGGTTTGGGTTATTATTAGTTGTTTGGATTTTATATTTAGGGTATTAATAATCTTTTTCCTCCGTCCTTGGCAGATGATTTATGTCGACGGTGTGTATTTTCCTTTTCTTTAGGCATGCTTAAAACTTTTCTTTGCAATATTTATTAGTAGATTAGCTATGCATTCCCATGTTAAGTTCATTCTTTATTCTGTTAAAAACTTTTTCATCTTAACTTTCATTATTGAGTAACTTTGTGGTTTTTAGGTGTCAATTTTTTTTTCTATTACGTTAGTTTTATTGATCATAAATAACAAATCGTCCTTTTATATATGTTTGTAAGTAGATTTTGTTATTGAGTCTCTAACATAATTTTTTTGTTTAATTTCAGGTCTATGATTTTCTTTTCTATTATGTTGGTTTTATTGATCCAGAATAACAAAACATCTTTTTATGTTTGTAAGTAACTTTTGCTATTGAACTTCCAACATAACTTTGTGGTTTCTAGGTTTCAAATTTCCTTTTCTATTATATTGGGTTTATTAACTTTGTGGTTTCTAGGTTTTAAATTTCTTTTTCAAATCCTCCTTTTATATTTGTAAGTAGCTTTTGTTGTTGAGTATCTGACGTAATCTTTTGGTTTAATTTTTAGGTTTCAAATTTCTTTTCTATTACGTTGGTTTTATTTATCAAGAATAAGAAAACATCTTTTTTATGTTTGTAAGTAACTTTCAGTATTGAACCTCCGACGTAACTTTGTGATTTCTAGATTTTAGATTTCCTTTTCTATTACATTGGATTTATTGATCATGAATAACAAGCTTTCGTTATTGAGTAATTTTGTGGTTTCTAGGTTTCAAGTTTTTTTTTTCTATTACGTTGGTTTTATTAATCATAAATAACATATAACTTATCTATTGAGTCTCTAACATAATTTTTTCGTTTAATTTTCAGATTTCAGATTTTCTTTTCTATTACGATGGTTTTATTGATCAAGAATAACAAAACATCTTTTTATGTTTGTAAGTAACTTTTGTTATTGAATCTCCAACGTAACTGTGTGGTTTCTTGGGTTCAGATTTCCTTTTCTATTACATTGGGTTTATTGATCATGGATGACAAGCTTTCTTTATTGAGTAATTTTGTGGTTTCTAGGTTTCAAAATTCTTTTTCTCTATTGTGCTAGTTTTATTGATCATAAATAACAAATCGTCCTTTTATGTTTGTAAGTAGCTTAATTTTTTGGTTTAATTTTCAGGTTTCAGATTTTCCTTTCTATTACATTGGTTTTATTGATCAAGAATAACAAAACATCTTTTTATGTTTGTAAGTACCTTTCATTATTTAATCTCCAGCGTAACTTTTTTGTTTCTACAGGTTTCAGATATCCTTTTCTATTACGTTGGGTTTATTGATCATGAATAACAAATCTTTTAAGTCAACCTTTTTATTCTTCAAGATAACTTTGTTTGCTTTCGGGAGCAATACATAATATATTGTTGATTTATCTTTTTTTATGATGATATATAGCATAAAATACTATTACATGCTTTCGTAAAGATTGTTTCAAAATCTAGAGAGTTGAAAGATCCAATACTATTTTGCGTTTTGATGGTTACGGGTCTTGTAGTGAAGAAACAATGAGCAATATCTATTTTGACTTTCTTTTCGAGTGTTGAAAAATGACATATATTGTTTAGACAAACTTTGAGACAAAGACAAGGCGGCTGATTAAAGACGAAGTCCATTTTTTTTTTCTTATAGTATTTTTTGTCAAATAAGGTACGCGCTTTATTCACGCACAAAGGGCATACACTAAACTAGTAATTAAAAAAAAGATAGGTAAAGTTATGGCAGAAATCATAGGGCATTGGAAGCGGAAGGGGCCATTAGAGATGACAAGAATTTTTAGAAGAAGAAAGAAGAAAGTAAACAAAAAAGAATAAGAAAACAAAGTTAAAATACAAGAAAAATAGAAAAATACATTTTACAAGGAAAAACTTGTAAAAATAAATTTATAACCATTTTTTTGGATTCTGCACGCTCTTTAAGAGAGTGGACTCACTCTTTATGCCAGGTAGTCTTAAAAGGGTGTAATAATATTAATTTAAAATTATTTAGGGGGTAATAGGACCCCCGCAAAGTTTAAGTGTCTCTTTGAAAAAGAGGTCCTACTTTAAGGGGTAACTAGATGTTAATAAATATTTTATACAAGTATTAATATCATACATGTATATTTTAGGACATCCACTTCAATTAATGAATTCATAACAAATCCACTTATTTTATTAATTTTTTTCTTTTCAAAAAAACACTCCTTCATACAGAATACCCAAGTACAAAAAGGGTATCTGGAGTGTATATGCACAATATACTGCAAAGAAATAGAAGTTCAACTTGTAAGAAAATTGGGCGATCATACTCTGCCACCAAATGAGTCAGAGAATTCAGCACTCGATCTCTCAACCTCCACCCTATCCCTAATTTGAGCTCGCCAACCTCCGTTAGAGTTCGAGTCAAAGCCACCAGCTTGAATTTCACAAATTACCTCCAAGTCCTCGGCAAATACCAAGAGAAGCCTCCATTACCCTTCATCCCTGGCCCAGATTACTCCGGCATCGTTGATTTCGTTGGTCCCAATGTCACTAAGTTCAAAATTGGCGATCCCGTTTGCTCTTTTATTGGTCTTGGCTCATTTACGCAATTCGTCGTTGCTGATGAATCCGACTTGTTAGTTCTTCCTTATTCACTTATGATTTGGGTTCAGTATTGTAACATTTTAAGCTATTCAAATATAGAAAACTAGTTTATTTGCCAGTTTTGGAATGGATATAGGTGGTTCACGTAGTGGATCGAAATTAGTAGTGAAATGAAATGGTTCTAACAGAGCAAAAAGAATTTACATGATTTATATAGTCCAATCTAACTAGTTTGAATTGAGGTGTGATTAATCATTGATTAAACAATTGAAATCAGTGTAGTTTGTGCTTGGATACTTGGTGCATATATTTCAGAATACACTAAAACTTGCTAAAAATGGGAAGTGTACCCCATCTGTATTTGTATATAAGATAAAATAGATGTTTTTTTTTTCTACTTTGATTCAATGGTTCAAGTGTTAAAAAGTGTCTAAGCTTGCTTGTAATTGAAGGTTACGGGTGCCTGATGGGTGCGATGTAGTTGCAGCTGGTGCACTTCTTATTGCATATGGTACCTCACATATGGCCCTGGTGCATAGAGTGTAGCTGCATCCCAAACAGGTAAGTCACCTTCCTTGAGTTTTTAGGCAGAAAAGGCTTATGCCATTTGGTTACGTGATTTATTTATGCACCTGAAAGCATGCGACATATATTGGTTACATATTATAGGTTTTACTGGTACTTGGAGCAGCTGGAGGTGTTGGGCTCTCGGCAGTACAAATTGGGAAGGTTTGTGGAGCAACAGTTATTGCAGTGGCTAGGTTCTTGTTGATTCTTATTAGTGTTTTAAAAGTCGTTCCTGAGGCGAGCCTCGGGGCGAGGCGTAGTAAAAACGCCCCGAGGCGATGTGTGGGGGCAAAAGTATCGTGAGGCGTACGCCCAGACGTTTGGGCGAGTTTTATTTTTGGGGCGTAAGTCCAGAAAAAATCTCCTAATTAAAATTAAAATTGATAAAAAATATTTAAATTAACACCAAAAGCATAAAATTCAACTTGTTATTAAATTTTAAGAAGTTAAAAAGCTTAAAAATCTAAATATTTTTATTCTTAGCTCTATTTTTTTGTTCTTTCTCTTCGTCTTTCACTAGGTAAAGGGCAAAATTAATGATCAATGTGCAAACTTTAAGTAAAATGCATCATCTTTCATCACTTGCTATGTCTCTAATTGTAGGTTCCTTCTTTGGATTCTTCTTTTTACAAGCTACTTTATAAATTTTTACTCAATCTTTTTACAAGGTCTAATTAGTCTTTTGAGATGAGCAGTTTTGATTATTTTTTTAATCAATTGATGACTTTGATTAATATTTTAAGATGAAACAATTTCATATATATTTTCACTTATTTTTTTTCTTGATTGCTTTCTGACACTGATTCTTATGTGTAGAAGAAAGTTAATTTAAGGTTTTTGTACTAAAATTTATCTTTGTCTTGTCTGTTGAATCTTAGGGAAAATAAAAAGGTGCAGTTTTTGAAATCTTTAGGTGTTGATCATGCAATAGACTTGAGCAATGCAAACGTCATTGAAAGTGTCAAGGGCTTCCTAAAGTCAAGAAAGCTCAAAGGGGTTGAAGTCTTGTATGATCTAGTCGGTGGAAGATTACAGAAGATATCTTAAAGCTATTAAATTGGTGAGAACAAATTTTGGTTATTGGATTTTCAAGTGGGGAAGTATCTATCATCCCAACGAATATTGCTTTGGTGAAGGTATTGCCTCTAAGCACCTTGATCCTTTTTCTATTTACCCTTTTTGTTTTTTACCTTCTAGTGCAGTTGATTGTACAAGAAATATTAGTGCTCAATAGAAATGTATTACTCTAGTTTGTTAGTATCTTTATTACTAAGATGTATCACTCTTCAGTTAATGTAATTCCTCTTCCACTGCAAATTGATGTCCTATCTTGGATCACTTAAGAGTTGAGATGGCTTCTTAAAATACGTAATATTAAATTGTGAAATCTGTAAGTCCCCGCTTTATTATTTTGGGATTGAATGGTCAAAGAATAGTAGTGAAAAATGATCTTAATGATTTTATGTTCTATTACTACTTTTAAGTTACATACGCGTTCTTAAGAGTTGTAGACATCGATATTTAAGGTTTTGATTCATAATTGAGATTCGTGGGTGTTCATCTTATTATTTGTAAGTTCATGATTATGCTTTCTTTCCATTATTGTTATTGTGTTCTTATAATCATGAGTAGCAAAATACCACAACTAGGGATGTGGGAATCATGACGGATTAACAAAGTAGTGTTCGTAGTAGGAAGTGATTCTCAAAGGGTGTTTATGCGTGTATTGTTGTTCTCTTCGATTTGATTGCTTTCTGACGGTGTACAATGTTAGAAATTGCCTTATCGTTACTCTGGTCGAAAGGAGGGGTAACGAATGGAAAAAAAATAAAAAATGGAGACTTGGAGCTATCAACCTTCAATTAATAGCCTAAATCAATAATTCAGAAAAGCTAATCTGAAATCCAAGATAGGGATTAGTAGTGTAAAACTCAGGAGAAGAGGAAACGTACTTGAGGATAGTAGTCTAAAAAAGTGTGAAAAGTCGTTTAGGTGAACATAACCTATCTATTCTACGTGCCAAGCACTAGAAGAGATCACTAGTACGAATAACCTACAAAGTTATAAAGTTATGGGGAACACAGTCCTAGTGCCTCTCATATATTGATCACAAACTCAACAAATCAGCAGCTGTTACTATTTGAAATCATAATTACAAAGCCCCCTATTTACTGGAAATTATTTACTAATTGATTAGATAAACACTTTGATTGATATTTTGGCCTATTCCTCGTGGGATCGACCCCCAACCTAGTTGGGTTTTACATTTGGTACAACGACCGCTTTATACTTCATTTGGAGGTGTAATTTGGGTGACATCAAATGTACACCACTTGTTTAGCTGGATGTGAATTAAGGTCACATGAAGGATCAAATTGATTCAAGTATTCTTGGAAAGTCAAAAAATTCACAAAACTTGAATTTGCATATAAAGTATTACTAGTAGAGACAAATGGTAAGTAGGATTCATTGAAAATAACATGTCGTGAGATGAATACCTTTCTTGTTTGAGGATGATGACATAGGTATCCCTTATGAAGTAGACTTTAACCTATGAACACACAAGGAAATTGTTTTAGTGGAAATTTATTTTATTTATCCTTCGAGTTAGGGAAAACATCTACACCCAAATACTTTCAAGGTGTTGTAGTCAGGTTCTTCTTCATGTAACTTAGAGAATAGAGATTGCATGCTCAATGTAGAAGAAGACATTCTGTTGATTAAAAAAGTTGCAGTTATAAAGTCTTCAGCCCAAAGGAACAATGGTAGATCGATTCACATTAAACAGTAGAGTAAGACCAGTTTCAACAATATGTCTGTATTTTTTTTTCTGCCACTCCATTTTGTTTCAAAGTATGGAGAGATAAAATTTGTCTTTTGATACCATTTTGAGCCAAGTAATTGATAAAGTTTAAAACTATTGAATTCTCCCCCTCCCCCCTCCCCACTGAAATACTTTTAATTTCTTCAAAAAT
Source organism: Capsicum rhomboideum (assembly GCA_031232105.1). NCBI lineage: Eukaryota > Viridiplantae > Streptophyta > Magnoliopsida > Solanales > Solanaceae > Capsicum > Capsicum rhomboideum. The sequence goes on from CP124716.1 coordinate 41,025,786, forward strand.
TGATTTTCTACCAATTTTTGAAAGACTAAAAATGTAGATACAAAGTCAATTTTTTTCTTTAGAAGGTATAGCCAAGTAAATCTTATGCAATCATTGATAGATATGATATAATACTTTATTCCTTGAGAAGATACAACACAAGCATGCTCCCATAAATCACTTACACTTTTGCTAATGGCTCAATTTTTATTTTATTTGATACTTGAAAGGGTAACTTATAATATTTTCCCAAATCTTTTTTCCATCTTTTGACATCAATTAATTTATTGTTACGTAAAAGACTATGAATTCTTGAATGTGGGTGTCCTAGTCATTGATGCCAAGTTGTGTCCGAGTTCTTCTCTACTTTTGTAGTTGCCAATGTCTCATGTAAGTTTTTCTCCAAGGTATATAAATTAAGTCTTCTATTCCTCTTGGCCAAATTATTCCTTTTTCTCTTATTCATAATAATAATAATAATAAAATCCTTGTCAGTAAACTTGAGAAAGCAGGGATTATCCTTAACAAGCTTGCTAATAGAAATAAGGTTGTTCTTCAGTTCAAGAACTACTAAGACATCCTTTAAATGTAAGTTCTTTCCAATACTTTTCTCTCCTATGTGTGTGATAGACAATTTATCATCATTGCCAATCATAATTACATCAATTCCCTTAAACGAAGATAAATTCGTAAGAGTACCTGAAGATCGTACCGTGTGATTGGTAGCACCTGAATCCATGCAGATATGATTGTCATGTTGATCACCCAGTGACATAGGTGCTAACGCTTGTGGTACTTCTTATTGTGCCTGATAAGCAAAATCTCATCTATATAAACAAGAAAGTGATGTATGATTGTTCCTTCCACAAATCTGACAGGGATTATTTTTTAAATTATCCCTCGATTGATTTGATCCAGTTAGTTGTGGAGTAAACTGCCTGTGATTAAAGCCTCCTCTATTTTCTTTTTCTATTTGATTTCCTTTGCTTCTAAATGAATTTCCACGACCTCGTCCTTTGGTTTTTTGTGCCACAAAGGCACTAGTTGCGTTAAAGCTGGTTTGTATCTCCAATTCCTCTACATTTTCTCTCATGTCATACCCTTTAAAAACAGTTACAAATGGACTAAAGGTAGGGTATTGCACCTTACCCAACATCACAGTGTGAATGGTATTGTATTTGCTTCCAAGACCTCGAGCAAAATTGATCACTTTGCTATCTTCATCCAATGGTTTGTATATAGCCATAAGACTATCACAAATTCCTTTAAAATCCTTTGTATATTCATGAATGGATTTTGATCCCAATCCCACAATTTGAAGTTCTTGCTTCAGCTGAAAATCCTTGTCTTTGCTTGCTTGTAGGTAGGTATCCTTAAGATAAGCCCACAGCTATTTCAAAGTTGAGCATCCTATAACAAGGAATATTGAATCTTTTGTCATTGTTCCTGAAAGCCAACTTCTAATAAGAACATCTTGTTTTTCCCATTTAGTGAATTATGGATTTGAATTAGCTTCTCCTTTATCAGCCTTTATAGTCTTGGAGGAAGGGTCCTCCTTGATGACCTTATTAATCTTCAATATTAGCATAAGTTGAAGGATTTGTGTCCTCTAAACAAGGTAATTTGATGAGTCTAGCTTAATGGGACAGATTTAGATAAGTTGATAAAGTGAAGAGGATGAGAGTGATAAAGTTATGTTGGAAATGGTGGCCATAGCTATTTTGAGAGGAAAAATTGGAGCCTCAGGATCGTGTAATTTTAGTTAAGCCTAAGCTCGATACCATGAAGAAAATATCAGAAGCTTTTGTTTTTGCTTCTTTTCTGTATGTTATACTTCTTCTACAACATGGTTTATATACAATGCATAAGAGATCTAGTTGCTTATGTCTCCTTCTCTTATATCTATCTATGAACTTCACATGTTTCCAAATATGACTCTTCAGATTTGTAGCTATTAGGCAAACTAGGATGTACAATATCTATCACTATCATACATGGCTAGGAGTCCTAGTTTGTGTAGTTGTCTAACAGTTTGTGCGTCGTTGGTGGTTACTCTAGTTCTTCGGAGCTCCCTTATTGTTTTTCTGGAGAAGAATCTAAGGCTATTCCTTGGAGGAGTAGAGAGATGCTAGTGAGATATAAAAAGAGAAAAAGCGAAAGAGAAGAGGGGGTATGAAAGAGGGAGTAAGAGTGAGAATTAGGATTTATCTATAAATTGTCATTATTTTAGGCCTACAGTTCAAAGTTGGGCAAACTTGATCAAATTTGAAAAAGAAACACGAAAATATGAGAGAAAAGAAAAAGAAGAATGGGAGCAGCATGGCGACAGCTAGATCTAATATTTCTCTGGCTATTATCGGAGATTAGAATAAAGGAAAAAAATGAGGAGGAAAAAGAAAGAGGAAAAGGGGGACTAAAAGAGGAAGAGATGCCAGAGAGAGTGAGAGTGTGTGAAGAGAGGGGGATGAAAGAGGGAGTAAGGGTGAGATTGTATAGTTCAGTTATCACTTGTCATTATTTTAGGTATAATGTATATTTAGGGGCATATAATTCGAGTTTTGAGCAAAAAAAATCTTTAAACTATACCTTAGACTTGAATTGCATCCTTAATCTATCATACTGAGAAAAAAATGTCCTTAAATTACTGAAAGCACAAAAAGTTTTATCCTTTCTTTTAATGCTCTTAATAAAACTAACATGATCACCAATGTGCACGGAAACACCAAGAAGATCCAATTGAAACTGCTCCTCTACTCTCTTGGAGCGCCTACCAATGTACAACTATACATACTATTGTGTCCAAATGCACACGCAAGTGTACGCGGTCATACAAGTAATATAAGATTTTTACGTCCGAATATCGTACCCACATGGACTTATCAATTAACTATTTTACTAAACTAAACTAATGTTGATTATTTATTCAAGCGGTAGATCCCAAAGATATATGGATGAATTAACTAAACTAAAAATAAAAGAAAATAACTAATGAACAATAACCAAATAAAGAACAAATTTTTACGTAATCAATGTGATGAAAACGACAATCATATGTAGAGTACTTGACTTCATCGACTAGTTCGTTTCTCTAGTTGTTAATTTACGAGGTTGATAACATGATTATGGTCTTCCGAGCCTCTAATCGTCTATTCAAATTGACCTTACAACTACATCTTTGACGGGGATATGATAACCCAATTCAAACGCATTGATGTATCTTCCCATTTTATAACTAAGAAAGGGTTCTAGGTATATTCCTATCCCAGCCGCAACTTTGATCTTTATTTTACCAAAGAAAAGATCTTACTTCATATATTCTTTGTTCTAACTCATGAGTCCTCTTCCGAGTTCACAATGAGAATATAGATTTATTTTAGAGGTTGCGAAGGATTAAAATAGTATGCTCAAGAATATAAGAACAACTAATATAATAAACAAATACTCGTCGAATCAATCGTCTACTAAACAATCATGCAGCTACCATAATCCTAGAACGAGAAGTTTAACTCCACATAGACATGGAGAAGTTACAACAAATCATCCAATGAAAAATGTAAAAATAAATAAATATGGAGAAGAAAAGATGAAACTAATTTTCTCCGGCCTCCACGGCGACTCCTAGTTCTTCCTAGATTAAAAGTTACGTAAAAATTGTGCTTATGAATTATTTATAGGTAGGGGTGGGCGTTCGGTAATTCGGTTTATTTATTTCGGTTTTTTCAATTTTCGGTTATAGGTATGTGTGTACCAAAAACCGAACCGATTTAATTCGGTTCGGTTTCGATTTATAAATTCGATTTTTTTGGTTTTGGAAGAAGAAGAGGAAAAACAGAAAAAAAATAAAACGGTATTTGAAAATGGAATCGTCGTTCGATGTGAGTTTGGAATCACCACCGGTTGCGTCGTTGTTCGAGTGTTGGTGAGTTTGGAATCGTCGTTGTTCAAGTGTAGGTGAGTTTTGAATCGCCGTTGTTCGAGTGTTGGTGAGTTTTTTTGTGTGTAGTGAATTCACTGAATTAGGACTTAGGTAATTAGGTTTATGTTTTAAGTGGGCTATTGGTGTTGGGTTTTGATTTAACTCATTTAAGTGAGTTGTTGGTGTTGTATATAAATAAATTATAAATTTCATTATATATGTATAAAAATTAAAAAAAAAATAGAATTATATTTTAAATTTCGGTTTAACCTAAAAATCGAAATATATGGACCCTATAACTGAAAACCGAAATTATAGAAAAAAATAAATCGAAATCGAACCGAAAAACCGAATCAATTTGGTTCGGTCCAGTTTTTTGATATTTATGCCCACCCCTATTTATAGGTGTAAACAAAATATCTCAAATAAAATAATAGAATCCAAAATAAACTGAAAAAAATCAAATCTGAAAATCTTCCTCCGCGCCGCGTCGGCCAATGCGGAGGAATCACTGTGCGGCGCGCTTGCTGATGTTGCTTTGGTCTTTAAAATTGGCCACGTTCATGCTCTTTCTCAATTCTCTTTGCTGCAAATTTGCATATCTTTGGATGCATAAAAATATTAATAAAATAATATATTCAATTTATTAAACTGCTACTTAATTTTCTTATATGATTTCTCATTTTTAATTTGTTTTTGCCCTAAATTTCTTCATCTTCATACTGTTTTAATCCTACACATAAAAATATAATGTTAAACATACTCCATAAAATCAATGCCCAAATAAAAACAATAAAATTAGTTAATGTGGGACAGATATATATGTATTTTGATCTCGCATGATAGATTTAAGATGTTCATTAAGTAGGCGTTTGACCATGAAAATCAAAAATATATTCACTTTATTTGAAATTTTTGAAGTTGGAGTTGTATTTGACTATAGTATTTGAAGTTAATATTTAAAATTCAAATAATTTTTTTTTTAAAAAATATGAAATATGGTTTGAACATGGAATATAATTTAAATGGGTTATTTTATGAAAATAAATAAAAAAATTTAAAAATAAAATAAAAAGTGAAACCAAATACAACTTGAATATTAAAAACCGAATATCTTGGCCATAAATATTATTCATTTTATTTCGGAATACATATTTACTTTATTCTGAAATTTTTGTTTGGCCATAAAAATACCAAACACAACTTGAAGTTGTATTTGGGATTTTGAAAAATACCTCAGAAGATATTTTCACTTTGTAGGTGTTTGGCCAAGAAAACCAAAAATATAGTCACTTTATTTGAAATTTTTGAAGTTGAAAATAGAGTCAGTTGTGTTTGGCCATATTTTACAGTTAATATTTAGAATTCAACTATATTTTTTAAAGAAAATATAAAAAGTGAAAATAAAATTTTAAAAAATTATAATTTTATGAAAACGGGGTTATTTCATGAAAATAAAAAATTTAGAATTTTTTTTAAAAAAACTAAATTAAAAAATGAAAAAAGTGAAACAAAATAAAGTGAGAGGTGTTTTCTAAAATCCCAAAATATTTTTATATTTTCTTTAAAAAATATAGTTGAATTCTAAATATTAACTGTAAAATATGACCAAACACAACTCAACTCTATTTCAACTTCAAAACTTTCAAATAAAGTGACTATATTTTTGGTTTTCTTGGCCAAACACCTACAAAGTGAAAATACCTTAAGAGGTATTTTTCAAAATCCCAAATACAACTTTAAGTTGTGTTTGGTATTTTTATGGCCAAAAAATATTTTTGAAATAAAACTAATACATATTTCGAAATAAAGTGAATACAATTCATGGCCAAACGGAAAATAAATCTCAGCCTCTCAGTTATAGTTTTTGGTCCAAAATTCCATATAGTTCAGCATTGGATTATTTAAATTCCTGACAGCAACACCCTATCATTTTTCCAATTTTTACCTCTCTTTTATTATTTTACTTTTCTAGTGAAAATAAATAAATAAATAACAAATTCACTTATTTATCAATTTTTTTCTTTCCCAAACACCCCAAGTACAAAACCGGTATCTGGAGTGCATTATGCACAAAGATACTGCCAAAAAAAATGGAAGCTCTACTCGTAAGAAAACTGGGGGATCCTACTCTGCCAGCAAATGCCTCAGAGAATTCAGCACTGGATCTGTCAACCTCTCATCCTATCCCTAATTTGGGCTCGCCAACCTCCGTTAGAGTTCGAGTCAAAGCCACAAGCTTGAATTTCGCAAATTACCTCCAAGTCCTCGGCAAATACCAAGAGAAGCCTCCATTACCCTTCATCCCTGGATCCGATTACTCCGGCGTCGTTGATGCCGTTGGTCCCAATGTCACTAAGTTCAAAATTGGTGATCCCGTTTGCTCTTTTATTGGCCTTGGCTCATTTGCGCAATTCGTCGTTGCTGATGAATCCGACTTGTTAGTTCTTCCTTATTCTCTTATGATTTGGTTTCAATATTGTAACATTTTAAGCTATTCAAATGTAGAAAACTAGTTTATTTGCCAGTTTTGGAATGGATATAGGTGGTTCACGTAGTGGATCCGAATTAGTAGGTCCGAACAGAGCAGAAAGGATTTGCATGATTTATATAGTCCAATCTAACTAGTTTGAATTGAGGTGTGGTTAATTGATTCATTGATTAAACAATTGAAAGTAGTGTAGTTTGTTCTTGGATACTTGGTGCATATATTTCAAAATACACTAAAACTTGCTAAAAATGGGAAGTGCACCCCATCTGTATTTGTATATAAGATAAATAAGATGTTCTTTTTTCTGCTTTGATTCAATGGTTCAAGTGTTAAAAAAGTGTCTAATGTTGTTGAAGGTTTCGAGTACCTGATGGGTGCGATCTAGTTGCAGCTGGTGCACTTCCTGTTGCATATGGGACATCACATGTGGCTCTGGTGCATAGAGCACAGCTGCGTCCCAAACAGGTAAGTCACCTTCCCTGAGTTTTTGGGAAGAAAATACTTATGCCATTTTGTTACATGATTTATTTGTACAACTGAAATCATGCAACATATATTCGTTACACGTTGTAGGTTTTACTGGTACTTGGAGCGGCTGGAGGCGTTGGGCTCTCAGCGGTACAAATTGGGAAGGTTTGTGGAGCAACAGTTATTGCAGTGGCTAGGTACTTATTGATTCTTATGCATACAAGAAAGTAAATTTAAGGTTTTTGTACTAAAATTCATCCTTGTCTTGTCTGTTGATTCTTAGGGGAAATGAAAAGGTGCAGTTTTTGAAATCTTTAGGTGTTGATCATGCAGTAGACTTGAGCAATGCAAACGTTATTGAAAGTGTCAAGGGCTTCCTGAAGTCACGAAAGCTCAAAGGGGTTGATGTCTTGTATGATCCAGTCGGTGGGAAGCTTACAAAAGATAGCTTAAAGCTATTAAATTGGGGAGCACAAATTCTGGTTATTGGATTTGCAAGTGGGGAAGTACCTGTCATCCCAGCGAACATTGCTTTGGTGAAGGTATTGCCTCTAAGCACCCTGATCCTTTTTCTGTTTACCCTTTTTGTTTTTTTCCTTCTAGTGCAGTTGATTGTACAAGCAATATTAGTGCTCAATAGAAATGTATTACTCTAGTTTGTTAGTACCTTACCAAGATGTATCACTCCTCAGTCAATGTAGTTCCTCTTCCACTGCAAATTGATGTCCTACCTTAGATCACTTTGGAGTTGAGATGGCTTCTTAAAATCCGTATTGTTATATTGTGGAATCTGTAAGTCCCCGCTTTGTTGTTTTGGGATTGAATGGGTAAATAATAGTGGTGAAAAATGATCTTAATGGAAGTGGTGTAAAGATGGTCTTGATGGTTATGTAATCTGTGAAGTAGTGAAGCAGTTATACTGGAAAAACAGATTGAAGAGTTCGATAGTTGTAGTGGGAAAGAAAAGTATATTAAATAATTGTTGGAGTTTGTCGCTTAATTTGGTTTGTGGGATAAATGCTTTATCATGGATTAAGTTCGAACTCATGAAGCCTGTGAATCGTTGTTATCAGACTCGCCTATACATGTGATTCAACTTTATATGTGCTTCAGCTACCATTGTTGGTTATTAGTACAGCAATTTGAGGAGTATCATAATTCTCCAAGTAAAAAATCTGCTAATGATGCATGCATAGTATTGCGTTATTCTTAGATCCCACACAAGTTTGTCTCATTATGTGCAGTGTTATAAGACACCTACCTGATCATGTTGCCTAGTGTTGCAAGTTTGGAGTATGATTTGTGAGAGAATCAAGCCAGATCCGATTTGCTTGAGCTGAAATATAAATGTTGTATTAGGATGTGCTTGATTTGGTCTGTCTCAGTGGTTTATGAAACAAATTTCATTGCTAGATAATTTTGTATGAATGGGAAAATCAAGATTTAACAGGCAACTGATGTTGTTATTAACTATAGACACAGGTATTATTAGAACCAATGGTGAATAACTGAAGAACAATATGCAAATCAACTATTATCAGACCAACTACCGCAATGACCCACAAAATATATAAAGTAAAAGGGCAAGAAACTTTTTTCTGAGTACCAAGAGCCTGTTTGGATTAGCTGATATGCTTTAAGTGCTAAAACTGATTTGATAAATAAGAAATTACATGTTTAGATTGAAGTGCTGGAACTAATAATAAGTAGTTGATGTGTTTGGAAAAAAAGTGTTGTTAAAACTGTTCTTTTGTTAAAATGACTAAAGTACCCTAACAATTTTTACAAAAAGTTAGAAATTTTATATTATATTTGTAAGAAAAAGGAGGAATGACAAATATGGAGTGGAGAGGAAGGTAGGAGTTTTGTCTTCTAGAAGGTATTTTGAGAATTTTAAAAAATATTCAGGATAAAAATGAGCTTATTATCCTAGTTCAACAAGTTGATAGGACCTGATGTCGCCGCAGAAATAGTAAAAATCTTGGTCAAACCAAAAGTGCTTATAAGTATAAGCAGTTTGAGTATTTATCAAACGCATAGATAAGCCTAGATGTGCTTATAAGCCAGTTTGACCAGCTTATAAGGTTAGTCAAACACCCTCTAAATTACAGCTGGGCTAGAGGTGATGCTGTACTTGGAAAATAGATTGCTTTAGCAACTAGACAGCTTCTATCGGGTGAAGAAAAAGACAGATGAGAGAAACAGATACCGAAGTTTTTCCATAGGATTGAGGTTGAATACTTCAGGAGCAATAAGAAAGTGCAGCAGCGAGAACCAGTACTTGTGGCCTTTATTGAGGTTTAGGGGTTGGTGGGGGTGGGAGAATAGTGAATGGATGTTTGGAGAAAAGGGCTGCTAGAAGAAAGAACTAATGAACCAGAATGGGACAGAGGAGAAGGGTGTAGCAAGAGGTAGAGAGCTGGAAGAAGATGAGAATAATTTCTATAGTAGCCGATTTCCAGGTTTAATCTCTGAGAATTGCTCATGGGGTTGAAGATAGGAGCATTAGTATAATATCTTCCGGATCTTATCCCATATATTCTTCTTACTTGCACATGTCCCAGCTGAGATGATCTGACGGTCAAATTGTGTAGCTCTGAATTAGACGCGTAGTTAAGCATGTTGTGGGCACAACCAGCTCCCTGTACCTACTAAATAGTTTCAAAACACTCAGTAAGTTCAAAATTCATATTCACAATATACTGTGTCATAATTACAGACCACACCTACTATATTGAAACATGCTAGTGGCATAACATTTCTCAATCTTGAAGAATCTTAAGAGTTGAAATTCATGGTATTGTCAGAAGAGAATGGCAAAACATAGAAGTAATTGCCTTCTCTTAAGACATGTTGCTCCTAAATAATTGCATAAAGAGGTCTCTCCACCTTTCGTTTCATTATATGAGCAAGCTACTTCCAAGTCTCCAGGAGACTAATAAGACAAGCAGCATGAGCATCAATTTCTTGCTCTTTTTATCTCTGTTTACCCGCCCCCCCACCACAAAATCCCCCTCCATAAACCCAAAGAAAAAGGAGAAAGCATATTCATTTTCCTTGTCCGATAATAATACCATCATTTTATACGTTTTTTTTTTTGTTTTTTTTTTCCAGAACTGGACAATTCACGGATTGTATTGGGGAAGCCATAAGATACATCAACCTTACGTGCTTGGAGATTCTCAGAAGGAGCTTCTATCTTGGTTGTCTAAGGGCTTGATTACAATCAACATTTCTCATACATTCAGCCTGGCAGATGTAAGAAGCTATGGTTTTTATCACTTATTAAATCCGTAAAAAATAAGAAAAAGATCGTGCAATGTGCAGGGAAATTAGTATTTCATATTTGAAAAGGCTAATAAACAATTCACCTGAATTTATTTCTTGCCAGAATATAAGGTAACAGTATGTACTTGCATGAAGGATTATGTCACTCGCAATGCACAAATTCACCATACTATCTCTCTTCTATAAGATCATAATCATATGGTGGCACATACTTTTTGCCCATACTCCATACCACCTAGAACCTCAGAGGCCCTCCAGTTTCTCTCAGGCTTAATGACCCGGAATGGACCTTGAATAGCTTGTAATCAAGTTTTAAATAGGTTAGCGAGCTGATATTCTTTGGGGATTAATGGTCAGAGCAAGGTACCTTATGTTAGAATTTTAACTAATTTGAAGGTCGAGAATTCAGAGTTCTGAATTGAAAGACAACAACACATTAGGGCTTATCTGGATGTTTATCTATTTGATATTTCTTCTTTCCATTATGAATAAATCCCTGAAAAGCGAAAACATGACATTTTTATTTTTTGATAATGATGGTGTCTGGGGCGGCTGCACTAATAAATTAACTTATTAAATGGAGTTCCTTCCAATATGGAAAATTTATTGAAATTGGTTAGGACACTGAGGACTAGCTCGATGCCTCGATCTGACTATTATCACACTTCTCTAAGCAAGACTAAGGCAAAAGTTACTTTCTTTTTCGTCCTTGTGTTAAACAGTTCAGTTGTCAGACATACTGGTAGCATAAGTTCAGAAACTCAGGAACAAAATAGAACGCTTAGGAACAAAATGGAAAACTTAGTTATTGTTCATTAAGTTTTCTGTTTTGTCAGAGAATCTTAAAAATGTTTAATTGGGGATTATATGCTATTATTCAAACTTAAGGATTCAAACTCCCACTAACCCTAGAAGACCAGGACAAAAAAATTTAAAAGTTGTTACTACTGTATATCACATGTTTTAAGTTCAAATTGTTTGAATTTAAAATATCACAGAACAGAAGTAGTTTTCAAAATGGCACTACTTTGGTTTCCCCCAATTCTTTCTTCATTTTTTAAAATTTTTTGCACTTAATTATCTTCTTTTGATGGGTAAGAGATACTTTTGTTAATGAAAAGAAGCTCAGGTACCTGTGCTGGTGGGAGGTAGCAGGTACCTGGTGGAAGAGTTGAGGTACGCACAAGCTGGCCCGGACCCCAACGTCTTCAAAACACACACAAAAAAAAAAAAAAAAAAAGGGAAAAGAAGCTCAGTACCAAGCTAGTAGCGAGAAAGTAGAGAAGATTGCCGGAGTAGAATCTTATAGCATTAATGATTCCAGAAAATCCAGTGTTACATCAAAAGCAGAAACAAAATCCAAATTACAACAAGTGATTTTAAAGACTGAATACATTTGCTTTTCAGAACAGGAATAATCTCCTTCCCATCAGAGCATCTACAGTTTCTTTCTAGCCATACTTTGTCCACATAATGCACAAGGGAATGGTCTTCCAATTGTTCCTCTGTTTTTTGTAGTCTTCAGACTTCTGTACTACATATAGCTTGCTCAACATTAGCTGGCATACCCACTGAATCCCAAAGTTAAGTAGTCACTTTGAGATCATTTGCTGCCGCATAATATATAGATTAACCAGCTATGACTTTTGCAAGGCATTAGGAACTAGTTCATTATTTATGCTCTTGGAAAACCAATCCTAGTGGTTTCTACCATGCCTTAGCAAATTTAGCTGGAAACTGGGGTCGTCTTTCCCTTTTTTATTTTTTCTTTGGCAATATAAAATCGTCAAAGTAAGGAAGACCTTTAATCTAACTGTAATCATACAGCACCTCCAACAAAGCAATCACTTGTTGGGATGATTATGCGACTTAGAAGTCATCATACAAATAAGAGTAAAATTAGGAAAATGCATTGTGATATCATCTGAAAGGGCTCATGGTAAGTGTAGGTTATTCAAAAGCTATATTACATATTTATGTCACTGGTGCATGTATTTTAAGCTTTAAAATATTGCAGATATTTAGCTTTTGTTGATTGTTATAGGATCGAAACAACGCACATTATATGTCATTATTGTTGTCTTTGGGCAGGCCCATCTTGCTTTTACTGCTCTCAAAGATAGGAGAGCAATTGGAAAGGTGATGATAACATTTGATGATGGCAGAATCGTGAAGTCCAAGCTTTAATTGGAGTGACTCGGAATGAGACCAGGTGTAGAAGATTTTCCTGCTGCTTGAATAGATGCTATTGCTACGTAACAATAAACGTACATGAAAAATTGTGTGAAATAAAGTAAAATCTAGTTTGAATGTTAGGTCTTTCCTCTTTTATGTTCAAATGATTATTCCGAATACTGTCCTGTCGTAATTCAAATCACATCTATCATGTTGCAACATGTAAGTAGCACAGTTTCTATCATGTTGCAACATGTAAGTAGCACAGTTTTTCTCCATCTGAAATCAACAATGTCAGAGAATCTTAGGGGTCGTTTTGTATGCCGACTAAATGATTTTCGGACTATAGTCCTGGATTATGATCCCTAGACTAATTTATTCCACTTGAGAGATGGGATAAAATAATTCCAAGTTGGATGAGATAAGATAGGATATCATAAAAACCATATAAATTTACTGTCAACTAATCGCCGCATAAATTTTTTCTCAGGCTTAATCGTGTATTATTTAGACGTTATAATTTCCTCAGTTAACAAATGACTAGTCTTCTTAGGACAAATAAAGAGAACTTCTTGAACCTCCCAGGAAAATAATAGCAGGCAAATATGTGTTTGTATATTGAGTATAAATATACATAACCATTGTATATGTTTTGTATCTCCTTTTTCTTCTTCGCCTGCTTCTCCTTCTTCTTCATCTCCTCCTCCTTTTTTTCAACCTTTTTCTTCTACTACTCCACCTTCTCGCATTTCTTGACTATTGTCAAGAAGAGCACTTGCTTGGTTTCGAAAACAATACGACACTCCACAAAATTAATATTTGGGGTAAGTATTTTGGATTGAAAGGCCTTTTTATTTTTCAATTATTGGAAATATTGAATAAGATAATCTCGGCGCAGCTTTTCCTTTTTAACGAGGCCCAATAATCCTCTTCATTCGTTGGACGGAAGTTAAGATTGTCCAAAGAACGAAAGTTGTCTAGTTCTTTTTCGTTTCTAATATTTCTTTCATTAGGTGTTGCCGTAAGAGTGGCAACGGACCGGACAGGGCCTGTCGGATCGGTAGGTCCGTGTTTTCCGAACCGTCACCGTTGGACGGTGACCAGATATGGTCCGGAACCGGGCCTACCAGATCGGACAGCCCGGTTGTATCCCCTTTATCCGAACCGGTCCGGATTCCGGACTGGATTCCGGTTCCGTCTAATTTTTATTTATTTTTTTTAACTTTTAATTTAAATTCAAAATCAAAAAAAATAAAAATTTAATAATTGTTTTTTTGTTTGAATTTAAATTAGTTTTCAAATTTTATTAAGTTTTAAAATAATTTTTTGAAAACTTTAATTTTCAAATTTAAAGTTTACGTTTAAATTTTCAACTTTAAAAACTTTGATTTTTTTTTTTAAATTAAAATGTAAATTTTCAACTTTCAAGTTTAAATTTAAATTTATAGGTTAAAGTTTAATTATTTTTTTTTAATTCTTAAAGTTTAAATAAAAGACAACTTTAAAAAGAAAATGAAGGCGAATAACCTATAATTTTATTCAAATCAATAAAGAAGTACATGTATTATAAATATTATAAGAGCACCTAATCTACGCAGCCACCTTCTAGGAAGGTTTTTGTTTCAACTAAGTCTCAATTATTATACTAATATCTATAATTTTGAAAGTATGTTTTTCGTAATTTATCTATTAATTCCTTGGAAACATGATCTGGAATTTGTATTTGGTTTTCTTCATCCATTGCTTCCATGCCATCATCACTATTATCTCCAAATGCTTCATCTATTTCTACTTCGGCATGATGCGATAAATTTGATAGTCCAGCATTCCTTCGTTCGGCGTTGATCCAATCTCTGAACAACACTGATATTTCCAAACTATCTTTTGCTAACGAATATCTATGGTCTCCAATGAAAAACCTCCCTGCGCTGAAAGCTTGCTTCGAAGCTACTGAAGATGCTTGCATAGCTAGCACATTCCGAACCACCCTTGAAAGATATGGAAATTGTTCTGTTCGGTTCTTCCACCAAGTTAAAAGTTGAGGATCTCCATTTTCATCCCTAATAGTTTTCCGTGCCTGATTAATATATTGATCAAAATCATTATTGTTAGAAGAATCAAGACCAAGTTCTTCATCCATAATTTCATCAAAATCATTAAATTTAGCCCTACGACATGGAGGTTCAGACGGTTCATCATTTAGTAGCTTCTCTCTATAAATGTCATACAAATGTCTAGCTTTAGTTAATATACTATATTTACACGATTCAACAGATGGAACTTCATCACTTGTAATTTCTAAATTGTTATAAATCCTTTCAATCATTTTTTTAACACCATGTTCTTTGTACGTTGGGTTGAACAAACTAGAAGTCAAAAATATTTGAGGAATAGGAAAAAAATATTTTTAAAATTTTTCAATCATATATGAAACCGCAACTTTAAAATGTTCACGATCTTTATATTTAACAAATTCAGATGAAATAACACAAACATTTATTAAAGCTGAAGAAATAGTAGGATAATATTGACCAGATATAATATTTGTAGCACTGTAAAAAGTTCTCAGAAAGTTAATAAGTTCTTTGCATTCTTTTCCATCCTCGTCGGTGATTTTAAAGCTCCGATGCGATTGATGTTTATTATAAAACATTTGTAAAGGCGCACGATAATCAATAGCAACAATAAGAATTTGAAATAAAGAATTCCATCTAGTAGTCACTTCTTTTGGAATTTTTCTAAATGGCATTTCAAATAAAGCACAAGTTTTTTCAAATTCTATAATTCTAGACCTTATTTTAGCTTTAAAAATCCATGCACAAGCAGCTCGAATTCTAACACAAGAATCACCAAATACCTTAATACCATCCATCACTATTAAATTATAAATATCTGCATTACAATTAACATGAAAAGCATAATCATCAATTGGACAAAGTCTGGATTTTAAAAATTCAATAGCTTTTAAATTAGCAGAAGCATTATCCAACGTGACACCCATTATCATATCACAAAGACCAAAATAACGTAAAATCTCTCCTGTCAAAGAAGCAATATAACTATCAATTTTCCTCTCTTCAACATATTTATAACCTATAATTCTTTTTTGCATGTTCCAGTCATGATCAATCCAATGAGTAGTAACAGTAAAATAATCATTACCATTAGGACTTACACCAATATCAGAAGTGATAGATAATTTACCATCAAAATAATTAAAGTAGCAACGAAGAAAATGACAATGTTCACGTTGATATTTAAAAATATCAGCTTTAATTGTATTTCTTGAAAAACCACAAAAATCAGGATTATACACCATTCGAATATAATGAATAAAATCGGGATGTTCACCAAAACTAAAAGGCAAACCACAAACCGCAATCATTTTAGCTAATTCTTCACGATCCCTATCCTGACTATATGTGAGTGATGTGCTTGGGCCAGCCGGGTTACTATAATCTAAAATATTCTGGACCATGTTAGAACCTCCAACAGATTGGTTAGTATCGGGCAAGGGTTTACCATTTTTTTAGCCCTAGCGATAGCTTCTAGACAAACATATTCAGGAACACAAGCTCTCAAATGTCTAGTTAACATTCCTGTCCCACCATGTGATCCCCCAGTCAAATGTTTGATCACTTTCTTACATTTATTACAAGTTGCAGTAGTTTTCTCCTTATTTTGGATCATAAATTTCCAAACTAATGATCTCTTAGGACGTTCGCTCTTTCCTACTCTAGTAAACGTAGGTAAATTTCCTACTTCATCTTGTTCCGGTAATTCCGTAGCCGGACTAGTAGGGGTAGGGGTATCTTGTAACTCTTGTTCTTCTACATCTTCCTCTTCCTCTACGTCTTCAAAATAAGTATCAAAACATCTATCTAAGGCCTCATGGTCTACTACATTATCGGAAGCAACATCAATAGCATAAGGACGTTCAAAAGAAGTATCATCAAACTGATTAAAATCATTGTTATTAATTCTAAATCTAGGTGGCAACGATTTAGAACTACCTCCACCCCCGCCTCTATTACAACTAGCACCCTTATCTTTTTTACCCAAAAAATTTTTAGCCTGACTAAAAAATGATTTCTTACTACTACTTTTTTTACCTGCATCCATATTTTAATATTAAAAAAAATATATATAAAAATATAAAAACAAACAATGTAAATATAATGAAAAATTAATAGTAATTAAACAAATAAACAGATTAAAGTTGGAACGAATGTACCGAACGTCTGCGTAAAAGCAGACTTATATAACCAAAAATCCGAAATTGAGAGATGACAATTGAAGCTTGCTTCAAAAAAAATCCCTTCAATTAACAAAATACACAATATTATAGAGAGTATTAGAGAGTGATTAGTAATAGAGAGTTTTTGAGAAATTGTGAGAAAATTAGGGGGAAGAGTGGGTATTTATAAGAAAATATGAGGTGGGGGGATAAGGGGGGATGGGGCAGCTGGGGCCGGGGGGGGGGGCTGGAACTAGCCGTTGGGGGGCCCACTAACGGCTCCTAACGGCTAAAAACGGTCAAAAAAATATTATTTTTTTTTAAATTGTTACCGTTTAATCGGTCAATCGGACCAGAACCGGACCGGTCAACCGGTTAAACATACCCCTTCCGCACCGGTCCGTGTACTGGTCACCAACCGAACTAATCGGATCGGGCCTACCGAAATCGAAACCGGAGTCGGACACGGTCAGGAACAGGCTAGACCGGTCCGGCTGCCACCCCTAGGTGTTGGATTACTCATGGTTTATCTTTAAATTTATAGGTCTAAAAAGTTGTTGGTTGTTCTTGTGGTAAGACCAAATTATGTCAGTAACATAAAACCTCATAACCGCACATTTTCGTATATAACTCAATCCACTGAGTTTTTTCACACCAAATTAAGATTTCTTCAGGCTTTAAAGATAGCGTGTCACCTTCAATGATGTATCCGATAACTTTTATATCTTTTTGGATACACAGAGTTTGATTTTCTAATAGATGAAGAACACCATATACTACTTTTCATTTGACGGATTATAGTAACAATATACTCCCTCCGTCCCATTTTAGTTGGGCACATTTCATTTTACATGGTGATTAAGAAATCATAAATGGAATGATGAGTTTTACTATTTTACCCTTTATCCATATTAATGATATTCATTGGGCATAAGAATGAACATTGAAATTGTAATTAATTGTAGGGGTAAGATGGGAAAAATTAATTAATTCTATCTTAATTTAGTAAGTGATTAACTAATATGAAACATTTATTTTTAGTAAGATGACCAACTAAAATGAAACGGAGGGAGTAACACGCTATTTTTATTAAGGTTCAATTTATTTATTTTTTTGATATTTCGATCCTATCATGGGGTTTCCTTGAGCTCCCTTATCTGTTTATCTAGTCTTGAATCAACTATTGAAAGGTAATAATCCTAATCACTATAGAAGCGTAAAATTACTATCACAGTGAATTTATTTTATGTTGTACTCTCTCTTTCTAAATAAGTGTTCCTTTTGCTTTTTGATGTTGCTCCTCAATAAGTGTTTGTTTAAGCCTTTAAGAATAAGTTGGTCATGTTCTTCCAAATTCGCCGTTGTTTAGATAAAATGTAATCAATGTCAACTTGGAAAGAGATAAATTTAATTAAGAGTAATTTGGTAAAGTTATCTTTTATTTTCTAGGAGTTAGTAATTTGTATAAGGGTGTGTCCAACCCAAAAGGATCACTTATTTAGGAATGGAGGGAGTATTATAATGACAATAATTTACTGTAAATAATGCATCTAAAATCAACGCCATAATAATAATAATAATAATAATAATAATAATAATAATAATAATAATAATAATATTAACAACAACAACGACGATAATAATAACAACAATAATAATACTCCCTCCGTCCCATTTTATGTGTCGCTATTTTCTTTTTGGTCCGTCCCAAAAAGAATGTCATCTTTCCTTATTTGGCAACAATTTAATGACATCATCCCCATTTTATCCTCACTGGGTCCCACTTAATAAGAAAAGACAACTAAAAAAAAAACATTAAAGTGACTTTAATAAGGGCAATTTTGTAAACTTAACAAAATCATCATTTATTTCTTAAACTCCGTGCCCGGTCAAAAGACGACACATAAAATGGGACGATGGGAGTATTAATAGAAGTTGTCAAAGATTAGTAGGGATTCAACTAGCTGAATTTTTTTAGAAGTTCCACTAAAACTTAGCTTTTCAGGGAATTAACTTCCCCAGCTACCTAGAAATTAGCGATTGTCCTTTCTCCTAGCAAAATTAGAATCTATTGATTTTCTTGCAACCAGCACCACCATTAATGGCCAATCCGACCATTGATTAGTCGCCGACGGCAGTGGCTGATCAGTCCTTGCTAGCCACACCATCTATATTACCACAATCTATCATAGCCAATCCTTTAAGTACTAATAATGCACCTGTAAACTAATTATTCTCCTAAAGCCTCGGGTCCTGAATAGGGCATCACAAAGTACTAAGAACTTGCCTACGATACCGTCTAGGCCTTTTACTATGCTACATGGTGAACCATACATTAAATGGTCAGAATCCGAAGTAGCTGTCATGGATTTCCTTGAAATTATGCAACACGTTGTTGTGGGGAAGTTCTCTTACGGTTGGCCAGAGTTGGACAAACTCCGAAGTATCATACCTTTACAATGCAATATAAAAGGGAGATTGTCAGATAGGATTATTTCGTAACAAAAATATTTTGATCAGACTATCATTAAAGGAAGACTTCATCTACATCATGTCCAAATCTACAATATATCAAATCTAAGGATGGTAGTTCGTATCAAATGCGGCCATTGGTAGATGATTCCAGGTTTAAATTAGAAGAAGAGACCACAAAAGCTATGGCTAGAATCTCTTTTTCTAATTTATTACCCACATACTTTGTGAAGGAAACATTGTTCTCTTTAGTCTCTGCTGTAGGTTCCCCTCTACACTTGGACATGGCCACAATCAACAAAACTAGACCAAGTTATGCAAAGGTCAAGGTTTTGATTGATTTATTAGTAAATCTCCCTGATCATGTTAGGATGGAAATTGAGGATGAGAAGACATGTGCTATAAGGACAGTGACGGTGAATATTCAGTACGATTATTTGCCTAAATATTATAGTGAATGCAAGCTACAGGTCATAGTGTTTATAAATATAAAGAAATTCACCGAGAATTAGCATCAAGAAAGTAGGAGGACAAAAAAAAGAGTAAATAGACAAGAGGAGAGATGAACAAGAGATGCAAAACAAAGGAGGGATTAATAAAATACATGGAGATAAGAAGCAACCACAAAGACAAGCAGGTGCTCTTAACACTTAACACTGGACATTTTCCTAGGAAACTTATAAGTGACAAGATCGTAGGTAATCCGGAGGACTGGAATACTGTCACTAACAAAAAAGGCAATGGAAAAGGAAGCAGGGAACAAATAAAACAAAGCAACAACAAGGAAAACAAACAAGTAAAAAAAAAAGGAACAACTTTGAAGAGCATAATCAATTTGTAGCCCTTTAGGAAGCTGACCCAGTGGAGAAGGATACGAGGGTCAAGGACAAAAAGGTTAATTCACAGAGGAATACAGAGAATAAAGATGGTGATGGTCCAAAGGACTTCAAGGGGAAGGAGAAACAGATTAGCAATATGGGGGATGAAGAACACGTGTCTAATGAGTGACAAAATAAAAGGTGTTGAAGACAATCATGCTACAAAGATGGGAGATACATCATAAAGTTCAAATGTTGTGGGTGATGACAATAATAACAAAGAGAAGGCAGACAACAACTAGAAATCTCATAATAGCTACCAAATAGTATATGCAACACACATAGGAATAAGGAAGATCTTAAGGCAACTGTGGAACATACAATGATTCAAAATCATAACAATACGAAGTGTTAGGTAAAGGAGAAGTTTCAGTAAAAGTGGGAAGATGATAATGAGATGAAAAAAAGAATGCTTACCAAAAAATCACCTGATCTTAATATTGTAGCTACAAGTCAGGAAGCAGATTCTCTTGATCAGACATAGAGGATAGTGAAGCTGATGGTGAGGGCATTGGTGAGGAAGGTAACTTTGTATCATTTATTGGGGTGGTAAAAAAGACCTTGATGAACAAGAGAACTCTTAACTATAATGAAGAAGCACACTTGTTCATTTGTTCAGGAAAATGATCAGGATACAACTGGTGAAAAGAAAACTGATCTAGTATTGTGCACATATCCAAAAATTACAAATATTGGTCCACAACAATAATAACAAGAAGAATTGCAGATCAATAAAGCAACTGTTGTATCACATATGTGATAGCTGTCCAACCTCAAACAGAGGTCACCACTGAAGGCCTTAAATGATATTGTGACACACCAACGTCACACTAACATGGGGGCAGAAGCTACTGGTGAAAACAGGCAAAAAGAAATACAATAAAATACTGAAGACAAAGAGGAGAAAGATAGTCAGCGAAATTGGAATCATGTGGTTAGGAAAGTAGGGCTATCTCCTAAATCTACAGTCAAGGGTAATAAAAAAGAACAAAGGAAAGATAGCACTAACATTGCATATCCTACTAGAAAAATGCCAAAAAGGGGTGTCTCATCCAACTCTAATAAATGATGTTAAAAAACCCTTTTTTGAAACATTAAGTCTGTGAATACACAATAGGCTTTTCACAGAGTTCAGATGCAACATAAACACCCAAGTTTACTTTGATTGCATTAATAAAACCATTTTAAAATTCAAGATATATTCAAAAGTACAAGAGGAGATTGAGGATGAAGTATGCTAATTATAATCAGAAAGAAAAGATTTGGTTCTTTGTGTAAGATAAAGTCAATGTTGAAATTTTGCAAGATTCAGATCAACATATCATTATGAAGTTAACATTCCAAGTAGGTAGGAAGGTTCTGATAGCCACTGTAGTATATGCCAATGTGGTGCTATTGATAAATTATTGTTGTGGGATGACCTCTATGTATTAGCCAGTAACATGAATCTTCCTTGGCTTGTAGGAAAGATTTCAATGTCATCTTGAATGAAGAAGAAAAAATGGTGGCCTACTGGTATACCCCGTAGAATATGAGAACTTTGCATTTTTCTTAAACTCTTATGATTTTTCTGATATCAACCACAAGGGGAGCCCATTTACCTGGTGGAATGAATGGGCCAATGAAGAGTGTATTTTCAAAAGGTTAGATAGAATGATGATTAATCAATATTTTCAGAATTAGTTTAACTATGTGGAGGTGGAACATCTGTCAAGAACTAGGTTAGATCATGTTTCTCTCCTTTTATTTTGTAGATTACAGACCTCTCAATTTCTTAGACCTTTTAAATTCCTAAGTTCTGGACTGAGAATGAAGGTCTTGTGCAAGTGATCAGAGATAATTGGCTAACAGGGGATGAAGCATATGTATTTACCTATTTGAAACAGAAGATGAAGAGAACAAAATATGCTCTATCCGCATGTAGTATAGAATGCTTTGGGAATATTTTTAAGCAACTAGCTATCAGTGAAGATATTGTTATAATTAAAGAAGCTTTATTCAAAGAGTTTTCCACCTTAGTAAATAGGACAGTCCTTCAGAAAGCTCAAGCAGAGATGAAATAATATCTTCACTATGAGGAAGAGTATTAGAAACAAAAGGTAGGGATCACATGATTTTCAGAAGGAGACAGAAACACCAGATTTTTTCATTATCTAGTTAATGAAAGAAGAAAGAGACTTTCCCTTAACAGAATCCAAACTAGTGATGGAGACGAGGCTGAAGGCACAGAGCAGATTGCAGCAAAAGCCACTAGCTTCTTCCAGAAATAATTTATTGAGGAGGGGGACAGTGAAGATTTATCACTGATTCAACATTTTCATGAAGTGATATCAGAAGATGACAACAAAAAGCTAAATGACATCCCAAGTGTAAAGGAAGTTAAAAGGTCATTTTTTAGTTGAATGAATATAACTCTAGTAGTCCAGATGGATTCACAAGACACTTTTACCAAACTTGTTGGGAAATTATGGAAGAAGATGTAGTAAAGGTGGTGAAATCCTTCCTAAATTCGTTACTCACACTAATTTGGTATTACTGCCAAAGAAGGAGAGGGTGCAAACTTTTTTTGACATTAGACCTATCAGCTTAAGCAACTTTCTAAATAAGGTGATATCTCGGGTAATTCATGAAAGACCAAAGCAATTCTTTCCTGTACTGATTTCACAAAACCAATCTCGTTTTGTGAAAGGGAGAAATATTATTGAAGATGTGTTGCTAGCTCAAGAGATTATCACAGACATCAGAAAAATAGGTAAGCCTGCAAATGTAGTAATAAAGTTGGACATGGCCAAGACAAATCTCCTGAAAGTTTCTCATCAATGTTCTATTAAAGATGGACTTTGACAATGAATTTATGGATAAGATTCGAAAATTGGTGGCCAATAATTGATACTTTGTCTTAATCAACGGACAAGCCCAGGGCTTTTTTCACTCTACAAGAGGGGCAAAACAAGGAGATCCTTTATCCCAATCCTATTTATTCTTGCTGCAGCAGTCTTGTCTAGGGATTTAAATGCTTTATTTGAAGACAGCCAATTCAAAAGCTTTGGGATGGCAAAATAAAGTTCTAATCTTAATCACCTTGCCTATCTTGATGATACCATAATCTTTGTTTCTACAGATAAGCTGTCTTTAGAAATGATCATGACCACTTTAGGGAAATATGAGAGGCAATCTGGGCAACTGATCAACAAAGATAAAAGTTTTTTACTTTATGTATCAGAAGACCTCACATGATATCATTCAGCAGGTAAAGGAGATCACATGCTTTACAAGAGGTAAATTTTCATTCAATTATCTCGAGTGCCCTGTGCTGCATGCTAGGAAGAGAAAGAATGAGATTATCAAGAAGGTCAAAAATAAGTTGTAAGCTTGGAAAGGGAAGCTCCAATATGTTGGGGGCAAGGTTGTGTTGATTAACAATGTACTTCAGAGCATGCCCATATATCTGTTGTCAGCAGTTACCCCTCCTAAATGTTTGATTCATGATTTGAACATGTTTTTTTTCAGTTTTTTTTTTAAATAATGAGGAAGGCAGAAGTAAACACTGAATTTCCTAGAAAAACATGTGTTTACCCAAAGAAATTGAGGGACTGGGGTTCAGATATCTTTTACCCAAAGCATTGAGTGTAAAGCTTTGGTAGATTTTTAGAACTAAAAAATTCTTATGGACAAATTTCATGTAGAATAAATATTGCAAAAGATTCATTTCGCAAGTTGTAGAATGGAGAGAAGGGTTTCAGATGTGGAAGCATATATTGGAAGTCAGGGATAATATTGATCAAGAGATTTAATGGGAACCTAGATGTGGGCATACCAGTATCTGGTATGACAACTAGATGAAATAGGAGCTTTACATTATATTCTCCCTCTATCTTTTCATAGTGATAGATCCTTGGAGGATGTTAGCCAGCTAATGCAACAAAAAAGCTAGAACAATAACAAATTACAACAAGCAATGCCTCTGGAGGTAGTTGAGCACATATATAAGGAGTTGGTGATTATTGAAGAAACACAAAAGTGGGATAGACCTTGGTGGATGCGAACTAGCAATGGAAAAATTTAGTTTCAGCAGTGCTTAGGAAGTTATTAGACAATCAGAAGAGAGGAAAGAGCATTATCCTAATATATGGATCAATGGTTTACCTTTTAAGGTATCATTTTTATATAGAGAGTTTGGAATAAGAAATTTCCCATTGGGGAAGTGCTAATAAGAATTAGAGTGGTTGAGGACTCACTGTGTTACTATTGTGGTACATCTCATCTGGAAACTATTGAACACTTGTTCATGTTTTGTCCATTTGCTAAACAGATCTAGCAGATCTTTGAAGCAACTACAGGGATCCAGGGACCATCCTTGCCACTAAAATCCACCATATACAAATGGTAGAATGCTGATTGTTCTAGTAAATTGAAGCCAATTCTCAAAGCTATGCCAACATTGATCATATGATAGATTTGGAAGAGAAGAAATGTTATAGTCCATGGGGGTTCTATGTCACTTCATAAGGTGATTCATGAAGTTAATAGAAATATCTATTTAATGAAAAGATCAAGGTATCCTTATATGCAGAATATCCCTAACCAATGGGCAAGCCTGGTGTTGTTCTTAGAAGGTTACACACCCTCACTTAAGTGCAAGATGGTGCAATGGAGGAGGCCAGACACTGGGTCTTTAAATGCAACACTGATGGGGTATCCAAAGGTAACCCAAACCCAACTCTTTAGCATTTTGTGTGAGAAATCATACTGGAAATCTAGTTTATCCAGAGACTAGAAGGATTCCAGATGATACTAGGTTAGTTGTCGAAGCAAAAACTTCAAAGCTGGCTTAGTATTTCTTTGGCAACAATCTCACTCCAGTGGTAGTGGTAATGAAAACTGATTCTTTAATTTTGAAAAAAATTCTTAGATGGGATTTGGGAGGTTACTTGGAGCATCTATATGGAGGTGAAGGAAATTGGCAATATGTTAAATTGGGGCAATGTTACAGTGGAGCACATCCTAAGAGAGGGCAACAAATTGACAGATTATTTTTCTAACCTAGGTGTTAATTTTGCAGGTACCCTACAATACAATTCATATAAGGAAATTCCTCAGGAAGGAAAAGCCATTCTAAACATGGACATCAGTGATATACCTAGGCTTAGGATTAAAAAAAATCAAAATGCAGCTTTCACAATAAATCAAGTAGTACATGTTTGAAGAAACAACTTATATAATAGGAAATTACAAGCTAGCAAGGAAAGGAAACAAAGAACACAACAATTAACAATACCAAGACAGAGGCATCACTATGTAGCACACATATGCCCAAACATTCTCTTAAGTACAGGTGTTGAAATAAAACTTTGTAACTTACCTATTTGTGTTCCCACCTAAGAGTCACATTTGACAGATCATTTATGAAAATCCCTTAAATAGTGATATTAGTCCCTGTTGGACTCAATCTATTGAGAGATTTAGTAAGTGTGAAAGTTGAGATGCGGATCTCAGGAGATAATTTATGAGAAAGGGGGGTTCTTTTATACCTGAATAGATAGCAACATAGAAAGGTCCCAAGTAAGAAGCTGAAGTAGTCTTCCTTGGAATCGATTTTATGACATCTATGAGAGTTTTGGATGTCCAAGATGAAATCGACCCAAACTCCTCAATATAGGTATTGAAGCTGACCTTGAAGTGCAGACCTTGAAGTCTTCTTCTTTCCTAAGATTGATCTTCCTCAGCGCTCTAGTGATTCACTCTCATTCTGTCAAGCTCTCCACCGATAATTTGTTTGGTAGAAGCCTAAGGAGGAAGTGGTGTTTCGTCTACCTTCCTAAAAGAGGATCTATCTGTACTTGTTTTGTTTTGTTTATTTTTCTTTGTCTAATTATGTTTTGTTTTTTTTATTTTTATTTGGAGTGGGATTTGTTTTGGAGCCTAATCCTTTGAGTCTTTTCTTACTCTATTTCTTTTGGGCTTTGGCCAACGCTCTGCATCTTTTTTTTTAGTGGAAATTTCTTAAATAGCAAGTATGAGCTCATAATTAAGTCTTTCATAACAACAATTTGCTAATTACATCCCATAGCAACTCACATCTCTCTCTTATTTTCTCCCTTATTTTTCTCTCTTTCTCTTTCTTTTATCCCTAGCCTTTTTTTTTTCCTATTCTCTTTCTCATTTTTTTTTATTTTTTATTTTATATTTTTACATCTCTCTCTCTCTCACACACACACTTTTTTTTTTTTGTATTTTATATTTTCACATCTCTCCCTTTTTCTATTTTATATTTTCACCTCTCTCTTTCTCATTTTTTTTTTATATTTTATATTTTTTAAAATATTTTTTTGTATCAAATGATACATTTTATATAAATTTATCATTTGTATTTGAATGGTTAGCCATGAATATGTTCAATTTATCATTTATATTTGTATACAAACAAGTATATGCATTATTTGTATTTGTTTGAGTCTATCATGCACAACTATGCAATATATCATTTATTATAAATGTATCATTTGTATTTGTATATCAAATTTATCATAGGGAAAATTACACATTAATTGGTCTTTTTCATATGAATTCCATTTGTTTAAGTTTCTATTTTTATTTTGAGCCATACAACTTTGATAGCTAAATGGTGATGGGCAATATCAGTCAGCCACAGACCCCCAGTTACTGGATCTAATCCGAAGCCGGATCATAGTAAATGTTTAGAATATTGTGGTCAACATAGACCCACAGTGTGAAAGAGGTAAGAGAGTTCCATCTGCAATGTTAATAGAATCTTTGATAGGTAAAGGAGGCAGACAAAAAAGCTAAACATCTTTTTTCTTTCGCGCGAGAAGGAAAGCACTTTTGGGGGCTGACGGTACGCCTTTGGATGGTTTTACGCGACTAGCAGACCACTTCGTGCTCAATCAAATAATGGACACTGACTACGATTTGGATTGTCTCCACGGCTCAATGGAAAGACAACCCCGTTCTACACTTCATCAAGACGAAAATCATGCCTTTCCTCCAAATACCATTTGCCTTTTCCTCAGCCGACCAGCAAAACAACGAATTCAACTGCAGATACCCTTTAGCTAGCACATTCTAAAAAGAACAAGTAAATACCCGTCTCGTGCTTGACTCTATCTGTAAGACAGGTGTGTGCAGCCACTTAGTGAGGAGACAAGACCGGAGAGAAGAAATTCTCGCGAATAAGATAGTTGACTCAAACTTATCGTATACAACTCTTATCTACGACAAGCCTTGGCTCTTCTCCTTATGGACTCTTCGCTCTATCTGTCGGTGCTCTAGCTGTCCGAAAGCCAGGAGCAGCTACTGGCCTGGACTAATTGTAAAGAAAGAAGCCAAGAGGCCGCTAGAGAAAGGTTTCCGTTTTCGAGTCTGTTTTCGATTCTTCCGACCTTGAATCTAGGTTTCCCCTAATGCCTCCTTGCTACTTTCAAAGCTACACTTGCTTCCTTCCTTCGCTTATCCATTAAGTTAAATTTTTTATACAAAAAATGACCCGTTTTTTTTTAATTACTCAAAATGGCTAACCTGCCACTGTTATTACCCAAACTAGCCACTCGGCTAAATATTTTACCAAAAAAATGTCACGAGCATTATTTACCTTATCATGTCATCGCTGGACATTGGGCCATTTGGCCATAGTGGCATTTGGCCTTGGCCCATTTTATTTCTAATATTTTTTTAAAAAAATCAGTTTTTTAACTGTTTTTTTTTTCAATTCTATTTAAAAAAAAATTCATGATTTAAATTTTTTTTGTTACTCTTTTTCTTAAATTTTTTTCCTTTTCGAATTGTTTCACTTCTTTTGTGGAAAAAATGAATATATGTGTTGTTTTATTATTTTTTGTTCATACTTTTATTTATTAAGGTGGGAATGCATGGTTGTCAAATAAATATCGATATCAATAGATTACATAATTTTTTATATAATATCGATACATGATTATACACTATTCATACAATGTCAATATATTACATACCTATTTATACAATATCGATACACGTCTATATACTATTTATACAATATTCATACATGCTTGTACACCATTTATACAATGTCGATACATTACATAGCTATTTATACATATTGATACACGTTTATACACATTTATACAATATCGATATAATACATATACACTACATAACTATTTGTACATCATATATACATGTTTATACACCATTTATATAATATCGATACAAGTTTATACATTATTTATACAATATCGATACATTACATATACCTACATAACTATTTATGCAATATCGATACATTACATATACACTACATAACAATTTGTACATCATATATACATGTTTATACACTATATATACAATATTGATACATGAAAAAAGTTGTGCGGAAAAAATTTGAAAAAAAATGTTTTTTTTTTCTGATATAGAAAAACGCAGCCAAATTTTTTTTAAATTTTTTTTAATTACTGCTGAAAAAAGAAAAAAAAAGGGAAGAAAATGACCTAATGACTATTTTTGTTGTAAACAAAAACTTGACTATTTTTATTGTAAATTATTTACTTTTTTGTTTATAAGTGAAATTTTCCCATTATCATTTATATTTGTATATAAACAAGTATCTATTTGTGTCTATAAGGTTCAAGTTATATAAACATGTATCGTTTGATACAAATTTATCATTTGTATTTGTATAGTTCAATTTGTATCAATAAATACAATTTGTATCAATGAATACAAATACAAGTATTCATAGAAAGAGAATCAACAGTTCCTTTTCAATTATTTAAAAATATAGATGACAGTTAGTCAACTACAGCTACAAATACAGATACAAAACAAATGAAACAATGAAAAATACAAAGGATGCAGTCAACTACAAATATAAAAACAAATGATGCAGTCAACTACAACTACAAAAATAAATACAATGATTTCAAAGACAAGAATTCTTAAAAACAAAAATTACTACTTGTTGGATTTTATAGTAAGTGTAATAGAAAGAGATGGATAGAGGAAAAAGAAGAGCAGGAAACGATTTCGAAGAAGAAGAAGAATTGGTCAGTTACTTTGTCATCTCCTTAATTAATTAAGTTTATTTAAGGAAAAAAAATCAAATAGTATCTTTTTGCCTACTATATATACTATTTATAAGTTGTTGTGGTCAAATTGGGTTCTTTATTCCATTTTTTTATATATAAATATATTAGAGAGAAAATATTGCTACTTTTGTTACGATTATAATTTTTTCAAAGTGTTGTTATTGATCATAATTAAGGGCTTAGGTTTTTTATGCTTTGTAATTTTTTATTTTTTTTAAATCTCTATATTAATATATGTGACTATGATCACTCCTTTGGTTTTTAAAAAATAATTAGGGCCAAAGTCATACTCTCGCTAAAATTTAGGTATTGATTTGGCTTGCAACTTTCCTAGCTAAAACATAGCTAGGATTAACTACGAACCGTACCCGAAGTTAAACCATAATCTTTAGATTAAAAAAATTAGCATCAAAATTGTATTCCTGCTAAATAATAGCTATCATTTGTCTAGGAACTTTCCTAGCTAAATTATAGCTAGGGATTAGCTACGAATTGTATCCCTAGTTAACCATAATCCTTAGAAAGAGAAAAATTAGTGCCAACTTCATTTTCCAGCAAAAAATTAACGTGTGATTTCGCTTGGAAAAATCCCGTGCCATACATTAGCTAGGGATTAGCTCGGCTAATCCCTAGCTATCATTTCACTAAAATGTTAAGATGAAATATTTTGGTAGGAAATAGGACATTTCTAGTTAAATCTATCTGTAATGGTGTGTATTAGCTAAGAATATGAGTTCTCTAGCCAAAATTTGTGGCTACTAGTTTGTTCTCTCATAGTGTAAGAACGGATGACATGTGCCCTATTACTATCTTTTTATTCGATTTAGTTTAAAGGCGTGCATTGTGTTAGACAAAAATGTCATTCGGGCTAAGTACAAATCAAAGGTGTTGTGATACAGTGTACTTGTGAGATTATCTTGCATACCATATACCAATAACACATTCAAAATCAATGTAATATTAAGTTCCTGTGGTACTTCAGAAGATAGTACAAATCAAAGACGTTTGCCTTATGTTGTCATATAGAAATTGACATTTGGGGTAAATATGAATGAGTAGTCATGTGAGGTATATACCATGATTGGTGAATAATTAACATGCATTAAAATCGATTAACTACCTCACAACGGAATCAAATATTTTAATAGAGTAGAAAGAAAAGAAGAGAAAATTTTATGGGTTGGCTTGCTCGTGCAATCTAATATCTACCAGCGCCTTAGTGTACGTTTAATAGGCATATCCGATTTTCAACTAATTATCAAATGAAGTTATTTAACTTAAAATATATTTCTTGCTTGAAAATATTATTTGAACCAAAAAATTTGATACATAAAGCCGACGTAGAGTACTTGAATTTTTCATATATTTAAGATCACCAAGAGTATTCCTCTTTATTGGAACTATCACTGAATTCACACAATGGGGAAATATCTTGCACACAATATTCCAAAATTCAAAAGGGAGAATAGGCATACATGCAAAACGATATGTCCAAATATATATTTATATGATATTTTTAAAAATATACTATCCAACATAAAATATTACATCCATATAACCATATATTTAGTTTACACTCGCATAGCCAATTTTTTTTTATAATAGTATTTATACACACGATATACAATATTATACAGTTTTATACATTTAATGGAGACAATGCATCAACCTTTATAAATGTTTATAATAGTGTATACGATATGTTTATACACACTTTTACATAGTTATACAAAATTAAATATTTTCTTCAGTAAAATAATTTACTCTAAGGTCCTGTAATATACTTTCTCTGTTTAACTGTCGTTTTAACTTTTTTAATATTTATAAAAAATAAATACAAGATATAATTTACTAAGCTATTCTTATTAAATAAAATACATTGATATTTTCTTTTAAATGCATGCATTGTTCTCAATACTAAAAGATTATGTAGGAACCAATTGTCAACTTTAATCTTGAATTTCTAAAATGATAATTATTTTAAAACATCTTTTTGAGCTAAATTAAAGTGAATGTTAATTTGGGATGGATGGAGTAATATAGTCATTAATTGTACAAATATATTGGTTGTAATTCCTAAGTTAGCTAGGATTGTGATGCGTTGATAGCCCCTTACAAACTGAAAGTGGCTTGGTCACCTTGAGTTTTTCGCACAAAAACTGAAAACAAGCCTTCGAAAAGGCTTATTGAACATGTTTTCCACTTGACACTCCGAAGAGAGAAATTGAACCATGAGATCACATCGCGCAATCTTATCCTGTACAACATGAAAGTTACAATCAACATGTTCAGTGCAAGAGAAATACAAAGGATTGATGGAGAGATACGCAACACCATAAGATGGGATCCCCAAGAAGTGAGATGCCAAGCTCAAAGAGAAGCAATTGCGTCTATGTTAGCTAGACAATGGTGTCATATAAGGCTTTATAGTTAGATTCAGTAGATGATCGAGCTACCATTCGTTGCTTTTAGAGGATCAAACAATCAGAGAAGAGCTACGATATATAGCATATAACCACTAGTCAATTTGCAATCATTAATGCAACCATCCCAATCAGAGTTGCTGAGGGTTTGTAATGTGACACATGGAGCTCGCTAGCTGAAGAACGAAAAGGACTTAGAGTGTTGACGATAGCAGAAAGTATGATTAATTGTAGCTCAACGGTTCAACTAGGGACTATGCATATATGCCAGACTTTATTGACCACTAGGAGATGTCCGACCGAGTCAATATCAAGTACTATATCGCCCCAATAATGTGTCGATACAAAATAGAATCATCAAAAAATAAGCTCTCACCTTTATGAAGTTTCCCATCAATTGCCATAGGAGAGGAAAGTGGCTTTCAAGTAATCATACTTGCCTGTTAAAAAATTATTGTGAATATATTGGTATTTAGAAAATCAAATCCTATCATGTGTGCCATAAACCTGCACCCAAGAAAATAGTGTAGTGGCCCGAGATCGCGAATTGAAAAGGTGTCGCCCAATCTCTCAACAAATGATTCAAGGAATGGTGAGTTGTTTTATTTAATACAAGATCATCAACATATACAATTAGATAAGCAACAATATTGTTATGCGAGTAAATGAACAAGAAAACATCAGTCTTGGAGGCAGCAAAGTCGACGATGAGAAGAAATTACAGCAATTAACTATACCATGGAAAGGTACTTTTTTGAAGCCATATAGTGACTTATGAAGCTTATATACATGATTAGAGAAGTATGGTTGAGTAAAACCATATGGTTAGACCATGTAAACTTCTTTCTGAAGATCACCATGAATTAGGAAGTCATTTTGGACATCAAGTTAACCTAGGGGCCAACCATAAGAGCTAGCAAGGGCCAACATTATATGGACGGTAGCCGAATTGACAAAGGGGCTGAATGTTTCATGATAGTCATATCCCTCAACTAGGCAATCTTTGCAGTGTTCTACGACCTGGACCAAATCTCTTTTGAAATAAACCTCATTTGCATCCAAGGATATTCATAAAGGATTGATATGGAAGCAACGACTAAGTCTTATTCTTAAGTAGGGACATTATTTCAATAGGCATGGAATCATGACATTCATAGTATTTTGATGCTTCTATATAACAAGTTGGCTCGATACACAAACAAGAAGAGAGGGCGAGATAGTGGACAAAAAATATTATAGGGTGGCAATTTCTTAAGCTAGAGTTGCATGTGAAGTGTACATTGAGGTGTTTTAGTGGTGGTGATAGGACCGAGATCAGTATTGGTGAGCAAAATAGCTTGGGGTAATTAATAATTAAAAAATTGACTACAAGAGGGATAGTCCGTGGAGACGCCAAAGGAGCAAATTTAGTACTCACTCCGTCCCAATTTATGTGATGTAGTTTGACTTGACACGGAGTTTAAGAAAGAAAGAAAGACTTTGGAAACTTGTGGTCTAAAATAAGTCATAGATATTTATGTGGTTGTAAATCATCTCGTTAAGAGTAAAGTGGGTATTTTAAAATTAAATTGTTACTAAATATAGAAATGTGTCATTTTTTTGGGGATTGACTAAAAAGAAAAATATGTCATATAAATTGGGACAGAGGTAGTATGAAATTAGCATTCGACTAGAGTGTAAAATTGAGGAAAATTATAAGAACATCATATTTGTGAAACATAGGCTAGCAATAATTGGAGCGTAAAATTGAGGAAAATTACAGGAACATCATATTTGTGAAACATACGCTAACAATAATTGTAACTAAAAAAAATCATTGATGTGAGTCTAAAAGTCATACATTTGTACTAGCATTCGCCTCACATTTGTTCTCTTTTTAGTATCTTCTTGAGCTTAGTTGATACGAGTTACACTCATGTTAGCTATTTTGATGTGTAGAATGAAGATTGATGGAGTTTGAGCATACTTAGAGTGTATTTGAGCTTTGAAGTGTGATTAGAGACTCAACATGTTGATCCGAAATAAGTCCAAAGGTGTAGGACCAAGATGTGAGCTTAACGAGACGAATACGAGGCAAAGACATCAAATTTACACTAATACAACACATGGGGCATTACCCTAGCGTAAGAGGCAGCCCCCAAATGACCTAGCCAAGCTACTGCCCAAATGGCTTGGGTCGCTGCCTGGGGCACCACCCAGGGCATCCCATCAAGTCATTTTTGGGCCAAGTCTTCCTTGGTCTGGATTTTAAAGGGTAGAATAGTCCGGGGTCTTTTAGAGCTCTATATATATATATTTTCCTTAGGTCATTTTTATTGATTATTCAAGTCTAAAAACTCAGAGAAGAAAGGAAGAACACAAGTTTGTAAAATTTACTTTTTTTTCTTACGTCATTTAATCATTGAATCATTACTACTTCATGAATTTGTTGCTTGTAGTCAATTCATTGAATATCTAAGCTCATAGTATCTAGAGTTGTGGTTAAGACATGAAAGTTGATGTTTGATTATAGTATTGTTTAGTTTCAATTTCTACTATTAATTTATTTATCTTCTCTCTTCTACTATTGTTTGGAATCTTGATCACCTCTCTAACATTATCTATGGTGCGTAGATTAGACTAGAAAGGGAAGAGGAAACGATTCACTAACATGGATAGGAATATACCTGTTAGCCTTGCCCAGTTCTTACGGAAGAGAATCACATCCACTTCACTATCGACCGATGATCATAGAAATATAGGCGTTAGGAATAGTCGAGTAGACCTAGAGTTATTGAAAAAATGATCAATATGGTTAAAATCAACCCGTAACTAGTAATTCGAAAAATCAACTAAACATACGGTTTGATAGCTCAATTGGATTGTCGAAATATCACGACCCTAAATCCTTTCTCTAATCTGAATTTTGAAACACTAATCTGCGATTTGTCTACAATTGTTTTTACTTATGTTCAAACACCAAAATAACTTTTCATTGCTTGTTACCTACTGAATATGTTATATAAGAATTCAGCTTACATAATCATTTCATCAAATCCCTTGGGTCTGATATCTAGATTCACATCATGTATTACTTTTACGACTGCATACATTTGCATTTGTGTTTACGCAATAATTTTTTTAGTGTCATTCCCTAGAATTTGTTGGAGTGTATACTATTTTTAGTTGTTATTTAATTAGTCAGATTTCTCTTGTTTTTGTTAGTTTTTCTTTTTCTTTCAGGTTATAGGTTAGTGTATGCATAATACTAAGAGTCAAAGCAATTCCTTGATTCTCATTGAATCAAAACTTGAGCCTACTCTCAGAGGGTTGAGAGTAATAGGTGACAACCTGAACCTACCACCACCAGACAATAGGGTTGCCTCTTAACCACCTGTTACTGCACCATATGTTCTTGTGTTAAATTTCGCGAGGCTGAATCAACAGAATGCCTCCAAAGCAATAGTCAAGCCAAATATCACATGAAATTTTAAGTTGAAAGAGGGAACGGTGCGACTGGTACAGAACACTTGTCAATATAAGGGTACACCACATGAAGACCCACACAAGAACCTACAAGAGTTCATCAAATTGAGTGGTAACTTTCACTACTAGAATGTGCACTATGAATATGTGAAGTTGACACTATTTCATTTCTCACTAATTGGAGAGACGAAGTAGTGGTTGCAAAGTGAGCCTACACGATTGATTATGACTTGGGATGTTTTGTCTGAAAAGTTTCTCAACAGATTCTTCTTATCTAAAATAACAAAAGAGCTCAGAGGCAAGATTTTTAATTTTGTACAGAAAGATGTTGAATCCCTTCCACAAGCCTAAGAAAGATATAAGGCATACATGTCATGAGATTGTCCATACCATCAGCACCCCAAGGAGATTATTGGGCATAATTTTATAGAAAGATTGAGGCCAAACTCAAAATCACTTCTTGATACTATAGCTTAAGAGAAAATTTTGTCCAAGAGCTATGATGAGATTTAGTCTCTACTCAACCTTATGTCCGCAGGGCACAAAGATTATCAAGAACCCATCAGAGTTTTCATGTTGATTCAGAAAATGCTAGGTAAGTTAGATTTGGATGATGTGTCGGCTATAAGGGTAGACATTGGGAAATTGTGAACCTTAGTAAAGCAGAGTTTGATAACTCCAAATACGAGCCAGATTCAATAGGTACAACATGCCTAGACAACGACCTTATTTTGTGAGAAGTATGGTGAGAATCATGCTTATTTAGGATTTCCTCTGATCCCTGAATCTATTTACTATGTGGGGTGGAAAAATTAGACTAGGTTATTAAGGCAACAACTTTGATCCAAATTATAGAAACCACCCAAACGTCTTTTGGGGTGGAAACCAGATACAATAATACACACAACAGACTCCACGGGTGAGTAGTTCTCTGGAAGAAACACTGAAGTAATTTATAACCCAGCAACAACAAGCTCAACAGGCGTAGGAATAAATAAATGTTTAGACTAAGAAGGCTATCACTAATTTGAAGCTTCAGATGAGGCAACTTGCCACCTCACTCCATGAAAGACCTCAAGGTGCCTTGCTTAGTGATATAGAGACTTCTAAACAGATGATGGAAATCACTTTGAGGAGTGAGTGAGATTTGCCACCTTCAAAGAGAAAGGCGTAGTTGACTGGAGTTAATTTAAGCATCTACCTCCCTTTCCACAAAGGTTGATTCCAGCACCAACTCTAGAGTCAAAGTTTGTGCAAGAGAAGGTAGTTGAGAAAAAGGTTGTTGAGCAACCTAGACTGTGGCTGAGAGACCTCCACATGTTGAACTTTATCGTTAGGGTTTTTAAATGCTTGAAAACTCATAAATGAATTTTGTGATTTTTTGAATTTTTAAAAAATGATGAATGAGTGAAGAATGTCATTTCGCGGCTGGGGTTAAAATTTGAAACTACACGATGAAGATTTGAGTAATTTGGCGATTTTTTGATTCATTTTCGTGGGTTGAAGTTTGTGAGAGACGAAACTCAGTTTTTGTGTAAGTTTGTATAATATTATATAATTTTCTATAACTGTATAAAAGTGTTTGTAAACATATCTTACACACTATTATATATGCTTATACAAGGTTGATGCATTGTCTTCAGTAAGTATATAAAGTTGTATAATGTTGTATACTGTGTGTATAAACACTATTGCGAAATAAAAGTTGACTATGCGGATGTAAACTAAAAATATGGCTATATGAATGTAATATTTTTTGTTGGATAATATATTTTTTTAAAAATTGCAATAGTAATTACTGTAATGATTCATCGTTAATTGCCCCTTTTACTTATACTTTTCCTATTTACATCCCCCACTCCACCGGTCCACCTCACTCCACAGCCACCCTTACACTTACTTCAAGAGAATGTATTGTCATTGTATGACACGAAAATTGGTCTGCCAATAGACGGGCCAAAGGTTACCGGAGGATACTGAAAGATTTTTTATTTTTTTTTAATGCTTGGAAAATTTATGATCAACTCATTCGTAGTAGCCTAGTAGGGGTCTCCTTGAAGTTTTTTTCTTGTAGACCACCAAAGTTATGTAAAGTGATAAATATTTATTCATTTTTATTTAAAGATTTCAGATTTGAGTTATGAGTATGTTTATTCATTTTTATTTAAAGATTTCAGATTTGAGTTATGAGTATGGAATCATTTTAGTAGAGAGTGCTTTGCCTTTCAAACTGAGACTTTCCAGTGCGAATTTTGAATTAGTCGAAACTCAAAATAAATACGGAATATCGAATAAGAAATTTAAAAAAACTTCTAATATTTCCGAATAATAATCATTTTGTCAAATGTGGTTGAATAGATTAGCATTTGTTATTTATTTACCAAATACGCACATAATTAATATAATGTGGTAACAACATGCATTAGTTAACCATGCAGGTCAAGTGATGAACTGTTACGTTGAAGTAAAAATCAGGAATAGCTAAGAAACTTCCCTCCCTGAGGATATATGGAAATTGTCGTTTTTTCAACTTGCTCCAATATTGTGAACAGTGTCACACATTTAGTACTACCTCATAACAACGTTGTTTTTTTCAAAAAATATTTTAGGATTAGGCGAAGAGGATTACAAGGTGGAGAATTGAGAGTGTGTTTGGTATGATTCCAATTTTCTCATGTTTGGTTTGCTTAAATGTTTTGAAAAATGTTTTCCAAATGAACTTATTTTCCTCAAATTTAAGAAAAATGACTTCCCATCAAAAACTAAGGAAAACATTTTCCAAAACTCTCTTTTAACCTCACACCTCAACTCTTCACACTAACCCACCTCACACCTCAACTCTTCACACTAACCCACCTCACACCTCAACTTTTCACACTAACCCACGTCTCGGGTACCGATTCCCGACATTAACCTGAATTCGACTCCTAACTATGACTACTGATTCTCGACTCCTAACCTCAATTAGAGACCTAACTCCCAACTCCGAGACCCGACTCCTGACCTGAGACCCGACTTTCAACCCTGATCCAAAACACAAAACGTGAGATCTAACCTCGACTCCTGACTTGGGTTCGGATGCCTAACCTTTGACTCGGGATCCAAAACTCGACTCGACCCTGAACTCGATTAAAGAACAACTCCCGACACCAATTGGGGATCCAACATCGAGATGGGAATCAAGGTCTGATCTCAATCCAACTCCCAACCTCCGACTTCGATTCTGACTCCGACCCCGACTTAAGACCAGTCTCCCTGCCCCAACATACCCTGATTCAAGTACCGATCTCAAAGTCGGGGCTAGGTCCCTGGTCTAAAATCGGGGTGGGTCCTGGTTTGGGTGTCGGGGTTGGTCCAGGTTAGGGTGTCGCGGTCGGATCTCGTGTCGAGAATAGAGGTCGGATCTTGGGTAGGGAATCAAGGTCGGGTGTCGGGGTCATGTCCTGGGTTGGGTTGGGTGCCATGGTCGGATCTCAATTCAGGAGTCGGGGTCGGGTCTCGGGTCGATAGTCGAGGTCGAGGTCGAGGTCCCGATTCGGGTATCGGGGTTGGGTCCCGAATCGGTCGTCGGGGTTGGCTCCGGATTCAGAAGTTAAAAAAAATAATTTTGGGTCAGAAACTATTTTTCTAAAAAGTATTTTCTATACTCTCTAACCAAACACTAAAAGATATTTTCTAAAAAAATATTTTTTCATTCACCAACCAAACGCTAGAAAATATTTTTCAAAAAATATTTTTCACTCACCAACCAAACATGAGAAAATAAGTAAGAAACCAACTTGTTTTCCATGAAAACATTTTCTAGGAAAATAAATGTTTTCCATAACATTTTCCTTCATACCAAACACACTTTGAAACCTTCACTAACAAGGTGAAAATTCAGATAGACTAAGCTACTAAGATTTTCCAACAAGATTTATTTTTGCTGCTTTATTTTTCCAATTTTGGTCTAGCATTTTTCTACCCTGGATTTTTCCAATTTTGGTCTAAACCTTAGCACCTAAGTTGGAGTTCATGATCACCGGCTTGGGGCTTGTGTTTGCCTAGCCTTGCTGTGTCATAGACTGCTCCCCACCAAATTTACCTCTTTAAAATTATAAATATTAAAGAGTGTGGTGGAGTGGTAAGTATTCATTCATCTTTAATCAAAGGTCTCAGGTTCGAGTCTTTCAAGGTACGGAGTCGCATTTGTTAAAGGAAGCGCTTTACTCCTCAATATGAAACTTTCCGACGCGAATCCGGATTTAGTCGGGCTCCAATACGGGTAAAACCGGACACCGGATGGAAAATAAAAGAATAAAAAAGAAAAGGTTTTGTTAAAATTTTTCTCTGTTTGGTATTGTGTTGTTATCTTCTTTAGATTCTCCGCTATTGTATTTGTTTTAAATACTTGCTTTCTTTTTATATGTCAAGGATCTATCAGAAACAACCTTTCTATCTTCACAAGATAGGGATAAGACTATGTACATCACCGTCCTCCCTCACTTGTGGCCTGTGGGATTACACTGGATGTATTGTTGTTGTTGTATGTTTGGTTGGTTGAAATATTTTGAAGAAAATTTTTTCTAAAAGAAATAAATTTCTTTAAAATTAGTGAGGAAAATGAATTTTCTAGTGGGAGTTGGAATCACGAAAACAAGCTCCACAAGTAGCCTTCCAAGCTTATTATCTCCTCCCCATCTCCAACGTCGCCTAATCCCTACCTCTTGACAACCCCCCACCCCCAAACTGCCACTACCCACACCATCCCACCCTCATAGCATTTTTCTGAACTACATACAAATAATATATACTAAACACTAAAATAATAAATAAAAAATTCACTTATTTTCCAAGAAAACATTTTTTGCGAAAATTTTTTTCCATCTTACCAAACACACCCAAAATGAGAAAAGGAATCATCCAATGCATGGGCACTAGGACCCATATGTGCATGATAATACAAACTGATGAAACCATTTATAGACTATATATACTTCGTCCACTAGAAAATGCAAGTTGATATTGAATCTTCTTCATGAGTACGGGATTGACCTCTTTAACAAGTGGCCATGATTATCAAAGAGACTACACAATTGCTCACTGAATTTGAGCTCCTCGTATCAATATGGATAATTTATTTGGGGTCAAAATCAATCAAAACGTGCTGATTTCAAATTGTCTAACAAACTCTTGGGTTGAAACGGGCAAAGATATTGCTGGGCAACTCAATATGTTAATTCTTATTCCCTTTATTGTAGACTACTAAAATAGTTAGTCCACTTAAATTCTCTATAGTAAAATTCAAAATGAAATAAAGGGATAGAAAGATTTCTTAATCCAATTACAACAGTAAATTGCTTGAGGTGATGTTGGGAGGATTAAGTTATAGCACACCACTTGATTCATTTTCTTGGATCATGCATGTTTTACCTAATTCATATTGACATGTTCAAGTTTGACTAAGCATGTTCATTTGACATCCCTTCATAATTATTCAAAAATCATGAAAAATAACACAAATTTAATTTAGATACACCTATGTCCATTCGGGGTGTTAATATATCACCATTTAGCCCATTTCTTCTTTTCTTACTCGATATAACCCACTTTATTACAGGTTATAAAAATCAGATTAGCTTCTATAGTTGAAATTCTTGAGTTCATGATATTGACAAAGTTGAATCTGAAAATTGTGAGTCATATTGATTGTTAGTTGACAATTTCGATTTGTCGTTGTGTTTGAGCTCAATCTAAGATTTGGGCGGTGAAAATCATATTATTAGAATTTAAAAAACTCATTAATGTTGAACAAGCTTAAAAAGTCGTTTGTAAGAAATTTGGAGCGGGTAATATTTATATATACTTATTGGAAATATATAGTCTAAAGAGGTTGTCTACAAAATTTGAAATCATTTGTGGAGGTTTGGATTGGGTTTGAACAAGCATTGCAATTAGGGGTGAGCATAAAAATCGGAGAATCGAAAAACCGTACCGAACCGAATTAGTTTGGTTCTTCGGTTCGATTTCGTTTTTTTTTTCGGTTCTTCGGTTCAGTGTTTGGTTTAGGGGTAACGGTTCTTCGGTGCACTGAAGAACCGAAGTTTTATTAAAAGTTTTTTTTTAAAAAAATTTCATTTAGCTCATGTTTAGCCCAAAACTTTTCAAGAACAAGCTTCAAAGCCCATACCCAATTACCCCATCAACATTTACCTTCCATCCTTATTACTTTTACATTTTTCTAATTTTTAATTTTAATTCCTAATATACTTATATTTCTAATTGTAATTCCTAAAAATTTCCACACAAATACTTCTAATTTCTAACTGTAATTCCTAAAAATTTTCACACAAATACTACCACTGTATTGTGATATGAAAAATGGAGCACTACAATGATATGTATTTGAAGTTGTCCTTACTTGATAGTCTATTTACAATGTTTTAGATTTTTTAGTGTCTTATATTTTGATTTGGTTCTCATTTTATTTTTTATTTTGCTCCAAAAAATCGATTTAAAAACACCGAACTAAACCGAATCGAAGTTGAAAAAACCGAACCGAACCGAATTAGTTTGGTTCGGTGTTCGGTGCACACTTTTTCAAAATCGAAAATAATAAAACCGAACCGAAATTTGATAAAACCGAACCGAAGAACCGAACGCCCACCCCTAATTGCAACTGAAAATTGCAGAAGAATTTAGTCACTATAACTAGAGATATGTTACACTATTACACAAGATTGATAGATTTTTACATCTTGTTATATACTTTTATACAAGATAAATAGATTACTTATACATATATATATATATATATAATTAAAATTGAATAAGTAAAAGGAGATTAAGATAATTGAATAAAGTACTACATTGATGTGATATATGCTTGTTTGTGATAATTGATGTAAAATCCTACTCAGTACTCCTCTCTCACTTGTGCCTTTCATCATGTGTTAGTAATTATTTTTATTTCTATATGTTTTTCTCCCGGTGAACAGTAATGAACAGTAATACACAAATTTATTATTTTTTTTTTAATATATTTAACTTGTTCATTTTTCTCTCTTAACCTATATTCTTAATAATTCCTTCTTTAACCCCGGATATGACTGACAATTTGTCCTTTTAACTGTGGACAATCAAAGCCTTAACTTCCTAGAAGTTTACAGGCTAATCCATCATTATTTATTATTAAGAGATTAAGAGATTAACCATATACTAAGGGTAATAAATTTTATAAAGACAAATAAATGAAAATAAAAACATATATAATTATTTTAAAATATACATAATATGGAAGAATAATACAGAGATATAAAAATAAAAAAACTTATATGACTTAAGACGGAGAGAGGTTTCTCTTTCGGGAACCCCTAAAAGACTTCTTACACACTAGCTTGTTAAAAAGACGAGACTTATTTTACAAGAATTTATAATACAAGGTTTAGATTGGGAATACAAGAAATATTGGGATGGATAATAGATGAAAATGAAGAGGAATATATATATATATATATATTATGTTACTATGTATAAGAGTGTTAAATATTGTTACTAAAACAAAATGTTAGGTATAAAGATAAAAAATATAGTTACATACAGTATAAAGTTTTGTGGAACTGTATATTATTAAAATTTCCTTTTATTTAAACTTCCCTAGAAGACAAGTGGAAAACAAATTTGATACCTTGGGACGTACTATCAAGAACGGAACCAGGGAAAAGAAGGAGATGATTGTGTATTTATTTTCAAATCTCTTATGTATAAAAATAAAAGTTTCTTAAAAATTTGGACAAAAATCTAGAAAAAATTGCAATGGCCACAAAACCAATTTCGAACAAAATCAACATTTTGGGGACCAAACTTAACATATTAATGGTGCATGCAGTAATCCATGGAGTAACTTGAAGCAACAAGTATATATGCATGTAGGTGAATAGTACAAAGCTAAGTGGGGATTGAAATTGTCAGAAACAGTGGAACTTGGCCTGGGCTTTTGGGTACCAGCTGAGCTGACAGAAATTAATTGTACTACGTAATAAATAATATTTCCTTGAACACTTTTAATTTTGTGCTATGCTTACAAAAATTATTAATGAAATGATCAATTTTACTATTATATCCTTTATTCATATTAATGGATACAAAGATAATTTGTTTAAACTTTCAAAGAGTATATTAATTGTAGGGTCAAAATGGAAAATTTTTAATTAATTTTATCTTGATTTAGTAAGTGATCAACTAATTGAGATATTTATTTTTAATAAGATGTCCAACTAATATAAGACGGAGGGAGTAACCAACATACAATTTAGTGGAAGTGGCACTGAATGCTGTCAAATGACGTGCTGTGCTGTTCTGCTCTCAAAACAGCATTTTTTTCAGAAGTTAAGGTCAAACAAACATCTATTATGATTCCACTGATTATTGTCCAGTTGATTCAAACCAGAGGGGCTATGATATATATGGTGCTGGTCCCCAACCAAGCCAGAAGCCAAAAAAAAAAAACCTTGGCTCAATATCTTCAGTCAAATGTTTTACTGCCACTCTTGAGTTGATTTATTACATATGTAGTACTAGTCAAATAATTTTAAAGTAAAAATTAAGTTAATTTGACTGGCATTTGACAGTAGTTACATGAGTTGGAATTCCTATAGCACGTAAAATAAAAATTGTGTAATTTGATGTTTCTAAAAAATAGTGTCAAACGTTTTAGAACGCTAGCTCTATTAACATTTTTGTGTGCCTAAATTCAATAAACATGTCCTGAGATGTATTCCATTTATGTTTCGCCGTTTACAAT
This sequence comes from Capsicum rhomboideum, assembly GCA_031232105.1. Taxonomy (NCBI): domain Eukaryota; kingdom Viridiplantae; phylum Streptophyta; class Magnoliopsida; order Solanales; family Solanaceae; genus Capsicum; species Capsicum rhomboideum. Next base: position 41,069,440 of record CP124716.1, read on the forward strand.
TATCCAATCTTCCAGCAAGAAAATCATTACTGACATTTAGTAATAGATTAAGTTGAAACTTTAAAAAATGAATTTTTGAAGTTTAATTTGTTAAAAAATAGTTTTGGGAATTACATCCAAACTTTATCCTTCTTCCGCCGAGCCAAGCCCGTCCAAGAAGACAATGTAATTACAATTATCTGATGAGACCAAGGCGGTGTTTGGTAGGGTCGAGAGGTTTCATCTGAACCCTCTTCGATGAAAAATTATATACTATTTATACATGACTAAAATTATTTTTTTATGTATATATAGTAGATCACTACATCAAAAGAGATATTTAGCGGCAATAAATATTGCCGCAAAAACATTTAGCGGCAATAAATATTGCCGCAAAAACATTTAGCGGCAATAAATATTGCCGCAAAAACATTTAGCGGCATTTGAACTAATGCCATTGCATCCAGTGTCGCTAAAGGTTTTACCGGCATTTATATGGAGTGCCGGTAAATATCCATATTATTGCCGCTAAAAGTAATTACTTTTAGCGGCAATTTTTATTGCCAGTAAAGCAATCATATTTTACAGCTTTTGTTATTGCCGCTAAAAAAGGAATTAACTGCCGGTAAAGGACCTATTCCAGTGGCAATTATTATAGCACTAAAGTTGATCATTAATGCACCTTAATTCATATATTTAACCAAAGAAGAAGAATTACCAAACTAAAACGTCATTCATTTAAACAGTTAAACTCAACACATCCACTTTTTCTCGTCTTCCAGTGATGAAAAAAACGTACAAATTATCAAAACAATAACTACTCCTTCAAGTTATCAAAAAAGCAAAAAAAAAGTTGCGTTCAACAATGGAAAACAAGGAATTTGAGCCATTATTTTTTTCCCCAGTTAACTATGGCTGCTCGGATCACACATTATGCAATATCAGGAGAATTTTGAGTAGAGCGAACTTTATTTGACATCCGTAGAAAATGTACTGTGCTGCCAAAAATAGAGGAGAAAAATAAGTCAGGGATGAGTGCAACAACACTATGCTTTGTTAGTGTTGATAAAACGTCAGAGGATGATTGCAGCAACAAATTGTCTGGTGAATTAATTGAGGTGTAGGCAAATCGAAATGGTATTATTAAATTAGCAGTCTAGTAAATTAACTGTGGTAAAGGATCATTTATATGCATCTAGATTCCCAGCCACAAAAGAGTGGAGATTTACCAAAAAAAAAAACATAGTTGATCTGCACTCATGTATGGTAAAAGAGATTACCCTTCGAGAAGAAAGAACTTGTTGCCACTAACGACTTGAGCAGTGTTTATATTGCTTGTTCATTGCCACTATTAGCATCGGAAACCTTGTAAAAATCAACACACTAGATGAGAAAATTTGTCTATAAAGCTAAATTTTAAGGAAAAACGTTCAAAACTTTGATATCAGATAACCTGTCTAGTAGTGCTTCTATTGTTTTGAGGTCTGCTTAATTCAGGAGGAGCATATTTCCACATGACTTGTCTCATCCATGATAATTCTGAAACTAGCATTTCTTGGTTTTTTCTCATCAACGCAATGTCTTCATCCTGCTTTTTGTTTAACTCCTTAACTCATTTATCTCTTGTTCTAACTTATGTGCAGCCTCATTAGACAAACTATCAGCAGCAACATTTCGTAAAGAAGATTTACTGCCCTATAACAGAGAAGGGGTTGGACCAAGTCCTAAACCACGGACATAACCACTTTTTTCATTTCCCAACACTTGGGAATACACATCTCCTTCCCAAGCAACACTGCCATGAGATTGCTCCTCAGAGCCATTACTCAACTTCTCTTTCATCATGTCCTGAGAATAATTAAGATTACAAATTTAATCAAATTAAAACACCATCAAGATATTCTTAATAAGCATCTTTTATCTAACAAATTTACTCTAACAAAACTCCCCTGTTTTACTTACCAGTAACCACATAGTTGATCCAACTTAAATACTCTTTAAAGCTCAAAGATAAAAATGTATAAGAAGTCTTACAACTGCATTTGAAGACTCCTCATCCAATGGTCTACCATCTCTATGATTTGTATGAGTTAATATGTAGACTTTTGCACGTGTAGGCTCTATTCCATCAATAGCCTAATAAAGTTAAATTGATGCAAAATAAATTATGCATGACCAAAAAGAGTTGTAATATCTTATAGTAAGTAATTTATGCATGAAATACCAGTTCATTCATCAAGGTTGCTATGTTTTTGGATCCTCCAGTGTGAACCATCTTTTGCTTCGCTCTACTGATTCTATTTGCTTGACTACGCATCTAGAATGAGAAAATAAAGCATCAGTTCTTTCTAGCAGATTTAAAAATCAAGAACTTTTTAATCATTCATATCTAGAAAAGTGATCACTTACCTTTGCTTTTTCAGAAAGCCAATATGAGACGAGTCCATTCCACTGATCCCTTGGTATGTGACTTGGTCTATTTTTTATCAAGGCATCTTTTGACTTATACTTGGTCACATAGAAAGCCTTCAAGTCACATTTATAGTCCCTCCATTTTTTTCCTATTGACTTTTTCACAAACTCTTCTCCACGTATCGGAATTGAGAACTTTTTCTAAAAAGATAGAACAAAAATTAGCAAGTCATGTATAATAAGAAATGATACTTCTTAACAATAATAATTTCGTACCCTCACAAACTCCACCAATTTGATCTTTTCTTCTTTGTCAAACACTCGCCAATCATCTATATTTAACGGTGTCAAATCTGGGGTTCTAGCAATGATGCCTAGAAAACTAGCAAGCTTTCGGCCTTCTTTTCTAATTGATTGATTATGACTATTAAACTGCACAATAATTGTCTTCCCAGAGGGTAGATTCCAAACGTCTTTTAATAAAGTAGGTCCACGAACTTTTCTTGCCTTTGAAGGACCTGCGATAGATTCAGAACTCAATATATGGCAGTCAGTTTTTCACAGCATTTATCATTGTTCACAAACACACTTCCAAAAATAACAAAGCTATAAGAAGAAGAAAACAAGAAACCCAATTCATGATTCAGTAAATATATCCTTCAGCGAAAAGCATTATATGTTCATGACATATACTAAGAACTATTCAATCAAATCACAACTGCAACATTCAATAATTCAATCACACCAACTACACCTATAGAATAAAATACATAAAATAATAACTCTTCTTACCAGAAATAATTGACTAGATGTTTAAACTATCCTAGACCCACTGTAAAAAACAAAGAGTAGATATATCTTGGTACTGCACATATAAATCCTAAACCCATATAATAAATAGGAACATTGTGGTGTAAATCAAATAGAAATACTACCAACGAGCAAAAGCACTGCCATCTTCAGCACTCTTAAGACTAGCAATTGTAGTCAATCCACTTAAAGAGCAAAAGTACATGTTTGAATTGTACACAACCACAACCTTCAATAACTAATTTTTTTTACCAGAAAATCACAAATCGATATTTAAAAACCCACATTCATGTCAATAAGTAACTAAATAGCATTCAGGGACTTATAAAAACTCAATCCACCTACAAACCCATATGATAAATAGAAAGAAAAATGCATACCAACGAGCAAAAGCGTTACCATCTTTAGCACCCTTAAGATATCATACTCGGCAGATATCATACTCGAAAGATAGTTTATAAATTCAAGTTTCAAAAAGAACCTGGTTTATTATTCAACTCAGCAACAGTGCCAACAGATTTGTTATCATCATATGTTTGGGCTTGAGAGCAGCTCTGAGCTTTTATTAATTGTTGAACATAGGGTTGTACTTCTTCATCGTGACGTTGTTGTCATGTTCTAAATCACAAATATTTTCTAAGATAGTCAAGTCAGTGGTATCACTCTGCATTGATGAGTCAAACCGCATACTATTTTCTTCTCCCATATCAAAAATGTCTCCCGGTTTAATTGACATAGGGACAAACCATTCATGATCTACAGGATCTTGAATAAATATCACTTGTTGAGCTTGTCCAGCAAAAACAAATGGCTCATCACTTTCCCAATCGCCTGAATGTATTAGACGTGAGAAGTTCACAATAGTAAAACCTAAATCGTCTTTCATAACTCCTCGACCTTGGGTTACATCAGCCCAATCACATTTAAATAAGACGACTTTAAATTCTTCATAGTAGTTCAACTCCACAATATCGTTCAATCTCCCATAATATGTGATATTTGCTGATTTCGGAGCACTGTCACTTGTACTTGCATAGCTCTCTGTCATTGAGACAACCATAACCCCACTATTTTGTGTCTGCATGAACTCTTCATATTGTTTGGTACGAAATTGATACCCGTTATTCGTATGGAATTCATTGAATCTTCTAGCAAAGTAACTTGGACCTCGGGCAAGGGCTTTAATATCATTTGAGATACTAGATGTGAGATCCAACTCGTAAACCTACCCAATGAGCAATACACAACTGTAATTACAAATATAAGTTCAACAGATGATGATTTAAAGGATATAATAATTAAATTCTAGTACTTACTTGCTCCTTGAACCATTCAGGAAAATTTTCAAAATGCAAGCGGTTAAGCTGATGTTGGGTAAGGCGATGCTTGCGATGCAATCGCTTGATTTCACTAATATGTTCACTATACATGTAAACTAGAGTTAATTGAACAATTTGAGAAGCACATACATAGGAAAAGGAAGTTTGAGGAAAAGACAGTTTGTACATCCAAAAAGTATCTGTTTCGTCTTTATTATTACTTAGATAACACAGTAATTAAAGTATTCAAATAGTTCTCAGACTTATTGCTGCTGGCTCTAGTGGTTCTACAAAAACAAGAGGGAACAGAATCCAAGAAATTCAGTTCAGCAGATTATAATATATAGACCATAAGTTCATAAAAGAGAAAGATAAAATGCCAAACATTTAACACTTTCAATATAGATAGCAACAGAGTTGGAAATGGAGTTCTGTATTTCCTCAGGATAGCAAGCAGTTCAACTCCGATAAGAGTAAAAGAGGAGATACTGACAACAACAATGTCGTTAAAAATTTGGAAATGGTTGATCCTTGACCAATGGAGTTCAAACAATCTCACAAAAATAAGGGTTGCTTTTCTGGACTTTGAAATGGAAACAACAAAGTAACTTGTGAACATAGAAAAATCAAAACACACAAGGAACTGCTAGATCCATCAGTCGAATTTAAATTTCAATCAATTTAAATAAAGGGTGCTGGGAAATAGAGAGAGATATAATACTCACTTTTTGTAATAATTGAGCAGATCTGATTCACAATTGAAAAGCACATATCGATGTGCTTGCACCCGTGTTTTTTTATCCAACTTAAATACATCTCCTAGGCTATTTGATTTCCCAATAGTAGGGAAAAGACATCCCCTTTATCAACCTCATGTTCAATATCATCTTTACTTTTTTTAGACCAATAAGACCTTGAATCTCCACCTTCCAGATATTGTGAGCAAAATTGCAAGCACTCATTCGCAATATATGCTTTTGCTATTGAACCTTCTGGACATGAAAGATTGCGAACATATGATTTCAATGTACGCAAGTACCTGTTGCATAAAATCATTCATCAGTCTAATATTTTAAAAATATTAATAATAACTTAAAATGTATGATAAAAATTTAACATGATTCTCCATACCTCTCAATTGGATACATCCAACGATATTGTACCGGTCCCGCAATTTTAACCTCCATATCCAAGTGAATAACCAAATGTACCATGATAGTAAAAAATGATGGTAGGAAAATAGTCTCCATACTACTCAGAATTTTTGCAATTTTTTCTTCAAGTAACTCTAACTCTTCCAATTTAATCACTTTGCTACAAAGCACCCGAAAGAATGAGCATAATTCAATTAAAACAGTAGTTACTTTTTTATCTGCCGATCTCCGCAAGGCAATAGGAAGAAGTTCTTGCATTATAACATGACAATCATGAGTTTTTAGTCCTGTTAAGTTTCGTTTGCGGATGCAACGTGAGATATTAGATGCATAGCCATGTGGAAACTTAACATTTTCTAATACTTCATAGAATAATTTCTTTTCTTTTGGAGACATTGTGAAATAAGTAGGAGGAAGATATGTCCTCCCACTAGCTCGTTGTTGAGGCCATAAGCTTGGTCGTATATTCATCTCCTTCAAGTCCAATCGAGCTTCTACATTGTCTTTCAATTTTTTTCCCTAGGTCCAATAATGTATAAATCAAGTTATCACACACGTTCTTTTCTACATGCATCACATCAAGGTTATGACGAACAGGTTTATGCTCCCAGTAAGGAAGGTTGAAAAAAATACTCTTCTTCTTCCACGTATTTTTCATCACCCCGCTTGCCTTCTTACTCAACTGACCAAGAGTGAACTTTATGCGTCTAACTTGATTTAGAACTTGTGATACGGAAATTGGAGAAGGTGAGGGTCCTAATTCTTTAGTCCCATCAAATGATTTTGCATCATTCCGATATCTATGCCCTTGCTTCAAGAAACGCCGATGGCCCATGAAATAAAACTTTTTACCATGTCTTAAACTTTTAGATTGGGTGCTTATGTTGCAACAGGGGCATGCAAATTGACCACTAGTGCACCATCCTGATAGAGAACCATATGCTGGAAAATCGTTTATGGTCCACATGAGAGTAGCTCGCAATTGAAATGTGTCCTTAGAAAAGGCATCATAGGTCTCTACTCCCACACTCCACAAATCATTTAACTCTTCTATCAAAGGTTCTAGATAGACATCAATATTATTTCCAGGTCTTTTTGGCCCAGGAATGAGCATGGACAACATGAAGAACTCTTGCTTCATGCAATACCATAGTGGAAGATTATATGGCATCAAAATCACTGGCCATGTACTATAAAAACTTTGCATTGTGCCAAATGGATTAAAACCATCACTGGCTAATCCTAAACGAACATTGCGACACTCTATAGCAAAATCTGAATTTCTGCTATCAAAAGCTTTCCAAGCTTCAGAATCTGCAGGATGTCGTAGAACTCCATCTCTATTCCGTTCTTCATGAGGACATTGCATCAATTTAGATGTTTTTGAAGACATAAATAGTCTCTGCAGTCTTGATTTTAGAGGAAAGCATCTTAGGACCTTGGCTGGAATCTTTTTGACACTATTTTTCCATCTAGAAGCCCCACAAATTAAGCATTCATTGATTTCCTTCTTAGCAAATTCATTCCTAAAAAGCATGCAATCGTTGGGACAAGCATGGATCTTTTTGTAACTTAACCCCAATCCCTCCACTATCTTTTTGCTCTCATAAAATGAAGGAGGCAAATTCTCACCCTCAGGTAAAGCATCCTTTAGTAAACCAAGCAAAGCATTAAAAGACTCATTCGACCATTTGAACAATAGTTTTATACGGAAAAGCTAAAGCACAAATGCCAGTTTACTGAATTTCTTACACCCAGGGTAAAGTTCTTCGTTTGAATCTTGCATGAGTTGTTCAAACTTATCCACCTCTGGATGAGGTTGATTTCTTGATGGATGAGAAGTATTCTCCTCTGTATTTGGCTCTATCTCTTCCCTTTCACTAATGTCATCATCCATGAACTGAGTGAAGCTTCCAAAAATATCATGTATCATTCCTCCCATATCATTGCCTCTTAAAGCTTCTTGCCTATCATTATCCTTTTTGGTACTTGTTAATCCATTCAGAGACTCTACATGGCGAAACCAAGTATCATATGACGTCATAATACCACCAGCCATGAGATGATCATACGTCGTTGCCCGATCTACTTGATAGAATAGCACACAGTTTTTACAGGGGCATGAAATTGTTTCTCCATAACTTTTTTCACAAAATGCATGATTTAAAAAAATTTCTACTCGATCTGAATATTCTTCACTAATTGTACTGTAATCCATCCATCTTTTATTACTAGAATTCTCCATGATTGTTCAAGAAATTTCTTACTTTTCTGCAATTACCAAAAAAAATATTTTAGCATAAAAGATAAAATAATCATAGTAAGGAACGAAAGGTAAGCAAGTTACAGAAACAAAAAATTACACTACAGAATTTGACATTTATCAGAAGAAAATTATCTCTTTATACAAGAGCTAATCAGATACTAATAGCTTTATGCAGCTGAAAAAAGCAACACCAAAGTTCAGTAATTTTCATCAAACATTGCAATGTCATCTTCATTGTGCTATCCAATAAGAGACTCAGCTAAAAAGACGAGAGATATGAAAGTTTTCAATTCGCATAGAATCGATATCTGGAAATACAAATATCCACTTAATTCACCATAAAACATACGAAGAGGAGAAATCATTTATAACAAAGGGAATTTTATGTTCTTACCTCACCTCAACTACAGATCCTGAGATAGAGAATTTTGAATCGACTTCTCGAGCGAAATACAGAAGAAAAAAATGTGATTAATACATACAGGTTTTTCCATCTAAATAAATCAAACTCAAGTTTCGAAAAAATGAAATCTAAAAGGAGTCAGAGAAACGTTATAGATAGAAAATGTCAACACAGCCATAGAAAGTAAAAATTTCTAGATATTTTGTCAAACACTTTGTGGTTCTAGAATTAAAACCAAATTATAAGAAAATCAGAAGAAAACTATAAGCTAATAACACATGCATGTACATATTTATCAAAAAAACATGGAGAAAAAGAGAATTACCAGCGAGAAAGAGAGATCGAGTGAGAAGAAAATCTAGATATACCTTTCGTTGTTGAAATTCAGAATTTATATACCTTTCATTGAATTGCTAGTAGCGATTTTACTGAAAAGAAGCTGAAAGAAAGACAAATTGTTGTGATTAAATTGCTAGAAATTACTAGATCCGGCGAGCTTCAGGATGCGATTTTCCTTGTCGGATCTTTCAGATGTGAGCTCCGGCGAAGCTTTTGGATACGATTTTTCTTTTCGGAGCTTTCAGATGTGAGCTCTGGTGGAGCTTCTGGATACGATTTCCTTGTTGGAGCTTTCAGATGTGAGCTCTGGAGGAGCTTTCGGATACGATTTTCCTTGTTGGAACTTCTATATGAGAGCTCCGGAAGAGCTTGGGATACAATGTGAGCTTCAGAGCTTCGAGACAACTTTCCTCTTTTCTCGATTTTCCTTGATATTTCCTTTTAGCTTTGTATTCTTTGGGTCGGTTCTAATAAAAGAGGCCCTAAACAATTAATAAAGGGATCCCATTAATAAAAGCCCTTATAGAATTGTTTAGGTAACAGTGGTCAATTATTCACAATTGTTTTTTATTGCCGCTAATTGTACTATTAGAGAATGATTTAGTGGCATTTAAGTTAATGCCCCTAAATAATTGCCACTAAAACTATTTTTTGTGGTAGTGGATGTTGGCCCCTCTTTAATTTCTTTGTGTCTACTTCTTCATATTTTGAACTCCTTAATAAAAATTCGAACTGCGCCACTAGGACATATAAGTCCCCGTGACTCTTTTAACATCACATATCTGTCGAGACTCGCGCCAACAACCGTTGTAGTTGACTTTGTCCCAATTTCAGGTAAAAGCGATTGGTCTAGTTCAGATCTGTCTCAAAAGGACGTTAAATATGGTCAAACTCTCAACTTTGTTGCTCTGTTAGAATATTTAGGCATCCATATACTACCATTGCACATTCAATTTAGGGTGAAATATAATTAACCATATTCCAAAAACAACCTTTGAAGGGCTTGAAAAAATCATAATGATCTTGGAAAATGAGCTGAAACCAATAAGACACCAAGGGCTACGTACTAGAAGGCCCCATGATTGTTGCTTGCTGTTGGAACATGTTATCTGCCACTAGAGTCGGGCGGATGTAGGGCTAGCTAGTATCTGATCTTATGAGTTGGTACATATGAAAATAATTTAAACTGATCAGACTTTGTATATAAATGTTTATAAAATTCATTAAATAAGTATAAATAATAAGTTTTGAATCTCGTAAGTAAAATTTAATATGGTAGAATTCCAAATTTAAATTAATAAATTTCAAATTCTAGATATACCTCTGATTAAGTAGTGTTGCACCAGTAAAGGTTGATCTCATGCATAAGTTGTAAAGCCTAGTAAATTTTAAACTTTAATTATGACTAACTATGGATTTAATGACACGATAAAGTAGCACCAAGATGTGTACAGAAAGATATTCAGAGCGGGGACATAATAGCACATATATGATACAAATTGGAAGCAGTGGCGTAGTCAAGAGTTTTTCTAAGGTTATCCATAATTTAGATAAACAAATTGTTTGTTTTAATAAATGGATGCATCCAAAAATTTAAAATCAAATAACATGGTAACAATTAGCTAATTAATTATAAAAACACTTATAATAGAAATAACAATTGTGCAGAAAGACAAAACAAATGATCTATTTATTAATCAAATTTTAATTAACAACATAGTCAAACAAACCAAACATTGGGAATGTACCAATCCTCATGATGGTTTTTCATTTTCAGTGTATTTGACTATTTTATCCCTCTCCCTAGTTGCTTTATGGTATTTGTGGTCAACGGGTATGGGTGACATGGTTTCCGAGGTGATCGGTTGAGAATTATGCAAGTTTTTCATTTTGGAAGGTTTGGAAGTTAGTATGGTTGACCAAAGTCAACATTTCATGATATCGAGGTCGTATAAAAATTCCAACATTTCCATTAAATCTGAAATATGATTTTTTCGGTTAGTAGGACCTTTGGTTTGGGTCTTGAGGTATTCAATTGGGTTTGAGTAGTTGGTTGGAAAGTTGAAAGTTTAAAGCATAGGTTTGAGGTTTGACTTCGATTAGCATTTGGTCCGGATGATCTCTGTTCGGAGATTTGACTATTTCATTGAGTCCGGAATGTCATTTTTTGTCTAGTAACTTATTTAGTTTATGTTCACGGGGTTCCAAACAAATTTTGAGAGTCCATTCTGGAATTTTTGATTTGAGACTTGGTTGTTGGTTTCAGCTATTGCTGGTATTACGACCCTGTAGGCCTTTCTTCTTCGAGTTTGCGAGGCAACCATTGTGATCGCGAAGGGCAAAGGTGTTTGGTCACCGCGATCACGATGGGCCTATGTGATCGCATAGAGGAAGTAGCCGAGCTGGGGTTGGGTCCTCTTTGGGCATCGTGAACGTGATTGGACCCTCGCAATCGCGAAGGGTACAGAGCAGGTCAGCTTGTGACAGGAGGTCCATCCACTACTAAAAAGTTTTCAAAAACAACAAACAAAGTCACTATAGAAAAGCGACGGAAAAAACGATGTTGTCCGTCGCTTTTCCTTTTTTTAATTTCAATTTATTTTTTCATAAAAGCAACGAACATAGTCTTTTTGTCCGTCGCTATTTTCGCGGTTATTGCGCTAAATTATTTATATATAAATTATATTTATTTTTTTATAAAAGCAACGGACAACGTCGTTAGTATTAAAGTAAAATAAAAATTAAAAAGCGACGTTGTCTGTCATTTGTAAAATTAAATTTATATATAAGTAAATCATTATTATATTAATAAAAACTAATTTATATTTTTTTAAAAAAAAAAAAAGTGACGAACAACGTGATTTCTGTCCTTCGTTTTTTGGTCAAAATATAGGTCAAACAATTTAAAAAATCGACAGACAGAAACCACGTTGTCTGTCTCTTTTTCTAAAATAATAGAGACCTTCTCTTTCTCTCTTTTCCCTCTTTCTTACTCTTCTCTCTTTCTCTCTTTCTCTTCTCCATTAATTTCTCTGTCATTGTCATTCCTCCACTGCCACCACTGCCTATCCTCGTTGCTCGACACCAATGTCGTTGTCTTTCTATTTCTTTTCTCCATTTTCCAATTTTTTTTATAATTCAAATTAGAGGTATGTTTTCCTCAATCTTTGATTATTGTTTAGGGTTTGTGGATTTATGAATTTGTTAGGATTTCTTTCATTTTTAATTTCAAGATTAGGGTTTCTATCTTAGTTTATTGTGATTATATGGTGTGAGAGGGACATGCGAAGCCTCTACTTATTTGATTGAATTTCTATGATTTGTTAGTTTGTTTGACTTGTGCTAAAAATGAAAGTTTAGCAATTTTATTTGGAAATGTGAACTAGTGACGGTTCCAATTGTGGAATTGATTATATAGTGTGAGAGGGACATGTGAAGCCTCTACTTATTTGATTGAATTTGTTGGATTTGTTAGTTTGTTGACTTGAAATAGTTAAGTAGTGAATTGAAATTAGGAATTAGTGACTTGGAATAGTTAGGTAGTGAATTGAAATTATGAACCAGTGACTTGATATTGTGAATTAGTGATTTGGAATAGTTAAGTACTAGTGAATTGAAAATGTGAAGTAGTGACTTAAAAATGTGAAGTAGTGAAATTGAAATTGTGAACTAGTGAGTTGGAACTGTGAACTAATGACTTAAAAGTTTGAAGTAGTGAATTGAAATTGTGAAGTAGTGAATTGAAAATGTGAAGTAGGGATTTAAAAATGTGAAGTAGTGAATAAAAATTGTGAACTAATGGGTTGAATTTGTGAATTAGTGACTTAAAATTTTGAAGTAGCGAATTGAAATTGGGAACTGGTGACTTGATACTGTGAAGTAGTGAGTTGAAATAGTTAAGTACTAGTGAATTAAAAATGTGAAGTAGTGGCTTAAAAATATGAAGTAGTGTAATTAAAATTGTGAACTAGTGACTTGAAATTTTGAAGTAATGAATTGAAATTGTGAAATAGCGACTTTAAACTAGTGAAATAGTAACTTTAAACTAGTGAAATAGTGAATAAGAATTGTAATAGGAATTGTGAACTAGTGAATTGAAAATGTGAATTAGTGAGCTGAAATTGTGAAGTAGTGACTTGGTATTGTGAAATAGTGACTTGAAATTGTGAAGTATTGACTTGGTATTGTGAAGTAATGACTTGAAATTGTGAAATAGTGACTTGAAATTGTGAAGTAGTAATTTGGAACTATGAACTAGTGACATTAAACTAGTGAAATAGCGACCTTAAAACTAGTGAAATAGTGACTTTAATGAATCTAATTTATAATTGAATATCTATATTTTTGTAGCTAGATCATCGTTTGTGGATGTATGATGTGGATTATGAAACTGGTGGGGATATGAAATCTGGATTTTTTTTAAGGTGCTAGAGGTTTTATCGATCATGCAATGTCACTAGACCTTTTTTAAAAAGGTAGGGTGGTTAGGTGTCCTTGTAGGCAATGTAGGTGCATGAAATTTTTCAATCCAGATATAGTTATGCTTAATCTCTATCGCAATGGATTTAAGCCTAGATATTTTTTGTGGGTTGATCATGGAGAGATAGATGGGTTAAATGGTGTATTTTATAATTCGCTACCTGAGGAAGAATATAATATGCTTATACATGATCGACATGCTAAGGTTCAACATAGGGCTCAATACGATAAGCTTCAACAATATGATAGGGTTCTTGAAATAGTCAGCTTTTGCCATCACAAATAGTTAGAAGAAATAGATGAGGAAAATGAATCATTCTGGAAGGACGACTGTGATGATGAAAATGAAATAACTGAGGAGGAAGAATGAGAGAATGATGGAAATGAAACAAGCAAGGAGGAAGATTGGGAGAATATAGACTAGCACGTTAGTTTATTTTGTTACCACTAATTATTTGTTATTACTTATGATTTTCTTTATATGTTGTAATGTAAATTTGCATACAGAAGTCATCAAGTGGTGATAGTGATCGAGGTCGTACTAGTAAGAGTAGCAAGTCTGATAAGAGCAAGAAGAAGAAAAGTAGGAGGCCTATAGAGCCTGATGATATTTTAGGATGTCTTTCTTCTGCGCCACAGCTTCACACTTCTCCATCGGTGTCGTTTTATGTACCCTTTGGCACTGTACATCCCTTGAATTTTCATGGTTCATCCACTCAGATGCATGCTTTTACTTCACATGCACCACCTCCACCTACTACTACTTCCTCTACTTTCATGCGTACTCACACTTTTTCTTTTCATACTTTTATGCCTACACCCACTATGCCTCGGCCATAGGGCATAGGAATTTAAGATTATCATTTGGTAGTCCATTCCCTCACGATTCACCCCCCCACCTATCAAGTTTGTGGCTCAAAGATACCAGTTATAGCACTGACGTGCAGACCGCTACTTTCCCACTGACTCAGTATTATGCACTCTCAGGACTAGCACCTGGACCTTCACCTTCACCTCCACATGATAAGGAAGAGGAGAAGGATCCGATCGATCTATTATTTGGCGATAGGAACATGATTGGTAGAGTGATTATTGAGCCTGATAGATCTTCATAAGTTTGTTTTCTTAACTGATAAGTTTTTTTAAAAATATTTATCTTCATTAATTAATTATTTATGACTTGACATATTTATTATGTTTCTGTAGGTGGAATCCCTCCAACGATGTTGCTAAGGTTCTAAAGTAGAGCGTTAAGAGGCTTTATACGTATCCTTATCACTGTTGGCGCTAGATTCCTGATAAGATACGACAAGCTATGTGTGATGAGTTTAAGGTATATTCAATTTAATTATTATATAGTAGTGTAATATTCTATATATATATATATATATATATATATATATATCATTTAACGCCAGTCAATTGATTTTCATACAATGTGTACTTGGAAGAGAATGTACAATCTGATCATTTCCACTACTTTTAAGAGGAAAGGCGGTGAGAAGCTGTCTGGCTGGCTTAAACGTATTAGGCATACAGGAAATGTTGGAAAATAACTTCTAAAAGAAGTGTATAATCAGCTATGTATATATTGGAATTCATAGGAATTCAAGGTATTGTGTGAAAAATAAAAAATTCAAAAATAATTTAATAGATGGCTCGTTTTACACCAAGGTGTAAAGAGAGTCGGGACCATAATTTGGGAAATAGTATGTAATTACCTTCCAGTTTATATGGTTATAAAAAGTTCATTAAATATTACTTGATTACGTTTAATTACTTTCTGTTTGTAGGAGAAAACATCCCCCCACTCAGGATGAGATCTTCTAATGAACACATGTAAGGAAGAGAACGATAGAGTGTAACGACGGAAAAATATTTCGATCAATAAATTTTTATTTCGAGCCTTATAGGAATTATTTCATTGAAAAAAGTCGTGGTCCAAATCAAATTTGGGCTGGAATTGCAAAAATTGGGTTAGGCCTACTGACCTGTCGCTGCAGCGACATTTTTATCGCCACAGTGATAGTCGAGCAGTAAGCTACTCGAGGGTTATTTAAAACCCTCACTCAGCGGAGGCTTCTTATGTCATTACCCCTTCCCAAAAATACCCCAAGTGAACCCTATACTTAGAACGACGAGAGTTTAGAGGCCAAGTTCTGAGAGGGCGATTACCAAAGCATTCCCGACAGGATTTCTAGCATTGGTCAAGGGCAAGGCACGCAAAGAATGACTCTTCACTCTTCGTAATAGCAAAACTCATCTACGAGGTAGGTTATGGTTAATTGTTGTAGACTTGGGCTAGATGCATGTAATAACAGTAGTTATATCGGGAGATTTCATGCTTAGGCCTACGAGCATGGAGTTTGAATCGATTGAATAATAACCAGAACTAAGATAATGAATTGATGACATTTCCTGATGAGTTATTGAACTGTATTGCTCTTTTAATTATTGAAAGATACGAGGCTTGTATAAACTAGACGTAGGTTTCAAATGGGAGTGTTTTGCGAGTTAGAAAAGGGGATAGGTCAACTTTGAATATAATGAGCGTGAAGTTATGGCCCGGAGTATGCGTTCTAGTGGATTCAGAAAGGGGGAAACTGGTATAGCTATGTGGAGAGTGGAGGGAGTAGTCTGTAAATGTCTAGATATCTTTGGTGAGTCAAGAGGAGTCAGAAGAGGTTGTGTGCGTGGAAATGATGTTGGGGGTAGTTATTCGTATTAGGATGGATATCAAGGTAGTACTGAAAAGAGGGGGAGCGGGGAGATAAAGTGTATATATATATATATATATATATGTATGTATATATGTATGTATGTATGTATGTGTATATATATGGGGGGGGGGGGTGATCTGGTCTAGTCCATGTTATATTCTAGAGAGCAAGACTAGTGGCCTTGTCGGTAGATTTCAGGTGTGGAATAGTAAGTCATAATTATGTTGGGTGTAGGATCATAGGTGTTGTTAGAGAGAGAGTAAGGAGAGAGTTAGGGAACTTAGTAAAAAGGGATTTGGGAGGGTTTTAGTTGTCAGAAAATATTATTTTATTGTCATGATTTTCTTTCTATTTTCAATTGTTGTTATTTACTTCTAACTCTGGTCGATCGATGATACCTACCAGTACGTGTGGTTGTACTGATACTACACTTATTATATCTCCATTTAGGAATATAGCCATGTTGCAGGTTAGTTGGAGTTTTTATAGGTACAACGGTGGTTATTCTTCAGCAGTTCCTATCATCTTACTCTTACATGGATGTTGTATCTCGAGTCATCTTTTCCACTACTAGTGCTCTTGTATTAGTTTAGATTAGGTTCTGGGAAACTGTTATTTTATTTCCATAATGTGATTATAAATAAATGTATTTGAATAAGAAATTTTTCTTTCATTTAAAAGATTGCTCATTTCAAAACTATTTAATATATCTTCCGCACTTGATTAAATGTTTGGGTGGTAAGAGATCTCCTATCTAGATTAGAATTGAGTATGTGTCCGTACGATCCATGAATTAGGTCGTGACAAGTTGGTATCTAAATCCAGGTTACCGGTATCCCAGTACAAGAGCAAGGTTCAAGTAGGGTTCTACGAATTGGTGTGTTCATGTCCACATCAAATATGTAGGAAGCTACAATACATCTAGGAAATCAATCTCACTTTCTTCTCTCCCATCGTGCTAATTCAGTGTTGACTCCCCGAGTTGAGTCCAATTGGTGTCTGGCAGATTTCAATTGGTATCTTGACAATCACAATTGGGATTAGTTGGTTCCAATTGGTATCTAAGTAGTGTTTGGAAAGGTGGAAGGGTGTGATTCTAACCGGTAGAGGTCAATAAGAGGCGTAGGACTTGTATTTTAATGTTATGAGTTATGTTTGAATAGAGTAGTACCTGGATCTTTTAGGTGGTTATGTTGTTGGATGTAGTGAATATTGTAGTTGTCAGTATTTTTGGTAAGTGTGACGCTCTCATTAATGGATTGGTTGTGTTACCAAAAGGATATTAGCATGTTAGATGTTGTTGTGTATGATAGAATGCTACGTGTATTTCTTATGTGGATTGTTATCGCATTGACTAAATTATTTCTTCATTACTTGATGGATGAATTTCTTTAGTGAAAGTGATTATTAGGAGTGTTATGAGATAAGTTGTTACAAGAGAAATACGAAAATTATAAGGGTTGGGTGTGATTTTAAGGTATATCTTCATTTTCGCAATAGGAGACACATTTCAATTTGTCTGTAATTTAAAGTATTCCTTAATTTCCATCTGGTTCCTGATAAATAGTTGGATACCCTTGCTTGATCAGTTTAAAGTTATTATGGTAAGAAATCACTTAAGATAAGTGGTGTTTTTAGGACATTATTTATGCATAAATGAGTCGAAGGATTTGAAAACCATGTGAAAAATAGGTTTAGAATAACGAATTGAGTGTACTTAGTTAAAAACTATTAAAAGGGGGGATGAGGGTAATACGTGTTCGTGGAATAACATCGTATTGGAAAACACCTGGGGATTGCTAAATTCGGAGTCACTGGTTGGGCGTCGCTGCAGCGACTCACCAAAAAGACTCCTTGCCGCTTCTATGGCATCACTGCAGCGGCACTTTTGTCTCTGCAGCGACATTGTTGTAGCGGTAAATCCTTCACTGCAACGACGCCCAGGCAGTAAGCTGTTAGGGCATTCCCCTATTTTGCAATTTTTCATGCTTCATAAAAATAACCTTGTATTCGCAATATTCTTGAATAGAAATAGTTTTGATTGTGCACAAATAGTAAGCAAGCAATTTATTAGTCAAAATGCAATAAAAAATAGGTCCTAAATTATGGAAAAGTGAAAGAGATTGTTTGTTACATGCCCTAAACGGGGCAACCCCAAAACCAAAATTAGTAATAAACTGAAGGGAGGGGGGATAGCATAATGTGCACTAGGGGGGAGGGGAAACCAAACTGGTGGCCTTATCATCTCTGAGGCTTGAGGCCCAGAGCCCTCCTCTTCCATTCCACTAAGGAAAGAGAACTCATCTACATCTTATTTTTTTAGCTTTGGGAGTTTCTCATTGGGGATTTCACACTTGAACATGACCTTCATGGTATTCTACATCCTTGCTAGCATGCGGTCCTGAGAGCGTCTCTTCTTCTTCTCCTCACCTAGCTCCCTTCGGAGCTCTACATAGTCCCGAGCCAAGTCTGGTGGAGCCATGAAGCTCGTAGGATCCGAACTTGGGGGAGAAAAATGGGACTACTCCAGGTAACTCTGTACGGCAGCAAGGCCTGCTTCCTAGTGCCTAAAGGATGCTGGAGTCTGTATGGGAGGGGTGCTAGTCTTCTTGCGCTCTCTGGCCCTTCTGCTCTCACCTTCTGCCCCTATCTTCCTTTTCTTCTTGCTCCTTCTCTGTGAACCCTTCAACTTTAGTGGGTTGAAGGGCACGTCACACTCCTTCAAGGAGTTACCATCCTCCTTCAGCACATTTCCCCTCTTACAGAGCTTGGTGATCAACAAGGGTAAGAAGAGATCCCTTGAAGACCCTCCTCTCATGTGGAAATGCTACCACTTATCAATAATCTGCATTCCCACATTCATCTTTTTCCCCAACAAAGCACATACCACTATTATAGCCCCGTGGAAGGTCATATCCATAACATTTTTCGAAGGACGAATCCTCCGTGATGCCAAGTTCAGCCACCTCCGAGCCTCTATGGTGAAATATGCGCTTTTGGTCCCCCTAACTCTAGTCCACTTCACCTTGTTCTCCTGCTCCTCCGGCACTAAGGTTAAAGTACTTTCCAACCATTTTAAATCCGACTCGTTGACTTTAGCCTTAAACATTGCATTGGAGGGGTTTGGCACCTCTAGAGTGTCATCAACGGTGACAGCATCCACAGGGACGTTCTTTCCTTGAATGCGGATAGTAGGTTAGGACACAGACCAGTCAACGATTAGGAGTATGGCATAGAACTCTCGAACTATCTCCAAATTACATACAGGGACGGACTCGATCAACATATCCCATCCAAAAGTCCACAACTGATTCTAGAAGTCTGGAGCCTCCTTAGCCAGGTCCTTAGTCACGAACCCTCTCTCATGTATAAAACCCCTCATACTTAAACCCTCCTCATAGCGGTCACGACAAATAGTGTTTGGGAATCTTCGGTATGTAGGTTGGTTAGCCATAGTAGTAGTCCTATAAAATCACATCATAGAATTAAA
Organism: Capsicum rhomboideum; assembly: GCA_031232105.1. NCBI lineage: Eukaryota > Viridiplantae > Streptophyta > Magnoliopsida > Solanales > Solanaceae > Capsicum > Capsicum rhomboideum. The sequence goes on from CP124716.1 coordinate 41,088,811, forward strand.
AAACCAACTTGGGATGCTATGGAACAGAAAGGAAATCAAAAATCAATGTTAGAAAATTTCAGAGAGGCCACTGCCGACTATTGCTGCAGTGACGCTTTTGTCACTGCAGTGTTAGGAGCCTCGCAGCAGCACCGTTGCTACAGCGATAAATTTATTGCTGTAGTGGTGCTTTCTTCCCCAACCAAACCTGACCTCTCCTTTGGCAAAATTTTGAACTTTCATTAATTTTTGGAATTTTAAGCATAGATCGGGCTTAATAAATACATTACAATAGGGGTGATTAACACCTAAATTCAAGCCCAAATCGTGCCAAATCATTGAAGAGGGTGACTCTTCATCTCCCACTCATTTCAAACCCAAAAACCGTCATGAACATCATGAATCTTAAGTCTAGAACACTCTAGGAGCATTAGAGACGTAAGATAATCTAGCATACTTTGTAAATTCGTGCAAAGAAGCAACAAAATTCAAATTTCAAGTTACACCAAAAACCAATCCAAAAATTCACTTTCTATCCTAATTTATATGATTTTATGATGTTAAGTGCATAAATAAAGTAGCATGGATGAAGTTTTACCTTAGTAGTATCGCCGGGAAGGAGATTTCTTAAGGGAATTGAGAGTTTTTAAGAGAATTTGAGAGTTGGGAAGTGGGGGGAAATAAAACCCACTCCCCCATATTTGAAATTGCCAAGCCCTGCCATGACGACAGTCCTGTCACTGCAGCGACAGGCTCAGTAACATTTGGTCGTCGTCTCAAATTTTTATACGTTGAAATATTTTGTGATGTCGTGATTATTTTAAGTGACCCGTTACGTAAAATTTTTTCAATAATTATATTCTTGGAGTTACTCTGAATATACGTTAGGTTAGAAACTTAAAGGCTGCCAATGCATAGACTGGTCAAGTAATGGTGAATGTAACTTTGGTTAACAATGGTTCAGTAAAGTGTTATCAACCAATTAATAGGAATAAGAGATCGTTATTTCAAATTGTGGTGTACGTTGGATTTCGAGATTCATACTAAAAACCTTTCTTTCTTTGTCTGTAACTGTTGAGGGACGAACAATGGGTAAACTGGTATCTAATGTAACTATCCAAATCGTGGGTATAAAAAAACATTCTGAAAAAAATGTTTCGACCAAAAATCTTCGTTTCGAGCCTTATAGAAATTATTTTGTGGGAAAAAGTCGTGGCCCAAATCAAATTTGGGCTAAAATTGCAAAAATTGGGCCAGGCTTACTGACCTGGTGCTACAGCGACACTACTGTCACCGCAGCGACAGTTGGACAGTAAGCTGCCCAAGGGTTATTTAAAACCATCACAAGAATTCCCAATGAGATTTCCAACATTGGTCAAGCGCAAGGCATGCAAAGAACGACTCTTCACTCTCTGTAATAGCAGAACTCATATACGAGATAGGTTATGGTTAATTATAGTAGACCTGGGATAAATTATGTCGAGGGATTTCATGTTTAGGCCTACAGGCATAGAGTTTGGATAGATTACATAATAACCGTAACTAAGAGAATGTATTGATGATGTTGCATGATGAGTTATTGAACTGTATTTCTCTTTTAATTGTCAAAAGATACGAGGCTTGTATAAACTAGAGGTAGATTGCTAAATGGGAGTGTTTTCCGAGTTAGAAAAGGGGTTAGGTCAACTTTGAATATAATGAGTGTGAAGTTATGGCTCAGAGTGGGCGTTCTGGTGGGTTCAGAAGGGAGGGGACCGGTAGAGCTATGTGGAGAGTGGAGGGAGTATTCTGTAGATATCTGGATATCTTTAGTAAGTCAAGAGGAGTCGAAAGAGGTTATGTACATTGAAACGATGTTGGGAGTAGTTGTTCGTATTATGATAGATATCAAGGTAGTACTGAAAGGAGGGGGGGGTAGAGTATGGTATCCTTAATTAGAATTGTTAGTTGGTATAAGTGTAGACAGTAATCAGTGGGTAAGGTCATTACGTTGGGTAAATATGAGTAGCCTGAGTGTAAGGTAGACTTCATTTGATTCTATGCTTATATATAAGTCAAATGTTGTGACTAGCCTTCGGGAACTGCTTGAGATTATTGAATTATCATTATACATTGAGCATTGGACTAAGATTATTGAATTATCATCATTCATATCATTATATTTTTGTATATGTTTAGCATAGTAATTAATGTGTAATTAAATTATTGAGTGTGAGCAATGGATCGGAGTACGTGGGTGTAAGGTATGCCTTGATTTGAGTACAGATCTTAACTTCAGTGTGCAGGATTTATATCTATATCTGTATATATATATATATATATATATATATATATATATATATATATATATATATATATATACATGTGAGGTGTTGGGTGATCTGGTCTAGTCCTTGTTGTATTCTAGAGAGAAAAATCACTGGCCTTATCGATAGATTTCAGTTGTGGAATAGTGGGTCATAATTGTGTTGGATGTAGGATCATAGGTGTTGTTAGAGAGGGAATAAGGCGAAAGTTAGGGAACTTAGCAAAAAAAGACTTGGGAGGGTTTAGTTTTCCGAAAATATTATTTTGATGCCCTAATTTCCTTCCTATTTTCTATTGTTGTTATTTGTATCTAACTCTGGTCGGCCGATAATATGTACCAGTACGTGTGATTGTATTGATCTACACTTACTATATCTCCGTTCAGGGATATAGCCATGTTGCAGGTCAGTTGGAGTTTCTATAGGTACAATGGTGGTTATTCTTCAACAGCTCCTATCATCTTACTCTTACATGGATGTTGTGTCTCCGGTCATCATTTTTATTGCTTAGTGCTCTTGTACCAGTTTAGATTAGGTTCTGGAAAACTTTTATTTTATTTTCGTAATGTAATTATGTAATAAATGTATTTGAACAAGAGATTTTTTTTCATTTAAGGGATTGCTCATTTTAAAAACTGTTTAATATATCTTCCGTACTTAATTAAATGTTTGGGTGGTAAGGGTTGTCCTATCTAGGTTAGAGTTGGGTAGGTACCCACATGATCCATAAATTGAATCGTGACTAGAGTCGGAACCGGGTGTATGGGTTGAGTCAATGGCTCAAAAGGCTTATGTAAGTTTAAAAAGTTTACTTACAAAGTAAGTAGTAATGTATCTCAATTATGTATATATATATATATATGATAACTTTTGTTTTTTAATATGCAGATTGATTATGGACGATACTTGCCTTAGTTCATCCAGACTCAACAAGCCCATGGCCAGCTGACCCAACCTACACCGGAACAAGCTACTTAAATTTAAACCGAGAAAGTGGCGAAGAAGACAAAAGGGGAGAATCTATGGGATGGGCTCTCGAAACAACTTGCAACATATTCAATCAGGATTGATAGTGTTCAACTTATTGCTATATTAAAGTAGATCTCGTAGCTTACGCATGCCTTGGCACAGTCCGAGGCACAACAAATTGCTCAGAATGAGAAAATGAGCAACATCGTCGAGCAACTGAAGGAACAAGTACTTAACTTAGAGCGTCATCATAGCCATTATCCATCACCATCAAGTAGCGAAGAGACCGAGAGTGATAGAGATTTTGTGGCATCTACCCCTTAGCATTGTTGCATTTTTGACACATTTAACACTTTTTAGACTTTTTTGAATTTTAGTTTAATTTTTTGAAACACTTTTTAGGTCTTTTGTTTGATTGTTTATGTGCTTTGATGATTTGGATGATATGTACTGTACTATATGTTATTATATAGCCTTTTTGGCAGTAATTAGTGTTGCATTAGGGCTGTATTTTGATTGTGTTTTTATTTGGCAGGTGAGATATAGAAAATATAGATTTCTACATCCCAAAAATATGCAGAAAAGCAACGGACAGGGACGGTATTGTCCGTTGCTTTTCTAGAGTTTATTTTACAATTTTCTCAGAAAAGAGACATTGTCCATCACAATGTTCTTCAATATGAAGAATAAAAGTGACGGACAGTGACTCTTACGTCCGTCACTTTTATTGATTTCTTTTTTAAAATTTCCAGAAAAGCAGCATTGTCGTCGCTTTTTTCTTCGTATTGAAGAACATTGCGATGGACAACGTCGTTTTTATTATGTTGGTGTTCGTGTGATAAGTGGTTGATTGGTTGTGATATTGATACTTCCATCCTTTTTTTGAGCTGTTGTGGATTGTTGATTATTTGGATATGAATCATGTAAATTGTTGTTGTTGTTGACTATTAGACTAGGTGCGGCCTTCCTAAATTGAAGGTTCATATGAATTGTATCGGGTAGTTAAAACTTAGGTGGTTCTCGTTATCACTTTGAAGTTTGAATTAGGATATATCAATAATGTTGTTGAGTACATGTGGATTAGTACTCACATTTGTTTATTCTGTACTTTATTGCAGGTACTAAGCCAGTTGTTCCCGATTGCTAATTCAGATATTGTGCTTTAGATTACTCCATCGAGATTCAAAGGTAGTTGTTGGTTGACCCCTGTCTATCGAATCTCCTCTATCTTTCTTACTTATGTTATTTTTTCTTGTGCTCGAGATACTCTAACCTTGTATTTATAGGGGCTTGTACTTTGTGACTTCCTGATTTTGGGTAGTTCGTTGACTTTCGTACTTCTTTATGAGTTAATTTTTATATTATTCAGTTTTGAGACTTGATTTCCCTTGTTTCTTTCTCCTATTGATTTTGTATTTATTGTATATTGTTGGGTAGACTTACCTATCACAGAAGTGGGATAGGTGACATCACGACTTTAGTTTTGGATCGTGATAGGGACCAACTGGAACTTGCATCTTTAGAAGATTTTGAAAACCGTTGCCTATAGAATTGTACATATATCACATGTCTCAGATGTGTCAATGATGTTCAAAATCTAACATATATGTTCAAAATCTAACATATATATTAATACAAAGTAACATTTAATCTATGTATACAGTATAATTTTAAGGTGGATTTGCCTGACCACCGGTCCACTAGCATAATGTAGCTTCGTCACTGGTTTGAAAAGGTTTGGAATAATAGAAATGATAAAAAAGAGAAATAGTCAAATATCCCCCCAACCTATTAGCTAATTACCAACTACACACTTGGACTTTACGAGAGTCCTATTACCCCTTGAACTATTTTAAAGTGGAATAATTAAACCCTTAAGTACTAACGTGGCACAAAGAGTGTGTTCACTCTCTTGGAGGTATGTGAGAGTCACAAAAACTAATAAAAGAATATTTTTATAATACTTTTAACTTTTTGTTAAATATATTTTTTTACTTGTCTTTTATTTTCTCTTTGTACTTTTTCTGTTTCTTCCATTTTTCCTCCTCTCTTTCTCATCACTCAACACTCATCAACCTGTACATCTCGTCCACTACCAGCACTTAACCACTAACCGCAACAGCACCATCTCCTCACCCATCTTCAAACACTTCCTTCACGATTTGCATCATCATTATCCACAACTGTTAACATTACAGGCTACTATCAAAATCAGCAAACAATCATCGTCAAATAATCATTAAAACTATTACTCATATAGCCGAAGAAATCAATTAATTTCACTGCTTCAAAAAAATTACACATAAAAAAGAAAGATAAATAAAAGAAGTAGAAGAAGAAAGAATGACAAACAAAAAACAAAATAGAATAAAAGTATTGGTCACCATCCACTATAAAACACAGTTTATTGTTGAAATTTCTTCTTATTATTGGAGAAATTCAATCAATAGAAAAACCATGACTATGAAATAATATTTTTTGATCAGATATTAAGAATTTCAAAAAGTAATCTAAAGTTCTAGACATAAGTTACGGGGTATATGATATGGGTCTCCATCCATTTTTCTTTTATTTTTATAAATCCCAAATTAATTCAAAATTATCAACACCATTAATCCACCTCCTCACCGACAAAGAAAATTTAACACAATTTTTTTTTTTCATTTCTTTAAAGCATTCTATATAAGTTTGAACCCATAAATATTTATCAATCTTCAGATCTTATGTCATGATTCAAACGCATCGCGAGTGACACCCACACTATGCCTCCGATGGGAGAACTATTTAACCTGATTACCCGACCATTAAATTTAACAGACTTCAAAAGAAACTAGTCGTTTCATTAAATAGCCAATATTGTCAAAATATTCTAGCAATAATATCAAATGCGGAAAACATATGAATGTCTAAAATACCCCCAAGAACTGAAAGTTATTGTACCAAAAACACTAACAAATGTCAATAACTGGTTCAACCCAAAGCAGAATTAAAAATATCCATGTCCAAAATACGTGGACAAGAACTAAAAAGAGATGACTCATGGTTGTCCGCAAGATGTAGTTCACCCTTGAGTCGATACGCATCAGGATCTAAAGTTGAGGTCTCGATGTAATCGCCGGAAGATGCTCTGCACTCAACGAAAGAAGGGTACAGTTAGTATCAGTACAAGCAACAATGTACTGGTAGGGTCATCTGCCAACCCAAAATAATGAGTATGAACAAATAACCATAACTCTATAAATAAGTACAACCATGAACACTTAACAAATATCTTTACCTTAACTAGGTTTCCACTTATCTTTTTACAATAATACCAGATAGATGCAAATAAGTGTAAGTCCATATAAACATGTACGACGTCAAGACCATGACATTAACAATATACCACGTCAACAAACATGACTAATAAAGATAAATTCCAATTTGTCTCAATTAATGCTTTAAACAGAAATCAATAGAAATTCTACCTTCCAACTATGTCAATAATCCGGGCCACACAAGGATCCAATGTAACAACAATCATATCCATCGGTTTAATCAAGGAACCAAAAATATATCAATCAACAACAAACTCGATCCCCTCAAAGAACCGTCAAACTCATTAATCCTTGTACACACATGCTAAGGGTCTTATAGTCACCCACTAACCATGACCTACAGGGTACGAGCTCTTATCCATGTACCAAACATCCCAGACATCTAGTGTTCTCCACCCTGATTATAACATCCCCGCCCTTATACTCCCTGAGTTTCACCAATCCCATGATGATGACCATTACCGTTTCATATCACAATAATGAATGATACCACAACAAGTACAATCATAAATAAGAATAACACAATTACACTTGTACAACCAACAAGTCTTTAATACAACCTCATTAGATGTGATTGGACACTTAAGATATCATACAACAATTATACCTCTTAAATATGTATTGTAACAAGTACACAAGGAGACAGTTAATATGCACACATAAACCAAATTGGGTTTTCAATTATATTTAACCATAACCTACCTCAATCCAAGCCTTGCACCACTCTAAGGAACTTGAGCCTTTCCTTTTCTTATAATCTCAGTTTGGTTGTGGTCTAAAAACAACAATACAATCATAATTCAAACAATGACCTAACAAATTCAAGGATTACACCCTAATCTCATAACCACAAAGATCAAATTCATGATTATTCCTTTATTCAAGGGTTATTCTACCTTTGTTCTACCTTAACTCTACCTAACTCATGTTTATAAGAATAAATTTTAAACATGTTATCATAAATTATCCACCCTTGACCAAAACCTAACGATTACACCTTGTATCACTAAATTACACCAGAAAATCAACCTAGGTCAAGTTAAATCCTCCGTCATGATCAAAATCTAGTGATCCTAAGAATTAATCATCAAAAAACTAGTTTAACGGGTAGGATTACTTACCTCAACAAAGGAATTTGGTGGAAAATTGATGAAAATCATCCTTTCCATCCCTTGAACGTATTTAGAATGAAAAATACATTTTTAGATTGTTTTCTACATTAAACAGCGCTTATCTCGCTATAGCAGGATAATTCGCGCTATAGCGACATCGATATAGTAGGATTCACCCGCTATAGCAGAATTGACCAACTCTAACTCCCGTTATAGCGAGAATATTCCCGCTATAGCGGGTGAGTAGTAGCGGTATGACTCCAACTATAGTGTCCTAGGAGGAGGAAGAAAGGCGATCAACCCCTGAAATTTTCCTATTTCACAACACACTCCCAGATATTGACATCTCAAACTATCCCCTTTGCGTCAAATACAATAACAGGATTTTTAACAATTCGAATTCACTTCTAAAAGTTTCTACGAATTTCTTATTGCCTTAGCTATCAGAAAATAGCCTCGAAACACTTAACCATTAACTATTCCATTCCTGGATTATCCTAGACTATAGCACACTTGGATTTTGTCTAAGATTAGCCTAGCCTGAAATTTCTAACTCTTAATTTGGGGAGAAACTTAACCTAAATTTGGGTATGCTAGATTTCACTGTAGCGATGGAAATGGTCATTACAACAGATACAAATTTACCCATTGTTCATCCCCAAATGATCAAACAAGAAAAATGAGATAAGACGGAAATAAGGAAGAACCTAAATCCTCAAACAAGTGAGGATACTTGTCTCTTATGTACTTCTCGATTTCCCAAGTGGCCTCCTCAACAGGACAGTGCTTTCACTGAACCTTCACAGAACGGATCTTATTAGTTCTCAACTTTCAAACATCCCAATCAAGAATTGCAACCGACTTTTCTTCAGATGAAAGATTCTTTTCAAACAAAACCAAGTCCCATTTGATAATATAATCACGATCCCCATGGTATTTCTTGAGCATAGAAACATGAAATACTGGGTGGACTCCTGACAGGCTTGGTAGGACCAATATCTTCAAGGATCTCAAACGGATTAATGTACCAAGGGCTAAGCTTACCTTTCTTGCCAAATCGCATAACTCTCTTCATAGGGGGCACTTTCAATAGCACATGTTCACCTAGTTTAAAGAATATATCCCTTACCTTGCAATCCACATATTCTTTTTGTCTACTTTGGGCTGCCAATAACTTGTCCTGGATGAACCTCACCTTCTCTTGAAGTTCCCTCACCAAGTTTGTGCCCATAGGCTTCACATCACTAAGCTATGGGTGACCTCTACCTTCTCCCATAGAGTGCTTCGAATGGATCCATGTCGATGCTAGAATGATAGTTGTTGTTGTATAAGAATTCACACAATGGCGAGAACTTATCCCAATGACCACCAAAATCAGCCACACAGGCCTGTAACGTATCCTCAAGCACCTGAATAATCCTCTCAGACTACCCATTTATCTGAGGGTAAAATGCAGTGCTAAGGTCAAGCTTGGTGCCCAACTCTTCATGCAACTTGTGCCAAAATTTAGAGGTGAATTGTATACCTCTATCAGAGATGATGGAAACTGGCACCTCATGCAATCTCAAAATCTCCTTGATGTAAATCATGGCTAACTGCTCTGAATTGTAGTTTACCTTAACCGAAATAAAATAAGCGGACTTTGTTAGCCTGTCCACTGTAACCTAAATCAATTTATGTTGCCCCAATGTCTTAGGAAGACCTACCACAAAATCCATAGCTATCCTCTCCCACTTTCACTGGAGAATGGACATCCTCTGAAGCAAACCCGTAGCACTTTGATGTTCATAATTCACCTGCTGATAGTTTTAGTAATTGATCATATACTCCATTGTATCTCTCTTTATTTGGGTCCACCAATAAAGTTGTCTCAAGTAACGGTACATCTTGGTTGCACCCGAATGAATAGAATATCGGGAACCATGAACTTCTACAAGCAAATTCAGAATCACATCACCAACTCGAGGTATGCACACGCGTCCTATTACTCTAAACACTCAATACGCATCAAGCGTGGCATCAGAAGTCTCACCACACACTACCTTATTCTTAATTTTATTTAATTTTGCATCCTCATATTGTCTAGCCTTGATTTGGTCAAGGAATTTTGATTTTACCTCCACACTAGCCAATACCCCACCCCTTTCAAACACACCAAACTACATGAACTACGTCACTAGAGTTTAAATCTCTCCAACCAAAAAGGCAGCCTTGATATTCTCAAACAGGCCAAACTTCCCATACTTACAAATTTTTAGCTCAATCTGTCTGCCACCATATTGGCCTTGCCCGGATGGTATTGGATGGTCATATCATAATCCTTCAACAATTCCATCCACCGCCTTTGCCTTAAGTTCAAATCCTTTTGGGTGAAAACATGTTGTAAACTGTGATGGTTTGTAAAAACTTCACACTTGACACCATAGAGGTAGTGTATCCATATCTTAAGTGCAAATATCACCACTGCCAATTCTAAGTCATGGAGCGAATAATTCTTCTCATGAGTCTTCAAACACCTTGAAGCATAGGCAATCACATTTTGTCCTGCATCAATACAGCACCTAAACCAGAACGTGAAGCATCATAAAACACAATAAAATCCTTACCTTCAACTGGCAAGGAAAGAATGAGAGTTGTGATCAAAAGAGACTTGAGTTTTTGTAAGCTCTGAGAGTTGTGATCAAAAGAGACTTGAGTTTTTGAAAGCTCTCTTTACACTTATCAGACCAAACAAATGGCACCTCCTTCTGAGTCAGACTTGTCAAATGAGTAGCAATGGAGGCAAAGTTCTTGACAAACCTACAATACTAACTAGCAAGACCCATAAAAATTCAAACCTCAATCACAGAGCTAGGACGAACCCAACTCTTGACAACCTCAATCTTCTGGGGATATACCATCACCTCTTTCTCTGAAACCACATGCTCTAAAAAGGCCATAGAAGATATCCAAAACTCACATTTAGAGAACTTAGTATAGAGCTATTTCTCTTTCAAAATCCCTAAAATAATACAAAGATAACCTGCATATTCCTCCTTACTCTTGGAGTAAACCAAAATGTCATCAATAAAAACAAGCACAAATAAATCTAAGAAAAACTTGAAAATACCATTCATCAAACTCATGAATGTAGTCGATTCATTGGTTAACCCAAAGGACATCACTAAGAACTCATAATGCCCATACCGAGTTCTAAAAGTTGTCTTGGGTATGTCCTCGGGCCGAATCTTTAACTGGTGATAACCTGACCTCAAGTCTATCTTGGAGAAAATTGAAGCACCCTGCAACTGGTCAAAAAAATCATCTATTCGGGTCACTGGATACTTATTCCTGATAGTAACACTTTTCTTAACGAACAACATTGGAGCACCCCAAGGTGAAGCACTAGGACGAATGAATCCCTTATTAAGTAACTCCTACAACTGAGTCTTGAGTTCTCTCAACTCAGCCGGAGCCATTCGATAGGGAAGGAAAGAAATTGGTCGAATTCCCAGCTCCAAATGAATGCAAAAGTCAATGTCCTAATACAGAGGCATATCAGGAAAGTCAGTAGAAAATACCTCCTGAAACTCTAACAATATAGGAACTGAGTCAATAGAAGGGACTTCTACCATAATATCCTAAAGATGTGTCAGAAAGGATAAACATCCCCTCCCAACAAGCTTCTTAGCTTGAATGAAAGATATAATTTTCACAGGTTCAGACTTACACACATATTTTCATTCTAACCTATCCATTCCAGACATCTTTAAGGTCATAGTCTTAGCATTACAGTTCAAAATAGCATGATACGGAGATAGCCAAGTCATGTCAAAGATGATATCAAAATCAAGCATATCCAAGATTATCAAATCTACCCAAGCCTGGAAACCCATAAACATAACAGAACAAGTATAATATACTTGAGTCACTACCACAGAGTCTCCAATTGGAGTACATACATACACAGGTGAATTAAGCATATCACAAACTATGTCTAATCCCAAGGCAAATTTAACAGATACATAAGAATAAATGGAACCTGAATCAAACAAAATGATAGCCATCCGATCACTGATGAGAATAGAACCTATAATCAAAGCACCTGAAGCATTTACCTCATATTTTCCTAGGATGGTGATGTCGCCCAAACATACCTCTAGGAAAGTATAACGCGATCGCTGTATCAAATATAGAACCCAACTAGGTTGGGGTCGATCCCACAGGAATAGGATGAAATTCTATTGAGTGTTAGTCCGAGTAATTGGAAAGTAAGTAAAAAAGGGGGGTTTTGTAAACAAATAGTAACAGTAACAATTGTTGATTGTTGAATTTGTGATCAATACGAGAAAGGTACTAGGACTGTGATCCCCATGATTCCTTAACTCCACTGGTTATTTGTCCTGGCAAACTATCCCGCTGCGTTACATGCAAAATCTAACAAGATAGGTTCATCTAAACATCTCTCAACCTTGGTTAGATTAATTTCACTCTTCTCCTCTCGATCTCTAAGTGTCGTACTAATAACCCTTGTTCTTGATCTTAGATTAACTATCCCTATTATGACTCAAGTTATTAGATGAAGGTTGATAGCTTCAAATCTCTGTTGTTATTCTTTTTTTCCAATCTATACTTCTCTCTCGAGCAAGTTTAGAATATAGGCGAGTTTGCAACCATTAGAAGATCAATTATAACGAATATTCAGAATTGCTTCGCACTTAACCGTTTTGTTAATTCCTCATGGTTCACACAACCCTAGTTATGGGATTTAGCTACTCATGATTGCAAGAACACAAGAAGAATTCAATGATGAAAACATAATTATGAACTCACAATAAGAATAACACTCTGAAATCTCAATATAAATCAAAATCCTAGAATCGATGTTTGAGATTATAAGATCAATGTGTTTATGAACCTCAAAACAATGTAATAGAATCCAAAACAATGTAATAGACAACTCTAATAATGTAATAGACTCCTCTCTAAACATAGGACAACTTAAGAGTATTTATAGATACAAAGCGAATCCTATCCTAGACAAAGTAGGAAAAAAAAGTCGGCAACTTTCCACGGACCATCATTTGAGGTTGTGGAATCAACCCATGGATTGTGAGTCCAGGTTGTAGTAATCAGGCCTCTATGCACAACTATAGAAGTTGACTCACGGACTTGACCTACGGTCCGTAGGTCCATCTACGATCCGTGAGTCACGATCGTGGGTCACTTCTATGAATTTTAACTCTGCTCTTTTATCTTCAAAAACTTCATTCCACTGCATGCTTCTTCTCGTCTTCTCCATTTTGCCTCCAAAAACTATTTTCCTGCAAGATAGAACAGAAAACATATCGTAGCTACCAAACATACCCAAGTTATTGCATTTTTTTTTGTTTTAAGCATCAAAAGTGCCATGAAATCATGGCACATCAACACCCTCAACTTAGAACATTTTCATGTCCTCAGGCGAATAAAACAAAACTAACACGTTCGATTCTTAACTAAGAGAAACCTAAGAGACCTACGGTAGTCAGCTCATTTCTTCTAGTACCAAAAATTTTGACGCCCTTCTATTCACAAGTCAAAACCATTGTGCGTATACATTCAACATATTATCATAACACAGAAGGGGTCAAGTGATGGCATAAGGTTATGAACAAATAACTAAGCATATATGCAAATGCCATTATCCGAAAAAATAGCAGCTAACAATGCAACCCATGTACTCTCACAACAAAGAAGTCCCATACACTCACAGTACACTAATGAATATCAAAGTGGGGACTGGTTCAAAACACTCTCTCTCACAAAGAAGTTCAAACAGTGAGCGTGAAATACCATAGGCTTGCCCTTATTTTCTATGCCTTAGTTTTTCGGACAGTTGGACTAGGATCACTATAGGACTTTCATCGGCTTGTAATGTAGGCTTAGGGACGGGTGTAGTACATATGGATACGGTGACCAACCCTCCTTGACATTACACTATTTTTTGCTCCACTTTCCAACCATTCTCATTTTATTCTCTCTTATTCTCCTTCATTTGTTTTCAGATTTTGGGTGTAATTTTCTTTACGATTTCAATATTTTTTCTTTCTTTTTTTATTCTTTTTTTAATTATTTTTGCAAACTCTATTTTTTTTCACTTCTTTTCTTTCTTCTTCACTCCCAACTTTGTTCTCCTTTCTTTTACTAACTGATGTTTTCATGGTTTCATGATACTTTCGATGCTTAAAACAAGAAAAATATACAATAACTTGGGTGTGTTTGGTTGGTATGATGTGTTTTCTGTTCTACATTGTAGGAAATTAGGTTTTGGAGGCAACATGGACAAAAAGGAAGAATCACGCCCAAGAATGAAGTATCTGAAGATGAAAGAACCAGGATCTGCACCAGAAAGGTGACTCACGACAGGACTCACGATACCATGGAAGGTTGCCGACTCTATTTTCCTATTTTGATTAGGATAGTATTTGTCTTGTATCTATAAATACCCCGTTATTATCCAATGACCAGGGGGAGAGCCATTACATTGTTTTGAGATAGTTTTTCATTATTTTGAGTTCATAAACACATTGTTGGATTTTGTAATCTTGGAATATCAATTCTAGGTTTTTATTCATAATTGAGATTTCAGAGTTTCTTCATTTTTGTAAGTTTACAATTATGTTTTCATCCTCGAATTCTTATTGTGCTCTTGCAAACATGAGTAGCTAAACTCATCAACTATAGTTGTGTGAACCATGAGGAATTAACGAACCGGATTAAGTGCAAGGAAATTCTAAACTGGTGTGGATACATGTATTGTTATTTTGTTTGTTGTGATTGATCTTCTAACGGTTGCAAACGTTAGAAACTCGCCTGTATTCTAAACTTGATCGAGAGAGAGGTAGAGATTGGGAAAAGGGAATAACAACAGAGATTTAAAGCTATCAACCTTCATCTAATAACTTGAGCTGTAACAGGGATAATTATCTGAGATCCAAGACAAGGGTTAGTAATGCAACATTCGAAGACCGAGAGAAGAAGAGTGAAATTTGTCTAACCAAGGTCGAGAGTCGTTTAGATGAACATATCTTGTCAGATTTTACATGCAAAGTAGTGGGATAATTTTGTCAGCACAAGTAATCGGTGGAGTTAAGGAATCATCGGGGATCACAGTCCTAGTATATTTCTTATATTGTCTACAAATTCTATAATCAGAAATCGTTACTGTTATTATTTATTCACAACCCCCCCCCCCAGTTTTACTTACTCACCAGTCACTCAGACTAGCATTCTACATAACTTCGACCTATTCCCTGTGGGATCGACCCCAACCTAGTTGGGTTCTATATTTGATACAACGATCGCGTTATACTTTTCCGGAGGTATATTTTGGGCGACATCAATTTTTGGCGCCATTGTCGGGGAATAAGGTTACGGAGTTGATTAGTTTGTTTGTTAAAGTTGATTGGTTTTATTTTTCCATACTTATCTGAAGGGAACGCGCTGGTGTATGCCCAACACTAGGAGTCAAGGCAATCCCCTGATTCCACTTGATACTGAAATAGAAAGGACTCTGAGAGCTAATCGAAGAATGGTGAATACTGACGGAGTTTAGGATCCTGCCGCCGTGGGATACATCCATAACCAACCAATTCAGTCGGTTGGTCATGAAATAGTAGACCAAACTACTACTCGATTGACACGGGAGGAGCAAGCTCGACAAGCTGCTCTTAGGCAAGTAGAGAGAGATAATCGAGTTATGTAAGAAGTAGCCCAGCAACTGGCTGAAGCTGAAGAGAGACAAAGAAGACTGAGAGCTCACCAACCACCTCAAAGACCGCATGTGCCAGTTTATGATGATCCTGAGGAAGAAGATGTAGCTTATTTCGAGCCGATAGAGACTAGTGGTATTATTCCACCAGAGTTACCTCAGGGCACTAAGTTTGACATTACAAGTGCCATGATTCACCTGCTAAACTTGAAGGGTGTGTTCACCGGTCTACCTTCTAATGATCCAAACATGCACGTGATGAATTTTGTGGGGGTCTGCACTTCATATAATTTGCCTAGAGTTAACCAAGAGGCTATTCAGTTGAGATTGTTTCCATTCTCTCTAACAGGATAAACGACTTTGTGGTTGGCAGAATTACCACGAGGTTCCATCACTATTTTGCAAGAGTTAAGAAATTAATTTTTGGAAAGATTTTTTCCATCTTCCAAGATGCTACAGTTGAAGGATGAAATTTACAACTTCAGACAACTACATTCTGAAGCACTTTATGAGACATGGCTAAGGTTCAAGAAGAAGCTGTAGAATGTGACAAATCATAGGATGAGTGGTAGGAATTTACTTGAAATCTTCTTCAGGGCTTTAAATGCCAATACGAAGGCTGTAGAAGATACTATCACTGGTGGAATATTCATGAGTATGAGATGGGAACAAGCTTCAAAGATATTAGATCGTATCACCAAGACCCATCGAGGATGGCATACTCGGGAGGCAGAAATGCCTGCTAGCACATATGCTAATGGAGCCTCAGCAGCACAACGGGCTTTGGAAGAATCTGTAGCTCAAGAGGTCATACAACTGAGGATAGAAATTAGTTTGTTGGCTAAACAGATTGCGGCCAGATATGCTGAGAAGGTGCATGCTGTAGGTACACAAGGCAGACCACCTAGGCATGATGATAGTGAATCTGATGAGGAGGCTAAATACCTGGATCGAGAAGTGGCAGGTTTTCGAGCCAAGGGACAGGGGTCTAAACAAGACTCTTGGAACTTAAGGCAAGGAAATCAAGGTCGGAATTATTATGGAGAAAATCACAACAAGGCGGGATATAGAGATAGAGAACGAGATCGTGACGGTGATTGGAGGCGGAAGAATGATTATAAAGAAAATAGTGGAGTATATGTTCCACCAGGAAACCGCGATGCTGACTCTGGAAATTCAAGAATGGAAGCCCTTCTCAGTAAACTGGTTAAAGGTTCAGAGAGTCAAGAACATTGCCTGAAGGAGATTAGGTCAGACATCTCGGGAATAAATCAGAAAGTAGAATCCCATTCGACTGCTATTAAATAGTTGGAGCAATAATTTCGTCAGATATTGGTGGAATTGAACAAACGGCATCTAGGCACCCTTCCAAGCAACACCGTCCAGAATTCGAAGAATGATAGTCATTGTCTGGCCATTACTACAAAAAACGGGAAATGTACAACAGATCCATCTATACCTGTGGATAGTAGAAGACCAATGAGCCGATGATAGTTGATGTAGAAACTAAGTTAGAGTCGGATAATTCAAAGATCACAGTTCAAAATCATCAAGATACTAGCGAAAAGGCGCAATCTGAAAAGAGGCAGGAAAAGGAGGTCCCATAAATGCTGAAAACTATCCCACGACCTCCTTCTCCCTTTCCTCAAAGGTTGAAAAAGAAGGATGAAGAAGGTAAATATCAGAAGTTTATTACAATGTTGAAAGAGCTGTTGGTAAACATCCTTTTTGTTGAGGCATTGGAGCAGATGCCAGGTTATGCGAAGTTCATGAAAGACTTGGTGACGAAAAAGAGAACTGTTAGTTTTGAGCTGGCAGATAACTTAAATAATTGTAGTGCAGTTGCTTCGAGTTCCCTAGTTGAAAAGAAGGAGGACCTAGGAGCTTTTACAATTCCTTGTACTATCGAGTCTTACAAATTTGCTAAAGCACTTTGTGATTTGGGAGCTAGCATTAACTTAATGCTGTTAGCCGTTTTCAAGCAGTTGGGGTTGGGAGCACCAAAACCAACCTCTATGAGACTTCTCATGGCAGATAGGACTGTGAAAAAATCGATGGGCATTTTGTATGATGTTTTGGTAAAAGTTGCATCTTTCATATTTTTGGCTGACTTTGTGATCCTAGATTGTGAAGTTGATTTCAAGGTTCCCATCATATTGGGAAGACTATTCCTTGCCAATGGTCGTGCATTGGTCGATATGGAAATAGGCCAGATGAAATTCAGGTTAAATGATGAACAAGTGACTTTCAATGTTTGTCGTTTCATGAAGCAACCGAAAGATATGCGGGTGATTTCAGTAATAGATGTGGTTGAGGATAGTGACATTGTTGTGTCTCTTGAAGAAAGGTTGGGGGTAGAAGCTCTTGCGGCCGTGATTATGAATTTTAATAGTGATGGTATTGAGGAATACGATGAGATGGTTGGTGCACTCACTGGTAAGGGATCATACACTTATGCTCCAAAGAAACTTGATCTCGATTTGAAGAATAGGGTGACCCCACCAGCTCGTCCTTCTATTGAGGAGCCTCCAGTTTTGGAGCTTAAGGCTCTTTCGGCTCACCTTCACTACACATTTTTGGGAGCCAACAACACATTGCCTGTGATTATTTCTGCTAAATTGGTGGAGTGGCAAGTAGAGGCTCTAGTTTCGGTATTGAGAAGATTTAAGAAGGCCATTGGTTGGTCCATTACTGATATTATAGGAATTCCACCTGGTATTTGCACTCATAAAATTTAACTTGATCCTGAGTGCATACCGAGCATTCAGCACCAACATCGTCTAAACCCACCAATGCAAGAGGTTGTGAAGAAACAGATCATCAAGTGGTTAGATGCAGGTGTGGTTTACCCCATTGCTGATAGCAAGTGGGTGAGCCCAGTTCAATGTGTACCAAAGAAGGGAGGAATCACTGTGGCTCCAAACAACAAGAATGAGTTAATCCCAATGAGGCCAGTTACTGGATGGAGAGTTTGCATGGATTATTGGAAGCTGAATTCTTGGACAGAAAAAGATCATTTTCCTATGCCCTTCATGGATCAGATGTTAGATCGTCTTGCTGGTAGAGGATGGTATTGTTTTCTCGATGGCTATTCGGGGTATAATCAGATTTTCATTGCTCCCGCAGACCAGGAGAAGACCACCTTCACTTGTCCATCCAAGAGATTCGCGTTTAAAAGGATGCCCTTCAATTTATGTAATGCACCGGCCACTTTCCAATGTTTCATGATGTCTATTTTCTCCGACATGGTGGAAGACACTATTGAGGTTTTTATGGATGATTTTTCTGTTATGGGAGACTCATTTGATGATTTCTTGGCACACCTTACTAATGTGCTATAAAGATGCGAGGAGTGCAACTTAGTGCTAAATTGGGAAAAATGTCATTTTATGGTAAATGAGGGTATCGTATTGGGGCATCAGATCTCAAAGAAAGGTATTGAAGTTGATAAACCAAAGATTGAGGTGATTTAAAAGTTACCTCCACATATCTCTGTGAAAGGAATTCGAAGTTTTTTGGGACATGCAGGATTTTATAGAAGATTCATCAAAGACTTCTCGAAGATTGCTAATCCGTTATGCAAGTTTTTAGAGAAGGAGGTGAAGTTCGTGTTTGATGAGGGATGTCTAAAAGCATTTGAGTGTCTGAAAGAGAAGTTGATTTCAGCCCCTATCATTATTTCACTAGATTGGACGATGCCTTTTGAGGTTATGTGTGATGCTAGCGGGGTGGCTTTGGGTACAGTCCTTGGCCAAAGACGTGAGAAGATTTTATAATTAATTTACTATGCTAGCAAAGTACTTCATCCAGCTCAAAATAATTACACTGTGACTGAACAGGAATTGTTGGCAGTGGTCTTTACTTTTGAGAAATTCAGATCTTACTTGATTGGTACGAAGGTGATTGTGCATACAGACCATGCAGCACTTCGGTATCTTATGTCAAAGAAGGATGCTAAGCCAAGATTGATTCGGTAGGTGCTTCTACTATAAGAATTTGATTTTGAAGTCAAGGATCGTAAGGGAGTCGAGAATCAGGTTGCAGAACATCTGTCACGCCTTGAGGAGGAGGCCATGCTTAAATTAAGAGATTATCTTGATATTGATGATACTTTTCCAGATGAGCAAGTGTTGGAAGCATCGCAAGACTTAGTCCCTTGGTTTGCAGATTTTGCCAACTTTTTGGCAAGTGACCTAGTCCCGAAAGACATGACGTATCAGCAGAGAAAAAGATTCATGCATGAGGCGAGAAATTTCTTTTGGGATGAACCTTATTTGTTTAGGGTGTGTGCAGACGGTATGATTCGAAGATGTATTCCGGAGGTCGAGATGATAAGTATTTTGGAAGCATGTCATTCATCGCCAGTTGGGGGTCATCATGGAGGTGCGCAAACTGCTCATAATGTCTTCCAATGTGGGTATTATTGGCCCACCATCTATAAAGACGCTCACGATTATGCTCGGGCTTGTGACCAATGTCAAAGGCAAGGGAATATCTCACACAGACGCGAACTTCCTATGACACCTATCCTTGAGCTCGAATTGTTTGATGTATGGGGAATTGATTTTATGGGCCCATTTGTGAGCTCACATGGGATGAAATACATTTTGGTAGCTGTCGACTATGTTTCTAAGTGGGTGGAGGCAATTACGCTTCCCAAAAATAAAGGAAGAAGTGTCACAGCATTCTTGAAGAAGAACATATTTTCATGATTTGGTACACCCCGAGTAATCATTAGTGATGGAGGATCCTACTTCTGCAATCGGCTGTTCAAAACCCTACTTAAGAAATATGGAGTCAAACATAAGGTGGCCACACCTTACCACCCTCAGACAAACGGGCAAGTTAAAGTGTTAAATCATGAGATTAAATCGATTTTGGCAACTACGGTAAACGGCAATAGAACTGATTGGGCAAAAAGATTAGATGATGCTTTGTGGGCATATCGAACTGCATTCAAGACACCTATTGGTGCATCTCCATATCAACTGGTGTTTGGTAAATCATGCCATTTGTCGGTCGAACTTGAACATAAAGCATTATGGGCATTAAAAAGGTTGAATCTGGAATGGAGTAACGCGGCTAAATTGAGGTTAGATCAGATGAATGAGATGGATAAATTTCGTCTTCGGGCTTATGAAAGTTCAGCACTTTATAAAGGAAAGATGAAGCTATATCATGACTGAAAAATTGAATGATGAGAATTTCACCCGAGAGATTCAGTGCTGCTCTATAACTCTAGGCTTCGCCTTTTTCGGGTAAACTACGGTCCAAATAGTCTGGACCATTCGCTATTGTAAGACTGTTACTGCACGGGGCAATTGAGCTAAGAGGTGATAATGATGTCCTTTTTAAGGTTAACGGTCAACGTGTGAAGCTTTATTTGGGAACTACAAAAGAAATGAAAAGAAGTGAAGAGCTTAGTCTTGATGAAGTCTGAGTAGTCAAGCTAGCCATGTCGCGCCGCAATGTTAAATCAGGCGCTTCATGGGAGGAAACCCATGGGCTGTTTGGTGAAGTCTGAGTATCCAAGTAGCCATGTCGTACCGTGACATTATACCCAAACGCTACTTGGGAGGCAACCTAAGGTCATACTGGGTGTGATCTAAGCATTGGAGGATACGTTAACTGGAATGTGCAAGATTAAACTAACGATATTCAGTACTAGCCACGAAATTGATTCACGTAACGTAAGTGTATTCACGTAACGTGGGGGGGTATCGTAGAAGTCAGTGGAAATTTTACATCTGCAGAAGTTGACCTACACCAGAAACCCATGTGACGTAGGTCAACCCACATCACGTGGGTGCATACCGTGATAATCAAAGAAATAGTATTAATGCAGGACTTGACCTACGTCATAGACCCACGTAAGGTAGGTCGACCTAAGTCACGTGGGTTCATACCGTGACAAACAAAAATCCATCCATACATGTTTGACACTTTCAGAACCTCATCTACAATAGGGGACCCATGTGACATAGGTCAACCCACATCATGTGGGTAGTGCCATGAGACTCAGACACTCAAATAACCCGAGGCCCGACCCATCTTGAGTTAATTCGGTCTATTATAAACCCAAACCCTGATTCGAACCTCAACCAACTCAAAATCGATTTAACCTTCTAAGACCCAAATCCTAAATTCTCACATACCATCACCTACACTCATAAAATCACAACCACCCTTTAGCCCAAAATTTTAAACCCCAAAATCCCAAATTTTCAAACCCTAAAACATAAACCCGGCCCAAATCCATATAAATCTGACCCAAATCCATATGAACCCAACCCAAATTCGCCCATAACCAACCCATATTGTCCAAAATCCCACCCAAATTCAATCCCAAACATGGAAAATTAGGTTCTTCATTGAGAATCCAAACCAAAAATCCAGAATTTCCAACGAGGTCGCGTGATGAATCATCAGGGTCAGATAAAAGTGGGTCCGAGGAGGTGTTTGAAATGGTAGCTGCTGATACTGCACTAGTACCTCATACCATGAGGTTACAAACTCAGGCACAGGCTACTGCCCTAGCCACACTTCAGCCTATTCTACCATCTGCCAAGCCGGTTGTTCCTGACCAGTCTTTTGAGTCCGCCTCCCAGTCTGATGAGAGGACGAAAGATGCTGCAACTAGTGAAGAATGGGAGATTGATATGTTTGGCTCTGAGGTGAATATTGAGGAAATGGATGATGCCGATGTTGATGGTTTCGGCTCTGGGGACAATGCTGATGGTCCAAATGATTCTGCGATTGATACGACAACATCTATTTCTGGAACTGGTGGTCAACACTCCATGACTTCCTCACAAAGACAGGTGGATGCACAGTGGTCCACCATTGCGGTTCATAGGGAAAACAAAAGATGGTGTGTTCAGGGCATGAGGGCCATTTATGACAGGGATGCCGAGCTTACTGAACGGGGAGTGTGTAGAAGGAGTATCACTGAAGAGCCCCGATATCGGCTAGATGAATTGAGAGCACTGCCTGAGATTAAGGCTATACTTAACCATTATGGGTTTGGGTGGATGACGGAGCCTCCTGGACACTATAGCTCAGAGTTGGTCCGTGGGTTTTATGTTTCTTATGTTGCTTCTGTTGAATTGATCACACCCAATGAGCAGCGGTACAGAGACCAACCACCATTAACTCACACTTTGGTTCGGGAGACCAGAGTAGACATCTCTGAGCAGACGATCCACAGGTTTTTGTTTGGTTCTGAGCATCCATTTTCAACTAGCACTGCAAAATTTATTCACCGTATGGAGACTGTGTGCAATATCGCTAAAATAAGAGACGTCGATCAGTGTTTGGAGTTACTGCGATGGATTGCAGGTTATATAGTAGAGGAGGGTGCTAATGCTAGTTGGGTTGTTGGGAAGTTGGATATTAAGAAATCCTCACTTCACTTTGCTGGATGATTTTGGTGGTCGATTGTTAGGCACCGGTTGAGTCTAACTAATGCTGATAATTCATTCACACTTGATCGGGTAGTATTGGTAGCGAGCATTCTGGCAGGCTATGATATTAACTTCGCCCGCTACATCATTGGGGAGATACATGAGTGTGTTTTCCGCGACTTCACCAGCATCCCTTTCCCCTGTCTGATTCATGGCTTATGTGTTAGTGTTGGTACGTTCATGATGCTTGCGGTAGACCATCATATTGAGGGGACCCGTATTACTTTTATAGGGTTGATGCAGCAACAGGGATCTCACTCAGTCTTTTCGCGGAGGTCTCACCCTGCCGAGTCATCAGGAGCAGCCCTTTTTGAAAGGCCTGGAGATAGAGATGAGCAGGTTTGTGCTCCACCAACAGTGAGTGTGCCTGATACTGTTCATATACCTGCTGAGGGCTCAGTACCAGTGATTAACGATAAGGTAGCTGGCCCTACAGCACCACTGCCTCCCTCTGGTATGGTTTCAATTTTGAGGGACTTCCTGCAGTAGTTGATTGATAGACAGATGCAGATGTTTGAGAGGCAAGCCCACACTGAGAACCATATAGCTAAGTTGGTATCACAGCTTAAGCCATGGGTTAGGACAACGGTAGAGGCTGTAGAGATCAGAGTGGAGGCCCATATGACTGTAGTTATGGAGCAGTTTATAAGAGAGCTAAATGGGAGGATTGATAGTTTTGAGGCTCAGATGGCCACTCGGATGAGTTTAGCACAGATTCCTGATATAGCAGGCTTGACATGGGAGGTGGTTGCATTGAGAGAGGAGGTTAGAGCTTTGACACCGAGCAGCACGCCTGTTATTCCACCTATGCCCATTTCGGCCCCGATGAGGCCGATGTTTGAGGTGGATTTGTGTGCCTACGAGGAGCCCTCTATTGATAGAGGCAAGAGATCACGTAGCCCATAGGTTGATAGTGGTGATGAGTCTGAGGGTGAGTTCCAGAGAGCGGTGAAGGCTTCTAGAGTAGAGCACCATACCAGACAGATTGCTCAGGAGGAGAGGGCACGGGGTGCATCCTCTAGTCAGGCACCCCCTTCACTGGCTGCACCTAGTAGAGAGCCCAGAGGGCATGCTGATGATCCCGCTATGGGTGGGCCAACATCCGGCGCCTAGGGCACCGTAGGTATGTCTTCACTCCCTTATAATTTTTCTTCTATTTATAGCTATGCACTGTGGGCAGTGCACCACTTTTTAGTTGGGGGGGGGGATATACCACCACTTGGGAGTTTTTGTTGTCGTGTTTCTTTTCCCCCAAGTGTGCTATCATAGTAGAACCGGTATGTTTAGGTTGTTATTTATATTAGCTATGTGTTTGCATGTTTAATTAGGAGAATAAAAAATAGGGGAGCCTTAGTGCAGCCCAATTTTGAATGTATTTTGAATGTTAAGGATGCTTTTTGATTATCTAAAGGATACCCCTACTGAAATTTTTGGTTTTTAAATGGTGTGTGTCGTATGTTAGTTTGTGACAGCTGTTGGATCTTGTTATGGCATTAGTATTATAGGCAGAATAACTGTAGCTAGCATTGCATGAACTGGATAGATAGTAGTTGATAGAGTAACCCAGTGCTATGTGTGTGTGAGGTCATTACCTAGTTCACTCTGTGTGTGCAATCCAGAACTTGACCAGTTAGTCTTGTCTAGGTTATAGGATAGTGGTTAGGAAAGGATCATAGGACGTTTTTGAATAAGTCCACTTGCAGCCAATGAATATCCCTTGAACCCAATTTTGAGCCTTACTTAACATATTTCTTTCAGTAGCCTATTCAGCTTTCCATTTTGATTTATAATGAACCTAGTTTGGCCCTGGTCCCTCCTTGGACATTGTGTACCTCAACTCAGGCAAATAGCCTAAGTTGAGGGTGGCTATTATAGGGGTAGGTAGATTGATTTGGGTATGAAGTAGGGGTTTGTCAAAGAAAAAGAGAACAGATCTGGGTGGAAGAAAAAAAAAAGTTGTATTTTGAAAGTATAAAAAGAAATCACACCCAAAATCTGGAAATAAATAAAGGAGAATAAGGGAAAATAAAAAGGAGAATGGTTGGAAAATGGAGCCAAAAATAGTGTAGAGTCAAGGAGGGTTGAGTAACCATATCCATATGTACCATACCCGTCCCCAAGCCAACATTACAAGCCGATAAAAGTCCTATAGTGATCCTAGTCCAACTATCCGAAAAACTAAAGCTTAGAAAATAAGGGTAAGCCTATAGTGTTTCATGCACACTGTTTGAACTTCTATGTGAGAGAGAGTGTTTTGACTGAGTCCCTACTTTGAGATTCGTTAGTATACTGTGAGTGTATGGGACTTCTTTGTTGTGAGAGTACATGGGTTGCATTGTTAGCTGCTATTTGTTCGGATAATGTCATTTACACATATGCTTAGTTGTTTGTTCATAATCTCATGCCATCACTTTATCCCTTCTATGTCATGATAATATGCTGCACGTATGCACACTGTGGTTTTAATTTGCAAGTAGGAGGGGTCAAAAAAATTTTGAGGTCAAAAGCAAATGAGTTGACTGTTGTAGGTCCCTTAGGTTTCTTTTAGTTAAGCATCATTGTGTTTATTTGGTTTTGTTTGCCTGAGGACATGCAAATGTTCTAAGTTGAGGGTGTTGATGTGTCATGGTTTCATGACACTTTCGATGCTTAAAACAAGAAAAATATGCAATAACTTGGGCGTGTTTGGTCGGTATGATGTGTTTTCTATTCTACATTGCAGGAAATTAGGTTTTGGAGGCAACATGGACAAAAAGGAAGAATCACGCCCGAGATGAAGTATCTGAAGACGAAAGAATCAAGATCTGCACCAGAAAGGTGACTCACAACAGTACTCACGTGACGTGAGTGGTTGTCGTGAGTCGACTTCAGAGAATGTTCAATGTGTCTGATTTTCATGACTGGACCCATGTGACGTGACTTGGTTCCACGACACCAAGTCACGATACCGTGGAAGGTTGCCGACTCTGTTTTCCTATTTTGATTAGGATAGTATTCGTCTTGTATCTATAAATACCCCGTTATTATCCTATGACCAGGGGGAGAGCCATTACATTATTTTGAGATAATTTTTCATTATTTTGAGTTCATAAACACATTGTTGGATTTTGTAATCTTGGAATATCAATTCTAGGGTTTTATTCATAATTGAGATTTCAGAGTTTCTTCATTATTGTGAGTTTTCAATTATGTTTTAATCCTCGAATTCGTATTGTGCTCTTGCAAACATGAGTAGCTAAACTCATCAACTAGGATTGTGTGAACCATGAAGAATTAACGAACCAGATTAAGTGCAAAGAAATTCTGAACCGGTGTGGATACATATATTGTTATTTCCTTCGTTGTGATTGATCTTCTAACGGTTGCAAACATTAGAAACTCGCTTTTATTCTAGACTTGATCGAGAGAGAGGTAGAGATTGGGAAAAGGGAATAACAACAGAGATTTGAAGTTATCAACCTTTATCTAATAACTTGAGCCGTAACAGGGATAGTTATCTGAGATCCAGGACAAGGGTTACTAGTGCGACACTCGAAGACCGAGAGGAGAAAAGTGAAATTCGTCTAACCAAGGTCGAGAGACATTTAGATGAACATATCTTGTCAGATTTTGCATGCAACGTAGCGGGACAATTTTGCCAGCACAAGTAACCGATGGAGTTAAGGAATCATTGGGGATCACAGTCATAGTGTATTTCTCATAGTGTCTACAAATTCTATAATCAGAAATCGTTGTTATTACTATTTATTCACAAAAAACCCCTAGTTTTACTTACTCTCCAGTCACTCAGACTAGCATTCTACATAACTTCGACCTATTCCCTGTGGGATCAACCCCAACCTAGTTGGGTTCTATATTTGATACAGCAACCGTGTTATACTTTTTCGGAGGTATATTTTGGACGACATCACTAACCCCTTTTTCAGACCCATATCAAGCTACGTACCCCTATGATAGCCACCCTCAACTTAGGCTAATTGCCTGAGTTAAGGTACACAATGTCCAAGGAGTGACCAGGGCCAAGACAGGTTCATTGTAAGCCAAAATGGAAAGGTGAATAGGCTAATGAAAGAAATAGGTCAGTTAAGGCTCAAAATCGAGATTAAGGGATATTTACTTCATTTGGTCAGGCATTTAGGCTAAAAGTGGGCTTATTCAAGAATGGCCTATGATCCTTTCCTAACCACTATCCTCTAACCTAGGCAAGACTAACTTGGTAAGTTGTGGATCGCACACACAAAGTGAACTAGGTAATGACCTCACACACACATAGCACAGGGTTACACTATCAACTACTACCTATCCAGTTCAAGCATTGCCAAGCTACAGTTATTCTGCCTATAATCCTAATATCATAACAAGATCCAACAGTTGTCACAAACTAACATGCTACACACAGAATTCAAAACCAAATTTTCAGGAGGAGTGTCCTTTAAACAATCAAAAAGCATCATTATCATTCAAAATTCATTTAAATTGACTGCACTAAGGTTCCCTTATCTCCAAAATAAATATGAAAATACATAATAATATAAATAACAACCTAAACATGTCGGTTCTACTATGATAGCACACTTGGGAGAAAAGAAACACAGCAACAAAAACTCCCAAGTGATGTTATACCCCCACCCCCAACTAAATAATAGTGCACTGCCCTCAGTGCATAGCTATAAATAGGATAAGTGTTAGGGAGTGAAAAATATTCCTGTGGCACCCTAGGCACCGAATTTGGGCCCACCCACAGCTGGATCATCTGTATGCTCGCTAGGCTCCACGCTAGGTACTGAGGATGGAGGGGATGGCTGACTAGAGGATGCAACCAGAGCTCTCTGCTCATGGGTAATCTGGCTAACATGGAACTCTGCCCGGGAGGCCTTAGTCACCCTCCTCATATCACTCTCAAACAAGTCTCAACTCGTACTATGGCCCTCGGGACTCCGTGGCCTCTTGCCTCTAGTAATAGGAGGCTCTTCATCAGCAAACAAATCAACCACAAATATCAATGTTGTCAGGACTAGTGTCGGCGTAGGCGGAATGATAGAAGTGTGTTTAACTGCTAAAGCTCAAACCTCTGCCCTCAAAGAAGCCACCACTTGTGTCAAACTCGTCAAGTCTGGAATATGGGCCTCCTACAGATGGTAACCCATCCGGTGCTCAAAGCTGTCAATCCGCCCATACAACTCTAGCATAAATCTATCCATGGTATCCAACATGCGGGCCTCGACTCTCGTCTCAGATGCCTCAATTGAATACCAAACCCATGGCTTAAGTTGAGTCACTAACTTAGCCATCTGGGCCTCTGTGTAAGTCTGTCGCTCAATTACCTGTGTCTGTCTATCCACCAGCTGCTGCAAAAAGTCTCTCGAGACTGAAACCATGCCAGATAGGGTAGTAGTACAGTGGTGGCTGTTGCCCCCTTATTGCTCACGCGGTCTATGCCCTCAGTAGTCTGTCTCACAGTCTCAGGCTCACTAACCGTTGCTGAGGTACCAGCTGGCTCCTCTCGATCCACATGCCTGTCAAAAAGGGTTGCTTCTGATGAAGTAGAGGGCTGAGACCTCCTTTGGGAAACTGGGTTGGCCCAATGTTGTATCAACCCTACATCAGCCACTCGAGTCCCCTCAATGTGGTAATCAACCCTAGGTAATGTGACCACACCAGCAATATTACATAAACCCTGAATCAGCTATGGGAAAGAAATGCTGGTGAAATGTTAGAAAGCTCTCTCGTGAATCTTCTCAATAATGTAGAGGGCAAAGTTGATGTCATAACCTGCTATGATGCTCGCCACTAGAACCGCTCGGTACAGCGTAAGAGAATTATCAGCACCTATGGGACCGAGACGGTTTCGTACAACTGACCACCAAAACTTGCCTGCAAAGTGGAGTGAGGACTTCTTAATGTCCGACTTCTCAGCTACCCATCTAGAATCTACCCCATCCTCAACGATATAACTCACAATCCATCATAATAGCTCCAATCGCTGATCCGCATCCTTTATTTTGTTCCTATTCTTCACCTTCTCCATACGGTGATCAAACTCAGTTGTATTTGCTGGAACCTCACGGCCAACACCAAATAACAACCTCTGTATCGTCTGCTCAGATATATCAACTCGTGTACTTTGAACCAATGTGAGAGTTAACGGTGGTTGATCTCGAGCTCGCTGCTCTCGAGGTGTGATCAAATCAATCGAAGCAGCATATGAGGCATAAAACTTGCGGACCAACTCTGGACTATGACTACCACAAAGCTTCATCATCCACCTGAAACCATATCTACCAAACAGTGTCTTAATCTTGCGCATCTCATTCAAATCATCTATCCTAAATCGGGGCTCCTCTGTGATTTTTCTCTCAAACAAACCCCGCTTAGTAGGCTTCGCATCCCTATCATAGATGGACTTAATATCCTGAACACACCACCTCGTATTCTCTCGTCATACTACCTATATGGTTCGCTGTGCAGCTAAGTGTCTCTGTGAGGAGGTCGTCAAATCCTGGATGCCAGTACCCAAAACAGAAGTTGTCTCAGCGTCCTCACCACTATCACCCGATTCCGAAGCATCCTCACCTTTGCCATTCTAATCGATCGCAGGTGCATCCTCTCCATTGCCATTCTCATAGGTCACAGAAGCATCCTCCCCCTCTTTAGACTAGGGGGAGAATTAGATACTGAGTAGGAGTCACCGATGTGGCAGATGGCGGGGGCTGTGTAGTGGGCTGAGGTGTGGCTCAGGCTTCAACCTGTGCCCTAGATTGTTGCCTCGTGATGAAAGGTACAATATTAGAATCATCCCTAGCAATCTCATAAACCTCTTCGGACCCACTTTTCTTCTGTTTCGAAGGCTCATCTTGAAGTCTTAACTTGATTCCCGGGTTTTTTATTCTGATTTTTGATGAAGAACCCATATCTTCTCGCTTGGAATTCCCTTTTTGTGGCATTTTTGAGTAGTTTAGGTCTTTGGGGATGACAGGTTGGGTCAAATTTTATGTTTTGTGTGCTAGAGAGTCGGGTCGGGTATGGTTTTTGAGTAGAGGGTCGGGTCGGGTTTTGGTTCCTTTTCGAGTGGGTCGGGGGTATTGGGAACTTTGAGCTTAGGGGATTTGGATATTTATGAACTAAGGGATTAAGAATATGGGATATGGAAATTTAGATTATTGTAGGGTTTGGCATTAGGAATTTGGGATTTGAGTGTTTAAGATTTGTAAATTTTGGTTAGTATAGGAAGAGTAATTTTGGAGTTTGGTAATTTGGGTGTGTTTAAGATTTATGTGGGTGGGTCGGATATCAATTTTAGGCCATCTAATTTCCACGTACCTGACCCACGGTCCGTAGGTTGACCTACGGCCCGTAGGTGTCAGGCGTCGGTTGGAATTCGCAACTTGAAAATTGGGTCTGATTCCCACATACCCTACCCAAGGTCCGTAGGTGGTCGTCATGGGTGAGTATACACAAACTGAAAAAAATTCTGATTTCCACGATCTCCACTCACGGTCCATAGGTTGACCTACGGTCCGTAGGTCACCATCGTGGGTTGAGCTGCACTCTTTAGTTCACATTTTTATTCCCAACTCAACTGTCCTCAGCACCCTACAATAAATAAATCCAAAATACTATCAGTCCTTGGGTTGCCTCCCAGGCAGCGTTTGATTTAACGTCGTGGCACGACGTGGCTATGTTGGTTAATCAGACTTCACCAACCAGCCCATAGGTTGCCTTCTATGAAGCGCCTGATTTAACGTCGCGGTACGAAGAAACTCCCTTGACTATTCAGACTTCATCAAGGCTAAACTTCTCACACGTCCTTATTTTTTCCGTAGTTCCCACATAGTGCTTCACACACTGACCATTGACCTTGAATTGGACATCGTCATCACCTTTTAGCTCAATTGCCCCATACGGGAACACCCTAACCACAATGAATGGTCCAGACCATTTGGACCTTAGTTTTCCAGGAAACAAACGAAGTCTGGAGTTATAGAGCAATACCAAGTCTCCCGGGTGAAATTCTCCTCATTCAATCTTCCGATCATGATATAACATCATCTTCTCTTTATACAACACTGAACTTTCATAAGCCCGGATATGAAATTCATCCATCTCATTCATCTTCTCTAATCTCAATTTAGATGCTTCGCTCCATTCCAGATTCAACCTCTTCAATGCCATAATGCCTTATTCGATAGGCAAATGGCACGATTTACCAAACACCAACTGATATGGAGATGCACCAACCAGAGTCTTAAAAGCAGTTTGATATGCCCATAATGCATCATCAAATCTTCTCGCCCAATCAATCCTATTGGCATTCACAGTCTTTGCCAAAATAGACTTAATCTCACAATTTGATTTCTCAACTTGCCCGTTCGTCTGAGGATGATAAGGTATTGCCACCTTGTGTTTGACACCATATTTTTCAAGCAGGGCTTTGAACAGTCAATTACAAAAGTGAGATCGTCCATCACTAATGGTAACTCGGGGTGTTCTGAACCGTGAGAGTATGTTCTTTTTCAAGAATGCCGTGACACTCCTAATTCATTATTGAGAAGAGGAATTTCCTCCACCCATTTAGAAACATAGTCAACAGCTACCAGAATGTACTTTATCCCATGTGATCTCACGAATGGGCCCATAAAGTCAATACCCCACACATCAAACAACTCAAGCTCAAGAATAGTCGTCATTGAAAGTTCATGTCTGCGCGAGATGTTCCCTTGCCTTTGACATTGGTCACAAGCCCGAGCGCAGTCATGAGCATCTTTATAAATGGTGAACCAATAATACCCACATTGTAAGAGCTTATGAGAAGTCCGCGCACCTCCATGATGACCCCCAACTGGAGATGAATGACATGCTTCCAAAATACTCATCATCTCAACCTCCGGAATACACCTTCGAATCATACCATCCGTACACACCCTATATAAATAAGGCTTATCCTAGAAGAATTTTCTCACCTAATGTATGAATCTCTTTCTTTGCTGATATGACATATCTTACGGGACTAGATAACTTGCCAAAAAGTTGGCAAAATCTGCAAACCAGGGGATTAAGTCTTGTGATGCTTCCAACACTTGCTCGTCTGGAAGAGTATCATCAATATCAAGATCATCCCTCAATTTAAGCATGGCCTCCTCCTCAAGGCGTGATAGATGGTCTGCAACCTGGTTCTTAGTCCCCTTTCGGTCCTTGACCTCAAAGTCAAATTCTTACAATAGAAGCACCCACCGAATCAGTCTTGGCTTGGTGTCCTTTTTTGACATAAGATATCTAAGTGTTGTGTGGTCTGTACGCATAATCACCTTTGTGCCAATCAAGTAATATCAAAATTTCTAGAAAGCAAAGACCACCGCTAACAGCCTTGCTCGATCATAATATAATTTTTTGGGCTGGGTTAAGTGCTTTGCTAGCATAGTAAATTGGATGTAGAATCTTCTCAAGCCTTTGGCCAAGGACTGCACCCAAGGCCACTCCGCTAGCATCACACATAATCTCAAAGGGCATAGACCAATCTGGCGAGACAATGATAAAGGCTAAAATCAACTTCTCTTTCATACACTCAAATGCTTTTAGGCACTCCTCATCAAACACAAACCTCATATCCTTCTCTAAAAGCTTGCATAATGGATGTGTAATCTTAGAGAAATCCTTGATGAATATTCTATAGAAACCTGCATTACCTAAGAAACTTCGAATACCTTTCATAGAAATAGGTGGAGGTAACTTTTCAATCACCTCAATCTTTGCTTTGTCAACTTCAATGTCTTTCTATGAGATCCGATGCCCCAACACAATGTCCTCTTTCACCATAAAGTGACACTTTTCCCAATTCATCACTAAGTTGCACTCTTCACATCTTTACAACACATTAGCGAGGTGGGCCAAGCAGCCATCAAAAGAGTCTCCCACTACAGAAAAATCATCCATAAAACCCTCAATAGTGTCCTCCACCATGTCGGAGAAAACTGACGTCATGCAACGCTGAAAAGTGGTCAGTGCATTACATAAACCGAAGGGCATACTTTTGAACGCAAACGTCCCATATGGACAAGTAAAAGTGGTCTTCTCTTGGTCCTCAGGGGAAATGAAAATCTGATTATACCCTGAATAACTGTCAAGAAAATAATACCATCCTCTGCCAGCAAGATGGTCTAACATCTGATCCATGAAGGACATAGGAAAGGGATCCTTTTCGGTCCAAGAATTTAGCTTTCAATAATCCATGCAAACTCTTCATCCTGTCACCGGCCTTATTAGGATCAGCTCATTCTTCTCATTTGGAACAACCGTCATTCCACCTTTTTTGGCACACACTGAACCGGGTTCACCTACGTACTATCAGCAATGGGGTAAACCACACCCGCATCTAACCAGTTGATAATTTCTTTATTCATAACTTCTTCCATTGGCGGGTTCAGACGACGTTGATGCTCAATGCTTGGAATGCACTCGAGATCAAGCTGAATTTTGTGAGTGTAAATGCTGGGTGGAATCCCGATATGTCAGCAATGGACCAACTAATAGCCCTTTTAAACCTTTTTAACACCGAAACAAGAGCCTTTGATTGCCACTCTACCAACTCAGCGGAAATAATCACGGGCAAGGTGTTGTTGTCTCCCAAGAATGCATAGCAGAGGTGAGACGGGAGAGCCTTAAGCTCCAAAACTGGAGGCTTATCAATAGAAGGATGAGTCGATGGGGTCACCCTATTCTTTAAATCAAGATCAAGTTTCTTCGGAGCATAAGTGTATGATCCCCTAGCAGCATGGGCACCAACCATCTCATCATACTCATCAATACCATCACTATCAAAGTTCATAATCACGGCAGCAAGAGCTTCAACCCCCAACCTTTCTTCGATAGATACAGTCAAATTTGCTTCTTCGACTGTGTCAATCACTGAAAATTACATGTATGTCTTTTGGTTGTTTCATAGAACGGAAAACATTGAAGGTAACCTGCTTATCATTCAACCTGAACTTCATTTGCCCAGTTTCCATGTCAACCAATGCACGGCCAGTGACAAGGAATGGTCTTCCTAAGATTATGGGAACCTCGAAATCAACCTCACAGTTTAGAATCACAAAGTCAGCTGAAAAGATGAAAAATGCCACCTTCACCAAAACATCACACAAAATGCCCACCGGCTTTTTCACAGTTCTATCCGCCATAAGAAGTCTCATCAAAGTTGGTTTCGGTGCACCCAATCCTAATTATTTAAACACGGCTAGTGGTATCAAGTTAATGCTAGCACCCAAATAGCACCGTGCCTTTGTAAAGTCGTAAGACCCGATAGTACAAGGAATTGTAAAGGCTCCAGGATCCTTCTTATTTTCAACAAGGGAACGCGAAGCAACTACACTACAAAGGTGAAAATTATCTGTCGGCTCAAAACTGACCATTCTCTTCTTCGTCACCAAATCTTTCATGAACTTTGCGTAACCTGGCATCTGCTCCAAAGCCTCGACAAGAGGAATATTTACCGATAACTCCTTCACTATTGAAATGAATTTCTGGTATTTACCCTCTTCAACTTTCTTTTTCAACCTTTGAGAAAAGGAAGGAGGAGGTCGTGGAATGGGTTTCAGAACATGAGTAACCTCCTTCTACTTCCTCTTTTCAGACTTAGCTTCCTTATCAACATTTTATGGCTTGTGAGCTGCATCACCATCAACCTTTGAATTCTCTGGCTCAATCTCAGCCTTTTCATCAACTACCACTGGCTCATCTTTCTTACCACTATCCATAGGCCTAGATGGGTCAGTCGTGCTCTTTCCGCTTCTAGTAGTAATAGACAAGCAATGACCATCATTCTTCGAATTCTGAATGGTGTTTCTAGGAAGAGTGCTTGGTTGACGCTGGCTCAATGCCACTGATATCTGCCCGAACTGTTGCTCCAACTGTTTTATGGTAGTCGAGTGAGATTCTACCTTCTGACTTATTCCCGAAATGTCCGCCCTAATCTCCTTCAAGCAACTCTTCTGGCTCTCTAACCCCTTAACCAGTTTATTAAGAAGGGCTTTCATTCATGAATTTCTAGACTCGACATCGCGGTTCCCTGGTGGAACATAAAGGCCACTCTTCTCTTTGTAGTCGTCTTTTCGCCTCTAATCACCATCCCAATCTCTGTCTCGATCTCTATACCCCGACTTGTTGTGATTATCACCATAGTAGTTCTGACCTTAATTTTCTTACCTCGAGTTCCAATTGTCTTGATTAGACCCTTGTCCCTTGGCTCAGAAACCCGCCACTTCTCTATCCAAATACTTAGCTTCTTTCTCAAAATCTGAATCCTCATACCTAGGTGCTTTGCCTTGTGCACCTACCGCATTAATCTTTTCCGTTTCTCCTACCATAATTTGATTAGCAAGTAATCCGATCTCAGTTCTCAGTTGCGCTACTTCTTGAGCTATAGTGTCATCTAACGCTCTTTGCTCTGTTGATGCTCCAATGGCATAAGTTCCTTCTAGTCGATCTGCTTCTCGAGTGTGCCAACCTCGATTGGTTTTAGTAATATAATCTAAAATCTCTGAAGCTTGTTCCCATCTCAGACTCATAAATGCTCCGCCAGTGATAGTATCTGCTACAACTTTGGTATTAGCATTTAATGCTCTGTAGAAGAACTCAAGTAAATTTTGACCATTCATCCTACGATTTGGAACATTTTGCAACTTCTTCTTGAACCTTAGCCAAGTCTCATAAAGTGCTTCAGAATGTAGCTGTCTGAAAGTATAAATCTCATCCCTTAGTTGCAACATTCGGGAAGGTGGAAAAAATCATTCCAGAAATTGATTCATCAACTCTTGCCAATTAGTGATAGAACCTCGTGGTAACTCAGTCAACCACAAAGTCGCCTCTCCCATAAGGGAGAATGGAGATAGACTTAATCAAATTACTTCTTCACTCACTCCTGGTAGATTGTACGAGGTGCATATCCCCACAAAATTCATCACATACATGTTCGCATCATCAGTCGAAAGGTCAGCGAACACCCCTTTTAAGTTTAACAAGTGGATCATAGCACTTGTAATGTCGAATTTAGTTCCTTCAGGTAACTCTAGTGGAATAATGGCACCATTCTCAACCGGCTCCAAATAGGCCACATCCTCTTCCTCAGGATCATCATAAACCAGCATAAATGGCCTTTATGGTGGTTGTTGCAACCTTAGTCTTCTTTGTCTATCTTCAAGTGCAGCAAGACGTTGTGATGCTTCTTACATTCCTCGATGATCTCTATCTGCTTGTCTAAGAGCTGTTTGTCTCATAGTCTCCTCAGTCGTTAATCGAGCAGTGATTTGCTCAGCAATTTCATGACCAACCGGATGAATTGGTGGTTGGTTATGAATATTTGCAACGGCTGCAGGGTCTTAAACTCCGTTGGTATTCACCAATCTTCCATTATTCCTTAGCATTCTTTCTATTTACCTATCAAGTGGAATCAGGGGATTACCTTGACTCCTAGTGTTAGGCATACACCGGCGTACACCCTATGAATAGTAGGTAAATAAAAATTGCAACGAAACCAACACTTGAACAAACACGATCAATCAACTCCGAAATAATATTCACCGGCAGCGGCTCCAATATTTGATGTCGCCCAAACTATACCTCAAGGAAAGTATAACATGGTCGCTATATCAAATATAAAACCCAACTAGGTTAGGGTCAATCCCACAGGGAATAGGATGAAATTTTATCGAGTGTTAGTCTGAGTAATTGGCAAGTAAGTAAAAAGGGGGGGGGGGGGGGGGATTTTGTAAACAAATAGTAACAGTAACAATTGTTGATTGTCGGATTTGTGATCAATACAAAAAAGGCACTAGGACTGTGATCCCCATGATTCCTTAACTCCACCGGTTACTTGTGTTGGCAAACTGTCCCGCTGCATTGTATGCAAAATCTAACAAGATAGGTCCATCTAAATGTCTCTCGACCTTGGTTAGATGAATTTCACTCTTCTCCTCTCGGTCTCCGAGTGTCGCACTACTAACCCTTGTTCTTGATCTCAAATTAACTATCCTTGTTACGGTTCAAGTTATTAGATGAAGGTTGATAACTTCAAATCTCTGTTGTTATTCCGTTTTCCCAATCTCTACTTATCTCTCGAGCAAGTATAGAATACATGCTAGTTTCCAACGTTTACAACCGTTAGAAGAACAATTATAACGAAGAAAATACCAATACATGCAGTCACACCGGTTCAGAATTGCTTCGCACTTAACCTATTTCGCTAATTTCTCATGGTTCACACAACCCTAGTTATGGGGTTTAGCTACTCATGATTGCAAGAACACAAGAAGAATTCAATGATGAAAACATAATTTTGAACTCACAATAAGAATAACACTCTGAAATCTCAATATAAATCAAAATCCTAGAATCGATGTTTGAGATTATAAGATCAATGTGTTTATGAACCTCAAAACAATGTAATAGAATCCAAAACAATGTAATAGACAACTCTAATAATGTAATAGACTCCTCTCTAAACATAGGACAACTTAAGAGTATTTATAGATACAAAGCGAATCCTATCCTAGACAAAGTAGGAAAATAAAGTCGGCAACTTTCCATGGACCGTGATTTGAGGTCGTGGAATCAACCCACGGACCGTGGGTCCGGGTTGTAGGAATCAGGCCTCCATGCACAACTACAAAAGTTGACTCACGGACTTGACCTACGGTCCCTAGGTCCACCTACGGTTTGTGAGTCACGACCGTGGGTCACTTCTGTGAATTTCAACTCTACTCTTTTGTCTTCAAAAACTTCAGTCCAGTGCATGCTTCTTCCCGCCTTCTCCATTTTGCCTCCAAAACCTATTTTCCTGTAAGATAGAATAGAAAACACATCATACCTACAAAACATACCCAAGTTATTTCATTTTTTCCTTGTTTTAACTATCGAAAGTGGCATGAAATCATGGCATATCAGATGGCATAGCAATAAGCTTTATCATCAATCTGGGAAATCTCTCTAGTAGGCTATGCACCACCTCTCCCTACATTACCGCCACCTTAATTCCCACCACGACCACCCTATTTATTACCTCACCCACCCTGTGGACGACCTCTACCATTACCTTCGCCACATCTACTAGCGGGAACCACAGCTCTAGTCTGTTGCTGCCCCTGAAAACCAGCCTGTCTATGAGGACACTCTCTCTTGAAGTGCCCATAACTCCACAAGTATAGCAACCTTGATCTAGGGAAGGCCGACTGCAGAAGAATACAAATATCCTTGGCTTCTCACAACTGATGACTACTGAGTGGTTCCTGATTGACCCACTGTAGATGCTGGCAAAGCTGACTGAATAGGGCGAGTTGGATAAGCCTGATGACTATAACCCCTGGAGTAAGAACCACTGAAGTTACCCGCATTTCAGGATGTTTTTGCTACAACCTTAGCATGGCCAACCTGTTCGACTCTTTCTACCTTTTTCACATAATCAACAACATCATTAAAGTTTTTTCCAATAGAAGTCATCTGCACAACCAAAACCTGTAAGTCAGTGTTCAAACCTTTCACAAAAAGTCAGACCTCTCTTCTTCGATACCAAGAAATAGAGTAGCATAATGGGACAGTTCATGGAACTTAGACTCATAGGCTACAACAGAAATACTACCCTGCTCAAGGACCAGAAACTTATCCTTCCTACGATCGTGAAGGGTACGGGGCACATACTTCTCTAGAAATAGGGTATGGAACAGAGTTTATGTCAAAGGAGGTAAAGCTAGAGACCGACATTCCACATAAGCCATCCACCACTACTATGCATCACCTTGCAGTTTGAAGGTTACAAATGCAACACCATGTTGCTCCACAATACCCATTTTATACATACTCTCATAACAATCAACTATGAACTCGAATGCGTCTTCTCTCTCAGAACCAACAAAAATAGAAGGTTTCATCTTCAAAAACTTAGTCAACATGTCATGCTCATTCCCAATCATGACAGGACCTAATGTCGGACGATGGAAGATCTCAGTACCCAAGGCCTCATCCATCCTAGGAGCAAAAGTAGCAACAGGTTGAACACCTGGAAATTAATAAGCAGTTGTTGCAGGCATGGCTCCAGTACCTTCCATCCCACTTAGAAATGCAAAAACCTGCTAAATCACCTCACACGACATCGGTGGAGGAGTTGCACCCACTGGAACTGGTACTGCCTCCACATGTTCCAAAACCTCCTCATTCATAACCTTATCATGTTGATCCTAGGGTAGGGTAGGTGTCTCAGATCTCTGTTGGGCCGGATTAATTGTAGTCCTAGCTCTACCCCTGGCAGGTGTTTCCTTACCTTTCCCTCTTCCCCTACCCATTCCTCTACCTTGAACAGCTGGTTCCGCAGCTGGAGTTGCTAATGCTGGAGCTGCTGCTCTGGCTTTGTTGACTCTCATATTCACTATCTGTGGACAAAGGGTGAAGATGCCAAATACCAATTTGAATCACCAGATAACAATTGGAATCAAGTTATGGCACGAAAGAAGAAAGAAGTGATAATTTCCTAAAGTCATATAATCTTTCGAAGAAAAGTACAAACGTCTCCGTACTATTTCGCATGACTCTATCAGACCCATTTTTGGTACAACAAGATCAACAAACCTGGGGATCTGATACCAACTTTTGTCACCACCGAAACTCATCGCGAGTGGCACCCACACTATTTCTTTGGTGGGAGAACCATTTAACTCGATTACTCAACCATTACCCGTAACAGACTTCAAAAGAAACTAGTAATTCCATTAAATAACCAATATTGTCAAAATATTCTAGCAATAATGTCAAATGCAGAAAACATACGAATGTCTAAAATAACCCCAAGAACTGAAAGTCATTGTACCAAAAATACTAACAAATGTCAATAGCGAGTTCAACCCAAACCAGAATGAAAAGTATCCATGTCCGAAACAAGTGGACAAGAACCAAAGAGAGATGACTCATGGCTGCCCGAAAGAAGTAGTTCACCCTTGATACGCGTTACGATCTAAAGCTGAGGGCTAAATGTAGTCACCGAAAAATGCACTGTACTCAAAGAAAGAAAAGTACAAGTAGTATCAGTACAAACAGCAATGTACTGGTAGGGTCATCGGCCATCCCAAAATAATGAATGTGAACAAATAACCATATCTCTGTAAATAAGTACAACCATGAACGCTTAACAAATATCCTTAGCTTAACTAGGTTTCCACTAATCCATTTACAATAATACCAGATAGATACAAATAAGTGTAAGTCCATATAGACACATACCACGTCAAGACCATGACATTAACAATATACCAGGTCATATGCTAACGATCTTATGGTCACCCACTAGCCATGACCTGCAGGGGACGAGCTCTTGTCCATGTACCAAACATCCCAGACATCTAGTGTTCTCCACCCTGATTATAACATCCCCGCCCTTATACTCCCTGAGTTTCACCAATCCCGTTATGATGACTATTATCGGTTTATCTCACAATAACGAATGATATCACAACAAGTACAATCACAAATAAGAATAACACAATTACATTTGTACAACTAATAAGTCTTTAATACAACCTCATTAGATGTGAGAAGACACTTAAGATATCATACAACAATTACACCTCTTGAACATGCATTGTAACTGTCGCGCCCCATTTCGAACCGTCAGAAACAGCACCGCAACATTAATGTGGTCATCGACTCTCTCTGTGGTTTTTGAAAAATTGTTTGTTTTGAGTCGCCACCTAAATTTTAAGGAAAAATTAGGAAAACCATTTTTTATGTAAAAACTCTGTTTTGGTCTTTCGAAAACGTGAGAGATTCTGAGTAAGGGTTTTGGTTACTCGAGGGGAAGGTGTTAGGCACCCCCTCAGAGCCTATCCGAAGATAGTCCTTAAACTCAGTTTAGGAAAAGTGATTGGAAAATATTTGTTTCATTACTTGCTAAAAAAGGGGTAATAACTACAAAAAATTTATCAAAATTAAATTAAGAGGAAACCCACAGGGTATATAAATATACACTTACGATATACGCAAAGAAACGTAACTTTATTGTAAATATAGATGCATGATTCAAAAATATAAAATGAAGAGTAAAATTAATATTAACATTTTTGATTCTAATATATATGTTAAGAAAATGGTGTACAGTTTCATAATTTTGCAAAAATATGATGTTTATAGTATATAAAATAAAGTATATGAATGAAATTTGTACAAAAATAAAGAAAATATGATTTTGAAAAAAACGTATGGGGGTTTATCATAATAGACATATATATGAAGAAATAGTGAATTTGTTTAATCTAAAGAATGAGTTTATATAAATGCATTTATCGCAAAGTAAAAGATGTCAAATATATTAACGTATTGACTCTTGATTAAAATAGACCCGCATATGTTTAAAATATAGGAAGTCACGCTAGTATTTATTTATTTGTAAAGAATTTAAAGTGATAGTTAAAAATTAGATAACATAAATGTAATAGTAAAAATATAAATGTAAATGTATAGTTTAAATAAAGTGTAAACAATGACAACAATCACTTTTATTAAAATGAATAAATAGATAAGAATAGTGATGAAATATTTTGTATATGGTAGTGTATACATATGTACCTTGCATTTTGAACTTTTTAAAGTTTAGAAATCTTGAAATAAATGTTGAAGAAAATGAGTGAAAGTAAAGTAACATTGGTATATTTTAATTTATTAAAAATAAGTCGGGATTGATGACTTAACTTCTTTTAAAGAGAACTTGAATTTTAGTTATTCGCAAAATAATATTAAAATTCCCTTTTGTTTTTAAGAAAAAAAAAAGTTAAGGTTGCGACCTTTGTTCGTTCTTATTTTAACAAAAAATATTTTTTAGGTGAGAAACTAGTTTAAAAGGCTAGTTTGATGTTAAGGTTGCTAAAGCACTCTTTTTTAACGAAAAAATACATCTAACTAGCCACGTCATTTGCAAAGCGTGAGGAGGCTAATTTGTTTGAAAGAAATTTGCAAGCACTAAAGCAATATAAGCACAACTAAAAATAAACAAATAACATTTCAATAACCAATGAAAATTAATTATTGTTTCGAGTTTCAAAATACTAACACAATATGAATAATAACTAAAGAGAAGGGACTGAGGAATACTAGACTCCTAGTGGAGTTTGAGCTCTTAATTCTCGGTACTCCGACGCGCTGCGATCCTAGTACGGTTGACCCGATCTTTGGGTCCAAAATGGAGTTCCAACTAAAACTCCAACTCCCAACTCACATGTAAAATAAAGAAGATAAGGATTAGAAACCAAATTTAAATGAGGTAGATAAATAACAAAAAATACCACCCGTGACCAAGTGGATTGAGCAATATATAAGAAAATAAATACTATTAAATGAAGTTTAAGCGGAATGAGATAATGCGATTTGGGTAAAGGGCATCCCTGAAATAAATCTAAATCAATTCCTTTTGTCAAAGTAAAAGTGCACGAGATTCAGACGCTTGGGACGGCTCCAAACTTGATCAATTCAAAAACACATTATTTTATAGACTAGCTAAGGCATCAATACAAGTAAAATGACTGAACTGATAATCCCTCACACTACCATAAGGTATAATCTAGTTAAAATGTCCTTAATCAAAGTATAAGAAAAAAAAAGAAAAAAAGAAAAAGGATCTGCGCATCTATCTAGAAACAAACAATAGCATTTCCCTGTGACACAATATTTGCAACTCAACCAAACTATCCTCCTAATCCAAATGCATGCGTGTAATAAACAGATGAATAAACAAGATTTCTAACACTTTAATCCAATTCGGGAAAGAGCCACATTAAACTTTTATCAATAAACACATACATAAATAGAATAAACCTTTGGGAGCTAAACACCAAGATCGACACAGTGATAGTGTGGAAAACTATTCGGATTGGCCAAAAAAAACGTTAAGGAGCACTGTCAACCTTAGGTACATGCACCCATATTCGTTCATAAAACAACTTTTCAGACCAAAATTATATGCATTCACATCCACAGAATTCGAGAAAACACCCTAGTAGCGTAGGTTTGATCAAAATTTACACACAAATCCCACTGCATAAAAAAATCAAGAAAGGAAGCTGTGAAGACCATGTTGGTTTCAAACAAAGCTCAAAACCCATCAAGGTCCTTTTGCAAAAGAAAAGCCAAAACAATGTTTGCAACTAATCCCAAAATAGTGGGATTAATTCATTACTGGAAAGTAGAACATATGTCAATACCAACAACTAAACCGTCGGCTGAGCCAATTTGGACAATGAGAAGCAAACAAAAACAGAGAAATATGCCACGAGGCTGTATTGTTCAACTAAGCTTGGTTTAATCAAACCACCGGCTCAACCGTGACATTATTTTCATCCAAACTTCTGATTCCATCCAAAGAAATTAGACAAATCAATCCTATGAGAGAACCAACAAAGAAATCACATTTCCCATACCTCGAACCAAGTGACATAACCTAAACAATGGCCCTTCGACAAATTTGATATCGCAACTTAGCCAAATACACGGGCATATGTACATATTGATGGACTTATGTATTCTCGCATGACAAAATTTCC
Organism: Capsicum rhomboideum; assembly: GCA_031232105.1. Classification (NCBI taxonomy): domain Eukaryota; kingdom Viridiplantae; phylum Streptophyta; class Magnoliopsida; order Solanales; family Solanaceae; genus Capsicum; species Capsicum rhomboideum. The sequence goes on from CP124716.1 coordinate 41,132,253, forward strand.
AGAATCAGACTCATATTTATCCCTGGAGCCCAAAAATGACATAATCTCAAGGAGGAAAAATCATATATGTTCCTAGAATCCAAATATAAATAGATAAGGGAGAAGTAAACGAAAACAGGACAAGGAGCAGATTCGTACATCTCAAACGATCGAAACATGAGACAGCCGTATCTAAAAAAAACTTAAAATGAAATCAAGTTCGTGAAATCAGTCCGCGAATGATGGACAGAAGCACCACGACCAAACTGGAAAACCCAACACACTAAACGTTCATATACGAATTGATTTCTTAGGATCAATAACATTAACATAAACTCGATCGAGATTTACATACAAACATCCATTTTCTAGAACCGGCAACAACATGAATTTGATCAAAATTCTTATACAAACACAGTTTCGACATTGGCAATTAACAACACATATTTTGGTCGAAATCAACGGGGTGAAAGAAAAGAAAGATGAAGGTGAGACGAGAGGGTGAGTTCGTACCTTTTGTTGTGCAGCGATTGAAGCCGTTGAAGTGTCGAGTTTCAAGTTCCGTTACTCCGACTCCGCTACCAACCCTCTTCCAATAAATTCAGATTTTTCAATAGACAAATGAAAAGAACTTTAACAAAATAGAACTGAGAATACTGAAAGTTCTAAACTTAAGTCTATGGAGGTAATTTTGGATCCTTCCTCCCGTCTTTGTTGAGGGCATTTGAGGCCCTATTTATAGTGAAAAATCAAAGTTCCACTAGTTGAAAAATTGGCGCTCGGATTCAAAAATAAGAGTAAAATAACAAGTCACTTGTCTGAATAGATTTGGGAACAGAGAAGATAAGATGAATATGGAGAAAGTCAAGAGACCTAACCCTTGGATTTGATTGTAACGTCTGAATTCATCTAAAGGCAAGTTGGGTATTAAGACCGAGCTTTTCTCCACTGGTATCGAAGTGTGTTTGCAGCTTTCAAGAGATTAGAAGATCTCTCTTGCAGCAGAGAGTTGAATTTAGCCGTTTGGATAAGGATAAGGCACTGTTGATGCTCAGAGACGATTGACGTGGTGACAGAGGTCTGTGAGCACTGAATCTGGCGGATTCTCGGGGTGAGGGAGATGGGAGTCGCAGAGGTTAGGTTGAAGTTTGGTGTGGGTTGTCAATGGAGGGTCTACTGGGGGTTATGGGCGATGAAGATGATGAAGTAAAAGGGAAATAGGGATCAGGGGAGTGTTTAGGGGTGTTTAATAGATTTTGGGCCGGGTTAGTGCAAAAATTAGTGGGTTTGGGCCAATCTTGGCTGAAAAATAAAGACTGATTTGGCCCAAACTTAGTAGATAAATTAACTTATAAAACAAAAACTGATTTTTCCCCAATCCTTTTCACTTAATTAATTTAACGATCCTTCTTTTTGTCCCGATTAATTTTTCCAAGATATATACGTATATGTACATACATATTCGTGCATATTTATACACGTACATGTACGTATACATACACACAGATATATGCATTATTATATATACGTGCATATTAATAATTCGCAAGATTATAGTTTGTAAAGAAAAAAAATGACTCTATAAATAGAGTAATGTAACAATATAGCAAAAATATTTAGAGCTCGATATAAAAATTAACACACTAATATTTTATTGGGAAAATAGCGAAAAGAATAAATTATATAGAGAAATATATTTTTTGAGTAATTTTATAAGACTCGATATTAGTAGTTACTATATATATGTAGAATAGAAAGTAAGGAAAATAATATTTTCAAAAATCATTTATTGGTGTCAAATTTATCAAAATTAATTTGAAAAGTAATAAAGATATTTTGACAAAGCCACCGGGACCCATAAGCATAGAAAATTAATTTTTAGGAAAAAGGAGAGCCAAAATTGGGTGTCAACAGTAACAAGTACACAAAGAGTCAGTTTATATGCACACACAAATTAAATTAGGTGTTCAACTTCATTTAACCATCACCTACCTCAATCCAAGCCTTGCATCGCTCTAACGAACTTAAGCCTTGCCTTTTCTTGCAATCTCAGCTTGGTTGTCTTCTAAAAACAACAATACAATCATAATTCAAATAATAACATAACAAATTCAATGGTTACACCCTAATCCCATAACCCTAATATCAAATTCATGATCATTCCTTCATTCTAGGGTTTTTCTACCCTCATTCTACCTTAACTCTACCAAATTCATGTTTATAAGAATGAATTTTAAACATGTAATCACAAATTATTCACCCTTGACCAAAACCCAAAGATTACACTTTGTTTTCACCAAATTACACCAGAAAATCAACCTAGGTCAAGTTAAATCCTCCCCGTGATCAAAACCTAGTGATTCTATGGATTAATCATCGAAAAACTAGTTAAAAGGGTAGGATTACTTACTTCAACGAAGGAATTTGGTAGAAAATTGATGAAAATCGCCCTCTCCAGCCCTTGAATGTATTTGGAATGGAAAATAAGTTTTTGGGCTATTTTCTGCATTAAACGGCATTTATCCTGCTATAGCGGGAGTTAGAGTCGGTTAATCCCCTCATAGCAGGCGAATCCCGCTATAGCGACGCCTCTATAGCGGGAGTTGTCCTGCTATAGCGGGATAAATGCTATTTAATGCAGAAAATAGCCCAAAAACTTATTTTCCATTCCAAATACATTCAAGGGCTAGAGAGGGCGATTTTCATCAATTTTCTACCAAATTCCTTCGTTGATGTTGGAGGCAGAAAGTCCGTCAACCCCTGAAATTTGCCCATTTCACAACACACTCCCTGATATTGACATCCTAAACTATCCCCTTTACGTCAAATACGATAACCGGAGTTTTACTAATCTGAATTCACTTTCGAAAGTTTCTACGGATTTCTTATCGCCTTAGCTATCACAAAATAACCCCGAAAAACTTAATCATTAACTAATTCATTCCCGGATTATCCTAAACCATACCATAGTTGGATTTCATCCAAGATTAGTTTAGTCTGAAATTTTTAACTCTTTATTCGGGGAGAAACTTAACCCAAATTTTAGCACGCTAAATTTCACCATAAAGACGAAAAGAGTCGTTACATCTTACCTTCGATTTGTATTGCTGTCCAATGAAGACCCAGGAGTTTCATCATCTGCAGCTCGTTAATGTAGTATTGCAAAGGTAGTGTAATGCAGACAAAGAAGCAACATAATTAGGAATGTTCAAAGAGGAAAAAGTTGAATGAGCAAAGTGACGCTAGAAAATGATGGGAAAATGACGATGGTGGTGGCTTCGATTTTCTGCATCAGTGATAAAGTTGAAAGAAGGAAATAGAAAACAAAAGAAAAAGAAAAAGAAAGGAAATAAAATAAGATCCTTTTTAATTAATGAAAAATAGAATAAAGAGAAAAATAAATATAAAAATGACATACTTGACAGCTGACAGCGAGTGTGCATCACTACATGTTAAGAATGTGGTTGTCTAGTTATAGGGTGGTATTTATTCTGTTTTTTAAAAAAAATCAAGAGGAATAATAAAGCTCCCATGAAGTATGAGTGTATAATTAGTAATTGACTAATAAATTAGGGGGACATTTGACCATTTTCTCAATAAAAAATGAATCAAGGTTGAAATGTCGCACATGCTTTACGTGGAGCTTATGTTGTGAGAGGTCATATATGTCGTAGCAATAACTTTTTCTTTTGTAAGAAAATAGCTATGAACACGGCACTACAATCTGGTTTAAGTTGTTTATTTATTTATTTATTATAAATGATTTATAATTTCTCTTGCTAAAGGCCAAATCAAAGATGTAACATATATTAACACTAGTGGCATGGTGCCCGTGCTCAATACAAACCCAATATTTATAATTTATTTTTTTCAATTTATGTGTCGCACTTTCATTTTAAATTCGTCCCAAAAAGAATATCAGTTTTTTTTAAAAAAAATAATATTTAATTTTAAAAGATTTTACACAGTCCCTTTTTTAGGTATAATTTCCGTCACATTTGAAATATTCACAGATATTACTATTGAAAAGTACTTCATCCGTCTATTTTTAATTTATCATTTTATTCTATTTTATCATTGTTATTAAATTATTCATTTTCTAATACTTAAATGACTTATAATAACTAATTAGAAGTGATATAGTAAAATTACTATAAAAAAAATACTTGTGAAAAAAATTTAAGTTGGCCCCATATAAGACATCAAGTTAATTTAAAACACCAAGAGTTAATTTATCACTTTGTGTCTATTTTATCTTTTTTTTATTAAATATTATTAATTTTGTAATGCTTAAATGACTTAAAGTAATTAATTAGGGGTGATATAATAAAATCACGCTTGAAGAAGATGAAGCAGACATGTCATCAACTCATTAAAAGTCTTTTTTTTGGAAATTTTCTATTATATTTTTAAAAGAATAATCCCTTTTTGACACAGATATTACTATTGAAAAGTATTTTATCTGTCCATTTTTAATTTATCATTTTGTATCTATTTTATCCTTATTATTAAATATTATTTATTTCCTAATACTTAAATGACTTATAAGTTACTAATTAGAAGTGAAATAGTAAAATTACTATAAAAGTTACTTCTGGAAAAAAATTTAAGTGGGCCCCATATAAGACGTTAATTTAATTTAAAACATCAAGATTTAATTTATCATTTTGTGTCTATTTTACCTTTTTTTATTAAATATTATTAATTTTATAATACTTAGATGACTTATAATAATTAATTAAGGGTGATATAGTAAAATCACGATTGAAGCAGTTGAAGCAGGCATGTCGACCGAGAGTTGCCTGCTTCAACTGCTCAACTCTCTCTTATATAATAAAAGTGGGCCCTATATAAGACGTCAAGTTAATTTAAAACATCAAGAGTTAATTTATCATTTTGTATCTATTTTTTTTTTTTATTAAATATTATTAATTTATAATACTTAGATGACTTATAATAAGAGAATTAGGGGTGATATAGTAAAATCACGGTTGAAGCAGCTGAAGCAGGCATGTTGACCGAGAGTTGTCTGCTTTAGCTGCTCAACTCTACTCTCTCTTATATAATACTAGTTGGCTTCTCCGTGCTATGCATGGGCCCAATGTTGATACTCAGAAATTCTAATATATGCATAATTCTATCATTTAATTAGAACCTTCATATGTTTAGTTAATAAATTCTTAGATATGCATATATTATTATATTTAGATCAATGAAATTTATATAAGAATATTTTAAGTTGTTAATATGATACCAATAGAATTTCGAGAGTCAATCAAATTTTTTTTATGTTTTTTTAAAGATTTGAAGTTGTTAATTATTGTAATTTATATTAATTTTTACATAGTAATTGTCAAATATATAGTAGAATATTTTAAGTTGTTAATTATTTTTATTTATAATATTTTTAATATAATTTAATAAGATAAATGAATTAAAACGAAAAAATATAAAATTTCCGAAAAGTGAACCCCTGCTAAGCAGACATGTCGACGGAGTGGAGTCTGGTTAAGCAGCTCCACTCCCACTTCTTATATAGGATAAAGAGAATAGAGAGAGAAAACATATAGAGACAGAAATCATCAAAAATATAGATATTTTTAGTATACAAATAAAATTGGGGTTTTGATAAGGTATGAAATGAAATACAGAGTAACAGTGGTACTAATATGCACAAAAGATGATACTATTCGTAATGGAATAAGAAGCTTTCATTTATAGTACCCATTTTTATGTACAACTAACGAGTAACGAGAACACTTTTGATTTAAGATATATTAACCACTTTTATTTTTATACTATTCAAAAATTATTTGACATTTAGATTCCATTAATTGTTTTATTCTTTTAATTTTTTACTGCTCAAAAGTTAAAACATTTTCAAATTAGTTAGCGTGCACTTGTACAATGATTTCTCCTTCCTTTTTCTATAGCAAGACTTCAATCTTCTTAATTTGTTCTCATCTATTAGGACTAAATAAACTAACAAAAATGATAAGGTACGAACGATTATGTACCAACCAATCAAACAACTCATATGAGATCATTATGTTCGATTTAGAAAATTGAAATTTGTTGTACGACTGAAAATTAGTTCGTTGTAATGTCTAAATTAGTAGTACGTATTTAATCTAATATTTCTTTTGTTGTTGGAAAAATACTAAAGATAAAAGTACTAACTTTAAGAATGCTGTATGATGCTCAATATTAATAATAAGAATCATTATTGTTATTGTTAACTATCATTTTTGTTTACCAAAAAAAAATATAAGAATCGGAAAAGAAAATCAAAATTCTTCAAACAAATAGATTGAGCTTCGTTATACATTACAAGAAAGTTCACAAAAATGACTTGTCCACGGGTGAGTGTGGCATTTCCTGGGGTCAGAAAATTGGAACAAATATATTTATTTTCATGAGAACATCTTTCACGTTTCAAGAGGCCTTCCTTTATTTTGTATTTGATTCAAATTTGCAATTTCTTAACTATTTTATTTATATGCAAATTGTTCTGAAACCATCAGTGTCCAAGTACATGTTTTTCATCATTATTTTGCTCAACAATACTACTTGAGCTGATATAGCATAAGTTATGAGAGGATTAAGCAGATATTTAATACATTTTGATGAAAACTAATAAATGATACAGTTCAAGACTCAAGTTCACTAGAATCCTTCTCGTTGCAATTCTTCATACTAAATATCGAGGCTATTCATACCCATGAAATACATTCACCGACTTTGTATAAAAATTTACTTTTGTATTTCTTAAATCTTGAATCCATGGGGGTTCGTCAAGTTTTATTCCGAGTTATTTAAAATTAAGTTTATCTTTTAGAGAAGATACAATATTTTGTGAAAATATGTTATCCATTAGGATACATTCATTCTTGGAAAATGTCTGTTAGTTGTTTCTTTTCATTTTACAAACACTTAGCCAATTGCAAAACAATAAAAAATAAAAATATTTTTTATAAAAAAAAGAAGAAAATATTCACTATGTTCAAGAATCTCATTGCTTTTGTTCACTTTAATTTTACACACCAGTTTAGTGATTTAAGAATTCTCTCAGACTTATGTTGTGAACATGAGAAGAATTTTGAGTGATTCATTGTATCAAGAAAATCATTAAGTGTCACGACCAAACTAATCGGATCGTACGGGCACCTACTCTAATCCACCTAGATAGGAGAATAATTACCATCCAATTGAAATACATGCGGAAGTCATAAAGGAACAATAAAAATACCGTATTTATTACATCTGATTTACAAAACTTTAAATACAACTGAAAGCCTTTCCCCAAGAACCTAATCTAAATAGGTACAAGAGCTACTATAAGGAAGTACGAAACAGAACACATGACCCATCTTCCACCGTAGGAGCAATAATAGAGACTGCTGGAGAACTTTACCGTGTCAAGTATGAAACACCTACTGATCCTGCAACCAGACTATACCCCAGAAAGAGTATATTAAGAGTAATATCAGTACAAACAACATGTACTAGTAATCATCATCGGTCGACCAGAATTAAATTACATAAACAACACATAAATATCTGAAAAGAAACATGCAACTTAAGAGTCATTTTGTCCAAGACTCTCCGTCCCTTAATTCCTTAACACCTTTAGCTTTTACTAGTCTTTCTAATTATGAGCAACTTTCCCTTATCATATTTAGCCCTAGTCACCATTTTCCACTACGTCATCAAGTCAGACCCTATCCCATAATTTCATGTGAATTCAACGATACTCAATCCCAAGGTTTTCTATCCTTAACAACTCGTCATTTCAGACCCTTATGTAACACTTAATCTTGTTCCACTATTTTGGTTATGCATTAACACCCTAGTGATTAGAGATTCATTTAAGGCTATGCAAATTTAAATAGCAATACAGCAATAACCCGTCTTCCCAATCTCAACCATACCAACCAATAGATCATTGATCATAGCCATACCACAAGCATAACCACGAACACCTTTTAAGTAACTTACATCCATTAACAACACTTTGCCTTATTCAATAACACCATAGAGTCCAGTCAAGTACAAGTCAAGATAGACAACAACTCAAGTCAAACCATGACGACCAACAAGAATCCAAGTCAACTAACCATGACTCAATCACAAGATACTATAACTTGTATCAAATACACCTGTAAGTAGACAATAAAAGAGATATGTCAATTATCTCTAACTTATCCCGGAACACTCAAGGATCCCTTTCAACAACAACAATGGTTATAATCATAAGTCCCGGTTCTTTCAAGAAATCAATTAAAAATAAATCAACGCATAAGCCCGGTTCACTCAAGGAACCAATTATAAACAAATCAACACATAAGTCCGATTCACTCAAGGAACTAATTACAACAAGTCAACACATAAGCTCGGTTCACTCAAGGAACCAATTATAACAAGTCAACATATAAGCCTAATTCACTCAAGGAACCAATTATAACAAGTCAACACATAAGTCTGGTTCACTCAAGGGACCATAATATATATAAACCCGGTCCACTAGCTATGATCTGCAGGGGGGTGAGCTTTTGTCCATGTACCAAAATTTCAGACATCTAGTGTCTGCCAACCTTATATTACCAAACCCGTGAAGATGTCCAAATACCGGCACATCCCATAATAATAATAATAATAATAATAATAATAATAATAATAATAATAATAATAATAAAAATTCTGTGAAGATGTCCAAATACCGACTCATCTCACAATAGTGATAGATATCACAACAATCATAACAACAATGAGAATAAAATAACCATATTTGTACAATCAACAAGTCTTTAATATAACCTCATTATATGTGATTAACAATTAGGATATCAGTCAATAATTTACTCTCCTTAAACATGCATTGTAACAAGTTATTTACCCTAGAAAACCTGTTCTCAAAAGACCAATTATCCAGAAATTCCTCCAACTCACCTTTCTTCTACAAGGAACAATTAGCATGCACATATAGGTCCAGTTGGGTTTAACTACTTTGAACCATCACCTACAATTCTTACATAATTTTGGGTTTGGTTAGAGCTTACCATGTCTAAGGTATGAGTCCCTACCTATAGTATGTGCCCTAATCCACCCAATCTTCCACCCTAACATTTATACTTTACAAAACTGACATTTCTCTGGTTACTACCATAGATTCTTCGGAATCCACCAACACTAACCACCTTTAACTAGGCATTTATTAGGCTCTAAACCAATTTTCGGGTACAAAAATATTTTTAATCATACAAGGATGAACAACATCAAAATCAAAGCACAATAATTAATTGACAGATCTTAATATCACAAGTAACAGTAAATTCCCATCCAATCAACTGGATTTCTTACCCTTTTTATCCATTTCAACACTATGTCCGAAGGCCTAAGCATGAAATCTCCCATCAATCTACGTCATGCCTATGCTTTCTAACCCAGGTCTAAACTACTCAGTTAAGCCTAGCCTACCTAGACACCAAGTTTTTGCTATGAAGGCATGAATGCAAGCTTTTGACTCTGTGCTAGTGATTTTCGGCATGAATTTCGTGAGAAAACTATGGGTTTTACCCCATTTGAGCGCAATCCCTCCTCTAGTCTTCATTGCTCCAAGGACATGAGGCAACCCTAGGGGTTTTTAGAAGTCTCTTTCATCCTTTTTCAACTGAAGAGGAGAAAAAAAATTAAATAAATCGGGGTCTGGTTTCTACCTTAGACATCCCGCTACAGCGGTCGGTCGGCGGTCGGCCACTAACACGACGCCGCTATAGCAAAAAAATTCCTGCTATAGCGGGATGATGTCAGCACGACCCAAAATTTCAAATTTTAAATTTTTTTGCCAAGTCTATCCATAGAAGTTTGGGACCAAATTATTAAAAATACTCGTACCTCGTACCAATAAACGAGGTGCCTTTAGTAACGATGGATTATATCATTACAAGAGATACCAATTTACCCATTGTTCATCTCCGAACAATCACGGTAGGGAGAGGACGGAACGAACCTAACTTGGACCTTAACGCCCTCTTAATGGTTTTGTAATTACAACACTTAAGCAGATCACTAAATTTTTCTTTCCATCGGCGTACTACTTCCTGAGTCTCACTTTATTTTTACACCGCTCCGTCAGGAAACCTTTCTTACTTATGAGTCGCATGAGACTACTTGGAGCAAAATATTTTCTGAGTACCCAAGGTGTCCGGGGCCTCACCAATATATGAGAAAAAGAATTTGAAAACATGACGGACGAAAAAAATTTCCGCACTAAGAGACTAGATCCTGCTATAGCGGAATATTTCCATCATAGTGGCATCGCTATAGCATGAGTGGACAGTTATAGTGGGAGCAAACAGTTTAAAGGGGGTGAGGAATGGGTTTCACGACCATTTCTCCCTCCTTTCACTCGAAAACTCCCCTCCCCTCCCACTTCACTTCTGACATCGAAAATAAGGTAATTATCGCTATCCTTTACTTCGTTACTCATATTTTTGCTTGATTTACACTTGAATTCATAGAAAAGAATAGGGTTTTAGGGTTGGTTTTTGAATTCAAAATTGGAGTTGATTTTGGATTAAATGTCGAAGCATGGGTACTTCACTTACATTTAAAACGTTTCTATCGCATTTTGGGCGTAAGAATCACGGGATTCATGGTCGAATTGGGCTCGAAATAGTGAGGAATACGAAAGGTTGCTCTTGGTTTGACTTTGATGATTTGTGAATGTTTTAGGAGTTGTCATGACCGAATATTTGCATAAACTAGTTCTAGGATACTTTGTGAACATTGATCTGGGTTGAAATGCCAAAATGAGGTTTTTCATTAAGATGCCCATTAATGTACCTCTTGAGCTTTGGGATGATGAAGGCCGCTATAGCGGTCCCATATCAGCAGGATGCAGCCCGCTATAGCGGTAGGCTGCAGACAGTAGCCTCCCAGTCAAAACTCAACTTGGCCTTTTACTGAAATTCGATTTCCTTGATGCTTTTATGAATTTTAACTTGTTTTCTTACAATGATTTGCAGATCTACTACCCCAATGGCAGAAAACCAAGAAAATGCTCCCCCCTTCGTGAGATTCCCCAATGAAAACTATTGGGAGAGATTTCGAGACTATCGGAGGATGGGACTCTGCTATGAGCGGGGTTTCGCTATGAGAGGGGTGGCGGCCAAGGCGCCAAAATTCTATAACCGGCTTCAGGAGTTTGATTGAATGTTGGTCGTGGTGGCTCCTCCGACTGGGGTCTCGGGCTGGGTTAAGGAGTTCTATGCCATACTCCCTACCATGCTTTGGGACGAACCCAACCCTACCCTTTATATTAGGGAACTGGATGTCCCCGTGAATGCCACTAACATAAATGAAGTGCTCGGGGTACCGAATGTCTCCAATACAGAGTATCTGGCTAAGGCCTGGGAAATGAACATGAAGTGGCTGCGGGACACCCTGATTGTAGAGGAGGACAGGGACCAGATCCATTGAACCACGGCTGAGGGGATTAGGAGCACTTATTTCACTGCGGTTGCTCGAAGGTGGCTGAACCTGGTGTCTCGAAGGATTCGTCCTTCTGGTGACACTTTTGACGTGACTTATCCTCGTGCCCTGGTAGTGGTCTGCATCATTCGGAGGATCAAGTTGAATGTAAGAGCGCATATAGTGATGGAGTGGAAGACTTTTACCGGGGCAACAAAGAGAGCCCCTACCTTCTTGGACTGGTCTCTGAGCTGTGCAGGCGTACCGAGGTGCCTAGAGAGGATGCTAACAGGGAAGTAGGGATGGACATACCCTTCCATCCCCTCCAAGTGAAGGTGGTCTCGTCCAAGAGTAAGAAGAAAATAAAGGTGGGCGAGGCCGAGAACAGCCAGGCCGCAGAGGAGGACGACGACGATGATGTTGCTTCCCTTTCCTCCCAGTCTCAGATTTCCAGTAGTCGCCTAGAGGCGAACTTGGCTGTCGTAAGGAGATACATGGACCATACCTACCTACCTCCCCAGGGTACAGCCCCTTCCAGCTCCACATCCCCACCTCCCACTGGCTAGGATTATGCAGCGCTCTGCAAAGAGCTCAACGAGAAGAAGAGGAGGAGGCGTTCCCAGGACCGCATGCTTGCACGAATATGGAAGACCGTAAAGGTCATGTTTAAATGTGCAATCCCTGACAAGAAGCTTCCCCAACTGAAGCCAGAGGACGTACATGAGTTCTCCTTCCTGAGTGATGCAAAAGGAAAAGGCCCCACCCCGGCATCCTGTGATGATGATGGGGCATCCAGCTAGGTCCCTGGTGCATGTCGGCTCAGCCCCCCCTTTTTTATACATTTATACTTATTTTGGGTTGTCTCTATTTGGGGAATGTAACAAACAATATTTCCTTTTTCCTTTATTATCACACATGGATGATAGTTTTTAACAACTTGGTATTGAATGCATGCTTTTATCTTTCTATATCCGATTTCTATAGATCATGTGGTAGCTCGTAGCTCAAACTAATGAATAATACAGGCCAGGAACGAAAAACAAAACAGGAAAAAACAAGGCAGAGATTCTGTCCCAGCCCATCCCCGCTATAATGACCTACAGGCTGCTATAGCGAAAAAATTCCCGCTACGGCGGCCCAACAGCAACAGCCCAGAAATTTTTCAGTTTTCTGTAATTTTCCTCATTTCCATTTCCCTGTTTCAGCAATAGTATATGAAATTGCACTATGGCCTACATTATAATCCCAAGACTGAACTCAGCAATTCATAAAACAACAACTTAGCACCACATTACTTTAAATCACAATTATGAATCACAACAAGAATGTTCTTACAATAATTCTCGCTATTATGCAACAATAGCCCTTTTTCCATGGTTCTTATTCACATACCGACTATTTGAAACAAGAGTTTCCATAATCATAAACTATTTTTCCCCTTACCATTTTACTAATGATAAATCCATGCCTAGCATTTTGCATATAGTTTCCACTTAAACCACATAGCAAACAATTTCTTTAGCTGTCAACACATAAACAAGTTATGACTCTTCACAATTCATGAAATTCACAGTCATTCAAACAATCATAATTCACATAAGTACAAATTCCCAAGTTCCACTTACATAAATAAGCCCTTTTTATTATTCCTTTACTCGCTTCGTGGATAGCCAGTAGCCGATTATCCAGAAGTTTATACCAATTGGAACCTTTCCAATTCTAATTTCCATTGCTTATGTCATTTCAAACGAAGTCAAACAATATCCATTTTCCTCGTTGAGGTGCCAATTGGATTCGGGAGATACCAATTGGACACAACTCATAATAGCAAGTATACAAACCGAACGAAAAGAGAGAAAGAAGTGAAACAATTGCCTAGAATGCCTCATAGCTCCCTGAAGATTTGATGTGGATGTCAACACACCAATCCGCAAGACTCTATCCGACATTTACTCTTGTACTGGGAGACCGGTAACCTAGGCTCTGATACCAACTGTCACAAGTCAACTGGCCGGATCGTGCATCCCCCTTCTCTAATCCACCTAGATAGGAGAATTCTTACTACCCAATTGAAATACATGCGGAAGTCATTAAGGATCAATAAAAATACCTTATTTATTACATCTAGTTTACAAAACTTTAAATACAACTGAAACCTTTTTCCAAGGACCTAGTCTAAATAGGTACAAGAGCTACTATGAGGAAGTACAAAATAGAACACATTACCCAGCTTTCACCGTATGAGCAATAATAGAAGCTGCTGGAGAACTTTTCTGCGTCAAGTATGAAACACTTACTGATCTTGCAACCAAACTATACCCCAAAAAAGAGTATAGCAAGAATAGTATCGGTATAAACAATACGAACTGGTAAGCATCATAGGTCGAACCAAATTAAATCACATAAATATCCAGAAAAAAAATATGCAACTTAAGAGTCGTTTAGTCCAAGACGAGGGTCCCTTAATTTCTTAGCACCTTTAGCTTTTACTAGCCTTTTAAATTATGAGCAACTTTCCCTTATCCTATTCAGCCCTAGTCACATGTGAATTCAACGATACTCAACCCCAAGGTTTCCTACCCTTAACAACTCGTCATTTCAGACCCTTACGTAACACTTAACCTTGTTCCACTATTCCGGCTAATCATTAACATCCTAGTGATTTGAGATTCATTTAAGGCTATACGAATTTAAATAGCAAGACAGCAATACCCCGCCTTTCCAATCTCAACCATACCAACCAATAGATCATTGACCATAACCATACCACAAGCACATTCATGAACACCTTTCAAGTAACTTACATCCATTAACAACACTTTGCCTTATTCAACAACACCATAGAGTCATGTCAAGTACAAGTCAAGATAGACAACAACTCAAGTCAAACCATGACTACCAACAAGAATCAAAGTCAACTAACCATGACTCAATCTCAAGATACTACATCTTGTCTCAAATACACAAGTAAGTAGACAATAAAAGAGATATGTCAATTATTTCTAACTTAACTCGGACCACTCAAGGATCCCTTTCAACAACAACAATGGTTATAATCATAAGTCCTGATTCTTTCAAGAAACCAATTATAAACAAGTCAACACATATGCCCGATTCAGTCAAGGAACCAATTATAAACAAATCAACACATAAGTCCGGTTCACTCAAGGAACCAATTATAACAAGTCAACACATAAGCCTAGTTCACTCAAGGAACCAATTATAACAAGTCAACATATAAGCTCGGTTCACTTAAGGAACCAATTATAACAAGTCAACACATAAGCCCATATATATATATATATGTATACATAACAAATAAACAGATAAATTCGGTCCACTCAAGGAACCGTCACTCTTACCAATACGTGTACACACATGCTAAGGGTCTTATGGTCGCCCACTAGCTATGACCTGCAAGGGACGAGCTCTTGCCATGTACTAAAATCTCAGACATCTAATGCATGCCAACCTTATATCACAAAGTCCGTGAAGATGTCCAAATACTGATACATCCCACAATAATTATAATAATAATAATAATTTCGTGAAGATGTCTAAATATCGGCTCATCTCACAATAGTAATAGATATCACAACAATCACAACCACAATGAGAATAAAACAATCATACTTGTACAATTAACAAGCCTTTAATATAACCTCATTATATGTGATTAACAATTAGGATATCATTCAACAATTCACTCTCCTTAAACATGCATTGTAACAAGTATACAACGAACAATTAGGATGCATATATAGATCCAGTTTGGTTTAACTACTTCGAACCATCACCTAAAATCCATACATAATTTTGGGTTTGGTTAGGGCTTACCATGTCTAACGTATGCTTCCGCACCTATAGTTTGTGCCATAATACACCCAACCTCCCACCCTAACATTTATACTTTACAAGACTGACATTCCTCTGGTTACTACCATAGATTCTTCGGAATCCACCAACACTAACCACCTCTAACTAGACATTTATTAGGCTCTAAATCAATTTTCGGGTACAACACCATTTTTCATCATACAAGAATGAACAACATCAAAAGCAAAGTACATTAATTAATTGACAGACCTTAATATCACAAGTAACAACAAATTTCCATCCAAACAACCAAATTTGTTATCCTTTTTATCCATCCCATCACTGTGCCTGAAGGCCTAAGCATGAAATCTCCCGTCAATCTACGTCATGCATATGCTTTCTAATCCAGGTCTAAACTACTCAATTAAACCTAGCCTACCTGGACGCCAAACAGCTGCTACGGAGGCATGAATGCGAGCGTTTGACTCCCTGCTTGTGATTTTCGACGTGAATTCCCCTAGGAAACCATGGATTTTACCCTATTCAAGAGCTATCCCTCCTCTCCATTGCTCCAAGGCCATAAAGCAACCCTAGGGGGTTTTTAGAAGTCTTTTTCGTCCTTTTTCAATTGAAGAGGAGAAAGAAAATTAAATAAAATGGGGTCTGGTTTTTGCCTTTGGCATCTCGCTATAGCTGCCGGTAGGCCGCTACCCCGGCGCCGCTATAGCGGAAAAATTTCCGATATAATGGGATGCTATCATCTCGATCCAAAATTTTAAATTCCAAAATTTTTCGCTAATTTTTATGATTTTTTAATTTCTAGCAATATAATTATCATTATTAGATTTTAGATTCAATTTAAAGTTGTTGTCTATTTAGGTACATTTTAGTCAATGTAATCTTTAGATGTAGTTGTGAATTTGTAGATTTATGTTCAAATTCTTGAATTTATTTATTAATCATTTTGTTAATTTGTAATTTGTGGATGAGAAGTGCTAAATGGCCACAAAAATTTGATCCAAATGTGGCCACAAATGTAAAAAGACCATACTAACCTATTCTCTCAAAAAATAAAGATAATCTTTTACTATTTTCTAAACTGTAAAATTAAAATTTATGTCATTAATTGTGTGAGTGAGTCATTTAATGGTTCTATATGTGGGACCAACCACATAAACTCATTTCACCTTTGATTGTCTGAGCTAATATGTTTTTATTCGTTCCTCTTCCCTTTAATCTTCTATCTTTTCCTTTTCTTTTTTAAATGTTTTTTTATTAAATTTATATCTAATTATATTATACAAATCATAGTTCATTATGATATTTTTGGAAAAAGATCATCATTGGTAATTTTAATTTTACACTTATCACATAAAAGTTACCTTTTTATTATATAAAAGTCATCCAATTTTAAAGTATCACAATTTTTTTTAAAATAAAATTCTTACCTAAAAGTCATTCAACTTTAAAATTTAACATATAAATTTAATTTTTAAACCCTTTTTCACTTAACAGACATTAAACATTGACCATGTAAATTACAAAGTAAATTTTACGTGAAATTTAATATTTTATACTGAAAATATGAAATGACGCTTCAAAATAAGTTAATTACACCCATAATAATATTAGAAATATCCCTTAATGTTTTGCTTCTTAGAGTAACACATAACTTGTAAGGGTATACAATATTACATTTGTTTTCCTTAGTTTGATTTCTTAATAATAATTTTAACATATTATCATTAATATTAAAGAAAATGTGATTTGACCTTTTTTCTACATTAATATACTCATTTGTATAGTAAATTTCGTAAAAATAATTTTAAAAATAAATAAAATTATTTTGTGTGATGTACTTTAAAGATAGAATACTTTTATTTGATAAAAATAGAAAAGTATTTTTGTGTAAAAATTTTTATAGTTAAATGACTTTTATGTAAAAAAAAATAAAAAAATAAAAATTGGAAGTAATTTTTTGAGTGATAAACTCAATGTTAGATGATCACCGACAAATTTTACCTAAATAATTTTCAGTTTTCCTATCCAGTTTTTCATTTCTTTATATATTCACCAATAACAACATACTTAGTGTTGTCCCACAATTTTCACCTACATAAATTATTCTTTTAAGTTATGAAAATAAAAATAACAATTGATTACTCATCAAAATACTTGCTCGTCCATGATAATTTTTTTCAGTGAAATACATAGGAGGAGAAAAAGTGATAGAAAAAAGTTAAATACGTCCTCGCATAAGTATGACTTGGCATGTCTCTTACATAATAAAATTTACTGTAACAATAGTGACCTTTAGGCATAATAAATTACTTGAAATAAAATATTATAATTAAATAAATATTTTTGCTTCAAATTCTAAAAATTGTGACAATAGTTAACTGATATAGCCACAATTTTTTTGATATAATAAAATTTATGAGTTGATCATAATATTTTGCCTCGCAATAAATGTTATTTTAGCAGTAATAATCTTTTAGTCACAATAAATTATTTCAAATAAAATATTGTAGTTAAATAAAAATTTCTGCTTCAAGTTATTAAAGAATTGTGGTAATGGCTAACTAATATAGGCATAGATTTTTTCTATAATAAAATATTGACAGAGTTAATATTTACTTCAAGTACTAAGAAGTTATGGCAATAGTTAGCTTAATAGCTATTACTATTTGTCATGACAAAATAATTTTGGATCGAATCTCCTAGTTAATACATTATATCTTACCATGAGTTGAATTTTGTTTTAGCAATACAAAGAACTAAAAAGGATCATATCTGAGAGTGAAATATTATATCGTGTCTATATAGTGATTGGACAAAATTTTATTATAAAATCAAACACCATCAATTAAGAAAATTAAATATGTTAATCATTTAATTTGATTCGATCTTACCAAGTTTTACTAGTAATTTGAAATATAATTTAAATAAAAAAGTGATTATAATTTAATTTGATTTGATTCAATCTTAACAAGTCTTACAAGTAAATTTGAGACATAATTTAAATAAATAAGTGATTATAATAGAATTACTTTTGATTAACTAATTATAACGAATATAAACAAAATGTTACCATGTCACACCCAAGTTTTTCTTGATCAAGTGTTTTGATAATTATTAGTTGACTCAAACCTCATCTATCTGAACAATGCTTTCAGGATCTACAATTAAATTAAATCAATTAATAATTATTAAAAGTGTAGTTATAATTAGTTGAACCAGGGATTAATAATTGAATATAGTTATTACGTAATTGTATTTGTAATGATTTATATCTAAATTAACAAGTTATTAGATTTAATTATTTTTTATTAACTAATTATAACGAATTTAAACAAATTAACTTCACTAAATTTTACTTCAGACTTGTTTCATCGACATAATATCTTTATCGATCTAGTGTAATTAAAATTGTGTATGATTCGATTCAATTTTATAGCTTGTAAGTTTCAAATGTAATTTCAAAAAAAAAGTGATTATATTAACTTCGATTAACTAATTATAACGAATTTAAACAAAATTCAATATGCCTCACTCAAGCTTCATCCTGATCAAGTGTTTAGAGAATTGTTATTTGATTAGGGATGTTTATTATTCGACTCAATTCAAATTTACAGAATCTTGCTTGTAAGTTTCAAACATAATTTGAATAAATAGATTATCATATCTACTTATTTAATTAACTAATATATAGAATCTAAAGAAAATTTTGTTAAGTTTCACTAATTATATGAATGATAAATACAAATTTTATTTGTCGTGACAAAAGAATAAAATTACTTACTATAAGCATATTTCTCGTGACAGAAATATTTTATCTTCATAACTACAATCTACTAATGTTTAGCCACACATATTGCTATGAATGTCACGGAAAAACATTATGGTTCAATGTATTTTGTACTCCCTCCGTTCCATTTTACTTGACATTATTTCTAAATATGTTTATTTCAAATTACTTGTCCATTTTCGCAAATCAGGAGTATTTGGTTATTTTTTTTCCATATTACCCTCAGTATTAAATAACTAAAGAAAATAGTAATAGTTAGATTTAGAGTTTCAAAACATCATTAATAGGGTTAATTTTGTAAAATACACTTCTAATTAATGGTTTCTTAATGGATGTGCCAAGTCAAAAGAGGTCAAGTAAAATGAAACGGAAGGAGTAGAAAAATGTAACATAACAAAATTTTAAGCATGATAAAACATGTTATTATTAAAAATTCTACATTCATATACTACTTTACACACTCATTAAAAAAAACTCTTAAAATTGAACGTGCGTGATAAAAGAAATAAAACAATTTAATTAAATTTCTAAAAAATGTGCAAAGTTCTAACTACAACTAAACAAAATTAAATCATGTAAACTATAATTAAAATCTAAATTAAAATTAAATTAATTTAAATGGGGAAAAATATAATTAACAACTTAAAAATAAATTTGGACTAACTAAAAAAGGGAATATATATATATTTACATGGGAAAAAAATATAATTAACAACTTAAAAATAAATTTGGACTAACTAAAAAAGGGAATATATATATATATATATATATATATATATATATATATTTGTTTTCTTAAATTATATATAATACCAAAATTATATTTGCTATTACACGGGAAAATATTGTGGTAAACATATTGCTAGAATGAATAAAGTTCCATAATTATATTGCTATGGGGATTATGTTTATAGGAATTAAGGAATTATGGGAATATGAGAACTATTCAATTCCCATGTATTGGGGTAAAAAATGATGAAACTATTTTAAATTTGAGGGGAGGGGGGTAAAAATGTCAAAAATAAATCGGTTTATAGTGTGAATAGCTTTAATTATGGAATTTTGGCAATTGTGGCCAAAAGGATTTTCTCTATGTGGATTTAGGTTAATTTAGGTTTAGATATTGTAATTGCAAAAAATTCAATAACACTTAAATTTAATAATTACAAGAATTTCATAACCATAATTTCAATAGTTACAAGAATTTCATAACCATAACTTCAATAATTATAAGAATTCCATAACTATAAATTCAATAATCAACTATTAAATATTTAAATTTAATTAAATATACTCAATAATAATATGAAAATACGATGAATTTTCTGAGGGTGCTCGTCGGTTGATTATTAATCAATAAATACTCAAATTTAATTGTCAGTAGAATATGAAATGATTAAAATTAACATTTGAATCAAAAATTAATATGAATAACTAAAGTAATTTACAAATTAGTTTAAGCCTATATGTAATCTAATTTATAATTTAATAATTATAAGAATTCTATAACCACAATTCCAATAATTATAAGAATTTCACAACTATAATTTTAACAATCAATCATTGAATGCTCAAATTTAATCAACTACTCAATAATTTCATGAAAATCCTATAGACTTTCAGAGGATGTTCGTCGGTTAATTATTAACCATTAAATATTTAAATTTAATTGTCACTATAATTTAATTAACTTAAATTTATATGTAATCTCAATTTAATATCTATGTTTTTGAATATTTTGTAGATAGATCATTGTATGTGATGTGAGGGGCGTCTCAACCATATCGGGGGCCTAAGGCGAAAATCTAATGAGGGGTCTTATCTTAAATTTCTTATATCTACTTATTTATTTAAAATTCATTTTTCTAACTTTTTGAGATACAAAATTACTAATAATTTTTTTATAGTCAATACTTTCTAATAATTCTTTCTCAATTGACAATATAGCTAATCTCTGTATCATTCCAATTTTATCGAATGTCCCCGAAGAGACAATATAGCTAATCCATTCAATCTCTCTTAAGTCGTTGTTGATCTTAGGTAAGACTTTATCAATTTTTATTTTGAAAAACTTCTTTCGGCTGAGGCAATCGTAACAAGAACTGTCAACATTATTCTATAAGCAATATAGACATTAGGAAAGGAATCAAATCATTTTATTTGACTGAATATATCAATCACATTATTATTTTCTGCTTTTACTATTTCCCTTAACACTTTGAATTCAGAAAATAAATCTAAATCATCAATGTCAGAGTGGATTATTATGCATTAAGGAATATTCAAGAGTAAAACAATGTTTTTTCAAATTTTCATTATCTAGTAATCTCAATTTTTGACCACTAAATAGAAAACCAAAAATCTTGTCATACGCTTTGAATTGGTCGAATATCTTTTTATGCTAATTAAAGATTTCAATAATTTTTTATATATAGTATATATTGTAGAATTAATTCTACATTAATGCATTTAGTGTAATGCAAAGAATAATAAACTTCTAGGTTACAAAGGAGATGAATATGTCCATTCTAAATATCCGTTCCATTTAAGAATTATGTCACATGTAGATTAATGGTTCTTTAATACCATTAAGTCTCCTTCTTGCAACATCTCTTTCAAATCCTATATAAAGGGTGTCTTTGGAGAAGATTAAAATACATCACAACAAAGAAAGAAAGAAAGAAAGAAAACATCTTACTCCTTTCCTTTTTTTCTTGAATTATTTTGGGCAATTATTTTGGAGCCTTAGGGAGCGACCGGCTAGAAGGATTTGCATCGGAGTCGGGCCGAAATCGCTTTTAAGGCAGTGGTTTGCCACGCCATAGTATTTGTGACTATTCTTTTACTATTTATAATTCATGTCCATTATCAATATTGTACTATTTTTTTCAATAATTTGAAAGCGATTTACTTACATGCAATATTGATAAATGAATATTTCTTTGAACAAGACTAATCCTTTGTTTGATTTATTTGCTACTAATAAATCTGCTAAGAAAATATCGGACAACTTGAAAAAGAAATATGGTGATGAAATGATTGCTGCGGTAGTCATCGAGGCAAATTTGGTAGGTAGCAAAACTAACTGGGTGTTGGACACAGGCGCTTCAAGGCATTTTTGCACCAACAAAGAGTTATTTCATGACTTTGAGGAGTCTAGTGATGGCGAATGTGTATACATGGGTAACTCCACTACTGTTGGAGTTATGGGTAAAGGAAAAACTTTTCTTAATTTAACTTCTAATAAAACATTAGTCTTGAATAATGTTCTGTATGTTCCCTCCCTCCGTAGAAACTTAGTTTCTCGAGCACTTCTCAACAAAGTAGACCTTAAACTTATTTTTGAAGCTGATAAAATAATTATTTCTCGTGGAGGAGACTTTGTTGGGAAGGGATACCTTAGTGGGGGCTTATTTATATTGAAAATTGTTCAAGAGAATGCCAATAATGTAAGTATTTCCAATTCTGCTTATATTGCTGAGTCTATTAATTTGTGGCATGGTAGACTAGGCCATGTTAATATTGCTTATATTAAAAGACTTAGAAAAATGGGATTAATTTCTGCAATAAGTATTGACGATCTTTCTAAATGTCCTGTGTGTGTAGAAGCAAAGCATGCCAAGAAACCTTTTTAAATATGTTACTAGTAGAAAGACAGGATTGCTTGCACTAGTACATTCTGACTTAGCAAATTTTAAGAACATTGTTAGCAAAGGTGGAAAGAAGTATTACATTACTTTCGTTGATGACTTTTCTAGATACACTAAGGTATATCTTCTTAAGTCTAAAGATGAGGCTGAAAGCATGTTTTTGAAATTCAAAGCAGAAGTAGAAAATCAATTAGACAGGAAAATCAAGAGATTTAGATCTGATAGGGGCGGTGAATATAATACTAAAAATCTAGAAGATTTTTGTGAGAAAAATAGTATTATCCATGAGTTTAGTGCTCCCTATACTCCCCAACAAAATGGTGTAGTCGAACGAAAGAATAGAACCCTTAAGGAAATGATGAATTCCATGCTTTTAAGTTCGGGTCTACCTGACAATATGTGAGGGGAAGCTGTCTTGTCTGCATGCTATATACTTAATAGAGTACCTCATAAGAAGTTGGACAAGACCTCATATGAGTTGTGGAAAGGGTTTGCCCCTAACTTGACATTTTTGAAAGTGTGGGGGTGTTTGGCTAAGGTTGGTCTACCTGATTTTAAACGGGTAAATGTAGGCTCTAAGACTTTTGACACTGTCTTTATTGGTTATGCTCAAAATAGTGTTGCTTAGAGATTTATATCAT
Organism: Capsicum rhomboideum; assembly: GCA_031232105.1. NCBI lineage: Eukaryota > Viridiplantae > Streptophyta > Magnoliopsida > Solanales > Solanaceae > Capsicum > Capsicum rhomboideum. The sequence continues at coordinate 41,155,619 of CP124716.1, forward strand.
TAAATGATCATTATATTTGTGAATCTAGAGATGCAGAATTTTTTTGAGTATGTTTTTCCTTTGAAAATTAATGTGCCTAGTGATATGCAAAATAATGCTTCTACATCTATGTTTGTTAACTCTCATGTTGTGCCTTCTTTTGATGTTATTTCTAACGAGAATGAAAATGAACTTAGAAGGAGTAAAAGACGTAGAACTGAGACAAGTTTTGGTCCTGATTTTATCACCACCTTTTTTACTGAGAATTTTGACATTGATGTTTTAAATGATGAATTAGTGTCTATCTACTTAATAGACGAGGACCCTAAGACTTATGATGAAACAATGAGATCAATAGATGCAATATTTTGGAAAGAGGCTCTCTAATCACACTTGGGACTTGTATGATTTGCCTAAAGGTTGTAAACCCATAAGTAGCAAGTGGATATTTAAAAAGAAATTGAGGTCTGATGGTACAATTGATAAATATAAGGCTAGACTTGTAATTAGGGGTTTTAACCAAAAGAAAGGTGTTGATTATTTTGATACTTATTCTCCTGTGACTAAAATAGCGACCATTAGGACTCTTATTGCTCTAGCCGCTATTCACGATTTAGTGGTACACCAAATGGATGTCAAAACAATATTTTTAAATGGTGACTTAAAGGAAGAGATCTATATGACTCAACCTGAGGGTTTTGGGGTCCCAGGACAAAAGGATAAAGTACGCAAATTGAGAAAGTCCTTCTATGGATTAAAGCAGGAACCTAAGCAGTGGTATGAGAAATTTAATTTCACATTAATGAATAATGGATTTGTTGTTAATTCATCTGATACCTGTGTTTATTCTAAAATGATAGGATCAGATTGTGTGATTATATGTTTATATGTGGATGACATGGTAATCTTTGGTCCTAATGTGAATGTTGTAAATGAGACTAAGATTTTTTTGTCTTCTAAATTTGAAATGAAAGACCTTGGAGAAGTTGATGTGATTTTAGGGATCAAAATCAAAAGAACTGTTAGTGGTTTCTCTTTGTGTCAGTCTCATTATATTGAAAAAATATTGAAAAGGTTTGATTGTTTTGATGTAGTTTCAGTGAGAACTCCTTATGATCCTACCATACACTTGAAAAAGAATAAATATTCTAGTGTTTCTCAAACTGAATATGCGAAAATAATTGGGAGTGTAATGTTTCTCATGAACTATACTCGGCCTGATATAGCTTATGCAGTTAGTAGATTGAGTAGATATACTCATAATCCTACTAGTGAACATTGGAATGCTTTTCATCGTTTGTTAAGGTATCTGAGAGGTACTATGAATTGGTGTTTGCATTTTAATAAATTTTCTGCTATTTTAGAAGGTTTTTGTGATGCAAACTAGGTAACTGGCAATGATGAAGTTAGCTCCACCAGTGGCTATGTGTTTACTTTGGGTGCAGGTGCTATTTCGTGAAAATCTTCAAAACAGACTTGTATAGAACGTTCTACTATGGAACCTGAATTCATTGCTCTCGAGTTGGCAGGGCAAGAAGCTGAGTGGATGATAAACCTTTTGGCAGATGTGCCGTTATGAGGAAGACATGCTTCACCGGTCTCTTCACATTGTGACTCACAGGCGGCAATTGGGATTGCTAAAAATAGTGTGTACAATGAAAAAAAGAGACATATTCGCATCAGACATGGTGCAGTTAAACAGTTGTTGAAACATGGTGTTATTTTCTTGGAATATGTAAGATCCGAAAGAAATTTGACGGATCCTATGACCAAGGGTTTGACAAGGAAAATGGTCCTTGAATCGTCCAGGGGGATGGGGCTAAAGCCCATGGATTGAGATTTGAGGTAATATGGTGGACACTCATTTGTGGTCAAACGAAGCCATATAGGCCTTCAATAAACACTACATATCCTATCCCTATGGTGTGAGGCAGTGTATTATAAGGTTGAGCTTATATTTGCTCTTAATGATCCATAGCCTTAAGGTGGTCTATGAGATAGACTTGATGGATCACCTACGTGAGTGTAAAGAGTTGGTCACCTTTTATGAAAGACTTGGGTTGTCTTTCTAGAGCACTCATGAGACCCAAGGTTTGTGTGCATGACTATAAAAACACATTGTTAGTATCGCGGAGGTTGCTTAAAATCAAGGATATGGTATGTGTTGTGGGGATCTCACCTTATGTCTATCTAGTTCAAGAGTACTTCACTTTTTGGATATTTGTTGTTGCCTCATATCACTACGTGTCAATTCAAATAGAAAGATATTGACACTTAAGTACATGTTCCTTCCTTTTGCCCATAATTTATTCTACTCTTTATCTTTGCATTAGTGGAGGACTGTAGAATTAATTCTACATTAATGCATTTAGTGTAATGCAAAGAATAATAAACTTCTAGGTTACAAAGGAGATGAATATGTCTATTCTAAATATTCGTTCCATTTAAGAATTATGTAACATGTAGATTAATGGTTCTTTAATATCATTAAGTCTCCTTCTTGCAACATCTCTTTCAAATCCTATATAAAGGGTGTCTTTGGAGAAGATTAAAATACATCACAACAAAGAAAGAAAGAAAGAAAGAAAGAAAGAAAGAAAACATCTTCCTCCTTTCCTTTTTTTCTTGAATTATCTTGGGCAATTGGTTTGGGCAGCCTCCAAACTTCCAGCCACGAGTGCACATGTTTGGAAGTAGCTGTGGAACCTTGGGGAGCGACCGACTAGAAGGATTTGTATCGGAGTCGGGCCGAAATCGCTTTCAAAGCAGTGGCTTGCCACGACACAGTATTTGTGATTATTCTTTTACTATTTATAATTCCTGTCCATTATCAATATTGTACTATTTTTTCCAACATATATAACTATTTTTACATGAAAATATGGAGCCTCTATAATTATGGGACCCTAGGCAATTGCCTAAGTGACCTAATGAACGAGACACCCATGAAACTAATAACAGTAGTGGAGGCATAAAAGATGAATTTATTCAAAGTGTTGATGGGTTTATCATTCATGCACTAATCACTTTACTCTTTTCAAAGTGAATGGGTGATTAGGTGTCTTTGTGTGCATTGCAAGTATTTGAAGTATTTTTAATCGAATGTTGTTAAAGTTCATCTCTATCATAACGGGTTTAATCGATATTAGGCATCAAATGAGTTTAAGGCAAAGCATGAACAAACAAGGAAAGCTTGGAGATTCGAGAAAGGTGGTTCATTGTACACTAAGGGTGCAGTCAGCACGCCGACGATTATGAGAAAATTGGTAAGTAATATTTTGTCTTCTAACTTATATGTGATCCAATATGTAATTGAGTCATTAATTTTGTTTTGTCTGCAAACAAAATAATTGGGCATGGCCGACTCAAAATGAGCTCTTCCAGGAAATTCACGAAAGAAAAAAGAAGAATGGGTCATATATGGATCACGGGTCAAGCCGAGAGCTAAGACTATGTAATTGATAGAAAATTTCAGTAAAGTGATAATGCAAGCTTATGATATTATTCGTATATGCTAACTTTTATTTTTAATTATACAAACTTAGTTTTTACGGCATATGGAGCAGTACAACCAAGCTCAACGGACCAACGATAAGGGCGAGCCAGCCCAGCCTCTACCTGATGTGGCAATAGATATGTGGATTGGGATTTTTGAGAAGAAAAAAGGGGAAAACGTACGGTCATGGTCCGAAAGAAATCTTTCATTGCATTCAATCTAGACTATAAGGTCTATGGTCTTTTTGCCGGGGTTTAGATTGCAGTTATAGCACAATAAATCGAACAGCTTATCGCATGTTATGACAGACGGAAGCAAGATGGATTGCTGAAAACACGATCATGTGCAGGACCGTCAAATCATCACTCAAGGCATAAGTGAATAGACGTAAATCTTTTTGATAGATCTTTAGTACTCCTATTTAATTTGATGTTTTGATAGGTATTTTGGTAATTTTTTTATGTTGTAGCTTTTATAGTTGATATAACAACAATTACTGTTGGATGTAGCTGGATATTTAATTGCAATTTGTTTTGGCAAGTGAGTTGTTGAAATTGCAGGTTTCTGCATTTGATTTTTTTTTTTTTTTTAAAAATAATGGACTAACCAGTATAATCCATCGATTTTCTGAAAAAAAAATTTTTTTGTAGAAATTCTAAAAAACCGACACAATCCGTCAATTTTTTCAATATAACTATTTTAATTAATTTAAATTTTTTTGAAGTAAAATAAAATGATACGAGTATTGCTTAAAAAAACGACATTGTCCATTATTATTATTATTTTTTTGTCGAATGTTAAATAAAATCATCAATTTTGCTGGATTTTAAATAAAATTAGTAAATTTTGGTCAATAAATCGAGGATATTCGTAGGTTTTAGGTCTTGTTTTTTGACCCCTTTTTAATAGTGATGGGCAAAACTCTGATGCTCATTTTTTTAATCAATAGGTATTCGAAATATACTAATTTGATTAGTTTAAATTTGTATGCATTAAGGTCATTTATTGGAGAAATCTTTTCTGTTCGGAGCTTCATTATTTTCATGACTTGAATTTAAAATCTTTGATAACATCTTTAGTGGACTTTAATTTTTTTTAAAAATAAATCTATAACAATAAAGGAATCTCATACATATTAATATTATCATACCCTATCATACGATCACTATGTATCAGCTACTTTTATACCTAATTTAACACAAAAAATGATCCAAAAAGTAACTTTAAGGGAAAATATTTTCGCTAAAGAATAATTTATTCCTTGTCCAATGCACATAGTCATGGTCTGGATAGCAAAGAAAATTGCTTTTTCTTTTACTTTGAGTTTTTTCCCTTAACATTTTCTTGATTTCGGTTTTGTACGGCACCTAAAGTAATGGATTTGGAACAAATTATGAAAAATTAAGATTCCAATATCACTAAATACAAAATGTTACGTCATTATGGACAGTGACATTGAAGTCGTTTGGTACGTAAACTAAATTATCCTGGGATTATATTCCTGAAATTACAATCCCGACTAATTTATACCATATGAAAGGTGATATAAAATAATCTCATGTTGGATGGAATAAGATGAGATATCCCAAAATTAAGTTTGGTATTAGATTTATATCATATTTGATTGATGATATAAATTAGTCCCAAGATAAATTTACACCATCAACCAAACTTAGTGTAAATTTAGGGGTCATTTGGTTGGGAACAAGTTATCCAGAAATTAATTATCCAGAGATTAGCTATTCCATAATAAATTATCCGACCATATATATGAGATAACTTCTCTCGTCACTATAGTATAAATGGTGGGATAAATAATTTCGAGACTAATTAATACCTCCAACCAAATACAGAATAAAATAATTCTGCATTTTATCTCGAGATATAATACCTTATATAATTATACCTCATACCAAATTAACGACTCCTAGTATCAAACATAACCATGAGATATCGCACCTTATATTGCATATCAAATGACTCCTTATTGGCTATATGAATTTTCGCCGAGTTTTGATTCCTCACCTTAGTAACTTTTTTTCCTTCTTTTACCTTATATTATAAAAAAATATCTTTTTGTTTAAAATAGACATTGAATACTTATAAACTTGAAGAAAATAATACTACTAGCTACTCGATGAATAAATCCAAATACCCACAAGCTGATTAAAAAATCGGAGCTATGACTTAAAAAACAAAAAGGAAGGGAAAACGTCAGAAACTTTGTCGCATGAAAAGACAAGTCCAGAGTGAGTGTTTGGCAAAATTTATTAGCAGCTTTTAAGTTAAGTGTCTTTAGCCAAAAACATAAGTTGGGATTGTTCAATTTATTTTAGCTTAACAACTGTTTTTCTTTAATTATTTTTTTTAATAAATAATTATTTGTATTCAATATAAATTAAGCTTCAACACTTAAAAAGTGTTTTTAACCCCTTGAAGCTTAAAAATACTTAACTTCAGCCATTCCAAACAGACTCTTAATCATATTTATTATTGATAAAAAATTTACTTAGTAGATAGAAGATACTTATATCAAATAAATAAATACATTTAATTAATATGTTTGTATAGACTTTTGTTATTGATTAGTTAATTCATATTTATTATTTTACCTCTTACATTAGTACAATGTTACAAGAGTTAAGTGAAGCTGAAAAAGGTAAAAGTCATAAATGGAGGACAAAGATGGTCAAAAGTTGAACAACCCCAGACATTTTAACCACTGTTCATCTACAATGTGTATTTCACTGTCCTCCACCTCCATTTCCCCCCTCACTTGGTGCGCTCCAGAAGGTATGATATTTGCAGATGAAAAGACTGGGGAGCCCCAATCTTTTTCTTTTTCTCAGACTCTTTTACAGTTGATTATAAAGATTAGGCACTTCCCCTTTGATAACACATAAAGTCACTCTTTTTTGTGTTAAGAGTTTATGGTACTATATATTTCCTAATGGTTTATTTCTTTCTTTCGTCTATGATGGTCGTAGAGGAAAGATTTAGTTAACAAAGTCGCTTTCTAATCCCTCACTCTCATGGGGAAAGCGACTCTTCATTTTCCCCCTTTGTGTATTTATACATACACACACTCCGTATTTAGTGCAAACACACACCCTTTTCTCCCCCTATATTCTCTTCAATTTCTTAATTATCTTATCTCATTTCCCTTTCCTCCCAATTGTCTTTGTTTTTTCATTCACCCAAACGCTCTTCTTATTCTTCTTCCCCCTTCCCTATTTTTATTCTCATAGTTCTATTTATTGCTGTTAAGTTGGAACACTTGAAAAATAAAATGGGAAAATGAAAGCTGAACATTATTGGAGACTTAGGGTTTCACTTTTGATTATTTGGAAGATAACTACTTTCACATATTTCTTCGATTTATTATCTCTTAGTTGCTATCTCTTTTTTCCTCTTTGTTATTCAGATTGATAGAATTAACATCATTCTGAGTCTGAGCAGTTCCTTATATATGTTAAATCTTATTATTTATTTTTCTCTCTCTTTGCTAGACTCATTAGAGTGGAAAATTAGAGATCTTTGTCTAATTTTTGGATTGATTTTTGCATTTTTTTTTATTATTGTTAATAGGGTTTATGGTAAGAGTTGACTCTGCTTAGTTAACAAATTGTGTTTGTATAGTGAACTTTTTCTATATTTGAAAGTTCTCCAGAAACTTTGCTTTTCTTCTTAAGTGCTTTACAGGTTGATTAGTTTTTGTTTGTGAGTATCTTCTCAGGTTTCAGATGTCATAGAGAAGATGACTTTGGTATGCTACCAACAGTGACCAAACAAGGTTTTTATATTCTGTTGTGATTTATCATTGTACTTAGATTGCTAGTTGTTGTTTTGCTGTATCTTTGTCAATTCTTATATAAAAGTTGCCACATAATGAGAAATATAAGTTTCTATTTTTATGTGAATTTTTCCAAGTTCATTGTTAAAAGTGTTTTTTCTTAAAGTGATGAGGGGACAAGGGGCTTTTTTCCTTCACAAAATATAAAAGAAGAAAGAATGTACTTTTAGTTTCCGGTTCTTCACCCTTCAGCTATTATTCAAGCATGATTTTGGTTGTGTGTATTGCCTTTGCATTTCATTTTCTTTCAAAAGCTAAATGCAGACTATTTTTGCTTCTGTAAATTGAAATTCTGGCCAAAGTTCTATCCCTTTATTCTCTGCAATTTGATTCTGAGATATAATGGTGAACTGTTGCAAAGTATTACTGACTGGTTACATCTCCTAATGTTTTTTTGGGGGATTTGAATATAAGCTGTGGGTAAGGTAAATATTGGTAGAAACAGGTTACTTAATTTATTCCTCCGAAACTCATGGATTCTATTCTATGTATTGATTTGGTGAATTAATTATTTAAGTTTTTTGAATTGAGGAATGGTCCAAGAGAGCTTCCTTCAGCCCACTCATGGAGGAGAACTGGGGTTGAATTAGCTGCCGACTCATTCATCCAACCACTCAGTAGAAAGGATAGGTTTTGTGCTACTGTGATTGAGTGAATGATGCGGGAGATAGTTTTCTATCCCTCTCTTTCCTTGCTTGGACTGAAGGGAGCTCCTTTTTCCCATTCTCTTCATTTTCAAAACCTAATTTTCGAAACAATTCTTATCATTCTCTGTTTAACATATTGTGGAGATTTCCAGGATAAGATCTTTCAGTTATCTGGACAAATTCAAGCACTCGATCACTTCTGTTTAAATTCATCTTTGGTTTTCTTTATCATGATGTTAGCAGTACATGTATATGCGCTAGAAATCTACTTCCTCATTTAATTCCAAGAGTTATGTATAGCCATTTAACTAGGCAGTTGTCTCTTCAGTGTACCCCCTGGTCTCCACCACCGTTGTGTATATGTTAGAGTCCTCATATGGTTTTATTTTTATGCCTTATACAGTTATACAACCTAGTGAAATGGCTACACATGACTGTATAAGACATGACATGGCTACTTTTGCCACCCCTAAGAGGACATCTGTTTAATTTTCAGGAGATATTCACATTTAAGTTATACTGAATATCTATATCATCTGTTTACTGTCTCAGCTATAATGTTATATCCACTCCTTGCAATATGTTTTATGTGTTGAACAAGAAGTACAGATCCACCTACTTTTCCTCTGCAGAGATATGTTTGAAGTCACACATATCTCTTGCACAAATTAAGGCTTCACTTTGTAGATAGATGCTTTACACGGCTCTTGCACACTGAAGCAACTTACTTGAAAACTTGAAATATCTGTTTTGGGGAATAAGTATTTACGGATGTATATATAATTAATTTGTTAAATGCTTATTCGACAAAAAAGAAAGTATATATAGTATCACTAGTATATCAGTTCTTCAAATTGATGTGGAAGTGTTTCTTGGCTTTAAAATTTTCAAATATATTTGCATGGCTCTTTCACAGAATGAAGACAGCAAAACGTGATGAGCACCATGTTTTTCTCCCTTTTTTTAGGGCAAACATGTAAGGAGGATGACCTCATTGAAATGCATTGGCTCAATTTTTATATGGCAAGTAGTAAGTGGAAAGTACAAATTTTATGTTATATTTACATTAATGAAATGCTTTAGTCTCTTTCCTTCAACACTTGGTACTATATTAATTTATTTGTAACTAGGTCATGCTATACAATGTGACAGGGTTAAGTGATATAGACTTGTGCCAATTGATTTTGCCAATTATGGAGGGGGGGACCTCATGGTTTAAATCCTGATTTAGGAAATCAGCTTTAGTTTGAGATAATTTTCCATCATTATATATAGTGTTTTATAAGGTTGTGTCTGGCATTATTTGTCTAGGAAGTACCAATAGATTCTGTGTGTAGGGTGGTCCCCTGCCCTTTTTACATGCAATCTTCATGCCTTCATTTATTAAAATATGATGCATCATTGATCCCTCCTGTTCCCAGAGGAAACCAAGCCTATTTGGTGTACTTTTAATTAATTAACATTAATTAATTATTATTGTATTTGGTGATGATTCATTGCCCTATCATCATACTTACTTGGAGGAAGAAATGTGAGGAACTCAGCACTCAAAAGATATGGAGATGGCTGCAGTTAATGGTGGTATTCTTTTGATTTCTTATGTCCCTGTTTAATGATGTCATTTGCAACAAAGATTTTTTTTAATATATATTTTTATTTTTTATGTTAGTAAAAAGATAACAGGTTACCCAGAAGAATTTTGTGGCTAATCTTTGGAATAGTATTCCATTGGGTTTCTGCTTCATTGATTGGTGAAGGTGAGTTCATGTAAGGTTGAGTGGTCCCCCTCTCCAACTCTACTCCGACCCCCATGCCTTCACACTGCACTAACTTCAATGCAAAATAAAATCAAAATAAAATCATTCATCTATACAATGTAGTGGCATTCCAAGAATTTGTTGTTGTCTTGTGGAGAAATATTCTAGTTCAGCATCTGCATGAAAGTGTCGGCCAGCATGTGTACTTTGGTTGCTCATTCCTGCTTTTTCTTCCAATTTCATCCACCCACGAGTTCGAGCTCTACTATGGTTAAGTGATAGATTGATGTGAGAGTACAAACTAATTATCATGGTCTATGTTGCTCGGACTCCTAAATGATATCGAAGGTACTTGTTGGATTTGGTAACATTTTTGGGGAGTACGAGCACCTCATGGTTGCTGTTAAAGGTTTATATGAAAATTACGTGGTACATATTAGTTGGTTTGGTATGGATACTGAATTTTCTTTTTTTTTTTCGGTTGTCACATTTTAATACGAGTTAAGGACTAAGGGGTCGTTTGGTACATCGGATTGGATAAATAAGGATGTCTCATGAGTTGGAATATTCCATGTGATTATATTATACCACCCTCTACATGGGATAGTAATCCCATCATTTTAGTACAAATGGTGGGATAAAATAGTCTCGGGACTAATTAATACCCATACCAAACATGGGATAAACTTAATTCCAGGATTATTTTTCTTATTTGGTGTACCAAACAACTCCTAAGGTATTTGGTAAGAGACTTGCAGAAGTTGAACTGTTGAAATGGCTTGATTTTAATCAAGTGCTTTCCAGAGATTTGACTTGTCATATTTCAATTACCCCTGTTTTTGACAAAATTAAGAGGCTCTTAGTGCTGCATGTAGTTAATCTGCTCAAAAATGATTTTGTCAGAAAAAGAGAGTAGGTGAACTTTAACGTATGCTCCAAGAGGACATTTTTAAGTTTTCAAAAAAAGACTTGTTTATGATGCAAGGTAATGTCGATTGTCTCGCACCCAAGGGTGTGCTGGTCAATGAAGTGAATGGTTCTCATAGATAAGAGTTCAAATGTTAGCAGAAATAAAAAAATATTGTTAGGTGATATTTCTTTTTATCTAGTTAAGCTTTGGAGGTTAAGCTGACCGATATTTGTATTGATGTGAGGCAATAGTTGTTGAATGAATTAGTTAATGTGCGTGTAAACTGACTTTATATAAGGAAAAAAGAATAATTAGAAGCCCTTGTGAATTTCTTTTTTGAAAAATGTTATTAGCCACTTTGGAAGGTGGTACAAATCAAATTTTTATTCTTACATTGATTTTCTTTTTCTTACGTTGTTAGGTATAAAAAAAGGGAAAAATTAGGCTTATTCTCATATGCGTTGTACTTGAAAAGAAAAGTGTCCTTTGCAGAGATTATGCTCAGTCGAATTAAGAAACTTTGGGAAAAGCACCCCCAAAACTAAAATTATAACAGTGCAATTGTCGCATTGCATCATACATGCAATATGATATAATAAATGAGTAGTGAGTTCTATAAAACAGATGTTATATGGAGATAAGTATTTCACCTTGGAAGTCCGACGTAGACGCGAAGAAGCGTGTCTTAGCAAATATGAATGTCAACTTGAATGTGTGGTTATAAAAAATAGATAAGATTTGAAATGTTTACAATATAATTAAACTTCATTACTCAAAAGCTCATTCAACTATCGACGAGATATGAAAAAGGCTTTAACAAGTTAGTTTCTTAAACTTGACACAAAACAGTCACCTATTCATTTTTACTTTGTTCGTTATTAAATAAACACCTTAACTTGAAGATAACGTGCATTGTGAGTACACCAACCAGTCACCACCCTGACATGGCATATCAAATGTTAATTCCATTTCAACCCCTAATCCCTGTTCCCACCTTTGGCATATGGTAATTTCTGGGACACCTTAGTACGTGTTAGGATATACAGTATGCTACTAGCCATACGGTTTAAGCCATAATTTTATGTTTCATCTTTTATGTAAAGACTATTTATTTTATTTGTTCGATTTAATAAAGTCTTATTTTGAATAGATTGTTTTATTCACATGTATGTTCTTTACTTATATAGTATACAATTTAGTATATGGAGTTTTTAAGCTCAAAATAAGGCCTCAAAATTATTCATGTTATACATAAAAATATAAATAATCATGAATTTATTATTAGTGTAGATTAAAGTTTGTTTCATATTTTACCAATCATTATGCACATATTTTCAAAGAAGACATTGATTTTTTACAATATTGCCCTTATGAGACAACGACCTTGTTTGGTTGTCTTCTTTGTGAATTCTTGAATTTAAGAGGTAGCCACTTACATAAATGACTCCTTTTCTTCCTCCACTTCACCCTTATGAACTCCCAAGCTTCCATTTTCATGACCATCGTACGTATCATCCATGCCATATATGCTTGTGTCGTCCATGCCATCCATGCTAGTATCATCCTCCCTTGAAAAGGATTCGTCCTCGAATCCAAACCTTGAAAACACATGAGAAGAACAAACAACTAAAATATTCTCAAAACATAAGGGTTAGCAACAATATCACCGTGCCAAGGAGGTACAAATTTGAAATACAACCAAATATCCCTTGCTTCCAATAAAAGCAACTCATCATACAAGGTGCAAAGGTTTTGATTATGATAAACATCAAGAGACAAGAAAAACACAAAGGTCTTTGTGGCATCAAGAATTCCAAAAGGTGGTATCACATTTAACTTTGAAACCATAAGACACAATTATTTCACCGTCTTGCAAGAAGACCACACCAAAAGTGGTGCAATCACCCATAAGGGTTCATCCGGGTCAAAGAAGTGCAAGACCTATATATCTCTACCTTTATGGTAAATAAACCCCACACCAACATGGGTATCATCGTAAGCAAAAAAGTAGTAGAGAGAGGTACTACTATCATGACCCTCATCTAGGGTACTCCAAGAGTTAAGAGTACCGGTAGATAAGAAGAGGAGTTCTAAACACAAAGTCACCCTCTCTATCAAACACTTTCCAAGTATCTAATTAGAAAATTCAACTTGCCCAACCCTATGAAGGTGACAAGAGGTTTTCAATAACCATGGACTCTTCCATAATTGAACAAGCAACTTAACGTCCACTAGTTGGGGTCCACACAACTCAATCACAAGTGTGTCAAACAAGGATGCAAGTATATCTACAACTCCCAAGATAGGCAATGATACATTTTCCTTAGAGTTCATAAGAAGGAGACCACATATGAGTAAAAGGTCATCATAGGCAAACAAGTAATAAAGAAAAGAATGAAGGACATTCAATTCATCTCCAGGGTTCTCAATTGCAAATACATACCTTAAAGCTTGAATGTTAACAAAGAAGTATTCTCAATTTGGAACACAAGATGATAAGATAAGGCATTTCAAGTACACTTCATTGTCCTTCCTTATACAATCTTTCGGAGGGAGTTTTTCAACACATTGAGTCATGCCACTTGAGATGTTGAGAGAACTATAGGACAATCTCCTATCTTTATCATTCTTAGCATGCTCCTAAGAGTCTATCCTAACACCTCGACGTATTCATCCACGTGAGCGTGACAAGGAGTAGGACATAAAAATTGGGTATCAAGTATGTACATTGGACTCTTCTCCAAACAACAAGCACAATTAACATCCAAAACTTGAAGCTCACACTATTTAAGCACAGAAGAAATAAACCATGAAAGAATCTTGGAGAATTCAATCTTCTTATGGTAGGGTAGGAAATTTCTCATTTCCAAGATCCTTCTTACCATAAGAAAGATATCATCATGACTCTAAGGATTACTAGGAATAAAAGGTGGTATGTATATACCTTTGAAACAAGGCTTGGAACTTGTTTTCTTGTCCCTTTCACACATATCACAAGGACCTTCCCTCACATGCACCATCTTGGACCAATAGGCTTGGTCCATCCACTTCTTTGTAGGAGCTTCCTTGGTAGGTAACTCCTCCTTAGATCCATAGGGTTAGATGTTTCACCCTTTTCCATCAAGTATCCACCAACCCATGAAAGTTTCTTTATGTTCTTCCCTTTAGTCAATTCTCCATTGCTCTCTCTATGGTAGGGATCCTTAGAAATGAGCTCTATTAGGCCTTTCTCTCCATAATTGTGAGGAATTCTCTTCGAATCCTCCTTTGGAACAAGTAGGGAGTCTTCACTTTCAACCTCTACCTTTTCCTCAACATAAGAGGGGTTGTCATACACCATCAAATTAGAATTATCCTCTTGTAAGAGTTCTCCTCTCCTAATAAGGCAAGCAAAATTGACTTTCTCCTTAATTATTTCCACTTCATCCCCCGAGGTCACTCCCTCATCTTCACTTTTATGTTCATCTCCCTCACTCTCTTCATCACAATCATTATCATCCTTGGCTCTATATTCATCCTGAATAGCCACAATTATCCTCCTATTAGGACACTCACTAGCAACATGTCCCCTTTTATGACATCTAAAACATTGAATTGTAGAGGGTCGAGGAAAGTTAGGTTTAACGTAGTTACCTACTTGTGGTTTCTCACTTGCCTTGGAATCAATCTTGACTTGAGTAGCTTGACCACCACCCTTAGGTTGCTCCCTAGAAGATGCCTCCTTCCAATTATCTTTACTTTTGTCCTATGTGAAAGTTGAAGAACTCTTGGCCTTGTATGACTTTTCTTATTTCAAATCTGCTTCTACCTCTGAGACATCAAGGAAAGCCACTTCAAGAGTATCATAGCGTTTAAGCTTCAAAGGCTTCAAGATGTCATACCTGAAATTTTCCACGAATCGAATCACTGTATATTTCATGTTTTCTCCAAGCTTAGACTTTATTCTCAAGTTTTAAAACACATCGTAATATTCTTCCACACTTTTGGAACCTTGCCTCAACATATACACCTTCTTAAGCACTTCTTGGTAGTAATTTGGAGTCAAGTACCGCAACCCCATAAGCAAAATCAACTCTTTCCAAGTAGGTAAATCTTAGTTGTGATAGCTTTCCCTTTCCTGTCTCTTGGAATCCCACCAAGTGGATGCATACCCATCGAATTGTGTGAGAGCATACTTCGCCTTCAAAGTTTTTGAGATATTATTTGTGAGAAAGATTCGCTCACTTTGAATTTTCCATTCCAAGAACTCATCGGTGTCACTACTTCCTTTGAACCTTGGAAGTGTGACCTTGATAGTGTTTAAGCCTCGGTCTTGATCATTCCCCTCCCCAAACCTATTTCCCATCCTATCGCCTCTATATCCCATCCTATCTCCTCTATTTTCCATTCTATCTCCTCTATTCCCATATTCTTGACCTCCCTTGCCTTGGTCCCACCTCAATTCTCGAGGCTGAACTCCTTCCCTTGGCAATCCATAACCACGCCTACCTCCATGCTCCCAAAATTCATTGTTGTTGATCTCATTATTCATTTCATCATAGAGAGGATTTTGGAATTGGTAGTCTTGGTAGGAAATTTATGGTGCATTTTGTAGAGGTGATTTGTGGGATTCATGCAAGGATGCACTTGATGCATTTTGGATTGGAGTTTGTTATTGAACTTGTTGTGCCACAAAATGACAATTCTCTTGTGATGGATGATAAGGTTGTGGACGGGGATGGGGTGTAGCTTGTCTTGGTTGGTTTGGAGCGTTGTTTGTTTGGAAGGTAGGTTGTTGAAAGTTTCGGGTTTGGCTTGTCCTGGAGTAATGGTGGTGGATTGCACCGATGCCCTCCTTATCTCCTTGTTTTCTAATTGAAGTATTTTCCTCTCTCCACCCGTACCAACCTTTCCTCCATACCTCCCATTCTTCCATTCATTTTTGCTCTCATTCCATTCATATCCGCACTCATTTTCGCTATTTGTTTGGTGAGGTGGGTAATAACCTCCATGATGTGATCCAAGCCCTCCCCAATTGGACTTGTATTCGACATGGTACCACTATAAAACTCAACAAACAAGATTAGTAGTAAAAGCCTCCCGTAACTCGTATGTAAACTCTCAACTCACCTCTTATAGCGTCGTCTCAAAATTGGTAGTGAACTAGCTTTGCTTGATCAATTCAAGTTCACCTTTCCTTTGTGGTGGAGTGGATTCTTGTGACTCTTGGAAGAAGGATGACTCGATTAAAGCTAAAAGGACTTCAATCAAGAAGTTTATCTACGAATTAATATGAGAAAAGTTAAAGAAAAGAAGCACGAAAAAAATTGGACTAAAAAAAACTAAGTAACAAAAGTGGAAAAATTACTTGTGTTGCTTAATTTGATGAATCAAAGAGATGATTTGATGTTCTAAAACTAGTTGAGAAATCAAAGGCGAAAGAGTCTACAAAAAGAATTATGATGTTTGGACACAAAAACTTTTGCGTTGTTTTCAAAGTTTACTAGTTTGGGCGTTCCGACAAGCGTCTGGCCCTTCCTAGGACGTTGAGCTTTTAAAGCTTACTGGTTTGGGCGTTCCAGCAAGCGTCTGACCCTTCCTAGGATGCTGAACTTTAACTATTGTGATTGTACTGACATGACAGCTGTTGACTGCTGAATTGACGTTGATTTGACTCTGACTTGGCTGCTGACGTGGCACCACGTGGAAATTAATTATTTTTTTTAAAAAAATAATTTTTTTTTCCAAATTTCCACAAATGGATCCACAAACACCTTGACCAACTTTGACTTTTAAATTTTTGGATCAAAGCGCACTTTTTCTATCTTCTTCTTCAAGAACAATATGAAGAAGTTCAAGAACACCAAGAATATCAAAAACACACACCAAATCCTAACAACCCCAAATCAACTCAGAATTGACTCAAAATTTACGAGTAGCTTTTCCACGAATTAGGAAACAAACCCCAATGAATTTTAAGCCCCAATTTTTCCTCAATCAACAAACCTACTTTCCAATTTTTGAAAAACTTAAAAGCTTGAAAATCCTTTAATGATAACTTCACTTCTACAACTCCGATTTGAACGAAATTTGAAATCTAGACTCACAAGATACTAGGGAATCAAAATCCAGTGTCAAAAACAACAAATCAAAACAAAACAAAATTGGATTTTGTTTGGATTTTTGAAATTTTTTTTTATTTTTTTTTTTGAATTTTTGTATTTTTGAAAAGATTAAAATCCCAAAACTTAGATTTGTGAAAACAAACATAAACCTATGCCCTTGATACCAAAATGATAAGAATCAAACAACAAGGAAAGGAAATAAGAGAAAAAAGATATGTGGGTAAATACTCAAGCTCTTGAAATTATGGGTAACAAGCGGCTAAAACCCTCACCTCCCAATTGATTTCAACAACTTAAAATCAACACTACTCAACAAATCAAAGGAAAACCAAAATAACCACAAATGGATAACCTTCGATTAATCAAGCAAGAAGAAGTTATCTAACAATTTCAAGATTCCACTGCTAATTACTTATTAAATTACTCATGAATTTTCTTAAAGAATTCACTAAGAAGAAACTACAAGTTTAAGAGTTCAATATTCAACATAATCTACTCTTCCAAATGAAAAAGATCCTATTTATAGTAAGAAAACAAAGAAGACATTAGCTTTTTACAATATTGCCCTTAATGAGACAATGACCTTGTTTGATTGCCTGCTTTGTGAATTCTTGAATTTAAGAGGTAGCCACTTGCATAAATAGCCCCTTGTCTTCCTCCACTTCACCCTTATGAACTCCCAAGCCTCCCTTTTCATGAACATCGTACGTGTCGTCCATGCTATCCATGCTTGTGTCGTTCATGCCATCCATGCTAGTATTAATAATAATCCCTAAAACTCAGATATCACGAGTACATGAACAACTCTAATTGCAAAATGTTCAAAAATTCGAAAATACATAGTTGTCTGAAGAACTAAATAAGACAGTACAAAAATAGATAAAACTGGTTGATCTTCGAGCTCAACACAGTCTCGAATAATTTAGCTATGCATGATCAAGAGTCGAGGAGTCCGCTAGTTCTAGGGCCTGCACTAGAAGGGCACAAAATAAGAGTGAGTACGATCCACTTGTACTCAATAGGCATCATAGGCTGACCGAGCTAAAGTAGTTAATTGATCAAGTAAAGAAAATTATGAATAAAGTAAACGCCCTGCACGTAGAAAAGTCCCAAGCGGATCAAGTCGCAATAATTACGCTATGTAAAAGTATTTCTCAATCACAATATATATACAATGTATGAATATATCTCAATCACAATATCAACAAAAAAGAAGGTGCAATGCAATACAATGATATGGAATGAATGCAATGGCCAAAGCACACCGAATATACACCTTCTGAGCCTAAACTTTCAGGAGAAGATCCATGGAGGGTTCACAACCCGTATACCAATCACAATCTCAATATTCGATCTTGCCAGCACTTCCCTCGATCAAGTCGTTTCACAATATCACATCACTTACCAGTAAAGTCTTTGAAAAAGGTTTTATAAGATGGTTCATTTTATTTCACAAAGAATATGTGGTTATCAGAAGTACTAATTCCACGAAACAAGAGATGAATAAGTATGCATGATTATGACAAAATCAACTATGCACGAAACAACTCAACAATAATATATATGAATCCAAGCCTTCCAAATCTTAGTAAATCATGATACAAGCACCCACATGAGCATCTCAATGATAAAATCAACTCAAAGTATTAACAAAATTCCCACAAGACCCCACACGGGCATCACAATTATAATAAGAACTAATTAGGACACTAATAAGATCAACACAAGCCCCTACAAAGGCATCACATTTATAAGAATCAACCTAAATAATGTAAAAACTGAGAATTCACCCAACTCATAGCATGCCTTATATGATAAGTTCCCTACCCAACTAAGTTTGAAGAAAGTTAAGTCATAACTTTCCTCGAGGCAAAATCGCAAGCCCAAAAACACTCAACTCAAAGACTTCCTCTTCCAAGTGGATTTAGAAAGCTCCCAATCTATTAAAAATAGTTTCTACATGTAAATACGAGTCCAATGATACCCATATTGATATATTTTAGTTCGAGTTCAAAAACTCAGTCTGAAAAATTAACCCCAAGAATAAAAGGAAAAATCTAGAATTTTAGTATAAAATCACTTTATCCATAGTATAAGGGTCTCAAATATAAAACTCCATAAAAAATAGAGTTGAAATCGAGTTAGAAATCATCGAGATGCCAATTTTACACTTTACTGGGAAAACCCCAAAATCTCAAATTTAAAACCATGATTTGATGATGATTTCACAGTTTAATCAATTGGTAATGATCAAATATAGGTTTAGAAGCTTACCTAAATGATAGATGTTAAAATTCCCTCTTAGATTCACCTAAAAATGTGCTCCCAAGCTTGAAAATGTCGAAAAATGAGTTCACGGCCGAAAAAAGAGGTATTTATACTGTTCTATAAACAGTGCCTCGGGATCGCGACAATTCCCTCACATTCAAGAAGGCAACCAGCACGATCCTATCGCTATCGCGATAGATCAGTCATGAATGTAAGGAACTAAACCCAACCCAGACCCGGCTCATCCCTTTGTGTTCACAATGAACATTATTTCCTTCTCTGCGAATGCGATGGAGGCATCGTGAATGCGAAAAAGGATCTGGGGCTGCACCAGATCTGGTGCACCAGCTCAATCCCAACTTAAAAAATATTCCGAATGGACCCTCGGAATTCGTTCGAGACCCTACAGAAACAAACTAATAATGCCACCAGGCTAATTTTGACGTTTCGGACTCAACAAAACCATCAGAATCACCAATGAAGGTCATTATAAATAAATTTCACCCGTAAACCACTTTAGGTAATTAAAACTATTTTCTCTCTTAAACACTTAAAAATCATAGTGGTGCCTCGAGACCTGAACGAACCACGCTACTAACCCAAAATTGATTTTTCGAAGCTGATGAAAGTGACTAAATTTTTATCCTGCACTCGGATCTCAGAATGTTGACTAAAGTCTCCACTGAACTTTCACTAAATCAATTTTCTTAGACCTCAACTTCGTAGTCTGCCTATCAAAAATAGCTATAGGCTCATCCTCAATGGTCAAATCCTAGTCTAAAACAACCGAATCCCTATCCAAAATAGCTATAGGCTCATCCTTAAAGGTCAAATCGCAGTCTAAAACAACCATATCCCATCGATCACATGAGAATCATCAGGCGGTATCAATTCAACATCGAAACATGAAACACCAGATGAACAACTGACATTCTCGGAGGTAAGGCCAGCCTTTAGGCTACCTCCCCAACGTTCTCAAGAATCTCAAAAGGCCAATAAACCTCAGACGAAGCTTCCCTTTATTTTCGAACCTCATCACATTCTTCATGGGTGACATTTTCAATAAAACCCACTCACCTTGCATGAACTCTATATCATGAACCCGCTGGTCAGCATTGCTTTTCTGTCTACTCAAGGCTGCCACAAGCCTATTCTGGATCAATCTCACCCTATCCATCGAGTCTCTCAACAAATCAGTATTCCAAGGCCTAACCTCAAAGGTATCAAACCATACCATGGGGGATCTACACCTCTTCCCATGCAATGCCTTGAATGGCGCCATATGAATGTTGGAATGTTAACTATTATTATAGGCGAACTCTGCTAATGGAAAGAACTGGTCCCAATGACCACCAACATCCAAAAAACAAGCCTGAAGTATGTCCTCTAACACCTGAATTGTCCGCTCTGACTGACCATATGTCTGAGAGTGAAATGTTGTGCTCATCTCTGCTGAGTGCCCAACTCCCCCATGCAAATGAACTATCTCCTTGATATAGATCTTCGCCAACTTTTCTGCATTATAGCTTATCTATATAGGTACAAAGTGCACTGATTTCGTCAACCTATCCATAATCACCTAAATGGAATCAAACTCTACAAAAGTCTGAGGCAATCCAACCATAAATCCATAGTAGTCCCCTCCCACTTCTGCTTAGGTATAGGCATCTGCTGCTTTACACCACCCGGTCTCTGGTGCTCATATTTTACCTGCTGACAATTAAGACACTTGACCACAAAATCCATAATATCCTTCTTCATCCCACACCACCAATAATGCTGCTTCAAGTCATGGTACATCTTAGCTGCTTCTAGAGGGATAGAATACTTGAACTATGAGCCTTATCCAAAATTAATCTAATCAAGTCACCAACTCTCAACACACAAACTCGACCCCCAATCCTCAAGATACCGTCATGATCAAGAAATGTCGTCCTTGTCTCGCCACTCAAAAACCTTATCCGAAATCATCCTTAACTTCTCATCATCAAACTGTTGAGCCTGGAACTGATCCACCAACATGGATCTAACCTCAACACAAGCCAAAACTCGTCCAGGTACTAAAATATCAATTCGAACCAACTGGTTGGCCAAAAACTGAATATCTAAGGCTAAAGGCTGCTCCTCTACCAAAAGATAATCCAAACTCCCCATGCTTTCCGCTTGCCGACTCAAGGCATACTCCAGCATATTTGCCTTGCACGGATAATAAATAATAGTGAGATCATTATTCTTAAGTAACTCCAACCATCTATGTTGTCTCATATTAAGGTCCAGTTGAATGAAGAAATACTGAAGACCGTGATGATCGATGAAAATCTCACAATGAACCTCATAGAAATAATGACGACACAATCTCATCACGAGCACAATCGCCACTAACTCAAGTCATGAGTAGGGTAGTTCTTCTCACTAGTTTTTAATTGTCTAGAGGCATAAGATATCACTTTATCCCTTTAAATCAATACATTACCCAAACCAACTCCAGAAGCATCGCAATACATTATGAATCCCACGCCTTTCTCGGGCAAAGTCAAGATAGGAATCGAATTCAACAACGTCTTGAGATTTTAAAAGCTCTTTTCACACTCGTCCAACTACTGCAAAATAACTTTTTTTGCTTTAATCTAGTCAAAAGGGCTGCAATTGAAGAGAATCCCTTCACAAAACATCGATAGTTGCCTGATAACCCAACAAAACTTTAGATCTCGGTAGGAGTATTAGGTCTAGCCCAATCACGAACCACCACTACCTTGGACAGATCGACCATAATACCATCCTTGGACACTACATGACCCAAGAAAGACACTAAATCCAACCAAAACTCTCACTTGGAGAACTTGACATACAACTGGTCATCTCTTAATCTCTGAAGTACGACCATCAAATGCCTCGCATGATTTACCTCACCCTTGGAATATACCAAGATATCATTGATGATCACAATCACAAATGAGTCGAGTTAAGGCTGAAATAACTTGTTCATCAACTCCATAAACGTCGTTGGGGGTGTTATTCATCTTAAAAGACATAAGTAGGAACTCATAATGGCCATACTACATCTTGAAAACCGTCTTCAGAACATTCAAAGCTCTGATCTTCAGTTGATAATACTCAGACTACAAATCAATCTTAGAGAACACTGTCGTACCCTTAAACTGGTCAAATAAATCAACAATATGAGGAAAAGGATACTTGTTCTTGATGGTTACTTTATTCAACTGCCGATAATTAATACACATATGCATGGTACATATCCTTCTTCTTTACAAATAAGAAAGAATCACCCCAAGGTGAAAAACTCAGCCTAATTAATCCCTTACTCAACAAATCTTGCAACTACTTCTCTAACTCTATCGGGGCCATCCTATATGGAGAAATAGAAATGGACTTACTTCCCGTCTCCAACTTAATAGCAAAATCAATGTCCCTATCTAGTGGAACACCAGGTAATTCTATAGGAAACACATTCATGAACTCTTTAACAACTCTCACAGACTCCAAAGGTGGTGAATCAACACTATTACGAACATAAGCCAAGTAAGATTAACACCCCTCTCCACCATTTGATGAGCACGAAGAAAGGATATAACCCCCCCTCCCCAGGACACGAACTAGGAGCACCCTTACACTCTAACCTTGGTGCATCAGGCATAACTAGGGTAACTGTCTTGGTATGGCAATTCAAAACTGCATGATAAAGAGATAACCAGTCTATACCCAATATAACATCAAAATCAACCATATTAAGAATAATCAAATCTACATATGTGTCATGCCCCAAAAGAGTCACCACACAGGATCGGTACACTCGATCCACCATCAAGGAATCGCCCACTAGGGTAGAAACATGAATAGGTACCTGAAGGGACTCATACATAGATTCAGTACCTTAAGTAAAATATGTATACATAAGAGAATAGCCCTGAATCAAACAACACTGAAGCAGGATGATGGTAAACCAGGATGATACCTATGATAACCTCGTCAGGGGCCTCCACCTCAGGTCTCTCTAGAAATGTGTGGTACCTTCCACGTCCGCTCCGGACTGAGAACCTCCTCATCCACAACTACAAACTCCTTAGGCTACAACCCTAGTACCTCAAGAGCCATCTCTACCGTATTACACACCCTCTCTGACTGGAGGTGCTGGTGTCTGGTAAATCTGAAGATGTAAACCCTACTATAGAGAACCGAATATGCTCTTGGCCAATTCTTATATGCCCAAACTCATCACATACATAACATTCTCTACTAGTAGAATCATGATGTAAGGGTCCAAAAGACTATACCTCCCCCATAACTAGAAGAATCGAAACAAGATCCTTTGCCTACCTATCATGACCTCTGACCACCTGAAGCCTCAAAAATAAAAAACCCACTATCTGAACCCTGCAAAGCTTCTTGAATTGGCCTACTGTGATGCCCATGAGGATCTCTGCCTGAAAACTCCCTACCTCGGTATGACTGACCATCAAAACCACCATGCTTGTGAAACCACTTACCTCCACCACCCTGAGCCTCATGGAGAATACCCTCAATCCTCTTAGCATAATCCACAATGCTCTAAAAAGAACCACCTTTAGTCACCAATTGAGCTGCAGTCAACTAAAGAGTAATAGTCAACCCCTTCACAAAATTTTTGATCCTCTTACCCTCTGTCGAAATACTAGCCATAGAATGCCTAGATAAGGCATAAAAATGAGCCTCAGACTCAACAACAGACATAAAAGCCTGCTCCAAATCATCGAACTCATCCCTCAGCCTTTTCCTCAAATTAAAGGGCAAATAGCTTTAGAGAAAGATATCCAAAAATTGAGTCCATGTCAAAGTAGGGTATCCAACTAGAGTACAACCTACAAAAGACCTCCACTACTGCTTGACTACTCCAATAAACTAAAAAATAGTATAATCCATACCATACGACTCAATCAAACTCAAGTTATAAAGCCTTTCCTGACAGCTGATCAAGAACTCATAAGTATCCTCGTCAAGAGCACCATTGAACCTAGGAGGAACCAACCTCTCGGACCTCTTCTGCTCATAAGCCGATATTACTAGTCTAGGACCCACTGTAGGAACAACATGTTTGGCAGGTAACATATCAACCTATGGGGCCATAGCAGCAGCTGGTTATGCCCTGGGAGTTAAAATCCCTAAATTGGTACCTGTCCTGGTGACGGAGCACCCTTTCTAGGTTGAGAATCATCTGCGACAATAAGTATAGTGCCTGTTTGAGATGTACTATCCAAATGGCTCAAAAGTCAAATCAGATTATTCTGTTGCACTAGAGTAGTAATGGATCCCTGAGGGGCCTGCACTAGTCCCATACCTTCTCACTGGTAAGTTGCATCAACATGCTCAATCACTAGCTCAAGAGATGTCGCCCTGGCACATCCCCTAGGTGGAGCTTCTCCACAAGCCTTGCCTTTGCCTCTATCATGTCCATGACCCCTACCTCATCCCCTGAATAGGGCTCCTACAGTGGGTGCTGGCTCAACAACATCAAAAACACTAATAAGTCCTTACCATCTACGCAGAAAGAGTGAAATACCAGTTTAGAATACTAGATGTGAACAATGGCACACGATAAGGAATCAAAAATAGAGAACTTTCCTTAAAATATCACATAGCCTCCCAAACATAGATACTGAAGTCAATATATCAATCCGTGAGACTATACTAGACGTTTGATGTTGTACTAATGAGACTGGTGAATCTAGTGCTCTACTATCAATTTGTCAAGACCCAAAATTCCCGATATCATAATGGCACCTGCCCTGACCCCAACCATGATAGATAAGCCAACTCAACCATAAACAAGGCGAATAAAGCTATAGTAAAGAAGAGTAGTCCAACACAATGATAAAGTAGCTAAACATAATGAACCCACATAGCCCATAACACAAGGTAAATTCTATAATAATCCCCTAAGACTCAGATATCACTAGTACATGAGCAACTCTTAGTACAAGATGTCCAAAAATTTGAAAATACATAGTTGTTTGAAAAATTAAATAAGACAATACTAAAATAGATAAAACTGGTTGATCTCTAAGCATGAGAGCTCACCACAATCTTGAATAATCTCAGTTATGCACGATCAAGGGTTATGATGTCTGCTAGTGCTAGGGCCTGCACCGAAAGGGCACAAAATAGTAGGAGTGAGTACGGTCTATTTGTACTCAGCAGGGATCATAGGACGACTGAGCTAGAGTAGACAACTAATTAAGTAAGAGAACTATGAATAAAGTAAACGCACTGCATGTAGAAAACTCTCAATCAAATCAAACTGCAATAATTACACAATATAAGAATATTTCTTAATCACAATATATACACCATGTACGAAGATATCTCAATCACAATATCAACCAAAATGAAGGTGCAATGCAACGAAATGATATGGAATGAATGCAATGGCCAAAGTACATTCAATATACACCTTTCGAGCCTAAACTTCTAGGAGAGGATCCATAGGGGGTTCACAAATCATATACTAATCACAATCTCAATATTCAATCTTGCCGACACTTTCCTCGGTCAAGTCATTTCACAATATCACATCACTTATCCGTAAAGTCTTTGGACAAGGTTTTATAAGATAATTCATTTTCTTTCACTAAGAATCCACAGTTATCAGTAGTACCAATTTTTTTATGAAATAAAAGATGAATAAGTATGCATGTTCATGGAAAAATCAATAATGCATGAAACAACTCAATAATAGTTTATATGAACTCAAGACTCCCAAATATAGTAAATCATGATACAAACCCCCATACGAGCATCACAATGATAAAATCAACTCAAAGTATTGAGAAAATTCCCACAAGCCCCCACATGGGCATTATTATAATAATAAGAATCAATTAGTACACTAATAAGATTAACATAAGCCAAACATGGATATCACATTAATAATAATCAACCCAAATAATGTAAAAACTAAGAATTCACCAAAATCATAGCATGCCCTACATGATAAGCTCCCTATCCAGCCTAATCTGAAGAAAGTTAAGTCATAACCTACCTCGGGGCAAATCCACAAGCCCAAAAACACTCAATTCAAAGTATTTCCCTTTTGAATAGCCTCATAATGCTCCCAATCTATAAAAAAATAGTTCCTACACTTTACTACGAGTACAATAGTATCCATATTGATATATTTTAGTATGGGTCCAGAAACTCAGTCCACAAATCAACCCCAAGAATAAAAGGGCAAATCTATAAATTTTAGTTTAAAATCACTTTAAACATAGTCTAAGGGTCTCAAATCTACAATACCATTGAAAATGGAGTTGAAATTGAGTTAGAAATCATCAAAATATCAATTTTACACTTTACCGAGAAAATCCTAAAATTTCAAGTTTAAAAACCATGATTTGATGATGATTTCACAATTTAATCAATGTGTAATGATGAAATATAAGATTATAAGCTTACCCAAATAAAATATGTTGAAATTTCCTTTTAGATTCACCCAAAAGCATGCTCCTAAGCTTGAAAATGGTGAAAAATGGGTTCAAGGCTGAAAAATGAGGTATTTATAATGTTTTGTGAACAGTGCCTTGCAATTGAGGCACTTCCCTCACATTTATAAAGGTGATCGTCTCAATCCCATTGTGATCACGACTGACCGGTCGTGAACGTGAAGAATTAAACTCGACCTAGACCCAGCTCATCCCTTCGCGATAGCGATGATCATTATTTTCCTTCTCCTTGAAGGCAATGGAGGCGTCACAAATAGGAAGTAGGATCTGGTGTTTCACTAGATCTTGTGGACTAGCTGAATCCCAACATCAAAAATGTTCAAATGGATCCACCCCATAAAAACAAACCAATAATGCTACTAGGCTAATTTCGATGTTCTGGAATCAACGGAACCATCATAATCTCCAACGGATGTCTTTATAAAGAAGTTTCACCTAAATGCAACTTTAGACAATTAAAATTATTTTCTCGGCCAAACACTCAAAAATCATAATGGAGCCTCAGAATCCAAACCAACCACACTACTACCCAAAATCGACATTCCGAAGCTAATGAAATTGACAAAATTTTCATCCGACGCTCGTATATTAGAATGTTGAATAAAATCAACTATATCAACTCAAAAATATTTCAAAATCAAAAACTCACATAAAACTTTCTCGGACACTAAGGGAACCTCGCCACCTGCTCCTTCAACTCACCAATGTTATATGAAAACTAAGGGGAGGGGTAAAATGATAAAAATATATAAAAAAATCTAAATATCACCCCGAGGGCTGTTACATGATCATTCAAGAAGTCCATAATATAAGAAGTATAACTAGTAGATAGAGCATGATGTTAACTAATTTAAATTTTTATCCTTAGCTGCTAGTTGTAGATGATTAGATGTTATTGAGAATTATTGTTGAGAATACTGAGGTTGTAAAGCTCAAGATTCGTTTTTGTATTTTTCTTGATCTATAAACTAATTTGGTGAAAAAAATGTAAAGTTATTTGATTTTTTTAGGACATTGCATTTATTTTATATCCGACATTGGAATAGTTGAATTAAACAAGTAGTTATTTGTGTATATAGAAATATGTCAAAATCATGCAATACATATCACGTAATGTATATACTGTATTAATTTTTCACATGAGAAAATAAAGTGACTTTTAACTTACACAAGCAATGATAATGCATTTGTCCACAAGAAGAAAAATGTTAATATAATTATAACTACTCCAAATGAGATAAACTAAATATGCTTAATCATAATGGTGTTTAATTGCATTTGTCATGATCAAGTCTACACC
The DNA here is from genome assembly GCA_031232105.1 of Capsicum rhomboideum. Taxonomy (NCBI): domain Eukaryota; kingdom Viridiplantae; phylum Streptophyta; class Magnoliopsida; order Solanales; family Solanaceae; genus Capsicum; species Capsicum rhomboideum. Next base: position 41,183,426 of record CP124716.1, read on the forward strand.
CTAGGTGTGACCGATACTTAAGACCATAAGAGATCCCAAGCGGACTCTTAGTACTGGCATGTTGTTAATAGATCAACTAATAAAATGAACATGAGTGGAAGTTTTAACAAGACTGAGATGAGCAAAATAAAACTGTTTCAACTTAGAGCAACAACTAAAAACCTAACATGTCTAAATTTTCCTCCACTACATGAAATGAGCTGCTGGGACAAGACCCCCAACTAACTCCAACCCAACTGAAAGAAAACTAAACAATGTCTAATAAAAAGAACAGCTGAACAACTAAGTCCCCGAATGAGTAGAACTCACCAACTACTATCTGGATACGCTGCAGTCTGCTAGCCACGAGTCTGAGAACGGGTATCGAAATCTACATCAATAATAAGATGCAACACAAATAAGAGGTATGTGATCAGTATGTGGAGATATACTAAGTATGTAAGACATGCTAATAACATAAAACAACATTTAAATCATGCTTCAATACTCAAAAGATGCAATAAGTAAAAGCATGTAAAGGCCATGTCTAAAATATGAAGATTCAAGCATTTAAGAATGCATTATCAAAAGTTGTGAGACATAAATCGATATTTGTGTCAAGAACTAAATCATATCTAAACTGGAAAGCTGTGAAATCTTAACACTTAAAATGTCTTATAGCTTTTACTGGAGAGTTTCTTACAACCAACATACATCATATGATCTCATGATGTCCAATGTGTATTCCCAGTTGGAAGGGATGCCCTATAACTTGCTTGGGTACAGAACCAGTTTGTCTAATATAGATTTGATGTTGATTTTTTTGGGCTAAAGGAGCTGACCGACTAGCAATTTGCTCAAATCCTTTGGTGGCATATCGTTTTGGGACTTAGATTTTCTGAACCTGTGTCCCCTTGGTGCTGAATAATTCTTCCAAAATAACTGCATAACCATAGGCTCATATGTAATTTCAATTTGTCTGTCTGTCAGAAAGTAAACTGTGGAACTTTGGCTATAATCACTTTTCTTCTAAATTCTGGATTCAACTATAACATTAAATATTTTGAGTTTTAGGCAAGTTCATGATCAACATACGTAAATTAAGAAAGAGCTGTTAAAATCATATTTTTATGTTACCATGCTAATATGAGAGTCATTAAGAGTAATTAGAACTAAGAGAAACAAAATCTTAAACTTTTAGGGTAAGAACCCTAATTTAAAATTCATGAACACTGAACTCTATTTCCAAAATCTTGGGTATGAGGATGAAAGAAAATCCTCATTAAATTCTTACATACCTATAAGAGACAGAAGTTCTGGACTGAAATCTTGGATTTAGAGCCTGAGAGATGAACCCTAGACTTGCTTCTTGAGAAAATATCATTGTGTTTTGAGAGTTAGAGCATAAAAATAAGTGGGGAATTGATTGATTGATCTTATATAACCAATATTTAGGAGTTTAAACGTCATAGTATAGGTTTAGGATGTAGGGAAAAGCCAGAATTTCCCCTAAGTAACTGTTTTAAAATTTCTGGAAATTGTGACCCACGAGTCATTCCATGACTCATAGTCTAGTTTCATAGATCGTGGTATGGTTCGTAGTCTTCTGAGGAATTTTTACACCTCTTATGGATTTACTTCCATAATGCACAATATGACTCGTGGTATGGTTCTACGACTTGTATTGTGACTCATGGTTTTGATGGAAATATGTCAACTTGTTGATATGGTCTCATGACTCGACAGTATGGCTCGTGGTTCCATCCTATAGGTCTTACTATGACTCATGGTACCTGGGACTAAACTGTTTTTGAGGATCATCTTTACAAGTCACTCCATGACTTGTGATTTGATTCCACGAGTCGTGATATGACTCGTGGTGCACAAGGAATTTTTACTTTATTTCCATGATTTGGTCTAAGAGTTGCGAACTTTGTTCACAACTCGCGAACCACCTTGTGGAGCACTGGGGATAGAATTTTCATCTGGTTCTTTACTGAGCTAAGTCCTGAATGTTCATGGGCTAAAAAAATTTGGGGTGTTACAATATCTCCCCTTGGGAACATTCGTCCTCAAATGAAAGCTCACTTGGATTGGAAAGATGGAATTTCTAGAACTGACTATCTGTTTACTAAAACTGAATTTCTAACATGGCATGATTTCGACTAGTTACGACTAAGAGTGAAATCTCGACTGAAGTGCACCTAGACTAAAAGTATTCATAGAATTGTAAGAAACAAATTTAGAATGAAACTTAGAAGAGGAACTTTAGGAGGAAAATTATCAAGACCCAAATGGTCGTGAGTGGCACCCACCCTAACTCTATAGTGTGAGAACTAATCAACCCAACCCTTAACCTAGTAATTATCCTTTCACTTAACCATTTACTAACCAAAAACACCGATTATTAACTTAAACCTGTCAAGCATATTTAGTATCTCCATTAATCCAGAAATAATAAGAAAATACAAAAGTTTCTCTAAATATTACATCCCTCGGGACCCGAAAGTCACTGTACAAGAACGACTAATCCAAAACCAAGTCTGAAACATAATCCATAAATACTAAAATCAATAGAAAAGTCATTGTCCAGAAGAAAGGACATGAAGTAGTAGAAGATCAAAAGGTTTCCCAGACAAGGTGCTCACCCTTGAATCGAAGCTGCAAATCTCGAACTAGAGCCGAGTTCTCATCTCACGCACTATAACACGCTCTGAACTCAACAAAAAAAAGAAGAGCATAAGTAGTATCAATATAAGAACTATGTATTGGTGGGAATCATCGGCCAACTTAACTCAACACCATACAATAGATAAGTTAAATGAAAGTAAGAAGCGATCAAGACACAACTTATAATCAACTAACATTTAAACTCATGTTTCATAAACATCTCAACTTACAAAACCAATGAATATCCTCTTCATATCAATACCTTTCAAGCTATTGAAATCAACCACTTACACTTAGGTAATTCAACTAACAATAATCAAGGAACAACCACATGTGCAATGCATACAATGAATGCATGCATATACATACAAGGTAGGGTCGGTAAGGACCCTTAGTTATAACCTGTGGAGGATGAGCTCAGTCCATGTATCGTACCGACATGGTATTCGATCCCAATATCAATTTGTGTCGGCGTGACACCAATCCCAATATCATCAATAGGTAAAACTCAACAATAACGCATCAAAGCACAACAATATCAATATGCGAATTCATATTTCATTCATCAACACTTTACCTTAAAGTTAATCATTTAGCTTAAACCTTAATATCATCTCAGGCAACAAGCACAAGCATGCTCGAAGGCTAATCACAATCAATTAACTCAAATATAAGCATAGAGTTAAATCAATTCTATAACTAAATTTAAACCATAACCTACCTTATATCCTCGTCCGCAAGCACTAATTGGACAAGGCCTTGTCGTTTCTTGCATATTCCACCCGTTCTTGGTCTATAAACAACAATGAGGATGATTTAATACAACATTTCCAACTTTTAGGCATTATAAACCCAAACCCTTCAACTTTAACATATAAACTTAACCTATTTCATCATTCTAGGGTTTTCTATCCTTTAATCTCTTTGAATTTTCCATATTTCATGATTACAAGGAATAATTCTGTACTAGAAAGTGAATTCTAACAACCTAGAGTCTCAATAACAATGAAATTTAAGCTATTCCCAACTAATTCCCACCAGTTCATAAACCTAGGACTGAACCCCAATTTCCAGCCAGGAACATAATCCTTTCAATTCTAAGAATTTAAGGGAGTAATCACATCTTTGAATGATAAATAAAGCTTACCTCAAAGATGGAACTCCCCCCCCCCCCCCAAATGGTGAAAATTGCCTTCTCTCAACCCTTAAATGAAAACTGAAATAATAGGTAGTGAAAATGCTATTTTCTATTTTAACTGGCATATACTACATGTTTATCAATACAAAGACATGTTTATCATTGCAGTGACGCTGATGCTGTGACACATCTATTGTTGTAGAGACACTCAGGCCAAAAGGGATGGTTGTCGTGGCGACCCTTCTGTCATTGTGGCGACGCTGCTGTAGCAAAAAAATTGTCGTTGTAGCGGTGCTAAAATATTAACTCGGTACATATTTCTAACCCTGTACATTTCAGAACACACTTTCTAATTTTTGACATCATGAAGTACCCCTTTCACGTAAATGTATATAACTGGTGTTCTACAAACCTTATTTAAGCATCAGAAGTTTTGATGACTTTTTAAACTCGTTGTCAAGCGTGAAATCAAATCAAACCTCACCACTAACCCACCAATAACTACCAGATTTTCTTAGGCCACACCATATTCAAAATCCTCCCAAAACTAGGCTAGTTAGAATTTAACCAATTTTAGACTAGGGCAAGTATAAGCTATAAATTTAACCACCAACACAACGTAATGACTTGTTAGGTCATTAAATTAGATAATAATTAAACACTTATTCATCCTCGAAAGATATCTAGCAACAACAAATGAAAGAATAGGCAAGGATTATCTGACTCCATGAACAAATAAGGATAGTGCTTGCGCATGTCCACCTCAGTCTCTCAAGTGGCCTCCTCAACGGGACTATTTCTCCACTGAACCTTCAAAAAAGGAATCACCTTGGTTCTAAACTTCCTCGCATCTCTATCTAGTATAGCAATAGTTCCTCTTTATAAGAGAGTTCCTTATCAAACAACTCTGAATCCTAACGTATGATGTAATCTCCATCTCCATGATACTTTTTGAGCATTGAGACCTGGAGTACCGGGTGAAATCCCAACAAAATAGGATGTAGAGCTAACCTATAAGCCACAAACCCTACTTTCTTCATGATTTCAAAAGGTTTGATATACTTCAGAATTAACTTACCCTTTCTTCTTCTCAAACTGCATTACAATCTTCATGAATGACACTCTAAGCAAAACCTTCTCACCCTTCTCAAAATACATCTCTCTCACTTTATTGTTTGCATAATCCTTCAACACATCTGTGCTCCAAGGTCTCACCACAAAGGCATCAAACCACCTAATTAGTGATCTACACTTTCTCCCATATAAGTCTTCAAAAGGAGCCATGTTAATATTTGAGTGGTAGCTATTATTGTAGACAAATGCACACAGAGGAAGGAATTGGTCTCAATGACCATCAAAAGCCATTACACATTCCCATAGCATGTCCTCTAGCACCTGAATCATCCACTCTGACTGCCCATTAGTCTGCGGAAGAAAAGTTGTACTTAGGTCCAACCTAGTACCTAACTCTTCTTGAAACTTCTACCAAAAATTGGAGGTAAACTGTGTACTTGTATTCGAGTTTACTTGTATTCAACACGATGGAGACAAGAATCCCATGAATTATAACAATCTCCTTTACATAAATCTTCACCAACTCTGCCGCATTATAATCTACTCTCACTGGAATAAAATATGTAGACTTGGTTAATCGATCAATAATTACCCAAATGGAATCACATTTTCTTAAGGTCTTAAGAAAACCAACAACAAAGTCCATAGTTATTCTCTCCCACTTTCATTATGGAATAGGCATCCTCTGAAATGTGCCACCAGGTTTCTGATGTGCATACTTAACTTGTTAACATTTTTGACACTTTATCTATCACCACCAATAATATTGCCTTAAGTCTCTATACATATTGGTTGCACCCGGATGTATAGAGTACTTAAAACTGTGAGCCTCTACAAGGATAGTAGAAATCAAGTTGCCCACACAAGGTACACACACACGTCCCCTTATTCTCAACACACATTCTTCATAAAGAATGGCCTCCTTGGCTTCGCCTTGTAACACTTTAACCTAAATTTTATTTTATTTCTCATCCTCAAATTGCCTTTCTTTAATCTAGTCAAGGAAGATGGATCTAGCCTCAACATTGGTTAGAAACCCTCCCTTGTTAGTCACCTGCAATCTCATAAAACTGTTAGCTAAGGTTTGCACCTCCCTAGCCAATGGATGTCTCTCCAACCACGTTAAGCTCCCTATAATTACGAGCTTTCAACTCAAAGCATCGGCTACCATATTGGCCTTCCCCAAATGATAAAGAATTGAAATATCATAGTCTTTGAGTAACTCCATCCATCTTCGCTGCTTCAAATTCAAATCTTCCTGAGTAATAACATATTGCAAGCTATAGTGGTCCATGAACACCTCACACTTAACCCCGTAAAGGAAATGCCTCCAAATTTTGAGAGCGAATACTACTGCTGCCAACTCTAAATCATGGGTGGGCTAGTTCTTCTTATGCAATTTCAGCTGCCTCAAAACATAGGCAATCACATTCTTGTCCTACATCAAAATAGTACCCAAACCAGAACATGAAGCATCATAATACATAATAAAATATTTACCTTCAACTGACAAGGTAAGGATAGGAGCTGAGGTTAGCAAAGTCTTGAGCTTTTGAAATCTATCCTCACATTCATCATTCCATACAAAGGGTACCTCTTTCTGAGTCTGACAGGTCTTATGCAAAGCAATAGATGTGAACCCTTTCACACCGATGATAATAACTATCCAACCCTAAAAACTATGAATCTCTATCACATAGTTGGTCTGGCCCAATTCCAAACAGCCTCAATTGTCTGTGGGTCTACCATAACCCCTTCTTTAGATAAAACGTGCCCCAAGAAAGACACCAAAGACAACCAAAACTCACACTTAGAATACTTAGCCTAAAGTTACTTCTCTTTAAGCAACCCCAACACAGTATGCAAGTGGGCTTTATGCTCCTCGTTACTCTTAGAGTAGAACAAAATATCATCAATGAAAACAATACGAATGAATCCAACTAAGGTTTGAATACCCCATTCATCAAACCCATAAAAGCGGCTGGGGCATTGTTCAAGCCAAAAGATATCACCAACTACTCGTAATGGTAATGAGTTTAGAAGGCAGTCTTTGGGATGTCCCCTGCCTGAATATTAAGCTAGTGATAACCCAATCTTAGATCAATTTTAGAAAACACAACGGCACCCTGCAGTTGGTCAAATATGTCATCTATCTTTGGGAAAGGATACTTATTACGAATCATCAACTTATTCAATTATCGGTAGTCTATGGACATCCACATACTACCATTTTTCTTCTTAACAAAAAGCACAAGAGCACCCCAAGGAGAAGTACTAGGAAGAATAAAAACCTTTCCTAATAACTCTTGCAATTGAGATTTCAATTCCCTTAACTCTGTTGGAGCCATCCTATATAGAGAAATAGGGCGAGTTCCCGGCTCTAATTTTATACAAAAGTCAATGTCACAGTCAGGTGGTATCCCTAGAAGATCATCAGGGAACACCTCTAGAAATTCACATACTACCGAAACCAAAACAATGGGAGGGACTACAACACTATCATATTAAAGATGGTCTAGAAGGGCTCGACACCCCCTCTTAACTAGCTTTTGGGTACGAATAACAGAAACAAATATCAAGGGAACAGGTTTATAAACACCCTCCCACTCTAATCTTTCCATCCCAGGCATAGTTACAGCGAAAGTCTTAGCATAACAATCAAGGACATCTTTTAAAAAGGAGACAACCAACTCATTCCCAAAATAATATCAAAATCTTCCATGTGTAAAATCACTAAGTCTGCCAAAGTTTTATACCCCATAAACACTATAGGACAAACTCGATAGACCTAATCAACACACACAGAAACCCCAACCAAAAAGTAGACTCCAAATCAAATGACACAAAAGCCATACGATCACAAACAAGAATGGTACTTGTGATCACAACATCAGAAGCCTCAGCTTCATAACGACCCGAAACTGCATATAGATGAGCCTTATGGACGACCTCTACCATTACCTCCCTCACCATGACCTATTGAAACTACAACTCTAAAAGCTGACTACTGAGTCAACTAGCCTGCGAGAATAAGTTTAGGACAATACCATCGAATGTGACCCACTTCTCCGCTGGACTGAAGACGCTGAAGGTGTATAACTGTCTGCCCTATAGGGCTGATAATCAAACCTTGGCGGACCCCCAAGAGACACAGGCATAGCTAAATGAATCAATCGAGTAGAGTGACTCTGCGAACCACATCCCCACAAATAAGAACCACTGAAATAGCCTAATTTCCAAGCTCTCTTCTCCTCATCTCTAATACCATCTTGTTGTTTCACCCCTTCCACTTTCTTTAAAAACTCCACCACCTTCTGAAAAGTCTTCCTAGAATAATTCTTTTGAAGTGCAGCCACTTGAAGACCCGTGTTCAAACCTTTCACGAAATATTTGATTTTTTTCCTCTTTGGTAGTTATTAACTGCAAAGCATACCAGGACAACGCATGAAATTTGGCATCATAGGCCGCCATAGACATATCACTTTACTCAAGCCTTAGAAACTCATCCTTATTCCTATCTTATAAAGTATAAGAAACATACTTCTTAAAAAATACATTCTAAAACTGAGACCAAGTTAGTGGAGGTAAAGGAGCCCAACACTCAAATAAGGATCTCCATCAATGCTTGGCCTCTCTCTTTCAACTGAAACGTCATAAATTTCACTCCATATCTATTTACAATCCCCACTTTGTGTAGGCGCTCATGATAGTCAATCAAAAATTCATATGCATCCTCTAACTCAACACCTTGAAATATTAGAGGTTTCATTTTTTGAAACTTACAAAACTGATCATGCTTATCACCAGTCTTAACCGAGCCCAATACCTATTGGGGAAAGTCTCTAGTCTCATAACCTTTATCCATACGAGGTGCTACAACAGCGACATGCTGCATAATTGGGGGTTAGAAGGCCGAAACTATTTGAGTGGTACCAGTGCCACCTAAACTACTCAAAAATCCCAACACCTGTTGGATCACTTGTGAGGACAAAGGTACCTAAGCTGCACCATCCTGCAAGGGTACATCATTTTCTGGAACTGGGACCTCCTCCTTCTCAACTACCACTTCCTCTTCTGGAACTAAGTCTGGAGCAGCCTCATGTGGGAGAGGAAATAGTGATCTCTGTCTAGCAGGTTTTACAGCTGCCTGGGTTCCACCTCTAACGGGTGTCGCCCATAGTCCTCCTCTTCTACCCCTTCCCTTTACCCTATATCTACCTCGAATTACGGCCAACAATCAGTCCTGGTGCTGCTATTGCAGTTGCTACTATTCTAACTGAATGAGTATTCACTACCTGTGAAACAAGAATGAAAGATGTCAGTTACCAGTTTGGATCACCAGATACCTGTTGGAATCAAGTACTAGCACGAAAGAAAGAAGGAAGTGAAAGTTTTTCTAAAGTCCTGTAGCCTCTCGAAGAAAAGTACAGACGTCTTCATACCTTTCTGCAAGACTTTACTAAACTCATTCTTGTACAACGACATCGACGAAGTTAGTACTCTGATACCATCTTTGCTATGAACCAAACGATCATGTGTGACATTACCCTAACTCTATAGTAGGAGAACTAATAAATCCAACCCTTAACCCAACAATTATCCTTACACTTAAACATTTACTAACCAAAAACACCTATTATAAACTTAAACCTATCAAGCATAATATTCAATCAAGTATCTCTATTAATCCAGAAATAATAAGAAAATACAAAAGTATCTCTAACTATTACATACCCTGAAACCCGAAAGTCATTGTACAAGAACTACTAATTCAAAACCAAATCTGAAATATAATCCATAAATACTAAAATCAATAGGAAATTCATCATCCAGAACAAAGGACATGAACTAGAAGAAGATCCAAAGGTTGCCCTAACAAGGTGCTCGCCCTTGAATCAAAGCTGTAAATCTCAAACTAGAGTCGAGGTCTTGTCTTAAACGCTGGAACACGTTCTAAACTCAATAAAAAGAAGAGCACATGTAGTATCAGTACAAAAACTATGTATTGGTAGGCATCATTGGCTGACTTAACTCAACGCTATACAAAAAGATAAGTTAAACAAAAGCAAGAAGTGATCAAGACAAAACTCATAATCAACTAACATTTAAATTAATGTTTCATAAACATCTCAACTTACAAAACCAACGACTATCCTCTTCATATCTATCCCTTTCAAGTTATTCAAATCAACCACTTACACTTAGGCAATTCAGTCAACAATAATCAAGGAATAACCATATGTGCAATGCAAATAATGAGTTCATGCATAAAATAATATACATATACACTAGGGTCAGTAGGGACTTTTAGTTATGACCCACAGAGGATGAGCTCAGTCCATGTATCGTACCGTCATGGTATTTGATCCCAATATCAATTTGTGTCGGCGTGACACCAATCCCAATATCATCAAAGGTAAAACTCAACAATAACGCATTAAAGCACAACAATATCAATATGTAAATTTGTATTTCATTCATCAATACTTAACCTTCAAGTTAATCAATCAGCTTAAACCTTAACATCATCTCAGCCAACAAGTAAAAGCATACCCCCAAGGCTAATCACAATCAATTAACTTAAATATAAGCATAGTGTCAAATCAAGACTACAACTAAATTTAAACCATAGCCTACCTCATATCCTCGTCCACAAGCACTAATTGGCCAAAGTCTTGTCTTTTTTTGCAAATTCCTATGGTACTTAGTATAAATAACAATGAGGATGATTCAATACAACATTCTTAATTTCTAGGCATTATAAACCCAAACCCATCAACTTTAACACATGAACTTAACCTAACTCATCATTCTAGGGTTTCCTACCATTTAATCTCTTTGAACTCTCCAGATTTCATGATTACAAGAAAGAATTCTATGCTAGGAAGTGAATTCTAACAACCTAGAGTCAACAAAAATGGAATTGAAGTTATTCCCAACTAATTCCTACCAGTTCATAAACCTAGGGCTGAACCCCAATTTCCAACCATGAACATGATCCTTTCAATTCTAATAATCTAAGGTAGTAATCAAAAGTTTGAATGATAAAGAAATCTTACCTCATAGATGAACCCCCCCCCCCCAAATGGTGAAAATTAACTTCTCTCAACCCATAAGATGAAAACTAAAATAAAAGGGAATGAAAATGCTATTTTCTATTTTAAATGGCATATACTGCATGTTTATTGCAATGATGACAGGTTTATCACTACAGCGATGCCGCTACAGCCACACACACATGTTGCTGGGTTAACACTCAGACCAAAAAGAACGGTTGCTATAGAGACCCTTCTATCACTGTGGAGACGCCATTACAACGGTCTAGAATCATAACTCGAGACTTTTTCCTAGCCCTATCCATTTAAAAAAACTTCCTAATTTTTGAGATTACGGAGTACCCCTTTCACATAAATCGATATAACTGGAGTTCTACTAACCTATTTTGTGCACTAGAAGTTTCTATGATGTCCTAAACTCATTGTTTAATGTAAAATCTAATCAAACCTCACCACTAACCCACTAATAACTACCAAATTTTCTTAGGCCATACCATATTCAAATTCCACCCAATACTAGGCCAGTCAATTTTACCAATTTTAGTATAGGGGAAATCTAAGCGGCAAATTTACCAACCAACTTACCGTAATAATGTTTTGGGTCATTACAAAAACTATTACCTCAAGTTATCTCAGTTTCAGGAGGGAATAAGTAAGCATATTTTGCCTTTATCTCTACTTTGGCTTCCCAAGTAGTCCTTCAACTGACTGATTTCTCCACAAGACCTTAACTGATGAAATTTCCCTATTCCTCAATTTATGAATCTGCGATCTAGTTTCTCAATTGGAACTTCTTCATAAGAAAAATTGTCCTTAACCATAAAATTCTCAAACCATACAACAACCAATGGATCACCAATGTATTTCTTCAACATAGGGATGTGGAACACCGGATGCACTACTGCCAACTCCATAGGCAAATCTAATGAATATGAAACTTTCCTAATGCTTCTCATTATTTGATAGGGACCAATATACCGGGGTCTATGATTCCCCTTCTTACCAAACCCATCACCTTTTTAACGGGTGAGACCTTTAAAAATACACAATAATCTACTTTAAATTCAAGGTCCCTCCTTTTCACATCTGAATAAGATTTTTGGTGATTTTGAGTAGTCTTCAACCTTTCCCGAATTAGCTGAACCTTCTTTATAGCCTGATTAACTGAGTCTGGTCCTATCAAATTATCTTCACCCACTTTTAACCAACCAACAGTAGATCTATATTTCCCCTATAGAGATCCTTAAAAAGAGCCATCTGGATACTGGAATGATAACTGTTATTGTAAGCAAATTCAATGAGTGGCAACTGATCATTCCAATTACCCTTGAAATCGATCATGCAAGCCTTCAACGTATCCTTTAAGGTCTAAATGGTAAGCTATGTCTGCCCATCTATATGTGGATAAGAAGCTATACTGAGATCCACACGGGTACCTAAACCCTTTGGGAAAGACTTTCAGAGCTGTATTGTAAATTGAGCACCCTTATCTGAAATAATAGACAAGGGAACTCATGCAATCTAACCAACACTATATAAAATTTGGCATAGTTCTCTGTTGGGTTTGTAGTCTTTACAGGCAAAAAGTGAGCTGACTTATTCATTTTGTCTACCATCACCCATATAAAATAATGTTAATATCGCTTACAGGGTAAACCTTTAATGAAATCGATGTTGATCATTTTCCATTTCCAAGTAGGAATACTGATATCTTGAGCTAAACCTCTAGGCCTTTGATGTTCAAATTTAATCTGTTGGTAATTTTGATATCACGAATTTAATCTTGAGCTAAATCTCTAGGCCTTACCAAGTAGGAATACTGATATCAAGAATTCTACTCATAAGACTTGGTACATTTTGGTGGAATCGGGATAAATAAAGTATCTAGAACTGTGATCCTTTGTCAAATTCGTACTCTAAACCCATCTATGTCTTGAACACATAATTTTCCCTGATAATGAAGAACACCATCTCCCTCTTGGGAGAAAACCTCCACTTTCTAATTTTGGGTAGCATGCTTCAATTGGCACAAAATAGGATCATGGTCTTGTTTTTCCTTAACTTCAACCACTAGTAAAAAATCTGACCCATTCTGAACTATTACAACACTATCCTCTAAATTTGTAAGACGAACTCCTAGACAAGCAAGTTTGTGAACATCTTTAGCCAATTCCTTCTTCTCTTCCTCAACATGGCCCATACTACCCATGGACAACCTGCTAAGAGAATCAGCCACTACATTGGTGTTATCCGAATGGTAAAGCACACTCATGTCATAATCCTTGAGAGGCTCAAGCCATCCTTTTTGTCGAAGATTCAACTCCTTCTGACTGAACTCATACTATAGGCTCTTATGATCTGTAAGGACATTTACGTGGACCCGATGAAGGTAATGCCTCCAAATCTTCAAAGCAAACACTATAGCTGCTAACACAAGGTCATGAGTTGGGTAGTTCTTCTCACAGACCTTAAGTTGTCTGGAAGCATAAGCAATGACCTTTCCATTCTGCATCAAAACACAACCAAGACACACTCTGGAAGTATCACAATAAACTACAAAACCTTTTGTACCCTCTCATAAAGTCAGAACTGGAGCTGAATTCAATCGAGGCTCTTTTCACAAACCTCAGACCACTGAAACTTGATCATCTTATGTGTCAACCTAGTCAATGAGAAAGCAATAAACAAGAACCCCTCAACAAACCTCTTGTAGTAACTGACTAAACCTAAAAAGCTCCTAATGTCTATTAGAGTAGTGGACTTAGGCCAGTTCTTCACTGCCTCAATCTTTTAAGTCACCCTGAATACCCTCAATAGAAATAACATGCCCAATAAATGCAACTGATTTCAGTCAAACTTCACACTTTGTGAATTTTTCTACCAATTGATGATCCGTAAGAGTCTATGACATAATCCTCAAATGGTATACATACTCTTTCTCACTTCGGGAATAAACTAGAATGTCATCTATGAAGAAGATAATGACCATGTCTAGGTACTATTTGAATTCCCTATTCATAAGGTCCATGAAAGCTACACGAGAATTTGTTAGTCCAAAAGACATAACTATGAATTCATAGTGACCATATCGAGTTCTGAAAGTTCTCTTTGGAATGTCACACTCCCTGACCTTCAAGTGATGGTACCCATATCTGAGATCAATCTTAGAGAAATACAGGGCACCCTGAAGCTGATCAAACAGGTCATCAATTCTGCGAATGGGTTACTTGTTTTCAATTGTGACCTTATTCAACTAATGGTAGTTAATATACATTCTAACTGTCTTTTTTATGCATGAAAAAAACTAGAGCACCCTATGGGGAAACACTGTGTCAAATGAAACCCTTATCTAAAAAGTCCTTGAACAATTCTTTCAATTCTTTAAGCTCGATTGAAGCCATTCTGTATGGTAGAATGGAAATAGGCTGCTTATCCTAAAGAAAGGCTATCCCAAAGTCAATCTCCCTAATAGGAGAAACCCCGGGAAGGTCCTTAGAAAACACTTCAGGAAACTCACTGACTACTGGAATAAACTGAAGATATAGGGTTTGGGACTTTGAATACTTAACCCAAACTTAATAGTAGATTCACCCTTTTGAAACTATCTTTATATCCTTAAGGTAAAAAATGAAATAACCTTTAGGCCCTACAGGACTACCCTTCAACTCTAAGACAAGCTCATTTGTAAACTGAAACTTTACAACTCTAGTTCTACAGTCAACTGAGGCATAACAGGAATGTAACAATTCCATGCCTAAAATATTGTCAAAGTCTGCCATGTCTAGTTCAACTAGATGAGTTGTGGTGTCTCTATAAAGGAATAAGATAATGTAATTTCTCTACACCCTTCTAGCTATGACTGACTCTCCGATTGGAGTGGTATTAGAAAAGGGTTCTAGGAGTTCTTTAGGACTGACTCCAAACTTTACTGCAACATAAAGGGTTACAAAGAACAACGTAGCCACAGGATCTGACAAAGCATAAATATCACAAGAGGAGACCTATAACATACCAGTAATAACATCAGGGAAACTTTCCTGATCCTGACAAGACGACAGTGCATAAAAGCGGTTCTGACTCTGGCTACCACCTGAACTAAATGTGGCATCCTTCTGAACATTGTGACCTACTGGAGCTGCTGATGAAGTAGACTGAGTTTGATTACCTCATGGCCCTACTTGGTGGAGAGACAGTCCTTCAACATTTGACCTACCTTTCTATACATGTAGCAACCCTCTTTACCATGCAAACACTTCTCGGATGATTTTTACCAAATTACTTACAAATATGGTAAAATGGATACCCTCTTGCAACACTCCTATCACAACCCAACTAGCTGGATTGTGTGGACACCTATTTTAATCTAACTATATAGGAGAACCCTTACCACCCATTTTAGAAAATATGCGGAAGTAATAAAACAATTTTATTAAACTCCTCAAAAGCATACGAAACTTATTAAAATCTCTTATAGGATACACAACTAAAAAAATTTCCCCGAGGACCTAGTCTAGACATGTACAAGAGCTCAAAAATAAAGGAAGAATAACAAAAGACCCAACTTCCACCATGAGAATGAAAAGACATAAGTTGTTGGAGATCTCTAACCGCATCATGTAAGAAACACCAATTGATCCTGCAACCAGATTATACCTTAAAAAGGATATAGCAATAGTAATAGTAGTACAACGACACATACTGGTAGGCATCATTGGCCGACCAAGGTTAAATCACATAAACATAATATAAAAATCCAGAATCAATCAAGAACATATAATTTTCCAATTTAATTTCTTCATTTCATATTCCAATTACCACACTTCTCACTATGTTCTCACTACAAAGCCTTATTCAGTTCTTATTGCTTCTCGTTAATGACTACTAGATTCATGATACGGCACTTATTAATAATTGATCACTTTCTCACCATAATATCAATGGTCGTGGATATCCCCACCATCACTTTTCACTACTAACTACACATCGAGCCAGTTGTTGCACTACTGACACTAAAACAGATATTTATAAGTAGCAAACATGTCAGTTAAATAATGTAATTAAGTCAGATTACCTCATGACAATCCCTTTTTATATCACCTAATTCAAGAAAGTAAGCAAGATCACATTTATGCATAATAATACTGAATTCATTGTCAACCCACCAGAATCACTCATAAGACCATAGCCAGTTCACTTTTTACATCATGAACATCTCATTATCTTTTCAACCTCAAGAAATAGTTCGTTCACAGACATTATATAATGATAAGACAATGACACTGGTTTCACTTATGGAACCAATATATAATAAAATATAACTCGGTCTATTCAAGAACCATCAAACTCTCCAAAATCACGGTATACACACATGCTATGGGACTTATGATTTGCCCACTAGCCATGACCTGCATGGGACGAGCTTAGTCGATGTATCAAATATACTAGACAACTGGTGTCTTGCCACTGTTATCCCCCAAAAAATGTTATGCCACCCTTATCTCAACATCCCCACCATTACACCATCTTAAATCCACTAATTTAATCACAAATAACATTAATCAAATCATCTCACAACAACAACTATGTACTATTTACAAGTACAATTACATAGTAAGTTCAATCAACAACACTTGCATATCAACACGGTCCTTTGATCAACCACATTATAAGTTATCAATCCCAACATTTGTATTCAACATTTAATACATTTATCATTTATAAGCATGTGTTGCAACTAAACAAACAAACAATCAACTAAACATGTACACGTATAATCAAATTGTCCCTTAACTCCAATTCAACCATAATCTAAAACATGTTTCACGAATAATCGACGACTTATTATATCAACTCTTATCAACCAACACCAACTCACCAAAACATTTGTTTTTGGGGACCAAGCAATAGATAATCAATGAACATACAACACTATCAATTTGAGTTTAACCTCCTATTTTACGAGACACATGTGGGTGTACATAATTTCTTATAAGCTTCTTCATTTAAATTAGCATTCAATCATGACCATGCACTACTGTCCCTTAACTTCCACACATATTTCACTACCCTAACCAATCATCATGACTGAACCCATTCTACTTCCCAACTCCCAAATTATCCCAATGCCATAATTAATCGATTGCTACACAACTTTTGATAATTCCATTGCCCGATATATTAATACACCAAATTTTATAGTTAAACATGAATTCATATCAACATAAGGCATTAGTTAATAGCTTGATAATTTAAGGACATTAGCACCAGATTAACACATGTTCACCTTGATTTATTAATTCTTATTCAACCCTGCTTCACTACTCAATTAGCATGAATGATGTAACAGTTGTAGGCATCAACAACAATTCACCCAAGCAATTATATTAACACTATATTCATTCGCATCTACCTTAATTTCGATGCTTAATACATCCATATACTGTGCTCATAGGCCTAAGCATGAAATCTCCCGTCAATCTATATTATGAATATGTTTTCTAACTAAGGTCTACTGCTCAAGTTAAACCTAGCCTAAATGGGCACCAAGATATTGTTACGAAGGCATGAACTCTTATTCCTTAACTTGTTCTAGAAATTTCTGGTGCTTGAAGATTTTCCCATCAAGGTGTGCCTCTTTGGTCTCATTGATTTCAAGTCTAGGGACAACCTTAGGGTGTTTTTTTTTGGAGGAGCCAACATATTTTTTAAAAGCTTAAAGGAAAAAAGGTTTTTTTAAATACGAAATGATTGCCCGCTTCTCGTTATAACGTCTTGACAACTGCTATTGCAGCACCCTCTATAGCGGGTAGTGTCCCGCTATGGCGAGATTGTGATAGTCACGCTCCCCTAAAATTTTCTTTAAAAATTCTGACTTTCGAGCTCGTCTACCAATAATTTTTAATGAACATCTAGAAAGTTTTAAAATTATGAATACCTCAGGCCCCATGGATGCAATGATTTTAGTAACACTGAGACAGGTTGTTATAGCAAATACCAATTTATCCATTGTTCATCCCCGAAAGATAATGGTAGGTAAGAATACTAAGTCAATGCAGTTCTGGGGTCATTAATAACCACCCCAAAAATTTACAGCGTTCTTGGTCTCAACTTCACTTACTGGCCTTACAATTATATGAACCTATATACGCACCTTCTCACCACGAGTACCCTCACAAAATACACCATAATCAGAAATATAAGAAGACTATTTTAGACAAAAGCACATTAGTACCAAAGGTAACCGGGGCCTTGCCAATACGCCAAAACCTCAACATAATGCAAAATGGGAATGAAAATTTTCTGTTCCTTCCCATTTCCTGGCTCCCACTATAGCGGGACCCCTGTCACTATAGCGGTAAGTGGGCCATCGACAGTTTAAAAAGGAGAAAAATGGGTGCAATTCCCATTTCTCCTCTTTCAAAACTCAAACTCCCCCTCCCACATACTTTGATCAACTATTTTCTCTCGGCGTCGAAGTCAAGGTAAACTCTCATTCAAACTCCACTTCTCTACTTTGTAACGCTTATTTTTAAAGAATTAGGCTAGAAATTCATAGAATTTGAAGAGGTTGGGGTTGTTTTAAGCATTGTTTGATTTTACACAATTTGGGATGAATTTTTGGAGCATGCTTGCTTTTCTTACATTTCCAATGCTCCTATGGCGTTCTAGGCGTAAGATTTACGGAGTTCATGAAAGATTTAGGGCTGGAACAAGGGTAGAAGATAAAAAGTCATTTCTTAAAATTTTTGTAGTCATCGGGGTTTATACACATGGATTTTGATATTTAGAAGTCATACACTACATTACCAACACTGATTTAAGTTAAATAGTCAAAAAATTGTAAGAATTACATGAAGACGTTGTTCATACGTCAAATGTGGCTGGAGATGATGAAGGCCGCTATAGAGGGATCCTTTCTACTATAGTGGTCCCGTTATAGCAACATGTTTCTATTATAGCAGCCTTGCTACAATGGGATGCCTCCCGCTATAGCGGGATTCGGGCAGTAGCCTATCCTGAAATTTTGAACTTTACAGTTTTTGAAACCTCACAACCTATTGAGTAATTCTATAACTTCTAACTTGATTTTGCGTGATTTGTTTATACAGGAATACTAATACAATGACCGACCAAAACCAAAACAACATTCTTTCTCCTTTCCAAAGGTTTCCTAACAGAACTTGTCAGTAGCGATACACAGATTACCAAAGTATAGGGTTTTGTCACGAGGGGGCCTTCATGATAAATGATGTAGAGGAGGAGGCACCAGAATTCTTTGCCCGACTATAGGAGTTTGTGTGGATGATGCTAGTGGAGATTACCCGGGATGGAATTTTGGGTTGGGTTCAGGAGTTTTATGCTATGCCCCCAACTGTGCATTGGGACGACCCCCACCCCACCATCTTCATCCAGGAAGTGTATTTATCATGGATGTGCCCACAGTTAAAGAGGTCCTAGGGTTGCCAAATATCCCTAATAATGAATTTGAGGCAAAGCTCACAAAGATGGATTTGTGGTGGCTAAGGGATACTCTGATAGCAGAAGCTGACTTGGGAAAGGTCTATAGAATAACACTGAGGGAATCACAAGTATGAAATTTTGTGTGGAGTACCGGAGGTGGCTAAATCTGGTGTCTCAAAGGATTCGTCCTTCAAGCAACAACACGAACATGACTTATCCCCAGTCCTTAGTTACGGCTTGTGAAATTTGGGGTATTTTGCTCAATATGGGGCCTAGATCGTAGCAAAGTGGAAGGATTTTTATTAGGGAAACAACAAGGCCCCCTTTCTTTCGTGCTTGATTACGAAGCTATGCGCTCATATGGGTGTGCCTTGGGAGGATGATGATCGTGACTTGGAGTGTGAACTTCCTTTCAATCCTCTCAAAGTGAAAGATGCACAGGGGCAGAGCAAGAAAAATAGAAAAGTAGGGATACAGGGAAAGAGTAGCAGGACTGGAGGGGGTGGGGAGACTGGCACCTACTCCATGCAGCCCCTGATGGCTCTCAAGCATTTGGAGGCGGATATGTCTACCATGAAAGAATACTTTATGCGGTCGCATTAGCCCCCCATGGTTTGGCTCCTTCTAATTCTACAACCCGGTAAGACTCAGCACATGCTTATGCAAAGCTCTGAAGGGAGTTGGATGAGGAGAAGAAGAAGAGGTGCTCCCGAGACCGCATGTTTTCCCAGATGTGGAAAACCATAAAGGACATGTTTAGGTACACGGTCCGCATAAGAAACTCCCTAAGCTAAAGATGGAAGATGTACATGTGTTCTTGTTTCTTAGCGGGATGGAGGAGGAGAGATATGATGCTTAGAGCCTCAATGATGATGGGGCCTACTGTTAGATCCCCGGGCATACACACTCTCTTACTCCCGCCCTCTTTCTTTGCTATTGATTTAGGTTGCCCCGGTTTGGGGCTGTAACAAATAATTTTTTATTTTCTCGCACCTTTGAATACTTTATTTTATATGTTAGAAAATATATTGCATAGTTATTATATCAACTCTCAGATAATAGACAGTCTTGCTTAGATTATTGCATCCTTATGATTGTTTTGAAAGGATTGGGGAAGAGTGCACGAGCAGGGTAAAATAGGGTATGCACACTCCCAGGCTCCCACTATAGCAGCACCCTTCCAGCTATAGTAGCCTTGCTATAGCAGTAGCATTTCTCTATAGAGGGGTTGCCTTAATGGGTTTCTTACTGCTACAGCAGCCTGTTGGCAGTGATTCCAAAATTTATTTCCCTTGCGTTCCTTTTTCCCATTCCCTACATAACGCTACTTTCTAATCATTACAAACATTTTACATGTCAATCCAGGATTGAAACCCAACAACTTAGAATTATGATGATTTATCGAAACACATAATTATATACTCCAACTATCAGGTAAAAATAAAACATCAACGAACACTCTTAAGCTTCTTCAAATATTCAGGCCTAGCATACTTAGGCAAATCATATAGCAAATGCTCAAAACACAGAAAACCTTAACAATCATCAATTTCATTTACCACCCCTACATATTCTGGATGTAATCGTATCCTAAATAAGCAACTCAAGCATAAAGAAATCACTTAAATCACCTATCATACATGCTCCCAATAAACAAACATCCAACCACTTGGCAAACAATTCAGTCATTTAACACCCATTTAATTAGCCACAAACATTTGTAATAATCAATTAAGCTTTCAATTACACGAAATTCAAATCAGAAAATCTCCTTAGATAGTCAACTCAACCAAACGTTTGATTTTCTTAAGTACACAATCAAGTATTACATTTTTGACGGCCACTAGTTAATCGTTCACTATAAAGACAACCTTTATGGCCAGATACCAATTGGAACCTTTCAAGTTCCAATTCAATTTTCTGAGTTACCAAATGGGAGTCAAATAGTATCGATTGGGTTGGTTGAGATACCAATTAGAATCAAGAGATAT
Organism: Capsicum rhomboideum; assembly: GCA_031232105.1. Lineage (NCBI taxonomy): Eukaryota > Viridiplantae > Streptophyta > Magnoliopsida > Solanales > Solanaceae > Capsicum > Capsicum rhomboideum. Next base: position 41,204,794 of record CP124716.1, read on the forward strand.
CAATTGGACTCAACCCATACAAACAATAAGTAAAAATGGCTCAATAGGAAAGAAAAAGAGAGAACTAATTCCTAGAATGCCTTATAGCTTCCCAAATATTTGATGTGACATTGATTCACAGGACTCTACTCAATATTTGCTCTTATACTTGTGACATCGGTAACCTAGGACTCTAATACCAACTGTCACAACCCAACTAGCCAAATTATGCGGGCACTTATTCTAATCTACCTAGATAGGAGAACCCTTACCACCCATTTTAGAACACATGTGGAAGTTATAAAATAATTCCATTAAACTCCTCAAAATCATACATAGCTTATTACAATCTCTAATAAGATACACAACTAAAACATTTTCCCCGAGGACCTAGTCTAGAAATGTATAAGAGCTACTAAAATAAAAAAGAGGATAACACAAGACCCAACTTCCACCATGAGAATGGAAAGATAGAAGTTAGTGGAGATCACTAACCGCATCATATAAGAAACATCAACTGATCCTGCAATCAGACTATACCCCAAAAAGGGTATGGCAAGAGTAGTATCAGTATAACCACATATACCAGTAGGCATCATCGGCCCACTAAGGTTAAATCACGTAAATATAATATAATCCAGAATCAATCATGAACATATAATTTACCAATTTAATTTCTTCATTTCATATTCCCATTACCACACTTCTTACCATGTTCTCACTTTAAGGCCTTATTCAGTTCTTATTGCTTCTCGCTAATGACTACTAGGTTCATGATACGACACTTATTAATAAATGATCACTTTCTCACCATAATATCATTAGCCGTGGATTTTCTCACCATCACTTTTCATTATTAACTACACATCGGGCCAGTTGTTACACTAATGACACTAAAACAAATATTTATAAGCAAGTAGCAAACATGTTAGTTAAATAATATAGTTAAGATAGATTGCCTCACGACAATCCCTTTTTATATCACCCAATTCAAGAAAGTAAGCAAGATCACAGTTATGCATAATAATACTCAATTCAATGTCAACCCACAAGAATCACTAATAAGACTATAGTCATTTCACCATTTACAACATGAACATCTCATCATCTTTTCGACATCAAGAAATAGTTCAGTCACAGACAATTATGTAATGATAAGACAATGACACAGGTTCACTCAAGGAACCCAATAAATAATAAAATATAACTCGGTCCACTCAAGAAACCATCAAACTTTCCAAAATCATGGTGTACACACATGCTATGGGACTTATGATTTGCCCACTAGCTATGACTTGCAGGGGACGAGCTCAGTCCATGTACCAAATATACTAGACAACTGGTGTCTTGACACCCTTATCCCAAAACAAGTGTTATGCCACCCTTATCTTAATGTCCCCACCCTTATACCACCCTAAATCTACCAATTCAATCACAAACAACATTAACCAAATCATCTCACAACAACAATTATGTACTATTTACAAGAACAATTACATAGTAAGTTCAATCAACAACACTTGCATATCAATAAGGTTCTTTTATCAACCACATTATAAGTTATCAATCCTAAAAATTGTGTTCAACATTTAACATATTTATCATTTATAAGTATGTGTTACGACAAAATAAACAAACAATCAGTTAAACATGCACACATATAATCAAATTTAGCCTCAACTCCAATTCAACCATAAGCTACAACATGTTTCAAGGATAATCGATATCTTATTACACCAACTCGTATCAACCAACACCCACTCAACAAACATTTGTGTTTGGGGACCAAGCAACAGATAATCAAGGATACCAATTTGAGTTTAGCCTTCTATTTTATGAGACACACAGGGGTGTACATAATCTCTTATAAGCTCCTTCATTTAAATTAGCATTCAATCTTGACCACACACTACTGTCCCTTAACTTCCTCACATATTCTGCTATGTCGACCAACCATCAAGACCAAACCCGTTCTACTTCCCAACTCCCAAAGTATCCTGGCGCTACAATTAATTGGTTGCTACACAACTTCTCATAATTCCTTTTCCTGACATATTAACACACTAAATTTCACAGTTAAACATGAAGTCATATAAACATAAGGCAATAGTCAATAACTTGATTTATTTAAGGACATTAGCACCGACCCTTCTTTGCTACTTAATTAGCATGAATAACGTAACAACATGTAGGCATCAATAACTATTCACCTAAGCAATTATAATAACACTAAATTCATTCGCATCTACCTTAATTTCCACTTTTAATCTATCAAAACACCGTGCCCGCAGGCCTAAGCATGAAATCTCACGTCAATCTATATTATGAATATGTTTTAAACCAAGCTTACTTAGGCGCCAAACTGTTGTTATAGAGGCATGAAATCTCATTCCTTGACCCATTCTAGTAATTTTTATGTGAACTCCATGAGGAAACCTTCAAGATCCACCCCTCGAGGTGTGCCTCTTTGTTTTCATCAATTTCAAGTCTAGGGGCAACCCTAGGGTATTTTTTTGGAGGAGAGAATTTTTTAAAAAAAGTTTAAAGGAAAAAAGGTTTTTTAAAAACGGAGTGACTGCCCACTTCCTGCTATAGCGGCTCGGTTGCCGCTATAACGGGAAGTGTCCCACTATGGCGGGATGGTGACAATAACTCTCCCTCAAAATATTCCTTAAATATTCTGACTTCATAGCTTATCTACCAATAATTTTTAACGGACATCTAGAAAATTTTAAATAAAATTTACCAGTACTCTGTGCCCCTTGGATGCAGTGATTATAGTAACAATAGGATGGGTCATTATAACTCTCCTAAGAATTAGAATCTGACACTCTACCTTCCAAATTATTTATGGGCCTGGGTGTTGGGGTACTGGCTGATGATGGAGCTAGTCTAGATGACCTTTTCTGAAAAGATAATCGGTTTCCATTACCGGTCCTCTATTGGCTAGAATCGAAATTTGTTGTTCTGGCTCTTTAGCTATCTCTTTCTTCCTTCAACTTCTTCTTCTCAATCTATTGTGCAAATGTCATGAGTTAAGTTACGTCCATATCCCCGACCAACATGGTTGTCCTGCACTCTTTCTTTACCAGATCAAAAATCCCTAACACAAAATTACTCATCTTCTCCCAGGTTTCTGATACCATCTCAGTAGCATATCGAGACAGCTGGGTAAAATCAAACTATACTCTTTCACACTTATAAAGTACTGCCTCAAATTTATAAATTCCTGCCTCAAATTTATAAATTCTTCTTCCTTAGCTTCCCTCAACTCCCTAAAAAATAACCGATCAAGAAAAACCCCAACAAATTCATCCCACTCTACATGAGCAGTATTTTTTCCACGACCATCTCCTTACTGAACAAACCATAAGTGAGTAACATCCTTGAGTTGATAGGAAGCAAGCTCAACACTCTCTACACCTTACACATGCATAACTAGGAGGATTTTCTGCACTTCATTAGTAAAACTATGCATGTCTTCATCAACTTTCAACCTAGTGAATTCATGTGGATTCATGGGAATAAAATCTCTAACTCTGAAAGCATTTAAATAACCATAAGGGTTAGCATGGGCTGCTCTCTGATGGTTAACCTGAGCTGTCATCGCCTGAGCAAGCATCTGGATGGCATTTCTAAATTTAGCATTTATGACATCACCACAAGAGGTCTAATTTACTAGTACAGGTGGTTCTTGGAGATTTTCATTTCGACTGTTGGCACGAGGTCCATTTATAGTCTGCATAGCCTGGTGAGTTGGAGGTTCTAGTGCGACATTTCTCTATTCGGCATTACTCCGCTTTTTGGATCAACTTTTTCACGATCTCCAAAAAAATGGAATAAACTCCGTCTATTTCAATATTCCATTTGGGAAAAGCTAAATAGATACGAGATCTCGTCGTCGAAGTGACGTGAGAAATGTTTGTTATATGTGCATGATCTGAAACACACATAAAGCATGAGTTATAATAGACATATAGAGTAAAACTCTACTGCATAAAATAGAATATGAAAGAAGGGAATCATTCTTAAACGTTTTGTAGCCTGTTCCTTATAAGTGTGACACACTTCACACTCATAAAGAAGACTCTACAGAATGCGGCTTTCAGACATCCTACAGTTCATAATAGCACCTACTATAATTCACCTGTAGGTAAGCCAAACTCATAGCCTAAAATGACAAGTAACGGGCTAAAAAGAGGAAAAGATAAACACGAAAAACCAAGACTAATATAAGAAATAAGACTCGAACATACACAAATAAAGGGAGAAAAAACCAGAATATACAAAAATACCCCAAGATCTAGTATCAATTGGTACAGGAGCTACTAAACATGACATGAGTACTAAGCAAATACAATATATATAGAACCATCTCTAAATTATAAAATAAAGACCAGCCCATCAAAATAGCGGGATAAGGAACAACTCCAAATGTCACAAGCTCACCCTAAGTCTCCAATCTAAGATAGCTCTGCTCGAAGCACACATCAATGATAAGAACTCATACTAGGATCTTCAAGGTGCAAAAATATTGTATGAATACCAAACATGCGGTACTCAGTAGGCGTAGGTCGACTGAGCTCTAAAGATAATTCAAGGATAAGTAGCACGAAAGGAAAATAAATGCACTATAAGTAGTATAAAAGAAGCTACTTACTAGGAAGAATGATACACAATCTAAGTAAAGAGAAAGAGTGAATATACCTGCAGCAGCTAGACTAACAACCTAACACATTAAGGAAAAGTATCAATAGCAGCCTACTAATAACGTCTACCTAAGGTAAGTGAATCAATATGATAGTCCCATACTAGAGCTAAAATGCTAAAAAAAAAAAAGAGTTTATATAGCGTACCTCTATCGCGAGTACATGCCAATAAGCAACAAGTCACAAGCTAACCAATAATAATCTACAATAACCTAGCCAGGCCCCAATAAGCCCAGAAGGTGCACATAATAGACAATAACCGGACCCCATAAGCACAACAATTGCCAAACAACAAACATCACCCAATCGACCCTCATAAGCACGATAGGCATCAAAAAGCAAACATACTGGCGACAGGCAATGCATATGCAGGAATAAATGACACGAAAAATTTGGTAATGCAATATATGATGAGTACCATAACCAACACAAGTGCATACACTTCATACAGCTCCCAGAGATCGTAAAGACAGGACCCATTGATATTGGGTGTATTTATACACCCAAGTGATGCATTTTGCTTATACTTTAGCTAAGTTTTGAGAATAAATTAGTATACTTTCTTGTGTTGTGCAATATCTCCAATATAAATAAGCTAATATACATGATTAGTAGTTTTTCAGGTGGAAATATAGCATGAAGTGAACCAAAATGATAGAGGAAACATGAGACAAGCTTGATATATAGTAGAAGGGGAATTCAGATGCTGAAAAAGCCTGTGCACCGTATAGCCGAGCCACCAACATTGGCCTCTGCATTGTACAGCCAAAGACAAAACTCTATTGCCTAGATGGCGTTGAGGGTGGTGAGTAGCACAACTCAGCCTATGCGTTGCCATCCATACTACATAGCTCTATTTCAATAGGATTTTGTTTTTTTTATGAGCATAATTCAAATGGGCTTGGGATAAAATTGAACTGCATCTATAAATACCCCAAAGGTGGCCTTCAATAGGAGAAACGACTGGGGAGCAAAAATATCATCAAGGAGGCTTTATCTGGGGTTCTTATTCTTTTACTTTACCACTTTTTATTTTTACATAAACCATTACAACTTTTTGATTTCGTGTAAGACTATGAGTGGCTAAATACCCTAATTCAGGGGTTGAGGCTACAAACATAATTGTATAGCATTATTTTGAGTTTGTTTGGATTTGTTTATCAATGGTTGGTTGTTCTTATGTTCTTGCTTTTACTATTTTAAAGATTCATGATTTTTACAGTAAATCTTTAAGCTCAAAATGAACTGACCAAGGGAACGGAATATTAGAACAAAAAATGTAAGAAATGAAATCTTACCTTTAGAAATTAAAGGCTTGATTTGCGTTTAGGATAGAAATATACCTAATTTTCCTCATTTGGTTGCTATACAGGAAGAATAATGCATTTGAATCAGATCCTTACATCCTTGCTCAACAATGTAGTTGTGAAGCTAGTTTAAATAGACGATTAGAGGATGACCATTCCCAAATCATATTACTAACCCTGTGAATCAATAAACAAGATAGACAATTACACCAATGAGAAAGAATTTCTATACATGATTTTGAACTATGCCTTGATCGTGGAATCCTTCTTGATATTGTTATAACCCATTTCAATTATGCCTTTGCTTTTATTATTTATTTATTAACTACAACAAACCAACACTTCCTTGGGTTACAATTTTACTTGTTCAATTTTATAGTGTAACTTGAATTGGTAATTTGCTTAGTCCACAAGTCCCTATAGGTTGGACATTTGGCTCAAAAGGGCCACAGTATTACTTGAATGACTGCATACACTTACATGTATGTTTGGATGCAATAAGTTTTTGGCGCCATTGCCGGGGACTTAAAAAATTAGCAAACTTCTATGTTTTAGTTTTATTGTTATATATAAGTGCTAATAACTTAATCTTAGCCACTGATCTTGCATGTACAGGTTTGAGTCTATAGCAAACTAGCAAGGGAATAAGATTTGGTTGAACCATATCCTGAACCTGAGCCACACTTGCATCAATTGAGGAGGAAAAAAACACCTCTCTATCTCATACCACAAGTTCAATAGGATCAACAAGATGAGGTTATTCTTGAAGTAATGGATTAGAAACTAGTTCATGAAGTAGAAATCCCACTCGCTACTAATGTCACCTTTAGCATCCGTAAACTGGAATCGGAAGGTAGATTTGACTTGAAGCAAAATATGGTGTAGTTGTTGCAAACCAAGGGGTAGTTTACAGGCTTGTCATATGAGGATCCAGAGCAGGATTTGCAGAACTTACTGGAGATCAGCGACACTTTTATTCCTGTGGGAGTTTCTACTGATTACGTAAGGCTCACTCTTTTTCCATTCTGACTATTGGGAGAAGAGTTGAAGGTAGAAATTTCAAATTCAATCACAACATAGGACGACCATGCAAGGGAGTTCCTTATTCAATTCTTCCCCTCTGGCAAAACTTTAAAGTTAAGGAGTGAACTATTGAGCTTTAAGCAGAAGCCTAAGGAGAAATTATATTAGGTGTGGGAGATATCAAGGGTCTTCTAAGAGACTGTCCGCATCACTAGTAGGTAAAAGATGTGTTGCCCATAATTTTGTTGAAAGTCTTAACACAAATACAAAAATTTTGCCAGATTATGTTGCAGGTGGTTAAGTTCTATAGAAGATGTATGATGAATTGTACACTCTTTTGAACCATATTGCATAGAGTAATCCATAGTGGCAAGGTTATGCATCTAGAGGTATGGTAAAGAAGCCTACAAGTACTATAAAAATGGATAGCACCACAACATTGGCTGCACAATTGGCTTCATTTCAGAACTAGATGATGACCCAGTTTAATAAGTTGAGTGTGGCTCAGAATTAGGGCAGCCCAATAAATGCAGTTCAGTAGGTGCAGACTTGGTGTGAAGTTTGTAGTTATAGTGGACATTTTGTATACTTGTGTAGAGCAATTTTGGAGCCAGTTACCTTTATGGGTAATGCACAGAGAGGAAATCAGAACTATGGTAACACCTACAATCGTAACTGACAGAATCAGCCCAAATTTACATGGGGTAGCAACCAAGATCAGAGTCAGAACTTACAACAACAAGCTCAGGGAAGCAATGCTAATTCTTATTCTAGCAATACAACGGAGATATTGAAGAAGATCATGGCAAACCAAGAACAGATGGCAGCTGATCAGGCACAAATAGTTGCAGAAATAAAGAATCAGCAACTTGCTCAAAGGAATTTAGAAAAACAAAGGGGCAGTTTACTGAAGCTCAAAATACAAAACCTCAAGGGGGTTTTCCTAGTGACACAGATCCTAACCCCAGGCAGGTAAGGTCAATCACCTTGAGGAGAGGTAAGGAATTGGATGAAGTATATATCAACCAAAAAAATCATAAGGTATAAACTGAGTTGACTAGACTAACACCGACTGTAGAGCAACGTTCTGAGAAAATAGTTACAGAGAATGTGGTCAAGCCTCCAGAAAAGAAGAGGCAACCACCACCATTTCCTCAAAGGCTACAAAAAAGCAAAGAGGGTGCGTGCTTCAAGAAATTCTTTGACATTTTAAGAGAACTACACATAAATCTTTCTTTAGTTGATATTTTACAGGGAATGCCTAAATATGCTAAATATTTGAAGGATATGGTGACAAATAAGAAGCCGCTTGTATATTTGGAGACTGCGGCACTCACTAAAAAGTATAGTTCTAAGGTGATGAGCAAACTTCCCAAGAAGCTTAAAGACCTTGGGAGTTTCACCCTCTCCATACAAGTTGTTGAAAGTGAGTTGATGCAGGCTTTGTGTGACTTACGGGCAAGTATAAACTTGATGCCCATATATGTGTTTAATACTCTTGGTCTGGGGAAACCAAGGCCTTCTAAAATAGTTCAACAACTCGCAAATAGATCTAAAGTTGCTCCAGAGGGGATCATTGAGGATGTTCTTATAAAAGTCGTTAAGTTTGTAATCCATACTGATTTTATTATTCTTGACTATGAAGCAGATGATAGGGTGTGAATCATATTGATGACTACTAGCAACTGGGGAGCTTTGATTGATGTGAAGGAAGGAAAATTGAAGATGAGAGTGAATGATAAGAAGGTCACTTTTAGAATGTATAAAACACTCAACACACCTTCACACTACCAGGATTTATGCATGATCATAGTGGTGTAAGAAGATAAGTGGGGTAGAGGAGTGTGAGTGTAAAACTATTCTTGAGTTGCTGAAAGATCCAGACTTTGTGCTAGAGAAGCTTAATGTGATCCTAGAGGGGATTTGAAAATTAAAAAAAAAAAGAGCAAAACTTAATGGTGATCCTTCTAGAGTTAAGAAAAGAAGAAAATTGAGTCCAAGAGGAAGAAAAAGTTGAGCTCGTGAGGGAAGAAGAAGTTGAGAGAGTTTTGAATTTGGTCGTGATTTGAGTCATACCGCGAAGTTAAATGTCATGCCTCAAATCGCGGATTGTGTCTGGCACCTACCTGCTCTACCCTAGATAGGAGAACCCTTTTTACTCAACCATTCAACATTTGTGGAAGTTACTACAATATTTACTTAGTCAATTTATGTCTGCCATATGAATAAATAACTAACAATTGAAATGTGATTACTCAATCAACTCTCCCATAGCTTGTTTTAATACATCAGATATGAAAAGTAAATGCGAAAAATAACTACAAGTGATTCGCCAGAGCTGCTACTGAGTGATCGACATCGCTGCTATAGAAACTTCAATTAATCGGCACTATGGCTATACCCCTAATTGGAGATATATAGTAAGTGTAGCATCAGTACAATTTTACATACTGGTAAGCATCGTCGATCGACCAGGGTTAGAAACAAGTAACATCAATAATAAATAAGGAGAAATCATAACATCAAGTAAAGTTTCGGTTTTGAATGTCATATTAAACAATGCCTAGCACCCCACGTGTAGCATCTCTAAGACCTACACTTAGCATCTCTGTGACCTACACTTAACATCTCTATGACCTACACTTAGCATCTCTGTGACCTACACCTAGCATGTCTGTGACCTGCACTTAGCATTTCTGTGACCTACACTTAGCATCTCTGTGACCTGTATTTAGCATCTTTGTGACCTATAATTAGCATCTCTGTGACCTTCACTTAGCATCTCTGTGACCTACCTGTCATTTAATATTTTCGTATATCTTTGTCCTTTGCCTAACTACTCCAGCCAACACTTCTTCTTCCAATACCGACTCATTCTTATGGTACCTGCATTTCCTTAATCTATATCCAACCAAGTCCTTTTGGTACTCACTATTACAGACATCACAGTACCACATCCCATGAAAATTCAAATTCTACCAATCATATTTTACCATAACCGGTCCTCTCGAGGGACCGTAGAATCTCATAACCAACCCGACCCATACTAGGTACCTAACGTACATTCGTATGATCTTTCACTACCTACCATAACAAGAACACGTAAGAGAACATAATAAAATAGAATTACATTCAAAACATATGTATGAATGCATGTATGCAAGATGTGCACATCATTTCTGCTTATCCCTTCTTATCCGTCTCATCAACATCAACCATATCACGTTGTACCGGCATGGTACCCGACCCATATTATAATATATCATATTCATATTGGTGTGGTACCCGACCCATATCACAAGATATCATATATGTACTATAGTGGTACCTGGCTCATATCAAAATATATCATATTTGTACCAGCGTGGTACTCGACCCATATCATAAGATATCATATATGTACCGGTGTGGTACCAAACCCGTATCATAAGATATCATATCTGTACTGGTTTGGTACCCGACCCATCATCACACAATGCATCATAATACATATGAATATGTGCATGAAATTAATAAATCATAGTTCATGCAAAAGATAATCACAGATGTTCAGTTCACAGCCCAACATAGGTCAATCCAGCCTAATGTTACATCATCCGTATAACTTATTTGATCAGTGAACTTAGTCTTCACAAATATATTCACAACCATGATTTACCATACACCCCTATGGGGCTGCCGTAACCCAAGTTCATATTATCACTCACTTTCTCTCCAACCGCAACCCAACTTTGAGTTTTTCACATTACCTTCTAATCTTCCCTAACTACTTCTAACGGGAATTCTATTATTTACTTCACAATATTTCTCATTTATGTTCACTCCTCAGTCACAGGAATGGGTTATGCAAATTACTAATCTCGGCTAACTATGCCTCACCATTTAGCCAGTTCTTACAGTAAAATCTGACCATTAGGACATTAGAATTAAACAAGTTCCCTTAATTTCCCCTTTTTACTATTCCATGTTATCTAATACAAACTTCCACTATATTCAAGTCCTGAAAGATATTAAGCTATGTATGTTCACTCCACCACTTTATCCGTCCTTCATCATAATCAAAACATTAATATAATGTCCAATAATTCCATATATTCAAGCCTAACAAGATTTTTGAACATGTCCATCCATCGAACTCCGTGACTAAGGACCTAATGCATGATACTCCTGACATCACTATTAAAGTTAGATGCATCTAGCCTAAGTCTAGTTGCTAAAAAGTAAACCTTAACTTACCTCTTAGGCGAAACATGTTGTTATAGAGGGGGGCAAGCTGTCCCGCGTGTGCTAAGCATATTTCCATGTCGGGTTCCCTCCGGGTGTACCTCAAAACTGCTTTTATAAATCTTGGCCTTTGAAATTTCATGGTTGGAGGGATAGGGTTTTTCAGAGTGTTTTGGGAGGAAAGGGGCGACCTAGGGAAATAAAAAAAGGGGGTTTTAAAAATTCCTCGGGTGGGATACTACCTTTTACCGCTGCAACAGTTCTATTACGGCCGCAGTGTTTTCCTAACCATTGTTGCGATTACCGACAGTCTAGCCCAGTCCATTATTAGGCCTTTTGGCCTAATTTCCTCAGGCCCCGATTTAATTTTTTTTCTAGGTCCATTTTTAGTCCATTATTCATCGTAGATTATTCTCGGGGTGTTTTTACATGTAACAACGGTTTGGGTCATTATATGAGATACCAATTTACCCGCCGTTCATCCCCAAATGGCCCTAAGGGTAAGGTTTGGACAATTGCACTAGCGCTCGATGGATTTTTAACTATAATAAACTGCTAGGAGAATTATTTAATATATGCTAGCTCATTACACATCCATGCTCCCCAATGAGTGATCGCTAAAGCACCACCTAATCTAGGCCTGATGGTTATTCCCATGTTTTCCCCTAGTCGGTGTACATAATTAATTATTGGAGAAACTACCCGAACATAATATGACATCTCAAAGCACGAAAAGTCAAGACGAAGTTGGTTTTGGAAAAAAGTTTATCGCTGCAGCGGTAACCAACCGCAACAGCAGAAATAAAATTTTCCCCCATTTTCACTTCAAACTCTCAAAACTCTCTAACTCTCTATACAGAAATCTCTCTCCAACGACGAATTCAAGGTATTTTTTTCATCTCTTCTTCTTACTTTATGTATTTCTTATTATAGAATCATATGATCACGTTAGAATAGAGGGAATTCAAGTGATTTTGGGTGTAACTTATTGAACTTGAATTTGGTGGTGTTCTTTAGCATATTGGTTGACATGCTAAGTTCTTTTGTGTTTTCAATGCTCCTATAGCGTTCGGCACGTAAGATTAACGTAGTTGATGGTAGATTTCAGCTATGGGATGGGTGAAAGATGAAGGGTCATCTTCTCCATCAATTTTCTTTAATTTGTTCTTGGTTTTGAGTGTTCCACAACCCCATTTTAGTGTAAAAAGAGTCTCATACACTTCCCCAAGCCTAATCTGTACTTGATTTTCAAAATTATGGAGAAAAATTGAAAATCTGCCATGGGAGAGGAGGTTGGCGGGTTGAAGATAATGAAGTGCTGCAGTAGTAAGTTCCATCGTTGCGGTACTGCTGCAACGGTTAATTAACCGCTGCTGCGGTACTGGGCAGTAAGTCCCCAGTTTTGGCATTTTCTGAAATTTTCAACTCTCTTTCTTTCCCTTAGTGTTTCGATATGGTTCTAAACTATTTTTGTGGAATTTACAGGATCATCATGGCCCAATAACCCACCTACCACTGGTTTTCAGATAATTCCAGTTGCACCCAATTCGAGAAGGGGAGACACAGAAGGAGTTTTATCCATGAGAGAGGCTTCATGATAAATGAGGTGGAGGACGGGTTGCTTGATTTCAGTGACCAGTTGAAAGTTCTTGGTTGAGAGGTGCTGACTGAGCTGGTTCTGTACTGCAACCTGGCCTGGGTCTGCTAATTCTATGCTATACTCTCTATAGTGGAGTGGGCAGTACCCCTTCCTACCATCCAAATTCAGGGAAAGAATGTGCTCGTGGATGCCACCACCTTAAATGAGGTCTTAAGGGTTCTCAATCCCTCCAATGTAGCCTTTAAAGAAAAAATTCAGGAATCATACTTGAGGTGGGCAGATAGGTATTTAGCACCAGCAGGCAAGGCTAACGAGGTAAAGTGGTCCAATCAGAGAGGGACCAAGAGTGCATATTTTGCGGTCGAGGCCAAGAACTGGTTACAGCTGGTGTATTAGAGGATTCATCCTTCGGGAAATGCTACGTACGTGGTGTGACACCGAGCTATGGTAGTGGCATGTATTATGATGGGGATCGAGGTAAATATGGGGAAATAGATCATGGACGAGCGACAGTACTTCTATGCTAGGGAAAGGTCAGCAAGGGATTTGTTTTTGCCTTCCCTGATCATAGCGTTGTGCAAGCAGATGGAAGTCCCTAGGGAGGACTATGATACCCTAGAGAAGTGCAACGTGCCGTTTAATCCCCTGAGAAAAAGGAGTACCCAAGGTGGAAGAAATCAGAAGCGAAAAACAACAAAAAAGGGTAAGAGCAACAGAGCTGGTGGAGTGGAGATGTCCCCCATTCCCGGACACTTGCTAATTCTAGCGACTGGGTGGCTGGCCTTGCTGCTATGCGAGGCTATACGAAGAGGACCCAGATGTCCCAGTTGGTGTTGGCTCCTTTGATCCTTACTGCCAGGGTGGACCCAGCTCGAGCCTATCCCTACTGCCCCGGTGGACCCAGCTCAAGCCTACGCTGAGCTCCGAAGGAAGCTAGATGAGGAGAAGAAGAAACGCCGCTCCTGAGACCGCATGCTGGTAAGGATGTGGAAGGTTGTACGGGTCATTTTTGCATGCACCTTCCCAGATAAGGAGCTCCCAAAGCTGACTGTGGAGAACGCCAAAGAGTTTTCCTTCCTCAGCGGCGTAGATGAGGAGGGCACGGATGTCGCAAGCTTTGGTGATGACGCCACCAGCTACATGTTCCCCTCTCCCCCTTGGTTACAAATTGTTGGTTTTTAGATTTTGGTTGCCCCCATTTGGGGCATGTAACAAACAATTATTCTTTTTAATTTTCATACTTTTAAGACGTTTTTCCTCCGCACCCCCTCAATAATAATCATCTTTGTTTATAATGTGGGTTCGATTAATTTCTGTCATTTTATTGTTTTTAAAATAGGGCTGCCTTGCAAGATTGCAAATTCACAAAAACAAGGAAAATGACTGCCAGGACACTGCCTGGAGCTGCTGCAGTGGTTAATCTTATCGCTGCAGCAGTACAGCTGCAGCGGTAGCCTCCAGTAGCTCCACTCTTTGTCTTCCTTTCCCAATCTCAAGCCCTTTTTCTACGTCGTACCCTCTTTATGCCTATTCTAACTGCGTAATAACCTCTCACGTATGCGTAGTGCAAGTCAAATTTTCATTTTCTATTGCTCCCGAGCTATACTGAATACAATTTACGTCTGTCAAACTAACAGTACTACACTTTTGTCAATCTTTTTACTTACTTAAATCATTATCCTCAACAGTGTTCCACCAACAACCAGGCACCTAGGTGGTTCATACGGGATTAGATAGAAGACAAGTAGTACTCCAATCAAAGAGATGAGTTGTAGATCAAGTAGCATAAATGAAGGCACTCTTGAGATCAAACCCGATCCTTACATCTACCAGTCTGCTTGGCTACACACCATCCAACCACACACACACTCAACAATCATATTTAAGAGTTTAAACATAACATGTAAGTTACCATACACTACCATCAATAGCAATACACATAGCACATTTTTAACACATCATTGCCTCATCACAAGTACTTAATACCATATCGAACAAAGCATAATAGTCCACATCCTCTGTTTCTTATTAACCTATATTGGTTGAGCGTCTTGTCCCAACCTTTCCATGTTAAAGATACCAATTGGTACCAACTAGTCCCAATTGTGAGGATTGAGATACCAATTGGAATCGACTAGATACCAATTAGACTCAACCCGGGGATAAGACATTAGGATGGCATGATAGGAAAGAAGAAAGTGAAATAGATTCCTAGATGCCTTGTAGCTCCATACAAATTCGATGTGGATGTCAACACACTAATCCATAGGACTCTACTCAATATTTGCTTTTGTATTGGGAAACCGGTAACCTGGCTCTGATACCATCTTGTCACGACCTAAACCACAGCTAGTGTCGGGCACCTACCTACTCTACCCCAGATAGAAGAACCCTTTTTACTCAACCATTCAACATCTGCGAAAGTTACTACAATATTCACTAAATCAATTTATGTCTGTCATATGAATAAATAACTAATAGTTGAAATGTGATTACTCAATCAACTCATCCCATAACTTATTTAAATACATCGGATATGAAAAGTAAATGCGAAAAATAACTACAAGTGATTCCCCAGAACCTAGCCTAAACTGGTGCAAGAGTACTAGACAAGAAGTAGGGAAATCCATGACACATCATCCATGCAGAATAAAGATAACAGGAGTTGCTGCTGAGTGATCAGCATCACTGCTATAGAAACTCCAACTAACCTGCACCATGGTTATACACCCGATTAGAGATATAGTAAGTGTAGTATTAGTACAGCCAAACGTACTGGTAAGCATCATCGGTCGACCAGGGTTAGAAAAAAATAACATTAATAATAAATAGGGAGAAATCCTAACATTAAGAAAACTTTCGATTTTGAATCCCACATTAAACAATGCCTAGCACCCCGCATTTAGCATCTCTAAGACCTACACTTAGCATCTCTATGACCTACACTTAGCATCTCTATGACATAAACTTAGCATCTCTGTGACCTGTACTTAGCATTTCTATGACCTACACTTAGCATCTCTGTGACCTACACTTAGCATCTCTGCGACCAACACTTAGCATCTCTGTGAGCTACCTGTCATTTAATATTTTTATATATTTTGTCCTTTCACTACCTATTCCAGCCTATACCTCTTCCTCCAATACCGACTCATTCTTATGGTACCTATAATTCCTTAATCTACAGCCACCAAAGTTCTTTCGGTACTCAATATTACAGACATCACAATACCACACCCTATAAAAAATCTGAATCCTACCAATCAAATTCTACCGTAATTGGTCCTTAGGGGACCGTAGAATCTCATATCCAACCCAACCCATACTAGGGACCTAACGTACATTTGTGCCCTCTTTCACCACTCACCACAATAAGAACAGGTAAGAGAACATAATAAAATAGAATTACATTCAAAACATATGCATAAATGCATTTATACAAGATGTGTGCATCATCTCTCCTTATCCCTTCTCAACTATCTTATCAACATCAACCATATCACATCGTACTAGCGTGGTACCCAACCCATATTACAATATATCATATCCGTACCGGCATAGTTCCTGACCCATATCATAAGATATCATATCTGTACTGGTGTGGTAGCCAACATATATCACAATATATCATATCTGTACTGGCGTGTTATCCGACCCATATCACAAGATATCATATTTGTACTGACATGGTACCCGACCCATATCACAAGCTATCATATAAGTACCGAGATGGTACCTAACCCATCATCACACAATGTTATCACAGTGCATATAAATGTGTGCATGAAATCAACAAATCAAAGTTCATGCAAAAGATAATCACTGATGTTCAGTTCACAACCCAACACGGGTCAATCCAGTCTAATGTTACATCATCCGTCTAACGTATTTGATCAGTGAACTTAGTCTTCACAAATATATTCACAACCATGATTTACCATACACCCCCACGGGGCTGCCGTAATCCAAGTTCATATTATCACGCACTTTCTCTCCAACCGCAACCCATCTTCGAGTTTTTCACATTACCTTCTAATCTTCCATAACTACTTCTAATAGGAATTCTATTCTTTACTTCACAATATTTCTCATTTATGTTCACTCCTTAGTCACAGGAATAGGTTATGCGAATTACTAATCTAGGCTTATTATGCCTCACCTTTTAGCCACTTCTTATAGTGAAATCTGACCATTAGGATATTGAAATTAAACAAGTTCCCTTAATTTCCCCTTTTTACTATTCCATGCTATCTCATACAACCTTCCACCATATTCAAGCCTTGGAAGATATTAAGCTATGTACGTTCACTCCACCACTCTATCCGTCCCTTATCACAATCAAAATATTAATATAATGTATAATAATTCCATATATTTGAGCCTAACCGGATTTTTAAACATGTCCATCCATCCAACTTTGTGCCTGATGTCCTAATGTATGATACTCCCGATATTACTATTAACGTTAAATACATCTAGCCCAAGTCTAGTTGCTACAAAGTAAATCTTAACTTACCTCTTAGGTGAAACATGCTGCTATGGAGGATGGGCGAGTTGTTTAGCACGTGCTAAGCGTATTCCCATGTCGGGTTCCCTCCGAGTGTGCCTCAAAATAGCTCTCATGAACCTTGGCCTTTGAAATCTCATAGTTGGAAGGATAGGGTTTTTCAGAGTGTTTTTGGAAGAAAGGGGCGACCTAGGGAAATAAAGAGAAAGAGGGTTTTTAAAAATTCCTCGGCTGGGCTACTTCCTTTTACCAATGCAGTGGTTATTTTACTACTGCAGTAGTTCCCCAACATGTGTAGTAGTTATCGGTAGTCCAACCCAATCTATTATTGGACCTCTTGACCTAATTCCTTCAGACCCTCCCTAATTTAATTTTTTTCTGGGTCCATTTCTCCTTAAGACGATTTGGGTCGTTACATTAAATCTGGAGCTACTTGGGAGGCACCCCAAGTTTTAATAGAGGTAGTTTTTCATTTATTTCTATAGAGTCACATTTGTTTTTATTTTTGCTTTGTTAGTCTTGTAGATGAGGGGATGTCTGAGTATCCGAAATCTAAGCTAAGGAGCATGGTCAAAGCATAAGCGTGGGGTCATCCAGCCCTTATGATGGGAATTTTGGAGAGTGACATCTTATTCTCTAGGCTTAGAGGCCTTACGGAGTATTTTGAACCCTTATTTTAATTTTGATTTATGTTTTGGGGACACAACTTATTTACAAGTATGGGGTGGAAATCTTCCGATTTGTTTAAGTAAAGTGCTCAATAGGATTCTGTTGCATTTTTTAAATCCAAAAACACAAAAAGATTTTCTTTTGTTCTTTAAGTTTTTGTCGGAATTTAGCTTTTAGACTCTAGTAGAGCACACTTCACCTACTCCTTGGTTTTTCTTTTCGGTTCTTTTCCAAGGGGGACCCTTTGGGCAGATTATCCTTTTTCAATTTTTAGGAGTAAATTTAAAAAATTTCAGTCATAGTTAGGGACTTTTCTCGATGATGGATGGATGACGACCGTCTTAAGGGAAAAATAGTCATTAGGAATAAGTAGAACCCTTCGCTGATTAAATGCTAGGTACTCTTGTTAGGGGCTACACATGACTAATTGATGCAAGTTAATTCCAAATTCAAAAGCATGATGTATAAATTGAATGACTTCTTTTGAGACACCTAGGCTTATTAACTTGACTCTTGTATGATTTTTGCTTAAATTTGAACTTATGTATTTGCTTGAGTGAGAGTCGGTATGGATCCTTCTTGAGTTAAGCATGTTCCATGAGTGTTAGGTATTTGTCATATTCCATGCTTTCATATTGATTTCTAGAACTTGCCCGATATGTTTACAAAGCGAAATGAAGAATATTGAGTTTAGGAGATGATATAGGCATTTATTTGATTAGACCTGTTTTTACCCTTTGCTTTACCTACCCACAATGGATGATCCTAGTTAGCCCCATTGAGCCTTTAGCCTATTCTTTGGTAGCCATATATGAAGCTTATTCCTTTTCTTTCAATTGATCATTAATTTGATCCAAAACTCCTAAGCGCTTTAATTGAAAAATAAGAGTTAAAGAGAATGACAATTGAAAAAGGGAGATAGTTGAGTTTGGAAGCCTATAGAAAAGACTAAGGGTGCAAATGATTAAAAATTCATATGAGATTGGTAAGGAGTAGAAAAAGAGAGAAAGAATTGAAAATTAAGTATTTGATGATTGATTACTCCTTACTAGTAGGATGTAAACTTGCTTAAAGAGATGGGAAAATAAAGAAAGTCTATGAATGAGAAGAGTAGAGAAAGAAGTTAGTTGATTGAAGAAGGTGCTTAATGAGAAAATTATGATGTATTAAAGGGCTTAGGGAAGATAGTCACTATCAATAACCAGAATAGTTCCTATCCATCCCTTAGCCTATATTACAACCCAAAAAGTCCTACTTGATCTTGAATTTTGATATTTTTAAATTAGTGTAGTAGTACACTATAGGCAAGCTTATGGTTCATCGAATGTAGCATGTAAACTTTTTGTGAGAGCGAGCGTAATTTTACTCGTATATCAAATCTTGTGATAAATTATATATTAGTGAGTGAATATGGATAAATCTCTTATTGTGAGGGTACATGATTGATAAAAGAAAGGTGACGTAGTTGATCTCTTAGGTGGGTGACTTGCATTATATTTGCTAAGATCGTAGAGTTGGTTCTTCAGGCTAGGAGGTCTTGAATTACTTGTTCATGAGTTTAAAACCGTTGGATATAACACGTATGGTAAGTACTTGTAATCTATGTTAGTCGTTGTAGCCTTAGCTTGAGTGATCTAGTATCAATTGGTAATGTTAAAGCTTTCCTCATAGTATGTGATATAAAAGAGTTGTTCGAGGACGAACAAGGCTTCAAGTGTGGGGTGGTGATCTTGGGCCCATACTTTAGCTAAGTTTTGAGAATAAATTAGTATACTTTCGTGTGCTTTGCGATATGTCCAATATAAATGAGCTAATATACATGAATAATATTTTATCATATTGAAACGTAGCATGAAGTGAACCAAAACGATAGAGGAAAAATGAGACGAGCTTGATATATGATTGAAGGGGAACTCAGACGCTGAAAAAGCCTATACACCGCACAGTTAAGCCACAAACATTGGCCTCCATGCCACTCAGCAAAAGACAAATGTCTACTTCCTAGCCTAGGCTGAGGGTGGCGTGCCGCATAGCTCAGCCTGCATGTTGCCCTCCGTACCGTCCAACCCTATTTCGATGGGATTTCATTTTTTTTATGAGCATAATCCAAATAGGCTTAGGATAAAATTGACCCACCTCTATAAATACCCAAGGGCAACCTTAAATAGGAGAGACGACCGGGAGAGCAAAAACATCGTCAAGGAGGCTTAATTTAGGGTTCTTATTCTTTGCTTTACCACTTTTTATTTTTACATGAACCATTACAACTTTGTGATTTCGTGTAAGACTACGAGTGTCTAAACACCTTAATTTAGAGGTTAAGGCTACGAACATGATTCTATAGCATTATTTTGAGTTGGTTTGGATTTGTTTATCAATTATTGGTTGTTCTTATGTTCTTTCTTTTACTATTGTAAGGATTCGTGACCTTTACAATAAATCTTTGAGCCCAAAGTGAACTGACCAAGGGAACGGAAAGTTATAACGAAGAATGTAAGGAATGAGATCTTGCCTTTAGAAATTAAAGGCTTCATTTATGTTTAGGATAGGAATATACCTAATTTGCCTCATTTGGTTGCTATACCGGAAGAAATATAAATGCATTTGAATTTAGATCCTAACATCACCACTCAATGATGTAGTTGTGAGGCTAGTTTGAATAAATGATTAGAGGATGACCATTCCCCAATCATGTTATTAATCCCGTGAATCAATAACCAAAATAGACAATTAAACCAACGAAAAAGAATTATAATACATAATTGTGAACTATGCCTTGATCCTGAAAGCCTTCTTGATATTGTTACAACCCATTTCAATTACGCCTTTGTTTTTATTATTTATTTATTAACTACAACAAATCAACAATTTCTTAGGTTACAATTGCACTTGTTCAATTTTATAGTATAACTTGAATTGTGAATTTGCTCAGTCCACAAGTCTCTGTGGGTTCGACATCTGGCTCAAAAGAGCCACTGTATTACTTGTATGACCTTGTACACTTGTGTGTGCATTTGGACGCAACACCCATGGTGACCACCCTCTTTTGGCCCTATGGATCAAAGATGTAGGGGCCCATAGAGGACTCGGGATATCCATATACACTGCCCGATCCCAAATCAGGACTTTCAAATAACCATCAGTGATAAGCATTTATATGACAGGTGCTCCGGATCGAACCAGGACTAAAATGATGGACCAGAATAAGCCGTAGTCCAAGTCGGAAATAATGATGAAAAAATTAGACCAAATCGCCCTTCGAAAAACGTTAGAGAAAATCCATAGTAAAGTGCAAAGATAAACAGTGCTCGGGCTTGACCAGGGCATAAATGATACCTCAAGGCTCCAAAAGTCATTGACCAACAGTAAGGGTGGTACGGTCTCCATTTTAAAACAGTTTGTGAGTGAAAAAGATGAAAATAAAACCCTTTTGAAAACCATAGTGAAAATCCATGTCTTTCCTTGGAACTGTACCACAATGTATGAGTGTTCCCGTATAAAGGAATGCATGCCATTGCCAGTATATAAACAATACAAGCGTAATTAGCTAAGAATCTGTAAATAGAAATCACCGCTATCCAAGAGCTATCCAAGAGCTGGGAGCTCTAACCTGGTACCCAACTGGTCCATATCCAAAGCCTCGATCCCAATATTGTAATGTAAAATATATGCAAATATACCAACTGGGGGAAAAGAGAGTAACGAGGGTATCCATGGTAATAAATAAAAACCAATCGATAAATACCAGCCCCTATCTGGAGTACCACAATAATAAATAAGAACCAACTACAATAGTGCCAACCCTAACACGAAACACTATTCCCAAACTACAGTAAGGATTTCTAGCCTAGTAGAGACACTATAGTGGACCTACAAGCATTCCTAAACTAATCCTAATACTAAGTTCTACTCTAAGTCCACTAAGAGGGTCAGAAGCAATGGGAAAAAGGGTAAATCGATCATAAGCCTATTCCATAAAGCCCTCCTCCCATGCAACATATACTAGACATAATCTCGTAGAGCAAAGTCTGTAAGAGAGTAGACCGTAGCCAACCTAGATGCCAAACAGCAGCCTCGAACCAACCACAAACTGCCCGTCCCCTCAAACCAACCCCAAAACGTTGCACCACTATCATAAACATAATTTACACATCAATACGAGTAAGATGATATCCATATAGCAATACCTAACTCCGAGCCAAAAATTAAGTCAAAAAAAGGCTCGTGGGACCTGCTTATCGAAATGAAAATTGAACCCATCACTAGGTCCCTCATAGGACAAGGACCATATGCTCAAAAAATGAGCACGATCGGAGACCAAAAAAGAGCTCAAATCAGCTCCCAAAGACAACGAAATCAAGAATTCCCAAAACTAGAATTTAGCGAAAATTACAACGGAATAAAATGAGAAAATGACGGGGCAAAGGTCAAGAGAGGTTCAACACCCATTCCTAAACTTGGTAGGATGAAATCCCAGAATTTCCCAAGCTAAAGAGGCCAACAATGGAGGAACTTTGAGAGAAAAGGCTTAAAACTTCGAAGAAGAACATATATATATATATATATATTGCCTAGAATATACCGCTAAAGCAGTAAAAAATGTCATTAAAGCAATCTATGCAAAAGCTGACAAGTACTGCTAAAGCGTCCAAATATGCCGCTAAAGTAGTATATGCAAAAGCTGACAAGTATCGCTAAAGCGGTATATGCAAAAGCTCCTAAGTACTGCTAAAGAGCCCAAGTATGCCATTGAAGCGGTACATGAAAATGCTTCCAAGTACCGCAAAAGCACCTAAAAATGTTGCTAAAGGGGTACCCCAGGCACCAGATGCACCAACAAATTTTACCAAGTTAAAAATTCTCGAAATGGGTCCTTGGGATTTGTTTGAAACCCCGTGAATACAAACAAGATATGCTGCCCTATTGGAAATAACATTTTGAACTCAACGAAATTATTAAAATTTCCAATGGAGGTCATTTTGATGAAATATGGGTCCCACACCCACTATTTTATTTTAACCAAATTTCACCCAATAATTCAAAACGAGCTCAGAAGCCTCGAAACCCAAACCCAAGGTCCCACTAGCCTAAAATACATGTTCTAGAGGTAACAGAACTGTCAAAACTTCCATCTAAGGTCGTTTACTAGAAATTTTGGCCGAAGACCAATTCTTCAACTTTAAGAGCTCCAAAACAGGAAAAATAGCTTAAAACCCAAACGAACTACCCAAAAATCAAACCACTAGTCCCAGTAAGTCATAAATGACTTGGGAAAGATATAGAAAAGCTCGAAACACAGAAAATACATAAATATGAAGAAACTGACCTGAAGGGTCATTACACTAGGACACTTTAACCTGATGATATGATACCAAGTATGTCACAACCCAAGTCTACCCCCTAGTTGTGACCAGGACTTAGGACCACAAGTGATCCCAAGCAGACCCTTGGTACTGGCATGCTATATATGGATCAACTGATAAAACAAACATGAGTGGAAGCTTTAACAAGAGTAAGATGAGCAAAATAAAACTATTTCAACTTAGAGCCACAACTGAAAACCCAACATGTGTGAATAAGCCTCTATTACATGATATGAATTTCTAGGACAAGGCCCCCATCTAATTCTAAGCCAACTAAAAGAAACCTAAATAATGTCTAATAAAAAGAATAATTGAACAATTAAGTCCTCAAATGAGTTGGACTCACTAACTAGCAACTGCTAACTGGATACGTTGCAATCTAGCTAGCCACGAGTTTGATAATAGGAACCTGAATCTACATCAATAATAAGATACAGCGTAGAGAAAAGGTATGCGATCAGTACATGGGAATATACTGAGTATGTAAGACATGTTAACAATACGAAACAACATTTAAATCATGCTTTAATACTCAAAAGATGCAATAACTAAACCATTTAAGGTTATGTCTAAAATCTGAAGATACAAGTATTTAAGAATGCATTATCAAAAGCTGTGAGACATAAATCAATTTCTACGTCAAGAATTAAAGCATGTCTGTACTGGAAAGCTATGAAATCTTAACACTTTAAATGACTTAAAACTTTTACTAGGGAATTTCTTACAACCAACATACATCATATGAGCGTATGATGTCCAACGTGTAATCCTAGTTGAAAGGGCTATCCTGTAATACCCCGTACCTTTCCGACCCTACTTGCTTGGTGATATGCCTTATTGTCAACTTTGAACTATGTTTACCTTAGTTTTGAGAGCAATAAGTGCGTATTTTGTATTGTTGTTGATGGACTAATGATATTGTGCTAATGTCCGAAAGAAAAGTCGAAGAAAGGAAGAAAATCAAATTTTAAGTGTTAGGCGCGCCCAGGGGAGTGCCGGGCCGCTTTTTGCAAAAACTTTTCTGGCATGGGCAGCAGAGGGGCGCGCCAGGCAGCATGCCAGGCCGCTTTTTGCCAAAAATTTTCTGGCATGGGCAGCAGTGGGGCACGCCAGGCAGCGTGCCAGGCCGCTTTTTGCCAAAAATTTTCTCCCACCACTAGTCTATAAATAGGGCTCTTGGATTATTGGATCATTACTCCATCTTGGTGGGACTACTCTTGGGCGATTTTGGCATCCAAAGCAGGATTAATTTCCTCTTTATAATATTTTATCAAATTATGTTAAAGTAAGCCATAAGTGGCAAAAATCGCTTATTCTTGGGATTGAGGCTACGAACATGAATCTCGCGAGGTGAATATTGTCGTAACATTTATGGAATTATTTAAACATGAGATAGTTGGTGGATCATGCATTGAATTTGGTAGGCTAAGTTCACATGTGTTAATGGGCTCAATTTAAGGTCCAAAATGATGCAAAATGCATGGCCCAAAGATGGCAAATGACCCATTCTTCCATGTTGACCAAGTAAACATGACATTTAATGCCCAAGAATTGGCTAAGGATGACTTGAGGGCCTATATAAAGGCACAAAAATCAGATTTTTATTCATTTTAACTCTCACGCCTTTCTAGATATTTCTAAAGACATTTCTCATCTCACAAACCCTAAGTCAACCATTTCATTTGGACAAGATCATCACTTTGCAAGCTTGGGTAAGTGTTTATTATTGTGATTTAATATATTATATGCATGATATATGGTGTAGATTATGATGATTATGTCTAAAGGTGTTGATTGGTGCACTTTTGCTTTTTGCTAAAAGATGTGCCATCTATGTGACTTGAACTTGAAAGGAGACTTGAGGTTTTGATGGAAGTGAATGGTGTGGATAAAATATCAACATGTATGGTGTGGTTATGTCCTTAAATTGTTTTTCTTCTATGTGTATAACTTGTGGTATTGTTGTTATGAAACGTATTGAGGTGACTTGATGGATTAATTGTGAAGTAGTGTTAATGAGGAAGCGTAAAGGATAAACTTGGTGTGAAATACTATTGGTTTATGATGTCTTGGTCAATGAATGGAATGTTGCGGTATTGTTGGTATGACAATGCCGTGAATTTTATTATAAAGGGTGAAATACGTTATAGGCCAATCATGTAACTCATTGTCGTCTTATGCACTTGTAAGGTAGTTAGTTGTTAACGTGAGCTCCGTTATGTACTTATGTTGTAGAGTAAAACGTAAGGAAGGATCTGGATTATTGTATTCACGTATAGTACTGTGTATTCATATTGGGAAGATAAGGTATGTAAGGTTACTCTTTCTGTATCCTTCTGTAGCACATATTGTTCACATTGACATTGTACTTGTTCCATTCCAAAATGTCCATATGTATCTCATTTCAGGTTGTCATATGGTTTTTCCCACAGGACCAATTGTGATTCACATGTCTCATGTTCATTGACTAATGTTTAAAATCTCCAATAATGTACAATCACCAATGTATCACTCTAATAATGAAAGAATGAAGTAATGTATAATTGTTTGAGTATTCTTGGGTGGCATCCCAGGGGTGGAAGAAAAACCTAGCATGGGTCGATCCCAATATCATGGGTGGTATCCCAGGGGCGACAGAAAAGCCTAGCATGGGTCGATCCCAATATCACAGTAGCATCCCAGGAGCGACAGAAAAGCCTAGCATGAGTCAATCATGATTTGTATATGTATGAGGACTGTATCCCAGGGGTTAAAATACCTAGCATGGGTCATCCTCTTTTACCACTGATCAGTTGGTCACAGAATGAAGAATGAATGTAAAGACAAAGAAAGTAATGTATATAACGTACATGGTTCCTCACATACAGAACGATGAATTACCCATATTGACTATTCTCTTATATTTGATTCCATTGATGTTCTTACGTATGATGCAGTTTCTTATAGCCTTTCATACTCAGTACATTCTTCGTACTGATATCCCTTGGGGGACTTACCTTACTTGTTGCAGGCACAGGTGCTAGTAGACCTCCACAGTAGGTTGCGAGTTATTTGCATATCATTGGTGAGCTCCAGTTGGTTCGGGGTTTTCCGAGTTACATATATGCATTTATTTTGGTGTTGTAAATGTTGTATAAAGAAGGGAATTGTCCCGACCTTAGGTTGGTTATGTCCATGTATCTGTAGAGGCTTTGTAGATGGTGTGGGACAAATGAAGGAAATGTAAGGAATGTATGTCCATTTTGACTTGGTGTCCCTAACGACCAAGTTTCATTTATGTATATATCATATATTTTCCATGACTTCCGCCATTGGCACCTTATATCTCTATGTGATGGTGATGCTTATTGAGTGACATGCGTATGAGTATATATGAATGAAGATTGGTTCTCTCGGGCCTTAACGACTTCGGGTGCCAGTCCGCCCCGTTGGAATTTGAGGCATGACATATCCTATACCTTGCCAGGGTAAAGAACTTGTCTGTCGGATGTGGATCCAAACTTGAGCCTTTTGGGCTAAAAGAGATGATCGACTAGCAGTATGCTTAAATCCTACAGCGGTACGTAGTTTTGGGACTTGGATTTTCTGAACCCGCGTCCTCTTAGTGCTAAATAATCCTCCCAAAATAACTGTATAATCATAGGCTCATAAGTAATTTAAATCTGCCTGTCAGAAAGTAAACTATGGAACTTTGGCTATAATCACTTTTCTTCTAAAATCTCGATTCAACTATAACATTAAATTTTTTGAGTTTTAGCCAAGTTCATGATCAACATATGTAAATTAAGGAAGAGCTATAAAAATCACGTTTTTCTGTTACCAAGCTAACAGAAGAGCCAATAATAACAATTAGAACTAAGAGAATTGAAATCTAAAACTTTTGGGGTAAGAATCCTAAATTAAAATTCATGAAAACTAAAATCTATTTCTAAATCTTAGGCGTGAGAATGAAAGGAAATCATTATTGAAGTCTTATATACCTAGTAGAGATACGAGTTTTGGACTGAAAGCTTGGATTTAAAGCCTGAGAGATGAACCCTAGACTTGCTTCTTAAGAAACTATCATTGTACTTTGAGAGTTAGAGCATGAAGATAAGTAGGGAATTGATTGTTTGATCTGATATAACCCCTTTTTAGGAGCTTAAACGTCGTAGTATGGGCTTAGTAAGTAGGGAAAAGATGGAATTGCCCTTTAGTAACTATTTTAAAATTTATGAAAATGGTGACCCATGAGTCATTCCACGACTCGTGGTCTGGTTCCATGAATCATGGTTTGGCTTGTGGTCTCCTAAGGAATTTTTACACCTCTTCTGGATTTACTTACATGATGCATACTATGGCTCATAGTCTGGTTCCACGGCTCGTACTGTGACTCGTGGTTCTGAAGAAAATATGTCAACTTACAGATATGGTTTTATGACTCAACAGTATGGCTTGTGGTTCCATTCCATGGATCGTACTATGACTCGTGGTACCTAGGACTAAACTATTTTGGAGGATCACCTTCATGAGTCACTCTATGACTCGTGATTTGATTCCACAATTCGTGATATGACTCGTGGTACACTGGGTATTTTGGCTTTGTTTCCATGATTTGGTCTATGAGTCGTAAACTTGGTTCACTTGTGAACCACCTCGTGGAACACTGGAAGAGAGAATTTGATCTGGTTCTTTTCTAAGCTATGCCTTGAATGTTCATGGGCTAAAAAATCTGGGGTGTTACAGTAATGATGGAACTTAATTTGAGATTGTATACTTCTTTTGAGAATAAATTATTCATATCTTTCTAATACCCTCTCCGTTAACTTTTACTTGTCTACTTTGGACTTTGCATACCCCTTAAAAATAATGATTAATATGAATATTTTACCATAATACCCATATTAATTGATGTATAGACTTAAGTCTTAAAAAAAAATAGAGAATAAGTAATTAATATTGAGGGTAAAAGAGGAAAAAGATATTTGCTTTTTATATGTTTAAAGTGACAAGTAAAAGTAAAAATCTATTTTTGAAATACTGAATAAATAAAAGTGAATAGAGGAAGTATTAAGTTGTTAATGATATGTTACTATATTTAAAAAAGCCAAATAGGCTTTATTTTAGGAACTTTTTTCTATTCCTTCATATGTATGATAAAAATATCCCTAGTATATCTACATAGACCATAAAACGTTTATAATAATAACATAGTATACCAGAAATTTTGAATTTCCTAGCAAATTAATATGAGATACATGTTTCTATATTACAACCTAAAATCAAGGCTTAGATATCTTACACTCAAACTCCTCCTCCAAATCACTCTCTTTAATTCCAATTGTGTAGTTTATCCCTAATTTTTTCTCTCCCACATTCTTCCTTCTTCATCCAACCACCTCCCTTTTTTTCAGGAAAATCTAACTTGCACCACTTGAAAATGTTCTTTAGTCGGTGACTATTATAGATGCGACCGTCAGAGTCATCAAATCCATCGTAAGTTGCTCGAGTTGAGAAGATTAAGTCCGAAAACAAATGTGGAAACGTCATGATTCACGCCCTGTAACACTGCCCCGAGGAGTCGATCGTAGGCTGACGTCAGTTTCACGGCTCAAAGGAACTATACAAAGTGCTGACATAATTCATGGGATTTCATATTTGACGATTTTGATTTTTTGGGATTAAGGTTTTGATTATTTTTCCTAATTTTTGATTTGTTGAACATGTATTTGTGTGTATATGTCTACGACTGACGAGTGGACATCTTTGAGGAGATACATATGTATATATTTGTATCTATGTATGTGTATCATCTATGCATATTTTTTTTCTTCTTCTTTTAAGCGTGTATCTACGCACAAATACATTTATCAAAAGTTTCAGTAGGGCAACTTTGATACTAGATACATATATGTGGATACATTGCATGAAATTGATACTGGATACATCAAATTATATTGGATACACTAGATGAAATTGATACTTGATACATCAAGATAATAATGGATACTCTGGATGTAATTTTTCATATCCAACTTAGGGATGCAACTGGCACCTGATGCCAACTTAAATCTAAGCCAATCTTTGTTGGGCAACTACACTATAAGCTTAATACTATCCACAAAGTCAAGAAAACAAATAAATATATCTCGGCTTAAAAATAATCCCTCTACAGGCAACGCCCCTATCAATACAACTTGTAATAACCTCAGATAATCCCAGCAATTCATATAAAACATAAACTAAACTCT
Source organism: Capsicum rhomboideum (assembly GCA_031232105.1). Lineage (NCBI taxonomy): Eukaryota > Viridiplantae > Streptophyta > Magnoliopsida > Solanales > Solanaceae > Capsicum > Capsicum rhomboideum. Next base: position 41,234,405 of record CP124716.1, read on the forward strand.
GTGTTGGCCATTGAGACCACCGTGTTGTCTATAATTAAGTAACGCTATGTGGGTCGTCGAGGCTACCATGATATCTAGAAACATATAAAGTAAACACGTATATACATATATGGTCAAGGCCAACATGTCGTTATGCTAAAAGGATACACAACAAGGACAACACAGCCAACAACACACATCTATACAACCTAAAATTTGCATTCCTCTAAGAGTAATAAACATGTCCAGGATAGGGCCTTGACCTACCCAAAGATATTTACAACAAAAAGTAACAAACCTCAAAAATTCTGGCAACTCCAAAAGAAAGGAGCTAGCCAACCTACTGGGACTCAATTGTGCTACTGGAAAGGTAATTCTGGTCATCTGTTGGGACCTGCAGGAATGAATGCAATGCCCCTAGAAAATGGGGCATCGGTACGAAATAAAGTATTGAGTAGGTAAGACAAACTGAAAATCTAAACTAAATTTAAACTATAAAAGTTGAAGGTAATAAGGTAGGAGCATGAATAGAACTCTAACATACCTACCTTCCCTACAATAAGGTACATAATCAACTAAGCAAATAATAACTAATATGGCCTCCATAAACTCGATAGGTACAAACAACAATTAAGAAACCTACCTAAATCCCTATAAGTCTAGTACATTATACTGCAATCTAACTACCCCTGTTAGCCCCCAACTGGACTCTATGGATTAGCTCACTAACTTGTAGGCTTTATGAGTCTATCTAGCCTGTGTTAGGGATATAGTGGATATGCTCTAGATCCAATGTCACATGTGATGATTTGAACATTTTTTATAAATATTATTTGATATAACTATATGATATCTAATATTCTTTTCATAGTTATATCAAATGGTTTGATTAATATGATAAGGTCCTTGATTAAGTTTTGGGACTTGACATCATGATGGAGATCATGATAATGAGAGAGTTATGTCGCTTATAACTTAATCTAAAATTATTCTTGATCGAAGGATTACTAATTAGAATATTAGTGATCCAGTTAGATCAATATATATGTGATGGTCTTTATAAGATAAAGATTAGGTGATATCATTAACTAAATCACATATGGAGTTGATGCATATGGAGATATGATCATTGAAAAGACTCACCGGATAATTCCTAATGGTTCGAATTACCATAAATTGCCACTAGGATATTAGTTTGAAGAATGTGATGTAAGATTTTCTTTTGACCTGAGATCATCACAGTAATTAACAAGTTGTTTATTATACTTTGATACTGGATACCCATGTACATACCTAATGTTGAAAGGATACTGGATATGATTAAATACTTGTAGAATTAATGATTGATGCAAGATGAGATCCGTCAACTCTTGGTAATGAGCTTAAACTTTATATTGTCATATATTATAAATGACCACTCAAGACCTTGACCAGGGCAATTGTGTGAAAGAAGAAATGACCAATGGTAGGGTAATTGCGTGAAAGAAGAAAAGAGTTTCTTAGGTCATGTAATAGTCAATTATAATCTGACATGCATGCATAGTTGATCACCTGTTGGGATTTGATAGTTCGACCATATCATAGAGTGATCCGGAGCTATAAAGACAGAGAGAAATACTATATTATTCTTCTATAGGATCTTGAGAGTAAATTGTATACTTCATGCTATCCTACCGTTAAGGAGTGTTGCTAGACGTCAACCTTGATTAGTGTATTGACATGACCAATTTACTACCAGCTTATTTTCCATCATATGGGGTCGTACACTAATGAGTGTTCCGGTTTTTGTTAATGGACTAATTATTTTTTATTTAATGATTAAATTAGAGGATTTAATTAGTCTAAATAAAGTATTAAACCAAATAAAATATTATTATATTCTTTGCTAGCATATATATATATATATATATATATAATAAAGGCATATAAATAATTTATTAGATGCTCATTAAAGATATCCAATTTGGAATTGGATAGAGAGATTGGAAAGTCCTTTAAGGACTTGCACGCCAATCCTCAACTTTCCATTAGGAATGAAATTTAAATCAACTTACAAGAAAAATCCTCCAAGAATCTTGGTTGACACAGCATGTCCATTAAGGACTTTGTATCATGCGGTCATCATGCTTGAAGTTAAGAATTGGATTCGGATTTTTTAATGAATTTTTTTTCATAAAGTTTAATTATGGAATTAAACTTTTACCCAAATAAATTATTACCTTAACCAAATAGGAAAAAAGGATTATATGTGATATTATATAAAGGGTGATGGGAAAAAATTCATAGAATAAGTTTTCATCAAAAAAGATTTTCATCATGGAAAAAGTTTTCATTACGAAAAGGTTTTCACCATGAGAAAATTCTTATAAGAAAAACACATAAAGTGTATGATATTACACCAAATCAAGAGAGAAAATACCATTGGCAAGAAAATTATTTTCTTGTTTCATTTTTTGTAAGTTGAGATTTTTGAGAAAAATTCAACACACTATTCGTAATCCAATTTGTTAGCGAATTCTATTGATCAAGGAGTTACTACCAAAGATGGTCTCGGTGTGGATAGGCATAGAGTCTTCGCACTATTGAAGAAATCTTTAATCACGACTCTCGTCAATAGGTTTTTCATAAAACCTAGTCTTTAGATGTTAGTAAATTTTAAACACAAATAGATCTGTCTAGGGTTGATTTTGTCTTCCGTTGTATCTGTCTAACCTATAGGCTCTGTATTTGTCTAACCTGTAGGCTATGTATCTGTCTAACATGTAGGCTCTGTATAACTGCTTAGCATGAAGGTTGTGTCCTGTCTAGCCTGTAGGCTCTGTATCTGTTTAGCATGTTGGTTTTGTATATGTCTAGTCTGTAGGCTTTATATAAATGCTTAGCCCAAAGGCTCTGTATCTGTCTAGCCTGTAGGCTTTATATAAATGCTTATCCTGAAGGCTCTGTATCTGTCTGGCATACAAGGCTCGCTGTGTCTGTATCTGAGCACACAAGTCTCCTGATTCTGTATATGAAATAATCCAAATAGTTTTAAAGGCAACAACAAATAAACAAGTAGCCCGAAAGTAGGCGGGCAAGTTGTAGCGACCTATATGAGTAATTCTAAGTTGAATTTAACATGAGGTCACTATCTATAGAATAAGAGTCCCAAGAAGGGATAAATACCTACTCAAGCAGCCAACACAAAAACTGCAGCTATGAGTAGCTCGATAGTAATATACTCGCGCTACTGTACTTAGACTCTAAGAAAACATGCTGAGAAAAAAGAATAGCCTTACGATACCTTTTTTCGATGAACCCACGGTCTATAACTTCTACCAGTACCCCATCAACCCTATAATATGTTGCAAGATTAAGCAACCATGAAGAGTACGAAATACTACGGCAACCAGCTAAAAGATACTAATTTCCATCGTAAAATACTATCCACAGCTTACAAAAGCTAGAATCAATGAAAGTAGAGTCTTACCTTATCCCAACTCGGAATAATACTTAAAACCTCACTACGCAGCCAAAACTCCTGTTGCCACAATACTCACCAAGCTATGTCACGAAATTAACGGGGCAAACTATACTAAAAGGAAGGGCTCGTGACGTAGAGTAACTTTCATTAAGCTTCTATCTCGAGATGACAGAGATATATGGAGTATTTAGGCTCTATTTGTGCTAATTTTCTGGTTTTTTCTCCAAAGAATGTTGAGATTAGAATGAGGAAGATAAGTTTTATAAACCTCCCACCGACCTGGGGCACGTACCCACGTGCCTGCTTGTGCATTTCCATAAAAATGGGAATATCTCTCTATTCTAAAGTCGTATGAACGAACCGTTTAGTGCGTTGGAAACTAGATTCGTAGACCTTCGATTTAGTAGGTCGGGGACCCTCTAACTCTTTATATATTGGGAGAAAAGCTCCGAGATATTTGACCAAATTTTCAGAGAATTTACTAAAGTAACTTAACTTTTGCCAACTTTTATTTCAAAACTTACTCGGCTTCAAATCTTTACGTACGACCATTGCGAGACTAAAATACCTCATAACACATATTTCCTAACATAACAAGAACTCCTGCCCTTACATCGAAAATACGTGTTAGTCCAAACGTTTGAACGTGTGAGATATTACATAATTGATTCTGAATACAAATACATTGGATATAATTAAACAGACATATGAAATTGTGAAACATAGATACATTATGGAAACACAAATACAAAGTCATTGTGAATCACAAATATTTGATGAATGTATCCATGTATATTTGACACCAGATACATATATTTGGATATACTATATAAAATTGATACTAGATGCATCAAATTAATATTGGATATACAAATGAAATTTTTAATAAAGATTAAATTTTGAATTTATTATTTTAAAGAGTAATAAAATAAAATTAATCAAATTACATAACTAAGATACATGTTTCCATTAGTCCCTTGATTTTCGCCTAATTTTAAGTGATTCAGTTATACAAATATTTTACAGTTTCAACAATAAACCAAATCTTGGATTTGTAAATATGAGATACATAGTTTAATGTGTGTGTATCTAACATGTTTGTAATTTTGGAAACTATTAACACGCCTTGTGGGTAGCGCCTGATAAAATACTGTCATTTATGTAAGTTATTCAATAAAATACTGGATTAAAAATCTTGCATTGGACCATGAAATTTTTTTACTTTTTGCCAGAGTTGAATTCCGAAAAACACGTTTGGCCTTAAAATTTTCAAAAATTTCGTTTTCACTTTGTTCACTCTTTTCAAAATAATTCAAAAACAACAAAAAATTGTTTTCACTCCAAATTACTCACAAAAATTCATAAACAACTCTAATTTATTTTATGGTCAAACACAACTTCAATTTCTAGAAATTATTTTTTAATCTATAAATAAAAACTATTTTTTTTCTATTTACATAATAAAACCTAGCCAAACGCCTACGTAAAATATACCAATTTAACCTTCCTTTTCTTTCGGAAGGTAAAAAAGAAGAGAAGAGGAGAAAGAAAGTGCAGTTGAATTATCCAAAAATAAAAAAGAAGAAGAAAGTCGAAAAATTTTATGGTGGTTGAGGCACAAGTATGACTTGGTGAGTGAGGGATTACTTTTTGGATAAAAAAATATGTGGGCCCCATCTGTTACACCTCTCACCCTTTATTGTTATTTCTCTCTCCCTCTTTTTTTACTCATCGGCCTTTGTTCTTCATTTCTTTCCTTTTCTTTTTTTATTTAATTCTTCTGTCGTCTAATTTTTTTAGATCAATTTTATTTGAATTTTTTTTTTCATCAAATTTTTTCATATCATGCATATAGATCTTCTTCATTTGATAATTGGTACATATATTTTTTTTTATTTTTTTTTTTACACTGAGGTAGGAGAAGAGAGAATGAAAGAAAATTACAAGATGAGAAATCAAATCCTCACCAACATGACGAAAATTTAAGTTGACAATCAATTTGCTACTAAATTCCTCATGTGATGTGTATATGCCTTGATTGATCAGTTTTTTCACTTATCAAATCAAGTTTGTCAGCTTTTTGTATTAATAAACCACATCCAGACAATACAATTAGATTTTTTGATTTTCTTGATTTTTTTAGTTTGATTTGAAGTATAAATTACAATAAAATTAATATGGTTTTCATGAAATACAAGGTAAATATCACACTATTTATTACAATCATATCTAATTCAGTTTACTCTAATTATTTACATTAAAAAATTATCAACTGTAACGCTTAAAAAAAAAAGAATCATAGCATGCATGAGAGCTTTGACTTTTAGACCATCTGCAACCACACTCTATTTTTTTTTTTCTATTTTACACTCTAAATATAGAGATTCTATATATTTGGAGAACACCAACTCCAACCCACAACTCTATTTTACACTCCAAAAAAAAAAAATCTTCTCTCTCTTCAATATTATATTGTTATTTTTATTTCATTTATATTTTCTTATTTCATAATTATTTTTTACTCCAAATTTTTAACTAACATAAATTGCAAGCAAATATTTCAAGTTGTATTTTAAAAAGTGAAAAAAGTCAAATTGTTTTTACGTATTTTAAAAAATGAAAAAAGTCAAATTGTTTTTACCTTTTTGTTTATAACCATGGTGTCCTGACCAGCTTGCGCACACCTCGATTAATTTCACGGAATACTGGTAAGAAATCACCCAGTGTTTGTCTCTGTTGGGAATTGAATTTGAGACCTCATAGTGCTCAACCCACTTCATTGAACCATTAGGCCACACCTTTGGGTGCAATTGTTCTTACGTTTTTCCATCTCACTATTTCATTTTTTGTCTTTCCCAAAATCTAAAAAAATCTTTCAAAAAAGATATGTCAAACACAACTCAAACTCTAACTCCAACTCCATCTTTTGGCTCTCGTGGCCAAACGCCTACTTAATATCAATTATTTATTAATTATGTGTACTAATTAATTATAAAATGTTGAATTAAAAAATGGCAATGGAATGAAATTGCCGGACAAATTATGGTGTTAAACTGGACAAAAAACAAGAAGATTAACTTTATGAATGTTTACTCTTGATCAAATATAACTTAATAAATTAAAAATCAAAACCTTTATTTTTATCCTTATCTTTCTTCATCATTAATGATCTTAATTAATTAATTACAAAAATACAAATTACTAGTTCTTTCATCAGGTTATTTGTGCAATCAAATATCTTGCATAAACGAATCCAAAATAAAAAAAATATTATTATTGTCAAGCTTAGCCAATAGGGGCTGGGGTGAAGAGAGAGAAATTAAAATGAAGTGAGACATTAATGAAGTGGACGCACAATATACACATGTCAATTAATAATGACCACCACACAAGTATGATGTAGCACACCTGACCCATCATAAAATTTTTCGGTTGGAGTTGGTATTTTCCAAATATAGAGAATCTCTATATTTAGAGTGTAAAATAGAGGAAAAAATAAAGTGTGGTTGGAGATGATCTAAAAGTCAAAGCTCCCATGCATGCTATGATTCTCCCTTTTTTTAAGCGTTACGATTGATAATTTTTTAATGTAAATAATTAGAGTAAACTGAATTAGATATGATTGTAATAAATAGTGTGATATTTACCTCATATTTCATGAAAACCATATTAATTTTATTGTAATTTATACTTCAAAGCAAACTAAAAAAATCAAGAAAATCAAAAAATCTAATTTTATTGTCTGGATGTGGTTTATTAATACACAAAGCTGACAAACTTGATTTGATAAGTGAAAAAACTAATCAATCAAGACATATACACATCACATGAGGAATTTAGTAGCAAATTGATTGTCAACTTAAATTTTCGTCATTTTGGTGAGGATTTGATTTTTTCATCTTGTAATTTTCTTTCATTTTTTCTCTTCTCCTACCTCAGTATAAAATTTTTTTTAAATTTTTTAAATATATATACCAATTATCAAATGAAGAAGATCTATATGCATGATATAAAAAAATTTGATGAAAAAAAAATCCAAATAAAATTGATCTAAAAAAATTAAATGACAGAAGAATTAAATAAAAAAGGAAAAGGAAAGAAATGGAGAACAAAGGCTGATGAGTAGAAAAGGAGGGAGAGAGAAATAACAATAAAGGGTGAGAGGGGTAACAGGTGGGGCCCACATATTTTTTTATCCAAAAAGTAATCCCTCACTCACCAAGTCATACTTGTGCCTCAACCATCATAAAATTTTTCTATGAGATACATAGTTTAATGTGTGTGTATCTAACATGTTTGTAATTTTGGAAACTGTTAACACGCCTTGTGGGTAGCGTCTGATAAAATACTGTCATTTATGTAAGTTATTCAATAAAATACTGGATTAAAAATCTTGCATTGGACCATGAAATTTTTTTACTTTTTGCCAGAGTTGAATTCCGAAAAACACGTTTGGCCTTAAAATTTTGAAAAATTCCATTTTCACTTTGTTCACTCTTTTCAAAATAATTCAAAAACAACAAAAATTTGTTTTCACTCCAAATTACTCACAAAAATTCATAAACAACTCTAATTTATTTTATGGCCAAATACAACTTTAATTTCTAGAAATTATTTTTTAATCTATAAATAAAAACTATTTTTTTTCTATTTACATAATAAAACCTGGCCAAACGCCTATGTAAAATATACCAATTTAACCTTTCTTTTCTTTCGGAAGGTAAAAAAGAAGAGAAGAGGAGAAAGAAAGTGCAGTTGAATTATCCAAAAATAAAAAAGAAAAAGAAAGTCTACTTGTTGAGGTTAAACAGGGCAACCCGGCCCATCAAAATGAGTGGATCCAAAAAGTAAAATACCTTTGGGTTGTCCCTTACTCCATGACTCTTTCTGCTGTCTGAAGTTCTCAAAAGATATTTAATAATACCAAATAAAGAAAAGCTCATCGTTATTTTCATTGAGATCTTCTTCGCTCTACTCCAAGGAAACCGTGTTCTTCTTTCTTCTCCTATATACTTGTTGTTAATCCTCAGATTTTCGACAGTTGATCTTGATCGCCAGTCAGAGTGGACTCCATTTCTTCTTCTCTACATTTCAGCCAGCATAGTTGAGAAAAAGAGGCAAGTTATTTCTCTACACCAGTTAATTTCTCAATATAATTACAATTTCATTAGTCGATCTTTGCTATTCCACCTATGTGCTATTATTTTCAACTGAATTTCTCATCTTTGTTCTAGACTGCCTGCTTGAAATTGGACTAAAAAAGTTGGTTCCCTAATTTTGCTTTTAATATGGACATCTTGATGTTAATGGTTCTGTAGCTAGCTTGTGCATGTGCTGCTATTTTTTAATGTACATGTTGCTGCTAGGTGAAGTTTTTTTTTTTTTTTGGCTTATATCTGTGTTTCTGCTTTTCGCCTGTTAATATTTGCTTTGATGTTGAGTAGATATCTCATCTACTCTCACTGAATTGACAGGTTCTAGTATTCTCCGGTTATTGGGGAACATATCAGATTCTTAAAAAGGGGAAGGAATTTACTGCTTTATCTATGGAAGTTTCTAGTTTTTGGATTTTAATCGACCTAGTGTACGCCATAGGTACACCTCTAGCCTCCAAGCACCTCCATAGAATCTCCTAGGGACTTTGTCGTAAGCATTTTCTAGATCGATAAACACCATGTGCAAGTCCTTTTTCCTCTCCCTATACTAATCCACTAGTCTCCTAACGAGATGAATAGCTTCTGTAGTCGAGCGTCCTGGCATGAATCCGAACTGATTCTCGAAAATAGTCACAATCCTCCTCAATCTCAACTTCACCTCTCTCTCCCAAATAAAATAAAGGGTTAAAAGGGGCAACCCGGTGCACTAAAGCTCCCGCTATGTGCAGGATCCGGGGAAGGGCCCGACCACTAGGGTCTATCGTACGCAGTCTTACCTTGCATTTTTGCCAGAGGCTGTTTCCAAGGCTTGAACCCGTGACCTCCTGATTACATGATAGCAACTTTACCAGTTACTCCAAGGCTCTCCTTCAAATAAAATAAAGGGTATTGTCTCAAATTCCAGACAACCAAAAGAACCTTTAGAAGCTATACAAGAAAAGGGTCCCCTTGCTGCAAAGCCAAAATCAACTAAATAAATCGATTGCGACAACTACGAACCCCTTAGCTAGGTTTTTTACTAATACTAACTAATAGGCTTTTAGAAGCTTTTCCATACAAAGAGGGAGGACGTGCTTGCTTAGCTATGCCGTTGGTAATTAATTTGATGGATAAGATACAAGCTTATTCCAATCAAACCATATTTGACAATGCCTGATGGATCTTGCAACTTTGGTAGGAATTATCAATTACATGGCCATATGCCATTTCAACTTTCCATCTCCATTTTTTTTATTTTTATAATAATAGTAAGTAAAACAACAAGTACAACAACAACAACCCCAGTGTAATCCCACAAGTGGGGTCTGGAGAGGGTAAGATGTACGCCCTACCTTTATGGGGTAGAGGGTTGTTTTCGATTGACCCTCGGCAACCCTCCTTCTTTATCCGGGCTGCGGACCGGCAGTGTGAGCGAGATCACACAGGCAGAGTTTTTATAATAATAGCAAGTGCCATTGATATTTAATGTTGTGATTTTGCTTTGCCAACCAGCATGTGAGTTTGGTTGACCCAGAAGTATGACTTATGACTTATTCTGGCAGTTGTGAACATACTATCCTATTAGTGACAAGGCCTGTTTCAAGTCTTTCTATTATGAATCATCTTGGAATATCTTCGAACCTATTTAGGTATAGGCCTATAGATGGTTAGATGCTTTTGTAGAAGACATATATCGTTGATATCCGTAATATCAGGATGAATGCTATAAGGTAGAATAGAATTCTATAAGGTAGAATAGAATGCTATAAGGTATTGGCTGTTTTAAATGAGAAGTGTCGGAATTTAGATGAAAGTGATGTAAGAACAACTATGTCTCTGATCAGTAAAGAGTTATTGTTGTACATTTCTAGTTAGAGACAAATCGAGTTTCCTTCATCTATCAGTTTGAATCCCTAGGGTGCCAAGAAAGGTGCATTTTTTTTGCTTGATTGGCGGTTAGAGGCGTGATGCTGATGGTTGAAAACTTTAAGAAAGAGGAGGATTCTGATTACATATGTTGGTTTGTGCTCATGGGTGAACACTTGGAAGAGGATGTGGATCATCTCTTACTGAATTATCAGGTAGCATCACGAGTATGGGGGGAGATCTTAAGATAGTTCATGATACAATGGACCATGCCAGGTACTACAAAGGATGCACTAAGTTGGGCCTTTAGAGGACGGAAAAGAAAATGCCAGGCATGGGATGTTGTTTCGTTAGCACTTATATGGACCATATGGAGGGAGAGAAATAAGAGAGTTTTTGTTGGGAAAGAGTTTGATTTTGTACATTTGAGGAATAACCTCAATTCATGTTTTTAATGTCTTCTGCTTGCACCATGAAGTTCCCATTTCTATAGAAGATTGGATGTCTGCTTGCATACTGAAGTTTCTCACCATTATTAATAAAATCAGAATTTAATCGATATAAAAGTGTCCCTGCTCAGTATAAGGTTAGTCTAGAGCAGATCCAGTAGTTAATGGAAATGGCAAATACGCACACTTATATCTCATCTGAATTTTGATTTTGTATGAAATTGCTGAAGTCTTGCGGCTTTTGTTTTTTTCTTGCACAATTTATATGATTAAAATTCACTTTCTTTGTTGCTACCTTTTTCTCCCTTAGTTGTCTGTCATTTAGCTGTTGTCGATGAACAAAAAAGGACTGATCACAGTTCTTCTGTTGTACACCAACTTTATGCTACTTTATAACTTAGTTTTCCCGCTGGTCAAATGATTATATCCGGTTATTCAGTAAAGATGACGGAGATAATTTCTGGTTCCATTTTCTTTTGACTTAGAATAGATGAGAGAGACTAGAGATGGAATGAAGGCTGACAGATTTTCAAGATCTGCATCTGCCGATTGTGGTCCGCTTGTTCTTGACATAGATGATTTTAAGGTGATGCCTCGGATACCAGTTAATGTGACTGGAATATTATGCCAACTTAAGCTGTAGAAATTTGGTAGTTAACAGTCAGCAATGTGCTCTACTTACTAAATGCAGGGGGCTTTCTCCTTTGATGGCTTGTTTGGTAACTTGGTGAATGAGATATTACCTTCTTATCAAGAAGAAGAATCAGACTCAGCGGAAGGGCATGGAAATGGTGTTGGAAGTGATGCTCTACCAAATGGGAATTTGCGAGCACCACCAGAAGCGGGAAAGTCGGCACAAGGACTGTCAAGTCCCTTATTCCCTGAAGTTGATGCTTTATTATCCTTATTTAAGAATTCTTGTAAACAACTTGTTGATCTCAGAAAACAGGTATAGTAAAACATTATATGTGGATTCAGTGAGATAATACTATTGCTGAAGATTTTTATTCTAATCCCCTCATATTTGATCAAAGATTGATGGGAACCTTAGCGATCTTAAAAAGGAAGTCGCTGTCCAAGATTCAGAGCACCGGAAGACACTTTCTGAGGTTAGTGTATTGAATTCAGTATTGTGGTCATTATGAGATGAAGTTATAGTTCAGTTATGGGAAACACTTCTTCTGGATAATATCTTTGGATAAAATTACCTCATTGTTTGCACTCTGCCCCTTAATTAGGGTCTTGATTGAATAAATAAATGACAAAATGATGTCGAGTAACATTTCAAATCACTGTATACATGGGCATGTTTTCAATATACTTGTGAAATTTGTTTTATGAAAATGAGAGTTGATCCACTTGTTTCTATTGGTGTCTCTTTCTTCGCTGTGTACTTCCAATGGTGTTCAATATCGTTCATGCTGCGTGGAGCTTCTTTTTACCTAAATGAAGACCTCAAACTTAAGTTTGCTGAACATTGCATTTTGCAGCTGGAAAAAGGTGTAGACGGCTTGTTTGATAGCTTTGCACGGTTGGATTTGCGTATATCTAGTGTTGGTCAAACGGCTGCCAAAATAGGAGATCATCTACAGGTATAGCTGCTTATACCTTCTTTGTTTTTTGAAAGTCTTGTACGCACTTGTTTTGATGCTTGATTAAGGTTAATTTAATATGATGCTTTTATGTTGTATACGGTTAAATGAATTGTGCTTATTTATGGTCAAGTGCAACTTGGTTTTTCTTCCAGAAATTTCCACTTTTACTTTGTGTTTCTTCTACTAATAATGAAATGCCTACTTTTATGAGCAGAAAGAAAGAGAATCTTCTGCTTTAACTCCATAATTTCCTTTATGTTGATCTGTTTTCCAAGCTGGTTGAGAGCATGTCATCACAGAATGCTGTTAGTATGTTCAGAATATATTGAATCTCTTTTTGTGTTCAGAGTGCAGATGCTCAGAGAGAAGTTGCTAGTCAAACGATAGAGCTCATAAAGGTAAATTTTCACTGACTAACTTCTCGGTTATCAAAACAACTTTTGACTAACTTCGTGCATTCTGTAAACCTGGTTCTATCCTCAGTTTAGAACTGACAGTATTTGTTGATTTCATTTGATAGTACTTGATGGAGTTCAATGGCAGTCCAGGAGACCTGATGGAACTTTCTCCTTTATTTTCTGATGATAGTCGTGTCGCTGAAGCTGCTTCGATTGCTCAAAAATTAAGTGAGATCCATATGCTTCCTCGATATTCTCATGTTGTAAACATCACGCTTGCTCTACCTAAATTTTTTTTGAGCTTTCAATTGTATTAACTCCTTGCGCTTATTACCTAATAGCCAATGTATAAAGTTAAGGAAATTTCTGCTTCTTAGTTTTAAGAAGGATGTCAACATGTCATTTGGCTTTCATTTGTAATTTTAATTTACAGTTTATACAGTAAGCTTCAACTTTGGAGTTCTATTGCAGTGTCCTGAATCTAATTTTCTCTCTATCTTGTCTTTGTCCTCTTTCTTTTCCTGTTCAGTTCCTTTTTTCTGAAAAGAAAAAATTCAGCAATGCATAGAGCAGCCTGAAGCATGGTCCTCTCTTTCTGTGTAGACCCTGGAATTAGCTATTTTCCTGCCTAGACTAAGCAAAGCTAACACTTTGTCTTCTCATGAGGTTTTCATGACATAAAATCTGTCTCTCTGTATTTTCATCTCATAGTCATGGAGGAAACTTTGTGAACGTCAAATCATTTTTGCCCAGTGCCATAAAATGTGTAATGGCTTGCATTCAGTAGATGTTTTCCACTACCGAGGGATATATCATATGTATGATAAATGACATAGTAGAATAGCTGCTGCGAATATCCTGCTGCTCGTTTTCCTTTTTAAGTTATTTTTTGAGGGCTTGGAGTGGCATCTGAGAGTGGTATGGTGTGACAGTTGGATTTTGCAGGTCCAGGCCAGTGACCAATTGTCTCAAGCACTGTTCATTCTTCTTATTGCTTGCATTACTTTAGACCTAGTTTTTTTTTTTTGATAATGGTAACTTTGTATTATATCACTACAGTACATGAGTTGCACTGAAACCTTATATACAAAAATGCTCCAATGCACTGATCTATGTCTATATTGAGTCTAAAACATCAATTACAGAAACAGTGTCTTTAGGGTATAGTTGGTTACACCAAAAACATAACAATAGAATACAGTCCAGCTTGACCTTTTGTGCACTATTCTCTGCTCTCAAAACACCTAGAATTCCTTTCTTTAAACTATGGTTTTTTATATCTTAATTATACTGATGCTTGCACTTTACACAATGTTCTTTTCTGTTTGAGGATTTCTTATCCTTCCCTTCCGTGAAGTTCCTCTTTTGATCAAAGAAATGGACTTGACACTGATTTCTTTCTTGGTATACAGAGTGTAACAGTAGAGTCTTTTTCTAGTTGCAGTTACATTCAATGATTTTCTTCTTTTCCAGGGATCTTCATGTTAGGACTTCTTTTCTTCATTTTCCTTGATTTTTATGAAGAGTTACATATCTTTCCACATGCATACTAGGATCATTTGCTGAGGATGATATTGGAGGACAAACCATGGCTGTCTCATCAGCTGTCGGTAATGCAACTGCGAGTAGAGGACTGGAAGTTGCTGTTGCCAACCTCCAAGAATACTGCAATGGTACATAATGAGGAACTTATTTCTCCCTCTACCACTTCTACTTGTTGTATCTTGTTAGAACTGTAAGACAGATTTTAAAGACCTCGAATCCCCAATTGCTGTTCTCCTTAGTAAGTGCATGAAGTATTTTTGTAAAGGAACAGGATATTTAAATTGAACTCCATACCATAGATTAAGTGGGGAAAAACAAGTAAATCTATCACTAGAAACATCAGATATGAAGTTTCAAAAGCCTATAGACAACTCTTTCAATTCTTGAGACAAGCACTTGATGACTATATGGTTCAATACTTTTTGCTGCCTGGAGTGTTTTTTTTAAATGACTGAGAAATCTGTTTGGAGCCAACCCCTTGAGCCAACTGCAGCCCCGGAACCTCAGGGATGATGGGCCCTCCGCTCTACCCTTCACTTAAATACTGGACTTAGTTTGCCCTTGGTGCAGGGCTCGAACTTGTGACCTAAGAAACAAGTCCCCTAACCCTTGCCAATTGAACTAAGCCCCTGTGGGCTCAATTTGAGTAGCTTGTCAAGCACTAGAGCTACATGTATTCAGTTTAAGGAATTCTTTGAGCTTTATCCAGTTTTATTTAATTTGTTCATTTTTTTTTATTTTTTTAATTTTTTTTTGAGATTTTCTTGATTTAATTTGTTTTGAGAAACAACTTCTGATAGGTAAGGTTTTGCAGCAGATGCTCACAGCTCCATAACGAAAAGTGATATAAACCTGCACCTTGCCAAAATGCTTCCTCAAACTTTAAGCTCTCCTCTGATTGTCACCTACATTAGTTGGCACTGTTGATGCTGTGTTTATTGTAATTTATTTCAAACCCCCTGGATCTACCATGAGTAGCTTTACCAAAGGTCTTGAATGCGAAAAATCACACATCGCATCTCTACCACTTAGTTTTCATGACCGAGAAATCTGTCTAGAACTAACTCTTTGGGCCAATCACAACAACAACATCATACCTAGTATGATCCCACGAGTGGGGTCTGAGAAGGGTGGTGTATACTCATACCTTACCGGTACCTTTGTGGGGTAGAGAGGCTGTTTGCGATAGACCCTCGACTCAAGAAATACATTTTCCAAACAAGCTCCAAAATACAAGAGCAAAACAAACTATGATGAAAATATCGAAGAAAAGAAAAGTATTGATAACAAAAATAGTAAAGATAACCGTAGTAAAAGAAACAACAATAGTGATAGAATTGAAGTGTAGGATAATGGTAAAATAATACTAATAATACCATGCTCGACTAGAACCATGCTCTCCGCAGAAAAGAGAGAAATCGCTCTACCTACTAACCTTCTATCCTAATCCTTGACCTCTATGCTTCCGTCTGGGGTCATGTCCTTGGTGAGCTGAAGATGTGTTATGTCCTGTCTAATCATCTCTCCCCAATTCTTCCTCGGTGTACACCCTTCCTCTCCTTAGAACTATCACCACCAACCTGTCGCACCTCCTCGCTTCCTCACTGGGGCATTTGTGCTCCTTCTCTTCACATGCCCAAACTATCTCAGTCTCCCTTCCCGCATCTTGTCCACCACGGAGGCCACTCCCACCTTGCCCTGTATATCCTCATTCCTAATCTTGTCAATCTTAGTGTGCCCACACATCCATCTAAGCATCCTCATTTTCGCTACTTCCATTTTTTGGACGTGGTGAGTTCTTGACTGACCAACACTCTGCTCCATACAACATAGTTGGTCTAACAATCATTCCATAAAACTTACCTTTAAGTCTTGGTGGTTCATTCTTATCACATAGGAACACCAAATGCGAGTGTATCTTTCCACTTGTCTAATCTTGATGAACAGGAGGACAAATTAGAGTAACCCAATAGTTGTGTTGGTTAGAGGTAGCAGGTTTTTGGTTGGTTAATCTAGGTGCCGACAAGTTAGCCCCGATAATACTGTTATCAACCAAAAGAAAAAGGACAAAAAGAAAAGAAGATGGTAAATATATGTATGAGGTATGCCTTCTCAAAAAATATATGTTGACGCATGCCTTCTCAAACATATATGTATGAGGTATGCTAGTAATGACCCCTTATAATTCAGAATTGATGTAGCTCAGAGTGCTGGTGTTTTTTTTCAAGAAGTACCCAACAAAATTGACAGATTTTATGTATCTGTTTTAACCATATAGTTGAACCAGCAATCATTAGTTTTGTATAAGTGATATCAGTATGAACTGAGTTAGAAACCATTACTGGGTTTGAAGCCCGTCTTTTCTTTCATGCGTCTTTTCTGAAGCAGACACATAGTACTGCAATTTAAGATCTGTCTTAGGTGGCACCTGGGAAGGTTCCACTGTTAATGTTCTCCTGTGTTTGGCAGCTACTTTTTGTTTACTCATACTTGTTTTCCTTCTGCTTTACATGTTTAGACGAAGTTGTTGTTATACTTGCATTAGGTTTGTTCATAAAGTCTCTCTATTCTATTTAAATACATTTATGTCCATGTAAGAATAAGTGAGAATTAGAAAACCTCTTGATATTAACCCTTAATTTTCCCTAGAAAACAAATTATCTACCTATCTTGCATGGGAAAGATACAGACCTGATAGAGTGGAATAAATTCAGAGGATTCATGAAGTTGACACCAAATAATTTGGGATTTAGACGGAGTTGATTGATTGATGGTATATATGGTATGCACGATTTGTAGAAGGATAATGTTGAGAAAATAACATTTATAGAAACTGTGGTAACTTACTAATTGGGAAAAAAGAAAGAAGTGAGAACTCTCATTATCCGTCTTAATTTTCTTCCTTGCCTTTTTACCTACAATTCAATAGTTTGCTTTCTCGTTGAAGGACATATTAAGTTTTCTTTTCATTTGGTGACTGTAGAGTTGGAAAACAGATTACTAGCTCGATTTGATTTGGCTTCACAGAAACGCGAACTGTCTACAATGCGGGAATGCGCTAAAATTTTGTCACAGGTAAACAAGTAAATTATGTAGACCTATCAATTTGTTCCTCAGGTGAAATCTCCATGTGTAAAGTTCTTCTATGGAAAAACTGTGATAAGGCGCAGCTGATCTTGATCTTAAAAAAGAAATTGAAAGAAAAACTTGGAGCTTTATGAGAGTGGTTCTTAGCTTTATGAAAGTGGTTATTAATTTTTCATTCTTGATCATGTTGGTTGCTTCCCTTTTGAATGCTATCTGAAAACTTTGTTTACTTAGAATTCAGTATCAGATTCTAGGTTATATACATTCAGAAAGTTTTTCTGCTTTTGACGTATTAATTTTGGAAATTAGTTTAACAGGGGTACCAGTGCTATGCAACATTATGTGGGATTATGTCCAATGTTCGATGTAGAGGTCATGAATGCAGATGCTGAATTGGTTCTTGGAGATCAGGGTGCACAACCCAGCCCTAGCAATGTTGCGCGTGGTCTTTCTTCAATTTTTAAAGAGATTACAGGTTATAATACTGAAATTGTTCTGAATTGAGAAGTGGTTTTCTTGGTAAATGCCTCTTGATGAGTGGTTTTCTTTGTAATACATGCCTCTTGATGCCTTGGATTTAATTTCAGAGACTGTGCGAAAAGAATCAGCCACAATAGCAGCTGTTTTTCCATCCCCAAATGATGTAATGTCAATACTAGTTCAGGTATGGTTGTTTATTAATGACGTTGTGCTTGAGGTAGTTAGTTTTTGAATTATCTTCTTCTGGTGTGATGGTGCATTTCAGTAATAAAACAAGCTAGCTGAAATATGGGCAGGGTGATTTTGCTAAATTTTGTCTTGCTATATGACTTTAATACCACTTTCTGATGAATATTCACTGTTTTTTCTGAACATTGTACCCTACTAATGTTTTGAGCTTCCTTGAAGCCCTCTTCTATTCTCTATTGATTTTGGTGTCGTCGTTTAAGTAAAAATGATTGCCGAATGCGTAACTGTAAAAGCTGTAATGTGAATTGTGATATAGTGACTAATCCGTGGTGGTTTTTCAGCGTGTCTTGGAGGATCGTGTTCCAAAGCTACTTGAGAAACTCTTACTGAAGCCCTCTCTTGTTAGTCCACCTCCCATGGAAGGAGGAGGACTTATACTAGTGAGTAACATGACAGGGAATTTTCTTCTGTTGGTCTGTCCGTGAGGGAAAAAATGAGCCACTAATTTATCCTTTTGTTATTCATTTTTGTGTATTCAGTATCTCAGATTGCTAGCCGTGGCATATGAGAAGACACAGGAGCTTGCTAGAGACTTACGTGGTGTAGGGTGTGGCGACTTGGATGTTGAAGGTAGAAAACTTTCCATTATCTCAACCTTGCAAATATCTGTTTGAACTTTTTATTGTGTGAATGTGATGGAGCCTGCAAGTGAAGAATACAAAGATCTGCATATAACTGCTTTTTGTTTGGACCAAATATTGCCCCAAAGTAATATTTTGAGATGCACTTTTATGGAGACATGTACAAACGCCAAAAAATATTGTTAGTGTCATGACTCTGAAATCACTTTATTAACTAAGATGCAGAAACAATTAGGGGTGTGACGAATGTCTAAAGCGCTACACTCGAAGGTATTGCCACTGGATGTAAAAAAGGACTTACCTCAATTCCCTTGCAGACGATTCACTTTTCTTGTCTCGAGGGAGTGAATAACGAATGTCTAAAGCGCTACACTAGAAGTTTGCTATTGGATGTAAAAAAGCAGAAGCATAAGCATAAGCGGCTAGTCAGTTTGATCTACTAAGTTGTGAGGAAAGATGACAGTGAAGTTCTTTCTATTGATTATGAGAGGTAGAAGCAAAAGAAAGAAGATTGGATATCTTCAATTATTGAATGGGGGGAAAAGGAGGAGGTAAACAATCAAAAGAAAAAAAAGGAGAGGGTAGAATAGAGCTAGTGAATCTTGGTGGTTTAAGCGTGAAGCGAGGCGTAGCGATTCTCTGCCCTGAAGCGAGGGGTAGCGCTTCTCTGCCCTGAAGCGAAGCTCCAGGGAAAAAGCGTGCGCTTTTGGTGTTGAAGCCAGAAGTGAGCGCTTTAGAGAGAAAAGCGAGAATCTAGGGTTAATATTCAAACTTACGTAAAACAGACTTACACGAATTTTCTTCCTCTTCGACTGCTGCATTTTCTCTTCCTCTTTGACTGCTGCTACCTGCTACTTGACTGCTGCTCTTCTTCAAGGTAAGTTCTTCTTCTCTCCTCTCTTTTTTTCTATTTTTTTCTCTCCTTCTCTTCTTCTTTTCTCTGCTGCTACTCGACTGCACTGCTGGGGTTGGGCTTACTTTTATTTTTTTTACTCTTCTTCTTGTTCCAGTTCTTTAGTTGCTGTTAGATTTTTTCTCTGTTTTGTAATCTTGTAAGCTTTTTATTTATTTTTTGCTCCTCTTCTTTTCTCTGTTCTGTTGGTTTCTATCATCTGTTTTGCTGTAGCTTAAAATATTCATTTTTTTGGGTTGTGATTTTAGTGAAATCTGTGGCTTTTTTATTCAAGAGTTTACAATTCTTGAATAAGAATAGGATGTTTTGCACCCAAAAAAAAAAAAAGAATAAGAATAAGATATGGCTCCTTCTGTGATTTGGTTTTGCATTTGCTTAATATGTAATGAAAATTATTGACTTTCTAGTTCTATTATCTATTATTAATTTAAGAATTGAAAGATTTACTTATTATGTTATTGCTATTGAGTTCTTGGTTATTTGTCTATGCAAATTTAATATATTTTTTTGTATTAAATTGTGCTTCAGTTGAAAAAAGTGCGCGCTTCCGCTTCACGCTTCTCGCTTATTGAGTACTAGCATGATACCAGAAATTATAAAAGAGCAAATTAGTCAAAAGAGAAAAGGGTAAAAAAGCGTCAAAGTCTGTTGGAGCTTTAAGCACAATCAAACTGTAGGCTAACCGCAGAAAAACCGCCAGTGAAGAAACAACAAAAAAATAGAAATGTAATGCAAGAAAATGTAATTGAACACAAAAAATGATTATTTGGACAAAAGAATGGAAAAACTACTGTTAAACTATATATATGTAGTTGTGCCCTTGAAGACAGAACCCACATCGGTGAAGTTGCACACCTTAGCACCTTGACCTAAAGCGCCAATTAAGCAAGGTGAAGCACACAATGTGGGCTTCACCGAGCTTCAAGGCTTAAGCGTGCTTTAAGCTAACCTTTAACAACGGTGTAAAATAATAGAAAAACTTTAGTCCGCTGACCTGCCCAGTAGACTGAAGCTACTTGGATCTTTACCTAGATAGTAGGGGATTGATACCATATGAGGAAATAAGAGAATAAGAGATACTGATGATTTTGATTGGATAACTAAAAGACACACCTCTTTAGTCTTTATTGGTGTCAACCACAATGTGTATGTTATCTGTCTGATGTTGGAGAATATCTTACTTTAGAACTGGACACTTCTAATATTCTAATTTAACTGTTGACATTCTAACATTGAATGCTACTTGTCCTAGTTGCTGACTTAGTTATCTTAAGTTAAAATAGAACTAACTACAATGGAGAATATGTGGATGTAAATATAAAATCTAAAACCTGACCTTTCTTGTGCTACCCTGTCATTCAATCTGCTTGAGTTCCAAAAAATTACAGAAAGATTTGATTGGTAAAATCAAGCATAATTGTACTGCAAAACTTTTTGTTGAAGAAATTTTCTATTGTTTAAATATGGTTGCACCTTTGGTTTCGTTATACTTGATCGTGACGTTGGTGTTTGTCTATCACGATCTCATGTTGTTTTTCTTCTGGGTACAGGTTTAACGGAATCTCTGTTTCTACCCCACAAAGACATATACATTGAATACGAGCAGGCCTCTCTTAGACAACTTTACAAAGCTAAGGTTGGGACAGTCTGTCTCTTAGTGGTCTATCATCTTAAATTTAGGATATATCTCTGTCTAGTTCTCTCTTTCATTTTTGCTTTTTTTCATCCTCTACCTTGCAGAAGAAAAATTTAACAAGACACTTCTAAATAACTCTGAAAATAACACACTAAATATTAACATGTATGCTTTTCAGTTTTTTATTTGGTTATGAGGATATATATATATATATATATATATATATATATATATACACACACACACTTTAGATTGAAGCGTTGTAAAGGGAAAAGATTTATGGACTGGCAATTGGCTGTGTTAGCAACCTGTGGAAAGCTTGAGATTATTTCCTTGCAGTGCCCAAATAAGTTGCAATAGGACGACGTTGGGTGGATTCTAACCTAATCTATTTGTGTAAAGCAATGTACATAGCTGACTCACGTTTTCCTGAAAACCATTAAACAATTTTGAACTTTTGGAGGTACATTGTTAGCAGAAAAAGATTATTATTAATGCCATGAACCTGCAACAAGCTGCTGAACTCGGTGTTTATGAAGCTTCCACCTATAAAATATCATTATGTTGATTTTACTCATGAACTAGCGTGAACACACTCTGGTTACACCTTGCAGATGGAGGAGCTGCGTGCTGAAGGCCAGCAATCCTCCGAGTCATCTGGGACAATTGGACGCTCAAAAGGTGCTGCAATGGCATCCTCTCACCAGCAAATTTCTGTTACTGTAGTGACAGAGTTTGTTCGGTGGAATGAAGAAGCAGTATCCAGATGCACTCTGTTTTCATCACAGGTATATCCGTATACGTGACATATGTTTCAGGATGTTGCAGGGAGCTACTTCTTACGCTTTCTTGGAATTCATATACCTCTGAGATGGTTGGGCACAGCTTCTTGATTTATAAAATTATCTTAGGTGGAAGATCCAAGAGAATATATATTGAGACTGAATGCTTAAGCAAATGCTACAGATTTCATATATGGCTTTTTCTGTTTGACTGATTCTCTGTAATGAACTTGACAATGATAGGTGGGTCAGAGAGACAGAGACTGGGTGCCAGTGGTTGTTTTATTTTAGAATAAAAAACACTGAATCAAGGACAGAATTTAATTGTTTATATTTTGTTTCATGCTTTATTGTTTCTGGGTTTCAGTCTGGCTTATCCATATATTTGGTTAGAAATTGTCGTTGTTCTATATTTGTACAGATTGACATGCTAACTTTATCTGTATTACTGTGAACTTGATTGATTTCTATGAGCAGATAGCTCTTTGTTTTTGTTAGAACGAAGCCAATTTATTTTAGCTACAGTTCTAAAGAAGACTACTATGTTTTATCTGTACATGGTCAACAGAACAACTTCTGTACTGTTTTTCTTCAATACAAATGTTATCTTCTCAAAAAGAATCATATGTTTCATATTTATTGTTTCTCCTTTGTCAGCAGCCTATTCAGGCAGTTCTCCTGAAAAGTTGTATGCTAGTTATCCACAGCAAAAATTAGAAAGTTGATAATTATTTTATTTGATAATTAAAATAATATATTCTTGATGTCCTTTTGAAGCTGTCATATTCTCAATCTGCAAAATGCCATGTGAAGACAACATTTTCTTCTGATAAGTTTATCGGTCATGTCAGAGGAATAAAATAATCAAATGTTATGTTGTCTGTTTCCTGTAGACTGGTGTGATCCTAGTCCTCAGACTTAGATAGTGATCTAAACTGGTTCATTTCAGACCTACAGAATTGAACCAATTGCTTGTTAATTTTTTTGTACAGCCTGCTGCAATTGCTGCTAACGTAAGAGCCGTTTTTACATGCCTTCTCGACCAAGTAAGTTCATTCCCTTTCTATTTCAAAGTTTGTTTCTGCTGCAAGTATTTTCATTTGGCATGCGGATTATGACTTTTTTGAGAGGTTTAGTGTCATTTCATTGTATGTAGATATCCTTTTATTTCTTCTACTTTTCAGAGATTGGAATTTATGTATGAATCATATCCTACAGAACTACCTTGCATCGGTAATGTAGCATATTCAATGTGGGAGGATAGATTTACCATTGTTCTCTGTCATTTTCACTTTCATTTTTACGTGGTATCGTTAGCTGCCTTATTCAAACTTTTGCAGGTGAGTATATACATAACTGAAGGTCTTGAAAGAGCCAGAGACAGTCTCACTGAGGCTGCTGCTTTAAGGGAAAGATTTGTACTTCCTAGTGTAAGTCGAAGGGTTGCTGCTGCAGCTGCTTCCGCGGTAATTACTTTGGCATTCATGTCTACTACAGTCTGAAGTTTATGTCGATTTCCATTGTAGATGATTATGCATTCATAGATTAGCTGATTTAAGCATATTATCTGTGATATTTAGGCAGAAGCAGCTGCTGCTGCTGGTGAAAGCAGTTTCAGATCTTTCATGGTTTCTGTGCAACGCTGTGGGAGCAGTGTGGCTATTGTGCAGCAAGTATGTTGGTTTATGCTAGTGGACTAGTGAAAATCTTTGTTTGATTAGAGATATAACACAGTCTCATGTTGTCTCTTTTTGGTTCACATTGAACTCCTTTTCTTCAGTATTTTGCGAACTCTATATCTCGTCTTTTACTACCTGTGGATGGTGCGCATGCTGCTTCTTGTGAAGAAATGGCTACAGCTATGTCAAGTGCAGAGGGTGCTGCTTATAAGGGGCTTCAGCAGTGCATTGAAACTGTTATGGCAGAGGTCTGATTTGTAACATTCAATGTTGTTTTGCGGTTGTGCTAGTCTTTATGTGGGACTTGGCCGCATTAGTACAATTACAATGGTCACCTCTTATCAGTCTTTTTGAATTTCTCAGATTCTATTCTGTTTCCTTTCAGATCAAAGTTTAAGTTTGATATTAGGTTACACTTTCTTTGACTGTTCTCAGGTGGAACGTGTACTATCAACTGAACAAAAAGTGGCAGATTATCGATCACCTGATGACAGCATTGTCCCTGACCATCGGCCAACGCAAGCTTGTTCAAAGTCTGAACTAATTTAAGCTTTACTCATGCCATGTAGACTAGATAAGCTATAATAAGATGATCTCTGGAAGGATATTAATAGCCTGTTTGGCCAAGCTTATTTTTCCCCAAAAGTGCTTATATTTTCTTAGAAGTGCTAAAAAATTGAGGTGTTTGGCCAAGCTTATGGAAGAAAATAAGTGCTTCTGGGGAGTTAAAAAAACAGTTTTTCATAAGCTAAAAAAAGTAGCTTTTCTCTAAAAGCATTTTTTGAAAAATCACTTTTGAGAAAAATATACTTGAAAGAAGTTTTAAAAGCTTGGCCAAACACTAATTGCTGCTCAAAAGTGCTTTTTAAACTTATTGGCCAAACACAAACTGCTTCTCACCAGAAGTACTTTTTTAAAAAGCACTTCTAAAAATAAGCTGATTTTAGAAGCTTGGCCAAACAGGCTATAGGCTGCCTATTAGTTTACTGGCTTTCAAAATATCAAAACACGTCATTCTCAATACGTCAAGAATGCATTGGAGTCCTAAATTTCCAATGCTTAGTGTTGGCCTTTCATATATTTTCTTGTCTCTTTCCCTCATAATTCATCTTAAGAACTCTTAAGTTTTTGTTTTGTTCTGAAGGATATTTCCTGTATTCTTACGAATTCTCCCTTTACCAGAGTTGTCGCATACCTTTCAAGGGTGCTTGAATCGGCATTCACAGCACTGGAAGGGCTTAATAAACAAGCCTTTCTGACTGAATTGGTATATTCCTGTTCTTGTTTCTGCACTCTCTTATATCTTAGTCTGACCCCTTAACGCTGACAATGTTCAGTGTGTTAAATTGTTTTCTTATGTTGCTCCATCCTATTCCACAAGTTACGCTAGGTGATCCTTGACCTTACTGGTTAATGCTTTAATTTATTTATTTTTCTGTTGGTTTTATTTACATGGACCACGGTGAGTGTAGGTGTTAAAAGAGGGCAGGTAGACCTAAAATCAGGTGGAAGGAAGTTGTCTTTGAGGACCTACAGTTTCTGGGGATCAATGCAAATTTAGTGAAAGATGGGTACAATGGAAGAAATCTATATAGGCGACACCTATTGGTTAATATGTTTTAGACATGCTAACACTTTTACTGTAGGTCTTATGCTTTCTAGGAGTGGTTTAGCTTTTAAGAAATTTATACGTTCAAGGAAATATAGAGAACTTCTATTACTTCTTATTTTTATTTGCATAATATTGGCATGAGATGAGTTCAAATGGAGTAACATGGTCAGTGAAGGTTCATATAAACGACCCCAACTTGTTTGGGGCTGAGGTATAGTTGTTGCTATTGTTATTGGTCTTATTTACAGGAATATATTGAGATGACCTTAAACATGCCATAGCCCGTAACTTTAAAATTCCTAACAAATGTCAGCTCCAAGTGACTTAAGCTACTGAACATGCATTTTTAAGCAGAAGGAGAAAGTTACTCTGTTACGCCATGCTATTGTTTTTTGACTGTTGGGAACATGTTAATATTTAGGCTGTCTACAGCCCTTTTACATCTGTACCCAATGTGTTGTGTTGCATTTGTCAATTCAGCTGATTACATTATCTGCAATTTTTTCCAGTTTGTAGTTATTACTCTTAGAATCAAAATTTCTGGTACCAATATGGTGTAATTTTTTGTCTCTTAATAGGGGAATCGTTTACACAAAGGCTTGCTTAATCATTGGCAAAAATTCACCTTCAATGCAAGGTATTTCCTTTCAGTAATGCTGTTATTGCTGCTTGTTTAAGTTGTAAGAAATTGGTGTCACAAAAGTTACATAGTGACTTATAGGATCCACAATAGGAATAGTTCCCTGCCTATAGTAAGCTGCTGCTTATACTTCCATTAGTGTCAGTGAGTATAGAAAGCTGTCTTCCGGCTAATATTTCTATTGCATAAAGCCAAAAGAGAAATTACTGATGTTTGTGTCATTTCAACATTATAGAAATTAAAGAAAAATAAAGTCTATATGGTAGATTGTAAACCAGGTGGGTATCTAGTTGCATGAAGTTCAATAATTGTGATACTTTTGCTAATAGATTAACAGCCAGACACGAGATTACCTTCATCTCTTTCTGTTTTTAGTGACTCATCAACTTGTGTACTTATGCTTCAAGGATCATTCTTGGGTTGAGAAAGCAAAACATTTTGAAAAGCACCGTCATTACTCAACAAGGACAAAAGACAAACTACTCTACGTCTCAAATTCCAAGCAATTTGGAGTCGATTAGATAAAGCCTTAGTGATCATGTTTTTCTAATTAAGCTAAAATACTTAGGGGTGTCAAATGTGTCCCAAATATTATTGGCCCTCCCAGAATCTTATGGGTTGGGACGTGTCTACTTGTTCAACTTTATACACGATTACACGTTTAAGTGCCTACTTGTGCATACCCAAAGTTGGAGGGCATAGATGCCGAGGCCAAGTTAAACGTTTGTGTATTATGCCTAAAATCAAAGAAAGAAACTATCTACAGTTCAGGCCATGCATAAATAAAAGACCCGTAGATTTCAAGTCAGTTTTCTTATATTCCAGATCTTTTATTTTACATTCTATGTGTGTTGAGTAGATGCATATATCTGGTCTCTTCTTTGTTACATGACTATCTTCTGAAATCTGTGGAGCTCCTATGCAGAAAATGGTCCAACTGTTTCAGTTACATATTCTGATAAAACAGTTTCCAACAAAAGCTTCTACAATCTGAATGGCATTAAGTGCTTGAAATTCTGGATATATGGCCAAATTCTTGATTCTGACTGGAGAAATTGGAAAGTTGGAAGTAAATATGTTTGTCAAGCTCACTAATCTCACTTATCAAAAAATCTTTTAGTCCAAGCTTGTGCAGTTTCTCCACCAAGGAAAGAAAAAAAGGGAGGTCTTGCACGCATGGGGTTTGATTAAACATGAGTTTTATATCATTTTTTGGTACTCTTGAAACTACGTATATCAAGATTACGAAGAAACAAGTACTAACTCCAGGGCTTTGGTTCAGTGACGAAGGTAGTACAGACTACAGCGTGGATATATTCACGAGTTCAAATCATGACTGGTAAACCAAGTCTGGTGCTCAAGTGGAGAAGGGTAGAGGGTAGAATTATATAGCTACTGATTTCCGAAGATGAAAATAACAGATTTCTTGGTCATTAAAAAAGGAAGTACTAACTAGTGAATTGTTTTTGTAATCAGTGCTAACTAGTAAATTGTTTGTAGCGTATTCTCTTATTTTCTCAAGTGGTAAGCTAGGCCCTAATCCAAGCGGATTATTTACTCGGATTAATCCGAGTTTGCTGGGTGCTGCACCTCTATTTCTGCAATGCTAAGTAAATCCCCTGTACACTCAGAAATCAAAAATGATATCACACACTCTTTATGCTTTATCGTTTCCTTACATTTAAAGCCATTGTGTATCTCTGCATGGAGATTCTCATATTCCCGCAATTGTTGTAGATGCAAGATATAGAAATTTTCCTTTCGTAATTGTGGAAGCAGTTTTGTTGTTATCAGTGTTCTGGGATGCGAGCGCATTATCGCATTATGCGGTGATGCGATGCGAGGCTATGCCGCTACAAGTAATTGATGCGAGACCATTTTACAAAAGCGGGCGCATAATCCTGTGATGCGAGATGCGAGCCGATGCGTTTGCATTGTGTTGATTTTATTTGTAGAGCCATTTTTAAATAAAAAATAAAACAGTCGGGTCAATTTTAAAGGTAAAAAAAGAGTCGGGTCACTGTTGCCTTCAATTCTGCGAATTTTTAGGGTTAGCCGGTTAGCTCTGAAGAGAGTCGCGACTTCATTGTTGCTGCTCTTCACTGCTGCGACCTCTCTTCTTCTTCACTGAGATTTTAAGGTAATTTTTCTTCCTTATTTCTTCTCTGTTTTGCTGCTCTTCTCTGTTTCTTTTCTTCTTTTTTTTTCCCCATTTTCAAGAGAAGGTGGGAGTGGCTTCGGTGGAAGACAAGAAGCGGAAAGTGAGGTTAAGATGGTTTGGGCATGTGATAAAAAGGTGTGCGGATGCTCCAGTACGGAGGTGGGTGTGAGAGGCTGGCTATGGATGGTTTCAGGCGGGGTAGAGGTAGGCCGAAGAAATATTGGAGGGAGGTGATTAGGCATGACATGGAACAGTTACAGCTTACGAATGGCATGACCCTAGATAGGAAGGTGTGGAGGACGCGGATTAGGGTAGAGGGATAGTGGGTAGGCGTGCGTCCTTACTAATAGGGAGGAGTGCTTTGTTTGTAGTTGTGCCTATAGTCATAGTGTTATGCATGTGTCTTGTAGTTTCTTGTTCCTGGTGTTTTGGGGATGTTTGTGATTTCGGATAGATAGTTTATAGTATTACTCTATGGGTGTCTTGTTTCTTTTATTATCTAGTGGTGTGTTATCCCATTTTGTTGTTTGTTTTTATGTTTTTTGTTTGTTATACTGTTATTTGTCCTGAGCCGGGGGTCTATCGAAAACAGCCTCTCTACTTCATCTGAGGTAGTGGTATGGACTGCGTACACTTTACCCTCCCCAGACCCCACTTTGTGGGAATACACTGGGTATGTTGTTGTTGCTGCTGTTCATTGCTGCGATCAGTTACTCTTTTGCTCTGCTTTCTTTCTCTGTTTTCCTTTTTCTTTTTCTCTGTTTTGTTCACTTCTGCTCCTCACTTCTTTTTCTTTTTCTTTTCCTCTGTTTTCTTACTGCTGATCGGTTGCTGTTTTGCGAGTTTTTTTGATTTGTTTCTTATGCTTTCTTTACAGAGATTCTTTACAGGGTTTTTTTTTGATTTGTTTCTTATGCTTTCTTTACAGACAATCTTGATGAACTAGATGAGCTTTAGAAGAACAAGAATTAGATGTTGAAACATTATTAAATTAGATTTGATTTTTCTTCTTTTTTCTGGTTTGTTTTGCTATTTTGTTGAACTATTTTATTTGTTTCGCAGTAGGTGTTTCGGTGATCAAACCTGTGATTTGGTGTTTCGTTTAAACTTTTGCTTATATATATTGTCTTTATTGTTGATTATATAGTTGTTGTGGTTTTTTCAGTTGTGACTTACTGTTTAGATGCTCTATTTGGTCCTTTTTCGTTAAATTGCGCTTCACTTCAATGATGCAGTCGCATCGCGTAATGCGTGATGCGGAGCCTTGTAGCTTTTTTCCGCATCACGCTTCCCTGAACACTGGTCATTATTTAATTGCACACTTCTACATGAACTCAATTTGCTCAATTGTTTTATGACTTGGTCAATCGCTCCTGATGTTTCTTACCTGTTTGCCCATCTCTTTCTGAAATAGAAATCATGGCAAAGTAGACACAGGTGATGGAAAATAAAATGATTTTGTGCTTTCTTGTTTCTTGATATTGCATAATTTCCCTCTTGTCTATTGTAGTGGAGGATTGCGTTTGAAGCGTGATATTACAGAGTATGGGGAGTTTGTTCGCAGTTTCAATGCCCCTTCTGTTGATGAGAAATTTGAACAGCTGGGAATGTAAGTTGCTAGTTTTTTGAAAAATTGCATGCCTTCCACAACATATGATATAATTCTGATTTCCTGGTTTATCATCTTTTTCCAGCATGGCAAATGTATTTATTGTTGCTCCTGAAAGTCTTTCCACACTCTTTGAGGGAACCCCGAGCATTAGGAAAGGTGCACAGAGGTAATTATCATGTTGAAGTAACTTTGTGTACTGTGAATAAACAGACTGTTTTCCTGCAGATTTGATGCAACTCAGGACTCCAATGGAATCAAAAGTCACACAGAGAGAGCCTAAGGACAAATTGAAACAGTTATCCTTGAACAGCCACACCCTAGAACCCTAATTAAGAGTTTAGTTAGTAAGAGGAAGAGAAGATAGTATTTCACTTTAGAATCATCAACTGAGAATGACAGCTGGCTCTCATGTGAGCAGCACGTGGCTTCTAACTAACTAACCTTCAGTTATGAAATTACAAGGAATTAACTTCACAATTGAATTAACATATTGATTTAACACATGCATCAATTGATCAGGATCATATTAATACTTCCCCCTTGAGATGATCCTTGTCCTCAAGGATCAAATTGCCGGAATTTGATGAGTGAAAGAGATGTAATCCTGCCAAGTGCTGTCCTCAGGAGCTGTGTTAAGCCATTGGATCAAAAGCTGGGGAACAGCCTTTCCATTCTACTGGATCATCCTCCTGTGGAGGATCTCCTCAGGATAGAGTAGAACTGGACCATAACTATTCTGCACCACTGGCAAAAGAACAGAAGCAGGCTAGGACCAATCTTCCTCTTGAGTTGTGATATGTGGAAAGTAGGGTGTATCTTAGCAACAACAGGAAAGTCTAAGGTGTAGGCAACATCTCCCACCTTGGCAATGATTTGGAAGAGTCCAAAAAACTTAGAAGAGAGCTTTTGGCAAGCATGAGACTTTAGTGACAATTGTCTATAGGGCTGCAATTTAACATATACCCAATCCCCAATCCCCAATACCATAAGACCTGTTAATCTTACTCTTATTAGCTTGAGGCTTCATCTTGTTCTGAGCTCTGAATAAATGGAACTTGAGAGCTCTCAATGTTGCCTCCTTGCCTGGAGACTTCTATCCACCAAGTCAAACTGTGAATCAAAGGGCATATAGGCTAGCAGTGGGAGTGGGGGAGGTTTCTGGCCATAGACAGCCTCATAAGGGGATATGTTGATAGAGGAATGAGGAGTGGTCTTGTACCACCATTCAGCAAGGGGTCCCACTGAGGCGATTCCTTAGGCTATTCATGGGTCATACATCTCAAGTATCACCCCAAGCACATGTTAACAACCTCAGTTTGCCCATCAGTTTGAGGGTGATAAGTAGTGGAGGTAAGCAGACACACCTTCTACAACTTAATAATCTCTTTCTAGAACTTGCTAGTAAACACTGCTTCCCTATCAGACACTATGGTTTTAGGCATAACATAGAGTCTCTACACTTCTTGAACACCCGAGCTACATCGAAAGCAGTGTATGGGTGTTTGAGTGCCAAGAAATGAGCAGCCTTGCTCAACCTGTCAGCCACTACAAAGACAACTTGTTTACCACCCGCTTTAGGGAGACCCTCTGTGAAATACATAGATATGTCCTGCCAGACCTTCTCAGCATAGGTAAAGGCTGTAATAAGCCAGGATACGCAATTCTCATATTTACACTTCCGGCAAACATCACAGTTTCTCACATAAGTATAGACATGTTGCTTTATTTTCTTCCCGCAAAAATCTTGCCTCAACCTCTACAAAGTAGTTCTTATGCTTGAATGACCCCCCAGTGGGCTATCATGGTAAAAGGCGATCAGCTTCTCCCATAGCTAATTGTTAGCCCCAACTAAATCTTACCCTTCCTACTAAGAATACCAGAATGGTACTTATAATGAGGTTTCTGACCTGCAGCTGCAGCTGATTGTACCTGCTGAATGATCCTTTGCAATATTGGATCCTCAGTCCAGCTTGCAACAAGTCAGGTTGAACTCCTGAAATGCTCAAAAGTTGAATAGCATCCTCCTTCCATAGAGGACATCAACCGCAATACTAATAGCATCCTCCTTCCATAGAGGACATCAACCACAATACTTTCTTTCCCTTTTTTTTTTCTAAATTGTTTTTTTTTAAATTGTATGGAGCAGTCATAACATAGTAACTTGACCAATCATTTTTGCTAGCTAGGTTTTGTGATCATCTGCTCCAAGAGGTACTTAAGACTGTGTTGATCAGTCTAGATCACAAATTGCCTGCCCGAAAGATATGGTCTCCATTTTTGAATTGTAGTAACAGAGTAACCACTGCTAGGAGCTCCCTTTCATACGCAGAGAGTGCTTTACTCCCTTCAGACAAACCCTGGCTGAAAAAAGCAATGGGTTTGTTGTCCTGAGTTAAGATAGTTCCAATCCCTTCTCCAGAGGCATCTGTATCTACTATGAATTCCTTGGATAAGTCTGGAGAGCTAAGACAAGTGCAGATGTGACAGCTTTTTTCAGCTCACCAAAAGCTACAATGGCTGCCTAATCCCACTTGAATTTACCCTTCTTTAAAAGATTGTTCAGACGCTTTGCAATGGTACCAAATCCCCCAATAAATCTTCTTTAGTAGCTTGCTAATCCCAGGAACCCTCTCAACCCTTTAAGATTAGTAGGTTGTGGCCAGTTTAATACAAAATCTACCTTCTGCATATCCATAGCCACACCTTGTGGAAAAATGACATGGCCCAAGTAGTCTATTTGCATGACCTCACATGCACATTTGCTCATCTTTACAAACAGTACATTGGTGATCAAGTGAATAACATGGAAAAATAACATGGCCCAAGCCTCCTGCAAGTGCATCCAGTGATCTGTCCAATTTTGGCTGTAAACAAGTATGTCATCAAAGAATACTAAGATGAATTTCTTGAGGTGAGCATGAAAGACCTAATTCATCAGGCTAAGGTTGAAGGGGCTTTAGTAAGGCCAAAAGGCATTACCAAGAATTCATAATGGCCATGGTGAGTCCTAAAAGCAGTCTTAGGTATATCACCAACAATCATTCTAATCTGGTATCCTGACCTCAGATCCAATTTAGAAAAGTACATGGCGCCATGTAACTCATCCAATAACTCTTCAATCGCAGGTATAGAAAACTTATCTTTTGAGGGTGCAGTTGTTCAGCTCTTTGTAGTCAAGACACATTCTCCAGGAACCATCTTTGTTCTTCACTATAACAATAGGTGATGAGTAAGGACTTGTGTTGTGCCTGATCACCATAGATTCTAGCATTTCATCTACCAATCTCTCAATTTCATCCTTCTGTACTGCTGGTTATCTATATCTATAGGGTGCTGGTTATCTATATCTATAGGGTCTGATGTTTATAGGAGAAGTCCCTTCCTTTAGGATGGTTTTATGATCATGTAATCTTGAAGGTGGCTGGTCCGTTGGAACTTCAAACAGGTCATTATACTCCTGTAAAATGGTCTGCAGGCCCCCATCCTCATCACTGCCCATCTGGCCACCTTCC
This sequence comes from Capsicum rhomboideum, assembly GCA_031232105.1. Classification (NCBI taxonomy): domain Eukaryota; kingdom Viridiplantae; phylum Streptophyta; class Magnoliopsida; order Solanales; family Solanaceae; genus Capsicum; species Capsicum rhomboideum. Next base: position 41,267,779 of record CP124716.1, read on the forward strand.
ATACTCCCACCTTCCATACTGAGTAGTTCTCTTATGCCATCTTGGCATTGCTCCTCTTGGTACATACCGACAGATATCATACATAACTCAGCTGGTTTGGCTAGCAGTTTCTCCATTCTATCTTGCTGAACCAGTCTTTTTGTTGATGGTTTGAATGATACCTTATGCCCCATAATAGTGGATTCCATTCTCTGTTTCCTGAAGTTCCACATAACATCTCCCAGTGTGGACAATGCCAACCTTTGAATGCCTAATACCATGTTACAATCCTCTATAGGTAATACTAGCATGTCTGACTCAAAGGAGACCCCCTGCATCTTTCACACCAATGCACTCGCACACATAGTTACTTTGGATCTTCTTCCCATCAGCTGCGGAAACATCAACAGAAACAGAGAGGGGTGAAATAACAGTCAAGACACAACCTATCTTCTTGGCAATGTCGAAATCCATGAAGTTGTGTGTGCTCCCAGTATCAATCAGCATATGAGCCGTCTTTCCCTCGATACAAACAGTAATCCTCATTGTTCTGAAGTCATGCAAGCCATTCATTGCATGAACTGATACATCAGGTAATATTGAGCCTTCAGGGTCGGTCTCCCATCTGTGCCCAAGCATGGTCAAACATTCAGCAGGATCCCACAGTACTTCCAACTCAGTAATATCCTCATCTTCATCCACTTTCATTGAGAATAGCTGTCTTTTCTTCGTATACACATGTCCAAAAGTATATTGCTCATCACAATTGAACATAAGCTTTTACTCCTCCTTTCATCCATCTCAGTAGGAGTGAGTAATTTGGCATTTCTGTAAGGTGGTTTGGGACCAACAGTGGTACTGTTTGATGGTTTAGACATGACCTGATTGGATCTGAAGCTATGATTAGTTTATTGGGAAAAAGAAGGGGTGGCATTGAAGAATCTCAGCATGTTTTTGGGGTTAGGAAGTACCCAGTGGAAACCTGTTTCTGTACTACAAGAGTCTCAATAGCATACCCAGTGTATTCCCACAAAGTGGGGTCTGGGGAAGGTAAAGTGTACGCAGTCCATACCACTACCTCAGAAGAAGTAGAGAGGTTGTTTCCGATAGACCCCCGGCTCAGGTGTACTACAAGAGTCTGCTCTTGGATTTTTTTTCCAAACTGATGGCTTTGGCCAAAGTTCTTGGCCCTAACATCTTCACAGGAAGACCAATTTCAGGCTTTAAACCTCTGCAAAACAGCTTAACCACATAGCTTTCAGATAGTTCTACTCTAGTCGATAATTCATCAAATAAATCCACATACTCCTAAATGGAAGATACCTACCTGCCTGAGATCCTCAAGATCTCCTGTTGGATCATCGAACAGTTCTTCCCCAAATCTAGCATATAAACTTTACACACACTCTCTCCACTTAGCCACTCTCTACTCCGCCTGTGTTTCATGTAAGATTGATGCCACTGCTGAGCTTTCCCTTCAAGACTGCATTAATCCATATTTACCTTTGAATCCTCAGATATGTCCTCTACTTCGAAGAATTGATCACTTTTGTACAACCAATCTTTCAACCCGTGGCCATCGAATTTTGGAAATTACAATTGATACCTTCGATTGTGTATCTGATAAGCATCCTGCCTCTCACGTCTGTTGTTTCCTGCATCAGTTGCCCCGTTCTCCTCAGGAGTTGCGACTGGTGTTTCTCTCGTTGATTTTCCATTACCCAACATCCTTTTGGTTTCGTTCGTGGCCTATGCCACTCTCATCCACTATTGTTCATATTTCAGCCACTGAATTCACCACTACATCCATGGAGTTCTTGAGAGAATCTACTTATTTTCTCAATTCCGGCATTCTTGTGTTATGGTCACCCATATCCAGAGGTCGGGGGATCAGATTGCTCTGATACCAATGATGCAACTCAGGACTCCAATGGAATCGAAAGTCACAAAGAGTGAGCATAAAGGACAAATTAAAAGTGTTTTCCTTGAACAACCACACCCTAGAACCTAATTAATAGTTCAATTAGTAAGAAGATAAGATAATGTCATTTTAGAATCATCAATTGAGAAATACAATTGCTAATGATCAAGCTTATAAGCATTCTAGCTAGGGGCAGGAAAGTTGGTTACAACTAACTTTGAGACAGCTGGCTCTCACATGTGCAGCATGTGGTTTCTAACTAACTGACTTCAGTTATGAATGACTTCAGTTATGAAATTACAAGGAATTAACTACACAATTGAATTAACAAATTGATTTAACACAAGCTACAATTGATCAGGATCCTATCAAGATTTTCTGATAAAGTTAGATATGTGTTTTACACACGTCTGCCATGTATTTCAACCAAGGGAATTCTGTTATATTAGCAGTAAGGTGATACTAGAATGATTGGATGACATCAAATTCAGGCCTTACTTGTTGCACTTAATGAAGATCTTAATCTTAATCATTCATATCTCGATCATTAAGTTTGTCTTTTAGGTCTGAATCTTAATCATGTAGATCTTGATCATTAAGTGCGTTTGGTTTTAAATTTTTACCACCACTTAATGGGTCTGAATGATTAAGATGTCTATTCAAGGATTTTTAAAAAGTAGTTTACCACTATTCCATATACTTTCACCACGCCATCCACCATTATCAATTACTACCATCGACAAGTACCACTGCCGGTGCTGATCACCAAAGTCAATTGTCACCACCATTAGCTATCATTTACAATCACCGCCAACCATTACAACCAACTACTGAGTATTACCAACCATCACTATATGTCAATTTATTGCTATCATCCACCACAATTATTTGTTGTCACCGCCAACTATCACGATCAACAACCATTATTAATCACTATTGCGAGTCATCATCACCACTAGCTACTACCCATAACCACCACCATCATCCAACACAATCCTCCATAAACACCCACAACCATGCCACTGCTAGCCATCACCATCAACTGTCATATTATTTTTAAAAAATATTTTATTGATATAGTATTAGATTAATTTAGTATTTATTTGAATTTTATATTTATTAATGTTTAAACAAAGACAATTCGATACGTTCAAATGTTGAGAAAATAAACTGTCTTAATTATGCAGTATTCAGATTTTAATGCTACATCTTAATATTCATATATGCATTCAGATTTAGACATCGTAATTTTAATAAAAATGAATGAGGCCTTATTGTGTCCATTTATGAGTTCATTGTCGATCAGTAAAGAGTTTCAGAGTATGTTCAAGGACTATATTTTTGAATGCTTCTGTTTTCTGTGAACTCCAGATTCATTCAGCTTCGGGAGGACTACAAGAGTGCAAAAATTGCAGCGAGACTCAGCTCCTTATGGCCTAGCTCTGGTTAGAACCGAAGTTTACAGTAGTGGTGAGCTGGATAGAGCTATACAGTTATACGGTCCACCTCCCATACTTGCCGTCTTTTACCTGAGCTCAAAGATAGAGAAACATTGCTAACTCAGAGTAATTCATCCTTGGAAGTTCATGTGCAGCCCCTTCTGTGGAATCATCATTTATTGTTTTCTTCACCATCTGCTGGTGTATGTTTTGAAACTATGTACATGTGCAAGTTTTTGCTAATTTTCATGTGTGTTTATCTGCTAGGTGTGCTGCTGTATTATTAAAAGTAGATGAGAGAAATGTACCTGTTTTACTGTTACAGATACTGATTGTCCTATAATTCGTACTTGCATAGAAGTTGTAGTAAAGGTATATTATTTACCATGTGCAGAAATTTATGTATATGCATGCTCCACACCAGAGTCTAGTATATTAATTTGTGGTTATATATCTAACTGAACTTCCTGAAGGAAAAATAAATTGTAAAAATGAATTTATGAAAGTTTTACGTCCTTGACGAGCAGTGTATTAATTAGTTCGGGAATTGTTCAGTATTGAATTGGAATCTAGGATAACAAAGCTCTGAATCTTTTCACAAATCAATGGGTGAGCGTATTGTTGGAAATTAGTACGCAGCGGAAGCATTTCAGAATCATACTTCTTACATGAATTATAAATAAACATAAGTGCGTAGTTCACATAAAGCCTGCTTAAAATTATTCAAGAATTACCTCTTGAAGCGTGATTTTAAATTCACAGCCGAACTCTCTCAATACTTGGGTGGGTAAGTACTGAATAGAAAACTGAATGAATTTCTAGGTTAGGAGAATTCCTATTTATAGAGATATTCTCTCAGTCAAAAAGGAGAAAAAAACAGACGTTTGTTTCTTGTTCCAAGAAACACATGCATGTTTCCCTGTCCCTTAGAAAATAGGATTTCAAGTTTTAGTTTAATATGAGCCCTGTAGGGACTACAGAATTAATTACTGAGCCTCTTTATTATGAAAATAATTCAAAATATTAATTTGAATTATTCTTATCATAATAAAATTATAAATCATTTCACTAAAAATTCATAATTACACTCTATTTTATTTTAAAATTTCCCATTAAACGCTTATGTAATTCCTCATGTTAAGATTACAGATATTAATCAATAAATTAAATCACTGACGAATTTAATATAATGATTAATTTTCTTTAAAGCAATGCTTAACTTATTTCATATGTCGAATTCATGAATCCACCGGTCGGGTTTACACATGAAAACTTATAAGCTTCTCATAAAAGGTGTATCGTCAATCTATATACCGAGACATGGATTCCATCAACTAACTTATTATTTCACCAATATATATTATTATTATCCAATCTACCAGGTATATTGACCTATCTCAGGATCTCACCTTTTAATAAATCAAAACGATAAATAATAGATACAAATCATAATAGTTATATCAAGATTGAGAATATAAGTACATTTAACAGTTTAGAGAATATATTTTATCAGTCAGTCTAAAACAACTATCTCTACTCGGTCCTGTTCAATACATAAAAAATGCACTAGCACGAGAAGTTAGAACGATACCATTCTTGTAATTAAGATAAATTACATTTAATCTCGTGCTACAATCATTCCGATGATGGTTTGTCCAAATTTCCATCTATGATTGTGAACTATAACTTTAACTTATAAGAACCGATGATTTGATCTTTTGTGTATAAGCTTAAACTCTATACACCAAATCATCGACTATATAAGTTGAGGACACATATATGACAATGCTCTATTTAATGTAACAATTTATTGAATTGAATAAATATAAATAAATTAATAAATAAATAAATAAACAATCGTTCAATAAATAATACTATATCAAAACACATAGTTTATAGTATATCCTAACACGTATTTAAGACACCCCCAAAAAAAAAAGAGATTTATGGAATAGTAAAATAACAATACTGTTTAATTTTAAACTATAGTAACAAAATATTTGCAACAAAATAACAATACACAAAATAAGTGAAGCAACAGATATTATTAATATAAACTGGAGAGAAAAGAAAGAAAAAAAGAATTAAAAAAGAGAAGGGAAGAAAAGGAAAAAGAAAAAACTATGTGACGCCTAAGTCATACTACTAGAAGGTTCAACTAACCTACTATCCTTCTACCTTAGTCCTCGATCTTTATGTCTTCTTATCTAGGGTTATATTCTCAGTTAGTTGAAGCTGTGTCATATCTTGTTTAATCACCTCCCCCTATTTCTTTTTCAACCTACCTCTACCTCTTCTAACTCCTGCTACAGTTAACCTCTTCTCACCTCCTTGCTGGTGCATCCTCATACTCCTCTTCACATGTCTGAAACATCTCAACCTTATTTTCCTCATGTTGTCCGCCACATAGTTCACTCCCATCTTATCCCGTATAACGTTGTTCTTAATTATATCTCTTCTAGTATGGCCAAACATTCATCTGAGCATTCTGATCTCAGCTACCTTCATCTTTTGGACGTCGTCATTTTTGACTGGCAAGCACTTAACCCCATACAAAAGTGTTGGTCTGCCACCACTCTATAAAATTAACATTTAAGCCTTGAAGATACATTTTTATAGCATAGTTCTCCAGAGACGAGCCTCAATTTCACCCACCCTGCTCCAATACGGTGTGCAATATTCTCGTAAAAGTTAGTGTGGGGATGGACGCCGTTGAGATATTTGGCAAAAACACTTGGGAAAGGTGTAGGGCACCCTTAGTTTTCTTGAGGGCATACTCTTGAAGAGATTGAAAACCTCCGAAATGACTTGGAGGGTCATAAGAAAGAAGATTCATATGAAAATTGATTCGTTCTGAAATGTGCAATTGTTTACATTTGAGATCCGCAAGCACAGAAGAAATGCTACCAAGTAGCCAAATACAAAGTAAGTATTTCATGTTACGTTGCTGAAAAGAATTGAAATGTTAATCCTATACTTGTACAAAGAGTGCAAGTTCATTATAAGCTCTTGGTGAAGATGGGATGGCTTTGATGAATTGAACATGCTACAGGTAACCAAAAAATTCGAAATAAATGTACATACATGCCAAATTACAGCTTGTTTGAATGGTTGTTAGGTTAAATATAATATTTGTTCTGCTTGTCACTAAAATGTTATTATATCGTATCGTAAAATACATCATTAAGTAACGAAGAAAAATCTCATTTTGTGTAACGATCAATTTGATGTGATCGCGTCATTACCTTACTTTCTTTTTCTCATTTGATCTTTACTTATTATTTAATAATCTTATTTTATCCTTTACCCTACCACTTTATAGTAGTTCTACCTCATACCCTATTTTTCTTGTAGTTTTATCTTACAAATTGTTAATGTGTGACATTATGTAATAATGGAAAATGATACAATCTATCCAAACGTTGTATTTATTAAAACAATACAATGTAATACAATATTATACTAAAAGTTATGAAACACTATGTAACAATCATCCAAACAGAGGTTAGCATAACGGTAAAAGTAAGAATGGAATTATATTGGGAGAAAATATCTAGAGTACTTGGCAGCTGAAGCAAAGGACACAAGATGGTTCGGACATGTGGCATGGAGATCCGAGAGAAACGGGATGTTGGCAAGATCAACATCCCGAAGAGATATCCCGAGCAATGAAAGAAGTAAAACTTATATAAATTTCAATTCTTTTGGAGCTAATTATTTCATATTTCAACTATTTTCAATATTACTAAAAATTTCTGATTTAGTCCAAACAGATACATCACATTCTTTCGGACACATCACATTCTTTCGGATACATCACTTAATTTTATACGGATACATCACATCTTTCAGATATATCACTTAATTTTACACGAATACATCACATTCTTCTATGATGTATTCGTGAGTTTTAAAAAGAAAAAGAAAAATATGAGACGAGATGTAATTAAATAAAAAAAATAAAAATTTTAAGTAGATATGATAAGTTAAGTAGCTCCACTGAGAACGCGCAGAAAACATACGACCGAAGAGGGAGGGCCTTAACTCAGTGACATGGCCAAAGATACAAAGAGGACAAATATGGGGACATCATCATACAGATTGCCGGTGCGTGTCAAGAATATTGACCAGCACCACTAATGGCATTAACATGTGGCCAACACTTATTGATTTTAGTAATTTAGGACTTGAGCAGAGCTCTCTTATTGGTTGGTCCACCAATCCTTGTAACCCATAAATAGTTAATTTCCTTCCTTTGTAAATACATTATGAATTCAAAGCAATACAACAGAAACACTATAATTCTTGGGCACCAAGTTTCAGTCAGTTATTCAATCTTTACTCTTAAGAACTCTTTACTTCTAATCATTAATGGAGCTAAGACTTGCATCTTCTGCTCATAGCACTGTTGAAGCTTGAAGCTTCATACAACTCTCTTATTAGTTTTACTTGCTTTGTTACTTATTAATCTCACAATATTCAACTATTAATAACCAAATCTAACGAGTTAAGCTATGACGCATGTCGTTGACCACATACAAATTTAACTTTACCCTTTTTCCCGTAAACAGAAATAAGATTAATCTGCATCACACTTGGATACCTTAAAACAAATTAATGTAAGTTCAAACTTACAGTGGCAAAGGGAACACCCAAAAAAAATAAGCAGAAAACTCTATCAAAAAATCATTATCAAAAATGTTTTTAATATGATTGTATGGGCCTTATAAAAAGATTTCATTTAACAAACTATATTTCTGCACCCTGATAAGTAATGGGTCTCACACCTTTCTCCCGTAAATCACCAAAATCTGAAAAAATGAATTTCGTAACCTAAACTGTCAAGGTTTTGGCACTATTCACAAAAGTGGCACTTTTGTCGAAACCCTCAAGCACTAAAGTTCTCACTGCTTCCAAACCATTATGTAATGTGAAGTCCAACTGAAATTAAAAAAAAATAAAAAAAAATAAGGCAACATCAATAGTGGGGTTGTACTCAAAATTTACTTAAATATAAATAGAAAAAGCAAGTACCTCTTCACGTTCTTGTCGATTAAATGCACGAAGAACAAAACTTGCCGGATCCATTTTCCCTGGAGGCCTCCCAATGCCTAACGAAAATATCAAGTTTTAAAACTAAAATAACCTACAAAAATGGTGTACTTAAGGATCTGAGGAAGAACCTATTCGTAAACGCGGAAAATCACGGCTCCCTTTAAGATGACTCATAATGCTCCTCATCCTTTACAACAAAAAGCAGGACATCATTACTCATGCCAATATCCATAAACAGAGTGCAGAAATATATCTAAGCTGAGAATATCGCACAAGCAAATTCTTCAGATCACCAAGGTTTTCCTATTTCTTTTTTTCATTTTTTTTTTGGGGTCCATGGTGGAATCTACTCAGATAGAGTCCTAATAGTATGGCCTCCATCTTTTTATTTATTTGCTTTATTCCGGGCTCGGGAGGAAAATTCACACATATCAAGCTTCATAACCAAGTATCACAAGATGCCCCCACCATGACATTACTTTACAGGAGACCAGAAATGCCAGCCCCAAGGCTTTCGTCTAGTGATAAAAGTGCAACACATGATGCTGTGGGTTAGACCCATGTCACTGGTTCAAACTGTGTGCCACTAGCTCTGGGGAATTTCACGTTTATCAATAAGAGAATAAAATCATACGTTCAACTCTTTGAGGATAAAAGCCAAAAACTAACGAAACCCATCTATTACGGTCAGTAGACCAGCTTGACTTGTGAAACTATGCAAATTGATGAATCCATCATTACGTCTTCTTCACAATTTGATCATCAACCACAAGCAGTTTATGAGTGAACTATAAAAAGCATCCATCAATCTACATAATTCAAGCATCAAATATCCAAGCAAATAGCAGAAACTAAATCTGGAATTGACTTCAGAATCATTATAAGCACATGATGAAAGTTCTAGATAAAGAAACTTTCTAACAATAAATATTACCCATTGTGTCCTCCATGACCACCTTTTGGCAATAACCGTAACTTTGCAAAAGGCAAATCTAAGTCGTCAAAAACCTGCAGTTATAAAAGTTTTTACTTAGAAGTTGTTACAAATATAAGTTCTATGCTCAACTGTCAATAGCCTACCACAAGAACTTGCTTCAGTGGAATCTTATAATATGAAACGATTGCCCCAACCTGTGAAACAGTGTAAATATCAATTTTATGTTACTTTGTGGAAGGAAGTTCCAAGAGATATAGGTCATGTTAAGATGAGTGAACTTACAGACTCACCACTTGCATTCATGAATGTTTGAGGCTTAGCAAGCATAACTGGAACATCTCCAATGAAACCTAGATAGCAAAACAACAACATGGAAGAGATCCTAAAAACTAAAAAGCAAATTTGAATGACTGAGTTATTAATCGGACTTGTTCCTTCTTTACAGGTCCAGGTTTGAAAAAGTTTTGTTTAAATAATCTACCCTATTAACGTGCCACGTCAATGTAGTCACCAAAACGAGTACATCAAAGCAAAGGAATGACCCATGTAACAAAGGTTATCCTCAATAAACGGAATATTATTATTATTACTGTTTTGATAACCATGATATTAAAGTGCCAGTGGCGTACGGTTTGAAACTCATACAGAAAATCACCTCCCCCTGTCCTTCTCCGCTTTCATCTATGGCAGGGTTTGCACCCATAACATGTGCCTAATTACCCACATATCATGGGCTGAGCTCTTACCACAAGACCAAAATCAGGGACAAAAGTTGGGGAAAATTAGAACGTAATCAGCAAAGGGGATACAGATTATTAGAACCATAAAAAGGCTAGTCAAAACAGTGATGCTGTGTACAGAACACTTACGACTTTTGTTATTCCTTGTTATTTATTGTGCTTCAGTTATCACATTAGTTGGTTATGGTTGTTGCTCCTGTTTTGGTATGCTATGTTATGTTTTTCCTTATTATTTTCTCTGTCTTCTTTAATTCTGTATTGTTATGTTAACTGCTCTGATGTTTGTAATTCCGGAAACAACCTCTCTACCTCCTTGAGGTAGTGGTAAGGTTTGCATACATTCTACCCTCCCAAGACCCTGCTTTTGGGACTATACTGGACTGTTGTTGTTGTTGTTAGACAAGATCATGATGTAACCGTATATATCAGGAAAACTCATAAATCCAGTATAACTCAGGAAAAGAAAGTACCTTTCCCAAATTGAGCTTTGAAGGAAACACTGCCCATAGGTATTCCTTCAGCATCAGCTATAGTATCTATCATCTCAAAACCCACCTGCCAAATCAAATATTCTGAGTCAATTACAGATCATTACGAACATCAAACATAGAAGAAGAAAAAAAGAAGAGAACGCACGTTATGACGGGTTCCAGCATATCGTTTCCCAGGGTTACCAAGGCCAACAATGAGCCATGGCTGTGGCGGTGGCTTCGGTTTCTCCGGCTGTGGCTCCGGTGAGGTAGTCATTGAACACGATATTTCGTCTAAAGAGCCACTTGCGGAGGTGATGCTCATCCAACCCCTCCAATTTAGGGTTTTAGCAAGGGTGGAGGAGGAGGAGAAAAGGCGGCGGCCGCGGTGGCACAGGACCGTCGCAGATGATGCAGTGCTAGAAATTGCACATGCTACTTTCATTGTGCTCTATATGTTAATTAAAAGGGAGGAATTGAAAGCCGAATTTAGAAAGGAAAAGGATTGGCTAAACTGGAATTGCAACACTATGGCAGCCAACGACGCCGTTCCTGTTTCCCCCAAAATAAAATAAAAATTCAAAAAAAAAAAAAAAGGTTGCACTAAAGCTTTGATATGCATGGAATCCGAGAAGGGCCTGAACACAAGGTGGGAAATGTGACCCTTCTATTTAAAAAACTTGTTGGATTTTCACGGGTAAATTACATAAATAGTTTTTATAGTGGGTGACTTTGCTTTTTTGTCCCCCATAATAAAAGTCTTACAAAACTAATCTTTTTTTTTTTTTTATGTATGGAACAAATACATATTTACCCCTCTATATATCAAATATTTTCAAACAACTCTCCATGCTCATCTATCTTTCAACTTCAATTTTTTTTTTCTCTTTTATTTTACTTTGATTTTTTATTTTTATTTTCTCTTCTTTTTTTAAAAAAAAAAATTTCTCAACCTTTACCTTTTTCCTTTTTTCCTTTTCTCCTTTCAACTTCTATTTTTTTCCTCTTTTTAATTTTTCTTTAGTTTTTATTTTTTCTTTTTTCTCAACCTTTATTTTTCTTTTATTTTTTATTTTAATTTTTTTCTTTATATTTTAATTTTTTTCTCAACCTTTCGTTTTTTTCTTTTCTTTTTTTTTCTTTTTCTTCTCTCAACTTCTATTTTTTTTTTCAATTTCTTTGATTTTTTTTTAATTTTAACAACCTTCATTTTTCTATTATTTTTTTATTTTTTCGTAACCTTTATTTTTTTTCTTTTCTTTTCTTCGATTCCTTCCAAACAACAAGTCACGCCCCATAGGCAAAAGTTGACACTACCACATTGTGTTTTGATTTATGAGATATTCTATTACTCTTGCCTTAGAGGCAAGACTTAACCTAAGGACATTCAAACAACAAGTTATGTCCCATGGGCAAGAGTTAACACTACTACATTATGTTTTGACTTATGAAATGCTCTATAACTCTTACCTTAGAGGCAAAGACTTAGCCCAATGACTTTTCAAATAACAAGTTATGCCCCATGAACAAGAGTTGACACTATCACATTGTGTTTTAATTTATGAGATGCTCTATAACTCTTGCCTTAAAGGCAAGACTTAGACCAAGGGCTTTCAAACAACAAGTTACGCACAATAGGCAAAAGTTGACACTACCATATTGTATTTTTATTTATGAGATGTTCTATAACTCTTGCCTTAGAGGCAAGACTTAGCCCAAGGACTTTCAAACAACAAGTTATGCCCCATGGGCAAGAGTTGACACTACCACGTTGTGTCTTGATTTATGAAATGCTCTATAACTCTTGCCTTAGAGGCAAAACTTAGCCCAAGGACTTTCAAACAGCAAGTTACGCCCCATGGGCAAGAGTTGTCACTACCACATTATATTTTGACTTATGAAATGCTCTATAACTCTTGCCTTAGAGGCAAGACTTAGCCCAATGACTTTCAAACAACAAGTTATGCCCTATGGGCAAGAGTTGACACTACCACATTGTGTCTTGATTTATGATATGCTCTATAACTCTTGCATTAGAGGCAAGACTTAGACCAAGGGCTTTCAAAAAACAAGTTACGCCTTATGGGTAAGAGTTGACACTACTATATTGTGTTTTTATTTATGAGATGTTCTATAACTCTTGCCTTAGAAGCAAGACTTAACCCAAGTACTTTCAAATAGCAAGTTATGCCTCATGGGCAAGAGTTGACACTACCACATTGACTCTTGATTTATGAGATGCTCTATAACTTTGCCTTAGAGGCAAGACTTAGCCCCATGACTTTCAAACAACAAGTTATGCCCCATGGGCAAGAGTTGACACCACCACGTTGTGTCTTGATTTATGAGATGTTCTATAACTCTTGCCTTAGAGGCAAGACTTAGCCCAAGGACTTTCAAACAACAAGTTATGCCCATGGGCAAGAGTTGACACTACCATATTAAGTCTTGATTATGAGATGCTCTATAACTTGGCCTTAGAGGCAAAACTTAACCCAAGGACTTTCAAACAACAAGTTACACCCTATGGGCAAGAGTTGACACTACCACATTGTGTTTTGACTTATGAGATGCTCTATAACTCTTGCTTTAGAGGTAAGACTTAGCCCCATGACTTTCAAACAACAAGCTATGCCCCATGGGCAAGAGTTGGCACTACTACATTGTGTCTTGATTTATGAGATGCTCTATAACTCTTGTCTTAGAGGCAAGACTTAGACCAAGGGCTTTCAAACAACAAGTTACGCCCCATGGGCACGAGTTGATACTACCATATTATGTTTTTATTTATGAGATGTTCTATAACTCTTACCTTAGAGGCAAGGCTTAGCCCAAGGACTTTCAAACAACAAGTTATATCCCATGGGCAAGAGTTGAAACTACCACATTGTGTCTTGATTTATGAAATGTTCTATAACTCTTCCTTTAGAGCCAAGACTTAGCCCTATGACTTTCAAAAAACAAGTTATACTCCCCCATGGGCAAAAGTTAGCACTACCACATTGTGTCTTTGATTTATGAGATGCTCTATAAGTCTTGCCTCTTAAATTAGACTTAGCCCAAAAATCTCCCAAAGAAACAAATTACTCCCCATGGGCAAAAGTTAACACTATTTCATTATGGCTTAATTTATAAGATACTCTATAACTCTTGCCCTACAGGCAAGACTTAGTTCAAAGATTTACAAATAACAAGTTAATGTTCTATAACTCTTTCCTTAGAGGCAAGACATATCCCAAAGGACTTCCAAAAGGCAAGTCACGCCCTTAAGTTTACTTTTATATCAAAAAAAGAATATCCTTTTTACGGATTATCCAACTTTCTGTTCATTAGCAAAATATAATAGAAGCTGAGAAAAAAGAAAAAAGAGAAGTAAAAAATAAAGATTGAGAAAAAAAAAAAGAGAAGAAAAAAATAAAGGTTAAGAAAATAGGAAAAAAAAGAAGAATAAAAAAATAAAAGTTGAGAAAAAAAATGAGAAGAAAAAATAAAATAAAAATAAAGTTTGAGAAAAATAAAAAAAATGTGAAAAGGAAAAAATAAAAAAATAAAGGTTGAGACAATTAATTAAAAAAAGATAAATGAAAAATAAATAATGTTTGAGAAATAAAAAATAAAAAATAAAAACTAAAGGTTGAGACAAATGAATTAAAACAAGAAAAAAAAAAAAGAAAAATCAAGTAATAGAAAAAAAGAGAAAAAAAAATTAAAAAAAAATTGAGAGACAAATGAGCATGGAAAGAGTAAAACATTTGAGGTGTGGAGGGGCAAAAATGTACTTGTTGTATACATAAAAATGAAGGAAGACTAGTCTTTAAAGACTTTTCTTATGGGGGACAAAAATACAAAGTCACCCACTATGGGGGACATTCCATGTAATTTCCTGGATTTTCACATAGTCATGTTACTAGAAATCATTCTGCAGCAGTGGATTTAATCCGTAGTAGCGGATCCTATGTGAAGGCCCATTTCCTTTATCGTAGTTATTTATGTAGCCCAATTATATTTGTAGGTATCCAGACCCATATGTATATAAGGACCCATGGGTCCTTTTCAGAGGAGAACCCAGGATTTGAAGACGATGGGTGCTCTACTAGAGGTGAATGTGTAGTAGTATAGCGATGTCGCGCCATACCTTAATGTTTTTTGTCGAAAACATTGTTAAACTAGTGTAAAACCAAAGATAGCCTCACTTAGTTCAAGATTTTAGAAAGGCTCTTAGCATGGGAAGAAGCTATAAATATAAATTAAAAGAAAATTTAACATAGGTCATTGTATGGTTTGATGGTTTTAACCCTTGTGTGCACACTTTGGGATTGATGTTACAAGTTCAAATCTAGCTTGAGTCTTTAATTAATAAGCATTTACTATTATTTTGAAGAAAAAAAAAAGACAATAAGAGACACCGCGAGCAGGAATCGAACTCGTAACATCCAACCCGCAGAGAAGCGTAAAGTTTGAGCGATGAACCAGTTGAACCAAACCGGCATTTGTACTTCAGGGTGCACAGTTAAATATTTGATCCTTATTCAGGTATATACATGTACATATACATAGATTTTTCTGAAGTTACCGGGTGCACGTGCACCCCCACCCTTATACATGGGTCCGCCTCTGGTCCTTCTAGAACTCATTCGATTCATTTCATTTCAGATATTTTATTCACTCTCAATAAATTCTCTTTCTATTTTCTTATGTGTTCTTGTGAAACCCTAATCAAACTTCATCTATTTCTAGTTGATTTCATAATTTTGACATAGTATTAGAGTAGAGATCCTGATTCTCTATTCGATGATCTTTATAGTGATGTTACCCCTATCGATTTTCGACCATTATTTCTCACTCGAAAGGGTTTTGTGGTTTTCTAACTTCTGGTGATCGTCTTCACTCTTAGCTGTCGAGTTTTTTCACTGTTGTTGTTTGTTTTACCTTGGTCAGGGCATAGTCGTTATTTCTATGGTGTTTTAAGTCTGTTATCAACTTTCGATTGTGAAGCAGCAGGTAATCTCTTTTTTATTTCTTTGCTCAGTTGTGTTGATTGTGTTGGTCGTATCTCCTTATTTTTCATCTCAGAAGTACTATGGTGAACACTAATAATCAAGGCGTTGATTGCTAATATCCTAGATTACTCCAACTCTATGGTTTTGTCTTCTTTTGATGTCCTTTGCATTTCTTTTATCACTGTGGCTTTTTTTGGAAACAAGATTTTGGGGATGAAACGAAACATAATAGTATCTTTATCTGCTAGGAATAAGATAGGGTTCATAGATGGCTCTTGTGTGAGACCATCTGACATATCTCAGTCCAGGCAATGGGATAGGTGTAACAATCTAGTTATATATTGGTTACCTAGTTCCCTATCTCTTCCATTGTTGAAAGTGTTCAGTACTTTGACATTGCTGAGAGCAGCTGGTCTCAGTTGTGCAAAACATATGGGTATGTGTGTGGAACTAAAATCTTTGAAATTAAGAAGGAAGTAGCATACACTAGTCAGGGTTCTTTAGATATTGCTTCCTCTTTTAATAAACTAAAGAAACTTTGGGATTAACTCAGGTTTATGTGTAAAAAATCACACTAATACTCGTACTTATGCTCTAAGCCTAGTTTGGAGAAGGAAAAAGAGGAAAACAAGAAGGATCAATTCCTCATGTGGCTCAATGAGACTTATGTTAGAGTTAGGAGTAATTTGCTCGTGGTGCAACCTTTTCCTTCAGTTGATTCTACCTACAATATCCTTCTCCAAGATGAGAGGCAGAGATAAGTTACTTCTCCTACTCAATTCTCCAATGATTCTGCTTCTTTTCATGCCAATCTCCACAAGAAATTTCCACCTCCAAACTCCTATCCTACCAGATCTCCACAAACCTATAATCAAAGGTTCACTAATCCTAAGGGTAAGAAAGTAGCAGATAGTGCTGCGGTTCAGGCCTCTGGCTCTGAAAATGATGGACCTCAAGGTACTCTTTCTAGTGATCTTGCTTCTATGCTTGTTGGTTTGTCCATGGAGCAGCACAATCAGGCAAGCTTTTACTCCAGGAATACTCTCCTTCAGACCTTCATGTCAGCCTGATGGCATATGCCAATTTTGCTAGAACTCTTCCTCTAGCTAGTTGTGTAGGAAATGTATCTTATAGTGTATGCATGATTAGTAAAGTAGATGAACAGATTTGGATTATAGATTCCAGTGCCACTGACCATATGACATCTAACAAAGACTTGTTGTTTGATATTCAGCCTCTTGTCACACCTTTTTTAGTTACTCTTCCAAATGGGTACAAGGTCAAAGTGACTTGTACTGGTTCTCTTCATTTTCTTTCTATTACATTATCTCATGTTTTTTGCATACCTAGCTTCCACTATAATCTCATATCTGTTTCCAAACTCATCACCCAACTGGATTGCATTGTTCTATTTATCAAAGTTTCAATGTATTTTATAGGCCCCTTCAATGAAGAGGCCAGTGGAAATTGGTAAGCTGAAAAATGAACTCTACAAGCTTCTGCATGCTCTTCCTTGACCTCTCAACTACCCATGAATAAACTTCTTCATTCTATTTCTGTTTCAACTAGGACTGATAATAATTGTAATTTTGATGTCTTGTCTGTTGTTCAAAATAGTTTTTCAATTTCTATTCCTGATGTTTCTAATTCACAATGTACAAACTCTTCTGATATGAATAAAACTAAAATTTTGTGGCATCATAGATTGGTCACATGCCCTTTATGAGAACGAAAAGTATTTTCGTTTTACCTTGTAAATTCTCTTCTAAGAAACCATTCCTTTGTTTTCCCAATGACAAGGCAATCAAGACTCCCCTTTCCTGATAGTTCTATTAAAACCACATATCTCTTTCAACTTGTCCATATAGATTCTTAGGGACCATATAGCACTCCCACCTATAATGGGTGCAAGCATTTTTTTTATCATAGTAGATGACTATATGAGGGCTACTTGGACTCACCTCATGGGATCCAAGAGTAATTCTTTTTCCTTGATAAAAACTTTCCTTGCCATGGTGAAGACCCAATTCAATACTTCCAACAAATTTATTAGAAGTGATAATACACTTGAATTGGGATCTAGTACTTTTGCTTCTCAATTTTTCATTGACCATGGGATTTTGCATCAAACCTTTTATCCTCACATACCTTTACAGAATGGTGTGGTTGAAAGAAAACATATGTACCTTTTAGAAACATCTAGGTCTCTATTATTTCAATCCAATGCTCCTCTTAAATTTTGGGGGAACTATGTGCTTACAACTATTTATCTCATAAATATATTCTTTTTCATACTTCTTCAGAACAAGACTCCTTTTGAACTATTACATGGCATTCCCCCTTCATACTTACACCTCAAAACCTTTGGCTGCCTATGCTTCTCCGCTGTTCCTAAGTGCCAAAGATACAAGTTTCAACCAAGAGCTGATCCTTGCATTTTCATATGTTATCCTCTAAACAAGAAAGGTTACAAACTCTACGGCATGGATACTAAGCTGACTTTGATATCAAGGGATGTAATCTTCCATGAAACCTCTTTTCCTTTTATTACTCCATCCTTGTTTACTTCTTTCTCCACTTCAACTCCACTATATGTTTCTACCACTCTTGATATTATATCTTATCAACTTATTTAGTTCCCTCCACTTGCTCCTTCTCCAACCATTCCTTCTGCTACTTCCCCACCCACCTCTCTTCCTACTAACCTTTTAAGGCCCACTTGTACCAATCCTCCTCCTTTAAGAAGGTCTATAAGGCCTCATGGTATTCCTTTTCACCTTCAGCCTTTTGTTTGTGACCTTCATTCAAATTATGGATATGGCTCTGTATCTACTTGTCTTAGTCACTTAGATAATACTTTTGCATTAGACCCACACTCCTACTAATAGGAAACATTTATCCTAGCTTGGAAAAAAGCTATGAGAGATGAATTTGCTACTTTACAGGCTAATGAAACTTGGTCCATTATTTCATTACCAGCTGGAAAAAGGCCTATTAGTTGCAAGTGGGTTATTAAGGTAAAATACAAGGATGGTGTCTCTATTAAGAGGTACAAAGTGAGGTTGGTGGTAGGGGTGACACTCAAGTGGAGGGGATAGATATCCATGAAACACTGTCTTTGATTGTTAAATTTTGCACTATAAAATGCTTAGTTGTTGTGTTGTTAAAAAAGGTTTGGCCTCTCTTCCAACCAAATGTCAACAATGCATTCTTACATGGTGACTTAGAGGAAGAGGTTTATATGAAATTATCATCTGGTCTATCAATTGATGTTTTCCCTGATTCCCCTCCTTTGGTTTGTCGACTTCATAAGTCTTTGTATGGGTTACGTCAAGCTTCTAGGCAGTGGTATGCAAAGCTCTACCAAGCCTTGCCCTCTAAGGTTTATTCTCATTCTCCTAATGATCATTCTTCATTCTTCAAAAGATCTCCCTCTTATATTATGCTCCTTGTTGTATACGTGGATGATATTATTCTATTTGGTGATGACCTGGTAGAAATATCTGCTCTCAAGTCTTTTTTAGACTTACAGTTTAAGATCAAAGACCTAAGTACACTCAATTATTTTTTGGGGATTGAGATCTTCTATTCTTCCGCTGCTTTGTTGTTGTACCAAAGCAAGTTCATTAAAGATCTTCTCCTAGAGTACAACTATGATGTTGTGAGCCCTGACACCTGTCCCCTTGATTTATCTGTTAAAGTGAAATCTGACATGGGGGATCTGGTTCTTAATCCTGAGTCTTTTCAAAGTTTGGTGGGCAAATTAATTTTTTTTTTACTCACACAAGACCTGATTTATCCTTTGTTGTACAACATTTGAGCCATTATCTTCAAAAACTTATTATTTGTCATATGAAGGTTTCTTTACATCTACTGCGATATTTGAAAGGTTCCTCTAATGTTGGTATCTTCTTCTCCCAAACATTTAATTTTTCTTTGTTTGCTTAATGTGATAGTGACTGAGTTGCATGTCCTGATACTCCGTGATCTGTCACTGGTTTTTGCATCATGTTAGGGGTTTCTCTTGTGAGTAAAGTGGTTGCTGAGTTGGTTTGTCTTTTACCCCATCTTTATGATACTGGGCTCCAATATCTACTCTGGTTCCTGTATTTTGTGATAATCAGGTTGTCATCCGCATTGATAACAATTCAGTGTTTCATTAGTAGACAAAACACATTAAGGTCGACTATCATTTTATTCACACTTGGATTGCTGAGGACCTCATCATTTTGCATCATGTTCCTACTGCCTCTCAACTGTGTGTTCATGAAGCCCTTTACTGGGATTGTTCATCATCCTACCCTTCTCAAGTTGGGTGTTCAAGGCCCCTCCAACTTGAAGGGTGTGGGGGTGTGGGGTAGGGAGTGTTAGAATTTCTCATATAGTCATATTACTAGGAATCAATTTGTAGTAGTGGATCCTACGTGAAGGCCCATTCCTTTATTGTAATTATTTATGTTGCTCAATTGTATTTTCAGGTATCCAGGCCCACATGTATATAATGATCAACGGGTCCTTTTAGAACTCATTCGATTCATTTCAATTCAGATATTTTCTTCTTTCTTAATAAATTCTCTCTCTATTTTGTTATGTGTTCCTGTGAAACCCTAATGAAACTTTATCAATTTCTAGTTGATTTCGTAACTTTGACTAAACTAGAAGGAAAGTGAAAGAACCTTAGAAATAATCTTGATCTTCTTGCTGGATCAACTTATTATATATGTACATATATATATACATACATATATATATATATATATATATATATAATGTCGCCCAAAATATACCTCCGAAAAAGTACAATGTGGTCGTTGTATCAAATATAGAACCCAACTAGGTTGGGGTCGATCCCACAGGGAATAGGTCAAAGTTGTTTAGAATACTAGAAGGAATAATTGGAAAGTAAGTAAAACTGAGGGGGGGGGGTTAGTGAGTAAATAGTGACTGTAACGATTGCTGATTGTATCAAGTTTGTGAACAATAAGAGAAATACACTAGGACTGTGATCCCCAAAGATTCCTTAACTCCACTGGTTACTCGTGCTAACAAAACCATCCCGCTATGTGGCATGCAAAATCTGACAAGATATGTTCATCTAAACGTCTCTCGATCTTGGTTAGATGAATTTCACTCTTCTCCTCTCGGTCTCCGAGTGTTGCACTACTAACCCTTGTCCTGGACCTCAGATAACTATTCCCGCTAAGGCTCAAGTTATTAGATGAAGGTTGATAGCTTCAAATCTCTGTTGTTATCTCCTTTTCCCAATCTCTACCTCTCTCTCGAGTAAGTCTAGAATACAGGCAAGTTTCTAACATTTACAACCGTTAGAACATCAATCACAATGAAGAAGATAGCAATACATGCATTCACAGCGGTTCAGAGTTGCTTTGCACTTCACCTGTCTCGTTAATTCCTCATGGTTCACACAACCCTAGTTGATGAGTTTAGCTACTCATAATTTCAAGAACACAAGAAGAATTCAAAGATGAAAACATGATTGTAAACTTACAATAATGAAGAAGAACTGAAATCTCAATTATCAATAAAACTCGAATCTAGGGTTTTTAATTACAAAACCAAGACTATGTTTATAAACTCAGAAACAATAGAAAATATCTCTCAAAATAATGAACTGACTAACTCTCGCACCTAGGACTACAGGGGTATTTATAGATACAAGGCTAATCCCATCCTAATCAAAATAGGAGAACAGAATCGGCAACTTCCACGGTGCCGTGACTTGGTGTCGTGGAACCAAGTCACGTCACGTGGGTCTCTATCGTGAGAATCAGGCAGCATCACACAATCTCTGAAGTTTAGTCACGGCACCTACTTACGTCACGTGAGTAGAGTCACACCACGTGGATGCCTGACGTGTAAATCAAACAACTTTTAAAATCTTTGAAGGTGACTCACGACAGCCACTCACGTCATGTGAGTGGTGTCGTGACTCCTTCTCTGGTGCAGATTCTTATTCTTTCATCTTTAGATCTTTCGTTCTCGGGCGCGATTCTTCTTTTTTGATCATTTTGTCTTCAAAACCTGTTTTCCTGCAATGTAGGACAGAAAACACATCATACCAACCAAATACACCCAAGTTATTGCATATTTCCCTTGTTTTAAGAATCGAAAGTGCCATGTAACCATGACGCATCAACACCCTCAACTTAGAACGTTTGCATGTCCTCAGGCGAATAAGATAAAAATAGAGATATACGATGCTTAATTAAAAGAAACCTAAGGGACCTATGGCAGCCGACTCATTGCTTTTGGCAGAACTTTCCCGACCCCTCCTATTTGAAAATCAAGACCACGGTGTGTATACATGTAGCATATTATCATGACACAGAAGGGATCAAGTGATGGCACCAGATTATGAACAAACAACTAAGCATATATGCAAATGACATTATTCGAGCAAATAGCAGCTAACAATGCAACCCATGTACTCTCACAATCAAAGAAGTCCCATGCACTCACAGTATGCTAATGAACTCAAATTAGGGACTCGGTCAAAACACTCTCTCTCACAAAGAAGTTCAAACAGTGTGCATGAAATACCATAGGCTTGCCCTTATCATCTACGCCTTAGGTTTTCGGACAGTTGGACTAGGATTACTATAGGACTTTACTCGATTTGTAATGTAGGCTTGGGGATGGGTATGGTACATATGGATATGATGAATCAACCCTCCTTGACACTACACTATTTTTGGCTCCAACTTCCAACCTTTCTCATTTTTATTCTCCCTTATTCTCCTTTCTTTTATTTTCAGATTTTTGGGTGTGATTTTTCTCAAACTTCACAACACAACTTTTTTTTTCTTTACTTTATATATATTTTTTTTTTCTTCACGCCCAAATTTGTTTTCTCTTTTTCTTTTATTACCCCCTTCTTCATACCCAAATCAATCTACGCACCCCTATAATAGCCACCCTCAACTTAGGCTATTTGTTTGAGTTGAGGTACACAGTGTCCAAGGAGGGACCAGGTCCAAGACAGGTTCATTGTAATTAAAATGGGAAGGTGAATAGGCTAATGAAAGAAATAGGTCAATTAAGGCTCAAAAGCGGGATCAAGGGATATTTAATTCATTTGGTCGGGCGTTTAGGCTAAAAGTGGACTTATTCAAAAATGGCCTATGATCCTTTCCTAACCACTATCCTCTAACCTAGGCAAGACTAACCAGGTAAGTTCTGGATCGCACACACCAAGCTAACTAAGTAATGACCTCACACACACATAGCAGCACAGGGTTGTATTATCAACTACTACCTATCCGCTTCATGCAATGCTAGCTACAGTTATTTTGCCTATAATCCTAGTGCCATAACAAGATCCAACAGCTGTCACACATAAACATGCGACACACACATACTTCAAAATAAAAATTTTCAGGAGGGGTATCCTTAATATTCAAAAAGCATAAAAAAAAAAATTCATAGATGGACTGCACTATGGTTTCCTTATTTTTCTCCTAATTAAGCAAGAAATATATAACTAATATAAATAAAAACCTAAACATGCCGGTTCTACTATGATAGCACACTCGGGGAAAAAGAAATACGGCAACAAAAAACCCCAAGTGGTGGTACACCCCCACCCCCAATTAACAATGGTGCACTGCCCTCAGTGCACAGCTAAGATCTGGAAGTGGGCCCGCCCGCAGCGGGATCATCAGTCTGCTCTGTGGGCTTTCTGGTAAGCACATTCGATGGAGGGGTTGCTTGACTAGCGGATACACCACGTGCCCTCTGCTCCTCTGCAATCTGACTCGTATGGTACTCCAGCCTGGAGGCCTTAACTTCTCTCCGGATATCACCCTCATACTCATCACCACTGTCAACCTGGTCCTCCGAACTGCGTGGTCTCTTGCCTCTATCAATTGGAGGCTCCTCATTGGAAAACAGATCCATCTCAAAGGCTGGTCGCATCGGTTCCTGAACAGGCATAGGTGGGATAACAGGAGTGCTGCTCGAAGCTAACGCTCTAACCTCATCTCTCAATGCAGCCACTTCCTGTGTGAATCTAGTCATATCAGGACCCTGTGCGGCACACATCCGGGTGGCCATCCGTGCCTCAAAGCTGTCAATCCTCCCATGCAACCCCCTCATAAACTGATCCATCGTCGCAGTCATCCGGGCCTCCACCCTAGCTTCTGCAGCCTCGACCGTGGTCCTTACCCATGACTTAAGATGGGATACCAACTTAGCCATTTGGGTCTCAGTGTGGGTCTGCCGCTCGAACATCTGCATCTGTCTATCAATCAGCTGCTGCAGAAAGTCCCTCAAAACTGAAACCGTACCATAGGGAGGCGGTGGAACTGTAGTACCGTGTACCGCATCATCAATAGGGCCAGTGCCCTCAGCCGGTACATGAATAGTCTCTGGTACCCTAACCGATACTAGAATAGGCATAGGTGTACTATCCGACTCATCTCTATCTCCAAGCCCTTCAAAAAGGGTTGTTCCTGACGACTCGGAAGGCTGAGACCCTCGTGGAACAATGGGGTGAGATCCCCGCTGCTGCATCAGACCAATATCTGCTATACGGGCCACCTCTATATAATTATCGAGGGTAGGTAGCCTAGCCATACCCGCCCTATCACATAGACTCTAGATCAAGTAGAGGAACGGTATACTGGTATGGTCCCGAAAGGCCCGCTCATGAATCTCCCGTATGATGTATCTGGCAATATGAATATCATAACCAACAAGGATGCTGGCTACCACCACATCCCGGTCCAATGTAAGTGAATTGTCAGCATTAGTTGAACCCAACCGATGCCGAACAATTGACCACCAAAATCTGCCTGTAAAATGTAGCGTGGATTTCTTGATATCCAGCTTACCAGTCACCTAACTCGCAGCGACACCGTCCTCTGCTATGTACCCCACAATTCACTTCAGCAACTCCAACTTCTGGTCCACATCCCACATCTTAATCTGATCTCTGACAGTGTCCATACGGTGATCAAACTCAGCAGTTGTAGCTGGCAGTGGACGGTCTGCTCTAAACAAGAAGCGCTGGATGGTCTGCTCCGATATATCAACTCGAGTACCGCGAACCAAAATGTGAGTCAATAAGGGTTGATCCTTGTAGCGCTGCCCGACAGGTGTACTCAAGTCAACTGATACAGCATATGAGGCATAAAATTATCGGACTAATTTAGAGTTATAGCGACCAGGAGGCTCCGCCATCCAACCAAATTCATACCGCTCAAACACAGCCAAATATCAGGCAACTCCTTTAACTCCTCAAGCCTATATCGGGACTCCTCCATAATACTCCTTCTATATACACCCCGCTCTGTCAGCTCGGCATCCCTGTCATAAAATGCACACATGCCCTGAACACACCACCGCTGAACCTTCCTACTCTAGGCAGGAGTCGGAGCACTCTGTATACCAGTACCTGAAATAGAGGCTGTAGCCTCCGCCGCAGAGGTACCCTGACCTGTAGCATCATCCGCAGAGCTCGATTTTGAAACATCCTCCCCTTCTTCAGACTGAGGGGTGGATTCAGAAGACTAATCCAGAACAACCGACGCGACAGGCAGTGGAATGGGCTGAAGTGCAGCCCTGGCAGCAGCTTGGGCCTGAGTCTGTAACCTCGTGGTATGAGGTACTAATGCAGTATCATCACGTCCAATCTCAAATCCTCCACGGACCCACTTTTTTCAGATTCAGTCTGTTTATCACGCAAACGGGTTGGTAATTCTGGATTTTTGGTGCGAATTCTGGACGAAGAAGCAAGATGGTCACTTTTAGGGTTTGATTTGGGAGGCATGGTATCGGGTTTGGGTCGAATTTTGGGTATTTGGGTTGGGTTGGGTCAAATTTTGGATCTGGGGGTCGGGTTTGGTAGTGGGTGGGTCGAATATGGTTCGTGGGGGTCTGTGGGGATCAGATTTTGGGGTGTTTGGGTCGGATTTTTGAATATGGGGATCGGGTTTGTGGTGGTGGGTCGGATTTAGTAGTGAAGATGGAGGTGGAGGTTAAAATTTAGGGTTTATGAGAGTATTGGAAAGTAGGGTGTATGCGGATTCGAATTTGATCGGGTGAAGAAGAAGGGTACTGAAATTTATATAAAGAAACAGGTCGGGTTGGGTCTCGGATACCCTTAACTGTATGCTTTTCACGGAACCTCCCATGTGACGTGGGTTGAATTCACGTCACGTGGGTCCTTGCCATAAATCAACTCCTGCAGGTGGCAATTTTCTTTGATTTTCACGAAACCTCCCACGTGACGTGGGTCAACCTACGTCACGTGGGAACCCTGTTGTAGGTCAGGTTCAGAAAGACAAAATATTTCTCTGATTACCATGGCACTACTCACGTGACGTGTGTCAACCTACGTCACGTGATTAGGTGTCGTGAATGGAACTGAACATAATCCGTTCACTCTTTCAGATTCCAGTTAACTTATCCTCCATTGCTCAGTCTTCACTAGATCACACATAACAATACCATGGGTTGCCTCCCATAAAGCGCCTGATTTAACGTCGCGGCACGTCTCGGCTAACTTGGATACTCAGACTTCACCAATTAGCCTATGGGTTGCCTCCCATAAAGCGCCTGATTTAATGTCGCGGCACGACTCGGCTAACTTGGATACTCAGACTTCACCAAGCTCAAGTTCCTCACAAGTCCTTATTTCTTCCGTGATTTCCACATAATGTTTGGCATGCTGCCCATTGACCTTGAATAGTACATTATCGGCTCTTTTTAGCTCAATTGCTCCATGTGGGAATACCTTGACTACCGTGAATGGTCCGGACCATTTGGATTTTAACTTTCCAGCAAACAAGCGAAACTTGGAGTTATAAAGTAGCACCAAATCTCCCGAATGAAACTCTCGTTTCTCAATGCGACGTTCATGATATAATTTCATCTTCTCTTTATATATAGCTGAACTTTCATAAGCCCGGAGACGAAATTCATCTATCTCATTCATCTGCTCAAGTCTCAATTTAGCCGCTTCACTCCAGTCCAAATTCAACCTTTTCAAAGCCCATAAAACCTTATGTTCAAGTTCGACAGACAAATGGCAAGATTTTCCAAAAACTAACTGATATGGTGATGCACCAATTGGCGTTTTAAAAGCAGTTCAATATGACCATAATGCATCATCCAATCTTCGAGCCCAATCAGTACTATTGGCATTCACTGTTTTTGCCAAAATTGACTTGATCTCAAGATTTGACACCTCAACTTGCCCGCTTGTCTGAGGATGGTAAGGTGTTGCCACCTTATGTTTAACACTATATTTTTTCAAGCAGGGCCTTGAACAGACGATTCCAGAAGTGGGATCCTCCATCACTAATAATAACTCAGGGTGTACCGAATCGTGAAAATATGTTCTTTTTCAAGAATGTTGTGACACTTTTTCCTTCATTGTTAGGAAGCGCAATTGCCTCCACCCACTTAGAAACATAGTCGACAGCTACCAAGATGTATTTCATTACATGCGAGCTCACAAAAGGGCCCATAAAGTCAATTCCCCACACATCGAACAATTCAAACTCAAGTATAGTTGTCATGAAAAGTTCGTGTCTGCGTGAAATATTCCCTTTCCTTTGACATTGGTCACAAGCGCGAGCATAATCATGAGCATCTTTGTAAATATTGGGCCAGTAGCACCCACATTACAAGATTTTATGGGCAGTCCGCGCACCTCCATGATGACCCCCAACTGGATATGAATGACATGCTTCTAAAATACTCATCATCTCGGCCTCTGGAACACATCTTCGAATCATGCTATCAGTACACACCCTAAATAAATACGGCTCATCCCAGAAGATTTTTCTTACCTCATGCATGAATTTCTTTCTTTGTTGATACGACATATCTTCCGAAACTAGATCACTTGCCAAAAAGTTGGCAAAATCAGCAAACCAACGGATTAAGTCTTGAGATGCTGCCAGTACTTGCTCATCTGGAAAAGTATCATTAATTTCAAGATCATCCCTTAAATTAAGCATGGCCTCCTCCTCAAGGCGTGATAGATGGTCAGCAACTTGATTTTCGGTTCCCTTACGATCCTTGACTTCAAAATCAAATTGTTGCAATAGAAGTACCCACCGAATCAATCTTTGCTTAGCATCCTTTTTTGACATAAGATACCGAAGAGCTGCATGGTCTGTATGCACAATCAGCTTTGTACCTATCAAGTAAGATCTGAATTTCTCCAAATCAAAGACCACTGCCAATAATTCCTGCTCAGTCACAGTATAATTCTTTTGAGCTGGATTAAACGCTTTGCTAGCATAGTAAATTGGATGTAACATCTTCTCACGTCTTTGGCCAAGGACTGCACCGAAGGCCACTCCGCTAGCATCGCACATAACCTCAAAAGGCATCGTCCAATCTGGTGACACAATAATAGTAGATGAAATCAACTTCTCCTTAAGACACTCAAATGCTTTTAGACATGCCTCATTGAACATGAACTTCACCTCTTTCTCCAAAAGTTTTCATAAAGGATGTGCAATCTTAGAGAAATCCTTGATGAATCTTCTATAAAAACTAGCATGACCTAAGAAACTTCGAATACCTTTCACGGAGATAGGTAGAGGTAGCTTCTCAATTACCTCAATCTTCGCTTTATCCACTTCAATGCCTTTCTTTGAAATCTAATGCCCCAATATGATACCCTCATTGACCATTAGGTGATATTTTTCCCAATTCAGCACTAAGTTGCACTCCTCGCATCTTTGCAGCACATTAGAAAGGTGTGCCAAACAACCGTCAAATGAGTCTCCCACAATCGAAAAATCATCCATAAAAACCTCAATAGTGTCTTCCACCATGTCAGAGAAAATAGACATCATGCGACGTTGGAAAGTGGTCGGTGCATTACACAAATCGAAGGGCATCCTTTTAAATGCGAATGTCCTGTATGGACAAGTGAAAGTGGTCTTCTCTTGGTCTTTGGGGGAAATGGAAATTTGATTATACCCCGAATAGCCATCAAAAAAATAATACCATCCTCTACCAGCAAGACGGTCTAACATCTGATCCATGAAGGGCATAGGCATAGGAAAATGATCTTTCTCTGTACAAGAATTCAGCTTTCGATAATCCATGCAAACTCTCCATCTAGTAACTGGCCTCATTGGAATTAACTCATTTTTGTCATTTGGAACCACAGTGATTCCTCCCTTTTTCGGCACACACTGAATTGGGCTCACCCACTTGCCATCAGCAATAGGTTAAACCACTCCTACATCTAACCACTTGATGATCTCTTTCTTCATAACCTCTTGCATTGGTGGGTTTAGATGACGTTGATGCTCAATGCTCGGTATACACTCAAGAGTAAGTTGAATTTTGTAAGTGCAAATGCCGGGTGGAATTCCTATAATATCAGCAATGGACCAACCAATAGCCCTCTTAAATCTTCTCAATACTGAAACCAGAGCTTTTACTTGCCAATCCACTAATTTAGCACAAATAATCACAGGCAAGGTATTGTTGGCTCCCAAAAATGTGTAGCGAAGGTGAGCCGAAAGAGCCTTAAGCTCTAAAACTGGAGGCTCCTCAATAGACGGACGAGCCGGTAGGGTCACCCTATTCTTTAAATAGAGATCAAGTTTCTTTGGAGCATAAGTGTATGCTCCCTTACCAGCGAGTGCACCAACTATCTCATCATATTCCTCAATACCATTGCTATCAAAATTCATAATCACGGCCGCAAGAGCTTCTACCCCCAACCTTTCTTCAAGAGACACAACAACATCACTATCATCAACCGCATCTACTACTGAAATCACTCGTTTATCTCTTGGTTTCTTCATGGAACGACAAATATTGAAAGTGACCTGTTAATCATTTAACCTGAATTTCATCTGCGTTGTTTCCATGTCGACCAGTGCACGCCCAGTGCACGCCCAGTGGTAAGGAATGGTCTTCCCAATATGATGGGAACCTCGAAGTCAACTTCACAATCTAGGATTACAAAGACAGCCGGATATATCAAAGATGCAACCTTTACCAAAACATCATACAGAATGTCCACCGGCTTTTACACAGTCCTATCTGCCATGAGAAGTCTCATAGAGATTGGATTTGGTGCTCCCAACCCCAACTGCTTGAAAACGGCTAACGACATTAAATTAATGCTAGCACCCAAATCACAAAATGTTTTAGCAAAGTTGTAGGACCCGATAGTACAAGGAATTGTGAAAACTCCTGAATCCTCCTTCTTTTCAACTAGGGAATGCAAAAAAACTACACTATAATGATGTAAGTTATCTGTTGGCTCAAAACTGACAATTCTCTTCTTTGTTACCAAGTCTTTCATGAACTTCGCATAACCTGGCATCTGCTCCAATGCCTCAACAAGAGGGTTGTTCACTGACAGTTCCTTCAACATTGTAATAAACTTCTGATATTTGCCTTCCTCAGCCTTCTTTTTTAACCTTTGAGGAAAGGGAAGAGGAGGTTGTGGGATAGTTTTCAGCACTTGTGGTACCTCCTTTTCCTGCCTCTTTTCAGAGTTCGCCTTTTC
This sequence comes from Capsicum rhomboideum, assembly GCA_031232105.1. Taxonomy (NCBI): domain Eukaryota; kingdom Viridiplantae; phylum Streptophyta; class Magnoliopsida; order Solanales; family Solanaceae; genus Capsicum; species Capsicum rhomboideum. The sequence continues at coordinate 41,297,835 of CP124716.1, forward strand.
GCTAGTGTCATGATGATCTGGAACCGCGTCGCCCTTTGAATTATTCGACTCTAACTCAGTTTTTACAACAATAACCATCGGCTCATTAGTCTTACCACTGTCGGCAGGTATAGGTGGATCTGTCGTGTATTTCCCGCTTCTAGTAGTAATGGCTAGACAATGACTATCATTCTTCATATTTTAGACGGTATTGCTTGGAAGGGTGCCTTGCTGACGTTGATTCAGTGCCAATGATATCTGCCCAAATTGTTGCTCCAACTGTTTAATGGCAGTTGAATGAGACTTCACTTTTTGACTTATTTCCGAAATGTCTGACCTAATCTCTTTCAAGCAATTTTCCTGGCTCTCTGACCCTTTGACCAGTTTATTAAGAAGGGCCTCCATCCTTGAATTTCCAGACTCCTCATCATGGCTTTCTGGTGGTACATAAAGGCCATTCTTCTCTCTATAATCATCCTTCCGTCTCCAATCACTATCACGATCTCGTTCTCGATCTCTGTTTCTTGATTTATTGTAATTGTCTCCATAATAGTTCCGACCTTGATTCCCTTGCCTTGAGTTCCAAGAGTCTTGATTAGACCCTTGGCCCTTGGCTCGAAAACCCGCCACTTCTCGATCTAGGTACTTAGCCTCTTCATCAGACTCATTATCATCATGTCTAGGCGTTTTACCTTGTGCACCTACAGCATGCACCTTCTCAGCATATCTGGCTGCATTTTGTTTAGCTAGAAAACTAATTTTTGTCCCTAGTTGTGCGACCTCTTAAGCCACTATTTCGTCCAATGCCTGTTGTGCAGCTGAGGCTCCAATGGCATATATACCAACAGGCGTATCTGCCTCCCGAGTATGCCATCCTCGATTAGTCTTAGTGATACGATCTAATATCTCTGAAGCTTGCTCCCATCTCAGACTCATGAATGCTCCACCAATGATAGTATCTGCTACAGCCTTAGTGTTTGCGTTCAAAGCCTTGTAGAAAATTTCAAGTAAATTCCTACCACTCATCCTATGATTCGGCACATTCTGCAGCTTCTTCTTGAATCTAAGTCATGTCTCATAAAGTGCTTCAGAATGTAGTTGTATGAAATTGTAGATCTCATCCTTCAACTACAGCATCTTAGAAGGTGGGAAAAATCTTTCTAGAAATTGATTCCTCAAGTCTTGCCAAGTAGTGATGGAACCTCATGGTAATTCTGCCAACCACAATGTCGCTTCTCCTGTTAGGGAGAATGGGAACAATCTCAACCGAATCGCCTCTTGGTTAAATCCAGGCAGATTATAGGAAGTGCAGACCCCCACAAAATTCATCACGTGCATGTTTGGGTCATCTGAAGGAAGACCGGCGAACACACCTTTCAAATTTAGCAAATGAATCATGGCACTAGTAATGTCAAACTTAGTGCCCGGAGGTAACTCTAGTGGGATGATGGAACTAGTCTCAACCGGCTCAAGATAAGCCATATCCTTTTCTTCAGGATCATCATAAACAAGCACATATGGTCTCTGTTGTGCTCCATGTCTTCTTTTTCGCTCTTCAGCATCAGTCAGACGTTGTGCTGCTTCTTGCATCGCTCGATTATCTCTTTCTGCTTGTCTCAGAGCAGCTTGCCTAGCTTGCTCTTCCCGTATCAATCGAGCGATAGTTTGATCTGGTGTCTCATGACCAACTGGCTGAATTAGTTGGTTATGAATGTCTCTTGCGGCTGCGGGATCCTGAACTCCATCGGTATTTACCATTCTTCGATTAGCTCTCAGAGTCCTTTCTATCTCAAGATCAAGTGGAATCAGGAGATTGTCTTGACTCCTAGTATTGGGCATACACCGACGTGTGCCCTTAAAAGTATGTAAAAACAAAACTAATCAACTCCAACCAGTACTAATCAACTCCGTAATCGTAATTCCCCAGCAACAACGCCAAAATTTGATGTCGCCCAAAATATACCTCCGAAAAAGTACAATGCGGTCGTTGTATCAAATATAGAGCTCAACTAGGTTGGAGTTAATCCCACAGGGAATAGGTCGAAGTTTTTTAGAATACTAGAAGGAATAATTGGAAAGTAAGTAAAACTGGGGGGGGTTGCGAGTAAATAGTGACTGTAACGATTGCTGATTATATTGAGTTTGTGAACAATAAGAGAAATACACTAGGACTGTGATCCCCAAAGATTCCTTAACTCCACTGGTTACTCATGCTAACAAAATCGTCCCGCTATGTGGCATGCAAAATCTGACAAGATATGTTCATCTAAAAGTCTCTCGACCTTGGTTAGATGAATTTCACTCTTCTCCTCTCGGTCTTTGAGTGTTGCACTACTAACCCTTGTCCTGGACCTCAGATGACTATTCCCGCTAAAGCTCAAGTTATTAGATGAAGGTTGATAGCTTCAAATCTCTGTTGTTATCTTCTTTTCCCAATCTCTACCTCTCTCTCAAGCAAGTCTAGAATATAGGCAAATTTCTAACATTTACAACCGTTAGAACATCAATCACAATGAAGAAGATAGCAATACATGCATTCACAGCGGTTCAGAGTTGCTTTGCACTTCACCTGTCTCGTTAATTCCTCATGGTTCACACAACCCTAGTTGATGAGTTTAGCTACTCATAATTTCAAGAACACAAGAAGAATTCAAAGATGAAAACATGATTGTAAACTTACAATAATGAAGAAGAACTGAAATCTCAATTATCAATAAAACTCGAATCTAGGGTTTTTAATTACAAAACCAAGACTATGTTTATAAACTCAGAAACAATAGAAAATATCTCTCAAAATAATGAACTGACTAACTCTCGCACCTAGGACTACAGGGGTATTTATAGATACAAGGCTAATCCCATCCTAATCAAAATAGGAGAACAGAATCGGCAACTTCCACGGTGCCGTGACTTGGTGTCGTGGAACCAAGTCACGTCACGTGGGTCTCTATCGTAAGAATCAGGCAGCATCACACAATCTCTGAAGTTTAGTCACGGCACCTACTTACGTCACGTGAGTAGAGTCACACCACGTGGATGCCTGACGTGTAAATCAAACAACTTTTAAAATCTTTGAAGGTGACTCACGACAGCCACTCACGTCATGTGAGTGGTGTCGTGACTCCTTCTCTGGTGCAGATTCTTATTCTTTCATCTTCAGATCTTTCGTTCTCGGGCGCGATTCTTCTTTTTTGATCATTTTGTCTTCAAAACCTGTTTTCCTGCAATGTAGGACAGAAAACACATCATACCAACCAAATACACCCAAGTTATTGCATATTTCCCTTGTTTTAAGAATCGAAAGTGCCATGTAACCATGACGCATCAACACCCTCAACTTAGAACGTTTGCATGTCCTCAGGCGAATAAGATAAAAATAGAGATATACGATGCTTAATTAAAAGAAACCTAAGGGACCTATGGCAGCCGACTCATTGCTTTTGGCAGAACTTTCCCGACCCCTCCTATTTGAAAATCAAGACCACGGTGTGTATACATGTAGCATATTATCATGACACAGAAGGGATCAAGTGATGGCACCAGATTATGAACAAACAACTAAGCATATATGCAAATGACATTATTCGAGCAAATAGCAGCTAACAATGCAACCCATGTACTCTCACAATCAAAGAAGTCCCATGCACTCACAGTATGCTAATGAACTCAAATTAGGGACTCGGTCAAAACACTCTCTCTCACAAAGAAGTTCAAACAGTGTGCATGAAATACCATAGGCTTGCCCTTATCATCTACGCCTTAGGTTTTCGGACAGTTGGACTAGGATTACTATAGGACTTTACTCGATTTGTAATGTAGGCTTGGGGATGGGTATGGTACATATGGATATGATGAATCAACCCTCCTTGACACTACACTATTTTTGGCTCCAACTTCCAACCTTTCTCATTTTTATTCTCCCTTATTCTCCTTTCTTTTATTTTTAGATTTTTGGGTGTGATTTTTCTCAAACTTCACAACACAACTTTTTTTTTCTTTACTTTATATATATATTTTTTTTCTTCACGCCCAAATTTGTTTTCTCTTTTTCTTTTATTACCCCCTTCTTCATACCCAAATCAATCTACGCACCCCTATAATAGCCACCCTCAACTTAGGCTATTTGTTTGAGTTGAGGTACACAGTGTCCAAGGAGGGACCAGGTCCAAGACAGGTTCATTGTAATTAAAATGGGAAGGTGAATAGGCTAATGAAAGAAATAGGTCAATTAAGGCTCAAAAGCGGGATCAAGGGATATTTAATTCATTTGGTCGGGCGTTTAGGCTAAAAGTGGACTTATTCAAAAATGGCCTATGATCCTTTCCTAACCACTATCCTCTAACCTAGGCAAGACTAACCAGGTAAGTTCTGGATCGCACACACCAAGCTAACTAAGTAATGACCTCACACACACATAGCAGCACAGGGTTGTATTATCAACTACTACCTATCCGCTTCATGCAATGCTAGCTACAGTTATTTTGCCTATAATCCTAGTGCCATAACAAGATCCAACAGCTGTCACACATAAACATGCGACACACACATACTTCAAAATAAAAATTTTCAGGAGGGGTATCCTTAATATTCAAAAAGCATAAAAAAAAAATTTCATAGATGGACTGCACTATGGTTTCCTTATTTTTCTCCTAATTAAGCAAGAAATATATAACTAATATAAATAAAAACCTAAACATGCCGGTTCTACTATGATAGCACACTCGGGGAAAAAGAAATACGGCAACAAAAAACCCCAAGTGGTGGTACACCCCCACCCCCAATTAACAATGGTGCACTGCCCTCAGTGCACAGCTAAGATCTGGAAGTGGGCCCGCCCGCAGCGGGATCATCAGTCTGCTCTGTGGGCTTTCTGGTAAGCACATTCGATGGAGGGGTTGCTTGACTAGCGGATACACCACGTGCCCTCTGCTCCTCTGCAATCTGACTCGTATGGTACTCCAGCCTGGAGGCCTTAACTTCTCTCCGGATATCACCCTCATACTCATCACCACTGTCAACCTGGTCCTCCGAACTGCGTGGTCTCTTGCCTCTATCAATTGGAGGCTCCTCATTGGAAAACAGATCCATCTCAAAGGCTGGTCGCATCGGTTCCTGAACAGGCATAGGTGGGATAACAGGAGTGCTGCTCGAAGCTAACGCTCTAACCTCATCTCTCAATGCAGCCACTTCCTGTGTGAATCTAGTCATATCAGGACCCTGTGCGGCACACATCCGGGTGGCCATCCGTGCCTCAAAGCTGTCAATCCTCCCATGCAACCCCCTCATAAACTGATCCATCGTCGCAGTCATCCGGGCCTCCACCCTAGCTTCTGCAGCCTCGACCGTGGTCCTTACCCATGACTTAAGATGGGATACCAACTTAGCCATTTGGGTCTCAGTGTGGGTCTGCCGCTCGAACATCTGCATCTGTCTATCAATCAGCTGCTGCAGAAAGTCCCTCAAAACTGAAACCGTACCATAGGGAGGCGGTGGAACTGTAGTACCGTGTACCGCATCATCAATAGGGCCAGTGCCCTCAGTCGGTACATGAATAGTCTCTGGTACCCTAACCGATACTAGAATAGGCATAGGTGTACTATCCGACTCATCTCTATCTCCAAGCCCTTCAAAAAGGGTTGTTCCTGACGACTCGGAAGGCTGAGACCCTCGTGGAACAATGGGGTGAGATCCCCGCTGCTGCATCAGACCAATATCTGCTATACGGGCCACCTCTATATAATTATCGAGGGTAGGTAGCCTAGCCATACCCGCCCTATCACATAGACTCTAGATCAAGTAGAGGAACGGTATACTGGTATGGTCCCGAAAGGCCCGCTCATGAATCTCCCGTATGATGTATCTGGCAATATGAATATCATAACCAACAAGGATGCTGGCTACCACCACATCCCGGTCCAATGTAAGTGAATTGTCAGCATTAGTTGAACCCAACCGATGCCGAACAATTGACCACCAAAATCTGCCTGCAAAATGTAGCGTGGATTTCTTGATATCCAGCTTACCAGTCACCCAACTCGCAGCGACACCGTCCTCTGCTATGTACCCCACAATTCACTTCAGCAACTCCAACTTCTGGTCCACATCCCACATCTTAATCTGATCTCTGACAGTGTCCATACGGTGATCAAACTCAGCAGTTGTAGCTGGCAGTGGACGGTCTGCTCTAAACAAGAAGCGCTGGATGGTCTGCTCCGATATATCAACTCGAGTACCGCGAACCAAAATGTGAGTCAATAAGGGTTGATCCTTGTAGCGCTGCCCGACAGGTGTACTCAAGTCAACTGATACAGCATATGAGGCATAAAATTATCGGACTAATTTAGAGTTATAGCGACCAGGAGGCTCCGCCATCCAACCAAATTCATACCGCTCAAACACAGCCAAATATCAGGCAACTCCTTTAACTCCTCAAGCCTATATCGGGACTCCTCCATAATACTCCTTCTATATACACCCCGCTCTGTCAGCTCGGCATCCCTGTCATAAAATGCACACATGCCCTGAACACACCACCGCTGAACCTTCCTACTCTAGGCAGGAGTCGGAGCACTCTGTATACCAGTACCTGAAATAGAGGCTGTAGCCTCCGCCGCAGAGGTACCCTGACCTGTAGCATCATCCGCAGAGCTCGATTTTGAAACATCCTCTCCTTCTTCAGACTGAGGGGTGGATTCAGAAGACTAATCCAGAACAACCGACGCGACAGGCAGTGGAATGGGCTGAAGTGCAGCCCTGGCAGCAGCTTGGGCCCGAGTCTGTAACCTCGTGGTATGAGGTACTAATGCAGTATCATCACGTCCAATCTCAAATCCTCCACGGACCCACTTTTTTCAGATTCAGTCTGTTTATCACGCAAACGGGTTGGTAATTCTGGATTTTTGGTGCGAATTCTGGACGAAGAAGCAAGATGGTCACTTTTAGGGTTTGATTTGGGAGGCATGGTATCGGGTTTGGGTCGAATTTTGGGTATTTGGGTTGGGTTGGGTCAAATTTTGGATCTGGGGGTCGGGTTTGGTAGTGGGTGGGTCGAATATGGTTCGTGGGGGTCTGTGGGGATCAGATTTTGGGGTGTTTGGGTCGGATTTTTGAATATGGGGATCGGGTTTGTGGTGGTGGGTCGGATTTAGTAGTGAAGATGGAGGTGGAGGTTAAAATTTAGGGTTTATGAGAGTATTGGAAAGTAGGGTGTATGCGGATTCGAATTTGATCGGGTGAAGAAGAAGGGTACTGAAATTTATATAAAGAAACAGGTCGGGTTGGGTCTCGGATACCCTTAACTGTATGCTTTTCACGGAACCTCCCATGTGACGTGGGTTGAATTCACGTCACGTGGGTCCTTGCCATAAATCAACTCCTGCAGGTGGCAATTTTCTTTGATTTTCACGAAACCTCCCACGTGACGTGGGTCAACCTACGTCACGTGGGAACCCTGTTGTAGGTCAGGTTCAGAAAGACAAAATATTTCTCTGATTACCATGGCACTACTCACGTGACGTGTGTCAACCTACGTCACGTGATTAGGTGTCGTGAATGGAACTGAACATAATCCGTTCACTCTTTCAGATTCCAGTTAACTTATCCTCCATTGCTCAGTCTTCACTAGATCACACATAACAATACCATGGGTTGCCTCCCATAAAGCGCCTGATTTAACGTCGCGGCACGTCTCGGCTAACTTGGATACTCAGACTTCACCAATTAGCCTATGGGTTGCCTCCCATAAAGCGCCTGATTTAATGTCGCGGCACGACTCGGCTAACTTGGATACTCAGACTTCACCAAGCTCAAGTTCCTCACAAGTCCTTATTTCTTCCGTGATTTCCACATAATGTTTGGCATGCTGCCCATTGACCTTGAATAGTATATTATCGGCTCTTTTTAGCTCAATTGCTCCATGTGGGAATACCTTGACTACCGTGAATGGTCCGGACCATTTGGATTTTAACTTTCCAGCAAACAAGCGAAACTTGGAGTTATAAAGTAGCACCAAATCTCCCGAATGAAACTCTCGTTTCTCAATGCGACGTTCATGATATAATTTCATCTTCTCTTTATATATAGCTGAACTTTCATAAGCCCGGAGACGAAATTCATCTATCTCATTCATCTGCTCAAGTCTCAATTTAGCCGCTTCACTCCAGTCCAAATTCAACCTTTTCAAAGCCCATAAAACCTTATGTTCAAGTTCGACAGACAAATGGCAAGATTTTCCAAAAACTAACTGATATGGTGATGCACCAATTGGCGTTTTAAAAGCAGTTCAATATGACCATAATGCATCATCCAATCTTCGAGCCCAATCAGTACTATTGGCATTCACTGTTTTTGCCAAAATTGACTTGATCTCAAGATTTGACACCTCAACTTGCCCGCTTGTCTGAGGATGGTAAGGTGTTGCCACCTTATGTTTAACACCATATTTTTTCAAGCAGGGCCTTGAACAGACGATTCCAGAAGTGGGATCCTCCATCACTAATAATAACTCAGGGTGTACCGAATCGTGAAAATATGTTCTTTTTCAAGAATGTTGTGACACTTTTTCCTTCATTGTTAGGAAGCGCAATTGCCTCCACCCACTTAGAAACATAGTCGACAGCTACCAAGATGTATTTCATTACATGCGAGCTCACAAAAGGGCCCATAAAGTCAATTCCCCACACATCGAACAATTCAAACTCAAGTATAGTTGTCATGAAAAGTTCGTGTCTGCGTGAAATATTCCCTTTCCTTTGACATTGGTCACAAGCGCGAGCATAATCATGAGCATCTTTGTAAATATTGGGCCAGTAGCACCCACATTACAAGATTTTATGGGCAGTCCGCGCACCTCCATGATGACCCCCAACTGGATATGAATGACATGCTTCCAAAATACTCATCATCTCGGCCTCTGGAACACATCTTCGAATCATGCTATCAGTACACACCCTAAATAAATACGGCTCATCCCAGAAGATTTTTCTTACCTCATGCATGAATTTCTTTCTTTGTTGATACGACATATCTTCCGAAACTAGATCACTTGCCAAAAAGTTGGCAAAATCAGCAAACCAACGGATTAAGTCTTGAGATGCTGCCAGTACTTGCTCATCTGGAAAAGTATCATTAATTTCAAGATCATCCCTTAAATTAAGCATGGCCTCCTCCTCAAGGCGTGATAGATGGTCAGCAACTTGATTTTCGGTTCCCTTACGATCCTTGACTTCAAAATCAAATTGTTGCAATAGAAGTACCCACCGAATCAATCTTTGCTTAGCATCCTTTTTTGACATAAGATACCGAAGAGCTGCATGGTCTGTATGCACAATCAGCTTTGTACCTATCAAGTAAGATCTGAATTTCTCCAAATCAAAGACCACTGCCAACAATTCCTGCTCAGTCAGGCAACATCACACAATCTCTAAAGTTTAGTCACGGCACCTACTCACGTCACGTGAGTAGAGTCACGCCACGTGGATGCCTGACGTGTAAATCAGACAACTTTTAAAATCCCTGAAGGTGACTCACGACAGCCACTCACGTCACGTGAGTGGTGTTGTGACTCCCTCTCTGGTGCAGATTCTTATTCTTTCATCTTCAGATCCTTCGTTCTCGGGCGTGATTCTTCCTTTTGATCATTTTGCCTTCAAAACCTGTTTTCCTGCAATGTAGGACAGAAAACACATCATACAAACCAAATACACCCAAGTTATTGCATATTTCCCTTGTTTTAAGAATCGAAAGTGCCATGTAACCATGGCGCATATATATATATATATAATGTGTGTGTCTATAATTTAATCGAGAAAGCAACTACAAATCAAGCCAAATTAGCTTCTATTAGCAATATATGTATTCTACACTCAATCTTCCGTAATTTTTTCTAATTTTTTTACTAATTTTTGGGAATTCTTTTTTCTTTTTTTAATAAAAAATATCGTATTCTTGATGACCCATTTCTCTCTTTTCTCTTATCATTTTATAGTCTCTTGGAATGGCAGTTTTGATGCTAATCGGCAAAGACTTGTTAATTCTGGTTGTTCAAGAGAAATATTTACAAGGAAATTTTTTGAATATTGCATTGTCACCTTGATCAGTGAAAATTTCATTGTTACACCCTCATAACTTAATAAAGTATCATTGATGATGGGTATATTTTGTAAAAATATTTTCCTTAAGGTTGTGTTTGGTATTTTGAAAAATAAGTAGTTTTCTTATTTATTTTCTTATGTTTGTTGGTAAGAACAAAATATTGTCTCCGAAGTATTGAGGTATAATCTGGACAAATACTATGACACCAGACCCGGCCCCTCACCCTTTTACACGGACCAAGATTCTATCCTGAGAACCCACCAGACTCCAATGCGACTCAATAATTAGTTTTAAATTACCAAATCACAACATTAAGGTAGATTTTCTAATGAATATTATAAAACACTGCAATATGACAATGTCCACCTGATCTGAGCATCTATAGAATATCTATAAGATATTTTCTATATAAAAAAAGTCTATGAAAGGTTTAATTTTGACAAAGTTTGTGTAAATTATCTTCTTCTTTTTTAGTGTTGTACCTCTTCTTTTAACTTTGAACATACAAAATAAAGTTTATTACAAAATCACCTTTAGTAATACACTACTGAAGGTCATATTGCACTTATTTGTGTTGGTTGGCAATAAAATTTAAGCATATTTAAGATCTTGTAATAGAGAACAAATTCAGCAAAAACAAACAAATACAGTAGAACTTAATTTAACTAATCCAAATATATAAAAAAAAAAAAAAAAAAAAACTGTTCATAGTTCTTTACCATAAATACTGTCTTAAAATTCTTCTAATAGAGTATTTGAGGATATAAGACAAGGAAAAATAGGTTATAAGTAGGGGTGTGCATCAGTCGGTTCAGTTTGATTTTGTGTATTATCAGTTCGATTTATCAATTTTTGATTTTTAAATTTGCTAAACCAATAATCAAACCAATGAGATATTTTTTATTAGTTTTTGATTTATCAGATTTTAATCCTTAACGGATTGGTTTTTGATTTAACCGATAAAAAAATATTCATAAAACAAATATATATACTTTTTTCTTCTGAATAAATATATACTATTCTGGATGCCAATGGTAGTGTGACATAAAGCAAGACTCAATTAGTAAATGTAACCGACTATAGTTAAGTAATTCAAATTAAATATTCTTAATTAGCATGTACTTTTGAAAATAAAAAACCACGACTCTAATAATAGACTAAACTGATCTTAACTAATCCAATCAAATAAACGTACAAGTTTCTGTAATTTTTGGCACAAAAAGGAATAAGAGAATCAGTTTCCACATTTAGTATTTGGTTTTTGTGTTTTCAGGTTTTGGAGAAACTATGAAGGCACTAATAAGTAATATATATAAGTAAGGGTAAGGAGTAATTTAGTATAATCTTAATGGGTTATCGGTTTACCCAATAACCCAATATTAAAAATCAAAACTGAACCAATAATCTGATAAAAAAAATTATTAAATTATTAAAAAACCATTAACCCAAAAACCTAATAGCAATAAATCAATAACATTGTTTTCGGTTCAGTTTATTGGTCTGTTTGATTTTTGCACATCCCAAGTTATAAGAAGCTTATCATGAAACTTTTGGCAATTATTGATGTATTATGCATGTCATGCTCTTCGAATCGGGGTTATTTATCTTACCTACTGCATTCACTACAATTAGCTAAATCTCCATATAAAGCATAACAAAGTCTAAATTATTCCACCAAATGATAAAACAATGGATTACCTTCTTGGTCATAAGCAAATTTAATAGAAACATACGAGAATGTGGAACTCGGATCAAACAAAACAGTAGTAATGCCATCACAGACAAGAATAGTACATGTAATCACTGCGTCCGAAGCCTCGGCCTCAGGCCTGCCTAGAAAAGCATAGAAGTGAAACTTATCAGCCGCCTGAGTACCACCCCTGCCAGCCTGTGCACTACCTCGATTAGCATGTCCACCTCCTCAGTTGACCTAGTTGCTACCTCTACCCGCCTGGTGACCACCAAGACCACCTTGTGGACGGCCCCTACCATTTCCTCCAACTCCCCTACCTACTGGAATCAAAGCTCGGGAGGTCTACTACTAGCCTAACTGATCAGAGTGTCTGAGATTAGGGCAATGCCTCTTAATGTGACCAACCCTACCGCACTCATAGCATGTACGGTCTAGGGTAGGTCGCTGAGTTGACGACACCGAAGAAACACAACTACCAACATCTAAAATTGACTGGCTAGCCCATGAAGGACCCCCAACAGACATAGGCATCGCAAACTACATAGGTTAGGCAGGATAGCCCAGAAGACCCTGGACCCGAGAATAAGAACTAATGTAATTGCCCACCTTGTGGGCCTTCTTCTCCCCCATCTTGGCATAGCCATCTTGTCTCACACCTTCTATCTTTTTCACAAAATCAACCATCTCCTAAAGGTTTTACCCAAATATGTCATCTGAAGTGCAGAAACCTGAAGATCGATATTCAATCGTTTCATAAAAAGTGAACCCTCTCCTCCTCAATAGTCAACAATTGCGAAGAATATCTGGACAAGGCATGAAATTTGGCCTCATAGGACACAACCGACATATTTTCCTACTAAAGTCTAGTGAACTCATCTTTCTTTCTATCCCTTAGAGTGCGGGCACATACTTCTCCAAGAAGACAGAATGAAACTGGGTCCAAGTCAATGGTGTCAAACCTGCGGATCTACACTCAATGAATGCTCTCTACCACATCTTGGCATCCCACTGTAACTGAAAAGAAACAAACTTCACATCATACCTGTCTACCACTCCCAACTTGTGAAGCCTTTCATGACAATCAATGCTAAATTCATAAGCATCTTCCGACTCAGTATCATGAAACTCGGGAGACTTCATTTTAAGGAATTTGTAAAAAAAAAAAGTCATGCTCATCTTCGGTCATCATCGGACCCAATACCTGACATGGAAAAGCACCAATAATCGACCCCTCATCCATCATGGGTGTCATTGCCAGTGGTAGGCTGTAACCTTAGATGCTAAACAATCAGAACTGCTGGTGTAGCACCTGTAGCAACTAAATCACTCAAAAAACTTAGAATCAGCTCAAAAGACATCGAAACTTGTGTTGCACCTCCCAGAACTAGCACAACATCTGCATGAACTGGTACCTCTCCATCCTCTAATACTACTTCCTCATTCTAGACTATGTCTGGAACATCACCATATGGTGGAGGAGAATCTGATCTTTGCCTTATCGGACATCTGACAGCCTGGGCTCCACCCCTGGTGGGTGCTGCCCCTCAGCCTCTTCCCCTCCTTCTCCCTCTCACACTGACTCTACCTCAAACTGTAGCCCTAACATCCAGCTCAGGTGTTGCTACTCTATTTGTGCATGTATTCACTATCTGTGAGATAAGAGTGAAAGCAATCAGATACCAATTTGGATCACCAGATACCAATTGGAATTAAGTACTAGCACAAAGGAAGGAAGAAAAGTGAGAATTCCTAAAGTTTTTTAGCCGCCAGAAGAAAAGTACAAACTTCTCCACCCTGTTCCTCAAGACTCTACTATACTCATTCTTGTATGACGAGTACAATGAACCTAGTACTCTGATGTTATCTTTGTATCCAAATGATTGTGAGTGGCACCCACACTAAACCTCCTATGGGAGAACCATCAAACCTAAAACTCTTAATCGAACACTTAAGCATTTCTAACAATTCCTGACTAAAAGGATAACAATCTCCAATAAAAACCTAAGATAGAATTAATATGTGGAAAACAACTACCTATTATATCATCCCAAGGACCCGAAAGTCACCGTATAAGAACATTCTAATCAAAATAAAAGTCTAAATATGATTATCCAAAAATAAATAAACAAGGAATGTCATTATCCAAAGGAGTGGACATGATCAATGAGAAGATCCAACGGTTGCCTGAAAGTAGGTGCTCACCCTTGGACCAAAAAGTTGTTGATCATGAACTAAATTTGAGGCCTCATCTCAATCACTGGGACACTTTCTACACTCAACAAAAGAAAAGCACAGGTAGTATCAGTACAAACACTATGTACTGGTAGGCATCATCGATCGGCTCAACTTAGACCCATGCTTAAACATAAATCAAGTATAAGCAAATTAGCATCCAACACATAACAAGTGATTCCAAGCAACAAATAAGACTACATAATCACTTCTTCAACCAGTACCTCAACTAGTTCAACCTCATGCACATAAGTTCAACAACCAAAGGCAATTTATGACCCCTCCAACTACCACAAACATAAGTACATTAATTAGTTACCACCAAACCATCTCCGCAGAGTAGACTTAAGCTACTTTGATTTCAACACAAAATGACATTAAATACAAATGATCAATCAAATGACTATAAAACATGCAATAACTGAAGGTCAATTCACAAACACTAAACTTATGAACAAGCATGAAATCCAAATCAAGTCTACAACTATAATTCAAACCATAGCCTACCTCAAAACACAAGCCAGGAAGCACTAATCAGCTAAAGTTTTGCCCTTTTTTGCCGCTTCAGATTGTTCTCTGTCTAAAAACAACAAACAAGGAGTAATTAACAACTTACTCTCCACTTTAAGCATTAGGAACTAAACCCCAAAGATTTTACACTAGTTTATAGCCTAAACCCTCAATTTAGGGGTTTTCACCCACTAATCCGCCCAAATTCCCCATAATTCATGTTATGAGGAAGAAATCGATGTTAGAAAGTTAAGACTAGCAACTTAGGACCATTTACAATTGATTTTAAGCCTACCCATAGGCAATCTCCATCAGTTCATCAATTTAGGGCTTTAACACATGAATTCTTCCTAACTCTTGATTCTAGTGATTCAAGAATGAAAAAGGGATTAATCCATGTTAAATAGGTGGAATAATCTAACCTCAAGAGTAGAAATCACCCAAACTAGAAGAGAATCACCCCACACAAGTCTTAGGTCAAGTTTTGGATGTTTTGGGAGAAAATAACGACAAAAACTAGACTTCAGCATTTATATACTGCCTGATGACAGCTATAGCGGTCCACTATCTGCTACAGTGGTCCTGTTATAGCGGCAGTATGGCTTGCTAAGGCGGTCCCTCACTTCACATTGCTGCCCAACCGCTACAGTGGCTCTACAATTGCGGCACAAGGACCGCTACAACAGAGCTTAACCAGTAGCTTTGGGAAACTTCTATTTTTTTCCCCTTGTTTAGAACACAGTCTTTATTTTCCAACAACACAGATTTATCCTATTGCAGCAAATGCTATAATCGAAGTTTTATACACCCAAATTCCATTTCAAAAATTTCTATAGATCATTAAACTCCTTATCTATTATGACACACCTAGAAAACCACTACACGAACCACCACGGGATATCTAGGCTCTCCATACCATATGACACTCTGATTTCATATAAACTCACCCTAGCCTGAGATTTTCACAACTCTAATCCTAAGAACAAATCTATCCGGACTCTTACACCACAGTCACACTATAATAATGGAATGGATAGTCACATCTATTCAATTTTTCTCTATAAATAACGGAATTGTCTTCATTATAATTCATCCCTCAAGAGAAATAAGTACTCTCTCTTCTCTCCTCTCTCTACAATATTCTTTTTATTATTATTTTATTATTTCATAACACAACCTTCCTTATTGTTTTTCAATTCTAGAACATACCTAAACGCAAGATAAAAAGATTTTTTTTTTCAAGAATGGATAAGTTGTTGTTTTTTTTCTTGACTTTTCACTCGGTGTCGGTATCCGCACTAGAGCTCAACTAATTCGAATTTACATTGCAAGACCCATTTTAAGGGTACTTTTCCACTCAAAAAGAAACCTCTAGCTAGGGATGGAGGGATCCCAACCATTTTTTAATTAACAAATTGCTCTTTCATTAATCAAAACTAGAACATTACAAAGCCAGGTAGAAGCAGACCAACTAACTCTAAAATTATAAGACTAGGCATGTACTCCTACCCCTATAGTAAGTTCTACAAAATAAGAACTCCTATACAATGATGTAAGAAAACAATTTAGATGTTGCAATGTGTTTTGCCAACTTGTTATGGGTCGTCCTTTGATATGAATATGCAGTACTATCTCACAACATGTCTTAGCAAGATCAACTCTATCATGTTGAAATCTCAACAAATTCTGATCCATTCATACATAATATATTATTATAGCAAAGGTACACCATGTAATCTTTACACTGCCCACTTTTCCTCTTTGCTAGGCTACAGATCCATTCCAATTCTCAGTGTCACTTCCTAATTCTTCAATTGTGTCCTAACTAAATCAATAGTTTAGACCATAATTGGTCATCATCATACCCAGTGTATTCCCACCAGGGTAAAGTGTACACAGTCCATACCACTACCTCAGATGAGGTAGAGAGGCTGTTTCCGATAGACCCCCGGCTCAGAACCGATAACAATACCAAATCATAAATCAAAAATCATAGAAAACATAAAACAATCATAAAAATCATAAGAATCATACAAATCCTAAGAATCGTAAAAATCATCAACACAAATCATGAAAACCAACAGCAAAAGGGGTCACAAATCGCTAGCACAAAATACAAAGAGAATATGTGAAGAATATGTGAAGAACAAATGCTCAAAAGTTTCCTCACCCTTAGCACAAAATACACAGTCCATTGGGACTCAAATGCCAATTTTTTGAAGTCTCTCAACTGTGGACAATCTATGTTGTACAGCAAGCCAATGGTGGAACTTGTACCTAGGGTGGATTTGCTTGTGTAATGTTAAATTTCTCCAGGGGTGGTGGTGGGAAGTGGTGTTGTATAGCTTTATAAGCTGCTTTGATTTGATATCTGTCCCCCTTCACCATTTTATTAAGTCCATGTTGAAGCCCACCTGGTAGAGTACTCTAATGGAGTATGACCCTTTTGCTATCAATGATCTTTCCCACCACCCAAGCTATAGCCTTGGGTGTGATCATATCTTCTAAGTTACTATTTTTTATGTAATAATAATGCATCCACTTTATCCAAAGAGAATCCTTCTTCATAGATATAGCCCATAATTGTTTGAGTATAGTAGCCTTATTTCATAGAGCAAGATGAGTGATATTTAATCCCCCAGCCACCCTTGATTGTCATATTTTTTCTCATGCTGCTAGTGCCTTCTTATAGACCTCCCCAGTCCTAGTTCATAAAAAGGTTCTACACGCAAGTTCTATAAACTTCACAACCTTCTTAGGTAGGACAAATATTTGTGCCCAATAACTTTACATGCCAAACAGGATAGTTTTTATGAGCTGAAGCCTACCAGAGAAAGACTACCTAGTAGATCAACACCTCACTTTGGATGTAATCATTTCAACTAGAGGTAAGGACTGCTTGATGGTTAACCTCTTGGTAGACAATGGCACTCCCAAGTATTTAATGAAAGGGAGCTTTCTGTAAACCCTAACACTTGAATGAGATCACTTTTTTTTCTTGATTGAGGCCATCTAAATAGATCGAGCTCTTACCTGGGTAGGCTTTCAAACCAGAAGCTTAGAGAGTTTTTTAAAAGCCTCATGTACTGATGATATTGAGATCATGTCATCCCTGCAAAACATAAGAAGATCATCGGCGAAACACATATGCAACACACCATGTTTTCTACATCTTGGGTGGAAGTTGACATCCTTGTTAATGGCTAACTTTATCATCTTTATGTTTAAGTATTTCATTGCTATCACAAAGAGGTAAGGGGACATAGGGTCCCCTTGCCTCAATCCCCTCTTATCTTGGAAAGGCTTAGCTAGATCACTATTTAGAACTAAGAAATATGATTCTGAAGAAACACACTCCATCACCCAAGTTGTGAATTTGTTAGGAAAGCCTAAATAAATCAACAGACTTTAAGAATTGCCATTCTAGAGTGTCATAAGCTTTTTGGAGATCCACCTTTAACACACAACTAGGTGAAATCTATTTCCTAGAATGCCCTTTGAACAGTTCATGGCTTAGTAGGATATTATTAGTTGTATTCCTACTTTTTATGAAAGCTGATTATGAAAAACCTACAAGTCCACTGATCACAATATTGATTCTGTTAGTAAGAACTTCAACAACAATTTTATATAATGTTGAGCAGCAAGCAATTGAGATAAATTCTTTCACTTGTGTAGGTGAAGGCGCTTGGGGTACCAATGTGATGGCTGTACAATTCCAAGATTTCAACATTATCCATGTCCTGGAGAACTATTGCACAACTGCATATACCACTTCCTTTACCACCTCCCAATTTAGAGTAAAAAAATCAATAGGGTAGCCATCAATTTTAAGAGCTTTATCCTTAGGCGTATCTCTAATGGCTTGATCAATCTCATCCATGCTAACCTCCTGGATCAATGCAATTTGTTGTTCCTAGTGATACATGGGCCATTCTCTGTAAGTGCATTAGGACATATCAACTCTTCAGAATTATCTCCATCAGTTTAGTGAAAACAGATATAAACTCATCCTCTACTCCCATTGTATCAGTAAGTTTGGTTCCCTCTTCAGTGTTTAGATAGAAGATATACTATTCTGGCTAGCTCTGATTTTTAGTTGTGCATGAAAAATACTTTGGGTTGGAGCCCCCACTATCAATCCAACATGCTCTAGATTTTTGTCTTAGAATTTTCTCCTCTACTAAGCTCCACTTTTGAATCTCCATAATTAATGCCTTTTCTTGATCAAATAGATTCTGCCAAAAGGATTGTGTGACAATTTTTGCTTGAACAGTCTCAATCATCTGCTTAGCTTGATTAAGATTCTGAGCATAAGAAGACATGAAGGATTTGATGTCCTTCAAGGCTACTTTAAGTTGCTTCAGCCTAAACCGAATTCTTGACATAAAATCTTTCTTATATAGCAGCTGCCAGATCTGTTGCACTACCTCTTTGAACTGTTGATGCTCCATAACTGTAATGTACAACCTAAAAGACTTGGGATGTAAGTTAACTCTATTCTTGTAATGGACAATAGCAGGGGAGTGATCAGATACCCCAGACAGTAGAAATTCAGTCTCAACATTTCCAACTTATTGCAGCCATTCTAGATTACCAAACACCCAGTCAATCTAACTATAAACCCTGCTGGGAGCTTGCTGTTTGTCACACTAGGTGAAGAAGCACCCCTTTGATCTAAGAGGGGTAAGTTGTAAGTTATTCACCATCTCCTGAAACCCATGGACCTCAGTTTGCGTAACTGTAAGCCAATTCTCTCCTCAACAGATAAAGCATTGTTAAAGTCCCTATGAAGTATCCAAGGCCTCTGAATATTAGCACACATAGCTTGTAGATCCTGCCATAAAATATCTCTAAGTTGAGCCTCATTTTTTTGCATAAACTACAATGACCAAAGCTGAGAAACTAGAGGTGGACTCATCCACCAAATAGTGGACAAATTGTTCATGCACATATAATATTTGGACATTTAGGCGTTTCTTCCACATCAACCTAATCCAACCATTTTCCCCATATTGATAATCGCAACAACGATTCCAATCCTTAGCAACTTTAGTAAGTATCTTCTTAGATTTATTCTCCCTTACTCTAGTCTCTAAACAACCAAAAAAATCTATCTTATTCTTTGCCAGAAAGAGTATCAACTCCTCATTTGGTTAATCTCTCTCACATTCCAAGTACAGACTATCATAGGGGTTGGAATTGAGAGTCAGCTCTAGGTCCCTTCACTCCAGAGGTTCCAACCATAGAATCATATAATGCCTTAAATCTATTGGTGATCAGTATCCATGTGCCTTGCTCAGAACCAAGTTGTTGGATGGAAGTGACCACATTAGATTGTTTGTTTCATGAAACTTTAGAAGGTGATTGTCGTTCAAGTAACTTATCCTCTGTAGTGGTGCCCCCATTTTTAGGTCTACCTAATCATTTCTGGACAATCATGTGCTTTCTCCTCCCTCCCCCCCACCCACCACCCACCCACCTCCTTCCTTCTTGGAGGTGCTTTGAATTCTTCCTCATGCTAATGTTGTGGCTCCCTCTCCCAGCATGTTGCAGTGTCATGCCCCAATCTAATACACTAAGTACAAAATTTTGACTTCCAATCATAATCTATGCCTTGCTGGAAGGACCTGTGAGGAGTATCAATGGTAATACTATCAAGGAGAGGATTGGAGATATCCACTTTAACAAGGATTCTTGCGTGAGATATCCTATTCATATCTGCAGTATACTTATCAGTGTTAAGTAGTTTGCCAATGGCACTGGCCACGTCACTCAGAGCCTCAGTTGACCAATATCCAACGGTAATCCGGGGAAGTTCATCTAAAGTGGAATCGTGGTGATGCATTCTGTGTTGAACTGGAAATTCGCCTCCCAATTATTCAATACGAATGGTTTATTGTGGTATGTGTATGGTCCTGACTGCATGACCTCATCCATGTCCTCAACAGAATCGAATCTAAACAAATAATATCCATCCAAGTAATAGAGTATTGGGGCTTGTTCAAAAAATTCCGCATAGCTGTGACAAATTGATCCATCGATTTCTCATAGGGTGTATCTTCTAGCACATACCCTATGAGTATCGTAGACCAGTGCACATCAAAAACCCAGATGTCTTCCTCAAGAATTTTAACATCAACCTTACCATCACGATGAGCTAGGGGAGCATATTCCAGCATTAATCCCATCTGCGAGCTTCGATTCTTCTTTGGCAGCTTTGGCGATGGAGGTTCAGTGGGTACCTTTTGGGAAGGTGCTGTTCCTGAGTGACCCACATTGGAAAATTGAAGTTGTCGTGGTAGCATCGTCGTCATAACCTCCGCCTTTTTTTCCCAATTATGAGATCTGGTCACACACTATTACATTTATCTTCGAGCTCCTCCACCTGTATTTATCTTCGAGTTACCATCACGGTCGCCTGAGCTGCATTGTTCCACCATCTTGCCATGGTCGATGCACTTAATTAGCCTACCTCGGCTAAAAGTACGCCAAGAGAGAAGTTAGCTTAACATGCGTCCTCCTTTCTAACTTGAAGAAGGTTAGTGGTGATAAAATTGTTATCAAAGCATATAGACATTCCCAAAAATTCCAATGGTAAATAAAATAATAATAATTAACACATTTTAACCAATATGAAATATATTTTCAAAGGAAAAACAGTAGATTAACGATTTTTTTTTTTTGGTAAAATAGATTAACGTTTCACTTTTGGGTTTTGTGCTAACCCCATTGCCCTGTACGTTTAACGGAGAGAAACGCAATATTCAGGAGCTTTTTTAAAATAAAAAATCAAATTTTTGGTGAGGCCTGAACTATTATTCCCCCCTTTTCCTAGAGACTTTTACTTGTGTGGATAGAGGGAAAAATATTTTCCTTCTGTATAATACACGACACAGAATTGAATATTTGTCAAATAGCACGTCTATTTTAATTGAAGGTTGAAAGAAACATAACAAAGATTTGTAAATCAAAGTTTTGTTACAATGAAAACCAATCAAGACTCACCATAACTTGTAAAATAAACTACAACTCCATCTCCAAATTCCAGAGCACTGCTTAGTGCAATATAGAACCAACCACCTTTATATGTTAGAAATTTTAAGATATAATACCTTTTGACATTCACACACAAAAAAAAAAAAACGAAAATGAAAACAACAATTTAAGCTCTAAGGTTAAAGAAATTATGATATTACTACACACATTTTCGTTCCTCTCTCTTTTTTTGAGAAAGTATTACAGGGCACCCCTCTTCATAGTAGGAAAAAAACGATTTATGTACAATATGGGAGTAGATGTATATATCTTCCTCAAAGAATCTGAACCAATGAAGAGTGCAGCCTTTTTTTCTTTAATGCTGCATTCTAGAAGAACCTTAACAGGGCAACCCCCAGAATCAAGTAATGTCAGGCGGACAAAAGATGTGGACAGTATTTACTTTGGCGTAGGATAATCATTAGTCTAGAATAGCTGGAAGAAGAGGCTAGTGGATCCATCACCAAACGATCTTAGATCAGCCGGTCTAACCAATGCTCTGCACAGAGGGCATGTTCTTTCTCTTTCAAACCTGATGAGAAGGTGAATGAAGGAAGCCTTTTAGTAATTGCAGGACACCAACTGTGGTAGCAATATATAGATATAGGTCTTCCTCCGCATTTAGATTATGTATGCAGTAATAAGCAGCAACCACGAACTAAAGCAAACAAGCTAGTGATGAATGAAGTGGGAAGACAATGAATCAATAATTGTTCATCTGTTTCTGCTTCATGTACCGCATCACTTTTTTGAATGATAGTGGGAACTGATAAATCAACTATCATTCACCAGTTTCTACTTCGTGAATTATGCATATAAATACTATCGGTTATTTAAAAAATTATACATGTAAACACTGCTGTCTCCCTTTTTTCTTTTTTCTGGTTTTCCTTAATATGCATATAGTCTGCACAAATCACAGACCAGATCTGCCAGTGGCAATGCTTAGTGGACCAGATAAGGAAGTAAGACAAAAACGATGTATTTTGAGGTGAATGTCCATTTAAGTTAAATTTCTTGAATAAGAGCGACCCGCTTTAAAGTTGGGATCGACACACATAAGATAATTGATAATGCTAAAAATAAAGTCACTTCATTCTTGTTATGTTAGAGAAAATAGTATATAAAGCACTTGGAAATGCATTTATCAAACAAAAAAGTGCTTTAGAGATAATTACCATTCCGAGACACAGTCTTCACAGAAGATGTGTTTGCAACGTAACAAAATTGGTGCATGCATCTTCTCCTGGCATATAGCGCACAGATCACCAGCCACATTTACCTGGACACACATTTAAAAGCTAAGACTACACAAGAGCTTTCAAATAAAACTCAAAATCTAAAAGAAAATGCATAATGGAGCAATTCTCTTCCTGCCCACTCTCCCCTCTCTGAAATAACCAGATATCTTACTTCTCCAACTTTATCTACCCGTAGGAAAAAAAGACAAATCAGCCTTCCAGGTTACAGCTACTTCTGGGGAGTTACTGATTGCAATTAACAAATTAACCCAAGCAATAGCTAGAAAAAGAAAAATTTCCTGAAATTTGTAGCTTGAAAAAAATCTAGCGTCACTTCAATCTAAACATTTATTAATAAGCTTCTATCATAAAGATTTACCTGCATATATTAGGCCAAAGACAACAACAACAACAACATACCCAGTGTAATCCCACAAAGTGAGGTCTGGGGAGGGTAAAGTGTACGCAGTCCATACCACTACCTCAGACGGCTTTCTAAAACGTTTCTACCTGAAACTATTTATTTTCTAGAGAAGTCCTAGCTTTAGCTCAACAAGTACTTCTGAATTTGGTGGTTCTAGATTTCAAATCATATTCTCCACTCTCTTGACCTGGACATATAACAAAGCCAAACTCCAGAAATGTGATCCTATTAACGTAACTGAAGCGAGGCGTCTACACAAAAGGTTAACATCTTTGGCATGCCCTGCTTGTTTGGATGCATGAACAGGGGATGGAATGGTTATTTCAGTATTGAAACGATTTCATCTACTTGGAGATTCACGGTCAACTTCTTTGCAGTTAAGCCAAATGAAGAATTTAATCAAATAATAATATGCACTATTTTATAATCATCAGATACGGCATAGTTGAATCAGCATTCAGCATGGAATCTAAGAAAAAAAATAGAGACTTTCGACACTTGTGGTCTTAAACATGCCATATCATCTGTGTGGCTAACGAGCTATGAACTTTTAAAACTTGTGGCCAGACATGTCATGACATTTGAGTGGATATAAAAAGTTCTTATTAAGGGTGAAAAGGGAAGTGTAAAGTTTTAACTTTTTTCAAGTATAGAAATGTGTCATTCTTTTGGGGACAGACTAAAATAAGGAAATAGAGTCACATAAGCTAGAACAGATGGAGTAAGTTTTATATTGCTCCTTTGTTAGCACAAATCTTGTCAACATATTTTGTTCCCTTAGATGTTTACAAGCCATATATGTGTGTGAGTGCATGTACAGGCAAACAAAGAAGAGATTTTAGAACATATTTTAGCGTTTGTATCACAACTTCAATTTTATCAAGTTGGAAACACTTGGAAAAAACTGACAAAAAGCATAAACTGGTCAACCATTATAGTAATAGAATAGTTCCAGCATCCGCTGAAGCCATGGGAAGTTGAAGGAGATGACAATGAAACTTCTTATCAAACCACAGAAGAACGAAACCCCATCATTCTCCAACAGAAGGGGTGATAATGAGTAGTATTTGTTCCATTTACAACAAGTAAAGATTTCAAATATCTGGCACCTCCTTGTTGTAAATATAATTGTTCCTACGAATAAGTTTTAACAAAAAGGGAGCAAGCCAGTAACAACATTATACCTGCTCAGGTGTGGCATGAGACCCATAATGGACTTCCTTTTTTGACAGTGCCTTCAAAGCAGTAAAGAATGATTTTACCTAAACAACATAAACTGAGTAGTAAGTATGACGGAGGGCGCGGGGTGGTGGGTGGGGTGGTGGGGTGGTGGGGGGGAGGGGGGAGGGAAACCAACGGAAAGCATATTTTGAAATAGTGTGGGGAGGGGAGGAGGTTCCCACGAAAAACATGATATCCATTAAGAAAGGAAAAACAAGATTTGTTCAGCAGAATACAATTAGTTCTAAGAAGACCTTACCTTCTCAACAATTGAGGTAAGCTTAAATGTCAAGTATAATCCCGTTGTCAGTGATGAGAAAAGGCTTCCGTATTCTTTATTGAGAAAGAATCTATACCAGACAGGAGTTGGTAACAATGCACGGTATAACAACAGCATGTACTCCACCAGAGTCAGCATTTGACCCTACAAAACAAACAAAGTTCAATTTCCTTGCAAAAGAGATTGTGAGAAAATCACTAAATTAACCACATAAGGACCTGCTTTATACTCTACCTGTCTACGGAAATTGTGGCCCCTTCCATTCTTGTAATACATAAGCAGCACCAACTTCAAAGCCATTGCTGCCTGCCGCACCATCGTATCTGGAAACAACAATAAATGAGGATCAATTCTTTCTGAGACTTAAATGTAACAGCTTTATATTCCCGAAAAGAGGAGGATAGAATAGCATGTATATTGCATATAATACGTGAACAACAGGAGAAGCATTAGGCAGGTCAAGAGCCATACCATTTACCAGAATGATGAAAATAGCATGCCAGAAAGGTGGGATGACTTTCGGAGGAACCATAAGTAATGGATAGAAAAGATCATCATTGCGATACCACCAGTAGATTCCAATAACATGAATCACAAAAACCACAAAATAACCAACAAGGACATCTATCTTTCTCTCTCCCTGCAAAAGTTAGAATTCATTATGGCAGGATTCTCACTGTTCCTTAATCATTCTGAAGATGGAAGAAAATGAACGTTGCAATAGAAAGTAAAACAAACTATAACTCAGAAAATGGAGTGCATATTACACCTTCAAAGCTGTCTGCTTCCGAAGTATGTCATTTGACTTGAACATGACGGCAGTTATCCAAATTGTGACAAAGAAACCTGCATTCCGAGATTAGAAAATATAATGAAGAATGTGATTCGGCATAAACGAAAGTTAGTATGATCTACATGATTTTACTTGTCCAAAAATAGAGGCAGACAACATGAAGCATGAAACAGGTAGAAATAAGACAGGAACACTTGCAACCAATTGAAAAAGCAATCCCAAGTCTTCACATGACAATAGACAATCAACAATTGCTTGGAAATATTTGCATCAGTGCAATTTGGGTTAGCCTAATATAGTCACCTTTTTTCTTCTCTTAGGGATGGTGACAACCCACTACGGTTGTTCCAAAGAGTACTGTTAACAAATGTAATATCAAGCTTTCATCTAGAATATTAGATTGTGGCAAGGTGTAAGTGTGGTGGTCGATCGGTTGTGTGGAACAGTGGAAGTAAGGATGGGTGCCACAATACGTTGAGAAAGTGGGGGGGTGCTCTAGTCAAGACATTATAGCAGAAAAGAAGTATATAAATGAATCATCTCCAAAATATATACAATGCAGAAGTAATTAATATCAGTAAACTGACAGCAATAGGATTCATATGAGATCCTATATACAAACAAATGACAATGGAGAGGCCCAGACCTTTACGTTTAAACTTAAGGGTCACTTTCGTGGAGTTGTACATATATGAGACATATATTTTTCTGTATTATACTTAAATGTTTCTATTCATGAACCACAGCAACCCGAAAACACTAAAAGCAGCACACTTCCGTGAAACGGGTATGAGTGGTCATTTAACAAAGGCTACCACCTTCACCATCAAAATGTTTTCATACTCAACAGCTTCTAAAAATAGCATATAAGTTTCTACTAGTTTCATGAAATTATCATTTCTTCATCCGGAAAACTGTCCTACAATCAATAGCTCAGCTATTGCCATTGTTAGTACATAGAAACACCAGAAAACAATTAAAGAAAAAATATCCAATTATGGTTTCTGTAACAACAAGACCTGATAAGAGGATACCAAAGCAGTTAATTAATGACACTAGTGAGTTAAATCCCAGCCTTCATTGGTACACTGAGACCAACAATGCAGCTATTCTATAGCCTCCATATATAGATTTACTTGTTCATACATTAATATTGAAGCTACTATTGTTACAGAAGGCTATTCAGTTTGCTCATTCAATATGTGTGTATTCCTTCGTATCTGCCACAGCATACACATGTATACAAGAATATGATTACATATCACCACAAAAAAAGGGGCTGCCGGTGCACTAAAGCTCCCGCTATGGGCGGGGTTCGGGGAGCTTATTATCAGTGTAAATTACACAGATTGCTGATATACACAATTTCTGTAATATCTAATTGACAATGCCGATTCAACCCCTTTAAAATATAACTTTGCCTAAGCATACAAGGGTATAGTCCCTTATTTCCCAAGCCATATGGATATAAAAGAAATAGCACCAGATTCATAAATTAATAATAGCACGCTCAGCCTCACAACTGATCCTGAGATTTATCAAATATAATCTTGCATAAACAAAACAATATTATCAAAGTAATATTAGCAGAAAATCTTCAAAGTGGTCATATTCTTTTCTTTGAGAGTGGGGAAAAAAAGAAAGTACCTTGCAAATGCTGTCGGATGAAAACAAACAAGAGAAGAAGGGAAAAAGGAAGAATCTGCTCAATCCACCTAGCAACTTGCTGTATATCAAATCTTTGGTACGGAGAATCCCCATTAGCATTAGCATTAGCATCATCATCATCAGAATTAACAGGCACAGTGGACGCGTCCACCCCAGAACCCCTCTCCTCCACAGAACCCCCCTCTCCATCCTCCTCCTCATCCCCTTGTTGCTCCCCTGCACCAATTATCCTAATTGAAACCTCCCCACTGCTACTGCTACTGTTATTGTTAACATTGGTACTCGATCCAGTGTCGTCGTTGGTAACAACACTATTACTATCACCTACAATAATAGGCTCCGTTTCAGGGTTATCGGGTCGGACCCGAAAGAGTCCGGAATACTCAAGCAAAGTGGATACAGGGGATTGCAAGAACCGCAGTGGTGTGAATTCTACTCCAAAACTAGAACTTGTCGGAGAAGAAACATTTGCATTCTCCGAACTATCCATCACAAAAAAAAACAGATGTTTGTGTAATTGAATGGGGTATTTCTTCGAGATGAAGAATAGGGGGTATACGAGTTTCTGACACACAAGAATCTCAGAAAGAAGAAATCTTCAAAAATTGTAACAAGAGATAAAAGAAAAGTCAGATGAGTGAGAAATAGCTTAATGTAGATTATATAAATATTAAACCTAATAAAGGTTAAGAAAATTGATGTTTGGATACTGACAGAGGAATAAAATAAATATGAGAGAAAGAGAAGGGATCTAAAGAATAGAGCTTTTTTAGCAGCATATAAGAGTAAATAGAGAGAGGGGTTTTAGGGAAGGGAATGTGTGTGAAGACAGTCAGAGGCATTAAACATTAGTAACGTGTAACGTAATCTTTCTTTTGGTTTTATTTATGATTAAAAAAAAATAATAATAAAAGAGCCGCTAAATATTCTCGTCTCTCGACGGATAAGAGCAAGTGTGCGTTGAATAGGAGTTACATATTTGCTTGCGTAGACGGTTCGTTGGGAAAATCATCAGACGCGGCGCAAGAGGTATACGATGAAGGGCCACATTTTGCTTGTAACTTGCTCGTTACATCAATAAATTCAGGACATTAATACTCATTAACTTCTATAATTTTAAAATAGTGAGTTTAAATATTTCAAATAATAAAGAAATGTAAAAAAAAGTTTAAGCACCCGTTTGGTCATAGATTGTCCAAATAGTTTTTGGAAAAAAACTTGGCAAATAATGTTTGCCCATACAATTTGTCATTATTTGACAAATAATCTAAATTTCCAAATACTAGAAAAAATTAGTATTTTGGTCAAATTTTATTTTTTGGGAACTTTTAAAAATGAAATATGTTTTTCAAATACTATAGTCAAACACATGGTAAAACTTCACTCAGATCTTCACCCAAAAATGACTTGCCAAAAATATTTGAGAATCTATGATCAAACGCTAGCTAAATTTATTCCGGAATAATGTAAAATTATTTAATTTTATTATCGGCTAATAGCAAAGAAAGATGGGAGAAAAAATTGTCTCTCTCAACGCATGTTAAGCGTGAGCTAACCTACGCTCTCTCGAAAATGGGGAGGGGACAATCTCGAAAAGGCAATAATAAAGTACACAGTGAAAAAATCAAGCTTGCAATAGGTCATAGCTTAGAGATTGGACAAACAGTAACACCAATAGGAATGTCAATAGAAATAGTTTATGCAGATCGATAAAAAGGATCTTCATGAGATAAAGAGCACATAGAAACTCTAGAGATAGCCAACTCTTATAAACGGAAAATAAGGGAATAAAAACACTAGAAGGAAGTTTTTTGTGCAAGAGGAAACCAAGGGAACGCAGATAATAGACCACAAAGGAAAATTCAACTGAATCCAGAAAAACAAGAGGATAAGTGTTGGGTTAACCTCTTTGAGAGCAACAAAATGGTAGGAAAAAGTATAAGTGTTATTTTTATCCCACCCAAAATTATTGAAGGGAAAAAGTGTCACGCCCTGAATCCCATCGAGACGGATTGGCACTCGTAGCCGACAATGCCCGAGAGAACCAAACTTTGCTTTTATCCAATCATATACATGCCATAAGAAACCCATGATCACGTAAGAGCTTAAAAAAAAATACTAACAACGGAATTCATGGAACATGTGATATATATATATACATATGCGAAACTTGGCCGTTGAGGCCATCAAGTCAAAACGTCATGTACTTTATACATTTACATACCCACATTCGTCTACAAAAGCCTCTAACAGAAACTTTTACCAAAACTAACTGAAAGTCGTGACAAGTCCCCGCTTTATACATCATATACAAAACCAAAACACATGTACAACTGTGACTCGGAGAAGCCCCGAACTAACTGGAGCTCACCAATGATTCGCACACAACTGGCAACCTACTGTGGAGGCCTACTAGCACCTGCGCCTGCAGCAAGTAAGGTAAATCCCACAAGGGACGTCAGTACGAAGAATGTACTGAGTATGTAAGGCTCAAATGAAACTGCATGAATCATAACTACGTCAATGAGCTCAATTACAAATGCATAACCAATATGGATAAGTCACTATACTGAACTTGGGAAACCATGCATTTTGTTTTCATTACTTTCTTTATATCTTTGCTTCTATGATTATTCATCTTTGTCGGTGACTTGTGATACCCGGGCCCCGACTGAACAGTGGGTTTTAACATAACATAACGTTATGTTGGAATCGGCTCGAGCTAGGCTTATGCCCCTAGAGCTGCCACCCATGAATCAATATAGATCGGGATCGGCTCGAGCTAGGTTATTACCTCTAGAGCTGTCACCCATACCAACATATCAGGTTTGGCTCGAGCTAGGTTATTACCTCTAGAGCTACCCCCTGTCAGGATCGGTCCGAGCTAGGCTTATGCCTCTAGGACTGCCCCCTAATCCAACAATCTCGGGATCGGCTTGAGCTAGGCATTTTGCCCCCAAAGCTACCACTCATACTTGATCATTAACCACATATGCATTACTTTATTCATTACTTTGAGACTGATACAATGATAGTCATAACTTTATTTGAAGCTTTGGATCATTAACCAATGAGTGCGAGATATGTGAATAAACATTATTGGAAACATAGCACTTTTGGAAACATAACACTATTGGCACCATTGGATAATAATCAATGAACAAGATACATGAGTATAACCACCATTGGAACATTAGAACACAACCTTATTGGGCTTTCGGAACATCATCAAGGAATATGAAACATGTGATTCATAATTTACCAATGAGGGTGAAACATATGATATTGACAATTGGTAACCGGATATAGGATACCTTAACACATTTTGGGATAGGACAAGTGCGATGTCAATGCGAATACTATGTGCTGCAGAAAGATATAGACAGTGTAACCTTACATACCTTGTATTCTCAATACGAATTATAATCTTAGATGCGCATACAATGTCCCGCTCCTTCCTTATGTTTCACTCTACAACACAAATACATAACGGAATTTACATTAACCACCAACTACCTTACAAATGCATATAACGTCAATGAGTTACATGTTTGCCTTTAAAATGTCATTTCCCCCTTGACAATACCATTGATGAAATTATCATACCAATAATCCCACAATATTCCCAACATTGACCAAAATATCATAAACCATTAGCATGTCACACCAAGTTTATACTTTCCACTCTTTATCACCACAACATCACAATTATTCCATCAAATCACTTCAATACACCTCACAACAACAAATCGGCCAAAATCCCATAATTTACACTTATAGAAAAATAACAAGTTTAGGACCATAATCACACCATACATGTTGATATTTCATCCATATTATGCACTTTCATCAAGATCACAAGTCATATTTCAAGCTTAAATCCCATGAATAACAAATCTTTTACAAAAAACACAAAGTACCATGTTCAACACTTCTAAGCATAACCAACATGATTTACATACTCTCCCATGCATATAATATATTAATCCATAAGAATAATCACTTACCCAAGCTTGAAAAATGACGATCTTGCTCCAAAAGTTGGCTTTGAGTTCTTATGGTTTGAGAGAAAAATAGTTGAGAAATATCTAGAAAGCATGAGAGTTTCAAGTGAATAAAAATCAGATTTTTGCCCCTTTATATAGGCCTTCAATTCCATCCTTAGCCACTCTTATAGCATTTAATGCTAAGTCTAGAAGGTCAAGGCAAGAATGGGTCATTTGACCCATTTTGGCCCATGTCTTCTTCTCATTTTTGGGCCTTTTATTGAGCCCAATTCACTTAACCCAATAAAATCAATAATTTCTCATGTTTAAATTATTTCATACGCGTTACGACGGTATTCCCACTCACGGAATTTATATTCGTAGCCTCAATCCCAAAAACAAGCGATTCTAGCTACGTATGGCATATTTTGACCATAAGGGTAAAACCGTCATTTTAATGTCAAATTCGTTCACGAGTAATTTCACCACACCAATATAATACTTCAATCATTCCATGTATATGCTCGCGGTTGTAGAAGAAACGTGGCAAAAATCGGCCCGGTACGTCCCTGGGCACCCTTGGACACTTAGAACAAATTTTGGAAGCTTACTAGTTTGGCCGTCCCAGCAAGCGTCTGGCACTTCCCAGGGAACTGAGCTTTAGAATCTTGCTAGTTTGGGTGCCAAAACAAGCGCCTGGCCCTTCCTATGGCACTGAATTTTTATTTTTATTTTTTTTGAAGTGGAAGCTATTGACTAGAGTTGACTGCAGAGTTGGCGCTAATTTGGCTCTGACTTGACTACTGACATGGCTCCACGTGGAAGGTACGGGGTGGTACATTCTTCCCCCCTTAGAAACATTCGTCCTCGAATGTTAACAATGTCGCTTCAATTACAACAAATGCATCTCTATATTAACATACATATACATAGACACTTAAGGTTCATAGATACTTACTTTTTATTGCTCTACTTCCGCACTTTGAACTTCTTCATCCATTTTAAATAGATGGGGGTATTTGGATTTCATCATTTCTTCAGCTTCCCATGTAATCTCCTCTACTTGTTGATTTCGCCATAATACCTTTACGGAAGCTATGTCTTTATTCCTCAACCTCTTTACTTGTCAATCTAGGATAGCAATGGGTACCTCTTCACAAGTAAGATCCTCTGTAACTTGAACATCTTCAACGGGAACGATACGAGATGGATCCCCTATGCACTTTTGAAGCATCGAAACATGAAATACCGGATGGACTGAGGAAAGTTCCTGGAGTAGTGCCAACTCATACGCAACTTGCCCAAATCTTCTAATGATTTCATATGGGCCTATGTAACGTGGACTCAATTTCCCTTTCTTCCCAAACCGCATTACCCCTTTCATCGGTGACACCTTTAAAAATATCCAATCATCTATGGCGAATTCAAGCCCTCTTCTTCTAACATCAACATATGACTTGTGGCGACTTTGGGCCGTTTGTAACCGTTGTTGGATCACTTTAACTTTCTTCATGGCCTGATGAACAATATCCGTCCCAAGTAAAGCAGTTTCACCAGCTTCAAACCATCCAATTGGCGATCTACATTTCCTTCGGTACAAAGCTTCATAAGGTGTCATTTTAATACTTGAATGATAGCTATTGTTGTAAGCAAATTCAATAAGAGGCAAATGGTCATCCCAACTGCCTTGAAAATCTAACGCGCAAGCTCGTAGCATATCTTCAAGTGTTTGAATAGTACGCTTCGCTTATCCATCTATCTGAGGATGGAAGGCTGTACTCAAGTTCACCTGTGTACCCAAATTCTGCTGAAAAGATCTCCAAAAATGGGCAGTAAACTGTGCTCCTCTATCTGATATAATGGAGATCGGAATCCCATGTAACCGCACCTATTTCTTTAACATATAATCGTGCATAATCCTCAACTGTATAGGTGGTCTTGACTGGTAGAAAATGCGCTGATTTGGTAAGCCTGTCCACTATAACCCATATAGAATCAAATTTTTACAATGTACGAGGCAGACCTGTGATGAAGTCCATATTAATCACATCCCATTTCCAAACTGGAATATTGATACATTGCATGTAACCTCCGGGTTTCTGATGCTCTACTTTCACTTGTTGACAATTCGGGCATTGAGCGACAAATTCTGCAATGTTCTTTTTCATATTTCCCCACCAATACACTTCTTTTAAATCATGGTACATTTTAGTAGCACCCGGATGAATAGAATAGCGTGAATGATGCACCTCTGTCATAATTCATTTCCTCAGCTCATCTACATCCGGTATACATAATCTCCCTTGGCATTGACGTACCCCTTCTTATGTAATATCAAAGGCCGTAGTTAGACCCTGTTGTACATTCTCTTTCAACTGCAATAACATGGAATCCGTAAACTGCTTCTCTTTCACTTCAGCTATTAAGGAGGATTCCGCTGCATTTTGCACAATAACCCCTTCTTCTGGAGATTCAATAAGACGAACTCCCAAGCTGGCTAGTTGATGTAGATCTTTGATTATCTCTTGCTTTTCAGTCAACTGGCCACTAGTGCTTTCTACTGCCTTGTGGCTCAATGTATCAGCTACCACATTTGCTTTGCCTGGATGATAAAGAATGTCAATATCATAGTTGTTGACACCCAATTTTGACCTCCCGATATCCTTTCAGACTGCTATTTTATCAAAATATTAGTTTTGAATTTTTAACTACTATTTTTGATATCAAATAAGTTCTGACATTTCGTGTTTATGATTTTAAAAGTATGCAATTTATTTCTGGCATTTAATTTTTATTCTTCTTATATAATATACAATTTACTAATTTAAATATAAAATTTTACATAAATTTATAAATATTTATTAAATTATTTCCGCGAATATGCATACTCATAATTTACAAACATGCAGTCTATTATTATTATTATTACTATTATTATTATTATTATTATTATTATTATTATTATTATTATTACTACTACTACTATAACATTTCTTAAAATTTGTATTCATAATTTATAGAAGCCTAAATTATTTCAAGCTATTATTATCGTCGATTTCAAATAATATATTATGACATCGATTTATTTTTTGTTACTATTTTATTATACATTTACTAAGTTATTATGATATTTACAAAATAGTAGCCTAATTAAAATCCAAATCCTCCAATTTATTTAAGTTCTAGCCTGATTCTACCTACACTGTGTCAATTCTAGCCTAAATTGAGTCCAATTTGGCTTCATTTGAAATCCCTAATCCAATTTTAATTAACCCAATTTTTGACCCATATTCTAATTTTAATCTCAGCCGTAAATCAAATATGATCTAACGGCTCAAATTAAATCCCTCTTTCTTTCCTTTTAATGAAACAACCCCAATACCCCAAACCCTAATTCACTTCTACCCCTACCACCCGCACACACACTCTCCCTCAGCCACCTCTCTCTCTCTCTCTCTCAATCTCTCCACGCCACTGGCCACCACCATGGGCCGGTGAATGGAACCCACAACCGTCACCGGCGATCCTTAACCAAACCACACACCCCGCCTGTCTCTCTCTCCTCGTCATCTCCTCCAAACAAACAAAAGTTGTCGGTCTCCCTCTCTCTCGATCTCCACGGCTTCGGCTAACCCAGTCACCGAAGCTCCGCCAAACTGACCTTTCTCTCTCCCCGATCTCCCTTGGTTTTCTCTCCCTTTCCTCCGCCTCCACCGTACCAACGCCGGCGACCAAACAAACCCCCAAGACGCTTTGTTCTCCGGTGAGTATCGGAGAATCTCCGATGAGGATAACATTTTTGTTACTCCAAAAATGGTTCGGAGATCGTGGAATATCTCCCATCAGCCCCATTCACTGTCGTACAGCTGAAAGCCGTTTACAATGGATTCGTATGAATTTGTGTCCGGTATGCTTTCCGTGTTCGTTTCTTTTTTCATGCTCAATTGATCACCTTTATCTTGACTCGTGATTTCCTTGCGTAATTGATTTTGAGATTTGGATATCGGTACGAATTTAGTGATTAAGTTTTGACTAGAACTTGTCCTATATTTTAATCTTGTTTTGTTTTCGTCTGATTTTGATTCTTTATTCATGTTCTTTGTATTTGATTACATGCCATAATTTGACTAGTCAAGATTTGAAATCGTAACATGATGCCTTCTTTTGAAAAGCTTGTTTTACATGGTCTATCTTGATTTCCAGAATTATTTAGAGTTATAGAGTGAACCTTGATTCATAGGATGATATAGTAGCTTTACCTAATTCACCTTCTTTCTTGCTCAAGTCTGATTATGACAACCTTTAATGTGGATACATTTTGCAAACTTTGACTAATTGATTCGATTATCCAGATGAAATCCCTACTGATTTATGCTCTTTCATTTGTTTCCTTTAAATGATCATTAGGACAACTTTTACACTTGCTTATTTATGGCAAGCTTTGATTTATAAACTATTAGTGATTGACCCTAGCATACTCGTGATTAATATCCTTCCTTTTGCTGAATATGTGACAACTTTCGTACTCGTCTATTTAAGGTAAATTCCAATCTTGTGCTCCCCTTTTAATGATCCCCTTTTTCAGACAGATGCTTACTTGTTTAGTTATGGTAATATTGACAGAATTTGTTCACTGATTGGATTCTGTCCGTCTCCTTAAGGAAAAGAATTTCGTGATTGACTCTCTTAACCGATTCTCGTCCCTTTACTGATTGATCTTCTATTCACTATATAAACATGACCCCCTATCACTAAAAAAAAAAAAAAAAAAAAGAATAGGACATGATGGATATTTCCACTTCTCTTCTTGTTGTTTCGCTATTTCCATATCGTGTGTCACTTAAAGCTCTGTTCTTCTTACTATTTTGCTGCCAACCGGTTAGTCTCTATCGAAATTTTAAAATTATAGTTCAGTATGGTAGTTTAAATAGCGGGAAATCTGATTGCCATAAAGCGAGAAGATACGTTTCTTCGACTGGAATATGGTTTAGTTCTTTATTAGGAATGTGGATGTCGTGAACAATTGCAATCTGTCGTGTTCAATTTTGGTTGCTATGTGCTTCTTCTCCCTGTTTAATTGCATAATACTTTAGATACCCTGTTTGTAAGAATCAATGACGTGCATGTGTTTATATATTTGATCTTATATCTGAAGTGCCATGGTATGTATTCCTTACTTGAAACACATTCTAGTTTGAGTGTATTTGTTCTGATACCTTAAGGCTAGACACCATATTTGTGGGAAGTGGATTCATTGTGGTTTTATATTTCTAAACGACTGCTGCCTTTAAATAGCCTAGAAAAATAGTAGCTCTAAAGGTAATAACAAAAAATGAAGTTTTCTTGGGGTTTCACTACTTTGACTTTAACCCTGAGACCATGACTTTGAAAGCCATTTAACTTTACCATATTTGATCCTTCATGTTAGACGACATGTGTATATGTATTTGTGTTGACAGGAATCTAAAACATAGATTCATTTGGGACTGACTGGAGAGTTACCAGGGATGCGGAAAAGACGAAACCAATTGTCTCACAAAGCCATCTAGTCTAGATTTTCATATTTTTTATTAGTCGGCATGTAATAATTTTTGTATAAACTCTATCCATAAATAAAATATAGGGGGGCTGATCGGGGGTTGGGTAATTATGTGCTAAGTGTTTTGTTTTCCCGAATTTTCCGTACCTGCTGTTTCACTGTTTTTCACTCAAAAACTTTCATATTTTCAAAAAAGGTTTGTTTTCATCTCCTTATCAGAGTCAATGTTCAATCCTATTTTCACAAATTGGACCGAATATGACACTCTTATTTCAAGCTATAAAATACCATCTCCTAACTTATAGTTAGCGGGAAGGTAAGAGGAATTACGAGGTCTATTTCCAAGTTTTAAACTAAGCTGACGAGCCCTCGGGAGTACCACCTACCAAAATTTAAACATGGAGATTACGGGTATCTATATGTAAATATTCTTATATGGTTATATTCAAAATTCAAACTTTTACGAAAAAATTACAATATTATTATTTTAACTTAAGACCGACCTCCAATTAAAATTGTTGCTAAGGTGAAAGAGCGCGATTAATGATATCGTGGCATCGTCCCTATAAAAGCAACAACATTTTCTCTTTTGTTCAAATTGAAATGTTTATTTCATTAACTTCATCTTATTACTATGTCCTTACAACAACAACATACCCAGTGTATTCCCACAATGTGGCTTATTACTATGTCCTTAAATTCCTTTATTTATTTTTGGGGTAGTTTAGTTTAAGTTGAGTTAATAATTACGTATTTCCTCTACATATTAGTCTCATTTCTGTCTCCTCGCTTATCTGACATTTTTATTTATTATTTTCTTTCCTTTTATGCACCTTATTAATTAACAAATTTATACTCCCTGTTCTTTATCACCTAGTTTAGTACTAATTAGGTAAAACTAGATTT
The DNA here is from genome assembly GCA_031232105.1 of Capsicum rhomboideum. Taxonomy (NCBI): domain Eukaryota; kingdom Viridiplantae; phylum Streptophyta; class Magnoliopsida; order Solanales; family Solanaceae; genus Capsicum; species Capsicum rhomboideum. The sequence continues at coordinate 41,335,437 of CP124716.1, forward strand.
TCGCTAATTTTATTTATTTGTTTAAAAAATAAATAATTTTATCACCTAGTTATTTAAATTGGTATTAATTAATTTTCAAGTATAGTTTTCGCTTAGTTCTAATAATAATAATTAAATTTGTACGCTAACCATTTTTATCACTTAGTTTGGTACTAATTAGATAATAATCGAGTTGTATGACTAGTCTATCTATTATTAATTTAAGAATTCTTATGCTTAAACACCTAGTTAATCCTAATTGATTGAAACCAATTGACCTTTGCCTATCACATAAAATTTCCCCACGTAATATATGAATTCGGTCGGGACCCACATTTGTGGACCTCGAATGGTGCCTAACACCTTCCTTTCGAGGTAACTTGAACCCTTACCCGAATTTCTGGTTGACGTAGGCTAATAATTAAAATAAGTTCATAACTAGTCTAGAATGGTGCCCTAACGCACCTTAATTCGTTAGGTGGCGATTCTTCACCCTTTAAATCCCAAAAAGAGTTGTTATGTCGAATTCCATTTTTTTTGCGAGAAAATTGTGGCGCGACAATAGTCTTTTAAGAGCTCTAACCACCTTCGTTGCCTCAAATTGAGTTTCTTCTGCTTAAAGAGATATTGCAAACTTTTGTGATCCGTATAGATATCAACATGAACTCCATATAAATAATGATGCCATAGCTTTAAAACAAAGACCACCGCTGCTAATTCAAGATCATGTGTGGGATAATTTTTCTCATGTGGCCGCAACTGTCGTGAGGCATATACTATGACATTACCATGTTACATCAATACACATCCGAGGCCAACCCCGGAAGCATCACAATACACTGCGTAACCTTCGGTGCCTTCAGGAAGTACTAAAACTGGTGTGGAGGTTAATTTATCTTTCAACTTTTGGAAGCTTTTCTCACACGCATCATTCCACTGAAATTTTACTGTCTTATGTGTAAGCTTTGTTAACGGTGCAGCAATGGAGGAAAACCTTCCACAAATCTTCTGTAATAACCTGCCAGTCCAAGAAAACTACGAATCTCTGTGGGTGTCGTAGGTCTTGGCCAATTTTTCACTGCTTTAATCTTCTGTGTATCAACCTGTATCCCTTCATCTGACACAATATGACCCAAGAATGCAACTGCTTTTAACCAAAACTCACATATGGAGAACTTGGCATACAACTTACGCTCACAGAGAATCTGTAACACTTGCCGTAAGTGATTAACATGATCCTCTGGTGATCTTGAATAAACCAGGATGTCATCTATAAATACCGTGACGAACACGTCTATAAATGGCTTAAACACCCTATTCATCAAATTCATGAACACAGCTGGTCCATTTGTTAGTCCAAATGACATAACTAAAAATTCATAATGGTCATACCGTGTTCGGAAAGCTATCTTGGGTACATCTTCTTCTCTAACTCTGACTTGATGGTAACCCAACCTCAAGTCAATCTTTGAAAAACACTTGGCACCCTGTAACTGATCAAACAAATCATCAATTCGAGGGAAGGGATATTTGTTCTTGATCGTTACCTTATTCAATTGTCGATAGTCGATGCACATTCTCAATGTGCCATTTTTCTTCCATACAAATAATACCGGTGCACCCCACGGGGACATACTAGGTCTGATGAAGCCTTTGTCCAGCAAATCTTTCAACTACTCCTTCAATTCACGCAATTCTGCTGGAGCCATTCTATATGGAGGAATAGAGATAGGTTGAGTGCCCGGAATCACATCAATGCCAAACTCTACTTCCCGTTCTGGGGGCAAGCCTGGAAGATCCTCTGGGAAGACATCAAGAAATTCATTGACCACTGGAACTGACTGCGGAGTTGGTGGTTCCACATCATTATCTTTTACTCGTACCAAGTGATATATGTACCCCTTGGCAATCATTTTCCTTGCTTTCAAATAGGAAATAAATTTTCCTCTTGGTGCTCCCACATTACCCTGCCATTCAAGAACATTTTCTTGCGAAAAACAAAAATGCAACTTCTTGGCCCGACAATCTACCGTAGCATAACAAGAGGCCAACCAATCTATTCCCATTATCACATCAAAATCCACCATGTCTAGTTCGATGAGGTCGGCCAGTGTATCATGACCACACAAAGTTACCACACAATTACGATATACTCTTTTTGCAATAATATATTCACCAACCGGTGTAGACACTTCAATTGATTTAATTAATAATTCTGGTGACTTTGCAAATTTCGCAGCAATCAATGGAGTAACATAGGACAATGTAGAACCTGGGTCAATCAGTGCATATACATTATATGCAAATATGGATAATGTACCTGTGACGACATCAGGAGAAGCCTCTGAATTCTGTCGGTCCACTAAAGCATAAGTGCGATTCTGGACCCCACTGGTACTGGCTGCTCCTCTGGCACCTCTACCACGGCCAACAGACTGTACACCTCGGCCCAAAGAAGGAACCGATGCTGATGACGCAATGGTCAATCCTGCCTGTCGTGCTATACCACCCATGTTCCTCTGGGGACACTCTTTCATCATGTATCCCGTCATACCGCACCTAAAATAAGCATTTGTCCCCACTCGGTATGTACCTACATGAATACGCCCGCAGTGCTGACACTGCTGATGAGAAAAACCTATTGCCTGTGATCCGTGAACTCCACTACTCTGCCCAGCTGGACCACCTCTAAACCCTCAAAAATGAGAGTGAACACCTGCTGTGAAATGAGAAAATGATGGTCTAGGTGGTCTCGAAAACAAACGAGGCCTAGATCCTCCTTGAGATATCATAGATGGTCCCATCGGTCTAGCCCTTTTGGACTGTCCTCTATCAAATTCCTGTACCCTTCTTCTCTGTCTTTGATCTTTCATTTTCTGGGCGAAGGCTTGTATTCTCGCTATGTCCATATCTTTATTCAAGGCAGCAATAGTGCAATCCCTTACCAAATATGGCTCTAATCAGTCCACGTATCGATGGACTCTATCTGTCATCATAGCCACCATATTTGGAGCATATCGAGCCAAGGAATTAAATTGCAAGTTGTATTCTCTGACAACCAGATTTCCCTGATGGAGATTTAGAAACTGATCCGCACGAGCCTCACGGATCTCATAGGGAAGGTAATGATCAAGGAAAGACACTTTAAATTCTTCCCAATTAGGTGAATTTACACCAATATCACGGGATTTCTTCCAATCCTCAAACCACAATATCGCCTCTCCTTTCAATTTGTACGCAACAAGTTCAACTGTTTCACCCCCAATCACGTGCATAACTTTCAGAGCCTGTTGAATTTGATCCACGAAGTCCTGTGGATCCGCTTTCGGATCTGACCCAGTGAATATAGGAGGGTCCAGTTTAAAAAAATCCTGTGTTCTGCGACTAGCCACTCTAGCCACATCATCCTCATGTGTCATTGGACCAGCTCATCCTTGACTTTGTGCTGACACTAACTGTGTCAACATATGTACTGCATTTCTAAGATCCTGATCTGTGGCATTCATTGGTGGGTCTGTGGGTACTTCTCTACCAACTGGCTCTTCCGGAGCCGGAAAAGTAGAAGAAGACAGCGATGAAATTTTAGCATTTGCTCCACCTTGACTAGCTTGGTCAGGGGGTAATCTACTCAGTCCTTCTCCAGCAGGCACATCCACCTGCTTCCCTTTACCTCTACCTCTTCTCGTGATTAGCATTTTGACTATACCAAAGAAAAACAATTACTAATGGTCAGATACAATTCAACTTACAATACTGGCTCTATTGCACGATCTAGAAGTGAAGAAAAGAAACAACATCCTAATTGTCCCGTAGCCTCCTACTTATAAATGTGGTGCACAACACATCGATAAGTAAGACTTTACTCAGACACGGCTTTGTAAACGCCCTTAGAACGACCTGCTCTGATACCACTTTTGTCACGCCCCGAATGCCATCGAGACGGATTGGCACTCGTAGCCGACAAGGCCCGAGAGAACCAAGCTTTTCTTCTATCCAATCATATGCATACCATAAGAAACCCATGATTACGTAAGAGCTTAAAAAAAATACTAACAACGGAATTCATGAAACATGTGATATATATATACATATGCGAAACTTGGCCGTTGAGGCCATCAAGTCAAAACGTCATGTACCTTATACATTTACACACCCACATCCGTCTACAAAAGCCTCTAACAGAAACCTTTACCAAAACTAACTGAAAGTCGGGACAAGTCCCCGCTTTATATAACATATACAAAACCAAAATACATGTACAACTGTGACTTGGAGAAGCCCCGAACTAACTGGAGCTCACCAATGATCCGCACACAACTGGCAACCTATTGTGGAGGCCTACTAGCACCTGCGCCTGCAGCAAATAAGGTAAATCCCACAAGGGACGTCAGTACGAAGAATGTATTGAGTATGTAAGACTCAAATGAAACTGCATGAATCATAACTAAGTCAATGAGCTCAATTACAAATGCATAACCAATATGGATAAGTCACTATACTGAACTTGGGAAACCATGCATTTTGCTTTCATTACTTTCTTTGTATCTTTGCTTCTATGATTATTCATCTTTGCCTGTGACCTGTGATACCCGGGCCTCGACTGAACAAGGGATTTTAACATAATATAACGTTATGTTGGAATCGGCTCGAGCTAGGCTTATGCCCCTAGAGCTGCCACCCATGAATCAATATAGATCGGGATCGGCTCGAGCTAGGTTATTACCTCTAGAGCTGCCACCCATACCAACATATCAGGTTTGGCTCGAGCTAGGTTATTACCTCTAGAGCTACCCCCTGTCAGGATCGGTCCGAGCTAGGCTTATGCCTCTAGGACTGCCCCCTGATCCAATAATCTCGGTATTGGCTTGAGCTAGGCATTTTGCCCCCAAAGCTACCACTCATACTTGATCATTAACCATATATGCATTACTTTATTCATTACTTTGAGATTGATACAATGATAGTCATAACTTTATTTGAAGCTTTGGATCATTAACCAATGAGTGCGAGATATGTGAATAAACATTATTGGAAACATAGCACTATTGGAAACATAACACTATTGGCACCATTGGATAATAATCAATGAACAAGATACATGAGTATAACCACCATTGGAACATTAGAACACAACCTTATTGGGCTTTCGGAACATCATCAAGGAACATGAAACATGTGATTCACAATTTACCAATGAGGGTGAAACATATGATATTGACAATTGGTAACCGGATATAGAATACCTTAACACCTTTCGGGATAGGACAAGTGCGATGTCAATGCGAATACTATGTGCTGCAGAAAGATATAGACAGTGTAACCTTACATACCTTGTATTCTCAATACGAATATATAATCTTAGATGAGCATACAATGTCCCGCTCCTTCCTTATGTTTCACTCTACAACACAAATACATAACGGAATTTACATTAACCACCAACTACCTTACAAATGCATATAACGTCAATGAGTTACATGTTTGCCTTTAAAATGTCATTTCCCCCTTGACAATACCATTGATGAAATTATCATACCAATAATCCCACAATATTCCCAACATTGACCAAAATAGCATAAACCATTAACATGTCACACCAAGTTCATACTTTCCACTCTTCATCACCACAACATCACAATTATTCCATCAAATCACTTCAATACACCTCACAACAACAAATCGGCCAAAATCTCATAATTTACACTTATAGAAAAATAACAAGTTTAGGACCATAATCACACCATACATGTTGATATTTCATCCATATTATGCACTTTCATCAAGATCACAAGTCATATTTCAAGCTTAAATCCCATGGATAACAAATCTTTTACAAAAAACACAAAGTACCATGTTCAACACTTCTAAGCATAACCAACATGATTTACATACTCTCCCATGCATATAATATATTAATCCATAAGAATAATCACTTACCCAAGCTTGAAAAATATCAATCTTGCTCCAAAAGTTGGCTTTGAGTTCTTATGGTTTGAGAGAAAAATAGTTGAGAAATATCTAGAAAGCATGAGAGTTTCAAGTGAATAAAAATCAGATTTTTGCCCCTTTATATAGGCCTTCAATTCCATCCTTAGCCACTCTTATAGCATTTAATGCTAAGTCTAGAAGGTCAAGGCAAGAATGGGTCATTTGACCCATTTTGGCCCATGTCTTCTTCTCATTTTTGGGCCTTTTATTGAGCCCAATTCACTTAACCCAATAAAATCAATAATTTCTCATGTTTAAATTATTTCATATGTGTTATGACAGTATTCCCACTCACGGGATTTATATTCGTAGCCTCAATCCCAAAAACAAGTGATTCTAGCTACGTATGACCTATTTTGACCATAAGGGTAAAACCGTCATTTTAATGTCAAATTCGTTCACGAGTAATTTCACCACACCAATATAATACTTCAATCATTCCATGTATATGCTCGCGGTTGTAGAAGAAACGTGGCAAAAATCGACCCGGTACGTCCTCGGGCACCCTTGGACACTTAGAACAAATTTTGGAAGCTTACTAGTTTGTCCGTTCCAGCAAGCGTCTGGACCTTCCCAGAGCACTGATATTTAGAATCTTGCTGGTTTGGGTGCCAAAACAAGCGCCTGGCCCTTCCTATGGTACTGAATTTTTTTAATTTTTTTTTTGAAGTGAAAGCTATTGACTAGAGTTGACTGCAGAGTTGGCGCTAATTTGGCTCTGACTTGACTACTGACGTGGCGCCACGTGGAAGGTACGGGGTGTTACAAAAAGATAGTGGAACTACTACAAGAGGATATAGACAATGAGAATGAAATATGAAAGTCTATAGTTGTGCTATATATGGTGGGTAGTACGACCTCAATAAGGGCTATGGAACGATTTATTACAGCACAGGAGAACTTCACAAACAAACCAAATATTTTTTTGTACAACAATGGCTATTTTGTGATAAAATGTGGTTGCAAGGAATATAGGGATCTAGTGATCTGTTCAGGACATCATACTCTTTAACAATAAAATTATTATCATTAAGCCTTGACAAAGATGTTCAATTTCAATGATGACATACCAACTATAATTTTCATATGGATCAAGTCGTATGATTTTTCCCTTAACTGCTAGAGTGTTAATGCTCAAAGCAAAGCAGGGAATAGTTTGAAACAACCATCGTGAGCCAATAATTGTATCACCTAACAGGATCACCTATGCTAGAATGCTGGTGGAAGTGATAATTAGAGGTCAATCAAATAATATCAAAGTGTAAGATCCCAATTGAAGGGTATTTGACCAAAAACTGGCATGATTAGAAGTCAATTTAATGCCTTACATATTTACAAATAGGTCACAGTTGCCAGACCAATAATAAAAAGAAAGTAGCACCTCAACAAGGGTAAAAGGAAAATCCAACTCCAGAGCATAAGTATCAGAAGCAGAAACAAGCATTTTAGGCCACGAGAATTAATAGACCTAATCAAGCACAGGAAATAGTCCAGGAGGTAATAAAGCTCCAGGTGTGCCAACACCTCAACAGAGCTCAATAAAAGTAAAAATAATGATAATAGTTGGCAGGTAGTAAGGAACAAATCTGCCAATAAAAGGACTTAGAGTAAGGTGGTTGACAAATTGATGGTTAAAATGTATATTTTAAGCACATTAAATTAAAACAAGGCAATGTAGTACCTGCAAAAGAGGAGAGTTGAACATGGAGTTATTTCCACCTCAAGTATATCAAGATGGTGATCACTTGAAATGTGAAGGGTTTTAATAAAGTGATGAAGTACAAGGAGATGAAGGAGTTTTTAAAGGTAAGCAAAATGAGTCTCGTAGTAATTAGTGCGCATAGATTTAAAGAAACTAAAGCATCTAAGGTTCTAAATAAGGTTGCCTCTAGATGGGATTGGTGAACAAATATATCTGCAATCAATCAGAGGTAGAATCTGGGTTGTATGGAATCCTAATATAATTCTATTTACAAGGTTGGAGGTTCATGCTCAGCTTATCCATGGCAATGTCAGGAGCTATAGTATCAATGGAGTGTTTCATCTCACTATTTTTAATGGGCTACATACAATCATAATAGAGAAGCATTATGGGAGAAGCTAAGAAAATTGAGAAAATAATAACATTGTGCCTGATAACGGGTGATTTCAACACCATCTTGGATCAAGAAAGAGTGCATGAGAGTGAGGTAAAAGAATATAAAGTTAGAGATTTCAAAAGCTTTATGGGGGACTATAACATGTCAAAATAACAATAGTTAAAAGAACATACATATGAACAAATGATATGTAAATAGCATGATAAATAGGGTTATTCTGAATGTTAATTGGATGATTCATATGCCATTTATACAAGTCTAGATAATGGATTCTGTTTCTTTAGATCATTCTCCTCTATGTTATAAGGTGCAAAAGCCCTTTCTAAAATAACAAAAAACCTTTTAGGTTTTATAATTGTTTAATATACCATCCTGAGTTTAAGGAAAAAATGAAGACCATCGAAACATCATATGAAGAAGGAATGAGAGGTATATGACAGAACATGAAGAAGGTCAAGAAAACAGTGAAAATGCTTTACATAAAGGACTATATGAAAACTACAAAGAAAGTTTAAACTCTAAAAGTGGAATCGAAAAACATACATGATCATATGAGGATACCAACTACTTATGAGATGTTTGAAATCATAAGACGCATCAGACAACATTTGGAGAAATACTGCAATATTTTGAAAATTATCTATAGGCAAAAGCTTAAGGTGGAATGATGATGTAGGTAATATAAACTCTGTTTCACTATTTTTTGTCCAAATTTATGCTTTATTTTAAGAATAATTTAGTTTAATACTATTGTCTTATGCCTAATTCCATGTGTTTGTCAATTATGTAAGGTATTTTTTGCAATATTGGAGAAAATGTTCAAAAACCGGCTAAGTATGAACTTTACAGAGGTAAAAAATCAAGTTCGCTGAAGCTTTGACCCTGCAAGCAAAAAATTAAAGCGGGGAAGATTTATTCATATTTTCGAGAGCTCGTAGGTAAAGCTCCAAGGTGAGAAAACAAAGCTCGTAGGGCGAACTTCTAAAGGTAAGGCCAAAATTCTACCCTTTTTTTGGTTCGACTTGGAGGGCCCTTCTAGGTGTTTTAATTATTATAAATACTCCTCTTAGGCTGTATTTTGAGAGGGGGGGGGGGGGGGGGAGGGGGCATTGTGGAGGCACAGAGCAGGGAAAAACCTCTATTCTTCTAGGATTATTTCTTTATCTCTTTCTCTAACGTTATTTCTTGTCTTTACTCGAATTTAAGATTTGTAGTAAGATCGTGCGTGACTAAGAGCCTTCTTTCTAGAGTTGTGGCTATAGTATTAACATTGTATTCTTTATATATATTGTTGTATTATATTTTATTCTCTTAATTTTGTGTTTACTATTTTGTTTCTTAGATACCAATAAGATAAATAGATAATTTCTAGAGGAACTCGAGAGACGGAGACTAAGAATAGAACGTAGGTTAAAGGGAGAAGGATGCTTCTGCGGATGGATTTGCGGATAGGAAGGAGAGGTATATAGTTTAATATTCCCTACTTGGCTCAAATACATGAAGAAAAGAAATTTGATCAACCATAATTTACTTGCCTTTACTCCCATTTTTACAAATTTATCTATTTTCCGAAACAACAAATTTTTTTTAGTAAACATGGCTATAATAAGTCCATTTTTCTTTCTTTTTTTTTATTTTTTTCTTTTTACTTTTGTTGTTGTAAATACTATACTATTAGTGGACAATGCCACCTTTCACTAGCAGATTTAGGATTTGAATTTTGAATTTTTGATGGTTTAATTTAACATAATATTCTTATTACTAGATTCATTTTTTAAAGCAAATTTTGTACCCCGGGTCCTTTTTATTGATTAATCAAAACAAGTCTTTATGGACTTCTAACAGACCATGTAAAAGAAAATGAAAACAGTGATATTTATATCTAAATTCGGCCCAAAAGTGACTGAGTTCAGATAATTATAACGAAACCCTTGAAAATAGGGTTTCCTAATCAGCCCCTCAAATTTATCTTCTTTATTAAGCTTTCCTCTCTGCCGCTGAGGATGTTTTCCTTGCCCTCTCCCAATGCTGGTCTCTGCCTCCTCTTGTTGTGGGTGATAAACTTTCTTCATCAGCACTGGGAGTGGTGTCTGATGCTCAGCTTTTAAAGGTCTATCTTTGTTCCTCTTTATCCTTGGTTTCTTATTCGATGACCACTGATCCTTCTCACTCTTTATCTATTTCAGATGTGTCATCCGGTGAAGGTCTATGAGTTTATGGGAAGCTCGATAGAGGGTTTGAACCCTGCATCTCAGCTTCGTAGTTCTTTGTAAATCGCCTTTCATCTTTTCTTTCTTTCTTCTTATCGATCTGATTTTTAACACTTGATAATTTCTCAGTTGAAGCAGAAGTGGAGAAAATCAAATCGCTCCCAACCTCCTTTTTGTTGAACTCCTAGCAGGACGCAAGCTATATGTTGTAGATCTGGTTTCTTGACCCTCGCTTTTTGCTGGTGAAAGTATCATTTTTTGTTGGCTGACATAGCTTAGGCTAGTTAGTTTCTCACAGTTATTTTGCCCATTTGGCCACAAACTGCTTTGTAAATATAATAGTTGTGAGACTCCGTGGATTTTCCTTGTTTATCTATCATGTCTGATTTATGTTGTTGCTGTTGATTCTCCTTGTTCTAACTCTAAGTGTTGGTATTTGACTTTTATCTATGTTTAGTATCTTCCTTCCCATGCTTGCAATCTGATAGAAGTTGTGAAACTGTTGAATGCCTTATTGATCTATTGTTGTATTTGTGATAAATTCAGCTAGTTGATTAGCTTATTTAATACATGATTGATTTGCACATTTAGCTGACTTACTATTTGCATTATTTCCTCCATCCTCTCAACTCTCTCCCAAGGAATTCTCCATTCTCTTCTTATTATCTTTTTGAGACTTAGAGAATCTATCTCAAGATTGATTTGTTGAAATCCTTGATTGAGCCAGTATTTCTGTAACACCTCAGTCAAAAAAAAAAAAAAAAAAAAATTTTTACGAATCACGACACTATTCACGTGGCGTGAATGACAGTCACGTGGCGTGAGTCTGTGTCGTGAGTGGACTTCAGAACGTTGAAAAAATGGTCTGATTTCCACGGCACGAGTCACAGGGCGTGATTCACAGTCACGGGACGTGAGTGGTGCCGTGGATGAGCTTCAGAAACTTGGTCGAGTCGTCTGAGTTTCACGATAGGACCCACGTGGCGTGACTAGGTTCCACGACACTATTCACGACACCGTGAAACTTTGCCGGCTTTGTTGACCCATTTTTGACTTGATGAAATTTTGGAGTGTGATACCCATTAAAGGTGTTGGGCTGGATCTTTATTATGTATTTTAGGCCCAAAATCATGTAAGAAGACATGGGCCTCAATAAATAAAAGGAAGACCCATTTCACATGGGTCAAACTTGTGGCCAAGGATTATTTGGACTTGAGGGCCTATTAAAGGCACAAAAAATCAGATTTTATGCATAGAAACTCTCATCTCTTGTTAGATATTTCTCTCAAAAGCTTCTTAGCAAAAACCCTAAGGCAACAACACTAGTTGGGACAAGATCACCTCTTTGCAAATATTGGTAAGTGTCTATTCTCATGGATTAATATATTATGTGTTTAAGAGGTGGAGTTTATCATGTTGATTATGTTGGTTTGTGGACTATTTTGGTGTTGTTGGTGTTGTGAGATGATAAGTTGGATTATAGTAAAGTGGAGTGAAGTTTTATAATAATAAAAAGGAAGGTGGAATGATATATTCTATGTTGAGAGGGTTGGATGGTTTCGTTACCATATTGTGAACTTGTAATAGTTGTGGTTACTAATGTAAGTTCCCTTATGTATGTATATTGTAGAGTAGCATTTTACGGAAAGGTGGAATTGTTGTGGTCGCATATTGAAAGGCTAAGGTATGTAAGGTTCCTCTTTCCTATGACCTTTGGTCACACCTATTGTTCGTATTTTGCTCGAACTTACCATACCTACGAAATGTCGTAAAACGTCTCATTCCAAGTAAATACTTAGCAATTGTTGTTTGTATACCTTTTATTCATTGCCGATGGTTTCCAAGTGTCCATAATGTCACAACCACCAAATGTATCATTCTCATAATGAAAGAATTGAAGTAATGCATATAAGTGTTTCTTGAGTACGGGTGGTAGCTCGAGGGGGCGTAAAGCCCAGCATAGAGACCATCCCGATTGCTATTGGTTGTAGGGGGTATCCCGAAGGGGTGAAAACCTAGCTAGGGACGAACCTACTTATTGATTATGGGTGGTAGCTCAAAGGGGCATAAGCCTAGCTAGAGACGATCCCAATGTTATGACCCACTGATCAGTCGGGGCCCGGGTACGATATGAGTTGTTAATGATAATGAACGTAAAAGCAAGGTAATGAATGTAATGTACATGTTTTTTTCCCACATACAGAATGGTGGTTCTCCATATTGTTTATTTGTTGATATTTGATTCCATTTTAGTTCTTATTTGTCGTACAGTTGCTTATCGCCTTACATACTCAGTACATTCTTTCGTACTGACCCCTTGTGGGATTTACCTTGCTGCAGGCGCAGGTGCTAGTAGACCCCCACAGTAGGATTTGGACTTTCTGCGTATAGTTGGTGAGCTCCAGGCTGATTCGGGGCTTTTCGGGTCATATGTACATGTTGATTTTGATGTTGTGTACATGTTTGTGTAAAGAGGGGACTTGTCCCGATTATAGATTTGGTTTGATTTCTGCTAGAGGCTTTGTAGACGTTGTACAGGAAACGAAAGGGATGTCTTCTCATTTTGACTTTGCGGCCCTACCGGCCTAGTTCTTATGTATATAAATGTCTTTCCACGCTTTCAGTTTCACGATGTTGTGTCCATATGCGTATATATTGTGTTCTATTCGAATGTATAGGTTGGTTCTCTCGGGCCTCAACGGCTTCGGGTGCCATGTCCGCCCCGTTGGAACTCGAGGCGTGACAATTTCAATGCTCTCTAAATAGCCATCAACTCTGCCTCCATGTTGATAGTTATCCCTAGTATTTGTGCTTCAGCATATATTAGGTCTCTCTTCCAGTCTCTCACACAAAAACCATAATAACTCTGTTCCAGATTTCTTTTACTAGCTCCATTTGTATTGCACTTTATCCATCCATCTTCAGGCTTTCTCCACTTTACTATGTGGTAGTAAAGTGTAGGTTTGTACCTTTGTAGCCTGTCCACCATCACACTCCATTGATGAGGAACATCTCTAATCCATGGAAATTTAGTTTTTATTAGCTGATACACTATCAATTGACACTGATTGTGCATTTTGCTAAATAAAATTTCCTTCCCATGTCTTTTAGCATTCCTTCTCTTCCAAAGCTCCCACATGATTATGGATGGGATAGCTTTCATTATCTGTTGTAACTTGAAATTAGCTCTGTGCTCTTACCACTTAAATATTAATTGCTGGAGGTGTAATCCTTTAATGTTTATTCCTACACAAGAAGCAAATTGCTTCCATAGACTTTGGGCTATGGGAGTTGCTAGTAATAAGTTATTCATTGTCTCCATTTCTCCTTCCTTATAACAGTAGCATTTTGAGATAACGTGTATTCTCATTCTCTTAAGGTTCTCATCTATAACAATTCTTTTCTTACACATTCTCCATAGGAAAAAGGAAAGGAAATCTTAAAAGGCAGGCCCTTTATCCATACATGCTCCATCCAATATATACTTTTCTTTTTGTGCCTTAGAATCTGAAAAGCTGATTTCACTGTGAATGATCCTTTTGCGTTGCCCATCCACCAAGTCTTGTCAATATCTTCAATTATTCTAGGCTGGATGTTTTCCATAATATGAAAAATCATTTCTTCTTAAATATAGCTTTATAGTTTCTCCACATTTCATTCACCATTGGTAATGAACTCCTTGACCTCTATCTCCTCTCCTCCTGATGTATTCCCTTCAATAAATTAATGAGGTTCTTATTTGGTCCAGGTATCAAACCAAAAGCTTGAGTTTCCAGACTTTATTTGCCATCAAATATCATGTTCCACCTCTTCCCTAATAGAAATCATCTTTCTTCATACATGGGATGCTCCTGAATTCCTAACAATAGTAGAATGAAATTTCTTGCAGTATTTATTCCCCATGTATCCTCCCTACAGGGAAGATGTGGACACTCTAAAATTCCACCACAACTTGGCAAAGAGAGCTTTTGCTACATTATGTAAGGATCTAAGTCCTAACCTTCCCTCCTCTTTGGGATAATACATCTTCTCCTAAGCTACCCAATGTTTACCTTTAAGACTCCCAGTATTACCCCAATTTTTTTTTTGCAAAAATCTGATAAATCTGATCAATTGTCATTTTGGGAGGTTCATAGCAGATAAAAGGTAGGCAGGCATTGATTGCAATACTTGATTAATGAGATGAACTTACCACCAAAAGAAAGTTTCCTGTTTTGCCATGATAAAATCCTTCTTGTCACCTTCCTCACCAGTTCCTCAAAATGTGACTTATTTTTCCGTCCATAGGTCACTGGACACCCTAAATAAATGAAAGGGAAATTTTCTTGCCTGATCTCTGTAAGCCTTCTCAATCTTATAGCAATTATCAATGGGGACTTATCATGGAGCTAGAAAAAACTCTTTGATTTGTTGACCATCTTTCTGGACACTTCCTCATAATCCTTTAAAACCTTCATCATCTTAATCACAGATACTCTATCACCAAAGCAAAAAAGTATAGTGTCATCAGTATAGGATAGATGATTAATTTTAGGTCTCCATTTTTGTACGCTATGTTCCTTGAACTACTTATCTTGTGTAGACAGTACAGTTCCCTATCTAGAACTTCTGCTACAATTATGAATAAGGTTGGTGAAAGAGGATCTCCTTGCTTCAAACCTTTAGAATATTGAAAAAAGCCATGAGGCTGACCATTAACTAGTACTGAGTATTAATTACTTGATACTAGTCTTCATACCAAATCAATTATAACTTCTGAGAATCCAAACTTCCTGAGGACTTTAGTCAAAAAAATTCAAGAGACCCTGTCATAGACTTTTGGCATATCCAACTTTACCACCACATTGATGTTTTTGTTTCTCATGTTAATGTCTCTTGTTATCTCTTGATCCAAGAGAGCATTTTATGTTATACTTCTTCCCTTAACAAAGCCTGCTTGAGTCTGTGAAATGACGTCAGGCAACACTCCTGCCACTTTCTCATGCACCATCTTTGAGATTATCTTATTAGTAAAGAAACTAAGACTGATAGGTCTCATATTTGAGAAATTTTTTACCTCATCCTTCTTAGAGAGCAGTATCAAATTGGTATGAGTGATAAATTTGGGCAACTCATGTCCACAGAAAAAGCGCTAACCAATTTAGTGATATCCTCCCCTATGATGTCCCAATAATTTTGGAAGAAAAAACCAGAAAATCCATCAGAGCCACAGGCACTTTCTCCATTTAGTTCAAACACTACTCCTTTTACCTCCTCCTGACTAGATAATCTAATTATTTCCTCATTTTGCTCTTCTGTTATCAGATGAGGAATGTGTTGTAACATAGAAAAATCTTGATTAAACACTTCCTCTCTGAACTGATTTTTAAAGAAAGATACTGCCTCATCCCCTATCTGCTGGTTTGTGTGAACTGTAACTCCATGGTTGGTAGTGATTTCAGCTAGATGAAGTTTCTTCATTCTTCTTTTTACATAGAAATTGAAGAATTTTATATTTTTGTCCCCTTCTGCAAACCACTTCATCCAAACTTTTTACTTCCAATACTCTTGCTCAATCCTTAGGAATTTTTTCAGTTCTGTTTCTATTCTACTTAGTTCTGCTCTATTATCTGCTGATAATTAAACTTCCAGCTGTGTCTCCTTAACTCTGATGATATCTTCAATAGTTGCAATCTGTTGGAAAATATTTCCAAGCACTTTTTTTCTCCAGGTTGTTAAAGCTCTTTTTACTTTCTTCAGTTTAGCCTGAAACTCTATAAAAAGACTCCCCACAAAATCAACATTCCAGTTCTGCTGTACAATTTCTCTAATTTATTGGTGTTTAGTCCAAAAATTTAGGAATCTAAAAGGCTTGATTGTAGGTTCTTCTGATGAATCACAAATCATATGAGAAGGGCATGGTCTGATCCTTGTCTGATAAGATGATGAACCTCTATAGAAGGAAAAATATCCAGAAAAGTCTGGTTCACCAAAATTCTATCCAATTTTTTGAAAATGCATTCTCCTTCAACTCTCCCATTCCACCAACTGAATTTAGTCCCAGAGAATCTCACCTCTGTAAGGGCACAATTGTTAATACATAGAGCAAAATTAGTAGCTTCATGTTGTGTAAATGAAAAACCTCCCAACTTCTCATCTTCATTAAGTATCACATTGAAATCTCCTCCAATAATTCATGGATCATTGATGTCTTCTGCAATCATTTCTAATTCCTCCCATAACTCTAATCTCTCGATTACACTACACCTAGCATATACAGATGAAATAAAGAAGGACTTGTTGTCCTTGCAAAATTTCATGGATAAATGTTGAGTTGAGTCCTGAATCACACTACCTTTTCAATCATCATTTAAGAAAATCCAAATTTTTTGCTGAACTCTTTACCAGTGCATGACTAAGACCTAATATTCTTCTGTATTGTTCCAGCTCTTGTGGATCTTGAAAAGGCTCCGTTAAAGCTATGAATGAACAATGATGTCTCCTATTAGATCCATTAACCTCCCAAAAGAGTTTTGAGTGTTAATAGATCTAATGTTACAAATACTTTCTCTATCATTGATCACTATTTGTTGATTTATCCTTGCTACTTCTTGTTTTAACCTGAAGAGAAAATGCCTTTTTACCTCTTTTAGTCTCATTCTTCAAGCTATTTGTATGTCTTGGGGATAAATCCCTAGCTTTACTTATCTGATGTATGTTGTATTTCATGCTTTCATCTTCCTCTATTTTTCTTCTTCTGCTGAATTTATTCCTCATCTTCATCCCTTAGCTCCAGTGTTTCTTTGAGAAAGCGATCAAGAGGAGATTGAGAAACAATGTCGTCTTTGGACTGGATTTTTTTTCTTCTGTGGCATTATTTCTGGACTCCTGACTACTCTATTTTGAATTGCTTTTCTGAACACTTTCTGTTGGTTTAGGGCCACTATCCTTTGTCTGCTCCTTCTCCTTCTCATTCTTGCTTGAGACTTCTATAGGATCTAAATCCTTCACTGGAGTTTGCAAGTTGGTATCTTTATCATTGATAGGGTTCTTCAGATAGCTGCTGGATATAGAATCTTGATTATCTTATCTATTCTCCACGGTTTCTTTCACTTCTTCATTTGTTAATTGATGTTGCCCTTTTTATGCCTCTACTTCATCATTCTTCTCCGCATTTTCAAGGGCATCATATTTGTTACCTGTTGTAATTCCAACCTTATTTCATACTTTCTCTTATTGTTGGTATCTTCTTCTCCCTCATCCTCACTTATGCTTTTGATTTTTTAAATTCCTCATTGTTCTTTCCTTTCTGTTGTTCCTCAGCTTCACCTTATTGTGCCTTCCCTTTGTTCACTTTCTTGTTCTCTTCCTTTTGAACTTTGTCAGCATCTTCTTTTTGTGGTGTCTCCCCCTGCTCCGTATTCTCCTTCTTTGGATATAATTCTAGATGCTCCACGTAGCATTGTTGTTCATTATGTCCCTGAATCATACAAGTCTTGCAATATTTAGAAACATAATCATATTTTATCCTTATCCATTTCTCTACCACTTCTCCATTCTTCTTTTTCATTCTAATGTTGATACACTTTGAAAATTCCCCCAGTAAGTCGACTTCGACCTTTACTCTAGCACAACTAGGTCCTATCTGATTTCTGGTAGCCATATCTACCTGTAGAGGTTTGCCAACTGCAGATGCTAATGAAAACACCATTTTCCTTTCAAAAAAAAATTGGGGGGAGTGATGGAAAAGATATCCATGCTATAATTGTAGTTGTTTCTTCTTTTGAATCAAACAAAAGATTCCACTTTAATGTCGTCATATGGTGTGACCAATTACGATGTATGATGTAAAAGGCAGGCTTTGATAAAAGATTTATATAATCTTCCAATTGAGTAGCCCGTATCAAAACATACCTATTACTAAGCAATCTGATATTACACCCTCCCTTCAATTCACATTGTTTGGGAATCAATCTTCTCAGATCTTGAATATTAGGCCAGCCATAAAAAAAATTTCCAATCACTGCGTACTGTAAGTTCTCGTTAATTATCATCTGATCTACTTCTTTCTGCTCCCATATAACACGTGGTTCTCCATGCAAGTATGAAACTGGTTTTAATGGTATACGTTTTATGTTTGTGGGTGGCGGTTTCAAATATGTAGCATAGGTGGATGTTGGTGGGATTGGTGTTGATTGACCAACCTCCGGTGGAGGTTGGCCACTGGCCACGGTAACCATCACCATCGAAAAGAGTATGCAAATTTAGGGTTTGACGGCGGTAGGATTTTTGGTAGGTTTGTTGCACTCAAAAACTTTGTCACACATCACTAGATTCATTGCAATTTTAAAATTATGGATGTATAATAATTTATTTATTAATTAAATCTTTGTAATATTTCATTTATATATTGTGTAAAGGAATTGTTGAATTCAATTGAACCCACATTTAATCCATATAGCACCCGTTTCGGCCACTTTCTTAATAGCACAAAGGAATATAGTACCATAGCACAAAGGAATATAGTACTCCTTGTCATTTCGTTCCAATTTATATGACATTGTTTGACTTAATATAAAGATTTAAAAAAAGAAAAGCTTTTGAAACTCGTGGTTTAAAACAAAAGGGAAATTCTAAAGTTAAGTTATTTATAATGATAGAAATGTGATATTCCTTTTGGGATAGAATAAAAATAAAAGGGTGCCACATAAATTGGACACCACATAAATTGGAACATAGAGACTAATACTTTAATGGTCTTTTGCTCCCGAGTCGAGTTGCTCATCTATGTATTCTTTTAATATGCAATTTATTTTTTTCTTACCCAAGATTCAAACTTATGGTAGAGATCTCGAATGTGAATCATTTGTGTGACAATAGTCGATAAAATAATGTTTACTAACCACTTTGAAAAATAACAATTGTCATGGAATTTCAAATTTAACAGTAATTTTACTTGAAAAAATTATAATAGGAAATAATTCTCTCTTTAATGAATTTTACCCGTCACGAATTCAAATTAATTGAAATTTCAGTACAAGTAATGAAAACCGGTGCGGGACTGGAAAAAGGGACTCGCGTGTATGTACGTTTTCCATTGAGCTAGCTAATAATGCCAGAGCTGCCTAAGACGTCAAGAGGTGTTAAGCTATCCGATAATAAATAAATGCTACAAGGAATGGAAAATGATGAGACTTCTTTAAAAATCACAGAACCAGTGAACCACTACCTAAAATACCATGAATTAGTTTACAAGACTGACTCTAAAGCATAATTAGTAGCACATATATGTTAATAATTTGTGGCAGATGGATACTAATTTTTATAATGGCTAATCATTTGCATTGCATTATTAGTTGTCACGACAATTGCTTCGAACATGTCAAAGGAAATGGTAAGTATCTTAGCTAATAAGTAATGTTATCACATAAAAACAATGAGAGATGCAAGCTAGAAAATATTATAAAATTGACACCCTTTCCTCTTATAGTTTCTCATTTTACTTTTCTTTTTCAAAATGCAACAAACTGCATTTCCAGCTTAAAATTGACTTGTTTGCTAAAAATGTGATATTATTCCTTGGGGTGGCCCACCAATATCTTTAAAAGATATTACATCGCTAAGCAGGGTAAATAATCAGGATTTGAGTGTAGTCTAAGCGAAGCCACTTAACAATTTCCTATCAAATACACTCGAAAGAAAGAGATTACATTTATGAATCAGCCCATCACCAACAAAATTCTAGATTATCAAATCGTGTTTGCAATAAACAATTATTTCCTCTCTACATTTTTACTTGTCCATGTTTGATTTGTCACACCTCTTAAGAAACAATATATAAAAGGGTAAGTTTACTATAATACTTCTATTAACTATAAGTTATCTAAATATCGGAAAATAAATAGTATTTAATAATAAGGATAAAATAGACACAAAATGATAAATTATCTCTTTAATTTTTCAAACGAATAAGTAAAGTTGGACAACTATTTTTAATATACTAGATAAGTAAAGATGGCGGAGGAAATAGTAATTATTGTTAGGGAAAAGGGTCAAATTTACCCCTCTACTTTGAAAATTTGGTTAAATATACCCTTCGTCTTACTTTGGGGCTAAATTTACCCTCATTATCATACTTTGGGGCCAAATTTACCCTCACTATTAAGAAACATTTCACCTGTAGCTTTTCTTTAACAGAAAAGCCCAAATCAACGTTTGGGACTTCTCCCGTACCATAACCAGCTATTGTTAGTTGAGATGTTTTGTCGTTTTCCAGTAGAAAACATGTACATTTGTGATATTCTCCCAGTCAAAACAGTCTTTGCTGAGTGTTTCTATTTGTCTTCTGACGCGGTTTTTCCTCCTTTGTGTATACTGCATCAGTTTGAGACTTGTAAGGCGTTGATTTAGGTCATTCCTAGTGAATGAGTATTTCAGAATTTTCCTAATGAACTAGCAAATTCAGAATAAACTATTGTGACACGTCCATAGACCTACGAATAACTACAACATATCTAACACATCCATGAATTTCGACCAACAGAACTGAAGGAGGAGTATATTTGTTTGTGTCTTTTTTGTGGATCGGATGGGTTAAATTAGGGTGTGTTTTATTTTTAAAAAATGGGGCATTTAACGTTGATTTGAGCTTTCCTGTTAAATGAAGGATACAAGTGAAAAAAATTCTTAACAGAGAGGATAAATTTGGCCCAAAGTATGACAAAGAGGGTAAATTTGGCCCCAAAGTATGACAAAAGGATATATTTATCCAATTTTTCAAAGTAGAGGGGTAAATTTGGCCCTTTCCCTTATTGTCATGCATGGTGAAAATATTCTTTAAAAATTATTTGGTTAAACATATTTTTTTATAGTCTAGTCAAAGTATTATTTTTGTAGGTACCCATAATGACTTTTAAACACCCCCAAGCTATAGTAATCCAGCCCCAAAGGGTGTTTAAATTAGCATGAAAGTCGAAGGCTTCAAAAGGAAACTTTGAATCCTTTTTCGTGGCAAGCAAGATATCCCTGTTAACAAGGCTACGTGGTCTATGAAGATGACCAGATTTATTTAGGCTCTCCCATCCCAATTAGTCTCACTAGCTTTAACTATACCAAGTATTTTTTTACCTCTTTCTCCCAGATGCCTGCAGGTCAGTATTTTATTTTTTTTTCCATAAAAGTTGTTCTTGAGCAAGGTTTAAGATTGAAAAAATGATTTATGTCCTGTTACAATTTCTATAATGTCCCGTTGATTCTTTCCAACAGGAATATAAAATTGTTTGAACTTAAATTTGATTTTGATTCAAGGATTTAAATAGCTTGAGTTTGAAGTTTCGCACGTCTTGAATTTGAATTGAATTATTCAGTAATCAATACAAACACTTGGATGGTTACCACGAATGATAACTTTAGATTCCATGTTACGAATACTTCAACTTAACACACTTTGAATCTTTATTGTTTTGTTATTATTGATCTTGATATTTGATATTTGAATGTTTGTAGAGACATTACGACCTTTAATCTACGAGCTCTCTCTTACTTGTAGTTATGATTCTGGTTACCTTCTAGCATTGTGGAGACAACTATTTATGTCGGAGTGAGTGAAGTAATTATGTAGAGATGAACTCTTTCCACTGATACGATTGATCCATTTGAATTACGATCAATCACATTGATCTAGTGACAAACTCTGATATGATTGGTCTGCACATGTTCGCATTGGTTGCATGATTTCACTTGTCCTGTCACATCTTTTGGTATATATGTGACGTGTTCTCATTGGCTTATTCATTTGACTTGGCATGCCACGTCATTTAACACGTGACATGACTCTGATTTTTAAAATGAACTAATAGTCATTTGGCTCTTGAGCTTAGATAAATGGGTTCATGATTTTTGGAGTCCAACTTAATGGACTAGCCCAATAAAATCTTGACGTTATTGTAAATCCATAGTAGACTTGAATAATTAATTCTAATTTTTTATTGAGATTTATTGAATTTTTCTAAATTTTTTATGAAATTTAATTCTATGAAATTTATCCATCTACAAATGCCTCCAACTTTAAGATTCATCGAAGTATGAATTTATCAAAGAGTAAATTCCTTGAATGGTCACCCATGTTTGAGAAATTGCCTCCTAAAATTACTTTTGTTTTTTTAGGACTACAATATCACCCCACTATTTTTATTTTCCTCAAAATATACTTGATACAGTACAAACTGTCTTTTCTCCTAGTTGGATGTCATGTCACACTAAATTTTATTTTTTTAATAATACATTTATTAACCTATTTAACCCAATCAAAATTTAGACCCGGCAGTGAAAAACAATACAAAAACGCAAAAATTTTCTACATCACTCTAGGTAAAACATATATTAAGGATGCAATTTTTGCATAATCTTGCTTTACTTTTTATGCTTAGTTGGACTCATGATTATACGTTAGTGTGGAAGAAAATTATGCGAATATAGAAGAAAGTTACCTACTTTTTTTTGGTCTCTGTATATATTTAAATCCTAACGTTCTAAGTGTGTTAAAAAAAATCAAGAGAACCGATAGCCTATATTTGTCATAAAACTTTCTACAGTTAGCACAAATAATAAATAAAGATAATTATACAATTCAACAAATTTTAGGTAACAACAAAATAAAACAATGAGTATATGCATGAAATATTATCTAGAAATATTTTGAGTTTTCTAAATAAGAATTTTACTAAAAAATTAAGCTAAATTGCTTCTTAGGATAAGGTAGTTCTCCGTACAATTATAGATCAAGGTGACTTTTATTTTTATTTTTTTAAAAAATAGTATTTGTGATATGTTTACTTTAGATCAAAATTGATCAGTAGAATTCGATTTTTTTTTTCAAATTAAATACTCTCTTAGTTTTTACACCATTTGAATTAATATAAAATTTAAAATAAATACTCCATTACATAACTAATAATGAAAGCCAAAATTAACTAATACTTCAAATGTTTGTTTCATTGGAAATATATGATAACATTTTAATAATTATGATCCAGTTTCAAAATAGCAAGTTTCATATAAATTTAGAAAAAATAATTAGTTTTCATCCTTAAAGACACTGTTAACATTGGATGTATAAATCTACTAACAACAAAAATTTTAACGAAAAATAATTTTACTTTCACAAAAATCATGGCAGTATACTCTTGAGTAGTTGTAGGATTTTTTTGCATTTTTGTATTATTTTTTAATCCCGGATCAAAAATTTAGTTGATTAAATGGGTCAATAAATGTATTACTTAAAATAAAGTTTAATGTGACATGACATCCAACTAGGAGAGAAGGTGGTTCTTATTGTGTTAAGTATATTTTGAGAAAAATAGGGATAGTTGAGTGATATTGTAGTCAGGAAAAGGCTTCGTTTCCACTCTAAATTATACCTGAAAAGTCGATGTCACACTGAAACTATTGGGGTGACCTATTACACGCTTATACTATATAAAAGTGAATTTATTTACTCCCTAAAACTGACGTGGCAAAAAAAAAAAACTAAAACAAAAAATAGGCATGTTTGAGTCAAAATTACAGTTCAAAAAAAAAGTCAAAAATCATCCTTTCCACCCCACCCACCCACCCAAACCTCTTCTTCTTCACTCTCATACCTCTTCTTCACTATAATTTTACTGGAAAATAGTAGGAAAAAATCACACCACTATTGATTTCTCCACACCAATCAAAACATCATCAAATCCCTATTAATTCCACTATCACCATCACAAATAACAACTTTATCACCCAATTTCACCATCTCCACCGTACCTTCATCACCTAACCCATCACCAATTTCGTCACTTTCCACTATCAATTTCATTACAAATGTCACTATCAATTTCACCACCAATAATTGATTTTGGCAGTGGGATTGTATGTAACAAATTTCATAAATTGAATGTTTGATTTGGTGATGGGTGTTAAATTTGTGGTGGTTCTTTGTAATCTTGGATGTTGACAATGGTGATATTGTGATTCTGATGACAATTTTAGTAGTGGGTGTTGAATTTATGGTGGTTGTTTGTAATTTTTGTGATAGCAGTGATTATGTTGAGATTCCGGTGATGGATTCTATGGTGGGATCTTAAAATTATTGTGGTGGAGATGTGGGTTTGATGGTAATGGCGGCAATGGAGGTGATTTAATAGTGGGTTTGGTGAAGAAGAACCAATTGAGTGCATGAATTTATTTTTTTAAAAAAATTGAAGTAATAGATGATGTGGCAGTGACATGGCAATGATGTGGCGCGAGTGTAAAACACTCTCCATCATGTGACTGGTTGTGTGTGTGTTGGGGTGAAAATAAATTTACTTTTACATAGTACAAGTGTGTAATAGGTCGCGACAATATTTTAAGTGTGACATCGACATTTCGAGTATAGTTTAGGGTGGAAACGATGTCTTTTCCCTATTGTAGTCTTAAAAGAAACAAAAATGATTTTAGGAGGTAATTTCCCAAATATGGGTGACCATTCAGGAAATTTACTCATTTATCAAACTTCATAGACGATGCTTGAAGTATCTAAAGGAAATATACACATACATACATACATACATATTGTCCTCTGTAGATTTGCCTCGGTGAGATGTGATTACTAGACGACTGAGAGCCTGTTTAGATTGAGTTTTGATTTGAGGGTGTTTGGATAGACTTATTTTTAGGTGCTTTTGGCTTTTAAACACTTTTTTATTTTATTTTTGGAGGTGTTTGACAAAGACAAAAGTGTTTTTAAGCACTTCACTTTAGGCTTAAAAAGTACAAATAAAAGTCAAAAGTAGGTTGCTACCTACTTTTGGCTTTTAGCTTTTAAGTCACTTAAAAAAATCCCATCCAAACACCCATATGCCAAAAGTCATAAATTAGAATTTCTAGCTTGTAGATTTTGACGTATTTTTATCATTTTGGCTTAAAATTAAGTACTTATAATCATTTCTTTTATTTTACCCAAACAGTACAAAAATACTTAAAAGCTATTTAACTGTCGATAATCGATAATCAATACACTACCAAAAATACTTAAAATTAAGTGCTTAAAAGCATTTCTTTTATTTTACCTAAATCATCAATGCATGGAAGAGGATACTCGTTCTTGATGGTCTCCTTTTTTAACTGTCGATAATCGATATACATCCGTATAGACCTATTCTTCTTCTTCACAAACAACATAGAGCACTCTAAGGTAAAACATTGTACCTAATGAATCCTTCACTTAACAAGTGCTGCAACTGATCCTTCAACTCCGTTGGAGACAACCTATTAGGAGGAATGGAAATAGGCTTGACGTCCAGCTCCAAATCAATGTCAAAATCAATATCCCTATTTGGTGAAACACCCGATAAATTCACAGGGAACACATCCTGAAACTGTCTAACCACTATCACTACCTCCAAAGGGGGACTGTTAGTGCTAGTATCACGAATATAGGCCGAGTAAGAAAGACACCTCTTCTCAAAGAAATGTTGAGCCTTAAGGAAAGAAATCACTCTCTTAGGATACGAATCCTGGGTACCCTTTCACTCCAACCTCGGTGCACTTAGCATAACCAAAGTAGTTGTCTTGAAATGACTATCACGATACGAGTCTATACCTAGACGTAATACGGTGCTTAGAGCCACAAGTGACCCCAAGCTAACTCATGACATGTCATAATACTAATTAAATTGGATTAATTGAGTAACTATAAGGAAGCTAAACTGATTTTAATAGAATATCTGAAATGAAATCAAGTCAATAAAACTCCAATACTGAAAAGAACTGAAAAACTGAAATGTCTAACTCTATGTTTGAAAAGCCTCTACTACTGATTAGTTACTGGGACAGCTCCCCTGCTAACTCTAAATACTGAAACTGAAATGTACTAAAGGAAAGCAATAATAAATCTTCGTCCTCGGATGATGAGGACTCACCACTAGTAGCTGCTGAAGTGCCATTGGAACGGATCGCGATGTTGAGACTGAGCGTCTGAACCTATATCATAAGATGGTACAACGCAAAAGAAAGTATGCGATTAGTACTTTGAATGTACTGAGCATGTGAGCTATGCAAGATATAAAATAAATTGAACATGCTGAAAATACTGATATACTGTATTGAATGCAAGTTGAGTGCAAAACTGAACTGAACTGTAGTACAATGACCTAATAATAATATGCATGAATGCTAATATGCAAGAATACTCTGAAAAGCCATAAAATAATGCAAGTAAAACTGAACTGAGGTTCATGTACAAATAAACTGAATCTGAGTCCGTGAGAGAGTCTATTAATCGACATAAACCACATGAGATAACGTGGAGTCCGATGTATATGCCCCATCGAGAGGACCTAATATACTTTGCCAGGATATAAAGGCATATGTGGCGTGATCACTAAACTGATGCCCAAACTGAGAGGGCTAAATAAACCTATGGTGGCACGTAGTTCTCGGACTTTAGGTGAAACTGGGCCCTAGTCCAACTCGGTGCTAAGTCCTACTCCCAAACTGATAATATACTGATAGCTCATTTAAAATCTGATGTTCTGATAATTGGGTCAGAACCTATTTATCTGAAAATCTGTATACTGAAAACTGATCATACTTGTTCATTCTAAAATTCTAATAATCCGGAACATGCTTTGAAAACATAACTATATTTGTGAATTTTATTGAAATCGTGCTAATATTCAATTCACGTAAGATAATATTATACTGAACGTAAAATCACGTAAAACATGTCTTAATAGTATAGAAATCATGAGGAGACTGAAGATTAAGGAAAATCATAAAACTCAGTATGAACCCTAATCAATATTTCATGGAGAAGCCGGAATTTGTAAAACGATTTTGGGGACACAAGGGTGAAAGGATATCCATTGCTGAAATCCCACATACCTGAATTGGAGAATGTGTTAGGAACTTGAAATCTTGAACTTGAAGAGAACCGTAAGTGTTTGACTTTGAGAGAGGTTAATCGCATTCTGCTTTTATTTTCTAAGTGTTTAAGAGAGAATAGGAGAAGTAATCGACTGAGCCCCTTTAATCCCACCTAGAATAGTCCTAAATGACATAGTATAGGAATTAGGAGAGTGGAAAAAAGATGAAAACACCCCTATTAAAATGTAACTGATTTTACTGGGAACAATCGTCATGGATCTGGGTACGAATTGAACCCTAAATCTACGAGTCATCCCCTGACTCGTGGTTCCTGGGATGAAATTCTGGCTTGGGGTATGATTTGATCTCACGACTCGTGAGATCTACTTATGAGTCGTTACTAGGACTCGTGGCCCCTGAAGGAAAATTGATGCCTATGTGGTTCCTCATAAGGACGAGTCACGTCAGGACTCATACTGACAGACCACGACTCATGGCTAGGAGTCATGACCACTAGAAGGAAAATCTCATAGTTTAGGACTTTTTGTCTAATGCTCAGAATCGAACACCCTACGAGTCGTAGGGACTGACCACGACTCGTGATCTGAGTCGTTATCACTGGAACTTGGGCTAGATTGGACTATTTACCATGAGTCAGCCCATGACTCGTGGCCTCACTATACGGCTCGTACATTGAGTTGTTCTGAGGCAAATTCACTAGTTTCCAACTAGTTTTCTGTGCTAAGTCTGAGATATGATCTTTGGGAGTTTTGAGGTGTTACAATGATAATCCAAGACAACATGATACTAAGAAATCCAATCCATACCCAAAATCACATTAAAATTAACCATATCCAAAATAATCAAATCTACCCAAGTATCATATTAGTCACAACACAAGATCGGTACACCCGATCAACTATTAAAGAATCACCTACTGGGGTAGTAACACGAATAGTCACAATAAGAGACTCACACATCATATCAAGACCTGATTCAAAATAAGCCAATACATAGAAGAAAGTAAGACCAGGATCAAATAATACTAAGACAGGTTGATGGCATACTGGGATGATACTTATGATAACAACATTGTTATACTCTGCCTTATGTCTACCCAGAAAAACATAACATTGAGCTCTATTACCTCCTTTCTGGGAAACTCCTCTACCACCTCTTCTCATCGGAAAAGCATAACAATCAAGACAATCTAATTGATTAAGTTTTAACTCTTCATGTAACATCGATACCCGCATAGGTGCTCATCACTTCATCTATACGGGATCCCCATTCTCCATTACTTTCTTTTACAAGCAACTAACACATAAACACTTTAAAAAAGAGTCAAAGAAAGTCTCAACTTGCCTTAAATGAAACCCGAATAATCAAATCGAAGCTTTGCCCTTCCGAGTCGATTTAGAATGAGCCCAATCTATTAAAATATGAGTGTTCATAAGAAAATGAAACTAAAGACACCCATATTGATATATTCAAATCCGGGTCTAAAAGGTCAACACGAAAGTCAACTCCGGACCCACAAGAGAAAAATAGGAATATTATTGAAAAAATCATGTTACCCATAGTTTAAGAAGTTCAAATCTAACATATATATATAAAAGAAGTTCAAATCTGAAAACCCATAAAAACGGAGTTAAAATCGACTTTGAAATCACCATTTATCAAATTTTAACTCTACTAGAGAAAACCCCCTAGTTTCAAGCTGAAAAACTTAGATTTGAAGGTAAAATCATGGATTAATAAGGGGAAAATGATAAATTATTAATTTAAAAACTTACCCAAAGGTTGAATCTCGAAAACTCTAAAAATTGTGATCTCTAGGCTCAAAAATGGTAGAAATGGGGTTTTGTCCCCAAAATGGTGCCCCGATCTCCGAATGTTGACCAAAGTCAACCATTCTATCTCTAACGCTTTCCAAAATGAAAAACTCATTTAAAACTCAACCAAACACCTCAAAAATTGTGCCACCTACTTCCACACACCACATACTCCAATATGAAACCACGAAGAGGGGTAAAACGATCAAAGTGCTCAAAAATCCAAATTTTACTATATGGATCGTTATAGTAGTTGACCGCCCCGGTATTAATCCAAATTGATTGTCAATAATAGATACATCTTCATCTCCACCCCTTCTCCCAATTTTCACAGTGTGGCTTAACAACTTGATACCCCTATAGTTGTTGCAATTCTGAATATCACCCTTGTTCTTATATAGCAGGATCATTGTACTTCATCTCCATTCTTTAGACATTTTTGTCGTCCTAAAAATGAAATTAAACAATCCAGTTAGGTACTTCATACTTGACTTGCATGTTTTCATTAGGATCTCGTCTGTCGATGTTGCCCTCCATGTTCTCATTTTATGGATAACCTCCTAAACCTCCTCAAATTTTATACCTCTACAACACCCAAAATCTCATCGACTCTCAGAGATCTCTAAATCACCCAACATAATAATCTTGTCCTCCTTTTCATTCAAGATTTTATGGAAGTATGTTTGTCATCTCTATTTAATGTGTGCCTCATCCACCAATACTTTGTCTTCTTTGTCCTTGAAGCACTTTACTTGGCTGAGGTTTCGCGCCTTCCTCTCCCACCTTTGCCAGTCTATATAACTTCTTATCCCCATTTTTGTCCCGTAATTCTTCATATGAACGTTCAGAGGCTGTTGTTTTAGCAAATAGCTATCTCATTCCATATATTGTTTGCATCCCAACTACCCCGCCAGCCCCCATTGCCATCAATTTCTCTCCCATCTTCTGGGTTCTAACAATAGTCAAGTCACTCCACTTGATCCTCAGTGGGTCATACGATGCCCTCTTATTTCTCTTAATCACTATATCCATTGTCAAAAACTTCTATTGGGTTGTAAGATATTCACTCGACATAACCTTGTAGTTTGAACATAGAATAATGTTTGGGTTACGTTTTGACTGAACAAGTTATACTACTTTAACCTGCTTTGATCCACTTATTTGATGAGTCATTTTAGATATCACCCATTAGATCAACTCATCAAATGAGTCAGAAACCAACCCACAGAAACACCAAACATGTTAAGCGAATTTGAATTGATTTTGCCATTCCTACCTCCCATAGCTAAAAGGTCAAGAATTGAATCGAATTGTTTCGAATTCAAATACTGTACATTAGATTCGTTGGCACAAATAATAGAGTTGCGTTTCGTCTTCCCCACTTTATTAACTTTGTGAATAATAAAATGCAAAAGTGATATCTAAGAAATATAATTTTCTTTCTATAAGGACTAAATTGAAATTTATCAAATCAGAGGGGCATAAACCTCAAATTTTCGTTTTCAAACCAACAAAAAGTTCCCCGTTGAGGGAGGACAACAGCACCGCTGACCGAGAGAGAGGTAAACAATTTTCATTTGACCCCTAAAGGCGCTTTAACAAGAAGCCACTTTCATTTTCCCTATACATATTCAGCTACTGAAGAATTATCATCTTTGTGTTGTTGAGTTTGTGCTTTACCTGAATCTAAATCTGGTCCAGTTGGTTCAGCACTGGAAAATGTCGAAATCATCATCTTCAAAGTTTGTTCTGAGTAACCTTTATCACTACATTTTATCAAAACCCCGTCAATTATCAAACTCAAATGCCACTTCAAGAACTGGTATTTCTCATTTACTTTCTAATCATTCCAAGATAATCGAAAAACCTGCTGTTAATCCATTGGGGGTTTCGAATATACAGAGAAACCATTTTTCGTCTTCGTTATTTCCGCGGGTTTTACAAAACCCTAGAACTAAGAAGAAGTTAGACCCAGATGGTAAATTGTTAGGGTTTAGGTATTTGTCGATGAAGAGCTCCGGATTGGGTTCGAAAATGAGTGGGAAAAATGTGTTGAAGAATCCAGTTGGAGCTGCTAAGGAAACGGCTAGGCGATACAAGGGTGCTGTGGGTTTGCAGATTGAGGCATTTTGGAAGAGGAATTCTCTGTTTTTATTTGGTGCTGCTGGTGTTATGGTGTGCATTTTGCTTTGGAGGGTTCTGTTTGGAATTGCTAATACTTTTATTGGATTGTCTGAAGGCATGGCCAAGTATGGCTTCCTTGCTCTTTCCTCAGCCGTTGTCGCTTTTGCTGTGAGTTCTTCTCAAGTTTCTGGAAATTACATCACTGTTTGAGTTGTTCTTTTCTGAGATTTTCAATATGCTAATTGCACCCTTATTGTTGCTTCTTTTGCTTTGTCTGTTGTTATTTTGCTGTCATATTCTTTTCTTGCAACCTTGCTTAGAAAACTTTTCTTTTGAGCCGAGGTCTACCAGTCATCAGAAACAGCTTCTCTATCCCGCAAAGGTACCTTGTGGTAATTGCATCCTTACTGTGACTTAACAGGTATTAGTGTCATAATGTGCCCTTATCCACACAAAAAAAGTTATAATGTGCCTTAAAAAGAACTGTTAATTTGAGAATTGGAATCATTCTTTCTGAAACGAAAACTATTAGGACTAGTTGCTAATTATCCCAAAAATTAAACCACAAATATTTCTACACCAAGGGACTTTTTTAAGAACTTAGTGAAGAAGTACTGGAGCTAATCTTACTTGTATTTTGCTTTGCATCCTCGGGATGCTTATCCGTGAAATGTTTACTTTATAAAATATAAAGAAATCCACTAATATGTCCTCTAAGGACCTTTTTGTTAGGTAATAGAAATACAATATAGGCACTGATAGGAATTTGTCAACCTCACAAAATCAAAGGCTACATATAATTGGTTTTGTGAAAATCTGATATTTGGACTAT
Source organism: Capsicum rhomboideum (assembly GCA_031232105.1). Lineage (NCBI taxonomy): Eukaryota > Viridiplantae > Streptophyta > Magnoliopsida > Solanales > Solanaceae > Capsicum > Capsicum rhomboideum. The sequence goes on from CP124716.1 coordinate 41,367,364, forward strand.
GAACTTCAAAGTTCTGAAATGGTTAATCCAAGTTAACATTCAAACTTGTGCACATTATACGGAGCTCAAATACCTTCATGCTTGGAGGCTGGGACTATATTTAATTTTGTAACTCTTATAAGGAATTGTTTAATGTTTTGAACAGTGGGTGGTCTATGATTAAAGTCTCCCAGTTTTCTTTCTTCTTTCTATGTTTTGAACTCTTGCTGATCGAGCATGCTCTGTACTTCCTATAATTATAGCTGAGAAAAATTTTGCTTTGTTATATTAGGGCTTGTATCTTCGCTCAAGATTTACCATCAATCCTGATAAGGTGTACAGAATGGCAATGAGAAGACTTAATACAGAAGCTGGAATTCTTGAGGTTATGGGTGCTCCACTCTCGGGGACAGACTTGAGAGCATATGTGATGTCAGGAGGTGGTATTACTCTTAAGAACTTCAAGCCGCGGTTTAGGGGAAAAAGATGTTTTCTAATTTTCCCAATACGAGGTTCTGAGCGGAAAGGTTTAGTAAGTGTTGAAGTCAAGAATAAGCAAGGCCAGGTTTGATTTCAAATCAGCTGCTTCTTTTGTTCTATATCATGAAGCTTAACTGTGTGCTCTTGCAATTTTCTCGTCATACCTGAACGTTCACGTATCATGAGGTTCAGAACTGCTAGTAACTTCCTTTTTTTGGACTAATCTTGCCTAAGTGGAAAATTTAAAATTTTAAAAGGGATAGTTTTTATAGCATCGTGAACTAGAAGGCTAGAAATAAGCAATAGATACATGGCAAGATCAAAATTGATAAACATGCATGTGATAGAGAGAGAGGGAGCGAAATTGGTTAAAGTGCACATGGTGGCAAGATCAAAATTTAATGTAATATGTAATCTGCTAAATCAGCTCAACCATATTTAAAAAAGCTTAAATTGGTATCTGAGTTGAGTTGTTTCCAACTTAAGTAATAACTTCAAACTTTAAACTGGCACGACAAGTTTCAAGTTTTGAACTCGGCCTATGAGATGTTGGGCCTGCAAGCATTGACATTTTAGTAAAAGCTTTATCAATAGAATATAGGATGTCAAATTTGTGATCCAGTGTTATCGAGCATTATTTTTTCCATCTTTACAGCAAATAAAAATAAAAGAACTGAAAAAAAGGAGAATGTATCACAATGTGACATCCTATTGCTGGAAATATAATGAAGCTTATTATTCATGTTGTGAGCATAAGTTCGGGTTAATGGGTCTTATAATTTTGAGCTGGATTATTTAGAGCCCTACCTTTCTCAATCTGGACCAAAAGAGGCCATAATATAGTTCGTCAAATGATCATCTAGAGTTAAGTGTTTCTAACTCTAATTGACTAACATATTTTTTCACTAGAGATTTTCCTTAAGTTGAAGCTTCCTGATTTGGTTGCTACAAAACCAAATAATAAACAATGCAGAAGAATCTAACTGGTTTCTTGTTTATTCTAGTCATGCTTAAAATTTATCCTGCTTTTGGTCTGCAGTATGATATGAAATTATTGGCAGTAGATATACCGATGGCTTCAGGACCCGATCAACGTCTATTCCTGATTGGTGATGAAGAAGAGTATAGGGTTGGGGGTGGTCTTATTGCTGAGCTAAGAGATCCTGTTGTTAAAGCAATGGCAGCAACTAAGGAGTTTGAGGATCGTGACGATTTGGAGGATGAAGAGGATGCTGAAAGAGAACTTCAAGAAGCGGAGAGAAGGCACCAGGAAGAAATTGAAAAGCTTGAAAAAGGTGATTCAAGATGATTAAGCGGAAGTTTTTTTGTATCCATTTGGTTTTACATTGGAGTTGTTTACAAAGGCAGTGCACTGGATAGAGCATCCAAAGACTAACAATGCTCTAACTGTTGAGTTTGCAAACAGAACTATATGGCATGCACAGGCAGGAAAAATAGATCATACACTCAGAATTTTCTTTAATGGTTCGTTGTTGGCCAATAAGTATGTTGTTGGAAGTATCAAATCCTTAATGTAATTGGTACATGCTTTATTTCATTATATCCAGCCTTGTGGGCATCCTACTGGTAGAAATAAATGACTGCTACTTTGTTTGACATCAAGTGCAGGCCAGCTTACCTACATCTTTGGTCTTTTTAAGAATCAGTGCCATTCTTGCATACTTTCAAGTTGTTCTTATTAGAGTAGTACATTGAGGGATTTTTGTCGTCCTAGTTGAATCAATAGTTTCTGGCATTTGTGTCGCTCTTCACCTGGAACTGGAAATGAATTGTGCTGTGTGTGGCGTTACTGTCCAAGAAGCAGAAATTACGGCATTGATGCTTCTGAGTTATTTGAAATAGAAATGAAAACGCAAAGGTTTGCTCTCGACCAACATATGCCCAAAGTCTCCAAGCATTGCTAAAGTAAATGGAGGGAGGAGCGCCTTCTTAACTGAAGCTTCACGACCATAGCATATTTCCTTATTCAGTATAAGTGCAACTTCTTCAAATCACAAGTTTAGGTCTCCCCATATAGAAGTAGGATTTAAAGAGAAATAGGAACCAATTTTCTATCTATTAATAGGAGTACCAAATTTGTTTATTGCATGAACATGTACAGTGATGACCACTTGATCCTCTCAGCCCAAAAAAAAAAAAAAGAAAAGAAAAAAGGGTTTACCATCTTTGATTTTTCTTTAGGCACTATTACATTTTAAATGAACTCACTAACAAGCAATCAGCTTAGCAGCAAAAAAATTCGAAATTAGCACTTGAAATCTCAAAAAAGAGGTAGCAATTTCTTATTAATATGAAACCACACACGAGTATGTAAACCAGAATGTCATGCAGAGAAGATGAAAAAACAAATCTGTGACGTATCAATTAGGCAGAAATTACACCCAACAGGCAACAAGTAAACAAAATTTACAACAAGGGAGGGCATGATTCTAGCACAGTATGTTAAGATGCCTCTCTCCCATCACTCCTTACTCTTAATGCTTACCCAAAAAATGAAACTTCATGGCTATAAGCAACGTGGAAGCATCACATGTCCACCTCACTGATAAATTCATTACCCAAATTTTCTTGTAGCCTTCTTTTTCCACAACTTCAGCTATTGAAATATCTCCTATCTTTACAATTCTCCCATCCTCCTGGAAAATGAACTGATACTAAGGGTGTGTTCGGTCCTAAGTATGGTTGGTCAATTTTTTTTTCTCTAAAAGAACATGTTACTTAAAAATGAGGAAATGACTAGGAAAAACAATTGGGTTTATCTGGCAAATAAATGGGCTTCGGACATTAGGGCCCAAACATTCTAGGCCTTGCTGAGCATTTTTGAACAAAAATCATAATATGGACCCCGCCATGTGATTGTGAAGTTTTGACGCATCCAGAATAAGTAGTAATTTGAATTTTATGCTTTCAATTTCATCATTGTGCCATGTTTGGTTTGCAGTTGAATTCAGAGTAAGCATCATGGTTGCCACCAAAACCAAAATGATGACATGAAATAGGGAGAAAAGTTTGGACAATGAATGACTTAACCACCTAAAAGTACACTAGCAAAAGCTCCTACTAGTACATAACTGCAAAGATGGAGTCCATTGAATTAAAATTAAATTTTGAACTAACTTAAAGATCTCTATTGAAGATTAGTGGTTTTACGAGGGAATTGTTTAATTAGTCAACTCTAATGTTTACACTAGACATACAATACAAAGAAAGAAATAGAAAGTGAAATCGTTTTATATACAACCAAGTATAAGTCAAATCCTCTTTGTTTTGTTACCTTTATTCCTTCTCTCCTTTTGGCAGCTTTAAACAAAAAAAATTGTACCAGCTTCAGAGAGATGAATTGACACTTTACCAATCATTATAAATGGCATGTTCAAATAAAATTTGGGAACTTTTACAATTTTATAATAGGCTTGACAGAATTAAGCCAAGTTTTAGAGCTCTTAATTAATAGATACAAAAACTACAATTATGGTTCTGGCACTTAGTATTATATTAATCGATTACAACGCTCCTATCTTTGTTTGTTGATGCTAAAAAACTCGTAAATTTATCGTTGCATGCTAAAGCACAAAACAATAATTATTACCACAAGGAAGAAATCCCTAGAGTATGTTCATTTTTTATCATCACCATATGAAACAAACATTATAGATAATGGATTTGAGCAGAATTGGTAATTCAGAGTCAACTGATGTAGAATCACAATGCATCTACATTTGACGAGGTTGTGATGAATAAGTTGTAATTTTAGGGATTCAAGGGCACGACACATAATAATTGTTGTTCTTGCTATTGTAAAAAGAATTTATACAGTTTGTTTTAATTAAGAAAATTTCTCATTTTTTTCAGAAGAAGATTTGGAGATGGACTTGTAAATTGTAGATATTTAAGTGATTTCCCAATAAATAAGCACTATAACACACATTTTTAGTCATCTACAACACCAAGAGTTTAAAACACTAAAAGTTAGCAAGATCACTAATTGATCTAGGTAATTTTATGCATTTTCTGTGAACTTATTTGCGAGGAAAACATGACAATTAAAACTTCATTTTGGGAAGGTAGGACCAAGGAAAGAGATGTAATAGAATTTCAACCTACACATGCATCTTATTAATTATGTGGTAGATTTTACTAATGCCTATGATCTAAATGCTCATTGATCCGTTGAAACGTTAGGAGGGCCTTTGACCAACTCTCATGTGTATATTTTATTTCCTTCGGTAATTAATACTTGTATAATTAGATATATATGAAATAAAAAGGACGTTAGCTTTCTTGATTTTTATATTACAGCTTAACATACCTATTGATTTTCTTGATTTTCGTCCTTTTTGTATTATGAATTACGAAAATAAAAGAGTTAAAGTAAATAAAACACCTCAAGGTGATTCATGAACTCCTTTAGCAACAAACTTATTCTCAAGAGAGTCATGTTTAAATACTGATAACTATTTTCTTAAGCTGATTGGTAGGTGACTATTGGAAATGTTATGCTTATTATTGACAGAAATAATTGTTACGTTAGTTGTAATATCATTTTTAAAGACTCCCTAGAACTTAAAAGAAACAATTAATTTAAGGTGATAGAATTCAATTAGATGTATAAGGGAATACTTATCTTTTTGCGTCTAATATTAAACTCACAATCTATTGAGCTATTAAAAAAAAAAAAAAAGATCTTTGTTTACGTAACAAATTCTTATATTTACGTCGAATTTCTTCAACTCTCCGATTCATGCTAAATTGATGTCTTCTTTCCACTATCATTTAGAAATAATATGCAGTGAAACGTTATTACTTACTGACTGAAATTACTAGCTAGTACTCCCTCCGTCCCATTTTAGTTGAACACATTTTATTTTACAAGGTGATTAAGAAATTATAAATGGAGTGACGATTTTTACAATTTTACCCTTTATCCATATTAATGATATTTATTGGACATTGGAATTGTAATTAATTGTAGGGGTAAAATGGGAAAAAATTAATTAATTATATCTTGATTTAGTAAGTGATCAACTAATATGAGACATTTATTTTTAATAAGATGACCAACTAAAATGAGACGGAGGGAATAGCTACTAGTCTACTACTCTATCCATTTCAATATAAATAAATTTCTAGCCCTTTTTTTATGGTTCAAAATGAATGAATGAATTTTTCAAAATTAATGCATGTATTGATTATTTCTTTCAAAATTACTCACCTCTTTAATAGTTTTTTCAAAAATCTTACATTTTGTAGGAGTAAATTGCATAGAGATACTTTCAAGACATGAATTGTGCTAATTACAAAAGGATAATATTGACAAATTATTTTTTAATTAATTTTCTTAAGGAGTATGATATACTCCAAAAATTCATTTTATTTTGAAAAGGAGGAAGTAGTACAAAAGAGTAAACACAACAGCTTGGGAAAAAGTTGTTACTATGCCCCAATTTATGTGACATCCTTTCTTTTAATCCGTCTAAAAAATAATATCATTTTCTTATAAATATCTAAAATTTGTCTAAAACCAAAACCTTAAATTTCAAATTTTTCTCTTACTATTATGAAATGATTTATGGTCACATAAATATCTAAAATTTGTTTAAAACCACAAGTCTAAAAAGTCTATTTTTAAAAAGTTTTTATACACAAATCAAATAATACTCCCTCCGTTCAAAATTACTTGTAACTTTTTGACTTGACATATTACCCCTATTAATTGTTATTTAGTAATATGTATTGAAAAATGATTTGGAAAATAAGTAATTAATGCTAAGGGTAAAATATGAAAAAAGTTACTGTAATTGTCTTTTCTTGATAGGTAAAAAATGACAAGTAATTTTGAATGGAGGGCGTACGACATAACTTGAAACGGTGAGAGTACTACTCTGACACTCTTTCCTTTTTAGTCTATCCCCAAAAGAATGTCACTTTTTTTATTTAACAACTATTTAATGACAACATCTTCATTTTATCCTTATTATGTCCCATTTAACAAGAAAAATCAATTAAAAAATAGCACTAACATGACTTTAATAAGAGTAATTTAGTAAACATAACAAAGTCTTCTTTTATTTATTAAACTTCATGTCCGATTAAATAATATCACATAAATTGAGATGGAGAAAATATTTATTATGAAGGTAGAAAAAACAAAATAACAGCCGCTGGGATTTAAAACAGATAGCGGTGACGCAAGTGTAGATGAAATGGTTACGACTAGGACAAAACGGAAATACGTGGCTACTACCTTCATTAAATAACGCTTGGTTGGATAGGAAGATGCCCGTTACAACTTACATTTACTATAGTACTCTTCCCTTTTGTTATTTTCTTACCTAATTTTAGATAATACCCACAAATAATTTATATTTATGTACACTAATTTCTTTTAAAATTTTCTATTTGATGTTCGATACCCCGTATTCAATACCCGATTAAACCTGGATCGCATGTTGCATGACCATTCTAGGGTAGCTCTCCAACATAATTTTTTTCCATAATCAAGATTTAAACTCGAAATTTTTGATTAAATTTATTTATTAGTTGATATATTCATAATTTATATACAGTAATTAGTTATGAAAATATAAAATAATACAAATAAGAATTTAAGTGTTATGTATATGTAACCATTGCAAAAAATAAACTATAAACCATCAGTGGTTATATTTGCTTATAACATATTATTATTTGATTCGTTTAGTTGTCGTTTCAAGTTTGATGTGGAGATTTATTAGAAGCTTGTGAGTAAATTTACATAAAAATATTTACATAATTAGTTCACTAATTAAATAATTTTTAATTTTTTTTTAATAAACATTTATTCGTAACTACGTTGTTTTGACAAATTAGATTTCAATAATAAGATAAATTAGATTTAAATCCATAAATATTTGAGTAAGAAAATCACCCTCGAACTGCAGGCTCATCCGTTTGGTCTGTCTTTGTTTTTTTCTTTCTTCTTCATCTCAACAGTGACCATTAAATTACATAAACTGTTAGTACAATTTTGTGGGTCATCTTTTTCCTTTTTAGCACTTTAGCAAGGCACCTATCTTTTTCAATAGCCTATGTAATCAATTCTCTGCTAGTATTTAAAAGCCTAAACAAGAAAAAATGCAAAAAAATAAAAAATAAAACAAAATCTTGTTTTAACGGTATGTTAAATCGAAATTAGTAGTAATAATAACAACATTAAATTAGAGAGCTTTAACTTGCAAAGAATTCTTTGTTTGTGATTAGAGGAAGAGCCGTTGGGGCTCCTTATATATTTTCAAATATCCCAAAATTCTCGGACCTGAATCCAACAGCTAAATTCTTCCATTTTATTATTATAGTACCTACTTTGCAACTGAACATCCAATTACACTTCTTTTCTCTTTTACTCTCTACTGTGTTTCAGATATAAAAAAAATTCTCCTTCCCATTCTGGGCTTTTCCAACTTCAACAATTCAGCTTCATTATCGTGAGTTCTTTTTTGTTTTTCCTCTATTTTCTCTATCTACCTATATGTGATGCTTCTTTTTTCTTTCGAAAACAACCTCTTTATCTCCTCGTGGAGGCAATAAGGTCTGCGGTCTGCGTACATTCTACCATCTCAAATTCCACTTGTAGTATTTGACAATGGTGGTGTTCGAGCTATCTTACCCGTTACTCCTTTTTTCGTGTTCTTTAAAAATTTCATGCGGATCGCGAAGGATGCTAGTATTTTTCTAATCATTTGAAGTATGTGGGCGTAAAGCTAATAATTCTCTGCTTTTATATGTCATTATGAATAAGGTTTCATGCTTTTGACTTCCCAAATTTGGTTTTGTTTATGCTTTTTTACCCTTAGGAATGCAATTATATAGGTGTTGCTTAACAAGGCCATGTTGTTAATGGACCAAAAAGAGGGTGCTTTGAGATGTTGGTACAACACTTTTTAAGCATAGAATTCCATCTCTTTCTTTGAATAAAGGAGGAACCATTCAACTTTTACTTTTACTTTATTTTGAATTCTTTTTTTGCTTTCTAGGGATCACTTTAAATTGTGGGGATCACTTTTTTTTTTTTTTTTTTCTCCTTTTGTCACTCTTTAGCATTACACTTCCTTAGTGTAGTATACTTTCTTTATTTAAAATTGATAGAGTTACTATATTTTGATAAAGAAGCAAACAAATAAAACATAATTTCCAATGAATAATGCACAAAATTTGTTGCTGTACTTTGCTCTGCTAGCTGGATAACTGCACCTGGCAGTATTCTTTACTTTTCCACATTGAAAAGGTCATGAATGATATCTTAGTCCTTCAGATTTGCTTAAATAATGAAGCTTCAACTTTTTGAAGTGATGCTACATTTGTTTTACATATACAATATCAAATCTTTTATTATATCTTGTACTGATATATTATAATTACATGCCTAAATTTGTGATTCTGGTAGCTTTTTATTTGTGGGCATCTGTTTTAGGACTATCGGAGTCTACTTATTGATGCCAATGCATCGTCCCTCCAATTATACAAATAAAATACTTGGTGAAGAGGTTTGAAATTTCCTTAGAACAACAACAACAACATAGATAGTATAATCTCACAAGTGGGGTCTAGGGAGGGGAGTAGGGTGTAGCCGAGTGATGTTGCACTTTGTGTGGGAGAGGCAGGGAACCAGCCTCCTCTCCTCTTCTCCTTATTAGTAGTATTACTAAGTACGTTGAATCAATTACGTCCAAGAGTAAACTCTAGAGCTTTAACCTATCCAAAAAAAAAAAAGAAAAAAAGAATCTAGAGCTTTAGCCCTGCTCTTAGAGATTAAGATTTTAAAGTTCATATTTTCATGAGTTTTCAGTAACTGAAAAAGACCCCACCATCCATGCTCTCTGTATTTTGTCAGGAAGGTGGGGAGATGGGAATTTATGCTTCACTCTTTTTCTCTCTACTGCTTTATCCAATTGAAGAAGTTCGTATAAATCTGTGTTTAGTGAAGAAAATTATACCAAGTAGTATATAGTCTTCAAGTTTTATGCTCTTGCTTTATGGTAAACAGCTTATAGATTTTTTTAAAAGTAATTGGCACCTTGCTTTTTAGTGGGGTACAATAGAAAAGAATGACTTTATTGCCAAAAGGACTTTAGCCCAAAGTATGCAATAAATCCTCCCCCCACTCCACTTTGAAAATCTGTCTTCAGTAGTTCAATCAGTATCTGTCATTGATTCTTGCCTCCTGAATTGATCCATTTTCAATATGAAGAGGTAGTAAACTAAATGAAGTTTCCCTTTCATTGAACAGCATAGCTATCAGATCCCTTTCATGCATATCATATAGGTAAGTTCCATGTGAGAATTCAAATATTTTCTACACAGCCTGTTTACTTATGTGCCATATATTTGTTTCTCTGAGTTAAAACATGTTTTTCATTCCAAAAATTCCAAGAGTTGATCTAGGGAGAAAATGGGTGATTTTCTACAGTTCCAAACTGAATTCTATCATCAAAGTAAGTTATTCCACCAATCTAATGTGATTTTTACTCCTTTAATCCTTAGAATCACTAGATTATGTTCATGGTGGAGATAGTGAATTTGACTCAGGTTGGAATATCTGGTACAAAGTGGTATGAATGGGTTTAAAACCCTTGAATTTTACTTAGGGTTGCTAAGGCATAGTCTTGGCTTTGTTCTTTCTTCCCAAAGTAACCAATGAATTTCCTATTCTGACGTTCTGAGATAGCGCTCTTCCATTCTCATTACTTCTTTAGCTGATAGTACTTCTAGATTGTATAGTTTTCTTGTACTGTGCTAATGCTTTTTCATTGTATGTGTTGATGATTCTTCCAGTTGTTGTTGCAATCTGATTTATCTCCCTTCCACAGTGGCTAATGAGCTGCTTCCTCCCAGAGGAACCGGCTAATTTTGTTTAATGCTCTTCAAAAGTGGTCAAAGAGAGAGGCAAGAAGTGAACCGCTGCTGCAACTAGGATCCTGCTTTTGCATTTTTGCCAGCGAGATCAGTAAAAACATAATGAAGCTCCAACCTTTACTGGAAGCTATTGTTTTTCTTATTCCGCTGCTATCGATATTTCTTCAAGTTATAGCTGATCTTGATTCCGATAGACAGGCTCTACTCGACTTTTCAGACTCTGTCCCTCATGTTCGAAAACTCAACTGGAATTTGGTTCTCCCTATTTGCAAATCTTGGGCTGGTATAACTTGTAATAAAGATGGAACGAGAGTTATTGCAATCCATCTCCCTGCTGTAGGACTTTTTGGTCCTATCCCAGCCAATAGTATAGGCAAGCTAGATGCTCTTAAAGTCCTTAGTCTAAGAGCCAATTATCTTAATGGGAGTGTTCCTTCTGATCTTCTTTCAATCCCTTCTCTCCAATCTGTCTACCTTCAGCATAATAACTTCTCTGGTGATATTCCTATTTCTTTATCTCCTCGTCTCGGTGTACTAGATCTCTCCTTTAACTCTTTTACTGGAGAAATTCCCCCCACAATCAAGGATTTGCCGCGATTATCTGTGTTGAACCTACAGTTCAATTCATTGACAGGAGAAATCCCCAGCCTTGACACCCTCAGGTTAAATAACCTGAATTTGAGTTACAATATGCTAAATGGCTCAGTTCCATACTCCCTCCAGAAGTTTCCACTTTCATCATTCGCCGGAAACTCTCATTTATGTGGGACACCTCTAACTAGCTGTTCCTTGAGTCCGTCACCTTCTCCAGCAGCTGATGGCTCTGGAATTCCTGAAAAACAGAAGGCTGCCCACTCTAAGAAACCAAGTACTGGAATCATCATTGCCATTGCGGTAGTGGCTTCTTCAGTAATGTTTCTCCTAATTTTAATAATCTCCTTCTGCTGCTTGAAAAAGAAAGTAAGTCACAACACTAGCATAATTAAAGAGAAGGTGGCTAATGGGGGAAGGAGTGAGAAACCCGAGGACTTTGGAAGTGGGGTGCCAGATGCTGAGAAAAACAAGTTGGTATTTTTTGAAGGTTGCTCTTACACCTTCAATCTGGAGGATCTTCTTAGAGCTTCTGCTGAGGTTCTTGGTAAAGGGAGTTATGGAACAGCTTACAAAGCTGTCTTGGATGAGGCAACAATTGTGGTGGTGAAACGGCTGAGAGAAGTAGGGGTTGCCAAAAAAGATTTTGAACAGCATATGGAGATTGTTGGAAGGGCTGGGAGGCACCTTAATATTGTCCCACTCCGCGCATATTATTATTCCAAGGATGAGAAACTTCTTGTTAACGAATACATGCCTGCTGGTAGCTTGTCAGCAGCCTTGCACGGTATAATTGCTACATCTAATTTTTGTTACACATTATTCATATTTTAGGCTTTATTTTTACGCAATCTTGATAATGTATGACAGGTAATAGAGGTATTGGAAGAACTCCACTAGATTGGGATACAAGATTGAAGATATCTCTGGGAGCAGCAAAAGGAATTGCCCACATCCACACTGAAGGTGGTGTGAAATTTACTCATGGAAACATAAAGTCCTCCAATGTACTCCTTACAAGAGATCTAGATGGATGCATCTCTGATTTTGGCTTAACACCTTTGATGAACTACATATCATACAAATACAGATGTGCTGGTTACCGTGCTCCAGAAGTGATTGAAACTCGGAAAGGGACACAAAAATCCGATGTTTATAGCTTTGGAGTGCTGCTCCTTGAGATGCTGACAGGCAAATCCCCTCTCCCGTTATCAGGGCAGGATGAGGTTGTTGATTTGCCTAGGTGGGTGCGATCGGTTGTTAGAGAGGAATGGACTGCTGAAGTATTCGATGTAGAGCTGTTGAAGTACCAGAGTATTGAAGAAGAGATGGTGCAGATGCTTCAGATTGGACTCGCTTGTGTAGCAAAGATGCCTGATATGAGACCTACTATGGGAGAAGTGGTTAGAATGATTGAAGAAATTCGACAACCAGAAGGGGAGACGAGACCTTCCTCGGAAGACAGCAGGTCCAAGGACTCTAGTGCACAAACCCCTGAATGAACAATGCAGTTCTTTTAGTTATTCAGCTTTCAATTCTAGATCAATATAAGAATGCAATTTATCTCCATTGCCACCTTTTGCATGTTCTTGGACATGTAAGTGTTTTCTTTAATCTTGATGCTATATCCTATCCTATTCTGGCCTCTGTAGAAACTTATCAGCTCAACATAAATGAGAACCTTTGTTTTTCTCTTTTTGAATCTTTCTCTCTCTCTTTTTTTTTTTTTTTTTTTGGATCTTTGAGGCAGAAATGTGCAATTGCAATAATTAGATCTTAAATTGTTACAAAATTCATGTATATACATTCACAGGGATTTAAAAATTCCTTATACTATGGGACAAATTTACCCGTGCCATTAGCAAATTTTTTAAATATATCTCTCAATTTAACGGATTCCCTGATCCCCTTTTAATTACTCAATTTCACTTTATAATCTATTGTTAACTTACTACATTGATTTTTCTTTTCAATCTCAGGGTAAAATATGGTTGCTCAAGTTAGGTATGCAACCTATTTTTAATGTAATTTTTGTATCATTTTGCATTGTTATTAGAAATTCCTTTGTTTAATTTGATTGTATTGTTATTTTTGGAGGGTTGATTTCTCATATGGTCACTAAATTATTAGTTATTATCTTAAAAAGTCATCATTTTTTTTTATTCCACTTTTTTCAACTCTTCCAAGATAATAACGTTTATTTGAGTGATCATCAAAGAAATCACCTCTTTTTTTTTTGTAGGAAACCTCAAATTTAAAAGTTGAAAGATGAAAATAACCCTATAAGATTGGATAGCCCGTCATGTTTAAATTTTGAATTCTTCTCTAAATCATATATTTTCCAACTTATGCTTGTACCATGACACTAAAAAGACCAATAATTTATATCAAGGTTCTTATCATGCAAGAGTAATTCTTTTGCGACGGCTTTTAATGTTCTTTTTGCTCTATAGATTAGAACTTGAAAACTCCATTTTGATGAATGATAAGCAAGGAATGTATAATCCATTTATTTTCTTGGTTTTCATAATTTATCTTACAAATTGCAGCATGCATCTATGTGAGAAACACTTAATTTTGACCAATAATTTTTATTTAGTAATAAACTCATCATTCTTCAGTTTGAGGTTTTACTTTTCATTTTCAAATATTGGATAACTCATTGAACACGTATTCAAATATTATATATATTATTTTAAAAAGTTTGTTCTTATTAGTATAGGAAACTCGTGCAACACACGAGTCCAATGACTAGTATATATATAAATAATCGAGTCTTTATGAGAGAGCAACCTCCTATGGTGGAAACAAAATCAGTAAACTAGGAAAATAAGATAACAAACTCCTAAAATGGTGGATACTAAGCTAACAACCTATGCAATAAAATAAGTAGTAAATCAGTAACAATGTGCAGTGCAGTAACAACGTTCTAATACCCCCACCCCCTCCCCCCCTCAAGCTAGATGGCCTGCAACAACACCTAATTTGGACAAATGGCGATGAAAGGAGCTCCTCGGAAGCGGTTTAGTGAAAGCGTCAATCAACTGGTCGAAATTATGAATGTGCTTGAAGATAAGGCACTTATTGTTAATCTGTTGGCGAACGTAGTGGAAGTCAACTGTTATGTGCTTCATGCGACTGTGAAGATTATTGTTCTCACATAAGTAGGTGACACCAAGGTTGTCACAAAAAAATTATAGGTGGTGTAGGGATATGAGCATAGAGTTCCTAGAGAAGATTTTTCACCCAGTGGTCTCGTTAACGACACTATCACACTAGTAACAACCCGATACTCTGCTTCACTAGACGAGCAAGCAATGGTACATTGTTTTTTTTATGACCAACTAACTGGAGTAAGGCCAAGAAAAATAACATAACCTGTTGTGGAACTTTGATCAGTCAACCCATTCAGCATTAGAAAATACTGAGAGATGAAGACTAGTGCTTGAAACAATTCGAAGGCCAAGGTTACACAGTTTTTAAAATATCGAAAGAGGCATTTAACAGCCTTCCAGTGAGCTTTAGAGGCTATATGCATAAATTGAGATAATTTATTCACTAAGTAAAACATATCAGGACTACTAAAAGACAAGTATTGCAGTTTTTCAATGACATTCATGTATTCTGTAGCATCATGGGATGGAGTACCATCACTTAGCAGAAGACTTTGAGAAGAACTCATAGGCATGGAAACACCATTGTAATCTTGCATTAGAAGGTCTGAAACATACTTTGCTTGTGAGAGCAGGAGACTTTTGCCATCTCGATGAACCTCAACCCCAAGAAAGTAGGATCAAGGACCAAAGAAATCACACACATTCAACAATACAATAATTACCAACTTGGCTTTTGAAGAGGAGGGGATAATTTAAATTCATAATTTCTACAATCTCCCTTCACTGGGAAGGAGAATCGTAAACAGTGACAAGTTTGATATCCCATTCATCAAAATCAAAAATAAAAGAATACCACAAAGTTAAATTTATATAAGCTCAAAAGGAGATATCACACACATTCAGGGAATGTAGATGCAATAGACACAACAATAAAAATAATTTTACAGATACACCAGACAATGGACAACTAACGGAAAATGAAAAGGTATACAAATATCACTGAAAGTTGAATCAGTCCCACAAGAACTGAGGTGCAGTATAAGAAAATGAACCTACTCAAAGATCAGAAACTTGGAAAAAAGAGATTTTCAGCTCAATTTGGGCAAAAAGAAAGGGAAACCAGATTCATACTAGAAGTGGCAAATAGGTGGATTGAACTGAATTTGGATAGATTAAATATGGATTGAGATTAAATGAATTGGATTGTAATCCACCCATATATTATATGGGGAAATATGGATTGGGTAAAAATATTTTCCACCCACTTTAACTCCTAAAGCCAAAAAACTTTAGAACTATATACATATTAACTTGATTTTTTTTTACTCCACACCCCCTAACCCTCCCCCCTCCTCCTCCCCCCTCCCCCCACAAAAAAAAAGAAAGAAAAAAAAAATCAAATAATTTTTTTAAAAAAATTTCACCCCCATCAGGGAAAGGAATAGAAGAAGTATCTGACTACTTCATGCATGCTCCACTTGGCTCGAGGGGATATAACTCAGTTGGTAGAGCTTCGTTCTTGCTATTGGGTCGTTGCAATTAAGGTTGGATGTCTAATTGTCCCCCCCCCCCCCCCCACCCCCAGCCCCACCCCGACCCCGACTCGAGACCCGAGGCCCAAGAGCCAACCCCAATTCTGGATCCAAGACCTGACCTCAACTCTGAACCCGAGACTCGAGATCCGACCTTGACTCGATATCCGATACCGACTAGGGACTGGAGACCCTACATTGACTCGGGAACCGAGACTTGATCCTGACTCGGGATCTGAGACTCGACCCCGATTCGGGACCCGAGACACGACCTCGACTCCGAACACGAGACTCGAGACCCGATCCCAACTTGGGACCTAAGACTCGAGACTTGAGACCCGACCCCGACCCGAGATCCGATCCCGACCCGAGACCTGACCTTGACTCGAGACCCGAGACCCAATCCGACTCGGGACTCGAGAACTAACCCCGACTCCAAACATGGGACTCGAGACCCGAGACTCAAACCTTAGACTTGATCCCAACCTAGGACCCGAGACCCGACCCCAACTCCGGACCTGAGACCTGAGCTCGACTCAGGACCGGAGACCCAACCCCTACTCGAGATTCGAGATCCAACCCCAGCTCGGGACCCGAGACCTGACCCCAACTCAAGACCCGAGACCCTACCCCCACTCTAGACCCTAGACCTGACCCTGACCTCGACTCAGGACTCGAGACACGACCCTCACTCCGAACTCGAGACCCAAGACCCGACTCCGACTCCGAACCCAAGACTCTGACCCCAGCTTGGGACCCAAGACTTGAGACACGTGTAACACCTCGTACCTTCCCAACCCTATGTGATGACGTTGAACAATGGTTACTTAGGTATCGAGATGCCATGAGTATGTATTTGGTAATGTTAATGATGAGAAAATTAAAATTTGGTCTCGTACATGTGCTTAACCCTTCGTAGAAGGTGTTTTGTGATTTTCGTGGAGCGTTTGTGGGGTTAAAAATGAAGCTAAGAGGACCTCTAAACAAAGGATATTAAGGTTAAGAAGTAAGTTAAAGAATAGGATTTGAAGTATCTAACCAAACCCGCGAAGAAAAGTCGAAAAACGAAATTTTCGAAAATGTTAAGTCTGGGGCGCGCTGGAGGGTGTTCCACGCCGCTCTGGGCTAAAATTTTTAGTCCAGAAGCAACAAGCTGGCGCGCCCAAGGGCGTACCACACTGGTTTTGCCACTTTTCAAAGTTGGAAATTTTCTTAAGTCCCAAGGGTGCCCGGGAACGTAGCGAGCCAATTTTTGCTAAGCTTCTTCTACAACCAAGAGAATATACATGAAATGAGTAAAGTATTATATTGGTATGATAAAATTACTTGAGAACGAATTTGGCTTCAAAATGACGATTTTACCCTTTTGGCCAAAATAGGCCATACGTGGCTAGAATTGCTTGTTTTTGGAATTGAGGCTACGAGTATGAATCTCGTGAGTGGGACTATTGTCGTAACGCGTATGAAATGAATTAAACATGGGAAATTATTTTTATTGGGTTAAGCGATTTGGGCTCACTAAAGCCCAAATATGAAGAAGAAAAACATGGGCCAAGAATGGGTCAAATGACCCATTCTTCTTTTGACTAAAGCAATAATTGAGCAAGGACTTCAAGGGTCTATAAAAGGGAGGAAAAATCAGATTTTAACCCACAAAGAAACGATGCTTTTCTTGCATTTTCTAGACATTTCTACAACATTTCCACAAGACCTTTCTCAAGCTCTTCAAACCCTAAGACATTTTTGGAGCAGATCATCATCTTCCAAGCTTGGGTAAGTGATTATTCTTGTACTCTAACATATTATAAGCATTAAATATTATGTAAATCATATTGGTTATGCTTGGAAGTGTTGGACATGACACTTTTGGTTTTTGTTAAAAAGATGTGTTATCCATGGGATTGTAACTTGAATTATGACTTGTGGTCTTGATGAAAAAGCATGGTATGGATAAAATAACAACATGTATGGTGTTATTATGGTCCCAAACTTGTTATTTTTATATAAGGGTAAATTATGATATTTTGGCCGATTTGTTGTTGTGAGGTGTATTGAAGTAAATTGATAGAATAATTGTGATGTGGTGGTGATGGAGAAGTGTAAAATATGAACTTGGTGTGACATGCTATTGGTTATCATGTGTTGGTCAATGTATGGAATATTGTGGGATTATTGGTATAATGATTTCATAAATGGTATTGCCAAGGGGGAAATGACATGTTAAAGTTAAACATGTGACTTATTGTTATTGTATGCCATTTTAAGGTAATTGGTGGTTAATGTTGGTTTCGTTATGAACTTGTGTTGTAGAGCAAAACACAAGGACGGAGCGGGACTATTGTATGCACGTCTAAGATTGTATATTCGTATTAAGAATACAAGGTATGTAAGGTTCCTTTTTCCGTATCCTTCTGCAACATGTTGTTCACCTTGACATTGGACTTATTTCAATTCCGAGAGGCTTAAAGTATATCAATTCAGGTTGACGTATATTGTTATTCATACGTGTCCTAGTCTTAGATGAATGATGATTCACTTATCTCTTAGTCGTTGATGGAAGTTCCAAAGGTGTCATAACGTTGTAAATTCTAAGAGAACTATCTCAACGAGAGTAATGAGGTAAAGAGAGCTTGTTTAGTTTGAATAGCATTTTTTCCAATCATGTCTTGTTCCAAAGTCCTATAGTATAATGATTATCCTTATGCCAATTGTTCATAAGTAAGAGTACCAATCTCATAAGAGTAATAAGAGAGGTGATGTGCAATTTAATATAATTAGTCCTCATAAGTAAGGATGTCAAACTCATAAAGTAAAGGAGTGAAGTGAGATGTGTATATAAGTGTGTGCTTTAATGCCATGATCTTTAGCGTGTCATTCTCATAACTAAGTAGAGGGTATAAGATTGTAAAGAGGTAATGTGCATGGTTGCTATATGTTTCATTGAGTATGGATCACATTCTAGAGAGTATAAGTTCAATATGGAATAATCCTAATATTGTGATATGTCATTTGTTATAGCCCACCCAAGGTGAAGGTACGGTATCATATACTTACTTATGTAAGATCTCATAAGAATAGTGAAGGAGGTAAAGTGCGAGCTAATAGATTTATCCCTCACAAATTAAGGTGTTAATCTCATGTAGTGTAAGAGTGAGGTAAAGCGTATTTGTGTGTTTCAAATAGTGCCATGATCCTTAATGTACCAATTTCTCATAAGTTAATATATCAAGTTCTCCCACCATAGAGTGGATGTATGTTCCCCCACCATAGAGTGGATGTATGCTCTCCCACCATAGAGTGGATGTATGTTCCCCCACCATAGAGTGGATGTATTGCTCTCCCACCATAAAGTGGATGTATGTTCTCCCACCATAGAGTGGGTGTATGTTCCCCCACCATAGAGTGGATGTATGTTCTCCCACCATGAGAGTGGATGTATGTTGCCCCACCATGAGTGCTCTCCCACCATAGAGTGGATGTATGTTCTCCCACCATAGAGTGGATCTATGTTCTCCCACCATAGAGTGGATGTATGTTCTCCCACCATGAGAGTGGATGTATGTTGCCCCACTAAGAGAGTGGATGTACATTAATAGAGTGAATGTACGTTAAGAGAGTGAATGTACGTTAAGAGAGTGAATGTACGTTAATAGAGTGGATATACGTTATATTATTATTACCCCCCACCACTATAGTGGATGTATGTGGATGAGTGTTATTCTTTCTAACCAAGTAGATGAACACTAGTGGTAATGAACCTAGAAGCAAGAAAGAATCTCTTGTATATAGAAGAAGCTATTGGAGGCAAGTTTCTTGAGTGAAGGTAATTATAAATGATATTATCTAAACTGATGGCTTATCCCCATTAACTATTCTCTCATATTTTATTCTATTGACATTCTCATGTATGATGCTATTTGTTATGAGCCTTACATACTCAGTACATTCTTCGTACTGACCCCCTCGGGGGACTTACCTTACATGTTGCAGGTGCAGGCATTAGTAGACCTCCTCTGTAGACTGGGGATCATTTGCAGAGTTTTGGTGAGCTCCACTTGATCCGGAGGTTTCTGGGTTATAGTTGTATATTTGTTTTGGCATTGTAAATATTGTATAAAGCGGGGACTTGTCCCGACTTTAAGTTGGTCTTGTAAATGCATCTGTTAGAGGCTTTTGTAGACATATGTGGGTATACGGATGTAAGATACGTACGGTCAGTTCGACGTAATGGCCCCAACGGTCAAGTTTTATTTATATATATATGGCATATGTTTCCATGATTCATGTCTTCCGCATAGTTTCATGAGGTATAATAAGATTCATACGAGAATACATACACGAAGGTTCATGAGCAAAAATTGGTTCTCTCGTGCCATATCGGCTTCGGGTGCCAATCACGTATCAATAGGATTTGGGGCGTGACAACACGACCCTGACTCAGGACCCGAGACCCGACCCTGACTCTAGACCCAAGACCCAATCTCAACTAGGAACCCGACCTCGACCCCAACTCTAGATCCGAGACCTAATCTTGACTTGGTACCCGAGACCCCCCTCCCCCCTAAATTATTATTTTTTAAAAAAAATATTTTTTTTTCAAAAATAAAATTAAAATTTTGTTCTTCCCACAACCACAACCACTCCCAGCCCACCCCACCCCCACCGCCCTAATTTTTATTTTTTTTTAAATTAAATTATTTTAGTGCAATTAGAGATTTTGAGCATAAGTTGGTGATTTATGGGTTTATATGGATACCTATATTTTACCCACTTTGTCCATATTTATATGAGCTTTTAAAATAGGTTAAATCCATATTTACCCATTTAAAATATGAGTGATCCAATTAATAGAATGTGAGTTAAATGGACTCCTTTCACTAATATGGACTGAAATTTCCACCCCTAACTCATACCAACTCCAGTATAGACACATAGAATGAACATGCAACTTCCAAGCTAATAAAGACAATCATCAGTGCAGTGAAATATAGGAACCTGTCGAAGAGAAAAACAGATACATCAAAGAAGATTTGAAACGCACACCGCCATACATAAGGCATACATCATATGGCCGATGGTGTTTCAGTTGATGAAGCTACACATAAAAAAGACATTGGTAAATCAGACATAAAATAGAAGGAAACCCTAGTTTCCTAAAGGGAGAGCCGAATTAAAAAGAGAAAAAAAATAATTAGATTTAGTGTTTTTGTCGCTTAAATTAGATTTTTATTTTTGTTTGTTTTGGTGGATTTGGGCCAATAAGAAATTTGCTTTATTTAAGATTCCAATAAATAAAATTCCGCTCAAGGGCCAAATTAACTTAAAAAATAGAAGTGTTATCGAGAAGCACATGAGTATGATCTGAAAAGGAACTCGCGATCGAAATGAGCCAAGGTAGCAAGAAAGTGACCAAATAAACCACTGATCTAATTAGTAATTAAAATAGGCTACCCAAAATTATTTGCTCCGTTTTACCATATTTAGCTAACGTCTCTGTTAACTGTCGGGAATAGTTAAAAAACTTAAAAAATGGAAAAAAAAACTCCGAGTCATATAACACGGAAGTAATAAGTCCGGGTTTCAAATAAAATAATTTGAAACCCGGACTTAATACTTTCGTGTTATTTTAAAAAATTTATTTTAAAGAACATGGAAGTTATATTTCCGTGTTCCACTATAAAATTATTTTTTATATAACCCGGAAGTAATAAGTCTGGGTTTCACTTTAAATTTATTTTTTAGTTAAAAACCCTGAACTAAAAGTTCCGGGTTATGAGTATTTTCATCACTATCACGATTTTTAAAGTTCTGGATCAATAGTGTCTGGATGAAAATATTCACAATACACATATGTGATGCATTTATATGGCGATCTCAGTTCTTTCATAGAAGTTATACCCGTCAACCGGGCCGGACCGGGTCAACCCGGCTCCGGTTCAGTATTTTTTACTGGGCTTGGGCCGGGTCCGGTCCGGTCTTCACTCTAACTGGGCCGGGCCCAACAGTAATTAAAGGCCAAACGGCCCAGCACCGGCCCATTAGTGCATTTTACATGGGCCAGGCCAGGTCCCGACTAAAAAAAAAATTTGAACTTTGATTATTTTTTAATATAATACTACTTAGAATACGACTTTAAAGAACATACATATATATGTACATTCAATATATACTACTTTAAAGAATATACATACATATATACATTCAATATATACTATTTTAAAGAATATACATACATATATACATTCAATATATACTACTTTAAAGAACATACATATGTATGTACATTCAATATATACTACTTTAAAGAATATACATACATATATACATTCAATATATACTATTTTAAAGAATATACATATGTATGTAAATTCAATATATACTACTTTAAAGAACATACATATGTATGTACATTCAATATATACTACTTTAAAGAATATACATACATATATAAATTCAATATATACTACTTTAAAGAACATACACATGTATTTACATTCAATATATACTATTTTAAAGAATATACATACATATATACATTCAGTATATACTATTTTAAAGAATATACACATGTATTGACATTCAATATATACTATTTTAAAGAACATACATACATATATATACTATTTTAAAGAATATACATACATATATACATTCAATATATACTACTTTAAAAAATATACATATGTATGTACATTCAATATATACTACTTTAAAGAACATACACACATATTTACATTCAATATAAACTATTTTAAAGAATATACATACATATATACATTCAATATATACTACTTTAAAGAACATACATATGTATGTACATTCAATATATACTACTTTAAAGAATATATATATACATATGTACATTCAATATATACTATTTTAAAGAATATACATACATATATACATACATATATATACTATTTTAAAGAATATACATACATATATACATTCAATATATACTACTTTAAAGAATATACATACATATATACATTCAATATAGACTATTTTAAAGAATATACATACATATATACATTCAATATATACTACTTTAAAGAACATACATATGTATGTACATTCAATATATACTACTTTAAAGAACATACACATATATTTACATTCAATATAAACTATTTTAAAGAATATACATACATACATACATTCAATATATACTACTTTAAAGAACATACATATGTATGTACATTCAATATATACTACTTTAAAGAATATATATACATATATACATTCAATATATACTATTTTAAAGAATATACATACATATATACATTCAATATATACTACTTTAAAGAACATACATATGTATGTACATTCAATATATACTACCTTAAAGAATATACACACATATATACATTCAATATATACTATTTTAAAGAATATACATATGTATGTAAATTCAATATATACTACTTTAAAGAACATACATATGTATGTACATTCAATATATACTACTTTAAAGAATATACATACATATATAAATTCAATAGATACTACTTTAAAGAACATACACATGTATTTACATTCAATATATACTATTTTAAAGAATATACAAACATATATACATTCAATATATACTATTTTTAAAAATATACACATGTATTGACATTCAATATATACTATTTTAAAGAACATACATACATATATATACTATTTTAAAGAATATACATACATATATACATTCAATATATACTACTTTAAAAAACATACATATGTATGTACATTCAATATATACTACTTTAAAGAATATACATACATATATAAATTCAATATATACTACTTTAAAGAACATACATATGTATGTACATTTAATATATACTACTTTAAAGAATATACATACATATATAAATTCAATATATACTACTTTAAAGAACATACACATGTATTTACATTCAATATATACTATTTTAAAGAATATACATACATATATACATTCAATATATACTATTTTAAAAAATATACACATGTATTGACATTCAATATATACTATTTTAAAGAACATACATACATATATACAATATTCAACAGCATATACTTTTATACTATTATATTAAAAGTATTGAATTCATATAAGATATTCAATTTAAATTTTAAATGGAAAAAATATATAAAGAGTAAATGAATTTAATATTTGATTGATTGCAAAATGTTTGAAAACTTACAAGTTACAAGGTTGCAATTACATTTCACTAATTTCACAAAGTTAAATTGAAAAATGAAAATTCAATTGATTAATTGTAAATTCTACAAATTTTTCATCATTTTTTCCAATTCACGCCTGTTAACATTAATGGGAATTGACTGTGGATTGTCAAAATCAATGGCACTAAAGCCATGCATTGGACTTGATTGTGCTGAATTCTCTCTTGAAGTCATTATTTCTTCAAGATCTTCTTCGTCTTCCGGCTCCACGAACATTCCTTGATTTCTTCGTTCTGCTCTAATCCAGTCTCTAAGGCAAACTAAAACATTCATGGCATTGCCTCCCAATGTGTGTCGGTTGTCTCTAATCTGCTGCCGTCCTTGACTAAAAGCGCTCTCTGATGCAACGGTTGACATTGGAACATTCAATATATCTCTAGCTAACATTGAAAGTACAGGATATTGTCTTTCATTATTCTTCCACCATTCCAGCGTGTTGATTCTACCTCTAGGATCCTCTGTAGGCTGCATAAGATAATACTTAAGCTCTTCCCGACTTACGGTTCTATGCGATGAAGGCTGCAATCTATTCCAAACAGATAGATCAGAAACACAATAGCAGGCATATCTTGTGCCTGTCTTTTAGAAGATGATGGTTCCTCAGAAGGATGGGGAGCGGGGGTCGGTGTAATGTGTGACGGTAAAGCATTGTCAAGTAAATCAGCATAATGATTGTATAATGTGCTCATGTAACTATTCGCATCAGACATAGCCGTAAACAAAGAAGGTTCTTCATTAGCTTTTACTCCTAAAGCAGAATAAATAAGAGAAGTAAATTTGGACATAGTATTATATTTCATACATGGATTTATTATAGCACCAACTAAGAAAATAGGGGGAAGCGGAAAAAAATATTTTTTAAATTTATCAATCATTGCCTCAATAGCATATTTATAACTTGGTTTAGACTTATACTCGTTAAGCAATAAAGAAATGTCGGCTAAATAAGCTAAAATATTACAAACAGTAGGATAATAAGCTCCAGAAAATTCAACCGTAGCTAGATAAAATTTTTATAAAAAATTAACAATATCATCAATTTCAGCCCAATTTGAATTTTGTAACATACAATCGGGAAAATCACTAGCAAATTGGTTAAAAGTGATAGTAATAGGAACTTTATAAATATTGCAAGTATTTAAGAAATCATACGTAGAATTCCATCTAACATCTATTTCTTCAGGCATTAATCTCGGTCTAAGTCCATTTTCCTGACATTTTCTTTTAAATTCGGTAAGTCTAATTTTTCTGTTATTTCCTTGAATAAAGCCAACTGCAAGTCTAACTTTTTCAATAGCAGGCTCAAAAAAAGAAAGACCATCTTTTACAGTTAAATTATATATATGGCAAGTACACTTAACATGAAATATTTCGGGTAACGGTGGAGAAAGTTCAGTTTTTAACAACTCAATAGCAGCGTTGTTGTTAGATGCATTACCAAAAGATATACATAAAACTTTACGGTCAATACCATAATATCTTGCAACTTTTGTAATAGATTCAGAAATAAATTTTCCAGTGTGTCTACGGTCTTCATCATACAAAAATGCTAAAATACGTTTTTGCATAACAAAATTACTATCTACCCAATGACAAGTAATTGTGAAATAATCATTTTTATTAATAGCACGATCAAGATCAGAAGTTAAAGCAACTCTACATGAAAGATTTTTTAATAATGCAGATAAATAGTAAACATATTGTGCATGGAGTCTAAAAATGTCGGACCGACAAGTACTTCTAGGAATACCCTCAAACATAGGATTATAAATTGCCTGAATATAATGAATAAAAGCTTCAGAAGAAGCAAAAGAGAAAGGCAAACAACCCACAACTATCATTTTGGCTATTTCTTCACGATCCTTCATTTTATTATAATTCTTAACTAATTGACCGGTTTTTGGGTTCAATCTAGTTTGACTTGGGCCCCCAACTGTCCCACCACCAGTTACCTGAGCTAGCTCTATTGTGTGGATCTCCTTCAAATGTCTCGACAACTGACCCGTACCTCCTTTATTATCCCCGGTCTTATGCTCGTATTTTTTCTGACAAAGATCGCATTCAACCTGAGTGGTTCCTTCTATTCGGGTAAAAAAATTCCACACAACACTAGTTTTTTTACGAGATCTTACAGGGGGCCGAGGAGGAAGATTAACTGATTCAGATTGAACATTAACATTACCAGATTCGGGTGTAACATCAACATCATCATCATTTTCATCTAAATCAACAGAGTTTACTTCATTCTCTTCTTCTATACCATAATTTTCTTGAGCCTCAAAATAATTCATATCGTGAGCACCTACACGTATTTCATTCTCAAATGGTTCGCTAATTGGTACCGGAGGCACATGAGTATATCGAGTATTTGAACTACCTCTACCGGAATCAATTTGTTTCTTACTACCACTACCACTACCACTTCCGGGATAAAAATTTCTAACACTTTTACCGACTTTCCTTAATTTATCCATATTACCAATTAAACTAACAATTATTCAAAAAACACAAAAAAAATCCAAATAAATATTCAACAAATAATACACTAATTAAAAATTAAAAGTAAGAGATGGAACGATAATACCAAATTTTTGAAGTACTCGAAAGTTGGTCAATTGAGTACTTTTGGAAACTTCAACGTAGTATTTATAATTGCAAAATAATAAAATATATAGAACACTTTATGAGATAATTTTAGCAAATTTGAGAGAGAATAAGAGAATGAGAATTGAGATTGTAGGAAATATTTTTTGAAATGACACGTATTTTTTTTTTTAAAAAAAATTTAAGCCTAAAAAGGCTGTTTGGCCGTTGGGCCAACGACATTATAGCCGTTGGGCCTCAACGGACCAAAACAGTCTTTGCAGGCTGGGGCCCAACAACCCAGAAATTTATTATTTTTTTTTTTTTTAAAAAAAGTTACCGGGCCGGGCCGCCGGTGGACCCGGTCCGATTTTCTAACTGGGCCGGTCCACCGGTTTCAATACCGTGTTCGGTCCAGCCCCCTAAAAACCCGCCAGGCCCACCACCTATACCGGGTTCGGTCCGGTGGCTTAATGGGCCGGGCTAAGTGGGCCGGTACCGGGTCAACCCGGCCCACTTGACACCCTTAATAGAAGTCCTAGTTAACTTAACATTTCAATTTTCTTTCAGCTGTTGTTTCCTTTTATTGTATTTTCAATGTTTGGAATTGACATTAATAAACGACCTCTATTTCCTATAATTACTGCATATTAGTTCAATTTGGTTCAACACCAAACAGGTAAATCTCATCAATGGAGAGGAGGACATAGAAGTTGATACTAAATAATTAGAACATAGAATGAGGAATATGCTGTAGATGAACAAGAACTCATTGATCCCACTGAGGCCATTTGCCCCAATGCACTGATTGGGTGGCTAGTGTCTGGATGAAAATATTCACAATACACACTTTTAAAAATCGTGATAGTGATGAAAATATTCATAACCCGGAACTTTTAGTTTCGGGTTTTAAATAAAAAATAAATTTAAAGTGGAACCCGGACTTATTACTTCCGGGTTATATAAAAAATAATTTTATAGTGGAACACGGAAATAAAACTTTTGTGTTCTTTAAAATAAATTTCTTAAAATAACACGGAAGTATTAAGTCCCGGTTTCAAATAAAAAAATTTGAAACCCGGACTTATTACTTCCGTGTTATATAACTCGAAGTTTTTTTTTTTTAGTTTTTAAAGTTTTTAACTGTTCCCGACAGTTAACGGAGACGTTAGCTAACTATGGTAAAACGAAACAAATAATTTCGGATAGCCTATTTTGGTTACTAATTAGATCAATGGTTTATTTTGGTCACTTTCTTGCTACCTTGGCTCATTTTGGTCGCGAGTTCTCTGAAAAGTATGATAACATATACATTGCCTCAATATGGTTGTGTTGAGCAAACCAGTCAATATTTTTAAAGACCTAGTCTATGTAGCTATAAAATGTCACTTCAACATTCCTCTTGTTGCTCCAAGGGATTTGATTGCCCCTTTTGGTGATTGGACCTGCCCCTATATCATCCGTACACTCCACATAAAAGTACTAAGGTATAGAAGTTTATGGGGCCACAATGGAGCTCATATCTAATTGGATAAAAAAACTCCTCTTGTGGTCTTATATTCCACGACTGTATTGGAGGATAGTAGTTGGTAGGCTACTTTTAGACAGTCTTTGTGAGTGATCAACTTGCTGACCAATTAGTTCTTGCCATGTAAAGTGTGATTGATGAGTCCCCATCTTCAAAGTAGCAGTCTTGTTTCTCTGGGCCGGGATATCATGATCAATATTTGACTTCTTATCATGGAAAACCACAACTTGTTTCCCTCTTGTATCTATTTGCACATTGATCTTCTGCACATTGACATTTCCATCACTATGGTCGAGCATCTCTTATGTATTCTCCTATTCCAGTTGGTCAATCTTAGGTTTCCAAACTTATAACCCATTTTTTCTCTTCTTAGGACACTTCTTTGGCCCAATTCTCTCCTTTATGCATTCTTCAGTCAAGTGACAAGGGAGTTGTAGCCAAGACAAAGTTTTTGCTGTCTCTCGTAATCAGGAGCGGATCTACATAGGTCCGTTGGGGTGCCACGGCAGCCGCAAGCTTCGGAAAACCCCCCATGTATATAAATATGTATATATACTAAATGTAGATAAACAATAAAAGTGGCACCCAGACAACCAAAGGTGCTGCGGTGCCACTGGCGAAAGGTGAAGCTACCATCCCCTTGATGCGGGATCAAATCTCGTTGAACACATTTTTTTAAAAAAAAATTAATGCAGCTTCAAATAGACATCATATTTAGGCTCGGCAACCCAAGTTTTAAAGATTATATTCTCTTTCTAATTCTAGTCCACTTGGTTTTAATTAGTAACTATTGTTGAATAATTTTATTTATTAATCTTTGAATTTTTTTATTAGTTATATGTTTAATGGAAAAGTGTCAAAAAGTATTCTTAAGCTATTCAAAATTAAACAAAAATGTTCTCCACTAATAGTTTGATTAAAAAAATGTCCCCATTGTTAATAACATGCACCAAAAATGCCCTTATTGTTAATAATTTGACCCAAAAAGTTTTCCGGTTATTATTTAATTGGGTCAAATTGGAGGGTGGACGCTGAACATTTTTAGTGCCTATGCGCCGCAAGTGGGTTTAGGTGAGGAGGAGAAGAAGTGTTTTTGGGAGGCCCTGGACGAGGTGGTGAGAGGCGTGCCCAGCTCAGAGAAGATTTTCATAGGAGGGGACTTTAATGGGCACATTGGGCAGTTACCGAGAGGTTATGACGATATGCATGGAGGGTTTGGTTTCGGGGATAAGAATGAAGGAGGAGCATCACTGTTGGATTTTGCTAGAGCCTTTAGGTTAGTGGTGGTGAATTTATTCTTCCCGAAGAAGGAGGAACACCTAGTTACCTTTCGGAGTGCAGTGACCAAGACCCAGATTGACTTTTTGCTGCTTAGGAAGGGTGATAGAGCGTTGTGTACGGACTGTAAGGTCTTTCCTAGTGAGAATATTTCGACCCAACATAAGCTTCTGGTGATGGACTTGGATATCAAGAAGGGCAGAAAAAGGAGGGGTGGGGAGGATCAGCCCAGAATTAAGTGGGGAAGCTTGACTCCGGTCAGTGCTTTGGAGATGGGAGAGAAGTTGGCGGCAAAGGGTGTGTGGGAGAGTAGGGGGGACGTGGATAGTATGTGGGAAAGGGCTGCCAGTTGCATCAAGGAAACAACGAGAGAGGTGTTAGGCGTCTCGAGGGGCAGACCCGGCCACTTTCGAGGGGACTGGTGGTATAACGGAGAAGTTAAAAGGAAAGTGGAGGCAAAGAAGGTGGCGTATGCTAAGTTGGTTGGAAGTAAGGATGAGAAGGAGAAGCGGTCGAACAGGGAGGAGTATAAGTTAGCAAGAAAGGAGGCTAAGCTAGCTGTTACAGCAGCTAAAACAGCTGCGTTCGAAAGCTTATATGCGGGATTAGAGAAGAAAGGCGGGGAAAAGAAGTTGTTTAGGCTTGCCAAGGCTAGGGAGCGGAAGGATCGTGACCTTGACCAAGTGAAGTGCATCAAGGGGGAAGATGGCAGAGTGTTGGCGGAGGACGCCCTTATTAAAAGGAGGTGGCAGTCCTATTTCCACAGGCTCTTGAATGACGAGGGGGACAACAACATTGTGTTAGGGGACTTGGAGCAATCAGAGGGTTGTCGCGATTACAGGTATTATAGACGTATAAAGGTTGAGGAGGTCAAGGAGGCTATTCGGAGGATGCGTAGGGGTAGGACGACTGGGCCTGACGAGATCCCGGTGGATTTTTGGAAGATCACAGGCGGGCAAGGCGTAGGGTGGCTGACCCAGCTATTTAACGGAATTTTCAGGACAGCGAAGATGCCCGAGGCTTGGCGATGGAGTACGATGATCCCACTATACAAGAACAAGGGCGACATCTAGAGTTGCAACAACTATAGGGGTATTAAGTTGTTGTGTCACACTATGAAGATATGGGAGAGGGTGGTTGAGCTGAGGTTGAGGAAGATAGCGTCTATTTCCGAGAACCAGTTTGGATTTATGCCAGGTCGCTCGACGACAGAGGCGATTCACCTCGTGAGGAGATTAGTAGAGCAATATAGGGAAAGGAAGAGGGACTTACATATGGTCTTCATAGATCTAGAGAAGGCATACGACAAAGTCCCTAGGGAGGTTCTTTGGAGGTGCTTGGAGGCTATAGGTATCCCTGTGGCTTACATCAGATCTATTAAAGACATGTACGATGGAGCGAAAACCCGTGTGAGGACGGTGGGAGGAGATTCAGAGCACTTTTCGGTTCGGACAGGGTTGCATCAAGGATCGACTCTTAGTCCGTTTTTATTCACCTTGGTAATGGATGTTTTGACGCGGCCAATTCAAGGGGAGGTGCCTTGTGTATGTTATTTGCGGATGATGTAGTTCTGATTGATGAGACTAGGGGAGGTGTTAAGGATAAATTAGAGGTTTGGAGAGAAACCCTGGAGTCTAAGGGGTTCAGGTTGAGCAGGACCAAGACGGAATACTTGGAGTGCAAGTTCAGTGAGTCGATGCATGAGGACGAAGGGGTAGTGCAGCTGGATTCCCAGGCTATCCGTAAGGGGGATAGTTTTAAGTATCTGGGATCTTTGATTCAGGGGAATGGAGAGATTGACAAGGATGTTACCCACCAAATTAGGGCAGGGTGGATGAAATAGAGGCTCGCCTCTGGAGTTCTATGTGATAAGAAGGTGCCTCCTAAGCTTAAAGGCAAGTTTTATAGAGTGGCGATTCGACCGGCCATGTTGTATGGAGCGGAGTGTTGGCAAGTTAAGAAAGCCCACATACAAAAGTTGAAGGTGGCGGAAATGAGGATATTGCGGTGGATGTGTGGTTTTACGAGGGGAGATAGGGTTACAAATGGGACTATTCGAGAGAAGGTAGGAGTGGTTTCGGTGGAAGACAAGATGCGGGAAGGGAGGTTGAGATGGTTTGGGCATGTGATGAGGAGGAGCACTAATGCCCCAGTTCGGAGGTGTGAGAGGTTGGCTATGGACGATTTTAGGAGGAGTCGAGGTAGGCCGAAGAAGTACTGGAGGGAGGTGATTAGACATGACATGGAGCAGTTACAGCTTACAGAGGACAAGACCCTAGATAGACAGGTGTGGAGGACGCGGATTAGGGTAGAGGGCTAGTTCTTTGGTGTGGGGCCTGGCTAGTGGATAGGGTGCTTGGCTGTAGCCAGGCTAGTAGTTGTAGTGCTTGGTACGCACCTTGGAGTTCTTTGTCCAAGGGATTTGGAATGCTTTCGGTTAGATCTGGTATAGTACTACTCTATGGGTGGCTTGTTTCTGTTTTCATTATGTGTGTGTTATGCTATTTTTTGTTGCATGTTTTACTACGTCTTTATATACTGATTTCCTGTCCTGAGTCGGAGGTCTATCGAAAACAACCTCTCTATTTCTACGGAAGTAGTGGTATGGACTGCGTACACTTTACCCTCCCCAGACCCCACTATGTGGGAATACACTGGGTATGTTGTTGTTGTTGTTGTTGTTATTTAATTGGGTCAAAAAATGCTCTTTTTCTAATAAATATGATGTTTATTTTCTTTTTAAACACTTTTTTTTTTCTTATAAGAGCAATATTTTTAAAAGAACCTTTTTTCTTGTTTCTTTTCTTTTAAAATCCTGTTAATTAAAAAAAGTGGGTAGTTATGTTTTTTTTTCTTCTTAATCTCGTTTTATAATTTAAATTAGAATAACTTCATGTACTTTTGTAACTGATAATACATGTCATATATATAAAGATCATAGTAACCTTATCATTAATTTTTATTTAGATAACAATAAATTTATTTTCCTAATAAAAATAGAAAATATTTTTTTTTTACTTTAGAGATGGCATTTTCATCCATGAAACATATAAAAAATGAAATGCCGAATATCATTGGTAATCAAAATTTAGATGATTGTGATAGTTTGTTACATAAAGCATAATGTATTCACAAATGTAAGTAATGATGCCCTCATTGTCCATTTTCAAAATATGAAAATTCGCCAAGGATAATTGTAAATGAATGAAATATTATTGAAAGCTTACTGTACTTTGCTCGGAATCGAAGCCCAAGATTGATCTAATGAACTGATTAATATGTCTGCTTGATACCCGAAAGCTCCAAATCCTAGATTTCGCCTCGTAATCAATCGTGTTAACTAAAAAAAGTGGCTTTTCATCATAGTTGGAATAGGCTGAGTAATGTTTGTCTCAATCAACATCCTAGTGAATGATATTCTTTCACAGTAAGCCGTAAGTTTATCAATGTTGATAGGTTTGCCCAAGTAACTAGCTCTATGGTCCTGACAGTATAACCCATAATGGGATAAACCTCATTGGCTCATTTCTAAAATCAAAATCAGATGATCAGTGGTCTGTTTGAAAGGTATAAGACCCATTTTCTAGGATTCTCCTTGTCAGCCTCAGATTTGAACTTGAAAATGAAACAATTGTCATCATGGAGGTATACCTTAGGTTTAGACATTGTGTTCCAAACCAAACCCCACAGAAAATTTCAGCATGTCTTTGAAGTTAGGGTTACCTCCACCATCTTTGATTTTTCACACTGCTGCTCGAGTTGTGTGGGATTTAATTTCACAATCTTCACTCCTTTCTTAATCAAAGAAGAATAGAATATGAGTTGAAGACCCTTTTGACTTATTCGATTACCTCGTACAATTTTACAAGAGTAGAATATGAGTGGAAGCACTCCCCCTTCATGGAATCCAATGGGACAGGCCTAAGAGATTGAGCCAATCCAATGGGGGTTCATCCCGTGTTTCTAACTTGATTGTACAGGCATGTCCCATGCTGTAGGATACCTATCCTTGAGCTCTAGCCGTCAACAGTCGCCCATCAGTTATTTTGACCTAATTAAGTAATAATTAAGGCATTTTGAGGTCAAACTATTTATGACAGAGACAATTTTGGACCAAATTATTAACCATAGAGACATTTTTGTTTAATTCCATATAATTTAAGGACATTTGGTAAAAAAATATAAAGTTTTGGATCATATTTTCAAAGAGAAGAAAAAGAAAAGACGTTGACTTTTCGGGAGTGTGGCAATTCGGGGAAAAGTTGGTTATGTAAAAGCACCAAGTCAGGAAAGCCGTTGTTCCTCTTTTTTTTTTTTTGTTTTTTTTTTCATAATTCGTTTTGTTGGAATAACAGAGCAACGTCTCCACAAAATTTGCATCTGTCCTTTTCTGTTTGTCATCATCATTTTCGCGCAATCTGTTGAATTAGCACATATTTCCGCTTTCATAAGGTAACAAAAAAATGGAATATTGTTTTTTTTCTGATTCAATTTCTTTGTCAATACTACAGAAAATTGAATTATCTGATATTTTGTTACAATGACAGATTATTTGGGATATGCTTACCTTTTTAGAGGGGTTCATATTTCCATGTGATATAGGGTATGAGTAAGTTTCCCTGCATGTGTCTCGTTGTGATTAACTTATGGATATAGGACATTGAGAATGAACATATTGGCCCTTTATCTTTCATACAATTTCATTTCTTGATAGTAGAAAGGAAAATGAAGCAAACGATGAATATAATATTGGTTTTATGAATGAAATTTGCCTTGTTGATAAAAAAACATCCCAGAAAATGTGTTTCCCAAAATACCTCCTCAGGCCCTCCCCCAAGAACCAATGACTCATTGGTTGGTCACAGTGGCGGAATCGGAATCAAGATTTTTTCATTCAGGGGATTCAAAATATAAAGAACTAAGCATACAAGAAACCAAGGAGGCTCAGTATCTACTATCTATACATAAAAAAACAATTTTGACAGTGTAATTATTTGATGTAATTTTTCGATGAAGGGGTTCCAGTACCCTAGCTCCCCCCCCTGGTTGGTCAAGTGATTTTGTATCATAAAATTAAGCGATCTTGGAAAATTTTAGGGGATAATTTTGATTGATTCCAAAGAGAGGTTACCGGTTCTCAACTATATTTTGAAATTTTGAACTTCTCTTGAGCTGATTTGTGGCTTATTTGGGTTAATATGTTGAATCTTCTATTAAGCTGAATCAGATAAGTCTGCTAAAAGCAAGTAGTCTTTGGTAATCATTGAGGAAGGCTTTCATCAATGTTCCAAGCTAGCAATTGATTATTTTTCATCTCATCGTCTTTATTGTTTCTTTTTATGAATTTCGTGGACATATATTTGCATTAATGTGTTTTTATTCAATAATGAACAGGCATGACTTCTGATTTACTCACAGGATTTCCTACTTGTAGGGCACTGTTGTAGTTCTTTCACTGGGGTTCAGTTGCCCACCCCCCCATGGGGCAGTGCTGGACTAAGGTAATTTATGAAAATAGCTCAAATTTCATTCCGGTATTTGTTAGTCAGTTTCTTGTCAGTTCTTCTTTTCTCTCACCCTACTTGCTTGGTAACTTATTTCTAGTCCTCTGTTTGAATGGCTGTTATTTTATTCTTTTGTGTGTGCGCGCGCCTATGTGTGTGTGATTATCTTTAACACTTGGCAGGCTTTAAAGTTCAGGTGACTAGCCCATCATTTTAATGTTTAAGGTCCAACTTTAGCAAAATCACCTTGTTCTTGTAGCAGACTTGCCTCATTTTTGTACAATCCCTTGAAGAAACACACTTGTTAACAGTGAGCACGAAATTATCTTTTGTAACTACTAGGCAAGTCATAAAATTTTAGCAAATGGAATTCCTTCCATCTTCCTAAGCCTTGATGTGCAGGATTACCCAATATATGTACGTCTTGGTGGGAGGTAGATGCAATAGATTAGTCGAGGTGTGTGCAAGCTGACCCAGAGATAATCATTAACTGAATTTGAAAAGAAAATAGTAGTGCTGGTATTGTATTTGTGATAGATTTGAAGATTTTTCCATGCTATAGGAAGATAGTTGCTGATCTTAAATGGGAGGCTCAAAGATAACTTGAACTACACTTGTTTGGAGCCAACAATTTGGTCACCAGATAAATTTATTCTCCTAAGTGCTTATTGTATCGTCCTGACCTCTAAATCCAACTAAGATATTGAACACTCTTATTTTCTTTTGAGAAACTTATGCTTGACTATATTATCCATAAATGATTGATGATATTCAATTGGAAGAAGTACACAGCTCCTTACTCCGCAATTCTTTCACTTGCACTTACATTCCAAGGATATGAACTACTTGATACATCTAATGCAGGACAACAGAAGACTTTTGTGGAATTGTATCTTTAGATTTGCAATGGTTTTCTTTTGTGGTAGGAGGTAGGGGGTTAGTAGTGGTATCATTTAGTACTCGTGTAGTCTCTTAATTTCCAATGTGTATTTCAATCTGTTGCTGTATTTGCTTTTTATCTTGCTATCTTGCTGTCATATTTTTTCTTGTAATCCTGCTTCAAACAAATTTCTTTTGAGCTGAGGGTCTATTAGAAACAGCCTCTCTACCCCCACAAATGTAGGGGTAAGGTCTGTGTACATCCTACCCTCCGCAAACCTCACTTGTTTTCACTGGGCATGTTGTTGTTGTATTTGCGATGATTCTCATATATCTATCTCTGCTGTTCCTTTTGGTGTTTCATCCCCTTTTTCTTCCTTTTTGCCTAGGCATAGGGGAAGGAGTTCTATGTTTGTGTTCAGTTGACAAATTACTTGTTTTTCGTTGTATTCATGAGAAAGTTGAGTAGGAAAACTGTCTTTCTGTTGATGACTCAGAATTGGTTGCTTAGATTTGTGATTCTTGCAGGTCAGTCAAGAGAACAATGATGTCCATCCCACTTTAGAACTTGCTGGTGAAAACGTTTGCCTTGTGAAATCAATGGAGAAATGGGAAGAAAAGATGTCTAAAGCCAATAACAGCCGCAAGATCGTAAGTTTCTTATAAGTTTTGGCTTTCTGCTTTTTTTCCTTTATTCTTTTCCTATTTCATATCCAGATACATGCTATAGCTTAGCCATAGCAACAGAAAATCTTGGTACTAAAATTTCAGTTAGCATTCTCAGTTTCATGATCCAGCATCATGTTTCATCTGCATATTTTCATGCCACAAGTATAAATTATACACAAAACCTGTAAACATGTCAAATCAAATCACCCTCCCTTTTTTTCCTTTTACTGGTTAGTAGTGCGGAGGAGAGCCTTGGAGTAACTGGTAAAACTGTTGTCATGTGACCAGGAGGTCATGAGTTCAAGCCGTGGAAACAGTCTCTGGCAGAAATGCAAGGTAAGGCTGTGTACAATAGACCCTTGTGGTCCGGCCTTTCCCCTGACCCCGCGCATAGCGGGAGCTTTAGTGCACCGGGCTGCCACTTTTTACTGGTTAGTAGTGCATTTCTGTTATGAATATCTTTATCTTTTTACCGGTTAGTAGTGCATTCTGTTATGAATATCTTTATCTCGTCAGATAACACTTTCCCTTACTTCTTTGTCTTCCAACAGGCGGTGGTAAATTTCAGTGCGTCATGGTGTAACCCCTGTAGAGCAGCAGCACCAGGTTTTAATGAACTTGCTCATAAGTACACTTCAATGATATTTCTAACCGTGGACGTGGATGAATTAGCTGTAAGATTCCAGTTCCTTCTACTCATTGTCTTTTATTTGCTTGAACTCAGTTTATAGCATCCATAGTTATGATACCCCTACTATTGCTGTCTTTTTCATATTACAACTATTCAAAGGTGTGGACTTGTTATGGCCCTCTCTTGCTAACATGCTAAAAGAAACCAGCTCCTCTAAACCCATAAACATCGGTAAAATGTTAAACTATTGGTCATGGCTTGATGCAGGAGTTAAGTACTTCATGGGACATAAAAGCTACTCCAACATTCATTTTCTTTAGAGATGGTCGTCAAGTGGACAAACTAGTAGGGGGCGAAAAGCAAGAGCTCCAAAAGAAGTTGATGAATCTTGCAGAGTCTACAAGGTCCCCGGGATGATATACTGTTGCTTCGTTGCAGTAGGAAAAACATGAACTCGAAAATGCTATGCTAAGAATACTGTTTTTGTCACTTTAATTTTGCGATTTACTACTGCAACAACATCTTTACATGTTTCTATGCATATTAAGCAAAATACTGGATATAAGGAAATATAATTTTGCAGCTTGGAAAGAATTTCAGATGGAGCTACACCTTAATTGTGTTTAACACGAGGAAGTAAATGGCAACGTACCGTTATTACTTATTATCAATCTATAGTTTAGTCTCCACTCTCCATTACTTAAGAAAATCTGAAATATATGTGATGGAATCCGAATAAGAATGTATTACTTCTGGCATATTTTCTTTTTCATAAAATTCCGGCAATATTGACAGAGATCCCTACAGAAACATGCTCAGATCCAGGTTCTACTGTGGTACAAAATGTTGTGTCAGGTGAAGACAAAGGATTTGATGTCTCGACAAAGTTTGACCCAATCCAATTGTTATGAAGTGGCCAATCAAATTTTGATTCGCAATGGCGATCGACTAAGGCGCAGGATGAGGTCAGTATGGGACTGATTACAACAAAGCATGCTCAATGCACTAGACTAAACTATATGAGATTATGTTTTCTGATATCTTATTTGTAGAAGTAACTTCATTATTGATGTTACCCATTTATAAACATAGCACCCCAAGTAAATTGATGTCATAATATAGATACTTCAATACTTCCTGCTGTTGCAGAAAGGTACATGAAAAACATAGAGTGAAAACGCTTGGTAGTGTTGTTGTACAAGCAAGTATTTCCAACATAGTTACATATTCACTGTTAGTAGAGAGCAACATCATAGAACATTCCCTATAGCCTAGAATGAACTATAGTGACTCAAGAAGTAAATAGCAGGGGAATTAGAAAAAGCTCCTACGCCTCGTAAACCATCGAAGGGTTAAGAGAGAGAGCAAGTGTGATGATTAATTATTCTGCAGGAATGCAAACTGCTGGTCTCACATAACTGAAATCCTTGAAGGGGTTCTCGCCAGATTTTGGACTAGCAGCAGGGGAATCTAGTAAAGGCATGCTGGTCCATTGCTCCTCAAAATTGGCAATACACAGCTTCCCTGAAACTTGGGGACAGAAACTTGGTTGAATTTCTCGAGCATCTAACTTCTTCCAATTCATAGACCTGAACCATTTGTGACTTCTTATCTCATCACTACCTCTTGATCCACAGCCAAGGCGCTTGCTTGCCTCCTTGTGTAGCAGCTGAAGAAAAACAAACATATAAGAATCCTCTAGTTTCAACTTTCCAAGTTCTTAATATCAGTGACTAGATGAGAAACAGAATATAGCACGGTGAGTGACACATCACTTGACACATACACTATCTAAGCAGAAGGGGCTTCCAAATTATCCTAGCTTTATATCCCATGTAGCATTTACACAAGTGACTCATACAGCTCATGTGAGGTTTGGTTTTTTTTTGCCGAGCATTAGTACTAAGGATAACTAATAAATCAAAGTTATTCCTGAACTAAAAATGCCTTGAAAGTAGCACTATTTTGGG
Organism: Capsicum rhomboideum; assembly: GCA_031232105.1. Classification (NCBI taxonomy): domain Eukaryota; kingdom Viridiplantae; phylum Streptophyta; class Magnoliopsida; order Solanales; family Solanaceae; genus Capsicum; species Capsicum rhomboideum. Next base: position 41,406,230 of record CP124716.1, read on the forward strand.
GAAATGATGCCCTCTAAAAAAAATTCACCTCCTACACTGCCCCTAATTAATTACTCCCTCTGTCCATCTTTACTTGTCGACTTTCCTATTAACAAAGGGATTAAGAAGCAGTAAATGATAGGTGTAATTTTACCATATTACCCTTTGGATATAATAAATTTAATGCTTTGGAAAATGCATTAGATAATGAATCGTATTTAATGTTAAGGGTAAAATGGGTAGAAATAGGTAAATTATCCATTGGTTTTATAAACTGGACAAGTATTATTGGACATCCCAAAATAAAAAAGTGGATAAGTAAAGATAGACGGAGGGAGTAACTGGTGAATAGAGATCTACTCAGACCATTACTTCTGTTTGCAACTTATCTCGATCTTTTAAAGGCAAAATCAACATAATTTTTTTTCATCTATGATACCTTTCCAATTTTCTTGGAAGACAAAAGATGACCCTACTTCTTAGTAGAATTAATTGCTTCATCTATGGCATAAAATAAACATATAACGACATAAATAAGAGACATGCAATCTGAAGCATTTAAATGGACCATCAAGACAAATACTCCCGTTGTTCCTTTTTAGTTGTTAGGATAAGGTTTTGCACAAACGTTCAGAAAAAAGTAAAGAAGGGTTTAATTTGATTAATATATCCCTTATTAATTCTTTAATTTTTGTCTATTTACGTGCCTTTTAGTTCAAGAATAATTAATGCCAAGGGCAAAGTTGGAAAAAAGTAATTAATTCTCTCCTGATTTTTTAATTTGACAAGTATTTGGGAACAACTATTTTTGGTATACATGACAACTAAAAAGTAACGGAGGGAGTAGTGTTCACTATTTACATAAAATGAAGTGTCTACTATTTTAAGATTTATCAGTGACATGCAATCTGAAGCATTTAAATGGACCATCAAGACAAATACTCCCGTTGTTCCTTTTTAGTTGTTAGGATAAGGTTTTGCACAAACGTTCAGAAAAAAGTAAAGAAGGGTTTAATTTGATTAATATATCCCTTATTAATTCTTTAATTTTTGTCTATTTACGTGCCTTTTAGTTCAAGAATAATTAATGCCAAGGGCAAAGTTGGAAAAAAGTAATTAATTCTCTCCTGATTTTTTAATTTGACAAGTATTTGGGAACAACTATTTTTGGTATACATGACAACTAAAAAGTAACGGAGGGAGTAGTGTTCACTATTTACATAAAATGAAGTGTCTACTATTTTAAGATTTATCAGTAAGTCGGCAACCACTATCATATCATAGAAAGAAATGTAGCTTACCCCTTTCAACAGTGAATGTGCATCGCTAGACAAAAATGCTGGCAGCTTAATCTTGTCCCTTATGATCTTCTGTTGAATTTTTTGTCGGTTCCCACCAATAAATGGAGGCTGAAAAATTCACATGAGGAAAAGAATAGGCTAATGAAATACAGCTTATGCAAAGTAAGCATATGAAGGATGACATGTTAAGTGAGTAATATAAATTCTTAATGAAGTCATAGAAGAAAATTTAAGTTATTCCAGACAATTGCATAGGTGTACAAGAACATAGACAACAAAGTTACATAATATATGTAAGGGCCAATTTCAAAGACAGTGTCCACAACAACAAAAAAAAACCACCCAGATCCCATGGGAAGTGGTATCATGATCTGGCATCCAGCAGATTGACAGTTATATCTGGTCAACTCCAAACTTCAGATGATGAGTCAATGAGATTAGGTCAATGATTTCCCTAATTTTTAACATACTGATAACTAAAGCTTATATCTTTTAATACTACGCAACTGACTGAAGGAATTCAAAGTTTAGGGCAACTTATTAAACAAAATAACAAACCTTTCCCGTCAGCATCTCATACAATAGAACTCCCACGCTCCACCAGTCTGCAGCCTTATCATGACCTTTTCCAAGAATAATTTCAGGTGCCATATATTCAATAGTTCCACACAAAGAGTTGGATCTCGTGTTATCATCAAATTGCTTAGCAAGGCCAAAATCAGTCAGAACTACCTGCAGCAAACATATTACAAATCCGAAAGGTCAATGGAGTACCACAACAAATGATTTCAAATCCTTGTGAAACAAAACAACAAAGATTCTTTTAGTTATCCACTAATAGAACTAAAATCTAGTCCATGGTCTTTTTGTGGAAATGAAAATAAAGTAACTAGAAACCATCGAAAAGCAGGTTGTGTAAAATCAGAGAGTTGCGGAAAAGGGATATCTTACATGCCCATCAGCATCCAAAAGGATATTTTCTGGTTTAAGATCCCTGTGCATTATTCCATTAGAATGGAGGTGAGAAACAGCAGAAACAATCTCAGCAGTGTAGATGCGTGCCAAATCCTCCCTGAAAAGAAGTAAGTTAGTTAGTTCCTTGAACCACAGTATTCCTAGTTTTTATAGAAGGGGTATTTTGTCATGCTACCTGAATAGGCCTTGCCTATGGAGTTGAAAGAAAAGGTGCCCTCCGTTAACAAAGTCAAGCACAAGGTATAGTCTGTATTTGGTCTGCATTAAGAGGAAATACATAAAAAGAAGTCAGTAATACTTAGAAGTGTCATATGGTCTAAGAACCAAGAGGTTTTTAATTGTAGCAAACGGAAGTAGTTCACAGCTAAGAACCAAGAGGTTTAAAATTGTAGCAAAGCATCACCTGGAAAGAGTATCTGAGCTGCACAACAAATGGATGATTTATTTTTGTCAATACATCCCTCTCTGTTTTCATGTACTCAACATGATCTTTCTCCAAAATCTTATCCTTCCTCATAACCTTCATTGCAAGAATTTCAGGAGTCCCAATCTTCCTCACCTGATATACTTTTCCAAATGCACCTTGGCCAACAACCTTTAAAACTTCGAAATCATCAAGTTCTACAGACCTTGGGATAGTAACATCAGCATGAACATCACTTTTATCAGTAACAGCAGTATTGAAAGTAGCTTCCTCAAGATGATCTTTGGTCTCTCCACTATCTCCCTCCACAAGCTCCAGCAAGTGCTCATTCTCACGGAGTGTGAGTTTGCTAAGCTTCAACGATTGACTAACATAGTTTGTCGGACCAACAAAGGAATGAGAGCGGCTATAAATTACAGATGGTTCTTCATGTATAAATCCATTTGTTTCTGACATTGCAACATTCTCAGAGCTCAAAACTTGAGGTGGAGAAGGACCAAATATGTCAGAGAAATCCAAATCAACATCATCCAGTGATATGACTTTGGGTTGTTGCAATGGGAGCAGCACGTGGTTGTGGAAAGGATTCCCAGTTGGTTGTGAAATTTTAGCAGAAACCATTTTACCTAGAGTAACACAAGGAAGGAGGGAGTATAGTAGATCAACCCCAGTTTCTGTACGGCTACAAGAGAACTACCCTTGAAGGTCCCCTCCTCACGATAGCCTTGAAAAGAAGGAAATTCTCAAATGCAACAAGAGTTCCGAAAAATTGGGGGAAGAGGCAGACGAGAATCCGGAAAAGAGAGCTGTTCTCGTTTCCCGCTTTACAGGAAAGAGTGGCTGCAGCAGTGCTTCTCGAATTCATGAAGTACATGCAAACCAGGCGGTGTTGTTTATTAAGCCAAATACCCCTGGAAGATTAGAAAGAAAACTGTCAGTGTATCTAGAGAACGAGAACAACATTGACTCGTAACTTAACATTTAAACAAAGCTCACAGGATGTTAAGAAAACAAAGATGAAGAACTCAATGATTCAGACTTAATTAAATGCAAAATTCATTTCTTTAAAAAGCAAATAGAGTAAAATCTGTATGAAGAGTAAAGAATACATTAATTATCTCTTACAACCTTATGTAAGGAAGATGAATCCTTCAACTGGGAGATAAATTCCAACACCCATTGTCAAAACTATCTTAAGAGTGAATTAAACCTACTTTTGCTGATCACCTCTATATGATCAACCAAAAAGTTTAAATGGTACTCTCCCTGTCCCTGTCTATCAAGTTTTTCTTTGATTGGAATTTCCTTATTACTCATATGCCTTTTATATATATATTAAGTTGTTAATTATTGTGATTTATAGTACTTTTTTCATAGCTTTCAAAGATATAAATTTTATTTCAAAAAAACTTAAATATTTCTATGTCCAAATTCACCATCAAAGTTTAGAAGTTTACAACAACAACAACAAAAAAGTTTAGAAGTTTGAATCTTGAAATTCCAACTGTGCCACATAATTGGGACAAAGGGAATACCAATTGATTAACTAATCTGATCTCAGTACACACTCTAGCACGCAACACAAACCCTATAACAGATAAAATATCTCACCCTACAACTCCTAATTCCCAATCTGAATCACAACTTCGAGATGTATCTAAATCCAAATTTAACTTAAGATAACCACATACACACACAAAAAAAAATTAAAAAAATCACCTTTAACAAATCAACCACTATAAACACACACTAGAAATTCAATGTTCCAAATACAGAAAAAATACTCATGCATGATCAATAAAACAGTAAAAAAAAATAGTTTTATGTTTACCTGAATGAAAAATTGGAGAGGGAAGAGAAGGATTTATTTATATTTATATATGTTTTATGTTTTATGTATGTGTCGTGTGGGCGCTTATAACCAACTTTGAACTGAAACTTAACACTTCGGTTAATGCGACGTGGATTACGTGGCACGTTTTGAGTGGTTATTGAGCTATCCATCCCACTTAAAACTGGAATTGTTTCCTTTTCTTTTCGTGTTTGGTAAACGTACTCAACAGTGGATTAGTTGTTCACGGAAGGTTACAACCTGCTATTTACTTTTATACCCCTCGGTTCAATAATCGTGGAGGGAATAATAGATTATTCGTGTTTGAATTTGTCCAATATTCCAATCCCAATAAAGCGTAACCTCTTCCATGTACACCTACTAAAAAGAAAGTCTTTTTTTTTTTTTTTTGACGTTAAAACTTTTTAAAAAAATTATAAAAACCTAAAAAGTTGTTTCTCCACTTCTCTATTTTCTATCTATCTACTTGTTTTAAAATTGAAAAAAAAAAGTGAATCGACTTCTCTTTTCAGATTTTATATTTTCGAATTTTACTAACTTTTTCTAATACAGAAGAAATTGTTTTTAATAACAAACTATTGGAGTTAAGGTGTAGGTGTAAATGGAAAAATAGAGGGAAATTTAAAGTTAAAGTTCATTTTAGATAAGAACTTTCTCCTTCATTTATGGTGGAAAGGAAGACTAGTGTGCTTATATATTTAGAAGCATTTCCTCTACTCCTTTCATTCTGTTTTATTTGGCTCCCTTTAACTAGGCACACCCCTTTAAGAACTCAATAACTGAAGGTATATTTTACCTATTTATCCTTATATCCCAATGGACAAAGCAATGATTAAACATAAAATTTGGTGTCAACTACCCAGAATCAGTGTTTTCAAAGGCGTTCTCGGGGCGAATCTCGGGACGGAGCACATTAAAAACAATCTGGGGCGTAAATAAAAAGCGTAGATTCATAGGGTGTAAGTCCTAAAATTTGGGTTGTACACTCCGGACATAAAAACGTAAGTCTCAGGCAAAAAAATGTAAATATGTGCGTTAAATTTAAATTTTATTAGTTTAAAAGTATTTTTTTCTATAATCATATATTTTTATTATTAATGTAAGAGAAAATAGCCTAAACCCCCCCAACCTTTACCTGAAATTCCAACTACACACTCGAACTTCATCGAGGTTCTACTACCCCACCCCACCCCACCCCACCACCTGAACATTTTAAAACTAGAATATATACCCCCCTAAAAGCTCACACCCAGTTTTATATTAAGCAGTGAACTGCACGCACTTGCCACGTGATGCCACGTAATATTATCTTTTTTATATAAAAATTAATTAATTTTTTTTATATTTTCCTTTTCTCTTTTTTTCTTTCCTTTTTCATTCCTTTTCCCCCTTTTTCGTTGACTTCCTCGCCTGCTCATTTTTCCGACGATTTTCGACGATTGGAGAGACACCATAAAGATGAAGACGACGACGCGGGGCAAGCTTCACTCAAATGCCAAGCCCTAGAATTTCAATCGGATCTAAAAGGACCAAAACAAAAAATCTGAAATAGTCTTTCTTTTTAATTTGAAATCTAAAACGAAATGGGTACATATACACTTGTTAATTTTATCTTTAGATTTGCTTGTTCTTTTTATTTTTTTGGGTGATAATTGTTGCAAGTCTTGATCTTTGTGTTGAATTTTCATTTTCATTTTGAAAGTTGAAGAAAAGGATTTTTTCTGTATGTTTTATGCTTGTGCATATCCTTAAAATTAGAATTGAATGGGACAAAGATGGTAACTGAGAAATTAATGGTGAAGAAGATGGAATTGGTAAAAGTGTTGGAGAAGTGATTTTGATGTTGATGAAAATAGAGATGAGGAAGATAAAGAGATTGGCCATGGAGGCCATTGATGAGTTCTTGAAGCTTTTTATGAGAGAGTATTTTGGGGATGGGGATATCTGATGAAGAAGAAAGAAAATAAATATGAAAAAATAATTTTGTTTTATATATATATATATATATATATAAAGAAATATTAAAAGAAAAGTTATAATATTTATTTTTCGTGTTCACTCTCTCAAAGAGAGTGAAACACACTCACTTTTCCATGTAAGCATTTAAGGGTGTAATAATTTCATTTTAAAAATATTCAGGGGGTAACAGGACCCCCGTGAAGTTCGAGTGTGTAGTGGCATTTCGAATAAAGGTTGGGGGAGTTTTAGGCTATTTTCTCTTAATGTAATGATATTTATACCTTATGTTATCATATTGTAGTGAATTTTTCTAAAATATGTAAATAAAGAAAGCAAATTTCATATAAAATGACACAACCATAAATAGTAATTTTTTAGATAATTATGCATGAAAATTGACAAAACAAGGTTCCTTCAAGTTACTATTTCAAAAAGAAATTGGTAGAGAGTCCATAACACTATGTTACTGAAGTAACTTTATTCATTTTTTGTCAATGATCTTACACCTTTTATCATTCTCCTTCTTTGACATATATAAATAATAATAAGTGCAATATTAGTTGATAGTAGGAATGACTAGTAGATGTGGAGATGAATGTTGATTTTGATTTTAGAGATAATCTCGGCTATATCATTTTTTGTGTAGTTACATTTCTCAAATAATAATTGTAATTTTTTTTTATATTATTGGTGATTTATTTGAATTATTTGTAGAATCATTGAAAATTTTGCTTTTACTTATATATTTAGTAATAAAATTATAAAAATGAAGATACATTAGATATACGCCCCGTAGATACATGAGACTTACGCCTCGTGTCTCGGGGCTTATGCCTCGCCCTAAGCTACGTAAAATGTCTCGCCTCACGCCCCGGCCTTTTAAAACACTGCCAGAATGAGGAAATGGAAACTAATAAGTTTGTTTTGAGAATTGAATCTTACAGATTACTGCACTTTTTTTCAATTTTAATATCTATTGAATCTTCTTCCATAAGTGAGTCCTCAACTATCGATACATTTTTCATATTTCTCTCCATCTTTCAAATACACACACATATTTACAAGAATTGGAAATTTGATTTTTAAAAAAAAACAAAAAAAACATGTTCCTGCCACCACGAATAGTCTCCTAAGTGAAGACTATATATTATTGAGCAAATAGAAAAAGAGTAAGAAAAGAGGGATTGTATAGTTGTTATTTACACATTTAATAGGCTTTAAAAATTAAAAATTCAACTTCCAATAACAAAATAAATAAAAATGGTAGGAGTTTAATATTTGTTGGAGTTAAGGTATATGTCTGAATGGAAAATGGAGGGAAAATGAATGGAGGAAAATTTAGAGCTAAACTCATTGTAGATAAGAACTTTCTCCCTCATTGGTGGTGGAAAGGAAGACTAGTGTGCTTAAGAAGCATTTCTTCTAGCTAGGAGAAGAAAGTCACCCCTCACGTCATCTTCATCATCACTCGGCTTGGGCTTTAAATTTGACTTTGGCATTGGAATTAGCTTTGGCAAATGATGTTATTGATTGATAAATTTGTGTGAGATTTTATATAAGTTTTGCAAAATAAATTTTTTAACTAAAAGTCGAAAAGGACATGTTCCTTCCAAACAGACGCCAAACCTGTTCTGAACAAATGTTTCTTCCAAATAGACACTAGAATTGTTCTGAACAGGTATTTCATTGAATAGTACATGTTCTGAAAAGGATTTTTCGTACCATTTCAACTAAAAAACTTGGCTATAATTAAAGAGATTCTTCCTCATTTTTCTGCATCGAAATATCTGCATCTTCTACATATTTTCTTACAAATACAAAATTGAGCCTTGTGTGACCTGAGACTATCTTTGAGCTCACCGAATGATATGAGCACGATTAGCGTAATTCGTGCTACACCTATACCCCGAGATACACGAGCCATGGTGATAGCTTGGATGGATCTCATGGAGCACAAAGGGATGGGTTTCCACATATGAATGATAGCTTGGAGCCCGGAGGAAGCCATGTTTGTAGGAGAGGCTGCCTACTTTGGCGATGGAGAGCCTAGTTTGGAGATCCGCCTTGCACTTAGGAGATGGTATGTACCACCTTGGTAAAGGCAGCACAATATTGGCAAGTGCCAAGGCTAAGCTTAAGCCACTTGGGCAAGCATCACACACTTGGCCGATGAGGAGAGGCCTTTGGTGATGCCAAGCCACTTGGGCGAAGCAAGGAGACACCTTTGGCGATTCCCCAAAGTCCCATGGGCGAGCAACATTAACCCTTGTGGGTTATTTCTTTAATAGCCACTTTGGGCTATTCTTGTAAAGACAATAAGTATAAATAGATTTCTTAGCTTATTTTCTAGTTTTAGAATGTTTTTGCTTGAGATTTGAAGAAACTCCTTTGGAGAGTGTAGTTCAAGGGTGGATTCCCTTTAGGCTAGATTAGCATAGTGTAGTTAATTCTAGGTTAGTAATAGGTGAATTCCCATTGTTAATTTAGAACTTTCTTAACCTTGATTTTCACAAGAGTTACTCATTTGTGGATTCAATTTGGGTTTCTCTACTTCTAATTGAAATCAAATTCTCTTCTCCTTGATTAATTGATCAAATTAGCCTTTCTTTCTTCACTTCTCATTTCCAATTTCTTCTCTATCTTTAATTCTATATTTTAATCCTAGTTTCTGGATTAAGATCGTATCATTTGGTATAAGAGCTTAGGCTAAAGAATTGTTCTATCGATTCTTAATCCTAAGTTCATAAATCTAAAAATTTCAAAAAATAATTTTGTTTGATTTGTGTTTGTTTTGTGTTTCCATCACTAGATTCATGTTTCTCTAGTTATATTGATTCAAGATATGAAGTTTCAACTTGTTTGGAGGTGAATTGAAGTTTTCAACATTGTTGAAGGCGGAAAAGGCTTGAGGAAGAACAAGTGGGTTGAAGATCTAGGTGGAATTGAGGTTTGATTTGTATTGAAATTTGTTCTCCTTATCATTTGGAGTTCGAATCTGAATTTTGAGAGCCAACGAAGTAGAAATTCATTGGGGTCAATTTTGAAAGTTTATCATCTTCATGATGTTCTTCATATTGTGAAATGGGTTTAGAAATCTAAAAATTTTGGATTGAAATTGGAGCTTAAAAAGTATCGGGGTTTGTTCTCCATAGCAAGGGAAGCTTGAATTTCAAATTTTATGGAATTTGAAGCTAAAATAAAGAAGCTATGAATTTTTGAAGTTCTTCATTATTCTTGGTGTTCTTCATGATCTTCATATCTTGAAGAAGAAGAATCTTTGAAAAAGGGTGTTAGATCCAAAAAGGTGAATGAAAAAAAAAGATAGTACTTGTCTGTACAAAAGAAATTTACCAAAAAGGGGCAAGTACTAGGTCAAAGAAGTACAAGTAGGGACCGGTAGGGACCACAGAACACAAAATTTAAAAGTTTTAGGTGTGTACACTGGACAATTGTGCGCTAAAAAACAAGCTCGTAAAATCTTAATGTTGAACGCACAATTAGTTGTTAATTAGTTCTTGTGTGTGTATTCTTTCAAGCTAATTCCTTGTGAGCTTTTCTCATTTATCTCGTTGATTATTTCTTGAGTCGTCCATCGTTTGGTCAACAAGAATCTATTCCTCCACAAAGGATAAGTGACCTTGTGAATTGATTGGACAAATGTAGTTTTCTATCAACTTCGGGAAGATATTTTTAGGTAAATTGAGAGTTTCCATACACGAGAGATGTGAGAAATTTTGCTACTAAACTTTTTTGCTAGTTTTATAGGTAGGTACAAGGTGATATAAGGAAGGATGTCATCCATAAATCGAATATATTATGGGGATGACACTTGTGAACACACTTGTAGTAACTTGGGCTATGAGCATGGTATTGAAAGAAGAGGAAGTAGTGAAGTTGGTTATTCCCCCTTGTCTTGTGCTACTTTCTATCCTAATCGTGAAAGAATAGATGTAAGCCCGACCCCAATTTGAAGTCGTCATGATAACCATAGGAGAAGTACATTCACCACTTCTCGAAATGCAAGGTTCCAAGATAGGTATGACTAGATGAGGCAAATACTTGGAACCAAAGTGAGTATAAATAGTGTCATAGGGTTTGATCTTGAACTTAACAATCAAAGTGTTGCAAATGTCATATCCCGTGAGGTGGTAGAATATCTTGGGTTATCTTTATATCTGATTCGAGATCCTATCCTTGATGAAAGAGGGTTTTGGATTGATCAACAAGTAAAGTTACTCATGTCACTTGGGGGCAACCAAGAGGAGGTATGGTGTGGTATAGGCTTATTAGATACTTGTCACCTACGTTTGGGGTGCACTTGGTTCCAAAGACATGGTATCCCAAATTTACAAGATTGGTACAAGTATATAATGGACTACAACAGGAAGCCTCTCTTTCCCTCAACATCTCCTAGAGAAGAAGTTACAAGTGATGCACTACCAATTGAGGACCCTAGTATTTTCAGCACCGAAGAATTATTTGCTTCAATACAAAGAAACATTGAGAGGGTCACTAAATTAATCACTAAGATGTCACCCGAGGAGTTGGAAAGGCTATTGAAAGGTACTACTCCTCGTGAAGAAGAACCTAAGGAGCTGCTTTTGGGAGCAAAGCAAGCTACTCCTTGTGAGGTTGGTGCTGAGGAGTTGAAACATAGATGTCAACACATCCACTCCTTATGCACCGAAGTGGAAGCTAGAGTTGAAGGGGTCTTCAAGCCCTCCACAAGGAATCCTTGGCACTTGTCCTTACTCTAAAAAACTTGAGAGACAATAGATTAAGAGGAGTAAGGGTGTGAAAAATGACAACTCTAGAGTGGAAAAAGGCGAGGTTGTGTAGAGTGATGTGATAGAGTTGTCACAACTTAATCCTAACCCATGTAACTTTTCTTCCTCTAGTGGTTTTGATACTTGTGCAGATGTCCTTGAGAATATGCCTAGTGAGGATCCCCAGAACATAAAGAGCCATGAGGCACTTGAGAGCTTCCAAAAGGAGCAAATGTGCTCCAATGATGATAACCAAGGTGAAGAGACTTCTTCTTACGATCCACAAGATAACAATGCTGACTCTTGCCCTTTATTAAACTTAAAAAATTGGTGTGTGGCTAATAGCTAATTGAGTGAGAGTGATAGCTTGTAGTGTCTGATAGCACCTTGATGAATGATGATAATGTCTTTGATGTAAAGGTTCAAACACTAGTTGATCCATTTGTTTCTAAATGAACTTGTGTCTAATGGATCCCTCGACTCTTCTACTAGCATGACTCCACGTGGTAACCCACCCTTTTGGGAGGGTTTTTTGGAAAAAAAGGTGGTCCTTCGCCATAAGGCATCTTGTCTTCTTCATGTGTCTCAACTTGTCATGATGTGCTTCATAAGAATCAAACCTCTAATTGCAATCTTGCAAGTGAGGGTACATTGGGGAGGATTCTCTTTTGAAACCCCCTTCTTTACCATCTCTTTGCATACTATGAGTCTCATACTTGTCTTAGGTGTACATTGTATGTAGGTAGGAGCCTCAATGAGGTCTATACATGTTTGTATGACCAAATTATGTGGACCTTCTACCATTTTTTTCCCAAGAGAGCGTGTAGAGATGTATGAGTTAATTATGGGACCATATTTTGGTTGGTCTTATCATCTTGGTGCGTGGGGTAGCCAATTCCGTTGTACTATATCTATTGACTTGATCGTTTTAATAATGTGGAATGCTTGGTTACTCCTTGAGGATGTGCCCTCGTGGTATGATAAATTTTGTGCTAACCATTATGCTAACCCTCATACTTTGAGGATTTCTTGGTTGTTTGTCCTTCTTATGCTTTTGTAAGGTTCGGATTAGAGGAAAAATCCTTTCGAAGAAGGGGGGGATGATACAAGCACGGTTAGCATAATTTGTGCTACACCTATACCTCGAGCTACATGAGCCATAGTGATAGCTTGAATGGATGTCATGGCATACAAAGGTATGGGCTTCCACATATAGATGATAGCTTGGAGTCCGAATGAAGCCATGTTCGTCGGAGATGTTGCCTACTTTGGCAATGGAGATCCTAGTTTGGCAATCTGCCTTGCACTTAGGTGATGGTATGGCCCACTTTGGTGAAGGCAACACACTATTGGAAAGCACCAGGGTGAATCTTAAGCCACTTGGGCGAGCATCACACACTCGGGAGATGAGGATAGACCTTTGTCGATGCCAAGCCACTTGGGCGAAGCGAGGAGCCACCTTTGGTGATGCCCCAAATCCCCATGGGCGAGCAACAGTAACCCTTATGGGTTATTTCTTTAATAGATACTTTTGAGCTATTTTTGTAATAGGCTATTCTTGTAAAGGCAATAAGTATAAATAGATGCCTTAGCTTATTTTCTAGTTTTAGAATGTTTTTGCTTGAGATTTGAAGAAACTTCTTTGAAGAGTGTAGTTCAATGGTGGATTCCCTTTAGGCTAGATTAACTTAGTGTAGTTAATTCTAGGAAAGTAATGAGTGGATTCCCATTGTTGATTTAGAACTTCTTATTCTTGATTTTCACAAGAGTTACTCATTTGTGGATTCAATTTGAATTTCTCTACTACTACTTGAAATCAAGTTCTCTTCTCCCTTGGTTAATTGATCAAATTAGCCCTTCTTTCTTTACTTCTCATCTCCAATTTATTCTCTATCTTTAGTTTCGTATTTTGATCCTAGTTTTCGGATTAGAATCATATCACCGAAGTTATTAAAGTTTGAGGTACCACAACATCAATAATAGGTATATCTGTTTTATCTTGGGAGAAAATAATCCACAACCTCGAATACAATGAGGAAATTAACTTTCTTAAGGACACACAATGAACTTTGTGGATTCGAATATTTCTTATTTAAAGTATTGACTTTTTATTTTTTAAGTTTACTTTGGATTTTTAATTACTGCTTGAACACAATTGATTAACAAGTTTAAGGAATTTAATTTTTTTTCATCTCTGAGTTTGGAGACTAAAATCTTTCTAATTTTCTACTCTAATTTAATATTCGATTTGAAGAATATAAAAATTTCACTGAATATTAAATCTGTTTATGAAAAAAAATTTAATTCAAAGAAATAAAATCTTCATCAATTATTAATTTTTTTTATTGTTGTTTAATAACAGATATGACAGAAACATATACCCCATTGGTTAGCACTACAAGTAATGTAGCTCTTCTAGTCATTCTGCATCAACATTGGCATTGATATAAAAGCCCAAAAAATATTTTGGAATTAATTTCAACCGTTGGCAGCGAAAAATGTTCTTTTACTTAACTACTTTGAGTCTGCAAAAGTTCATTAAGGTAGATGTTCCAGTTCTGTCGAGATCAACTCCGGACGATGAATAGTTCATAATGACTGAGGCTTGAAAGCACTCAAATTTTTTATGTAAAAATCATGTTCTGAGTGGACTGAAGGATTATCTTTACAATGTGTATAATAATGTGCAAACTTCAAAAGAACTGTGGGATGCTTTGAAAAAGAAGTACAAAACAGAGGATGTCGGTTTGAAGAAGTTTATAGTTACTAAATTTCTGAATTTCAAAGTAGTAGACAAAAAATCTGTTGTTATCCAAGTTTAGAAATTGCAAGTTATTATCCACAATCTACTTGCTGAAGGTATAAACTTAAATAATACTTTTATTAAAAGTATTAAGTGTGTTATTACTTATATAACTTTTTATGTAGATTTGATTGTAGTGACTTGTTTCAAGTGGTAGCACTAATTGAGTAGTTGTCTCCTTTATGGAAGGAATTCAAAAGTCACTTGAAATCTCAAACGTTAAGAAGATGACATTTGATGATCTCATTGTTCGGTTGAGGATCAAGGAGGGTAACAACACTGCTGAAACTAAGGCTAAAGAAAACTAAAAAATAATGGGAGCAAACATTGTTGAGACTGCTCCAACTAATTCAAAAAAGAGGAAGAAGCCTTTTGGATCAAAGAATTATCCTACCAAGAAGAAGAAATTCAAGAAATATTGTCATAACTATGAAAAAACTGAACACGAAGTTGCAGACTGTCACGCTACAAAGAAAGAAAAGAAAAGGATTCAAGTAAATACGATTCAAACAAATGTGGATATTGATGACTTGTGTGCTATGTTGTCCCAGTGCAACTTTGTAGGAAATCCCAAGGAGTGGTGGATTAATTCTGGAGCCACCCGATATGTTTGTACTGTTAGAGAATCATTTACTTTATATGCTCTTACTAGACCTGACGAGATCATTTTCATGAGAAATTCTGCAAAAGTTAAGATTGAAGGTTATGGAAAAGTATTTCTAAAGATGACTTTTGGCAAAGTTGTGAGTATGAACAATATTTTTCATGTTCTGAAAATTACCAAGAACTTAGTTTTTGCTGGTCTTTTAGTAAAAAAATGGGTTTAAGTGTATTTTTATTTCAGACAAAGTTGTAATAAGTAAGAGTGAGATGTATGTAGGAAATGATTGTTGATAATAATAAAATTCTAGCTTCTTCTAACTTTCTTGAGTCAAATAATTTATGACATTCTCATTTAGGACATGTCAATTATAAAACCTTGTGTAAAATAATTAATTTTGTTAAATAATAAAGCAATATAAGACAAGAAATGAGAGATGAAGAGAGGTGAAATTTCTTATTCTTTCAAATATCAAAGTGTATACAATATGAACTATTTTGTCTTTATTTATAGTGTTACATAGATGCACACAAAAATAGTTGTCATAAACATGACATTAACCATGAAGATAATGGAGGAGGTTATGGAGGTGTAAGGTTACAACAATAATGGTCATGAATGGTGGAGGTTATCTTCATAATAGATGAAAGTAATGGAGTGGGAGTAAATTATTGGAGTAGTGGACATCCATACTATAATATTTTATAACACTCCCCCTTGGATGTCCATCTATAAGATGCCTCGTTAAAACCTTACTAGGAAAAATCCTGTAGGAAAAAATCCTAGTGAAGGAAAAAGAGTACACATAACTTTAATACGCATTATTTACTGACTCATTAAAAACTTTGACAGGAAAACATAGTGGGACAAAACCTCGGTCAAGAAAAAAAAAAGTACAACGCGTAGTATACTCCCTCTGAGTAGAACATCACATAATTCTTGTAATGATGTCTTCCAATCTTGTGTGATAGCTTTTCAAATGTCGATATTGACAGTGTATTTGTGATCAAATCATGTTCTTGAACTCATCCTGCTATATCATTTTCTTGTTTCTTGGATATGTTGAGTCTTTGAGCTCATTCAAATACATTTTTGACAATTACTTTATCCGTCACCTTGTCATCGCAAGCAAATTGTTCATTAAACTTGTTCCCAGCAATGTCCAAGTTGCGGACACTTTTATTTGCATGATAATAACATGATATGACAATGTTCCCACGTGCAAATGAATTACTTTCTTGAGATCAAACTTCATACAAATCAAATAATTTTCCTCCACTTTCATAATCAATAATCCATTGACAATATTGGTTAGAAATAATAAATTCAGTCAATATTTGATTTCATTCAAATCCGCATAAAAGTGAAATTGCAACTTTCCTGCATATTAACAACAACAAAAAAAACTTTATAGAAATAGAAGGATAAATAAGTGCACCAATTGTACTAACCATTTTCATGAGATCAAAATTAATTTTTCTTTATGTTGAGTGGTCTAACAATCATTGGGGTACTATTCAATGGAATTGCTTTAAAACATTTTTAAATCCTTCAAGGATTTTCATATAACATTTACCGTCTAACTAGTTTTCATATAGCCTTACCATCTAGTTAGATATGACAACCATTCATTATACGTATTCAAGTTTTTTAGTATTGCCAGACTGAAAGAAACCCCATTACATCCACCGCAGGAGAATACATCTCCTAACAATAATATCAGGAATTTTGCGAAAAAATCTTTATGCCCCAAGGCACAAGCCGTACTATATGTCTTACATTTTTACTTTTCGCACAATAATCCATTTTTACCCCACTGACATTATACCTTAGTCTATAGACTAAGTATATACCATCACTTTTCAAGTGAAGAAAAATATACTTGAATTGAGTATTTTATCTGTCCATACTATTTGACAGATTTTAATTCAAGATCCTCACTACCATTTATAATGGTGAGCGCTACATTATACCAAAAATATAGTTGATATTTATTTGTTATCGGTTCCAATATGACATAACTTATCGTGATCTCTTCATTTTTCATCATTTTCAGGTACCTGAACCTTTACTAAAGTTTTATGAAGAGTTATGTCATAGTGCTTTTTAAAGAACTTGCCTCATTATCATGACCATCTTTATTGTTTTCTCCTCTCCTTCTTCAAGGAGTTTTTCTATTTGAAACCGATTGGTCTATCACACTTTAGGCGTGCCATAGACTCTGTCCTTCAAGGACTTCTCATTGAAGCATTTATAGTTGAATATAACATATGGTCAGTAAATACATCTGGCAATAGTTTGTAATATTTTGCAAATGAATTATCTCTTGAACTTCAAGTTCACATTTTTTTATGAGAATCTAGATAATTCATTCCACCCATTTCAGTTGTTAATCATATCTCCCCCTAATGTTAGGAAATCTAACATTAACCCCAACCTTATTTTGGAGACCCATCCTTCAATGTGGTGGAGCAATTAAATCATATAATGCACATTCAAATATTTTAGATGGTAATAATTTGATTCCTGACCTTGAACCAGCCATATAGGGGAGCCTTGTTGGCTAGATGTGTACAAATGTTTCTATATTCTTAAATAAATACGTCTCATATCAAATTTTCTTTTTTGAGAGATTTGTTCTCATAACCAATGGTTCATCTATAATTGGAGGCGCACAATTTTTGCTAAACCAACCAGCATTATCAACTTTTATAATTTGAAACCATGCTCTTAATTTAACAATTTGAGCAAACAACCTTGCAAAAATCAAATTACAAGTTGATAGCAAAGCACATGTGACCAACCGTAGATGCATCTCATTTCATAGTAAATGGTCCACATGGCAGGTGAACAGGTACATATTCACCTTGTTATATGTTCCAAAAATATAGGGGATACAACCCCAACCTTAGCCAGTATAATATTTTATCGTGAGAACAAGCAATATAAGAGAATTTTTGAAGAATCTTTTTATTTCTTCAATGTATAGCCACATGAATTCTCAATTATTTTGCATCACATTTAATCCGAAATGGTCAACCGGTCATGCCAACTTATAAATTTCCTGTAAACTTTTAGTTTACTATCGCATGTGATTCTATCACCATGTCCATATTTGTATCAACAAACAGGAGGAAAACGGATAGCCTTTCACATAAATATTTATCATCCGTTTCGATTGTAGTAATATGAAGATATAAAAAGTCTCAAAATAATAATAATAATTTTTTCTTGTCAATTTTCTTGAAACTTAAAAAGTTTCTCTTGGAGACTTACTACAATCTCAATATCATGAACAATTTCAATCCTCCGTGTAGTAACACATTAGCTTTTTCGAAGCTATCAAATACCTGTATACTACCTCATATTCCAAAACACCACACATGTGGTGAACATCTTCTTTAAGGAGAAAATTATATGTACCCAACCAATGAAAAATTTGTGTAGCCACACAGTAATATTTATTTTTGGTCATGACCACAACCTTTACATGAATTTTTTTTTTCTTCGGCAGTCTATAATAAAACAAACCATACCATATTTGACAAGATTTATTTCTTGCTTTTACCGTTTGATAATCGAAGACTCAAACCTCCCGTAGAGGTGAGTTGTGGTATTTATCCAACCATACATGATTACATTCTTATTCACAATTTTTATCACATATTGACACATCCATTTTCAAGAATGGCCTAGCATTTACAATGCTTATCACAAGTCACATTCTCTTCAAGAAATGAACTATAATTGTATGTGTCATGCCTTGTCATTTATCATATTTATATGATTCACCTCAACGTCACTTTGAAATGTTAAGTGTACCACCACTTTATATCTTTTTGATGGAGGATTTATAACATTTATCAAATTAGGTCGCACAATAATCGTGTGCCCAATGACCTTTTTCTACCAAAATTGATGGTAAAATCAGCTTCACTTTTTTAAAACTATTTGAAGAACCCATAGTGTTCTTTCTTTTACAATTATCACAATGATGACTAATTATTTTGTCCTTTGCCATGTCCACAATTATTTATACAACCACAAAAATTATTTGTCATCTTTTAGACTTATCATATGCTGCTACCACATTCACGTCAGGAATGGAGCAAATTCGATGGGACAAGTTTCATGATTTGTCATCAAAAGCACAATGTTTTGCTTAATCATCATTATATCATCATATATCATGTCGGGACTTGAACCCAACGTCTTACTCATAAAAGCGTGTTAAGCCATAATTTCATGGGACTTGAACTCAATATCTTATATTATCATGGTGCATCAGGACTTAAACCTAATGTCTTACCCTTGTGAGTGCGATGAGACTTGAATCTACCGTCTTACACTTAATCGTTGACACAATTGGCCAAAATATAATGGACTCAATCCAAATCTTTAAAAAAATTACCACTTTATAGTTAATTTTGTCTATAACAATAAAAATATATTGAATTTATCTATAACATGAAAAATTTTGTCTTAAAAAAAAAAAAAGCAGTTAAACCAAGTACTCAAGGAAAATGAGCAAATGAAACTACCAAAATATTTAAAGCACTTTTGTAATCCATGAGAAATAGGTGTCCAAACCCATATCATGACACCAAATCAAGTTAAGATAACAACCAAAAAGGTTAAAAAATACGAACAAATATTAAAACTTTAAAAATTCCAGCAAGTAAAACTTTGGTTTCACAATGATAAGCAAGTATAACACTAAAAGAAATACCAATTACACTACACTAAAAACTTACTCACTGCCGCTGTTCTAGAGAGAAAAATAAGACACATCCTTAAAATGATAAAATGGTTAGAACTTCGTACTGATAACGTGTTAAATAATAAAGCAATATAAGACAAGAAATGAGAGATGAAGAGAGGAGAGATTTCTTATTCTTTTAAATATCAAAGTGTATACAATATGAACCATTATGCCTCTATTTATAATGTTACATAGAGGCATACAAAAGGTTGTCATAAATATGACATTTACCATGAAGATAATGGAGGAGGTTATGGAGGTGTAAGGTTACAACAATAATGGTCATGAATGGTGGAGGTTATCTTCATAATAGATGGAAGTAATGGAGTGGGAATAAATTCTTGGAGTAGTGGACATCTACACTATAATATTTTAAAACAAATTTGGAATTATTACCTAAGTTTGAATATAATCAATCATAATGTTAAATGTGAGTCGAATCTAAATATATTAATGTCATGATCCAAAATTGCAGTTGTGATATTTCCTATCTCACCCACCGATAGGTAACCGAAAGTTGGAAGACATAAATGCAGGTTGAGGCCAAGTTAAAGGGCATGTTTATGCATTATGATTGATAGTTGCAAAATATGGTTGAGAATAATTTTTTTCCCCCATGTCATAGTGGAATATGGGAGCCACTTTGATCTTTTTCTTTAAGCCAGCCCATGAATCATATCTAAAAAATGCAATATTAAAGCATAAAATTAATGGAATAATTCGAAATATGTCAATAAAAACAATCATTTATAAATATCTCTCAAATCAAAACAAAACAACAATAACATTCTCCCAAAATTCAAAAATTACTAGCACAAGCCTTTAATACAAACGAATACAAGTTCGAAAGACTCCAAAGTCAATAAAAGGGACAAATTAGATAAATATAGAAGAGATCTGAGAATGTTGCGGATTAGTCTAGCAGCTATCTCAAACCTCGATGGCTCAACTCCAAGTGAAAGTAAATCAGTGACCAAGAGCACCAGACTTGGTATCTATATATAAAAGTACGGAAGAAAATAAGCATGATTATTAATGCACATGTACTTAGTAGCATCTCGGCTGATATTAATTCAAAGTGATGACAAGAACCACCTAAATCTATCACTACTCAACACTATCCACAAGTACCTGTCAACCAGTAAAGCTACACCTAGTCTAACAGTTAAGACACAATGATAAAGATATGACACAGTCTAATAGTACTCATACACCTCAAATCACCATAAAGGTAGCAACCCAATCAATTATCTATCACATAAAATATCAATCCAAGTAAAATGAGTATAAGTAAATGAATGAGATGCATATACTATGTATACACATTACTTTAAATAGCTAGCTAGGAACTATAGGGGACTCGTAAGGTCCATAAATCGGACAAACGTGCCCTTTGTTCCCAAAATATCAATAATAGTATTGGACAGGGGTGCACTCTGATCCATATAATATTGGGTAGGCATGCCACATAATGTGCAGGCATGTCACATTGATCTCAAATATCAAGTACAGTATCAAGCATAACTTTTCCTATCATGAGGAGAATCGTCAAATTTGAATTATTTGACGTCCATTTTTGAAGATTTGAGAACAATGAAAGAAAAAAGTCAATTCAATTTTCAATTTAAGTTCACCTCTATTAGCTTTCACAATCGCTATAAACTCTATTTTTAGTACTCAGCTAGCAGGAATCTCAATTTTCCATCAAATATCACCATAATACAACTCAAACTCTAAAAGAGAAGTAACTAATCAACTAGCATGCTCGATAAGTCATTTTTAGATACATTTCACAATAATCATACTAGTTAAAAATCAGGGAAGATAGTCCAACAAGTCAATTAATTCATTTTAATCCTTCGCATAACATCGATATCTGCATAAATGCTCGTCATCTAACCTATACGAATCCCCATATATCCATTACTCTCCGTACACACAACTACCACATAAACACTTAAAAGAAAATAAAAAAAACCTCAACTTGCCTTAAAAAAATCTAAAAAGTCATACCAAAGCTTTACCCTTTTGAAGAGCCTTCAAATAAGCTCAATCTGATCAAATACGTATTCTACATAAGGAAATAAAATCATAGACACCCATATTGATATATTTAAATTCAAAATTCAAAAAGTCAACCCAAAAATTAATCTCAAGCGCGCAATGGCAAAAGTAGAATTTTATTTGAAAATCACGTTACCCAAAACTTAAGGAACTCAAATATGAAATTTCATCGAAAATAGAGTTAAAATTAACCTTGAAATCATCAAAATACCAATTCTTAACTTTACTCCAAATTTTCCTAATTTCCCAAATTTCTCAATTTAAAAATCAAGATTTGAAGATGAAATCATAAATAAATTATTGGGGAATGAGTAAAAATAGTATAAGAATCATACCCAAAGAAGAATCCTCAAAAATCACTTTTTGAATCTCCCAAAATCGAGTCCCAAGCTTCAAAAATTGAGATATAAAAAATAAGATAAGATAAGAAAAGGAAAACTTCACTGTTATCTACAGCGACCTGTGCACTACGGATATCTGGTTGCAGGTGAGGTGAAACCTCCACAACAGTGGATTCCACTTAACTACGTGAAACCTCGCAAAAGAAGGCCCGTCCTACAGATCCTGATCTAGCAGGTGCGAGGAAACCCCTCGCAGTTACGGTTCTGCCAGTGTGGACAACGTTCCTCAAGAGCGGTCAAGTCCAACCTGATCCAGCTCGGTTGGAGCAACTCCTGACCACAGAAACAACCAAGGATCGCATGTGCAATTACATCAGACACCAACAACCAACAACAAATTCAAGCAGTCAACCAAACTCGAAATTGACCCTAGCTCAGAACTCACACCAAACCCCGGGAACACAATCAAGTATGCTATCCAATTGAAAAAGATATTCCAGACTCAATGAAATTGTCAAAACAACAAACAAAGATCGTCTTAAATGAATGTTGACCAAAGTCAATCCTACGCCTTAAACTTCCAATTTTCTAACCAACTACTCGAAATCTATCTGAATATATACGTTGGGACTCAAACCAAAAGTCCTACTAACCCAAAAATCACATTCATGAGCTAACAAATTTGTTGGAATTTCCATACGACCTTGATATCACCAAATGTTGACCGAAGTCAATCATACCGAATTTCAAACCTCCCAAAATAAAAAAACTCACATAATACTCAACCAACCACTTCGAGAACTGTGTCACTATATCCGCAGAATATAAATATCATAAAACAACTAAGACGAGGGGTAAAATATTCAAAATGCTCTAGAGTAAAATAATTAATTATGAGGGTTGTTACATTATCCATCAATAAAACAAACGTTCATCCTCGAACGTAAGGATAAGGAAGGTACCTGAACTATTGAAAAGATAAGCATATCTACTCTGCATGTCCAACTTTGTCTTCCAAGTAGCCTCTTCAACTGAACGAGCTTCCACTAAACCTTTACTGAAAGTATTTTCTTAAATCTCAACTTTCGAATCTGCCTATCCAAAGTGGTCATGGGCTCTTCCTCAAATGTCAGATTCTGATCCAAATCCACAGAATCCACTAACTTAATATATGTAATGAAAAAGAGAAAAAAAAAAGATGGAAATTTACCTGAATGAAATTGGAGAGGGAGAGAAATAGAAGAAGAGGGATTTATATATTTATGCATTGTGTGGCCGCTTAAAACCAACTTTAAATTGAAAACTTAACTTGGTTAATGCGACGTGGATTACGTGGTACGTTTTGAGTGGTTGTTGGAATAACGTCCAGCTTTGGATCTGAGTTAAAACTAACTTCGCTTGACTCCCCACTTTCGTTTCTAAATATTTGTAACATTTTTTGTTTGCACGCCCTTTAAGAAAATATTAACTAGAGGGTAATTTGAGTAAATTATCCTTAGTTATTATTTATCTCTATTTAATACTCCTCTCTTTTGTACCATATTAATACAACAACAACATACCCAGTGTATTCCCACAAAGTGGGGTCTGGGGAGGGCAAAGTATATGCAGTCCATGCCACTACCTCAGATGAAGTAGAGAGGTTGTTTCAGATAGACCCCCGGCTCAGGACAGGTAACAGTATAACAAACAAAAAAACATAAAAACAAACAATAAAATGGGATAACATACCACTAGATAATAAAAGAAACAAGACACCCACAGAGTAATACTATAAACTATCTATTCGAAATCACAAACATTACCAAAACACCACGAACAAGAAACTACAAGCACATATACAAACAAAGCACTCCTCCCTACTATTACGGACGCACTCCTACCCCCTAACCCTCTACCCTAATTCGTGTCCTCCACATCTTCCTATCAGGGGTCATGTCCTCCGTAAGCTGTAACTGCTATATATCATGTCTAATTAACTCCCTCCAATATTTCTTCGACCTACCTCTATCCCGCCTAAAACCATCCATAGCCAGCCTCTCACACCTCCGTACTGGAGCATCCATCAATTAGTACAACATCATCAGCAAATAACATACACCAAGGCACCTCCCCTTGAATACGCCTCGTCAAAACATCCATCACCAAGGCAAATATAAATGGGCTAAGAGTCGATCCTTGGTGCAACCCTGTCAAAACAGGAAAGTGTTCTGAATCTCCTTCTACCGTCCTCACACGAGTCTTCTCTCCGTTGTACATGTCCTAAATCGACCTAGTGTACGACATGGACACACCTCTAGCCACCAAGCACCTCCACAGAATCTCCCTGGGACTTTGTCGTACGCTTTCTCAAGATCGATGAACACCATGTGCAAGTCCTTCTTTCTATCCCTAAATTTCTCCACTAATCTCCTCACGAGGTGAATGGCCTCAGTAGTCGAGCGACCTGACATGAAACTGAACTGATTCTCGAAAATAGTCACGATCCTCCTTAGTCTCAACTCTACCACCCTTTCCAAAACCTTCATAGTATGACTCAACAACTTGATAGCCCTATAGTTGTTGCAACTCTGAATGTCCCTCTTATTCTTATATAATGGAATCATTGTACTCCATCTCCAAGCTTCAGGCATCTTCGCTGCCCTAAGGGTAAAAATGGAAACAAACCACTAATTATGTCTTATTTTTTTTAAAATGACAAGTATTATGAAATATTTATTTTTAATAAGGATTGTAAGTATTTAGGAATAGAGGGAATACTTCTCCTTGGTTTCCCTTCTTGGAAAACGTTGACGGCATGCCTAAGACTGGGCATTCTGCCGGAATGGAATGGCCGGACCGAACCGGTATGAACCGGACCGGAATGGAACCGGTACCGGGTTGTACCGGTTCGAAATAACCGGTATGAAATCGCGGTTCCATTCCGTTTCGTTAGTGACCGATATACTACCGGAATGGACCAGACCGAAACGGAATGGGATAACCGGTATGGGCGATTTTAATATTAATTTTTTTAAAAAATAATTTTTTATATTTTGAATAAATAAATTATTTTTTACATTTTAGTTAAAGGATAAAAGTTATATTTTGAATTATGTAGTTTAAGTTTAAATTTAGTTTTTAAATATTTTGAATTAAGTTTAAATATGTTTTTTTCTAAGTTTTTCAATTTATAAGTTATAAGTTTTTAAGTTTATATTTTTTGAAGTTTATATATTTGAATTTTGAAGTTTATATATTTGAATTTTAAAGTTTATATAAAAGTATATAACTTTGTTAAAGTTTTTTTTTCTAAGTTTTTCAATTTATGAGTTATATAAGTTTTTAAGTTTATAAGTTGCTAATTTAAACACTCAAACTAAACAAAAAGGAAATGCATTAAGTAAAAGTATGATAAAATTAAAAATCAATACAATTTATTCAAAATTTCAAATTTGTATTACAATTTACAACTATTAGTAGAGCGCCTAATTTACGCAACCACCTTCTAGGAAGGGTTCTGTTTCAACTAAGCCTCGAATGTAAGCTAATAGTTGTATAATCCTATAAAGTTTTGTTCTAACTCTTGTAAATTTTGAGAAATAACCTCCGGTCTTGGTAAAACTTGTTGACGATCTTCAATTTCAATGTCATCATCACTATTACATCTAATGACTGCATCTAAGTAATCTTCTTGTAATTTAGTTAACTTTGGAACTCCTTTATTTCTTCTTCGGCGTTGATCCAATCTCTAAAAGTCACTGATACCTCCAAACTGTCTTCTGCTAATGAATATCTATGATCGCCGATTTGAAATCTTGCCGCACTGAAAGCTTGCTCCGAAGCTACGGATGATCCTTGAATAGCTAGCACGTCCTTCACCATCTTGCTAAGTTTTGGATATTGATGACCACGAGCCCTCCACCAATTCAATAGTTGTGGTACGCCTTCTTGATTTGTGATAGTATCAGAACCCTGGTCAAGATATTTAACAAATTCACATTTATGAGAAGAATGAAGACCAAGTGATGATTGTGCTCTACCATGGGCATCTAGTCGAGGCATAGAGGTTTGAGGAGCTTCAACATTATCGAATGTGCAATATTTGTCATACAATTCCTTAGCACAAGTGTGAATGCTGTTTTGACAAGTTATCAAATCGGGACTTTCATGCGGTTGCATATTTAAATTTTGATAAATTCCTTTAACCAAAGCTTTTGCATCATGTTCTTTATATTCCGGGTTAAGAAGAATTGCAATTAAATAAATTTGGGGGATAGGAAAAAAATATTTTTAAAATTTTTCAACCATAGCTACAATAGCATTCTTAAAAAATTCATTATCTTTATACTCTGCAAAAAGGGATGAAATAGACCATATATGTATTAAAATTTCAGAAATAGTGGGATAATACGATCCAGAAAAAACTTTTGTAGCATCATAAAATGATTTCAGAAAAACTTTAAGTGCTTCTATTTGATTCCAATCATTTTCATTGAGTTGATGATTAGGATAAGCGTTATGAGAATTAAACATCATAGTAATAAGTTGTCTATATATATAAGCATCTTCAATCATTTCATAAAAAGAATTCCATCTAGTTTTAACTTGTTTTGGAATTTTTTTATATGGAAGTTGATACGATCGACAAAATTCTTTATATTGTCTAATTCTACTACTATTATGCATATGAAAAATCCAAAACACAACATTTTCAACTTTATCACAAGTATTATCAAATAATTGAATACCATCCTTCACAACTAAATTTAATATATGTGCAGCACATTTAACATGAAAAACATATTTACTAATTGGACAATTCTAGTTTCTAGATGAGAAATAACATTTAAATTAGAAGAAACATTATCTAAAGTAATGCTAATCACTTTATCAGAAAGAAAATAAAATTTTAAAATTTGACCTACAGTAGAAGCAATATAAACACCGATTTTTTTATGTTCACAAATTTTATAAGCAATAATTCTTTTTTGCAAATTCCAATTATAATTAACCCAATGTGCAGTAACAGTTAAATAATCGTTACCGTTAGGACTACGACCCATATCAGTGGTAATAGCAGCCTTACAATCCATCATGTAAAAATAGCTACGAAGAAATTGCATATGTTATTCTTGAAATTCAAAAATATCTCTTTTTACCATACTTCTTGAAAAACCTTCAAAACTGGGATTATATGTATCCCAAATATATGTTATAAAACCTTCATTTTCTCCAAAATTAAAAGGCAAACCACAGACAACAATTATTTTTGCAAAATTTTCACGATCACGATCCCTATTATAGGGTCGTTGTGTAACAGGACCAGTCGGGTTTGAAGGGTTTAGTTCAGTTTGAAACATGTTTGACCCGGTAACAGAGGGTCCAGTGCCAGAACCGACAGTTTGACGGGAAGCCATATATGCATTCCATTCTCTCGGATGTTTCTTAATCAAATAGGTTTTTAACCCCTCCAGTAGAACCTCCAGACCCGCCAGATACATATTTCCACTGTTGTTTACAAATACCACACGTAGTAACAGTTTTTTCATCATTCAAATAACAAAATTTCCACACAACTAATTTTAAAGCACGTTGTGTCGTGGTCTTACCCCTAACCGGACAAATAGGGGGACGACTAGCTCCATCCTGAGGATTATCCTGAGTTGGAGCTTCGACACTAGCGGCGATGGGAGTGGGACTAGTTGGTGTATCATCTAAACCATCATCCATATGTAATTCTACTTCTTCATCTAATTCATCTTCAAAATCATTACACAATCTTTCGAAAGCTTCATGGGGAATAGGGGTATTGCTATTAATTTCTATGATAGAGGGATGAGTAAAATCAGTTTCATTAACATGCGTAAAATTATCCGTATTAAATCTAACTTGAGGCAAGTGAGAAGAACTAGAAGAACCTTGATTTTTTTTTTTTTTTACCAAATTTCATAAAATTTTTTGTTTTTTGTGCAATACTTTTTTTACCAGAATTTTTTTTAGAGGAATCCATAATATAATGAAATAAAATATGAAAGTAGCAAATTAAAACAAACAAAACACAACTAATAAATACGAAAAAAAAAATTAAAAGACTAGAGAGTGGAACGAATGTACCAAACGCCTGCCGTAAAAGCAGGTGATTATAACCGAAATTTGAAATTTGAAAAAGATTGCTCCTCCAAAAGTCACCAAATTATACTTCAATTGCAAAATAATAATAATAATTATAGAATTTATAGATATTGAGACTTGAGAGTAGAAAATTGAGAGAGGATGAGAGTTGAAAAATTGAAATTGTGAATAAAATTTGAATAGGGAAGGGGTATTTATAAGATTTTGGAAGGGGGGGCGGGGTTGGGGGGCCTGGTGGGGCTGAGCGGGGCCTGCGGGCCTGGGGAGGTCAAACTAGCCGTTGGCAACGGTCCCCAACGGCTAGTTACCGTTAGGTTCCGGACCGGACCGAACCGGAACCGGAATGGATCGGTACCGGTTTCCCGAAATGAAACAGCGAAATCGATCCGAACCGGATACCGGTAGGTTCCATACCGTTCCGAACCGATTCCTATCGGAATGGTACGAACCGATACCGGTATCGGAATGAACCGGAACGGTACCGGAAAGTACCGGTCCGACGGCCAGTCTTAGGCATGCCAACTCAAAAATGGATTACTTCTTCACGGAAGGTTACAGGCTGTAATCGAGTAAAAAATTTTTTTTTAGCTGATCTAGAGGGATTTAATAAGATTATTCTGCGTTTGAATTTGTGGCATATTCCAATCCCCCCAAAGCATAACCTTTTCTTTGTGTACACCTACGAAAAGAAAGAACAACCTTTTCGTTTACATAAATTTTTTAAAAGAGTTGATTTTATCTCTTTTTATTTTTTTATTTTCAGATTTTACAACTTTTTCGTTTTACAAAAAACCTATTTTAAATAACAAACTATCTTGTTCTATAAATACTTCCTCTATTTATTTTTATTTGTCCGCGTTGCATTTTGCACGCCCATTAAGATATTGAGAATAATTTGAGAATAAATAATTAATCTTGAGGGTAAAACGAAGAAAAAAATAATTGTATTTCACCCGTTTTAGTTTGTTTTTCAGGAAACAACTCCAACTATTTTCTACTCCCCCCGTCCCATTTTAGTTGGGCACATTCCATTTTACACGATGATTAAGAAATCATAAATGGAGTGATAGCTTTTACTATTTTACTCTTTACCCATATTAATGATATTCATTAGACATACGAATGAACATTGGAATTGTAATTAATTGTAGGGGTAAAATGGGAAAAAAATAATTAATTCTATCTTGATTTAGTAAGTGATCAACTAATATGAGACATTTATTTTTAGTAAGATGATCAACTAAAATGGGACGGAAGGAGTAGAACAACACTGATAGGTTAGACATTATCTTTTTATTGTTTGTGAAATAATTTTCATCTTTTGGAGTCAAAGTGCTTTAGATGTATGATTTGTAAATTTTGGATGAAAAATATTCTCTGAAAAGCAAGATGAGATGTTCTAAACATGTAATGCAAGAAATTGAATGGCTTATCCTTAATGCTACACAGTGACTTAGAAAGTACAAAGTAGGGCATTATTTAGGCTTGTCTTTGTATCCATTCACTGAATCACTCATCCTAGAGGGCCATAAAAATATAGTGCTTTTGGCCCATGCAGGTCTTGAACCTGCGACCTTCGCGTTATTAGCACGACGCTCTAACCAACTGAGCTAATGGGCCTTGTTGTCAAGGGGCATCCATATTTCTTATTTGAATAATCGAGACCTGGAGCTAGCACGAACAATGCGATAATGAATTTCCCTGAGCCAAGAGCAAGAATTTAAGATGAGACTATCTTAGTCCAAAGAAGCAGCTACCTTGACAAGCAGACCGAACAACGCGAAAGGAGCAGAAAAGAATGGGCTATGATCACTGTCCAAAGTGTACACATGTTGTGGTTGCCATTTTCTGATCATTGCATCTTGCTGCTCCGGCTTCAACACTTGATCATGTGCTGCTCGTATGTATATTCGAGGGACTCTCTCCGCGCTCTCCCCTTCTTTGAGTCGAGCGCCTTGTAATGCTTGAATTGGCCCTGGACGCAACAGCATTGCTGCTAACGTTGAATCCTAAGATAAAAACGAATATCATTACGTGAAGGGGAAAAAAAATCATCAGGCGTGACAAAGACCAATTAAAGGGGTCGTTTAGTTTAAGAGAGGAGGAACTATAATTTGGGGATTAGTTTATCCAATTAGAGATAGTCAGATTCCAGCTTTGAGAAATGTTATAACGATGTGAAATAAGGATATTCTGATTGACCTGCTTTCATTCTGATTAATTTGGCGAAAAGGTGAAAAACACAAAACTTTTCTTCTTGGTTGGTGACATACCAAGGCTAGTAAGATTTTTTTTGTTATGGGATTAGCAATCCCAAAATTGTTATAGTATCACAATTGAGGTATTATTTTTTACCACACTCCATGAACCCATGTGGTTAACCATCTCGGGATTAGTGATTAAACATCAAAATGATTAGCCCTTCTTAAAATTCATCTCCCAAAGTCATTTAAGAAAGCCAAGGTTAACTTTTTGAATTAAAGTCTATCCCACCTTAAACCAAACATATATCTTTTATTATACCCAATTTATCTCATTTTTAATCTAATGAAACGAACATCTAATAATCTTGTCACTCTATTGAATCACATAATTATTTATCCCGGAAGTAACGTGTTCATCAACCAAAAAACCATTTACCTCAAGTGGGCTCATTTGGTAAATGATTTCCCGTTGTAAACTTTTCTTAACAACAGCACTGGTTGGAGGCTTATCGGGTCCTAATCCGAACCCCATGTCATACACATCTCCAAATTCTGATAGATCGGGGACTCCCTGCCAGTTACAACAAAATATTGCTATAAATCGATTATAGTAACTCAATAATTATAAAAGACAACACTTATTAGCTACTCGCTAGCTGTACAATGTAGCATAGATTAGTATAGGTGTTGCTTAAATAAAGAGAGATTCCTAGCTATCACCCAATCTATGAATCTAATAATTGAGTTAATATGATTGCTTGACGGATCGAAATGTTGTGGTTACATGATAATTAAAATATGTTGAATAATTCGACATAATTAATTAAGTTGACGCCAGAGTAGCAAATTAAGGACCAAACATTGTGTTAACAAAAAATATATAAAAAAATATTCTACTCTTCAGATTAACCCTTAATTTATGTTTTGAAAAGTCATTAATAAAAGAAAGAATTGGTTGACTCTCTAAAAGGGGATAGATCCAAGGTTGGACAAAATTATTGGTTTTAGAACTTCTTTTTTTGTTTTACTTTTAAAGTATACATACTATTTTCAATTCATATTATATCACACTTCCCGTTAAGAGTAAAATGTGAAACACAAAATTAAGTATTAGTAAAAATTTTAAAAATAATATTCTTTTAAAATGAATTTAAAGAGAAAAATATGTCACATAAATTAGACAAGCTTTATAATAGAGTATCAACTTGAACACGTTTTCCATATAAGGAAAGAAGGTAGTAGCAACTTACATCTTTAATATCTTGTTGAGACATGAAACCAGTTCTTAACATAGTTGCTGCAATATACGCAGCAAGCTTTACTTTCTTTGGGAATTTGTGGGTTGCATCCGTCACACTCACTCCTCCAGCGCTATGTCCTACCAATATTACCTATATTTATCCAACCAATGAACAGACCAATAACATCATGCTTCCATCATCCATAGGTAATTAATGTTGAACACTATTATTTCCTTATTAATCCTTCTAAAATGAAAATGAGAAGAACTTCAATAGTCATAAAAGTGTTATGGTATGTTTAAAATCACAAATTTCAATAAAGACTGATATTATAGTTATGTTAATGCTACGCAAGGTCTAAAACTCACAAATTTCAAAAGTCTATTTTTAATTTAATGTATGATAAATTACCTCACATAAATTAGAATAAAACAGGAGTATCCAAAATATGTGTGTTGCTTTACAAGAAAAATATTACCGAGGCAAAGATAGGATATTTAGTTAAATGAATCTTGGACGACAATATTTTTTGTTTATGAATTTTGAATAAATTATTTATACATATTAAATAAATATTTAATTTGATGAGCCAAAACTACTAGATTATTTCGAATCCATAGCGCTAGCACTATGACTTCACACTGATTACTACCTATAAAAAGAAAGGTATAAAACCCCTAGTGAAGGAGAAAAAAGATAGAGGATCGGACCTGTTCATTATGAGGCAATGATGACAAAAAATCGAGGAGAGGCTTGTTATAGTCATCGAAGGAAAGGATAGTGTTAGGGTCAGATGGGTCGATGCCAGCACCTTTAAGGTCAAGAGAGGTGACTTTGTAGCCACAATTCTCCATAAGAGACCTAATTTTGTACCAGCACCATCCTCCTCCCCCTATCCCATGTATCAGAACGAAGTGGCCTCGTTCTGATGACCGCGCACGTTCCTCCTCAGCGGCTTCCATCTTCATATCTACACACACTTCTCCAATCCGGACGCTTCGTTTCGCTCTAATAAGATGTTTTTGTGTATGTCTTAAAGCTCAATAAGAGTAGTCAGTTATATATCTTTTTCTTCTCTTTGTTTCTATTTCAAAATCGGGGAAGAATCCAATTTATAGTTGAGATAGTCTCCCACGTCATGACGTAATAAAATATTCCACAACATAGTGCTTCGGGTCCTAGTATACCTATTTTTATTTATTTATCTTGAAGTAGAATGTTAATTTTTTTTGGTTAATTTGATATTATATCATTTGAAACGACATAACTTTTCTATACACATGGTGTACAGTGAGGTCTGCATACGTAAATCTCACTTTCATCAGACTTTGTTTGTAGGACTATATTGGATATGTTATCGTTGATTTTATATCATTCAGTTTTATAATAAGTTTAAGATTCTCTGCATACTTAGAAACTTGATTAAAAACTAGTGGAGTATACAACTTTAAAAACCTTTATGTCTGCAAAAAGTCATAGTAAAGAATATTGGTTGACTTACAAAAAATGGGATGGGTTCAAGGTTGGAGAAACTTTATTGGATTTAGCACTAATTCTTATTGTTTGACTTTTTGAAGTGATATTAAGATATATTCAAATGAAATTTATGAACATATATACAGATTGTCACTACTATATCGTTGTCCTTTCATTTGATAAGGTTCTAAAGTTGTTGATTTGATTTGGACCTAAAAATGAGCATACATACGAATTCACTTAATCAAAATACTGTTATGGAGTACCACTAATATGAAATCCGATGTACTATTACTATTGTTTTAGTGGGAGAACTTATACACACTAGAATTCAGACACCTTGTTTCAATAGAAAAGTAAAGAAAGGAGATTTTCACACACTTTATTATTTGATCCAAATTATACGAGTAATTAAAAGGGTAAAGAATATGATGTGGCTGTCAATAATTTAAATGAGCTCAACTTTAAAGTACATGACCTGAAATACATTCTAGATCGAAAAGAAAGACAAGTTATAGCTAAATCCTAAAATTTCACCCTTTACTATTCTTTTGTTGATGTTTCCCCTTTTCAAAATTTCACTATATCAACGATTGTCGAAAATGATCTAATACATATATTGCCCCTTAAACTACTACTGTTTATGCTTCTTCACTTGTTCATGCCATATTCTTTTTCCTCGCCCTTTTTTTTCCCCTCTATGATCTACCTCATATTAATACTATTTGTTGCTATGGATAAAAGAATAGGAAGATTGTAAGTTGTGCTCTATTTTTTTAGCTTCTTGTCATGTTGTCGAGAGTGTATCAACGTGTCTTTGGTGAACAAAATAGTGTGTGCTCAGTGTGGTAAATGACGGAAAAGGGACATGTTATTTAGCGATGGTGTTACTGCAGGATAAAATATTTTTTGGCCAAGTTTGTTGGTTTTCCTTCATCTATACATAGTGTAAATAGTGTATAATAGCAGTATAATATGTGTATAATTAGCGTATATGTGTTGTATACAGTGTACATACACTTTTCATATAATATTGTATACACTATGAATATGAAGTGTATATATAGTGTATATATTACTTCAACACCGGCCTTGTGATAGTTCTTTTTTGTTCTCTTTGGCTCGTATATGTCCTTTGATTTAATATGATCATCCGTCTGTTGATATTTTCATCCAAATGACTATTTATGTACTTGTCCCTATAATTAAAATGAGCATATTTTTTTATCTTATCCTATTTATTCATTTTGTACATAATTTAAAATTAGGAAAATTAAAGACAATAATTTCTTTATATATTTGTGATTATGATTTTCATTTTTTTATGTTTAGAAACTAACTGAGAGTGATATTTATGTTTAATTAGCATCACATATTTAAATATTGTTGGGTGAAGTAAAGCGAAAAAATTTAAAACTTCATTGTTGGGAGTTTTAAAAGCTTGAAAATTTACTAATTGATTTTGTGATTTGTTGAATTTATTGACAGATTGATGATTGTGGTTAGTTGGGTATGTTATTGACAACTAATACGGAAAGCAATTAAAAGCATACAGAAAAGGATCAGTAACATCCTATGGTAACAAATATCAAAAAGCAAGAAACTACATGAATAGGGCTAATACTACGACATATACGGTGCTCTAGACTACTATACTAAGCCTAAACCCATCGAAAAACACGACAATACTGAATTAGCTATTGACCTCCTATTCTAATTTACGGTCTCCATACCCTTGTATCTAAAGTCATGTCTTCAGTGAGATGCTGTTGTACCATGTCTTGTCTAATCAGTATCCCAAATATTTTACTTAATTTGGACTTGTCACACTGCCATAACAGATACGTGTACTTTTCAAAAGAGTTTAACTTGTTAAGTGATGGCGTTATCTATATTTAACCTATTTGATAAAATAAGACTTACAAGTTACAATAATAAATATTGTACATAGCAAACCCCATAAAATAATTGAAGAATAGAATAAATTGAATAAACCACCGGCCTGTACGTTGACATTGAATTGTTTATTCTGGTAAACCTAGTTTAAGGAGATTATTACATCTGTAATCATATGGGCATCTAGGAGTACTAAATTTCATAATGTATCTTATACTAAATTCAATCATAATTGACAGCTAGGACGACAATTCCATGCCTTTTCTTTTCTTTAAGGGACTTTTTATGAAGTACTAACAAAGTAAAGATTTGTATTTGTCTAATCCAAGTCTCAAAAAAGACTAAAAGATATAATAGTCAAATTGACATATATACGGCTTGCACGATCTTTTAACATTGACCCAGTTCTAACTACACAAGTTTTTAAATAGTGAAAATTATCTTAGCTATATTTTGAAGAATGTTTATTGCAGGTTGCAAATGTACTTTTTCATAATTATAAAATTCAATTTTTAATTGCAAGTTGTAGCAGTTTTGATAAAATATTATTAAAAATATATATTTTTTTAAAATTGTGTAATAGATATATATTAATATTTCTCTTAAATAATTATTTTTATCTTTTTCTTAAATAACTCTTCGCTGATATTAATTCCCCAAATTTCTTCCTAAATACACGATTTTTTTATACTCTTCATCTTCTTTCCTTGATTTTCTCCTTATACAAATTCAAGATCCCTTCTCTCTCTCATCTCTCCATTTTCTTTCATACTTATTTCATTATTGAAAATAGATTTTTTACA
This sequence comes from Capsicum rhomboideum, assembly GCA_031232105.1. Taxonomy (NCBI): domain Eukaryota; kingdom Viridiplantae; phylum Streptophyta; class Magnoliopsida; order Solanales; family Solanaceae; genus Capsicum; species Capsicum rhomboideum. The sequence goes on from CP124716.1 coordinate 41,441,791, forward strand.
TAGTTCACGTAATTTTCATGCTTTCATCCACATTTTTTTTAATTTTTTTATATATAAGTCTTGAAAAGCAACAAGATTTATCTTTTTTGAGTATGAAATTAAGATGGTAGCATCATTCAATCTTGATTCAACATCGGAGACAAATGAAATGAGATCTTGATTCAAAAAGTAAGCACATGGTGTATGAAATGTGTAGACGAAATGATATCACGTAAATTGGAGTATCATAATTTATAGTTATCAATTTGTACACACATTTCATACACAGTTAAAATTACTTTTCTTCCAACAAAATGATTATGATTTCACCCCAACCAGAAAAACAATAAACATATTGAATTCATACAGAAAAAATATAGTTGATTTAAGACTAAAAAAAAAAAATACTCAACAAACATATAAAAAAAATGCATACATAACATACACATTTCAACAATTCTTTCACCAAATTTTTATAAATTCACCATAGCCAGAAAATAAAACATAAGATGAAGCATATATAGAATTCAAAAAACATATATACTAAATTTATACACAAAATATATGTTTCAAAATGTTTTTCAGTAATTATTTTACATTTCGCATAAGCAGAATATATATATATATATATATATATGGTTAGTCCCTTTATTACGTTTTATCCTTAGTAGATGGTTATCTTTTTAATCCCTTAATAAGTACCGATGGATTAACCTGTAAAGTCCTAGGATGTGACGACGTCCTGGCAGGAGGCCGAAAGAACGTTTGTTTTCGGGGTGTGGTTAATGAAGGTTACTGTTTAAGAATCTAAGAAGAGTAGTGAAGAAGAGATGAACGGGATAAGATAAAAGGGAAAGAGATGAACAAGGTATACGTTTAAAAAAATTTAAAGCTATAGAACTATACATGATAAAATCATAAAGGAGAGAAGGGAGTACTGAGTAGGATTTACAACCATAAGAGCACAACCCACACTAAGCACACCACCAACATCATCATCTAAATCAATTTTATCTAAGACTAAATATTATTGGTATTAAAGCCTAAAATTTCTAGGACAAGTTTATGAGACATCATAGGTTAGCTAAGACTTATCAAAACGCTTATAAGATTATTAGGCTAAGACAAAAGATTATAAAAGAAAGTTTAAAGACTGCCTAAGTAAAAGATTAGATAACCTTGAAGAAGAATATAAACTAGAATTAGAACTCTGTTTAGCACCACAAATTTTTGAGATACAAGAATATATAATCATAGAAATACATAGGATAGAAAACGAAATATATACCCAAAAATATTCTATATGTAAGTTATTAGAGATACTCAGTAGAATTCCTATAGGGTAATATTAAATTAGTATATGAAAAGAAACGATAGGTATAATAACTATATAAAATTGCATAATACTATAGCTAGTACTACACTTGCTGAAATTAGGTGGCTTAAAATAATTAGAATAAGATTAGAAAATAACTTAATATTATTTGATAGATTAACCAATAAAAAGTTTAAAAATTATTCAGCCAAGAAACACCTTAGAATAAAAAGAGCTAGAAATAGATTACTATCAGACATATATATCAATACTCTAGAAATTAGAAATGCAATAAGTTTTAGACATTACGTTAGAGACCAGATTAAATATCTACCTTTAGGATAAAGTATATGAAATAATTTGATTACTCTAATATATAGCACATCATTATAAGAATATACATAACCTAAATAGAAATCTCAGACTATCAAGAATACTTAGAGAAGACAAATTCAAAAAATTAGACAGTTTGATCTTACAAAAAGAAAGTTAAGATACTATAACCCTCATATAACCGATAGTTCTAGACATAATTTGGTAGGAGATTTATTAATAACAAAAAGAGAAATTAACGAAATAAAATCTTATATAAAATACTTTAAAGATAGAATTAAATATTTATCGTTAGATTAAAAAATAAAGACTAAAAGACAGATTTTTAATGAAACAACATCCTTTTACTAAACAAGTACAAACAAATATTTGGTTATATAAGCAACAAATACGTAGAGTAAAATACACGAAGAAGAAATATATAAAGTTAGAACAATTATTAAAAGCTATAGAAGAATATAGAAAGTTAGTAGTTATCTCGGAAGAATTAAATAAATCTTTAGTAAAAAGGGCTTTAAGAGAATATAGAAAATTAGTAGTTAGTCCAGAATATCTAAATATACCCCTAAGAAATCTTGTTTTAAACGAACAACTAGTAGAAAATAGACATTTTATAATTAGTAGGGAATTAATAAACGAAATAAATTGGGAATTAATAAGTCTAGAAAAAGATATAGAAAATTATAATAAGTGGATAAAGTGGTATAAAGAAAGACCAATTTGGATATCCTTAGGATAGAATACCAAAATAGCTAATCTAAAAAAGCTAGAATATTTAGATTTACATTTAGAACCAGATAAAAAATATAGAAGATTAAAAGATAATTCGTTAATCAGGTGTAATTTTCCTAACGGAGAACACACTCTACATAGTGAAGACCCACAATTAAACAGTATAATAGATCTAATACTAAACCTAGCAGAAAATGTCCATAAACATAATATAAAGATACCTGAAAGTTTAGAAAATCTTCAAAACCTGCAAAATAAACAAGCAAAGACTATTCAGAAGTTAGAACAAAATTTTGATTTCTTAAAAACACAACAATCAGAAATAGAAAGACTTTATAACAAAGAATCTACGGAAGACTACAGGAAAATCCTACAAGATCTAAAAGATTTAAAAAATAATACAGAACAAATTAAAAGGATAACTCTTTCATGAATGACTCCCTATACAAAGAAGTTTTAAGGCAAGCAGAAGTAATTCAATCAAACCCGGAAGGACTAACTGATTATCAACCTCAAAGTAGGGCAGACCAAATAGTAATAAAGCAAAATAATACTATAATACTTCTATTATTAGAAATTAATAAAAATCAATTAGAAATTAATAAGAATCTAGAAAAACTTGTTAAAGCAAAATCACGAGTTCCAGATAGTGTTATAGAAGAATTAGTAGGTCAGCTTAAAAATGTAGAGGTAACAACACAAAAAGAACGAGTACAAATAATAAGAAAACAGAAATCATGGACCTTTTTTTAGGTCGGAGAACAGAAGAAGACAGGTCAAGACATAGCTTCATCCAAAACAGATTAGGAAATAACATGATAGCTAAGATAGTGAATACCTCTAGACAAAACCCCAGTCAACAATAAGATGAAGTAATAGACATAGATAAAGATATACAAATTTTTCAGCAAAATAGATTAAAACTATCAAATCCAAAATATTATATAACACGGGAATTTTCTCATAAAAAGCACAGCTTTACAGACATTATAGAGAAGAACAGACATGTGTCACCGGAAATAATAAAGACAATCTAGATTTAATAAGTTTGGAATCTTTAAAAGAAATAAGACGAACAAATATGAACCTAATGCACATGGGTTTAATAGTTATAGGATTAAAAGGATTGACTAGAAAGAATTTAGGTACTAAAGTACTAGTAACTATCTATGATGATAGATGGGCAGACCCTAAAAGATCAATTATAGGACTAACAGAAGTAGACATGACTAATAATGACGAAATTTTCTACTGTAGACCAGATTTTATGATAAATTCTGTAGAATTTGGGAAATACATAAAGATAGGAATCCAAACAAAAGAATATGAAGACATGAATGACGGTAATAATTTACTAGTTTGTGTTGGATTTATAGGAAAGTTAGCTAACAATAGTAGCACAAGATTTAAATTAAAGGTAGAAGATGTAGCCGGATTAATGGGGAATAAAGGAATAAAGTTAATGAAACCCCTAAACATATGCTGATTTAGAATGAAATTTAGAAAGTTTTAAAAAACAAGAGACATTTAAACCAAATGATCACTTAATGTATACCAATAGAAAAGGACAGACATCAATTAGATTCACCGATTACGACAAAACGAATTAGAAAGAATTAGATGACAAAATAGAAGAAATTGAAGAACGAACAAAATTTATGAATATAGAAATAATTTCAGAAGAATTTGAAGTAGACATAGCTATTCGACAAGCCATAGATATGTATAAGTTAAATAATAATAAAATTTTTAAATGCAAAGGATGTAAAGAGAGAGGCCTAGACATATCTCAGATAGAACACCATTTTAAAAATTGTGAATTAAGAACAGATAATATGGGTTATAGGTATAGTGGATCAGAAGATAACTATAGTGAAGATAACTATATAATTAGAAGTGTTAAAGAATTCATGGGATCAGCCTTAACTAGCTCTAGTCCATTCCAAAAAACAACACAAGTACATACTGTAGAAATGAACACAGGAAATGTACCAAGACATAGAGTATTCCGAATAAATCCAGACATCCAAACAGAAAACGTAAAGCCTATAGGAAAAAGAATGCCAATAGAAGAACCAATTAGACTCCAAGAAGGAGGTAGTAAAGGAAAAATATTAAGCATAGCAGCCCATGATCCACAATAAAGGAATACGGTAATAGACGTATGGAAAGGTATCGTGGTAGCAGACTTTATTAAAACATACCAAGAAACAGATACAGAAATCATGTATAGATATTTGGAAACTTTCTTAGGAGAATCAATCAAAGGCTTATGGGAGGCCTACAAATCAATTTTCCCAGAAGAATTTCAAACACTAATAGCCATGGGAGCTAATCCTTATAATTTTACAAATAAAATACATAGTTTGATAATAGGAGAAGACCCAAATAGTGGCTTATTAGTCTTACAAAGAAATGCTTTAATAAAATTAGAACAGTTAAGCATTAGTAGTTGGTATCATATAAAATCTTTCCTAAATGATTATTTTTATTATTTTTCAATTAGTGAAAATGCTTTCGACCAAACTCTAGGAAGTAAGCTTTTCAATAAATTACCAGGAGCTTTAGGTAGAGAGATAGAAGAAAGATGGAGTAAAAAAGAAGGCATAATACAAAACCCAAATGTACAATGGTCAATAGGACATAAGATACCACACATAATAGAAATACTACAAGAAAAATGTATCAATATACAAATACAGAAATAATTAAATAAAGGAGAGAAAAGTTTCTGTAGAAGTATTTATACTACACAAAGTTATGATAATGATTACCAAAAAATAAAGAAATACACTAAAATATATAAAAGACTGACCCAAGGGAAACAAGGTGGTAATTATAGAAAGAAAGGCTATTGTCTGAGGAAATCCTCAGCCAAAAAACCATACTTAGATAAAGATAAACATGTGAGGAATCATAATAACAATAGAAGCTATAAAAACAAGCTAGAATATTTCACTTGTGGAAGCATAAAACACTTAGTAAATACATGTCCCAAAAGAAATAATAGTAAAACAAGAAATTCTCAATTAATAGAAGATTTTTAAGAAACCTTAATAAATGTAGACGAATACATGTCAGACAATGAAAACATCTATTCTATAGTAACTATAGAAAACTATGAACAATAGATAAACTCATTAGAATCAGAAGAAGACGAAGATTTAGTGTGGTTTAGAAAATTTAAATCTAAACCCAACAGAAATGATAAATTTTGCTCTAGTAAATATAGTAGAAGAATGTATACATGAGTTTGAGAAAAATAAAGATTTAGACAATAATCAATATTTTATTTGTAAATGGTATCCAAGTAGGGCAAGAAGAGCCAAATGTAAAAAGTGCTACATCGAAGGATGTTTCCCATGTAAAGAAAAATCTATTGGAAATCAGGCTATACAACAAATCAATACAGAACAGTCAAGAGATGAACCAGAAAGTAACATAGATATTTAAATAAAGTCATTAGAAAATAAAATAAATAAGCTAGAAGAAAGAATAACTAAGTTAGAAAAAGGTAAAGAAATTCTACAAAAAGAGACAGAATTAATGGAAGAAGCATTTGAAGGCATACTATGTAATGAAGACAAAAAATTAAACACTCTTAAAGTTATGGCAAAAATAAGAATATATGACTACGAAATAGAAACATTAGCAATAGTAGATTCAAGATGTAAACAAAGTATAATAAATCAGAGCTTATTGCCAAAACTTTTAATAAAAGAATTTGCAAAACCACAGATATCCATACAAATGGATGGAACATACAATACTTACAAAAACTGTGAAAGTAAAGCCTCAATAAGTTTCCTTAATACCTGTTCTAACTACAAACCAATTTATAAATTAGATTACTTATGGGTAAGAGAATTAAATATAAAATTAGATTTCATATTAGGATTAGACTTTTTATTAAGGAATAATGAAAGTTGCCATATATCCAGAGATGGGGTAATATTATTTAAAAATATTACAATAACTCCATGTAATGACCTTCCCGGTCATTTTCCTCATTTTCGTGCGTTCTCAGCGTTTAGAGCTTTTCTATAATTGCCCCAAGTTATTTATGACTTGCTGGGACTGACAGTTCGGTTCCCGGGCAGTTCGTTTGAGAATATTATTTAGACTGAGCTCGTTGTAAAATATTAAATTAAATTTGAATTGGGTAAAATGACATAGTTAATTACCTTTCAAAAATGTTTATGATATTTATAAAATTCTTTAGTTATGATGTGTCTATATTACTTTAATAATAAGTTTATAATTTAGTAATATTTTTAAATGGAGATAGTAAATCTAATTTTGTTGATATAATATTTATTTTTATTTTATAGAGGTTTTGTTCAAAATAATTTTCTATTCATAATGGTATATTTAAAATATTATATTTATTTTACCACGAGCCTAAGCAGTATCCGAATATATATATACGGAGAGCAAAATAATGGATAAGGCCATGTGCATGTCACATTAATTAGTATTGGACTACAAGATTGCTTTCTTTTGGGGACTTTGTACGTGTAGTGTATATATATATATATACTCTAATATTAATTCCTTTTCTTATTTTGTCTTGTTTAAAGAAAAAAAAAAACTACATATATTCCACCATTTTTTTAGCACTTTAAGCTCAACTTTAGACATTTCTAGAGAGATTCAAGGTTAGGGGTTGGTATATTTGAGTTCGTGGACTCGTTCTCGTCATTTCTACGGTATGTTTTCTTATTTTTACGGTAGTTTTAGTTACGGTGGTTGTTGGAATTGGTGTTGATATTTGAGCTAGATATTGAGCTCAAAGTGAGCGGTGTTAGTTGTGACTATTGGTCACGGAGTGATTTGGGACGCTGTGACGATTTCGGTTTTGCGATTCCGCAAGTGGGCCCCACATGGACCGTTCAGATATTTTTTCGAAATAATGCAATATGGGTGTCAAAATTTATGTTTTGACATGTAGTTTATTATTTTGCTAGCGTGGCAGAAATCTGAGGTCTCACGGAAGGGGAAGACTCCTATTTAACAAGCTTTGGCAGGCGTTCGGCGGCGTCCAGGTAAGCTAGGCTTACCATATACCTAGACTGAGTTTGTTTATAGTATTTGCATATTATTATGCTAGTGTTTGGGCTGGTAGTTGTGGATTGGCATTGGCTTGCTATGATTAGGCCTTTTGGGCCGGTTAGGGCCTTGTTCGGATGTGTTTCGGGCCTGTTATCCTCGTGGTGTGCCAGATATTACTTTTATAGGGTTGGTTAATGTTGCACCGCTGTTAGTAGGGGTTTGGGGAACCTTAGCCCAGACTTGGTTCCGGGACCCCGTAGTGGGCCCCGCTACTCTTCACAGTCGGTGTAGTTAGCTTTAAACCTTATTAGGCTTAGTTAATCCCCGAGATGATCTTTTAGGATAACATTTGTATTAAATTACCCTATTTATGCCCTTTTGACCTGTTTAGCCTTGTTAGTCTCTAATAGCACCGTATTTGACCGGGGTCGGCTAGTTTGATTTAGAATGCGGACCCGCCTTGCCATGACTTAGAATGTATACCCAGACTTGTAGTACGTGGTGGGTTAGCTCCTTTACTTATGTTTCGAGTTTATTTTGGGGCTGGTATGTCCCCGTTTACTTGTATTTGTGTGGATTCTGGCACTATTATGTCACTTGGTTACTGATTATTATGAGTTTCGGTTCAAGTCCGGCCACTGATTATTATGAGTTCCAGTTCGAGTCCGGCATCTGGTTATGATATGATTGGAGAGTTTTGGTACTGAGTTCCGGTTCGAGTCCGGCGGTTATGATATATGTGGCCTATTGTTATTATCCACTATGTCCGGTTCGATTCCGGTGTCTGGCCTCTTGTTATTACCCATTGGTGCCGGTTCAAGCCCGGTGCACCCTTGTTGGTTATTCTGGTTACTGGATACTGATACAGCTTCGAGACACTGGTGACTATGCATTTACTATTCTTGTGTGTCCCGCCGGTTTATGGGGGCCAGGCTGGGTTATTGTTTTCTTTCGTGTGCCTATCGGGTTTATGGGGGCCCAGATAGGTTATGTTTGACTTGAGTGCTTACTTATGCATTTATTTACTCTTTACTCAGTATCGTATTTATTTATCTCCTGAGCATATCTACACGCCTCGGCAGTAGTGTATTTACTTATTATTTATACCCCGGACCTAGCATGCACCCTCGCATTTTGGCTTGCTTATATTATATTGAGCTCAGTCGGCCGATGATGCTTACTGAGTACCCGTTGCCCCGGTACTCATACTGCACTTCTGCATCTTTTTCCCCGATGCAGATCCGGGCACTAGTCGACGGTTTTGACGTGACTCTCTTTCCAGCACTGACTCCGGAGCAGGGTGAGCTTACTGACGTCCGAGGCAGATCCTACTCCATCTCTATTGTATAGTCTTTTACTCTCAAGACTGTAGTACTTGTTGTATATATTTGGTTTCTGTCTTATTTTTTTTTGACATGTCTAGTAGTGGCTCTTGTACCGACTTCACCAGGTCTTGGGAGGGGTTCTCACCTGTATATATTGTCCTCTTCCTTCTCAGTCTTGGTATGGATATATATTTTGATTTTGTTCTTTTTGTATTTCTAGCATGTTTATTAGTATGGTTACTTCCACTTCATCTCTGTTTCCTGAGATTCCACCCGTTAGCCTGTCGCTTGTCGCTCCGGGCTAGGGTTTGGCTTGCCTATTGGTGGGTTACGGTAGGCGCCATCAGGACTCAAAAAATCGGGTCGTGACACTCCAGCTTATTTTGGAGGAAAAATAACTAGATATACAAAATAACTAGAGATACAAAATTTAGACATTTAAAAGATAAAGAAGAAACACAAACACTCCAATGTGATAAGGGAGAAGATTGTACCTGTAAAACAAACGAAACTTTGATATCAGAAATACAAGAAATAAATGAAGAAGAATTACAAGAACTGACGATACAAGATGAGATAGAAAAGAATTATAATCTCATAGATACAAGTATTGAAAATTATAATTTCAGGAAGGGTTTTCAACAAATAGGAATAATTAAAGATCAAGAAGATTTACAAAAAATTATACAAAAGTTAGACAAACTCGAGATAATAGGAGAAAAGCCCCTCGAACACTGGGGATCTAATCAAATAGAATGTAAGTTAGAAATAATAAATCCAGAATACACAATAAAAACAGCTTCAATTGAAGCAACAAACCAAGACGTAAAGGACTTTGAGATATAAATTAAAGAATTACAAGAATTAGGAGTAATAAGAAGATCTAAATCAAGACACAGATCTGTAGCCTTCATGGTAAGAAACTATAGTGAAATAGTAAGAGGTAAGGCAAGAATGGTAATAAACTATAAAAGACTTAATGATAATACCGTAACGGATGGATACAAATTACCAGACAAAACAGAACTTGTAAATAGAATACAAGGAAGGAAGATCTTTAGTAAATTCGACTGTAAATCAGGATACTGGCAAGTTAAGATGCATAACGATAGCATAGACTGGACAACATTCACCTGTCCTGAGGGACATTTTGAATGGTTAGTCATGCCATTCGAATTAAAGACAGCTCCTCTTATTTTCCAAAGGAAAATGGATAACATATTCAGAGAATATAAGAATTTTGTATTAATATATGTAGATGACATTTTAGTTTCCAGTAATAGTTTAAAAGAACATTTAGGACATTTACAAATAGTCTTTAAGTTATTCATAGACAATGGGATAATAATTAGCAAGAAGAAAATAGAATTATGTAAAAGTTATATCAACTTTTTAGGAGTAATAATAGGAGACGAAAAGATTAAACTCCAACCACATATTGCAAAAAAGATTATAGAAATGCCAGAAAGATTAGATAAAATAAAGGAACTCCAGAAGTTTTTCGGAATCCTTAATTATGCGAGACATTTTATCAAAGATTTAGGAAAAATTGCAAGACCCTTATACTTTAAAACAACAATAAAAGGGCAAAAAATATTTAATACAGAAGACATTAAATTGGTATAAAAACTAAAAGAAAAGGTTAAAAATATTCCAGACCTAGCCATGCCGCTAGAAACAGACTATTTAATCATTGAAACTGACAGAAGCCTCGAAGGATGGGGCGCAGTATTATTGTTATTTAACTTATACATATCCATATTGAATAGCTATGTCTACATCAAATTCTTCTAGGATTATTTCTATATTCATAAATTATGTTCGTTCATCAATTTCTTCTATTTTATCATCTAATTCTTTCTGATTCGTTTTGTTGTAATCGGTGAATCTAATTGATGTCTGTCCTTTTCTATTGGTATACATTAAGTGGTCATTTGGTTTAAGTATCTTTTGTTTTTTAAAACTTTCTAAATTTCATTCTAAACCAGCGTATCCTTAGGGGTTTCATTAACTTTATTCCTTTATTCCCCATTAATTCGGCTACATCTTCTACCTTTAATTTAAATCTTGTGCTACTATTGTTAGCTAACTTTCCTATAAATCCAACACAAACTAGTAAATTATTACCGTCATTCATGTCTTCATATCCTTTTGTTTGGATTCCTATCTTTATGTATTTTCCAAATTCTACAGAATTTATCATAAAATCTGGGCTATAGTAGAAAATTCTACCATTATTAGTCATGTCTACTTCTGTTAGTCCTATAATTGATCTTTTAGGGTCTGCCCATCTATCATCATAGATAGCTACTAGCACTTTAGTACCTAAATTCTTTCTTGTCAATCCTTTTAATCCTATAACTATTAAACCCATATGCATTAGGTTCATATTTGTTCGTCTTATTTCTTTTAAAGATTCTAAACTTATTAAATTTAGGTTGTCTTTATTATTTTCGGTGACACACATCTGTTCTTCTCTATAATGTCTATAAAGCTGTGCTTTTTGCGAGAAAATTCTCGTGTTATATAATATTCTTGAATTTAGTAGTTTTAATTTATTTTGCTGAAAAATTTGTATATCTTTGTCTATGTCTATTACTTCATCTAATTGTTGACTGGGGTTTTGTCTAGTGGTATTCAATATCTTAGCTATCATGTTATTTCCTAATCTGTTTTGGACGAAGCTATGTCTTGATCTGTCTTCTTCTGTTCTCCGATCTGAAAAAAGGTCCATGATTTCTGGTCTATCTGGAACTCGTACTTTTGCTTTAACAAGTTTTTCTAGATTCTTATTAATTTCTAATTGGTTTTTATTAATTTCTAATAATAGAAGTATTATAGTATTATTTTGCTTTATTACTATTTGGTCTGCCCTACTTTGAGGTTGATAATCAGTTAGTCCTTCCGGGTTTGATTGTATTATTTCTGCTTGCCTTAAAACTTCTTTGTATAGGGGTCATTCATTGAAGAGTTATCCTTTTAATTTGATCTGTATTATTTTTTAAATCTTTTAGATCTTGTAGGATTTTCCTATAGTCTTCCGTAGATTCTTTGTTATAAAGTCTTTCTATTTTTGATTGTTGTGTTTTTAAGAAATCAAAATTTTGTTCTAACTTCTGAATAGTCTTTGCTTGTTTATTTTGCAGGTTTTGAAGATTTTCTAAACTTTTAAGTATCTTTATATTATGTTTATGGACATTTTTTGCTAGGTTTAGTATTAGATCTATTATACTGTTTAATTGTGGGTCTTCACTATGTAGAGTGTGTTCTCTGTTAGAAAAATTACACCTGATTAACAAATTATCTTTTAATCTTCTATATTTTTTATCTGGTTCTAGATGTAAATCTAAATATTCTAGCTTTTTTAGATTAGCTATTTTGGTATTCTATCTTAAGGATACCCTAATTGGTCTTTCTTTATACCATTTTATCCACTTATTATAATTTTCTATATCGTTTTCTAGACTTATTAATTCCCAATTTATTCCGTTTATTAATTCCCTACTAATTATAAAATGTCTATTTTCTACTAGTTGTTCGTTTAAAACAAGATTTCTTAGAGGTATATTTAGATATTCTGGACTAACTACTAATTTACTATATTCTCTTAAAGCCCTTTTTACTAAAGATTTATTTAATTCTTCCGAGATAACTACTATCTTTCTATATTCTTCTATAGCTTTTAATAATTGTTCTAACTTTGTATATTTCTTCTTTGTGTATTTTACTCTATGTATTTGTTGCTTATATAACCAAATATTTGTTTGTACTTTTTTAGTGAAAGGATGTTGTTTCATTAAAAATCTGTCTTTTTTTCTTTATTTTTTAACCTAACAGTAAATATTTAATTCTATCTTTAAAGTATCTTATATAAGATTTTATTTCGTTAATTTCTCTTTTTGTTATTAATAAATCTCCTACCAAATTATGTCTAGAACTATTGATTATATGAGGGTTATAGTATCGTAACTTTCTTTTTGTAAGATCAAACTGTCTAATTTTTTGAATTTGCCTCTCTCTAAGTATTCTTGATAGTCTGAGATTTCTATTTAGGTCATGTATATTCTTATAATGATGTGATATATATTTAGAGTAATCAAATTGTTTGATATACTTTATCCTAAAGGTAGATATTTAATCTGATCTCTAACGTAATGTCTAAAACTTATTGTACTTCTAATTTCTAGAGTATTGGTATATATGTCTGTTAGTAATCTATTTCTAGCTCCTTTTATTCTAAGGTGTTTCTTAGCTGAATAATTTTAAACTTTTTATTAGTTAATCTATCAAATAATATTAAGTTATTTTCTAATCTTATTCTAATTGTTTTAAGCCACCTAATTTCAGCAAGTGTAGTACTAGCTATAGTATTATGCAATTTTATATAGTTATTATACCTATCATTTCTTTTCATATACTAATTTAATATTACCCTATAGGAATTCTACTGAGTATCCCTAATAACTTACTTGTAGAATATTTTTGGGTATATATTTCGTTTTCTATCCTATGTATTTCTAAGATTATATATTCTTTTATCTCAAAAATTTGTGGAGCTAAATAGAGTTCTAATTATAGTTTATTGTAACACCCCGTATCTACCAAACCCTACTTGACGACGTTGAACAATGGTTACTCAAGTGTCGAGAGTCAAAAGTTTGTAAATTGCAATGTTATTGATGAAATAATTGATATTGGGCCTAGTACATGGGATTAGACCTTTGTAGGAGGTGAAACACCCGTAGGTTGTCGAACCTATGCAGCTACGTATACATTTATGGAATTAGTTAAACATGAGAGATTTGATGAATTAGACATTGATTTGTTGGGTATTAATGAGTCATGAGCCATTGGGACAAATGAGGCCCAAAACAAGAACAAAAGACTAGGCCCAATGGGGCAAAAATGATCCAATCTTCCATTTGACCAAATCAAACATGCATTTAATGCCAAGAGATGGGTAAGAGTGACTTGAGGGATATATATATATATATATAAGAGTAATTATTCATTCAATTGGTGGGCTCAATTAATAATTTGTAATGAGCTAAATGAGGCCCAAAAAGTAGCAAGAAGGCATGACCCAAAAAGGGCATAATGACCCATTCTTGCAAGACTAAGTCAACATAAGAGGATTGGACCAATTGTGTGTTTAATAGACATCATGAGGAGACTATATAATGAGGGAAAAATCAGATTTTTAATTCATTTGGACTCTTATGCCTTTTCTAGAATTATCTCAACATCTCTAATATCATACAAACCCTAAGCCCTCATCTTTGTGGACAAGATCATTTTTGCACAAGGCTTGGTAAGTGTTTATTATCATGGTTTAATATATTTTATGCATGGAAGATGGTTTATATCATGTTGGTTATGTTGGTGAAGTGTGAGAAGTTCACTATGTGTAAAACAATTTGTGTTTGCTAAATCGGAGGATGGTTTTGTCTTGTAAACTTGTACATGGACTTGTGATCTTGAAGGAAATGAACTTGATGGATTCAATATTGACATGTGAGATGTTAATATAGTCTTACCTTGTTTTACCCTTGTATATAATGTTTGGAATTGTTGTTGTAGATTTGGTTACGGATTTGGTGGCGTATTAAAAAGAAAGTGAGGTTTTGGTGATGGTTTTGTGTGTTGTGAGACCATGGCTGGTTGTTGGCATGTAATATGATCAAAAATATGTTAAAAGAAGTTTAGTTATGATCATGGACCATTCATTGCATTAAAAGACCCAAAGAGACCATTTCGGACCAAAACGGGCATCCGCCCCCGCAGACAGAGGCACCTGCGGGCGCAGATACCAACGCAGATGCCTCTGGCTACTGCCAGAGGGCATATGCGCGTATACCTCAGCCAGCCCGATACCCTTTATGGATATAATTAGCAACTTGTGATGTCGTTTTAATGACTTTAAAGTGTTGTATGGAGGTATGTTGGACTGTATTAAGTGTGTATTGTTGTTCATATGTTGTTATGAGGCCAATTTGATAAGAATAAATGTGACGGAATGATAATGAGAGAGCGTAAAGGGTAAGTGTGGTGTGAAATGATATTGATGTATGATATTTTGGTCAATGTGTGTAATGTTATGGTGTTGTTGATATGATAATGCAGTGGATTGTGTTGTAAGGGGTGAAATGAAGTTATGAGGCAGTCATATAGTTCATTGTCGTTTTGTACACTTGTACGGTGAATGGTTGTTAACGAGAGTTCCATTATGGACTTGTATTGTAGAGTGAAACTTAAGAAAGAGGCTGGACTGTTGTGTTCATATATAGACTTGTATACTCATACTTGGAAGTGAAGGTATGTAAGGTTACTCTTCTATATCCTTCTTCAGCATATGGTGTTCACATTGTCATAGTACTCATTTGATTCCTAAATGCTCTAAGGTATTCCGTATCCGGTAGTTGACTAGTGTTACTCATATGTCTCCTATTCATTGAGCAGTTGTGAACCACATGTCTCATATTCATTGGCAATGTTCCAAAAGTCCAATAAGGTTGTGTTCCAAAGTTCCAATAGAGGTTATCATTCATGTGTCTTGTTCATTACTTATTGTCTAATGGTTCCAATGGTGTTATGTTTCCAATAAGGCTATGTTCCAATAATGTTTATTCACATGTCTCTCACTCATTGATTATTGATCCAAAGCTTCAAATAAAGTTGTGATTATCATTGTATCAATCTCTCACAAGTAAAGGTATCGATCTCAAAGTATCAATCTCAAAGTAAAGATCAAAGTAATGCATATGTGGTTAATAATTGAGTATGGGTGGCAGCTTTGGGGGCAACATGCCTAGCTCAAGCCGATCCCGAGATTATTGGATCAGGGGGCAGCTTTGGGGGCGAAATGCCTAGCTCAAGCCGAACCTGACAGGGGGTAGATCTAGGGGCATAAGCCTAGCTCGACCCGAACCTGATACGCAAATTTATGGGTGGCAGCTCTAGGGGTAATAACCTAGCTCGAGCCGATCCCGATATAGTGATTTATGAGTGGCAGCTCTAGGGGCACAAGCCTAGCTCGAGCCGATCCCAACATAACGATAGGTTATGTAAAGACCCACTGATCAGTTGGGGCCCGGGTACAGTATAACACAGTCAAAGATGAATAAGCACAGAAGTAAAGATACAAAGAAAGTAATGAAAGCAATATACATGGTTTCCAAAGTACAGCATAGTGACTTATCTATATTGGTCATTCATTTGTATTTGTGTTTATTGACATATTTACATATCATACAGTTTCATTTGAGCCTTACATACTCAGTACATTCTTCGTAATGACCCCCTCGGGGGACTTACCTTACATGTTGCAGGGGCAGGCACTAGTAGACCTCCACAGTAGGTTGACAGTTAATTGCGGATCTTTGGTGAGCCCCAGTTGCTTCGGGACTTTCCCATTCATAGTTGTACAGTGTTTTGAGGTTGTAAATGTTGTATAAAGCGGGGACTTGTCCCTACTTTTAGTTGGTCTTGTAAATGCATCAGTTAGAGGCTTTTGTAGACATATGTGGGTATGTGTTATAAGAGAAGCATGATCATTTTGATTTGATGGCTCTAACGACCAAGTTTCATATATCTATAGATATGGCATATTTTTCCATGTTCATGACTTCCGCATAGTTGCATGAGGAATAACCAGTTTTATACGAGGATATGTATACGAATGTACTTGAGCAAAGATTGATTCTCTCGGGCCATATCGGCTTCGGGTGCTAATCACGCCTCGTTGGAATTCGGGGCGTGACATTTATATTCTTCTTCAAGGTTATCTAATCTCTTACTTAGGTAGTCTTTAAACTTTAAACTTTCTTTTATAATCTTTTGTCTTAGCCTAATAATCTTATAGACGTTTTGATAAGTCTTAGCTAACCTATGATGACTCATAAACTTGTCCTAGAAACTTTAGGCTTTAATACCAGTAATATTTAGGCTTAGATAAAATTGATTTAGATGATGATTTAGATGATGATGTTGGTGGTGTGCTTAGTGTGGGTTGTGCTCTTATGCTTGTATATCCTACTCAGTACTCCCTTCTCTCCTTTATGATTTTATCATGTAGTTCTATAGCTTTAATTCCAATGCATTCTCTCCCAAAATTTAATCTTCTCGCCAGTCGGGTACACTTTATGGGCCCCATCGTCACATGACTTTGTTGAATTTCTTCTTCAATTATCACTCCTCTGTCTGCTACTTACTGTATGTCTTTTCTGAGAAAACGTCACTGCTTGCGTTTTTGTTGTCTTGCGTCATTGCATACGATTCTTAGCAAATTATTTCTAGGTTATGCAACGCATCTGTATCAAAACTCATGTCGGAATCATCATCCCCTAGGTCTTGAGAAAACTGGTCTAAAGTTGGGTCATAACTTCTTCCGGATTGATCTGAGTCTATATTAGGTACTTCTGAGTCATCCTCTGGCTGTGGGTTTATTATTCCTTTAGTACCTTCATTTATTGATGCTGCTATCTTTGTTTCTATTAGGAGTCTTCTTAATGTGTCGCCCACAATATTTTCTATATTTTTCTTAGTATTTATCTTCTATTTTGTTTGTCTCTTTTACCTTGATTCCTGTTTTCACTGATTTTGAAGTTCCTTCCAAGTCGAAACTTGCAGGGAGTCTTCATATACTTTTTGGCAAAGTGTCAGCCATAAACGGATTTGATTTGTCTTTACCGGCTACCGTTTGAGCCAGACTAGCTACCCCTTTACCTGATGTAGTAGGTCTTTCTGCATTCATTGGGGAATGCACACCCATCTTATCAATTTTTGGAAGAGATGGAGAATTCGTTTGGGGTGTTTGGTTTGTTTGGCTTAACTCAAAATGGAGTATTTTTATTCTGTCTTGGAGTATGACATTTTGTCTGTGTAGGTGTTCATTTTCTTGCTCCAGCCTCTCATTTTTCTGATTTAGTCTTTTGAATCCTTCGGTCATAGCTGAACAATGATCACAAAAAATTATTTTGTCTGTACTTTTGCCAATATTATACTGGGGAATTATAGGTATGGTTCTTAATTCTGGAGCTACGAAGATGTTTGGTCAAAGATTCCCACGAGCATAATCTAATGCCTCATTGAAATTGTTGAAATCTTTAAACAGAGGAGTTGGGCATCCTCTAATAACATCTACTACTTGTATCCATGTTCCAAATATACCTTGGGTTTTGCCTTGTATCACTACATAGAATTTGAACCTTTTGTCTTGGTTCTTTTCAGTAAAATAGTAACTTAAAGCATTTAATATGGCAATAAAATAAATGTTGTCTCGTGGCATTTTATTATAGCATATCCATAAATTGACTATTATGCACCTTTGCTGCTTATCCACTCTGGTGTCTGCTTTTAATCTGAAACTTAAGTTAGTAACTGGATAACAGATTAAATTTTGTGTACCAAAACACAGTCTTTCTATCTGCGTATTTTCTAAAGTCTGCTGCGGTCTGAAATGAGTACTTCTTAGGAGAGTCTTTAAGTACATATGTTTGTCTTGGAATGAAGAGGCTTCCTCCTTCCCTTTTTCTGTACTCATTCTGGTAACAATAAGAAAATAAGTTAGTGTTTAATTAGTCTACTAAGCTGATATGCAAGGCTATTTTGTTTTCGTTTTATATGTTCTAAAACTATATTATATATTGAAGTGGCATCTAGAAAAATTTAACCACCTTCTTTTGATGCTATCTTTTTCGTTCATCTTTTGATAGAACTTTACTATTGTCTTGCAGTGTGTCCTTACTAATATTTCTGGCTTATTTAGTATATATAGTCTGAAACTATTTAATCCGTACATTACTGCTAATATTTCGGTATCTATACTGCTCATATTTCCTTTTTCTTTGTACTTACCACTTTGGTAGGCACATATCCTTTCGTCTTTTTTGTCGCTACACTTATTATTTCTTGCTTTTAATGCTGCGCCCCATCCTTCGAGGCTTCCTTCAGTTTCAATGATTAAATAGTCTGTTTCTAGAGGCATGGCTAGGTCTGGAATATTTTTAACCTTTTCTTTTAGTTTTTGTACCAATTTAATGTCTTCTGTATTAAACGATTTTTGACCTTTTATTGTTGTTTTAGAGTATAAGGGTCCTGCAATTTTTCCTAAATCTTTGATAAAATGTCTTGCATAATTAAGGATTCCTAAAAACTTCTGGAGTTCCTTTGTTTTATCTAATTTGTCTGGCATTTCTATAGCCTTTTTTGCAATATGTGGTTGGAGTTTAATCTTTTCGTCTCCTATTATTACTCCTAAAAAGTTGATATAATTTTTACATAATTCTATTTTCTTCTTGCTAATTATTATCCCATTGTCTATGAATAACTTAAAGACTATTTGTAAATGTCCTAAATGTTCTTTTAAATTATTACTGAAAACTAAAATGTCATCTACATATATTAATACAAAATTCTTATATTCTCTGAATATGTTATCCATTTTCCTTTGGAAAATAGGAGGAGCTGTCTTTAATCCGAATGTCATGATTAACCATTCAAAATGTCCCTCAGGACAGGTGAATGCTGTCCAGTCTTTGCTATCTTTATGCATCTTAACTTGCCAGTATCCTGATTTACAGTCAAATTTACTAAAGATCTTTCTTCCTTGTATTCTATTTATAAGTTCTATTTTGTCTGGTAATTTGTATCCATCCATTACAGTATTATCATTAAGTCTTTTGTAGTTTATTACTATTCTTGCCTTACCTCTTACTATTTCACTATGGTTTCTTACCATGAAGGCTACAGATCTATGTCTTGATTTAGATCTTCTTATTACTTCTAATTCTAGTAATTCTTTAATTTGTATCTCAAAGTCCTTTAAGTCTTGGTTTGTTGCTTCTATTGAAGCTGTTTTTATTGTGTATTCTGGGTTTATTTTTTCTAACTTACATTCTATTTGATTAGATTCCCAGTGTTCGAGGGGCTTTTCTCCTATTATCTCTAGTTTGTCTAACTTTTGTACAATTTTTTGTAAATCTTCTTGATCTTTAATTATTCCTATTTGTTGAAAACCCTTCTTGAAATTATAATTTTCAACACTTGTATCTGTGAGATTGTAATTCTTTTCTATCTCATCTTGTATCATCAGTTCTTGTAATTCTTCTTCATTTATTTCTTGTATTTCTGATATCAAAGTTTCTTTTGTTTTACTGGTACAATCTTCTCCCTTATCACATTGGAGTGTTTGTGTTTCTTCTTTAGCTTTTAAATGTCTAAATTTTGTATCTCTAGTTATTTTTGTATTTCTAGTTATTTTTCTTACAAAATAAGCGTGAGTTATTGTAATATTTTTAGATAATATTACCCCATCTCTGGATATAAGGCAACTTCCATTATTCCTTAATAAAAAGTCTAATCCTAATATGAAATCTACTTTTATATTTAATTCTCTTACCCATATGTAATCTAATTTATAAATTGGTTTG
The DNA here is from genome assembly GCA_031232105.1 of Capsicum rhomboideum. NCBI lineage: Eukaryota > Viridiplantae > Streptophyta > Magnoliopsida > Solanales > Solanaceae > Capsicum > Capsicum rhomboideum. The sequence continues at coordinate 41,461,956 of CP124716.1, forward strand.
TAGTTAGAACAGGTATTAATGAAACTTATTGAGGCTTTACTTACATAGTTTTTGTAAGTATTGTATGTTCCATCCATTTGCATGGATATTTGCGGTTTTGCAAATTCTTTTATTAAATATTTTGGCAATATGCTTTGATTTATTATACTTTGTGTACATCCTGAATCTACTACTGCTAATGTTTCTATTTCGTAGTCCTGTATTCTTATTTTTTCCATAACTTTAATAGTGCTTAATTTTTTGTCTTCATTACATATTATGCCTTCAAATGCTTCTTCCATTAATTCTGTCTTTTCTTGTAGAATTTCTTTACCTTTTTCTAACTTAGTTATTCGTTCTTCTAGCTTATTTATTTTATTTTCTAATGACTTTATTTTAATATCTATGTTACTTTTTGGTTCAACTCTTGACTATTCTGTATTAATTTGTTGAATAGCCTGATTTCCAATAGATTTTTCTATACATGGGATACATCCTTCGATGTAGCACTTTTTACATTTGGCTCTTCTTGCCCTACTTGGATACCATTTACAAATGAAACATTGATTATTGTCTAAACCTTTATTTTTCTGAAACTCATGTATACATTCTTCTACTATATTTACTAGAGCAAAATTTATCATTTCTGTTGGGTTTAGATTTAAATGTTCTAAACCACTTTCATTTACTAAGTCTTCGTCTTCTTCTGATTCTGATGAGTTTATCTGTTGTTCATTGTTTTCTATAGTTACTATAGAATAGATTCTTTCATTGTCTAACATGTATTCGTCTACATTTATTAAGGTTTCTTGAAAATCTTCTATTAATTGAGAATTTCTTGTTCTACTATTATTTCTCTTGGGACATTGATGTGTCATGATCACATGGCACTTTTGACGCTTAAAACAAGGAAAATATGCAATAAATGGGGTATATCTTTTGGGTATGATGTGTTTTCTGTCCTATATTGTAGGAAGATAGGTTTTGGAGGCTAAATGGAGGAAACGTGAAAAAGAATGCACTAGAGTGGAGCATATGAAGAAGAAAAGAGCCAAGTCAAAAATAAGGAGTGACCCACGACAGGGACTTACGTGCCGTGAGTCCACCCATGTGACGTGGGAGGCTGCCGTGAGACACCTTCTGCAGCCTGGATAAGAGCCTGATTTCCACGACATACAGTAACGTGATGTGAGTCCACCCACGTCACGTGGGTGGGTGACGTGAGTAGACTTCAGAGATGTGCTATGTTACCTGATTTCCACAAAACTAACCCAAGTGATGTGGCTTGGTTCCACGTTACCAAGTCATGATACCGTGGAAAATTGCCAACTTTAGTCTCCTACATTATTTAGGATAGGATTCATCTTGTATCTATAAATACCCCTATATTGTCCTATGTGCGGGAGTTAGTCAGTACATTGTTTTGAGATAGTTTTTCATTATTTTGAGTTTAGAAACACATTATTATTTTGTAATCTTGGAACACCAATTCTAGGGTTTTATTCATAATTGAGATTTCAGAGTTTCTTCATTATTGTGAGTTTACAATTATGTTTTCATCCTTGAATTCTTATTGTTCTCTTGCGAACATGAGTAGCTAAACTCATTAACTAGGGTTGTGTGAATCATGAGGAATTAACGAAACGAGTTAAGTGCAAAACAATTCTGAACCACTGTGAATGCATGTATTGGTATTTCCTTTGTTGTGATTGATCTTCTAACGGTTGAAAATGTTAGAAACTCGCCTGTATTCTAGACTTGCTCGAGAGGGAGGTAGAGATTAGGAAAAGGAAATACCAACAGAGATTTGAAGCTATCAACCTTCATCTATTAACTTGAGCCTTAGCAGGAATAGTTATCTGAGATCCAGGACAAGGGTTAGTGGTACGACACTCAGAGACCAAGAGGAGAAGAGTGAAATTCATCTAACCTAGGTCGAGAGACGTTTAGATGAAAATATCTTGTCAGATTTTGCATGCAACGCAGCGGGACAGTTTTGCCAGCACCGATAACCGGCAGAGTTAAGGAATCATCGGGGATCACAGTCCTAGTGTATTTCTCATATTGAAAACAACTTCAAAGAATCAACACTTGTTACTATCACTACTTGTTTACAAACAATTCCCCCTTTTTACTTAATTGCCAACTACTCGAACAAGAACTCAACCTACTTTCGTCCTATTCCCTGTGGGATCGAACCCAACCTAGTTGGGTTCTATATTTGATTCAACGACCACTTTAGACTTCTTATGAGTCATATTTTAGGCAACATCAGACATGCATTTGCTAAGTATTCTATGCTTCCACAAGTGAAACATTCTAGCTTGTTTTTATAGCTCCTATTGTTATTATATTTCCTCACATGTTTATCTTTAACTAAGTATGGTTTTTTGGCTGAGGATTTCCTCAGATAATATCCTTTCTTTCTATAATTACCACCTTGTTTCCCTTGGGTCGGTCTTTTATATCTTTTAGTGTATTTCTTTCTTTTTTGGTAATCATTATCATAACTTTGTGTAGTATAAATACTTCTACAGAAACTTGTCTCTCCTTTCTTTGATTGTTTCTATATTTGTATATTGGTACATTTTTCTTGTAGTATTTCTATTATGTGTTGTATCTTATGTCCTATTGGCCATTGTACATTTGGGTTTTGTATTAAGCCTTCTCTTTTGCTCTATCTTTCTTCTATCTCTCTACCTAAAACTCCTGGAAATTTGTTGAAAAGCTTACTTCCTAGAGTTTGGTCGAAGCATTTTCACTAATTGAATAATAATAAAAATAATCATTTAGGAAAGGTTTTATATGATACCAACTACTAATGCTTAACTGTTCTAATTTTATTAAAGCGTTTCTTTGTAAGACTAATAAGCCACTATTTGGGTCTTCTCCTGTTATCAAACTATGTATTTTATTTGCAAAATTATAGGGATTAGGTCCCATGGCTATTAGTGTTTGAAATCCTTATGGGAAAGTTGATTTGGAGGCATCCCTTAAGCCTTTGGCTGATTCTCCTAAGAAAGTTTCCATATATCTATACATGGTTTCTGCATCTGTTTCTTGGTATGTTTTAATATAGTCTACAACCGCTATACCTTTCCATACATCTATTACTGTATTTCATGATTGTGGATCATGACTGCTATGTTTAATATTTTTCCTTTACTGCCTCCTTCTTGGAGTCTAATTGGTTCTTCTATTGACATTCTTTTTTCTATAGGCTTTACGTTTTCTGCTTGGATATCTGTATTTATTTGGAATACTCTATGTCTTGGTACATTTTCTGTGTTCATTTCTATAGTATTTACTTGTGTTGTTTTTTGGAATTGACTAGAGCTAGTTGAGGCTGAATCCATGAATTCTTTAGCACTTCTAATTGTATCGTTATCTTCACTATAGTTATCTTCTGATCCACTATAACTATAACCCATATTATCTGTTCTTAATTTACAATTTTTAAAATGGTGTTCTATCTGAGATATGTCTAGGCCTCCCTCTTTACATTTTGTGCATTTAAAAGTTTTATTATTATTTAACTTATATATATCTATGGCTTGTCGAATAACTATGTCTACTTCAAATTCTTCTGGGATTATTTCTATATTCATAAATTCTGTTCGTTCTTCAATTTCCTCTATTTAGTCATCTAATTCTTTCTGATTCATTTTGTTGTAATCGGTGAATCTAATTGATGTTTGTCCTTTTCTATTGGTATACATTAAGTGGTCATTTGGTTTAAGTGTCTTTTGTTTTTTAAAACTTTCTAAATTCCATTCTAAACCAGCGTATGTTTCTGGGTCTATTTTTAGGGTTTTCATTAACTTTATTCCTTTATTCCCCATTAATCCGACTACGTCTGCTATATTTAATTTAAATCTTGTGCTATTATTGTTAGCTAACTTTCCTATAAATCCAATACAAACTAGTAAATTATTACCATCATTCATGTCTTCATGTACTTTTGGTTGGATTCCTATCTTTATGTATTTCCCAAATTCTACTGAATTTATCATAAAATCTAGGCTACAGTAGAAAATTCCGCCATTATTAGTCATGTCTACTTCTGTTAGTCCTATAATTGATCTTTTAGGTTCTGTCCATCCATCATCATAGATTGTTACTAAGACTTTAGTACCTAAATTCTTTCTGGTCAACCCATTTAATCCTATAACTATTGAATCCATGTGCATTAGGTTCATATTTGTTTGTCTTATTTCTTTTAAAGATTCTAAACTTATTAAATTTAGGTTGTCTTTATTATTTCGGTGACACACATATGTTCTTCTCTATAATGTCTGTAAAGCTGTGCTTTTTGTGAGAAAATTCCCGTGTTATATAATATTCTTGGAATTCGTAGTTTCAATCTATTTTGCTGAAAATATTGTATATCTTTGTCTATGTCTATTACTTCATCTAATTGTTGACTGGGATTTTGTCTAGAGGTATTCATTATCTTAGCTATCATGTTATTTCCTAATCTATTTTGAACGAAGCTATGTCTTGATCTGTCTTCTTCTGTTCTCCGATCTGAAAAAAGGTCCATGGTTTTTGTTTTCTTATTATTTGTACTCGTTCTTTTTGTGGTGTTATCTCTATCTTTTTAAGCTGACCTACTAATTCTTCTATAACACTATCTGAAACTCGTGCTTTTGCTTTAATACGTTTTTCTAGATTGTTATTAATTTCTAATTATTTTTATTTCTAATAATAGAAGTATTATAGTATTATTTTGTTTTATTACTATTTGGTCTGCCCTACTTTGAGGTTGATAATCAGTTAGTCCTTCCGGATTTGATTGTATTACTTCTGCTTGCCTTAAAACTTCTTTATATAGGGGGTCAATCATGAAAGAGTTATCCTTTCAATTTGTTCTGTATTATTTTTTAAATCTTTTTGATCTTGTAGGATTTTTCTATAGTCTTCCGTAGATTCTTTGTTATAAAATCTTTCTATTTCTGATTGTTGTGTTTTTAAGAAATCAAATTTTGTTCTAACTTCTGAATAGTCTTTGCTTGTTTATTTTGCAGGTTTTGAAGATTTTCTAAACTTTCAAGTATCTTTATATTATGTTTATGGACATTTTCTACTAGGGTTAATATTAGATCTATTATACTGTTTAATTGTGGGTCTTCACTATAAAGAGTGTGTTCCCCATTAGGAAAATTACACCTGATTAACGAATTATCTTTTAATCTTTTATATTTTTTATCTGGTTATAAATGTAAATCTAAATATTCTAGCTTTTTTAGATTAGTTATTTTGGTATTCTATCCTATGGATACCCAAATTGGTTTTTCTTTATACCACTTTATCCACTTATTATAATTTTCTATATCGTTTTCTAGACTTATTAATTCCCAATTTATTCCGTTTATTAATTTCCTACTAATTATAAAATGTCTATTTTTTACTAGTTGTTCGTTTAAAACAAGATTTCTTAGAGGTATATTTAGATTTTCTGGACGAACTACTAATTTACTTTATTCTCTTAAAGCCCTTTTTACTAAAGATTTATTTAATTCTTCCGAGATAACTACTAACTTTCTATATTCTTCTATAGCTTTTAATAATTGTTCTAACTTTGTATATTTTTTCTTCGTGTATTTTACTCTATGTATTTGTTGCTTATATAACCAAATATTTGTATGTACTTGTTTAGTGAAAGGATGTTGTTTCATTAAAAATCTGTCTTTTTGTCTTTATTTTTTAACCTAACGGTAAATATTTAATTCTATCTTTCAAGTGTTTTATGTAAGATTTTATTACGTTAATTTCTCTTTTTGTTATTAATAAATCTACTACCAAATTATGTCTAGAACTATAGGTTATATGAGGGTTATAGTATCTTAACATTCTTTTGTAAGATCAAACTGTCTAATTTTTTGAATTTGCCTTTGTCTAAGTATTCTTGATAGTCTGAGATTTCTATTTAGGTCATGTATATTCTTATAATGATGTGCTATATATTTAGAGTAATCAAATTGTTTCATATACTTTATCCTAAAGTAGATATTTAATCTGGTCTCTAACGTAATGTCTAAAACTTATTGCACTTCTAATTTCTAGAGTATTGGTATATATGTCTGATAGTAATCTATTTCTAGCACCTTTTATTTTAAGGTGTTTCTTGGCTAAATAATTTTTAAACTTTTTATTAGTTAATCTATCAAATAATATTAAATTATTTTCTAATCTTATTCTAATTGTTTTAAGCCACCTAATTTTAGCAAGTGTAGTACTAGATATAGCATTATGCAATTTTATATAGTTATTATACCTATCATTTCTTTTCATATACTAATTTAATATTACCCTATAGGAATTCTACTGAGTATCCCTAATAACTTACTTATAGAATATTTTTGGGTATATATTTCATTTTCTATCCTATGTATTTCTAAGACTATAAATTCTTTTATCTCGAAAATTTGTGGTGCTTAACAGAGTTCTAATTCTAGTTTATATTCATCTTCAAGGTTATCTAATCTTTTACTTAGTGTGGGTTGTGCTGTTCTGGTTGTAAATCCTACTCAGTACTCCCTTCTCTCCTTTATGATTTTATCATGTATAGTTCTATAGCTTTAATTCCTATGTGTTTTCTCCCAAAATTGAGAAAAAACACGCAGGAATTAAAGCTATATAACTATACATGATGATAAAACAAAGGAACTCCAGAACTATACATGATAATAGATGGGCAGACCTAAAAGATCAATTATAGGACTAACAGAAGTAGACATGACTAATAATGACGGAATTTCCTACTGTAGCCTAGATTTTATGATAAATTCTGTAGAATTTGAGAAATACATAAAGATAGAAATCCAAATAAAAGGATATGAAGACATAAATCACGATAATAATTTACTAGTTTGTGTTGGATTTATAGGAAAGTTAGCTAACAATAGTAGCACAAGATTTAAATTAAAGGTAGAAGACATAGTCAGATAAATGGGGAATAAAGGAATAAAGTTAATGAAAACCCTAAAAATAGACCCTGAAACATACGCTGGTTTAGAACGGAATTTAGAAAGTTTTAAAAAATAAGTGACACTTAAACCAAATGACCTCTTAGTGTATACCAATAGAAAAGGACAGACATCAATTATATTCACCGATTACAACAAAACGAATGAGAAAGAATTAGATGACGAAATAGAAGAAATTGAAAAGCGAACAGAATTTAGGAATATAGAAATAATCCCAGAAGAATTGAAGTAAACATAGCTATTCGAAAAGCCATAGATATGTATAAGTTAAATAATAATAAAACTTTATCTCAAATAGAACACCATTTTAAAAATTGTGAGTTAAGAACATATAATATGGGTTATAGGTAGAGTGGATTTGAAGATAACTATAGTGAAGATAACAAAACAATTGGAAGTGTTAAAGAATTCATGGAATCAACCTCAACTAGCTCTAGTCCATTTCAAAAAACAACACAAGTACATACTGTAGAAATGAACACAGGAAATGTACCAAGACATAGAGTATTCCGAATAAATACAGACATCCAAACATAAAATGTAAAGCCTATAGGAAAAAGAATGCCAATAGAAGAACTAATTAGACTCCAAGAAGGAGGCAGTAAAGGAAAAATATTAAACATAGCAGCCCATGATCCACAATCACGGAATACGGGAATAGACGTATGGTAAGGTATCGTGGTTGCAGACTATATCAAAACATACCAAGAAACAGATGCAGAAACCATGTATAGATATATGAAAACTTTCTTAGGAGAATCAGCCAAAGGCTTATGGGAGGCCTACAAATCAACTTTCCCACAAGAATTTCAAACACTAATAGCCATGGGACCTAATCCCTATAATTTTACAAATAAAATACATAGTTTGATAATAGGAGAAGACCCAAATAGTGACTTATTAGTCTTACAAAGAAACACTTTAATAAAATTGGAACAGTTAAGCATTAGTAGTTGGTATCATAGAAAACCTTTCCTAAATGATTATTTTTATTATTGTTCAATTACTGAAAATGCTTTCGACCAAACTCTAGGAAGTAAGCTTTTCAACAAATTACTAGGAGCTTTATGTAGAGAGATAGAGGAAAGATGGAGTAAAAGAGAAGGCGTAATACAAAATCCAAATGTACAATGGTCAATAGGACATAAGATACAACACATAATAGAAATACTACAAGAAAAATGTACCAATATACAAATACAGAAACAATTAAAGAAAGGAGAGACAAGTTTTTGTAGAAGTATTTATACTGCACAAAGTTATGATAATGATTACCAAAAAAGAAAGAAATACACTAAAAGATATAAAAAACCGATCCAAGGAAAACAAGGTGGTAATTATAGAAAGAAAGGATATTATCTGAGTAAATCCTCAGCCAAAAAATCATACTTAGTTAAAGATAAACATGTGAGGAAATATAATAACAATAGGAGCTATAAAAACAAGATAGAATGTTTCACTTGTGGAAGCATAGAACATTTAGCAAATTCATGTCCCAAGAGAAATAACAGTAGAACAAGAAATTCTCAATTAATAGAAGATTTTCAAGAAACCTTAATAAATGTAGACGAATACATGTTAGACAATGAAAGCATCTATTCTATAGTAACTATAGAAAACTATGAACAATAGATAAACTCATCAGAATCAGAAGAAGACGAAGACTTAGTAAACGAACGTGGTTTAGAAAATTTAAATCTAAACCCAACAGAAATGATAAATTTTGCTCTAGTAAATATAGTAGAAGAATGTATACATGAGTTTGAGAAAAATAAAGATTTAGAAAATAATCAATATTTTATTTGTAAATGGCATCCAAGTAGGGCAAGAAGAGCCAAATGTAAAAAGTGCTACATCGAAGGATGTATCCCATGTATAGAAAAATCTATTGGAAATCAGGCTATTCAACAAATTAATACAGAATAGTCAAGAGCTGAACTAGAAAGTAACATAGATATTTAAATAAAGTCATTAGAAAATAAAATAAATAAGCTAGAAGAAAGAATAACTAAGTTAGAAAAAGGTATAGAAATTCTATAAAAAGAGAAAGAATTAATGGAAAAAGCATTTGAAGGCATACTATGTAATGAAGACAAAAAATTAAGCACTATTAAAGTTATGGAAAAAAATAAGAATACAAGACTACGAAATAAAAACATTAGCAGTAGTAGATTCAGGATGTACACAAAGTATAAATAAATCATAGCATATTGCCAAAACATTTAATAAAATAATTTACAAAATCACAGATATCCATGCAAATGGATGGAACATACAATACTTACAAAAACTATGTAAGTAAAGCCTCAATAAGTTTCATTATTACCTGTTCTAACTACAAACCAATTTATAAATTAGATTACACATGGGTAAGAGAATTAAATATAAAAATAGATTTCGTATTAGGATTAGACTTTTTATTAAGGAATAATGAAAGTTGCCTTATATCCAGAGATGGGGTAATATTATCTAAAAATATTACAATAACTCCAGCTTATTTTGTAGGAAAAATAACTAGAAATACAAAAATAACTAGAGATACAAAATTTAGACATTTAAAAGCTAAAGAAGAAACACAAACACTCCAATGTGATAAGGGAGAAGATTGTATAGGTAAAACAAAAGAAACTTTGATATCAGAAATACAAGAAATAAATGAAGAAGAATTATAGGAACTGATGATACAAGATGAGATAGAAAAGAATTATAATCTCATAGATACAAGTATTGAAAATTATAATTTCAAGAAGGGTTTTCAACAAATAGGATGTAATGATCCTCCCGGTCATTTTCCTCGTCTTTGTGTGTTCTCAGCATTTAGAGCTTTTCTGTAACTGCCCCAAGTTATTTGTGGCTTGCTAGGACTGACAGTTCGATTTTCGGGCAGTTCGTTTGAGAATATTATTTAGACTGAGCACGTTGTAAAACATTTATATTAAATTAGAATTTGGTAAAATGATGTAGTTAATGACCTTTCAAAAATGTCTTTGAAAGTTATAAAGTTCTTTAGTTATGATATATCTATACTACTTTATAATAGTTTTATAACCTATTAATATTTTAAGCGGAGGTAGTAAATCTAGATATGTTAAAATAATAATAATATTTAATAGAGGTTTTATTCGAAATAATTTTCTATTAATTATGGTATATTCAAAATATTATATTTATTTTACCACGAACCTACGCAATACTCGAATACATATATAATGGGATAAGAGCTAATGTAATAGTGTCACCTCCCCTTCCACGTGGAAGTGGAGGAAAGGGGACAACAATATTAAATGGTGTGGTGGTGGCAGCCACATGTCGTTTACCCCTTGAAAATATTCCACCACCTCATTGCCTATATAAATAGCATACTTTATTAGAAAAAATTGCCATGCATATACATATATATGTATTTGTGTGTTGCATGCTACTGTACAAATGTAGATGCATATATGCTACTTCATAACGACTTCTTTTGTTCACTTATTCCCTTCACCAAGTTATTCAAGCTCGGGTTCTAGTGGAAAAGTGTTTGTGGCCGTGAAATCGTCGTTATTTTGGTAAGTTTCATCGTTTTTACGGTATAATTTTATATATTGTTGGCGTTGTTGTTGTTGGGACTGGTTTTGAGCTAATATTTAGGTCAAATTTAAAGATATCTCTTGTGACTATTGATCACTGAGCTATTTGGGACGCTGTGACGGTTTCAATTTCACGATTTCCGCAAACGGGCCCCACGTAGGATTTTTTGGTCGTTTTTTGACCCAAAAAATATGGGTATCAATAGTCATGTTATGAAATTTAGTTAATTATTTTGGTAGCTTGGCAGCAGTTAGAGGCCTCTCAGAAGGGGAAGGCTCCTGTATAGATGGTTCTTTTGGTAGGCTTGCGGTGGCGTCCACGTAGGTTAGATTTCCTTTACACTTAGATTGGGATTATGTGTGATATATGTATGCTATTGTGCTGGTGTTGTGGGCTGGTATTATATACTTGGTGGTGGTTTTCTGATTTAGGCCTTTTAGGCCGGATAGGGCTATTCAGACACATTCCAGGCCCGTTATCCTCGTGGTACACCACAAATGACCTATTTGGGGTCAGATAGTATTGTTGTTGTTGATTGCGGATTGAAGAATGTTATTGTTGGACCTTAGTCCAGGCTTAGACAGACTTAGCCCAGACTTGGACAGGTATAACTAGACTTGTTTTCGGGATCCAATAGTGGGCCCCATTATCCTTTTAGTTGACTTGTCAGAATTTTGACATCTTTGGGCTTAGTTAACACCTAGTATGACCTGTTAGGGTTTTGATGGGATTGAGTCACCCCGATTATACCTGGTTGGCCTATTTATCCTTGTTATTCCCTGATAGCACCGTATTTGATTGGGGTCGACTAGTTTGACTTAGAATGCGAACCCACCTTGCCATGACTTATAATGTATACCCAGATTTGTATATACACATTTTTTATAATAGTTAGTTGACGTGGAAGGACCCCGAGATTGACTAATAACAGGTTGTGGGTTAACTCTTGTACTTATATGCTGGTATTGACCCGGGACTAGGGTGTTCCCCGTTTATCTGATATAATATGATATTTGGTTCTATTATAGTTACTGGTTATGCTAAGTTTTGGTTTGAGTCCAACTAGTAATTTAGGTATGATGATTTTGGTTATTGACTATTGGGTGTCCCAGTTCGACTATTCGAGTTCGACCTCGGATTGTGGTACATTATGAGTTCTGGTAATGGATAACGTGATTATGATACTGTTGTTCTCTGAGTTTCAGTTTGAGTCTGTTAGATATGATATATATGTCTCCTATTGTTATTACCCCTTGTTTCCGATTTGATTTCGGCGTCTGGCCTCTTATTATTATCCATTGGTGCCGGTTCAAGCCCGGTGCACCTCATTGGTTATTATGATTACTGGATACTGGTACAGCTTTGAGACACTAGTGATATGCATTTACTATTCTTGTGTTTCCCTCCGGTTTATGGAGGCCAGGCTAGGTTATTATTTTCTTCCGTGTGCCTATCGGGTTTATGAGGGCCTAGATAGGTTGTGTTTGACTTGTATGTTTACTTACGCATTTATTTACTCATTATTCAGTATCATATTTATTTATTATCCTGAGAATATCTATACGCCTCGACAGTTACTTATTTGTCTATTACTTGTACCCCAAACTTAGTTGCACCCTCGCATTTTAGTCTACTTATATTATATTGAGCTCTGTCGGCCGATGATGCCTACTAAGAACCCATTTCCCAGTACTAATACTGCACTTCTGCATTTTTTTATTTGATGCAGATCCTGAAACTAGCCGATGGTTTTGATGTGACTCGCTTCTCAGCACTGATTACGGAGCAGAGAGGGCTTACTGAGGTTCGAGGCAGATCCTACTCCATCCTTTACTGTATAGTATTTTGCTCTCAAGACTGTTGTACTTGTTATATATATATTTGGTTTCTGTCTTGTATTTTGGGTATGTCTAGTAGTGGCCTTTGTACCAACCTCACCAGGTCTTGGAAAGGGTTCTTGACTTTTTATACTGTCCTCTTCCTTCTTAGTCTCGATATGTATATATTTTGATTCTATTTTTTATATTTCTAGCATGTTTACTGTTATGGTTGCTTCTATTTCATCTCTTTTCTTCTGGGATTCTACCCGTTAGCCCATTGTATATCGCTCCGGGCTTAGGATTAGCTTGCCTATTGGTGGGTTCACTTCGCAGAGCTACACAGAGTTTAGTGACTTTGGGGAAGTTATTTGCTGAGATAGCTGAACATTTGTATTCAATCGAGGAGATGGATCGCGAGGCCTAAGGGGGAAACTATAAGAGACTCTAATTCCAGGGTTGTTATAGTGGCAGTCACAGCAGCTCATATTTTTGAGCCTGCGGGTTTCAGGGTAGGTACCCTCAACAGCAGCAGCAGTGTTTTCAGCGACAGGGCCAGTCTAGTAGGCCCGTACAGTTAGCCTTGCAGATTTTTGATAGGGGTCATCCCGCCTATAGTGGTTCTAGTAGTTAGCCTCAAGGATGTGGTCAGTCTTGTTGATCGACTAGAGGTGGTCATACTGGATCAGTCAGATCTTTTAGGCCAATTAGATAGCTAGGAGCATGTTATTCTTGTGGGGTTGTCGGTTATTTCACACGTGAGTGTCCTCAACAGGGTGTTGAGCCTTCAGTTCAGATAGCGCAGCCCATTAGATCTATTCCGCCAGTAGGCAGATGTGGTGCACAGGGTCGTTGGGGTAGTCCTCAGGGTTCTCGAGGTGGAGCGCAGGGTGGTTGGACTGGTGGTCAGGTCGGTGCTCAGACTAGTGGTAGCCAGCATCAATTGTTTATCGTGCAGGCTAAGCCGGAGGCTGAGGCTTTGGATGCGGTGATTACAGGTACAATTTCCATATGCCATCAGCCAGCTTCTACATTATTTGATCCTGGATCCATATTTTCTTATGTATCTACTTATTATGCATCACAGTTGGGTTTATGTTCTGAGCTATTATCTGTGCCCTTACGTGTATCTACCCCCGTTAGTGATTCCTTAGTAGTGGATCAGATATATATATCTTGTCTGGTGACTATTCAAGAGTTTGAGACTCAGGTTGATTTTATTGTATTGGCCATGGTAGACTTTGATGTGATTCTAGGCATGGAATGGTTGCCTTTTCATCATGCAATCTTGGATTACTTTGCCAAGTCCGTTACCTTAACCATGCCCGATGTACTCTCGGTGGTGTGGCAAGGTTCTGTTAGCCGCACACCGATCGGGATTATTTCATATGTTCGGGCTCGTAGATTGATGTCGAAGGGACGTGATTCATTCCTTGCTTATATTTGGGATGCTAGTATTAAGAGTCCGTCGCTTGACTCTGTCCCTATTGTTCGTGAGTTTCCTGTTATTTTTCCTAACCGACCTACCTGGACTTCCTCCTGAGCGGGATATAGAGTTTATTATTGACCTGGAGGTGGGCACCCGACCTATTTTTATTACTCCGTATCGTATGGCTCTTGCCGAGTTGAGGGAGTTAAGTAGCCAACTTCGGGACCTTTTGGAGAAGGGTTTTATTAGGCCTAGTGTGTCTCCATGGGGTGCTCCAGTTCTGTTCGTAAAGAAGAAGGACAAATCTATGCATATGTGTATCGATTACAGGCAGCTAAATAGGGTGACGATAAAGAATAAGTAGCCTATGCCTCATATTGATGATTTGTTTGATCAACTTCAGGGTTCAGTGGTATTCTCGAAGATAGACTTGAGATCTGGATATCATCAGTTGAGAGTTAGGGTTGAGGACATCCCAAAGACAGCCTTCAGGACTCGGTACGACCATTATGAGTTCCTGGTGATGTCTTTTGGGTTGACTAATTCCCTAGTAGCTTTCATGGACTTGATGAATCGTGTATTCAGGCCATACTTGGACTCCTTTTTTATCGTGTTCATCGACGACATCTTGATTTATTTGAGGAGTAGTGAGGAGCACGAGCAACATTTGAGGATTGTGCTCCACACTTTGAGAGATCATTGGCTTTATGCCAAGTTCTCAAAGTGTGAGTTCTGGCTTGAGTCTGTAGCTTTCTTGGGGCATGTTGTATTCAGACACGATATCATGGTAGACCCAATGAAGATTGAGGCTATTTGAGGTTGGGCTAGGCCCACGTCGCCTACTGAAGTCTGCAGTTTTGTTTGGTTGGCAGGGTACTACAAGCTGCTTATTAAGGGCTTCTCGTCTATTGTATATCCTATAACCAGACTGACCAGGAAGGAGGTTCCATTTCAGTGGTCTAAGGATTGTGAGGCGAGCTTTTTGAAGCTCAAGGATCGACTTACTTCTGCCCCTGTGTTGACTCTTCCAGTTGAGGGCGAGGGTTTCACCATGTATTGTGATGGTCTGGTATTGGTTTGGGATGTGTTCTGGTGCAGCGAGGTCATATCATTGCTTATGCATCGAGGCAACTGAAGGTGCACGAGCATAACTACCTTACTCATAATTTAGAGTTAGCAGTGGTTGTGTTTGCACTGTGGATTTGGAGGCATTATCTCTATGGTGTTCATTGTGAGATCTTTACAGACCACTACAGTCTTTAGCATATTATGACTCAGAGGGATCTTAATTTGAGGCAGTGTATGTTGATTGAGTTGCTGAAGGACTATGATATCTCTATTCTCTATCATCCGGGCAAGACGAAAATGGTAGCGAACGCATTGAGTTGGAAGGCAGTGAGTATGGATAGCTTAGCCTTTATTCCAGTCTCTTAGTGGCCATTATGTTTGACATTCAGTCCTTATCTAACTCGATTGTGCGTTTGGATAGTTCTGACCCCGAGAGGGTTATCGCTTGTGTTAGTGCGAGATCTACTTTGTTGGAGCAGATTTAGAGTCGTTAGTTAAGGATAACGGTCTCCGTAGCATTCAAGATCAGGTATTGAGGGGTGAGTCTGAGAGAGCTACCTTGGGTTTTAATGGAGTTCTGAGGTTGGACGGTTGTATTTATGTTTTGAGGGTTGGAGATTTGATTAAGTTGATTTTGCACGAGGCGCACAGTTCTAGATATTCTATTCATCCTAGGACAGCTAAGATGTATCATGATCTGAGACAACATTATTGGTGGCGTGGTATATGACGAGATATATAAGAGATTGTGACCCGATGCCTGTGTTGTCAGTAGGTAAAGGCCGAGCACTAAAGACCCGGTGGTCTACTTCAGCTGTTGCCCATTCCCAAGTGGAAGTGGGATATAGTCACTATAGATTTCGTTAGTGGGTTACCTCGCACCTCTCGTGGCTTTGATAGTAGTTGGGTTGTTGTAGATCGGTTGACTAAGTCTGCGCACTTTATCCTTGTTCGAGTTTCCTACAGTGTTGAGAGGTTAGCTAGTGTATATATTTAGGAGGTGGTTCGCCTACACGGAGTGCCAGTATCTATTATCTCAGACAGAGGGTCTCAGTTTACCTCCAGTTTCTGGCAGACTTTCCAGGAGGAGTTAGGTACTCAGGTGGACCTCAGTACTGTGTTTCATCCTCAGACCAGTCGGAGTGGACAATTCAGGTATTGAAGGATATGCTCTGTGTTTGTGTGTTATACTTTGGGGGTCAGTGGGATCAGTTCTTGCCTTTAGCAAAGTTCGCATATAACAATAGCTTCCACTCCAGCATTCAGATGGCTCTGTTTGAGGCTTTGTATGGTAGATGGTAGATGGTATCGGTCTCCAGTTAGTTGGTTCGAGACTTCAGAGGTCAGTCCTCATGGCACAGATTTTCTCCAAGAGTCTTTGGATTGAGTTTGGATGATTCAGGACAGGCCGCGGACAGCTCACAGTAGAAAGAGGAGTTATGCTGACTGTAGACGTCGTCCATTGAAATTCAGAGTTGGTGATAGGGTCTTCTTAAGATATCGCCTATGAAGGGTATGATACAGTATGGTAGGAGGGGTAAGATTAGCCCCAGCTATATTGGACCCTTTGAGATTCTACGGACAGTTGGAGAGGTGGCTTATGTGCTAGCTTTACCTCTGGCATTTTCAACTATCAATCCAGTATTTCATGTTTCTATGCTGTGACAGTACATCCCGGATGAGTCACATGAGCTTTAGTGGTACTCGGTTCAGTTAGACGAGAAGTTAGCATTTGTAGAGGAGCCTGTGTCCATTTTAGCCAGATATGTTAGACAGTTACGCTCCCGGGACATTCCAGTGGTTAAGGTACAGTGACATCACTGTCCGGTTGAGGAGGCCACTTGGGAACTTGAGCATGATATGCGAGCCCAATATCCCTAGTTGTTCACATCTTCAGGTATGTGCTTACTCTTGACTTTCGCAGACGAAATTAGTAGTGGATGTTGTAATGATCCTCCCAGTCATTTTCCTCGTCTTTGTGTGTTCTCAGCGTTTAGAGCTTTTCTATAACTTCCCCAAGTTATTTATGATTTGCTAGGACTGGCTGTTCGATTTTTGGGCAGTTCGTTTGAGAATATTATTTAGACCGAACACGTTGTAAAATATTTATATTAAATTAGAATTTGGTAAGATGATGTAGTTAATTACCTTTCGAAAATGTTTTTGAAAGTTATAAAGTTCTTTAGTTATGATATATCTATACTACTTTATAATAGTTTTATAATCTATTAATATTTTAAGCGGAGGTAGTAAATCTAGATATGTTAAAATAATAATAATATTTAATAGAGGTTTTATTCGAAATAATTTTCTATTAATTATGGTATATTCAAAATATTATATTTATTTTACCACGAACCTACGCAATACCCGAATACATATATAATGGGATAAGAGCTAATGTAATAGTGTCACCTCCCCTTCCACGTGGAAGTGGAGGAAAGGGGATAACAAGATTAAATGGTGTGGTGGTGGCAGCCACATGTCATTTACCCCTTGAAAATATTCCACCACCTCATTGCCTATATAAATAGCATACTTTATTAGAAAAAATTGCCATGCATATACATATATATGCATTTTTGTGTTGCATGGTACTATACAAATGTAGATGCATATATGCTACTGCATAACGACTTCTTTTAGTCACTTATTCCCTTCACCAAGTTATTCAAGCTCGGGTTCTAGTGGAAAAGTGTTTGTGGCCGTGAAATCGTCGTTATTTCGGTAAGTTTCATCATTTTTACGGTATAATTTTATATATTGTTGGCGTTGTTGTTGTTGGGACTGGTTTTGAGCTAATATTTAGGTCAAATTTAAAGACATCTCTTGTGACTATTGATCACTGAGCTATTTGGGACGCTGTGACGGTTTCAATTTCGCGATTCCGCAAGCGGGCCACACGTAGGATTTTTTGGTCGTTTTTTGACCCGAGAAATATAGGTATCAATAGTCATGTTGTGACATGTAGTTTATTATTTTGGTAGCTTGGCAGCAGTCAGAGGCCTCTCGAAAGGGGAAGGCTCCTGTATAGCTGGTTGTTTTGGCAGGCTTGCGTCGTCGTCCAGGTAGGCTAGGTTTTCTTTACACTTAGATTGAGCTTATGTGTGATATATGTATGCTATTGTGCTGGTGTTGTGGGCTGATATTATATACTTGGTGGTGGTTTGATGTTATTAAGGCCTTTTAGGCTGGATAGGGCTATTCGGACACATTCTAGGCCCGTTATCCTCGTGGTACACCACAGATGACCTATTTGGGGTCAGATAGTATTGTTGTTGTTGATTGCTGGTTGGGGAATGTTATTGTTGGACCTTAGTCCAGGCTTAGACAGACTTAGCCCAGACTTAGGCAGGTAAAACTAGACTTGGTATTCGGGACCCAATAGTGGGCCCCGTTACCCTTTTAGTCGACTTGTCAAAACTTTGACATCTTGGGGCTTAGTTAAGCCCTAGTATGACTTGTTAGGGTTGTGAAGGGATTGAGTCACCCCGATTATACCTGGTTGCCCTGTTTAGCCTTGTTAGTCCCTGATAGCATCGTATTTGACCGGGGTCTGCTAGTTTGACTTAAAATGTGGACCCGCCTTGCCATGACTTATAAAGTATACCCAGACATGTATATACACGTGGAAATTTTCTCAAAAAAAGCACAACTTTACAGACATTATAGAGAATAACAGATGTGTGTCACCAAAAATAATAAAGACAACCTAAATTTAATAAGTTTAGAATCTTTAAAAGAAATAAGACGAACAAATATGAACCTAATGCACATGGGTTTAATAGTTATAGGATTAAAAGGATTGACCAGAAAGAATTTAGGTACTAAAGTGCTAGTAACTATCTATGATGATAGACAGGCAGACCTTAAAAGATCAATTATAGGACTAACATAAGTAAACATGACTAATTATGGCGGAATTTTATACTGTAGCCCAGATTTTTTGATAAATTCTGTAGAATTTGGGAAATACATAAAGATAGGAATCCAAACAAAAGGATATGAAGACATGAATGACGGTAATAATTTACTAGTTTGTGTTGGATTTATAGGAAAGTTAGCTAACAATAGTAGCACAAGATTTAAATTAAAGGTAGAAGACGTAGTCGGATTAATGGGGAATAAAGGAATAATGTTAATGAAACCCCTAAACATAAACTGGTTTAGAATGGAGTTTAGAAAGTTTTAAAAAACAAGATACACTTAAACCAAATGACCACTTAATGCATACCAATAGAAAAGGACAAACATCAATTATATTCACTGATTACAACAAAACGAATCAGAAAGAATTAGATGACGAAATAGAATAAATTGAAGAACGAACATAATTTATGAATATAGAAATAATCCCAGAAGAAGTTGAAGTAGACATAGCTATTCGACAAGCCATAGATATGTATAAGTTAAATAATAATAAAATTTTTAAATGCAAAGGATGGAAAGAAGGAAGCCTAGACATATCTCAGATAGAACACCATTTTAAAAATTGTGAATTAAAAACAGATAATATGGGTTTAGGCATAGTGGATCAGAAAATAACTATAGTGAAGATAACGATACAATTAAAAGTGTTAAAGAATTCATGGAATCATCCTCAACTACCACTAGTCCATTCCAAAAAACAATTTAAGTACATACTGTAGAAATGAACACAGGAAATGTACCAAGATATAGAGTATTCCGAATAAATCCAGACATCCAAACATAAAACGCAAAGCCTATAGAAAAAAGAATGCCAATAGAAGAACCAATTAGACTCCAAGAAGGAGGCAGTAAAGGAAAAATATTAAACATAGCAGCCCATGATCCACAATCATGGAATACAGTAATAGAGGTATGGAAAGGTATAGTGGTAGCAGTCTATATTAAAATATACCAAGAAATAGATGCAAAAACCATGTATAGATATATGGAAACTTTCTTAGGAGAATCAGCCAAAGGCTTATGGGAGGCCTACAAATAAACTTTCCCACAAGAATTTCAAACACTAATAGCCATGGGACCTAATCCCAATAATCTTACAAATAAAATACATAGTTTGATAACAGGAGAAGACCCAAATAGTGACTTATTAGTCTTACAAAGAAACACTTTAATAAAATTAGAATAGTTAAGCATTAGTAGTTGGTATCATATAAAACCTTTCCTAAATGATTATTTTTATTATTGTTCTATTAGTGAAAATGCTTTCGACCAAACTCTAGGAAGTAAGCTTTTCAACAAATTACCAGGAGCTTTAGGTAGAGAGATAGAAGAAAGATGGAGCAAAAGCGAAGGTTTGCTACAAAACCCAAATGTACAATGGTCAATAAGGACATAAGATACAACACACAATAGAACTACTACAAGAAAAATGAACCAATATACAAATACAGAAAAAATTAAAGAAAGGAGAGACAAGTTTCTGTAGAAGTATTTATACTCCACAAAGTTATGATAATGATTAACAAAAAAATAAAGAAATACACTAAAAGATATAAAAGACTGACCCAAGGAAAACAAGGTGGTAATTATAGAAAGAAAGGATATTATCTGAGTAAATCCTCAGCCAAAAAACCGTACTTAGATAAAGATAAACATGTGAGGAAATATAATAACAATAGGAGTTATAAAAACAACCTAGAATGTTTCACTTGTGGAAGCATAGAACACTTAACAAATACATGTCCCAAAAGAAATAATAGTAGAACAAGAAATTCTCAATTAATAGAAGATTTTCAAGAAATCTTAATAAATGTAGATGAATACATGTCAGACAATGAAAGCATCTATTCTATAGTAACTATAGAAAACAATGAACAACAGATAAACTCATCAGAAGAAGACGAAGACTTGGTAAACGAAATTGGTTTAGAAAATGTAAATCTAAACCCAACAGAAATGATAAATTTTGCTCTAGTTAATATAGAAGAAGAATGCATACATGAGTTTGAGAAAAATAAAGATTTAGACAATTATCAATGTTTTATTTGTAAATGGTATCCAAGTAGGGCAAGAAGAGACAAATGTAAAAAGTGCTACATCGAAGGATGTATCCCATGTATAGAAATATCTATTGGAAATCAGGCTATACAACAAATCTACACCGAACAGTCAAGAGCTGAACCAGAAAGTAACATAGATATTAAAATAAAATCATTAGAAAATAAAATAAATAAGCTAGAAGAAAGAATAACTAAGTTAGAAAAAGGTAAAGAAATTCTACAAGAAGAGACTTATTAATTGGAGAAGCATTTGAAGGCATAATATGTAATGAAGATAAAAAATTAAGCACTATTAAAGTTATGGCAAAAATAAGAATACAGGACTACGAAATAGAAACATTAGAAGTAATAGATTCAGGATGTACACAAAGTGTAATAAATCAGAGCATATTGCCAAAACATTTAATAAAAGAATTTGCGAAATCACAGATATCCATGCAAATGGATGAAACATACAATACTTACAAAAACTATGTAAGTAAAGCCTCAATAAGTTTCATTAATACCTATTCTAACTACAAACCAATTTATAAATTAGATTATATATGGTTAAGAGAATTAAATATAAAAGTAGATTTTGTATTAGGATTAGACTTTTTATTAAGGAATAATGGAAGTTGCCTTATATCCAGAGATGGGGTAATATTATCTAAAAATATTACAATAACTCCATCTTATTTTGGAGGAAAAATAACTAGAAATACAAAAATAACTAGAGATACAAAATTTAGACATTTAAAAGATAAAGAAGAAACACAAACACTCCAATGTGATAAGGGAGAATATTGTACCTATAAAACAAAAGAAACTTTGATATCAGAAATACAAGAAATAAATGAAGAAGAATTACAAGAACTGATGATACAAGATGAGATAGAAAAGAATTATAATCTCATAGATACAAGTGTTGGAAATTATAATTTCAAGAAGGGTTTTCAACAAATAGGAATAATTAAAGATCAAGAAGATTTACAAAAAATTGTACAAAAGTTAGAAGAACTCGAGATTATAGGAGAAAAGCCCCTCGAACACTGGAGATCTAATCAAATAGAATGTAGGTTAGAAATAATAAACCCAAAACACGCAAATGCGGTTGATGTATCAAATATAGAACCCAACTAGGTTGGGGTCGATCCCACATAGAATAGGACAAAATTATGTCGAATGCTAGTCTGAGTAATTGGCAAGTAAGATTGGGAGGTTTTTGTGTGTAAGTAATAATAATAACGATTGTTTATTTTTGGATTTGTAATAATATGAGAAATACACTAGGACTGTGATTCCCAATGATTCCTTAACTCCACTGGTTACTTATGCTGGCAAGACTATCCTGCTGCGTTGCATGAGAAATCTAACAAGTTAAGTTCATCTAAACGTCTCTCGACCTTGGTTAGACAAATTTCACTCTTCTCCTCTTGGTCTCTGAGTGTCGCACTACTAACCCTTGTACTGGATCTCAGATAACTCTCCATGTTACAGCTCAAGTTATTAGTTGAAGATTGATAGCTTCAAATCTCTGTTGTTATTCCCTTTTCCCAATAACTACCTCTCTCTCGAGCAAGTCTAGAATACAGGCGAGTTTCTAACGTTTGCAACCGTTAGAAGATCAACTATAATGAAGGTAATAACAATACATGCATTCACAATGGTTCAAAAATGCTTTGCACTTAACCCTATTCGTTAATTCCTCATGGTTCACATAACCCTAGTTGATGGGTTTAGCTACTTATGATTGCAAGAACACAAGAATAATTCATAGATGAAAACATAATTGTAAACTCACAATATGGGAGAAAACTCTGAAATCTCAATATGAATAAAAACCCTTGAATCGGTGTTCCAAGATTACAAAATCAATAATGTGTTTATGAACTCCAAATCAATGTAATAGAAATAAAAAATAATGTAACTGACTAACTCGTAAACATAGGAAAATATAGGGGTATTTATAGATTCAAAGTGAATCCTATTCTAAAGAAAACAGGAAAATAGAGTCGACACTTTTCCACTGTACCAACCCACGCCACATGGGTCCTTCCGTGGAAATTAGGATACTCCAACTAACTGTAGGAGTTGACCTACGGCACAGACCCACCCCACGTAGGTTGACTCACGTGACGTGGGTCCTGTCGTGAGTCATTCCTCTGGTGCAGGACTTGGCTCTTTCGTCTCCAGATTCTTCGTTCTCGAGCATGATCCTTCCTTTTTGTCCATTTTGCCTCCAAAAACCTATTCTCCTGCAATATAGAACAGAAAATACATCATACCAACAAAACATACCCGAGTTATTGTATATTTTCTTTGTTTTAAGCATTGAAAGTGCCATGAAACCACGACACATCAACACCCTCAACTTAGAATGTTTGCATGTCTTCAGGCAAACAAAACAAAACAAACACATACGATGCTTAACTAAGAGAAACCTAAGAGACCTACGGCAGTCGACTTATTGCTCTTTGCAATTCCTATTTATTTCACTCATTTTTTCTTCTCTTCACACCTAAATCTGTTCTTTTTTTCTTTTTACTAACCCCTTCTTCATACCCAAGTTAAACTACGCACCCCTATAATAGCCACCCTCAACTTAGGCGATTTGCCTGAGTTGAGGTACGCAATGTCCAAGGAGGGACCAGGGCCAAGACAGGTTCATTGTAAGTCAAAATAGGAAGGTGAATGGGCTAATGAAAGAAATTGGTTAATTAAGGCTCAAACTCGGGATCAAGGGATACTTAATTCATTTGGTCGGGCATTTAGGGTAAAAGCGGACTTATTCAAGAATGGCCTACGATCCTTTCCTAACCATTATCCTATAACCTAGGAAAGACTAACCGGACAAGTTTTGGATCGTACACACAACGTGAACTAGGTAATGACCTCACACACACATAGCATAGGGTTACACTATCAACTACTACCTATTCAGTTCATGCATTGCTAGCTACCATTATGTTGCCTATAATACTAATGCCATAACAAGATCCAACAACTGTCATAAACTATCATAACTATACACACAGTTCAAAACCAAATTTTCAGGATAGGTGTCCTTTAAACAATCAAAAAGCATCATTATCAAAAGCTTGTTCAAAACTGGACTGCAGTAAGGTTCCCCTATTTTTATCCTAATTAAACACAAAAACACATAAATAATCTAACTAACAACCTAAACATACCGTTCTACTATGATAGCACACTTGAGGGAAAAGAAACACGGCAACAAAACCCCCTAAGTAGTGGTATATCTCCACCTCCAACTAAATAATGGTGCACTGCCCTCAGTGCACAACTATCAATATGGTAAGTGTAAGGGAGTGAAGATATACCTACGGTGCGCTAGGCACCTGATATAGGCCTGTCTACAGTAGGATCATCTATATGCTCTCTGGGCTCCATGCTAGGTGCATCCGGTGGAGGGGGTGGCTGTCTAAAAGATGCTCCCCATGCTCTCTACTCATGGTCAATCTGACTGAGATGGTACTCTGCCCAGGAGGCCTTGGTTTCCCTCCGGTGATCACTCTCAAACTCGTATCCAATATCAGTCTGACCCTCAGGACTCCGTGGCCTCTTACCTCTAGCAATAGGAGGCTCCTCATTAGTAAACAAATCCATCTCAAAATCTGGTGTTGAGGATACCGGTGTAGGTATGGGTGGAATGATAGGAGCATGAGTAACTGCTAAATCTCAAACCTTTACCCTTAATGCAACTACCTCCTTAGTCAACCCCATCAATTTTGGAACATGGGCCTCTCTCAATCGACTAACCATTCGATGCTCAAAACTATCAATCCGCCCATACAGCTTATGCATAAACTTCTCTATCGTAGAAGTCATGTGAGCCTCCACTCTCACCTCAGATGCCTTTATCGATGTCCTAACCCATGGCTTAAGCTGTGATACCAACTTAGCCATCTGGGCCTCTGTGTGAGCCTGTTGCTTAATAACCTGCATCTGGCTATCCACTAACTACTGTAGAAACTCTTGTGAAACTACAACCATACAAGACAAGGGTGATGGTGCTGTGGGGCCAGTTGCCCCCAGATCAGTTATAGAGCTTGTGCCCTCGGTAGGCAACCTCCCAGCCTCGGGGTCACTAACAGGTACTGAAGTCCTAACTGGTTCCTCATGATCCACTTGCCTTTCAAAAAGGGCGGTGCCTGACGAAGTATATGGCTGAGACCCTCTCTGGGAAATCAGAATAGCACCTCACTGTTGCATTAGTCTTACATCAGTGATGCAGGTCACCTCAATGGTGTGATCTACTGTAGGCATCCAAGCTACACCATCACTTTGACATAGGCCCTGAATCAAACATGAAAAAGGGATGCTTGGTGCCCACAGACTCACCACTACCCATAAACTCAGAATCATCTGCACCCTCGACAATCTCATCGGTCCCAGGTGCCTCAGCCTCATCTTCAGTATCACCGGTTGCAGAAGCATCCACCCCCTCTTCAGACTGGGGGCGAATTCTAAAACTGAATAAGAGTCATCACTATAGGCTGAGTGGTAGCCCGAGCTGCAGCCTGTACCCTAGTTCGTTGTCTTGTGGTGCGAGGCACAAGAGAAGACTTATCTTTAGCGATCTCATAAATTCAGTTTTCTAATAACCCGGTTAAAAAATCCAAAAACCTAATTCTCCAAGCCTCCACATACTCGATTTCTTTCCCTAAGTAATCCAAATTAACACTTTTAATCCTATAATCACTATAAATCCCAAGTACTAACCATTCCAATTTGTACTACCACCACTCCAATTATAAGAAAATTTGAATCCCATTACCTCAATAACCCAAACCCGACCCGACCCTACACCACAGAACCCTAACTCGAATACCCATACTCGGCTCGACCAAACCCCACTAAAAACCCAACCGTGCCACCTAAAATAAACCCCAAACACAGAGATATGGGCTTCTCTTTACGAATTCACACCAAAAACCTTGAAGGCACAACACAGCTGCGAGATGAGTCTTTATGGCCGGAGAAAAGTGGGCCAAAGAGGTTTATGAGATCACTCAGGATAAGTCTTTTTTTGTGCCTCGCGCTACAAGACAACAAACTAGGGCACAGGCTACAGCCCGGGCCACCACTCAACCTATAGTGGTGACTCCTATTCAGTCTTCAGAATTTTCCCCCCAGTCTGAAGAAGGGGTGGATGCTTCTGCAACTAGTGATAATAAAGATGAGACTGAGGCACCTGGGACCGATGATATTATGAGGGTGCTCCATGACTCCATGAATTTCTCACAGAGATTGGTGGCTGCACAGCCGGTTGCAGCTGCAGTACAAAGGGAAAATAATAGGTGGTGTGTTCAGGGTATAAGGGCCGTTTATGACAGGGATGTAGAGCCTACTGAGTGGGGTGTGTGTAGATGGAGTGTCACTGAGGAGCCCCGATATCGGTTAGATGAGTTAAAGGCACTACTCGAGATCAAGGTAGTGTTTGATCGCTATGGATTCGGGTGGATGACGGAGCCTTCTGGTAACTATAGCCCAGGGTTGGTCGAAGAGTTTTATGCTTCATATGCTGCCTCTATTGAATTGATCACACCAGTTGAGCAGCGATTTCTGGACCAACCACCATTGACTCACACTTTGGTTTGTGAAACCAGAGTAGACATTTCTGAGCAGACTATCCACCAGTTCTTGTTTGGTGCTAAATGTCCACTTCTAGTTAGTACTACAGAGTTTGATCACCGCATGGAGATGGTGAAAAATAGAAACAAAATGAAGGATGCTGATCAGCGTTTGGAGCTACTACGGTAGGTTACATAGTATATTGCAGAGGATGGCGTAGATGCAAAATGAGTAGCTGAGAAGTTAGATATTAAGAAGTCCTTGCTTCAATTTACAGGCAGGTTTTAGTGGTCGATTATACGGAACCATCTCAGTCCCACAGGTGCAGATAATTCTCTTACTCTTGACCGAGCTGTTCTGGTAGCAAGCATCATCGCCGGATATGACATCAAAATTGCCCAGTACATTATTAGGGAGATTCATGAGCGCATCTTTAGAGACTATACCAGCATCACTTTTCCATGTCTGATTCAGGGCCTATGTAGTGCTGGTGTAGTTTGGATGCCTGCAGTAGATCACGCTATTGAGGTGACCCACATCACTGATGTAGGACTGATGCAGCAGCGAAGTGCTATTTCGATTTCCCAGAGGGGGTCTCAGCCCTCTAGTTCATCAGGCGTCGCTCTTTTTGAAGGGTAAGTGGATCGTGAGGAACTGGGAGGTTGCCTATTGAGGGCAAAGGCCCTGTGACTGATATAGGGGCAACTGGTCCCATAGCACCATCTCCATCATCTGGTATAGTTGCAGTTTCATGAGAGTTTCTGCAGCAGTTCGTGGATAGACAGACACAGGTTATTGAGAGAGAGGCTCACACAGAGGCCCAGATGGTTAAGTTGGTATCACAACTTAAGCCATGGGTTAGGACATCGATAAAGGCATCTGAGGCGATATTGGAGGCTCACATGACTTCTGCAATGGAGAAGTTTATGCATGAGCTACATGGGCGGATTGACAGTTTTGAGCACCGGATGGGTAGTCGATTGAGAGAGGCCCATGTTTCATATTTGATGGGGTTGACTAAGGAGGTGGATGCATTAAGGGAAGATGTTTGAGATTTAGCAGTTAGCCATACTCCTATCATTCCACCCATACCTACACCGATATCCTCAACACCAATTTTTGAGGTGGATTTGTTTGCTAATGAGGAGCCTCCTGTTACTAGAGGCAAGAGGCCACAGAGTTCTGAGGGTCAGACTGATAGTGAAGACGAGTTTGAGTGTGATATCCAGATGGAGACCAAGGCCTCCCGAGGAGAGAACTATCTCAGTCAGATTGACCATGAGTAGAGAGCACGGGGAACATCTTTTAGTCAGCCACCCCCTCCACCGGATACACCTAGCATGGAGCCCAGATAGCATACAGATAATCCTACTGTGGATGGGCCTACATTCGGTGCCTAGAACCGCAGGCATGTCTTCACTCCCTTACACTTACCATATTGATAGTTGTGCACTGAGGGCAGTGCACCATTATTTAGTTGGGGGGTTGAGATATACCACTACTTAGGGTTTTTTGTTGTCGTGTTTCTTTTTCCTCAAGTGTGCTATCATATTAGAATCGGCATGTTTAGGTTGTTAGTTAGATTATTTATGTGTTTTCATGTATTATTAGGAGAAAAAATAGGGTAACCTCACTGCAGTCCAATTTTGAACAAGTTTTTGATAATGATGCTTTTTGATTGTTTAAAGGACACCCCTCCTAAAAATTTGGTTTTGAACTGTGTGTGTAGTTATGATAGTTTATGACAGTTGTTGGATCTTGTTATGGCATTAGTATTATAGGCAACATAATGGTAGCTAGCAATGCATGAACTGAATAGGTAGTAGTTGATAGCGTAACCCTATGCTATGTGTGTGTGAGGTCATTACCTAGTTCACGTTGTGTGTGCGATCCAAAACTTGTCCGGTTAGTCTTTCCTAGGTTATAGGATAATGGTTAGGAAAGGATCGTAGGCCATTCTTGAATAAGTCCGCTTTTACCTTAAATGCCCAACCAAATGAATTAAGTATCCCTTGATCCCGAGTTTGAGCCTTAATTGACCAATTTCTTTCATTAGCCCATTCACCTTCCCATTTTGACTTACAATGAACCTGTCTTGTCCTTGGTACCTCCTTGGACATTGTGTACCTCAACTCAGGAAAATTGCCTAAGTTGAGGGTGGCTACTATAGGGGTGTGTAGTTTAACTTGGGTATGAAGAAGGGGTTAGTAAAAAGAGAACAAATTTGGGTGTGAAGAGAAGAAAAATGAGTGAAATAAATAGGAATAGCAAAAAAAGAGAAAAAGAGAAAAAGAAAAAAAAAGAGAAAAAAAATAATTTTGTGCTTTAAAAGTATGAAGAAAATCACACCCAAAATTTGAAAATAAATAAAGGAGAATAAAGGAAAATAAAATAAGAATGGTTGGAAAGTGGAGCCAAAGATAGTGCAGTGTAAAGGAGGGTTGAGTCACTATATCCATATGTACCACACCCATCCCCAAGCCTACATTACAAGCCGATGAAAGTCCTAATGTGAACCTAGTCCAACTGTTCGAAAAATTAAGGTATAGAAAGTTAGGGCAAGCCTATGTTATTTCAAGCACATTGTTTGAACTTCTTTGTGAAAGAGAGTGTTTTGATCCAGCCCCTACTTTGACATCCATTGGTATACTGTGAGTGTATGGGACTTATTTGTTGTGAGAGTACATGGGTTGCACTGTTAGCTGCTATTTGTTCGGATAATATCATTTGCATATATGCTTAGTTGTTTGTTCAAAATCTGATGCCATCATTTGATCCCTACCGTGTTATGATAATATGCTACATGTATACACACTGTGGTGTTGATTTTCAAATAGGAGGGGTAGGAAAAGTTTTGGTGCCAAGAGCAATAAGTCGACTGCCGTAGGTCTCTTAGGTTTCTTTTAGTTAAGTAACGTATGTGTTTGTTTTGTTTTGTTTGCCTGAGGACACGCAATCATTCTAAGTTAAGGGTGTTGATGTGTCGTGGTTTCATGGAACTTTCGCTACTTAAAACAAAGAAAATATACAATAACTCGAGTATGTTTTGTTGGTATGATGTTTTTTCTGTTCTATATTGCAGGAGAATAGGTTTTTGGAGGCAAATTATGGACAAAAAGGAAGGATCATGCTCGAGAACGAAGAATCTGAAGACGAAAGAGCCAAGTCCTGCACCAGAGGAGTGACTCATGGCAGGACCCACGTCACGTGAGTCGACCTACATGGCATGGGTCTGTGCCGTAGGTCAACTCCTGCAGTTAGTTGGAGCAACCTGATTTCCATGGAAGGACCCACGTGGCGTGGGTCAACCTACGTGGCGTGGGTCAACCTACGTGGCGTGGGTTGGTACCATTTGAAAAGTGCCGACTTTGTTTTCCTGTTTTGTTTAGGCTAGGATTCACTTTGTATCTATAAATAGCCCTATATTGTCCTATGTTTATGAGTTAGTCAGTTACATTATTGGATTTTCTCCACTATAGCAGTGTCGCTATAGCAACGAGGTCTCTATAGTGACCTTCATCATCCCCAGCAGTCAAGAGGTGCAACAATGGTGCCTCTTGACTCGAAAAGTTCCCGTTTTTAATTTTTTGACTTAGATGAGTGTTCCAAAAATACCCTAGAACTAGTGTACCCAAAAATTCGGGAATGATAACTCCTGAATCATGCCCAAATCATCAATTCAAACCCAAAAAGAACCTTTCACATTCTCTTCCATTTTTGGCTAATTTGACCCATATACTCCGAGTTTCTTATGCTCAGAAAGCTATAGAAGCGTTGTGAACGTAAGAGAAGCAACCATGCTTAGAATTTTTACTCAACCAAGCCCAAAATCAAAAATTGAAAATCTCAACTCAAAACCCATTTTATTCAACGAAATTCAAGCCTAATTCATGTAAATTCGTAAGTAATGAAAGTAATAAAGAGCATGGAATCGAGTGTTACCTTGTAAGTTGATGAGAGCGACGTGATTGGGGCAAAGGAGAGAGTATTTTTTCTTTTTTTGAAGGAGGGAAGAGAATGAGTAAGAAATTCATTCCCTTCCCCTTTAAAATGTGTTGTGTCGCTATAGAGATATATGTCGCTATAGAAATATTGCTATAACATTCGTAGGTCACTATAACGGGATCCCACCTCGAGTTCTGCAAAATTTTTGGGCTTTAACAATTTTAAACACCCTGTCTGATGTCTGTAGTTGAACAAGTTCTCGAGTGCCTTGGACATTCAAAAAATGAGTTCCTCATTTAGCATCGTGCCAAGATGAAGGTGAAAAACTTTTTAATGGGATTTTGATAATAGAAGTCTAGTGATTGGGGTTGGCGTGTTTGTATTTTCATAAATTCACAGCGTATTTCAATTCCAGTTTTAGGGTCCAGGTATAGGAAACTAGTTCCCTATTATATCGTAGGGAGGTGGTTAAGTCCGAACCTAGACTCGGGTTGGCCGTTCTTCATAATCATTCGGGGATGAACGATGGGTAAATTGGTATTTGTTGTAATGACCTAATCTATCGTTACTAGGAAATGCCTCGGGATGGGTGTAGGGTATGAATATTATTGTGATTACATTCGCGAACTTGTGTGCGGCCACGCATGTTAAAATTTTATAATTTTAAAATAATTGGTCGGGCTGACATCATCTCACTACAGTGGGATTTATTCTACTATAGCAACATCGCTATAGCAACACCTCCCGCTATAGCGATGTGACGCAGACTAGAAACCCACTTAACAGGTTTTTATTTTTTTTCTCTTCACAAATTTAAACCAACGACGTGGGAGGGCTCCAAAAACACTAAAGGTTGCCTCCCATGTCTTGGAGCTATGGAAAAGGGAAAATGGGTGCGAATAGGGTACAAACCCATGGTTTTTTAAGAGTAACGCGTCTACAATCTTGGCACGGGGTTGGAATTTGCATTCGTTCGTTCTTCCTACAACTGGTTGACATCCAGGTTAGCTAAGGTTGATTGAGTAACATAGACCTAGGTTAGAGAACATAAATATGATGTAGATGGATGGGAGATTTCATGTCTAGGCCTTCGAGCATGTAGTTAGGATGGTAAAAATCGGTTAAAGTTTGGGTACGTACGAAAAAGGGTTGTTTTTTATACCTTATCATGTTATACTATAGTTATTTTATAAATTGGGTAGTTCACTATTGTAGACTCGAAGTTTGGGTAGCGGAGAAAGGGAAAATTATCGATTATTAGTTAAACCCTTAAAAAAAAGTGATGTCACCATGTAAGGTCTGGGTGAAATTCCAAAAAATCTACGGTGGTAATACGTATCATTGTTTTAGAATGGGAAAATGAGTTAGGTGCCATGTCTAAGGCTCTAAACGGTAGGGCAGGTGATGGTATTTTAATAAATCCTTTGGCATTATGTGTGTGTGTTAGCTATCTCCCAATATTGTTTGTTAGTGCATGTTATTCAAGTACGGTTACCCTCCAAATCAATTATGTATAAAGTCTTGGATAATACAAGTGTTGAATGATGTATTGGTCTTGTATTATTTTGTATATTTTGTTTTTGATTGTGCAATGTCCGATATTTGGGCATTCTCATAGCTTATTGGTGGAATAAGGTTGGCAAACACTCATGTTTGGGATATAAGTACATAGACAAAAATTTTCCCCTGCAGGTCATGTCTAGAGGGTGGTGATAATACCCATAGCATGTATGTGCAAGGATCAGCTGAGTTTAATGATTCCATGAGTAAACTAGGTAATATATTATATGTTTGATAATTGCTTAACATGTTTGACTTGGTGTTTGACTTGACCTAACTTAGTTTGACTTGAGTATTGATTCTGGTCGTTGCTTGACTTGTTATATTGTCTCAGGTGGTGGAATAATAAATGTGTTTAAGGCTGATTAAGGAGTATTGTATTCATAGGATAGGGGGAAGGACGGATGTAAGTTATAGGTTAAATCTGATCTAATGTTCGGGGGCCTGGTTGATTGATTACTTGTCCAAGTGGGTCTTTTCCATGTATGTTAGGTGACTTATTAAAGGCATTAACTCAGGGTGGGGCATTCCTTTATTAGTTGTCTCTTAGAAATTGTAGTAGTCCTCGGTGTAAGGCTAGACATAGGGGTTCGGGGTAGTAGAGTCATAAGGGAAAATGCGGTATCTCGGAGTTCATAACTAGAAGTTAGTAGGGTTAAATGGATCGTTTTAGGGTTGGTTAATGAGTCTAATAAAATGCATGTTCTCTTTTGAATATTTATGTTATATTTGTGTAATCCAATTCAGGTCAACTGTTGAGGTTTACTACTACATGTGGTTTGTACTGATACTACCCTTGCTATACTCTTTGCGGGGTGTAGTCTTTGTAGGAATCAAAGTTGGTTTCAGTATTGTTACAGTAGTGATTCTTCAACTGCTCCCACTCTTCTTACTCATGGTATAAGTTGTGTCCAAGTTTACTTTTTCCTTAGCAACTCTTGTACCATTTTAGACTAGATACTAGGGTAGTTTATATTTTCACATTTGTTTTGTAAAAGGTCCTATAAAAAAGTTGATTTTATTATTTAAAATAAAGGATTCCATTTGAATTCTTAAGGGGTTGTTAAGGGGTTCTCCTATCTAGGTGGATTAGAATAGGTACCCTCAAGATTCGGTAGTTTGGATCGTGACAATAACTCTTTATATTCTAGGAGGAGTTCTCATTTGAAATTGACCCTAATTTAAACTTAGCTCAAAAATCAATCGGTAAGGACACTTCCAACTTAACTTTGTGCTAAGAGTATTGTATGATCTTAATGAGATTCTTATGCATATAATCTTATTCCTATAATTAATGAGATTCTTATGTCTTTACCGCAGATATTTTTAGTAACGACGGAATAGGTCGTTACTGATATGAATGGTCTAAAGGTGAACTTTTTGATAAAGTGATAAACTTTTATAAAACTACCCTTGTCTTCCACTAAGTTTGAATTTATTATTACAGTATGAGATCCCTTTTTAATGAGTTGTAAGAACCCTCGCAACTCCTCAATGATGATATGATTAAGAATGGATGACTTGAAAGTCTTTATATGACGATACCAATTCCATATGTATTTTACTTCTATAAATGGAGGGTTAAAATGGATTTTTAATGAGCACATGAATGACTTCTTGATATGATTTTGATGAACATGATTAAAATATAGGCTTAAGATAATTATATGGTTATCGAGAAGGTGTGAGTCCAAAAGTGCTCAAACACCCGAAACCTATGTTTTACCGATGTAAGGATGGTTCGTTCCTTAATTGGACGATCTTATGTTTCTCCTCTAAGTGGATGATTTATTTAGGCCTTTATATTGTTATATATGGAAGGATACTGAATCATACCACAAACATGGATTGCGGTTCAGTCGATTGGATATTAATTGGACCCACATAGCCCGTGGTGTATTATGTATAAGATATTGGTTGAACTGTCTATTCAAAAGTAAATTAAATCATGTTAATGATTCTTTTAAGCTAATGCCTTATGTTCGCTTATTCACTACTGTTTCAGTTTCAATTTTAGTTTCAGTGTCATGTTTATGAGTTATGTCCATAATGTCTCATGTTTCCTCCTTCAATTTATGGTTTATTTTTATACATGTATTCTATATTATGCTTCCCTTCCCAGTTTTACATACCAATACATTCCATGTATTAACCATCTTGGACGCTATATCATTTCATAATATAGGCTATGAGATGCACATTTGTGATTTCCGTGCAACTTGGACTTGGCGTATCAGCTATTGGTGATCCATCTATCTTTTGGAAGGCGTTTCCATTCTAATGTTAGACTTACTTCAGATTTATGGTAGCATCATGGCCTTGTCCTGACATAGTTATTGACTCATAGTAGTAGAGGCTTCGTAGACCTATTATGATGTCTTTTCAAATGTTTTGGATCTTATTTAGTCATTTTGGAATTGTCTTACATTATTGTTTAAAGACTTAAATATGTACAAATGATATTTGTGAATATTAATGTGTCCTGTCTTCATGCTATATTACTCGCATTGGCTGTGGCCAAACTGTGTTCCGAGTGTCTTTGTAGAGAAAAGAGAAATCTTCCCCTAAGATATTCAGGGATAAACTTGTTTGTTTTCACAACTACGTTCATGATTTTCTAAACGTTTTCTTGTGCACTTATTTAATGAATGCTCATGAGGTAAGCTAAGTGGTTCTCTCGGGCCAGTGATGGTTCAACTACCTATTACATCTAGGATATAGTCTTGGGTCATGAAAGCTAAGAAGACAACTAAACATATAAAGAAAACTATTAGCAATGCTTTCACCTGCATACAGAAAAGTTCCCAATGGAGGATCAAATTGTACAACTCCTAACAATGTACATAATACAATTTCAATTGCACTATAAGAAATATCAACACCACAGATATAAATATAAGAAATACTAAAGATACTTGATATCAATCACATAGGAAAGATGCAAGTGATGCAACATAATGGACTGATATGAATGCAATGCTTAAATGTTCACCTAGTATACACCTTTTGAGCCTAATCTTCCAGGAGAGGACCCATGGTGGGTTTGCAACCCATATACTATCATAATCTCATCGATCAACCTTATCGGCACATCCCTCGGCTAAGGAGTTTTATAAAGTGTGTCATTTTCTTTCAAATTAGTATTTCTCAATGATACCAGTTCCATGAATATGTATGAATAAATGAGTATGTGTGCTCACAACTAGCTCAACATCATACAATAAATCAACTCAACAATGGTATAAAACACTCAAGTCACCTCAAATCTAAATAGATAATGATACCATCCCTCTCATGGAAACACAATAGTAAAGAATCATGTAAGACATCAATAATATCAATCCACCCCCCACCCCACCCGCATGGGAAAACAATAAAAAAATAATGATCTTAAAAGATGGATACCATGATAAAATCCCCAACCCATAGCATACTTTACATGAATGGTTATCTATCTAGCCCCGTCTGAAGAAAGTTAAGTCATAACCTACCTCAAATGATGAAAACACAAGCTTGGACCCCTCAACAAGAAGCCTTCCCCTTTTCAGAAACTTCAAAATACCCCCAAACTATCAAAAACGAATTCTATATGTAAATAGGGATATATTGATACCCATATTAGCATACTTTGGTTTTAGGTCCAAAATAACTTCAAAAATCGACCCCAAAAATAAAAGGATAAAACTAGAATTTTAATAAAGAATCATATTTCCCATACTTCAGGGGTTCTTTATTTGAAATACCATTGAAAATTGAGTTGAAATCGGGTTAGAAATCATTGAAATGGTTATTTTTAACTTTACCGGGAAGAATCCAAAATTTCAAGTTTAGAATCCAAATTTTGAGGTTGTTTTTGCAATAAAATCATTGGGTAACGATAGAAATTAGGATTAGAAGCTTACCTAAACAACTTTGAAGAAAAAGTCTCTTGAAATCACCCATAATCGAGGTTCCAAAGTCAAAAGATGGAGTTGAGGAAAAATAGAATGAAAAAGGGGAATTATACTCAACGATCACCACTAAAGCGGTCAGACAACAACATAAGTGGTCAGTCACTTGCTATCTGTACATCGTTAAAGCGGCAAGGAACTGCTTAAGTGGCACCCACATAGGCGCTAAAGCAATCCTAGACCTGCTTAAGCAACAACACTAGAAGCCTTGCACCAGCAATGGGTTAAGGCTTAGCATCTTTTCAAACGGACCCTCAGGATTCGTTTGGGAACCCCATAGAAATTAAATAATAATGCTACTAGGCTAATTTCAACATTGCAGACTCAATGGAATAATCGGATTTATGAAAAGAGGTCGTTTTTCAACAAGTTTCACCCCGAGAACCCCTTTAGGCCAAAATAACTAGTTTCTCATGTAAACACTCAAAACTCAAAATATAGTCTCAAAATCCAAACCAACCATGCCAATAACCCAAAATTGACATTACAGATCTAACTGATCTAACAGAATCACCATTCGATGCTCGAATCACAAAAAGTTAACCAAAGTCAAATATATCTCTTTAAAGGCTACTCAAACTCACATAAATCATTCCCAAATGCTTTAGGGACTATGCCAATTATCCCCACAACTCATAAATGATATAAAGTAACTATAGGGAAAGGCAAAATGGTCAAAATATAGGAAAATCTAAAAATCACCATGAGGGTAGTTACATTATCCATTCACTAAAACACACGTTCATCCTTGAACGAAAACCAAGGAAAGTACCTGAATTGGTAAAAAGTTGAGGGTATCAACTCCACATAACGGACTCAACCTCCCACGTAGCCTCCTCAATCTGGAGATGTTTCTACTGAACTTTCATAGAATCAATATTCTTGGATCTCAACTTTCTAGTCTGC
Source organism: Capsicum rhomboideum (assembly GCA_031232105.1). Taxonomy (NCBI): domain Eukaryota; kingdom Viridiplantae; phylum Streptophyta; class Magnoliopsida; order Solanales; family Solanaceae; genus Capsicum; species Capsicum rhomboideum. The sequence continues at coordinate 41,498,739 of CP124716.1, forward strand.
TTATCCAAAATAGCAATAGGCTCCTCCTCAAAGGATAAATCACGGTCTAATGAAACTAAATACCATCGGATCACATGAGAATCATCAAGACGGTATCGCTTCAACATCAAAATATAGTATACAGGATGAACCACTACCAGGTTCGAAGGTAGAGCAAACCTATAGCCACATCTCTAAGCTTTCCTTTCTTCCTCAATCTCACATCACACCCTTCATGGGTGATACCTTCAAGAAGACCCACTCACTAAGCATGAATGCCACAAGCCTATGTTGAATCAATCTCACTTGATCCATTGAGTCCCTAAACAAGTCAGTGGCCCAAGGAATAACCTCAAAAGAATCAAACCATCCCATAAGGGATTTTGTCACGACCCAAAAACTGGTTGTGATGGCACTTATCGCGGCCTAGCCTTGATAAGTAAGCCTGAATCCCAAAATGAATAAGTAACACAAAGTAATGCAAAATAAGAGTAAATGACGAGACTTCTAGAATGAAGTCAAGTCCTAAACATCATAAATACGGAATCCAAGAAATACATAAACAAATCGCAAAACTCCGTGTCATAAATACAGAGCATCTAGTATAAAATTGAATCTAAAAACATATAGTCATTAAAAATGAAATAAAGATATAATAAGGGATAAATGAGGCTCGGGATCAACTCTAGAGGCATGGAGCAATCGATACCTAAAACTCTCTCTCAATCAGTAAGAACTCAATAGCTGCATGTCATACTCGGACCTCGATCTACACCGAAAGGGAACAGTAGGGATGAGTACAGGTCTATTTGTACTCAGAAGATATCATAGGCCGACTGAGCAAAGTAGATAATAATAAGGGTAAAATTGACTATCAGCACGTAAACCTGTAAGCAAAAGAGTTCCCAAACGGTAGCTCACACCGTCTCCACTAACAGTTCTAATATAATAATGAGATAAACAACAGTAAACACAGAAAAACAAGAAGGCAAGTCAAGAACAAAGAAACCACATAATATGCAAATGGAATGCAATGCAGTGGTAATGATAGGGCTGGAACGGTGAAAGTCATAGCATGACTTTCAGTATTTACTTATCGAGTTCGTAACTCCACAATAGGACCCATGGGGGGTTTGCAACCCATATACTTTATCTTATATCTCAATCTCAATCTTAATCTCAACACAACTCACCTCTCTGGCTCATATTCATGGAGAGGGTTTTTATGAAGAATGTCTCATTGTCTTTCAAAAATAGTTTTCCTCAATGGTACCAATATCTTATGAATGTATATGTATGGAATAAGGATATAATGCTCACAATCAGATCAGTATAAAGATATCTAATCAATTCAATACGATGTATATATGTAGGTGAGCTCAGAAATTAACTTAACATGTCCATAGTTCATGATTCATCGACTATAAATGGGCACCATTCTAATAAATATGCATGTAAGACATCATAAATATCATATCAACCCCTAACTTGGGTATTTCAATCGTGATAAAGCAATCAATGCTTAATAAGGCCTATAATAATAATTTGAGCCCCCGTATGGGCATCATATCTAAAAATAAGGCATCTACATGTATAGATAAGGCCAGATGATGTCAAAGAAGGCCCCTACACAGGCTAACGCACTATCAAATATCTTAAGTCAATATCCACACAAACTAAGCCCCCACATGGGCACACAACAATAAATATAATCTCAAAATATAAACCCCATAGCCATTCTCCCCAACCCATAACATGCTTTACCTATATATTAGCTACCCAGCTCAATCTGAAAGAAGTTACGCCATACCTACTTCAAAATGATGAAATTCGGGTATAAAGTGCTCCACCACAGAGCCTTCCCCTTTTTAACGGCTTCAGAATCAACTAAAACACACAAATATATCATCTATGCATTAAAAAAAAGTCAACAATACCCATATTGCCCACATCTAAACTGGATCCAAAACTGACCTTGAAAATGGGTTTTGAAAACGAAGGGGTAAAACCAGAATTTTTGTCAAGAAAACCATTACCCATGATTCCAGGAACTCACAGGAGAAAACCCAAGTGAAATCGGATTAAAAATGAGTGTTTAATTGATGAAAACCCCTTTTTAAACTTTTCGGGCAAACCCCCCAAAAATCCATTCAAAAATCACAATTTAAAGGATGTTTAAAAGATATAATCGAAGTAAAATGATGGAAAAAGGATTATGGAGCTTACCCAATCTTGGGAGTGAAGAATCGCCCCAAAACTCTCAAACCCTAAGCTCTAATACTAAAAAATGGAAGAAGAATCGAGAAAAAAGATATTTATATCAACCTAGTGCTGACTACTTAAGCGGTCATCGCTTAAACTCAAACTAACCATGCTACTAGGCTAATTTCAACGTCCTGATTCAATGGCAATGTCGAATTTTTGAGAAAGGATTGTTTTCACAGAATTGACTCCAGGACCCTATTTCACAATTATCAAAACCGAGGGTCAAAATGAGATAATACAAGCCACAAAACTGAACCAACCACGCTACTAATCCAAAATCGACGTTTTGGATTTGCTGGTGCAGTTCATTTTGCCATCCAACATTCAGAACAACAAATATTGACCGAAGTCAACTATTGGCTCTCGTAGCCTCAAAATGAACTCAAAACCATCCAAGGCCTTTACGAAGATCTCAAGAACCGTGCCAACCATATCCATACCTCAAAATCAACACATAACAACTACGAGGAAGGGAAAAATGGTCAAAACACATAAAATGGAAAATCACCAAAAATAGGTCCTTACAATATCCACCACTAAGACTCTAGTTCGTCCTCCAAAATTAAAGGTAAAGGAATACCTGAATCGGCAAAAAGCTGAGGATAACTACTACGTATGTCGGATTCGACCTCCCAAGTGGCCTCTTCTATAGGACGGTGTCTCCACTAAACCTTAACCACAGGATTATATCTTTCAAAGCAACCGTCTAACATCCCTGGCTAAAATGAAGACTAGCTCCTCTACAAAGGTCAGTCTCTCATCCAACTGAACCTAATCCCACCTAAGAACATGGGATTCATCCAGCATATATCGTCGGATCATAGAAAGATGGAAAACTTGATGCAAGGCTGAAATATTTGGAGGAAAAGCCAACTCCTAAGCAACCTCTCCAATAGTCTGAAGAAATTCAAAAGGTCTGATATACCTCGGGCTAAGCTTGCCCCTCTTCCCGAACCTCATCACGCCCTTCATGGGGAATACATGAAGGAAAGGCCGATCACTAATACTAAACTTCAAGGCACAAAGTCTGCGGTCTGTATATATCTTCTGCCTACTCTGGACCGCTCGAAGCCTATCCTGAATAATACGAAATCTATCTAAAGACTCACAAAGAAAGTCGGTACCTCGAGGTCTAATCTCAGAAGTCTCAAACCAACCAATAGGAGATCGACAATGCCTACCATAGAATGCCTCAAAAAGTGCCATCTTAATACTCGAATGGTAGCTATAATTATAGGTAAACTCTGCTAGGGCTAAATTCTGCTCCCACTGACCTCCAAAGCCCAAAACACAAGCATGGAGCATATTCTCCAAAACCTAAATAGTCCGCTCTAACTGATCGTTGGTTTGAGGGTGGAAAGTTGTACTGAGAGAAACCTGAGTGCCCAACTCTTTCTGAAATGCCCTGCTAAAGCTAGAAGTGAACACAGAACCTCTATCTGAAATAATAGACACGGGAACCCCGTGAAGATGAACAATCTCACTCACATAGATCCGAGCTAACCTCTCGGCACTGAAGAAAGTATGAACAGGGGTGAAATGAGCTGATTTGGTCAATCGATCCATGATGACCCAAATACTATCAAAACCACGAGAAGAACGAGGCAATCCACTAACGAAGTCCATGGTGATTCACTTCTACTTCCACTCCAAAAAGGGCAATCTCTAAAGCAAACCACTAGGTCTCTGATGCTCCACCTTCACCTGCTGACAACATAAGCAACGAGCTACAAAATCTGCCATATCCTTCTTCATACCCATCCACTAGTAAAGTTGTCTCAAATTATGATACATCTTAGTCAAACCAGGGTGAATGGAATATCTAGAACAATGCGCTTCTTCCAAAATTGATTTTAACCAACTACTGACTCGACACACAAACTCAACCACCAATACTTAACACACCATCTGAATCAAAAGAGGCTTCCTTAGCCTTACCACTCAACACCTTATCTCGAATCACCCTCAAGCTATCATCATCAAATTGGTGAGCACGAATCTGCTCCATCAAGGAAGAGCTAGCACCAATAAAGGCTAATGCACATCCAGGTGTCGAAATATCAAGCCTAACTATCCGGTTAGCTAAAGGCTGAATCTCCAAAGCCAAAGGCCGCTCTTGAGTCAAAAGATGAGCCAAACTCCCCATACTAGTCGACTTTCAACTCAAGGCATCCGCTACTATATTAGCCTTGCCCTGGTGATGCAAAATGGTGATTTCATAATCCTTAAGAAACTCAAGCTAATGATGTTTGTCACACCCCGAATCCCATTCGGGACGGACTGACACCCGAAGTCGATATGGCCCGAGAGAACCAATCTTTGCTCATGTACATTCGTATGAATATTATTATTCATCATGCAACTATGCAGAAGTCATGGGCATGGAAACATATGTCATGTCTATATATATATGAAACTTGGCCGTTAGAGCTATCAAGTCAAAATGATCGTACATCTCTTACATCCATATACCCACATACGTCTACAAAAGCCTCTAACAGATGCATTTACAAGACCAACTAAAGTCGGGACAAGTCCCCACTTTATACAACATTTACAACATCAAAACAACTGTACAACTGTGACTCGAAAAGTCCCGAACCAACTGGGGCTCACCAAAGATCTGTAAATACTGTCAACCTACTGTGGAGGTCTACTAGTGCCTGTACCTGCAACATGTAAGGTAAATCCCCTGAGGGGGTCAGTACGAAGAATATACTGAGTATGTAAAGCTCATAAGAACTGTATCATACATAATAAAATCAACAACAATGGAGTCAATATAAGAGAAATAGTCAATGGGAATAATTTCTCTTTCTGTAGGTGAGGAACCATGTATATATTTCTTCTATCATAGTCATTTATGATTATTCTCTCATTTCCTTATTATTCAAAAACTATCCTCCACATACCCTTTATTCCAGAGAGTTACCTTCACTCAAGAGACTTGGCTCCCAGAGATTCTTCTATTCGAGAGATTCTTTATATGCCAGAAATTCTTTCTTGCTTCTTTGCTCATCACCATTTTTATTCATCTACTTGGTTAGTAGGTTGTAAAGTAGCATTCATTCATTTTATCGGTAGGTTAATAATATAACATACATCCACCCTATTGGTGGGTTAACATACATCCACTTTATTGGTGGGTTAACATACATCCACTCTATTGGTGGGTTTACATACATCCACTCTATGGTGAGTTAACAAACATCCTCTCTATGGTGGGTTAACATACATCCACTATATGGTAGGTTAACAAGAGTGGGTTAACATACATCCACTCTATGGTGGATTAACATACATCCACTCTATGGTGGGTTAAGGATACTTTTATGATACATTGAGGATCGTGATACTATTGGAAACACACATATATGCTTTACCTCGTTTTGTTACTTTCAAGAGATTGACACCTTTACTTGGGAGGGATAGATATATTAACTCGCACATTACCTCTTCATTATTCCTATGAGATCTTATGAGATTGTAAATTGGTACAAACATAATCATAATATTATTAGACTTTGGAATATGACATGATTGGAAATGCTACTCAAGAACAAATAGATCCTCTTTACCTCCTTACTCTCTTTGAGATAGTTCTCTTAGAAATCACAACGTTATGACAGCTTTGGAACTCCAGTCAATGAATAAGATATAAGTGAATCATACTTCGTCTAAGAATAGGACGCATGCGAATAAAAATATATCTCAACCTGAACCGGGATACTTTAGAACACTTCGGACATGAGTAAGTACCATAACAAGGTGAGTACTCTATGTTGCAGAAAGATACAGAAAGAGTAACCTTACATACCTTGTCATCTCACTACGAATACACATGGCTAGATGGGGATACAATAATCCTGCTCCTTCCTTATGTGTTACTCTACAACACAAGTACATAACAAAGCTCATGTTAACAACCAACTCCCTTACAAACATATAAGTGTCACAATGAGTTACGTGACTGCTATATAGCATCATTTCGTCCTTCACAGTACAATACATTGCATTATCATACCAACAACACCATAACATACCACACATCACCCAAGACATCAATAACCAATAACATTTTACACCACGTTTACCCTTTACTCTTCCTCATTATCATTCCGTCACAAGTACCCTATCAATTTGTCTCATAACAACTTATGAACAACAATAAATACTTAATATAGTCCAACATACCTTCATACGCCCCTTTAAAGTCATTAAAATGGCATCACAAGTTGCTAATTATATCCATAAAGGGTATAGGGGCCTTCAGGGGTCAAAGGGGGACAAAAACGTGCAAAACGGTGTTCTGAAAGGGACATACAAAGCCACCTGCGCCTGCAGGTGGCTGACCTACGTCTGGAGGTGCCCTTTGGAAGTAACCAGAGGCACCTGCGAAGTCACTTGCACCCGCAGGTGCTTCGTCTGCGAGGGCGGGTGCCCGTTTCGGCCAAAAAGGGTCTCTTTTGGGTCTTTTTATGCAATGAATGGTCCATGATCATAACTAAACTTATTTTAACATATTTTTGATCATATTGAATGCCAACAATAAGCCATGGTCTCACAACACACATAAACATCACCAAAACCTCACTTTCGTTTCAATACGTCACCAAATTCATAACCAAATTTACAACAACAATTCCAAACATTATACACAAGGATAAAACAAGGTAAGACTATAATCACATATCACATGTCAATATTGAATCCATAAAGTTCACTTCCTTCAAGACCACAAGTCCATGTTCAAGTTTACAAGGCAAAACCCTTCACCGATTAAGCACACACAAATTGTTTTACACATAGTGACTTCTCACACTTCACCAACATAACCAACATGATATAAACCATCTTCCATGCATAAAATATATTTAACCATAATAATATACACTTACCAGATTTTGCAAGATGATGATCTTGGTCAAAGGGATGAAGGTCTAGGGTTTGTATGAGATAAGGAAATGTTAGAGATAATTCTAGAAATGGCATGGGTGTCACAATGAAATAAAAATCTGATTTGTGCCCTTTTATAGTCCTTTTAAGTCTCTCTTATCCTATTCTTGGCATTAAATGCAATGGTTGATTAGTCAAATGGAAGAATGGGTCATATTGGCCCCATTGGGCCAAGTCTTTCTTATGATCTTTGGGCCTCATTTGGCCCAATGGCACAAGACTCATGTAAGCCCCAACAAATTAATGTCTAATTCATCAAAGCTCTCATGTTTAACTAATTCCATAATTGTACACGTAGTCGTATAGGTTCGAAAACGTACGGGGTGTTACACCTCCTATGAAGGTCTAATCACATGTACTAGACCCAATATCAATTATCTCACCAATAACATTACAAAATACATACTTGTGGCTCTCGACACCTAAGTAAACATTGTTCAACATCGTCAAGTAGGATTGGGAAGGTACGGGGTGTTACAATGTTGTCTCATATTAAGCTCTCTCTGGGTGAAGAAGTACTAAACACTACGATGATCTGAGAAGATTTCACAATGGACTCCATACAAGTAGTAACGCCACAACTTCAATACAAACACTACCGCTGCCAACTCCAAGTCATGGGTAGGGTAATTCTTCTCATGAGGCTTCAACTGACGAGATGCATAAGCAATCACCTTACCCTTCTGTATCAACACTGCACCCAAACCAACACCTGAAGTATCACAGAACATGGTAAAACCCACGCGCTCTTGGGAAACGTCAAGATAGGAGCTGAAGTCAACAACTCCTTGAGTTTTGGAAGCTCTTCTCATATTCTTTCGACCACTAAAAGGAAATCTTCTTCTGAGTCAACTTGGTCAAAGGAGCTGCAATCAAGGAGAAACCCACTATAAAATGACGATAATAACCCACCAACCCCATAAAACTCCAAATCTCGATAGCACTAGTAGGCCTAGCCCAATCACAAATTGCTACCATCTTGGCCGGATAGTCAATACACATACATTTGGAACTATCTTTCTTCTTTACAAACAAGACAGGCGCACCCCAAGGAGAAACACTAGGTTTAATGAAGCTCTTACTTAGCAAATTCTGCAATTGATCCTTCAACTCCTTTAACTAAGCTGGGGCTATCCTATAAGAGGGAATTAAAATAGGCTTGGTGCCCTATTCAACATCAATAGCAAAGTCAATATCACAGTCCAGAGGTACACTTGGCAAATCTGTAGGGAACATATCCATGAACTTGCAGACTTCTCAGATAGAATCTATAGGAGGCGGTGAAGCAATATCGTATCACAAACATAAGCCAAATAAGACAAACAACTCCTTTCTACCATACGACGAGCACGTAGAAAAGATATGACACTCTTCGTACATGAATTAAGCATACACTTCTAAGTTAATCTTTACACATCCGACATAGCTAAGGTCACGATCTTGGCATAACAGTCCAAAATAGCATGATAAGGAGCTAACCAATCCATACCCAAGATAACATCAAAGTCAACCATATATAGGATAATCAAGTCTACCCAAGTCTCACAACCCATATAGGTAACCACACAAGATCGGTACACCCGATCCACCACTAAAGAATCTCTTATGGGTGTAGAAACATGAAGAGGCATAGCAAGAGGCTCACATGAAACATCAAATCCAGAAGTAAAATGGGTAGACATATAGGAGAATGTAGATCTAGGGTCAAATAACATGAAAGCAGATCTGTAGCAAACTGGGATGATACCTATAATAACTGCATCTGAAACCTCTACCTCGGGTCTAGTAGGTCTAGCAGGTATAGCATAGCACTGTCCACGTCCACTCTCGGACTGAGTAAACCCACGCCCACTACCACAAGAATCTCTACCTCTACCTCGAGCACCTCTAACAACACTTTTTCCACTCTGAGAACCACCTCTTATTATAGATATAGGAGTAGGTCTGAACATATGCTGAGGATAATCCTTGACCACATAGCCAAACTCATCATATATGAAATACCCTCTACGACCTGACTCAATCTGATGAGGTGCGGCTGAACTAGAACGACCACCCTAACTCGCTATCTAGCTACCCATAGTCACAACACCTGAAGGTCTACCACCTGATCCCTACAATGCGGCCTGAAATGGCCTATCAAGATAACCACAGGAACCTCTACTAGAGAAATCTCTACCTCAGGAGGTGTGTCCACTAAACTCACCATGGCAACGCACCTTCTTGGTACCTCCCTGAGTAGCCTGAATGATAGACTCAGTCATCTTGGCATACTCAATAATACTCTAAAAAGAAGCCCCTGAAACAACCATTTGGGTTATAGCAAACTGATACAAACCATCTAACCCCATCACGAACTTTCAAATCCTCTCAGACTCGGTGGAGATGCTCACGGTAGAATATATGGACAAGGTATGGAAACACACCTCATACTCAGCAATAGTCATGGAGCCCTGCTCCAAATGATCAAAACCATCTCTCATATGATCTCTCAAACTATACAACACAAATTGCTCCAAGAAAGCCTCAAAAAATTGAGTCCAAGTCATCACAGGCAAACCCAATGGCCTACAACTAGCATACGACCTCCACCAATCCCTAGCCACATTTGTCAATTGATAAGTAGTATAAGTAACTCCATGGGACTCAAAGGATCCCAGGTTATACAACTTCTCCTGATAATCAATCAAGAACTCATAGAAATCTTCTTCTATAGCTCCACTAAACTTGGGTGGACCCAAGCGAACAAAACTCACAAACCTTTTCTGATCCTCAGAAGACATAATGGTACCTAAAGTAACTGGAGGAATAGTGAGCCTGTCTAGCTAAGAATCCACCCGTAGGGGTACCATAGAAGATGGTTCTACCCCAAAACTCGAAATACTATAATCAGATACTGGCAAAGAAGGTGGAGAATCACTCAAAGTATGTGGAATACCATAAGTAGACGCCGGTACCGATGGAGGAATCTTACTTGGAGTTAGAGGAATACCATAAAAAGATATTGGCACTGACAGCGGTACACCACTTGAAACTGGAGGAACACCAGGTGTACTTAAAGAAACACCTTCCAAACGGGTCAGCAAACAAATTAATAAATCATCCAATATCGAGATAGCAGTACCATGTGTAACTTGAGCCAGACCCATACTCTCTGCATGACCAACCTCAGGGAGATCCCCTTAGCACTACCTCTGACCGAGGCAGCTCCTCGGCCCTTCCTCTACCACGAGGTCATCCATGTCCCCTGTCTCCTACCTTACCCCTAGTCTGGGCTCCATCTTCGGGTGCTAGCATAGCATCTTTATCCTCTCGAGATCTAGTCCTCACTATCTGCACAGAAAAGAGTGGAACACAGCTTAGAACATTGGGTAAGAACAACCCATATGATAAGAAATCAATTTAGAGAAGTTCTTCCTAAAGATATCTTATAGCCTCTCAAAGATAGATACAGACGTCTACGTACCGATCTGCGAGACTCTATTAGACATCATGCTCTAACACTTATGAGATCGATGTAACCTGACTCTGATACCAATTTGTCATGACCCAAAAATTGGGTTGTTATGGCACTAATCGTGGCCCAGCCTTTATAAGTAAGCCTGAATCCCAAAAAGTATAAGAAACACAAAGTAATGCAAAATAAGAGTAAATGACGAGACTTCTAGAACAAGTTAAGTCCTGAACATCATAAATACGAAATCCAAGAAATACATAACCAAATCCAAGAACTCGATGTCATAAATACAGAGCATCTAGTATAAAACTGAATGTGAAATACATATAGTCTTTAAAAATTAAATAAAGACATAATAAAGGATAGATGAGGCTCGAGATCAACTCTAGAGGCATGGATCAACCAATACCTTGAACTCTCTCTCAATCAGCACGAACTCAGAAGTCGTGTGTCATACTAAGACCTGGATCTACACCAAAAAGGCACAGTAGGGATGAGTATGGGTCCACTTGTACTTAGTAGGTATCATAGGCCGACTGAGCAAAGTAGATAATAATAAGGGTAAAACTGACTATGAGCACGTAAACCTGCAAATAGAAAAGTTTCCAAATGGTAGCTTACATCTTCTCCACTAACAATTCTAATATAATAATGAGATAAATAATATGAGTAAGCACAGATATACAAGAAGGCAAGTCAAGAACAAAGAAACCACAAAATATGCGAATGCAATGCAGTGGTAATGATGGGGTGGAACAGTGAAAGTCATCGCATGACTTTCAGTATATACCTATCGAGTTTTCAACTTCGCAATAGGACCCATGGGAGGGTCACAACCTATATACTTTTTCTCATATCTCAATCTCAACACAACTCACCTTTCTGGCTAGTGTTCACAGAGAGGAGTTTTATCAAAATGTTTTATTTTCTATCAACAATAGTGTTCCTCAATAGTACCAGTATCTCATGAATGTATATGTATGTAATGAGAATATAATGCTTAAAATCAGATCAGTATGAAGATTCCCAATCAATTCAATATGATATATATATGTAAGTGAGCTCAGAAATCAACTCTATATGTCCATAATTCATGATTCATCAACTATAAATGGGCACCATTAAAATAAATATGCATGTAAGATATCATAAATATCATATCAACCCCTAACTCAGGCATATCAATCATGATAAAGCAATCAATGCTTAATAAGGCCTATAATAATAATAAAAGCCCCCGCATGGGCATCATATCTAAAAATAAGGCATCTACATGCACTGATAAAGCCAGATGATGTCAAATAAGGCCCCTACACGGGCTACACGTAATATCAAACACCTCAATTCAATATCCACACAAACTAAGCCCCCACACGAGAATATAACAATAAATAAAATCTTGAAATATAAACCCCATAGCCATTTGCCTCAACCCCTAGCATGCTTTACCTATATATTAACTACCCTGCTCAATCTGAAAGAAGTTAAGCCATAACCTACCTTGAAATGATGACATTCGAGCCTAAAGTGCTTCAACAAGGAGCCTTCCCTTTTCGACCGGCCTCAAAATCAACTAAAACACACAAATATAGAATCTATACGTTAAAAAAAAAGTCAACAATACCCATATTGCCCACATCTAAACTGGGTCCAAAGCGGACCTTGAAAATGGGTTTTGAAAATGAAGGGGTAAAATTGAAATTTTTTTGTCTAGAAAACCATTACCCATGATTAAAGGAACTCACAGGAGAAAACCCAAGTGAAATCGGATTAAAAATGAGTGTTTAATTGATGAATAACCCTTTATAAACTTTCCAGGCAAAACCCCAAACATCTATTTAAAAATCATGATTTAAAGGATGTTTACAAGATATAATCAAAGTAAAATGATAGAAAAAGGATTATGAAGCTTACCTAAGCTTGGGAGTGCAGAATCATCCCAAAAACTCTCAAACCCTAAGCTCCAATATTCAAAATGGAAGAAGAATCGGAAAAAAGGATATTTATATCAACCCAGCGCTGATCACTTAAGCAGTCATCGCTTAAGTGCCGGGTGACCGCTTAAACTATCATGCCTGAGTGGCTAGGCCACTAAAGTGGTGTCCTTCCGCTAAAGTGGAAGCCACTACAACGGTCAAGTACCCGTTTTAGAGATAGGTGACTTGGTCAAAGCTGACAGCTAAAGTGGTGCCTCGCCACTTAAGTGGCTACAGCTAAAGTGATATTTAGCCGCTAAAGCGGCTGCACCAGTTTCAGCTACAACATCAACTTTGCCAAGTTGTAAAGTTACCAGTCGATCCCTCGAGATTCATTCAGAATCTCGTGAACGCAAATAAACTATGCTACTAGGCTAATTTTGATGTTCCAAACTCAATAGCGATGTCACATTATTGAAAAAGGATTGTTTTCACAGAATTGACCCCCAGAACCTTATTTCAATATTTTTTCCAAATCGACGATCGAAATGGGATATACAAGCCACAAAACTGAACCAAACATAATACTAATCCAAAATCGACGTTCTAGATCTGCTGGCGCAGTCCGTTTTGCCATCCAACACTCAGAACAACAAATATTGACCAAAGTCAACTATTGGCTCTCGAAGCCTCAAAATGAACTCAAAGCCATCCAAGGCCTTCTCGAAGACCTTGGAAATTATCCATCCTCATACCCCAAAATCAACATGTAACAACTACGGGGAAGGAAAAAATGGTCAAAACACATAAAAATGGAAAATCACCAAAAATAGGTCCTTATAGATTTATGCCTCTTCCCATGCAAAGCCTCAAAAGGTGCCATCTGAATGTTGTAATGGTAATTATTTTTGTAGGTGAACTTTATTTTAGGGAATAACTGGTTCCAATGACTACTAAAATCCATTCACATACTCAAAACATGTCCTCTAATATCTGAATAGTCCACTCTGACTGGTCATCCATCTGAGGGTGAAATATCATGCTCATCTCAAGTTGAGTACCCAATTCACTCTGCATAGAACTCTAAAAATTTCAAGGTAAAGTATGTATCTCTATTAGAAATAATGGAGATAGATACACCATGCAATCAAACAATTTCTCGAATGCCAATTTCTCTGCATTATAATTCACCTTCACAAGTACAAAGTGCACTAATTTAGTTAACCTATCCACAATCACTCAAATGGAATCAAACTTTTCCAAAGTCGGGGGTAGGCCAACTATAAAGTCTATTGTAATCCACTCTCATTTCCACTCTGGTATAGGCATCCACTGCATCCTACCACCCGATCGCTGATGCTCATACTTTACTTATTGATAATTCAAACACTTGGCCACAAACTCTATAATGTCTTTCTTCATCCCACACCACCAATAGTGTTGCTTTAAGTCATGGTACATTTTAGCTACTCCTGGATGAATAGAACATCTCAAACAATGAGCCTCCTCCAAAATCAATCTAATCCAACCACTAACTCTCAGCACACAAATATGACCATTAATCCTCAAAACACCCTTGAGATTAAACGATGTCACCTTTGCCTCGGTACTCAATATTTTATCATGAATCATTCTCAACTTCTCATCATCAAACTGTCAATCTTGAATCTGCTCCTTCAATGAGGATCTAGCCTAAAAAATACGCCAAAGCATGCCCTAGTACTAAAATATCAAGTCAAATCCATTGGTTAGCCAAAGAAGAAAAACAAAGGCTAAAGGTCACTCCACCATTAAATGATAATACAAACTCCCCATTCTCACCGCCTTCTGACTCAAGGTATCTACTACCATATTAGCCTTGCCCGAATGATAAAAAATAGTAAGATTATAATCCTTAAGCAACTCCAACCACCTACATTGTCTCATACTCCCTCTATTCTGATTTACTTATCATATTTTGACTTGCACACCTATTAAGAAAACAATAATTGGTATAGTAACTTTACCATATTACCCCTATTAATTGATGTTTAGTGAAATCAAGGAATAAGTTTGTGCAAAATTAGAAAGATGCATGTTAGTGTGACAAGCTAAATGTGCACCACTGATCGAAATATCCTGAGAACACTAGAAAAAGAAGGTGAACACATCAGAGACTTCAACATCGGTGATGATTAAAGATTTGGGAGACACCACTGTTTAGAAGGGGAAAATACCAATGGAACAGTGGACACCTCTAGACAAAGAGGTGACCCTTAAATCTAATGGAACAATAATCCAATCGAATAATCTAGGCTCCATGAGTACTGAGAAAGTGACGAAGGAAGATCAGCTAGAGGATCAACCGAATAAATCACCTACACGAGGTACTGCACAAAGAAAATTAGAACTTGCTGAAGAACCAGCTAAGAAATGGGTGAATTTCTTTGATACAAATTGTATGTCAGCTAAAGGTATGAATCTAAACTATGTGGCTCCGATTGTGAAGAACAACGAAAAGGTGATTGAGTTGAACAAGGATAAAGTAAATCGAGCTATGAAAGAATGGAAGAAAGATCTTATCATGTATGTTGTTGGGGATTCACCTTCTATAGATGCAATTGAAAGATACATAGTACCCCAGGTGAACACTGTTAGTAAGCCTAAGGTTTACTACCATAATAATGACACTATTTCTTAGTGAAGTTTGCTAGCATATATGATCGTAATGAGTTGCTATACTCAGGGCCATATATGTTAAATAATCGTCCAATTATAGTCAAGGTGTGGATTTAATGAAGAAGTTTTGTAAATTGTCCCAATTTGGGTGAAATATCCTAATCTACCACTAAATTACTGGAGTATGGACTATTTGAGTAAAATTAGTATTGGTCTGAGGGTGACTTTATATGCTGATAAATATACTACAAAGGTGGATCTAATATCTTTTGCTCGCGTACTTATTGAGATGGATATGGCAAAAGATCTACCACATAAGATTAAAGTTGAGGATCCTAATGGAAGGGTGTTTGAGTAGGTGGTAAAATATGAATGGATACCAGAGTATTGCACTAAATGTATGCAGGTTAGCCATAAATGTCATATCAAGGAAGGAGTTTAAGGGAAAGGTGAACCTAGAATGGTACAAAAATGGCAGGGAAAGCCTCTCATTCCTCCAATAGTAGGCACTTCAAAATAAGGAGATGATACTAAACAATAAAATAAGAAAGTACAGGTGGAGAAGGGGGAGGAAACATGGCATCAGGTTGCAACGAATTCAACAGCTAAAAGTATAGGGATGCAGCCACAAGCACAGGTCATGAAAGTTACTAATGAGTTTGAAACTCTTGCTTCAACTGATATGGAATTGCTAGATAAGAATGCTAACCATAGGTTACAGAGGAAGGGTGTTGGAGGTATCAATAAAAATCTTGTCCAATAAACTTGATCACATAGAATACTAGGGGAATAAATAAGCTTCATAAATAGAAAGAACTTAAACTATTTTTGAAGGACAATAAGGTTAGTATTATAGCTATTATAGATAAAGTCAAGGAGAATATAGCATGTAGAATTATACAAAAACTTGCTCCTGGCTAGTAATATGCAGCTAACTATAAACATTCTAATAAAGGGAGAATCTGGTTGATGTGGAATTCTTAAGTGTTTGATTGTGTGATAATGAGAAAAACTGATCAGCTTATTCAAAGTAGAGTACAAGTTAAAGGAAGTACTATGATGTTCTATATTGTGGCAGTGTATGGCTTATATACTTTTCATGATAGAGAACCTATGTGGAATGATTTGAGGTTGCTGGTGACTAATAATCAGATGCCAATGTTATGTATGGGTGATTTCAATGTAGTTCTAACAAGTGAGGATAGACCAAAGGGTAGTCTAGTGCAGGAAGTGGAAATCAATGATTTTGATGAACTTATTACTATTACTAGTATGATAGAGTTAAACATGATTGGTAGGGATTATACTTGGACAAATAGCCATACATATAGTAAGATTGATAGAGCTTTAGTGAATACTAATTTGATGTTACACATGCCTTCTGTGAAGGTGAATGTGATGAATCCTGGATTTTCTTATCTCACTCCTTTAAAGTTGGAACTAGGAAGGGATTGTAGAGGTATTGCTAAGTCTTTCAGATTTTTTTAATTGCCTTGAAGAACATCCAAATTTTATCAGTAAAGTAAAAGAGACTTGGCAAGTAAGGCATAAAGGTGATATGAAGGTAGTCAAGCAAAACTTGAATAGAGTAAAAGATAGCCTCAAGAAACTTAATAATACTGAATTTAAAGGGATGAGAGATAAGGTAGCTGACTTAAGATCATAACTCAACAGGATTTAGGAAGTAATGAGAGGTCCTAAAGAATTTGAAATAACTAGACAGTAGGAAAGGGAGGTGAGACAACAACTTGAGAAATAGAGTTTGATTGAAGAAAGTGCACTACAACAAAAGTCAAGACTGCAGTGACTGAGGTTAGGTAATTCTAACACATCCTATTTCTTTTCTCACATGAAGAGTAAGGTAGTACAAAATACTATTACTGGATTCTTGAATAAAAAAAGAGTTAGAGTGCATACACAAGAGGCTATAGAGAATGAGGTTATCATATTATACAAAAATCTATTGGGGTAATCTGCTACCAGGTTGCCTAGTGTGAATGTAAGCATTATGAGGCATAGATAATTCTTGAATGGAGAAAAATAGTTGTATTTAGCAGCACCAGTAACTGAGGAGAAAGTAGTTAATGCTCTTAAGGCTATAAGTGATTTGAAGTCCCAAGGACATGATAGCTTCAATACAGTGTTTTTTAAGAAATTATGGGTAGTGGTAGGCAAGGATATAACTAATGCAGTGCTTGAGTTTTTTGAAACTGGCAGAATGTATAGTCCTATCAATTGTACCTCAGTCACTCTTATACCTAAGGTGGGAAATCCTTCAATTATTGGTGAATATAGACCTATATCTTGTTGTTTATTAGTTTATGAGATTATTTCTAAGGTGATAACACCAAGATTGTAAAAGGTAATGAATTCTCTGATGGATCCTAATTAGTCAGCTTTTGTACTAGGTAGAGCACTAAATGATAATGTTATTCTTAGCCATGAATTAGTGAAAGGTTATGGGAGGAAAGGGATATCCAAGTATGTATGATCAAGATTGACATAAAGAAAGCATATGACTCCTTAGAATGGAGTTTTTTGGAGTAGATTTCAGTAAAAATAAAGTTTCCTACCTTGGTTGTTAACTGGATCATGCAATGTGTTACAACAGTCACTTATTTAGTTATGGTAAATGGTAGATCTACTACACCTTTTCATGCTAAGAGGGGGGTTAGACAAGGAGATCCTTTAACTTCTAATTTGTTTATTATAACCATGGAATAGCTCACCGGGATCATAAAAACTCTGCACTCAAACTCTGAGTTCCATTACCATTCCACATGAAAGCCATAAATGATCATTCAACTTAGTTTTGTTGATGACTTATTGCTATTTTAAGGGGTGATCTGAAGTTTATTCAATGTTTATATGCATGTTTTGATATGTATTGTCAGATATCAGGACTGGTAGCAAATACAGGTAAAAGTAATTTATACTTTGGAGGGGCCAAGCAAGCTATTCAAGACCAAATCCTGCAAGAACAACACTTTGTTAACGGTGAATTACCATCCAGGTATCTTGGAGTCCCTTTGAGTACTAAAAGATTGTCGCTAGTATAATGCAAGCCTTTACTTGATAAGCTATTAGGGAGAGTTACAAGCTGGATAACCAGGTTTCTATCTTATGAAGAGAGGGCTCAACTAATCAAGAGTATTTTATTTGCTATATATATTTTCTGGTCTCAAATCTTTTACCTTCCTAAGAAGAGAATCCATACTATTTAATCCATTTGCAAGAGGTTTATCTGGACAGGAAACATTGATGATTCCAAGAAATCTCTAATTGCTTGGGAAAAGTTATGTTTTTCTACGTCTAGTGGAGGTCTAAACCTCTTGGATATTTACACATGGAACAAGGCAGCTATAGGGAAGTGCCTTTGGAATCTATGCAAAAAAAAGGACAAATTATAGGTGGAATGGATCCATATCTACTATGGGACTGATGGACTGTGGGGAGCTTAAGCTAAATAAGCTTCTTGGATAGTTCAAAGGATTCTGAAAGCTCATAAGGACCTGCAGGAAGCTGGTTACAATGAAGATGCAGTATTGGCTATGAACACTTACTCTATCAAGAAGATATACTTACAGATGAGAGGTGATATGATACAAGTAAAATGGAGGAAAATGGTATGGTGAAATTATGGTGCTCCCAAGTGGTTGTTTATACTCTACTTAGTAGTTAATAGGAGGCTTGCCACCAAGACAAGATTAGGTAAATGGGGACTTATTGATTCTGTAACTTGTCCCTTATGTCAGGAAAAAGATGAAGACATGGATCACTTGTTCTTTGAATGTTCATTTACTGCTAGTGTATGGGATCAGTTGCTATCATGGAAAGGTTTTACTAGAAAAAGCTTGAAGTGGCAGGATGAGGTATAATAGGCATTGAGATACATGAAAGGTAGTGGTAGTAGTACTGCACAAGTATATAGAATGACATTGGCTAGTGTTGTCTACTCAATTTGGTTGAAGCGTAATGCAAGAGTTTTCTAGCATAAGAAAAAAAACACCACAGATCATTACTAAATAGATTATCAATGATGTTCATGCGAGAGGAGTCCACATGACCAGATTAGCTCATAGACTACTAGTTCTTAATGTAGTTAAAGAGGAGGGGTAGATGATACAGGCTTTAGCAAGAAATGGAGCAGATTTTGTTCATGTCTACTATTTTTTTATATTTTGTAAAGTTACTTGGTAAATAAAATCTTTACTTACCAAAAAAAATTGTTGTTTAGTAATAAGTATTGAAAAATAATTTGGAGAATAAGTGATTAGTGCTAAGGGTTAAACATGGAAAAAAATGACTTTTCTTGATTTTTCAAAAATGACAAGTAAAAATAGAAATCAAATTAGGAAAATAGAGAAGTAAATCCAAAAAGAGGGAGTATTAAGATCTTCCAGGCTGAAGAAGTACTGAAGGCTACGATGATTGGAGAAAATCACACAATGAACCCCATACAAATAGTGATGTCAAAACTTCAACACAAACACAACTACGGCTAACTCCAAATCATGAGTAGTCATGTACCTTCAACTATCTAAAAGTATAGGCTATCACTTTACCCCTCTGTATCAACACACCACCCAAGATAACTTCGAAAGCATCTCAAAACACAATGAAACCCATGTCCTCCTTAAGTAAAGTCAAGATAGAAGCCGAAGTCAACAATTTCTTGAGCTTTTGAAAGAACCTCTCACAATCATCTGAACACTGGAAAACAACCTTTTTCTGAGTCAGCCTAGTCAAAAAAGTCATAATAGAAGAGAAGCCCATCACAAAATAGTGATAATAATCCTCAAGAAAACTCTAAATCTAAATAGGAGAAGTAGGTCTACCCCAATCACGCACCACTACCACCTTGACTGGATCGACTATGATATCATCCTTAGTTACCATATGAACCAAGCCAAACTCGCACTTGGAGAACTTGACATACAACTGTTGATCTCTCGATTTCTGAAGTACGACCCTCAAATGCCTCACATAATAAGCCTTATTCTTAGAATAAACCAAGATATCATCGATGAACACAATCATAAAAGAATCAAGATAAGGCCAAAAAAACCTATGTAACAACTCCATAAATGACACCAGGATGTTAGTCAACCCATAAGACATAACCAAGAACTCATAGTAGTCATACCGCATCCTAAAAGCCATCTTTGGAATATCCAAAGCTCTAATCCTTAGCTGATGGTAACCAGAATGTAAGTTGATCTTAGAAAACACTGTCGTGTCTTGAAGCTAATAAAATAATTCATCAATATGCAGAAAAGGATACTTGTTCTTGATAGTCACTTTGTCTAACTGCCGATAATCAATACATATACACATGGTCTGTTTTGACCTAGCTAGTCACGCAAGTGTACGTGATCGTTTAAGTAATAAAGTGGCCCTTTCAAGCCGGATGTCGAACCCACAGGGACTTGTCGTTCAACTATTCACTAGACTAAACTAGTTCTTGATTATTTATTTAAGCGGTTGAATATAGAGATATGATGGTTATAAAGTATAAAGTAACTATGAACCTAACTAACATAATTAACTTGGGGTATAAACAATGGCAAGTTGAATTCCCAAGGTCAAGGCAACCCGAATGTCATCTCTAGCACATGAATATTAATGGTTTAAGCAAATTGAGCTGTCTATCGCGGTTATTGATCACGAGGTTGATAATATGATTATATTCGTCTCCAAACTATAACCTTCTATTAGACATTGGAAACCTAACTACATCGTTGAGCGGGGATAGATTTAACCAATTCTAACGCCTTTAAGCTATCTTCCCGTATTTGAACAAGCGCGGTGAATTAGGTACCTCTCGATCCTAACCGCATATCAATCTCTTGGAATCGCTTCCTCGAGTAAAGATCACGCTCCTTATATTCCACGTTTTATCTCTCAATTTCTCTCTCGAGCTCCTCTCAAGACAATAGATTTATTTCAATGGTACTTAAGCATTAAAATAGTAAAAATCAATAAGATAAGAATAACCAATAAATGATAAACTTTAGCAAAAACCAATATTATTCAACTCACGAGATTCATGTTCGTAGCCTCAACCCCAAGAATGAGCGATTTTAGCCACTCATGGCTTAATTCAACATAAATTGATAAAAAATAATAAAAATAAAAAGGAAAAATAATTAACCCTAATTTGGATGCCAAAATTACCCAAGAGTAGTCCTATATGGAATTATGATACAATAACCCAAGAGCCCTATTTATAGACAAAAACTCGGGGCAAAAATTTACCAAAAAGCGGCCCAGCACGCCCTTTTACGCGCCT
This sequence comes from Capsicum rhomboideum, assembly GCA_031232105.1. Lineage (NCBI taxonomy): Eukaryota > Viridiplantae > Streptophyta > Magnoliopsida > Solanales > Solanaceae > Capsicum > Capsicum rhomboideum. The sequence continues at coordinate 41,520,262 of CP124716.1, forward strand.
AGGACTTAGGAAAAATTTTTCCTCTAAAAAGGTGTGCCTAAGAGGCCCGGCACACCCATGGGCGCGCCCCTCTGCTGTCCATATGAGCAAAATTTCTGTCAGAAGCGGCCCGGTATGCCCTTGGGCGTGCCCCTCACTTAAAATCCAATTTTCTTCTTTTCTTTGAATTTTCTTCGCGGATTTCGTTGAATTCTTCAAGTTCAAATCTTTGGCTTGCCTCTTATCTTCAATATCCTTCGCTCGTAGTTCCTCCAAGCCTCGCTTTCCACGCCAAAAATGCTCCAAATAGTCACAAATTTCACCTACAAGGGTCTAATCACATTTATTAGCACAATATCAAATATTCCATCAAAATAATACAAAATACATACTAATTGCTCTCAAAAATAAGGTAAACATGGGTCAAAGTCGGCAATAAGGCATATAAATACGCCTTAGATCACCACCCCACACTTAAACCTTTGTTCGTCCTCGAACAACAACCACAATCAACTCAAGGCCACTCTATAATTACTACTACAACTAAGACACTCAAGCTAGCACTACAATGACCACATGAATAGCAAGCTCTACATTTGGCATGTTATATTACAACTTGAAACACATGAATACTACCTCAAAACTTCCTAGCCTCAAGAATTGACTCTACCAAGTTTGCCAACTCATGCACATTACTCAACAAAGTGATCATATAAGTCACCTATCTATCATCAAACATGTGCCCTCATCACAAAAGAGTCACCCATATTCACTCACAGATATGTAATTTATCACAATAATGGGTGTAAGAACCAAATTCCGCTCACTCTCGCAAAGAATTCACATGCCACATAAGATGAACCATAAGCTTGCCCTTAGTGTAGTACTCCACTAGTATCAGAATGTCAAAGCTCAAGATCAAGTAGGACTTTAAGGGTTTTAATGTAGGCTAAGGGACGGGTAGGAACTATTTGGTCAAGAATAGTGACTATCTTCCCTAAGCACTTTAATACACTACAATTTACATTAAGATCACCTCCAACCAACCTATTTTACACCACTTTTGTCTTCCCAACTCTCTTTTGTTTTTCACCATATCTTTAAGATAGCTTCCACATATTAGGCAAGGAGTATTTGCTATCAACACATGATTCACTTCTTTTGGTCAATTTTTTTCTTTTCATTACATTACTCCCTACCAACAACACATAAACTTTTTCACACACCCCAAAGCTATTTACTTGGGGCTTCAACTTCACTTTTTCCTTCTTCAATTTTTACACTCCTTAACGTCTTAATTTCTCAATTAAAGCGCTTAGAAGTTTTGGATCAAATTACTGTTAATTGAAAGAAAAGGATTAAGCTAAATATAAGGCTACCAAAGAATAGGCTAAAGGTCAACGGGGCTAACCAAGATCATGCAAAAAAAAGTAGATAAAGTAGGTATAAACATGGCTATCAAAGAAATGCCTATATCATCTCTTAAACTCAACACCTTTTATTTTGCTTTGCAAACACACCGGGCAAGTTCTAGACATCAATATGCACATGGAAACACAAAAACCTCACTCATACATGGCACATGTCTAAATCAAGATGGATCCCTATATACTATCAACCAAGCAATAGCAAGAATTCAACATTAAGTCAACATAACAAAAGAGTCAAACAAATAGGCCTAGGTGTCTCAACAATAGTCATTCAATTCACTACACATGCTTCAACATTCAAAACCAACTTGCATCATGCAATCATGCGTAGCATCTGATTAGACCATCTCTAAAATTTTAAAATTACTCCTAAAAAAATAAAGGATACTGGGTTCAAAGGGCTTCCCCTCGGAAAAGAACCGAAAAGAAAACCCGAGGGGTGGATGAAGTGTTCTCCTAAATAAACCTAAAAATTACTAAAAGAAAATCTTTTTGTATTTTTTAAATTTTCAGTAACATAAGAAAAAAGAAAATAACCAAAAGACTCCTATAGCACACTCCACCCTAACCAAATCGAAAGATTTTTCACCCCACACTTAAAATCATACTTTGTCCCCAAAGCATAACTCAAAGAATAAAGAAATAGAAATACTCCCTGACGCCTCTAGGCCTAGCTCATAGCATTTTATCCATCAAAGAGGTCCGGAGGACCCCACACTTAGTTTTTGCAATGCTCCTTAGCTTAGATTTTGGGTGCTCAGACTTCCCCTAATCTGCAAAACAAAACAAACAAAAAACAAAAACAAAGGTGACACTAATAATAATAAAAAAAAACAAAAAAACTACTTACTAAACGTTGGGGTTCCTCCCACAAGCGCCTAATTTAACATCGCAGCACGACCCATCAACTTTTTCCTCCACCCTGAGGATATAAATTTCACCCCCAACATCGCATCCATCTTTTTGCTTCTCTCATAAGGTGGTGGTGCACAAATGAAGGGACCAAGTGATCGATGGTACATGTTAAATCGCTTGGCCTTGAGGTGAGGCATGTTGTTTTGTTGCTTTTCTGGTGCAAATTTAAGAATGTAAGATTCTTGTTCTTCATCTACACAATCCTCCACTAGTTCAGATAACTCTAAATACATGTCATCATCTAAACATAATGTAGAAAAATGCTTTGAATGAGATCCAATATGTCCAACTTTCCTGCTTGCACTGTGTGCAACATGCTCACATTTATACTCCCTCTCAACGTCAGACTCAATCAAAGAATGATAGTCGAATTGTTGACATTCTTCTTCTTTCTCCACATAATGGCTAGTCTCAGTAACTATTGGTGATTGGACATCAGACATCTTAATTTTTTTCATCAACTAAACATTCAAGTCACAGATATCTAAGAAAAATTAATCTATCTCTGAAATAAGCTCATCTCTCCCCCCCTTTTAATTGGGTTGCCATGGTTGTGAGACCATCCCGGAGATACTCATGAATTTTTAATTTCTGTGCTAGCTCCATTAGCTATTCCTGGCTAACTATGTATTCTTCATCACAACTTTTTTTTACTAGTGCCTCCCTTTCTTCATCAATCCGGGGTTCCTCTTGAGTATTGGATAAGACTGTAACTTGCTTATTAACACAAGTTTCAGCCCTAGCCTATAACTTTGTGACTTGGGACTGCATCTTCTCTGTGGCTTCCCTTATTCTCTGCATGTCTTTCCTCTGTTGTGTATACAGCTCTATTACCCGCTTCAACATATCCATAAAGTGAGCCTCATGTTATGCCTCATTAGCTCCATTAGCTCTGCCAACATCATAAACAATAGAGTAATCATAATAGGGGTTCAGGGGAGGGGAATAATAGTTTGGACAATTACTCCAATGGATATCCTGACCACCACACATCTGACATCAATTCAATTCAAAAAATTGGGCAGGTGCGCACAACCCTCTCTCTTGAACATCAAGACAATTACCATCCAAGTGTAGTCCTCTACAAAAACAACACGAATTGTCATCATTCAATAACCATTTATCCTAGGCTGACATATCAACAAGAGTGGTAGAAAAGTAAAACAAAACTTTGTACAAAAAATAAATTATCTACAACTCAAACAAATAAAAAGAAAAAGTCCAATCTAGATAAACAATTAAAACCGAAGTCCCCGGCAACGACGCCAAAAACTTGTTGCGACCTAGCTAAACACGCAAGTGTAAGTGATCGTTTAAGTAATAAAGTAGCCCTTTTGGAGCCAGATGTCGAACCCACAGGGACTTGTCGTTTAACTATTCACTAGACTAAACTAGTTCTTGATTATTTATTTAAGCAGTGGAATATATAGAGATGATGCTTATAAAGTATAAAATAACTATGAACTAAACTAACATAATTAACTTGGGGTATAAACAATGGCAAGTTAAATTCCCAGGGTCAAGGCATCCCGAACGTCATCTCCAGCACATGAATATTAACGGTTTAAGCAAATTGAGTTGTCTATCGTGATTATTGATAACGAGGTTGATAATATGATTATATTCTTCTCCAAACTATAACCTTCTACTAGACATTGGAAACCTAACTACATCGTTGAGCGGGGATAGATTTAACCAATTCTAACGCCTTTAAGCTATCTTCCCGTATTTGAACAAGCGCGGCGAATTAGGTACCTCTCGGTCCTAACTGCATATCAATCTCTTGGAATCACTTCCTCGAGTAAAGATCACGCTCCTTATATTCCACGTTTTATCTCTCAATTTCTCTCTCGAGCTCCTCTCAAGACAATAGATTTATTTCAATGGTACTTAAGCATTAAAATAGTAAAAATCAATAAGATAAGAATAACCAATAAATGATAAACTTTAGTAAAAACCAATATTATTCAACTCACGAGATTCATGTTCGTAGCCTCAACCCCAAGAATGAGCGATTTTAGCCACTTATGGCTTAATTCAACATAAATTGATAAAAAATAATAAAAATAAAAAGGAAAAAGAATTAACCCTAATTTGGATGCCAAAATTTCCCAAGAGTAGTCCTACCAAGATGGAAATATGATACAATAACCCAAGAGCCCTATTTATAGCCAAAAACTCGGGGCAAAAATTTACCAAAAAGCGGCCCGGCACACCCTTGGGCGCGCCTGGGACTTAGGCAAATTTTTGCCTCCGAAAAGGTGAGTTTGAGCTGCCCGGTACGCCCATGGGCGCCCCCCTCTACTGTCCATCTGAGCAAAATTTTTGTCAAAAGTGGCCCGGCACGCCTTTGGGCGCGCCCCTCACTTAAAATACGATTTTCTTCTTTTCTTTGACTTTTCTTCGTGGATTTGGTTGAATTCTTCAAGTTCAAATCTTTGGCTTGACTCTTATCTTCAAAATCCTTCGCTCGTAGCTCCTCCAAGCCTCGCTTTCCAATCCAAAAATGCTTCAAATAGTTTTAAATTTCACCTACAAGGGTCTAATCACATTTATGTCACGCCCCAAATTCCAATGAGGTATGATTAGCACCCGTAGCCGATAAGGCCTGAGAGAACCAACCTGTACTTATGTTCATTCATATGCATGCCATCAGAAACACCCTTATCACGTAGGAGCTTATAATGCTAACAACGAAATTCATGGAACATGTGACATATATATATATATGAAACTTGGCCGTTGAGGCCATCAAGTCAAAAACGACATGTACCTTTTACATTTATACACCAACAACTGTCAACAAAAGTCTCTAACAAGTGCATTGAACAAAATGAACTAAAAGTCGGGACAAGTCCCCGCTTTATACAACATGTACAACACCAAAACATATGTACAACTGTGACTCGAAGAAGCCCCGAACTAACTGGAGCTCACCAATAGTCGACAACAACTGGCAACCTACTGTGGAGGCCTACTAGAACCTGTGCCTGCAGGAAGTAAGGTAAATCCCCCAAGAGGGGTTAGTACGAAGAATGTGCTGAGTATGTAAGGATCAAATAAAACTGTATGATATGTGAATATGCCAATGAAATCAAATTCAAATGCATAACCAATATGGATAAGTCACTATACTGAACTTTGGAAACCATGTATATTGCTTTCTTTACTTTCCTTGTTTCTTTGCTTCTATGATTATTCATCTTTGCCTGTGAACTGTGATACCCGAGCCCCGACTGAACAGTGGGTTTAACATAACATAACGTTATGTTGGGATCGGCTCGAGCTAGGCTTTTGCCTCTAGAGCTTCCACCCTAAGAATCAAAGCATTGGGTTCGGCTTGAGCTAGGTTGATACCTCTAGAGCTGCCCCCTGTCAGGTTCGGTCCAAGCTAGGCTTATGCCTCTAGGACTGCCCCCTGATCCAACAATCTTGGGATCGGCTTGAGCTAGGCATTTCGCCCCCAAAGCTGCCACCCATACTTGATCATTAACCACATATGCATTACTTTATCCTTTAATTTGAGATTGATATAACGATAGTCATACTTTACATTGAAGCTTTGGATCATTAGCCAATGATTAAGAGGCATGTAAACATTTTTGGAAACATCACTTTATTGGAAACATAACACTATTATAACCATTGGACAATAATCAAAGAATAAGAGACATGTACATAATCACTATTGGAAGTTTGGAACACAACCTTATTGGGCTCTTGGAAAATTATCAATGACTATGAGACATGTGATTCACAATTGAGAAATGAGTAGGAAACATGTGATAATAACCATTGGTAATCGAGAATAGGATACCTTAGCACATTTTGGAATAGGTCAATGTGAATTCTATATGCCGCAGAAAGATACGGACAAAGTAAACTTACATACCTTTACTCCCAAGTACGAATACACAAGCCTATGTATGAACACAATAGTCCAGCTTCTTCTTTACGTCTTACTCTACAATACAAGTACATATCGGAGCTTACAATAGCAACTAGTTACTATACAGGCGTACAAGACGACAACAAACTATATGACTGCCGTATAATGTCATGTCACCCCTTACAATACAATCCAATGCATTATCATATCAACAACACCATAACATTACACACATTGACTAAGAGATCATAAATCGATAGCATTTCACACCACCCTTACCCTTTACACTTTTGTCTTTATCATTCCGTCACAATTACCCCGTCATAATAACATATTAACAACCATACATACTTAATACAGTCCAACATACCTCCATACGACACTTTAAAGTCATTAAAACGACATCACAAGCTGATAATTACATCCAAAAAGGGTATAGGGGCCTTCGGGGATCAACTAGAGATGAAAACACACAAAACGGAAACCTGGGCTGACCCGCGCTGCCACATGATCCCATAGGTGTCTGAGGTGTGCGCGCAGGTGACCTTTGGCAGCAGCCAGAGGCACCTGCGTTGGTATCTGCGCCCGCAGGTGCCCTCGTTTGCGGGGGCGGATGTCCTTTTTGGTCCGAAATGGTTTCTTTTGGGTATTTTTTTGCAATGAATGGTACATGATCATAAGCAAACTTATTTTAACATAGTAATGATCATTTTAATGCCAACAATCAGCCATGGTATCACCACACCCATAAACAACACCCAAAACGACACTTCTTGGTCAATACGTCACCAAATCCATAACCAATTTCACAATAGCAATTCCAAACATTATACACAAGTAAAAAACAAGGTAAGACTATAATAACATCTCACATGTCAATATTTAATCCATCAAGTTCAATTCCTTCATGACTGTAAGTCCATGTTCAAGTTCACAAGACAAAACCATTTTTCGGTTGCAAAAATAGACAGTTTTACACATAGCACACTGTCCAACACTTTGCCAACACAACCAACATTATTTATACACCATATTAAACATATTATATACTGAACCATGAGAATAAGTAATTACCAAAGCTTACCAAAGAGTGATCTTGGCCCAACAAGTAGTTGCCTTAGGGTTTTTGTGTGAGAGATAATGTTTAAGAAAAATGTTAAAAAGGCATGCGTTTATATAATGAATAAAAATCTGATTTATGGGTTTATATAGTCCCTTTTGAATGATCCTTATCCAAACACTTGGTGGGTTTACTTGGTCAATGGATGAGCAATGCAAGAATGGGTCAAAAATCTCTTTTGGGCCATGTCTTTCTCATGATATTTGGGCCTCATTTAGGGCCCAATTGTACAAGACTTTTAAATGCCCACAATTCAATACATAATTCATCAAATCTCTCATGTTTTCATATTTCCATAAATATTACGGTAGTCAGCTAGACTCCGAGACGTACGGGGTGTTACATTCTTCCCCCCTTAGAAACATTCGTCCTCGAATGTTAGTGTTATCATTTCAAAGTAACCAATTACAAGTTTAGGAGCATTCTTCATGTCATAATATAGACATATAATCAAAGCTTATAAATACTTACTTGTCATTCTTCCTTTTGGGAACAAATGAGGGTATTTGGATTTCATCACTTCTTCAGCTTCCCATGTGACCTCTTCTATTTGCTGATTTCTCCAAAGTACCTTTACGGATGCTATATATTTATTTCTCAATCTCTTAACTTGTCTATCCAGGATAGCAATGGGTATCTCCTCATAGGTAAGATCCTCTGTAACCTGTACATCAGCAATAGGAGTAAATCGAGATGGATCTCCTATGTATTTTCGAAGCATTGAAATATGAAATACTGGATGAACTGTGGAGAGTTCTTAGGGCAGTGCCAACTCATACGCGACTTGCCCAAATCTTCTAATAATTTAATATGGGCCTATATACCGTGGACTCAATTTCCCTTTCTGTCCGAATTGCATTACCCCTTTCATTGGTGACACCTTCAGAAATACCCAATCACCTATGGCAAACTCAAGTCCTCTTCTTCTAACATCGGCATATGACTTGTGTCGACTCTGGGCCATTTGTAATCATTGCTGAATCACTTTAACTTTCTCCATAGCCTGATAAACAAGGTCTGGCCCAAGTAAAGCAGTTTCACCCGCTTCAAACCATCCAATTGGTGATCTACATTTCCTTCCGTACAAAGCTTCATAAGGTGCCATTTTAATACTTGAGTGATAGCTATTGTTATAAGAAAATTCAATAAGAGGAAAATGGTCATCCCAATTGCCCTGAAAATCTAACGTGCATGCTCGTAGCATATCTTCAAGTGTTTGGATGGTACGTTCTGCTTGTCCATCAGTCTGAGGATGGAAAGCCGTACTCAGATTCACCTATGTACCCAAACTCTACTGAAAAGATCTCCAAAAATACACAGTAAACTGTGCCCCTCTGTCTGATATAATGGAAAGTGGAATACCATGTAACCGTACTATCTCTTTAACATATAATTTTGCATAATCCTCAGCTGTATAAGTGGTCTCGACTGGTAGAAAATGCACAGACTTGGTAAGCCTGTCCACTATAACCCATATAGAATCAAATTTCTGCAGTGTACGAGGCAAACCTATGATGAAGTCCATATTAATCATATCCCATTTCCAGACTGGAAGATTGATACATTGCATGTAACCTCCTGGTTTCTGATGATCCACTTTCACTTGTTGATAAGTCGGGAATTGAGCGATGAATTCTTCAATGTTCTTCTTCATCTTTCCCCACCAATATATTTCCTCTAAATCATGGTACATTTTAGTAGCACCCAGATGAATAGAATAGCGTGAATGATGCGCCTCAGTCATAATTCGTTTCCTCAACTCATCTACATATGGTACGCATAATCTGCCTTGGCATTGTAGCACCCCTTCTTGTGTAAGATCAAATGCCTTTGTCAAATTCTGTTGTACATTTTCCTTTAGCTGCAATAGCATAGGATCTACAAACTGCTTCTCTTTCACTTCAGCTGTCAACAAAGATTCAGCTGCATTTTGTACAATAACTCCTTCATTCGAGGATTCAAGAAGACGAACCCCCAAGATTGCTAACTGATATAAATCTTTGATTATCTCTTTCTTTTACGTCAAGTGGTCATCAATGACTCCGGTTACCTTGCGGCTCAATGCATCAGCTACCACATTTGCTTTTCCTAGATGGTATAGAATATCAATATGATAATCTTTTAATAACTCAAGCCACCTTCTTTGCCTTAAATTGAGTTCTTTCTGCTTAAAGGTATACTGCAGACTTTTGTGATTAGTATAGATATCAACATGAACTCCATACAAATAATGACACCATATTTTTAAAGCAAAAACCACCGCTGCTAATTCAAGATCATGTGTGGGATAGTTTCTTTCATGTGGCCGCAACTGTCGTGAGGCATATGCTATGACATTACCGTTCTGCATCAATACACATCCTAGGCCAACCTCGGAAGCATCACAATACACTGCATAACCTTCAGTGCCTTCGAAAAGTACTAAACCTGGTGTGGAGGTTAATGTATCTTTCAACTTTTGGAAGCTTTTCTCACACGCATCATTCCACTGAAATTTAACTGCTTTGTGTGTAAGCTTTGTTAATGGCGCAGCAATAGACGAAAAACCTTCCACAAATCTTCGATAATAACCCGCCAGTCCAAGAAAACTATAAATTTCTGTGGGTGTCGTAGGTCTTGGCCAATTTTTCACTTCTTCAATTTTCTGTGTATCAACCCGTATCCCTTCATCTGACACAATGTGACCCAAGAAGGCAATTGATTTTAACCAAAACTCACACTTGGAGAACTTTCCATACAACTTACGCTCACGGAGTATTTGCAACACCTGCCGTAAGTGATTAGCATGGTCCTCTGGTGATCTTGAATAAACCAGAATATCGTCTATAAATACTGTGACGAACACGTCCAGAAATGGCTTAAACACCCTATTCATCAAATCCATGAACACAGCTGGTGCATTTGTTAGTCCAAATGACGTAACTAAAAATTCATAATGGCCATACCGTGTTCGGAAAGCTGTCTTGGGTACATCTTCTTCTCTAACTCTGAATTGATGGTAACTCGACCTCAAGTCAATCTTTGAAAAACACTTGGCACCCTGTAACTGATCAAACAAATCATCAATTCGAGGGAGGGGATATTTGTTCTTGATCGTTACCTTATTTAATTGCCAATAGTCGATGTACATTCTCAACGTGCCATCTTTCTTCCGTACGAATAATACCGGTGCGCCCTATGGGGATATACTAGGCCTGATGAAGCCTTTGTCCAACAAATCTTTCAATTGCTCCTTCAATTCACACAATTCTGCTGGAGCCATTCTATATGGAGGAATAAAAATAGGCTGAGTGCCTGGAATCACATCAATGCCAAATTCTACTTCCCTTTCTAGGGGTAAGCCTGAAAGGTCTTTTGGAAATACATCCAGAAATTCACTAACCACTGGAACCAACTGAGGAGTTCGTGGTTCCACTTCAGTATCTTTCACACGTACCATATGACGTATGTAACCCTTAGCAATCATTTTCCTGGCTTTTTGATAAGAAATAAATCTTCCTCTAGGTGCCCCTACATCACCCTTCCATTCTAAAACATCCATTTGTGGAAAATGAAAATGCACCTTCTTGGCCCGACAATCAACCGTGGCGTAACAAGAAGCTAACCAGTCCATTCCTATTATCATATCAAAATCCACCATGTCAATTTCAATGAGATTGGCTCGGCCAGTGTATCATGACCACACACCGTTACCACATAATTACGATATTCTCTTTTTGCAACAATACATTCACCAACCGGTGTAGACACTTCAATTGATTTAATTAATAATTCTGGTGCCTTTGCAAATTTTGCAGAAATCAATGGAGTAACATAGGAAAATGTAGAACCTGGATCAATCAGTGCATATACATTATATGAGAATATGGATAATGTACCTGTGACAACATCAGGAGAAGCCTCTGAATTTTGTCGGTCCACCAAAGCATAAGTGCGATTCTGGATCCCACTAGTACTGGCTGCTCCTCTGGCACCCCTACCCTGGCCAACAGACTGCACACCTCGGCCCAATGAAGGAACCGAAGTTGATGACGCAACGGCCGATCCTGCCAGTCGTGCTATACCACCTATGCTCCTCTGGGGACACTCTCTCATCATGTGTCCTGTCATACCGCACCAGAAGCAAGCATTTGTCCCTACTCTGCATGTACCTGAATGAATACGTCTGCAGTGCTGACACTGCTGACGGGGAAAACCTGCTGCCTGTGATCCGAGAACCCCACTACTCTGTCCAGATAGACCAACTCTAGACCCTCAAAATTGAGAGTGAGCACCTGCTGTAGAATATGAGAAAGATGGTCTACGTGGTCTAGGAAACATACGAGGCCTAGATCCTCTTTGAGACATCATAGATGGTCCCATAGGTCTAGCCCTTTTTGATTGTCCCCTGTCAAATTCATATGCCCTTCTTGTCTGTATTTGATCTTCCATTTTCTGGGCGAAGGCTTGTATTCTAGCTATGTCCATGTCCTTTTTCAAGGCAGCATTGGTGCAATCCCTTACCAAATATGGTTCTAATCTGTCCACATATCGATGGACTCTATCTGTCATAGTCGCAATCACATTTGGAGCATATCGAGCCAAGGAATTAAATTGTAGACTATATTCTCTGACACTCAAATTTCCTTGACGAAGATTCAAGAATTGATTCGCACGTGCCTCACGAATCTCATAAGGAAGATAATGAGAAAAGCCGCTTTACATTCTTCCCAATTTATTGGCATTGCACCAATACCTCGTGACTTCTTCCAATCCTCATACCACAATATCGCCTCCCCTTTTAATCTATACATAACATGTTCAACTGTTTCTACCCCTGTCACGTGCATAACTTCTAAAGCCCTCTGAATTTGATCCACGAAGTCCTGTGGATCTGCTTTCAGATCTGACCCAGTGAATATAGAAGGGTCTAGTTTTAGGAAATCCTGTGTCCTGCGACTCGCCACTCTAGCCGCATCATCCTCATGTGTGATTGGACCAGCTCGTCCTTGACTTTGTACTGCCACTAACTGTGTCAACATATGTACTACATTTTTAAGATCCTGATCTGTGGTGTTCATTGGTGGTTCTGCGGGTACTTCTATACCAACTGGCTCTTTCGGAGCTGGAAAAATAGAAGAAGACCGCGATGAAATTTCAGCATTTGATCCACCTTGACTAGCTTGGTCAGGTGGTAATCTACTCATTCCTTCTTCAGCAGGCATATCCACCTGCTTACCTTTACCTCTACCTCTTCTCATGATCGGCATGATTACTATATCAAAGAGAAATATTTACCATGGTCAGATACAATTCAACTTACAACACTGGCTCTATTGCATGATCTAGAATTGAAGAAAACATCCTAAATGTCCCGTAGCCTCCTACTTATAAATGTGGTGCACAACACATTGATAAGTAAGACTCTACTCAGACACGGCTTCGTAGACACCCTTAGAACAACCTGCTCTGATACCACTTTTGTCACGCCCCGAATTCCAACTAGGCGTGATTGGCACCCGTAGCCGATAAGGCCCGAGAGAACCAACCTATACTTATGTTCATTCATATGCATGCCATCAGAAACACCCTTATCACGTAGGAGCTTATAATGCTAACAATGAAATTCATGGAACATGTGACATATATATATGTATGAAACTTGGCCGTTGAGGCCATCAAGTCAAAAACGACATGTACCTTTTACATTTATACAACCACATCTGTCTACAAAAGTCTTTAACAAGTGCATTTACCAAAATGAACTAAAAGTCAGGACAAGTCCCCGCTTTATACAACATGTACAACACCAAAACATATGTACAACTTTGACTCGAAGAATCCCCAAACTAATTGGAGCTCACCAATGATCGGTAACAACTGACAACCTACTGTGGAGGCCTACTAGAACCTGCGCCTGCAGCAAGTAAGGTAAATCCCCCAAGAGGGGTCAGTACGAAGAATGTACAGAGTATGTAAGGCTCAAATGAAACTGTATGATATGTGAATATGCCAATGAAATCAAATTCAAATGCATAAACAATATGGATAAGTCACTACACTGAACTTTGGAAACCATGTATATTGCTTTCTTTACTTTCTTTGTTTCTTTGCTTCTATGATTATTCATCTTTGCCTGTGAACTGTGATACCCAGGCCCCGACTGAACAGTGGGTTTAACATAACATAACGTTATGTTGGGATCGGCTCGAGCTAGGCTTATACCTCTAGAGCTGCCACCCTAAGAATCAAAGCATTGGGTTCAGCTCAAGCTAGGTTTATACATCTAGAGCTGCCCCCTGTCAGGTTCGGTCCGAGCTAGGCATATGCCTCTAGGACTGCCCCCTGATCCAACAATCTTGGGATCGGCTTGAGCTAGGCATTTCGCCCCCAAAGCTTCCACCCATACTTGATCATTAACCACATATGCATTATTTTATCCTTTAATTTGAGATTGATATAACGATAGTCATACTTTACTTTGAAGCTTTGGATCATTAGCCAATGAGTAAGAGACATGTAAACATTTTCGAAAACATCACCTTATTTGAAACATAACACTATTATAACCATTGGACAATAATCAAAGAATAAAAGACTTGTACATAATCACTATTGAAACTTTGGAACACAACCTTATTGGGATCTTGGAACATTATCAATGAATATGAGACATGTGATTCACAATTGAGCAATGAGTAGGAAACATGTGATAATAACCATTGGTAATCGAGAATAGGATACCTTAGCACATTTCGGAATAGGTCAATGTGAATTCTATATGCCGCAGAAAGATACGGACAAAGTAAACTTACATACCTTTACTCCCAAGTACAAATACACAAGCCTATGTATGAACACAATAGTCCAGCTTCTTCTTTACGTCTTACTCTACAATACAAGTACATATCGGAGCTTACAATAGCAACTAGTTACTATACAGGCGTACCAGACGACAATGAACTATATGAATGCCGTATAATGTCATGTAACCCCTTACAATACAATCCAATGCATTATCATATCAACAACACCATAACATTACACACATTGACAAAGAGATCATAAATCGATCGCATTTCACACCACCCTTACCCTTTACACTTTTGTCTTTATCATTCCATCACAATTACCCCATAATAACAACATATGAACAACCATACATACTTAATACAGTCCAACATACCTCCATACGACACTTTAAAGTCATTAAAACGACATCACAAGCTGATAATTACATCCAAAAAGGGTATAGGGGGCCTTCGGGGATCAACTAGAGACGAAAACACACAAAACGGAAACCTGGGCTGACCTGCGCTGCCACCTGAGCCCGTAGGTGGCTGAGGTGTGTGTACAGGTGACCTTTGGCAGCATCCAGAGGCACCTGCATTGGCATCTGCACCCGCAGGTGCCCTCGTCTGCGGGGGCGGATTCCCGTTTTGGTCCGAAATGGTTTCTTTTGGGTATTTTTTTGCAATGAATGGTCCATGATCATAAACAAACTTATTTTAACATATTATTGATCATTGTAATGCTAAAAATCAGACATGGTATCACCAAACCCATAAACAACACCCAAAACGACACTTCTTGGTCAATACGTCACCAAATCCATAACCAATTTCACAATAGCAATTCCAAACATTATACACAAGTAAAAAACAAGGTAAGACTATAATAACATCTCACATGTCAATATTTAATCCATCAAGTTCAATTCCTTCATGACTGTAAGTCCATGTTCAAGTTCACAAGACAAAACCATTTTTCGGTTGCAAAAAATAGACAGTTTTACACATAGCACACTGTCCAACACTTTGACAACACGACCAACATGATTTATACACCATATTAAACATATTATATACTGAACCATGAGAATAAGTACTTACCAAAGCTTACCAAAGAGTGATCTTGGCCTGGCCCAACAAGTAGTTGCCTTAGGGTTTTTGTGTGAGAGATAATGTTTAAGAAAAAATATTAAAAAGGCATGTGTTTATCTAATGAATAAAAATATGATTTATGGGTTTATATAGTCCCTTTTGAATGATCCTTATCCACACACTTGGTGGGTTTACTTGGTCAATGGATGAGCAATGCAAGAATGGGTCAAAAATCTCTTTTGGGCCATGTCTTTCTCATGATATTTGGGCCTCATTTAGGGCCCAATTGTACAAGACTTTTAAATGCCCACAATTCAATACATAATTCATCAAATCTCTCATGTTTTCATATTTCCATAAATATTACGGTAGTCAGCTAGACTCCGAGACGTACGGGGTGTTACAATTTATTAGCACAATATCAAATATTCCATCAAAATAATATAAAATACATACTTATTGCTCTCAAAGCTAAGGTAAACATGGGTCAAAGTCGGCAATAAGGCATATAAATACGCCTTAGATCATGGTACCATCTTTATTCTTTACAAATTAGATAGGAGCACCATGAGGAGAAACACTTGGTGTAATAAACCATTTACTCAACAAATCATGCAATTATTCCTTCAACTTTGTCGGTGCCATCCTATAAGTAGGAATGGAAATGGGATAAGTGCCCTGCTCCACGTCAATAGAAAAATCAATATCCCTATTCGAAGGAACACCAGGCAAGTCCATAGAAAACACGTCCATGAACTCTCTAACAACTCTCAGAGAATCCAAGGGAGGTGGTGAATTAACACTAGTATCACAAACATAGGCCAAATAAGAAAGACATCCCTTTTATATCATATGACGAGCTTAAAGAAAATATATAACCCCTGTCGGACACAACCTAAGAGTAACTTTCCACTCTAACCTCGGCACACCTAGAATAGCTAAGGTAACATTCTTGGAATAACAATCCAAAATTGCATGATAAGAAGATAGCCAATCCATACCCAATATCATATCAAAGCCAACCATATCAAGAATAATCAGGTCTACCCAAGTCTCACGAACCAAAAGAGTCACTACACATGATTGTTACACCCAATCCACCACTAAAGAATTGCCTAAAGTGGTAAAAATATGATTAGGTACGATAAGGGACTCTGCAACAACCTGTTCCATCCTCACTAAAAATATCTATGGTGAAAGTATAAGAATCTCATTCTTACTAGGTTTTAGGATAAATTCTTTAGTATGAGAGTGCATTATATATGAATTAAGGTCATACAATACCCCTATCACAAAGTTAAGTTGGAAGTGTCCTTACCAATTATGTTTTGGGATAAGTTTAAACAAGAATCAACTTCAAATGAGAAATTCTCCTTGAATATAAATAGTTATGGGTCCCAATATCCACCAAATTAAATATATTTGAGTCTTCTTTTCAATGTCACTAGCCGTTCATCAATCTTTATCTGGAGTAAAAAGTTATGGCCTTTTGACTGAAGATTGTTTGTGCTGAAAAGCTGAGGTCGCTATAGCGGGATTAGGCCACTATAGCGGGATCCGAGATGCTATAGCAGATTTTAGGCAGTATATATACCTATTTTTTATGGGTTTAGTTCCAGAACTCAAAATGTTCATTCTCCATCCCTAGAGAGGTGATTTCTTTAATTTTCTATTGATTTCCTCTTTCATGGTATGTTTTTTCATCAATCCAGCACTCGTTTTATTCTAAAATCCTTAGAATAACATTAGATTGATCATGGTGGGGGTAGAAAGTTAACCTAGGTGGAATTATCTGGTGTAAAGTGAATTAATAGGTTGAAATCCCTTGAATTTAGTTAGTGCTGATAGATTATGTCCTTAGGACTAGAAATTGATCTAAAAATTCCTAAATATAGAGATTTTGAGTAGATTGAAGGATATAAAACCCTAAAAAGACAAGTTTAGGCATGAAATTGGATTAAAATAAATGAAAGTTAAGCTATATGCCTAGAATTGGTAGAAGAATAGTGGAATTATTATTTGATTATTATTGTTAGACCGAGATCCAGTTGAGCAGCAAGAAAACGCAACGCAACCGCAGACTGGTGCTCTCTACAGCAGAAGCTTGGCCCCCAGGTAGGTTATGGTTTATAATTAATAGACTATGGTTAGAAACCATATTCGTGATATAAATTTGATGGGACAAATCATGTGTAGGCCTGCGGGCATGGAGTTTGGATGAATAAAATATAGAATTAACGTAATAAGGATCTAATTGTGGGTTATTATGTTATTGTATGGATTATTTGATGGGTATTTTGTGTATTTATGACTTACATGATGGATTACAAGGTGAATATGTGAATGTGAGTAACAATAGAGGAATTGTGTGAGCTCGTAATCTATAAAACTCATCTTTAATACCTTAAAAGGGGTGAATTTGATATTGTGTGTATTTGGAATATGGGATATTATTTCTTAAAGATAGTTATGAGAACTGATTATGATAAGAAGAGGTGTTGGCATAACTTAAGAATCTAAGTCAAGTTAGGCTAAGGGTTAGGAAGTAAGATGTGTAAAGGTGTATGACTAAATCTAGAATTGCAAGTTGAATAGAGTTGAATGGTTGAATAATTTGCTAATGGAGTAGGGTGTTGAACCTAGTAATAACTTTAATGTAAGGGTTACTAGATAATAGCAGAATTTATTGGTCTCGACAAAAATAAAGGAGGATCGGATTAGTGAATAAATTTATGAATGTTGAACTGGAGTTTAGACTCTATTTGATTAAATGTGCTCTCTTAAAATGAATACTTGAATTTGATCAATATGATTGATAATGCTTCCTTGAATAAGACATGGATTGGTCTTCGTACATATTGTAATTGATGAATATGAATTGATAAGGCTTGAGTTATAAGTTGTTGGTTGGCCTTCGTGCATACTTGTGATTTTGTGCATTAAAGAATAACTGTTGTTTACATGAAATGATGAACTTGAGTTTGAACAAGTGTTTGGGGTGTTTGTCAACTTATTTCAATGCATGATGTGTATATTGACTTGTGGATAGTATTACAAGTTATTTAATCACCTCAAATGAGATTATGCAAAAGGACTTATTTGAAATGCAAGTGTTGTTGTGTTATCTCATGTTGTGATTGTATTTTTTATGAAATGGATTATATTGTGAGATGAACTAGTAAAGGTTATCATCATAGAATTGTTAGAACTTAAGGAGTATAAGGGTGTGGATGTTGGAATAAGGGTGGCATAACATTGGTTTGGGATAGGGTTGGTAGACACTAGATGTGTGGATTATTTGGTACATGGACTGAGCTCGTCCCTTGCAGGTCATGGATAGTGGGCAACCATAAGACCTTAGCATATGTGTATATGGTATTGGTGAGTGTGATGGTTTCTTGAGTGGACCGGGTTATGTGTTGTTGATATACTAGTTCCTTAACTGAATCGGGTTATGTGTTGTTAATATATTTGGTTCCTTGAGTGGACCGGGTTATGTGATGTTGATATATGTAGTTCCTTGAGTGAACTAGGTTACAATTTATTGATCATTATGTTATGGTTCCTTGTGTGGGCCGGTTATGTTGATGTAAGTGTTTTATGGATCCTTGAGTGAACCAGGTTATATTGTTCTTTCATTATATTTGGATCTTTGTATGGTCCAGTGTGAAATGAGTTACTATTTGTTGTCATGTAATAAGTGAATGTTTTATGAGATTCGCTATGTTGGATTGAATTGAATACTATTTGCTTGAAGATGATTTATTTATCTACTTGACTTGATTGTGTTAAGGTAGTATATTGATTGGTTCCATAAGCTTGGGATGATATCTTACCCGAATTGAGTATTAGACCCTCATTCTGCCTGAATAGATCTCTGACCACTCCAAACCTTAGAACCCACAAACCCATTATCTGAACTCTAAAAAGCTGCCTAAATCAGTCTAATGTGGTAACCATGAGAACCTCTGCCTGAAAAATCCCTACATCGGGATGAATAACCACTGAAATGTCCTTGTCGGGGTCCCCTCTTACCACCACCACTCTAAGCACCCTAGTGAATAGTATCGATCCTCTTGACATGATTAACAATACTCTGAAAGGAGCCACCTAAAGTCACGAACGAAGCCGTCACCAACTGAAATAAAGTAGTCAAAACCTTAACAAACTTTCTGATCCTTTCTATGAAGATACTAGTTGTGGCATACCTAGATAAGGCATAAAAATGAGCCTTATACTCAGTAACAATCATGGAGACCATCTCCAAATCATTAAACTCTCCCCTTAGTTTTTCCCTCGAGCTAAAGGGCACAAACCTCTCAAGGAAAATCTCTGAAAACTGGGTCTAATTCAAAGAAAGGGAACCCACTGCTCTACAACAAACAAAAGATCACTACCACTGCTTAGCCACATTACTCAACTAGAAGGTATTGTAATCAACACCATGAGACTCAAGCGAACCAAGGTTATACAACTTCTCTTGATAATTGACCAAGAATCATAAGCATCCTCACCAATAGAACCACTATACTTGGGAGGGGCCAATTTCATAAATCTCTCAAATCTCTTCTGCTAATCAGTAGACATCACTGGCCTAGGAGCTATAGGAAGAACAATAAGTCTGGCAGATAACGCCTCAATATATGGGGCCATAACAGTAATTAGTTGTGACCAAAGGAGTTTGTAAACCCTGAATAGGAACCTGTCCTAGTGGATAAACACCCTCCCTCATCAAGGTACCATCTGGTGTACCCGATAGAGTACCTGCCTAAGAGGTGCCATTCAAATGGCTCAAAAGCTTAATCAGAATATCCTGTAACACTGGAGTGACAATGAAAACCAGAAGGGCCTGGGCTGGTCCCACACCCTCTGTCTGATAAGTCACCTCAATGTGATCAATTACTGGCTGAGCAAAGGCCACTTGATCTCTCCCTCTAACCAAATTCTCTCCTCGTTCCCAACCTCTACCTCAGTCTCGACCGCAATCCCTGCCTCATCCCCTGACTGTGGCTCCTACAGCGGGTGTAGGCTCAGCATCCTCAATAGTTCATGATCAAGTTCTCATCATCTGCATAGAAAAAGTAAATACAAGTTTAGAATACAGAGTATAAACAATACACAAAATAAGGAATCATATTAGAGAAGTTTCCTAAAAACATCACATAGCCTCCTAAAGTAGGTATGGACATTGATGTATCAATTTATGGGACTCTATTAGACATTTTGCTTTTTTACTCTTAAAAGTGGTGAACCTAGTACTCTAATACCAATTTGTCACAACCCAAAAATCAAGGTCATAATGGCACCTAACCCGACCCAACCTTAGTAGGTAAGTATAATTCCATAAGATAAATAAAGACGAAAGACGATAAATAATAATCAATATGAGACTTTAGGATAAAGTCAGGACAATATGATAAAACATCTCAATATATATAATAAATACAACTCCAATCCCAAAGAACTAGTGTCCGAAGTAAAGAGCCCTCTAATCCAACATCAATATGGATACATAGTCATCTGGATCTAAACAAAAATAAAGACATAGTGTAACACCCCGTACCTTCCCAACCCTAATTGACGACGTTGAACAATGTTTACTTAGGTGTCGAGAGCCACAAGTATGTATTTTGTAATGTTAATGATGAGATAGTTGATATTGGCCCTTGTACATGTGATTAGACTCTTGTAGGAGATGTTTTGTGACTTCGTGGAACATTTGTGGGGTTAAAACGAGGCTTGGGGGACCTCCAAACAAAGGATATTAAAGGTAATAAGTAAGTTGAAGAATAGAACTTGAAGTATCTTACCAAACCCGCAAAGAAAAGTCAAAAAATGAAATTTTCAAAAAATATTAGGCCCAGGCGCGCCAGAGGGCGTGCCAGGCCGCTTATTGCCTAATTTATTGGCACAGGAAGCAATTTGGCGTGCCCAAGGGCGTGCCAGGCTGCTTGTGCGCACCTTTCAAAAGTTGGAAATTTTTCTAAGTCCCAAGGGTGCCCGGGGACGTACCGGGCCGCTTTTTGCCACATTTTTTCTACAACCACGAGCATATACATGGAATGATTGAAGTATTATATTGGTATTCCAATTTTTTAAAGTTACTCGTGAACGAATTTGGCATCCAAATGACGTTTTTACCCTTTTTGTCAAAATAAGCCATACGTGGCTAAAATCACTTATTTTTGGTATTAAGGCCACGAATATGAATCACGTGAGTGGGAATATTGTCATGACACGTATTAAATTATTTAAACATGAGAAATTATTGATTTTATTGGGTTAAGTGATTTGGGCTCAATAAAAGCCCAAAATGAGGAAGAAAACATGGGCCAAGAATGGGTCAAATGACCCATTCTTCCATTGACCAAGCCAAACATAGCATTAAATGCCAAGAGTGGCTAAGGATGACCCCAAGGACTATATAAATACCCAAAAATCAGATTTTATTCATTTGGAACTCTCATGCTTTTTAGATAATTTCTCAAACTTTTCTCTCAAACCCTAAGAACCCTAAGCCATCTTTTGGAGCAAGGTCATCATTTCTCAAGCTTGGGTAAGTGATTATTCTTATGGATTAATATATTATATGCATGGGAGAGTATGTGTATCATGATGGGTATGTCAAAAAGTGTACATAATGCATTCTTGCTATTTGGCTAAAAGATGTGTTATCCATGGAATTTAAACTTGAAATATGACTTGTGGTTTTGATGAAAGAGCATGGTATGGATGAAATACCAACATGTATGGTGTGATTATGTTATTAAACTTGTTATTTTTATATAAGTGTAAATTATGGGATTTTGGCCGATATGTTGATATGAGGTGTATTGAGGTGATTTGATGGAATAATTGTGATGTTGTGGTGATGAAGAGTGGAAAGTATGAACTTGGTGTGACATGCTATTGGTTATCATGTATTGGGAAATGTATATAATATGGTGGGATTATTGGTATGATAATTTCATCAATGGTATTGTCAAGGGGGAAATGACATTGTTAAAGGCAAACATGAAATTCATTATCGTTATATGCATTTGTAAGGTAGTTGGTGGTTAATGTAAATTCAGTTATGTACTTGTGTTGTATATTGAAACATAAGGAAGGAGCGGGACTATTGTTTGCACTTCTAAGATTGTATATTCATATTGAGAATACAAGGTATGTAAGGTTACTCTGTCCGTCTCTTCCTGCAGCAAATAGTATTCATATTGACATTACACTTGTCCTATCCCGAGATGTGCTAAGGTATCCTATATTCGGTTATCAATGGTCATTATCACATGTTTCCTACTCATTCATCAATTGTGAATCACATGTATCATATTCATTGATAATGTTCCAAAAGCCCAATAAGGTTGTGTTCCAAAGTTCTAATAGTGGTAATACTCATGTCTCTTATTCATTGAGTATTGTCCAATGGTTCCAATAGTGTTATGTTTCCAATAAGGCTATGTTTCCAATAATGTTTATTCACATGTATCTCACTCATTGATTATTGATCCAAAGCTTCAAATAAAGTTATGACTATCATTGTATCAATCTCAAAGGTAAAGAACAAGGTAATACATATATGGTTAATGATTGAGTATGGGAGGTAGCTTTGGGGGCGAAATACCTAGCTTAAGCCGATCCTGAAATTGTTGGATCAGGGGGCAGTCCTAGAGGCATAAGCCTAGCTCGGACCGATCCTGACAGGGGGTAGCTCTAGAGGTAATAACCTAGCTTGAGCCGAACCTGATATGTTGGTTTATGGGTGGCAGCTCTAGAGGTAATAACCTAGCTCGAGTCGAGCCCGATATACTGATTCATGGGTGGTAGCTCTGAAGGCATAAGCCTAGCTCGAGCCGATCCCAATATAACGCTATGTTATGTTTAAAACCCACTGTTTAGTCGGGGCCCGGGTATCACAGGTCACAGGCAAAGATGAATAATCATAGAAACAAAGAAACAAAGAAAGTAATGAAAGCAATATACATGGTTTCCAAAGTACAGAATAGTGACTTATCTATATTGATCATTTATTTGTATTTGAGTTCATTGACATGTTTACATATCATACAGTTTCATTTGAGCCTTACATACTCAGTACATTCTTCGTACTGACGTCCCTTGTGAGACTTACCTTACTTGCTGCAGGCGCAGGTGCTAGTAGGCCTCCACAGTAGGTTGCCAATTGTGTGTGGATCATTGGTGAGCTCCAGTTAGTTCGAGGCTTCTTCGAGTCACAGTTGTACATATGTTTTGATGTTGTACATGTTGTATAAAGCGGGGACTTGGACTTTTAGTTTGTTTTGATCAATGCATATGTTAGAGGCTTTTGTAGACGTATGTGGGTGTATAAATGTAAGATGGTACATGATGTCTTGGCTTGATGGCCTCAACGGCCAAGTTTCGCATATGTATATATATATCACATGTTCCATGACTTCCGTTGTTAGTATTTTTAAGCTCTTATGTGATCATGTGTTTCTTGTGGCATGCATATGATTGAATAGAAGCAAAGCTTGGTTCTCTCAGGCCTTGTCGGCTACGAGTGCCAATCCTTCCCGAGGGGATTCGGGGCATGACAAAAGTGGTATTAGAGCAGGTGGTTCTAAGGGTGTCTACAAAGCCGTGTCTGAGTAGAATCTTACTTATCGATGTGTTGTGCACCATATTTATAAGTAGGAGGCTACGGGACATTTAGGATGTTGTTTCTTTTCTTCATTTCTAGATCGTGCATTAGAGCCAAAGTTATAGGTGGGATTGTTTCTGACCATAAATATTGTTGTTCTTGTATATTATAGAAAAATGCCGATGACAAGAAGAGGTCGAGGTAAAAGTAAGAGGATAGATAGAATTACTGGAGAGGGAACCAGTATACCACCACCTGATCAAGTAAATCAAGGCGATACTGAGAATGAATTTGTGTCGCGGGCTTCCCCCACTCCCTATGTTCCAGAAGAGTCGAGTAGGAGAAGAGCACCTGTAGAACAACCAGTAAATACTACGGACCAGGACTTAAAGGATGCAGTACATATGTTGACACAGTTAGTGGCAGCACAAAGTCAAGGACGAGCTGGTCCAGTGACAAATGAGGATGATGCGGCTAGAGTGTCCAGTCGCAGAACACAGGATTTTCTGAAAATGGACCATCTTATATTCACTGGGTCAAATCCGAAAGTAGATCCATAGGACTTCGTGGATCAGATTCAGAGGGCTCTGGAAGTTATGCACATGATGGGGGTAGAAACAGTTGAACTTGTTGCGTATAGATTGAAAGGAGAGGCGATATTGTGGTATAAGGATTGGAAGAAATCTCGTGATATTGGTGCAAATCCACCTAATTGGGAAGAATTTAAAGCGGCTTTCCTTGATCATTACCTTCCCTATGAGATCCGTGAGGCACGTGCGGATTAGTTTCTAAATCTCCATTAAGGAAATTTGAGCGTTAGAAAATACAGTTTGCAATTTAATTCCTTGGCTCGATATGCTCCAAATATGGTAGCTACAATGACAGACAGAGTCCATCGATACGTGGACAGATTAGAACCATATTTGGTAAGGAATTGCACCATTGTTGTCTTGAACAAGGACATGGACATAGCTAGAATACAAGACTTCGCCCAGAAAATGGAAGATCAAAGACAGAGAAGAAGGGTACATGAATTTGACAGAGGATAGTCCAAAAGGGCTAGACCTATGGGACCATCTGCGATGTCCCAAGGAGGATATAGGCCTCGTATGTTTCCTAGACCACCTAGACCATCGTTCTCTTATTCCACAGCAGGTGCTCACTCTCAGTTTCGAGGGTCTAGAGGTGGTCCATCTGGGCAGAGTAGTGGAGTTCATGGATCACAGGCAGCTGGTTTTCCTCGTCAGCAGTGTCAGCACTGCGGGCGTATTTATGCAGGTACATACCGAGTGGGTAAAAATGCTTGGTTCTGGTGCGGCATGATGGGACACATAATGAAAGAGTGTCCCTAGAGGAGTATGGGTGGTATAGCACGACCGGCAGGATCGGCTATTGCGTCATCATCATCGGTTCCTTCTTTAGGCAGAGGTGTGCAGTCTGTTAGCCGTGGTTGGGGTGCCAGAGGAGCATCCAGTACTAGTGGGGTCCAGAATCGCACCTATGCTTTAGTGGACCGATAAAATTTCGAGGCTTCTCCTGATGTCGTCACAGGTACATTATCCATATTTTCATATAATGTATATTCACTGATTGACCCAGGTTCTACATTTTCCTATGTTACTCCATTGGTTGCTGCAAAATTTACAAAGGCACCAGAATTATTAATTAAGTCAATCGAAGTGTCTACACCAATTGGTGAATATATTGTTGCAAAAAGAGTATATCGTAATTGTGTGGTAACTGTGTGTGGTCATGATACATTGGCCGACCTCATCGAACTAGACATGGTAGATTTTGATGTGATAATGGGGATGGATTGGTTGGCTTCTTGTTATGCCACGGTGGATTGCAGGGCCAAGAAGGTGCATTTTTCTTTTCCGCAAGAAAATGTTCTTGAATGGAAGGGTAATGTGGGGGCACCAAGAGGAAGATTTCTTTCCTATTTGAAAGCAAGAAAAATGATTGCCAAGGGGTACATATGTCACTTAGTACGAGTGAAAGATAATGATGTGGAACCACTAACTCCGCAGTCTATTCCAGTGGTCAATGAATTTCTTGATGTGTTTCCAGAGGATCTTCCAGGCTTACCCCCAGAACGGGAAGTAGAGTTTGGCATTGATGTGATTCCAGGCACTCAGCCTATCTCTATTCCTCCATATAGAATGGCTCCAGCAGAATTACGTGAATTGAATGAGCAGTTGAAGGATTTGCTGTACAAGGGCTTCATCAGGCCTAGTATGTCCCCGTGGGGTGCACCGGTATTATTTGTACAGAAGAAAGATGGCACGTTGAGAATGTGCATTGACTATCGGCAATTGAATAAGGTAACGATCAAGAACAAATATCCCCTCCCTCGAATTGATGATTTTTTTGATCAGTTACAGGGTGCCAAGTGTTTTTCAAAGATTGACTTGAGGTCGGGTTACCATCAAGTCAGAGTTAGAGAAGAAGATGTACCCAAGACAGCTTTCCGAACACGGTATGGCCATTATGAATTTTTAGTTATGTCATTTGGACTAACAAATGCACTAGCTGTGTTCATGGATTTGATAAATAGGGTGTTTAAGACATTTCTTGACGTGTTCGTCACGGTATTTATAGATGACATCCTGGTTTATTCAAGATCACCAGAGGACCATGCTAATCACTTATGGCAGGTGTTACAGATTCTCCGTGAGCATAAGTTGTATGCAAAGTTATCCAAATGTGAGCTTTAGTTAAAATCAATCGCATTCTTGGGTCACATTTTGTCAGATGAAGGGATACATGTTGATACATAGAAGATTGAAGCAGTGAAAAATTTGCTGAGACCTACGACACCCACAGAGATTCGTAGTTTTCTTGGACTAGCAGGTTATTACCGAAGATTTATGGAAGGTTTTTCCTCCATTGCTGCACCGTTAACAAAGCTTACACATAAAGAAGTTAAATTTCAGTGGAATGATGCGTGTGAGAAAAGCTTCCAAAAGTTGAAAGATAAATTAACCTCCACACCAGTTTTAGTACTTTTCGAAGGCACTGAAGGTTATGCAGTGTATTGTGATGCTTTCGGGGTTGGCCTCGGATGTGTATTGATGCAGCACGGTAATTTCATAGCATATGCCTCACGACAGTTGCGGCCACATGAGAAAAATTATCCCACACATGATCTTGAATTAGCAGTGGTGGTTTTTGCTTTAAAAATATGGCGTCATTATTTGTATGGAGTTCATGTTGATATCTATACTAATCACAAAAGTTTGAAATATATCTTTAAGCAGAAGGAACTCAATTTGAGGCAACGAAGGTGGTTGGAGCTCTTAAAAGACTATGATATTGATATTCTTTATCATCCAGGCAAAATAAATGTGGTAGCTGATGCATTGAGCCGCAAGACAGTAGAAAGCACTAGTGGCCAGTTGACTAAAAAGTAGGAGATAATCAAAGATCTACATCAACTATCCAGCTTGGGAGTTCGCCTTATTGAATCTCCAGAAGAAGTGGTTATTGTGCAAAATACAGCGGAATCCTCCTTAATAGCTGAAGTGAAAAAGAAGCAGTTTGTGGATTCTATGTTATTGCAGTTAAAAGAGAGTGTACAACAGGGTCTAACTGCGGCCTTTGATCTTACACAAGAAGGGGTACTTCAATGTCAAGGAATATTATGTGTACCGGATGTTGATGAGCTGAGAAAATGAATTATGACAAAGGCGCATCACTCGCGCTATTTTATTCATCCGGGTGCTACTAAAATGTACCATGATTTAAAAGAAGTGTATTGGTGGGGGAATATGAAAAAGAACATTGCAGAATTTGTCGCCTAATGCCCGAATTTTCAACAAGTGAAAGTAGAGCATCAGAAACTAGGGGGTTACATGCAATGTATAAATCTTCCAGTCTGGAAATGGGATATGATTAACATGGATTTTATTACAGGTTTGCCTCGTACACTGCAAAAATTTGATTCCATATGGGTCATAGTTGACAGGTTGACCAAGTCCGCGCATTTTCTACCAGTCAAGACCACCTATACAGCTGAGGATTATGCAAGATTGTATGTTAAAAAAATCGTGCGGTTACATGGGATTTCGATCTCCATTATATCAGACAGGGGAGCTCAATTTACTGCGCATTTTTAGAGACCTTTTCAGCAGAGTTTGGGTACACAGGTGAACTTGAGTATGGCTTTCCATCCTCAGACAGATGGACAAGTGGAGCGTACTATTCAAACACTTGAAGATATGTTGCGAGCGTGCACGTTAGATTTTCAAGGTAGTTGGGATGACCATTTGCCTCTTATTGAATTTGCTTACAATAATAGCTATCATTCAAGTATTCAAATGGCACCTTATGAAGCTTTGTACGGAAGGAAATATAGATCACCAATGGGATGGTTCGAAGCAGGCGAAACTGCTTTACTTGGGCCAGATATTGTTCATCAGGCTATGGAGAAAGTTAAAGTGATCCAATGGCGGCTACAAATGGCCCAAAGTCGCCACAAGTCATATGCTGATGTTAGAAGAAGAGGACTTGAATTCGCCATAGGTGATTGGTTATTTTTAAAGGTGTCACAGATGAAAAGGGTAATGCGGTTCGTAAAGAAAGGGAAATTGAGTCCACGTTATATAGGCCCATATGAAATTATTAGAAGATTTGGGCAAGTTGCGTATGAATTAGCATTACCTCAATAACTCTCCTCAGTCCACCCAGTGTCTCATGTTTCGATGCTTCGAAAGTGCATAGGAGATCCATCTCATATTTTTCCCGTTGAAGATGTCCAAGTTACGGAGGATCTTACTTATGAAGAGGTACCCATTGCTATTTTAGATCGACAAGTAAAAAGGTTGAGGAATAAAGACATAGCTTCCGTAAAAGTCCTTGGGAGAAATCAACAAGTAGAGGAGATCACATGGGAAGCTGAAGAAATGATGAAATCCAAGTACCCCCATCTATTTCAAATGGATGAAGAAGTTCAAAGTGTGGAAGTGGAGCAATAAAAAGTAAGTATCCATGAGCCTTAAGTTTTTATGTCTATAGATGTTAATATAAAGATGCCTTTATTGTAATTGAAGCGATATTGTTAACATTCGAGGACGAATGTTTCTAAGGGGGAAGAATGTAACACCCTGTACCTTCCCAACCCTACTTGACGATGTTGAACAATTTTTACTTAGGTGTCGAGAGCCACAAGTTATGTATTTTGTAATGTTATTGATGAGATAGTTGATATTGGCCCTCGTACATGTGATTAGACTTTTGTAGGATGTGTTTTTTGACTTTGTGGACTATTTGTGGGGTTAAAACGAGGCTTGGGGGACCTCCAAACAAAGGATATTAAAGGTAATAAGTAAGTTGAAGAATAGAACTTGAAGTATCTAACCAAACCCGCAAAGAAAAGTCGAAAAACAAAATTTTCAAAAAAAATTAGGCCCAGGCGCGCCAGAGGGCGTGCCAGGCCGCTTATTGCCCAATTTATTGGCACAGGAAGCAAGTTGGCGTGCCAGGCTGCTTGTGCGCACCTTTCAAAAGTTGGAAATTTTTCTAAGTCCCAAGGGTGCCCGGGGACGTACCGGGCCGCTTTTTGCCACATTTGTTCTACAACCACGAGCATATACATGGAATGATTAAAGTATTATATTGGTATTCCAATTTGTTAAAGTTACTCGTGAACGAATTTGGCATCCAAATGACGTTTTTACCCTTTTTATCAAAATAAGCCATACGTGGCTAGAATCACTTATTTTTGGTATTGAGGCCACGAATATGAATCACGTGAGTGGGAATATTGTCATGACACGTATTAAATTATTTAAACATGAGAAATTATTGATTTTATTGGGTTAAGTGATTTGGGCTCAATAAAAGCCCAAAATGAGAAAGAAAACATGGGCCAAGAATGGGTCAAATGACCCATTCTTCCATTGACCAAGCCAAACATAGCATTAAATGCCAAGAGTGGCTAAGGATGACCCCAAGGACTATATAAATACCCAAAAATCAGATTTTATTCATTTGGAACTCTCATGCTTTTTAGATAATTTCTCAAACTTTTCTCTCAAACCCTAAGAACCCTAAGCCATCTTTTGGAGCAAGGTCATCATTTCTCAAGCTTGGGTAAGTGATTATTCTTATGGATTAATATATTATATGCATGGGAGAGTATGTGTATCATGATGGGTATGTCAAAAAGTGTACATAATGCATTCTTGCTATTTGGCTAAAAGATGTGTTATCCATGGAATTTAAACTTGAAATATGACTTGTGGTTTTGATGAAAGAGCATGGTATAGATGAAATACCAACATGTATGGTGTGATTATGTTATTAAACTTGTTATTTTTATATAAGTGTAAATTATGGGATTTTGGCCGATATGTTGATATGAGGTGTATTGAGGTGATTTGATGGAATAATTGTGATGTTGTGGTGATGAAGAGTGGAAAGTATGAACTTGGTGTGACATGCTATTGGTTATCATGTATTGGTCAATGTATATAATATGGTGGGATTATTGGTATGATAATTTCATCAATGGTATTGTCAAGGGGGAAATGACATTGTTAAAGGCAAACATGAAATTCATTATCTTTATATGCATTTGTAAAGTAGTTGGTGGTTAATGTAAATTTCGTTATGTACTTGTGTTGTAGATTGAAACATAAGGAAGGAGCGGGACTATTGTATGTACGTCTAAGATTGTATATTCATATTGAGAATACAAGGTATGTAAGGTTACTCTGTCCGTCTCTTCCTGCAGCAAATAGTATTCATATTGACATACACTTGTCCTATCCCGAGATGTGCTAAGGTATCCTATATTCGATTATCAATGGTCATTATCACATGTTTCCTACTCATTCATCAATTGTGAATCACATGTATCATATTCATTGATAATGTTCCAAAAGCCCAATAAGGTTGTGTTCCAAAGTTCTAATAGTGGTAATACCCATGTCTCTTATTCATTGAGTGTTGTCCAATGGTTCCAATAGTGTTATGTTTCCAATAAGGCTATGTTTCCAATAATGTTTATTCACATGTCTCTCACTCATTGATTATTGATCCAAAGCTTCAAATAAAGTTATGACTATCATTGTATCAATCTCAAAAGTAAAGAACAAAGTAATACATATGTGGTTAATGATTGAGTATGGGTGGTAGCTTTGGGGGAGAAATGTCTAGCTCAAGCCGATCCCAAAATTGTTGGATCAGGGGGCAGTCCTAGAGGCATAAGCCTATCTTGGACCCATCCTGACAGGGGATAGCTCTAGAGGTAATAACCTAGCTCGAGCCGAACCTGATATGTTGGTTTATGGGTGGCAGCTCTAGAGGTAATAACCTAGCTTGAGCCGAGCCCGATATACTGATTCATGGGTGGTAGCTATGGAGGCATAAGCCTAGCTTGAGCCGATCCCAACATAACGCTATGTTATGTTTAAAACCCATTGTTTAGTCGGGTCCCAGGTATCACAGGTCACAGGCAAAGATGAATAATCATAGAAGCAAAGAAACAAAGAAAGTAATGAAAGCAATATACATGGTTTCCAAAGTACAGAATAGTGACTTATCTATATTGGTCATTCATTTGTATTTGAGTTCATTGACATGTTTGCATATCATACAGTTTCATTTGATCCTTACATACTCAGTACATTCTTCGTACTGACGTCCCTTGTGGGACTTGCCTTACTTGCTCAGGTGCAGGTGCTAGTAGGCCCCCACAGTAGGTTGCCAGTTGTGTACGGATCATTGGTGAGCTCCAGTTAGTTCGGGGCTTCTCCGAGTCACAGTTGTACATATGTTTTGGTGTTGTACATGTTGTATAAAGTGGGGACTTGTCTCGACTTTTAGTTTGTTTTGGTCAATGCATATGTTAGAGGCTTTTGTAGACGTATGTGGGTGTATGAATGTAAGATAGTACATGACGTTTTGGCTTGATGGCCTCAACGACCAAGTTTCGCATATGTATATATATATCACATGTTCCATGACTTCCGTTGTTAGTATTTTTAAGCTCTTATGTGATCATGTGTTTCTTATGGTATGCATATGATTGAATAGAAGCAAAGCTTGGTTCTCTCGGGCCTTGTCGGCTACGAGTGTCATTCCATCCCGAGGGGATTCGGGGTGTGACACATAGAAACTGGATGAAGAAGGGTATAGACTCCAAATGGGGAGCTCATCCTGACTTCAAAAAGACTCTAAGATACACAAATAATCATGGTCTATGGATGTCACTCGAACTAAGATCTGTACCAAAAAGGTACAGAAGTAGGAGTGAATATGGTCCAGTTGCACTCAATAGGCATCATAGGCTGACCAAGCTAAGAAGACAACTAACATATAAAGAAAACTATGAGCAAGGCTTCCACCTGCATACATAAAAGTTTCCAACGCCAGCTCAAGCCGTACAACTCCTAATGGTATACATAATACAATTTTAATAGTAGTTTGAGAAATATCAACACCACAGATATAAATATAAGGAAGACTAAATATACACGATATAAATCACATAAGAAAGATGCAAGCGATGCAACACAATGGAACGATTTGAATGTAATGCTCAAATGTTCACCTCGTATACACCTTCTAAGCCTAAGCTTCCAAGAGAGGATCCATGGGATGTTTGCAACCCATATACTATCACGATCTCATCAATCAACCTTACTGTCATATCCCTCGGTTAAGGCATTTTATAAAGTGTTTTATTTTTTTTCAAAATTAGTATTTCTCAGTGGTAACAGCTCCATGAATGTGGTTGAATGAATAAGTATGCATGCCCATAACTAGGTCAACAACATAGAATAAATCAACTCGACAATGGTATAGATGAGCTCAAGTCACCTCAAATCTCAATAGATCATTATACCAACCTTCTCGTGGCAACACAATCGTAAAAAATCATGTAAGGAATCAATAATATCAATACCCCCCTCATGGGAATCATAATAATGATAAAGAATAAATAATACTTAAACAAGACCAATACCAGCCCCCACACGGGCATCTCAATGATAATAATCTCTTAAATCAATAATAAGGTTCACACAATCCCTTATAGGCAATAAGATAAAAATATAATGATCTCAAAAGATGGATACCATGATAAAATTTCTGACTCATAGCATACTTTACATGAATGGTTATTTATCTAGCTCGATCTGAAGAAAGTTAAGTCATAACCTACCTTGGAAGACAAAAACACGAGCATGTACCCCTCAACAAGAATCCTTCCCCTTTTGAGCAGCTTAGAATGCTCCTAATCTATCAAAAATGGATTTTAGATGTAAATAGGAGTCTATTGATACCTATATTAGCATACTTTGGTTTCGGGTCCAAACTCACTTCAAATATCAACACCAAAAGTAAAAGGGTAAAATTGGAATTTTAATAACTAATCGTAATACCCACACTTTAGGGGTTCTATATTTGAAGTACCATTGAAAATTGAGTTGAAATTGTGTTAGAAATCATCAAAATACTTATTTTTCACTCTATCGGGTAAAATCCAAAATTTAAAGTTTAATGTCCAAGTTTTGAAGTTATTTTTGCAATAAAATCAATGGGTAATGATAGAAATTAGGTTTAGAAGCTTACCCAAACAAGTTTGAAGAAATAGTCTCTTGGAATCGCCCAAAACTGAGATCCCAAAGTCAAATGATGGAGTTTGAGGAAAAATATAATGAAAAAGGAGAATTATACTCAGCATATCATTGCTTAAGTGATCATCTGGTCGCTTAAGCAGTCAGACTAAGGATAAAGGGGTCAGTCATTTGCCACCTGGTGCATCGCTAAAGAGGCAAAGGCACCACTTAAGCGACAACACCAGAAGCCTTACACCAGCAATGGTTTAAGACTTAGAATCTTTTTGAATGGACTCTTAGGATTCGTTTGGGACCCCACAAAAATAAACCAATAATGCTACTAGTCTAGTTTTAATATTCCAGACTCAATGGAACTATTGAATTTACCAAAAGAGGTTATTTTCAACAAGTTTTACCCTGGGAACTCTTTAGGCCAAAATAACTAGTTTCTCGTCTAAATGCTCAAAACTCAAAATATAGTCTCAGAACTTGAAACAACCATGCTACTAACCTGAAATTGATATTTCAAATATAATGGAACTGACAGAATCACCATCCAATGCTTGGATCACAAAATATTGACCAAAGTCAAGTATATCACTTTAAAGGCTACATAAAATCTCAAACTGACATAAATCATTCCCGAACACTTCGGGGACCATGCCAACTATCCCCACAACTTATAAATGATATAAAGCAACTACAAGAAAGGGTGAAATGGTCAAAATATATAAAAAGCTAAAAATTACCATGAGGGTTGTTACATGATATTTGCCTTAAAAAGATCTATAGGAAAGCTATCAATGCTCGATGATTTGTCATTAGATAAGTCATTCAATGCTTGCATAATTTCCTCTATTGACACATTCTGAATAAGTTGTTGTTATTGTTGCTCTCTACTAAGACATTATTCGTATCTTGTTATATCCCTATCCAGGCAAGGTAGCTTAGTTGCACAAGTCCCCAATAAATCCTGGAAGAAATATATACATTCTTTTTGCACAAAGTTAGTATCAGTAATTAAATTTCCCTGATCATCATAAATAGAGACTATGTTATTTCTAGCCTGCCTAGCCTTAAGTTGAGCATTGAAAAACTTGGTATTTGAATATCCCTTGGAAATCCATATTGCCGTGGATTTTTGTCTCAGGAAAACTTCATGTATATTAGACCATTTTTCCAAATCTACTAGCGGATCTTTTCTTTCAGGATAAGTAGTGGGTTAACCAAATCAAAAAGAAGAGTTGCTTGTACTATGGATAGTTTAGAGTAGAGATCATCAAGTCTTTTATCCAAAGAGGTGTAGTTGTTGATCATCTTCTTTATAATTGATTCAATGAGCTTTAATTTCTTGCAGACTCCATACATAGCATACCCCTGAACCCTGTGCTTCCAAATATTTTGAACAACCTGCTTGAAAATTTATTGTTGCATTAGTACATTTAGCATTCTAAATGATCTAGGAATCTTATGTTTAGTTACTTCAGTGTTAATGAGCAATGGAGAGTCATCTAAACAACCATTTTGTTACTAAACAATCCCTAGGTTCCCATACTGAGTGAACCAAGAAGCATTGCCTAGCACCCAGTCAATGAGGCTGTAAATTTTGTCATCAGGGCCTCTTTTGTTAACAAAAGAACTGAAATCATGTTATTTTCAATGAACCAAGCCCAAATATTGCCACGGAATCCTAGAAATCAGAATTCTTAGAGGAATGGACTAGATTGCCATTTATTCGATCACCAACTAAGAGCATAGTGTTGAAATCAGCCATCACATGCCATGGTGTATTCATAGACCTACTAAGCAGTTCGAGTTGACTCCATATTATTCTTTATTCATTCACAGTATTATAGCTATAGACAAAGGTGATATGACAAGTAAACTATGAGTTGTTATCCTTTAATAAACAATGCAGTAGTTGAGGAAAAAGAAGCTAAAATGTTTACCATAACTTCCTTGGGGCCTCCAAAATATGCACATCTTTCCATTGGAATCTATTGAGTAGCCAGTTGTTATTTCTCAATCTGTACCAAACTTCTATTAGATTTTTACATCTCCTCTAAACTTAACATTTGTCTCAAGATAACCCATTAGAACCACTTTATTACAAGCAGAAAGGTCTTGAGCTCCTTCTACTTGAAGGCCTAATTAAGCCATCATACATTCTAGGAGCAAAACTTTATGGAGGGTTTCTTTTAGGAACAACCCCTTTGGTAAGCCTCTAGTAGCAGCCTCGGGATGAATTCGAAGGCTACTAAATTGATTTTGTCATAGTGTTATTTTGACAAGGAAAATGTCCTCATCAAGAGGTGTCTTATCTTGTAACACAACATTATTCTTACCCTGATATACAAAAGGTAGAGTTTTTGATAGAGGAACCACTATCTCCTTACCAATAAGCAAGGAGGCATTATCTCCTTCACTTGATTAGGCACAATATCAGTGGTTCTTTTAACTACTTCACCCCTTGCTTTCTAGTTTTGAATTGGTTGCCTTTTTACCCTTGTTGCTTCTTCTTTCCAAGTGGTGGAGGGGTTGGTACTTTACAGGCACCAATTTTATGCTCAAATTTTAAACAAACCTGGCAGTACAATAATTTCCATTCATATTCAACTTTCTATTGTTTACATTGATTCTCACCAATTCAATATAGATGTGATATAGTAGCTTTTGAGTAATATCTATTTCTATCAACATACGTGCATAAAAGATGTGTTTTCCATGAGCAGTGAGTCTATTAGTGCAGACAGATATACCTAAGGAACTTTCTATTCTTCCTAAATAATCGACAGCCTGAAATGGAATAGGCGAACTAGGAGAGGTTACCCAAATCAAAATTACCTACATTGGTCTTGCTCAATTGAAAATTTGGTACCGATTATTAAAGCACTAGTGGTCCAGAGTTAAAAGTGTAAGGTTCATTCTATGGAAGCTCTATTTTGTCCTCTTCACTATGAAATTTAAAGATGTAATACCTCTTGATGTAGAGGAATACCTATGGAGTCTCAACAGAATTCCAAACTCCGTACACAAACTTTAGCATATCCTAGAAAGTAGGATTACCTCTGACAGTGTATCCAATCAGTGAAACCATTCATTTCTAAATTTCTTCTTAGATTTCTTTAGGGTTAAGTTTAGCGACTTTGTGACCATCCTTCACCATTGGTGGATAGTAATCTAGTGGCAAGCCTATGGCTGTTAGAATGTTCCCTCAAACCACTTCTTCCATCATAGGTGTATCTTCTGTAGTCTTGGCTGAGTAAGTCAGCTTTTGAGCTGCAGTCAAAACCCCAACCACATCCTACGATGTCAAAGTAACTAATTCTATCAATTCACGCAAGATTGGTGGTGCACTCTCCCTCCCAAAAATCCAATTGGCTAGTTATAGTGCTTTTAGGATTTGTAGAATTTCTGTGATAGGGGTGGCATGTCTCTCAGAAGTCTTGATACCCTTAGGAGACTCCGGCTCTAAAGGTGGAGGAGCCCATGGTTTCCATTTCTTCCTCACTATAGTCGATCACACAAGTAGCTTTCTTGCTTTATTTTTTAGGGCAAAAAATCTTTACTTTTACACATAAGAATTGTTTTAGTTTTACACAAAAAAAATATGAAAAGGTCATTTCCTTATTCAAATTGTAAAAGGGCTAGCTATTTAATTTCCTAATCACCTTTTGGGTTGTTTTAGAAAAAAAAAACATAAACTAAATTCAATAATTGCATGGGAAAGCAAAACTATTGGGGGCATATGAAAGGGAAAATGTATACTTACCTTTTTAGCAAATAAATCCTTTGGCTGCCAAAAGATTTGAACCAATGTATGCAAAATATTTAAATTACTCCATATATATTGATATTAATAAAATTTACATTATCACATATCACTTCGGTTATTATAATAGTACACTTTTACATTTCATTCTAAGTTACAAACTTAATATTTATTATATTACCGTTATAAATAGAGAGGGTGTTTGGTTAAGTTTATAAGCAAAGTACTTTTTGATGTTTGGTAACACCAAAAATGCTTTCAAGTAAAATCAATCAGTCACGATCCAAAATTTGAGTCATGATGACATCTATTGCATCCCTCCTGATAGGTAAGCCTAGAACCCAGCCCAATAACATATATCGAGGAAAAGCCAGAAGTGGAAGAAACAAAGTACTTGAAATCCAATAAATGAACATAAAAAGGAATCCAATACATTATAATCCCCAAATCTGGATGTCACTAATACAAACCTCCAATACTGAATATAATAAAATTGTCTGAATGTGTCAAATGCGAATAAGCATAAGAAATAAAGGTAGAAGATATGGGAAAGCATCTAAAGATCAACAGACGCTACCTCAATCTCTGTAAAATGATCAGCAAGAAATCTAAATCAATACTCTAGGTCACTCACTCAGTACCTGCACATAAGGTGCAGAAAAGCAAGGGTGAGTACTATCAACATGTACTCAACAGTGTCATTAACGGATCCTAATTCAATATGGTGGCGAGATCCAACCATCTAGGACAACCAAACCTGCACATGAAATACCATCCTAATCTAACCGTATTATACACAGTTTTAGCCAAAAATAGGCTCTCACAATAAGTATATCAAGCAGGCACATAAGTTCAAATATCAAATACAATCGTTTGCATCATAAGAATAGATATTAGTGTAAGAAATATAATGCCAACTCACCAAACCAAATAAACCAATCATATGAGTATGATGTATGTCATACAATGTAATGGGAAACATCATGATGATAGATGTGATGCATGTTTGTCCTACCCTATATACACCCGCTACTCTGTATAGCTAACTGGCACCCATGAGGAACTGGCCTAGTCCATTCACATTCCTCCGGGCCCGTACCTGGTGTCGCAGAGGCTTCTAGAGCTATCTCTAGTGTTGCGGAGAAAATAGATGATCAATACCTTTGTGCCTTCAAATAATCTTAACTTTCTAATCCACTCAAAGGCCAAGGGAAATAACCAATGGAACCATGATAATATGCATGTGAAAAGGGGAAATTAGTATTGGGATGCCAAAAACAACAGTACCAATTCAGTCCAGGTTAATCATTATCAGTATCTCATGTTTTAGCAATATCCCCACACAATATAAAGCCATAACACATGCCACCCTCATGTATATCAATGATACATACATCAACATCTCAAATTATTGGGTAATTATAACATATCAGTCATCAATTCAGGAAACCTAGTCCAAACAAACAAATAATTGATTTTATTCCCTTTTTCAAATACACTGGTACCTATATAGATGTGCA
This sequence comes from Capsicum rhomboideum, assembly GCA_031232105.1. Lineage (NCBI taxonomy): Eukaryota > Viridiplantae > Streptophyta > Magnoliopsida > Solanales > Solanaceae > Capsicum > Capsicum rhomboideum. Next base: position 41,558,935 of record CP124716.1, read on the forward strand.
TCACTTCATCTATACAGGACCCTCAAATCCCTATTACACCCACTACACGCCACTACTATATAAACACACTGAAAAGGAGTCAAGAAAGTCTCAACTTACCTTTAAAAAAAACTACAAGTCGAATTGAGGTCCCGAAAATTAAATAGAAGCCTTGCCCTTCCAAAATGCTTCTGAATGAGCCTAAACTATTTAGATATAAATTCTATATGAGAAAATAAAACCAACAATACCTATAATGCCATATTTAGAATTTGGGTCCAAAAACCTAATCCAAAAGTCAACCCGAGGCCTATCAAGGCTAAAATGAAATTTTAAAAGAGTTTCATATTACCCATAGTTTAGATGCTTAAATCTGAAAATTCATCAAAAACGAGGTTGAAATCGAGTTTGAAATCACCAAAATATCATATTTTAGCTTTATCAAGAAAAATCCCAAATTTTCAATTGAAAACCAAGATTTTGAAAGTAATTTAACCAAATAATCAAAGGGTAATTATGAAAAAGTAGATTAAAGGCTTACCCAATGTTGAATCCTAGAAAATCACCTTTGAAAATGCTCAAAATCAAGTTCCCAAACCTCAATAATGGTGAAAATAGGGTTTAAGACGAAAAGGAAATACTTAAAGCTGCCAGCTATAGTTCCTTCTACATGAACACACTCAACCCATCGTGTTCGTGGAGATACCTGACCTGGACCCATCACATTCGTGATGCTCCGGTCGCGTTTACAGTAAATAAAACAGACTCGGACCACAACCTTTTTTCATCACAAATACGATCCCACCCTCGCATTCACGATGCACAGTAGAAATTCCTTCTTCACGAATATGGGCCACAAACCCGAAGAAGACTAGTGTGGCACCAGTTAACAGCAACTCAACTGAAACTTTTCAAGTTTCAAACTCTTCGTTGGACCCTCAAAAATGTGTTTAGAATCCCGTGAACATAATTCAACTATGCTACTTGACCTAATTCGATATTTCAGACTCAACGGTGTGGTCAGAAATCCCAATGGATGTTGTTATCAACAAATGTTTGCCAATGCCAACCTTGGGCATAAAATTCAAACTTTTTATCCTAACACCCAAAATCACACCAAAAGACCCGAGACCTGAACTAACCGTGCTACCCACCTACTTTTGACGTTCCAAAACTGATGAAACTGACAAAATTCTGATACGATAATAGGATTTCTGAATATTGACCAAAGTCAACTATTCCAACTTAAAACTTTCCAAAAACCAAATACTCACTCAATGCTCAATCAAATGCCTCGAGAATCATGCCACCCACTCCCGCAACCTATAAATATCAAAATACAACTATGAAAAGGAGTAAAATGGTTAAAAATACAAAAAAAATTCAAAAGTCACGGTGCGGGTCATTATACAATTAAAAGTCCTAAGTTAGTCAACCTAACTTCTGCTTTTATAGTTTACTAGTATTTTTAGTTTGATAAACCTTTTACAATATTTTATCCTTAATATTTTTTGTAATCTCCAAAATACTCTTCCTAAGACATACTAAATTTTAGTTCTCTCTATGCTCTATTCCATCCTTCATTATTTCTTATTTGAAAATAATTTTAAATTTATAATTTTATTTAATTGATTCAAATGTTTATCTTATAAGTATTTCTTTTTACCAAATAAATTAACTATTTTTTATCAATTTCAACACTTCTATCCACATACGTCACTTCAATACTTGAAAGTGTTTTTCAACACTTGATATTTACTAGCTAGTTTTAATCACATAATCTGAATGAACTCATAATAAGTAAGCTGATTGGGTAAATATTTTTTAGACAATATCAGTGCACATAATTTATAGGGATATTTACATTGGATAGTTAGTCATCCACCAAAATAATAGCTGGTAATTATATATTTATTAGGTCAAACACATCGCCAGCCTCCTAAACTTTGAAGCAACATTCACTTAGGTACCTTAACTACACGTTGTTCATTTTAAACATCTCAACTAGTCTCCTGCTGCGTCATTTTGACACTTTTTGCTGACATGGCAAAGTGAGTCTGACACACACACTCTGAGTACGTGAGGAGGCTTTTTTTTATGAAAAAAAAATATGTTTTTGCTTCTTATTCTTCACTCTTTCTCCCTCCACCTTCCACCATCATCCACCAAGACATTACCATACTAATTTTTAAAAATCATAAAAAAACATGGAAGAACAAAATAAAAAACCCTATCACACTTTCAAAAACTTGCAAAACATGAAAAAAAATAAAACACAAAAAATTGAAAGAAAAATTCTATCATTTTTGTCAGAATTTCGCCGGAAATTTACTATCGGCAATAGTTTGCACTACTATGTTGTTGTTGTTTGTGAGAAAAAGTTAAAAGGAGCATGAATATTTTATGATGGGGTGGGATTGGATAAACCAGAAACCCTTGATTGGTATCAAAGTTTGGATCTTTAAAAGAAATTTTTGCATCAGATTGGTTTTTTTAAAATCTTTACTTGAAAATAATTTGTGAGTTAAATATTTCATTTCAACACAATTTCTTTATTTTTTCAGATCAAAAAAAATATCATCTCCACCTTATTAGTCAGAAATGGGGATCCACCATTGCCACCGCTCTATTTCTCTCTCTCTCTCTCAAGCTATTTTATCAAAGACATTTTAACTAAAATTAAAATTATCAACTCTAAAAAAAATATGAGAAGTTCATTGAAAAAAGAATTAAATTGAGTTTCAAACTTTTTTCGGCAAAATTTCTTTTTTTTCTTCATGTAACTAATTTTTAAAATATTTGTGTCCCAAAATGCCACATGTACTCTTTTAATTAGTCATCATGTCATATCATTCGTAAGTTTACCACACACACTTTGTAATACAGTTGATTGTGCAAAAGGAGCCAAAATGACAGCGGAACGCTAGATAAGGTGTTTAAAATGAACAACATGTAGATGAGGTGCCACCGTGAAAGTTGGTGCCAATTTTAGGGGGTTGGCGATGTACTTGGCCTATTTATAATGCACAATACATAATATATATATATATATATATATATATATATATATATATATGTTATGATTATTTAAGTCGAACGTCCAAACATGAGAATAAGGAGTAGTGAATGGAATGGAGGCCGACCACATTAGGTTATCTTCCGTCAGTGCGAAACATTTAATTTGTCCTTTAAATTTTTATCAACAATATTAAACCCCCACTATTTTTGTTTCATTTGTTATAAAACTAAGCTAAAAAAATATGAAACAAGAAATTAGATAAGGAATATAGAAAAACAAAAGACAGTTTTCTTCCATATGTTTCTAGTGTCTTCAAATATCTACAACATGATTCTCAATACCTATATTTATAGGGATACATAGAGAAACATCAAAGAGTGTCATGAATATCACATTAACCCTTGAAAGTATGAGGAAGATTATGGGGGTGAGAGAGATCAATGAGGAGGTGGTGAAGGTGTGGGTATTACTACACATAATGGTGAAGAGTAGTGAAAAGATTACATTTAGTGGATATACACATAAATGACATATTTCATAATATTCCCCGTTAAAATCTTAATAGAAAAGATACAGTAGAAAAAAATTCAAGAGAAGTAAAAAGAGTACATGTAACTTGACATATTAATTACTTTCTACCTCGTGAAAAATTATCAGAAAACCCAAATATTTTACACCCTAAGTGTAATGATCCAAATCATCATTACGCTGAAATAGAGAGTAAAACCTTCGCCTAGTTTCCCCTTACGCCAAAATTTAAAAAATCTGTACTAGCCTAGTTTTAGGCGTATTTTAAGTGTGTGGTGGTCTAAGAAAACCTAGGAATTATTAGAGTGTTGATTGGTGTTTTTAATAGTATTTTGTGTTAGAGAAAGAGTTTAGAAAGTCATAGAAACTTTTGTTGCATAAAACGAGTTTGTAGAATTCAGTTATAGCGATTACCGTAAAAGGATCAGTTTGTAATGTTGAATTTTGAGAAGTATATTGTAAAATGGACAGCTCTAGGATCAAGTCTCTAGTTACTGATTTAGGACCACTGCAGTGACAGAAGTATAACCGCAGCAGCAACCCTATTTGACCAAGGAGTCGCTGCAACAACAAATCTTCTATTGCAGCAGCCAAAGCGTAGTTTTTTAATTTTTAAGTTAGAACAACGTTTTTCATTTACATTATTTTAAAAGTTTGTTCAAGGGCTAGGATAAGGAAATTTTACACCAGTTTGGGGGGGGGGGTCCATCTTTGAGGTAAGATTCTTACTCTTTAAACTAAATTCACTCCCTTAGATCCTTAGGGTTGCAAGAATCAAAGCCTTAGTTGAATGAATGGCTAGCCCTAAGTTCATAACTTCATAGAATTAGTGGTGAATGATGTTATTATCATTTGTTGTTGATCCTAGTATGTTAGAAAATACTTCCTATAGTAGAATTCATGTTTATAAGTTAAAATATGAGGGATTCAAAGAGTTTAAAAGGGTAGAAAACCCTAAGTTGATGAACTAGGTTAAGTTAATGAGTTATTTTATTAAATGTGAGTTTCAAATTCTTAGGAAGGGTGAATTATTGTGTTAAATTTATGTAATTGTTGTTTATAGATCAAGAACGGGCCAAAATTAAAAGGAAGGGTAAGTTTGTGGCTATATAGTGTTACGAGCAAGGAATTGAGGTAGGGTATGGTTTAATAGTAGTAAAGACTTTCATGACTCGGTGCTTATATGTGATTTGGATATTTGTGATAAGCTTGTGGACATTACTTATGATTATTGATTTTATCATGCATTGAACATATGGTTTTGAGATGGTATTGAGACGATATATGGATCGGGTGTCAGCGGACACTATTATATGGATTGGGTGTCAAGCTTACACTATTATTGGATCACGTATTTCATGCCCCAAAATGTTAATGATGGACAAGAACCATATGCACCTACTTTACAAGCAATCAATGACATATACGAGATTATAAGATAATAATAATTAGGATATCCAATATGTGTTGTATATACACACGAGGGAGTTAAATGAAAAAAAAACTATAATATACAACACTGCATGATGTCCATGAAGCCTCTAGTAAGTTTAACATGTGATACTACTAATAACTAGTTAGGACAGGTCCCGACATCCCCCACTAGAGATTTGTACATATACCCAAAAATACTAGATGTAGACTGGCTCCAGGGAGATATGGAGCTCACCAAAATAATAGCTGAAGATGGTAATAGAGCCTAATATGGATGTCTACTATCCTATGGATTTGAGCCTGCATTCATAGATTATTGTGTTTCCATTATGGAGATGTCAACACATATACAACATGCACTGGTATGAAAAGAAGATAGAATAACAGTTGGACAAGTGCGGAAGCTCATATGAATCAAATATCAAAGTGAAAGAATTATGAGTATACAAGTAATACATATATGATATGAAACTGTAACCTATGAACCTACTTATTAGTTTTTCATATAATGTCCAGGCAAGCGTTCCTTATAATATAGAACCTAAAACTATCTGTAGTATAAATAATAACAGGATAGCCTACCGAAGGAATCTGAGTCAATTATAAGGCTTATGTTTCCCAATTACATATTGCTATGATCATATCTGTATAACTGTAATAGCAGTCTAATAAAAGGTATGTCCTATGGGCTTACTATGAGGGTCTGTCTGCAGGTCATATGTGCCATATATTGGCTCGAGTCAGGGAGAAACCAGTGCATAACATTCCAGCACACTCCAAATATAAATGATGTAATAAAGGAGGGTACGCTCCAATGTTCGGGCTAACTATAGTGGTCTGGTCTCAATCATGTACACAAAATCACGTCGAGCGGATGTGCCAAGTAAAACCTATGTACCCTCCCATTGTTAACGTTTATCAAATAATGCCTCAAAAACCTATGACATATGAATTACGGTAATGATCATTTATTTATCACATACGAGTGCAACTATGTTATATCTATTCACTTTTATTCATAACGTGTGACATATATATACCATGTGGCCTAAGAATTTCAAGTAAAGGAACTTACGATAATATGGAGTATTGTGAAGATTTGACATAAAGAGAGCATAACGAATGCTTATAAGCTTGATGGTAGGACGAGGGGAAAATACGTAAGGACATAAAGATCCTATCCTCATATTTCTTGAAAACTATATTGACATTTATAAAAAAAAAGCACATAACATAGGGTGGTGCCTTAATGGCGAGGGAAGATTTAGATTTACATACCTTTAGTTCTTTACTAGATACGATAGTGTTCTGAGACTCAAACAATTCAACCGGGGGAAGAGTAACCTTTATCTTTCCAACCACTAGTTGCCTCTATCCGATAGGCAATCCACTAACTAAAAGGATAACATATACTTCCATTAATGACCAGTAGATGCATTTAACAATTTATTTCGATAATCTTCACTGATGCCCCAAACTAATTAATTCCTTAACAAGAATTCAAAATGAATTCTTTAAACTTTTCCAACTTATATAATTCAATACCAAATTGTCCAGTTGGTGGGAATTTTCAAAAATTCCACTTTTATCCTAATTCCACCTCTTTTCCCCTTTTTCCAAGGATCCTAGTTACAAAACCCATTTCAAAAGTAGTGTAAAGAATCAAATTAAATATCCCCAAATACTTATCTATAATCATATTTGAAACTAGGATAAAGAATTTACCTCTTGGAGTTCAAATTCCAACTATAGATTTTTCGAATCAATTCTTGAAATCTCTTGAGGTTGCCACAAAATCATTTAACTTATGTACTCCATAAGGAAATGGATATCCCTCCTTTGTTGATAATCACCTCTTGATCCTTTAGATTAATTTTCCTTGATGATATGAAAGAAGAAAGAAGAAATAGATGAGTAGTATCTGCATTATTTTCCCTAAAGCCAAAGAAGAAAATATGCCCTCAATTGTTTCCTTTTTAGTACTAGCAGTTGTACGCTTCATCTTTTCCTTTCTTCCCTTTTTTTAACACCACACCCACTTAGCTCCACATGTTAAAAATCTAATATAAGGTCCCCCTAAATTCTTTTCCATCCACTGGCACTAACGTAATAATAACCTATGCATACAACACTTAGTATACCCCACAACTCTTAATAGATTCTGAGTTATACTCATCTAAAATGTTAAATTAATTCAACTTTTTTTTTTCTGAGGTGCTACAATCTCCCCCACGTAGGATCATTCATCCTCGAATGATTCATAAGATCATTTAATCAACTTTGGTCTCACTTTACCTCATCATAAGCCTTTAAAATTTGGCTAACACTTCAAATTTACAAAAAATTCGACAAAGTTTCCTTTGTAAATAGGCCTATCGAGAACTTGTTAGCTAGCCAGAATACATTCAAATATTCTTCACAAAGTGTCACAATAAATATATTACTCAATAGATGATACACGAGGCTCTGCTTTGCCTTAAACTCGAATAAAGGTCATAAATAATATTGAAATTTACCTTATACATCATATCTAGGGGCTGCATTCCTGACAAACTCTGGAATCATAGGCACACATCATGTACCTAAGCATATAAAGTAAGAGTCAAATGGAAACAGAACAAAATATAGTAGAAATTAACAATCATATAAAGGGACAGGTAATTTAAGAACCTTTTGATAGTTCTTGGAACAAGTATGGGCATTTAGTTTCCATATCCACTTCTGCTTCCCAAGTGGATTCTTCAATGTTCTGGTTCCTTCTAAGCACCTTTACCGAAGCTATGTCTTTGGTACTTAGCTTCTTGACTTGCCAATCCAATATATCCATGGGGACTTTCTCAAATGATAAATCTTTTGCAATCTCAATACCTTTTGTTGGGATGACATGTGAAGGCTCTTCTAAACATTTACATAGCATAGACACATGAAAGACGAGATGTATTGTAGCTAACTCTGGAGGTAATTCTAACTCATAGGCTACATCGCCAATTTTGCGAATAACTCTATAGGACCCAATAAACTTGGGACATAAATTACCCTTCTTTTTGAATTGCGTAACACCTTTCATAGGCGACACCTTCAAAAATACCAAATCATCAATTTGGAACTCTAAATCTCTATGTCACACATTAGCATATGACTTTTGCCTACTTTGAGCAGTCTTCAATGGCTCCTGTATCGACTTAACCTTTTCAACAGCTTGATGGACTAGATATACTCCTAATACCTGGGTCTCGCCTACTTCAAACCAACCAATAGGTGATCAGCATTGTCTCCTAAATAATGCTTCGAATAGAGTAATGACAATGTTAGAGTGAGATGTTATTATAAGCAAATCCTATTAAAGGAAAATGATCATCCCAATTACCCTTAAATTCCAGCACGCATGCTCTTAACATATTTTCGAGCGTCTGAATGGTGCACTTGGCTTGGCCATCTATCTGCGGATGAAATGTAATGCTAAGATTCACCTGAGTGCCCAAGCTTTTCTAGAATAATCTCTAAAATTGCACTTTAAATGGGGAACCTCTATCTGAAATAATGGATATCGGGGTCTCATGTAAGCGAACAATCTCTTTTACATATAGCCTGGCATAATCTTCAGCTGTACTGGTATACTTAACAGGAAGGAAATTGGTTGATTTGGTCAGTCGGTCAACTATTACCCAAATTGAGTCATGTTTTTGATAAGAAAAAGGTAAACATGCGACAAAATCAATATTAATAGCATACCATTTCCATACTGGAATACTAAAGATCTGAGCTAGGCCACTGGGTCTTTAATATTTTGCTTTTACTTGCTGACATTCCCCTAGTACATCTCTTTAAGATCATGATACATCTTCATAGAGCTGGGATGGATTAACTAATGGGAGCAATATCCCTCAACCATAATCTGTTGTCTCAGCCTATCTATATCAGGTACACATAATCTATATTGATACCTCAAAGTGCCATCGCCTGCTAACTCAAATATTGTGACTCAATGTTGTTGAATTCCCTCTTTGTACTGGAGAAATAAGGGATCATCATATTGCCTCTGTTTCACACGAGTGATGACTCAGCCATATTGAGTACTATAATGCCACCATCTTTGGATTCCATAAGACCTACTCCAAGGCTGGCTAATTTGTGAACATCTTTGGCTACCTCATGCTGAAAAAGTGAAAAACATGATAGACTACCCATGGATAGTTGGCTAAGATCATCTGCTATAATGTTACCTTTACTTGGATGGTAGAGAATATCGACATCATGGTCCTTCAAAAACGCTAGCCACTTCGTCTACCTCAAATTCACCTCTTTCTGCTTGAATAGATATTGAAGACTCTTATAATCTGTAAAGATATCAACATACACTCCATACAAATAGTGACGATATATTTTAAGTGTGAATACCACTACTGCAAGATCTAAGTCTTGAGTGGGATAATTTTGTTCATGCTTCTTCAACTGTTGAGAAGCGTAAGCTATAACTCTTTCATGTTGCATCAAGACACAACCTAATCCAACACCTGAAGCATCACAGTACATAACATACCCTTCTGTGCCATCTAGTAAGGCTAATATTGGCACTGTAGTCAATCTATGTTTCAGCTTTTGGAAACTTCTTTCACAACATCTGACCACTGGTACTTAACTACTTTCTGCATTAATTTAGTAAATAGGGCAGAAATAGAGGAAAATCCCTCCACAAATCTCTTGTAGTAACTGACTAGCCCCAAGAAACTATGCACTTCTGTGAGAGTGGTTGTTTGAGGCCAATTCTTCGTAGTTCCTATCTTCTGAAAATCTCCTCTGACGCCTTCTCAAGATACCACATAACCAAGAAATGCTACCGAGGTCAACCAGAGCTCACATTTAGAGAACTTAGCATATAGCTGGTGCTCTCTAAGTTTTTGTAATACTGATCTCAAATGACCTGCATGGTCTATTTCATTACGTGAATATATCAAAATATCATCTATAAATACAATCACATACATACCAAGAAAGGGTTTAAAAACCCTATTCATCATATCCATGAAGGCTGCTGGGGCATTCATCAGTCCAAATGACATGACAAGGAACTCTAAGTGTCTATATCTTGTCCAAAAAGTTGTCTTAGGAATGTCTGCTTCATGAATCCTTAGCTGGTGATAATTGGACCTCAAATCAATCTTTGAAAAGCATTTAGATCCCTATAATTGATCAAATAAATCATCTATTTGGGGAAGAGGGTACTTATTATTTACTGTCACTTTGTTCAGCTGCCTGTAATCTATACACATTTGCAACGTGCCATCTTTCTTGAGTACAAACATCACTAGAGCACCCCAAGGTGATATACTAGGTCGAATGAAGGCTTTATCAAGTGAGTCTTTTAACTGCACTTTTATCTCTTTCAATTCTGTAGGTACCATTCTATAAGGTGAAATTGATATAGGCTGAGTATCAGGATCTACATCAATACCAAAATTGATCTCCTTGATGGGAGGTAATCCATGAAGTTTATCAGGAAACACATCTGGATACTCGTTCAACACAAATACAGAATGGAGAGTCTGTGCTTGTTTTTTGGATTCAAGGTCTTTTACTTGGACTAGGTGATACAAATACCCCTTTGTAATAAGCTTTTGTTCCTTAATATAGGAAATAACCCTCCCTCTAGTCAACACAGAACTACCCTTCCACTCCAGGACTAGCTCTCCTGGGAAATGGAATTAGGCCATCTTGGCTCGGTAATCAACTGTAGCATAATAAGAGGATAACCAATCCATACCCATGATGACATCAAATTCGACCATTTTAAGTTCAATCAGATTAGTCAATGTAGCACGACCACATACTGTCACCACACAATCATAATAGACTAGTCTAGCTATGATAGACTCTATTACTGGAATCGATACTGTAAATGATTTAAATAACAACTCCGGCTCTATTCTAAACTTCTTAGCAACAAATAGAGTAACCTATGACAGGGTAGATCTTGGGTCTATCAAGGCATATACATCATGTAAAAAGACAACTAAGGTACCTATGACCATATCTGGATATGCCTCTGAATCTTGCCAACCAACTAGTGCATACATATGATTCAGGCCAGAGCTCGAACCTGCCCCCTGCCCCTACCAGATCCTCTACCTACTAGTGCCTGAGGAGCGAGAGAAGAAGAAGGTACTAATGATGATGAGGTTGATGTAGACCTTATAAGTTGTGATTGATCACCTCTGCCTATATTATTGAGTTGTGGACAATCTCCTACCATATGACCCTCTACACCACACCAATAACAAGCATTTAAACCACGACGACACTCTTCTCTATGTGTTCAGACACACTATCTGCATATAGGTCGAGGTGGTAATCCCCGATTGGTGCCCCTCTAAAGCTATGATTTTAGTGCCCTAGAAGTATGACCCTGCTCATATATGTGTTTTGAAAATAGAGCTAGAGCAGTTGATATGAAGTGTACAGATGACTGGGTCTGCCTAGGTTGCCCTCTACTAGTGAAAGCTTCACTACTCCCCTGATACTGGCTAGTCGTCCTGGCTTTCTTACTCTACTCCATCTCGCTATCTACCTTACGACTACACTGATCCTCCTCTAATTGATGAATATGTGCCATGATCCTTGTTATAGCCAAATCCTTATCCATAGAAGCAATAGAAAAAAGGTCCTTCAAAGGACCCATGAGGCCACCCATAAAGCAATAAATTTGTGATGTTTGTGTGCTAACCAACTCTGGAGAAAATTTGGACAACTGCGTAAATTGCAAATAGTACTCTTTAACACTAAGCTTACCCTGATTTAAAGAGAAATTTATCTACCTTTTTCTCTCTGAGCTCTAGTGGCAGGAAGTGATCCATAAAGGCCTTTATAAAGTCCATCCAGACCGCTGGGGGAGCATATTGACCCCTCGAGGATACATATATATCATACCAATCAACAACAACATCTTTCAATTAATAAGCAGCTAATTTAACAACATTTGTGTCAGATACTCATATCACCCAACAAATTCTATAAGTCTCAACAATGAATTGTTGAGGGTCCTCTACAAGACAATGTTCGCGGACTCATACAGAGGAAATCTTTGATCTTAGATTAGGCTACCCCTCCCTAAGTAGCAACAGGTACATCCAGATTCTATTTCTAGGCCTGAGTGACAACTAACTGTGTGAGCAACTGTATTTCTCCTTTGAGATTTGGGTCAAAGGCACCTGATGGTGGAATAGGAATTATTGTTGGTACCACTAGAGGTTCAAAAACTCCTGCAAGTCCTTCTGTCTTAGGTATTTGAGGACCTGGAAGCATAAAACCCATTAAACTTTCCTGAGTCACATTCAAATCCACCAATGTGGGAGACTGCTTTGTAGTGGTTGTCTCCTGAGTAATGGTGGTAGTGGTTTTCTTAGTTTCTTTATACTTATTTGTAGCATACATGATCTGTATCAAAAATAAGCAGAATATAAGTCAGAAGTAACTTTCTATGACGTATATCTATTGCATGATCTAGATTATAAAAAAAGGTCAAATTCCTAAATGTCCATGCAGTCCTGTAATTGTAAATATGGTATGCTACACATCGATAAGTAAGTTCCTACTAGACACGGCTTCATAGACTCCCTGGGACAACTGAACCTAGGCTCTGATACCAAGTTTATCACGCCCTCAAAATAGTAATGATGGAAATGAACCATATGCACCTACTTTACAAGCAATATATGACATATATGAGATTATAAGATAATAACGAGAAGGATATCCAATATGAGTTCTATATACACATGAGGGAGTTATATGAACAAAAACTATATATACAATATTGCATGATGTCCATGAAGCCTCTAGTAAGTTTGAAAGGCGATAATACTAATAACTAGTTGGGACAGGCCCCGACATCTTGTCACACCCCGTATCCCAACGGGTCGGATTGGCACCTGTACCCGATAAGGCCCAAGAGAACCAAGCTTTGTTTCTATTCATTCATATGCATGCCATAGGAAACACCACCATCACGTAAGAACATAATAGGCTGATAACGAAAATCATGGAACATGTAATATATATACATATGCGAAACTTGGCCGTTGAGGCCATCAAGTCAAAAACGTCATGTATCATCTTACATTCATACACCCACATACGTCTACAAAAGCCTCTAACAGATGAATTTACAAGACCAACTGAAAGTCGGGACAAGTCCCCTCTTTATACAACATGTACACTACCAAAACACATGTACAACTGTGACTCGGAGAAGCCCCAAACTAACTGGAGCTCACCAATGATCTGCTAACAACTGGCAACCTACTGTGGAGGCCAACTAGCACCTGCGCCTGCAGCAATTAAGGTAAGTCCCACAAGGGACGTCAGTACGAAAAATGTACTGAGTATATAAGGCGCATAAAAATTTGTATGACATGTAAAAACGTCAATGAACTCAAATACAATTGAATACTTAATATGGATAAGGTAACATTCTGTATGCTGGAAACCATGTACATTGCTTTCATTACTTTCATTGGTTCTTTACTTCTATGCTTATTCATCATCACTTGTGTCACTATGTACCCGGGCCCCGACTGATCAGTGGGTCTTTACATAACATAACGTTATGTTGGGATCGGCTTGAGCTAGGCTTATGCCTCTAGAGCTACCACCATAAATCAATACATCGGGTTCGGATCGAGCTAGGTTATTACCTCTAGAGCTGCCACCCATAAATCAACTTATCAGGTTCGCCTTGAGCTAGGTTATTACGTCTAGAGCTACCCCCTCTCAGGATCGGTCCGAGCTAAGCTTATGCCTCTAGGACTGCCCCCTGAACCAATAATCTCAGGATCGGCTTGAGCTAGGCATTTCGCCCCCAAAGATACCACCCATACTCAATCATTAACCACATATATGAATTACTTTATTCTTTACTTTTGAGATTGGTACAATGATAGTCACAATATTATTGGAAACATAACATTATTGGAACCATTGGACAATAATCAATGAATAAGAGACATGTGTATAACCACTATTGAAACTTTGGAACACAACCTTATTGGGATTTTGGAACATTAGTCAATGAATATGAGACATGTGAATCACAATTGATCAATGAGTAGGAAACATGTGATAATGACAATTGATAACTGGATATAGGATACCTTAGCACATTTCGGGATAGGACAAATGTAATGTCAAAGTGAATACTATGTGCTGCAGAAGGATACGGACAGAGTAACCTTACATACCTTCCCTTCCAAGTATGAATACATAAGACTATATATGAACACAATAGTCCAGCTCCTTCCTTATGTTTCACTCTACAACACAAATACATAACGAATTTTATATTAACCACCAACTACCTTACAAATGCATATGACGACAATGAGTTACATGTTTGCCTTTAAAATGTCATTTCCTTCTCTACAATACCATTTACGGCATTGCCATACTAACAATACCCCAATCATGCCATAAATTGACCACAACATCATATACCAATAGCATTTCATAACAAAGTTTCTCCTTTACACTTTCTCATTCACACCATATCACAATTAATCCATCAAGTCACCTTAATTTACCTCATAGCAACATATCGGCCAAATCCCATAATTTACACTTATAGAAAAATAACAAGTTTAATAACATAATCATACCATACATGTTGGTATTTCATCCATACCATGCTCTTTCATCAAAACCAAAAGTCATCTTTCAAGTTACAATTCCATGGATAACACATCTTTTAGCAAAAAGTAAGAATGCATTATTTACACTTCTAGACATAACCACAATGATCTACATACTCTCCCATGCATATAATATATTAATCCATAAGAATAATCACTTACCCAAGCTTGAAAACTGATGATCTTGCTCCAAGAGATGACTTAGGGTTCTTAGGGTTTGAGAGAAATATCTTGTATTTTGGTCTAAAAGGCATGAGAGTTTGTAATGAATAAAACTCAGATTTTTGGCCCTTTATATAAGCCCTCAATTCATCATTAGCCAATCTTTATAGCATTTAATGCTATGTCTAGAAGGTCAATGGAAGAATGGGTCATTTGACCCATTTGGCCCATGTATTTTTTCCTTATTTTGGGCCTTTATTGGGCCCAATTCACTTAATCCAATAGAATCAATAATTTCTCATGTTTAAATCATTTCATACATGTTACGACAATATTCCCACTCACGCAATTTATATTCGTAGCCTCAATCCCAAAAACAAGCGATTCTAGCCACGTATGACTTTTTTTGACCGAAAGGGTAAAAATGTCATTTGGATGAAAAATTCATCCACAAATAATCTTATCAAAATGGAATGCCAATATTTCAATTATCCCATGTATAGGCTTGTGGTTGTAGAAGGAATGTGGCAAAAAGCGGCCCGGTACGTCCCCGGGCACCCTTGGGACTTAGAAAAATTTCCAACATTTGAAAGGTGTGCACAAGAAGCCTGGCACGCCCTTGGGCGCGCCACCTTTCTTCCTGTGCCCAAAAAAATTGGGCAATAAGTGGCCTGGAACGCCCTCTGGCGCGCCTGGCCCTTAATTTTTTGAAAATTTCATTCTTCGACTTTTTTTTGCGGATTTTGTTAGATACTTCAAGTTCTATTCTTTAACTTACTTCTTACCTTTAATATCCTTTGTTTGGAGGTCCTCCAAGTCTCGTTTTTAACCCCACAAATGCTCCACGAAGTCACAAAACACCTCCTACAAAGGTCTAATCACATGTACAAGGCCCAATATCAATTATCTCATCAATAACATTACAAAATACATACGTATGGCTCTCGACACCTAAGTAAACATTGTTCAACATCGTCAAGTAGGGTCGGGAAGGCATAGGGTGTTAAATTCTCCCCCCTTTAGGAACATTCGTCCTCGAATGTTAACAATATCTCTTCAATTACAATAAATGCATCTCTATATTAGCATACATATACATAAACACTTAAGGCTCATGGATACTTACTTTTTATTGCTCCACTTCCGCACTTTGAACTTTTTCGTCCATTTGAAATAGATGGGGGTACTTGGATTTCATCATTTCTTCAGCTTCCCATGTGATCTCCTCTACTTGGTGATTTCTCCAAAGGACTTTTACGGAAGCTATGTATTTATTCCTCAACCTCTTTACTTGTCGATCTAGAATAACAATGGGTACCTCTTCATAAGTAAGATCCTCCATAACTTGGACATCCTCAAGGGGAACAATACGAGATAGATCTCCTATGCACTTTCGAAGTATCGAAACATGAAACACTGGATGGACTGAGCAGAGTTCTTGGGGTAGGGTCAACTCATACGCAACTTGCCCAAATCTTCTAATAATTTCATGTGGGCCTATATAACGTGGACTTAATTTTCCTTGCTTTCCGAATCGCATTACCCCTTTCATCGGTGACACCTTTAAAAATACCCAATCACCTATGGCAAATTCAAGCCCTCTCCTTCTAACATCAGCATATGATTTGTGGTGACTTTGGGCCGTTTGTAACCGCTATTGGATCACTTTAACTTTCTCCATAGCCTGATAAACAAGATCTGGCCCAAGTAAAGCAGTTTCACCTGCTTCAAACCATCCAATTGGTGATCTACATTTCCTTCCATACAAAGCTTCATAAGGTGCCATTTTAATACTTGAATGATAGCTATTGTTGTAAGCAAATTTAATAAGAGGCAAATGGTCATCCCAACTGCCTTGAAAATCTAACGTGCAAGCTCGTAGCATATCTTCAAGTGTTTGGATAGTATGCTCCGTTTGTCCATCTGTCTGAGGACGGAAAGCCGTACTCAAGTTCACCTGTGTACCCAAACTCTGCTGAAAAGATCTCCAAAAATGCATAGTAAACTGAGCTCCACGGTCTGATATAATAGAGATCAGAATCCCATGTAACCGCACTATTTCTTTAACATACAATATTGCATAATCCTCAGCTATATAGGTGGTCCTGACTGGTAGGAAATGCGCAGACTTGGTCAGCCTGTCAACTATGACCCATATAGAATCAAATTTCTGCAGTGGACGAGGCAAACCTGTGATAAAATCCATATTAATCATATCCCATTTCCATACTGGAAGATTGATACATTGCATGTAACCTCTTGGTTTCTGATGCTCTACTTTCACTTATTGACAATTAGGGCATTGAGCGACAAATTCTGCAATGTTCTTCTTCATATTTCCCAACTAATACACTTCTTTTAAATTATGGTACATTTTAGTAGCACCCGGATGAATAGAATAGCGCGAGTGATGCGCCTCAGTCATAATTCGTTCCCTCAGCTCATCTACATTCGGTACACATAATCTTTCTTGGCATTGAAGTACCCCTTCTTGTGTAAGATCAAAGGCCACAGTCAGACCCTGTTGTACATTCTCTTTCAATTGCAATAACATAGAATCCGCAAACTGCTTCTCTTTTACTTCTGTTATTAAGGAGGACTCCGCTGCATTTTGCATAATAACTCCATCATCTGAGGATTCAAGAAGACGAACCCCCAAACTGGCTAATTGGTGTAAATCTTTGACTAAATCCTACTTTTCTGTCAACTGGCCACTAGTGCTTTCTACTACCTTGCGGCTCAATGCATCAGCTACCACGTTGGCTTTGCCTGGATGATAGAGAATATCAATATCATAGTCTTTTAAGAGCTCTAACCACCTTCGTTGCCTCAAATTGAGTTCCTTCTGCTTAAAGATATATTGCAAACTTTTGTGATCAGTATAGATATCAACTTAAACTCCATACAAATAATAACGCCATATCTTTAAAGCAAAAACCACCGCTGCTAATTCAAGATCATGTGTGGGATAATTTTTCTCATGTGGCCACAACTGTCGTGAGGCATATGTTATGACATTCCCGTGCTGCATCAATACACATTCGAGGCCAACCCCAGAAGCATCACAATACACTGCATAACCTTCGGTGCCTTCGGGAAGTACTAAAACTGGTGTGGAGGTTAATTTATCTTTCAACTCTTGAAAGCTTTTCTCACACGCATCATTCCACTAAAATTTAACTGCCTTATGTGTAAGCTTTGTTAACGGTGCAGCAATGGAGGAAAAACCTTCCATAAATCTTCGGTAATAACCTTTCAATCCAAGAAAACTACGAATCTTTGTGGGTGTCGTAGGTCTTGGCCAATTTTTCACTGCTTCAATCTTCTGTGTATCAACTTGTATCCCTTCATCTGACACAATGTGACCCAAGAATGCGATTGATTTTAACCAAAACTCACACTTAGAGAACTTTGCATACAACTTACGCTCACAGAGAATCTGTAACACGTGTCGTAAATGATTAGCATGGTCCTCTGGTGATCTTGAATAAAACAGGATGTCATATATAAATACCGTGATGAACACGTCCAGAAATAGCTTAAACACCCTATTCATCAAATCCATGAACACATCTGGTGCATTTGTTAGTCCAAATGACATAACTAAAAATTCATAATGGCCATACCGTGTTCGAAAAGCTGTCTTGGGTACATCTTTTTCTCTAACTCTGACCTGATGGTAACCCGACCTCAAGTTGATCTTTGAAAAACACTTGGCACCCTGTAACTGATCAAACAAATCATCAATTTGAGGGAGGGGATATTTGTTCTTGATCGTTACCTTATTCAATTGTCGATAGTCAATGCACATTCTCAACGTGCCATCTTTATTCAGTACAAATAATACCGGTGCACCCCACGGGGACATACTAGGCCTGATGAAGCCCTTGTCCAGCAAATCTTTCAACTGCTACTTTAATTCACGCAATTCTGCTGGAGCCATTCTATATGGAGGAATAGAGTTAGGCTGAGTGCCTGCAATCACATCAATGCCAAACTCTACTTCCCGTTCTGGGGGTAAGCCTGGAAGATCCTCTGGAAATACATCAAGAAATTCATTGACCACTGGAACCGACTGCA
This sequence comes from Capsicum rhomboideum, assembly GCA_031232105.1. Lineage (NCBI taxonomy): Eukaryota > Viridiplantae > Streptophyta > Magnoliopsida > Solanales > Solanaceae > Capsicum > Capsicum rhomboideum. The sequence continues at coordinate 41,577,817 of CP124716.1, forward strand.
GAGTTAGTGGTTCCGCATCATTATCTTTCACTCGTACTAAGTGACATATGTACCCCTTGGCAATCATTTTCCTTGCTTTCAAATAGGAAATAAATTTTCCTCTTGGTACCCCCACATTACCCTACCATTCAAGAACATTTTCTTGTGGGAAACAAAAATGCACCTTCTTGGCCCGGCAGTCTACCGTAGCATAACAAGAAGCCAACCAATCCATCCCCATTATCACATCAAAATCCACCATGTCTAGTTCGATGAGGTCGGCCAATGTATCATGACCACACACAGTTACCACATAATTACGATATACTCTTGTTGCAATAATATATTCACCAACCGGTGTAGACACTTCAATTGACTTAATTAATAATTCTGGTGCCTTTGCAAATTTCGCAGCAATCAATGGAGTAACATAGGACAATGTATAACCTGGGTCAATTAGTGCATATACATTATATGAAAATATGGATAAAGTACCTGTGACGACATTAGGAGAAGCCTCCGAATTCTATCGGTCCACTAGAGCATAAGTGCGATTCTAGACCCCACTAGTACTGGCTGCTCCCCTGGCACCTCTACCACGACCAACAGACTGCACACCTCGGCCTAAAGAAGGAACCGATGATGAGGACACAACAGTCGATCCTGCAGGTCGTGCCATACCACCCATGCTCCTCTGGGGACACTCTCTCATCATGTGTCCTATCATACCGCACCAAAATAAAGCATTTGTCCCCATTCAGCATGTACCTGTATGAATATTCCCACAGTGCTAACACTGCTGATGAGGAAATCCTGCTTCCTGTGATCCGTGAACTCCACTACTCTGCCCAGATTGACCACCTCTAGACCCTCGAAATTGAGAGTGAGCACCTGCTGTGGAATAAGAGAATGATGGTCTAGGCGGTCGGGGAAACATCCGAGGCCTAGATCCTCCTTGGGACATCATAGATTGTCCCATAGGTCTAGCCCTTTTGGACTGTCCTCTATCAGATTAATGTGTCCTTCTTCTCTGTCTTTGATCTTCCATTTTCTGGACGAAGGCTTGTATTCTAGCTATGTCCATATCCTTATTCAAGGCAGCAATGGTGCAATCCCTTTCCAAATATGGATCTAATCTGTCCACGTATCGATGGACTCTGTCTGTCATTGTAGCTACCACATTTGGAGCATATCGAGCCAAGAAATTAAATTGCAAACTGTATTCTCTAACGCTCAAATTTCCCTGACGTAGATTTAGAAACTGATCTGCACATGCCTCCCAAATCTCATATGGGAGGTAATGATCAAGGAATGCTGCTTTAAATTCTTCCCAATTTGGTGGCATTACACCGATACCACGAGACTTCTTCCAATCTTCACACCACAATATCGCTTCACCTTTCAATCTATAGGCCGTGAGTTTAACTGTTTCAACACTCGTCACGTGCATAACTTCTAGAGCCCTCTGGATTTGATCCACGAAGTCCTGCGGATCTGCTTTCGGATCCGACCCAGTGATTATAGGAGGGTCTAGTTTCAGAAAATCATGTGTTCTGCGACTCGCCACTCTAGCTGCATCATCCTCATTTGTCGTTGGACTAGCTCATCCTTGACTTTGTGCCGCCACTAACTGAGTTAACATATGTACTGCATTTCTTAGATTCTGATCCGTGGCATTCATAGGTGGTTCTGCGGGTACTTTTCTACCGACTGGCTCTTCCGGAGATGGAAAAGTAGAAGAAGACTGTGATGAAATTTCAGCATTTGCTCCATCTTGACTAGATTGATCAGGTGGTAATCTACTCATTCCTTCTTCAGCAGACATATCTACCTGTTTACCCTTACCTCTACCTCTTCTTATGATTGGCATTGTTACTATATCAAAGAAAATCAATTCCAATGGTCAGATACAATTCAACTTACAACACTGGCTCTATTGCACAATCTAGAAATGAAGGAAAGAAACAACTCCTAAATGTCTCGTAGCCTCCTACTTATAAATGTGGTGCACAACACATCGATAAGTAAGACTCTACTCAGACACGGCTTTGTAGACACCCTTAGAACGACTTGCTCTGATACCACTTTAGTCACGCCCCGTATCCCAACGGGGCGGATTGGCACCCGTAGCTGATAAGGCCCGAGAGAACCAAGCTTTGTTTCTATTCATTCATATGCATGCCATAGGAAACACCACCATCACGTAAAAACATAAAAGGCTGATAACGGAAATCATGGAACGTGTAATATATATACATATGAGAAACTTGGCCGTTGAGTCCATCAAGTCAAAAATGTCATGTATCATCTTACATTCATACACCCACATACATCTACAAAAGCCTCTAACAGATGCATTTACAAGACCAACTGAAAGTCGAGATAAGTCCTCGCTTTATACAACATGTACAATACCAAAACACATGTACAACTGTGACTCGGAGAAGCCCTGAACTAACTGGAGCTCATCAATGATCCGCAAACAACAGGCAACCTACTGTGGAAGCCTACTAGAACCTGCGCCTGCAGCAAGTAAGGTAAGTCCCACAAGGGACGTCAGTACGAAGAATGTACTGAGTATATAAGGCTCATAAAAATTTGTATGACATGTAAAAACGTCAATGAACTCAAATACAATTGAATACTTAATATGGATAAGGTAACATTATGTATGCTGGAAACCATGTACATTGCTTTCATTACTTTCATTGGTTCTTTACTTCTATTCTTATTCATCATCACTTGTGTCACTATTTACCCGGGCCCCGACTGATCAGTGGGTCTTTACATAACATAACATTATGTTGGGATCGGCTTGAGCTAGGCTTATGCCTCTAGAGCTACAACCCATAAATCAATACATCGGGTTCGGCTTGAGCTAGGTTATTACCTCTAGAGCTGCCACCCATAAATCAACTTATCAGGTTTGGCTTGAGCTAGGTTATTACCTCTAGAGCTACTCCCTCTCAGGATCGGTCCGAGCTAAGCTTATGCCTCTAGGACTGTCCCCGGAACCAATAATCTCGGGATCGGCTGGAGCTAGGCATTTCGCCCCCAAAGATACCACCCATACTCAATCATTAACCACATATATGCATTACTTCATTCTTTACTTTTGAGATTGGTACAATGATAGTCACAATATTATTGGAAACATAACATTATTGGAACCATTGGACAATAATCAATGAATAAGAGACATGTGTATAACCACTATTGAAACTTTGGAACACAACCTTATTGGGATTTTGGAACATTAGTCAATGAATATGAGACATGTGAATCACAATTGATCAATGAGTAGGAAACATGTGATAATGACAATTGATAACTAGATATAGGATACCTTAGCACATTTCGGGATAGGACAAATGTAATGTCAAAGTGAATACTATGTGCTGCAGAAGGATACGGACAGAGTAACCTTACATACCTTACCTTCCAAGTATGAATACATAAGACTATATATGAACACAATAGTCCAGCTCCTTCCTTATGTTTCACTCTACAACACAAATACATAACGAAGTTTACATTAACCACCAACTACCTTACAAATGCATATGATGACAATGAGTTACATGTTTGCCTTTAAAATGTCATTTCCTTCTCTACAATACCATTTACGGCATTGCCATACTAACAATACCCCAATCATGCCATACATTGACCACAACATCATATACCAATAGCATTTCACAACAAAGTTTCTCCTTTACACTTTCTCATTCACAGCATATCACAATTAATCCATCAAGTCACCTTAATTTACCTCATAGCAACATATCGGCCAAATCCCATAATTTACACTTATAGAAAAATAACAAGTTTAATAACATAATCATACCATACATGTTGGTATTTCATCCATACCATGCTCTTTCATCAAAACCAAAAGTCATCTTTCAAGTTACAATTCCATGGATAACACATCTTTTAGCAAAAAGCAAGAATGCATTATTTACACTTCTAGACATAACCACAATGATCTACATACTCTCCCATGCATATAATATATTAATCCATAAGAATAATCACTTACCCAAGCTTGAAAACTGATGATCTTGCTCCAAGAGATGACTTAGGGTTCTTAGGGTTTGAGAGAAATATCTTGTATTTTGGTCTAAAAGGCATGAGAGTTTGTAATGAATAAAACTCAGATTTTTGGCCCTTTATATAAGCCCTCAATTCATCATTAGCCAATCTTTATAGCATTTAATGCTATGTCTAGAAGGTCAATGGAAGAATGGGTCATTTGACCCATTTGGCCCATGTATTTTTTCCTTATTTTGGGCCTTTATTGGGGCCAATTCACTTAATCCAATAGAATCAATAATTTCTCATGTTTAAATCATTTCATACATGTTACGACAATATTCCCACTCACACAATTTATATTCGTAGCCTCAATCCCAAAAACAAGTGATTCTAGCCACGTATGACTTATTTTGACCGAAAGGGTAAAAATGTCATTTGGATGAAAAATTCATACACAAATAATCTTATCAAAATGTAATGACAATATTTCAATTATCCCATGTATAGGCTCGTGGTTGTAGAAGGAATGTGGCAAAAAGCGGCCCGGTACGCCCCCGGGCACCCTTGGGACTTAGAAAAATTTCCAACATTTGAAAGGTGCGCACAAGCAGCCTGGCACGCCCTTGGGCGCGCCACCTTTCTTCCTGTGCCCAAAAAAAATGGGCAATAAGCGGCCTGGCACGCCCTCTGGCACGCCTGGCCCTTAATTTTTTGAAAATTTCGTTCTTCGATTTTTCTTTGCGGATTTTGTTAGATACTTCAAGTTCTATTCTTTAACTTACTTCTTACCTTTAATATCCTTTGTTTGGAGGTCCTCCAAGTCTCATTTTTAACCCCACAAATTCTCCACGAAGTCACAAAACACCTCCTACGAAGGTCTAATCACATGTACAAGGCCCAATATCAATTATCTCATTAATAACATTACAAAATACATACTTATGGCTCTCGACACCTAAGTAAACATTGTTCAACGTCGTCAAGTAGGGTCGGGAAGGTACGGGGTGTTACACATCCCTCACTATAGATCTATACATAAACCCAAAAATACTACACGTAAATTGGCTCCAAAGAGAGATGGAGCTCACTAAAATAACATCATAAGACAGCAATAGAGCCTAACGTGGATGTCTGCTAGCTTGTGGATTTGAGACTGCATCAATTTAATGTTGTGTCCTCAATGTGGAGACGTAAGTACATATACAATGTGTATTGGTATGAAAAGAAGACAGAATAAATGTTGGACAAGTGCGGAAGCTCATATGAATCAAATATCAAAGTGAAAGAATTATGAGCATACAAGTAATACATATAAGATTTGAAATTGTAAGCTATGAACCAACCTTTTTAGTTCATCATATAATGTCCAAGAGAGCATTCATTATAACATAGAACCTATAATTTGCCTAGGTAACGTACTTAAACTATCTGTAATACAAATAATCATAGAATGACCTATCAAATGAGATCTGAGTCAAGTATAAGGCGTATGTTGCCTAATTACATATTGCTATGATCATATGTGTATAACTATAATCGTAGTATAATACAAGATATGCCCCCATGAACTAACTATGAGGGTCTTCCTACAGACCATATGTGCCATATATTGGCTTGAGTCAGGGAAAATCAGTGGATAATGTTCTAGCTGGCTCCAAATACAAATGATTTCATAAAGGCGGGTACGCCCCAATGTCTGGGCTCACTATAGTGTTCTGCTCTTGATCTTGTGCACAGAATCACGTCAAGCAGATGTGTCAAGTAAGACCTATGTACCCTCCCATCATTAACGTTTGTCAAATAATGCCTCAAAGGCCTATGACATGTGAATTACGGTAATAATCTTTTAGGTTATTACATACGAGTGCAACTATGTTATGGCTATTCACTTTTATTCATAATGTGTGACATATATATACCATGTGGCCTAAGAATTTCAATTAAAGAAACTTACGATAATATGGAATATTATGAAGATTTGACATAAAGAGAGCAAAATAGATGCTTATAAGCTTGATGGTAGGATGAGGGGACAATATGTAAGGCAATAAAGATCCTATCCTCATATTTCTTGAAAACTATAGAGACGTTTATAAAAAGAGCACATGGCATAGGATGGTGCCTTAATGGCAAGGAAAGGTTTAGCTTTACATACCTTTAGTACTTTACTAGCTACGATAGTATTCTGAGCCTTAAACAATTCAACTGGCAGAAGTATAGCCTATATCCTTCCAACCACTAGTTTCCAATATCCTATAGGCAATCCACCAACTACAAGGATAACATATACGTTCATCAATGACCCGTAGATGCATTTAACAATTTATTCTGATAATCTTCACTTATGCTCAAAGTTAATTGAATTTCTTAACAAGAATCCAGAATGAATTCATTAACTTTTCCAACTTATATAATTCAATACCAAATTGTCCAAGTGGCAGGGATTCCCAGAAATTCCACTTTTATCCTAATTCCACCTCTTTTCCCCTTTTTTCAAGGATCCTAGTTACAAAACCCATTTCAAAAAGTAGTGTAAAGAATCAAATTAAATATCCCCAAATACTTATCTATAATCATATTTGAAACTAGGATAAAGAATTTACCTCTTGGAGTTCAAATTCCAACTATAGATTTTTTGAATAAATTCTTGAAATCTCTTGAGGTTGACACAAAACCCTTTAACTTATGTACTCCGTGAGGACATGGATATCCCTCCTATGTTGACAATCATCTCTTGATTCTTTAGATTAATTTTCCTTGATGATATGAAATAAGAAAGAAGAAACAGAGGAGTAATATTTGTGCTATTTTCCCTAAAGCCAAATAAGAAAATATTCCCTCAATTGTTTCGTTTTTAGTACTAGTAGTTGTACACTACATCATTTCCTTTCTTTCCCTTTTTGTTTTTTTTAACACCACACCCACTTAGCTATACATGTTAAAAAATTAATATAAGGTCCTTCTAAATTCTTTTCCATCCACTGGAACCAACATAATAATAACCAATGCATACAACACTTAGTATACCCCACAACTCTTAATAGATTACGAGTTATACTTGTCTAAAGTGTTAAGTTAATTCGACTTATTTTCCAAGGTGCTATAGCGTACCACAACGATATCGGTACATCGACTAAGCTTGTCCCCTGCATATCATAGCTGAGAGTCCCTGCTGACTCTAGTATATGTGTACATATTTCATGCATGCAATCATCATTTCATTGTATTCATAATTGTGATGACTATTATTGAAGGAATCTGCCTTAGTATGATTGATTTACTTGCTTACCTGTGTCCTGATGAGATAGAGTATTGTAACTGCAATTATTTGTCTACTAATTGTGAGTTGTGATTTGATTATTGTTACTTGCATTTAACTTACCTATTTGTATAGTTTTGAGTTGAGTCGGTCTATGATGCCTTCCAGTACTTAGTTCTTGTAATGATACTACTTGTACTCTTCTTTTTATTGAGTGCAGAGCGTGTTCCAGTGTTTGAGACAAGACCTCAACTCTAGCCCGTGACTTTAGTATCAATTCAAGGGTGAGCACCATATTTGGGTAGCCATTGGATCATCTCTACTTTGTTTATGTCATTTTCTTCAGGACTAAGACACTTCTTTAATTAGTATTTAGGATAATATTTTAGACTTGGTTTGGATACTATTTAGATGTTTTTGTATGATAATTAGATATACTTCCAAACTCTATTTATTTATGGATATTAATTGAGTTAGTAATTGAATTGGTTGATTAATATTATGTTTAGTGAGTTAAATGGTAATTATTTAAGGAAAGGGACTTGTGAAGGTCTAAAATACTTGGTTAAGGGTTGGGTTAGATGGTCCTCCCACCGTAAAGTTAGGGTGGGTGCCACTCATGATCGATTGGATCGTGACAAAGATGGTATCAAAGTACTAGGTTCGTCAATCTCATCATACAAGAATAGGTCTAGTAACTTTTACAGAATAGTATGGAGACATTTGTACTTTTCTTTGAGAGGCTACAGGGCTTTAGGAAATAATTTTCACTTCTTTCTTTCTTTCGTGCTAGTACTTGATTCAAATTGGTATAATGTGTAACACCCCGCACCTTCCCAACCCTATTTGACGATGTTGAATAATGGTTACCTAGGTGTCGAGATGCCATGAGTATGTATTTGGTAATGTTAGTGATGAAAAAAATTGAAATTTGGCCTCGTACATGTGATTAGCCCTTCGTAGGAGGTATTTTGTGATTTTTGTGGAGCATTTGTGAGGTTGAAAACGAGGCTTGGAGGACCTCTAAACAAAGGATATTAAATGTAATAAGTAAGTTAAAGAATAGGACTTGAAGTATCTAACCAAATCCGCGAAGAAAAGTCAAAAATGGAATTTTTTTGAAAACTAAGGGTGGGGTGCACTAGAGGGCGTGCCAGGCCGCTCTGGGCTAAATTTTTTAGCCCACAGGCAGCAAGGTGGCACGCCCTTGCGCCCAAGGGCGTGCCAGGCTGGTTTTTCCACCTTTCAAAAGTTGGAAATTTTTCTAAGTCCCAAGGGTGCCGAGGGACGTACCGGGCTGATTTTTGCCACGTTTCTTCTACAACCACGACCATATACATGAAATGATTGAAATATTGTATTGGTAGGGTAAAAATACTCGTGAACGAATTTGGCATCAAAATGACGATTTTACCCTTGTAGTCAAAATAAGCCATACGTGGCTAGAATCGTTTGTTTTGGGGATTGAGGCTATGAATATAAATCCCGTGAGTGGTAATATCATCATAACGCATATGAAGTGAATTAAACATGAGAAATTATTGATTTTATTGGGTTAAGTGAATTGGGCTCAAAAAGGGCACAAAATGAAGAAGAAAACATGGGCCAAGAATGGGTCATTCTTCCATTGACCAAGCCAAACCTTGCATTAAATGACAAGAGTGTCTAAGGATGACCCCAATGCTTATATAAAGGGGCCAAAATCAGATTTTTAATCCATAAACACACATGCTTTTCTTGTTTTTTTTTTCTAGAATTCTCAAGAACACCCCTTTGGGCTCTTCAAACCCTAAGTCATCTTTGGAGCAAGATCATCATCTTACAAACTTAGGTAAGTGATTATTCTTGTGAATTAATATATTATATGCATGGGAGAGTATGTAGATTATGTTGGTTATTCTTGGAAGTGTTGAATATGGCACTTTGTGTTTTTGTAAAAGATGTGTCATCTATGGAATTTAAACTTGAAAGATGACTTGTTGTATTGATGAAAGTGCATGGTATCGATGAAATATCAACATGTACAGTGTGATTATGGTCCTAAACTTGTTATTTTTCTATAAGTATAAATTATGGGATTTTGGGCTATTTGTTGTTGTGAGGTGTATTGAAGTGAATTGATGGAATAATTGTGATGTTGTGATGATGGAGAGTGGAAGGTATGAACTTGGTGTGACATGCTATTGGTAATCATGTATTGGTCAATGTATGGAATATTGTGGGATTGTTGGTATGATAGTTTCATACATGGTATTGTCAAGTGGGAAATGACATTTTAAAGCCAAACACGTGACTCATTGTTATTATATGCCATTGTAAGGTAGTTGGTGGTTAATGTTGGTTCCGTTATGTACTTGTGTTGTAGAGTGAAACATAAGGAAGGAGCGGGACTATTGTATGCACGTCTAAGATTGTGTATTCGTACTGAGAATACAAGGTATGTAAGGTTTCTTTTTCCGTATCCTTCTGCAACATAATGTTCACGTTGACATTGGGCTTGTTTCAATTCCGAGAGGCTTGAAGTATATCAATTCAGTGTGATGTATATTGTTATTCAGATGTGTCCTATTCTTAGATGAATGATGGTTCACTTATCTCTTATTCATTGACTGAGGTTCCAAAGATGTCATAACGTTGTAAATTCTAAAAGGACTATCTCAAAGAGAGTAAGACAGAAAGAGAACCTATTTATTCTTGAAAAGCATTTTTCCAATCATGTAATGTTCCAAAGTCTAATAATATTATGAATATGTTTGTACCAATCTCTCACAAGTAAGGGTATCAATCTCATGAGGTAAAGGAGTGAAGTAATACATATAAGTGTGTGCTTAAATTAATGTCATGATCTTTAATGTGTCACTCTCATAACTATGTAAAAGGTATAAGATTGTAAAGAAGTAAGGCACCCATGGTTACTTTATGGTTCATTGAGAATGGATCACAATATAAAGGGTATAAGTTCAAGATGGAATAATCCCAGTATTATGCTATGTTATATATTATAGCCCACCAAAAGGTGGAGGCCCGGTATTATATACTTACTTATATAAGATCTCAATCTCTTGAAAATAAATAAATGAAGTAAGGCAAAATTGTGTGTCTCAAATAGTGTCATGATCCTCAATATATCAATCTCTCCTAAGTGAATGAATCAATCTCTCCCAAATAAGAAATGAAGAAAGATGTGTATATGTTATTTACCCACCAAAGAGTGGATGTAGTTATTTACCCAAAAAAGAGTGGATGTAGTTATTAACCCACCAAAGAGTGGATGTAGTTATTTACCCACCAAAGAGTGGATGTAGTTATTAACCCACCAAAGAGTGGATGTAGTTATTTACCCACCAAAGAGTGGATGTAGTTATTAACCCACCAAAGAGTGGATGTAGTTATTTACCCACCAAAGAGTGGATGTAGTTATTAACCCACCAAAGAGTGGATGTAGTTATTTACCCACCAAAGAGTGGATGTAGTTATTAACCCACCAAGAGTGGATGTAGTTATTAACCAAGAAGATGAATAATAATGATGATGAGCGTAAACGCAAAGAAAGAATCTATCGCATATAAAGAATCTTTTGAAGTCAAGTCTCTTGAGTAAAAGTAACTCTCTCTTGAATAAGGGGGTATATAAAGGATGGTAAATGGCAATAACAGAAGAAATGTTCATGGTTCCTCACATATAGAAAGAGAGTTTATTCACATTTACTATTTCTCTTATATTAACTCCATTGTTGTTGTTACTATGTATGATGAATTTCTTATGAGCCTTACATACTCAGTACATTCCTCGTACTGACCCCCTTGGGGGACTTACCTTACATGTTATAGGTGCAGGAATTAGTAAACCTCCTCTGTAGACTGGGGATCATTTGCAGATCTTTGATGATCTCCAGTTGCTTCGGGGCTTTTCGAGTCACAGTTGTATAGATGTTTTGATGTTGTAAATATGGTATAAAGCGGGGACGTGTCCCGACTTTAAGTTGGCCTTGTTGACGCATCTGTTAGAGGCTTTTGTATACATATGTGGGTATATGTATATGAATGTGAGATATGTACGTTCAGTTTGACATGATGGCCCCAACGGCCAAGTTTCCTAAATATATATATAGCATATGTTTCCATGTTCAAGTCTTCCGCATAGTTGCATGATAAGATTCATACGAGGGTACGCATACGAATGTTCATGAGCAAAGATTGGTTCTCTCAGGCCATATCGGCTTCTGGTGCCAGTCCGGCTCGAATGGGATTTCGGGTCATGACAAAAGTTGTATAAGAGCAGGTCATTCTAAGGGTGTCTACAAAGCCGTGTCTGAGTAGAGTCTTACTTATGGATGTGTTGTGAACCACATTTATAAGTAGGAGGCTATGGGACATTTAGGATGTTGTTTCTTTTCTTCACTTCTTGATCGTGCAATAGAGCCAGTGTTGTAAGTTGAATTGCATCTGACCATGGTGATTGTTTTTCTTTGGTATAGTAAAATGCCAATTACAAGAAGAGGTAGAGGCAAAGCTAAGCAGGTAGATGTGCCTGCCGATGAGGGAATGAGTAAATCACCACCTGACCAAGCTAGTCAAGGTGGAGCTGACGCTGAAATAGCATCGCGGTCTTCTTTTACTTATCCAGCTCCGGAAGAGCAAGGAGGTAGAGAAGTACCCACAACACCGCCAATGAATGCCACAGATCAGTACCTAAGAAATACGGTACATATATTGACTCAGTTAGTGGCTGCACAAACATAGGGACGAACTGGTCCAATGGTAAATGAAGATGACGCGGCTAGAGCAGCTAGTCGGCGTACACAGGACTTTCTAAAATTAGACCCTCCCATATTCACAGGGTCAGACCTGAAAGCGGATCCACAGGACTTCGTGGATCAAATCCAGAGAGCTTTGGAGGTTATGCGTGTGTCCGTGGTGGAAACAGTTGAGTTGGCGGCCTATAGATTGAAAGGAGAGGCGATATTGTGGTATGAAGATTGGAAGAAGTCTCATGGAATTGGTGCAATACCACCAAGTTAGGAAGAATTTAAAGCAACATTCCTTGATCACTATCTTCTCTATGAGATCCGTGAAGCTCGTGCGGATCAATTTTTAAATTTACGACAAGGGAACATGAGTGTTCGAGAATATAGTCTTCAGTTTAATTCCTTGGCACGCTATGCTCCACATGTAGTGGCCACAATGAAAGATAGAGTGCATTGATATGTGGATAGATTGGAGCCATATTTGGTACGGGACTGCACTATTGCTGCCTTAAATCAAGATATGGATATAGCTAGAATACAGGCCTTTGCGCAGAAAATGGAGGATCAAAGGCAAAGAATAAGGACGCAGAAATCTGAGGAAGGGCCATCAAAAAGGGCTAGAGCCATGGGGCAGTCTATGGCGTCCAAAGGAGAATCGAGGCCTCTGATGTTTTCAGCCCACCTAGACCATCCGTCTCCTATTCCACAGCAGACACACACTCTTAATTTTGAGGGTTTAGAGGTAGCTAGTCTAGACAGAGTAGTAGACTTCATGGATCACAGGAAATAAGATTTTCTCGTCAGCTGTGCCAGCGTTGCGGGAGATTTTATTCAGGTGAATGCTGGTTTGACACAAATGTTTTCTTTGTGTGTAGTAGGCCAGGACACATGATGAGAGAATTCCCACAGAGGCCTACAGGTAGTATGACACGACCTACAGGATCAGCCGATGTGGCATCGGCGGCTGGTGTACAGTCTGCTGGTCGTGGTAGAGGTGCAAGAGGAGTAGCCAGTTCCAGTAGAACTCAGAATCGCACCTATGCTTTAGTGGACCGGCCGGATGCGGAGCAATCTCCTGATGAAGGTACAGGTATTTAAGTATATTACCATATTTTTTCATAATGTATATGTATTGACTGACCCGAGCTCTACCCTATTGTATGTTACTCCATCGACTACTGTGAATGTAATAGGACACCGGGTCATTAGTCAAGTCATTTGAACCATCTCCACCTGTTGGTGAATTTATTAGAAGTAAAGACACATATCGAAATGGTATAGTAGATGTTTGTGAGTATAGATGATTATAGATAATTAAGTATTCTTAAAAGCGTCACCAATGAAAGGAGGAAGGGGATTTGGAAAGAAAGAAAAAAAAAAGGGTTTTGCCCTATACAACGTGTCATGTGAAATTGTTGAAAGTGTATAAAATTTTCCTTTCATATTGTTCCCATTGGAAATATACAAAGTTCGGAGGATCCCATTAGGAAAAGATATCTATGGCTAGTCTAAACCGACAAGTGTGAAGGTTAATAAATAAAGACGTAAATTCTGTAAAAGTTCTTTGGAGAAACCAACGAATCGAAGAGATCACATGGGAAGTTGGAAAAAAAATGATGATGAAATTGACGTACCCATATTTATTTCAAATGGAAGAAAAGGTTCAAAGTGTGGAAGTATACCAATAACAAGTAAGTATCTATGAGCTTTAAGTGTCTATATATGTATGGGCTAATATAGAAATGCATTTGTCATAATTGAAGCGACATCGTTAACATTCGAAGACGAATTTTTCTAAGGGGGGGAGAATGTAACACCCCGTACCTTCCCAACCCTATCTGACGACGTTGAATAATGGTTACCTAGGTGTCGATATGCCATGAGTATGTATTTGGTAATGTTAGTGATGAGAAAAATTGAAATTTGGCCTCGTACATGTGATTAGCCCTTCGTAGGAGGTATTTTGTGATTTTAGTGGAGAATTTGTGAGGTTGAAAACGAGGCTTGGAGGACCTCTAAACAAAGGATATTAAAGGTAATAAGTAAGTTAAAGAATAGGACTTGAAGTATCTAACCAAATCCGCGAAGAAAATTCGAAAAATGGAATTTTTTGGAAAACTAAGGGTGGGGTGCGCTATAGGGCGTGCCAGTCCACTTTGGGCTAAACTTTTTAGCCCACAGGCAGAAAGGTGGCGCGCCCAAGGGCGTGCCAGGCTGGTTTTGCCACGTTTCTTCTACAACCAAGAGAATATACATGAAATTATTGAAATATTGTATTGGTAGGGTAAAAATACTCGTGAACGAATTTGGCATCAAAATGACGATTTTACCCTTGTAGTCAAAATAAGCCATACGTGGCTAGAATCATTTGTTTTGGGGATTGAGGCTATGAATATAAATCCCGTGAGTGGGAATATCATCATAACACGTATGAAATGAATTAAATATGGGAAATTATTGATTTTATTGGGTTAAGTGAATTGGGCTCAAAAAGGGCCTAAAATGAAGAAGAAAACATGGGCCAAGAATGGGTCAAATGACCCATTCTTTCATTGACCAAGCCAAACCTTGCATTAAATGCCAAGAGTGGATAAGGATGACCCCAAGTCTTATATAAAGGGGCCAAAATCAGATTTTTAATCCACAAACACACATGCTTTTCTTGTTTTTTTTCTAGAATTCTCAAGAGCACCCCTTTGGGCTCTTCAAACCCTAAGTCATCTTTGGAGAAAGATCATCATCTTCCAAGCTTAGGTAAGTGATTATTCTTGTGAATTAATATATTATATGCATGGTAGAGTATGTATATCATGTTGGTTATGCTTGGAAGTATTGAATATGGCACTTTGTGTTTTTGTAAAAGATGTGTCATCTATGGAATTTAAACTTGAAAGATGACTTGTTGTATTGATGAAAGTGCATGGTATAGATGAAATATCAACATTTACAGTGTGATTATGGTCCTAAACTTGTTATTTTTCTATAAGTGTAAATTATGGGATTTTGGGATATTTGTTGTTGTGAGGTGTATTAAAGTGAATTGATGGAATAATTGTGATGTTGTGATGATGTTGAGTGGAAAGTATGAACTTGGTGTGACATGCTATTGGTAATCATGTATTGGTCAATGTATGGAATATTGTGGGATTGTTGGTATGATAGTTTCATACATGGTATTGTCAAGTGGGAAATGACATTTTAAAGCCAAACATGTGACTCATTGTTATTATATGCCATTGTAAGGTAGTTGGTGGTTAATGTGTACTTGTGTTATAGAGTGAAACATAAGAAAGGAGAAGGACTATTGTATGCATGTCTAATATTGTGTATTCATATTGAGAATACAAGGTATGTAAGGTTCCTTTTTTCATATCCTTCTGCAACATAATGTTCACGTTGACATTGGGCTTGTTTCAATTCCGAGAGGCTTGAAGTATATCAATTCATTGTGATGTATGTTGTTATTCAGATGTGTCCTATTCTTAGATGAATGATGATTCACTTATCTCTTATTCATTGACTGAGGTTCCAAAGATGTCATAACGTTGTAAATTCTAAAAAGACTATCTCAAAGAGAGTAAGACAGAAAGAGAACCTATTTATTCTTGAAAAGCATTTTTCCAATCATGTCATGTTCCAAAGTCTAAGACAGAAAGAGAACCTATTTATTCTTGAAAAGCATTTTTCCAATCATGTCATGTTCCAAAGTCTAATAATATTATGATTATGTTTGTACCAATCTCTAACAAGTAAGGGTATCAATCTCATGAGGTAAAGGAGTGAAGTAATACATATAAGTGTGTGCTTAAATTAATGTCATGATCTTTAATGTGTCACTCTCATAACTATGTAAAGGGTATAAGATTGTAAAGAAGTAAGGTACCCATGGTTACTTTATGGTTTATTGAGAATGGATCACAATCTAAAGGGTATAAGCTCAAGATAGAATAATCCCAGTATTATGCTATGTTATATATTATAGCCCACCAAAAGGTGGAGGCCCGGTATTATATACTTTCTTATATAAGATCTCAATCTCTTGAAAATAAAGAAATGAAGTAAGGCGTATTTGTGTGTCTCAAATAGTGTCATGATCCTCAATATATCAATCTCTCCTAAGTGAATGAATCAATCTCTCCCAAATAAGAAATGAAGAAAGATGTGTATATGTTATTTACCCACCAAAGAGTGGATGTAGTTATTTACCCACCAAAGAGTAGATGTAGTTATTTACCCACCAAAGAGTGGATGTAGTGATTAACCCACCAAAGAGTGGATGTAGTTATTAACCCACCAAGAGTGGATGTAGTTATTAACCAAGAAGATGAATAATAATGATGATGAGCGTAAACGCAAAGAAAGAATCTATCGCATATAAAGAATCTTTGAAGGCAAGTCTCTTGAGTAAAAGTAACTCTCTCTTGAATAAGGGGGTATATAAAGGATGGTAAATGGAAATAACAGAAGAAATGTTCATGGTTCCTCACATATAGAAAGAGAGTTTATTCACATTTATTATTTCTTTTATATTGACTCCATTGTTGTTGTTACTCTGTATGATGAATTTCTTATGAGCCTTACATACTCAGTACATTCTTCGTACTGACCCCCTCGGGGGACTTACCTTACATGTTGTAGGTGCAGGCATTAGTAGACCTCCTCTATAGACTGGGGATCATTTTCAGATCTTTGGTGAGATCCAGTTGCTTCAGGGCTTTTCGAGTCACAGTTGTATAGATGTTTTGATGTTGTAAATATGGTATAAAGCGGGGACGTGTCCCGACTTTAAGTTGGACTTGTTGACGTATCTGTTAGAGGCTTTTGTAGACATATGTGGGTATATGTATATGAATGTGAGATATGTACATTCAGTTTGACATGATGGACCCAACGGCCAAGTTTCCTAAATATATATATAGCATATGTTTCCATGTTCAAATCTTCCGCATAGTTGCATGATAAGATTCATACGAGGGTACGCATACGAATGTTCATGAACAAAGATTGGTTCTCTCGGGCCATAACGGCTTCGGGTGCCAGTCCGGATCGAATGGGATATCGGGTCGTGACATAATGGTGATCAAAATTAGTGTCTAACCTTCTTCACTCTTATTTTCATAGATGGTGAACACATGTTCAACCAGAGCGGCAGCAGCACCAGTACTGGCCACTAAGGTCGTGGTTTGAGGCAGGCCTCAAGTTAAGGGCAGAGCCAGAAGGGGTGGACGAGGGAAAGCACCTGTCAAGGGTAGAGCTCAAGCAGTCGGAGGATTGTCTAGGAAGATATCACTATTACCTCTCCCACAGCAAGATGCTTCAAAATTAGGTCTAAATAAGGAGGTTATAGTTGAAGAGAAAGAAGTGTTGGTTTTAGAGAATGTGGTGCCAGTGCAGAATGGTGCAACTCAGGTGCCTATGTACACAAAATTGATTTAGTAAGTGTTGGGGTTTCTGATTAGTTTGGATGGAACAGGTACTACTCTAGCAGTGCCTGCATTTTTATCCATATCCTTAAATCATGCTGTGTTGTAGAACTTTAAATGGATGAGGGCTCTAAGATAGGAGTATTTCTTCGATAGGTATTGGGATCAGTGATAAATGATAATAAGCATGGATTGTTCTGTAAGTTCATGAAGATAAAACCTTTAGTGCATTAGGGTACTAAGTCAGAGGATGCATTTGAGTTCTTGATTGACTGTCACGAGCATCTGCATAAAATGGGTGTTGTATAGAGGTATAATGTGGAGTTTGTGACATTTCAGTTGTAAGCAGAGGCCAAGTAATGGTGGAGGTTTTTTGTTGAGTGTAGGTATGGTTTACCTCCACTTACTTGGTCTTAGTTTCAGAATGTGTTCCTTGAGAAGTATGTTCCTCATACCTATTAGGATCAGAAGAAGGATGAGTTCTTGAAACTTGAGCAGAGTGATATGTCTGTGGTGGCCTATGAGGCCAAAGTTCATGTCTTATCTCTCTATGCACTTCAGTTGATTATTTTAGAGGAGGTGAGGATCAGGTATTTTGTGAAAGGTTTGAACTCAGATCTTCAGGTGGTTGCACTGTTAGTGGCTATGTTTGGAAAGACTTTTCAAGAAGTGGTTGAGTTTGTGAAGAAGGTGGAAGGGATTAAGAAGCAAGAAGAGGTGAAGGCAGAGGAAAAGAAATCCTAAAAAATGGGTCATTTAGTGATACTTATTCAAGGGGTCATGGTTCATAGGGTTACTCTTCTCCTCTATTCTATTCAGCTATGATTGTGTCTGTAAGAGGCCCATCAGGGGTCAGTTATTAGCCCTCTCGGACAGATAGTTATACACCTTTAGCATCTTCAGTTCAGTGTCCTACCTTAGACATCAGATGCCATGAGTGTGGGGGATTGGGTCATATTTAGAGTTTTTGTCCTAACTACTTATTTGTAGGATAGTTAACTCAGCAACCAACTTCTAGTGCCTTAATTCCAGAAGTTCATGGAGATAGAGAATATGGTAGGGGTCATCCATATGGTGAGCGTGGTGGTCACAATATAGGAAGGGATGGCTACCAAGCCAACTATGGTAGAGGATAGGTTGATCGAGGTGGTGCGCGGGATGGTAGAGGTGGTGGCCAGGGTGCTGATAAGGTTCATCTTTATATTGTTCCAGCCCATCCTGAAGCTAAAGCTTCTAATGTTATTATCACCGATACTATTCTATTTTGTGATCATATGGCTTCAGTGTTGTTTGATCCTAGATCTACTTTCTCTTATGTATCTGTGAAATTTGACTTGGGTTAAGACTTAAATTGTGAATTTCTTGATACTCCTACGTATATTTCTACAGCAGTTGTGGTTTCTGTATGTGTTGATCAGGCTTCTCGGGTGTGTCTTGTGATGTCTATAGGGTATAAAAATTTGGCAAACTTAGTGATCTTAGATATGGAGGAGTTTGATATTATTTTGAGGATGAGTTAGTTGTCTCCTCATCGTGCTATTCTTGATTGCTATACTAAGACTTTCACTGTAGATATGCCCGGGATGAAAAGGTTAGAGTAGGAAGATACTCTTTAGCCTACTCCTTTGAGAATTGTGCCAACTATTCATGCCCAGAAGTTAGTTAACCAAGGATGTAGGGCATTTTTAGCTCACCTCCGGGATGATAGTTTAGCAGTTCCTCCTATTGCTTTGATTTTAGTAATGTGTGAGTTCATAGAGGTATTCCCTGATGACCTCCCTGGTATTCCTCCCGACTGTGAGTTTGACTTTTATATAGACTTAGAGCTAGGAACCCATCCTATGTATATCCCTCCTTATAAGATCGCACCGGCAGAGTTAAGAAAATTAAAATTCTAGTTGTACGAGTTTTTAGGGAAGGGTTTTATTTGTATGAGAGATTTGCCTTGGAATGCTCCTATGCTTTTTTTGGAAAATAAGGATGGTAGTATGTGGATCTGTATAGACTACAGACAGTTGAATAAGGTGACTATTCATAACAAGTACACATTGCCTAGAATAGATGATCTATTTGACAAGTTGTATGGAACCACGGTGTTCTCAAAGATTGATTTGAGGTCAGGTTACCATCAGCTTAAGATTCAGGAGGATATGTAACTACCCTCTTAGTTGTTATGTAAAAGTCTTACATTTCAAATTTCGTGTCTGAATTCCTTCCGGTTTGGAAGTTACAAATTTCAGACTAGGCTAGTTTTTCTCAATTTCAGAGCGAGGGGTAGTCTTGGAAAATCTGTGAATAATTTAGACCGGTTTGGAGGGAACGGTGTTAATTCCTAGTTAGCTAAGGAAATAAGAAATCCATAGGATTTTATGGAACTGAATTTGGGTTAGTAGAACTCTCGAAATTGACCTTAGCATAAAGGTCATTATTCGGAATGTCCCAGGATCAAGGTGTGTTGTAAAAAAAGGGATTTTTGGGTAAAGACGGACATTCCATCCCTTCTATACCGCTATAGCGGTTGACACACCACTATAGTGGTAACCACTATAGCAGAATAATTATCTCTATAGCGGTGGTCAAAAGCGGTCAAGGCCGCTATAGCGGTAGAAACCGTAGATTAAAGGGATTAAATCCCAAAATAGTTTATTATCTTATAAACTCATTTTGGGGCAAGAGGAAGGCAATTTAGGGAGAAAATCACCATTTTACCTACGTTTAACTTCGTTAATGTAAGGAATTCACTCCCTTTAACTTGTAATTATTTCTTAATCCTTAGAAGGCGGAAATTACGGAGTTCGGGGAGGGTTTTAGGGAGGATTTTAGTATATTTTCTGGTGCAAGAGAGAAATTGAGCATTAGGTTAATGGTTTTTGTTTATTAACCATGAAATTGTCCTTGCATTCCGTTAATTCACTAATCATTCCATGAAATTGGTAGTTTTAGGTGAAGTACAGGGGAAATAGCCCTAGAACGGTTAAGGAATGATTATGAACTGACCTTAGGGGGTTGGGGTTGGATTATAACTCCCTCCATGACGCATGAAGCTTCTCCTTTTTTTAGTCCACTCTCCCTTAGAAAATGGAGCTCCTTGAAAGCAGATTTCGAAATTACATATGTAAAAGTAGAGATCACCGGTGTCCTTGCTTTCCCTTAATAGTCCGAGGGGAACAGAATGGCAGAAGCGAAGTGAAACTATGAATAGACGACTCGATCCTTGACCTCTTATTACAGGCAAGAGCGAAGGCTCGACTTATCAATATCATAAATATCATAAGAGAAGAAAGAAGTTCATGTAGGTCGGATCCTAGCGTAGATAAATGTTATCTGACTTGAATGATCAAATCGATTCTTTCACTTTGTCGAACTCGAAATGGAGGCTCTCTTTACCAAGAGGAGAAGATAAGGTCTTTTGGCAATAGAAGGCATATTACTAATTGATTCTTTGGCCATTTTGTGTTCGAATTCTAAATTGGTGAGGTGCTGCTGGATGCTTCTGATCAATAGAACACGAAGAAGAAGATCAAAAAAAAAGGTTATGATGAGCTTGATTAGAGGAAAGGTTATGATGAGCATCTATTTGAGTCGATTATTTCCAAGATCTAATTCCATTTTTTTCATATGTAGGGGAAAGGCCTTACAATCTGAAGTTTTACGCTTAAGGGAAGAAATATTCTTGTTGGATGCAGGACTTGGGACTCCCAGAATTTGTATGCAAGATGAGCCTATAGGAGTGCAAATCAACCGAGCCACCAGGTTTGAGAATAGGGTGGGATTCCTGGATCTAGTGGCCGGTGAATCACTGATCAAAGAGCAGATTTTGGAGAGATTCTTCATCGATCTAGTGGTCGGTGAGTCACTGATCAAAGAGTGAGCAGCCGCCAGGTTTAATGATTTGGTGGGATCTACAGATGTAGTATCTGGTGAACCGCTTCTTCTTCTTCCACGAAGATTCAGACAAAATCGAGCTTGGATGGAACTGAACAAGATTTGGTGAACGAATACAAAAGGTCAAAGGCTTTATTATTGAGAAAGTAAAAGGAGTTTATTCAGTAGCCATCGCAGGTTTCATTACTTTTCTTCCATTCCGTCGCAGAAGAAAAAGGATATCGAATGATCGATTCACCATTGAGAACATTAACCCCAAAAATACTAATATTGTGGTGTGGATCTCTCTATGAATGGAAAAGGGGTGCTTCGGATCGGGAGTAACCACTAGTGATAGGGTAAAAATAGGGGGAAGGACAAAGAAAAGAGCGATGCCTGCATTAAGATTTAAAACTTGTCGTCTACTTTCAGGAAATGTTTGGAACAGAGAACTTACAATAATACAACGCCGTATTCTCCGAAGATTGAGGAACAAGAAGAGATCTATTAAGAGAAAGATTTATTTTAGAGAAAATCTTAACAGTTACATCCAATCACAAACTACACGAAATTTGTCCCTTTTTTATGGAGATTTACCCATCACAGAGATGCACAGAGGAAGAGAACGAACTTCATATATCCCTTTTCTACTCAATCCAAAAACAAGATCAGACGTTATCCCGGTTCGTCTTCATTTTTGTGAAACTATTCCTTAAGCAAGGCAGCCGATAAGTCATCGAAGGGTTTGTGTGAATAATGGAATGGTTAACATTACTCATTTTAAACTCTCCCACGGTGATATAATATCTTTTCAAGAAAATGATGCGAGAACCCGCGGTGAAGAAATAAAGAGATCCTTCTATATTGAAATCTCAGTTGAGAAAATAATAGGAAAATTCCTGGATCACCCGTGGAGAAGAACCAAAATAGAATGGTTCCGCCTACTCAAAACTAAGAGGGGATGCCGCCTACTACTAATATCCTTATTTTTGCAACAGTTGTGTTCTTCTATGCAAGAAGAAGACTTAGAAAGAATAAAGAAGTTTGGATTCGAAAAAGTATGCTTAGGCAGTTCTTTCGCTGAGCACAACAGAATGAAGAGGAATTTGTATCATTTCAAATCCTATTCTTATCGAAGAGAAGGAAAGAGAAAAACTGAAATATTCCTACTCGAACAAGAAGTCCTATAGTTTACAACTATTTTTTATATAGTAATTCGACCTATTGCTCCGCATCCCCCCATCATTTTACTAAAAAGATCAAAATAAAGAGGATCGAACTACCTACTCATTATTCGGAGGTAAATCATAGAACACCAAAAGTTGTGGTATCTTATGGACCTAACATAGGTCACATACCTCACGACATAAGATTGAAAGATCCAAACCTTCTTCTTCGGAGCGGAAAGGGACGTGGCCAAAACATATAAAGATCGGCGTAGTCAATCATATGGACATATCTATCCGGATAGAGGATAGTCTAGGCCGATTCATAGATAGATCTCTCTCCATATAGATAGGTATCTCCATGGATAGAGATAAAGATAGGGATCCATCTAGATCTTGATTCACTATTTCCATATTTTTTCTTTTTTCTGATTGATTGCCTTTTTTTTGTTTTGACGACAAGTTTTCGTTTTCAATCTTAATGCAGGAGCGTTCAGCCACTTAACTCTACAGAAAGGAAACATCATTTTTTTCATTCTTTTCTTATGAGGTCGTGTACAACAACCTTAACCGCACAAGCCTGGGCTGGGCCTACCTCGATCCCTAGAGGAGCCGAATGAGGCGAAAGCTCCACGTACAGTTTTGAAGTCGAGCCTTTCCAGCAATGGGGTCTAGGGACCTATATGATGATTAGTTTAGGTAGGGCGGTCGTCCTACTACGGGCACCTGTAGGGATTAGTGTGTGAGACCGCGATCCATAAATTGACGCATGGGACTCACCCTTTACTTGGGAATAGAGAGGGGAAACATAGCATGTCACAAGAGGGAGGCGAGGGTTGGAACCCTACTGCGAGAGGGACGCCTCGCGAGCCGGGCTTTTAGAGATGAGACTTTTTGGCGAAGCCAAGTCAATTTTGGGCCACCAAACCCTGCAACTGATGAGAAGGCCCTATGGAGTAAAGGGAAGTGTGTACGTTGTCATACTCCCTGCCTTTCAAAGGTACCTAGAGGACGGGCTAGATGCAGCAGAGCAACGATCGGGGAGCGGGTTCCCCATTGGAAGGGGGACAGGAGACGGCCATCTCAAGGCACATCACGACCTACAGGCAATACCAGTGAGACCTGGGAAAGCAAATCGATTGGGTGTCAGAGGATCCATAGTACCTGCAGCCTCCCGGACTTCATATTCATCATTTTGGAAAGCGAGGGGAAGGGATCTCTTTTCTGCAATGGAAAAAATTGGAGAAGATTTGACTCGGCACAGCCTAACGATACATCCAATACCAATGATCTGTACCTAGAATGCATTGCTAGATCTCTGCTCTAGAAAGCTATACAGGCAACAACGAACGCGCTTTGACCCCGAGCTTCCCTTTCATTACATCTTTCACGAAGAGAGAACCGCGTCTGCATCAGTTGAAGTGGTGGTTAATGTTCTTTAAATAAAGCTCCATTGAACCCCTACTTGAAAGAGAAAATAGCGGAGTTGTTGTACATCCTAAGGTCTTTTCCTACAGAGAAAGAAGTTAACTACCTACAAATTCTGACCTGGACCCTTCTATTGCAATTAGTTGCTTCTTGATGTACTTTATCGTATAAAGGCTAAAGTAGGCTGAAACGGAAAAATTCATTGGTTGTCTTTCGGTGTCTTCCTTATGTGTGATACATGTGCCCTGTTCAAATAGACTATTCTTATCGTTTAGTAGCATTCGAATGGTTTATCTTGGAAATCAAACTCCTGAGGATTGGCCTCTTGCTAACTAATTTACCGAGTAAGTTAGTAAGTGATTGAGGGCTACCTCTGCCCAACTCTTACCATAGGCTGGCTTCGACGGATGTTAGAGTGAATCCGATTCTTCAATTCAATTACTTTTCCAATTCCAACCCCGTGCGTAGATGTAGAAAAGTGTGTGAATGGCATACGCAAGATTGGGGATGGACAACAGAAATTCATTTAGTATAGTCAGCTAGGAAGCACTAGCTAGGAAAGTCATACTGGGAATGCTGTTCCACACATTGGCTCAATTCTACCTTCCACATCCAATTCTTCCTTCATTACAAGGCCCAACCCTTATTGCGCAACTAAACTCTCGCCTTATTGCGTTGTGGCATTCACTCGAGCTAGGAAGCCTGCTAGTCATACTAACAGCTTAAAGTCGTGTCTTGAAGGCTTGACTCCGACCCCCAACCTAGTAACAACACTAAGACGTTTCGTTTTCATTTTTTTGGTTAAAAGCATCGCATAGTATAGTGATAGTGCCTGGTCCGCAGCTGCGGAGTCCGCCTTCCCTTGAAAACACCTCCTAGAGGGAAGGGTTATAGTACAGATGTATGCTAAGGAATATTATTAGTAAGACAGACGTATAAAGTGCATGTGTACTATAGCTTCAAAAGAAAATAGATCCTTGTTCGGGTGTTCTAGTGGTGCCCCCATCTAGTCTACTATCGTTTTCTCACCGCCGCTAGACTACTTTGGCCTACCAAATGGCACAACCACAGTAGCTATCATGGGTCCCTCTTGCTCTGGTCTACACTCCCCTTGTGAGTCTCCACCCTCATGTACTACTCTACTATAAACAAACAGAACTACTACAGATAGACTAGAACATTTCTTATGTCAAACCATTTGATTTAATGCAATCTCTAATGTCAATGACACGAAAAAGGGATATATACAATGAATGGAATATACTACTAGAGTATTTGAAAGCATCTGCAAAGCTAACAACGGGCACAGTCGATCGTAGATCCCATATGATGCCTTGTACCCTCACCCAACCTTGTCTCTCGCTTGTAGACTTGAGTCGAGCTAACTTTCGATCGAGGACTACCGGTGAAAAGTGTTTGTAGCGTCAATTCCTTTTGGTGTACATCTCACCCAAAATAAAATACCAAAAAACATAAGCTGTCAGCTCATATCTATATCTGCTCCTTGATCGAACAAAAGCCATTTGATCCTATATAAAAATGCGTACTCATCGTGGTCGTCCCTCAGCCTCCCGCACCCATATTCCTAAACATCCCTGGGAGGAGAATAAGGATAGCTAGTCACGGATGATTTTCACACCTACATGTTATACAAATCCAAGATTTCCTAACTAGAGGCTAGACGGTATCAAACCACGAGACAAGGAAAAAAGAGCAGCTTTCTAGGTTCTGCCATTGTAGGGTCAAAAATAAGAATAAAAAATAAAATAGAAGTGACGCATGATTCGCCAAAGTACCACTGCCACCAGGGCTTACATCCTCCTATCGCCGCATGCGTTATATACCTACTGCTTCTATCTATGAAAAGATCGACCAATGTGATAGAAGTTTGTAGTTTTATGGGGTTGGCAAGTTATTATCCTCGTGAAAGGTCTAGCCATTATTGCTTCGCATATAACTCGCCTGACTCAGAAAGAGGTAGCTTTTGCGTGGGATGATAAGTGTGAGGAGAGCTTTCAAAAGCTTAAGACCTTGCTAACTTCAGCTTCTATTCTTACCTTACCTATTAAAGGTAAGGATTTTATTGTGTATTGTGATGCTTCACGGTCAGGTTTAGGTGGTATTTTGATGCAGGGTCAGAATGTGATTGCTTATGCTTTGAGTCAGCTGAAGTCGTATGAGAAAAACTACCCCACCCACGATTTGGAATTGGCAGCAATGGACTTGACTTTAAAAATTTGGTGACACTACTTCTATAAGGTGAAGTGTGAGGTGTTCACAGACCAGCATATTTTGCATCATGTGTTTACTCAATGAGATCTGAACTTGAAGCAGAGAAGGTGGATGGAGTTGATCACAGATTATGACATCTTAATTTTGTGTCATCCTATCAAGGCCAATGTGGTAGAAGATACATTGAGCCGAAAGCCAGCAAGCATGAAAAGTTTGGCATGGTTGGAGGTGTTGAGGCGCCTGTTGGCTAGAGAGGTACAAACTCTGACTAATGGTTTTATGAGGGTGCAGGTGACTAGAAAGGGAGGAGTGTGAACCAATGTTGAGGCTAAGTCTACCTTCTTTTAGAAGATTAAAAGCATGCAGTTTGAAGATAAGTAGTTAAGCAACCTTAGAGAAAAGGTGTTACAAGGTGAGGCCAAAGAGGCCATGCTTGATGAAGAGGGGGTGTTGAGAATTTGAGTGTGTATGTGTGTGTGTGTGTGTGTGTGTGTGTGTGTGTGCGCCTCATGTAGGCAACTTGATTCCCACCATCCTTACTGAGGCTCACAATTCTAACTACTCTATATATCCGGGTGCAACCAAAATGTATAGAGACTTGAGACAGCATTATTGGTGGCGCAAAATGAAGCAAGATATTATTGATTTTGTGACCAAGTGTCAAAATTCTCAATAGGTCAAGTATGAACAACGAAAACCTGGTGGTACTTTTCAGAGTATACCTATTCTGGAATGGAAGTGGAAGAAAATAACCATGGACTTTATCGTGGGTCTTCTTAAGACCCTAAGGAAGTGCGACTCCATATGGGTGATCGTCGATCAATTGATCAAGTCTGCACACTTTATTCCGGTGAGGGTGGACTATAATGAAGCCAAGTTGGCCAAGATCTATGTGAAAGAGATTATAAGACTTCATGGGGTACCTGTTTCTATTGTGTTGGATAGAGGTACTCAGTTTACCTCCAACTTTTGGGAGAAGTTTCAATCAGAATGGGTACTATGCTAGACCAAAGTATAGCTTTTCATCCTCAGACCGATAGGTAGTCAGAATGGAAAATCTAGGTACTTGAAGATATGTTTCAAACTTATGTGATAGACTTTGGTGGTCAGTGGGACCAATATCTACCCTTGTGTGAATCTGTATATAACAACAACTACCACTTTAGCATTGACGTGGATCCTTTTGAAACTTTGTATAAAAGAAGATACAGTTCGCTGATTGGATGGTTTGATGGTTTTGAGATGAGATCCTGGGGAAATGGATTTGCTAAAGGAGTCAATGGAGAAAGTAAGATTCATTCAGGAGAAGTTGGTATCAGCTCAGAGTCGACCGAAAGAATATGCAAACAATAAGGGAAGGGATGTGCAATTCTAGAAAGATGAGAAAGTGTTCTTGAAAGTGTCACCCGTAAAAGGCGTAATACGGTTTGGCAAAAATGGGAAGTTGAGTTTGAGGTATATCGAACCCTTTGAGGTTTTAAATAGAGTAGGGTCAATGGCTTATAAATTGGCTTTGCCTCTTAGCTTGTCAGGAGTACATAATGTGCTTCATGTGTCAATGCTCAAGAAGTACCACGGAGATGGAGACTACATCATTCATTAGGATTTGGAATTGTTTGACAAGGAGATCTTTTATGAAGAGAATCCAATTGTAATCTTGGATAGGGATGTGAGATTGGGATTCAAAATTGTTTGACAAAAAGCTCTATTATGAAGAGAAGCCAATTACAATCTTGGATAGGGATGTGAGAAAGATGAGAACTAAAGTCATTTCTCCTATAAAGTTTCAGTGGAGAAACTATCCGATGGAGGAAGCAACATAGAAGACGGAGGCAGATATGCACAAGTGCTATCCACACTTACTTATCAACTCAGGAAATTCTTTTGCTTGTTTGTTGCAACATTTTGATTAATTGTCATTCGGGGACAAATGAGGGATAAATTGGTATCTAATGTAATAACCCAAATCGTCGTTATGCTGAAATGGAGAGTAAAACGTTCACCTAGTTTCCCCTTAGACCAAAATTAAAAAATTCCTAACTGGCCTAGTTTTAGGTGTATTTTACGTGTGTGGTGGTCTAGAGAAATCTAGGAATTATTAGAGTGTCAATTGGTGTTTTGATTGTATTTTTGTTAGAGAACGAGTTTAGAAAGCTGTAGAAACTCCTAATACGTAAAATGAGTTAGTAGAACTTTAGTTATAGCAATTATTGTGAAAGGGTCAATTTGTAATTTCAAATTTTGAGAAGTGTATTGTGAAATGCCCAGAGATAGGACCAAGTCCCGAGCTACTGGTTAGGGACCATTGTCACGATAGAAGTGCTGCCGCAGCGGCATCTTTATAACGGCAGAAGTGTCGCCGTAGCGGCAACCCCATTTGGCCTAGGAGACACAGCAACGACAAATCCTCCTCTGCAGCGGTGCCGCTGCAGTGACAAAAGTACCGGTGTTGTGGCCAAAGCATAGTTTTTAAATTTTTAAGTCAGAAAAATATTTTTCATTCCCGTTATTTCAAAAACTCATTCAAGGGCAAAGAAAAGGCGATTTTGCACCAGTTTGGGTGGTTTTCCATCTTTGAGGTAAGATTCTTACTCCTTAAACATGAATTCACTACCTTAGATCCTTAGGGTTGTAAGAATCAAAGCCTTAGTTGAATGGTCGGTTAGCCCTATGTTCATAACTTCATAAAATTGGTGGGGAATGATGTTATTATCAATTGTTGTTGATCCTAGAACTTTAGAAAACACTTTCTATGACAGAATTCATGTTTGTAAGACAAAATATAAGGAATTCAAAGAGTTTAAAAGGGTAGAAAACCCTAAGTTAATGAACTAGGTTAAGGTCATGAGTTATTTTGTTAAATGTGAGTTTCTAATACTTAGAAAGGGTGAATTGTTTTGTTAAATTTATGTAATTGTTGTTTATAGATCAAGAATGGGCCAAAATTGAAAGGAATAGAAAGTGTGTGGCTATATAGTGTTTACGATCAAGGAATCGAGATAGGTTATGGTTTAAAAGTAGTAAAGATTTTTTGACTCTGTACTTATATGTGAGTTGGATGTTTGTGACTAGCTTTCGGGCATTACTTGTGATTATTGACTATATCATACATTAAACATATGGTTTTGAGATGGTATTGAGATGATATATAGATCGGGTGTCACACCAACACGGTTATATGGATTAGGTGTAAAGCCGACACTATTACTCCCTCCGTCCCATTTTATGTGACCTACTTTCCTTTTTGGTCCGTCCCAAAAAGAATGTCACATTTCCTTCTTTGGTAACTTTTTGAAGGCACAATTACTCTTTTACCCTTATTGGTCCCACTTAATTAAAAAGTGAATGCATTATCTTTTATTTTTTAAAGGACAATATGGTAAACATTATCAAGTCAAAGCTTATTTGTTAAACTCCGTGCCCAGTCAAATTAGGCCAAATAAAATGGGACGGAGGGAGTATTAGATTACTTACCACACCGATACTAGTACATAGACTGGGCTCGTCCCCTACAGATAATAACTGAGAGTCCCTGCTGACTCTAGTATGTGTGTACATCTTTCATACATGCAATCATCTTTTCATTATATTCACAATTGTGATGACTATTGTTGAAGGAATTTGCCTAATTGTGATTGATATACTTGTATACATGTGTCCTGATGAGATGAAATGTTGTAACTATAATCGTTTGTCAACTAATTGTGAGTTGTGTTTTGGTTGTTGTTACTTGCATTTAACTTGCCTATTTCTATGGTGTTGAGTTGACTCGATCGATGATGCCTACCAGTACTTAGTTGTTGTACTGATACTATATGTACTCTTCTTTTTATTGAGTGTAGAGCGTGTTTCAGCATTTGAGATGAAACCTTGACTCTAGTCTGTGATTTCGGCATCGATTCAAGGGTGAGCACCATGTCTGGACAGTCATTGGATCATCTCTACTTTGTTTATGTCCTTTGCTTCAAGACTAAAACACTTTTTTATTTAGTATTTTGGATAATATTTCAGACTTGGTTTGGATACTGTTTAGATGTTCTTAGACGGTGACTTTTAAATCTCGAGGGTTATAATAATTAGAGATACTTCGGTACTCTATTTGTTTATGGATAAAAAATGAGTTAGTAATTAAATTGGTTGATTAATATTGTGTTTAGTGAGTTAAATGGTAAGTATTTGAGGAAAGTGATGTGTGAAGGTTTGAAATAGTTGGTTAAGGATTGGGTTAGATGGTTCTCCCATTGTAGTGTTATGATGGGTGCCACTCATGAGTTGGGTCGTGAAAGTGAGCTCAACAAAGAATTTCTGATATACATTAATTGATTCTTGTTTCTCATAAGAATGTAAACATCATTATTCTGAGATATTATAGGATAAGTCTCAATGAAATATTATTGTTGACCATAATGAATAATGTTTTATAGCTTAAGAACCTGGTGTGATAAGTTGCTAATGTTATAGTATATGGAAGGAAGTATATCGAGTAAAATTATGTATAATTGTCATAACTCGCATAAGATATTATAGCATGGTATATATGATGGGCATTATAGAAGAGATTTATTTTATGCACAATTAATAAATATGTCATTAAATATTAGAGTTATGCGGTCATTGGGTCAAGTGGAAAATTAAGCCTTATTATTTTATTTGTGGTCCAATTAATGTAAAGCCCATAATTAATACTTAGAAAAAATCTTGCCCATTAGATTGATTATTGGATGGACGTACCAAATTAAATCTTAACCTCTATAAATTGATCCTTCCTCCACCCATTAGGGTTGACACATATGTTATACACGATTTTTACCATTAATAGTTGTGATAACTTAAGGCGGCGAGGAGGTAGAAACCAATTTTCAGATAATGATTTTGTTCCTCTATGTGTGATGTCTTCCTCTTCAGGTATGTTTTCTGTAGCACCTTTTAGTAAGATTATCATGTTCTGATATGCATTAAGTTTATGTGATAGCATGAATGTTTGTTCTGGTATGTATTAAGTTTATATGATAGCATGAATGTCTGTACTTAAGTTTAAGTTTATATTTCTAGTTCAAATTCGTTAATTAAGCGTAATCAATCTCCTGATTCACCTAATTTCCTATTAGCTAATTAATCCAACCTTAGTTCCCCTTTCTCCAACAAGAACTTAGGCATATATGGCATGAATTTATGTTTGCAGTCGTGAATTCATAAATTAAGCATATAATTAGGTAAATAACAATCATTGCAATCATAATCAAGTCATTAATTAATTATCCATTAGATATCGCACATTAGTAGTAGAGTCTAAGTTTCACCTATTAAATTTAGCATAACTCTATATATTTTTAATTGGCTTAAATCATTTACAGGCCCTTAAAGTTGTCTGCATAATTCACTTAGGCATCTCAACTCAGCCTTGTACCTATTGAACAGTTCTACCACTTTGAATTTGAACCACTTAAACACTTTTTGCTGACATGACTTAATGTGTGTACTACACCTGAAATAGACGCATAAAAGTGGTGTTTTTGTCAAAAAATAAAATAAAATTGGGATCTTCTTCTTCATTGTATTCTTGTTCTAAATCCACCACCACCTTCTGCCATTTTTTTTTTGCCGAAACAAATG
The DNA here is from genome assembly GCA_031232105.1 of Capsicum rhomboideum. NCBI lineage: Eukaryota > Viridiplantae > Streptophyta > Magnoliopsida > Solanales > Solanaceae > Capsicum > Capsicum rhomboideum. The sequence continues at coordinate 41,609,566 of CP124716.1, forward strand.
GAGACCACCGCCCAATTTTATACTACCTCTCTATCTCTATCTCATTTCCTCTCCCTCTTCCCAACCCCAACCCCCACCCCCACCTTCTCTTCTTCCCAACAAAACAAAATTGGAATAGGAAAAAAACTAAGGAACCGATCTAAAATAAAAGAAATAGAACAGATATGAGAAAAAAATACTAATTTAAAGTGAAATGAGGAAAAAAACGTAAATAAAAAGAAGTATGTGTATTCACACTTAGATATTGTCAACAACTTCAACTTTTCAAATTCAATTCATTTTTTTAATTATTAGATAAAAGTTAATTCTTTGATTCTAATGATTTGTTTATTTTTATGTTAAAAGATGATATATTTTTTGGATTTGTTCAATAAATTTTGCATTGATTTTTATTTTGAAGTTTTATGTCATTGATGAGCTTGAAATGGGGTAGCTTTGGGTATAGCAGATGAAGGTGGAGGTGGACGAAGAGGGGGTGACGACAGCTGGTAATTAGAGTTAGGATTTAAGTAGTCAAATATTTTTTCTTTTTTTTTTTTTTTACTCATAATTCTTTTTTTAATAATTTTTTCGAACTCATCTACCACATGCACTAATATAATTGGTTATTTTATCACTTCACCGCGATTGTGCTACACACATTTTATACTTTTAGCTAATTATCAAAAAAATGTCTAATAGATACATATTTTGAGTGGTTTAAGTGTTCAATAGGTACAAGGCTCTGTTGAGGTGTCTAAGTGAATTATCTGGACAACTTTAAGGGCACGTAGGTGACTTAAGCCTTTTTAATAACAATGGAAAAAAACTCTCTACATAAAATCTAGCACAAGTTATACAATGTTTGTTTGATTTTTTCATTTTTGCACATAAAACACAATATTGCCAATACAATGTTTAGTTCATGTTCTTTCTTTTCCGCATATTTTATAGATATATAAATTATAACAGAATCTAAATACAATTTTATAAAGGTTAAAAAGATGAAATAATTAATACAAAAATAACTAAACTCTACATAACTAATATCTGCATAATTATTTGCTCTAATACTTGTATAGCTCTACTACCAACCAAATGACCCCTTAAAGCAACTTATTTTAGGTAAAATATTTTGACATGTACAAATTTTGAGGTAGGTAAATAAAGAAAGAAACACGCGATGTCGAAATTAAAGTAGCTACTACAATCCAACTAGGCCCCCATAAGCCTAAAGGGTACAAAGAAGAGAAGACTAATCCAAACGGACCCTTATAAGCCCGATGGATGCAATCAAGGACTATACCATTACCATACTTATGAATCCCTTCCGTACCACAACTCACCGGACTCGAACCGGTACCATAATACCATGAAATAACCCATAGACATCAGACTTGAACCTGATTTTTCCTCCTCATAACTCACCACTAGTGCCAGACTCGAACCGGTCTTTAAATACCATAAGTCAATAGAATGTGCCAGACTCGAACTGGTCTTTAAATAAGCTCAAGATCATTAACCTAGCCCCGTATTAAATATATACTGTGTAGTCTAAGGCTCAAGATTAAGGATAATGTTGTGAAAGAAGGCCTCCTAAGTCTACAAGGAGCTAAGAGTGATATCCCAACCCCAAAGCATCAATTTACCTAAGGAAAGGGTAAATGGGTCAATTCTACCTCCGAAACAGCCTTCAAATCGGCCAATTAACACAAATTTTAATAACTAAGCAACCAACCGTAAATCCCAACCCCAAACTAGCATAATATCATACTAATACCATAATTAAGCTCAATCTATAAGAAGGATAAGCCTAGCCTGCCTGGACGCCGAAGAAAGCTCGATAAAGACAGCTAAAGCGAAGGCTTTCCCTTTCGAGAAGCCTCTGCAAGATGCCACACTATCAAAATAACAATCTACTTATCAATACGAGAAAAACAATACCCGTATTGTATATAAATGTATCGGATCCAAAATTGACCCGAAAATCCCATGTGGGATCCGCTTACGGAATCACAAGCTTGAAACCGTCAAAACGTCTCTTAAGGCTCAAGGATAGTTTACCCTCAATAATCGATAAATTCCGAGCACAATAACATTCAAAAATCAACCCATCAATGCAATAGGGTTAAAACATTAAAATGGGGAAATTACCGATAAACTAAAGAAAACTTACGATAATATTGTTGAGGAAACGTTCCCACGCACTCTCCAACTCACGCCGAACACCCACGTATTGACTTTCTCACTCTTTTAGCTCTCTAGAGAATTTAATGGTGTTTGGGACTTGTGGAAAATAAAGAAATCGGGCTTTGGCATGTATTTATACTGCCAGGGTCCCTTCTTCGCAAACCCAGGGACCCCACCGCAAACGCAACCTAACTAGAAGGACCCTTTACGAAAGTGAAGGCCGGATCGCTAACACGATGGCCTAAAGTATTGGCCTTCGTGAATGCGGCCAAGGCCTCACGAACGTGAAGGCCATTCTTGGCCTGCACCAGTTGATGCTGCATCAGCTAAACTTGGCGATTGTCAAGTTTTCTTTCGAACCATCGGGATTCGTTTGGAACCCTGTGAACGCAAATGAACTATGCTACCCTATCAAATTCGACATTCCAAACTCAACGGTGCAATTGAAATTTCCATCCAGGGTCGTTTCAATGGAATGTGGGTCCCACACCCAAATGGCCATTTTCATCATTTTTCACTCAATAGCCCAAAATGAGTTCGAAAGCCTCGGGACCCGAACCAAAAGTCCCCCAACCTAAAATTGAAGTTTTGGATCTGATGGAACTGTCAAAATTGGTATAACAGGTCGTTTACCTGTAGTTTAGGCCCGGTAGCCAAATTTGAAAAGCGTTGACTTCAAAATAGGAAATTAGCTCTAAAAAACAAACGAACTACCCGATAACCGAACTGTCAGCACCAGTGATTCATAAATTACTTGGGGAAGCTATGGGAAAGCTCTAAACGTCAAAATAATGTGGAAATGCATAAAATGACCTAGAGGGTCATTACAATATCCACTACTAAAAGGACTTTCGTCCGCAAAAGTAAAGGGTAACGATGTACCTGAAGGCTCAAATAGGTGGGGATACTGGGTCAGCATCTCGATCTCGATCTCCAGAGTAGCCTACTCAATTGGAAGGTGTCTCCACTAGACCTTAACCACCAGAATCTCTCTGGAGCGCAACCACCTAACATCCCTTGCTAAAATGAGGATTGACTCCTCTACGAATGCCAACCTCTCATCCAATTGAACCGAGTCCCACCGAAGCATGTGAGACTCATACGAGATGTAACGCCGCAACGTAGAGACATGGAAAACTGGATGAACAGCTGAGAAATCAAGGGACAAGGCCAATTCATAAGCTACCCCCCAACTATCTGAAATATCTCGAATGGGCTAATATACCTGGGGCTGAGCTTACCCTTCTTCCCAAACCTCATCACACCCTTCATGAGTAATACTCAAAGAAAAACTCGATCACCAACCCCAAACTTGAATCATCCGCACCCTATCCAAGGACTCACGAAGCAAGTCAGTGCCATGAGGGCTAATCTCTGAAGTCTCAAACCAACCTATCGGAGATCGACAACTCCTACCATATAATACCTCAAATGGTGCCATCTCAATGCTCGAATGGTAGTTATTATTATAAGTGAACTCTGCCAAAGCTAAGTATTATTCCCAATGACCTCCAAAGTCCATCACACATGCGTGAAGCATATCCTCAAGAACCTGAATGGTCCACTCTGACTGACCATTGGTCTGAGGATGGAATGCGGTCCTTAGATCGACCTGAGTACCCGAATCCTCCTGACAAGTCCTCCAGAAGCTAGAAGTAAACACTAAGGCTCTATCAAAAATAATGGATACGGGTACCCTATGGAGGCAAACTATCTCTTGAATGTAGATACGGGCTAATATCTCGAAACTAAAAAAGATCTGAATAGGGATAAAATGAGCCAACTTGATCAACTGATCCATGATGACCCAAATACTGTCAGACCCACGCGAAGAATGAGGTAAACTGATCACGAAGTCTATAGTAATCCACTCCCACTTCCACTTAAGAATGGGTAGCCTTTGAAGAAATCCACCTGGTCGCTGATGCTCGGCCTTTACTGATGACAACACAGGCAACAAGCTCCAAAGTCTGCGACATCTCTCTTCATGCCACTCCACCAGTAATGTTGCCTCAAATCTCTATACATCTTTGTTGTCCCTGGATGAATAGAATATCTGAAGCTTTGAGCCTCTAGCAGTATCAACTAAATCAAGTCTCCAGCCCTCGAAACACATATGTGACCATCAAATCTCAGAATACTCTCTGATTCTATGGTAGCCCGACTGGACTCACCCCTCGCCACTTGATCACGAATGTCACAAAGTGCACTATCCTCAAACTGGCGACTCTGAATCTACTCAAATAAGGTATACCTAGCCTCAACACTCGCAAAGATCCTCTTGGAATCCAAAATATCGAGTCGAACCAACAAGTTGGCTAAGAACTGAATGTCGAAAGCCAACGGCCACTCTGAAGCTGAAATAGAAGCCAAACTACCCATGTTCACCGCCTTCTGGCTCAAGGCGTCCACTACCATGTTCACTTTGCCCGGATGATAAAGGATAGAGATATCATAGTCCTTCAACAACTCAATCCACCTATGTTGCCTAGAATTAATTAATTTATCTCTAAGTCATAAGGTGCTGAAGACGACGATGGTCGGTGTAGATCTCACAATGAACACCATACAAGTAGTGTATCCAAATCTTAAGCGTAAAAACCACCACCGCCAATTCCAAACCATAAGCGGGGTAGTTGCGCTCATGAATCTTAAGTTGCCTCGATGCATAAGCAATAACTAGGCCCTGTTGTATCAGAACACAACCCAAACCAACACCAAAAGCATCACAATAAACTGTAGACCCCACGCCCATAACAGAAAGGGTCAATATCAGAGCTGAAGTGAGTAAGCTCTTGAGCCTTAGAAAGCTCAACTCAAAATCCTCGGACCACTGAAACGGAACTTCCTTTCTAGTCAGTCTGGTCATAGACAATGCGATAGAAGCAAAACCCTCAACAAATCATTGGTAGTAACCCGCCAAACCAATAAATCTACGAACCTCGATAGGAGATGTAGGACTGGCCCAATCACGAATAGCCTCAATCTTTGTTAGATCCACCATAATCCCATCCTTAGACACCACGTGCCCTAGGAATGTAACAGAATCTAGCCAAAACTCACACTTTGAGAAGTTGGCATAAAGCCTATGATCTCTCAAAGTTTGGAGCACAATCCTCAGATGTTGCTCGTGCTCCTCCCCGCTTCTCGAATATACAATAATGTCATCAATGAAAATAATAACAAAGGAGTCCAAATAAGGCTTAAAAACTCGATTCATCAAATCCATAAATGTTGTGGGGCATTGGTCAACCCAAAGTACATCACCAGGAACTCATAATGGTCGTACCAAGTCCTGAAGGCTATCTTAGGGATGTCCTCAGCCTAAATCCTCAACTGATGGTAACCTAATCTCAAGTCAATCTTAGAGAACATTGTCGCACCCTAAAGCTGGTCAAATAAATCATCAATGCGAGGCATAGGATACCTATTCTTCACTGTAACCTTATTCAGCTGACTATAGTCAATACACATATGCATAGAGTCATCCTTTTTCTTTATGAACAAAATAAAAGCACCCTTAGGAGATACACTGGGTTGAATAAAGCCCTTACCTAAAAGATCCTGAAGCTGAGAATTCAGTTCCTTAAGCTCTGTAGGAGCCATACGGTAAGGTTCCACAGAAATAGGTCAGGTGCCCAGCTCGAGATCAATAACAAACTCAATATCACGCTCAGAAAGAAGGCCAGGCAGGTCGGTAGGAAAAACATCGGCAAACTCACGGACAATAAAAATAGAATCAAGTGAGGGACTCTCAGTACTAACATCACAAATATAAGCGAGATAAGACTCGCAACCCCTCGACACTAATTTCCTAGCCCGAATAAAAGAAATAATCCCCTTCGGTGCAAGGCTAAAAGAACCCTACCACACAATCGAGGGTATGCCAGGCATGGCTAAGGTAATGGTCTAGGCGAAGCAATCCAAGACATCATGATAAGGGGATAAACAGTCTATGCCCAGAATCACATCAAAGTCCACCATATCTAATACCATAAGATCGGCCAGAGTATCAAACTCTCGAATGGTCACCATACATGATCTATAAATCTTATCCACTACTAAAAAATCATTCATGGGAGTAAATACACACAATGGCACAGATAAAGGCTCCCAAGACAACTCTAACCGTGGTGCATAATAAGTAAAAATATACTAATAAGTGGATCCCGAATCAAATAAAGCAATAGTCGGCCTATGGCACACTAAAATCATACCTGTAATAATAGTATTTGAAGACTCTGCCTCCGGTATACCAGGTACAGCATATAAATGATGGCGGGGCGTCTGACCTACCACCCGTCTTACCTGCCTGAGAACCTTCTCAAGAACCATGGGGACTACCCCTACGACCCTGAACACCACCTCTAGCTGGATGTGGCACTGATCTGATTGGATGAGCACTCTACGTTGCAGGCTGAATCGTCCCACGCTAGGGACAATAGCTGGAGAAATGGCCAAACACTCCACAAGTATAGTAAGGCCCCGAAATACCACTCGGTCCAGAAGATCCGACTAACTCAGAATAGCCACCATGGCTAAAAAACCCAGAATGTGCAGCACTCGGAGACTGGCCACTACTCTGGCCATAAGAATCACTGAAACTGGACTAATCTCCATCAAAAATCTGAAGTGATGCCTGAACAGGCCTACTGGACTGACCCTGGTGTCGATATGACTGACGTGGAGGGTACCTACCCTGAGAACCTCTACCTCTGAACTGTAAGCCTCTATGGATCCCACTGAAACTGTCTTGATGATGTGGTCTCTTATCGCTGCCCCCTTGGGCCTCGCGATGCATCTCCTCTATAGTCTGTGCATAATCAGAAATCTCAACGAAAGACCTACCAGCAGTAACCAAACTCTGAGTAGCCATGCGAAGAGAAAGTCTCAGTCCCCTAACATAACACTGAATACACTTATACTCGGTAGGCAGGATCATCGTAGCATGTCTGGCTAACTAGTGAAATTGTGCTTCATACTCTAGAATTGTCATAGAACCTTACTGTAACCCTATGAATTGATCTCTTAAGCGCTCACGAAGACTGTGGGGCATATACTTCTTCAAAAAGACCTCAGAGAACTGAGTCCAGGTCAAAGGGGGAGATCTAGCTGGTCTAGATTCAAGAAAACCTCTCTACCAATGTCTACCAACCAAGTCCAACTGAAAAGTAGTGTAATCGACCCCATGAGCCTCAACTAAGCTTAAATTATGGAGTCTAACCTCACAAGCAGGCAGGAACTCAAATGAATCCTTGCCTGGAGCCCTGTAAACCTCGGAGGAGTTAATCTCAAAAATCTACCCAACATCTTCTTCTCTTCAATAGACATAGCCTGATGGATGACCATTGGCTGAGTAATTACGTGTGCTGGGGGAACCTGAACTTTGGGTACCGCAGCTACAGGCTGCGCCCCTATATCCGTACCACTTTGATCCGCAGACTGTGTACTATTAGACGGTGCACCACCAACTAATCCCAACAACTGGACCAAGGCATCTCTAAGCAATGACGAAGAAATAAACCCCGATAGAGCCTGGGCTACCTCCTGGCCCACCAATGGATGGGGTGGATAAACCTGTGGAGCAACCTCTGCTTCAGGAGCAATATCTGGGTCAGCAGAAAGCTCTCAATCCATCCCCCAAGCTGGGGTTGTAGCTCTATCCTCGCTGTGCTATCTAGGTCGACCATGACCTCTAGCAGATGCCCTAGCAGCGGGCTCGGGGTCACCGTTACCCGTCATCATAGCTCGCGTCCTAGTCATCTGCTTAGAAACCAACACAGACTCGACACACGAAATGAATGAAGAAAGTGAAGACATCCTAAGAATGCCCTGTAGCCTCCCAAAGATAAGATACAAATGTCATCATTCCGATCCGCGAGACTCTACTAGACACTTGCTTTTGTACCAATAATACCAGTGAACCTGGGTGCTCCAATACCAATTTTTCACGACCTAATTTCTGAGTCATGATGGCATCTACTATGTCCCACCAGTAGGTAAGCCAAATCATAGCCCGAAAGACAAGTAATGGGCTAAACGGCGGAAGATAAAGAAATTGCCAGAAAATAACATTACATAGATAAAATAGGGGGAGCAAAACAATATCCCACGACCTAGTAAGGCCGGTACAAGAGCCACTAACCAAAAGAATAAGAGTACTAGTAGTGTCGATATATAAATAGTTTCGAATGTAAAGACTGTCCAAAATAAAGAAAGGAGAGGGGATCAGCTCCGGTTCTGAAAGTTCACCCTATCTCCGGATTCTATAAGTAAGTTGGCTGGAATATCAACTACGTCGGCTAGTATTCGGATCTGCACCAGAAAAGATGCACAAGTGTAGTATGAGTACCAAAACAACGGGTACTCAGTAGGCATCATCGGCCGACTGAGCGAAATCATAATTAAAGTATAATAAAATGTGAGGATGAAAAATAAGTCAAGGGAGAGGGGCGAACCTGAGAACGAGGCTCTGAGATAGGTAAAGAAAGAAAGAAACACACGATGCGGAAATTAAAGTAGCTACTACAGTCCAACTAGGCCCCCATAAGCCTAGAGGGTACAAAGAAGAGAAGACTAATCCAAACGGACCCCCATAAGCCCTATGGATGCAATCAAGGACTACACCATTACCATACTTATGAATCCCTTCCGTACCACAACTCACCAGACTTGAACTGGTACCATAATACCATGAAATAACCTATAGACACCGGACTTGAATCGAATTTTCCCTCCTCATAACTCACCAAAAGTACCGGACTCGAATCGGTCTTTAAATACCATAAGTCAATAGAATGTGCCAAACTCGAACTGATTTTTAAATAAGCTCAAGATCATTAACCTAGCCCCGTACTAGGTATATACTATGTAGTCTGAGGCTCAAGACTAAGGATAATGTTGCGAAAGAAGGCCTCCTAAGCCTACAAGGATCTAAGAGTGATATCCCAACCCCAAAGAATCAATTTACCTACGGTAAGGGTAAATGGGTCGATTCTACCTCCGAAACGACCTTTAAATCAGCCAAATAACCCAACTTTTAATAACTAAGCAACCAACCGTAAATCCCAACCCCAAACTAGCATAATATCATACTAATACCATAATTAAGCTCAATCTAAAAGAAGGGTAAGCCTAGCTTACCTGGACGCCGAAAAAGGTTTGATAAAGTCTGTTAAAGTGGAGCCTTTCCCTTTTGAGAAGCCTCCGCACGATGCCATGCTATCAAAATAACAATCTACTTATTAATACGAGAACAACAATACCCATATTGTATATAAATGCATCGGGTCCAAAATCGAGTCGAAAATCCCATGTGGGGTCCGCTTACGGAATCACAAGTTTGAAACTGTCAAAACGTCCCTCAAGGCTCAAGGATCATTTATCCTCAATAACGGATAAATTCTGAGCACAATAACATTCAAAACCAACCCATCAATGCACTAGGGTTAAAACTTTAAAATGGGGAAATTACCGATAAACAAAAGAAAACTTACAATAATATTGATGAGGAAACGTTCCCACAAACTCTCCAACTCACCCCGAACACCCACGTATCGACCATCTCACTCTCTTAGCTCTCTAGAGCATTTAATAGTGTTTGGGACTTATGGAAAATGAAGAAATCGGGTTTTGGCATGTATTTATACTACCAGGGGTCCCTTCTTCGTGAACGTGGGGACCCCACCGCAAATGCGACCTGGACCAGAAGGACCATTCACGAACGTGAAGGCCGATTCGGGAACGCGATGGCCTAAAGGCTTGGCCTTTGCGAACGCGGCCAAGGCCTCGCGAACGCTATGGCCTAAAGTATTGGCCTTCGCGAACGCAACCAAGGCCTCGTAAACGCGAAGGCCATTCTTGGCCTGCACCAGTTGATGCTGCATCAGCTAAACTTGGCAATTGCCAAGTTTTCGATCGGACCATCGGGATTCGTTCAGAACCCCGTGAATGCAAATGAACTATGCTACCCTATCAAATTCAATATTACGGACTCAATGGCGTAATCAAAATTTTCATCTAGGGTCGTTTCGATGGAATGTGGGTCCCACACCCAAATGACCATTTTTATCACTTTCCACTCAATAACCCAAAATGAGTCCGGAAGCCTTGGGACCCAAACCAAAGGTCCTCCTAACCTAAAATCAATGTTTCGGATCTGATGGAACTGTCAGAATTGGCATACAAGGCTGTTTACCTGGAGTTTAGGCCCGGTAGCAAAATTTGAAAAGTGTCGACTTCAAAATAGAAAATTGGCTCTAAAAACCACACGAACTGCCCGATAACCGAACTGTCAGCACCAGCGAGTCATAAATGACTTGGGGCAGCTATAGGAAAGCTTTAAACGTCGAAATAAAGTAGAAATGCAGAAAATGACCTAGAGGGTCATTACAAAAAGATTGGACAAAAATTACTCCTTTCGTTCAATAATACTTGTCCACTATTGACTTGGCAATAGATTAAGAAATAATAACTAATAGAGGTAATTTTACCATATCATCCTTTGAATATAATTAATTTATTGTTTTGGAAAATGTAATGATAATAAATAGTATTTAATACCAAGGGTAAAATGGATAAAAATGAGTAAATTATCCATTGATTTTTCAAACTGGACAAGTATTGTTGCACATCTATTTTTAGTATAGTGGGGAAGTATTGTTAGACGGAAAAAGTACAATATATGTCACTAAAACATCATCGTTAATAAGATCTTCTATACTAAATCAAAATGTCACAAACCTTCTAATTAATTAAATATTAAATAGTAATCATATCGTATTATACCAATACTAATGCTATATATATAATACTTATACTAAATGCTAAAAAGTGGAAAGGTGTGAAGTAGTAAAAATTCTAAATAATTACTCCCGAGCCTTTTCCATTCCGTCCAATAACAAGGTTAACAGTTTCAAATTTTACCAGGCATTTCATTACTATTGTAGTCCATTTGCCTTCCCTTAATAGGTTCAACTAGCATAGTTTAACAACTCCACTAACATTGGTCATAAAAAAGCATAAACCTATAGGTATTCCCCAGTAATGATTTCTTAATGTCATTATCCAAATTACCGGATCGTGAGGGCACCTATTCTAATCTACCTACAAAGCAGAACCTCATACCACCTTTTAAGAAGATATGGGGAAGTCTTTAATAAATAACAAAATACCAAACCTTATTACAATTGTTTTTACAAACATTAAATGCGAAAAATGAAACTACCCCTAGGACCTAGTCTAAATAGGTACAAGAGCTTCTAGCATAATGAAGGATAAAACAAGACATAGCTTCCACCATAGGAATGAGAGGAGAAGAAGCTGCTAGAGATCACTATCCATGTCAAACCTAAAACACCTACTGATCCTGCAACCAGACTATACACCAAAAAGGGTATAGCAAAAGTAGTATCAGTACAAACAACACGTACCTGTAGGTATCATCAGCCGACCAGGGTTAGATCACGTAAACACAATATAGAAATCATAAGAGAAAATATGACAACTTATGTAACAGTTTAATTCATAACACCTTCATCCGCTTATGCAATCTTTATCCCTTTTTTTAACTAAGAGTATTTCTATTCTTTTTCCTATTGATCATTCATCACCTTCACATCTAGTGTCTTCCATCCTAACTCTCACTTGTTTGATCCTAATAGTTATTAATCATGGTGAATGATTAATAATCATCACCTTGTAACAAATACAACTATGAACACACATTATGATAAATACCTCAAGTTTATGACACTTAGCTTTTTCAAGTAACTCTACAACTTTAGTCAAGTACCAGTCAAGAGACAACAAGTCAAGTCAAACCATGACCAAGTCAACAACCTTGACTTTAACAATATTCAAGTCAACAAACAAATGACTCTAACCATATCCAAGTCAACAAACCATGACTCTAATCATATCCAAGTCAAAAAACCATGACTCTAACAATATCCAAGTCAACCAACCATGACTCTAATAATATCCAAGTCAACCAACCATGACTCTAATCACCAGAATCCCAAATATATCAAGCAAATCATAATTCGGTTCGCTCAAAGAATCCACATGAACAACCATAATAATACTTAGTCCACTCATGGAACCAATATAAATCACAACAATGACAATAAGCATATACCTGGTCCACTCAAGGAACCGTCATACTCATACATACCTTGTACATACATGTTAAGGGTCTTATGGTTGTCCACTAGTCATGACTTGCAGGGGACGAGCTCTTATCCATGTATTGTACTGACGTGGTACCCGAGCCAACCAATGAATCATATCAACTAATCCCGTGAAGATGTCCAAATATCGGTACATCCCACAATAATAACCGATATCACAACAATCACAACCACAATGAGAATAAGCAATCATACTTGTACAGTCAACAAGCCTTTAATATAACCTCATTATGTGTGATTAACACTTAGAATATCATTTAACAATTAAATTTCTTAAGTATTCATTGCAACAATAGACAACCACCCAAATACTTGGTCAACTCGAGCTAATCACTACATGAAAACAACAATAATCCTTTAACACACTAATCACAAGTAGATATGAATCATTAGTTTCATCAATTATAGCATGCCCAAAGACCAATCCCCGGTTTATTCCGATAAGCATTATCAAGCCATATTCATTAAATTCAAGTACTTATTTTAGGAGAGCACATTCAACGTAAAGGAGTCTAACTCTAGTTCAACGTTCATAAGTCCATTCACTAATCCCATCCTCCTTTATTTATACCAAAATGAGGGATTCCGTTATTATCCAACAACCCCTACATTTAAGTCATTACTAAGTTCAAGACCTACTCCATTAACCAATCATTCATCTCTATTCAGCTTACAATCTAGCTCTAGTTATACAGCTTTATATTTTTTGCTTCCTAACCCTTAGCCTACCTTGACCTTAGGCTCTTAAGTTAAGTCACCGCCTCTTATACCATAATTAGTCCTCAACACTAGACTTAGGCAAGATTATTCCATGTCCCAACCACACATAATATCAAGTTCACCATTTTATGATAATTACGCTAAACCACTAGATTATGAGCTCACACAATCTCCTTATCAGCTATATTCACAATATTTCACATTACAACCACCATAGAGTCAGACAAACACAAAACATTCATCAAGGATTCATGCATTGACATATCAACACACAATTAGGCTCATAATCATCTAAGAAACAATAATTACAAGAGTAATTAATAAATTACTCTTCAAACAAATACTTTGAGGATTCAAACCCACTAATTCTACCCTTATTCACGTCTACAAATTTACCCAAGGGTCAATTAGTAATTAAACTAGTTCCTTCAAGCTCAACCCAACTCCATTAATGGAGTTTTTAGGCTAAAGGTTCCAATTCAAGGTCCCCAACTAGCAATTTTCATGTTTTAGAAACACTAATTCATGCTAGGGATTGTTAATTAACAATTTAGAAGTGATTCTAGGTTATATTAACTCAACCCATAGTTTTCCTCAAAATATCAACTTAGGGTTCAAATCTCCAAAAATTCCACCATTAAAGGTAGTTCTAATGATTCTAGGATGTTAAAGAATTGAAAAATGAAGAAGATGATGGAAGAAACTTACGTCAACGAAGAATTTCCACCCATAGCAAGAGAAAATTGCCCCTCTAGGGCTTAGGAATGAATTTTTGGGTTTGGGGGCTGAAACCCGTCAAAAATGAGTTATTAACTTCTGTCCGTACCTCTATAGCGGAATAATTACCACTATAGCGCCCTGATCCCACTATGGTAGTCTCAGTTTTTCAGCGTGGACAGACTTCATTAAAATGGTCATAACCTTTTACTCAGGAATCGAATTAACGAACGGTCAATTTCGTTGGAAAAAAGACTCGAAGATCTTTAATTTGATGGGTATTAGGACCCCTAACTCTTTATATTCTAGGAGAAAAGCTTTTTGGAAGTTGACCCTAGTTTAAACTTAGCCCGAAACTAATCAGTAAGGACCCTTTCAACTTAACTTTGTGCTAGAAGTATTGCATGACCTTAGTATATATCAAATGCACTCCCATACTAAAGAATTAATCCTAACACTTATTACGAATGAGAAACACATGCCTTGACCGTAGATATTTTCAATAACGACGGAACCGGTTGTTACGCGTAATGACTTAATAGTAATAGTTATTATTATTGTAACTATGCAATTACCTTTCAGTTACAAGGCCTTCTAATTTTTTGGTACTAAATGAAGGAAAATAATAATAATCATGAAAACTATATATAGTGTATGATACGTGATGAAGTGAGTTTGATGGAGCAACCAATGATCAGTGATATGAAGGTAGAAGCTGTCGAAAGACAACAATAGTTTTGAGGGGATGATAAAACATTAATTTATTCATATTTGATACCACTTATGAAAAATCCCAAGGTAGTTGATCAAAACATTTTGAATTTTATTTCATGAAATAACGTCAATTATCATGAGTTTCTTGAGTGTTTTATGGTGTTAAAATAGTTTACATGTCAAATATTGTTATGGTAGTTTAGTTGTAACGAAGTTCTCGTATATATTTTTGATATACAGTTATACATTTATTAATTTTTGCTTTTATTTTCCAATTTAACTCTTTCGAGCCTTAAGACCAGTAGAATTCATATTGAGAATTACTCATTTTTCAAAATATTAGATAAGTTTGTATCGCCTGAAAATAAAAGTGACTATCCAATTGAATAGTTCTAATCTACCAAAGAGAAAAGATCGACTTCCTATTACTTTGGAAGTACAATTAGATGTTTTGTCAATATGGAATATGTTATACTCTTCGCCATGAAGCTACCGGATCAAAATCAAACCGTCTTCCTATGGCTCGAGCAGGAACTGCATCAAAAGGCCAAAAGATTCGCCTACTCACCAACCATTTTAAAGTTGGGATGACCAACTCTGATGGGCACTTCTTCCACTATAGTGTAAACTTTCATCTACTCATATTACATTCAATTTCATTCAGCTAAAGTACAATGTGCGATGCCATGTGTTTGGCTTGAATAAATTTCAAACTGTACTAGATAATAATGATCATTATTGCCTCAGGTTGCTCTAAGTTATGAAGATGGAAACCCTGTAGAGGTTAAGGGCATTAGACGGAAAATTCTTGACAAGGTCCAACAAACATATGCAATGGACCTAGCCGGCAAAGACTTTGCCTATGACGGGAAGAAGAGCTTGTTTACTATTGGTGCATTGCCTGGGAACAAGTTTGAGTTTGATGTTGTCCTCGTGGATACCTCTTCCTCTAGGTGCAGTAGTGTTTGTCCTCGTGGATACCTCTTCCTCTAGGTGCAGTAGTGTTGAACTTCTTTTTGCATTTCTATTAAATGCTTTTGTTTTAATGTAACCCAATTGTATTTATCAACTAAAATTTTTGCTTTATGTACAGAACCACTCGAGGCAGCCCCGATGATGGTGACAGGAAAAGATCAAAGAAGCAGCCTTGGTCCAAGGCATATAAAGTGGTAATTAAGTATGCTGCCAAACTACCTATGCAAGCAATTGCAAATGCACTCCGTGGACAAGATTCTAAACAGTATCAAGAGGCAATGAGAGTACTTGACATAGTTCTGAGGCAGCATGCTGCCAAACGGTATGGAATTACTTATTTTTCTGTTGTAATAACTTATTCTGGTTTTCTAAACTCATGTTTTTTTTGGTTACAGGGGATGCCTTATTGTGCGCCAATCTTTTTTCCATAATGAGCCTAGAAACTTTGTTCGTCTTGGTGGAGGAGTTTTAGGATGCCGAGTTTTCCATTCAAGCTTCCGGGCCACACAAGGAGGCCTTTCATTGAACATGGGTAAATTGTTATCCAGAAAATCACTACATTTTCTCACCCCCATATCACTATCTTATGGTTTTTGAATTTGCAGATGCGTCAACCACAATGATTGTGCAGCCAGGGCCAGTGATTAAATTCCTTCTTGACAATCAAAATACAAGAGATCCTTACCAGATTGATTGGGCCAAGGTAACTGCTACTCAATTTCCTTTTCATTGCAACAGTAACTTTAAATTTTCATATTTTCTCCTCTGTCCAGGCAAAGAGAATGCTGAAGAGTCTGAGGATCAAGGCCAGCCCCTCAACTATGGAACACAAAATCACCAGCCTCACTGATAAGCCTTGCAAAGAGCAGACGTCAGTTTATCCATTATGAATCCATTTTGCCTTTTCTCATTTTCTGCATTGATTTGCTACCGAGCACATATTCAATCTCAGTTGTTTTGTGTTTCAGTTTCATGTTGAAGCAGAAAAATGTGAATGGGAGAGTGCAAGAGGTTGAACTGACTGTTTATGAGTATTTCACTCATCATCGTCGTATTCCTATACAATATTCTGGAGATTTTCCTTGCATTAATGTGGGGAAACCTAAACGTCCAACTTTCATTCCTCTCGAGGTACTAGAAAATTAACAACTAATATATGCAACTTTAAAGGTTGTGACCTCACAGTTTTTCCTTCTGTCTTGTCAGCTTTGCTCTCTGGTGTCTCTGCAGCGCTATACCAAGGCTCTGTCCAAACAAAGGGCTTCCCTGGTAGAAAAATCCCGGCAAAAGCCCCAAGAAAGGATGAGAGCATTGACCAATGTAAGCTCCTGAATCAATTGTAACTTGTACTCATTTCATTCAAGCTATGCACTTTACTATCACGTAAACTTGCAGGCTCTAAAGACCAGCAACTATAAGGCCGACCCTCTTCTTGGCTCTGCTGGAATTTCAATCAGTGATCAGTTTACTCAAGTTGAAGGTCGTGTCTTGCCAACTCCATAGGTGACATATTCGATGTTCAATGTCCTACTGTTGTTGCTCTCTTGTCATTTTTAATTGCCAAATGTTTCTCAGGTTGCACTGTATATTATAGAACTCAAGTTTGTACTCTATGACTGACAAGACTGGACATTTCTTATTACTTGAACTACAGTTGAGGGTAGGAGATAATCAAGACGTGCTTCCTAATAGGGGAAGGTGGAATTTTAACCAGAAGGTAGGTATCCCGCTCAACATTTTTAACTTTCTCCCCATGATTAATCAATGCTCGTCCTTTGATTTGAGTCTTGGCAACACAGCGATTAGTTGAACCGGTCAAACTTGAGCGTTGGGCAGCTGTGAACTTTTCTGCCCGTTGTGATGTCCGTAAGCTTTGTATGGATCTACAAAGGTGTGGGAAAATGAAAGGAATTGTGAGTACCTTTCCAACTCTCGGTTGCAATTTGTGCGTGTGTTTGGGTAAAATCATTTTTCTGCATCGTTAACATGTTCCATCACCTATGTAGTTCATCAATCCGCCATTTGAACGTATTTTTGAGGAGAATCAACAGTTCAGGCGCAACCCTGCTCCTCTGAGAGTAGAGAAGATGTTAGAAACATTGGAATCAACACTTCCAGGCTCACCTCAGTTCCTTCTATGCATTCTACCAGAGAGAAAGAACTCTGACCTTTATGGTTATTGCCTTAGAACCAACTAATCTTTGTTTCTTCAGTATCTTACTTTTAATACTTTTTAATTGTCTTTTTTTTCTGGTAACTTTCCCTATTGAAGGCCCCTGGAAGAAAAGGAATTTCATTGATCTTGGAGTTGTTACACAATGCATTGCTCCTACAAAGATCAATGATCAGTACCTTACCAATGTTCTCTTGAAAATCAATGCAAAGGCAAGAATTGGAACTGACAGTTTTTACAACAACTATTAGTGAATTGATTAAACAGCTCTTTCCATATCTGGTGTTTCTTTGCAGCTGGGTGGCATGAATTCCTTTTTGACTATGGAGCTTGCCCCTATACTACCTCAGATTTCACAAGTCCCCACTATCATTATTGGGATGAATGTCTCTCATGGCGCACCTGGACGAGCTGATGTTCCATCCATTGCAGCGGTAGTTAAAGATTATTGCTCATTTTATTTATACTCTGCTTACTTTTGTTGGTCACATGGATTTTGTGGATTTGAATCACCAGGTGGTCAGTTCTAGACAATGGCCCTTGATTTCAAGCTATAGAGCTGTTGTTAGTACACAGTCACCAAAGATGGAAATGATAGATTCTCTGTACAAGAAAGTATCAGATACCGAAGATGAGGACCTTTTCAGGTAGTTGCCGTAGATGTTTGTGGTTAATTGTTTATATGTATGTATTGTGTATTATGTTGAGCTGATTATAAATTATACTAGAAATTATACTAGAATACTCTTTGTGTTATGTAGTATATTGAATGTCCCAATTTTTGTTGCTTAAGAAGTTTGTGTTGTATCCAGGGAGCTGCTGAACGACTTCTACTCAAGTTCAAACAATATGAAACCTGAGCATATCATCATTTTCAGGTATAATTTCTGAATAAACAAGTTTAGTGAACTGATTACTACACATTAGAAGTCAATCATTGTTAATTATTAAGTTGTCACTGATGTACAGAGATGGAGTTAGTGAGTCCCAGTTCAACCAAGTCATAAACATTGAACTCTATCAGATTATTGAGGTTTGAATATGCAGTAACTGCAGCTTACTTTTCCTATGAAACCTTTCTCTTTCTGATCACCAACTATGACCGTATTATCTAGGCCTGCAATCATTTAGATGAAAGTTGGTCTCCAAAGTTCACAGTTGTTGTTGCACAAAAGAACCACCACACAAAGTTTTTCCAGACCAACTCATCAGACAATGTTCCTCCTGGTTTGTATTTTTAGCTACCTAGCTTGTGTTATTATTGGAGTATAATTTGATTGCTTGGCTCTGTTCCTTGACATATCTTCCTATGCCAGGGACTGTGATTGATAATGCAGTTTGCCATCCAAAGACCAATGACTTCTACATGTGTGCTCATGCTGGGCCTATTGTGAGTTTGTAAATCCCTTCTTTTGAGTCTGCTCCGCAATTCATATTAATTACTTCCATGATGAGCTTCTGTCATCTTTGTGATACTCAGGGAACAACAAGACCCACACACTACCATGTTCTGCATGATGAAATTGGATTCTCAGCAAATGACATGCAAGAGCTGGTCCATTCACTGTCTTATGTGTAAGCAAGCAATCTCCTTTTACGAATGGATGTTACTACTTGTTCAAATCCTTCCTTGAGAGGTTTTATTTATCTTTTCTACTCTACTGGACTGTGCAGGTATCAGAGGAGTACCACAGCCATCTCTGTTGGTAAGAATATTCTGAATTATGATCCTTTACTGGCTTTAAAGATGTTAAAGATGGAAAATCATCACATACTACTACTACTATGCTGACCTGATGAACCTTTTTTTGTCTGCGCAGTTGCACCTATCTGTTATGCCAACTTGGCAGCTGCACAGATGGCACAGTTTATCAAGTTTGATGAACTGTCAGAGACCTCCTCGAGCCACGGTGGAGTTACAACAGCTGGTAGTGTTCAAGTCCCTGCATTGCCTCGGCTTCTCAAGGATGTTTGCAATTCGATGTTCTTCTGCTAAAATTTTTGATTCTGTATTGATTAGTCTTAAACTCAGAATATCATTGGAGTCTTATTTGTGTCAAACTTTTGTCTAAGTCACTATTGATGGAGAACACTAACTTAAGCTAATTTCTGGTTATGTTGTGATGAAATGCCAGAAATCAGTAAATTATAGTCCTTGTGTGATCTTTGTGTTGTGTCCCTTCTGTAAGCCATTGCATTGGCTTTCTTTATATGATAGAGAAGTTTTAGGGATCTTTAGTATTGCTGTTCAGACTTTTCAGCAAATATTTATCTACATGACAAGAATTTAGGTGCCCCTTATTATGTGCTATGCGAAATGTCTATCTTTGCTAACTTCATGTTTTTTCTCTTTTTTCCTTCATTGTGGTTTTACCTCTGCTGTTTGTTTTATCTAAAAAGAGACTCCAAACAGATTAAGTCGTTATACTATGGAAGGAGTTTCTGTCTATATTACTACAAAACCACAATCATTGGCTTCTGCCACTGCCAACTACTACCATGCATCTGAAAGATTACCTTGTAAATCTTGTTCTTTATTGATGTACAATTGCCTCTAATTTATACATGAAAGAGTACATAGACATGCAAGGAAATAAAGAACTAGTAAGGAGAATATCCACAATTAAGTAAAGCTATTAATATACATTAAGAGGGAGATATGGCAGTGCACCACATAAGGAAACAATATTGAAGAGGAGGATTTGCAGGAATAGGAATGTGGAATATTCCTGATACACCCTCTCAAAATGGTCTATCAAAGACACCAATCTTGGACAGAAACCATTCAAAATCATGATGGGAGAGAGGCTTCGTTAGTAAGTCAGCAAGCTGATCCTTTGTTGAAATGTGAGCAACTCAAAGCTGACCCCGTTAAACCATAGAACGAACAAAATGGTAATCAATTTCCAAGTGTTTCATTCTTGAATGGAAGACTGGTTTTGTAGACAGGTAAGTCGCACCTAGATTATCACAATGGATTACTGGTGGTCCAGAAAGAGAAAGAGAAATCTCCTTGAGGAGATTCTGGATCCAACACAATTCAGCAGCAGTAGAAGCGACTGATCTATACTCAGCTTCAGTGGATGAGGGAGCTACTGTTTGCTGCTTCTTGGAACACCAAGAAATTGGATTATTACCAAGGAAGACGATATAAGCACTAGTAGAGGTACGATCATCACGATTTCTATCCCAATCAGCATCAGAAAAGGCATGTAAAACCAAAGGAGATTCCTTAGAAAAATAAAGCCCTTTGTCCATTGTTCCAGCAAGATAACGGATCACCCTTTTAAGAGCAGCCCAATGATTTGCAGTTGGTTTGTGTGAAATCATTGTTCCAACCGAAATTTGTTAAGTCTTTCGAATCACTCAAATGAGCCTATCTTCCAAGGCCAGATTATTAGTTGTTGCAAGTGGAGTAGAAAAAGGTTCTGCACCACTCATTAAAGCACGCTCAACAATATCCTCAATGTACTTCCGTTGAGATAGATATAAGCCTTTCGGAGTGCGAATCACTTGGACACCCAAAAAATAAGCAAGCTGCCCCAAAATTTTAATTGAAAACTGCTTTCTAAGCTTGGCAATAAAGATATCAATTTCCTTCTGATTATTCCCTGTCATAATCAGATCATCCACATAGACCACCAATTATATGATAACATCACGCTTAGAATAAATAAATAGACAATGGCCAGACTGTGATACCGCAAAATCCAGGAAAAGAAGATAATCCAGCAATTCTGAGTACCAAGCACGTGGAGCCTGTTTGAGACCATACCTTATGCAGTTTGCATACATAATCAGGACGAGTAGAATCAACAAAGCCTTGTTGCTATGCCATGTCTACATCCTCCGTCAAATGCCCATGAAGAAAGGCATTATTAACTGTTAGAGTTTTCAGCTTAACTTCAACTCTTAGAAACAGAAATAAAGGCAAGAACAAAGAGAAAATTTACTGCTAGAAAGATATGTTTTTCATTGAACTGAAATGCTGTTTAAATACTGAAAAAATGCAACAAGTGGAGCCTATATTTAAGCAACTAACTAGCACATGTTTCCATGAACAACTAACTCCTAAAACTCTGAACTAACACCTAAAAAATAGCAACTAGGATACCACTACAGAACATGGCTAAAAAACTGGATAATGTCCAGCAACTACTTCTAACTTTTACTGCAGTAACTGAGGCAATCAATCAACACTCCTCCTTGCTTCAGTTGCTGCAAATTCCAAGTCTTTCTCTGAGAAATTCAAATCTTCTCTTTGGCAAGGCTTTGGTAAATATATCTGCCAGTTGAAGATCCGTCTTGCAGTACTTTAACCCAACCGATCCTTCTCTCTGCACGTCTCTGAGAAAGAATAATTTGATATTGAAATGCTTGGTTTTTGCATGAAAAACAGGATTATTTGAGATAGCAATAGTTGCTTGATTATCCACAAACACCTCTGTACACTTCTCTTGCTTTATATTCAGATCAAGTAGCACTTTTCTAAGCCATAAGGCTTGATTTGCAGCAGCTGTTGCTGCAATGAACTCAGCTTCAGCCGTCGACTGTGCAACAATCTCTTGCTTTTTAGAGCACCAAGAAAATACACCTGAACCAAGATTAAAACAATAACCAGAAGTGCTCTTCATGTCATCAGAAGAACCACCCCAGTCACTATCAGAATACCCCTGCAATACGTGCTTCTGATTTGCATAGAACTTGATTCCAAAATTCAGTGTTCCCTGAACATATCTTATCACCCTTTTCGCTGCTCTAAAATGAGTGTTAGTTGCACAATTAGTGAATCTAGATAAAAGACTTACAGCATATAAAATGTCGGGTCTAGTTGCTGTAAGATACATGAGACAACCAACCATACTTCTGTAAAGAGTCTCATCCACTTTTTCAGCTTCATCATTTTTGCTCAACTTCTCCTTTTGACACATCGGAGTAGTTGTCTCTTTGCAATTTTCCATTCTGAACTTTTTCAAAATGTCTCTTGCATACTTCTTTTGACAGATGAAAACCTCATTTTGCTCTTGCTTGATTTCCATTCCCAGAAAATAAACCATTTCTCCCAAGTCAGTCATCTCGAAAGTATGCTGCATATCTTCTTTAAATTTCTGAACAAGCTCATCATTGCTTCCTGTAACCAGCAGGTCATCTACATATAGTGAAATAACAATAAGATTTGTTTCATCACCTTTAATGTAGAGAGTAGCTTCGCTGAGACTTTTTCTAAAACCCAATTGCACCAAATGCTCATCAATCCTACTGTACCAAGCTCTGGGAGCCTGCTTTAGTCCGTACAAGGCTTTTTTGAGCTGATACACTTCATCTTCATGCCCTTTGACTACAAATCCTTCAGGTTGCTCAACATAAATTTCCTCCTCAAGATAGCCATTCAAGAATGCAGATTTAACGTCCAACTGAAACACTTTCCAACCCTTTTGTGCAGCTATAGCCAACAATAATCTGATGGTTTCTAATCTAGCAACAGGAGCAAATGTATCAGAAAAATCAATACCAAAAATTTGAGCATACCCCTTTACAACAAGTCTGGCTTTGTGCTTGTTGATAGAGCCATCTGCGTTCAGCTTGGTTCTGAAAATCCACTTCACTCCTATGACTTTCCTGTCATCAGGTCTTTTCACAAGTTTCCAAGTCTGATTCTTCTTAATCATGATGAGTTCTTCCTTCATTGCAGCTTTCCATTTTGGATCTTTTTCTGCTTCCCAAAAATCTGTTGGCTCAAGAACAACCATGTTGCATCTCTGATAGATATCAGAGAGTGATCTTGTGCCTCTCACAGGGACATCATCCACCAATTCATCTTCTTTTAGCTGGAGTGTTGTACTTTGATCCGGAAGCAACACTGGTTCAGTTTCTTCCCAGTTCCATTGTTCATCCTCCATGAAATGCACATCTCTACTTATCAGAATTTTCCTTGTATGAGGTTGGAAAACTCTGTAAGCCTTAGAAACAGTGCTATAACCCACAAATATTCCAGCTTCCGCCTTTTTGTCAAGCTTATCTCTTTTACTCTGTGGCACGTAAGTAAAGCACAAGCATCCAAACACTTTGAGATTTTTTAAAGAAGGTGTATAACCGTACCAGATTTCAAATGGTGTCTTCCCTTCTAATGCTTTTGTTGGAAGCCTATTGAGTAGAAAGACTGAGGTATGTGCAGCTTCTGCCCAATACTCTTTTGGCAAACACTTCTCGTGCAACAAGCATCTAGCCATCTCCATTATGGTACGATTCTTCCTCTCACTAACTCCATTTTGTTGTGGAGTATATGGAGCAGTGAGTTGGTGTTCAATTCCGGCTTCTTCACAAAATATATTGAATTGATCAGATGTGTACTCCTTTCCATTGTCGGACCTTAGTGATTGAATCTTACAGCCACTTTGAGTTTCAATCCACTTCTTGAATTTCCAGAAGATAGCAGCAACCTCTGACTTGAACCTGAGAAAGTAAATCCAACACATTCTCGTATAGTCATCGATGAAAACTATGTAATACTTACTCCCTTTGAGTGACGGAGTTTTGTGAGGACCAGCCACATCTGTGTGGATTAATTTTAGCTTTTCAGTGGCTCTCCAGGTTGCTTTCTTGAAAGGAAGCCTTGCTTGCTTGCCAAATCGACAAGTTCTGCAATCTGGTATTTCGGCTTCAAGATTAGGCAGCCCTCGAACCAGATCTTTCTTTTGTGAGTTCATTACAGCAGCATGGTTGAAATGTCCGAGCCTTTTGTGCCAAACTTGTGCATTGATCTTAGTTGCAGAATAAGCTTTTTGCTCATGATCTAAAAGATCCAATGTAAAGCTCCTTCCCTTCATCATTACCTTGAATAAATTTCTGCCATCTTCATCCTTGATTTGACAAAAATTGGTTTCAAAGAAAAGTTTGAAACCATTCTCAAGCATCTGGCCAACACTTAACAGACTATGACTTATATTAGGTACAAAAAACACGTCTTTGATTAGTTTTGTACCTGAGGAGCTTTTCATTTCCACAGTACCTTTGCCTTCAGCAGGAATATAGTCTCCATTACCAACTTGTACTTTGGAAATTATTGAAGTATCCAACTCCTTGAAGAGATCACGATCAAATGTCATGTGGTTTGTGCAACCACTGTCAATAAGCCACTTGTCACTTGAGCAGCTAGTTGCTAAACAGGTTGCTACAAAGAGTTGCTCCTCATCTTCCTGATTAGCAACCTGCGCAGCGTTAGTTTGCTGAGTGGTGTTCTTGCAAATCTTCTGATGATGTCCCATCTGCTGACATTTCTCACACTGCTGGTCCGGCTTTCTCCAGCATTTGAATGGTGGATGACCCTTCTTTCCACAATGCTTGCAAGGAGGAAAATCATGTTTCGCTCCCCTATTGATCCAAGGAGAATGAGAACCTGAGTTTTCCTTCTTGTTCCACTTCTTCTTTCCTTTGTCTCCCTGGTTTGATTGAACTTTTGCAGGTAGTGCACCCTCAACAGAACCTTCTGACCTCATAAGCCTTCTCTGTTCTTGTGCCTGCAAGGAATTCAACAGTTCTGCCAAACTAATTTTCGACAGATCCTTAGAATTTTCCAGCGAGGAAATACTTGCTTCAAACCTTTCGGGGACTGTTACAAGAATTTTTTGAACCAATCTAGAATCAGGAAATTCAGAGCCAAGTAATCTTACATTGTTGGCAATTTTGAGTAATCTATCAGAATACTCTTTGATTGTCTCTGAATCCTTCATCTTTTGAAGTTCAAATTCTCGGATCAGGTTGAGAGTACGCATACCTTTGATCCGTTCATCTCCTTCATATTCTTTCTTTAGGAAATTCCAGACCTCAAATGCTGATTTCAGTGTCATAATCCTGACAAAGATTTCAGATGAGACTGCAGAAAATAACGTTGCTCTAGCCTTTGATTTTCTTGTTTTCTTCTCCTTCTGATTCTTTATCTGTGCCATGGTTGGATTTGCAGGCAAGGGAGGAACTTCGTAGTCCTCCTCAACAGCTTCCCACAGATCATTTGCCTCCATATGTGCCTCCATTCTTGCTGCCCAGACATGATAGCCTTCACCTTTGAAGACAGGTGGTGCTAGTGCAGTGAAAGGTGTTTCTGAATCCATAAAAGAAAAACAAGAAGAAAAAAATATGTTTCCCTCAAATACAGGTCCCTCAAGAAGAGAGCTCTTGATACCAATTTGTTAGAGTTTTCAGCTTAACTTCAACTCTTAGAAACAGAAATAAAGGCAAGAACAAAGAGAAAATTTACTGCTAGAAAGATATGTTTTTCATTGAACTGAAATGCTGTTTAAATACTGAAAAAATGCAACAAGTGGAGCCTATATTTAAGCAACTAACTAGCACATGTTTCCATGAACAACTAACTCCTAAAACTCTGAACTAACACCTAAAAAATAGCAACTAGGATACCACTACAGAACATGGCTAAAAAACTGGATAATGTCCAGCAACTACTTCTAACTTTTACTGCAGTAACTGAGGCAATCAATCAACATTAACATCCAGTTGGCGGAAGCTCCAATCTTTATTAACAGCAAGAGATAAAATAACTAGAACCGTAGTATGTTTAGCTACACTAGAAAATGTTTCAATGTAGTCAATACCTGGCCATAGAGTAAATCCTTTAGCAACTAATCGCGCCTTATATTTGTTCAAGGTACCATATGAATTTTGCTTTACCCAAAAAATCCACTTGCAACCAATTAAATTTTGTGATTCAGATCTTGGAACAAGTGTCCATGTCCCCTGTTGTTTCAAGGCATTATATTTCTCCATCATAGCAGATTTCCAGTCTGGGTCTTTAAGAGCTTGGGAAACATTCTTTGATTCAGGTTTGTGGGATGAAGTAGATGTATGAGATGGAGAGGATTTGTTGGTGATTTGGGTGGAGAGGCAAAGTTTGTACACAGGTTTTTAAAGTATTATTTTTAGAGTGGGTGATTATGGAGTGAGAAGGTGGAACAGGTTGAGATTAACTTGGCTTGTGATAATGGTGCTTTGACTACTTGAAGGAGCATTTGAAGATTCAGTTTGAATTGGCTTGCATTTTGGGCAGTATCAGGTGAGGGAGTAGAGACTATGGGAGGTGCACTGATGGCATTTTAGACAGTAGCAAGTGAGGGAGTAGAGAATACTGGAGGTGCACTGATGGGACTTGAGTTGGTACAATTAGGTGATGACCCATGTCCTGATGAGATTCCAATTAATTCATCTGATGAATGACCATTACTCGGTGATGTCAAGCAGCAAGGAGAACTTCCATCAATGGAGTGAGAGACCATCAAAGGGGCTGATTTAGTTGAAGAAGAGGAAATAGTAGGAACAACAAAATGAGGAGCCTATGTCGAAAGTGTTTCTTCTGTAGGGCGAGAAGCTGTAGAAGCTATAGTAGAGAAAGGAAACTCATGCTCTACAAAGTTGACATGTTGAGAGATGAATATCTTAGATGTGGAGGGATTAAAGAACTTGTAGGCACTTTGATTTTTAGAGTATCCCACAAAGACACACGGTTTCGAACGAGACTCTAATTTATTTTAAGAATAAGGACGCGACGAAGGATAACATAGATGGCCAAAGACTCAGAGCTTTTGATAATTTGGAGCACTACCAAATATACAAAAATATAGAGACTCATTATGAAGCAAAGGAGTCGGCATCCAATTGATAAGATAGACAGCAGTCTGGAAAGCAAAGGACCAACAACATAAAAGAAGTTTGGCAACATGAAGAAGGGTAATTTCGGTTTCCACAATGAGCCAATGACGATGCTCAGCGTACCATTATGTTCAGGTGCGTGAGGAGGAGTTAAGAAATGAGAAATCCCATTAGAAGCAAAGAATTCTCGATGATGAATGAACTCACCACTGTTATCCGAGTAAAAGGAAACAATGGATCTGTTGAAAAAAATTTCAACCATGATCTTGAATTTTGGAAAAATTTGGGAAAATTCAGATTTCCTTTTCATGGGGAATAACCAAACATACTTTGTAAAGTGATCAACAAAAATGAGATAGTAACGGAAACCATCGATAGATGGGATTAGAGTAGGACCCCACACATCAGAATACATCATCTCTATTGGAGAAGAAGGTTTTATTGAGAAAACTACGAATGGAGTTTTATGCATTTTATTACACTTGCATGAATTACAAAACAGAGTAGAGGAAATAGACTTGGCAAGAATGTCCAAGTAACTAACAGTCTGACACAAAATAGGAGAAGACGGATGACCAAGACGACAATGCCAAGTTGAGACTGATGAGCGATGAACAGAATATGCCGAGTGTGATGAAGTGGTAGATGCCAAGGACTTGTATTTGATAGGCCACTCATAAACTCCATCTCTAGGTTCTTCCGCTACCAGTAATGCCTCTGTGAGACAATCCTTCACAACAAATGAAGAAGGTAGGAATTTAACAGAAACATTGTTCTGATCACATAATTGATAAACAGAAATTAAATTCTTTTTTTGTTTTTAGAACACACAGAACATTAGAGAGGCGAAGAGGACAAGCAAAAGTATTAAGATTAGTGGAACCACTGTGCATCACACTCAAAGACTTACCATCACCAATCATAACATCAGCACCATCATAATCAGAGTGGAGTGACAAATTCTAGAGGTCACTAGTAACATGATGAGATGCACCGAAATCAACCAATCAGCGGAGCCGGTGGAAGATGTGACATAGTTGGCACGTGGTTTAGAGTTGCCTGTTGGATTTGAAGTCCCAGAAGATCCCATAGAGGGAGAGAACCATGGAAAAGCTGCTTGCGATTTTCAGCATTGCTTAACAACATATCCAGGTTTATCACAGTATTGATATATCATTTGAGTACTTTGCCTGTTGTTCTGATTATTGTGGTTACTGGAAACATTTCGGTGTTGAGAAGTGGACTGCCAATTGTTTTTGTTGTTGTGAGAGTTGTTTGAGTTACTTTTGGCAACAAAGTTACTAGTGATTGACATTGAAGAAGTAGTATTCTGGCGAAGAAGATATACTTCATAGTCACATAATTTCTCGTGAAGTTCATCAAAAGTGATAGGTAAATCACGGGTACGGAGAGAATTCCCTTGATATTTAAGTGACAAACCTTGGATCACGTGAAGAGTTATATCATCCATGGTAAGAGCTGCTCCAGAAGAATTAAGCGTAGTAACCAATTGCTTGATATGTTGAAGATAAGATGACATGGATTGTGTTCCTTTCATGGCTTGAGCAAGAGATTCCTTTAGACCCAAGAGTCTTGAACGAGAAGGTCTTGTATAAGTATTCTGCAGGATGGTCCACACATCATAGGAGGTGCCCGCCAAAAGAACCAATGGAACTACCTCAGAGGATAAAGACACGACTAAGGCACTGCAGATCAATTGATCCTGTCTATTCCAAAATTCAGAGTCCATTTGTTGCATTATGGGGGGATTAACAACATAACTTGTGAAGCTATATCCTATCAGTAGTGAGCGCCACTCAGTGTACCAAATTTGATAATTTGACGGTGTAAGCTTGATGGAGGCTTGAACTGATGCATTTATTGATAAAAGTTATGGCTCTTGAGTGAGATTAGATAAAGGAGAAAATGAAAAAGAAGGTGTGGTTATTGTGGATGTATTTGGTATTTGTGATGTAAGGATGGGAATAGAGTAGGTTGTCGTTGTTGGGTTGTAAGTGAAATATGAATGGAAAATGGAGGGAAGAAGTGAATTGTGCTTTCACTTTAAAGAAGTAAAGTTCTCCCACATTGGTGGGAGAAAGGAACTTTCTTGTGCATATATTGAGATACATTCCTTCATGTGGATAGTGAGGCAACAACAAGTTAAGCCTCGCGCCGTTATCGTCGTCGCTCACTCGGCTCTGACTCCGAATTTAGAGACTATCTTTTTGGACAAAATTAATTTGAAACTTGAGAGTTAATGATCCAAAAATTCAATCTGAAATTTCTCCATTTACGGACGCACATGAGGAAGTG
The DNA here is from genome assembly GCA_031232105.1 of Capsicum rhomboideum. Taxonomy (NCBI): domain Eukaryota; kingdom Viridiplantae; phylum Streptophyta; class Magnoliopsida; order Solanales; family Solanaceae; genus Capsicum; species Capsicum rhomboideum. Next base: position 41,639,200 of record CP124716.1, read on the forward strand.
CAGACGCATGTCACAACGCACCTCAAAGGGACGTGACCCTTCGAGAGACTGTTTTAAAATGGAAAAGACAAAACGGGCGCAGGCCAAGAACACAGGCCAGGCAGAAGTTTCTTCCTCTGACCGAACGTCACCTGCGGACGCAGGTGACGTTCACCTATGGTCGCAGGTGGCCAACGCAGGTCGGCGACGGTCCAAAACAATGCATCCGTTTGAGAACCATTGCTTCCTTTCTGAAGCACTACCTTTTGGCTATAAATACCTGAATTTTTCCTCATGTATTATGACGAATTTAGTGAAAAGAAAAACATCTTCTTCTTGAAAAAACTCAAGTGTGATCATCAAATCGTTGAGTGAGTTCGTTGTTTGGTAGAATTTGAGGTACCACTATTCTACTAAAGTGAATCATTTTATCCTGGGAGGAAAGATTCCATAACCTCGGGTACTTGAGGGGAATAAATTACTTAAGGACATACCGTGAATTCGGTGGACTTGATTCTCTATTTCTGTCTTCATCTTTTTCTTACGATTTTGCTATTTTCCAGAAAAATAGTAGAAACTTTATTTTGATAGTTCATAGTTGTTGAACTTGTGTTTGAAGTTGTTGAACTTCTTTGTTGTTCTTGAACTTAAAGTTGATGTTCATAAGTTGGGTTGAACCTATTTTGAGGTTCAAAGTTGTGAAATACAAAGTTACAACTTCATGTGATTGTTCATATTTAGTTTGAACATGTGATTGAAGTTATTGTTGGAAAATACAGATTTTACCAAACCCGAAAAACAGCAATCTTAAGGATTTTATAAGTACTTGTTAATCTGTATAGTGTCTGATTTTATGGAGACTAAATCTTTTGATTTCTACTCCCTCGGTTAGAAGAATATAAAAACTTTATCGAGAAATCAGTGTGTGAATTCGGTTCGAAGAATATAAAAATTTCACCGATTCGTTGAACTCTTTGTATTGGTTTCTGGAGATTAAAACCGTTTGATTTTCTACTCTGTCTGAACTTGATAGTGATTTGAAGATATAAAAACTTCATCACAAGTCAAAGATCATTCGGTTGACGATTTGAAGAATATAAAAACTTCATCGTTAAACTAGAAACAAGTGTTTAAAGATTAAAGTTTTTATAGTTAGTATTCTGAAATACTAAAGTGTTTGTCAAAGCTTGACAAGGAAATGAAAAATGAAACTGAACAGCGAATTGATTCGGTTTTGATTAGTGTTGTCCTAACGGCAACCAATGTTGCGTCATTAAGTCATTCAGATATTACTGAAGCAATAGAAACGATAGAGAAACCGAAAAAACATTCTGGTGTGAACTTCAAAGAATGGCAGCAAATGATGTTCTTTTGGCTGACCAAACTTGAAATGCAAATGTTCACAAGTAGATATCCTCATGTTCTAGGAGAAGGAATGTTTGAAAACCAAGTATTTGGTTTGGAAGATCTTGTGATTCGTCTCAGGATAGAAGAGGACATTAAGTTGCATGAGAAATCAGCAATGATTTGTGTAAATCTTGTTAAAGATAATGTTACACATAACATGAAGAGGGAGAATTCTTCTAGACAAGAAAAAGAGCAGAACAAGAAAAAGTTCAAAGACAAGTGCTATAATTGTAGTAAAGTTGGTCATAAAGCTCTAAGCTGTCAAGTTCTGAAAAAGAACAAGAAAAGAAATAAGATATACATGTTGGAAGCAACTGGAAAGATTGAAAATTTGTGTGCAATGATCACAGAATATAATCTAATTGGAAATACAAATGAATGGTGGTTAGATTCATGAGGCACTATACATGTTTGTGCGGACAAAGAAGCTTTTGCTAATTATGATACCGCTGCTCCCAAAGAAGTGATCTTTAAGGGAAATAATGCAACAGCCAAGGTTGAAGGAAGTGGGAAGATATTCCTAAAAATGACTTCCGGCAAGGTGTTGACTCTCAATAATGTTCTCCATGTTCCTACTATTAGGAAGAACTTAGTATCGATAACACTACTCGTTAAAAATGGGTTTAAATAAGTGTTTGCTTTGGAGAAAGTTGAAATAAGCAAGAAATGAAATGTTTGTAGGAAAGGGCTACTTCTTTGAGGGTCTTTTCAAACTTAATGTAATGGTTGTTGAAAAGAATAAAGTTGAGGCTTCTTCTTACTTGCTTGAGTCAAATGAATTATGTCATGAATGTTTGGGACATGTCAATTACAAAACCTTGTAAGAACTGATTAACTTGAAAGTTTTACCTAACTTTGAGTGCAGTAAATCAAAGTGTCAAACATGTGTTGAATCAAAGTATGCTAGGCATCCATATAAATCTGTTGAAAGGAATTCCAATCCCTTGGACTTAATTCACACAGACATTTGTGATATGAAGTCGAAACCATCTCGTGGTGGGAAAAAATATTTCATAACTTGTATTGACGACTATACTAGATATTGTTATGTCTATTTGCTGAATAGTAAGGATGAGGCAATAGATGCATTTAGTCAATATAAAATTGAAGTTGAAAATCAATTGGATAAAAGAATCAAAATGATAAGAAGTGATAGAGGTGGAGAATATGAATCTCCTTTTGCGGAGATATGTTTGGAAAATGGAATTGTCCATCAAACTACGGCCCCGTTCTCACCTCAATCAAATGGGATTGCAGAAAGGAAGAACTGAACGTTGAAAATAATGATGAATGCCTTAATTATAAGTTCAGGTTTACCGTAAAACTTGTGGGGAAAGCTATGCTTACAGCTAATCGAACACTCAATAGAGTGCCCATAGAAAGACACAATCTATTCCATATGAAAAATAGAAAGGAAGGAAACCTAACTTGAAATATTTCAAAGTGTGGGGGTGTCTAGCGAAAGTCCAAGTTCTTATACCTAAAAGGTTGAAAATAGGACCAAAGACTGTGGATTGTGTTTTCATCAGATATGCTACAAACAGTAAAGCATGTCGATTTTTGGTTCATAAATCCGAACATCCATATATCCATGATAATACGGTAATTGAATCAGATAATGCTGAGTTCTTTGAACACATTTATCCGTATAAGACTAGACATGAGTTGTCTAGCGAAGGGTCTAAACGACCTAGGGATGAACCAAGGGAGAATGTACTTAATGAAAATAATCCACGGCGTAGTAAGCAACAAAGAACGTCGACTTCCTTCGGATCAGATTTTGTAACATTTCTTCTTGAAAATGAACCTCTAACATTTAAAGAAGCGATGTCGTTTGCAGACTCATCCTTTTGGGAAGAGGCTATCAATAGTGATATTGATTCAATCTTGAGCAACCATACTTGGGAGTTGGTTGATCTTCCTCCAGGAAATAAACCTTTAGGTTCTAAATGGATCTTCAAAAGGAAAATGAAAGCTGATAGTACTATTGACAAATACCAGGCAAGACTTGTAGTGAAAGGCTTTAGACAAAAAAAAGGTCTTGACTATTTTGACACATACTCGCCAGTAACAAGGATAACGTCTATTTGGATATTGGTTGCATTAGCTGTTGTGTATGGTTTTGAAATCCATCAAATGGATGTGAAAACTGCATTCTTAAATGGAGAATTGGAGAAAGAAATTTACATGGAACAACCTGAGGGTTTTGTGGTTCCTGGTAAAGAAAAGAAAGTGTGCAAACTTGTTAAGTCACTTTATGGACTAAAACAAGCACCCAAATAGTGGCATGCAAAGTTTGACCAAACCATGTTGGCAAATGGATTCATGATAATTGAATGTGATAAATGTGTTTACATTAAAGACACTCTAAATCACAAATTCATTGTTTGTTTGTATATGGATGACATGTTGATCATCAGTAGAGACATTTCTGACATAAATGCAACGAAACGAATGCTTGAGAGCAAGTTTGATATGAAAGACCTTAGAGTTGCGGATGTGATCTTAGAGATAAGAATTCATAGAACTCTACAAGGGTTGGTATTGTCACAGTCTCATTACATTGAAAAGGTAATTGACAAGTTCAAGTATTTGGATTTCAATATTTCCAAGACTCCATTGGATGTAAGCTATGCACTTCGAAAGAATGAAGATGAAAGTGACTCAAAATTGGAGTATGCAGGAGTGTTAGGAAGTTTGATATACATCATGAATTGTACGCGGCCAGATATAGCATGCGCTATTAGTAAATTAGGTCGATACACGAGTAATCCCAATCAAACTCATTGGATGTAAATGAAAAGAGTTTTCGGGTATCTAAAACATACTCAAGACTATGCTTTGCATTATAACAAATATCCTGCAGTAATTGAAGGATATAGTGATACAAATTGGATCACCGTATCGAATGAAGTAAAATCCACAATTGGATATGTATTTACTTTAGGTGGAGGAGCAGTCTCTTGGAAATCATCCAAACAAACATATATTGTCTGCTCTATAATGGAATCTGAATTTATCCCATTAGATAAAGCTGGTGAAGAAGTTGGATGGCTCCGAAATTTCTTGAAAGATATTTCTTATTGGCCCAAACCTTTGGCACCAGTATGCATACACTGTGATAGGCAAGTTGTGATAGGTAGGACAAGGAGCATAATGTATAACGGTAAATCTCGTCATATAAGACGAAGACATAATACCGTTAGAGAACTTCTCTCTAGTGAAATTTTCACGATTGACTATGTAAATTCAAAGGATAATGTGTTGGATCCACTTACAAAAGGCCTATCTAGAGAGGGAGTTAAGAGATCATCAAAGAGAATGGGTTTACGGCCTAGGACAAGTCATTACGGCGGTAACTCTACCTAGCAGACTAGAGATCCCAAGAGCTAGGTTCAAAGAGATCAAACAAAGTTGTGACTAACGGTTTAACATTTTCAATAAACTCAACCCATTCTCATGATGAAGACAATGTTCAGGAAACAAGGATAAGACTTATGGATGGAAGTCTTTTAATGGTTTCTAAGTTTGGCAGATTTGACCAAATAATTTGATCTATAGGATTAAAACATTTAGGAATCACCTGTGTGAGGGTGAAGTGGAAGCCGCTTCAAGAAGAATGATAGTAAAGGCCTATTCTCTACGCTCTCATGAAACTAGCTAGTGTTCATGGATGAAACGAACAAAACCGTGAGAACCATAAATGGTAAAAGGCTGGTTGTGTGACTTGTGTTGTCTAGGTGTACACTAAAGTTCAACGGTTCAAAGATATCACATCTACCGATTGACCGAGTGCATCCGATGCAAGTTCATTATGGAAAGTTCAAAGGGAAACCTACTTATCAAGATGCAATTAGTCTTTGCTTGTTGATCACACACTTGTCCGAATATTTTTAAATAAAATAGTCATTTCCCATTCATATGGGGGATTGTTGGGTTCTAAGTGAAATATGAATGGAAAATGGAGGGAACAAATGGAGGGAAAAATAGTCATTCCCCATTCATATCTAAAGAACTTCCAAATTAAAGGATTGATATTAGTATTCATGAATAATTAAATTCATCAGGCTTGAGTCTATCTATACACATCGAAAGACTAAAATTTTTGCCGAAAAACTTGAGCTGACACAATGAACAAAATGATGGTTATTTTGGACTCAAGTTAATATTGAGGAATGGATAATTTAGTAACGACAAAATAGGTCGTTACATAATTGATATTGGGCCTAGTACATGGGATTAGACCTTTGTAGGAGGTGTAACCCCTTGTATGTTGTCGAACCTATACAACTATGTGTACATTTATGGAATTAGTTAAACACGAGAGATTTGATGAATTATTCATTAAATTGTTGGGGCTTACATGAGTCTTGTGCCATTGGGCCAAATGAGGCCCAAAACAAGAGCAAAAGATTAGGCCCAATGGGGCAAAAATGATCCAATCTTCCCTTTTGACTAATCAACCATGCAATTAATGCCAAGGATTGGATAAGAGAGACTTAAAGGGGCCTATATATGAGGGGAAATCAGATTTTATTTCATTTGTTACACCCATGCCTTTTCTAGAATTTTCTACGACATTTCCTTATCTCACACAAACCCTAATCCTTCATTCCTTTGGCCAAGATCATCATCTTCCAAGACTTGGTAAGTGTTTATGCTTATGTTTTAATATATTATGTGCATGAGAGTGTGCCTATATGATGTTGGTTATGTTGGTGGAGTATTGAGAAGTTCAATATGTGTGTAATATTATATGTTTGCTAAATCGGAGGATGGTTTTGTCTTGTAAACTGGAACATGGGCTTGTGGTCTTGAAGGAAGTAAACTTGATGGATTCAATATTGACATGTGAGATGTGATTATAGTCTTACCTAGTTTTATTCTGGTGTATAATGCTTGGAATTGTTGTTGTAAATTTGGTTATGGATTTGGTGACGTATTGAAAAGAAAGTGAGGTTTTGGTGATGTTTATGTGTGTTGTGAGACCATCGCTGATTTTTGGCATCTAAGATGATCAAAAATATGTTAAAAGAAGTTTATTTATGATCATGGACCATTCATTGCATAAAAACACCCAAAAGAGACCAATTTGGCCGAAAATGGGCATCCGCCCTCGCAGGTGAGGCACCTGCGACGCAGATGCCCCTGGATACTGCCAAGGGCCATCTGCGTTCGCAGGTCCCTTCCAGAACACCGTTTTGCATGTTTTCGTCCCCCTTTGACCCCCGAAGGCCCCTATACCCTTTATGGATATAATTAGAAACTTGTGATATCGTTTTAATGACTTTAAAGGGTCGTATGGAGGAATGTTAGACTATGTTAAGTATGTATTGTTGTTCGTAAGTTGCTATGAGGCAAGTTGATAGGGTAATTGAGACGGAATGATAATGAGAAAGCATAAAGGGTAAGTGTGGTGTGAAATGTTATTGGTTTAGAATGTCTTGGTCGATGTGTGGTATGTTATGGTGTTGTTGGTATGATAATGCAATGGATTGTACTGTGAAGGAAGAAATGATGCTATATAGTAGTCACGTAACTCATTGTGACACTTATACATTTGTAAGAGAGTTGATTGTTAACGTACGCCGTTACCTACTTGTATTGTAGAGTGAAACATAAGGAAGGAGCTGGACCGTTATATTCATATATAGATTTGTGTACTCATACTTGGAAGTGAAGGTATGTAAGGTTACTATTTCTGTATCTTTCTGCAGCATAGAGTATTCACCTTATTATGGCACTTATTCTATTCTGAAGTGTTCTAAAGTATTCTTATCTCAGGTTGACAGATATAGTTAATCACATGCTCCTTATTCTTAGACCAATTGTGATTCATATGTATCTTATCCATTGACTGACGTTCCTCAGCTGTCATAATATTCTAAATTCTAAGAGAACTATCTCAAGAGAGTAATGAGATTAAGAGAGTCTATTTATTTTGAATAGCATTTTGTTTCCAATCATGTCATGTTCCAAAAGTCTAATAATATTATGATTATGTTTGTACCAATCTCTTACAAGTAAAAGTGTCAATCTCATAAAAGTAATAAGGGAAGTAATGTGCAAGCTAATGTATCTATCCCTCATAAGTAAAGGTATCAATCTTACAAGAATAAAGACGTGAAGTAATGTATGTATGTGTTCCAAATCACAAGGTATAGCTAAGTAATGAAAGAAAGAGTCATAAGAGAAAGAAGTAATGTATAATTGATGAGTAATCTTGGGTGGTATCCCAGGGGTTGAAATACCTAGCATGGGTCGATCCCAATGTAACATAAGAACATCCCAGGGGCGACACGAAAGCCTAGCATGGGTTATTACAGTATATCCCAGGGGTCACAGTACCTAGCATGGGTTAATAACATCCCAGGGGCGTCACGAAAGCCTAGCATGGGTTATCACAGTACATCCCAGGGATCACAGTACCTAGCATGGGTTAATAACATCCCAGGAGCGACACGAAAGCCTATCATGGGTTATCACAGTACATCCCAGGGGTCACAGTACCTAGCATGGGTTAATAACATCCCAGGGGCGACACGAAAGCCTAGCATGGGTTAGTTTAACATCCCAGGGGTCAAAGTACCTAGCATGGGTTAATCTCATCCCAGGGGAGACAGAACAGCCTAGCATGGGTAGAACAATAAAGATGAATAAGTATGAAGACAAGAGAAGTAAAGAACGTAATGTACATGGGTTCCCACATACAGAAAGAGAGTTTATTCACATTGACTATTTCTCTTATATTGACTCCATTGTGGTTGTTATTATGTATGATGTAATTCTTATGGCCTTACATACTCAGTACATTATTCGTACTGACCCCTCTTGGGGAATTTACTTTACTTATTGCAGGCGCAGGTGCTAGTAGACCTCCGCAGTAGATTACCGGGTATTTGCAGATCTTTGGTAAGCTCTAGTTGGTTCGGGGCTTTTCGAGTCACAATTTTACATTTGTTTGATGTTATAGATGTTATGTAAAGCGGGGACTTGTCCCGAATTTAGGTTGGTCGTGTATGTATTTCTGTTAGAGGCTTTTGTAGACATATGTGGGTTTATGAATGAAAGGAATGAATGTTCACTTCGACTTGATGGCCCTAACGGCCAAGTTTCATATATTGTACATGTTTTCCATGATTTTCGTCATTGGCATTTTATATGTTATCAGTTACATGAGATAATATGTTATTCGTAAAGATACATGCATATGAACAGACATGAGCAAAGATTAGTTCTCTCGAGCCTTATCGGCTTCGGGTGCCAGTCCGCCTCAATGGGATTTGGGGCGTGACAAATAGAAAATCTATTTTGATAGTTCATAGTATTTGAACTTGTGTTTGAAGTTCTTGAACTTCTTTTTTGTTCTTGAACTTAAAGTTGATGTTCATAAGTTGGGTTGAACCTATTTTGAGGTTCAAAGTTACGAAGTATAAAGTTACAACTTCATGTGATTGTTCTTATTTAGTTTGAACATGTGATTGAAGTTACTGTTGGAAAATACAAATTTTACCAAACCCGAAAAACAACAGTCGTAACAGTGGATTGCAGGGGAGGAAACACTAAATTTGGGTAGGCTTGGGATGTTGTCAATAATGGAATGGTGAAAGTATTATTTATTGGTAATGGTGGAATAGTGGAAGAGGAGGATTTGCAGAATAGGAATATGGAATATTCCTGATTGCATCTACCATTACAACCACTATCATTGCCCACAACCACTGTTGTTGTAGCCAACTACTATTAACCACCATCATTTCCAAACACCACCATTGTCAACCACCTTTACTATGACTACTATTGCCATATACAACCTACAGCACCACGATAATCACCAAAATCGTCTTTGATGTGGTCCTCAAAAACGCCAACATATCATACTCAACTGCCAAAAATAGTCTTAAGATGTTGAACAAAAAGTTCATCAAAATGTTCGGGAAGCATTAGAGAACTTCACAGAGGTGTCCTCTTGTCATAATCAATTCTCATAACTATCTTTCAACAAGAATATCCCATATTCCAAACACACACAATATCAAATTCACCATTTTGAAGGTATTAAAGACGAGTTTTATAAATTACAAGCTCACACAATTCCTCTATTGTTACCCACATTCACATATTTATCTTGTAATTCATCAAATAAGTCATACAAACACAAAACACCCATCAAGGGATCCACACAAAAACATAACAATACTCAATTAGATCTTTATTACATTAATTCCATGTTTTGTCCATTCAAACTCTGTGGCCGCAGGCCTAAGCATGATTTCTCCTGTCAAATCTATATTACGAATACAACTTCTAACCATAGTGTACTACTCATAAACTATAAACCAACTGAAGATCTTGGAACAAGCAAGCCATACTAAGGTTGATCTTTCCTTTCATTCATGCCTCATAACGTCCAATCAACTGGTAATCAAGCAATTATAAGAGTAATTAATCAATTACTCTTTGAATAATACTTTGGGAATTCAACCAGCTAATTCTATCCTTATTCATGGTCTATAACATTACCCAAGGGTCAATTAACCATTAAACAGTTCTATCATACTTAACTCATCTCCATTAATAGAGTTTTAAAGCTAAAAATCTCATCTTTATTGAATTCAAGGTCCCCAACTATCAAAATTCATGTTTTAGAATAATAAATTCAGGCTAGGAGTCGTTAGTTAACAATCTAGAAGTAATTCTAGGTGATACCCCAACCCATGTTTTTCCTAAAATCTCATGAACCTAGGATTCTAACCCTCAACTCCACTATTAAAGATTCTAATGATTCTAAGATGTTATTGGATTAAAAGATGAAGAAGATGATGGAAGAACTTACCTCAACAAAGAATTTTCACCCTAGACCTTGGAAAATCACCCCTCTAGGGCTTTGGAAAGAAGTTTTTTAGTTAAAATCCCGACCCCGTCAAAAATAAGCATAAGTACTACCTGAAGCCTGCTATAGTAGCCTAGTTCCTCTATGGTGGCCTCAGTTTTTCAGCACAGAAAATTTTCAATAAAATGGACATAACCTTTTATTTGGAAAGCGAATTAACAAACGGTCGGTGGCGTTGGAAAGAAGACTCAAAGATATTTAAATTTGGTGGGTATTGGAACCTATAAATCTTTAAATTTTAGTAGTAGTGATCATTTGAAGTTAACCCTAGTTTAAACTTAGACCGAAACTCAATTGATAAGGACACTTCCAACTTAACTTTGTGCTAGGGGTATTGTACTACCTTAATTCATGTCTAATGCACTCCCATACTAAAGGATTGATCCTAACACCTATGATGAATGAGATTCTTATGCCTTTACCACACATATTTTCAGTAACAATGGAGTGGGTCATTACAATTCACCACTTCTATCTCTACCTATTTTGGTATTCTTCTGCAAAATCAACTTGTATCTTCACCCTTGCACAACTAGGCCTACTCTTATTAATTGTGGCCATGTCAAATAGAATTGACTTTCCACAATCGATACAAGTGAAAACAACAATTCTTTGCCAAAAAAAGTTGGCAATAAGTTAGAAAATGATATCCAAGTCATTGCTTGTGTGATCTCTTCCTTTGGTTTGAATTTAGCATCATAAATGAGAGGTCTCATTTGATATGGTACTCCATCTTTTTCCACATATAATAGACGTTCTTAGCCATCATGTTCACATAGTCTCCCATAAGGTTAAATCGCATCAAAATATGACTATTTCTCAATAGACCAATTCTATAATCTCCTTTAACCTTGCACTATTTTGGTATTTGGCTTCACAAGTCATCCAACTCTGGCAACCAATATGAAAAATTTCCTACTACAGCAAATTGAAAATCCTCCATTATGTTTATCTTTTGTACCTCCTCTTCTGTCCATGTAACACGAGGTATTCCAATGTTATAAGACACTAAATTGATAGGTACTGGATCAATCTTTACCCCTCCAGTGTGTTGTGTATTATTGAGAACAATGGGCTTCACCAAATCAACATATTTAACCTTATCCTTGGACTTCTCTTCACTATTATTATCTTTGTTACTTTCACTGATATCAATGATAGGCAAATTATCAGGGGCGTTGGCCATTTTGGATATTTTAGGGTGAATTGGAGTGGTATAAGGAAGGAAACATTGTAGGAGATGTGAGAGAGAAAGCCTGGCCAGCCACGGAGGGTTGACTAGTGGTCGGAACAGCCATGAAGGTAGTGGTATGGCTAGGGTTTAGAGTTTTTCGATAAAAGGGCTAGAGAGTATTTTTAGTCAGTTTTTCTGTTTTATAGCTTATGAACCTGGTATAATAAGTTGCTAATATTGTACTATATGGAAGAAAGTATATCAAGTAAAATTATGTATAATTGTCATAACTCGCACAAGAGATTTGTCATAACATGGTATATATGATGGGCATTATAGAAAAGATTTGTTTTATGCACAATTAATGGATATGTCACTAAATATTAGTATTATGCGGTTATTGGTCTAAGTGAAGAATTAAGACTTATTATTTTACTAGTGTACTTGGCCGTGCTTATTATTAAACAAATATCAACATATGTTTGAATATTAATCTCATAATTTTATTGGTGAAAATTATTTTTTATTAATCAAACATTTGTTTATGATCCTAACAGTTTTTTATTATGAATTTTTTTAGTAGCCTATATATGAAGTTCTTTGATAAAAATTTTGTGAGAAATTTTTTAAGTTTAATGAAAACAACCAATTTAACTTGGTACTTATGAACTTGAATACGAAAAAATAGAAAATAAAAAGATAATGAAAAAAATATTTATAAAATCTGATGACATACATTCTTCTAAGGTAAGAGTTTTAGAAAATAAAAAGGTTTCATTATCTTAAATGTTAATCTTTAATTGAGTAATTTATTTAGACATTTATTGATATCTTAATGTCATGTATAGAATAATGCTGGAATAAAAGAGAAAAATTACACAAATGGGGAGAAGAAAAATTGAATGAAAAGATCAACAGATTATAGAACAAAATTATATAATATATAAATTGTATATTTAAAAGGTAAAAGATCATATTAAAATATCAATAAGTTTATGTAGCAATAAAATAATCAATTAGAGACTGACTATTTCATGTTGCCCTTGATACACAAAATGTAAAACTTTGCAATAGAGTCTTGATCTTGGAGAGTACATATTTTATATTTGGAGAAATAAATAATTGAAAATATTAAAATAAACTACAATAAGTGTATTTATATACATTTGTAAATCAATAAACTTCTACTTTTTCAAACTAATTTGACTATCTATTTTGATGAATCTTCCACCGCTATTAGACTTTCTTCTTCATCTTAACGAACTTGTACCAAATTAATTTAACCATCTCTATTTGATGAATTTTATTCCGTCGTCAAGCTTCCTTCGTCTTCTTGATGAATTTGTAGTTGACTATTATGACATAAAAAGAACTGAAAAATATATCTATGCTCATCATCAAAATGGTAGTTATATTGACACATTATCTTTACTATGTCCTCTCTTTTGGTTATTAATAAATACATGATCGTTGAAAAAAATGAAGAAAAAATTAAAAAAGGGGAAAAAAGACATACTAATAAGAAAAGAAAAGAAAAAAAGAGAATGAATATGAGCATTCAACAACTCTATAGTTGATTGTTATTTATAGATTGGTAAAATAATAAGAATTTGAATAAAGAGAGTTGAAAGAACATGTTATTTAAGTAGAGAATGCAAATAGAGAGGCTTTTGATAACTCATACGAAATAATTAGATGTAATAAATATGATAGAATTATTTTTAATTATTAAACAAATTGATTAATGAAAAGAATGAAGGAAAATTTAAAAAAAATGATATATATATATTATCTACTAATTCTCTTTTATTCATTAATACTACTGATTATTCTTAATGACCAAAATAA